>CAMAPE010000054.1:0-4800000 GCA_945859875.1 Cuscuta europaea | reverse complement strand
CCGAATTTATATTTCACGAGAGGGTTTGGTGCATTAAACACATTACTCCCTCCGTTCCAAAAAATACTTCTCACTTTCCTTTTTGGGTTGTTCTCAAAAATACTTCCCACTTTCCCATTTTGGACAATTTGTGTGGCTCACATTCATTTTACTTTTTTCTTACACAACCACAACCATACATTTCCACTTTCTTAATAAACGTGTCAAGTCAAACCGGGAAGAATTTTTAGGAACGGAGGGAGTATTATGTTGGAAAAACACGTCAACTGGCCCAGTGTCTAATTGTCGTCCATCATCCGTCAATTTCCATTTGTACCCTTTCCTTCTTCTACTTACCGGCACTTCCATGTGATCATCAGTTAATGGTCTCTTTTTTCGTGTGCCTTTGATCCCGGCTCTTATTCCATTTTTAGGGATTCAATTAGTATTTTATTCAAATCCAAACACCAACAATCACATAAATCTGTCACCATATCTTCATCTGTTTAACCCAACTCATTAGCTTTGCTTATCGGGAAGGTCTTCTTCTCTCTTTCCTCTTTCTGGATCAGGTTATCTACCTGTCTTTCTCTCTGTATTTTTTCCCACTTGATTCACACTTTCTTTCCAGTTACTCGGTAATTTCTGGGTTTATTATTTGCATTCCTCTATGTGATCTGGCTCTAACCGTTTCGATCTGGGTTTTTTCTGTCGTTATTTCAGTAAAATTTGTTTTGTGTGCGTGTTTATGATTGCTGAAGATTTGTCAAATCGGATGTGAAGCGGATCGGATTCGGTGATTTGGAATATGAATAAATGGGTATTTGGTCACTGGTATTGAAATTGGGGCTCTTTCAATAGAGAAAAAAGTGATTGATTTGGTGAAACAGTATGCATGTGTAGAGTAGGGGTTAACCAATACAGAGTAGCATTTTTTGTTATGCATCTATCATTTTTGGGAGTGTGGGTGACTTAAAATGCATTGGATTAAGACATCACTAGGCTTTTAATTGATGAGATCTAGATGCTGCTTTACTGGTATGATTTCCCCCCTGAGTTCTTGAGTTTTTTTGGCATTGGAGGCATCTTTGCCTTTTTGTGCTCTTGAGGTCCCATTTGGGGTTGCGCTTGTGGCAGAAAATTCTCATTCTTGTCCCAACGCATTCCCAACCAAATTATAGTTTTTTTTCCAAAGTTGATTTGAAACGTCAAAAGAGGCTGTAAGGCAGAAGTCAGTGCAATATGACTTTTGCATTTTGAGAATTGCGCAGTAAAAAGCACTTTCCCATCACAATGCTCAAATTTACTTTTCCAGCAAGGATCTTTTTCTACACCAATTCACTAAAGTGTATATGCCATTATGTAAAGCATATGTTGTCTAGTTAATTCTTCATTACGTGAGCCTTTTCTTTGTTTTTTGAGCCATCATAATGTTTGTTTAACTTTGCAGAACAGAAGGCCATGTGAGTTGTTTGAACAAAACAAAAGCGCTTGGGTTATTTACTAAGGTAAATTTGGGGACTTATTGTGACATGAGTAAATGCAAAGGTTGTGGGAAATTGGGAAGAATGGCCAGGGACATGAATGTGGGCCCATATCAAATATCTCTACTTCAATCTCCTGTTGTGTCTGTTTGGGATTGTATTGTGCGCAAGATGAGGTACTCATTCAGACCTGAGTGGGTGTAGCCTTGCATATGTCCCAAGTGTTTGTTCCTCTCTTTTTCTTCTAATACAATAGTTGTATTCCAAGCACATTAGATATTATTATATGATGATGAAAGTTATAGAAGGAAATTAGGTGTATACGCGTTAGGAATTTAGCAAGGAAGAGAGTGAATTAGTCTTAGAACTTTAGAATCTCTCTATGGAGTGCGGTGGCAAAGCACCGTTTGATGGTAGAAAAGCGAAGAAGAAGCAAGTGAAGGATGAGTTGGACCGGATGAAACAGGCCGAGAAGAAGAAGAGACGTTTGGAGAAGGCATTAGCCACATCCGCAGCTATTCGTCTTGAACTGGAAAAGAAAAAGCAGAAGAAGAAGGAAGAACAAGAACGGCTTGATGAAGAAGAAGGTGCTGCAATAGCTGAAGCAGTTGCCCTTCATGTCTTAGAGGATTCAAATGAGGTAATCATGCCAAAGGATGTCGAAAATTTCAGCATAGTTGGAAGCAGATCAGGATTCCCTCTTGAATATCACCACTCCAGATATTCTTCATTCGATGAAGGACCTAACTGGATCTCTTCCAGCGACCAATATTATGGATCAGCTTGGAACAATTATGCCCACCCGGAGTTTACAGACTATGGAAATTGGGATATGACTGGATTTTCGTCACTTCAGATTGCTGATGATGCACAGGCTGGCACATACATGTTCAATCGGATGTTATGAGTTTTTTATGTAATGTTTTTTCTCAAGAAAAAAAGAAAAAAATTGTGGTTTTGAATAATGTTGTACATATTACAAGCAGACACTTATCATGTTTGCCAGTGTTGTTGTTTGTACTATTTGTTATGATTGTGTGTAGTAGATGTTCCCCTTGAGCTTGTATTGATGTGAAAGATGTTGATGTTTATGAAAGTGCCTAGACTTCAATTCATGGTCTGTTGGATTCCAGAGTGGGCAGCATTGCTACTTTTGGTGGGGTAGCAATGGAGTACTTTTTAGCCTCACTATCATAAGATGTGAATGTTGAAATCTGAGTTTGCTACTTGCTAGTACCCAACTTTTATAGCATTTGAGTGAGTTTGATGAGAATGTCGGATGAAATAAAATAAAATAAAAACTAGTGCATGAGGTTTTGTTGTTCATGACATTATTGAAATGAAAATGTATAAGATATTCCCTCATCTTTTAAATTATTAAAATATACTACGCAGTAACGGCAGTATATACTATCTCGGCTCCTAAATAAGTGGCATGCTGGTTATTTGGCACTTTTCTATCGATATTACTAAATTTAATCAAAAGATAAAAGATAAAAGTATGACTTATTTAAAAAAAAAATCAAAAAAGTGACATATTTAGTGATTACTGAGTAGTTCCCAAAAACTCATCATCTATCAATGTCATTTTGAATTATATTATAGTGACTCTTGTCTAGTTACTTATACACAGTAAGTAGTCATATTTTTGTTTAAAAACGTAACTAATCATATTGTTATTCAAGAAAACTCTATTACTAATAGGCATGGACCGGTTCCGGGACCGGTTCCGGGCCGGGCGTGACTCCGGGCCGGTCCAAACCGGGCTTTTGTATTGGGGCTCAAGGCCCAGAACCGGCCCAGGATTCTACCAGTCCAGACCGGGTTGGGTCGGGTAGCGTTTTTTTTTCTTTTCTAATTAATTCGTACCCTCCCATCCCCACACCCCAAACCCCTCCAAAACACTCAATCCAACCCACCTACCACCCAAAGACTTTGAAAAGAAAAAAAATTGGCACGGACCGGTCTCGGATCGACCGGGCCAGTTCCAAAGAAACCTGCAGCCCGAGCCCGCCCCCAAAACACCCCCGGGTCGGGTCGCAGGCCCGGTCCCGGTCCCTGGCAACCGGGCCGGACCGGTCCCGGTCCTTGGCAACCGGGTTGGGCTGGTCCCGCACAGTGGCGGGCCGGTCTGGTTTCCGGGCCGGGCCTGGCAAACCGGAACCGATCCATCCCTAATTAGTAATATACATATCATTTTTTATTGTTATTTTACTTAAATAAGTGAAAATAATAATAAGGACAACAAAAGTGTAATGGAGAGGGAGAGAAGGTAGCAAAGCAAAGAAAATTAGAAAAATATGAAAGAAAAAGAAAAAGGAAAAAGAATATAAAGAGATGGTGTTAAAGTTTTCACATATGGAAATGGTCTTGAGTTAAATAGTAAAAACTTCTAAAAACAAAGTGTCACTTATTTAAGAAAAGGGAATTACATTTTACGTATATTTTTAAAAATAATTCAAAAGAATTGTTCCTTTCAACTTAAAATCAACAAATTATTCTTCAAATTGACCGTGTTTTTTAGTTTAATTAAAAGATGTCCGTCCCGTTACTTCTTCCGTCTCATTTTTGAATTGTTCCAAAATGAATGTTATATTTTCATTTTGTCAAAAAATATGTGATGCATAACATGTCACTTTATTATACTCAAACTTCAACGGTTTTTTTTGTACTTTTCAATCATTTTACTCCGTATTTCATATTAATAATTGTCAAAGCAAAACATGACATCTAATATAGGAAGAAACCGGTGGGCGTAGCTCAACTGGTAGCAAGGGAGTGCCACAAGGATTAGGTCCCGGGTTCGAATCCCGTCAACTGCGATGATGAGTTACTATGCTAAAAATGCATATGACATCTGCAAGTACCGGGGACAGAGCCTCACTCTCTATCTATCAGATTGGGATTATAGTCCAATTTACATCCTCCCAACGTATTGTCTGGTCGGGGTTGGGGGCCTCAAGGATGGGGTGTCATCCTTTTTTTAGGAAGAAAGTGCTAGTATGTAGCTTGTCCAAATCATGGTGTGGAGCCTCTCCATTGTTCCCAAAAGGTGGAATCTCACATCTGACGAGCCCCCACACCCCGACCCGACAGGATTTTTGAGAGGATGTAATAAGTCACGGTGACTCAGTCGGCCGAATGATGATAAGCATTTTACCCGTGTGCACCAGAGGTCCAGCCCAGCACACAGGAGTGGAGCTGTAACATTCACACGACCGCTGTGAGTTTCGAACCTTAGTCATTATTCCAAATTTCTCACCACTAAATCAACTGAGATACTCGTGCGGGTGGCGTGGAGCCTCTCCAAACGAGGTACTACGTAACACTTTTTTGGTGTAGTGGATGGCCAGAGGCGTGGAGCTAACTTAATGAGAAGAATCCCTACCAAGGGGCCAACCATATTGATGAAATCTAGATGTTAAGTATGATATGTAAATTCCATCCAGATTAGATAGTTGGTGGAATAATTTCACATAAAGTCAACTTACCAAATCCGGATTTACGATGTGTGCACTCTTCATCCCAATTGGAATAATGTTTCAATTCGACTAAACTAAACTTATACGACGTTTTCTTTATTTGGAAATTATCTTCTAAATTTATTATAGTATTTGCTCATAATAATGTTAACATTTTTTTATTGTGATACAATTCGAACATGTTACTTCCTCTTTGGCAGATGAGCAGTGATGCATGTTATCATACCACAAAATAACCATGTTGGAGTCATCGCTGTAGGTCGCTAGAATGCGCCTCAAATTTCCAGATCCGATCTTCTGCCACTAGGATATGCCAAAAAAATTCAGAAAGCTTTATCTACCTGTTTGACACCGCCGCTGCTGGATTGCTCCGCCGCCAATAGAGTGACACAGTTATGCAAGGGAACTAGAGGGCAATTAATTATACTCCCTCCATCCTTAAAAGGATTGCCAAATTTGACCGACACGTAGAATAATAAAGTAAAAACTGTGTGGTAGAGATTTGTGCAGAGGAGAGAGAAGTAACAGGAACCACAAATTGATTGATTAAAAGAGAAAGTGGCAAAGCTTTTGGGACAACCAAAAAAGGAAAGTTGGCAAAGTTATAAGGGAGGGAGGAAGTATTAAATAATAAAGGTATTAAGAGTAGAAAATTAAAAGTTTGGTCCTATGGAAGATTTAGCTTGAACTCCTTCTTAGGGAAATGGGGTATGCAAGGCTGGTCCTGATATAGGGGCAAGCTGGGCGGGCGGCTGCCCAGGGCCCATCAAGAAGAGGGGACAATAAATTTTTTAGTATATATATATATATATATATATATTGTCCCGTTCACCTCGGGCACGCTTGCTCGGGATTCTGTACGGCTAAGCTCATTTGAGGTGATTTCGGATGAAACTGTTTGTTGAAAGTTGATGAGCATGTTTTTCATCAAGTGGTGATTACTTTCACAAAATTTCAACTTAAAATTCAATTGGAAAGTCTTTTAGATAAATTATTGAAAAACGGTGTGCTTTATTTATATATGCTAAAAAAGCGAGGTATTTTTCAATAATTTATTTCACTAACTTCACAATTGAATTCAAAACTGAAATTTTGTGTAAATAATACTACGTATAATCTTTATGACGAAGAACATTCTCACAAAAGTTTGTCAAAAAAATCGATCGGGAAGTTTCTCAAATGGCCTTATCTGTACGGGACATCTTTACAGGTGCACCTGACCAGATCATTTTCCTTTATTCTAATACTCCGTAAAAGATATCCCTCAATCCTCATATCCATAGACTGAGTCACAACGGCAGAGCTACACACGAAACACAGTTGGATGACTTTCTACCTTCCTCGCCGAAGCCGAGAATAAGATGCTCAAAAAATTTCATCAAAAAATTCCACCGGGAACTACCCCAAACCGTGACGACCGGACAGAGTCTCCTATAGAAGGACTTAATTGAGTTTTTTATGAAAGTTCGAGGACCTATTTGACAGTTTTCCCATTAAAAATGATAGTATTATTGGCAATTTTGCTTTTAAGAATGCCTAAAAAATTGTTATGTATGACTTATGATACCAAGTAGTTCTATGAACAAAAACATTTACTTGTGTAACGAATTTTATTTTTGACAATGAAACTTTTGTAATACATTCTTATATTAAAAGACTCCACCAAAGTGTAAAGTGGATTATAAAGAATTAAAAGACTCCACCGGTGTGTAAAGTGTAGTTCGTATTATATTGTGATGCAAATATTAATATTTTTATGAGTTAATTTAAATAACTTGGCAAACTTTTTAAAAATATTTGGCACTAAGATTTGTTTGTGGTATTGGGTATTAGTAATCGGTCATACAATATTTCTTATGCCCAAACCATGGAATATATACATACAAAGTTCTGATAAATGCAGAAATTAGCATTTATAATTAGGTTGTTATATCCTACTAACCCGCAGGGAGATATGCAATCGCTGTCATGTAAAATCAATTAACTCAACCACTTCAGTAACAATTTCAGTAATTACATCCGCTTAAGCCAATTTTGTGTTATTAAATGAACTTTATATTTAAAGAGTGAATATATTTGTTACATAATCCTCGGAAAATCTCAGCACCCCTAAAAATTATTTCTGGTTCCGCCACTGCCTAAGCCTATAAATTGTCAGGACCGGCCCTGTGAGTATGTGTTTTACTCCGGGACAATTACTTTAAGCTCATCTATACTTCTTAGTACTAATTATTACTACATCCCTATTCAAAACTTCTTTGAGTTTAAGGTTCTTATATATCCTTAATCATATTATTGCATTCTATATTTGTAGTCTATTGTGGATCATTAGCAAAAAAATCCATTTTTGATCATTTTTTTTTATCTTATGAGCAACTAAATTAATTTCAATTATGTTCATATCTTGGGAAAAGGGGCAAATAAGCCCTCGAACTAACCGAAAAAGTGCAAATCACCCTTTCATATGAGGCTCTGTCTGACCGTCACCATTTGGGGTGGGTCCCGGTGGAATTTTTTGATGAATTGTTTTTAGCATCTTCTTCGTTAAGTCTAGTTTACCCATACCAAATCTCAGCTAAAAATGCAATCAGTAAGGCAGTTAAATAAATGTTTGAAGATAACTGCGCAATTAAACAGCGCAGTATATTTCAGAAAATCATGTGACTGTCTTCCCAGTTGAATGTTTAGCTGAAATTTGGTATGGGTAAACTAGACTTAATGAAGAAGATGCTCAAACGAGTAGAGCACTCGTGCGATGCACGGTCGTAAAATTTTTCTTTCAAATTTATTTGTGCTCACTAATTCAAATTACACTATCAATTGATGACAACATCTATCTCCATGCAATATTGATATAGCTCAAAGCAATAAATGAACCATTTAAAATTATACAATAATAAAATTTGATGTAAAGTGAAATATAGTCAATATGATTTATCAATGATTACGAAGTAGTACACAAATTTTTATAGCCTTACAAAACAGTGAATAGCACACAGTTTAACTATAATTTGAAAACACATTACATTATGTGTTAAATGTGATAAAAAAATCTATAGACAAAATTTTCGGTTTCAATGTCCGTTCTCCGGTCATCGTTTGCAATATAAATTTTTACGCTCGACGACTCATAAATGTTAACACAAGCAAGTAAATTTGACTATAAATGAAAACAGTTTTTTGAACAACAAACCAACACGCGATAACAAATGTTTTTGACTTGTGTTTACAATCATGAATTCATGCATATGACATAATAAGTTATGTTTGGAGATTATTGCATCAAGAATTAGAGTGGCACGTGAACGTTTTGAAGTGTTAAAGAATGCCTTAGAACTAACACCTACTCTCCCACACTAACTCCTACTAAATTCTTTCTTTAGTAAAATGTTTTGCTTGTAATTCATCCGCACGATGAGCACATGATTTTGCCAAAGAATTTTTCCATTTTCAAAGGTTTTTATGTGTGTGTGTTGAAGGAAGGGGCGGATCCAGAAAGTCACAATGGGGTGGGCTGGGAAAAAAATTGAAATACACATATATAATAATAAGTCAAGTCGTCAACACTTACAAATTCATTAAAACATCATTTAAGTTGTGCCCTACGCGACTTCAAAGTATAAAATTCATCAATAATAGAATCTATATCTATATTATTGACAAAGTCTCGTTCAATGTAGATCATCAATGAATCTTCAAGAAAATCGTCTCCCATTTTGTTACGAAGAGCCGTCTTCACATGCTTCATTGCTGAAAATGCTCTTTCCGTAGTAGCGGTAGAAACAGGTAGGGTCAAAACTAGACGAATTAGTCTCGTCAACGTAACATAGATTTCTGATTTCCCACTCTGTCAAATGTTGACATAACTCAACAAGTGTGGACGCTTCAGATGTTGAAACAATATCATGCTTGTAGTGAATCAACTCATACTCAAGTGAGACAATGTCTTGATCAGTGAAATCTGCAGGATAAAACTTTTTTGCAAGTTTACAGATATCCTCACTGTTAAATGAGCTGAAAGAGTTCTTGGGATCCAAAGCAAGACTAAGCTGAAGAAGTTCCATGGATGTATCATTAAAGCGCGTGCCTAACTCACATTTAATGGATGTATCGAAGTTCCATTAAATGAACCTCGCATATTACTCCCACCATCATAACCTTGGCCTCTCATTTTTGAAAGTTGGAGGTCATGATTACCAAGCACATCACATATTTTACCTTTCAAGGTACTTGCTACAGTGTCACTAACACTTCTGATGGCAAAGAACCGCTCTGTAAGAATTCCCCTGCTGTTCACAAACCGTATAATAATCACCATATGCTCCTGTTTAGATATATCTTGTGCTTCATCAACAAGAATGCAGAAACAACTATTTGCAATTTCTTCACGAACCATTTGACGAACTCTATTTGCCATTATATTCAAGATCTCTTTTTGAATGTCGGGAGCAATGTACTGAGCATTTTTAGGAGCATTCTCAAGTACAACTTCATGAACTTTGGTATTCATAGTCGCAAAAGCTTTCACTAGTTCAATAAAATTTCCCCGATTTGATGATGTTACAGATTCATCATGACCTCTAAAGGCACAACCTTGAAGTGCCAACCATCGAACAGTTATAATAGAAGTTCTCAATCGCAAACGATTTTTCTCCTTTTCTTGTTGCGATTGGGCATGAAAAACATTCTTAATATGGCCAGATGGTTGGCTCAAATTTTCAGCTCTTTGAACACACATCATATGAGGTGATTTTTCTGAAATACCAATGTGTTGAAGAAATGCACATTGACTTCCTTGATTTACCCTCTTCCAACTTTGAAATCCTTCGTTAACTAATGCAGAAGTAGTATGCATATGAATGTCACTCAAGAAAAGGAAGCAGAAAAAACAGTAAGCTTTATCAGTCACAGGTGAATACTCTAACCAATTAAACTTGTCAAACCAGTGTTTCTGAAAACTTCGGTTTTGAGCTCCAAACTTTTTCACTGGATAAGCTTCCATTCTCGGTTGATAAGGCCCAACATTTAGATATGCACGTCTAACTTCATCTCGCACATTAACATGATATTCATGAATTTGTTTTCTTTTTCCCAGATCCCTCTCAATGGAAAAAGATGAAGGCAACTCAAAATTGGAGATAGATTGGATTTCAAGGACTAGGACATGTGAAGGAACCTCATTGACTAGATCTTGCACTATCGTAGGTATAGGTTCAGAACTTCCTTCACCGGTTTGACGATTCACTTTTGAAAAGAATGATGAAATCAACTTCTTTCCCTTCTTGGCAACATGTTCATTATCCATTCTAAAAAACATTTTCAATATTGGTATAAATTAAAAAACTTATATAAAAAATATATAACAAATTCACTCATTCACTCTAAAATGCACAATTCACATATTCACTCTAAAATTACTTGTATTGTTCAACCTAAAATGCACAATTCACAGATTCACTCATTCAAAGTTCACAGATTCACAGCAGAAGTTCATAACTTCACTGATTCACAAATCAAAATTCAACACCAATAGTCCAAGAGGATTTACCTGATCGGGCAGAGGAAGAGGCAGCTCCGGCTCGGCGCGTCGCTGCTGTTCACGTCTCCGGCACGGCGGAAACTCAGCACCGGGCACCGGCGGCACGCGGCAGGTTCGCTGCTTCAGTCGGTTCGTCACTTCGTCCGGAGTTCGTCGGTCGTCCACTCGTCCCTTGAAGCCTTCGTTCGACACTTCGACAGTAAGTCCGCAGGCTGGGAGCGGTAAGTCGTAAGGGACTCAGGGGAAAGATGTGGGCTGCTTTTTCTGGGCTGGGCTGGGAATTATTTGTGGGGTGGGCTGACATTTAAATTTAGGGTGGACTGAGAATCGAAAATAAACCAATACTATTAAAAAAAAATTGGGCTGGGCTGAAGCCCACCCCTGGCCAGGCTACCATCCGCCCCTGGTTGAAGGTAAGTTATTTATAATGACTACATAATGAAATCACTATACATTTATACTAATTGCATCTTCTTAGACGAATTGTCTATGTGAAAGGGCAAAACAAGGGGTGTGCAAATATATAAAAGTGCATTATGTCATTATTAAACTAAACTTGAATATAAATTTGTAGGTAAATGTTAAAACATATATTTCTACTATTTTTAACATGTCAATTGAGTTTCTATTCAAAAAAGTAATTGTATCACCTTGAACTGTTATAAGCCTATAATAGTCTTTTTTAAAAGACTACTATGAGAGAATTGAATGTATTTTTTAAATGCATATAAAATTTAAAAATATATAAATTGAGGTATAAAAAGTAGTAAAAATGTCAAAAAAGGATAAATACTAAAACAAATTTAAAATAAATTAAATACATGAAAAATTGATAGAGTATAAAATTGCAATGTAGAATTTAAAAAAAGGTAAAAGATACAAATTATTTTTAAAAATGAAAATAAAATATAGATTTTACTTTACTAATTTTTAATTTTTTATTTTTAATTTAGCTATTTCCATTGACTCTTGAAAAATAAAATTTCATAACAGGTCAAAAATAGATAAGAAGCCGAATGTTTAGAATTTTAAAACAACGATACTTATTATACTTTCTTATCCCTAAATTTATTTTGGTAACTATATTCGCACAAAAATTACTTCTTGAAATAATATAATTTGCAAATCAACAAATATAAAAGAAGAATCTTCCACTCTCTAAAAAAATATACTTCATATTTAATTTTCAAACCATTTCATTAAAGTCAAAATCACGTGATACAATCTACCTCAGCCTGTTTAATGTATGACTTGAACTTATTTGCAATCTAATATACACAGGTCATTTCGTCGGGTTTGGACACCTGATTACCTAATATTTGGATGGGCCATTCATGCATGAATAGCTCATTTATATAAGGGTAGAGAAAGCCCAAATAAAATAAGCCCATCAACACTCCCAGAAGAGGTAAAGAACATCTCCAAAGTCCAAACCTATGCTTCTTGAATCTAATGCTAACTATTCAGAACGTACAAAACGACCTTCCGGCCTAGGGATGTCAAAAAAAACCGACCCGCCCTGGCCCGAGACATTTGGGGCGGGTCCGCCCCGCCCCGCCTCGCCCCGCCTATACAATGGGGCGGGTCCGGGTATTAGAATTGACTCGTGCCACCCCGCCCCGCCCCGACCCGCTGAATATATAAGTATACATACTTTTTCTTAAATTATAGTACTACAAATATACTTCAACATACATATGTGTATATACAATAAATCATAAATTCTTTGATCTTATAATATATGAATACGGAGTATATATTGTAATGAGATGCACGACGGATTATCAATGTCTTCTTTACATATAGAATTTTAATACATATATTCAATTATTAATATAACTAATAAGATTAACTGTTCAAATTTGAGTAATTTTTCCTTAATTTTTGAAATTTTTAGCGTATCATGAATTTGATTTAATATATTGATTTTTAATTATTATTTAGAGATAAACATTATGTAGATTCAATTGGTAACAACTTCCCACAAAAAAATACAAGTACATACTAGCTAATTAGGTTACGGCGGGGCGGGGCGGACCCGCCCCGCCCCGCATGGGGCGGGTCATGGGTCAACAAATTTGGACCCGTGCAGGTCATGGGGCGGGGCGGGTCCGAGTCTTGCAATACCCGCCCGACCCATTGCCATGCCTAAAATCCGGCTAGAACCAACTCTCACAGGTCAGCGGTCACAACCTCCTCCATCGCCGACCTGACAGTGACGGCCACCTACATCGCCAAAAAATTTCATCCACCTCTGCCGCCTAACCGTCGGGTTCTGCACACTTTTGCATCCCTAGCTCAGCCGTTCAAAGTTGTTTGACAACGGTAAGAACATCGATTTCCCCAAATGGATGCATCCTTACCCATACAACTCTCTCTTTGCCCTGTGTTGACAAACTTAGAGATGCATACATTCACCTCCTTCCCTTTCTTCCATTCATATAAAAAAGGAAAATTTCCTAGAATATGACTTAAACTTGATGACTTTTCCAATCTATGACCTAACTAGTTTTTGGATTTTTGTATGACCGAAAATCCAAGAAAAAAAAAATTCGTTTTTATTTAATGTTGAATTATGAAAATACCCTTATTTAAAATATGTGGATTTTGCACTAATTTCGTCCTATTAAAACTACTGCACTTTATATTGTCGTTACTGCACACTGTAATATTTCATCCAATATTACAGAGTAATAGACATTTTAACTTATAATATTACTCTGTAAAGTTTGTTTGTGAATACATGTGTGTGTATATGTGAACACAAAAACTTTTATATAATTACTTGTGTAGTAAACTTAGAAGTTTTCTGTGAGTCTATCATTTGTTAGAAAGTAAATTTTATGCTTTTACTTTACTCATACACTACTACAGATGAGAATTTATGAACTCACTGTGCCATTGTCATATTCAAGATACAAATGTTGAAGTCTGCTACTGCGCTGAGAAGCGGCATCCCTGAGAAGTCTGCTACTCCGCTGCAGCGACTGCCACGTGCTGACGTCGGAACAATGGTGCTCGGCTTTGACGCCCGGACAACTGAAGACCCATCTTCGATCAGCTTTCCTTGCCCTAACTCTCGGATTTCGCTGGATTTGATGATGAAAGACACTAATGGGGGGTCTCCCTAACACACCCAAGTAGCCGAACCCAGACCTCGCATCCCCTCTCACAAATGCCTTTTGGTTTAGCTCTCTTTTTTTGGATGAAATGTAAATATATATTAACACCCAGAAAAAAATACATCAAAAAGGTTCTAGATCTCCTAAAACCTCCCCCACCCCTACCTAGTGTTGGGGTTAGGAGAGGTTTTTATTCGATCTAATCAAAATACAATCGGTGCTGCAGGATGCATGCACACAGAACATTAAAAACATCCATCCGAATAGGAAAAGCACAACTAATAGGAGGTTCTAATGTACACTCCCCTCAGCCCAAAAGAAGAAATCGTAGTGTTGCAAGGTGCACACACTACTCACAAAGCGGTTGATGCCACGGCTTTGATGCGGTCAGCCGGTCTCCCATCAAAATTGGATCATGTCATGAAGGTATATAGAGAAAAGGATCTTGTACACCACATGCTTTATCTTCGCAATGACCTCGTCTTCAGTCTTTATGATCCCATCAAATCTACTCGCATTTCTCGCATGCCATATGTAATATGCCGCGGCACAAAACGCAAGCCGCACCGCCTTAGCCCTCAAGTTTGACCCTTTGTAGTTCTTGAGTAACCATTTGACTGAGCTTTGTAGCGTGGTCATTTGGTGCTCCAATTTCATCCACTCCCTAATTCTTTTCCATACCCTGCAAGAGAAAGGGCAAGCAAAAAAGAGGTGTGGCATTGTCTCCAAGTCCCTTTTACAAAGATCACACCTATTGACTATATACATATAGTCAAGGTTATCCTGGGTAGGTAACCGATTTCTAAACGCAAGCCAAGTCATGAAAGAGAATTTAGGAGGGATATAAGATTTCCAAATGAAGCTCATCCACACTCTCACCGTCCCTTTTACTCTCAAAAGATCGTAAATTTTTTTAGAAATCAATTTACCATTAATAGATCTAGCGGTTAAACCCATTATGCTATCATTTTGGTTATTAAAACAGTTCTTAATTTTATCCCTTATTGCCGACAGCTTTTGGTTTCACTCTTATTTCTGCTTTTAGATGCGAATGAATGTGAGAATTGCAATGCATTAGTCCTGCTTTTATAGGAGTAAACAGCATGGGCATCCCATCTACATCACTGTGCGCACTTCCAATTAAAACAGACTCAACACTTGGAGGCAACATTGTTCTCCTTAGATTTGAAATTGAAACAGTGTCACCCATTACTAACTTCACACGCTAGCTGCATGTGAAGAACTGAAATGTAATTTTATTTTATTTTGTAAAAAACAATTGATGAATCACTTGATGGTGACATTTCTGAGCGGAAACCGTATTCCTTATTTGCTTTTATATTAGAATAGATTTCCAAACATCACCGTCATCCACTGTCTTCTCGTGATCGCTAGTTTAGACCAAAAAGGCTTGAGAAATGGAGGAAATTTACTCAAAAGAATTAGAAGTTGTAAAGTAATGTACGATAGTACTTATTAACCAACTACTGGCCGGCAAAACCTATTAAAGATATGAACCTAATTAATGTGTGATTGGTATTATATTCACAGGATTAAAATGTAAATTTTCAAGTACTACAAAAAAAACTCAAAGGTATCTTCATGTGGTAACGAACTTTGACTCCAAAAGTCAAAATAAAAACTTTAAACAACAATTTTGGTATACACCTTCTTATACACATCAGTACACTCCCGTGTCTGTGAGAGTTTTTTTATATGTGAATCCCAGTCCACAGACAAACTGACTTGTTTTGTCTGTACAATTTTTCACAAACAAAACAAGCTAGTTTTTGTCTGTGGATTGTGATTCACAGACAGAAGTAAACTCTCACAGACAAGGGGGTGTACTGATGTGTATAAGAAGGTGTACAAAAAGAATTTTTGAACTTTAAAAGGGTTATTGGGAGCAATATTTAAATCATGTTGGTAATTCAAATATCATTGCAAAAATACGTTCAATCAGTGACGGAAAAATGGTCAAATAAGCGACGGAAATAACGACGGTTTTGTGACGGTTCGGTCGCTAATAATCCGTCGCAAAGTTGAGATTCAATTACCGTCGGAATATCATTTCCTTTCCGTCGCAGCCTGGTTGGTCTTCAATTTTCCAACTCCATTATGTCGTTTTCAGCTTCTTCTCCAAGTTTTCTATATATAAAATGCATACAATCGATGTTAGAGAAAAACATCTCAAAAGCTGGATGTATGAAAGATACGATCCATTCACAAAGAAAGATTCTGATATATTTATTAGTTGTGTAAAGAGTTTTGTTGAATTTGCTAGAATTCAACATGAATTTATGATTGAAGAAAACATTCGTTGTCCATGTTTAAAATGTAAAAATTGATGTTTCTATGACACGGAAACCGTCAAACTTCATCTTTATCGGCATGGATTTGTTGCAAATTATTATATTTGGACAATCTCATGGTGAATTACTACAATTTCAAGCACCACCATCACTGAAGAACCAAGTTTCTTCCTCTCAAGGAGATGAAAGTCAGGTTGCCCACATTTCTTCAGCTTCGGGAAGTCTACCAGAAACACCTTGGGATCAAAGAATACTTGGAGATATTTTTGCGAGATACGTGCCACCGGTGGACACCACAAAATGTATTCCACAAACCATAGGTGAGGGTTATAATAATTATTCTACAAATGTAAACGATGTGTCTTATTTGACAGATCAATTTTAAAATGCTCTACAAGCAGGAGATCAACCTTTATATGAGCGGTGTTTAAAAGGGTCACAATTACAATTTGTCCCTAAGGTAATGAGTATAAAATCCGACTTTAATGTACCTCGGGGTGAAGTAAATCGATGGTTGGGATTATTGGACGATATTTACCTCATGGCCACACCGCCCCAAGGAATTACTATGAGACCAAAAACTTAATTCCAACTTGGTCTTTCAGTGATCAATAATGTTGCTTATCGTAGCGGGTGTATGCTATTTTGGAAGGGTAATAAAGAGTTAACACATTGTTCACTTTGTGGTGAGCATCGGTATAAGTTGCAGGAGGACGAACAATGCAAAACCAAAAGATGAAAATCGGACGGTTGTTTCTGTATTGAGATATTTTCCCTTGACGCCAAGACTACAGAGGTTATATGTGTCCAGTGGCGGATCCAGAGATTTGTGAGAGAGGGGCACACTAGACACTAAACTTAATCTATAATAAAAACTCTGGGCCCAAAGCGGGACGCCGGTTTTTACCTTAAGTGCTACTAGTGAATTTCTGAGCCTGAAGCGAGGGCACGTGCCCCCTAGCCCCCCCTTAGGTCCTCCACTGTATGTGTCACGATAAAAAGCTGGAGAGATGATGTGGCATATATGCAATGCACGAAGCAACTGTGACATTGATGGGTCATCCTAGTGATAGTGATGCATGGAAACACATTGATATGATGTATCCGGACTTCGCTGCGGAGCCTCGAAGTGTACGACTTAGCTTATACTTTGATGGTTTCGCCGCACATGGACAATAAGGTGCATCGTACTCTTGTTGGCCCGTCATACTAATGATGTACAATCTGCCTCCCGGTGTGTGCATGAAATATCCCTACATGTTTTTGTTGCTCATTATTCCGAGGCCGATATGTCCAAAAAAAATGATATATACTTACAACCTTTTGTTGATGAATTGCAGCATTTGTGAGGAGATGGTTCAAATTTCATGTTCTCAATGCGTGACATTCTAATGTTGATGACAAATGATTTTTTTCGCATATGGAATGTTGTCTGGTTGGAGTACAACAGGACTCTTGGGGTGCCCTATTTGTATGGAAGGTAACAAAGCAACGTATCTTAGGAATGGACGTAAGCCATCTGACTTTGATTTTCATAGAAAGTTCTTACCCCACAAACACCTGTATCGAAGGGACAATCATTCTTTTAAAAAGGAAAAACGGGATATTAGTTATCCCTCGCCCAGATTATCCGGCCAACAAAAACTTGAACGTGTATGTATGATACCGACAGCAGTTCAGGAGCCTAATGTATTACCCCCCAGGGCCCAGGTTATGGAGTCGATCACAAATGGACAAAGAGTAGTATTTTCTAGCAACTGCCGTATTGGGGAAGTTTATTAGTTAGGCATAATTTAGATGTTATGCACATCGAGAAGAATGTGTTTGACAACTTATTTTATTCTCTAATGAACGACAAAGATAGGACAAAAGATAATATGAAGGTTAGGAAGGATGTAGCGTTGTACCGTGATCGTCGAGGGATAGGAGTTGCAGCCGATTACACCGATAAGCTTGACAAGGTTGTATACATTGTTTCCACGGCGCAAAAAAAAAAACTTCTGAATTGGATAGCTTCTATTCGATTCCCTGACGAATATATACATCCAACTTTCGAAGATGCATTAATTCTAATGGTCTGAGTTTAATACACATGAAAAGTCATGATTGTCATGCTCTCATGCAATGCCTTATACCAATTGCATTTCAGGAGATGCTACCAAGTACAGTGTGGCAGATAGTTCCTGAATTGAGTCAATTCTTGAAAATCCTATGTACTGGTGTTGTACATGTTGAATTACTTCGATAGTTAGAGAAAATGATCCCTCTTCTTCTTTGAAACATGAAAAAAGTTTT
Source organism: Cuscuta europaea (assembly GCA_945859875.1). Classification (NCBI taxonomy): domain Eukaryota; kingdom Viridiplantae; phylum Streptophyta; class Magnoliopsida; order Solanales; family Convolvulaceae; genus Cuscuta; species Cuscuta europaea. The sequence continues at coordinate 4,781,787 of CAMAPE010000054.1, read as the reverse complement.
ACAAACCGGGACTCTTTGATGTAAGTGAACATTTAATCATCCACTTGCCATATCAAACTAGAGTTTGCGGTCCACCATAATATTGATGGATGCATATGTTTGATAGGTAAATATCACTTTAACATACTTTTAAAAATTATTAGAAAAACTATAAATACTCAAGAACTTTGCATCGTCGTGACCACCACTTAATGAAAGAAACCACAACCAATTCTGGTGGGAATTTCGACGAATAGCAAATGTAGTTGATATTTCAAATTATTCTCAAATGTCAATTTTAATTCATATTTCAAATAAATCTACATTTCATTTTTAATGTCTAACATTTCTTGCATAAATTAGGTAATTAAAAAAAGTAACCCAAAACCACCCCACCCCACCCAGGACCGCCCGGGTACCCGTGACCAGAACCTGGACCGTACCAACCCAGGTCAGTACTGGGCTCCATTTTGGTTGAACCGGGACTGGCCAGTACCGGGCACAGAACCAGACCGGGTCCAAGCCTACTCATATTAAGTACTTTAAACAACAGTGGTTTAAGATGCAATACTCCAATGGTCGAAGAAAAATTAATACAAGTTGCGAGTATCAGCAAATCTCTGAACCTTGTACACATGGAAATTCAGCTTACACTCTCACAAGGGGTCGAGACTCGAGAGCTACTTCTAATTGAAAACCAAGTAGATACGTCTAGAAGGTGTGTAAATAAATCTTACAATTGAATTACAATGACACATCATAAAAAGAAAGAAAATGTAAACTACATAGAAGAGTAAGTAATCAATATACATTGATCAAACAAGTCAATAGAACAACAAGCCAGAGGTGCACCCTTCAAAGTCTGGAGAGTGAAGCACACAATGTTGAAGATCCTTTTGGATATTCCCTCATGGTTCATGCTGCGAATTTTGCCTTCGAGTTGCTTCCTGCTGCTGGTGTGTCACTTCTACACCGTCACATTCTATGTCAGAAGTACTTGATGGTTTCGCTCCAACGGAAACAAGACTTTTAAACCAGGTAGGTTGGAACCTAGGGCTTTCTCTGCTAGAACTTCCAGGGGAATCAGAGGGATTACTACCAGAAGCAACTCCGGCGAGGAACCGGTAAGCCACTTTGCTTGCTGAAACAATCTCAGTTTTAGCTTGCCGCAGCTACAATAGAAGATTAAATTAGATATCAGGCAAATATGATGCACTAGAAGGATGTTCCATATGTTTATCCCACACTCATACCCTTTGGGAAGTCCTCCATAGGTTTAGGCACACATACTAAGAAAAGTGGAAAACCTAGAAGGGAGAAAGTATAAAACATTGGACCCTTTGGTGAGGATTATTCAACAAAACGGCTGGATCTGCCAAATTTTATGGAAAGGAAAAATGCATTGGTTAAGGACTGATTTCAGCCAAGTAAGCCAATTAAAGCTACTTATTCAGCTTTTCTATTTTTTTTCATTCTGCTGCACTACACAGAATGAGCCAGTAGAAGATGCCACACGGAGCCATTACATTTAAGTGGTAGATGGCGGGATAAGATAAAAAAAATGGGAAGTTGATGTGAAAGAAAATGTAAAATGTAATACGTGAAAGAAAATGAGATATTTTCTGGAAAAAACTGGAAAAAGGAAAACAGAAAACGTGTTTACCAAAGAAAATTGTTAGAAAACTGGAGAAAGGAAACAGAAAATTGTGTTTACCACCAAATCATTTTTCAAAACCAAAAAAAATGAGATACGTCTCTCTTTTCCTTAATGAATTGGAGAAGTGACTTTTACTAGTTTTTCAAATTTGGAAAACGCAGATGCTACAGTGTCGCTGCAATGAATTCGCATACTTACGCCTAGTGGTGGATCCGGTTCTGCTCCGATGTCATTGACCTGGCGGCCCCTGTCCAGTCCGGCTGACGGCCGAGCAATCCCGGTCCGGTCCAGTCGATTACCCGACGATCCTGGTCTATTCTGGTCGATGACCCTGCTGTCCCTATCCGGTCCGTTCCACGACCCAGCAATCATTCTCCAATCCGGTCGATGACCTAGCGGTCCATGTCTGGTCCGGTCATTGACCTGGCGGTCCTTGTCTGGTTCGGTCAACGGCCGAGCAACTTTGATCTGGTCCATTCGACGACCCAGCGATCTCGGTCTAGTCCGGTCGACGAACCGGCGGTCCTTGTCCCGCTGTCCGGTCCGGTCCACAACTAGGCGGTCTCTGTCCAATCCGGTCCACGACCCTACGGCCTCTGACCAGTCCGCTCCACAATCCGACGGTCCCTGTCCGGTCCCATTGATGACCCGGTGGTCCTTGTACGGTCCAATGAATGACCCGACGGCCCCCGTCCGGTCGGATCGATGACCCGACTTCCCTTGTCCAGTCCGATCCACGGCCAAGCGGTACTCGTCCGGACCCCATCTTATCTAGTCAACCAACCGACGGTCCCTGCTTGGGCCGGTCAATGACCTGGCGGCGGTTTAGTCTCAGTTTTTTGAAACCATTTTTAAAGTGAAGAATTTTAAAAGAGCCATTGAGTTGTCCACCAATAGGGAACAGAGAATAGGAGAACAGAAAACAGAAATTGAAAACTGGAAAATATATCTGTTAGTAAACAGATATATTTTAGAAATATATCTGTTAGTAAACAGGCCCTAAGTGTTTATGAAAAAGAAATGAAAGAGTGTAGTCTATATTTAGACCGGCAATCAAGGAATGATGGATGTTTTCAAAGGACAGAGGGAGCATCATCCATTCAAAAACCACATGGCAGACATTATAACATTGTATGACGTGATGAGCTAACATACATGGTAAAAATTGAAACTTCTAATATTCCAATTTAGAGATAATTACTCACCCTGATGGCTGTGGTTTCCGCCATTTCCACAGCAGCATCACCAGCATTAGCAAACCTATTTACCCAACCTGCAACTTAATCTATAAGAGCATGGTCTACATAAAAATATAGACACATAAAATATCATGGCCATGATGAATCTATATGCAAATTGCAGAAGTGCAAATTCAGACTAATCAATACTGAAAACAAATGGCATGACATTTTACTCCAAAAATAAGAGTCGTGTATGAGTAAGGTACAACTTATTATGTTTTAGCCAACATGTAGAAACTTTTATAAGTTGTGAGTTGACACTTGTGCCCCAAATCCTTATTTTCAAGATTGGTTGGACTCGAGTAATGGTGTAACCGCGTAAAGCCATAAACGCACTTGATGGTTGGCTTTACAAGAATTTCACATAAAAATGAAAGTTGGCTTTTATAACTGGACTCTTTTTGGGACAAAAAAGGTTTTTCAAACATGACTCTTTTACTTGGGGGTGGGAGGGTAGATGTAGAAATACTTGTATAAATAGAGACTAAGAGACAGAAGGTGCAAGGGAAAGGGTAAGAAAAATATTAATAGAGTCCAGACATCATTACTAATAAGTAATATGGCAAAAGTGACTACTCATCTGAAGATAGAGTCACAAGGAATAAAAGGTATGGTCAGCCTGAGACTCAAGTTTTCCCCTACATAGCCTGATAACCTCCATTCCACGAAGTACCCGAACTGATTATGGAATGTATGAGCCATGTCCATATTCACATCTCTTTCAAACTAGACGGCTAAATGGGAGTATTTCTTACAGCATAACTTACCAGACACTATTCATACTACAAAGAACCATTGAAGCAAGCCTTAATCCAATTGGATTGATGTTAGGAAAAGCCGTGACAGCACATTTTTGAATTCTCATTTACTTAGGGTGCTTATGAAATTGTACTCAGATAGCGACTTGAACAGCCAATAATAATAAGAATAATAGAATAATAAGAATTAGTTTAATATTGTACAATAAGAGGGTTATAGTACAATAAGAGGGTTATAGGCCCAATAGCTAAGTTTTTAGGGTCGGTTATTAAGAAGTAGTATAAAATCTAAATTGAAGAGGAGTGAAGAATAAGAGGTAGGCAGAATTTTGGGATTGGGCTGGGAATTAAGAGAGAGAGGCTGCTCGAAGTGCCTCAACTGTATTGTTCATTTTCAGTTTCTGCAAGTTTTTCCTAATAAACAAAGTACCATCAGATTTCTGGAGTTCTCTAACATTTGAGACTCTTCGAGAGGCCTCACTATCCCAGCCGACTTCCAACTAAAATTCTGCCTACCTCTTATTCTTCACTCCTCTTCTATTTATACTACTCCTTAATAACCGACCCACAAAAACTTAGCTACGGGGCCTAGAACCCTCTTATTGTACAATATTAAAATTTAACTAATTCTTAAAATTCTATTGTTTTTATTATTATTGGCTGTCCAGGTCCCTATCATACTCCAATCATCTATTCTAGTCACTTTTGTTCATGTTAATTCATCATCACATGTTCATTGAAAACATCTTTTATTTTTTGAAAATGGGGGGTGTGGGAAGAAAAATTACCAGGAAGCTTAGGGGAACCAAGTCTTTCACAAAACTCATCACAGAAGTGATTGCAGTTCTTTGACAGTAAATCATACACAAAGCCCGGCCATTCTCTACTAAGTTCTCGTAGTATCTGATTCACTTTGGAAATTGAACAGCTTGTTTTTCCAAGAACAATGCTTTCACGGTAAGAATACATCGGGTTCTTGCCAGCAGGGCAGCTAAATACTCCAGTACCTTGTTCACAGAACCCGAACGACCATTCATCGTCTCCGTAAACCTATTATCGGCACAGTGAAAAGATGCAAAATGATTATGGCAGCTGCAAGTGGTGATATTTTTGAGGAGGAGATTTAACCCAAGATCTAACTCCGCAATTTGAACCACAATCACAATGTAAACTAGATCTAAGTCCGCAAAAAAAACTACCATTTCTGAAATCTCAAGTACAAGTACAATGAAACACTGGATCTCTTTCCTCAATTGGAACTACCATTCCCCCAATTTAAACTACAAGTATACTAAACCCCCAGATCTAAAGGGGAAATACAGACCTGGACGGCGCTGTGGAAGATGCCGCCAAGACCAATGCCGTCTTTGAAAAACCTATTGATCTGAAGAATAGTGTTGTTGGTCTTGTCGGAGGCACTGTTCGTCACATCATAGATGTGGAGAATCACCTCCGTCATCGTCCTCTCTGGGTATTTGTATTTTCTCCAAGAAACCCCTAACACACTCCCCCTCTTCTGGAAGAAGAAGAAATCTTGCAGACAAATCTAACGGAGGGGGAATGAAGCGATTACAAACGGTAAGGCACGAATAGGGAAAGTATAGTGATTCTTTGAAGAAAGCGAAGTGACAACTCTCTGGGTTTGTGTAGGACGGCGGTGATTTCTGGGTGAGCGGCCGTGGAGAAGCACCGCTATGATTATGATTGATTGGGGTGTAGTTTTATTATCGCAATACCTTAATTACGTGGAGTTTTCTCCTCAATTTCTTTTTAACTGCTACAGCAGTCTTTCCCAATTGTGGTTTTTACGAAATTTATTTAGAAATAAGAGCATAAATATTACTCATAAGGTGCGTTTGGTTAAGAATGTCTTATTACCACGGGAATCTTAGATTGCTAGATATGTTAAATTGATGAGAATATATTCACTTTATTCCCATTTGTATTTGGTTAAGGTTAAGAGAATGTGACATTAATTTATTTAGTTAAAACATATCTTATATTACAGATATGGTGGATTATCTCAATGTTTTTTAAATATTTTCTCTTAACACAATAAATCTATTACAACCTACGTCTGAAGTAATTAAAAATTAAACAAAAAATGAAATATCTTAATAATTAATAAAAATGAAATCTAATTGAATTATTTTTAAATTGGTTTAATCGTAAGAGGTTGTAGATCCAATGCAAAAATGAAAAAAACTCTGTTCAAATAGCAATCTAAATATGTTTATTATCACTTCAAAAAATTATTTTTAAAAACTGTTCAAGTTATTGGTAAAACTTGTTTTCACATTAAAGAAAAAATGATCAATTTTGCCATTAAATTTTGAAATCCACTCATTAAAAACTTAAATAATCTAATACCTTAAAAAATTTAAATGTTAAGGAAAAAAGAATTATGAAAATAACAAGAATAGACATTCGAATATAATTAAATAAACATACTTCATTCGTCCCACTTAAAAGGTTGTCACACAATCTAGATATTCGACTAACTATAAAATTAAGAAATAATGACAAATATATAACTGAAACGAAGGTAATAGACACAAATATGACTTAGTGACTATAATAGTAACTTTATTGACCATGATAGTGTTCAACTTTACATCATATTGACTATGCATATTAAATGTAGTTATATTTTTATCCATAACTTATATTTTAGTACGAGTAATATTTAAAGAAAACCCCCTAAAATTAGTTGAACTATGTCAATAATAAAAATATTTTTAGTAAATAAAAGTTACACATTTATAAACTACATTAAAAGTTTTATAAAATCACAAAAATTCAAATTTGATAAAAGTTGAATACATAGAGAAATTGAATGAAAAGCGATAATTAATTGAGGGTATTTTCGGAAGAAAATTAGATCATCCCCGGGAATGTCAGATAACCTAAGGAATGGAAGGGTATAACATTCCCCTCCATATTACATTCCCGGGAATGTAACTTTCCCGATCTTTTCTCAAAACCATGAACTAAACATGGGTATCTAACATTCCACACATCACATTCCGACCTCAATGTGAAATAACCTCAAACCAAACATACCCATAGAATTTTAGAGCATCTCCGATGCATAGGGTGGATTGGTGCTTATGTGTACAACAAATGGAGAGGGTGTATTAAAGGCTTTGTTTGGCAAATGGTTGTTAGTTGTTGATGTCAACTGGTTGTGTTAGTTGTTTCCTAAAAGCTGATTGTGTTAGCTGTTTTAACCGACAAGTTATGTTAGCTGACTATAAATAATTGTTTGGTAAAATTGGCTATTTCAAATGGCTGATAGAGTGTGTCAAAAGACATATAAAGACATGATAATACTTAATATAATAAGTATTTTATCATTGTTAATAATGAAAATTTTATAACTACTCTTACTTCAATTATTCAAATCATTTATATATCCGTAATTTTTAAAATTTGTTGAATAAATTTTATTTTAATACAAGATAGAAGGCATAACTAATAATATAAAATGGTAGTTAAGCATATACTACGTATTATTTTTTCAAATAATATTTGGTTAAACGAATTTTATTTAAAACAATTACGGAATAATTACTAGTATATACGGAGTATTACTTTAATCATTAATTAATTTAGAAAAGGCTAACCCATGCCAAAAGAATGAAAGAAAAAAGTGATAACAGAAAAACAATTTGTTTTTCGAGTAAGCAATACAATTAGTTACGTATACCCCTGGTGGGAAAAAACTGAAGCAGTCGAATCAAAAGAAAAGAAATGTTGCCTCCCTTGGCTTTTCCTACCATCCATTTTTCAGCTTTTCGGACTCAACAAGTCAATCTAAAAAGTTATTTAACAAACATAAATATTGGCTGCTTTGACTAATGAAACAACTAAATTTGGTTAAACAAGCTAAAAGTTGGTTGATAAGTCACTTGCCAAACATACCCAAAGTGTACAACAAATGGAGAGGGTCCATTAATACTCTACTCCAATGCTAAAGTGAAATAATATGCAAAATAAGAATCATGATTAAAAAATCAACTTGACAGGGAGATGGAGGTGAGACCCAAGGTCTCAAACTAGACCTTCTACTACTTGACCTTGTGCATTGACATATAAGATGGACCTCATCCATTTCTTTTTGTATTGGAAAGTGCATTTGCTCACAAGGGGTCCATTGGGTGAGGTGGATGTTTTTTTTTGGCAATCCACCTCCCCGTTGGAGATGCCCTTAGTAGATAAAAATATGACCAGTTTTCATTAGGGAAAAAAGTGACAATAAATAATTGGACCGCCCCGTCCATTTAGCTTCTCCTAGGCGCTGCTTCTCTCTCCTTCAAGCTCGATCAACATATGTTGCATCCCTCAATTGCAGGGCTGGTTCTAGAAAACGGAGGTCTCGTGCAAGAAAAAATATTAGGTCTTTTTTCTTCTAATAAATTACAACCACTATATATCAAGATGATCAAATGAAAATAGTAATTAACTATTAAAAAATTATGTAAAAAACAAGTTACTACATAGCAACTAATAATTACAAATCAAAAAACAAAATTATTTACTTGTAAAAGTATAATAGTGAAACAATTATAAATTTAACAACCTAATAGTCCAATAATATAAATTTGTTAAATCAATTACAGAAAGAACATCTAATCACCTAAGTGTGCCGGTCGATGTCCCTTTTGTTGGCAAAATTACCTTGAGCTATGTATACTACATAATACTAGGGGGTGGCAGCGGGTTTGATTTATATTCGGTGAAGGCTCATCCACGTCCACCCGTTAATTTTTCATAATCCACCCACCCATCCATCATCCATTAAAAATTACATCCATATCCAACTCATTCATCATGAACGGGTTATCAGGTGGACCGGATGAGTAACGGGTGAATATATATGGTCTAACTTGAAAGACAAAGTAAATAAATTATCATAAAGATAAACCATGACAATTAAAAACCAAAAATTAAGAGTCATTGAATAATAACAAAAAAAACTTGAACAATTAAGTATATTACAATCACTAATTCACAGCCAATAAAGAAAGAACCGAATGTCAAACAAAATAGACATAAAACTTCTTCAAGCTTTCAAATTCTACATTTTTTCATCGGCACAAAGCTATATTTGTACTTCAAATGTCATTTCTTGAAACTCTTCAATTGTCTTTATTTAATCAATTCATAGATATGTGTCTTTTCCATTAACAAATACATATATATTAATATGTTAATATTAATTATTATATATACATTTATATGCGGGTTAGCAGGTGGGTGGATGGAGCGGATGATGGGTCGGGTGATGGGTTGGATGAGTGTGCATCCACACCCGATCCAACCCGTCTTTCAATCCACCCGTCATCCATTTTTCATCCATAAATTTTCAGGTTCTCGTCCATATTTTCGATTTGGGGTGATCAGGTATCCGCGGGTGCGGGTGATATTGCCAGCCCTACATAATACTCCATATTACTAATTATTTTGGGCCTTTATTTTTATTGGGCCTTGTGCGATTGCCACATTCAAAAGATGAGTGTTGGGCGGTGAAGCAATGCCACATTCAAAAGATGAGTGTGACAGAGATGCGTATGTTGCCTTGGATGTGTGGACATACCAGAAAAGACCGCTTGAGGAATGAGGTAATCAGACAAAAGGTGGGAGTAGCTGTAACACCCCGGCCCCGTAGGCCCCGAGGTAGTTACTCTAGACCTCTAGTACTGCCCTCACTCATGCGCGCCCTAAGAAACTTCCCAGGGGGTCACCCATCCCAAGACTACTCTCGTGCAAGCACGCTTAACTTTGGAGTTCTTGGGTGATGAGCTCCCTTAAAAGGAGATGCACCTCTGTTGGTATGAGTAGTACTATTAATCCTCTTAAATTAATATCGGGTATTACAATCACCCCCACTTAGGATCGCAACGTCCTCGTTGCGCCCTTAAACCAATCTCAATCAAACCCCAGAATCTTGCCCCGCTAAGTGCCCGCCCATATCCAACGGGTCAACACACTGTCGCAGGGTAATCTCGTTTGCGGTGGTTTGGGCATGTGCATAGAAGACCGAGTGATGCACCTGTTAGACGACTTGAGGGGTGGGGAGAAGAGTCAGAGAAGAGAGGGAGGGGAAGACCCAAACAGACTTGGATTAGAGTAATCAGAACTGATATGCATCTTCTAGGGTTGGATGAGAGTATGGCTTTGGAAAGAGCAAAGTGGATGGCGCACATTGTCACGCCCCAGACCGCATCCGAGCCACGTAGACAACCGCCGTACAACCCGATAAGAACAACAACAGTTCATCCCTATTGAGTTGTACAAGGCGTCCGATTTATTCTATTGCCAAACCGATTAGTAAACACATACAATCAACATCAATATCATAATCAATCAAATGCGGAAAATAATAAAATGTTTGATACTTAGCCACACGTGGCAAACACGGGCACGCAGGCCCCCAACTGTTTTAATGAAAATATTGTTCAAAAATCCATGAGCGGTTTATACATTTGAAATAAGAATGGAAGCACGAACCACGTCTTCCTTCTCGATCAGTCACCCTAGGCAAAGGTGCAGGTAGTAGGACTCTAGCCTCAACCTGAAAAATGTGAGGGCCCCCGGAGGGGTCAGTACTCCATAGAAGTACTAGTGACAAGCAGGCTATATGAAGAATAACTAATGTTTCAGACACGAGACCCAAAAATAGGGTGATATATACATATAGATGTCCCTCATCCACCCGATGATACATACTGTATATATACTCGTAAAATACTCAACCCGTAGGTCATTTACCTTAAAGAGTCTTTTAGAGATAAAGTTCTTGCCTGGCTTTTCTCACTCCTTTCCCGGTTACCTAGCTCACAAGCTATAGTCTACTTCGATTCATACTACCGAGTGTTTTAGGATCATTTACCGTCCAAGGCACTCAACCCATCCTGGAGTATTTAAGATCATTTACCGTCCAAGGGTACTCGGCCCCACCTGGAGTATTCTGGATCATTTACCGTCCAAGGGTACTCGACCCCACCTGGAGTATTCTGGATCATTTACCGTCCAATGGTACTCGACCCCACCTGGAGTATTCTGGATCATTTACCGTCCAAGGGTACTCGACCCCACCTGGAGTATTCTGGATCATTTACCGTCCAAGGGCACTCAATCCCCAGTCTATTCTCTACCAAATCCTAACCTGGATATGGCTAACCTTTCATTCCTTTAACTATGGACAATGCCTAGCCCTATAGTCATATAACAATCCTTAGGATCCAACGTGGGCGGGTCCCACCCGAACGGCCCACGTTAACCTACTCAAAACTGCCCGTTTTGAGCATAACCCAATACTCGATCGAGTATTAACCCATACTCGGTCGAGTACAGGAGACAGTAGTCCACAAAGCTGATTTTCAACAAATACCCGGTCGGGTATGTGTCAATACCCGATCGGGTATGGCAGTTGACTTGGCGGTCAACGCCCCTTTTGACCCTCCAAACAGAGTCCGATTAACTTGAAATTTTATACACATATACTTCTTGATGTCCTTGATCCAAAAATACCATTTTGGATCCCTGGATCATCACACAAAATATGTTATCACATTTTTAATCACCAAACCTACATAACATGCTTTTTAACTATGTTTTGTGTATAATCATGGCATAAACACACACTTGGTTATCTTTAATCATTCCACAAAACATATTCCTGATTAATTTAGGTAATCTCATGCCTCACGCAAAAGTTATAAAGCATAAAGCCGTCTTCTCACCTTAATGAAGCTTATGAAGTTCTAGCCTCCCCGATTTAGCTCCGACGAAACTCCGGCGAACTTCAACGAACTCCGGCGACAACTCCGGCGACCTTTTCAACTCCGTGAAAGTTCCTTGAATACCTTAGACAAGTTACTAACAAGGTTTTATCATCATAAAACCCATAGTAATACAAATAACCTCAAAAAGGTTATTTTCCGGCGAACCGGTCACTTTGGCTTCTAAGTCCGTTCTTGGACTTAGAACTACCTTCCAACCCCTCTTTCTACACATCCCAACGTGTAGAACATTACTAGGGTGTGAAATATGATTGAATAATCATAAAAGAGTATTGAAGAACAAGAAATAGGAGTAATGGAGTCATTACCTTGTTAAACACAAGTTTTCCCACCTAAACTCCTCTTTTCTCTTCTCTTTTCCCTTTCTTCTTCCTCCCTTAACTTGGTGCGTGTATGATGGATGAAAATGGTTTATTTGCAGAGCTCCTCTCACTTGGTTGATGCCTGATACGAAATGGGGTGGGTTGGTATGATTGAGAATGATTTCTTGGCATTTCTCACAATCATGGCATGTGGGAGGCCCTACTCCATTTAATGCCTTTCCCCTCAACCCCTTCTCTTTCCCCCCCCCCTTCTCTTTGTGCGGCTCCCTTGACATCTGCAGCACTAAAATCCGTGGGGTGGCCCCCACTCATGTGGGAGTTCATCCCTTTATGTCCCTAAGTGTAGAATCGGTCCCGAAAGTTGTATTTTCCGGACTGTTTTAAGTATATTTTATTTTATTGGGTCAAATAAAATATAACACTCGCTCCCAATCCTTATTGGGCCTTAGAATCATTATGAAATACCCAACTTTAATTTATAGGTTCTCGGAATCCCTTTTTGGGATGTTATCTGATAAATTGCCGATACCGATAATTTAGCCCGTTTGACCAACCGGTCACCCTTGTGCCATTGTCATGGCCCAATTAGGATATCCACAACCATATACATATTATCTAGTCCAAGATTAATATAATATGTGGTCCCGATAATATTGGGCGGCCCCACATCCGGTGTGGGCCCCACGTGAATTTTACTATTCACGTAATAGAAATGATAAAAATTTACAATCACGTAAAAATGCTTTTATACATTTCTCAAGGTTCAATACATAATTTGGTACAATACAAATACTCGGGGGCGGTGTTACAAGTTCTACCCCCTTAGTTGGGATTTCGTCCCCGAAATCCATGTGTCTAATCAAACAGAAATGGATATTGTTCCCTCATTAGGGTCTCCACTTCCCACGTTTGCTCCTCGACACGATCACTCTTCCAAAGTACCTTGACCATCGGCACCTCTTTGCTCCTTAGCTTCTTTACCTGTCGGTCTATGATCTTTACCGGCTGTACCGTATAATGTAGGTCCTCTCGGATTTCTACCGGTGGTTTCTCAAGAATATGTGACGGGTCCCGCACATACTTCTTGAGCATAGAAACATGAAATACATTATGAATCTTTTCTAACTCTGGAGTCAACTGAAGTCGGTAAGCTACAACCCCAATCCTTTCAAGGATTTTGAACGGGCCTATGTAACGTGGGTTAAGCTTACCCCGACTGAGGAACCTGATGATCCCTTTCCAAGGTGATACCCTCAGAAATACCTCGTCACCAACCTCAAACTCCAACGTCCTTCGACGTTTATCAGCATAGCTCTTCTGTCGGTCTTGGGCAGCCTTGAGCCTATCCTGTATGACCTTTATCTTCTCCTTAGTGATCTCGACTAACTCGGTGCCCTCAAGCTTAGCCTCGCCGACCTCGTCCCAACACAAAGGTGTCCTGCATTTCCTCCCATACAATGCTTCGTATGGGGGCATGCCTATACTAGCCTACTAAAGCCAACTGATTGTCCCAGCTCCCCTGGAACTCCAAGGCACATGCCTTTAACATGTCCTCCAAGATCTGAATCACCCGTTCAGATTGCCCATCCGTTTGAGGATGAAACGCGGTGCTAAACCTCAATTTCGTACCCATGGATTCCTGGAACTTAGGCCAAAACCGTGATGTGAACCGTGGGTCCCTATCCGATACTATAGTAACCGGAACCTCATGCAGTCTCACAATCTCATCTGTGTACAATTTGGCCAACCGCTCGAGCGTATAGGTAGTGTTGATAGGTAGGAAATGAGCGCTCTTGGTCAGCCTATCGACTACCACCCATACCGCGTCGTAGTTCCTAACCGTCCGTGGTAGACCCACCACGAAGTCCATGGTAACATGCTCCCACTTCCATTCTGGAATGGTAAGTGGTTGTAGTAACCCTGCCGGGTGTTGGTGCTCTGCCTTAACCTGTTGACAAGTAAGGCAACGGCTCACGTATTCTGCAATTTCTCTCTTCATCCCCGACCACCAGTAGCTTTCCTTCAAGTCCCGGTACATCTTTGTACCGCCCGGGTGCATGGCATACGCAGATGAGTGAGCCTCCTCAAGGATAGATTTTCGGAGCTCCTCATCCGATGGTACACACACTCGTTCCTTGAATAGTAGAAGTCCATCTTCCCTCTCACGGAAACCCTCGACGGGCCCCACAAGCATCCGTTCCCGGATTTTCTGAAATTCCTCGTCATTTCCTTGACATGTTCTGATTTCATCTAATAAGGTGGGTCTCACCTCAAATCTGGCCAATAGCGCCCCACCCGTGGATACCTCCACGCGTGCCCTCAGTGCCCGTAAGCATGTGAGTAAAACCCCTGATGATGAGCTCTTCCTGCTCAGTGCATCAGCTACAGCATTAGCCTTGCCTGGATGATAGTCAATGATCAAGTTGTAATCCTTAATCAACTCCATCCATCTCCTCTGTCTCATGTTCAACTCTTTCTGAGTGAACACATAATTCAAGCTCTTGTGGTCGGTGTAAATGTGACACAACTCCCCGTAGAGGTAGTGCCTCCAAATCTTCAATGCAAATACCACAGCACCTAGCTCCAGATCATGTGTGGGGTAGTTTACTTCATGCTTCCTCAACTGCCGAGAAGCATAAGCAATTACCTTCCCTGATTGCATCAGTACACATCCCAGTCCCTGAATGCTAGCATCGCTGTAGATGTCATACCCTAACCCTTGCACGGGCAAGGCAAGCACTGGTGCTTCGGTCAAACGTTTCTTTAGCTCAAGAAACCCCTTCTCACACTTGTCATCCCACACAAACTTAGCCCCCTTTTTAGTGAGCTTCATGAGTGGGGATGCTATCACCGAGAACTTTTCCACGAATTTGCGGTAATACCCCGCTAAACCGAGGAAACTCCTTATCTCCTTCACGTTCTTGGGCCTCTCCCAATTAGTGACCGCCTCAATCTTGGAGTTATCAACTGAGATGCCCGAGCCCGATACCACATGCCCGAGAAAACCGATCTCCCCAAGCCAAAATTCGCATTTAGAGAATTTGGCAAAGAGTTGCTTCTCCCGCAGTGTTTCAAGCACAAGCCTTAGATGTTTTTCGTGTTCCTCTTCATTCATGGAGTATATCAAAATGTCATCAATGAACACTATGACGAACTGGTCTAAGTATTGGTGAAATACTCGGTTCATGAGGTCCATGAATGCCACGGGGGCGTTCGTAAGCCCAAACGACATTACTAGAAACTCATAGTGACCATACCTCGTACGGAATGCACTTTTGGGTATGTCACCCTCCTTGATCTTTAGTTGATGGTAGCCTGACCTCAAGTCAATCTTAGAGAACACCGTTGCCCCCCGTAGTTGATCAAACAAGTCATCGATCCTTGGCAAAGGATATTTGTTCTTTATCGTGACCTTGTTCAACTGACGGTAGTCGATACACATTCTGAGTGTACCATCCTTCTTCTTTACAAATAGTACCGGTGCTCCCCATGGTGAATGACTCGGCCTGATGAATCCGCTGTCCAGCAATTCTTCCAATTGCACCTTCAACTCTTGAAGTTCAGCCGGTGCCATCCGATATGGAGGAATCGAGATGGGTTTTGTACCGGGTTCTACCTCAATGGTGAACTCAATTTCTCGATCTGGTGGGAGTCCCGGGAGTTCTTCAGGGAAAACTTCTGGGTACTCACTCACCACTCTCACCTCAGTGAGACTCTTCTCCTTGCCCTCCTTGCCTATGACATAGGCCAAGTATGTTTGACTCCCTTTCCTCATCATACGCCTTGCTCTTATGGCCGATATGATACAAGGGTTGAATTTCCCTCTATCTCCCTCGAAGCATAGAGTGTTTCCTTCTCCATCCTTTAGTTCTAACACCTTGGTGTAGCAATCTACCTTCGCATGGTGTTTTTCGAGCCAATCCATGCCAAGTATAGCATCAAACTCGAGCATATCTAACGGCACAAGGTCACCCGTTAGACAGTGCCCCCTATCCCTACGTTACACTAGGGATAGTAGTGTTTCCGCTCTACATCATCTCCCAATGGCGTAGAGACCAGCAAAGGTTGCATCATTGCTACCAAAGGCATGTTCAATCCCTTGGCAAACGCTTCGCTCACAAACGAACGTTGTGCCCCGGTATCGATGAGAATTCTCGCATCCCTATCGTTGATCTTTAGTGTTCCTACATATATAAGTCATGTAAGACACCCTATTCGTCATCCCGACAGAAAAGGACCGGACGAAAAAATTTCAGCTTAGAATTACCCTATACCCGGTCGGGTAGGGTCTTCTACCCGGTCGGGTATCACTCGAATTCTTAAAGGGAAACCCCCCTGTCTTCCTTGCTCGGTCGAGTACCAGCCTCGAATTCGGGCAAAATGTCAATACCCGGTCGGGTATATACCTATACCCGGTCGGGTATCACTCAAAATCCACAAATAAAAGCTCCTTGTCTTCTACGCTCGATCGAGTACACACTTCGAAGTTCAAAATATACACATACTCGGTCGGGTATATAGCCATACCCGATCGGGTATTGCTCGAAATGTCAAAAATAAGGCATCCTGCCTTGGCTGCCCGAACGGGTGCACACTTCAAACTCGAAGCATAGCTTATACCCGGTCGGGTCTATAGGAGTACCCGATCGGGTCCTTCATATTTTTGAAGATTTTTTCAACCCATTACATGATCAAATACGTGTGAAATCAAGAGATTACCTACAATGGAGTCCGGGTTGGCCCGAGCATCAGCCTCGGTCATTGCATACACCCGTGCTTGGGTCCTCCCTTGGTTAACGGACGCGGCGTTGCTAGCCGTGGGTCCGCTCCTTCCCGTGCCGGCCTGAGACGGCCCCGCACGTCCCCTACTAGTCGTAGGTCCTCCCATGGCTCCCGATGGTCCTCCCCCGTTCAGCATTGGACAAGAGGATTTGAGGTGGCTCGTGCTACCGCATTTGTAACACCGGGGTGGTTCATTGCACTTCCCCGCATGATTCCTGCCGCAGTTTGCACACCTCGGTGACCATGTACTCCCTGGTTTGGCCCCTTGCCCTCCTGAACCTTTGTTCCTTTTCGCCGGTGGTGCCGGCGCCCTGAATGAACTGCCACCCCCAGCATGATGCTTCCGGGAGTGGTCTTGGGGTCCAGCGTTTCCCCATCTTCTTTTCTTCGCCTCCTCGGCGTCTCTCAACTTCCTCTCGTTCCATTGGGCTTCCCCAAGGAGCCCCTGATCAACGATTTGGCTAAATGTCATACTGTGATGGTAAGTAGCCCGGTCACGGATGTCCAACTGTAGAGCATCCCAAAAGTGATTGGCCATACGATTTTCATCCAAAGAGTATTCTGGGATGAATCGTGCCAAGTCACGGAACCTTTGTTCCAATTGCCTCACCGAGCAACCATCCTCCTGTTTCAGGTTCGTGTACTCTCTTCTTTTGAGATTGACTTCAAAAGTTGAGTAGTACTGATTATAGAACTCCACTTCGAATTTCTCCCAAGTGGCTTCACCGTGGAACTTTCCCTCCACGCCTTCCCACCATACAGCGGCTACCCCTTCTAGTAACCTGGTGGCAACCGTCAACTTCACGTCGAGTGAAATTTGCATGTCCCTAGAAGCATCATTCAGCTTCTTAATCCAGTCGGCGGCCTCAGATATGTCGCCCTTGCCATCAAATGATTTGCACCCCAAGGCCCTGGCTTCCTTGAGGTACTTGGAGATACGCACCATCGTGTCTCCTCCAAATGCCCCCGATGGAGCACTAGAAGCACCTCGGCTTCCTTGCCCCATGGTCTGCCTAGCCTGTCTAGCTTGGCGCCGCTGTTCTCTCTTTGCCTTATTCTCGAGGTACCATTCTAGTACCTCACTCATATGGTCATAATGAGGATCATCATCCTCATCTTCTTCCTCAAAGTCCTCCCCGTTGTACGGGGTCTCCTCTTGCTCCGTGCTTGGAGCATAGGTGAAGTCGTCCGGTTCGGTGGCCCATGACGGGTGCACGGAACCGACGCGTGTGCTACTTGTCGTCGGCGTGGTAGAACGCCCACGACCCCTGCCTCGGCCTCCTCCTCGGCTTTGGCCCCGGCCTCTACCCCTAGAGGTCCGTGATTCCGCCCGAGTGGCATGCCCGGTGGCCCCCGACACATGCCCTGTCGGGTTCCTCCTAGTAATCCTGCGTCCACCCTCCATTTCTGAAAGAAATAAGGAATGAGTCATTAGACTCGTTTCAATGTCAATCGACGGATTAGTACAAAAGACACCACTTGGTCCAACATCATGGCCAACAAACTGTTAAGGGTACCGTCTTAACAATAAGAGGTCAATAACTTGGTTTCCAACGGTTCCTTAAGTACAAAAACTTCTGCTCATGGTTTTGTTCAAAACTTTTTGAAGATAACCATATTGAGAGGTTAATTATATAGTTTAGAAATCGATGTCTCTGATACCACTTAATTGTCACGCCCCGGACCGCATCCGAGCCACGTAGACAACCGCCGTACAACCCGATAAGAACAACAACAGTTCATCCCTATTGAGTTGTACAAGGCGTCCGATTTATTCTATTGCCAAACCGATTAGTAAACACATACAATCAACATCAATATCATAATCAATCAAATGCGGAAAATAATAAAATGTTTGATACTTAGCCACACGTGGCAAACACGGGCACGCAGGCCCCCAACTGTTTTAATGAAAATATTGTTCAAAAATCCATGAGCGGTTTATACATTTGAAATAAGAATGGAAGCACGAACCACGTCTTCCTTCTCGATCAGTCACCCTAGGCAAAGGTGCAGGTAGTAGGACTCTAGCCTCAACTTGAAAAATGTGAGGGCCCCCGGAGGGGTCAGTACTCCATAGAAGTACTAGTGACAAGCAGGCTATATGAAGAATAACTAATGTTTCAGACACGAGACCCAAAAATAGGGTGATATATACATATAGATGTCCCTCATCCACCCGATGATACATACTGTATATATACTCGTAAAATACTCAACCCGTAGGTCATTTACCTTAAAGAGTCTTTTAGAGATAAAGTTCTTGCCTGGCTTTTCTCACTCCTTTCCCGGTTACCTAGCTCACAAGCTATAGTCTACTTCGATTCATACTACCGAGTGTTTTAGGATCATTTACCGTCCAAGGCACTCAACCCATCCTGGAGTATTTAAGATCATTTACCGTCCAAGGGTACTCGGCCCCACCTGGGGTATTCTGGATCATTTACCGTCCAAGGGTACTCGACCCCACCTGGAGTATTCTGGATCATTTACCGTCCAAGGGTACTCGACCCCACCTGGAGTATTCTGGATCATTTACCGTCCAAGGGTACTCGACCCCACCTGGAGTATTCTGGATCATTTACCGTCCAAGGGCACTCAATCCCCAGTCTATTCTCTACCAAATCCTAACCTGGATATGGCTAACCTTTCATTCCTTTAACTATGGACAATGACTAGCCCTATAGTCATATAACAATCCTTAGGATCCAACGTGGGCGGGTCCCACCCGAACGGCCCACGTTAACCTACTCAAAACTGCCCGTTTTGAGCATAACCCAATACTCGATCGAGTATTAACCCATACTCGGTCGAGTACAGGAGACAGTAGTCCACAAAGCTGATTTTCAACAAATACCCGGTCGGGTATGTGTCAATACCCGATCGGGTATGGCAGTTGACTTGGCGGTCAACGCCCCTTTTGACCCCCCAAACAGAGTCCGATTAACTTGAAATTTTATACACATATACTTCTTGATGTCCTTGATCCAAAAATACCATTTTGGGTCCCTGGATCATCACACAAAATATGTTATCACATTTTTAATCACCAAACCTACATAACATGCTTTTTAACTATGTTTTGTGTATAATCATGGCATAAACACACACTTGGTTATCTTTAATCATTCCACAAAACATATTCCTGATTACTTTAGGTAATCTCATGCCTCACGCAAAAGTTATAAAGCATAAAGCCGTCTTCTCACCTTAATGAAGCTTATGAAGTTCTAGCCTCCCCGATTTAGCTCCGACGAAACTCCGGCGAACTTCAACGAACTCCGGCGACAACTCCGGCGACCTTTTCAACTCCGTGAAAGTTCCTTGAATACCTTAGACAAGTTACTAACAAGGTTTTATCATCATAAAACCCATAGTAATACAAATAACCTCAAAAAGGTTATTTTCCGGCGAACCGGTCACTTTGGCTTCTAAGTCCGTTCTTGGACTTAGAACTACCTTCCAACCCCTCTTTCTACACATCCCAACGTGTAGAAAATTACTAGGGTGTGAAATATGATTGAATAATCATAAAAGAGTATTGAAGAACAAGAAATAGGAGCAATGGAGTCATTACCTTGTTAAACACAAGTTTTCCCACCTAAACTCCTCTTTTCTCTTCTCTTTTCCCTTTCTTCTTCCTCCCTTAACTTGGTGCGTGTATGATGGATGAAAATGGTTTATTTGAAGAGCTCCTCTCACTTGGTTGATGCCTGATACGAAATGGGGTGGGTTGGTATGATTGAGAATGCCTTCTTGGCATTTCTCACAATCATGGCATGTGGGAGGCCCTACTCCATTTAATGCCTTTCCCCTCAACCCCTTCTCTTTCCCCTCCCCCTTCTCTTTGTGCGGCTCCCTTGACATCTGCAGCACTAAAATCCGTGGGGTGGCCCCCACTCATGTGGGAGGTCATCCCTTTATGTCCCTAAGTGTAGAATCGGTCCCGAAAGTTGTATTTTCCGGACTGTTTTAAGTATATTTTATTTTATTGGGTCAAATAAAATATAACACTCGTTCCCAATCCTTATTGGGCCTTAGAATCATTATGAAATCCCCAACTTTAATTTATAGGTTCTCGGAATCCCTTTTTGGGCTGTTATCTGATAAATTGCCGATACCGATAATTTAGCCCATTTGACCAACCGGTCACCCTTGTGCCATTGTCATGGCCCAATTAGAATATCCACAACCATATACATATTATCTAGTCCAAGATTAATATAATATGTGGTCCCGATAATATTGGGCGGCCCCACATCCGGTGTGGGCCCCACGTGAATTTTACTATTCACGTAATAGAAATGATAAAAATTTACAATCACGTAAAAATGCTTTTATACATTTCTCAAGGTTCAATACATAATTTGGTACAGTACAAATACTCGGGGGCGGTGTTACACACATCCATGTGGACGATTGATGTCTTGTCTACCTTTCCTCTCTTGTTTCTTTTATCGTTTATCTTCCTTATCTTTTATATTCTTATGTTATGTTTATCTTCTAGCTTTTTATGCTCTTTTATTTTTTATTTTTTATCTTTTATCTTTGTTATATTCTTGTGTTATTGTTATCTTATATTTATTTATCTGTATTTTATTCATTTTATCTTACTTTTTTCCTTTTCTGGTCTGCCTTCTCTTTTTGGCATCGATATCATAGATCGATTCATGTTAGCCGACCCCAAATTCTTTTGGGATTAAGGCTTGGATGTTGTTGTTGTACGATTGCACTTGGAGCACAGGGCCAGGGTCAGCCGTGCTCAACTGCACGATGAACTCGTTGCCGCTGACCTCACAGGCCACCATCTTCAACCTCGTCTCTGACCACCATAGCAGTCGTTGGTGCCCCACTTGTCGCCCTCTCCTATTCCACGCCGGATTTGCTACTTCTTCTCTTTATGTCCGGTGTAGAGGCGGATGGGGGGTCCAACAAGCTTCGCCACCATCGATGTCCTTCACGCTCGATGCCATAAGCCTCTGCCGCCCAACCTACGCTGCCACTCACAGCCCCCATCTCCATCGCCTAAAATCAAGTCTTATAATTTCCCTTTTCTTTTTTTTTTGGTTTCTCTCTAAAATGAGATTTGGGGTGAGAAACTGAGTTAAGTTTTGTTTATTGCTACTACACGCTTGACTTTGCATGACTTTGCAGCTAACATTGTGTGGTGGAGGGTTAGGGGTGGAGATGGTTATCGGTGGAGGTTTTGATTTTACTTGCTATGACAAATGATGGAAGGCTGGAGAGAGGGCAGGGGCAGGGGCAGGGGAGGAGGCTATGGTTGGGGGTGTGGGTCTGTGCAAGGCAGCAAGGGCTGGGGAAGGGTTGGGAAGGGGGATGACCGGAAAGGTGGGGGAGCTTGGGGACTGGGGGCTGAAAGCTGGTGGTGGCAATGGTGTCACTGTGACCGGCATGTGGCCGGTGTCACTTTAGTTGGTGTCACTATGACCAGTGTCACTATGGTCGGCGGCAGTCTCCGACTGGTGGCGGTCACCAGTTGGTAGTGGTGGAGGAGGATGTCACTATGTTCGTGTCATTATTGAGATGTCACCGCGGAGGTGTCACTGTAGCCGGTGGCAGTGACTGGCAGCAGTGGCGGCGTAAAAATCTGGCAGTGACAATTCAAAGTGACATAAAAAATTACAGTGACATAAACATATGGTAGTCACTTATTTTTCCAAATATATGACTTTTTTGTCACATTTTTGTCTTTTTGTAAATATAGTCACATTTTTGGAAATTAACTTTAGTTTAGTAATATTCAAAGAAAAAATCCATGTATTTATTCATTTATTTCCCTAAAGGCGTGGATCATTTTTTGGAAATGCAAATACATTTTTTGGCCTGAATCATTTTTTGGAAATGCAAATACATTTTTTTTTTGTGAAAAAAGAAACATGTTAAAGTAATTGAGGATATTTTTAATTTTACTAAAGTTTTCTAATCTAGTTTGATTTGGGTTTTTCAACCCAGTTTTAGTCTAAAGAATCCAAAAATTCTTTGGGGTAGGGCCAAGAAACACCATACCTCCTTATTAGATTGAAAATTTACAAAGAGTAGGAGGATTAGACCAAAGCCTACTTTGGTAGATTCGGTATGGTCTGTTTAAGGGGGTGTTTGGATCTGATTTTTAAAACTGCTTATGCTCCTCCAGGGAGTAGAAGCAGAAGCTGGAGTGTTTGGGTGAAAGTGCAGAAGTGATTCTGGTGCTTTAATTTACTCCCAGAATCAGTTTTTTTAGAAGCTGGGGGGACCAGCTTCTGAAAACTGATTCTGATTCTGCTTCTACTTTAAAAAAGAAGCAGATTCAGAATTGGTTCCAAACACCCCCTAATCTGATTTGGTCTGATTTGAATTCGACTGATCTTATTTGGTACTCCCTCCGTCCCGCTAACAATGGGACAAGAGGGAGTTACACGCAAATCAATAAAAAGTGGTTTATATGGTTGATATTGAATTGTTAAAGTAAGAATAAAGTAAGAATGATTTAGAGCCACACAAACTTTGCCAAATTTGGTATGGGACAATCTTAGTGGGATGGACCGATAAGGCAAAATGGGACAATCATAGCGGGACGGAGGTAGTATATGTTTGTTCTATATGTATTTTGTAATTATAGAATTTGATCTGGGCTGGTCTGATCCAGCCTGGTCAGGTTAATTATGGTTGGGTTTAGTCTGAATCGGTCTAGTGTAATCTCATATTGAAACCAATCTAATTAAGGATATCTTAAATCTGAAACAACATGATTACAATCCATATATGTCACCCAGTCCCAACAATATATCTCTGATTATACATAGAGCCGAGTGGCTGATTATCAACTAATTATGCACCCCGCACACTTGAATTACATTGTCCCCAATGTAGTTTGGAGAATGACATGGCAAATGAAGTCTTCAATAGTGAAATGAGATGTCTTTGAGAGTAGGAAATGCATGTTACTTGAGTTGAAATGGTCATATATATTTTTGCTTTTTTGTTGGGTTGCCTCTCAATTAACGCTTATTAGTTTAACGTCATATGTCGGACGAACATACCTCTTTAAGGTCGTGGATGATTTGCTTTTCTATGGTATAATTTGATCATTATGCCTCCTTTCATTGGGTAGAGTTTCAGGAGATCTTTGTTGTTCGCTGGTGTGATCTCGAGTACGTCTTTATATGCACCCTCATCAATTGTTTGTCCCCCCATCATCCCCATTGATGCATTCTCTCTTAGAGAATTCATGTGCTTCTTTTCTTTATCAAGGCAAAAAATGATTTTACCTCCTTTGACGTCGATTTGTGTTCCTTTACTGGATAAGAATGGTTTTCCGAGAATGACAGGGGTTGGTCCTTCCTCCATGTCAAGTACAACAAAGTCGCCGGGGAAATATAGTTTTCCGACTTTCACCAAAACATCATTGATGATGGTCAAAGGTCTTTTTAACAACCGGTCCACCAATTGTAGTACCACGGATGTCCGTTGAAGCTTTTTCTTCACTATTACAAGTTTGTTGAACATGGACAGTGGCACATGAGAAATTTGTAGAACAAACTTCCCAATGAGAAAAGAGATTATAAAACTCCCAGGGTCTTTGTCTTTAGAGGGTAGTTTCTTTTGAATTCTTGAGCTAATTTCTTCATTAAAGTTGATAGAAGCTACATCTTCAAGTATTGTCTTCTCTGATATGAATTTCTTCAAGGATTTTTTTATACGAAGGGATATTCATAATGGCATCGGCAAATTGGATATTTACAGAAATTTTCTTTTAGTTAAAAAAACTGATTTTTTCTTTTTCAGAATCCCTTATTAACCTTTCAGGATATAGAGTAAGGGGTCATACGGTGGTACCTTCGGGAGTTGTGTTAGTGAAAGCTGCAATTGGGTTGTTCATACTCTTCATCAGTAGTAAAGGAAATCGTCATTACATCTTCAATAACATTTATGGAGCTTGACATTCTCCCAGCTTTTCTAGGATTTCTTGTTGCCGCAAGTTGAGAAAATTGTACCTCGATATTGTGAATGGAGCTCCTTGTAAATTGTTTGAGACAATATGTTGATTTAGCTCCCGATTTTGATCTTCAACTCAAAGATCAAGCTTAGTGAATTAAGAGTGAATTTTCGAAATGGATGCCTCCACTCTACTATGATTTTCTTCGTTTTGAGCTTTCATGCTTGTCATGTTCTTGGATAGGAATTGCATCACATCCTCAATATTGGTCTCCTTTAATTGCTCAAATTTAGGTGCTACAGATTGGGTTGTGAGGAATTTGCTTTTTGCTTCCAATTGCTGCCTTGATTCCACATTTGTTGTTTAAAGAAGTTATTGTTCCCTGATTTCGCCCATAAGAGTTCATGAAACTTACCTCCTCAAGATGCTGAGTTAGATCACCTTCCGGACCTTGTATGCTCTCCAAGTTAGCTACTTGCTTGACACCACCCAATACAGCTTGTATAGTCATTTGGAATTTCTGCTCTATTTTGGATTCCATTTCTTCAAAGCTTTTGTTGATCTCGGGAGTGGTGAAGATTCCATTCATTTCGACCACCTTGTAGTTACCCCTTTGAAGGTGATGGTTTGAAGCAATGGATTCAATGATGTGAAGTGCATTCAAATCATTGTAGAAACCTTATATCCTAACAAAGATATTTAATTGATAGTTTTCAGCATTTGAATATTATATTAACAATTTTCATCTTTTAAGTGGTGCATTGAAATAAAATGTCGCTCTATCTAGCTATGTACTGCATATATAGTGTAATGTGTTAGAACTTTTTATTGTGATCGATTATTATAAATTGTCTCTATGTTGTATTTAATAGTTTAGACTTATTTTACTCAATAAATGCATTAAATAGACTAGATTTAGTAGGTATGGATTTTTTTTCAATGTTAGAGCTCAACCTTCTTTTTATTCCTATCTGCACATTATTCCAGGTATATATATTACCTTTCTGCCATCGAGAACCGGAGTCTATGGCACATTTATTTTTTACTGGCCGTTTCACTGCAGGTATTTGGATGGAGGTTCGAACATGGCTGAGCATTTGAAGAACTATGTCCTCAATTGCAAGTACTATTAAGTGAATCAAAAGGGGACATGACAGAGCAACAATGTGGGACAAAGCTTTTTGTATCGCCTTCTGCTGCACGGTATACACAATATGGAGGATGATAAGCACGATAATTACCTATATTTTATATAGGTAATTTTGATTCTGTACGAATATTCAAAGCTGAAACTGGTAAAAATCCCAATTTGAGCAAAAACCGCACAAAGGTGTCAAAAGATGAAGAAACGGGCGTCAACGGTCAAAAGGGGTCGAGAACATGCATTTCGGGATCAACTACGGGCGTAAAACGGAGCGAAACAGGGAATATTACACAGCAGGGTATAACCGGCGCCGGTTTACCCTCAGAACCGGCGCCGGTTTACCCTTAGAACCGGCGCCGGTTTACCCTCAGAACCGGCGCCGGTTGCATTTAATTCCCTAATTCCGGAATCACCGAAAGAAAACCGGTGCCAGTCCACCCCTATAACCGGCACCGGTTATTGCAATTTTACGTATTTTCCCAGCGCCGAAAGAAGACCGGCACCGGTCAGGTCTGAAACCGGCGCCAGTTAGGTCCGATTCTGCACAAAACAGGGAGAAGTGCAACAATATTTTGATGGGAAATTCTCACCTTCCTCATGATATGATCACATATATCTTCCATGCCTAATTGTTGGGCTCGAATAGACTAAAAGATGCCAATCTTTAGCCTATATAAAGCCCTCAATTCATCAAACAAGATTATCATTCCATCTTTGGGGCTTAAATTTGAGTTTTTATATTTTACTTTTGTATTATCTTGAAGTGTTGGAGAAGAAACCATTTCTCTCCTCTACAATTGGTTCTAGGTAATTTTTCTTGCATGTTATTGTATTTCCTTATTCTTAGTTACACTTTTGTAATTAATATGATCTTTAGTAGCTAAATTCTTAGCTAAGGTTAGGGATGAACTTCTATGCCCACTGGGTGTTTGATAAAAGTTCTAAACCAATAAATTGTGATTTATCCTTTATATATTGATTGTTTATGACTATGGTGTACAACATAGAAGTATGTTAAATTTAGTTTATACTTGCAATTAACGTTGAAGTCTAAACTATGAACATTAAAGGATAAACATATATAGTACCGAGAATAGAAATATATCCGGTCTTATATGATACTGGTGTGATGTCTTGATATTCAACGGGGTTTTCGGTAGATGAATGTAAGCCGTAACGGGACTTACACGTAACGAAAACCACGCTCTCGCTGCCTTAACCGGAGTTGAGAATATATTAGCGACATCGTATTCATAATTATTGGTAAAGAACTAATATTCAACCCTATTAAAGCATTTAAGTGATTCCCGAAGCCTTAGTTGTTGTTGTTATTCATCTTAAACTCAAAGTTAGTTAACAATTATATTCTTGAACAAAAAGTGAAAAACCAAAAATATAAAACACAAATCAAAATCCCTACACTTTACTGATTTCTTCATTTAAAGCTATCTACTCTCGGACTTGAATTAAACAACGTTTCCTTGTGGATTCGACCCAGTATTTTACCGGAATTTATTACTATATCGGTACTTGTACACTTGCAAGTTTACCCCGGTCATAGGACTAGAAATGCTACATACTTCAATCACATTATTTTCTCACCACAGGAGGCTCTTCTTAAAATCAAAGTGCCTACTTACATGATCATATTTAACTTATATCCAACTGTCTCTGTTGATTTCTGAGTTCTTGTTTGTAGCTACTGTTTTGGGCTTTTATTTATATGTCTCACAGTTTTGGTTTTGTTTTGTATTAGGCGTGTGGGCCTGTTTTGATGTTTGAATTTTTCGGTAGGTGTTCATGCAGTGTATGGGGCATGTCCCATACTGCATTCTAACGGGGGAAACAATGTGGTTGTTGATCGTTTTAGTCTCCTTTTGAGCAGGGGTATGCCCCATTGATTTGTACTACGATTTTGATTGAGTTCAACATGTACATTTTACCCGTATATATTAACTTTTTGGGTAAATATGCAAGAGCTTTACACATTCGAATAGATAGCAGCGTAGACTAGTGAGCGAAACATTGTATATGATCGATCCTCTTGGGCGTATAATGCAATACTATTTTCCGATCTTTTCAATCTTTGTTCTTTTTGTATTTCATCCGTGTTAACTTGTCTACATCATACTTGCAACCATCTAGTGAGTGATGGGTATTAACATAATGAATTAGCCCATACGTACCATCTTATTCATATACTCCGTATAGCGCGTGCGCGCACACACACACATATACAACAAGGGAGAATGTGATCAGAGCTACGAGATGATAGGAGAAATCCTATTATTATGTAAGGGCCTGTGAGACTAATGAACATCCACATATTACATAACTTAAAAAAATAGAGATTGGTATTGTTGCCTTGAATGTACATTGTTTCAAAAGCATTCTAAGAAAATATACATTATTCTCTTTATACACATTGATAATGCTGCCTCGTTAAAAACCTTACCGAGGAAAAAACGGTGGGACAAAACCTTGGAGTGAATAAGAGTGCAGCGCGTATATACTCCTTTGTTGACTGCATTACTCCAGAACTTCTTGTTGATTCAACTTCAATCCAATCTGCTTACTAACTTCTCAAAAGAAATATTGTGCTATGTGCATACCTCATTAAAAACATTGTTGGAAAAACCTATTGGGAAAACCCAACCAAGGAAAATAGTACATAATATATGTGAAACGATATGTTATCTACACCGCCTCATTTAACCCTTTAACTAAGAAAACCAGATAGGAAAAACGTAATTAAAAAAAATAGTACAATTATTAGCCTTCAAGGCATAATCTTCTAGATTACTTTTATATTTACTCTTCCAGAGAGCAATAATATTCCAAGTCTTATGTATCATAATAATTATTTGAAAATCACAAACTGACTCATTAAACCCTTTGACCAAGAAAACTCTATGTGATAAAACTTGGTTAAGGAAAAAGAGTATAGTTGCATATAGTCTGTTGGGCCAAGTAATTGTTCCACCTCACAAGGACCATTAAGACCTTCAGGGTACTATCTTCAGAATTAATACTAAAGTCACTCTTCTAGAGGATAGTAGACTTCTGAATCTAATGTATCGTTCTCATACTTTGAAATCACAAAATACTTTGTTAAAACCTTTGACCAAGAAAACTGTTTGGTCTTCAAGACCTATTAATTGTTTCACCTGAAAAACAACAACTCATTATGTTAAGACATGTATATACCAAATCTATAAAATTTGAGGTGTTGAAAATTTGTAGTATATAAACTTCCAAAGCTATTTGAGCAGATTTGATGGACGTTCGCCACTCTTCAAGAGTTTATAAGCAGAAGTGCATGTGTAAGCTCATCATTGTGAGAAATGTATTTTGAAACCATCAAGTTTAATGTTAATGAAATTCTACATATCAAATCATTCCACAATCAAGTATTGTGAAATATTAGTCCACAGAAACATAAATGAGACATATTCATCTTACTCGAAGGACTACATTTGAATTTAGTATACACACTTCAGGTATTCACAATATAGTGAGTAATATATAATCAAATATCATTCAAATCAAAAGATCCAACACCTTTATTTATACATTTTGTTCGTTGAACAATATATGTTCACTGCAAACAAACAAATAGATGAGCTATAAACCAGCATGACTAATTGTGAATTCATTGCATAATGTTTTCTCTATTCTACCCTTTCTGCAGGAATGGTAGAAATGTGATATAAAGATATTTCTCTTCAAGCTATTTTATATATTAGCCATGAAATTATGTGAAAGCACATAGGGAATGTGTTTTGAGTATATCCTCTACAAGAGGCACTCACTAAAAGTGAGTTTTCTACATGTTGCATAAAACCTTGTTCAAAAAGTTTTTCTTGGCCAAAGGTTTTAACAAAGTATTTTGTTGTTTTAAAAATGAGAACGATACATTACATTTGGAAGTCTACTATCCTCTAGAAGAGCGACTTAATA
This sequence comes from Cuscuta europaea, assembly GCA_945859875.1. Classification (NCBI taxonomy): domain Eukaryota; kingdom Viridiplantae; phylum Streptophyta; class Magnoliopsida; order Solanales; family Convolvulaceae; genus Cuscuta; species Cuscuta europaea. Next base: position 4,752,199 of record CAMAPE010000054.1, on the reverse strand, counting down.
TTAATTATGAAAGTAGTAACCCGAAGGTCTCAATTGATCCTTGTGAGGTGGAATAATTAATTGGTGTGAAAGACTACATGAACTATACTCTTTTTCCTTAACCATGTTTTCTGAATTATTTGATAAGTTAATTTTCTTTAACGATATACTAACTTAAACCAAGAAGATTATCAAAACTAGGATTATCATAATCACAGGAAAAAGAGATAAAAAACCTGGAAATCAACTTAACGTTATAGTTTGTAGTGTTAACCGTCCTAAGCTTTTGATCTGTCTTTGTGTACTAATTATCTTCCTCGTGAGTTTGTGCCGATCATTCTCGTAGAGCTCCTCAAGGAACCATCTACTCCCTATCGCCGATTCGCGGGTCGGCTACATGCATCTCCTTCGGATTCGGTCACGTTGTCCTAGCGATGTGCGAATTGTGCCCAATGTAGCTATTTAAGAATGGTTGTGAACCACAAATTCTTTGCTAAAAAGGGAAAAAGGAGATAAATTTGGGACATACCAAAAAGCAAAGTATGAAGATAATTCCGGGACGGAGGGAGTAACAGATATACCAAGATACTCATTTGTAAGATTAAGGCTACGAGATACTGAGCCAAATCCTAATAATACATATGAGCCTTGGAGATTAATGAACATCCACATATTACATAAAATGTAGTACAATTTTAAGTTTAGGATGTGATAAAATTCTTAAACTAAGACACCCATTTTCTACGTTAAAAATGTTTTTACTTGGATTGTTTTCAGTATCTATCCATATCATATCAGATTAGACTTTAACTATTACTCTGTATAAAATACTCAGATCACTTCTACTAGACCAGATCAGATCAGATTAGGTCATACCAGAAAAATTTAAATTTAACACAAAACATCGAGTTTGTATAACGTGGGATCATCCCACAGTGAGCACTGTGCTCCACATCCCAAAACGACGTAGTTTTGCACATTAAAAAAACGCGTCAACAGTAACATGTGAACAGTAACGCGTGAACAGTGATTGTTTTTTGTCCCAGTAACATGAATGATGTAACTCGCGTGTAAAATAATGTAACTCATGTTATTGATCCATGTAACTCAAGTCCAATAGAAATGTAACTTGTTAAATACATAGTATAAGAAATAAAACATCTATTTTAATATAAATAATGAAAAGAAGAAGACTATTTGCCCAATTATTTTACAAATATTGTATATGCTTTGTTTTTAATATCAAATCTATAAAAATGTTTTCTATGAAAATAATTTTTCTTTGAATAGCAGGGCTTATTGGGTTATGTAACTCACATTATATTGTGATGTAACTCGCATTATGGAAAATGTAAATTACATGTAAGCGAGATGTAACTTGATGAAGAAAGTTGACATGTAACTCACGTTAATAGATATGTAACTTTAGGCAAATGTTGGTGTAACTTGAGTGTGAGTAAGATGTAAGTTATGGAAGGTCTAAAATAATTCATAGCAGTCATCTTCAACATGTAACGAAGGTGAGTCTTCTTAATTAGAATCTGAACTTTCATATTCAAAACATTATTACTATTATACATATATACTAAAACAAACATTTAGCTTGAAGTCATTATATATTTATATTTACCCACATATACGCAATACTCTAGATCCAAAATACGGCACTTGCAATTTCAGAATTAAAAAAGGGATATTTCGAATGGGGCGATTGAATGATAATCTCTTGTATGGGTCTATTTGATGCACAATTCGTATTTGAGAAGCAGGTATGTAAACACGATTCTTTTTATACAAAAAACTCTTCGAATGACTTCTGGTCCAACATTTGGAATGTGGCGGAGTTCTGTGGTGAGCTGAAACAACGAAGGAGACGAAGGGAATCCACCGATTGCTTTTTTTTAATAGGAAGCATAAAACTGTACCGTTTTGGAATCGGCACACCATGCTCATGGTGAGCCGATCCCACAGTATAATTTGCGCAAAACATCCCAAAGTATGATTATTTATCATTTAAGAACTTTGGGAGTTGGGACCCGAGAAACCCCTGTCCACGATCTCCCCAGAGTCCCAGCAGTACGTATATAGTGCATCCGGGTGTACGTACACCCAGCCCAAGTAAGAAAGACAGCCCAACCATTAATACAGGCCAAAAAAATTTCGATGGCATTTTTGTAATTTAAGCGAAAAATCATGGCTTCTGCTAAATGAGCAATAGTGTAATTTTAATGAGCATCTGACCTATTTTATTGAGTATTTAAGAGGCTAACAATGAGTTTCACGATTCTTGCTTCATATCTTCTAATTCTTTTTTCTTTTTCTTATTTTTTCTTTTATAAAAACTTATTAAATTATATCTATAATACACTCCTATTAATTTCAATATGTGAGTCTAATGCAATATGATACTTTTGAAATATGCATTGATATGACATTTTAAAAATGAGCATAACATCAGTACCAAATGAGCATACATAACTTACAAAGTGCACATTGATATGAAAAGTGTAAGGTTTGTTACTTGAACATCACGACATTTCAATTGAGCATCAAACCTCTGCTATTGAGATGAAAAACACGATTTCTATTAAATGGGCGTTAATGAATTTTTAATGAGCATCACACCTATACAAATGAGCATGTGTAACTTACAAGATGAGCATTGATATGAAAATTGTAAGTTTTGTTCGTTGAGCATCAAAATGTTTTCAGTGAGCATCAAACCTCCGTTATTGAGTATTAAAATCGTGCGGTTGAGTATCATGATTTGTGGTCTCATTCTATAATCAACTTATATGTAAATCTAATGTAATTTGAGACTTTTGAAATATGCATTAATATAATATTTTAAAATGAGCATAACAGAGCTACTAAATGGACATACATAACTTACAAAATGAGTTTTCAAAAATTCAAAAGCTCATTTGTGCATTTTCATTTCTTTCAAGCATTGTATCAATTTGAGTTTAACATAAAACTAATTTCTAATGTGCTCAGTATTAATTTATAAAGGTGAACATTCAATTGATCGATACCTACAATATTTTATAATGCACAATTTAAAGAAATACTGAAGATATAAATGAAGGTTAATTTGAAAAAGAAAAAAAGCAAACGACATTAGGTTGCCCATTTTATATGGCACATATTTATCAATAAAAATTAATGGAAAAGTTGGTTAAAAGAAAAAAGAATACGCAGAGAAGAAAACACAAATGCAAATAGAATACGTGGGGGAAAAGGTACTCCCTCCGTCCTGAAATAATTGTCCTGCTTTCCTTTTCGGTCCGTCCCGAAATAATTGTCTCTTTTCCTTATTTGGTAAACAAATCTATACAAAACAGTGTCAAACAATGCAAAACAGTGCCAAACAGTGTCGCTACAGTGTGAAGTCAACTTTGTTTTCTTAATCTGTGTAAAGGTCAAAACAAACGATTATTTCAGGAGGAAGGAAGTAATAAACAAATATCTACGTATGATGGCATGAAGCAAAAGAAAATTCAGAGTTCAAACAAAATTGAGAAAGAATTTAAAAAATACGTTGGTGTATGTGTACATCGGGTTCTGTCACCGAAAATCATATCACTGCCGGATTCACCCCACCCCACTGAACTCCTCGTTTTCCGCTCGCTCCAGTATTTGCCCTGCTGTGTTATCTGCTATCCATCTACTACAATTATACTCGATCAAGGTCCGGTGAGATTTCGATTTCGGAACCAGCCGTTTTTTATCCAAAGATTCAGTTTACTGGTTTCTAATTAACTTTTGTGCTCACAGAACCTTTGAAATTTAGGGTTCCGTTTATTGTGTATAACTCATCCCAGACTCTTTTTGTGTAACTTTTACTGTTTAAGTCTATTGGAAAGTCGAGCTATTCAGTAGTGTGGTAATATGGTTCGTATTTGAAACTAAAAGTTGTTTTTGATAACTAATATACGGACAAAATTGCAGCCGCTATGCCGTATTTTATATGGACTTTTTTGTTGTGTTGAAGAAGAATTTGTTTGTTCTTGACACGTTAGAGCGGGAAATGCGGTCAAGATTTTGAAATAGTGAACGTTCGGGCTAGGCATATAAAAGTGAGGAAGTACTTTGCAGTTATTCATTACTTGGCCTGGGACCTGGGTTTATAGGAGAGCCAGAATTGGATTGGTTTGTCAATCCGAGCTCCAGAAGTCTTCAGGCATCTTGTATTCCATGGTCAGTTCCTTCTCTTACCTTTTGATGGGCTCATCTATTGCTCTTTTTTTTTTTGCATCTCAACCCTATAGCATTAGTTGAGGTGTTTTTCATGCTATAACTCCACCACTCATTCAGTGGTAATTGGTTTTAGAGAGTTAGCAATTAGCGGTAGACAGCTGAATGTTATGCACAAGAAATCAAATGTCTCTCATTTGATGATCTTGAATTCTCCCTGCTTTCATGTTTTGCTTTGTAATTGTATGATGTAAAAAATGCTATTTGTAGGAGGTTGTTTACTTGTTTCTGAGTGTTTGGTTCAAAACCTTAAGCATGCAGTTGAGCTTCACTGTTGTTGAACTGGTCCATTTGCTGTCATTGAATGGATAGTCCACCTTTGTACAGAAGAACCACCAGATAAAACTGAATAGTAAAGATTATTTGATAGATTCATGTTAAAGGTTAAATATTACTTTAGGTCTACCTGACAATACCTTTAAGTCGTAATTCACTTACTTGAGATTGTTAGCTTCACTCTTGTCGAACTGGTCCATTTGCTTTCATTGAATGGATCATCCACCTTTGTATGGAAGAACCACCAGATAAAAACTAAATAGTAAACATTATTTGTTAGATTCATGTTTAAGGTTAAATATTCCTTTGGGTCTACCTGACGATACCTTTAAGTCATTATTTGAGATTGTAAGTTTTAACAACTCCCCAACTCCTAACTGGCTTGTTTTCCGTGCCCAATCTCAGGATACTAACAGAACTTCTGATGAGAAGTCCGAAAGCAGGCTCTATGTTGGTAACCTGGATCTTAGGATTTCAGAGTAAGGATGTCTCTACTTTTTAGTCATCAAAACCATAAGTAATAATTGCAAAAAACTTTATATAATACTGGATTGAAATGATTACCTTTTTGGGGTGCCAGGGCGGCCTTGATTAAAATGTTTTCACCATTCGGAAAGATAATTTCTGAAGACTTTCTATGGCATACTCGTGGGCCCAAACGTGGGGAGCCACGTGGTTATGCATTTGTTCAGTTCAGTACCAAAGAGGTATGTTGCGCAATTTGTGATGTATTAAGATTTAATATCAGATTTAGTCCTTATACATTATTACTCAACTTGTTCCTCATAAAATTTCCTTGGATTTGATTTTATCATTGTGTGGTTTTATTACCATTTAAAATTTTAGACACACTTTAGTCCCCTTGCATATTTTTCTCTAATTAAGGACACTTTGTACACTCAAAACTAAACTATGTTAAAATAACATGTTTGAGGACCAAATTGAGTCCTAAAATGCATCTAAGCATAGTGTGAATGCCCCAAAGCGTAGTGCACCTAAAAGTATCCTTCTTACTTAAAGCTAATTGTGTACAACACAACAACAACAAAATTATTCAGTGCCGCAAAGGCTCTCACCTATGGTGGGGTAAGTAGGGTCGAGTGTACGCAGTCTTACCTTTATACTAAAGCAGAGAGAGATTGTTTTCGGATGATCCATAATTAAAATCACGTGAGAAATTGTATGGACTGACTGCTTCATAACAAATAAGCACATACAGTTTAGTGAGCCATTTTTCTTTATTCCACCATATTTCCAAGCCAAAAAAATAGTGAGTCTTTGGATCCAATGCAAATATGGAACATTAAAGCTAATTGTGTATGATAACTAATTTGAGACTAAATTTAATGGGTGGGAACTAAATTGGGGGCAGTTTCATAGTCAAGGACCAAATTTAGTACCAAAAAAAGTTGAGAACCAAAATGAGCACCAAAAAACTCTAGGACCAAATGGAGTATTACTGTATTGTGGAGGGCTGAATTGTATAGTGAAGGACTAAGGACAAGTCAACTTTGCAAATTTTTTAAAGAGACCCATCAGGCCATCACCCATATGACTCTCTTATGGAGTCATATGAGTCTCCATAAATCTACGCGTTAACTTCACCTGAGTTTTTTCTTTTTTCATTTGACCCGGATTTTTTGGCTCATTATGATGGAATAAAGCAAAATGGCTCACTAAACTGTTTGTGCTTCTTTGTTACGAAGCAGCAGTCAATCCATGCAAATTTGGATGGGATTTTCACTATGGGTCATCCAGAAACAGTCTCTCTGTGCTTTAGTACAGGGATAAGACTGCGTACATCCGACTCCCCTTACCCCACCGTAGGTGGGAGTCTTTGCGGCACTGGGGTAAATGAAAATGATGATGAAAATGATGATTTGACCCGGATTTTTTAGACCTGGTCTGGTCTGGTCTGGTCTGAAACATTTTGACGGGGTTTGAATGCTCTTAATCTCTTATGATCTTGTATTAGTTGTTTTTGTGAAGTTTGACCTGAATCTTGGTATCTAGTCTGAACTGAACGTAGTTGGTTTAAGTAAGTTACCATTATAGTCCCCTGATTTGTATGTTAAAAGTGAGCATGCAGGAAGCTCAACTTGCCAAGGAAAAGATGCACGCAAAGTTGGTTTGTGGGCGCCCATTGAGCATCCGTCTTGCCAGTGAAAAGTTATTGATGGAAGGTGCAGAAAATCCTCCCAAAGCAGTAGGCGTGGCAGTCAAATCTTACCTCTCTGGAGGTTCATCATCAACACGGATGAGTCGTGGTGCCAAAATAGCTGCAATAAAGAACAAACTGAAGTCAATGGAAGAGGAAGTCGGCCACAGTTCAAAACGTCACAAACCAGAAGACAGTTTGCAATAGTTCGCATTTTATTACTATATAGGACGGGGTTTAACTCCCTAGACATGCCATAAGATTTGTGCCTCTTACAAACATCTGCTGATTTTAGGCTCTTTATTTCAAAGGAAGTCAAGTTCTTCGCTGTGTACTATATGCAACAATTATGATTTTCATTTCATTTAATTTGTATTTTGGTAGAGTAGAGTTAACTTCAAAAGTTTCAAATAAAGAAATTGGGGCATTATATCATGTGTGGTTGATGTTTGCACATAGGAGAAAGAAATCAAATGATTCACAAATTCATTGATTAAAAAGGAAAGTGATTTTTTTTTGGAATAATTAAAAATAAAAAGATGATAAAGTTATAAGGAACAAATGGAGTAATTGTTTCTTGTAATGTCAAACAATTTTTTCTTTTAAATATATATTAGTCATATAATTTGAATTTCGAAAAGTTTCTGAAATAAAAGTAAACAGGTATTCTAAAACAAGACTGTTATGTTTTTCTTCTCGAAATAGGATTAACATGACATTATTCACTGTCATCTTGGAGTTACTACTGCCAAATAGTTGCATTATTGGGCATTAAGGATGTTTTTATTTGGATTGAAATTTGCTGGTCTGGTTTGGAATATTTAAATCTGGTCTGAACTAGTCTGGTAAATATCTAGTCTCTGTGTATTTAAAATTATGGAAGTTTGGTCTGATGATATGTTTAAGTCTAGTTTGATCTGAGACTGAAAACAATCTAAGTAAAAATATTCTAACATGAGAAAAAACATAATCTTATTTTGGAATTCCAAACCCCGTTTATTTCTAGTTAGGGCAATTTCGCTTTGCATTTTCATATTTCCTTCTCAAAAAAAGAAAATAAATGAAAAGTTTATTATGAAAGGGATATAAATTCGATTTGGATTTAAAATGGAGATAATTTGAATTCACAGAATTTAGAAGAAAGAGCCTGAAAACGCGGAAGTGCGAAGGAAGCAGTTATATGGCGCTAACGTCTCATTCGGACATACGCACTTCGCGCTCTCATCTACGCATCACCCAAGTCGCAACTTTTCTTCTTTTCCCCACATTCCAATTCCAATTCTCCCTTTCCATCTCCGACTGGATTTTGCTCTGTTATTACTTTGTCCCGTACATATGTGTCTTTGTTTTTGTGAATTTCTAAATTCATAACATTAATAATCATGGAGCAGAAGCACTTGTTCATGTCGGCATTGGGCGTTGGGGTCGGTGTGGGGCTGGGATTGGCGTCTGGGCAGGCCCTTAACAAATGGACGGGCGGTGGCGCCAACAGTTCTGCACCGGAAGGCTTTACGGCCGATCGAATCGAGCAGGAACTCCGGCGACTGATCATTGACGGCAAGGGCACAGATGTTTCATTTCAAAACTTCCCTTATTATATCAGGTAGTAACTAATTTTGTGTTCAGTATTTTGTCATAATAAGTGAGTAAGCTTTCACCAATTTCAATCGGCGCTAAAGTTGCTAGAAATCTTCTATTTTCCTTGCATTATCTTTATTAATTTCTTCAGTGATTTCTCGATTTCTGTTATGCTCATTTAGGGGTGGGCTTAATCATTTTGGTATGTTAGCATAGGAAATGTTGGATTTTATTCTGCCGAACCCTCATATGCAGTCATTGTGGAATTCCTTTTGACTTTATTTTCTTACAATTCTGAACTGTTTCTCCTTTTTACCCCCCTCCCCCACGTTTTGAATTATTGGGGAAAGTAATGGCGCTAGCAATAAATTTGCTGGTATAAGATGAACTAAAACAAAACATATCTTCAACTTTTCTAGTTATCTTAAAACTTTTCGGTTGGCAAATCACTCCCAAGTACTCCGTATATATATGTTTAATTAATCGGTAACCATTTATGGTTTGATAAAAAACCAAATATTTGGTAGTCTTTTGAGTTTAGTTGAGATAATTCTGTTGTTGTACTTAAAACTTAAAATTATAAATTTCCTATAATTGCTGCCTTCTCTGGGATATACTATTATTTCCAAAGAAATAGTTTCGAGTCGGCTTACAAATATTATTTCTGAAAACTTTTGGTTTCTTTCTCACTTGTTCTTTAATTTTGATGACTTTGACAGCGAACGGACACGAGTGTTATTGACAAGTGCAGCATATGTTCATCTAAACCACTTAGATATGTCTCGACATACTAGAAATCTCTCACCAGCGAGTAGGGCTATATTGCTGTCTGGGCCTGCTGGTATGTGCATGAAAACCTGTCAATTTCATTTTTCACGAGCAACTATTATTTTTCGTGTATGTCTCTTTCCCATTTACTGATCTTGATCGAATATGGCAGAACTTCACTTGCAATCACTTGCAAAGGCTGTTGCTCATCACTTCGAAGCAAAACTCTTACTTTTGGATATAACTAACTTTTCAGTAAAGGTGATGATTTAGGAAATGTAGTGTTATTTAAAAAATATATTCTGTTTATTGGTGAACTAATTTTTTTTATGGACTGATCATCTGTAGATGCAGAGCAAATATGGAAATGCCAAGAAACAGCCCGTAAGCACTATTTTACTTTAGGAAAATTTTATCATTAGTCTTTTTTTTAAGGAGCATGTATCTTCTTTTCAATTAGAGATGATGTCAACATAAGTATGCTTTATACTGGGAAAAATTATTTTATTGATATATTAACATGTTATTGCTTATTCTACCACATGTCCACATGCAAATGAGGCCCTTTTGTCTATTTGGAGTCGACCTAACCTTCATTTTCATTGTGTAGCCTTTAAAGAGGTCCATATCAGAGGTGACATTGGAGCACATGTCCAGTTTACTTGGGTCTCTCTCATCTCTACCTGCGCAAGAATATAATAAAGGTATATAAAGCCTTGTAACCTTATTCTTCTAAATACCTGTGTGAGATGTTGGCATGATTGATTTTTTAATTATCACCATCCAGGCAGATTGTCGAGGCGACCCAGTATTGATGCTAAATTAAGGTAATCCTTTGTTTCCATATTGATCCAAGGAAGTAATTGTGATTGATATCAATTCTGACTTTTCACCCGGACTTCATCGTAACAGTGAAGGTGTGAGCGTTCCTCTTAAGCATCGCAGAAATTCATCTATCTCATCGGATATGAGCAGTATCTCCTCACAGTCCTCTATTTCAAGTTCAGGTTTGCATGTCAAGGAACATTTAATAAAACGACTCTGCAGCATTAGTTGTGAAGCATACGTATGAAGTTCAGATGTTTTATAAACAGCATCAGAAATGTTTGTGTATATGTCATCTTCTTCACCTTAGGATTCAATATTTACTACTTCCTCGGTTTTTATGTATTTCTTAAGTGTTTCCATTATTGCACACATACCAAGATGTTTTAATTATTTCCATCATTTGCAATGGAGCCAAAGATTCATTATTTTTTGGCTTGAGATTATGATGGAATAAAGCAAAATGGCTCACTAAACTGTTTGCGCTTCTTTGTCATGAAGCAGCAGTCAGTCCATGCAATTTTGGACGGGATTTTTACTATGGGTCATCCGGAAACAGTCTCTCTGTGCTTTAGTATAGGGGTAAGACTGCGTACATCCGACCCCCCCTTACCCCACCGTAGGTGGGAGCCTTTGCGGCACTGGGGTAAATGAAAATGATGATGATGATGACCAAGATGTTTTAATTAAAATCAAGACAAAAGTAGCGAATATGACTATAAACCCCGATTAATGGTTTAATGAATTTGTATCATTTATGGATGGACAGGGGCAGTGGTGGGAAATGATCAAGTAATGGTTTCCTAGAATCCTAAAGAGACAGTTACTAGAAAACAAAAACAAACAATCGAAAGCCAAGATAAAAGAGAACGGAGACCATACTCAATTAAAACTATTTTAATGTTTCACTGTTTCTGTTCTTACTTGTTATTCTGATTTATGGTTTTTGTGCTACATTATTAACATTACTTCATGTTTCTCTGGATCTGGCAAAGGGGATTTACTGAGCTTACATCAGTATTGTAAACATTTGTCGAGTTTTAGAGTTGCATATCCAGATTCATTACTGTGGCTGTACTAATTTTTATGCATCATATGCAGCAGCAGCATCTTTATCATTAGATTCATTCCATTTCCATTATTCCATATTAATTATTCTTATAAATAAAGAGGGGGGTAAAAGACATCAGATTGCTTATAATATTTTCATTTAGTTGAACAATTGTGCATATCAGATTATTGAAACACTTTCTTGTTATCTCGTTGTATAACTAGCTCCTCCCAAACGCGTAAGCAGTTGGTCTTTTGACGAAAAAACTTTCTTGAAGTCACTTTACAAGGTAATGGAAAACTTTGATTTTTTTTGACAGAATATTAATCCTGTTTTTGTTACATGCATTTATAATGATTGGCTCATTGATATTTGACAAAGAAATTGTTGACTGCAGGTTTTGATGTCTGTTTCTGAAACTAACTGCATCATCCTCTACATGAGGGATGTAGATAGACACCTTCAGTCTCCCCGAGTTTTCAACCTTTTTCACAGAATGATAAAGAAATTATCAGGATCAGTGTTGGTTCTTGGATCACGGGTAATAGAACATTTTGATGAGAGTGGAGAAATTGATGAGAGATTCAGCGTGTTATTCCCCTACAACATTGAGATTAGGCCACCTGAAGATGAGACTCATCTTATAAGCTGGAAAGCCCAATTGGAAAAGGATATGAAGACGATCCAGTTTCTGGATAATCGAAATCACATTGCTGAGGTGCTTGCGGCAAACGACCTTGAATGTGAGGATTTAGGGTCAATCTGTCAAGCAGATACAATGGTTTTGAGTAACTACATTGAGGAAATAGTAGTGTCTGCAATATCATTCCATTTGATGAATAACAGAGATCCAGAATATAGAAATTCAAAGCTCATTATCTCGTCCAAAAGGTATAGATTTTAATATTTCTATTATTGTAGCATTATACATTCCTCACCCCCCCCCCCCCCAAGTACATTTTTGTTCCTGTGTATTTATTCCATGTCTGCTATGGGAAGTTTGTCCCATGCATTAAGTGTCTTCCAGGAGGGAAAAAGTGGTGGCCGAGACACCCTCAAGCTGGAAACAAATTGTGAATCTTCCAAGGTCTTTTTCTTAATATCAATCTTGGCATTCCCATTTAAAATTTTGAGTGAGACTTTTTCTGTTGAACCTTTCTGAAAAATGTTTGTATCTAATAGGTCACTGGCGGAGGAGACAGTGTTGAGCCAAAGCCTGAAGCAAAGTCTGATAACCCTGTATCCGAGAGTAAAAGTGGGACTGAAAAACCAGTTACACTGATGAAAAAGGAGGGTGAACACACAGCAGCACAAAAGGCACCAGTAAGTACAGATCCTTAGTCATTTAGCGCCTGTTTGGTCGGAGTTATTTGGCCTAAATGTTTGAATCTTCTTAATTTTCTAATATAAAATACATTTGGTTAAACCAGTGTAAGCCAATTAAGAATTTCAAAGGCTACTTATTCTCCTAATACGCAGAATAAGCCGATGAATGTCACTAAATGTAACCAAACTAGCACCGGCCAATGTTTGTTGATTTTTTTTGTAGTTTACTGAAAACAGGCTGTTAATTTTTCCATTGGCCGTTAACATGTCTGACTACAGGAAGTTCCTCCAGACAATGAGTTTGAGAAACGCATAAGACCAGAAGTCATCCCTGCACATGAGATTGGAGTGACATTTGAAGATGTTGGCTCCCTTGATGAGATTAAGGAATCTCTTCAAGAGCTGGTCATGCTTCCGCTTCGAAGACCTGACCTCTTTAATGGTGGTCTTCTTAAGCCTTGCAGAGGCATATTGCTCTTTGGTCCTCCTGGTACCGGGAAAACTATGATGGCTAAGGCAATTGCAAATGAAGCCGGAGCAAGCTTCATAAATGTCTCGATGTCAACAATTACTTCTAAATGGTTTGGTGAAGATGAAAAGAATGTTAGAGCGTTATTCACACTTGCTGCTAAGGTGTCTCCTACTATCATTTTTGTGGATGAAGTTGATAGCATGCTTGGGCAACGAACAAGGGCTGGAGAACACGAAGCCATGCGGAAAATCAAGAACGAATTCATGACACATTGGGATGGATTGTTGACAAAATCTGGTGAGCGAATTCTGGTTCTAGCAGCAACCAATAGGCCGTTTGACCTAGATGAAGCAATTATTAGGCGCTTTGAGCGCAGGTATATTCACATTGCCTCATTTCCTTAAAATGAGATCATTGTGTTTTTTCTTAGGAAAAAATAATGAGAGCTCATCTTCTAAGTGCAAGTCTGTCCGGAATTGTTGAATTTCCTAAATTTGGTGAAATTATGGGTGCTATTTTTGCTGAGTTGTCTACAAATGTATTCAAAATTTGTAAATATTTCATTTAAGTCATTTTAGGGTAAAAAATTGCAACTGAACTTTTTAGTGATCCGCTTGACCAACATAATTATTTAAGTCAGTGTTTGGTACTGAAACTGTTGGGTGATTTAACCTTTTTTGGTCTTGAATGGTGCTGTGATGATACTCTATTTGAATATGAGAACATAACCTTTATTTTTTATTATGAGCAGAATTATGGTAGGGTTGCCTTCAGCGGAGAGCAGAGAAAAGATCTTGAGAACTCTTCTAGCGAAGGAAAATGTAGAAAACCTTGATTTCATGGAGCTTGCTGCTATGACTGATGGATATAGTGGAAGTGATCTTAAGGTTTGTTCTTAATTGGCAAAATAGTGAAATTGGCAGATAATCTATTTATCTGTAACAACTAATAGTCTTGGCCATTGAAAACAGAACTTGTGTACCACAGCAGCTTATCGTCCTGTGAGAGAGCTAATACAACAGGAGATTCAGAAGAACATGGTAGATTACTTTCCTAACATTACTCGGTCAAAACTCATGGACAAAAGTGTATTTGTCATTACTTCTATGTCGATTTCTATATCATTATTTGCTCCGATTTCATATGTCGATTCATGTTAACCCACTGCAATTTCTTTTGGGACTAAGACTTGCATGTTGTTGTATCAGTCATTATTTCTATCTGCATTCTTCTGCTCTTTTGTTGTCAACACTTTCATTTCATAAACTATTCTGTTCATAGGAAAAGAGGCGCAAAGGTGAAGAAGTGCAGAGCTCAGAAGCTGCTGCTTCAGATAACAAAGATCCCACAGCTGAGAGAGTTATCACTCTGAGACCTCTAAACATGGAAGATATGAAGCAAGCAAAGAATCAGGTAACATAATACTACACATTTCCTTTTCTGTTCTCTCAAAAAGAACACAGACGAGCTGGTTATGAACATATTGGGAGTGTTTCTCTTTCGCTTCAGGTTGCGGCTAGTTTTGCTGCTGAAGGATCCATAATGGGTGAACTTCAGCAATGGAATGACTTATATGGCGAAGGTGGCTCCCGAAAGAAGCAGCAACTGTCCTACTTCCTTTAGGTTGCCAGTCAGATACATGCATCCCTAGTTGGGAGGACAATCTATCTGTAATTATATACGTAGTATAATACTCCGTAGAACTTATCCAGCCCCTAGATTATAGTTTTATTCATGTCTTTTGTATGATATATAAACATATCCAAATGCTTGACTCTTAAAATCTGGGAGTAACTTGGATGAATTTGCACTGCTGTAGCCTGTAGGTACCCTGTCACCCTGGGAAATAGCTTATAAATATTAATCTGTGGTAGTAAATTAGTAATGTATAATCTGGTGTTCTCTGTTGAGAGTTGAATATTGTAATTATTATTTTATTTATTGTGCATATCTCTTTATCAACACTCCGTACTAATTTGTTATCATGGTACTTGGTAGTCTCTTACCCTGTTTACAGTATTTCTTGATCCGGTTTTGATTAATCCTGATTCGTTTAACGGGACCAGCAGAATTGGTCCTGAATCGGAATGAGTACCGATTATTTTTAGAGTTCCTGGATTAATCCTAAGGGGCTGTTTACTTTTTTTTTTCATTAAGTCCTGAATGGATTAAGATGTCTGTCTGAATTAAGACATCTGTCTGGATAACAAGCTGTTTACTATGTGTGCTGAATGAGAAGTCTGAATTATGTTAAATGACCAAATAACCCTTCTGTCCAAAACAAGTGTTGAATGTATATTATCTGTTTATATTGCTTGTTCTGAAATATAATTTCATATGCCTAATCAAAGGATTCTGCAACAACATTTTAAAATAAATAGTATATCAATTTTGGAAATGATAAGTGCTTATTTACTTAAAAATGAAGAGTTTTGGTTTACCAATCAAGAAATTACCAAAAAATGAAGAAAAATCTGCACCAGAAATGCAAAAAAAACTATTAATTTGCCAAAGAAATGAAGAATGAGATAGACACCCAAAAAATACATTTGACGAAGCAACAAAATGAGATACTCGTATAGCAATTGCTCCTTTATCATTCAAGACAAGTTTAAGAAGCACCCAAAATTTCAATCAAGATTCAAAAATTGATATTGCAAGGAAATGATTCAAATGAATGGACCAAAAAGTTTATATGCGCCATATGAGAAAAAACAGTGGCCGTCACCACACCAGAGAAGCTTTGGGTTCCGATGGCAGCTTGAACGATGCAACTATAGAAGAAACTCGGTCAGGGGTAAGATATACTATTTGCTTCTGCTTTCATAAAAATTTGGGTTCACAGCAACAAAAATCAGAATTTTCTATTCTAACAAACAATTTCGAACAAACAACCAAAACTTGATAATCCAACAAAATATCTGAGAATGAAGATGGGTGGCCATGGAAGCTTTCTTCGCTGGTGTTTTCGCTGATTTGTTGACAGGAGAAGAAGAATAGGATGTAACTGGCACAAGAGGGCACAATAGGTTGAGATTCTGCCCTCAACCTCGTTCTACATTGCGTTAGGACATTGATAGTAACTAAATTCTTGTTCGACGTCAACTATTGAAACCGGCATCGATAACACTTGCTTAGCCATCTTTGCTAAAACCGGGAACATTCTTTCTTATCCCTTCCACCAGTTTAGAACGTCAAAGTCATCATATTCTTCAAAATCAACATCATATGTTAAATACAAAGAAATCTCATTAATTGTACTTTGTTGAGTAGCGGGTGTTGTTTTAGTTTTTTTTAATAAGTTTGGCAAATGTAATTTTTTTACTCCACCCCCACCCCCACCCCCAAACCGCCCGGACCCCCCTTCCAGCCCACCCAATGGCTATATAGCCATTTGGGTAGTCCCCAACCCACCCCCAACGGCTAGTTGTGGCCCAAACAATTTTTTTTTGACCGTTGGACCCGACCCGGCCGGGCCGGGTCACCTTTTGCCTGAACCGAGCCCGCCCCGCCCTTCCCCCCCGATTCGGGTCTACACCCGGTCCCGGACCGCCAGACTGGGCCGGTCCCAGGCCCGCACAGTAGCGGGCCAGGCCGGGTCACGGCCCGGGTGGCCCGAACCGAATCCAAGCCTAGTTTTAATGCACCAAACTCCATACTCCCTCCGTATCACCTTATATGTCTCATTTTGTTTTCACGTAGTTTAAAATAATTACTGTAGACTATAAAAAGTACGAGGTTTTTGATATTGTAGCGGTACTATAACGATACTGCAGTGGTACTGTAGCTATTTTTTGAATCAGTTTCTTTCCAGAATGACAAATGAGACAATTAATTTGATATGTCCCGAAAAGAAATGTGAGACAGATTTAGTGATACAACAGGAGTATAGATTAAGTGTATTAGCCCCTTGTAATTAAAAAAATGTCTCAAACTCCCCTATATTATATATATATATATATATATATATATATATATATATATATTGATGCGTAAAATTAGAACAAATTTAACACTTTGAAAATCACTTATCTTAATAATATGATTGAAAATGCAAGTAACTTTGTCAAGATTTATAAATTTGGTCATAAAGGAGGGTTTTCCCATGAATACATTTGATACAGAGGAGTTTGAAACATTTTTTAAATCGCATTCGCTAATGCATTGGATTTATATTTCACAAGAGGGTGTGATGCATTAAACTTTTTTTAATTGATCAAATATGAAACTTGACTCAAAACTGGAACCAAGCTTGAGCAAAGCTGAAACCGGTTCTCCCGTTTAGGTTCTGAATACCCTATTACCCTTCCATGGAATCAAGTTAGAACCGGTTCATCTAACTTCCAGTCCACCAGAACAGGTCTTCTGGTTTGGAGCAGTTCTGTTCGAGAATAGATCTTCTGGTTTGGAGCAGTTCTGTCCGAGCAATTCTGGTTCTGAGAAAAATAAAACGTTATGGGAAGAAACAAAAATTAAATCGTTTCTTTGAATGATGGGTAATATTCCAATTCCGATGTGAGAATGACCGCAACAAAATCATGGCCGAAGGGCCATATGCACTTTTTGGAAAGACTTTATTCTTGAGGATCTTATCGGAGGACTTCGATTTTGATGGGGAGGAATTTTTAAAGGTCCCAATTTGGGTTAAATTTCTCGGGCTCTCAGTCATACTTTGGAACAAGCCGGAGATGAGTGAACTTGCTTCTAGAGTTGGGGTCCCTATTGTGGCGGACAAAGTGACCCAAGAGAAATCAAGGTCTCAATTCGCTAGGGTGTTGGTGGAAGTGGATATCTCTAAACCTCCAACGTTGTTTATTCCCATTATCCAACCCTCCGGTAAGGAAAGGATACAATATGTTATTTATGAAACATTTCCTTACTTTTGTTTCGAATGCAAGGCTTTTGGGCATCACCCGTTTACTTGCAAGGTGTTGAACAAGGAACTTGATGTCAAGGAAACCATACCCGAGGGCACAACTACTCCAAAAGCTACTGCCGGGGCTCCTAATACTGCTAGGGGGGTCTAAGGCCGAGACTACAACAGCGGAAGAAGAAAGAGAACGAAAATTATCTTTGATGAGCTTGGAGGGCAGGTGATACACAACGTGTATGAGCTTAAAAAAAGATATGTGGTCAGTCTGGTCACACGTATTGTTTACGATGAAAACAAAAGCAAGACGGTCTATGCGATGAAACAAAGTGAAATCCCGACACATCTAGAAATCCGGAGGCTTGGGGTGAACTTGGAGCGAGTACGAGATGATGAGCATGGAATCTCCTTCACGCATGAGTGCCTTAGTAAATTGCCGGGGGTCACGCCGCATTATCAATGGTATCAATTTAAACCGAATATTTTTTATACTTATGTAACGTCTTTCTTTGATGTGTCAACTAGGGACAACAAGAAATATGCTAAGGAAAAAATAAGAAGAATTGAGGCCAAGGAGGCAAAAGAAAAGGAGAAGCAAGTGGCGAAAGAGGGGGGTGGCCACTCTTCCACTGATTCCGAGTCTTATGAATTTTAAAGCTATAGTATGGAACGTGAGAGGTTTGAATAAACCCTCCAAACACTCTACTATTTCTAGCTTTGTTAAATTTAATCATGCGAGTTTATGTTGTTTTTTGGAAACAAAAATGGCAAAAAATAATATTTTTAATTACGTTTCTAGTAAATGGCCGGGTTGGTCTTTTGAAACTAATTTTGATTTTATTGATGGGGGCGTATGTTGGTTTTTTGGAATCCGAATTTATTAACGTGTACTATGATTGAGATGGGAGCCCAACATATGCATTTTAAATGTATTTTTCGCACTACACAAACCGTTTTATACGCCACATTTGTCTATTCACTTTACACCGTGTTGGAGCGAAAGGCTTTGTGGGAACACCTTGCCTTACTTGGGGACCAAATTAGGGACCCTTGGCTCATTGCGGGTGATTTTAATTGTGTGTGCTCCCCGAACGAGAGGGTTGGTTCTTCCACACCCTCGGCCTATCTTATGAAGGATCTAACTGATTTTAAAATCCGTGCTAGCCTAGAAGATGCCCCCCCCTCCACCGGAGAATTCTATACATGGAATAAGGGCTCTCTTTGGGCTAAGCTTGACCGAGTTTTATTAAATGAAACTTGAGATCATTTGGGGATTAATTGTAAGACCCATTTCGATGAAATGGAGGTTGAGTTTGACCACACGGCCACTGTTGTATCTATACTCAATAATTCCTCTTTAAGGCCGAAATCCTTCAAATTTTAATTTTTAACATGTGGATTCAACATTCTGCATTCACTAACCTAGTTTTGCAGCACTCGAATGTTTATATTGACGGCACGGCTCAATATCAAATTGTTAGGAAACTTAAGTTGCTAAAACAACCCCTTAAGAATCTTAACAAATTGGAGTTCGGCCATATTTCTACTAAAGCAAAGAGCTAAAGATGAGTTCAAAAGGCTGAATAAATGTTGCTTACTTCACCACATGATGCCGAGCTTAAAGATCAAGTCAAGGACGCTAGGAAAAGGGCTACATTCTTTGGTGAGGCCGAATGTAGTTTTTTCCAACAAAGGGCAAAAGCTATGCACATACTCGAAGCTGACAAAGGAACGAGATATTTCCATGCGATTGTCAAGCGTAATATGTCCCGGAATGCCATAACCTCCATAACCTTGGATGATGGCAGCCTCACTAATTCCGTTGATCATGTTGGAAATGAATTTGTAAAGTATTTTGTGAATTTATTTGGCACCGAGATGGGTAACCTTTCCATTGATCAATCGGTACTAGGAACCGGCCCTTTGATTCAACCAAGGGTTCATGATAGCCTTTTTTTCTCCGATATCTAACAAATAAATTAAAGATGCTTTGTTGGATATTGGGGATGATAAGGCACCAGAGTCGGATGGTTATTCATCGACTTTTTTTAAGAACAATTGGAATCTGGTTGGGGAGGACGTGATTCGTACGACTAAGGAGTTCTTTAACTCGGGAAGGTTGCTTAAACAGATAAATCATACTGTGATAGCACTCTTTCCTGAAACTAGTCACTCCCCTAAGGTCTCTGATTTTAGACCTATTTCCTGTACTAATGTGCTTTATAAGATTATTACGAAGATTATTGTGGAAAGAATGATCCCTACCCTCTGGGGTCTGATCAATAAAGCACAAGGTGCGTTTGTGGATGGCCGCCTAATGTTTGATAACATTTTCCTAGCCCAGAAACTTGTTAGAGGATACAATAGGAAGCGAATCTCACGTCGTTGTATGATAATGGTGGATTTGCGCAAGGCCTATGATACCATTTCTTGGGACTTTCTTGCCAATGTTTTAAGGGGATTGGACTACCCCGAGAGATTTGTTGGGTGGATCATGGAATGTGTCTCCACCAAATCTTTTTCTATTTCTTTAAATGGTACCTTGTATGGCTTTTTAAAGGGGAAAAGAGGCATTAGGAAAGGGGATCCAATGTCCCCGTTGCTCTTCGTTGTTTTCCTTGAATATTTCTCGCGACTTTTAACCATGAAAACAAAAGTTTCTAACTTTAATTTTCATCCTCTTTGTGGTTCCTTGGGCATTACCCACCTGGCCTATGCGGATGATCTTATGCTCTTTTCAAGAGGGGACGAACATTCCATTGGAATTTTGGTCAATACTATCAAAGAGTTTGGGGACGATTCGGGCCTTAGGGTAAATCATAATAAATCCAATATTTTCGTTGGTGGGGTTAACGGTTTTGAGTTGCAGAATATCTTGGACCTCGTTGACTATGGTCGTGGAGTATTCCCGGTGAGATATCTTGGAGTCCCGCTTGCACCGCTTAAAGTCTTTGTGGCTCAATATGCTCCCCTTTTGGAGACGGTAAATGACTTTTTAAGAACTTGGAATACTAAGACTATTTCCTATGCTGGCAAGCTTGAGCTAATTCGGTCTGTGATCCAAGGGGTCCAGTCGTTTTGGCTCCAAGTCTTCCCGGTCCCCCAAACTATTTTGGATAGGATTGTGTCGATTTGTCGCATTTTTCTGTGGGGTGGTAAGTTTGCCAAGGTGGCATGGGATGACATTTGTCTCCCTAAAGAGGAAGGGGTCTTGGCATTCATTATGCTAAGGTGTGGAATCACGCCCTCCTTGCTCGAACCCTTTGGGACGTTCACATGAAAAAAGACACCCTTTGGGTGAAATGGGTGAACGGTGTTTACCTTAAAGGTAGGACCGTGTGGGACTTCGTCCCACACACTCGGGACTCACAGCTCATGAAGTGTTTGAGTCTCACTCGGGATAAGATTCAGAGTTGTTTTAATAATTTGAATGATACTATTATGAGCCTCAAATCTCGTACCACTAATGGAAAATTAGCCTCCGCTAAGATCTATGAACTGTTAAGAGTCAAGGGTGAAGTCTGGACTCCTATGAGTTTCATATGGAAATCCTACATCCCCAAAAACTCTCTTTTAATGTGTGGTTGGTCTGAGAAACCGGATTCCGACCTAGGATATTCTCGGTTATCTCCACATTGTGAATAGATGTGGCTTATGCAAGGGTGGTTTGGAGACAATACCACACCTGTTTTTCCTTTGCCCCTTTACTTGTATGGTGTGGCAGCAGATAAGGAACTGGATGGGCCTTGGGCATGAGATGACAACGCTGATAAGTGCTATTAAATGGATTATGAAGACACACAAAGGATCAAAGATGAAGGCAAAAGCTGCTCGCATTGCTTTATGTGCGACTGTTTATTATATTTCGCATGCAAGGAATGAAAACCGGTTTGATGATGGAAAGAAGATAGAAGAGGAGATCATAGCCAAGATCAAACATGTGGTCTACAAGATATTATTTAGTATCTACCCGCATGAGTTGATCATCTTTTGAAGTGGACATAATGAACCTTTTTTGGAACCACGACATATATTAGATTAGTGAATTGAGTGCGTGCACCTTGCAGCACCTCTGATGTTTTTTATTTTTGGGCTGCGGTTATTTACCGCATTAGCTTGACTAAGAATTTGACTTGATTGAAAAGCTTTTCCCAACCCTCTCCTATGTAACAGGAGGGGGTGGGTGGGTGGGGGGCTTTAAATTTTGTAACTTTTGTAAATTTTGCTTGGTTGATATATATATTTATGGTTCATCCAAAAAAAAGTTAGAACCGGTTCAGGTCTACCTTTCTAGGCATATGTCCTTTCTCAAAACACATCTAAAGTATTACTCGAGTAACTAGTGTAACACCCGAGTCATGCCCCGGTAGTTTTAATTTGATATGATGGGACAGGTGACAAATACTGATAAACATTGTCAACTATTAATAGAATATGATCAAAATTTTGGCTATAATCGATTTCTTTTACTCCCTCCTTCATTTTATATTTAGCCAAACACTATTTCTAAGTCAATTGTGTTAAATTTTGATTGATTATATATGTACACGGTAATAATGATAATACGAAAATGATACGAAAATATTCTTTGTTAAAAATACTACCATAAAAGTATACAACATCCACAACAACATCCAAGCCTTAGTCCCAAAAGATATTGGGGTCGGCTAACATGAATCGATACATGATATCACAACCAAAAGGAAAAGAAGGAATAAAGATAAAAAGATAAGCTATTATGAAAAGATAATATAAAAAAGATGAATATATATAGAAATGATAAAATAAAAAGGCTGCAAATAATGCATATATATATAAGGATAAAAAAAACTAGGAAAAAAAAAGATGAGGGAAAAAGATTATCAAGATCACTCCACTACCATAAAAGTATAAATTTATTAATTTTCACATAAATATATTAGTTAAAATAATGGATCAAAATTTATCATCTTTGACTGGAAATGTCAAAGATGACTGAATAAAGAGGGGTGGAGGTAGTATGAACTACCACTACCATGGAAGATGGGTGGGGAATCACCATCTTTTGGAGTATGATTATTTGATTATATTGTGATTTATGTGCTTAGTGTTGTCATAGTTATTAATTATTTATATGACTAATTCTACAATAAGGATGATAATAAGAAGTGTTGAATTGGAATCGGGAATATGTGGAGTTTACAATTTTACATTATGTTGGATATTCATGTGTATTATAAGTTTTGTACGATTAGAGTCCCATTCACGTGAACTAAAGTTCCATTATTTACAAATGTGCAGTAGGCCTTTATCCGTGCGCACCAGAGGGTCAGCATTATTTCAGGTTCTGAAAACCCCCTTTTGGCCGCTCTGATTATAATCTAGTACTATCTCGTGGTATGAATTTTTCTGATATGATCGAATCTTTCTGATCTGATTGAGTTTTTCAAATTTTGATCTAATTTAAATCATTCCGGACTAATCTAAATATTTATTATGTGATTGAGTGTTTATTAGTATATTATAAAGTCATTATTATCATCAAATAAGCCCTCGAACTTTCATAAAAAGTGCAAATAAGCCCTTTTTCAAGAGGCTTTGTCCGGCTATCGCCATTTGGGGCGGTTTCCGGTGGAATTTTTTGATAATTTTTTTTGAACATTTTCTTCATTAAGTCTAGTTTACTAATACCAAATTTCAGCTAAAAATTCAACCGGGAATGCAGTCAAATGACTTTTTGAAGATAACTGAGCAGTTAGACAGCGCAGTATATTTTAGAAAATCATTTGACTGCCTTCTTGATTGCATTTTTATCTGAAATTTGGTATGGAGAAACTAGACTTAATGAAGAAGATGCTGAAAATTTTCATCAAAAAATTCCACCAGAAACCGCTCCAAATGGCGACAGCTGGACAAAGCCTCCTGAAAAAGGACTTATTTGCATTTTTTAGGAAAGTTCGAGAGCTTATTTGATAGTTCTCCCATCATTTTATTATCGTTATAGTTATCCTTATTTTTATAATTATGATTATCATCATAATAAGTGTTATCAATACCATTATAATATGCAGTTTTACTATTATAAATAAATTATACTCCTCTGTCCCGAAATGGTTGATCAAATTTCCTTTTTTGGATGTCCCAAAAAGATTTGTCATTTCCATTTAAAGTAAGGAATATGTGGCTAAAATTAATTGTCTCTTCTCTGCACAAATTTCAACCACACAGTTTTTACTTTATTAATCCACGTGAAGGTCAACTTTGGCCAACCTTTTTGGGACGGAGGGAGTAGATACCAACAACCTACACTTTTATAATACGTAGTAATAGTCACTTACAAATACTGATAAGAATAAATGTATATAAATAATACTATAGTCAAATAATAATATTATCATTGATAATAACCATAGTAATAATATATGATGTTTTATGAATATTAATAACATACAAATAATGACTATAATAATAAAAATATTCATAATTAATTTCAATGGAAGCAACGTACAATAATAACCTACAAAAATAGTAGATTAGATCGGAATCATCATAATTGTAAAAGTAATAAGTTGTCTTAACTTTTCTGATTTGATCTAAGTGTTTCTGGTTTGATCTGAATTTTTCTTATTTAGTTTGATCTGCATCGAATGTTTTGGGCTAATCTGATTTGACTTTTTATCTGATCTTATCTGAATAAATTAAGAATAAGTAATACGGAGTAAACAATAAGAATCACAATATGAGTAACATAATAGCTTCTAAGGATATGTTTTTTACGTTTTTTGTCATACTTTTTTTCTATGCTTTTCCATTAGCGGTTCCATCTCTGTATGAACTAATCAAATGTTTTAATGTGTGGTGGAGTCTACATATTGTCAAGCGTTAGTTATTTAACGTTTTTCCTCCTACTATTTTTCTCCATTTTGCATTTAAGTTGTTCATCTCCTTTTTGTTTGGAACTAATTAAATATTGAGTTAATTACCCTACGTATTACTAAAACTTAATGAATTTCCCAATCTATGACCTATCTAGTTTTTTTTATCAAAATAAAATTAAGAATCATAATAATTAATCAAAATTCGTAATTAATAAATAATAATTAATTATTATGGACAAATATACCTTTTAGCTTATATCTATAAAACTCTAACCTCCTATTCTTTTTCTACAACCCTAGCTATTACCTCCCAACGCCCACCCACGCAGCCGCCCCGCTTTCCAACTGCCGCCCGCCGTCTAGCCACCATCCAGTGCCGCCGCCCATTGTCCAGCGCTGCCGCCTTCGATAGAACTCCGGTCTAGAACATAGTTGCCGACCCCCGAAGCAACGTGGCTTGCTGGGCAGTTGTCCGTCTGACCTAGGTGCCAAGGCGCCGCCCTACGACCCACTGTCCGCCGCCGGCCCGCCGTCCAGGACTGACGCTAGTGCCCTCCGCCACCCAGCCGCCCGCCATCTTCTAGATCCCCCGTTGGAGAATATGTGAAACGTAGCAGGGAGGAGGAAGTGCGGCGTAGGTTAATTACATGAAGGGTTGTGATTGTTACATAACGATGGGCCGCCTTTTACATACTCCGTAATAGGTTTGTAGCAATTTGGTTAATGCGGAGGCCACTGCTCAGGATTCTTTTGTTGTTTTGGCCATCAATTCTCCTTTCTGCTTTTCAATTTTTAAAATTACAAGTTTCTTAAATTAGAGTTTGTGGGCATTAAATATGGGCATTGAACATTGAGAGTTCAAGTGTTGAGTATGAGCAGTAAATATATATGATATTAGACATTTTGTACATGGCAGTGAATGATTGCATTAAAAAAATTATTGTGCGGTGATTATGACCAGTATTGCAGTAATACAAAGCAATAATATCTTCATAAAATGCAATATACTTAATTAGATATAAAATAATAAAATTACAAATCTAAAAAACAAAAAACAAAAACTAAAAATAAATTCTTCAGGTGAATGAGAAGAGAATTAATTTTGGCAGAAGTGCAGTGATTGTTGTCGGATGTGCAGTAAAGTCGTGCATTAATGTTGTGCATTAACGGCAATACAAAGTGCACTAATTTTAATCAGACAAAATTAGTGCAAAATGCACATATTTTAAACAAGGGCATTTTCGTCATTTAAGCTTTTAATAGAAACGAGATTTCTATTTGTTTTTGGATTTTCAGTCATATAAAAGTCTAAAAACTAGTTAGGTCATAGATTGGGAAACTCGTTGAGTTTTAGTCATATCTCGGGAAATTTCCCTTAAATATTTTCATACTACGTAATAATGATGATAGTTTTTTTGTTAATCAATAACATCGTGACATGTCAGCAGTTTTTAATCCTACTTTACTAAATAACACAATACATTGAAATATATAATGAAAATTGAATTCCTAATACGTATCGCTACTGTGTAAATGTTCACTTCCCACAATGCACATTTAAACTCAAATTTCACTATAAACTTGATATATCATTAATTTATATCTCAATTTTTACAATATTTTTTTATATATGCAACTTGTTGTCATATGAAAGATCATAAAATTTTATGATTTTTGATATACTTTTTGTAAAATTGCTGTAATATGAAAGATCATAAAAAATTATAAATTTGATTTATTTTTTGTAAAAATTTGAGTACAAATAAATAAATTATAATGCACTAAAATGATATATATTTTTTTCTCCTTCCCTTTCTCCAAATGAGACAATTAGAATATTATAAATTACCCATTATAAAATAATGGATAATTTTTTTTTGTATTTTTATATATAGAATATTGGTGTCATATGAAAGATTTTAAAAAGTTATGAATTTTGATATTTTTTTGTAAAAATTGAATTATAAATATAGAGAGACTTTTTCTCCTCCCCTTACTCTAAATCAGTCGTAATGCACGATTTTTTAGTGTGATGAACATTGAATTAATTAATTATTTTAATTATGGTTGTGGACATATAAAAATTATTGGGCCAACTATGATAACTATTGAGCTCTTAAAAGCTACCGGGCTATATTATTGGGCCGCTTGTGATGGTTGCTGGTTTTTATAAAAATATTAACATGGACTCATTCGAATAAAATTTAATAATTGAATTAATTTGGGTCATTTAAAATATCCAATTAATTTAATTTAAATCTTTAAGAGAATGGACCGGTCCTATTAATTTCTTTATTTTGAGCCCATTATTAAATAGTAGCCCAATGAATAAGAGTCATGATCCAATTGATAAAGGGAGCAATGAATATGGTTAAGGAATCCGTCCGTATGCATGGAAAATAGCTACGAACCTTGTTAAAGAAGCTGTCCAGATACATTGCATAAGTGTTGATTTTTCTAGCTATTAAATACAAGCAAATGGAGCCCAAGGCCCATTTTAATCAGGGCCCAAGGGATATGGACGAATTTCCCAAACCCTAAAGCACATTTTCACCCCTCCACACCTATAAATAGGGGTCTCAATTGAGAGAAAAGGGAGGAGGATTTTCAGACGAAGAAACGTTGCAGAAAAGCTCTCAAGAACTCCCGTAAGGCTCTGAACGATCCCGAAGAAGAGGAATAGATCAAGCCACGATTTTTGTTAAGAATATACGAATAATCCTTCGTGATTTTGTCGATTCTTAATAAAATAAATCCAAAAGTTGAAGAACGTTCGAAGATCTGAAGAACGAAGCTTGAAGATTCGAAGATCTGAAGAAAAGGACTTTGAAGATTTGAAGATATGAAGAAGGAAACTTCGAAGATTTGAAGATATTCATATTAAGATTGAAGCAAGATTCAATTGAAGATCAAGCCACATATCCCGGGAGGCCCTTAAACAGAAGATCAAGCCATAAAACGGCCCTTTTGTTGAAGATCAAGCCACTTGAAAACCGGAGGCCCTTCAAGCTGAATTCTTAACTCAAGAATATTTGAAGATTCGAAGATTCAAAGAACAAAACTTTGAAGGTTTGAAGATACGAAGAACGAAGGTTCGAAGATTTGAAGATCTGACGAACGTTCGAATATTTGAAGAATTAAAGATTTAATTTTAAATTAAATTCTTTAATTATATTTATGTCAAATTGCAAGTGAAGAATCAGATGATTCATATTTAGAGATTGTACCCAATATTCTCACATATTATTATTTGCGATCAATTTTAAGTAAATACTTAAAATTTGTTTCACAAATTTTTGGCACGCCCGGTGGGACATCTCTACCTCTCATCTCTTCACTTTTGAAAACGAACCCATGGCATCAAGCAAGCCCGTGTTCACTCTGAATTCTCGAGCATCATCAAGCTCGAATCAAAACATGCAAGGCCCTATCACTAGGAGCCGATCAAGAATGATGTCTGCGCAGTCATCTTCGGGAACTACTCCCGGTGCGATGGAGGGATTTCAAACTACGCAAGAGGTGGCCCGGAAGCTTTCTTCATCTATACATGAAGTTACTTTCCCGAAGTGGACAAACGGTGGTGAAAGCTCGTCATCCGGTTCAGACTCTACTTCTCCATCAACTTCTCCACGAAGAACTACCCCACAGTGGTCAAATGTCTACACTGTGATGCCCACTATGACAACAAGCACCACATCTATGGAAGAACAAATTGCCCATCTAACTAAGGTTATCGAGGGGATGAGTATGTTCATGCAAGCTCAAGATCAGAAGTTGAATGATCTTAACAGCAAAGTGGAAAGCTTGAAAGGCGAATCAAGTCATGCCCATGAGAAGGATCCCGAAGTGCATGAAGATAATGATTCTCACCAAGAGGATTCGGGAAAGAACATCTCAACCTCTGGGGGCATGATCTCGATTGATCAACTCAAAGACTTCATCGTGGGAACCATAAAGGGGAAGATAGAAGGAAAGCAGACTACTTACTCCTATGTTAAGCCATACACTCAAAGGATCGTGGATTTGAAGATGCCCGTCGGCTACCAGCCGCCAAAATTCATACAATTTGATGGGAAGGGAAATCCGAGACAACATGTTGCCCATTTCGTAGAAACTTGCAATAATGCGGGAACGGGCGGGGATCACCTGGTCAAACAATTTGTGCGCTCTTTGAAAGCAAATGCATTTGATTGGTATACTGACTTGGAGCCCGGTTCCATTGACAGCTGGCAAGATATGGAACGTGAGTTCCTAAACCGTTTCTATAGCACAAGGAGGGTAGTGAGTTTGCTTGAATTGACAACTACTCGACAGTGGAAAGATGAGCCCGTGATAACCTACATTGAACGTTGGAGGGAACTTGCCCTCAACTGCAAAGATCGGATCTCTACAAACTCTGCAATTGATATGTGCATTGAAGGCATGCATTGGGAGTTATGTTATATTCTGAAAGGAGTGAATCCAACTACTTTCGATGAATTAGCAAGCAAAGCTCGAAACATGGAGTTGAGCATTGCAAGCAGTGGAAGACAAACCATGGGCATATATCCCATGAACAATGCCGCTGAAAAGCAAGATACCAAGAAAGGGGGCAAGCCCTTCTCTAAATTTGAGAAAAAAGAAGCGATGGTTGTGAAAGCTTCACCAGCCAAAGTCTTCACTCAAACTACCGAGAAGGCAAAGCAGGTTGCTAGAGTTGAACCTGAAACCTCTGGGTGTGTCAAGCCGACTTTGCGAGAGATGATGGAGAAGCAATATCCTTTCTTGGAATCAGATGTTTCTCCAATGTTTGATGAACTGACAAGGTTGAAACTTGTTGATTTACCTCAGTCAAAACGACCCGAGGAAGCTACAGAGGTCAATGATCCTAATTACTGCAAATATCATAGAGTGTTGAGTCACCCGATAGAGAAGTGTTGGGTGTTCAAAGATAAGATTATGGCTTTGGCCCGTGAAGGAAAGATTGAACTTGCTAATTCTGTAGCAAGCACAAATCAAATTACCATTACTTTTGGTAGGTTTGCTCCGCTCATGGTCGACGATGACCTAAATTCTCACAAGCATAAGCTCCCTTTTACTGTCAAGGGAATAAAAGGATGTCCGCCTATCACCAAAAGAATGTCACTCGAGGATGTCGATGACAAAGGGAGACCATGGATCTTGATAACTCGAAAGAAGCAAAGAAAGAATCATGAACCTAAGCCACAACCGAAGAAGGTGATAAAGAAATGGGTTAGGCGACAACCGATAAATGAATTGAAGAAAAGGAAGCAAAGGAAGGATCATGTTCGTCCCAAGGTTGCACGAAGAGTAATTACTCTCAACGATTATATTCCAAAGGATTTCAAGAGCAAGAAAACTCAAATATCGAGTTCTTGCCTGAGCACCCATGAAAAAGACGTTGAGAGTTCAAATAGGGGTTTATCTCCAGTTTCGAATAAAGAGGAGGTGGCTGGAGCACAAAGATCTACTTCATACGCCACTGACATTGTCTTTAAAGATGAAGATCTTATGTTGGGTGCTACTCCCCATAATCGTCCGCTTTTTGTTGAAGGATACACTCGTGGACGAAGATTCAGAAGAATTATGATAGATCAAGGGCCTGTCGTTAACATCTTAACGGTTCGAGCTATGAAAGATCTTGATATATCAATGGATGAACTCTCCCAAAGTCGCTTAATGATTCAAGGCTTTAATCAAGGGGGGCAAAGAGCGATTGGAATGATCCGTATTGATTTGGTCATTGGCGGGTTGAAAGCAAGTACTTTATGTCACGTCATTGATGCAAAGGCTTCATATAATCTCCTTCTAGGTCGTCCATGGATCCATGAGAACGGTGTGATTCCTTCAACATGGCATCAATGCTTCATGTATGAGGAGAACGGTGTTGTAAAGAAGGTAGTGGCCGATGAAACTCCATTCACAGAAGCCGAGACATACTTTGCAGATGCAAAGTTTTACCAGAAGCCCAAAATTTCTAAAGAAGACGATATTAGACAGGAAGAATTATATCACCCCTTGACTCAACCAAAGCTGAAAGAGAAAGTTGTTGAAGGCATAGAAGGGCTTACGTTCCCTCTTGCAAAGATTGAGATATCAAGGCCTCCTCAAGACATGTCTCAGGAAGAAATAAAGCACAAGGATGATGTTAAGGAGTTTCAATCCCCAAGGCACGCACTAATGAAGGATTTGACCCAAATGCATACAAACTTCTGGCCAAGGCTGGGTATAATCCTAATGAACGGAAGTTAGGAAAACTCATTCCAGAAGCTGGTGGAGAAGGACCATCGAAGCAGATCAATCTTCGAGGACATGCAGGGTTGGGTTACGTTCAACCGAAACCCATAAGAATCCTCATAAATAGAGCTACAACGCATCATATCAGTGCGGATGAAGAAGATGAGGTGACTTCTAAACCGAAGTATTCCGTTTTTGATCGGATTGGGGGGGGGGGGGCAAAATCAAAACCCACCATCTTTGATAGAATGGGGCCAAAGCCGAAGAAGATCATGAAGAAAACTTTACAAGAAAGGCTTGCAATGATCCCCTTCATGGTAAAGCACATGGAAGACCCATGTAGTGGGCAAAACTTTGAGAGAAAGCCGGTACATGAAAGGTTAGGGAAAATTTGCTCACGCAAGAAGTCTCTCAACAAATATACAAAAACACAAGTTTTGAATGAATGTAGAAGCTTGATTCCATCCCGAATGAGGCGAGAAACTGATGTCCAAGTCTCATGTGGAGAAACTCTCAAAGTACAGTTGAAAACAATTATTCATACTCAAATGCCGGCAGATAATAAGTTCAAATATGATGAACTGATTGATGACGAAGAATACATTGCCTCATCTTACCATATTACCTTTGGTGATGAAATCCCGGTCGAAGGTGAAGATGTTGATGAAGCTCCTCCTGAATTTGAAGAAGGAGTGCGAACAGCCTTGGATGAACTGAAGGAGGTAAATCTTGGCACCGAAGAGGACCCTCGTCCCATTTATATCAGTACTTTTCTATCAAGCGAAGAAAAAGAAGAATATGTGGCCTTACTCCAAGAATACAAGGATGTCTTTGCATGGACATACAAAGAAATGCCGGGGTTGGATCCAAAAATCGATGTTCATCACTTAGCGATAAAGAAAGGATGTCGACCAGTAAAGCAAGCTCAAAGGCACTTCCGCCCAGATTTAATTCCATTAATTGAAGCAGAGGTTGATAAACTTATTGAGGCCGGATTCATTCGAGAAGTGAAATATCCTACTTGGATATCCAACATTGTCCCGGTCAGAAAGAAAAATGGACAAATCCGAATATGTGTTGATTTTCGGGATCTTAACCTTGCTTGTCCAAAAGATGATTTTCCACTTCCAATCATTGAATTAATGATAGATGCTGTGACTGGGCATGAAATTATGTCTTTTATGGATGGTTTCTCAGGTTATAATCAGATCCGGATGGCTCCCGCAGATGAAGAATTGACTGCCTTCCGAACTCCTAAGGGGATCTATTGCTACACGGTCATGCCATTTGGACTTAGGAATGCAGGAGCTACTTATCAACGAGCTATGCAGGCAATATTTGATGATATCCTTCACAAAATCGT
Source organism: Cuscuta europaea (assembly GCA_945859875.1). NCBI lineage: Eukaryota > Viridiplantae > Streptophyta > Magnoliopsida > Solanales > Convolvulaceae > Cuscuta > Cuscuta europaea. The sequence continues at coordinate 4,720,182 of CAMAPE010000054.1, read as the reverse complement.
GGAATGCTATGTTGACGACCTCGTGGTGAAGTCAAAAGCTCGAGGCGATCATCTATCACACTTAAGAGTAGTATTTGATCGCTTGAGGAGGTTTGGTCTCAAAATGAACCCTCTGAAGTGTGCTTTCGGAGTTTCGGCCGGGAAATTCTTGGGGTTTATTGTCCGTCACAAAGGCATTGAGATAGAACAAGCCAAGATCGACGCTATTGTGAATATGTCAGAGCCTCGAAATATTCATGAGTTGAAGAGTTTGCAAGGAAAATTGGCTTACATACAGAGGTTCATCTCAAACTTATCTGGAAGATGTCAACCATTTAGTCGAATTATGAAGAAGGGTGTGCCTTTCATATGGGACCAAACGTGTAAGAATGCGTTTGAAAATATCAAGGCTTATTTAATGAAACCACCGGTCCTAAATGCACCTATCTCTGGCCGCCCCTTGATACTTTACATTGCTTCTCAAGAAAGGTCTGTGGGAGCTCTATTAGCTCAAGAAAATGATAAAGGGAAGGAGAATGCCCTTTATTATTTAAGCAGAATGATGACCCCACACGAGTTGAAGTACTTGCCCATTGAGAAATTGTGTTTGGCCCTTATATTTGCAATCAAGAAGCTTAAACACTACTTTGAAGCTCACACGATAAATCTTGTCTCCAGAGCAAATCCGCTGAAGTATGTGATGTCCAAAGTGGTTCTATCTGATCGTCTTGCTAGGTGGTACTTGATATTTCAACAGTTTGAGATTGTTTATGTCTTACAAAAATCTGTAAAAGGACAAGCTTTGGCTGACTTCCTAGCCGATCACCCTATCCCTGCTGAGTGGGAACTTTCTGATGATCTACCTGATGAAGATGTGCTCATAATTGAAGTTTTGCCTCCATGGAAGATGTATTTTGATGGAGCTGCACACAGAGAAGGTGCTGGAGCTGGTGTGGTCTTTGTTACACCCGAAGGTCAAGTTCTGTCGTATGCTTTCACGCTTACGGAACAATGCTCCAATAACGTCGCTGAATACCAGGCACTCATTCTCGGACTTGAAATAGCTGTAGACATGAAGCAAACACGAGTTAATATCTATGGTGATTCAAAACTAATCATCAATCAAGTGCTTGGAATCTATGAAGTAAGGAAACCTGAACTGCATCCTTACAACAAATATGCAAGGGCACTCATAGGATGGCTGGGTGAAGTTACAATTGAACACGTGCCAAGAAAGGAAAACAAGCAAGCTGATGCACTGGCAGGGTTAGCATCGAACATGGCACACCTTGACGATGGAACTCAAGTAAGGGTATGTCAAAAATGGGTAATTCCTCCATTCATTGGAGACGATGGTGTAGCCGAAGAGATAGTCGAGATGCCAACTACCTCAGTTTATGATATTGAAAATGAAGATTGGAGGCAGTCGCTCATTGATTATCTCACTGATGGGAAATTACCTGAAAATCCCCGCAAGAAAGTAGACTTGAAGAGGCGTTCACCACGTTTCATTTACTATAAAGATACGCTTTATCGAAGATCGTTCGATGGTGTATTCCTTAGGTGTTTGGGTGGAGATGAAGTCTTACAAACAATGGAAGAAGCACATTCAGGAGTATGTGGAGCTCATCAGTCCGGTCCTAAGCTGCACTTTCATATCAAGAGGATGGGATATTATTGGCCGACCATGGTAAAGGATTGCATGGACTATGCTAGAAGATGTCAAGCATGCCAATATCACGCAAATTTCATCCATCAAGCACCGGAGCCTTTGCATCCGACAGTAGCATCATGGCCATTCGACGCTTGGGGACTTGACGTAGTTGGGCCAATCACGCCTAGTTCATCAGGAGGGCATTCATACATACTAGCTGCTACTGATTACTTCTCAAAATGGGCCGAAGCAGTTGCATTGAAAGAGGTGAACAAGGAAAATGTTGCTGATTTCATCCGAGTTCATATCATCTACCGCTTTGGTATTCCCCGATATATCTTAACGGACAATGGGAAACCTTTTGACAACAAGTTGATGGACAAGATATGCAAGTTATTTGATTTCAAGCAACGGAAGTCCTCTATGTACTATGTTGCTGCCAATGGCCTCGCTGAAGCTTTTAACAAGACTCTATGTAACCTGTTGAAGAAAGTAGTGTCAAAATCAAAGAGGGATTGGCACGAAAGAATGGAAGAAGCATTATGGGCATATAGAACGACTTATCGAACACCTACTCAAAGCACTCCATATTCTTTGGTGTATGGTACCGAAGCAGACCTTCCCCTTGAGGGCCAAATACCATCTCTGAGATTGGCTATTCAAGAAGGACTCACTGATGAAGAAAACGTCAAGTTGTGGTTGACAGAACTCGAGGCACTTGATGAAAAGAGGTTAGAAGCTCAGCAGAACCTAGAATGCTATCAGTCTCATTTATCAAAATCATTCAACAAAAGGGTTAGAATTCGCTCATTCCAAGTTGGCGATAAAGTTCTAGCTGTGAGAAGACCTATCATTATCACACGAAAAACGGGGCATAAATTCTCACCTAAATGGGATGGTCCTTATGTTATTCAAGAAGTATATTCAGGCGGTGCCTACAAGTTGGTCGATGGAGATGGCTCAAAGATTGGCCCGATCAATGGAAGATTTTTAAAGCTCTACTACCCTTGATATTTGGGGTATAGATATGGCCATAAGAAATGTTGAATGGCTTAAACCACCAATGATGTTGTAAGTGGCTAAACTACTAAAACATCTCACTTTGTCTATGGGTGAGCATAATCATAGATACTCTTGGCCCACGAGAGTTTAAAATGTGTACGGCAAGCTCTTGGCCCATGAGAGTTAAAAATGTGTACAGCAAGCTCCTGGCCCGCATGAGTTAAAACTGTGTACGGTCCCTTCAAATTACCAATTCAAGTGGTACATATGAACTACGTTTGACTTGATCTCCTTCATAGGAGTACGTAGGCAGCTCAAAAGTTTCATTTTTGAGTTCAATTATAACAAAACCCAATTAAGTTTTTAGCCAAAGGGATTACGAAAAACAAAGTCATACCAAGATATGAGAGTTCTCAAGTCTGCGCCTCGCCTGAAATTGATTGAGTTAAGCTTCAAACATCATCTTCAATCAGCGCCGCTCTAACCTTCAAACCGTTGAAGTGGTCGTCATTCAAACTGGCTAAATGGTCAGCCTTCATAAACGGCAAAATGGCCGCCCTTCATAAATGGCATGAGCAGAGCTTTGTATTCACAGGACTTCATTGGCCTAATTTTTTAGATCGGTGCCACTAGCCCAACGAAGGGCCCCAAGCGTCACCGATGACCGGCAATCAGACCAATTCTTTAGATCGGTGCCACTAACCCAACGAAGGGCCCCAAGTGACACCGATGACCGACAATCAGACTAATTCTTTAGATCGATGCCACTAACCCAACGAAGGGTCCCAAGCGACACCGACGACTTCATCGGCCTAATTCTTTAGATCGGTGCCACTAGCCCAACGAAGGGCCCCAAGCGACATCGATGACCGACAATCGGACCAATTCTTTAGATCAGTGCCACTAACCCAACGAAGGGCCCAAAGTGACACTGATGACCGGTAATCGGACTAATTCTTTAGATCAGTGCCACTAACCCAACGAAGGGTCCCAAGTGACACCGACGACCGACAATCGGCCTAATTCTTTATATCGGTGCCACTAGCCCAACGAAGGGCCCCAAGCGACACCGATGACCGGTAATCGGCCTAATTCTTTAGATCGGTGCCACTAGCCCAACGAAAGGCCCCTAGCGACACCGACAACTTCATCAGGCCTAATTTTTTAGATCGGTGTCACTAGCCCAACGAAGGGCCCCAAGTGACACCAACAACCGACAATAGGCTTAGCTCCTTCCTCTTCAACAAGTGACACAACGTTCAAATTACTTCAAGTAGCAAAGAAATCAGGCCTCCTTATTATTAAATAACTCCACTTGTGGAATATAGCCCAAGCCTTTAAAAATGGGAAGGCTAAAATTCTGAATGGGCCCAATTCTTTAAAAAAAAAAAGGTCAAGCAAGGATCATCTTCACGTTCAAATAGGCTTCTCCAATCATCTTCACGCAGGGGAGTACGCAGCCTAGCTATCGATCGAACTCTCCTCGCCAAAAACGCAGCAAAACCACAGCAAAACGAGCTTTCCGCAGCAATCATCTACCTCTCTCCGCCGTATCAACTCATCTGCCAATAATTTTTCCAAACACCAACTAGCTTCCGCAGCAGCCATGGCGGAACCCTCCCGAGCATTAAGATTCACCGTCTTCTGGGCCTAAAGGTCGATTAAGCAATCGGGTGGTCTGTCTTCTTTTGCACGAGTTCGGGTCAGCGGCTTCACCATCTCAACGGTGGAATCCTGGATCGCCTCTTCAACAAAAATCTGGCACCTTCTTCCTCCCCAGCAGCGACCTGGTCTGGCCATCGATATCACGAACTCCGTACTTGATGGAATCATCATTCCACAAAATTTGTTACTGGTTCTTCGTCTCCGAGTGCAGCTAATGGTACCAGCATCTCAGTTTTAGTCAAAATAAATAAAGGGATGATACGTCAAAGAAATTTGGTCAAATTATTCCATCTTCTTCCGCATCAGTACTGCTGGAAATCATAACTTCCCCTGCAATACGTCAAAGAAAAGCAACAAGACAGAAAGGATGCTATGCTACGGAGTATTAAAATATATATATATATATATATATTCACCTGCTCTGCTTCCGGAATAGCTACTGCTTTTGAAATCGAAGGTGCACAAGAGGGGAAAGGTGGGACTGATATTTATATGCAGCGATAGGATGAATTTGGATCTTGAAATTTCAGCAGAATAAAAGTCCTGCTAGGATAAAAATTCTTAAAAATTGAGAACAACTTGGAGTTTTCTACTTAATATGCGACGTATTAGCTGTGATCTCCCAGTTAAAGTCCGAGTGAGAATTGCAATTGGAGTATGTTACGAAGTAATACGACCAACTTTAACTCAAAATCGGGAATGCATTTGGTTAAAGAAGTTAATTGAATCCGCTGCGTTTTTGCACCTTAAATGAGCCCGATGGAAATAATATAATTTTAAATCAATAAGTTCGATTAATCTTGTTTATTGATTTAAAATTGCTTTTCAAAATCGGGCTAATTGTCATAGGCAAATAAAAAACCATTTTACTAGCTGTCCAGATACATTGCATAAGTGCTGATTTTTCTAGCTATTAAATACAAGCAAATGGAGCCCAAGGCCCATTTTAATCAGGGCCCAAGGGATATGGACGAATTTCCCAAACCCTAAAGCATATTTTCACCCCCTCCACACCTATAAATAGGGGTCTCAATTGAGAGAAAAGGGAGGAGGATTTTCAGACGAAGAAACGTTGCAGAAAAGCTCTCAAGAACTCCCGTAAGGCTCTGAACGATCCCGAAGAAGAGGAATAGATCAAGCCACAATATTTGTTAAGAATATACGAATAATCCTTCGTGATTTCGTCGATTCTTAATAAAATTGATAGAGTATATCTAAAGAGAAGTGAGAGCTAGAGAGAGAAGTGCAATAATATGCTTCAATAGAATGATTTTGTAACCCCTATAACTACTCCCAAGGGGAGTATTTATAGAGAAAATACGGGCTGGGCTCCCAAGCCTTGGGCTTGGGAGGCCCATTTACAACTGGACCGCTACTGGGCCGAATACAAAGCCACTAATGGGCTGTACAAATGAGTAAGTGTAGAATCCGGTTCTGTGAGGTCTTCGTGGCCGACGGGGGCGTGGCCGACGAGGGCGCGGCCGACGAGGGCACCCGGGTTCCTTGGCTTCAGGACCATAATCTGAGTTGGCACATTTTCGGCCGACGGGGGTCCCTTGGCCGTTGTGGGCGCTCATTGCCCGTGTGATCCGTAGGCTTTTACTCCGTTGATACGTTGGTTCACGAGCCCGGCCCATTTCTGAAGGGGTGGCACCTCATCGGCTGCTGTGAAGGTGACCGCTGAGGTGGCCATTGATATGGTGGACAGGGCGTCCACTTCCGCTGTTATTCCGTGCCCGAGACCGGTGTCTGCCGTGAAGGGAGCAGATAAGCCGAAGAAAATAAGGAGGCCGAAGAGTGGGCCGGGCGTCTCCTACCTGGATCTGACAAACATTTTCCTGATCAAGCCGGAGAGCAGCGCGGCTGACTATTTGGTAGCCCAGATGTACGTGGGGCCGTTCGGGAGGGTTAGGGCACCCAGGCCGACGGACCATGTACTCCATCCGCCACCGGGATACTTTGGTGTATACCCGATGAGTTTCGCCAAGGGGATGAGGTTTCCCCTTCATCCCTTCATCACCGAATATCTGGACATGGTGGGACTCCCTCCGGCCCTGTTGACCCCGAACAGCTACTCATTGATGGTGGGGTTCTTGCTCCGCTGTGAGGAGCTGGGCTACAGGCCGACGACGGCTCTGTTCATGAATCTTTATCAGATCGGCCGAGGAAGTCACAAAAACTGTGCGGCCTAGGCTACTCTTTAACAGCTGCCGAAGAAGAGGAGCTTCACGGACTTGCCTTCGTCCATTCATGGGTGGAAGAGCAAGTTCGTTTTTGTATCCCTTGGTGAGAATGGCACTGAGTTTCCCTCTCTCGGCCATACCGGGAGGTTCAATCTGCACGACCCGCCGAGGAGTTCTATCTTGGACGCTCAGGTGGAGGCATTCTTGGAAGGGGGGGCGAGGAGCGTGAAAGACTACATCACCGAATATAAGATGACCGCCCTCGGCTTCTTAAGATACTATGTGTATGGCGACAAGGAGGACGATGTCCAACTTTGGCCGAGGATGACCACTACGTTCGAAGAGGCCGACGGCCCGGATTTGGGCATTCCTGCTGAGGCCGATGGTAATTCTTTCTTCGGCTTTCTTTCTTTGTTATTTGTTCTTTTGCCTTGCTAATCTGTTTGTTTTCCTTTGTGTAGATTTTGTCATGGATCGCCGTTCAATCATGGCTATAGCCAAGGCCAAGGCGGCCGAGGAGTTGGCTGCAAAGGTGGCCGAGGCGGCCAGACGTGCCGAGGGGGCGGGGCTACTGCTAGTGCGGCCCCGAAGCCTGCCCAGTCCAAGAAGAAGAGGCCTCCCACTGACGGCCAGAAGAAATTGACCGAGGCTGGCCTGAATGTTACTAAGAAGACGAAGAGGGCACCGTCTCCTTCTCATGCCGATGAGGTCGGTACTCTGACCGTCCCAAGTGTGGATGATAGTGGTCCCGTTGTGGATCTTACTGCTGCTCCAAGCGATGCTACCCAATCGCTCCCTCTCGTCCAGGAGCCACGGACGAAGAGGGCCAGCAAGGAGATTGCCGCTGCCACCTACCAGAAAATGGTGGAATACCCCGTCGGCGGGGGTGTTCTTGACGATGTCGTCCTCGGCCATGATGTGCTGGCCCAGGCCATGCCGGCCAAAGATCGGGCCTACCTCAAGAGGCTCGGGGACGTCAAGGTGTATGAAGGCGGGATGGACCTCCTCGTCCAAGTAAGTTCCCTTCCTTCTTGTTTGTCGTTTTTCTCGTCGTCCAGGTGGAATCATTTGCCTGAGTCTTTGTTTGCCTTTTTTGTGCAGGGTGCCTTCATGCTCATGGAGACCCACAAGAGGCAGCACCGGGAGATTGCTCGTCTGAAAGAGCTTGAGCAGAAATGTAACACCCCCAAATTTCCCTCCCAAAATAATACTTAACTGAATAGCGAACTTTTATTACTTATTTGAAACTTCCAAATTCTTGCAGCGGAAATAAACCATAACATGGAAAAGGGGCGTGTTACCGCCACACCCAGCCTTAAACTGACTGGATGCTAAGGCTAACCGCCATAAATGTATCTAAAATAATCCTTTAAATTCAACAGTCGAGATAATGAAATCTAACAAAGTTTATTCTAAACGAGGCTACTCTAAAAGTCTTCTAGGAGCGCTCTCAAGGCATCAATCTTCGGATATCACACCATCTGTAACATAAGGAAATAAAAGAAACAAATAACACAAAAATTAGCTTTCGCTAAGTAAATCCCACCCAACCCCGTAAAATAATAGTTTGGTTGAAAAATAAGCATTTGTATATAATATATACAAAAACGAGTTTCCAATAATTTTGTTCAAAAAAAAAAGAGTGGTAAAAAGTTCCTTCAATGATTCTTGTAAGTATTTCAAAGAATAATTCTCCAAATACAAAATTTATTTGTTTTCCTCAAAAGAGCTTTATAGCAAATCTTCCTAGTCATTTAGACGGGCGGTGCTCAAGCGTTACCTCGATTCCTGAGCCCAGTGAACCGTTGTTTTGTACGGTCACTCCGATCTCCTCTCGGTACCTCATCTTCTCTATTAGAATCTAGACTTCTACCTTAAGTGTGCACACCCCCTAAAGGGATTCCAAGCCCTCTGAGTAGTACGAAGTCTAAGTAGTCCTGACGTCAACGTCTCCCTACTCAAATGGGATATACTCCCTAAATTCCAGGTTCAAAGACCCTTAAGAGAATAGGTACTACTACTACTGCTCTAATAAAAAGGGGATCTAATGCCCAGTTGTTCGGGGTGGTTACCGAACCTTCCAAAAATTCATTTAATTTATTGTAACTTCTCGAATCAAGTAGTAGTAGTCCTAACCCTAACTCACCATTAACGGACGTGAAGGTGGCCCGACACCTACGGATTTCTCCTGCGGTGCCCCCAATTATGAAAATAGTCTTTTATCTTGTCTTTCCAAAAATCTCATATTTATGTCTCTTGGACAGAATTTCACAAGGATTATTATCCTTAAATTCTTAACTTTATATCTTCCCAAAATATCTCATGTACGTATAATCCAATATATCTCGAAATCACAACAAAACAACTTGTTCACAAATTCATCATTCAAAATATTAATACCATCATCACATATCAAGCAAATAATTATTAACGAGGAAAGAAATAAAGTTTTGGTTGCAATGTGACTTACCTCTAATCCGATGCTCCTATCTCTCTTCTTCTATTCAGGCCTCTAAATATTCACCTTTTAATTAAGATGGTATAGTTAGTCACTTATTCTATTTTTATATATTTTTATTTTTTTATTTTTTTATAACTTATCCAATCTTCCCTTTTATTTTATTATTCTAATTTTACTAACAAGATTAATTAATCATTCGAATTTATTTTATCCGCTGATCATTTTTTTTATCAATCACTTTATACTAATCCACATTAGTTCAATTAGTAAATCCAAGTATAACTTATCATCGTTAACTAAATACTTTATTAATTTACTCAACACTTAAACTTTCCGAGCCCGTAATTATGTTTTTTTTAATCTACTTCAATTAATCCAATAATTAGTGAAAATAATATCCATCCAATTCTAATTATGGTACTAACTCAAACTAACTAATTATTATTTTTATATAATGTCCGTTTATTCATTTTTTTATTAACTACACTATAAATTCATTTTATCACTCAACATTACATAATTATGATAAATAACAATTAACAAACTTACCGAAGTGATTACTAACAATCAACCAAGCCAATTTCATCATTAATATTTCCCATCTCAAATTTATCAATTTTTGTAGATTATTATTATTATTATTATTATTATTATTATTATTAACCAGTGGCCCAGGTACTTAAGTTTGTGGCTTGATCATTTAAAACAGGCCCAAAATTCAGCCCAAACACTAATTAAAATAGTCCACCGTAATTTTTGAATACACATGGAGTCATCTTCTTCGCATGACACGCCGGAAACGAGATTAAATGCAGGTGCCGTGACTTACCTTTCCGAAGACCAACGGTTGGAGCGGCGGCGGCAGTGGACTCCGGCGAAGGTCAGAAATGGACTGGCGGCGGCGGCAGGTCCTTCGTCTTCTCCGTTTTTTGTCGAGAAGGTTAGCCCGCCGAAACTCCGGCAAACTTGTTCTCCCTACTCCGACGTTCGTTTTCAACGGTTCTTTCACCGTTGGGTTCGTCTCACGGAGGGCAGCGTTTGGAAGTGTTTTTCAGCTTTAGTTTTTGGGTATATTGCAGGGTCAAGTTTTGGTATATATATAGACGTACGTATATGTGTGTATATATATATCTATCGCTGCTACTTTGTGAATGAGAGGAAAAACGCAGGTCTGCTATTTATATAGCTCGTTGATGGCTCTAGCCGTTCGTTAAGAATCTCCGGGCATTATTATTATTAACGTCAGTTTCCTTCTAGCCTATATTATTATTAGAAAGTGATACGCAACTCTCATATGAATATAGGTTACAAGATCTTATGCATTGATTTTTATTTACTAACTTTCCTTAATTAAAGATATGCTCCATGCGTAGGTTTATAATAGTAGTACTGTCCATACGTTTAGGTAAGGTATAATATATTGATCCTTTAATATTTCATAACTGTACGCATGTCTTTTAATATGAATGTTAATATGCATAATACCTACACAAGTTATTCCATAAATTATTCGTACATATTATTGTTATGAATTTAGTTGAGAAGTAAACTTTTATCTTTTTGAGTAAATTGTGCACATTCGTACTAACCAGCACTTCTAAAATGTCACCTTATTAACTCCAAGTTTTATCTACTAAAAAAAAAATCTCACTTTCACGAAATCAAAATTTATCGTACCAAAATATCATTTTTGTTGTCGAAATTTTATCTGTTTAAAAAAAATGACACTTGGAACATTTTATTTGGTTAACACAATTATCTATTTTTATTTATTTATTTAAATTTTTGGAGTGTTATAATCTACCCTCCTTAAAAGATGTTTCGTCCCGAAACATAAACTAAAGTAAATTGACGAAATTCTAAAGTATTACATTCTACACCCCTAAAAGAGAGGTTACGTCCTCGTAACTAATACATTACCTTGACTAAATAGCTCAGGATAACGTTTTCTCATGTCATCCTCCGTCTCCCATGTGGCGTTTTCAGCCAAGTGATTTGACCACAAAACTTTGACCATTCGAATGGCCTTTCTCCGAGTTTCACGTGTCTTCGTGTCTAAGATTTTCACAGGTCTCTCTTCATACGTCAAGGTTTCATCCAACTCGATCACCTAATTACATAAAGGGTTATTTCAATGTCTACTAACCGCATCCTAGCTATCTAAAAGTGAGGTCCTTACCTCTGGGTTTAGGATATGCGCCTCATCACGGACATACTTCTTCAGTTGGGATATATGGAATACGTCGTGTACCTTGCACACGTTAAAATGTTTCAGCTTGGTTTCCAAACTTTGGAATACGTTTAGAAAGAACATATTTAATCCTTACCTTACTCAATTCTGTGGGTAGAGCCAATCTGTAAGCCACTCTTCCCACCTTCTCTAGAATTTCGTAAGGTCCGATGAATCGAGGACTCAGCTTGCCCTTCTTCCCGAATCTCATAACGCCTTTAGTAGGAGAGACCTTGAGAAGTACTTTCTCTCCCACCTCAAATTCAGCTGGTTTTCTTCCTAGGTCCGCATATGATTTTTGTCTATCTTGCGCTGCCTTCATCCTTGCCTGAATGAGTTTGATCTTCTCCATCGTGTCTTGCAAGTATTGCGGCCCTAAGACAACCTGGTCTACCATATCGCCCCAACACAATGGACTTCGACACTTTTGACCGTATAGAGCCTCGTACGGAGCCATCTTAATGCTCGCGTGGTAACTGTTATTGTACGAGAACTCTATTAGGTCTAAGTGTTCGTCCCATGATCCTTGCAAGTCCAGCACACAGGCTCTCAGCATATCCTCAAGTGTCTGAATAGTCCTCTCGGTCTGACCGTCCGTAGTAGGATGGAATGCTGTGCTCAGTTTCAAAGTGGTCCCCATAGCAGCTTGAAGTTCCCTCCAGAATTGAGATAGGAATCTGGAGTCTCTGTCAGATACAATATCTCGGGGTACACCATGATACTTCACCACATGCTTGATGTAGGCTTTCGCTAGCTTATCCATGCTCCAAGTTTCATTCATGGGAATGAACCTGGCGGTCTTGGTCAATCTATCAACAATCACCCAAATCTTATCTTTCCCGGACGTTGTTAAGGGTAAACCCCCGACAAAGTCCATCGAGATAGAGTCCCACTTCCACGTTGGCACCTCCAAGGGTTGCACGAGTCCCTTGGGCTTGCACCTCTCGGCTTTCACTTTTTGACAGTTTAAGCATCGTGCCACGAACTCCGCCACCTCGATTTTCATTCTCGGCCACCAGAAGTTTTGCTTCAAATCTTTATACAATTTGTCTCCTCCCGGGTGTACCGAATAGGGCGTGTTGTGTCCTTCCTCCATGATTTGCTTTTTAATGTGCTCACACTTCGTCGGGACACACCACCTACCCTTATAGCGGATACTCCCGTCTTCATGCAACTGAAATGGTCCGTTTACCCCGTTCTTCATCCCAGCCTTGACTCGTTCAAGCTTCACGTCTCCTGGTTGACCAGTCTTTATTTCATCAAAGATAGAGGGTAAAATGGTCATAGTGTATAACTGGATCTCACCCTCTACTTCACCATGCTCCTTGACTTCTAAGTTCAGCCTCTGAAATTCCCGGTACAACTCTTCTGATAGTATCCACGCAGCCCGGCTCGTGTGTTCCGTTTTTCGACTCAAGGCATCAGCTACAACATTGGCTTTTCCCTCGTGATATAAGATCTCCAAGTCGTAGTCTTTAACAAGTTCTAGCCACCTCCTCTGCCTCATGTTGAGTTCTTTCTGCGTAAATATGTATTTTAAGCTCTTGTGGTCCGTGAATATCTTGCATGGCGGTCCATACAAGTAGTGCCTCCAAATCTTCAAGGCAAACACCACCGCAGCTAACTCCAGGTCATGGGTTGGATAGTTGACTTCGTGCACCCTTAGTTGTCGGGATGCATAAGCTACTACCTTCCCGTTCTGCATTAGTACGCAGCCCAGCCCATTCTTGGATGCATCGCAATAGATTTCAAATCCATCAGTTCCCGATGGAAGTGTCAGTACCGGTGCAGTCGTTAGTCTTTTCTTCAGCTCTTGGAAGGCTTTCTCACAATCATCTGTCCACTGGAACTTTGTGGTCTTCTTCATCAAATTGGTTAATGGTCTAGCTATCTTGGAGAAATCTTTTACAAATCTCCGATAGTAGCCCGCTAACCCAAGGAAACTCCGCACTTCCGTAACAGTAGTAGGTGCTCGCCACTCGGTTACTGCTTCGATCTTCGACGGGTCCACAGATACTCCGTCTCGAGTGATGATGTGACCCAGAAATGCTACTCGGTCTTTCCAAAAGTCACACTTGGAAAGTTTGGCGTAAAGCTGATGTTCTCTCAAAGTCTGTAGGACGAGCCTCAGATGTTCTTCATGATCCTTCTCGTTCTTTGAGTATACCAAGATATCATCAATGAATACCACCACAAATGTATCAAGATAGGGGCGAAATACACGGTTCATTAGGTCCATGAACACCGCTGGTGCGTTGGTTAAACCGAACGGCATTACAGTGAACTCATAGTGCCCATATCTCGTACGAAATGCAGTCTTCGGTATATCCCTATCCGCTATCCTCACTTGATGGTAGCCGGATCGAAGGTCAATCTTGGAAAATATACCCGCCCCCTTCAATTGATCGAACAGGTCATCGATGCGGGGTAGAGGGTATCGGTTCTTGATGGTAACACGGTTTAGCTCTCGGTAGTCAATGCACAACCTCAAGCTACCGTCCTTCTTCTTCACAAACAAGACCGGAGCGCCCCAAGGTGAAACGCTCGGCTTGATATAGCCCTTCTCAAGCAATTCCTCTAGTTGTTCCTTCAGTTCTTGCATTTCCTTCGGAGCCATCCTGTACGGTGCCTTGGAAATCGGTGTAGTCCCCGACATTAAGTCGATGGAGAACTCAACCTCCCATTCCGGAGGCATCCCCGGAATGTCTTCTGGAAATACGTCGGGAAATTCACTGACCACATGAATCTGATCAGTCGTCTGCTCCTCATTGTGGGTCTCCTTCAGCATGCATAGGTATGCTTCGCATCCCTTCCGGATGTACCTCCTCATTTGTCGCATCGTCATCAACTTGGCACCTGGTTTGTTCACAACTGCCTTGAATGATACTCGCTTCCCGCTCTGGCTCTTCATGATCACTTTCTGCTCGTTGCATAAGATCTTTGCCTTGTAGTTCCCGAGCCAATCCATGCCCAACACTACGTCAAGGTCTTCGAGGTCAAACTGCACCAAGTCCCCCGGTAGACTGACGTCGGCTATAACTATGGGTACATTCATGTATACATTTCTACAAGCTACCACACTATTATTTGCTGTTTTTACATTCAATTCTATGCTAGTTGCAGGTTCTATCTTTAACTTCTCAACAAATTTAGAAGAGATAAAACTGTGAGAAGCACCAGAATCAAATAGGACATAAGCAGGAGTGGTATTAACATGAATGATACCTGCCACCACATCGTGTGCGCGGGCCTGGGCCTGATTCATTACATAAATCCGACCCTGATTGGGAGCATTTTTGTTGTTGCCTCCTCCCTGATTCCGATTTTGGCCCCGATCACCGCCTCCAGCACGATTTCCCGGGTTGTGGTTGCCCCGGTTCTCAGCTCTTGGCCTATTTTCACCTTGAGTTCCGCCTCGATTGCCGCCTCTGTGATTAAGGCCCTGGTTCTGTGGTCCTCTCCCTACGTTATCCCAGCATTCGAATGCACGGTGGCCCATTTTGCCACATGTGTAGCATTTGACCCGGTTGCCGGCACAATCCACCCCTGGGTGGTCTCTATTGCATTTTGTACAGTTGAAACGCCTCCCCTCTGCTCCACTTCGACGGTCACGCCTCTGATCATGCCCCTGGAATTTCCTCTCATCCCTTGGGCGATTGTGTGTCGGCTCATAGTGATGAACCTTGACCCGCTTTTCCCTTTGTCTCTCCTCCTCTTCGTTCCTCCGAATTTTCTTGTGGGTTTCTCTTTGAAGTTGAATCACCCGATAGTGTTTGGCAGCCCTATAATAGGTATCATCCAGGGTTTGGCATTCTTGCACACTCAAAGCCTTCTGAGTGTCATAATTGAGTCCCCGGATGAACTTCTCAACCTTGCTTTCCTCATCGGGCACTAGTGATGACGCAAACTCTGCTAGCGAGACGAATTGAGAGTGATAGTCTTGCACCGTCATCTCCCCTTGCTTCAGATGCAGGAATTTGTCGTAATTTTCCGCCTGCACGTGTGGCGGGTAAAATCTTTTCCGCAGTGTACGCTTAAACCGTTCCCAGGTGAAATCTGGTTGGGCACGCAATCCTGGTCCCACATTAACCCACCATCTATCTGCCTCTTCGTGCAGATAATAAACAGCGATGCCAATTCGTTGCTCTTCTGGGCAATTGATTGTATCAAATAGCTTGTCGAAGGTGCGTATCCAATTCTCGAGAATGGTTGGATCTTCTTGCCCTAGGAAACTCGGTGGATTTCGCGCCGCTACCCGGGTTTCCATGTCATTGCCGTTGTTACGCGGCTGGTTGTTTTGGAGTACCGTAGTTGCAATAGTATGAGTGAGTTGACTCAGTAGGTGCACGGTCTGAGCCAATTCCGCGTTGGTGGGCACAGCATTCGGGTCCCTTCTTGGTGGCATGGTGTCTCCATAAAATAATACAAACTTAGTGTTAGTGAGAGATTTTTCCTACTTTCCCTAGGGATCCTAGAATCAAGGGTTCCATAGGCCATAATTATCACAATAATAAATTGTATCTTACATGCAATCACACATATGATTCACAGTTGGCATAGGAACATGTTTTTGCACATAGTGTTCGTACATACCTTGGTCACTTTAAAATTTTGCCTTGTTAGGCATTCCCTTCAACATTTGGGGTCCCCATATGGGCCCACAATCATCACAATTATCATCATATTCATGCAAAGAAAATAATACTCACAAAATCCTCACCACGTTCCTAGGAGATTATTTCCTAGCTTAATTTCCTATATATATATATATATATATATATTTTTTGAAGGTACGATTTCCAAAGTTTTCTTCCAGGATTTCGAACAACAAAGTTTCAGCACAAGGAGAAATTCCCAGTTAGTTGGACGAGCGCAAAGACTCAATTATGCACCAACCAGCTTAGACTATTATCGTCTTTGTGACAGAATTGCTCCCTACGACCTATTACCTTGTGTTCTCATCCCTTCGGAAAACCAAGGTCTCTGATACCAACTTGTAACACCCCCAAATTTCCCTCCCAAAATAATACTTAACTGAATAGCGAACTTTTATTACTTATTTGAAACTTCCAAATTCTTGCAGCGGAAATAAACCATAACATGGAAAAGGGGCGTGTTACCGCCACACCCAGCCTTAAACTGACTGGATGCTTAGGCTAACCGCCATAAATGTATCTAAAATAATCCTTTAAATTCAACAGTCGAGATAATGAAATCTAACAAAGTTTATTCTAAACGAGGTTACTCTAAAAGTCTTCTAGGAGCGCTCTCAAGGCATCAATCTTCGGATATCACACCATCTGTAACATAAGGAAATAAAAGAAACAAATAACACAAAAATTAGCTTTCGCTAAGTAAATCCCACCCAACCCCGTAAAATAATAGTTTGGTTGAAAAATAAGCATTTGTATATAATATATACAAAAACGAGTTTCCAATAATTTTGTTCAAAAAAAAAAAGAGTGGTAAAAAGTTCCTTCAATGATTCTTGTAAGTATTTCAAAGAATAATTCTCCAAATACAAAATTTATTTGTTTTCCTCAAAAGAGCTTTATAGCAAATCTTCCTAGTCATTTAGACGGGCGGTGCTCAAGCGTTACCTCGATTCCTGAGCCCAGTGAACCGTTGTTTTGTACGGTCACTCCGATCTCCTCTCGGTACCTCATCTTCTCTATTAGAATCTAGACTTCTACCTTAAGTGTGCACACCCCCTAAAGGGATTCCAAGCCCTCTGAGTAGTACGAAGTCTAAGTAGTCCTGACGTCAACGTCTCCCTACTCAAATGGGATATACTCCCTAAATTCCAGGTTCAAAGACCCTTAAGAGAATAGGTACTACTACTACTGCTCTAATAAAAAGGGGATCTAATGCCCAGTTGTTCGGGGTGGTTACCGAACCTTCCAAAAATTCATTTAATTTATTGTAACTTCTCGAATCAAGTAGTAGTAGTCCTAACCCTCCCTCACCATTAACGGACGTGAAGGTGGCCCGACACCTACGGATTTCTCCCGCGGTGCCCCCAATTATGAAAATAGTCTTTTATCTTGTCTTTCCAAAAATCTCATATTTATGTCTCTTGGACAGAATTTCACAAGGATTATTATCCTTAAATTCTTAACTTTATATCTTCCCAAAATATCTCATGTACGTATAATCCAATATATCTCGAAATCACAACAATACAACTTGTTCACAAATTCATCATTCAAAATATTAATACCATCATCACATATCAAGCAAATAATTATTAACGAGGAAAGAAATAAAGTTTTGGTTGCAATGTGACTTACCTCTAATCCGATGCTCCTATCTCTCTTCTTCTATTCAGGCCTCTAAATATTCACCTTTTAATTAAGATGGTATAGTTAGTCACTTATTCTATTTTTATATTTTTTTATTTTTTTATTTTTTTATAACTTATCCAATCTTCCCTTTTATTTTATTATTCTAATTTTACTAACAAGATTAATTAATCATTCGAATTTATTTTATCCGCTGATCATTTTTTTTATCAATCACTTTATACTAATCCACATTAGTTCAATTAGTAAATCCAAGTATAACTTATCATCGTTAACTAAATATGACTTTATTAATTTACTCAACACTTAAACTTTCCGAGCCCGTAATTATGTTTTTTTTTAATCTACTTCAATTAATCCAATAATTAGTGAAAATAATATCCATCCAATTCTAATTATGGTACTAACTCAAACTAACTAATTATTATTTTTATATAATGTCCGTTTATTCATTTTTTTATTAACTACACTATAAATTCATTTTATCACTCAACATTACATAATTATGATAAATAACAATTAACAAACTTACCGAAGTGATTACTAACAATCAACCAAGCCAATTTCATCATTAATATTTCCCATCTCAAATTTATCAATTTTTGTAGATTATTATTATTATTATTATTATTATTAACCAGTGGCCCAGGTACTTAAGTTTGTGGCTTGATCATTTAAAACAGGCCCAAAATTCAGCCCAAACACTAATTAAAATAGTCCACCGTAATTTTTGAATACACATGGAGTCATCTTCTTCGCATGACACGCCGGAAACGAGATTAAATGCAGGTGCCGTGACTTACCTTTCCGAAGACCAACGGTTGGAGCGGCGGTGGCAGTGGACTCCGGCGAAGGTCAGAAATGGACTGGCGGCGGCGGCAGGTCCTTCGTCTTCTCCGTTTTTTGTCGAGAAGGTTAGCCCGCCGAAACTCCGGCAAACTTGTTCTCCCTACTCCGACGTTCGTTTTCAACGGTTCTTTCACCGTTGGGTTCGTCTCACGGAGGGCAGCGTTTGGAAGTGTTTTTCAGCTTTAGTTTTTGGGTATATTGCAGGGTCAAGTTTTGGTATATATATAGACGTACGTATATGTGTGTATATATATATCTATCGCTGCTACTTTGTGAATGAGAGGAAAAACGCAGGTCTGCTATTTATATAGCTCGTTGATGGCTCTAGCCGTTCGTTAAGAATCTCCGGGCATTATTATTATTAACGTCAGTTTCCTTCTAGCCTATATTATTATTAGAAAGTGATACGCAGCTCTCATATGAATATAGGTTACAAGATCTTATGCATTGATTTTTATTTACTAACTTTCCTTAATTAAAGATATGCTCCATGTGTAGGTTTATAATAGTAGTACTGTCCATACGTTTAGGTAAGGTATAATATATTGATCCTTTAATATTTCATAACTGTACGCATGTCTTTTAATATGAATGTTAATATGCATAATACCTACACAAGTTATTCCATAAATTATTCGTACATATTATTGTTATGAATTTAGTTGAGAAGTAAACTTTTATCTTTTTGAGTAAATTGTGCACATTCGTACTAACCAGCACTTCTAAAATGTCACCTTATTAACTCCAAGTTTTATCTACTAAAAAAAAATCTCACTTTCACGAAATCAAAATTTATCGTACCAAAATATCATTTTTGTTGTCGAAATTTTATCTGTTTAAAAAAAATGACACTTGGAACATTTTATTTGGTTAACACAATTATCTATTTTTATTTATTTATTTAAATTTTTGGAGTGTTATAAGAAAGCTGCCTCGGCCGATGAGGCGGTGGCCTGCTTGGATCGGCTCCGGGAGGATGCCAAGGCCTTGCAATAGAAGGCCGATGAGGCAGCTGCAGCCAGGGACGATGCCCTGGCCAAACTCGAGGAGAGCCAGAGGGCGCTTGAGGCTGAACGGCGCAGAAATGATGAAGTCGTGAAGGCAAAAGCTGAGGCCGAGGCTGCCGCTGTGAAGGCCGCTGATGAGGCCGTTCAGCAGTTCTTGGCCGAGGGGTGGAAGGCCGATGAGCGGCTCTCCTGGTGTTACGAGGTGGTGGCCGC
The DNA here is from genome assembly GCA_945859875.1 of Cuscuta europaea. Classification (NCBI taxonomy): domain Eukaryota; kingdom Viridiplantae; phylum Streptophyta; class Magnoliopsida; order Solanales; family Convolvulaceae; genus Cuscuta; species Cuscuta europaea. Next base: position 4,700,637 of record CAMAPE010000054.1, on the reverse strand, counting down.
CAAGCTTGAAGATTGGGGAATGAACTCCCCCGCCGGCCAGGAGTATTTTAGCAGGGAGATGGCCGTGTACTACAACATGGGCCAAGAGCGGATGCAGAGGCTCCTGTGTCGGCGGCTATCGCGTGCCCTCAAAGCCATGAATTATACCTCCGGGTGGGCGAGGCGGAACTTGAAGCTTCCCAAGCTGATGAAAGATCCCGAGGAGCAGGCCAAGCTTCCTCTTTCGGAGCGGGAGCCCCCAATCGAGAGTTCCGGCCTCGGCCAGCCGAATTACGACGAGTTTGACTTCCTGGACGATGCCACCAGTTCAGCAGCTGCTGTCGACCAGGAGACTGAGGCCAAGGAGGGAGCCGAAGATGCCAAAGAGCAAAACCAGGCTGGGCATGGAGGCGCCCAAGAGTCTTGATCGGCTACTCCCCGCTCCCTATCTTGTAATTAATTTTCTATTTTTGCCCATCTGATGTAATGGCCGAAGCGCCCACCAATGTACTTAATTGTTTATGAATGAACGTCTTACTGTTCTGCTCGGCTTTGAATGTCTTGCATGTCTATTCCCTTTTGCTATTTCAGTTTTGAAATTTGTCTAAGTGTAAAAGTTACAACTTAGGTCACCCGCGAGTGTCTGCTACGTCCGTGAGGTAGGCCATTCAGTCTGGTGGCCTGGTCGGCCTGTCCGGTGTTTCTTTGCTGTCGTAACACTTGGGATTTATTCAAAAAAATTCTAAGTGTTTTAGATCCTCTTAGGTGTTTTCCTTTCCGTCCCTGACTGAGGCGGGCAAGCTGAGGTGTCCGCTGCGTCCTGGCGTTGTCCCATTCTTCTTTTTTGTTAGAATTTTTCTAAGTGTCTAACTTCAAGTGGATGGGTGTTCTCATCGTCCTGGTACAGAATCTCTCAGTGTTGACAAATGATTTGGGAAATTTCCAGTGTTGAACCAATGTCGTTGTCGTCGGCCTGGATCCTCCTGTTGTGGCCGATAAGGGTACCTTGAACTTAGTTCTTTGGACTTAGAAATTTTACCAAGTATACATGCAAGTCACAAGTAGCTAACGGCCTGCGGGTGTACAGGTGCCCGCCTCGTCTAGAGTTTCTTCATACGAATACTTAGAAAATTTTATAAGTATAAATGCCACAGTTTCTTCTTTGGGGTACCGTTGTCGGCTAAGAGGTGGTCCTACCTTCATCGGTCAAGGCCTGGCTTTGTGGCTGATGAGGCTGCCTTTTGCTTTCCCCAATGGTTTCTCTAAGTGTCAGAATCCTCTTAAGGAACCTTTTTCCCTAGAATTTTCTCCAAGTGTTACACTTGGACAAATCCCCAAGGAACTTTCGCTTGACCAACAGCCTGGGTTTCAGGGCCTGTATCGGCCATCCGGGATGTTGTGGCCAGTAGGGATTGTTCCTTGATTGCTTGATTCTTACGCGGATGTGATACTACCCGCTTCGTCCTGGTCATTGTCAGGATTGATACTGCCCGCTTCGTCCTGGTCATCTTTCACGATTGTAATTCTTTTTTTCTTACCAATTGTTGATGCTTCAAAGAGCTGTGGCCGATGAAGGTTGCCACTCGCGTGTCACCCAACCACTGGTTAGGGTTTTACAGGCGTGTGCTTCGTCCTTGACGATGCCCTTGTCTGTGGTGGACGTGTGGCTATATCGTCCATGTCACCTGTTAGTGGTACTACATTTGTGTTCAACTGATATGTACTTAGCCAAGTTTGGCCGGGGTTGTGGGGATTTTATTTTTCCATTGCTCGAGGCCGGCAAGGGCGCGCGGTCCTCGGCTTCCCTCTTTTTTTTTTCGTTCCCTATTTCAGGGGAGTATCCTTCTTTCAGGCTTCGGCCGAAGGGTGTGCTCGTCCTTCGGTCGGTTCGGACTTCGTTTATAACGTCCGTGGTCTCAGGGCGGGTCCCGTCGCCTATTTATGACGCGGGCTAGTTTTTTGGTTGGTTTCCAACGGCTGTCATTGCTCATCCCTGAGTTTTGGGATTTTGTCACCTCGGCCATGATTTCAGGCCTGTCGTCCTGCGTTCCGGCGCGTGGACGACGCGGTGAGCTTCCTGTTTCAAGACGTGGGCCGTTTGCGGGCCCCTCGTCTTGGGGACATCGTCGGCCATACCTGAGCGTTTCACTTCTAGGCTTACGGGGCCAGGACGACGTGCTCTCTCAGCTAGGCCTGAGCCCTTCGCTGATACAAAATACAATGGGGTGCCTGAGCTTGTCACTCGTAGGCTGCAAATGCAAGGTGCCATGTCGGCCATACCTGAGTCTTTCGCTCTGAGGTGGCCGATGAGGGCACCTGCTACTTTTTTACTTTAAATTCCAGAGAAAAAATCAAGAGGAACATGATTTTATTCATAAGTGGCTCGAGGCCGAGGGTGGCGTTCAATCAGTAACCCGTTAAGGGGTGAGGGCTTCGCCGTCTGCACCTCCTTCGGATTACTGATAAAACTTCACCAGATGGTGTACATTCCACGTTCGTGGTACATTGGACCCATTCGGGCGTTTAAGCTTGTAGGTGCCGGGTTTGACCACAGCACTGACGATGTAGGGCCCTTCGTACTTCAATGTTAGCTTGCCACCCTCTGTCGGCTGGCTTGCTTCCCTTCGACGGAGGACGTAGTCCCCCACTTGAAATTCCCGGGAACGTACCTTGGCGTCATAGTATGATTTTACTTGACGCCGGTAGTTCTCTGCTCGGACGTAAGCTTGCTCACGCCTCTCGTCGACCAGGTGCAGGTCAATCTTCATGTTTTCTTCGTTGGCGTCAGGCTCGTATTGTTCCACCCGTCGGCTGGGGATGGCCACTTCCGTGGGTGCCTTTGCCTCAAAGCCGTAGCATAGGGCGAAAGGTGTTTCACCTGTCGCCCTCCTCGGCGTGGTTCTGTAGCACCACAGGATGTTGGGGAGCTCGTCGACCCAACTACCTCCTGCGGCCTGGAGTTTTTTCTTCAGCCCCTCCATGATTGTCCTGTTGGCGTTCTCGACCTGCCCGTTGCCCTGAGGGTAGGCAACGGAGGAGAAACGATGCTTCACCCCAAACTCCCGGAGGAGCTCCTGAAAAGGGGCTGCCTCGAATTGGGTGCCGTTGTCTGATACAATCTCTTGGGGGACGCCGAAGCGTGTGATGATGTTTTTGTAAACAAATTTTTGGCATCTGGCCCCCGTGATGCTGGCCAGGGGTTCCGCCTCGACCCACTTGGTGAAGTAGTCGACGGCGACGATGATGTAGCGGTTGTTCCCGGCGGCTCTGGGCAGGGGGCCGACCAGGTCAATCCCCCATCTAGAGAATGGAATTGCGCTGTTGACGGGGGCGTAGTTGACGACTGGCCGACCAGGGGCTTTCTGAAGCACCTGGCACGTGGTACACTTCCTGGCCAGGTCCGCACAGTCTCGCGCCATCGTCGGCCAGAAGAAGCCCTGGACGACGAGACGTCGGGACATGCTGAAAGGGCCCTGGTGCGAGGAGCAGACGCCACAATGAACTTCTTCCATGGCCATGTCGGCCTCATCCTGGTGCAGGCACCGGAGGAGAGTGCCGTTATAGGATCGCTTGTAGAGTTTGCCATCTTCAATGGTGTAGCTTGGGGCCCTGAGTTTGGCAAGTTTGGCCCTCTCCTCGTCCGAGGGTAGCTCCCCCGCCGTGATGAAGGTGACGATGTCCGAGATCCAGTCCTCTGGTCGCTGTTGGATGCATGAGATGGGGCTGGCATGAATGCTAGACATGCTCAGCTCTTCGATGTTGGCTATCCTGGAGATGTGCTCTGGAGTGTCTGAGCTGAGCTTGGAGAGGGTCTCGGCTTCGGCGTTCTCGGCCCTTGGGATCTGGGTGATCTCGTGGGTTTCAAACGCTTTCAGTAACTCCTCTGCTGCCTGTTTGTACTGTCGCATCCGTCCCTCCTTTGCCTCGTACGATCCCTCCACCTGGCCCACTACCAGTTTGGAGTCGCACTTGATTTTGAGGTGCTTGGCCTTGAGGCCGGCGGCGAGCCTAAGACCGCTGAGGAGGGCCTCATACTCGGCTTCGTTGTTGGATACCCTGAAGTTGAAGTGGATGGCATAGTAAGCTCTGAATCCTTCAGGGGATATGAGGACGACGCCGCCACCGCATGATTTTGCGGCCGACGAGCCATCAGTGAATAGGATCCATGTATCGTCCGGCTCCGGCCCGGGGTTGGCGACGGTCGTCTCCCTTGCTGTGCATTCAGTGATGAAGTCGGCCAAGGCTTGCCCTTTGATAGATGGCCTTGGCTTGATCTCAATTTGAAATTGGCTGAGGAAGATCGCCCATTTCACCATCCTAGAGGAGCTGGTGGGGCTCCTCATGAGTGCGCCGAGAGGCTGCTGGGTCAGCACATGGACGGCATGGGCCTGGAAGTAGTGTCCCAGCTTCTTCACCGTATGGACGATGGCCAGCACCGTCTTCTCAATGGGGGAGTACCTGAGCTCGGCCTCCCTGAGTGTCTTGCTGATGTAGAAGATGGCCTTTTGCACCCCTTCGTCCTCACGGATGAGCACGGAGCTGATGGCCGACGTGCTCACCCCTAAGTACAAGAAGAGGGTTTCGCCGGCTTTGGGCTTGGAGAGCACGGGCGGGGACGATAGGTACCTCTTCAACTCTTCGAATGCTTCCTGGCACTCCGTCGTCCACTTGAAGCTGTTGGCTTTACGCATGATCTGAAAGAAGGGGAGTGCCCTCTCGGCTGATCTGGAGAGGAACCGGTTCAGGGCCGCCAGGCGCCCCGTCAGTCGATGTACTTCCTTGACGTTGCGGGGCGGCTCCATGTTGATGATAGCCTGTGTCTTCTCCGGGTTTATCTCGATGCCTCTCCGGCTAACCATGTAGCCGAGGAACTTGCCGCCCTGGACGCCGAAGGCGCACTTCTTGGGGTTGAGGCGGAACCTGAACTCCTTCATGATTTCAAAGATTTCCTTGAGGTCGTCGGCGTGGGAGGAGGCCTGCCTGCTCTTGACGATCATATCATCGACGTATGCCTCCATCGTCCGGCCAAGGACCGCCCTGAAGATCTTGGCCACCATCCTAGTATAGGTGGCGCCGGAGTTTTTGAGTCCGAAGGCCATGATGAGGTAGCAAAAGATTCCCTCTGGGGTCATGAATGCCATCTTCTCACCTCATGCATGGAGATTTGGTGGTACCCTCTGAAAGCGTCAAGGAACGACATCAATTCGCACCCCGCCGTCTCGTCCACCAGCTGATCAATGTTGGGGAGAGGGAACGGGTCCATGGGGCACGCCTTGTTCAGGTCAGTGTAATCAACACACATTCTGAATGTTGGCGGTTTCTGGGCGAGGACGATGTTGGCCAACCACGTCGGGTACTTCACCTCTTTAATGTGTTTGATTGAGAGGAGCATGGCGACCTCCCCTTTGACGAAGTCCCGCCTGTCGGCGGACAAGTAGCACCGCTTCTGCTTGATGGGCGTGGAGGCCGGATCGACGGTCAGCCGGTGAGTAATCACCTGGCGGCTGATGCCTGGCATGTCGTCCGGGCCCCACGCGAAGACAACGGCGTATGACCGCAGAATGAGGAGGATGGCGTCTCGTTGGTCCTGAGGGAGCTGCTTCCCTATTCTGAGGACCCGCTCCGGTCGGGAGGTATTCAAAGGGACTTCCTCGACCTCCTCGGCCGGCTCGGCATGCGGCCTCTCCTCGTCCTTGGCAACGGCGGCCGTGATGGTGTCTATCCTCTGTCCTTCCCTTTCGGCCGGCCTTGTTAGCTTGAGGTAGCATGCTCTGGCTATCCTCTGATTTCCTCTGGCGTGGCCGATGCCGTCATTGGTGGGGAACTTTAGGCACAAGTGCTTCATGGAGATGATGGCCTCCAAGTCCTCCAGCGTTGGCCGTCCCAATATAAGGTTGTGGGCGCACTGGAGGTTGACCACCATGAACTCCATGTCAATCCTGGCGCGATGGGGGCCGTCACCGACCTCCACGGGGAGGACTATCGTGCCCTCGGCGTCGATAGAGTCCCCGGTAAAGCCGGATAACGGTGTCTTGATCGGCTTTAGCAGAGCTCTGTCCAGCTTCAGCTGCCGGAAGGTATCCAGGTACATCACGTTGACGGAGCTCCCCGTATCGATGTAAGTGCGGTGGATGATGGAGTCACCGATCTCACACCGGATGACGAGGGCGTCCCTGTGTGATTCCGTCCCCGGAGGCAAATCCTTGTCGGTGAAGGTGATCGCCTCCGTTCGCTGCTTCTTCAGCTGGGGGGGACGTGGGACACCTCCCCAATGTAGAGGGATTGGGCCCATTTCTTTCTCTCAGTGGCGGAGTCCCCCCAGTGTTCCCACCTACGATGAGGTGAATGTGATTCTTCTTTGGCGGGGGCTCTTCGAAGTCCTCGTCGTCGCTGAGCCTACCAATCTCCCGCTTCTTCGCAGAGGGTTCGCCCCCATGTTTGCCGGTGTTTACCCAGGTGTTTTTGCGTGGGCCACCTTTAACAAACTGGGAGAGTTCCCCCTGGCGAATAAGGCGCTCGATGGCCTTCTTCAGTGTGATGCAATCGTCGGTGTTGTGAGACGAGTTCTTGTGGAACCGGCAGTATGTGCCGCCCTGCTGGATGGCGAGGACCTCCTCGACCGGCCGAGGGGCCTGCTCGATGAGGCCATGCTTCTCGGCATAGTCGAGGATGATGCCGACCGGGTGAGTGAGGGCAACCCCCGGCCGTTCCAACCTCGGACGCCAGTGGCGATCTTTCTTACTCTGTCCACCAGAGTCGTGACGGCCCTGGGCACCCTGGCCGGCCGGGGACGGACCCGAGGCCGGTGAAGGATTTGTCTTCTTGGAGGGATGGCCCCCCTCTTTCTTGTGATTGTGGAGCTCGTCGGCGTCGGCGTACAAGCCTCCGCGCTGGAGCGCCTTGGCGTACGACCTCGGAGGGTCGGTGATGAGGCTCCTAGCGTACGGGGAGCTGCGGAGGGCTCCCTGATACAAGGCGAGGAGGGTGCGCTCGTCGGCCCCCTCGACTTCTTCGGTCTCCCTCGTCCACCGATCAATGAATGACCGGAGGGACTCATCATGCTGCTGCTTGACGGAGAGGAGGTGGGTGAAATACTTCTTCGCACGCTTCCTCCCGGCAAAGTGGGTGAGGAAGCGTTTGGCAAGATCCTGCCATGAGTCGATGCTCCCTTCGGGAAGCGCGTTGAACCACTCGTACGCTAACCTTGTTCATGAGCGCGTTGAGGCCGGGGTCGTTGGAGGCGCCGGCCGTAGGGATGTTGGCCGACTGCTTGGCCTCCATCTGAGCCAGGCTCCTTTCCAGCTGGGCGATGACCTCGTCCCGGGGGTCCCTGGCGGCCGCAGCGGCGCCCGGCTAGTTCCTCATGCGCTCGTTGTGAGCCGCATTGATCTGGTGGCGCACGTCGTCCTCGTGCAACTTCCCCTTGCCCTTGTCCGGGCAGGGCTGGTCCGCTGTCCGGGACACAGACCCCAAGCTTTCCCTCGGCGAGCCAAGCCGAGGCTCACCAATCCGTCCTGCCATCCTCTCCGAAACCGGACGACGACGCGTGTCACCTGGCCTGTTGAAGGCAGAGGCTTTTCCACGCGCTGGGGTCTGCCCAGGCCGAAGAGGGGAAGCAGGGTGGGAGTGGGAGCACTCATCATTAGTGCCCCCACCTTATCCTCCAGGCTTTTTTGGGTTGCCTCCCAATGAGCGCTTCTTTAACGTCACTAGCTTGACGATTGAGATAGAACTTTCTGCAATGCAAGTCAGTCGTGGAGCACTCATCATTAGTGCCTCCACCTTATCCTCCAGGTATGCCGTCAGATGGCGTAGACCTTCGAACTCTCGTGACCACCAAAATGGGACATAATCTTCAAAGAACACATCGTTCGAACATGAAATTAACACATATCCCGTATCACCCTCATTAGTAGAATCAACAAGTAATTCAAGATCAGATGTCTCTGGTTTCTCTAACCGCTCAAATGGAGTTATCAAGGTAAAAGTAGCCTGACTAGAGATTTCATACTCCTCATCTATGCCCTCAACATGAAAATCACAAAGTTTAGACTCTGTGTCACTTTCTAAGAATGCATCCCAGCTTCCTACCTCACTACCCCCACATATATTATCTAGGCAAACAGATCCTTGCCTAGAATAACTATGTTCGTCATCATTGAGTAGAGAGTCAAAGAAGGCGTCATCGGAGAATGTTTCCTCAATATCACATGTTTCATCAACTACTTGATCAGGCACTTGGGCTCGTGTAGGATCACCAGCTTCGTCAAGGTTATCTTTCAAGGACTCTTTAGGTGAGAAATCATCCATAGATAGTAGGGTAGGGCCGGTGTCACAAAGTATCTCCTCATCTATGGTCTCTTCATAAACTCCCGTGGGCACTTCTAGATTGAGTTCTTCAGAACTAATTTCTATGAGGACAGGATCTAGCTCAGTAGCAATGAGAGACTCAAAAGAAATAGGGGTGCAAAGAGTTTCAACCGTCTCGCTCATAGTTACCGCAGTCTCCTCCTCAGATCTAGCACCTTCCTCGTATATCTCTTCTTGAAATTTGTGTTCATTATCATAAATGATTTGTTCACACAATTTCTTGATACTCTCGTCACGAGATGCTAGTTCAATCCTCGCGCTTTTTAATTCTTCCACAAACTCGAGCAAGGATGATTTTAATTTTTCGAGCTCGTGTTCAGGATAAGGTGAAATTCCAGAGTCAACCTCGTAGGAGTACTCGTTTGTGCCGGGGTAATGATTTTCCAGCCCTTCGTGGTAATTTTCATAATAATTAAAATTATCATGATTATTACCTTGATAGGAAAAATCATCATAGCATTCAAAGTTTTGCCCTTGGTGGAAATAGTTATCTTGAAATTTGTGATCTCCATATCCCAAAGGTGGATTTTCGCACCATTGATTGTTATCCTCATAACCTTGCTCATAATATCCTTCATTTTGATTATTTTGGAAAACTTGTTGTTCATTATATGGATAGTGATATGGTGGATGAGAATGAAAGTGTTCGCTTGAGTAATCCATGAGAAAATCTCAAGCAAACACGTGAGAACAAAACAAAAAAAGAAATAGAAAGTCTCCCTAACTTGAATTCGCCCATGCTAAAATCAAAATCAAGAATTCACCGTGCCATTCCCCGGCAACGGCGCCATTTGATAACCGCTTTCGCGGCGTTGTAGTAAAACGGAGTCTAACCTTTCAGTTTTTCCCCGAGTATCGTGTCTCTTGAGGAATGGCGGAGGAGTTTCTTGATTTTAAATTCAGTCACAGGTTATCGCAAATTATTGGAAGCTTTCCGAATTAAAACTTTTGATTGATTTTCTAAACTAGTTTTTGAAAAATAAAGTAATTAAATTATGCAAATATAATGATGGCTCAAAAATAAACTAAATGAAAAATATTAAACTCTAAATGGATTGATCAAAGAAGGGCAATGAATTGAATAATTAGAAATGGATATATTCTTGGACTTAGTAATTAGGGGAATTAAAACAACAATTGGAGTAATAATTTGTTTTCTCATAGACAAGAATAGAAATTACTTTCATTAATTTATCCTATTTCTAGGTTTCATTAATGCATTCAAAAATGGTTGGCTTGAATTAAATTCTAATCTCATAGACAAGACAGAAATAATTCTCCAATATTTTAATTAATAAAAATAGCCAAATTCATTAACTAATGAAACTCATTATTTAAGCAATTTGAATTTATTTCTCATAGACAAGATGTAAATCCCTTTCATTAAAATATCCTATTTCTAGGCCTTATTAATGTGCTTGAATAAAGTTGGCTCAAATTATTTTCTAATCTCATAGACAAGTTAGAAATAATTTTCCAAAATTTAATTAATGAAAATGGCTAACAATTATTAATTACTAATTCATCAATTTGAATAACTAGCCCAATTAATTAATTTTAACCCCGAATTTTCGGCTAACAAGTCAATCCATATTCTTTACTCAATTCATGCCCAAAACAATTTTAGCTACTAAACATTATTTTTGCATTTAACAATATGGTAAATAAATTAACCATTAACAAGGAATTAAACATGTATAATAGCAAAAATTAATCAAAAATAGGATCTTGTCAAAATAAACTTTCTGGAACTACAATATGACTTTTTGGAATTTTCCACGAATTTTTAAACCAAAAATCCAATTTTAACCCTAATTGATAATTTTCCCACTTTTAACTATAAAATACAAAAGGCAATTAAAAATTGTCTAAATTCGTTCTAAATTTTCTATTGACTACTGAAAGTGATACTACAGTGAAATAAACTGGAATTAGGGCCGAAACTATTTTTTTACTCTTTTTAAGTAATTAATTTAATTTATGCAATAATAACACCTAATTACCGAAATTAATTAAAAATTACTTGCACTTCGTGAAAATTAACTTTCTTCAGATAAATAACAACCTTGAGGCTAGTGAACAACTATATAATTAATTGGAATGAATTCAACATCAACGACTATTTTATTTAATTTATGGAAGAAAATACGAAATACTAGATAAATATTCTGGAAAAATTCGAAGAACAGATCGAGAAAACAAAGCTCGGATTCAGATTCTACTCGTTGAGAAGATGAAAATACATATAAAGAACTTACAATTTGAAGCTAAAATGAAGAAGATATGAAGATTTGAAGTTTCTCTCTCCCAAAAATCCTTGGAGCTGCGGAAATAGCTGAAGAACAGGACCTTTTTGAACTGAATTAGGGTTGGAAGAGGTGTGTTTGAGTTCAGCAAAAATCGGGGTATTTATAGCAAAAAAAATCTGGTAGGCGGCCAAACAGGCGGCCGCCTCTGGTCCTGGCCCGGCCGCCTTCCGTCACGTTACCGGCAGGACGTGACGCCGGTCAACTCGTCCGCCGCAGGCGGTCCGGCAGGCGGCCGCCTGCCGTTCCTGTCTGGCCGCCTGCCGTCAAATCCCACCGGCCGGTGGTTGTTTCGTCGCCTTGTGCCGCAGGCGGCCATCGAAGGCGGCCGCCTTCCGTCCAGTGTCGGCCGCCTTCCGTTTTTCTCCGGTCCGGTCAAATTTGATCAAAATTGACTTTTTTAAAAAGTTGGTAGGCGGCCTGGTAGGCGGCCAATCTGGGCGCCTATTTGGGCGCCTGTGAGGTTTTTTTGTCCGTCTTGTTCTGAATTTTGTGCTCTTCAACTTTCCCTTCTGGACCACTTTGAAATTCTGCTTCCTTTTTTCGGTATGATATCATTTGTTACTCGAATTGACGCATTTTGTGCTAAATTGACCCGAAATTTCATCAAACATATCATGGATGTGATTTTTACCTGATTTCACGAAACTTGAACCAAAATATACTTCCTCCGTTCCATAAAAGTTGCAACATTGGAATTTCTGAACTATTCACACACCTTTTTTTGACTACGATTTTCTAATAATATATATAATAAAATTATTATATATAAAATATTAATAAATTTGTATTAATGTAAATTTCCAATATATTAATTTTTTTTATGTTTACTAATACGTAAATAAATATAATTACAGTCAAAGTTGCGCGTTGGCAAACATAAAAGTCAAACTGTTGCAACTTTTATGGAACAGAGGATAGTATAAAACATGCCTTGTTTTTCTGTTTTTCAGTCCAAAATCACTTAAATTTGATAAGAAAAATAAGTACAAAAATGGACTTATCAATCTCCTCACACTTAAGCGTTGCTTGTCCTCAAGCGACAAATTAGTTGCAAACACACTCAAAAAAGGTAAAACCTGACTGAATCATAATCGAATTGCTATTAAAGAAATAGAAACAAAAATCTCCCTTTTTATTGTCAATTTTTAAACATTTTAGAAAAATCACCCAAAATTCAAGAATTTAAAATTATTATTAAAAAAAAATATTGATTATGTTAAACCACCAATCAATTCCTTATCCCAAGGTTTTCATTATTCTAATTTGGACATTTATCTTATTCACAAATTATTATTTTTTTTTGTCTCTTTTCCACTCTTGTTGGCGGTGTTATCCCATGGTAGATGCATATTTCATTCTCACAGACTATGATTAACGAATGAAACAGAGCCCCTTTTCGGAGATGGAATTGTCCTATAACAATGAGTTTTGAAGAGATTTATTAATAAGTATTTTTTTTTTTTTTGAATAAAATGAATGTCCAATTAAAACAAAATCGACCCCTTACATTCGCAACCAAAAACCCATAACAATTTCAAGTTTTCTAAAAAAAATAATAAAAGTAAATTCTTATAATAAGGGTGATCCTCTAAGCTATTATGTGATTGATAACAATTGAGAGGTGAATGTTTCATATCAAAAATAGTAAAAAGATTGATCTAAAACAAGGTTTTAACATTTTGGGTGTAAAAAGCAACCTCCTCACACTTGAGCTGGACCTCGCCCTCGAGGTCTGCACAAAGTTTAGAAATAAAGGCACATTTTTTTTTGGTTCTTTCCTCACACTTGAGTTTTGAAAAGATTTTGTGAAGAGGAATAATGAAAACAGGAATAAAAATGTTTTAAAAATTCTTACAGCCTCCATAGCTAGTTTGTGAGAGCATTCAAGTCAAAAGAGCAGCGCAATGTCCAATCCTGAATAAACAAACAAACAAAAATAAATGTCAAGGAAGAAGCAAATCTAGGCATCGCCTGTGTCATCCCGTGATCCATGACTAGGCCGCAGCCACTCTCGTATCTCCTCAATATCCAGTCGCTGGATCTCTAGCTGCTCCAGAATATCCCTGTTGGCTCCCTCCTGTGCCAGTCTATAATCTCTGAACTCTCCCAGGGCCGACACATGTGCCTCTCGCATCTCCCGAAATGCTCTCTCCTGTGCACCCTGAAAATCTACGAATGAGGTCTGAAGACCCCTCATCGCGTCCATCATCGCACTCCAATCTGAGGCACTAGGCATGTCCGAGGCTGGCTCACCAGGTCTCCTGTGTGGTGGGGCTCGAGAAGAGCTACTCTGCTGTGTCGACTGCTCAATGCCCGGCAGCTCCTGAGTATTTCGCTTCTTCTTGATCCTCATGTTCCCAAAGGATGAGGATCTAAGAATGCGAATGCTATCCTATAGTGGGAGTAGATCTGGAATGTCTAGGTCAGGATAGAAAGACCGGACGAGAGTAGTGACGAAGGGCCCTGCCTGGATCGTGCGGCGAACACTCTTCCCCTGACTCCGGAAGAAACGAGCCAAGAGGACTGCCATATTAACCGGGGTGCGGTGAACCAGACTCCAAAAGAATAGGATGTCCTTTTTGGACAACCTGTTCGTGTTGTTAGGTCGTCCAAAAAAACCACAAGAGAGTACAAAGGAGAGTATATACCAGTGAGTCTGCCTCCACCGGCTCGACTGGGGGTGCATGCGGAGGAACGGTCTGGTGTCTGTGGAGTGCCTGTGCCAGAACTCATCAATATCAAATGCCTCAGGTAAATGTGTCGGGAGAGCACAGAACTCGTCTGTCTGTGTATATGCAGGAGCATAGAGCCCAATCCTCCATCCGAGCTCAGCCACAGTGATGGAGTGCTCGATGCCCATGATAGTGAATCTCATCTGAGTCGCCGGCCTAATGACAGATCTTGTGTGCACAGTGTGGCCGTAGTGAGTGAAGCGTAGAGAGCATAGGAACTCCATCGTCAATGGGAAGCTGGCTCTCTCCTGTATGGATAGAATCCCACGCCACAAGGAATCTCCTTGTAGAGCATTGATAGAGTATATCTAGAGAGAAGTGAGAGCTAGAGAGAGAAGTGCAATAATATGCTTCAATAGAATGAATTTGTGACCCCTATAACTACTCCCAAGGGGAGTATTTATAGAGAAAATACGGGCCGGGCTCCCAAGCCTTGGGCTTGGGAGGCCCATTTACAACTGGACCGCTACTGGGCCGAATACAAAGCCACTAATGGGCTGTACGAATGAGTAAGTATAAAATCCGGTTCTGTGAGGTCTTCGTGGCCGACGAGGGCGTGGCCGACGAGGGCACGGCCGACGAGGGCACCCGGGTTCCTTGGGCTCAGGACCATAATCTGAGTTGGCACCTTTTCGGCCGACGGGGGTCCCTTGGCCGACGTGGGCGCCACTCGGTGTCTTGTGCTTTCTGTTCTTCTGAGTATGTGGGTCCAGGGGCTCAGATCCATATACTCCATCAGGAGTCCCCCACTCTCTAAGCTAAGACGTAGACGAAGTGAAGGAGAGTAGATTCCCGTGCTTTAGTGCTTTTGGCCGATGCGGGCATTCCCAGGCCGTTAGCTGTTGCGGCGTAGGCGCTGTTTCCATTTTGGTGATCATGTTCTGTGTTTTGGCCGTTACCTGCTCCTCGCTGTGGGCGGGGAGGCCGTTGTTTCCTTGATGTGTTCGTTTGGGGACGATGAGTGTCCTGCTTCAATGGTGGCCGTTTGAAAGGCGCGCTTTCCCTTTCTCGGACGTTGATGGTTGAAGTTTACATTTGGGCCGACGAGGCCACTGAGGTTGAACCTTGTTTCGAGGACGATGGCGTCCTTCCCTTTGGGTGGCCGATGAGGGTGTTTGCGCACTCCTTTTGGCCGTCGCTGATTGGCTTTCGTGTTCTTGGTCGAAGAGCCCCTCATGGTTAACTGTTGGCAGAGGATGATGAATGTCCTTGCCTTAGGTGGCCTGTTGGCCGTTGTTGATGATGTTATGTGCCTCTGGCCGATGAGGCGCCGTTGTGATGCATGGACGATGTGGCCATGCTTTGTGGTTACATTCATGTTCTTTGTATTGTTCCTTTTTGTTTTGTTGAGGCCGGTGTAGTCCCCCAGTCCCCCACTGCTTCAGGCCGAAGAGTGTGAGGGGTGAAGGAGTTGCTTGAGTCCCTGGCCGAAGCGGCCTCTCCGTAGTCCCCCTGAATCCAACCCTCCTGGCGATTTTCTGGCCAAGGTAACCCTGTGGGAGAACCCTTGTGCGCAGATCGCTTGTAGAGAGTTATCATCAAGGGTCGTTACGGGGAGCCGATGGGCGTTCATGACATTCCTGGCCGTTGTCGTCTCCTTATTGTTGGCATTTGTGAACTTGGCAAGTGAATAGGCCGTTGTGGGTCTGATTCGCTATTGGGCTCTTGATATGTAGCTTGGCCCGTTGGTGACGTGGTGGCCTCCCATTGGTGGCCGTTGATGTGGCCATTGGGAGGGTGCCACGTGTAGTGACCGTTGGGTGGGGGGGTTCTATAAATACCCCTCCCCCTCCGACCAGAAATCTCATTTGCATTCTGAGTTGTCGAAGTGCTGGCCACTTTTCTAGAGAGATAAACTCCCAAGCTCGTTCTTCGTGTTCTTCGTGTTCAAGGTTAGTGTTCATCGCAATCTTCCGTACTTTGCATACTTTGCTTCCTAGGCTAGTGATCTAGTGTTAGGCGCTTGAACACCCCTAGATCCTAAGTTATTCCCCTTAGGCTCGTAGTAGTTGTTATGATGAAGAGTTTGAACGAAGACTACTATCCGTACGACGACCAGCCCTCCACTAGGTCACTCGACTATGAGGTGCTCGAGGAGTTCGAGGAGGAGATACAACACTTAAGTCCTTACAAGTCCGGAGAGCCGGTGGACGACGAAGTTGAGGACGAGGAGTCCTCCTCGTCTTCAAAAGGTGAGGACGCAGGTGCGTCCCGAGTGGTGGACGGGGCGTCCACTTCCGCTGTTATTCCATGCCCGAGACCGGTGTCTGCCGTGAAGGGAGCAGATAAGCCGAAGAGAGTAAGGAGGCCGAAGAGTGGGTCGGGCGTCTCCTACCTGGATCTCACAAACATCTTCCTGATCAAGCCGGAGAGCAGTGCGGCCGACTACTTGGTTGCCCAGATGTACGTGGGGCCGTTCGGGCAGGTTAGGGCACCCAGGACGACGGACCATGTTCTTCATCCGCCACCGGGATACTTTGGAGTATACCCGATGAGTTTCGCCAAGGGGCTGAGGTTTCCCCTTCACCCCTTCATCACCGAATACCTTGACATGGTGGGGCTCCCTCCGGCCTTGCTGACGCCGAACAGCTATTCATTGATGGTGGGGTTTTTGCTCCGCTGTGAGGAGCTGGGCTACAGGCCGACGACGGCTTTGTTCATGAATTTGTATCAGATAGGCCGAGGAAGCCACAAAAATTGTGCGGCCTATGCTACTCTCCAACAGCTGCCGAAGAAGAGGAGCTTCACGGACTTGCCTTCGTCCATTCATGGGTGGAAGAGCAAGTTCGTTTTTGTATCCCTTGGTGAGAATGGTACCGAGTTTCCCTCTCTCGGCCATACCGGGAGGTTCAATCTGCATGACCCGCCGAAGAGTTCTATCTTGGACGCTCAGGTGGAGGCTTTCTTGGAAGGGGGGCCGAGGAGCGTGAAGGATTATATCACCGAATTCAAGATGACCGCCCTCGGCTTCTTAAGATACCATGTATATGGCGATAAGGAGGACGATATCCAACTCTGGCCGAGGATGACCACCACCTTCGAAGAGGCTGACGGCCCGGATTTGGGCATTCCTGCTGAGGCCGATGGTAATTATTTCTTCGGCTTTCTTCCTTTATGATTTGTTCTTTTGCCTTGCTAATCTGTTGTTTTTCCTTTGTGTAGATTTTGTCATGGATCGTCGTTCCATCATGGCTATAGCCAAGGCCAAGGCGGCCGAGGAGTTGGCTGCAAAGGCGGCCGAGGCGGCCAGACGTGCCGTGGACGAGGGAGGCGGGGCTACTGCTGGTGCGGCTCCAAAGCCTGCCCAATCGAAGAAGAAGAGGCCTCCCACTGACGGCCAGAAGAAGTTGACTGAGGCCGGCCTGAACGTCACCAAGAAGACGAAGAGGGCACCGTCTCCTTCACAGGCTACTGAGGCCGGCACTCTTACCGTCCCCAGTGTGGACGATAGTGGTCCTGTTGTGGACCTCACTGCTGCTCCTTGCGATGCTGCCCAATCGCTTCCTCTCGTCCAGGAGCCACGGATGAAGAGGGCCGGCAAGGAGATTGCCGGTGTCACCTACCAGAAGATGGTGGAATACCCCGTCGGCGGGGGTGTTTTTGATGACGTCGTCCTCGGCCACGATGTGCTGGCCCAGGCCATGCCGGCCAAAGATAGGGCCTACCTGAAGAGGCTCGGGGACGTGAAGGTGTACGAGGGCGGGATGGACCTCCTCGTCCAAGTAAGTTCCCCTCCTTTTGTTTGTCGTTTTTCTCGTCGTCCGGGTAGAATCATTTGCCTGAGTTTTGTTTGTCTTTTTTATGCAGGGTGCCTTCATGCTTATGGAGAGCCATAAGAGGCAGTACCGGGAGATAGCTCGTCTGAAAGAGCTTGAGCAGAAAGTTGCCTCGGCCGATGAGGCGGTCGCTTGCTTGGATCGGCTCCGGGAGGATGCCAAGGCCTTGCAACAGAAGGCCGACGAGGCCGCCGCAGCCAGGGACGATGCCCTGGCAAAACTCGAGGAGAGCCAAAGGGCGCTTGAGGCCGAGCGGCGCAAGAACGATGAAGCCGTGAAGGCGAAAGCTGAGGCCGAGGCCGCCGCTGTGAAGGCTGCTGATGAGGCCGTTAAACAGTTCCTGGCCGAGGGGTGGAAGGCCGATGAGCGGCTCTCCTGGTGCTATGAGGTGGTGGCCGCTAGGCTTGAAAATTGGGGGATGAACTACCCCGTCGGCCATGAGTATTTTAGCAGGGAGATGGTCGTGTACTATAACATGGGCCAGGAGCGGATGCAGAGGCTCCTGTGTCGGCGGCTATCTCGTGCTCTGAAGGCCATGAACTATACTTCCGGGTGGGCTAGACGGAACTTGAAGCTTCCCAAGCTGATGAAAGATCCCGAAGAGCAGGCCAAGCTTCCTCTGTCGGAGCGGGAGTCCCCCATTAAGAGTTCCGGCCTCGGCGAGCCGGATTACACAGAGTTCGACTTCCTGGACGATGCCACCAGTTCTGCGGCTGCCGCTGGCCAGGAGACTGAGGCCGAGGAGGGAGCCGACGACGTCGAAGAGCCAGCCGAGGATGGAGGTGCTCAAGAGGCTTGATCGGCTATTCCCCGCTCCCTTGTAATTAGTTTTTCCTTTTTGCCGAATTGATGTAATGGCCGAAGCGCCCCCCATTGTACTGGATTGATTATGAATGAAAATTTTTGTTGTCCTGCTCGGCTTTGAATTCCTTATATGCTTATTGCCTTTTGTCATTTCAATTCTGAAATTTGTCTAAGTGTAAAAGTTACAACTTAGGTCACCCGCGAGTGTCTGCTACGTCCTTGAGTTAGTCCATCCTGTCCGGTGGCCTGGTCGGCCTGGCCGTCGTTTCTTTACTATCATAACACTTAGGATTTATTCACAAATTTCCTAAGTGTTTTGGATCCACTTAGGTGCTTTCTTTCCGGCCTGGTGGCTTGGTCGGCCTGTCCGGTGTTTCTTTGTTGTCGTAACACTTAGGATTTATTCAAAAATTTCCTAAGTGTTTTGGATTCACTTGGATAGCACCAAATGATAGAGTATATCTAGAGAGAAGTGAGAGCTAGAGAGAGAAGTGCAATAATATGCTTCAATAGAATGAATTTGTAACCCCTATAACTACTCCCAAGGGGAGTATTTATAGAGAAAATACGGGCCGGGCTCCCAAGCCTTGGGCTTGGGAGGCCCATTTACAACTGGACCGCTACTGGGCCGAATACAAAGCCACTAATGGGCTGTACGAATGAGTAAGTATAAAATCCGGTTCTGTGAGGTCTTCGTGGCCGACGAGGGCGTGGCCGAAGAGGGCACGGCCGACGAGGGCACCCGGGTTCCTTGGGCTCAGGACCATAATCTGAGTTGGCACCTTTTCGGCCGATGGGGGTCCCTTGGCCGACGTGGGCGCCACTCGGTGTCTTGTGCTTTCTGTTCTTCTGAGTATGTGGGTCTAGGGGCTCAGATCCATATACTCCATCAAGCATCAATGTCGGCCCAGTATCCCCATTCCTCGAGCATCCTCTGATCCAGGATCATGGGAGCTAGAAGAGTGCGGTACTGCCCCCACGTCTGGAAGCGTGTGCGGTCAGCATCAGTAGCGAATGGGATATCTGGTACGTGCACTGGGTCATGCCTAGCCAGTGGTGGCTCCTGAAAGATGGGATCGTCGCTTCCTCCTCCAGACATCTGCAAAAAAACAAAATAACATTTTTTTTTAAGGTTAGTTTTTTTTTTTTTTTTGCTTTTTTTTTGGGTTGCCTCCCAATGAGCGCTTCTTTAACGTCACTAGCTTGACGATTGAGATAGAACTTTCTGCAATGCAAGTCAGTCGTGGAGCACTCATCATTAGTGCCTCCACCTTATCCTCCAGGTATGCCGTCAGATGGCGTAGACCTTCGAACTCTCGTGACCACCAAAATGGGACATAATCTTCAAAGAACACATCGTTCGAACATGAAATTAACACATATCCCGTATCACCCTCATTAGTAGAATCAACAAGTAATTCAAGATCAGGTGTCTCTGGTTTCTCTAATCGCTCAAATGGAGTTATCAAGGTAAAAGTAGCCTGACTAGAGATTTCATACTCCTCATCTATGCCCTCAACATGAAAATCACAAAGTTTAGACTCTGTGTCACTTTCTAAGAATGCATCCCAGCTTCCTACCTCACTACCCCCACATATATTATCTAGGCAAACAGATCCTTGCCTAGAATAACTATGTTCGTCATCATTGAGTAGAGAGTCAAAGAAGGCGTCATCGGAGAATGTTTCCTCAATATCACATGTTTCATCAACTACTTGATCAGGCACTTGGGCTCGTGTAGGATCACCAGCTTCGTCAAGGTTATCTTTCAAGGACTCTTTAGGTGAGAAATCATCCATAGATAGTAGGGTAGGGCCGGTGTCACAAAGTATCTCCTCATCTATGGTCTCTTCATAAACTCCCGTGGGCACTTCTAGATTGAGTTCTTCAGAACTAATTTCTATGAGGACAGGATCTAGCTCAGTAGCAATGAGAGACTCAAAAGAAATAGGGGTGCAAAGAGTTTCAACCGTCTCGCTCATAGTTACCGCAGTCTCCTCCTCAGATCTAGCACCTTCCTCGTATATCTCTTCTTGAAATTTGTGTTCATTATCATAAATGATTTGTTCACACAATTTCTTGATACTCTCGTCACGAGATGCTAGTTCAATCCTCGCGCTTTTTAATTCTTCCACAAACTCGAGCAAGGATGATTTTAATTTTTCGAGCTCGTGTTCAGGATAAGGTGAAATTCCAGAGTCAACCTCGTAGGAGTACTCGTTTGTGCCGGGGTAATGATTTTCCAGCCCTTCGTGGTAATTTTCATAATAATTAAAATTATCATGATTATTACCTTGATAGGAAAAATCATCATAGCATTCAAAGTTTTGCCCTTGGTGAAAATAGTTATCTTGAAATTTGTGATCTCCATATCCCAAAGGTGGATTTTCGCACCATTGATTGTTATCCTCATAACCTTGCTCATAATATCCTTCATTTTGATTATTTTGGAAAACTTGTTGTTCATTATATGGATAGTGATATGGTGGATGAGAATGAAAGTGTTCGCTTGAGTAATCCATGAGAAAATCTCAAGCAAACACGTGAGAACAAAACAAAAAAAGAAATAGAAAGTCTCCCTAACTTGAATTCGCCCATGCTAAAATCAAAATCAAGAATTCACCGTGCCATTCCCCGGCAACGGCGCCATTTGATAACCGCTTTCGCGGCGTTGTAGTAAAACGGAGTCTAACCTTTCAGTTTTTCCCCGAGTATCGTGTCTCTTGAGGAATGGCGGAGGAGTTTCTTGATTTTAAATTCAGTCACAGGTTATCGCAAATTATTGGAAGCTTTCCGAATTAAAACTTTTGATTGATTTTCTAAACTAGTTTTTGAAAAATAAAGTAATTAAATTATGCAAATCTAATGATGGCTCAAAAATAAACTAAATGAAAAATATTAAACTCTAAATGGATTGATCAAAGAAGGGCAATGAATTGAATAATTAGAAATGGATATATTCTTGGACTTAGTAATTAGGGGAATTAAAACAACAATTGGACTAATAATTTGTTTTCTCATAGACAAGAATAGAAATTACTTTCATTAATTTATCCTATTTCTAGGTTTCATTAATGCATTCAAAAATGGTTGGCTTGAATTAAATTCTAATCTCATAGACAAGACAGAAATAATTCTCCAATATTTTAATTAATAAAAATAGCCAAATTCATTAACTAATTAAACTCATTATTTAAGCAATTTGAATTTATTTCTCATAGGCAAGATGTAAATCCCTTTCATTAAAATATCCTATTTCTAGGCCTTATTAATGTGCTTGAATAAAGTTGGCTCAAATTATTTTCTAATCTCATAGACAAGTTAGAAATAATTTTCCAAAATTTAATTAATGAAAATGGCTAACAATTATTAATTACTAATTCATCAATTTGAATAACTAGCCCAATTAATTAATTTTAACCCCTAATTTTCGGCTAACAAGTCAATCCATATTCTTTTACTCAATTCATGCCCAAAACAATTTTAGCTACTAAACATTATTTTTGCATTTAACAATATGGTAAATAAATTAACCATTAACAAGGAATTAAACATGTATAATAGCAAAAATTAATCAAAAATAGGATCTTGTCAAAATAAACTTTCTGGAACTACAATATGACTTTTTGGAATTTTCCACGAATTTGTAAACCAAAAATCCAATTTTAACCCTAATTGATAATTTTCCCACTTTTAACTATAAAATACAAAAGGCAATTAAAAATAGTCTAAATTCGTTCCAAATTTTCTATTGACTACTGGAAGTGATACTACAGTGAAATAAACTGGAATTAGGGCCGAAACTATTTTTTTTACTCTTTTTAAGTAATTAATTTAATTTATGCAATAATAACACCTAATTACCGAAATTAATTAAAAATTACTTGCACTTCGTGAAAATTAACTTTCTTCAGATAAATAACAACCTTGAGGCTAGTGAACAACTATATAATTAATTGGAATGAATTCAACATCAACAACTATTTTATTTAATTTATGGAAGAAAATGCGAAATACTAGATAAATATTCTGGAAAAATTCGAAGAACAGATCGAGAAAACAAAGCTCGGATTCAGATTCTACTCGTTGAGAAGATGAAAATACATATAAAGAACTTACAATTTGAAGCTAAAATGAAGAAGATATGAAGATTTGAAGTTTCTCTCTCCCAAAAATCCTTGGAGCTGCGGAAATAGCTGAAGAACAGGACCTTTTTGAACTGAATTAGGGTTGGAAGAGGTGTGTTTGAGTTCAGCAAAAATCGGGGTATTTATAGCAAAAAAAATCTGGTAGGCGGCCAAACAGGCGGCCGCCTCTGGTTCTGGCCCGGCCGCCTTCCGTCACATTACCGGCAGGACGTGACGCCGGTCAACTCGTCCGCCGCAGGCGGTCCGGCAGGCGGCCGCCTGCCGTTCCTGTCTGGCCGCCTGCCGTCAAATCCCACCGGGCGGTGGTTGTTTCGTCGCCTTGTGCCGCAGGCGGCCATCGAAGGCGGCCGCCTTCCGTCCAGTGTCGGCCGCCTTCCGTTTTTCTCCGGTCCGGTCAAATTTGATCAAAATTGACTTTTTTAAAAAGTTGGTAGGCGGCCTGGTAGGCGGCCAATCTGGGCGCCTATTTGGGCGCCTGTGAGGTTTTTTGTCCGTCTTGTTCTGAATTTTGTGCTCTTCAACTTTCCCTTCTGGACCACTTTGAAATTCTGCTTCCTTTTTTCGGTATGATATCATTTGTTACTCGAATTGACGCATTTTGTGCTAAATTGACCCGAAATTTCATCAAACATATCATGGATGTGATTTTTACCCGATTTCACGAAACTTGAACCAAAATATATAAAACATGCCTTGTTTTTCTTTTTTTCAGTCCAAAATCACTTAAATTTGATAAGAAAAATAAGTACAAAAATGGACTTATCATCGTGTCCTGGGCCATCACCCCCTCATCGTTGCCTATCTGGACGGCCAACGGTTGGGGCTGAGGAGGTGGAGTGACGTTCCCCCCGGTCCTTGGCAAGAGTGCGCTGAGGACGGTGGGGTTCTGAGCCAGGCTGGCGATGATGACCGATAGCGCGGCCTGGACCTGTGGATCCACGGACGGAGAGGCCGCGGCCATAGGCTGGGCCGGGGCGTGGTCCGTCTTCTCAGCTCGTTTCTTGTCCAAGCCGATGCGGGCATCAGGGGCTCCGCCGTTGAGTTGGTTGCGGAGGTCCGTCGTGAGGTTGAAGGCCTCCTGGAAGACGTCCCCCCCGC
Organism: Cuscuta europaea; assembly: GCA_945859875.1. Classification (NCBI taxonomy): domain Eukaryota; kingdom Viridiplantae; phylum Streptophyta; class Magnoliopsida; order Solanales; family Convolvulaceae; genus Cuscuta; species Cuscuta europaea. The sequence goes on along the minus strand of CAMAPE010000054.1, from coordinate 4,677,421 downwards.
CGACCTGGTCGGCCGTGGCGTCCTCATCGTGCTCCCTGGCCTCTTGGTCCTCAGGGATGGCCTTGCTGACGAGGTTGCGGTTTGATTTAGTTCTTCCCATGATCAGTGGTTAGCTGTGCTTGGTAGCGACGAAGGGTGCTAACTTGATTGTTCTAGCTCTCAACGAGAGCACCAAATGATAGAGTGTATCTAGAGAGAAGTGAGAGCTAGAGAGAGAAGTGCAATAATATGCTTCAATAGAATGATTTTGTAACCCCTATAACTACTCCCAAGGGGAGTATTTATAGAGAAAATACGGGCTGGGCTCCCAAGCCTTGGGCTGGGCTCCCAAGCCTTGGGCTTGGGAGGCCCATTTACAACTGGACCGCTACTGGGCCGAATACAAAGCCACTAATGGGCTGTACAAATGAGTAAGTGTAGAATCCGGTTCTGTGAGGTCTTCGTGGCCGACGAGGGCGTGGCCGACGAGGGCGCGGCCGACGAGGGCACGGCCGACGAGGGCACCCGGGTTCCTTGGCTTCAGGACCATAATCTGAGTTGACACCTTTTCGGCCGACGGGGATCCCTTGGCCGACGTGAGCGCCACTCAGTGTCTTGTGCTTTCTGTTCTTCTGAGTATGTGGGTCCAGGGGCTCAGACCCATATACTCCATCAAAAATAAATCCAAAAGTTGAAGAACGTTCGAAGATCTGAAGAACGAAGCTTGAAGATTCGAAGATCTGAAGAACAAGACTTTGAAGATTTGAAGATATGAAGAAGGAAACTTCGAAGATTTGAAGATATTCATATTAAGATTGAAGCAAGATTCAATTGAAGATCAAGCCACATATCCCGGGAGGCCCTTAAACAGAAGATCAAGCCATAAACGGCCCTTTTGTTGAAGATCAAACCACTTGAAAACCGGAGGCCCTTCAAGCTGAATTCTTAATTCAAGAATATTTGAAGATTCAAAGAACGAAGATTCGAAGATTCAAAGAACAAAACTTTGAAGGTTTGAAGATACGAAGAACGAAGGTTCCAAGATTTGAAGATCTGACGAACGTTCGAATATTTGAAGAATTAAAGATTTAATTTTAAATTAATTTCTTTAATTATATTTATGTCAAATTGCAAGTGAAGAATCAGAGGATTCATATTTAGAGATTGTACCCAATATTCTCACATATTATTATTTGCGATCAATTTTAAGTAAATACTTAAAATTTGTTTCACAATGGTGGTAATAGAATTTGCATTGTTAAATAAGAAGCTAACACATCATTTGAAACTTAAGATTACTACTCAAATAATAATAATTTAATTACGCCAATTCAATTGTAAATTAACAAAAACTATTAGGATTTCTTTGACTAAATTTGCCTAAGAAGACTATTTTAATGTTCAGTCAATTCGTAGATATTTCATTGTTGCATTATACGAGTAATATTCGTAATTCCTACAGCCTAAATTATAGCGAACTTATTGCTTAGATTCCCAGCCACCAACGCCCGTTTAGACCTTAAATAATTGATTATGGTTTGACAAAGAGGATGTACATTAAAAGGCACTCTATGACTTACTCCCCCTTCGATCGACTAGACTTTGTCATCTTTTCTTTTTTATTTGTCCCAAAAAAACTTTGTCACTTTCCCATTAAAGTAACTATTTTGTAGTTCTATTCATTTCTCTCTCCTCTACACAAACTTCAACCACACAACTTTTACTATTCTTATTTCTCACATAACTTAAGGAGTGCAAAGTCCATTCGAACGGAGGTAATATTATCTTTTCTCCCATTCCTGTCAAATTTCAATTCCCAATGCTCTAATCCCGACTCAGGGGTTCACTACAAAAAAAATCGCCTATAGTCACGGACTTAGTCACGGACCAAATCCGTGACTACGATCCGTGACTACAAGCGAATTTTTTTGTAGTGGTTGTTTACTTTTTTCCCATTAAGTCCTGAATGGAGTAAGACGTCTGTCTGAATTAAGACGTCTGAATGGATTAAGTGACACTAAGATAACAAGCTGTTACTATGTGTGCTGAATGAGAAGTCTGAATTATGTTAAATGATCAAATAACCCTTCTGTCTAGAAAGTGCTGAATGTATATTATCTGTTTACATTGTTTGTTATGAAATATAATTTAAAAGTCTTCCCCGAAGGTATCCGAATAGGAAAAGAGAGGCATGGGTCAGGTTCTCACCAGGTCGGCTTTGCCCAAAACAGCTCCAAAAAAGCTCCTAGAATGAACAGTAGCGTTCCAAAGTAAAACAGCTTCAAAAAATCTGAAAATTTAGTATATTGTTCGTCTAGGGAAGACGATCATCCCTGTATCTTTAGATTTTTCATAGCCCCAGCCAATCAATACCAGAATTAAAAATACAGTCCGTCCATGAACAGTTGCGACAGATTGTAAAATAGCTCGAAAAATTCTGAAATTTCAGTATGTTGTTCTCCTAGGGAATACGATCATCCCTGTATCTTTAGATTTTTCATAGCCTCAGTCAATCAACACCAGAATTAAAAATGCAGTTCGTCCATGAACAGTTGCGACAGATTGTAAAACAGCTCGAAAAATTCTGAAATTTAAATATGTTGTTCTCCTAGGGAAGACGAGCATCACTGTATTTTCAGATTTCTCATAGCCATAGTCAATCAACACTATAAATAAAAAAACAGTCTGTCAATGAACAGTTCCGTGGAGGAGAAATCAGCTCGTTTCTTGGTTTTTTTTTGGCCGTAACAACTCATTCCAAACTCAATTCCAAGGTCGGAAGTGAACTTAGGAGATGATTTCGACTAAAAAACACCTAATTCGATGAAGATGGAGTGATGTTGGCTAATCTTGGGTTTCTGGATGCTTAAGGAATAGAAAGAATGAAGGTAGAAAGAGCTAGGATTAAAAAAGCCAATAACGCGTCTGTTAGCTAAGGAGTGTAATTATCCGACTGAACAATTAAGTCATATTTCGTCTGACCGAATAAGTCAAGTTTTTCATCAAGTCCTAAGTAAACATACTTATTGATTGAGCAAATAAGTCGTTCTTTTCATTCAGCTCATTGGTTTGGGTAAATTGGTCATAAATGTTGTTACAAACATACTATCGTATTACCAATGCTTTTACAAAAAATGTTATTACAAACATGTTATATGGTGAATCTATTACTCTCTCCGTCCCTTAAAACTTTGACTAAATATGTATGTATTTATATGTATTTTTTACATTGTCGCCCCGCCCCTCCTACCGGGAATTTCTGCGTCCGCCGATGCTACCCTCAACCATCAATTTATTCTGGGTCGGCCAGTGGACCTACCCTCAACCCTCCATACTTGTACGTGGATGATAATACTATCCTTGGTGCGAAAAGCAAGAGATGGAGGAGACACGTGCCTCGAAGCCTGTGGCCGACCAATCATCAAAACCTCCCGCGTTGTTTCAACTTTCAACGTTGTAGCTCACCCACCACACTCCACACTACACCTGTCGCCATCTCTACCCCTCCAAAACAAAGAGTCTCCAACTTCTTGTGAACTGAATAAATAAGACTTGAAGGCCTTCCCATGGAAGCTGATTTTCTTCCTCAACCCATTATTTTGTTCATCCACCGTTATCAACCACCCGGGCAGACAAACTAAACACCGACCGGCCAACGTAAGAAACTTAAAAATGGCGTCTTGTCGTTATCGGAGTTTGACATTCATCATTCTCGCCGGAGTCCTTATAGCTGCTGAGATATGCGGATGCATTGACGGTGATGATGATGATGATGGAGGGATAAGGTTGGGTTCAAGATTGTTAGCTAAGGACGACAGCGTGAAGCGCTGTTGGGTTTCTGAGAACGGAACCTTTGCCTTCGGCTTCACGCCCACCGCTAGCAGTGGCTCCAAGGCCAACAGGTTTCAGCTAGCAATTTGGTTCGCACAGCTTCCTGGAAATCCTACATTAGTCTGGTCCCCTAACATGTATGTGCCAATAATTCATAAGTATAATTCTCCTTTGCATTCCAAATGCGTGTTTCTATTTTCAGTAGTAACCAATTCAACTAGAAATGTTTATTTTTCTGTGGAATAAGTGTTTGATTATTTTACTTTTAAATATAGACCAAAAGGGCTATTGCAAACATATACAAGTAAAAAAACCAAAATCAATTTTTTATGACTCCGTATTGCATTAAATAATCCAAGCATTTTTATGTTTGGAAACAATAAAGTTCAAAAGAAAGAAGAAAAAAACAGAGAGGGAAGAAATTAGTGCATGCATTGCAAAGGTTTCCTCCATCTCCACACTTTTACTTAAGGTTTTGCAGGCAAATAAAACAACTGTTTGGCCATCATCATTCATCAATTTTCCCCTCTTAATCATCTTGAATAGAAACTCCCCAGTCAGCAAAGATGCAATCTTGGAGTTAGATACCTCCGGTAGCCTCACCCTCACCGACGGCAGCACCACTGTCTGGACATCAAACACCTCTGATGCAGCAGGAGTCGAGACAGCTTCTGTGTCAGAAACGGGCAACCTCCTCCTACTAACCCGCAACAGAACCATCCTTTGGCAGAGCTTCTCACATCCATCTGATACTCTCCTACCAGGACAACCATTAATGGCCTCCATGGAGCTTATCTCATCCTCAGCTTTCCCTTCTCCAGGATACTACACACTGAAAATGTTACAACAGCCCACCTCTTTAAACCTTGCTTTGACCTATAATGTCCTTGAAACCCTGGATTACTCGCCCGAGTCATACTCAAACTACTCCTACTGGTCTGGACCGGACATCTCAAATGTGACTGGAAACGTGGTTGCGGTTCTGGATGAGAAGGGGAGCTTCGGAATTGTGTATGGCTCGTCTTCCGCTGGTGCCGTATATGTGCACAAGAATGATGGCGATGACGATGACGATGACGGGTTATCATCTGCCACGACCCAATCCGTCCCATCCAACCGCCTTCTAAGGCGGTTGGTTCTAGAGAGCAATGGGAATTTAAGGCTGTACAGATGGGACAGTGACGTTAATGGGACAAGCCAGTGGGTCCCGGAGTGGGCAGCAGTGTCAAACCCGTGTGACATCGGCGGGATATGCGGCAATGGTATATGCAGTTTAGACAGAACCAAGACGAATGCTTCTTGCCGCTGCTTGCCAGGGAGTAACCCATTGACTGGAACTGATGTACAGTGCTACCAGAACTCCTCCCTAACCGGGAAATGTGACCGCCATCATGAGAACCTGACCGGAGGTCACTTCAAGATGGAAACAGTCCAGCAGACAAACTACTACTTCTCCAAGAAATCAGTGATAGCGAATTACAGTGACACTGAGAGTTTATCCAAATGTGGGAACGCCTGCTTGTCTGACTGTGACTGTATAGCTTCTGTGAATGGGCTTCTTGAGGAAAAGCCTTACTGTTGGCTCCTCAGTAGCCTGGAATTTGGGGGGTTTGAAGACCCAGGCTCAACTATGTTCGTGAAAGTGGAGAGCAATGGCTCATTCCAGGGGGGGAACGGAACAAGGATGAGGGCGAGAGGGTCATCAATGGATAAGAATGATCCTGACAAGGTTTTGGTGCTTCCCATTGCATTGAGCATGAGTCTACTGACTCTACTCATTGGACTCCTGTTTTGCTTGTTGTATATCAGCATTCGCAGAAAGAGGTCACTGAGGAGAGCTCTGGAAAGTTCAATGATGCTTTCTGGAGCTCCAATCAGCTTTGCATATCGCGACTTGCAATCCAGGACCAGCAACTTCTCTCATTTGCTGGGAACAGGTAATAATAGATGGCTCTTGTCTATCATCAATTTAACATGTTTCAATAAGAAGCTTAGATTCATAGACTGATAGCATATACTATCATATATTATTTAGATTACAAATGGCATTTCGCCCCTAAGATCACTTGAGGGGGGGATGTGGACCGAAAATGGAGTTATTTACAGAGGGTATGGCAGGGTGAGGGGTCATTTTCTCTTGTTACAACTGAGAAGGCTGAAAACATGGAGGTTACTAAAAGTAAAAACAATAGTAGTTTATGTTGTCAGGTGGATTTGGGAGTGTATTTAGAGGTGTGCTCGGAGATGGAACATTGATTGCAGTAAAGAAGCTTGATAAAGTTTTACCACATGGAGAGAAAGAATTTATCACAGAGGTGAACACCATTGGTTCCATGCATCATATGAACCTCGTCCGCCTCTGTGGATTCTGCTCCGATGGAACAAAAAGGTAATTTCCTGAATTTTCGGAACACAAAATAATATGACTCTCTTGAAGTAGACTAAAAAAATCAAATTCTACTGACCAGGCTTTTAGTGTATGAATTCATGAAGAATGGATCTCTGGACAAGTGGATCTTCCCTTCATTCACTAACAAGGATAGGCTGTTAGATTGGCCAACACGCTTCCGGGTAGCCCTTGGGACAGCACAAGGGATTGCTTACTTTCATGAGCAATGTAGGAACAGAATCATACACTGTGACATCAAACCAGAAAACATACTCCTGGATGAGAATTTCTGTCCAAAAGTGTCTGATTTCGGGCTGGCTAAACTGATGGGGAGAGAACACTCCCATGTTGTGACAATGATCCGAGGAACCAGAGGATACCTGGCACCAGAATGGATCAGCAACCGTCCCATTACAGTGAAAGCTGACGTTTACAGCTATGGTATGCTTCTTCTTGAAATTGTCGGTGGCCGGAGAAATCTTGACATGAAGTTCAATGCAGATGACTTCTTTTACCCAGGGTGGGCATACAAGGTAGAACATTGGTTTATTTATTTCAAGACCCGAGATATCTAAATATCATCATCATCATTACCACAGACCCGAGATATCTAAATACTACGTATATAAACAACAACATCCAAGCCTTAGTCCCAAAAGGCTTGGATGTTGTAAACAAAATAAAAAAGTTATTCATAATCCATTCTTGTTTTCAAAATTCTCTGTAAAACCAAACCTAAGACAACATTTCCCTTCGCTTGCCTACTTGGCGTCCTCTAAGTTCCAAATTTGCACTACTAACTACTAAGCATTCTAATTTGCCTAAATTATGGTATTCTCTTTCCAGGAGATGACAAATGGAACACCATTGCAAGTTGCAGATAGACGACTACAAGGGATGGTGGAAGAAGATGAGTTAGTGAGAGCGTTGAAGGTGGCATTTTGGTGCATACAAGATGAGGTCAGTTTAAGGCCTTCAATGGGAGAAGTGGTGAAGATGTTGGATGGGTTGATAGACATTAACACACCTCCAATGCCACAGACAGTATTGGAATTGATTGAAGAAGGGTTCGATCATGTTTACAAGGCAATGAAGAGGGAGCACAACCAGTTAAGCTCCTTCACCATCACAAGTCGACCATCTTATGCTACATGTAGTTATTCCACAATGTCACCTAGATGATTATGAAAGAGCAATGCAAAAATGACTACGGTTTTGGAATTTAGAGGATTTCTGGTTAAAAAATGGACAGGGATAGACACAATGTAGAATTTATTATAATATGTTGTTTACTATAATATGTTGCAAAATGCAATAAGAAACCAAACTCAGAAGCACTGTTTGACCAATATGCATATTTACATAGCACACAAGACTCTAAATTGACCTTTAACCCTATATCAATACCAATTATTACCAAACTATCAATAATAAATAAAAAATGCATACATAAAACAACTTAAAGATGAAGAGTAAAAATAGCTACCAGACCAGACCTACCTAATCAGTAATTCACACGATAAAGAGATTATGCTTTATACCCAGCTACGAAGCACAAGAGAAGCTTGTCCATGCCCTGATGAGGATGATGGAATAACAGCTTGATTAGCTTTGGTAGTACCTCCCAAAATTGCGGCCATTAAACTGCCCCCGTGAACTCGGCCTTCTGGAAGTGAAAGTTCACTCAATGAAACATTTTTGGCTACAAACTTAACTTGTGGGTGAATCACGTCATCAGTCATTCCATTTGGATGGCTAGCAGTAGATCCATCTATACTTCCAGGGGTAGGGGGTTGTGGAGGCACTTGAACTAATGGGGCTAATGGGGCACTACCTTGTATTTGTAACTCCATCATCTGGGCACAATGGGCAGCACAAAGTCCCGACTTCCCTCTTGCAAATTTCTCACACTGAGTGGCAGCTTTATCTCCAACCTCGGGCCCTATCTTTCCCCAACAGCAACGCTTACCCCCACCATGTGCCTTGCAGAAATCAGTACTCCCCTGTGCACTCTTACTACACCCTTCAAATCTGCACCTTTTACCACCCCCATGCCGAACACAGAAGTCAGTACGACCCCTTGCACTCTTAGAGCATTCTGCCACCGCACATCTCTTTCCTCCACCATGACCAACACAAAATGAAGTGCCGCCATGCACACTCTTTGTGCACCCTTCACGAGTGCACCTCTTGCCACCACCGTGCCCTTTGCAATACGGAGTGCTCCCTTCAGCGCCCTTGGTGCAACCTAGAAATGTGCACCTCTTACCGCCGCCATGAGCTTTGCAGAACTGCGTACTCCCTTGGGCACCCTTCGTACACGAAGGGTACCGGCAACGGCGGCCTCCACCATGCGAGATGCAGAGACCAGTGATTCCCTCAGCGCTCTTCGTGCAACTCTCCACCTTGCACCTCTTGCCGCCACCGTGCCGGATGCACAAGCCAGACCCACCTCTTGCGGCTCTAGTACAGCCTCCATGACTGCACCGCCGGCCGCCACCATGATTGATGCAAAAGTCTGTTCGACCCTCGGCACTTTTGGTACACCCGAGGAATTGGCAGCGCGGGCCCCCACCATGAGCCTTGCAGAACACTGTCTTTCCTTCTGCTCCTTTCTGACAGCCCTCCCTCTGGCACCTTCTTCCACCTCCGTGAGCTATGCAAAGTCCAGATGAACCTCTCGCACCCCTCGTACACCCTTCAAATTGGCAAGTTTTTGTACTCGCATTACGTCTCCGTGGGGGAGGATCAATGTGGTGCATATATAAAGGTGGGTTTATCTCCATAGCCTGCAAAGGAGGTCCAGACTTCCATCTAGATGATGTTGATCCTTCATCCACAAGTTGGGTGACAGTAGTGGTACCTGATTCGGTTCGTCCAGTTAAAAGGCTCAGTTCAAGGTCCAGTTTGGGTCTTCCATTCTCAAATATTGAAGCTTTTGTTTTGTTTTGAGCTGTATCATCGGCCCAATTAAGGTCAATGGTAAGACCAAGACTGATGGATGAATCATGTTCCGATTCCTTTCCTGGTGATAATAAGGGAGTTGAATAACTTGACGAGTTGCCTAGTCCCAGACTAAGTGACACGTTTCTCGTGAAACCAAATGCGTCAGATTTTCTCTTGACACCAGTACTTTCAAACAGAGTACAATGCAAATGAGTGTTTTCCATGAACCAGGAACACAAACGGGAATTCAAGAAGAGAACTTTCACTTTTAGAAATAGGGTTGAAAGATTTTAGGGATAAGGTTTAGGGCGAAAAGAGGAAGAGCTAATCTAAAGTATGTCCTTTCAAAGGTTTCCAAAAGAACAGTTGCACCCTCCGCTAACAAATCCTGATGTATCACAGCGATCCATTCCTTGATAAAAAGAACTCACCAAATCCTATCACAATCTGCCAGAGAGCATAAAATGATTGTGCCTTCTCTTTCCAAGTAAAAGTGGCAACCACTCGTCCTGCCAGGAAAAATTAAACAAGGTTATTGAACAGCCCATGTAACAAAATAAACACATAGCCCAGCCTACAAAAAGGTCCCATAACCATGCAACCTTGCAAAGAATCATGGAGTGTAAACAATTACATACCGCAAGTAATATATGGTCTAGTTGATACAAAGAGTTGCACAAAAAAGGCATTTGGTATGATGTGAAATAAGAACTCCACATGCAAAGTGTAAACGAATTACTACAATCAGAAAGGTAAGCCAGTAAGCCACGACAAAGCACATATCTAAAGGGAATCTATTTTGAGACAAGAATATACATTTCTTGACCATTTCTGGGGGTGAAAGAGTAAAAACTGGACCACTACTCTCTGAACACAATACACATGCATTACCACAGATAGTTGGATCGGAGTCAAGAACTGGAGACTATAAAAAGACCAAAGTCCTGCAAAATGGTGCAACACACTGAGGATCCTTGTAATAGACTCGGTTAAATTTGATGACAATAAAATATTTAGGCTATAGTAGACTCGGTCTATATTCTGTAAGTCCATAAACCATTAATGCCTCAACAACATCCAAGCCTTAGTCCCCAAAACATTTGTGGTCGGCTAACATGAATCGACATATGAAATCGGATTTGGTTTTGCAAAAAGGCAGGAAAGAGAATCAAATATGATTATTTCATTAATATGTTTTCATATATTCTTGTTTCTAACTCCTTAAGTAATACGGAGTAGAAAGAAATAATTAAATGAATTGGGTTTGCATGATTGCATCTATACTGATATAGGCATGTCAGTGTAATTATACTTTTTGCTCTATAATTTTCACTAATATCTTTCCAGTTCAAAACAATGTCTGAAAAATTACAAACACGTTTTTACTCTTTTTATATTTTTGATCTGATTTCATTAGGCTTAGAAGCTCTAGCCTCTAGGTCTTGATACATTTATACTAGTTGCTAATATAATAGACGGGAACAAATAAAACATCTACAAAATATATATAAATAAATTTATACTCTGTATATATTTGTCCCTATATAGTAATCGCATTCCTCCCAATTTTTCTCTATCATTTTGTCCCTTGTTTTTGTAGCAGTATCCGGATTTCAACAAAGCCTAAGAGTTTCAATGAGAAGGGTAAAGAAGTCCACCGGATACTATACGAATATACACCATTACACACCATCAGAGCAACATAACCTGATTTGTGTATAATGAAATAAATTCAAAGACATGAACTTTATTACTCTATTATATTTGTATGACAGTAATTGGTATTAGTATGGTGTTAAGATGATGATCTAAGATCTAAATAGATTAAATATGTAAACAAATAATAGCTTTAAGAAATATCGTGCTTTTCTATTGAGCAACAATTATGGGGAAAACATGACACGACCATAATAATTAATAGCAAAGATAATAACTTGCGGGTGAAAACTAAAAAGGAGTCGGACTAATAACGTTGTGGAGTGACTCAAGTATATCACAATAATAATAACTTGAGGGCTAAACAAACCAATTTCCCTTAAACTTAATAGTTAATACCACCAGAGCCCAATCATGCGGATAAGCTGTTAACACAAAAACGATAAACAAATAGACAGAAAATGGAGGAGCTACAAAATTGAAATAAGAGAATCATCCAAAGATCTGCCAAAGATTTGTATACGAACTAACAAAGAAAACATAATTGATTTTCGTCTAATCTCCAGTTTCACAGCCAAATAAACAACACAGGAATAAACAAATCAAATCAGAGCACTTCCGAGGTTTTCTAATCAATCAGACAGTGAATTACTGCATAAAACGGATAGCTAAGCTGGAAATCGGGAGCTAAGTAGTCGATTTGCAATTAGAATCACACGCAAGATTGAAGGAAGCAGAGAGAATTACCATCACCACGAGCGCTTAAAGGCGTAGGCTATCATCGAGCCGCTGGCGGGCGGCGGCTGGCAGTGGATCAGAGTGAGGCTGCGAGCTGAGATTTTGGGCGCCGAATCTGTAAGCGATGTGGCGAGGCGGGGGTGGGTGCGGAGGGGGGTATAGAGTAGAGAGCCGCCGGGCAGGGAAAGATGTGGAGAAAGAATAGCAGAATTAAAAGGGTGGCCGCTCACCGACGATCCCAATTCCCACACACGTGCTGGTCCACGATGAGGGCCTGTGTGTCCTCGCCGCTACCGTTGCTCTTGCCCTTCCATTCTACGGAGTAAAATTAAAGAGATTTTTACGGCCTCAATTTTTCTACCCCGCATCTAAAATGCAACTATACAAAAATTCTTGTTTAAACACTTGATCCAAAAAAGTGGAATCTTCCAGCCCGACACACACCGACACGATGGGGCACGTGGAAGATGTAAATTATGGTGATTCAGTCGGCGAAGTGGCAGTAAACCAATATACTTGTGTGCGCCAGAGATCCAACTCATTTCAGAGACTGTAACCTCCACACGGTCGCTGCGGGATTCGAACTTGATCCATTTATCCAAATTTCTCACCACTCAACTAGGCTTGTCAATGGCTCGGGTCTAGACCCGGACCCGACCTGAACCCGATTGTTTTTAACGAGTACGGGTCTATATTTTATTCTGTTTACCCGGACCCGGATCTGGACCCGTTAGTACTTTTAATAAACGGGTCGGGTATGGTACATATGATTCCGAACGTTAAGGACTCGGACCCTTTTAAAATTTCTTATATATATACACACACTAATATGTAAAGTGATTAGTTATATAAAAATTGATCTAAATATGAGCAAAAACGTTTTGAAATTCCAAAATAGGAGTATCATGTTTTTTATTCCTTGAATATGAGTAAATTTCTGCCAAGTTTGGCATTACTAGGCTTTAAAACATGACATTTTTTTTTCCAAACTTGGCAGATTACTCATATTCAGGGAATAAAAAACATGATACTCCTATTTTGGAATTTCAAAACATTTTTTACTCCTATTTAAGGAATTCTCTCTTAGTTATAACACTCCAAATAAAAAAATACAAACTAATACACACACACGCATATAACATAATAATACATAGAGTTATTAGTTGTATTTCTTCAATTAAAAATATACACACTAATGCATACCTACTATCTAAGCGATATTGATAGAGATAGTGAGATAAGCAAAACTAATATCCATTTTGGTCATTAATGCATACTAATAAAGTGTGCATTAGACTTCATAGGCGAAACATAATATTTATTATTATTAATATTATTATATCATTATCGTATATAATATGCAATTATACTATCAGTAGTCCAAGAGACATTTTTGTAACTTAATTTCTAGTTTATTCTACGAGCTTTTTGTGCGAGAGAAAACGATAGGGAGTGTGGAGTTATACGTCTATTGGATACTTTATATGATACTTTATTGGATAAAAGTATTAATTTTCTATGAGAAATCTTGACTTTTTTTGAAAAGTTAAGATAAACTTCCTCCGTTCTTTTTTAATTGCAACGATCCACTTTTCACGTTTGTCAACGCACAAGTTTGACCATTAATATATTTCATTTCTTATTAGTAAAAAATTAAAAAGTTCAGATTTTGAAAATTTAGAATGGGAGGAATTATAAAATATTTTTAAAAAAATTAATTTATAATACATTAATAAATAAAATATAGTCAAAGTAGAATATGTGAATAGTGCAAAAAGTCTAATGTTGCAACTTGCAATTAAAAGAGAACGGATGTAGTATTTCGCTTTTAAATTTGCGCAATTTGCTTTACATTTCATTTAGAGGTCTTGTTATTTTACAAAGTTTATAATGGGTCCGGATCTACTCGACCTGATTCCGAGACCCGTTGGGTATGGGTCCGGGTTCAAAATTTTAGACCCGCTGGGTAAACGAGTTGGGTCCGGATCCATTTTTAACTTAGTGGGTCCGGATCTGGAACACTACGTTCCGACTCGAACCCGACACATTGACATGCCTACACTCAACCAACTGAACTATCCGTGCGGGTATTTGTTCTAAACACTTATTGTAAAACCAACTGAACTATCGATATTTATGTTCCCTTTCTTTGCTAACTTGTTGTCAAATCTCACCTGTTTCTCTAGTTTTTTATTTCTATTTTTCAGTTCTCTATTTTCAAATCTAAATACATATTTTCATATTTCATCTGCTTTTATTCATTTTTTGAAATCATAAAGCAAGTATGTACATTAAGTAATTATTACTATAAAAAAACATTAAGAATTTGAAATCTGAATTGAAGGCGGCTAAAATGAAAAATATTACGGAGTACTTGAAACCACTAAAAAGTTAATGTGTGTACAATGCAAAAAAAGTTTACATAAATGAGAATTCATAAACAAAGCTTAATTTTTTGTTACTTTTATAGTTTTAAGTTAAAGACATATTTGCTAGAGATATTTTATGTTGGGAAAGGAGTAGGGTAAGCCTTTCAGAAATATTCCACATGCGCAGAGAGCAATATACCTATGAAATAATTTATTCATTTGCTAGAGAAGTTTTACGCTATTTTTCTCTATCCTTGTGTAAAGTTCATCTCTATCCATGGAAGGCTTCATATACATCTCTTAGAGCTTCATTTCATATATTTCTAGAGTAGAAACAAGGACCAATTTGACAGAAGCATTGGCTGATCCGGACTGGATAATTGCAATGCAGGAGGAAGTGAACCAATTTGACAGATTGAAAGTCGGGACCCTAGTGCCGAGGCCGTATAGAAAAACCATTATAGGCATCAAATGGGTTTTCAAGAACAAGAAGGACAAAGACGGTGTGGCATCATAAGAAACAAGGCCCACCTGATCACAAAAGGATACAATCAACAAGAAGAAATCGACTACTTTTTCCTGACTGAATTAACTGAAGTTGCTGCGGAGAATCATTTTAGCTATTTTTCATACAATGTTTTTTTCATTTTATTAATAAAATATGTGTTTAAATAATTTTTCCCCATAATTTAGCATATCCATCCAATGTAGTCGTTAAGCCAACAATCTCATTTTTTAAAACTTTACATATACAATATTGATGTCATATGAAAGAATAAAAAGTTATGAATTTTGACATATTTTTTTAAAAAAACTGGAATTTTCATTAAAAAGTTACTTCGTATGAAACTTTGAAGATTATAAAGGATTTTATTTTAATTGGGCCCCATAGATCCTTCTTGCGCGCATCACAACTTTCACGATAGTCCTCCGATCTGCACCCCACTCTCTTTTTTCAACCTTTCCTGGACTCTCGAATAGACAGGCTGGAATGGATGATTAATTTTTTGTTTTTTAATACTTCGCACTGTTGCAACAGAGTCTATTGAAGACGATGCAACAGTCGATCTGCCAGTGCAATCTGAGGGGGAGCGGCCAAGAAAAGAAAGGCGTCGCGTGGGATGCTTGATGAGTCAGATTTGAATGGGCAGAACATGGAGATTTCTTTTTCAAAAAACGGGGTAGCGGCGGGTTCTGGTTCCCAGGCCCGCCGTGAGCGATGAGTTGCCTAAGTTGGAACTGTCGGGGGCTTGGCAACCCGGCGACAGTTCAAGCACTAGTGGACGTGGTTCACTTGAAGCGACCGGCGATGGTTTTTTTAATGGAAACTTTTGCAAGTGTAAGTAGAGTTGAATTTGTCATGCGCAAGGTTGGGATGGATCATTACTTTGCGGTGGCGAGTGAAGGTCACAAAGGTGGGCTTGCTTTGTTATGGAGGGAAGGGATTCGAGTTCAGGTCGAAGCGTCATCAAATCACTTCATTGACGCACAAGTTAGCTTAGATACAGGAGCTTCTAGTTGGCGTTTCACGGGCTTTTACGGCTGCCCGGAGAGAAGTAGACGTCGAGAATCTTGGGACATGCTAAAATCCTTGAGTTTGGGTCTTGACCGACCGTGGCTTGTCATGGGAGATTTCAATGATATCATGTTTGATTCTGAGAAGAGGGGGCGGGTTCCCCATCCTCCTTGGCTTCTTAGGGGGTTTCGTGAGTCTGTCTGGGTGAGTGGTTTGAGGAACTTTACTTTTCAGGGCTATGAGTTCACCTGGGAACGGTGGAGAGGGTCTCCAAATTGGGTTGAAGAGAAACTTGATAGGATCCTGGTTTCTGAAAGCTGGCAAGATATGTTTGGGGAGGCGATGGTTGAATCCTTGGAAGGAGCTCCTAGTGATCATTTGGCTTTATTTATTCAAATTCTTCCGACGCAAACCTCCCGGTGCAAACGTAACTTCAAATTTGAAAACATTTGGTTGAGAGAAGCTGATTGTTGAGAGATCGCTGCTCGCAGTTGGGGGCTGGGCCGCAACCTGGGCATTATGGGCCAGATGTCTTCATGTAGCAAAGCAGTTGGGGATTGGGGTTATAATAAAATCGGCTCCTAAGGAAAGCGCATCTCCTTTTGCAAGAAAAGACTTGCATTTCTTCGTTGAAGATGGGACTCGTGGGGTGTGAGTGAGTTTCAAAGGGTAAAGCATGAATATCTGGAACTCCTTGAGAAGGAGAATATTTTTTGGAGACAAAGGGCTAAGGAAATTTGGTTGCAGGGAGGAGACTTGAACACTCGTTATTTTCACAATTCAGTGAAGCACCGAAGACGAAAAAATAAAATTGAAGGATTCAGGCTAGAGGATGGCCGGTGGGAAAACAATAGGACTGAAGTGGGCAAATTGATTGGAGATTATTTTAATAATATTTTTACTACCGGTTTCGGAAGGGCTGAGTTTGTTTACGGTTGTGTTCGACGCATACTTGCGGATAGCCATAATCAGGATCTTTTGTGTTCTGTTCGTAGCGAGGAAGTTAAGGAGACTACTTTTGCCATGTTTTCTGATAAATCTCCTGGACCGGATGGTTTGAGTCCGGGTTTTTATCAGCATTTCTGGGACGTGGTTGGACCAGACGTCATCAATTTCTGTAAGGAGGCCTTTGAGTCAGGTAAGCTCCCGAATCGTATTAATCACACAAATATTGTTCTTATACCTAAAAAAGAGAAGCCTGAATCTCTAAGTGATTGGAGGCCAATTTCCCTTTGCAACGTAATTTATAATTTTTTTTCAAAATTGCTTGCAAATCGCATGAAAAATTTGCTCCATGTTTGTATTTCTGAACAACAAAGTGCATTTATTCCGGACATATATATTGTGGATAATATTATGTTAGCTTTTGAGTCCCAACATTTTTTGAAATGTAAGGGGCAGGGTAAGATGGGTTTTGTGGGCCTTAAGCTAGATATGAGTAAGGCCTACGACAGGGTTGAATGGCCTTTCTTGGAAGGGATGATGAGGAGTCTGGGGTTTGATGAGAGGTGGATCAGACTGATTATGGAATGTGTTACTTCGGTATCTTACTCAATTCTTTTTTATGATTCAGTGATTTATTTGGCAGTCCCTGGGAGAGGGTTACGTCAAGGGGGTCCATTATCTCCTTATTTATTTCTAATTGTTGCCGAAGGACTCAGTGCTTTATTGCGTACATATGAATCGATTGGACGCTTACATGGCGTCTCCATAGCCCGTGGAGCTCCTATGATCTCACATCTATTTTTTACAGATGATAGCCTTTTATTTTTTAGAGCTACACATGATGAAGCATCATTGATCAATGAAGCGTTGGCTGAATATGAAAGAGCTTCGGGTCAGGTAATCAATTTTAATAAATCAAAAGTGTTTTTAGCACCAATGTAGCGGCTTATTATCGGGAGGGCCTAGTCGATATGTTAGGAGTTGGTGTAGCTGGGGAGGATGAAAAGTATTCGGGTTTACCTGCTTTGGTGGGGAGGAGCAGGAAAAATATTTTGAGCTATATAAGACAGAGGGTGATAAACCGTATTAACAATTGGAACAATAAATTTCTGTCTAAAGCAAGTAGAGAGGTGCTGTTGAAGGCCGTTATTCAGGCTTTGCCGACCTATTCGATGAATGTTTTTTTGTTGCCTGTTGATCTTTGCCGGGAGATTGAGAATATTATGAATGCTTACTGGTGGAAGGGGCATACAGGCAGAGGGATTCATTGGAAGGATTGGGCTTCCCTCTGTTTACCGAAAAAAGCCGGTGGCTTAGGGTTCAGAAAACTCCGTGATTTTAATATTGCCATGCTATCTAAACAAGCTTGGAGACTTTTTACGAGCCCTGATTCCCTTGTGAGCAGAGTTTTTAAGGCCAAATATTTTCCTAGAGAGAATTTTTTAAATGCTAAGCCAGGAAATAACCCTTCTTTTACTTGGCGTAGTTTGCTTAATACTCAAAATATTATTCGGGAGGGTTATTACTGGAGAGTGGGGGATGGTCATTCCATTAATATTTGGGAAGAACCATGGCTACCAGATAGGGAGAATCCGAGGGTAGTCTCAGAGATGAGTGAAGGTTTACAAGGGACGGTGGTGGCAGATTTATTTGAAACAAAGGGACTGGGAGAATGACATTATTAATCATATTTTTGAGGCTAGAGATGCATCTTTAATCCGTGGGATACCTTTAAGGAGGAGGCAAATCAGAGATTCCTTGTGTTGGAGATGAGAGGAAAACGTGCATTTTTCTGTGCGAAGCTGTTACAGGAGATTGGTAGGCGAGTTAGGAGGCGCACAAGGGCTAGAATGGACCGCTATGTGGGAGTTAAGGCTTCCTCTTAATGTTAAAATACTTTTTGGCAGGTTTGCAGTGGATGTCTTCCTACGAGATTAAATTTGCAGGCACGTCAAGTGAATTGCTCAGGGCTTTGCGGTCTATGTGGAGCTCACCAAGAATCCCTGGAGCATATTTTTATGGAGTGTGCAGTGGCTCAGGAGGCTTGGAGGCTTCTCTCATGGAACTGGTCTGGTGCAGGTGCTTTACCATTCCTGGTGCAGATCAACAAGGAGTTTATCTTGAAGAGGAAAGAAGCATTGGAGGTGCTGGTATGGGGATGTTGGGCGATATGGAGCGAGCGGAATAACCAGGTGTGGCAAGGGTCGACTTCTTCGGCATGGCAGTTCACATTACGTGCGCAGGCTCTCGTGGAGGGATGGAAGCAGGCCCAAGCAGCAGATCGGAGGCGAAGGCCAAAGCAGGAACATCCGGGGGTATGAAATGGTGTAAGCCGTGTTCGGGATTTCTAAAATTGAACGTTGACGCAGCAGTCCGATCAGATCGGTGCGACCTTGGTTGGTGCTTACGGGATGACAGAGGAAGCTTTATAGCAGGGGTTGCTAAACCATGGCCAGGGAGCCTCTCGCTGTTGGTGGCCGAACTAATTGGTATCCGGGAGGCACTCAGCTGGCTCAAAGAGAACGTATGGCAAGCTATAGAGGTGGAGACCGATGCTTTAAAAGCTGTTTCTCAGATTTTGCGTGGATCAAGTTGTTCGATGGTTGGTTTGTTAAGTGACGACATTAGAGATTTGACGAAGCCCTTTTCGAGCATTTCATTTTGTCATGTGAAGCGGTCAGCGAATAAGTCAGCCCCCGCTTTAGCTAGTGCTGCTTGTTCCTTGTCTGACTTGTGCTCTTGGTTTTATTCTCTCCCTACTTTCATTGTATCGGCTTTAGCCAACGATTTGATTAATGCTAATTAAGTCCTTTTTTCTCAAAAAAAAAAACTCCGCACTGTTCATTTATTGTGATGGTTTTGGGCGGAATACTATTCATTTTTTTCACTTGCTTTTATATAGAGTAAGATAATGGTTGATTTTTTTAGATATTATTATACACATGATTCTAGGAGTCATTTTTTAGACTACTTCAACTTACATTCGTTTGTAAAAATCGGATGATCATGATCATCATCATCACCCCAGTGCGGCAAAGGCTCCCACACTTTCGGCAGGGTAAGGGGGAGTCGGATGTACGCAGTCTTACCCCTTTACTAAAGCACAAAAAATTGATGATGCAAAGAAAAAACACAATCCTTTTTAAAGATCTCCATACCCCCTAGTATGATCATCTCATAATTGAGCACTAATGGTGCTAAAATGTGAATGAGAGATTTAATCAAAGGGGATGTTTGGACCTGCTTCGAAAAACTGCTTTTGCTCCTTCTGGGAGCAGAAGCAAATATAAAAGTGTTTGGGTGAAATGTAGAAGTATTTCTAAGTGCTCCAAAATGCTCCTAGAAACGGTTTTTAGAAACTGGGAGAGGCCAGCTTCTCAAATCCAATTCTGATTCTACTTCTATTTTTTAAAAAGAAGCATGAGCAAAACAAATTCCAAACACTCTCATATACTACTCAATATTTGAATTTTAAGAAGGGACATACTTAATCCATTACATTGCACATTTTTGACATGACAAAAATAGGCAAGTTATACCTTAATTTTTGAACTCTTTTGACATTGTATTAAGCATTTTATTATTAAAATGAGTCAAGCTCAAAGATTATGTAAAGTTTACAAAATTGAATGGTAGACTGAAACTATTCTTGACGAAAAGATATTGCCTTGCTAAAGATTTATATATATATATATATATATATATGATTAAATATATATTGACGAAAAGATATTTTCTTGCTAAAGACAATATTTATTGACGAAGAGATATTGTCTTGCTAAAGAGATAATGATGAAAAAATTGAATGGTAGACTGAAGCTATTCTTGACGAACATATATTGTCTTTCAATTAAATTGTTGATTCTGGTTAGTATTTAATTTTATAATTTTTATTATTGCTAGCTTAAGATGTATCACTTTTAACAATATTATTGTGTAATTTTTTAGTTCATTTTTTAAATGAACTATTGTGCACTTTATCTTTTTCACAATACACATTTTGAAAAATAACTCGTTCTAAAGAGGAAGAGGCTTATTATTATTATTTTTTAAAATGAAACTAAGAACTATTATTAAATATTAATTATATTAAAATACACCATCATACATAAAAAGTGCAAACCAAATAACAACGTTTTGAAAGAATATAGCTACTCACAATGAATTACATTAAATGAATACGTTTTAAATAATTATTTAATAAAAGTTAGTTTGGTAGGTAGAATACTCATAATTGGAGAACGCATTTAAATGTACCCTTTTGGTCAAAATTAAAGAAATATTGACCAAAAGGGTTGACTTACAATTATTAGAAAGTTGCAAGGTCAATGCTACCATATATAGCTACAATTGAATGATTGAGATGCAGTCTTATTATTTCTCTCATTTGATCCAAACTCTTTCTCTAAAATATAGTTTACTTTCATATACATGATTATCCATCTTTGTTTTCACCTAGAAATAGGACACATTTTAAGTTTGCATTTGTTGTTAAGTTTGCATATGTACACATGATCACTTGAACACCTCCAAAAGCAACCTGACACGAAAGGAACATATAACATTTTGCAGTTCGCAAATGTTCAGTTCATGTGTGTAGATTGAACATAAACAAGGAGTACCTGATAATGACTCTACAATCAGTTTACATCATATACATATAAAAGTACATGAAATAGTAAAAGCCTATCAATTATAAAATGTGTACTTCAATTCACTCTTATTAACTGACAAATCGGGGGAAGCATAAAAAGTGGGAAAATAACTAAGTATACATCAACGATGACTAATGTACATATAATTGAACAATTGAATGTAATTTGTATTTAAACATATTTATTAATACATCGAAAAAACATTCTCACTTGGGTTGGTTTTCATCTGAATAGACATCACCATTTTTTTAAATGTAATAGCTTACATAGTGAGGAACACTTTTTCTAAATTAAATGGATTTGGTGGTATTTTTTAGTAGACCTTCAATTGTGATTCATAATTCACCCGAAAGTTTCTATAATTCAACCATGGAGATAAATGTTCAATATTGTCCCGAAACATAAAAACCATGAACTTTTGAGCTGAATCATTTTGCCACCGTCTTCATCTGCGTCCCGGAAGCCAAATTTGTAAAACTTAATAGACAAAACATTCTAAAGTGTTAACATACCACTAATTCAACCTTCTTGATAGGTGACATAGTCTATGTCTCCAAACTAAACATTTTTTCATATTAAATGAATCAAACATGTAGTGGGAACCCATTCAATCATTAACTCCAAAATGAATAATACTTTCAATCCATAAACAAAGTTGGAGTTTAACTCCCCACGTTCAATATTAGACTCGGGCCCGGTCCGGTCCTGACATTTTATGGGCCCGAGACAATACATATAGAGTATGTCTTATGGAAAACGTGTGAATGCCTATATATATTTTATATACAAAAACTACTCCCTCTGTCGAGCTAATATTGTCTCATTTTTCATTTGCGGTCCGACATATTAATATTGTCTCATACCAAATTTTGTAAGTTTTGTGTGGTTTCAAATCATTCTTACTTTATTCTTATTCTATCAATTCAACATCAATCGCATAAATCAACTTTTCTTAGTAAGTTTGTCACCCCTCATGTCCCAATATTAGTGGGACTGAGATAGTAATTTAAGCAATTTTGTCATTCAAATATGAGTATAACATATCAAAGAAATTAATGAATCAAAAGAAAGTGAGAAGACTGTTCCTAATGAATTCTGGTATAGGTGTTTCAAAATTTTAGAATTGTAGTTTGTAGATGTTGAATATAAAAACTGAAACTACTCGAAAAATTATTTGTTAGATTTTGTTTTAAATTTTTATACATTAAAATACACATATATTACCTGTGTGTGTATAACTGGAAATGGATCGACCCTAAGGAAATAATGGTCTTGATGAAATGACATGCAAATAGTAGTGTGTGTTGTGTGTGAATGTATTGATAAAACTATTACTCTCTCCGTCACAATTTGATAGTCTCATTTCTTTTGGGCACAAGTTTTAAAAAAGTGGTTGAAAAGGTAAAAGTTGTGGTTGCGATTTGAAGATAATAAAGTGAAATGATATGGACCACATCTTTCTTTTCAAAAGGGGAAACAAGACCATCATTTTGGGACATCCCAAAAAGAAAATACAGGACCATTTTAGGACGGAGGGAGTATATAACATTTCATGAGGAAAAAACAGAGTAAACTATCTATTTTAAAGCATTGCTTAGGGGCACAATAAAAACTTGTGAAATATTAGAAATCTAACTGAGACATTTTAAATTTTTTAGAGTATTAGTGAAATATTTAGTCATCAAAGTATAACGGTATTTCAATTGTCTTTTAGAAGCTTCCTAATGGCTTGAGGTATTATCACAAGCATATATGTAGAAAACACTACGATAAAAGTAATATGAGCTCGATCATAAATCTAAGTAAATTTAAAAAATTAAAGATTTGTATGACATTTATTTGATTATACCCCCATCTCATTGTAGAAGGTTGTCTTTTTCATCCAATTTTGATAAAAATTGGGTACACATAAAAATGTAGACTTTCCACACTTTCCCTAATTGGGTATACATCCGATAAGAATAGTAATAGCTATTCTTATTCACTCAATTTTGATAAAAAATTATGGACATAGACCGGTACCTAAACAATGATAATTTCTTTGAAAAATATATTTATAGACATAAAGCGTGTTTGATAACCCTGTTTTTCAGCTTATCAGCCAACTTTTTCACCAAACACGTAATTTTTGATTTCGTGCGCTGAATTGACTGAAATTACTGTAGAGAATAATTTTAGCTATTTTCATATAATTTTGTCTTTAATTTATCAATAAAAAGTATTTTAAATATAATTTAGGGAAATTACCCAAAATAGGAGCAAATGACACTTGGAATTCCAAAAATAGGACTAGTATATTTTTCTTCCCGAAATAGGAGTTATTACTGTCAATCTGTCATGTATGAAAAATACTGTTATGATTGAAAAATACTACTCGTATCATTAATTATAATAAATACTGTCATGTTAAATGCACTGTACTGTAACTATTTGACAATCACGACTACAAGATGACAGTAAATACTGGCATGTTAGTCCTATTTCGGGAATAAAAATAAAGTAATCCTATTTTGGAATTTCAAACTTCATTTACTCATATTTTGAGAAATCTCCCTATAATTTATGCATAAATCTGGCGATCCAACCATTTCAGCCATAATAATTTCATAAACAATTCATTTAAAAAATGTAAACTTTTATTTACAATAGTTCATGTATCTGCAAGTGTACAACCGTCCATTTCCAATTTCTATTCCCGGAAATGGGATTAACTCAAACACCTGAATTCCTGAACTCCGGAGATCGGAGCGATCTTTTTGTAGTTTAGGCGCGCGAGCGGCGAGCCTAACACCTGCATCCCCCTGAGCAAAGCCGGCAGAATAGCTTGGACTGATCACTGATAGTCTGCGCCCGAGTCGCGTCGTATTCATCCAGATTTTTAACTCAGCCGTTGGCCCGTTTCGTCAGAAATGCTAAGCCGGGGATCGAATGCTCGGCTTTCCGGGATTTCGGTCCGATCGCCGATTTCTTCTCTTATGCTTGCCATGTTCTCCACCATGGCATCTCTGTACGTCGCCGGCCGGTGAGTTACCCGCTTCAACTTTATCAAGCTCATCTTCTGACTCTTAAATCCCTCATAGTTCGTAATCTTCATATCATTCATTTTAATCGATACCTTTCCGTATTTAATATGATTGAGCTTAATGTTATTGGTTGTCAGTCTCACCCTCATTCAATTTCTGAGTTGTATGAGTAAACAATTATTTTGATAATCCCTTTTTGCTCAACAGTTTATGGATAGATGCGGAAAATCGAGTTTACTTAACAAAAGAGCTTGATCGGATAACTGGACAGGTTTCTATTTTTTTCATAGATATTCTTGCAGGAAGTGTGGATTTTTCTTTACTGATTTGGGGTGGACATGATTGCTCTCTTCTAGGAATATTTTGTCTCTTGGAATGGTCTATATTTGCCTATTTTTCCTCTTCAAATTAGGAAGGGTAACTACTAGATGACATCCATATATCTCTTTTTATGCGGTAGCAATTATTTAAACGATCTTGGAATGGTAAAGTTAAGATTTGGCATCCTATTTTTGAAACAACAGTTGTATAAGCACATTATACATGCTAGCGAATCTTTTATATTACCTGGATAATATAATTTATGCACTAGAATACTTACTAGATCTACAGACTGCAGTAACTACCACTATTCTTTTTTGATATCTGTGCATTCACATATGTGCATATAAATCCATCCTTTATCACTGTATGGCGCTGGAAGTTCATTAATCTGTTTCTTCATCAATAGGGACATTCTGCCATCTCTGTTGACGACACTTGGAAGGTCATAGACTGCAGGTATGCACAACTTGTTTTTAATATTCTTTAGTTAAAATGACTAACACTATGTTTTTCGAATTCCGCAAGGCTCCACCTCATACACAAAAACAGGGTTATTACTTGTAAATTGTAATGGAATAACATTTCTAACCTCTATGTATTCCCTTATATTATAGCAATCACCAATCATTCATACCATATATGCCCAAGTTGCCCAACACTACATGGACCAAATAGTGGTTCCCATTGAAGAAGGAAAAAGAAAGAAACATATTTCTTGGGCCAAAGTAACCTTTGATAATCTATTTTTTTATATTGTACGGAGTATTCTGCATTCCCCTCTTAAATATCTTTTAATAATTGTATTCTTGTATACCAAATAGAACCTAAGTCAATTTTTATTGGGTTAAATAAGAATATTTTTCCATTAGGGAACAGATGAAGACACTTTCATCCTTGGAAATGGAGCTATCAGCTGCTAGACAGGAGGGTTTCGTTCCTAAAGAGTTATCAGACGTGAATGGTAATACTAAGAAAAGGCCTTTGGTTGTGATTGGGATTTTTACTAGATTTGGGCGCAAAAATGACAGAGATTCTATTCGCAAGGCGTGGATGTCCACAGGTAGAGATCCACTTCCTCTTTGGTCTTGATATAGGCTTTGAAATCCTTACGGGTTGCCCATTGAGTTTGTCTACACTTCAGATAATTAGGTGTTTCCAATGCTCCTTTACCTGTTCCCTAGAATTAGAGATTCTCAAGTATTTTCCAATCATTGTGCGATCCAAATGTTCGTCAGTTGAATGAATCAAATTAGAAACTGGTCATGACATTTCAGCAATTCATAGTGATTTCTTAAAATTGTCTCGATTATCCAAAATTTGTTTCCTGGGATTCTTTTTTCCCTTACTTCTAAGTTCCAAGTTTGATATATATCACATAGTTGTGCTGCTCAGGTGCAGTCTTGAAAAAGATGGAAGATGAGATGGGTGTTATTGCTCGATTTGTCATTGGCAGAAGGTACATTTTCATTTTACTTTTAATTCTTAACACACCCTTTATTCTCTTAAAGTCAGTGCATTATTTTGAAATCTAAAGCTATGATGGCACATGTTGATGTACAGTTCAAATGGCGGGGGCAGCTTGGACAGAAGTATTGACAACGAAAACAAAGAAACCAATGACTTTTTCATTCTTGTGAGTCAGTTGGTCAATTTGCCTTTCTTGGAACTATTTTGCAACTATCTTCTTAATTAGTTGATGAAAACCAATTAAGCTTCATCATCATCAACAGCAACATACTTTAATCCTCAGGCTTAAATATGCTTTTAGTCCTTGCAAATATGGCGTTAACTTTTGGTTGTATCAATTAATTTGGTAAAATTAATCAGCATAGAGGCAATGTTTTAAAGCTTGTGCCCTTCCTGACACAACCTTTGGTCCTTTATAGTAAGGAATAATGTTGGAAATCTTAAAAGTAAAAACTTTCATCATCATAAGTAATTTTCATACATCGGGAATGTATGAGATGGCAGAAAGTATTACTCTGATTCTTGGGATGAAATCCCAAGCAGTGGATTGAAATTACATGAACAAAGATGAAAGACCTCTTCCTTCTCTGAAATAAGTGAGAGCCTATTTATGTATTTTGCACTGCTACATTATATCATTGTCTTCTATGATCTCAAATTCTGTCATCGTCTCATTGACAGGAAGACCATGTTGAGGCACCTGAAGAAATCTCAAAGAAGACAAAAATGTTTTTTGCCCATGCAGCTGATAGGTGGATCGCTGATTTTTATGCCAAAGTAAATGATGATGTTTACGTAAATATTGGTATGCTCACTTATTCTTTGGCATCCCGAATTGTAGTCAAGTCAGTGAGTCACAGTAAAAGAATTAAACCAGAACAGGAGCCCCATTTGATAGAAGACTTTATCTGATTATTAGCCTTATAGGTGTATTTTCTACCAAGAACTAAGTAGTTTGATTGCGCTGACCAAATTGGATGAGACAAAAAATGTCATTTCACCCTTAGATTGTTTTTATTTATTCTAAAAATATTTATAAAATACTTTACTAGATTATGCAGTCCTTTCAGCCACAGTTTTCTCAATTTCAGACTCATGTCACTTCAACAATTTTAACCAAACTCCACTCCATTACCAACCGGGTTCATTGTTCATGTTGGTATTATATTCTGTATGTGCACAAGAGCTTCCCAGATACTCCCCCCGTCCCGAAATAATTGTCTTTTTTGCTTTAGCACAAGTTTTAAGAACGTGGTTGAAAAGGTTGAAGTTGTGGTTGAAATTTTAGTAGGAAAAAGGTGAATTGATATGAGCCACATATTATTGTCAAAATAGGAAACAAGACAATTATTTTGGGACATCCCAAACAGGAAAACAAGACAATTATTTCGGGACGGAGGGAGTATTAATATTCCCAAGAGTGACTTCTGCTCTATGATTTTTTGTGCAGATGCCTTAGGGAACACACTTGCAACATATGTGAACAAGCCTCGTGTATATGTTGGGTGTATGAAGTCTGGTGAAGTCTTTTCCGAGAAGTGAGTTGACAGGGATACTTGCTCAGAAATTAATTTTGAGAACTTCAATATTTTTGAGTGGTTGTTTGACTCCATCTGTTTTGTAATTGGAGTACACTAATGCCTTGCCTTTCCTTGAAATTGGCAGGGGCCATAAATGGTTTGAACCAGATTGGTGGAAATTTGGTGATGGGAAAACGTAAGCAGCAGCTTGACACCTACTGTCTGCCATATTCAGTTTCCGCTATATCTTCTTGAATATATTGGTTTCATAGAGAAATCTAAAAATATAGAAATGAAACTAAAAAAGGAAAATAGTCATGTAGAAAAATGTTACATTATTAGAAAAATGTTACATTATTTTTCCTGATTAGATTGATGTACATAGTGAGTCGGATAGACTTAGTTAGTTGTAGATAAGTTCATAGTTATCTAGATCCTAATTTTTAGGATCTGTACTAGCTTGTAGTTATCTGTACAAACTGTATTTATACTCTGGCCGTATGGCTCATTCAATCAAGGAAGTTTAATTCCTAAAACTTACATGGTATCAGAGCAGGCTGTTTAAACACCATAATGGTGGAAACCGAGCAATATGACTCTTCTCCCCACTCACAAACCCATAACCCTAACTCCCCAAATAGCTCAATGACAAACTACCAGACCTCAGTTCATTCATCTATGCTCATTACCGGCCATAGATTGAATGACACAAATTATCTTGAATGGTCACAGTCTGTCAAGCTGGCTATTGATGGAAGGGGCAAGCTAGGGTACATAACTAGTGAAATAAAGGAGAAAAAAACTGGTGATGATGGCTACTGTGTTTGGAGGTCAAAAAATTCCTTGGTGACAGCATGACTTCTAAGTTCAATGGATGCATCAAATGCCAAACCTCACATGTTCATGAAAACTGCAAAGGAGGTATGGAATTCCATTAAGGAAACTTACTCAGATCTTGAGAACTCTTCTCAGATTTTTGAATTAAAAACCAAGTTGTGGCAGTCCAAACAAGGCAATAGAGATATCATCTCTTACTATAATGAGATGGTATCCCTATGGCAAGAGTTGGATCAGTGCCATGATGATGAGAAGTGGGAGAGTGACAAGGATCTAGCAAGACACCAAAAAAAGGAGGAAAATGATAGGGTCTACATGTTCCTAGCAGGAATTAATAGAGATCTAGATGAAGTTAAGGGGAGGATACTTGAAAAAAAACCTCTACCCTTTATCAGGGAGGTATTTTCTGAAATCAGGATGGAGGATAGCAGGAAGAAGGTTATGTACAACATTTCAGTACATAATGAGGAATCTGGGGACTCTTCAGCAATGGTGGCTAGGAGTGATGACAAGAAAAAACCCTGGTGTGATCATTGCAAGAAATTATGGCACACTAGGGAGATTTGTTGGAAAATTCATGGCAAACCACCAGGGGCAGGAAAGAAAAAAACCGAGAAGGCCCTACAAACAACTGTGACTGAGACTCAACAAGAACCACAAGTCAAGTTCAATCAGCTTTCATTCACTCAGGAGCAGATAGGGCAACTTCTTAACTTCCTTAATTCCCAGAAAACCCAAAATTCCCAGAAAGAATCCAAACCAGAATCTTCCTCTTGTTCTTATGCCCAAAATGGTACCTATTCATCATTTTTTTGTTCTGGGAAATCTAAAAATTCCTGGGTTATTTACTCAGGGGCTACTGATCACATGACTTCTATTTCAAATCTTTTTTCTTCATATAAACCTAGTGCAGGGGATAACAAAGGTTAAGGTTGCAGATGGTTCTCTATCAGCCATTGTAGGGATGGGAAATATTAGTATTTCCTCATCACTGAATCTATCCAAAGTCCTTCATGTCCCTAATCTATCCTGCAATCTTACTTCAGTTAGTCAAATAACTAAAGATCTACAATGTTGTGTCATTTTTTATCCTTCTTATTGCATTTTTCAGGACCTTGCATCGGGGAAGATGATTGGCAGTGCTAAGGAGGAGGATGGACTCTATATCTTTGATGGAGAAACTCAATCTAACAAAAGAGGTCCAAGAAATGCTTGTTTGCAAACTGTTTCTTTTTCAAATAATAAAGATTTGTATTTACTTAATTATAGACTAGGACACCCTAGTTTCTATTATTTAAAAAAGATGTTTCCTCAATTATTTCTGAATAAAGATGCTTCTTTGTTTAAATGTGATATGTGTGCACTTGCAAAACATCACAGAATCATTTATTTACCCCACAATTATAAACCTACTAGTCCTTTTACCTTGGTACATAGTGACATTTGGGGTCCATCTAGAATACCAACTTTAAAGGGAAAGAGATGGTTTGTAACTATTATTGATGATCATACTCGTGTCACATGGGTATTTTTAATCAGAGAAAAATCTGAAGTTGAGAAAATATTTAGAACATTTTATGCTATGGTCCAAACTCAATTCAATACCAACATTAAAATGGTAAGAAGTGATAATGGCCGTGAATATTTTTCTCAAACTTTAAACAACTTTTTTACTGAAAAAGGCATTATTCATCAAAGCTCTTGTGTCAATACACCAGCTCAAAATGGAATTGCAGAAAGGAAAAATAGACATTTACTTGAAGTCACTCGTGCAATCATGTTTTCAAAAAACATACCAAAATATTTGTGGGGAGAAGCAGTGTTACATGCTACTTATTTAATTAATCGCATGCCATCCAAAACTTTAGGATTTAAAAGTCCTATTAGTTCACTACAACACTTCTTTCCTACAAATAGATTAGTAAACACCCTTCCTTTAAAAAATTTCGGTTGCACAGTGTTTATAAAAAATCCAGATAGATCTGCGAGTAAGTTTGATCCTAGAGGAAAAAAATGTGTTTTTCTAGGTGTTTCTGCCACTCAAAAAGGGTATAAATGTTTTGATCCTACAACCAAAACAATGGTTGTTACTATGGATACTTTTTTTGTGGAAGAACAACCTTTTTTTGATTCTCATCTTCAGGGGGAGAAATTAAGTGAAGATGTTCCAATAATGCCACATATTCATGAAAATCTTAATTTTCTTGATATTAATCTGGATGATAATTTCTTTAGAAATATCAGTACACCTGAAAATGATCAAGAAATAAAAAAAATGAAGTAAATCCAACTGAACCAATTGAAAAGGATCAACAGACAAGTCAGTTCTTTGGGAAAATTTATGAGAGAAGGGTTAAAAATCAAAGAATAGAGGAAGTCCAAGAACCTACAACTGTCCATGATTCTGCCTCAATGTCAGGAAGTGAAAAAGGTAATACTTCTAGCAACTTTGACCTTCCTATTGCTCTCAGAAAAGAGAGAAGAACATGTGTTTAAATACCCCATCTCAAACTATGTTTCTTATTCTAAATTGACCTCAGTATTTGTATTCCTCCAACCATACAGGATGCTCTATCTAAACCTGAGTGGAAGAAAGCTGTTTTGGAGGAGATGGAGGCTCTTGGAAAGAATCAGACATGGAAGCTTGTAGAGTTACCTAAAAATAAACCTACAGTTGGTTGCGGGTGGATTTTCACCACCAAGTTTAAGGCAGATGGAAGTTTGGAGAGGTATAAGGCAAGACTAGTTGCCAAGGGGTACACACAGACCTATGGAATTGATTACAAAGAAACCTTTGCACCAGTTGCAAAGTTGAACACTGTAAGAATTCTTTTATCTCTTGCTGCCAATTTAGACTGGCCATTACAACAACTGGATGTAAAGAATGCTTTTTTAAATGGGAAACTTGAAGAAGAAGTGTACATGGAACCTCCTCCTCGGTTTGAAAATAAGCTTGGGTTAAAAGTTTGCAGATTAGAGAAGGCTTTATATGGACTTAAACAGTCTCCAAGAGCCTGGTTTGACAGATTCACAAAGTTCATAAAGAAGCAAGGATTTAATCAAGCTCAAGCTGACCATACTTTATTCATGAAGTTTTCAGGTAAGGGGGAGATTGCAATCTTAATTGTCTATGTAGATGATATTATCCTCACTAGAAATAATCACACAAACACTAAAAGATTGAAAGACAATCGTGCTCATGAATTTGAGATTAAAGACCTAGGAAATTTAAATTTTTTCCTAAGAATGGAGATAGCTAGATCAAAGAAGGGTATTGTTGTCTCACAAAGGAAATATGTTCTAGATCTTCTACAGGAAACTGGAATGAGTGCCTGCAAACCAACAGACACTCCAATTGACCCAAGTCAGAAATTGGGAGATATCAAGGAGGGAAATCCAGTTGATATTCACCAATATCAAAGATTGGTAGGAAAATTAATATATCTGGCACACACAAGACCAGATATTGCATTTGCAGTAAGCATGGTGAGTCAGTTTATGCATCATCCTCTCCAAGAACATCTTGATGCTACTTACAGGATTCTGAGATACCTGAAGAGCTGTTCAGGGAAAGGATTGTTTTTCAAAAAGGGAAACAATAGGACAATTGAAGCTTTTACTGATGCAAATTATGCTGGCTCAATATCTGATATGAGATCTACTTCTGGATACTGCACCTATGTATGGGGAAATCTAGTTACCTGAAGAAGTAAGAAACAAAATGTGGTTGCTAGAAGTAGTGCAGAATCAGAATTTAGAGCTATGGCTAATGGAATATGTGAGTTACTCTGGATCAAACGAGTAATCACAGAACTAAAGATGGAGATTGGGCTGCCTATGAAGTTATATTGTGATAATAAAGCTGCTATAAGCATTGCTCATAACCCTGTTCTACATGATAGAACTAAGCATATTGAAGTGGATAGACATTTCATTAAGGAGAAGATTGAAGCTGGAATCATTTGCACACCATTTGTATCCACTAAAGATCAAACAGCTGATATCTTCACCAAAGGGTTATTTAGAACTATATTTGAGCTACTTATAAGCAAGTTGGGAATGTATGATATATATTCACCAACTTGAGGGGGAGTGTAGAAAAATGTTACATTATTTTTCCTGATTAGATTGATGTACATAGTGCGTCGGATAGACTTAGTTAGTTGTAGATAAGCTCATAGTTATCTAGATCCTAGTTTTTAGGATCTGTACTAGCTTGTAGTATCTGTACAAATTGTATTTATACTCTGACCGTATGGCTCATTCAATCAAGGAAGTTTAATTCCTAAAACTTACAAGTCAAATACTTGCATACCCAGTCATTGAGGCATCTTTATTTATGAGACCACAGTTTTTTGCATTTTTGTATTTTGTTTTGTCAGTGTGTGTTCCTTTTATTTGAGGGCAAACTAATGGAATGACTTTCCGTCAATGTTGGAGTTCACTCTTGAATGTCCCTACAAATCTGTGCTTGTTTACTGCAAAAGTACATTGAATGGCTTAGTACCTATATGCAAATATACAATCTGAACTTAGAAAAACTCTTAGGTGAATTATGACGTTGTTCTCCTTACCTTACTTTTTTGCTTATTACTTATTCTTACCTATAGAAGTGGAGCTAATAGTACCCAAATTGACTACTTTTTAGTACAAACGACTTGGAGAACTAGCTACACTGATTGTAAGATTATCCTATGTGAGAGTGCTGTCACTCAGCATAAGATGCTTGTGCTTGATTTTCGAGGTAAAAAGAGGGGACGAGTTAAGGTACAAGGGAGCCAAAGATAAAATGGTGGAGGCTCGAGGGGAATCTCCAACAAAGTTTTGCACACAATGTTGGAGGAAGATGTTTGGTCTATTGATAATGACGCACATGTGGATGATGTGTGGTTATCAATGGAGTCCACCATTAACAAAGCGGCGAAGGAGATACTCGGAGAATCTAAAGGATGTCTTCCACAAAAAAAGGACACATCTTGGTGGAATGATGAGGTGAAATAAGCAATAAGGGCCAAAAGAGAATGCTATAAGAAATTGGGCAAAAGTTGGAGCGACGAGAACATAGAGGAGTACAAAGAGGCTAGAAGAAGAGCAAAGAAAGCTGTGAAGGAAGCCAAAGGAAAAGTGAATAAGGAATTGTATGTAAAGTTGGATTCTAAGGAAGGAGAAAAAGATATCTACAGACTTGCTCGCCTTCGTGACCGTAGGACTCGAGATATCAGAAAAGTTAAGTGTGTGAAGGATGTCGATCAAAGGGTACTAATGGACGACGAAGAAATAAAAGAGAGGTGGAGGTCATAC
Source organism: Cuscuta europaea (assembly GCA_945859875.1). Classification (NCBI taxonomy): domain Eukaryota; kingdom Viridiplantae; phylum Streptophyta; class Magnoliopsida; order Solanales; family Convolvulaceae; genus Cuscuta; species Cuscuta europaea. Next base: position 4,643,925 of record CAMAPE010000054.1, on the reverse strand, counting down.
TTTGATACCTTGTTCAACGGGAATAAAGTCCAAGGTATTGACGATCTTACTATACCAGAGTGTATGGTAAATAGGGACTTCGTGAGAAGGATTCAAACAACAGAAGTTAAAGAGGCTATGAGAAAAATGGGCCGGAAGAAAGCAGTGGGCCCAGATGGCATACCGATCAAGGCTTGGAGAAGTTTGGGAGAGAAAGGCATCGAGTGGCCAACACGTTTCTTCAACATGATTTGGAGAAACGACAAAATGCCAGTGAGTTGGCGGAAGAGTACTCTCATTCCCTTATTTAAAAATAAGGGTGATGTATAAGAATGTGCTAACTATCGAGGGATTAAGCTTATGAGTCACACCATGAAACTTTGAGAGCGAGTGGTTGAGCAAAGACTACGTAAAAATGTGAAAATTTCGGAGAATCAATTTGGTTTATTGCCTGGACGCTCAACAACTGAGGCCATTCACCTTCTTAGACAAGTTGTGGAGAAGTATAGAGACACTAAAAAGGATCTGCATTTGGTGTTCATTGACTTAGAAAAGGTATATGATAGGGTACCTCGAGAAGTTCTTTGGTGGGCCTTAACTAGAAAACGCATATCACGTAAGTATATCAGCATCATCATGGATATGTATGATGCTTGTACTACTAGTGTCCGCACTAGTGTAGGGAGGACCGCAGAGTTCCCTATTACTATTGGAGTGCACCAAGGATCTGCTCTGAGTCCTTTCTTATTTGCTTTAGTCATGGATGAACTTACGAAGGCAATTTAAGAAGATATACCGTCGTACATGATGTTTGCCGACGATATTGTATTGATTGATGAGACACATTCCGGTGTTAAAGCAAAGTTGGGGGTATGGCGACAAACAGTGGAGAGCAAGGGTTTCAAACTGAGCCAAAGCAAGATTGAGTATATGGAGTGCAAGTTCGGTGGAGGTAGAAGCAGTAGCAACAGTTAGATTACTCTTGATGGTAAGGAGATACTGGTGTGTGATATGTTCCGTTACTTGGGATCCATAATTCAGAAGGATGGTGAATTAGATGGAGATGTATGTCATAGAATCAGAGCTGGGTGGATGAAATAGAAAAGTGCTTTAGGATTTCTATGCGATCGAGGTATGCCGACTAAACTGAAAGGTAAATTTTATCGTACAACAATTAGGCCGTCATTAATGTATGGCGTAGAGTGTTGGGCGGTGAAGCAATGCCACATTCAAAAGATGAGTGTGACAGAGATGCGCATGTTGCGTTGGATGTGTGGACATACCAGAAAAGACCGCCTGAGGAATGAGGTAATCAGACAAAAGGTGGGAGTAGCACCTATAGAAGATAAGATGCAGGAGTCTCGTTTGTGGTGGTTTGGGCATGTGCATAGAAGACCGAGCGATGCACCTGTTAGACGACTTGAGGGTGGGGAGAAGAGTCAGAGAAGAGAGGGAGGGGAAGACCCAAACAGACTTGGATTAGAGTAATTAGAACTGATATGCGTCTTCTTGGGTTGGATGAGAGTATGGCTTTGGAGAGAGCAAAGTGGAGGGCGCATATCCATGTGGACGATTGATGTCTTGTCTACCTTTCCTCTCTTGTTTCTTTTATCGTTTATCTTCCTTATCTTGTTATATTCTTATGTTATTTTTATCTTCTAGCTTTTTTATGCTCTTTTATTTATTTTTCTTTTATCTTGGTTATATTCTTGTGTTATTGTTATCATATATTTATGTATCTTTATTTTATTCATTTTATCTTACTTTTTTTTCTTTTCTTGTCCGCCTTCTCTTTTTGGCATCGATATCATAAATCGATTCATGTTAGCCGACCCCAAATTCTTTTGGGATTAAGGCTTGGATGTTGTTGTTGTACTTATTCTTACCTTAATCAGACAAGCCTGGACCAGAAAGATTCAAATCATACTAGATCACATGTTAGATTTCCGACAAGAAAATTAGACAAGAGCACACTACCAATTAGAACAGACCAAACCTGAAACACTCAAACAGTCAAACTATATCAGATCTCAAAACAATCAGATCACTGATCAGACACATTTTTTTCATTGAAGAGAACTAGTCTTAAGTCTGTGATGTCTATTAATCAATTAATATATAAGGGGATCCCATATTCCCATCTGTAGCAATATATTAGTGCATGACAGGTTTCTGTTGATTTTGTCTATGGATGATATGGTAGAGTCAACTGACGATTTGCACCCTGATCTTGCATACGATGTTGGTTTTTTGAGCCTGAAAATTTGATTTGCGATATATTATTACAACACAAAGTCCTGAAATGAGTTTAACACGGTTGTTCTTCTCCATCGGCAATTTGTACTCACAGGTATTTCCGTCATGCTTCTGGGGAGATGATTGTTATATCACGAGCATTGGCTAAATACATATCGATAAATAGGTAATGTTCTCTTTTTCCCACAACCATATTAAGACAAGTATATGCTGACATTTCTAATGTGCAGATTCATCCTTCGTACATATGCACATGATGATGTCACTGTCGGGTCTTGGTTCATTGGTGCTGATGTCAAGCACGTGGATGATAAGAAGTTTTGTTGTTCTTCTTGGTCTGCAGGTCTACTCTCTTTGTTTATCTTATCTTTACAAACATGCAACCAAACCCAAGAGCTGAACGGCTGAATGTTGTTTGTTCGCAGGGTCCATCTGTTCGGGCGTATAACTTTTCTAACTGGAGGATATTTGAAACTTTGTCATTTTATGACTCTCACTATTCTTTATACCTGAAAGAGATTGGGCCGATATTGGGACTTGGAGAGTTATTCTCAGACCAGTCTCAGTAATGGCATCTCTAATACACAGATGTATAGCCATCATAGTAGTGTTCATTGAATTAAATTCAATGAAAGTAGCGAAGCACGAGATGACATACGACGAAAATGTTCCTTATGTAGCTGTTTTAGAACTATGGGATTTTTAAGTGGCAACTAAGTACATACTATGGGATTTTAGCCAGTTCAAGTGTATGTTCAAAACTATCAGGTATAATAATTATGGAGTACATTAATATGAGCTTTTTTGTATTTGTACTTGAGGTGCTATTGTAGACAAACCTAATGTCACATATTTACTCTACTCATGATTTAATTCGTCTTTGGGGTATAATTTGAATTGTTTTTAGGACAAATTGTTTTTAGTAAGGGTTGAGCTAACCTTTCCGCTGATAATAAAAATCAGTCAAATCAGCCCATTTAAGAGTAACTCCAATGCTACCCTTTTTAGTGCACGTAAAGTGTGCCATGTCATTAATTGAGACATTGTGAATTTAATTTTAGTTCCAATGCCCTAGTCTCGTGTTTAGTTATGATGAGTTGGCAAAATGCGGTTCAAGCTGTACAACCAGTTGTACGATACACGGGTTTGACAAATTGCATCACGATTGTTATCCGCACAACTGGTTCTGGCTCCTCACTATCGCATAGGAGTAGACTCGGGCCGGGCCAACCGGCTCGGAATCGGGCCAGCCCGCTATTGTGCAGGCTCGGATCGGCCCGGTGAACCAGTTGGTGCCCGGTTCGGGCCACCTGGCTCGGGCCACCCGACTCGGTGAGGTAGGCGGGCCGGGCCTGCTAATTTGTGATTCGGCCTGGCCGGTTCGGGCCAATTTATTTATTTTTTCTTTTTTTTTTGAATTTTTTTTAATTTTTTGGGTTGGGCTGGGTATGATGGGCCATTTGAGGTGGTTTGGGGTGGTTTGGGGGTGAGGGGGGAGGGTTGGGGGGTTAAATAGGAACAGCCAAAAAAAAAAGAACCGAGGCCCGGCCCGGACCCGGGGTTACCCGGGCCGGTTCCGGGCCTCCCCTTTCATGAACCGAGGCCCGGTCGGGCCCAGGTCCGAACCGGAACCGGTCCACACCTACTATCGGTGATATTAATATTTATACTTTGTATATAAGTAGCACTAGCAGGCCGTCCTGAAGGTGCATCTGCGGCGAGTTGGCGATCACTGTCGGCATGGCTACCGATGGTGGTTAGGGATGGACCCAACCGAGCTGAACCGGCCCGGCCCACTACTGTACGGGCTCGGACCGGGCTCGGGCCCGGATGGTCGGTTCCGGGCTTTAGCCCGGTTTGGGTGGGCCTGGCGGGCTGGGCTCGGGCCTCGATTTTCATGAATCGGCCCGGGCTGGGCCCGGTTCATTTTTTTGGGTTTTTCATTTTTTTTTCTTTTTCTTGGGTAGGGCTGGCCTGGTTGGGTGTTTTGGGGAGGTTTGAGGGGTGGAGGTGAGGGGTGGTCGGGGGTTAATTAGAAAGCCAAAAAAAATACATTGAACCGGACCGGATCGACCTGGTTTGGCCCGAACTCGGTATCAACCCGGGCCAGTTTCGGGCCCAACATTCCGAAAAAAAGCCCACGCGAACCGGCTCGAGCCTGGTCCATGTCTACCGATGGTGACTCTCAAAACTTTTAGAGTCTAAGTAGATTAACCAAATGACACCAATGTGTCATAGATCTAGTCCATACTAGGCCCATATCAAAGTCATAAGCTCAGTTGTAGAGCTCACTCCCAAAAGATCAATCCAGGAGGGAACATCTTGCTTATAAGCCACCGGTCAAGTCCATACTTGACCGGTTTGGGATCGTTACAATACCCCATGCTTCGAAGAGCTAACGTTCTCATTGGTCATGGCTATGTTGGTCATAGTTGGCACCCCCAGGGTTCAAGCCACCACTTTGTAAGCCACCACTCCGAGTGTCGGGACCAGGAAGATGGGGATGACTCCGATACTAATTGATATAATCCCAAGAATTCGAAAGATTAATCAGATTATAGGTAGGAATTCAAGAGGAGAAAAGAATTCGAACCAAACAATTTATTGTAGGGAATGAAATGCTCAAAAATATTAGAGGAGGAAGATGAACCCATATAGTTCTTATATACTCCCTCTGTCCCGCTAACAATGGGACTAGAGGGAGTGACACGTAAATCAATAAAAAGTGGTTTATGTTGTTGATATTGTATTGATAAAGTTAAAATAAAGTAAGAATGATTTAGAGTCACACAAACTTTGCTAAATTTGGTATGTGACAATCTTAGTGGGACGGACGGATAAGGTAAAATGCAACAATCATAGCGGGACGGAGGTAGTACAAGATATTAGCTACGTACAGTTTATCAGACGAGGAAGCGGTCCAGCCCAACTGGTCGCCGACTCACTCTCCCTTACGGGAGGTCTCGGGTTTGAAACTCAATAGACCGAGTTTTAGCCTAATTTACTCCAGCCCCCAGCCGCTCCTCCCTCATGGGGTAAAAAACAAAAAGTACAGTTTATCAGACTAACCAACTAATCTGCTAACTAATTATAACGAATCACAAACAATCCTCCTGCATGTCAGAAGACATCTCAGCTACTTCATTCTTCCAGAAAGATGCACACAATGGTAAAGCTTAACGTTGCAGGAGTTCACGATGCAAGACCCCCATGGCTATGACGATTTAGATTGACAGTTTATGCATGCCCCATCTTCTTTCAAGTCCCAAAGAAGGCGCTCCTCCAAGTATATCAGAATATTCAATCTCTTCGTCTTGGTGGGAGGACCTCAAACTATGGCAACATGTTCACATGCTAGTAATAGGGTACACCGGAAGAACAACAATATCTTATGATATGCAATAGTTTGAGAAATTCTCTTATGATTGCAATTATGGCGAATTTACACCTCAACGATGATGAGGAGGAAGTTTTGAATTTTTCGGCAGAGGTGTCCCAAGTGCGTAAAGGGGATGCCAACCTCTGTTTGGTAGGTCGGTTTCTCACCACGAAACCTATTCGAACTTACATGATGAAGGAGCGACTTGCCACAGTATGGGAACCACATGAAGGAGTCGCGATTGCAGAAGTTGAGAGGGAAAATGTGAGAGAAAAGATACTTTCGTGAGCTTTTTAATAACTGTTAGCTTTTAATGACCGAAAAGATCTTAAAGAGAAAATGTGGTAGTTGTTTGGTAAAAAGCTGACTGATTGATTTAGTTCGGTTTGATATACAAGCTGTTAGGACTAATTAATACTAAGAGCCTGTTTACTAACTGAAATATTTTCTGTTTTTTGAAAAATTTAGAAAACTCGAGATAGAAAAATTAGAAAACTTGTTTACCTAACTGTTCTCCAAAATCAAATATAAGAAACATGTCTAGCCTTTTGTACGTGAAACGGAAAACCGACTTTGAGTTGTTTTCCCAAATTAGAAAACTCGGTGCTACAGTGATCTGTGGTATGTATTTACTGGTTCGTCCTCCTCCATCTACCCACCTTACTTGCTCGCTTTAACTTTCGTTCAACGCCTTACCTTCCTCCATCTACCCTCTTTACTTCTTAGCCGAACAGCTGCACCCTTTCCATAGCTATTAAAGTAGCAGAAAGCTTCGCCAAACATTGCACATCCAAACACGCTACGGAACATAGCTTCGTCCAAGATAGGAATGACCATTTGTTCTTGGAGTACGAGGAAGATGATATGATATTTAACACAAAGACAAGTACAAGTGAAAATGGATCACCCGAATTTGATATGTCTCAACAACAACAAATGCATGAAATTCAAAAGAGTATTGCAAATGCAATATGAGATGATTATAATGTTTGATATGTATAAGTACGACTGTTGTTTTGATTAACATAATGTCACTTATTGAACTTTCAGGGTTTGGGAACATTTGTGTTAATTTTTTGTGTTATTCCAAATGTTTGTAATTGTTTTTTTCTTTTCCAAATATTAAGTCAACATTTTCTGGTAAAAATGAAATGGAAAATGAAATGGAAAATTTTCTGGTAAACATGTTTTCTGATTTGGAAATCAAAAAACTGGAAAGCGAAAACAGAAAAATATTTCTGTTAATAAACATGCCCTAAAAGTCACGGGCTTTTTTCATATGCTACTCCCTGTAGCATCTCAAAAAAGATCTTTTAATTTTTGAAAAACTTTTAAAAATTGTCATGCCAAACATATAATTAGAAGCTTTTAGAGACTTTTTGAACAATACAAAAGTTAGAAGGTAGAGACTTATGCTTGACAAACATAGTCATAGTGTGTGTTTTGAATTGGAATTGGAGTAGGACCATTTTTTTAGGGAAACTGGAAATAGTGTATTTTTTTTTTCAAATTGAAATCTGAGTTCACACCGACACCAATAAGGCTATAATAGCAAACATTTAGAATATTTTTAATGGGAGTGTAATTATCTAGTTTGGTCTGAATTAATAGAATTATTATAGGATCATTATTGTACTCTACATTAAACTCTTCTTTATTATAAATATATCTGCCATGACTCCTAGAGAGTATCCTGTTCCATTATTTCACATGGTATCAAGAGCACAAAATAAATCCTAAATTTTTTTCCTCTTCTCTCTCTCGGCTACCCTACACCGCCGCCATGAGCTCTTCGGCTTCCACCACCGCCGCCGTTACTTCTTCGGTGGTCACTTCTGCCATGGCAGGAGTACAGATCTCCGCCTCCCCTGCTGCTGTACCGCCGACTCAAACTCCACCCGAGTCCGGCGTCACCTTCCCCTCCCATTACATCTCACCGAGTCGCAGCATACCCCTACTCCCTCTTCCAGCATATGCCACCAACTTTCCCTTGGCATCCTCCCTCAACAGTGCAGTCCGTTCCCTTGGAAACCCCTCCCTTCTCGACGACGTCCTTCTCCGGCCCTACACTCGTCGGCTCGCCAGGAGTCTCCACCGTGGCTCAACCTCTTCGGTCAGCAGCACCAGCCACGGGTGCCTCACCTCTATTTGATCTTGCTCAGACTATCTCTCATGTGACTACTAATGTCACCAATATTGTTACTACAAAACACCTGGCTGTGGAAGATTATACCACGTGGCGGACTCAGTTTGAGTCTTTTCTTGTCTCCCAAGGACTTCTGGGCATGGTCGATGGTTCTCTTCAGGTACCTCCTGCTTATTCCATTGATATTCTAAACCGTCAGTTTCCCAATCCCGAATACTCTGTCTGGTTGCGAATTGATCAAACCATCAAGTCTTGGTTATTTGCAACCCTTTCTCGAGATATTCTTATTGATTTTCGTGATCTCAAACATTCTTTTCAAATTTGGGAGCGTTTAGAATCTCGATTCATGTCTGCCAGTTTGGCCCGGTCAATGGAATTACAGCGTTTATTTTCACAAATTAAAAAGAAACCTGAACAATTCATGGATGCTTATCTCCGCGAAATTAAAACTCTGGCTGATGATCTTGCAACTATTAATTGCCCCGTCTCTCTACGTGACCTTCTCAAAACCACTATTCTGGGACTTGGCTCTGAGTATGAGTCCTTGTTCACAACAGTGTCTCTTTTTCCTCACAATTTTCCATTTGAGGCACTCCGAAATCATCTCCTAGAACAAGAGCAGAGGGTCAACTACCTTCGGTCCCAGGCGAATCCCCCAGCCCATCAAGCTTTCGGTGCTCAGTTTCCGCAGCATAGTCCGCAGCAGGTTGCGGGTGGCCACCAGCAACATCGTCCTTAAAGTTATAATCAGCGCGGGCGTGGCGGTCGGGCACGGGTAGGCAGAGGTCGTGGAGCTCGTGGACGCGGACGTGAACAACAACTGCAGCCGTATGGTCAGCCGGTGATTTGGTATCCTCAGTACGGTCCGCCGTCGATGGTTGCAGCTGCCGGAAGTGGTTCGCCAGCAGGGGGTGGTTCCTCGGCTGAGCCACCTATGATCTCTTCCTCAGATGGGGGTATTCTTGGGGCGGTTCCCCATCCTGTTGTCTGTCAAATCTGTTTCTCTGCAGGTCATTCCGCTATTGCTTGTCCATCTCGTTTTGCCTAGCCTACCAATCCTGCCTTGTTGACCACATCTGGTGAATCTAATTCGACTTTATGGCATCCTGACTCGGGAGCTTCTGCTCATATGACTGCATCCGAAGGTAATTTAATTAATAAATCTATTTATAATGGCTATAATTCTGTAAGTGTTGCTAATGGTGCCCATTTACCCATACAACATGTTGGTGATGTTGCTTTACCTTCATCTGGTCTCCCTCTCACATTAAACTCTGTTTATCATGTGCCTCAATTAAAGTATAATTTAATTTCTATTCAAAGATTATGTGCTGATAACAATTGTATTTTTATTTTTGATAAAAATTCATTTTTGATTAAGGACAAAGCCTCGGGGGCGGTGCTTCTGCGTGCTAATAGTCAAGGCCCACTATATCCTCTCCATCTGTTGTCATCATCCTCATTAGTCCTCGCTTCTGTTTCAGCTTATGGCCCTGTGTGGCATCGTAGATTAGGTCATTGTGGTGACAGTGTTTTACAGTTTCTTAAAAGAAAACAATTTTTATGTAGTCATTCTCCTTTTACTCATGAATGTGTTGCTTGTCGATTAGGAAAATCACAACGTTTGCCCTTTATGGATGCTAGTCATAATTCTTTTCTTCCATTACAAATTATTCATTCTGATGTATGGCAATCTCCAGTTAATTCTAATTTAGGCTTCAAATATTATGTTTTGTTCATTGATGACTATTCTCGCTTTACCTGGATCTATCCCATGCATCACAAAAGTGAAGTTTTTATGCATTTTAAAAATTTTAAAGTTTTGGTTGAAAATCTTTTTAATCAGAAAATTAAAATTTTTCAAAGTGATGGCGGTGGTGAATTTGTTAATCATAATATGTAGCAATTGTTTTCCTCCAATGATATTTATTTTCAAAAATATTGTCCTGACATGCCCCAACAAAATGGGGTTGCTGAACGCAAGCATCGTCATCTCCTTGAATTAACTCGAACCATGCTCCTTGAAGCTTCGGTACCGAGTACATTCTGGGTTGATGCAATTTTTACTGCTGCATATATTATTAACAGATTGCCCACTCCCATTTTAAATGGCCAATCACCCTACCAAATATTATTTCATCGGATTCCCGATTATTCATTCATGAGAGTCTTTGGCTCGGCCTGTTACCCCAAATTTTCTGCCACCTCAGCCAACAAATTATCTCCCCGATCTGTCCAGTGTGTTTTTATTGGCTATGCATCTGGGTATAAGGGCTACCGTTTTCTTGATCTTCTCTTTGATCGTGTTTATGTCAACCGTCATGTTAGGTTCCATGAGGACATTTACCCATTTAAAACCATCTCCATGACCCGCGCTCCTACCCTGCCTAGCTCCATACCCGCTACTGACCCACTCCCTATCTCCTTAGTCTCCAGCCCATCTTACTCTCCTTCGGCATCCAGCATCTCAGATCCCTTCTCCATTACTTCCGTGCCTTCCTCTTCCCATCCTCTTCCGTTAGTCGCGGCCAGTCCGGCCTCCTCTTCTCCCTCGGTATCACCATCGTCCTCAGTCCCTAGTCGTCCAACATCCCCGGTCAGCTAGGAACCAACCCAGCCGAGCACTCCCACCTCCCTCGACAGTCATTCCACTACCTCTCCTTACTCGGAAGTCAACGTCTCTACTCCGCCCCCGGTGGTTAACATGCATCCCATGCAAACCCGTGTTAAGACAGGAATTTTTAAACCCAAAACCATTTTTAATTTAAGTAAAGTTGTTCATTCAGCAGACCCTACGTGCCTTACTGAGGCTAATAAACAGACTAAATGGCGTGAGGCTATGGCCGATGAATTTAATGCTCTCATGAATAATAATACTAGGGATCTGGTGTCCTTTGACAATTCTAAGAATATAATTGATTGTAAGTGGATTTATAAAACTAAATATCATTCTGATGGGTCCGTTGAGCGCCATAAAGCTAGATTATTTGCTCAAGGTTTTAATCAACAGGCGAGGATTGATTTTTCTGAAACTTTTAGTCCTGTAATAAAACCCACCACAGTTCGCATTGTTCTCACTCTTGCTATTTATTTTGACTGGGTAATTCGCCAACTTGATGTTAAAGATGCTTTCTTACATGGCTATCTTACTGAAAAAGTCTATATGCGTCAACCCCGTGGTTTTATACATCCGCAATTTCCTAATCACATTTGTCGTTTGCGAAAGGCCATTTATGGTCTTAAGCAAGCACCACGGGCATGGTTTCATAGATTTAGTGGTTTTCTTCTTCAACAAGGCTTTCACTGCAGTAAATCTGATAATTCATTATTCATTTATCGCCATAATAATTCTATCATTTATCTATTATTATATGTGGATGATATTATTATTACTGGTAATTCTCCATCCGCCATTACCAAGTTTATCTCTATTATTTCGAATCATTTTGCAATGAAGGATCTGGGTGATTTACATTATTTCTTGGGCATCGAGTCCCATCGGTCTGGTAATGGTATGTTTCTTTCTCAGTCTAAATATGTTTCTGATCTTCTTAATTGCTTTCATCTCCATACTGTTAAACCCGTTCGCACTCCTTTAGCGTCTCACACCACGTTATCCCTGTCTGATGGTGAGTTGCTTTCAGATTCCACTGAATATCGAAGCATGGTAGGTGCGCTACAATATTTAACTTTGACACGGCCGGATATTACTTATGCAGTACACTTGGTGTCTCAGTTTATGCATGCTCCCCGAACTACTCACCTTTTTGCAGTCAAGAGAATTTTCAGGCACTTGCAGGGGACTCGAGACCATGGTTTATGGCTTCAACGTTCTGCAAAACCCACGTGTGTTCTAGCTTATTCAGATGCGGATTGGGCAAGATGTCCGGACTCCTCCCGGTCAATCACAGGTTATGCGGTATTTATGGGTCCTAATCTCATCTCCTGGAAATCGAAGAAGCAACCCACTGTGTCCAAATCTTCTACAGAGGCAGAGTATCGCGCCATTGCATATACCGTTCAGGATACGTTGCACATCTGATCAGTTTTATTTGAACTCGGTTTTCCCATAACCGAACCTGTTCATCTATTATGTGATAACGTCTCAGCTTCCTATTTGACTGCCAATCCTATTCAGCATGCCCGAAGTAAACACATACAGATTGACTACCACTTTGTTCGTGAACGTGTTGCTCATGGAGATTTGATTGTCCAACATGTTCCTACTCATTTACAGTTGGTAGATATATTTACAAAAAGTCTTTCTAGTTAGCATTTTCATTTTTAAAAGACAACCTGCGCGATGTATCTCCTGCACAGCTTGAAGGGGTGTAATAGAATTATTATAGGATCAGTATTGTATTCTACATTAAACTCTTCTTTATTATAAATATATCTGCCAGGACTCTGAGAGAGTATCCTGTTCCATTATTTCACATGAATTGGTTATGCAAATGTTTGTTTTATTTGTATTTTATAACTATAAGTTTGATCCGATTTGATCTGTTTAGGATTGCAACGTCAAAAGCCAAACATAACCTAAGTGGCAGAAGTTGTGATCATAGATTTACCATGATTGTACGTATTAAGAGTTTTAAACAATTGAAAGAATTTTGAAATTGTTGAAATATATAATTAATTAGTCTTCTTTTAAATATTCATGACTAAGAAGGCAATTTCATCATTATCAAAATATATAAGAAATCATAATTGTAATTTCAAGATTTGTATGACTCACAATTAGCCGGAGATTACATTTTCTTCAATAAGTTTGAATATTCTCCTTCATTGTAATTATTAAACCTTCAATAACTCTTGTACGTTCACAATATAATAATGTCTCCCTAGTCTTATGCTCCATTTCACAAGAGTAAATAGTCTTTATATATTCTAAAGTAAGAGTAGCAATTCGGACAGGCCGGTCTGACAGGCCGGTCTGACAGTTTGGACAAGATAATTTGGGGTCTTTCTCGATGAATTTTTTTGATGAAAGTTTCTGAATGTGTTCTTCATCAATTCTAGTTTATTCCCACCAAACTCTATCTTAAAATTTAATCGAACAGACAATTAAATAAATTCTTTATAAAAACCACGCTGTTTATATATATAAAGCGCAATTTTTTGTAAATAAATTATATTTAAAATATTTGTATTAATAAAATAAAGAACATACACTAAACGAACATGTTCTTTATTATATGAAAAAATAGCTAAAATAATACTCCTATAAATTCAGCCAATACATACATAACAATAACTCCAATATTACTTTTCTTATTATTACATAATTTATCACGCCAAATCAAATACTTCTTGTTTGATCAAAAAATTATCCGATAAGCTGAAAAACACGTCCCCAAAGGCCCAAACGAGTTTGTAGTCTTTTCCAAGTGGTTTAAATATGTTTTTAGTTCCTACAAATATAACACATTTTTTTTAGATCCCTACAAAATATTTGCTTTGTTTTTCATCCCTGAAATATATGTTGATTTTCTTTTTAGTCCATGACTAATGATAGCAACCTCCGTTTGACAATGAAACAATCCCGACTAATAGGTATCTTTTAATTTTTTGTCTTGCCATTAAAAAGTATTTAATTTCATTTTTTAAAAGGTTTTTAATACATATTTTTAAAATGAGAATAATTAGTTTTAACATTGTTTTAACTCTCTTATTAGCCTAAATAAAATTATAAACTAAAAAATTTAAATGTTTCCGGTAGATTTATGCAACCGACAATAAAAAAATTCTAAGTAGAGTCGTTTCGGAGTTAGAGATGGATAAAAACCAAAATAGCGCATATTACAAGGATGAAAAACAAAGAAAATATTTTGAAAAGACCTAAAACAAAGTATGTCATATTTGCAGGGACTAAAACCATATTTAGAGGGTGTTTGGAAGAGTAAAAATGGGCTGATCAGACTGAAAATTCATAAAAATAGCCAAACACCACTTCATTTGGCGGCTTTGGCTGATTTCTATTATCAGCCAAAAAAGTAGCTTGGGGGTCACTTTTTGAGCTGATTTTTATTTTTAGTACCGTTAAATGTTAAGAGACGGAGGTATCCTTATCTACTTGGCGAAATGTCTTCCTCGGCTCCAAGTCTCCAACTAATTTTTGCAATTTCTTCATCTATTCATCATTTTTGCAATTTCTTCTCCCTATCCTCCAACTAATTCGGTAAGCTAGCAGAGCATATCTCTTTCGTCGTTTGTGAAATTCAAGCTATACATTTGATTAGCTAAACCTTTCTTGTATTAGGATATGTTTTGTACCTTTGATTTTGAACATAAAATGCGTAAAGAAAAGAATTTTTGGTTGTGGCTTTCTGTGTATGAAAAGATTTTTTTTGTGCTTTATTTCCCACGAGAGTGATTTTGTGTTTATGATTTTTATTCCCGCTCTTCCTTTGCTATGTGTTGTTGTTGGTAATCTGGAGTAGAGATGACAAGTATGACCGAACCGATGGATACCCGCACCGAACCGCCCCGGTCAAAATGGGGAAAACCGCATTGACCGGGTAACGGGTACGGGGTGGGGAATCCCCGTTTTATTTTTACGGGTAATGGGGCGGTTACAGTTCTATACATGCCCGCCCCATTACCCGCCCCGTACCCGCCCCGTACCCGCCCCGTTTATTTGTAGTTATATTTTTATTATATTTTTATCTATTATTTGTCTAACAACTATTAAAAGATGAGATTTTTCTTTCCATTGTGTATATATAGATAATAGATGTACTAACTATAATGTATGAACGAAAGTTCATAATAGATTTTAATAGTCTTGTTTGGTTATTACCATATTTTTTGTGATTAATTATTTTTTAGATCAAGTATTTTTAGGTTCAAATTAATTTAAGTTGCTTCTTTTCTCGTCTTGTAGATATACGAATCTTTAAATTGACATCTGAAGTGTAGAGTCGTCTAGGCGATGTCATTCTTCGCCTTTTAAAATACTATGTATTATTTTTATATCAAAATTTAATAACTCAATTAATAAAGCGATTACCCATGGTTACCCGAAGTTTTACCCGTTACCCGTTGGGGCGGTTATGATTTGCGTAAAAATTACCCGTTGGGTAATGGGGCGGTTACGGGGCGGGGAAATTACACAACGAGGCGGTTACGGTTATATTAAAACCGTCCCTGATCCGCCCCGTTGTCATCCCTAATCCGGAGTATTGTAGTACCAAAAAAAGAATACCCTTTATAGTAATTACACATTCAATAAGTCAATTCAGCCAATATTTTACCAAACACTTTTACTTCAGAATTTCAGTCTTTTCAGTCTTTTCAGCCATTGAGGCCATTACCAAACAGGGCATTAAACTTTTCCAAATTTTAAAAGATGATTTGTCCATCACTCTATTGCCACCTCAACCTCTCCAAGCCTACTTCCACGTGGGATTATTTGGGTGTGAACTGCAACTTCTATTCCAATAGTTGAACACCTTTGGGTGTAAATTGCATCGTCCTCCCCCAGGTTACTCCTAAGTCCTGATCACATTCTTCTCCACGAAGTCTCTTCCTTCCTCTGCAGTCAAATCGCGTTCAATCTGAGATGGACTACGATTACAGGAACAGGGCAGGAGCTGCTTACGATTCTCAGTTGCCCATGTACGGACGGTCTTCTTCAACCGCTACGCATTCTCATCCGATGTATGCACAGCCGGGCCAATCTCATAATACGCCGGCCCTCTACCCTAGGTTCGCTCAACATCTGGCCAACAATCTTACCGGTCGGAATCCTTCGGCCTCTTTCAATCACCCCTCATCTCTGCCTTCGTCCAGTAAGTCAATATACCTCTCTCATCCCTTTCTCACCCCTTTATGTTAGATTAGATTAATATTTGTGTCTGAACCGATCTCCTTACCTGCACATTTCATCAGTATTCTGAATTGTCCAGATATAATTGTATTTATCATGCGATTTTTTTCCCTAGCTCGATGTAATTTGATGCATTTTTGCTTCCCGAAAATTTGCAGATGGAGTTGGCATTAAAGTTGCCATAAAGCCGGAGTACCGGATTACACCTCCGGTATGATCTTTATTAACATGAACTATGTAGCTTGATTGTTTTGCCAATAAAGCCACCTTACTTCACTATTACTACTAATAATATATTTCACAGTAACATTTTAATCAATGAGGCTGTTACATATCTGGTATTTACTATGTCTTTGATATGTAGCTGTTAATTTTAAAATGAATTGATGATTCTTCATTCCCTCTTCCTTTCAATTACCTTATCAGTTGTCTCAGTAGTTCGAATTTGGCCATATTTTTTAGGTTAATTTAGATGACTACTGCCTATAGTTTATGAGTTCGATGGTTTTAGTTGCAGTTGAAATTAATCTTAGGAGTTTGAACTTAGGGATGTGTTTTACCTTCATCCCCACAAGAACGGTAGGATAGTAATATCATTGACCCTATTCCCTACTAGAGGTAATATGTTAAGTATTGTATGTGCCGATCAGGCTCAAGACATGTGCCTAATCTTGCACAACCTTATAATACCTAATTTAAAATGTATATAGTCCCCCCCTCAATAGCCTTGGTACACCGGTTATGGTGTTAATGTGTGAGTGGGAGGTCAAGGGTTTAGGCCTGGGAAGTGGCCTCTTGTCAAAATGACCAAGGAAGGTTGCCATTGTAAACCCTTAAGGTGGGACCCTTCCCCAGACCCTCTCCTTGCGGGGACGCCAATGTACAGCAAGCTGCCCTTTTATAATACACCTCAGTCCCATAATTTCCTTAGACCTTTCTACAGAGTGCAAATGAATTATTTTCACTTTTGGTCCTACGAGTTTTGTGCCAATTCCACATTTAGTCCACGTCTTTCACTTTGTCCACTTTTGGTACTTGACTAATGTTTTTTAACCGTTTGGGGTCCTTTTATGGCGATTTTAACCATCGGAAATAATGCCGGAAGGACCATATATGGACGAAAACACAATAGTCATGTATCAAAAGTGGACAAAGTGAAAGATGTGGACTAAATGTGGAATTGACCTAAAACTCGTAGGACCAAAAGTGGAATTTATTTGAGTGCAAATACAATATCAAGTATCAACCAAGCGATTCTTTCCTTGAAAGGAAACAAGAACTTTGTTTTTGGACAACCTGAAAGAAAAGAGGGATTTCTATTTTGGAGGGAATAGCATTTTAAATTATGTCTGGTATATGTATAAATATACAACAATGTGGTGTCTTTACCAATAAACAGCTAGCTAAATGCGTCAGGAAGCACCTGTAGCATCTATGCCTAGCAAGCTGGAACCTAGGCTGTCTACTGTGTGTCTAGGGTGCCTTGTTGTCCCAATTTGAGTGCTAAGCAAATATTGTTACTTTCTTGAAAGGAAACAAGAAGTTTGTTTTTGGACAACCTGAAAGAAAAGAGGGATTTCTATTTTGGAGGGAATAGCATTTTAAATTATGTCTGGTATATGTATAAATATACAACAATGTGGTGTCTTTACCAATAAACAGCTAGCTAAATGCGTCAGGAAGCACCTGTAGCATCTATGCCTAGCAAGCTGGAACCTAGGCTGTCTACTGCATGTCTAGGGTGCCTTGTTGTCCCAATTTGAGTGCTAAGCAAATATTGTTACTTCCTAGATATTATCGCATTACTTCTATAATATTTATTTGACCTGTGCTTTTCTAATTTGGAGATTAGTTGTATTATTTCTACATGTTAGTCCCTTTCTGTTGTTGATGTGTCAATCCTTTGTCTGGTTATATGTAGCCACAATTGTCCTCACAAATCAGAGATATCCCTCGTAGTTCTTTCCAGTTTGATTTTGATTTCGAGAAGAAGATTTTGGCAGAAGCAGAGAAGGATACCCAAAACTGGAATGGGCTTGTTGGCCCAGAAAGTGGTCTGACACAAATGCCTGAGCAGACTTCCCAGGTGAGTTCTTATCTCTTGCTTATGATTGTTCCTTTTGGGTTTGAAAGCTGCCTAAGCACATCCATGTTTGTTGTGTGTTTTCTCGCACTTAAAATAGGTGTAGTAGTAGTTAGCGTGCCGTAGAAGTATGTTACGGATGTTTTATGGAACCAGCGGGAAGTTTAATTAGAAGAGTTTATTTAGAAGAGGGATCTATCCTGATGCTCTTTTTATATTTAATTTATTACTACCTCCGTCCCATTAGAAGGTTCCCGTCCACTATTTGCATGGTCAACTTAAATCATTTTTAATCGTTTACTTTATAAATCAAATTTTTATCAAAGTTACATTTTTTTTATCGGCCTTTGTAGTGGGTTTAATGTAGTTTCTGAATATATTAATTTTATTGACTAAAACTAATCAGAGTGTGAATAGGGATTAAGTTGCTTTATCGTCAGTCAAGCGTCGTAAACCGTTCACAGGAACCTTCTAGCGGGACGGAGGGAGTACTTCTTATTAGGAATAGAAGTATCAGAGGGTTACAATTTCTGTTAGATTAGAACTCTATCATGTAAAAAGACAATATGCCTATTTATATTCTTTATTCAGCATTATAAAGGTATCGATCATTAGAAGAATTAATCTCAGAGAGAAGTCACAGACTTCCCCCCTTCCCCTGCGCTCTTCCAGCTACGGGCAAGAAGAGGAGTAACCCTAGCAGGCAGGTTACCACCTCAACCGGGTACCCTGCTATCCCAAGTCGTCCCTGGACCTGTTCTCATTCCCAGAACTCTAACAATTTGGTATCAGAGACATCAGGATCCATGGCGCCACAGAATGATGATTTAACCCACCATGATGAAGGAGTTTATAGAGGCTATGACTGCTAGGGTAACCGCCATAGAAGGGCAGATTGCCACTCTATCTCTGGCAGTCCACAAACGGGATTCCAAATTAACAGAAACACATGAAGAGCAACCCGATAACAGCCTGATATCACACAACACCTCGAACCCCTGGAAACCACAGTATGCGAAGATGGAATTTCCTGTGTTTGATGGCACTTACGACCCTACCAGTTGGTTGAAAAGGTGCAAAATATTCTTCTTGAACCAAGAAACTCCTAGTGTTGCAAAGATGAATATAGTCTCATTCCACTTGATAGATGATCCACAACTGTGGTTCGATCAGATGATAGAGGAAGAAGGAGAAGTCAACTGGGAGAGGTTTAAAGAACTCTGTCTGGAGCGGTTTGGCCCCCCTTTGAGTTCTAACCCGATTGGAGATCTGAAACTTCTGATGCAGATCGAATCCGTTGATGAATATTGTGCCCAATTTCAGAAAGCCTTAGCAAGAACTTCAAAAATTCAGTCCACCCATCAGATTGCTTTGTTTGTTGCCGGTCTCCATCCACACTTACGGGCTGATGTGGAGATAGCAAAACCAGGCAACCTGGGTTATGCAATGAACCTTGCAAGGACATTGGAAGCAAGATAAGCGCTGACGCTTGCACCTGTCAAAGTCGCAGGTACTGCAACAGATATGAAACAACGCAGTCCGCCACAGCTTAGACGAGTGCTCATGACAACAAGGGCATGAAATCCCATTGTTAAGCGACTCACGAAGGATGAAATGGCAGAAAGACGAGCAACAGGTTATGTTATAATTGTGATGAACAGCGGATGATGAATCACCGCTGCAAAAAGCTTTTCTTGATCAAGATAGAAGATGAACAGGAAGAAGATGATGGATTTCCAGACTTGGAGTTGGCTGCCAATGCTATAAGTGGAACTATTAGTTCAATGGCAAGGCAGCACACCAGATAAGGTCACTGTGGAGCCGTTTGACATTTTTATCACTGCTTATCTAGGATATGAGCTTGGGGACAAGCTCAGTTTCGAGGGAGGGAGTGGTGTTACGGATGTTTTATGGAACCAGCGGGAAGTTTAATTACAACAGTTTAATTAGAAGAGTTTAATTATAAGAGGGATTTATCCTGATGCTCTTTTTATATTTAATTTATTACTTCCTATTAGGAATAGAAGTATTAGAGGGTTAGAATTTCTGTTAGATTAGAACTCTATCATGTAAAGGCAGGATGCCTATTTATATTCTTTATTCAGCATAATAAAGGTATCGATCATTAGAAGAATTAATCCCAGAGAGAAGTCACCGACTTCCCCCCTTCCCCTGCGCTCTTACTGCGCTCTTCCAGCCACGGGCAAGAAGAGGAGTATCCCTAGCAGGCAGGTTAGCACCTCAACCGGGTACCCTGCTACCCCAAGTCGTTCCTGGACCCGTTCTCAATCCCAGAACTCTAACAAAGTATGAATATCGTCCACACAAGGACAAGAAAAAATGGAATTAACTAATTTAAGTGCTAATTTATTTTCAGTGATTTCGAAAACAAGAAAATAAATAAAATGATTGTGCGTGTTATGATTTAATTAAAAAGCAGCGAGTATTGAATTAAATTAATAATTAGCTGAAAGAAGAGAGCAGAGATTGATCGCGGTGCGTAATGATCTAGGAGAAAAGATTGGGGTTGATTACAAGAAATTCATATGATTGAGCAACACTATCAATACTAGATCCTTACCGCTCTTGCGGTACAATGGTTTCGAGAATAAGGCTGATCTATCATGTGACACGCCTCTAGGTCATTGCCTAACGAATGAGCATACGACTATCTAACCGCGCTAATCTCTTAACAAGTGGGAAGGTGTGTGGACGTGTCCTAAAACAATTTAGACCTCATAAATTATTCTACATGCGAAAATAATCCTAGTGACCATTCTAGGTTATTCATTTTCATTTTCATTTACCCCAGTGCCGCAAAGGCTCCCACCTACGGTGGGGTAAGGGGGGGTCGGATGTACGCAGTCTTACCCCTATACTAAAGCACAGAGAGACTGTTTCCGGATGACCCATAGTGAAAATCGCGTCCATAGTGACCATTCTAGGTTATTAACGATCACAATTAAATTATTCACAACCCAAATCACATGAAGATCATTCATTCAAACCATCAAGCCCGAAATCATATATCAAGAACGCTCCTTCATCAATCCCGAATCCCCAAGAAAATCACTCCCTATTCATAATGAACCAATCAATCATAAAGGAAATATAATTAATTGACATTAGAATAAAGAATTACTTGTTTGGTTCTCCAAATCTTGTTTTTCTTGGCTATCTCTAGGATGAATACAAAGTAGAATGAAAGATAATCAAAAAATGAGGTAAAAAGTTTCTCAAGTATGGATTTTCTAGGCCTGAAAACACACAGGTTGGCTGGACACATGACTATACACACGCCCCACCACCATGTCTTTGTAAATCGTGAAACCGGCAACCACACGGCTATACATATGCCGTGTGTGCATGGTAGTAACTTCTCAAAATCCTCTGCGCTTATACACGGCTGAGCACACAGTGTGTCTTGAGCCCTGTGTCCCTAGCAGCCTTCCGGAGTGCTTGTTTGAATACACATTGCTTAAAAAACGGCGTGTCTATAGCTGTATGTACACATTATTGGGGTTTTTTTGCTTCATTTTGACCCCGAACTCATCCCCCTTTCCTCCTAGTCCATGCCCCGGTTTCTTTCTCATGAAAATTTCCGAAATGCACTTTTACAAACCAAACATAGCCGCGTAAAACATGATAAACTAAATTATTCAAAGTAATCACACTAAATTAGGCTAAAAAGGTGTAAACACATCATTCCTCCACACATTTAAGCATGTTCATATGAACTTATCAGTTATCACCATGCTGCATGTTTTTGATACCACTAATTTTACTCCAGTTCAACACAAATAAATACCCCCCAAGAAATAAATCGTTTTTGAAATCATATTTTTGACCAAATAAATATGAAGATTCCATGATTTAATGTGTTTTTATAACTGTTGGCTGCGTCGCAAATGGGTATGCTAGATTTAGTTAGACCGAGAGATAAATAAATAAATACTGCTATAATTGTTTATTTACAATAGTTATACCTTACTAAAATTATAAAGTTATACGTTGTGAAACAAGTACAAGACTCCTTTTTTGGGATGAAGGTAGTAGTAACTAGTAAATAATTAGAACAAATGTTTAGGTGTAGTTCTAAAGCTTCCTGTTACTTATGTGTGCTTGTGATTTTTCTTGATTCATTCGTGGTCTATGAATTTGAAGCTTCTCGCTTAAGGTTTGTTAATAGTGCATGAATCATTATTATAAAAGAATGTATCAATGTCTTGTGACAATTGGTTGTATTCTACTGTCGAAGCAATAATGTCCAATTTTGAGTAAAATTACCATCGGGATGTTTCTCTGGATGTTTGACATTACAAATTTGTGTTTGAGTGTGTAGCCATTTAATCCTTATCCATGTGTTAAACAACAAAGCAGGATGATATGAATCCTTTGTATGTCTTAAAAGTTAAAAAATACAGTCATGATATCATTTAATGGCTGGCTTGTGTATGCAATATTTCTCCTGTTAAATGTGTGTTCTTTCATTACTTTCTCTACCATTTCGAATTTAAAGTGAACTTTGTTCCTCACATAAATGTAGGGGTCTTCTGGAGATGCTATTGCAAACAAATACATTGCTTCAGGCCTAAACAGAGATGTTGTCCCTCTTGCCATTGCAAACTTTGGGGACAATCCAACCAAGGCACGTCTCTTGTGTGTGTACATACTAAGTTGTTTTATATTAACTATTCCATATCATTTAGGAGGGACTCACTTTTAACATTTTGAGTGCTGAAGCCATGAGGGCACGCCATTAACATTTTTCCTCCAACAATATACTTCACAAAATAATTTCCATCATTTGCAATGGAGCCAAGGATTCATTATTTTTTGGCTTGAGATTATGATGGAATAAAGCAAAATGGCTCACTAAACTGTCTGCACTTCTTTGTTATGGAGCAGCAGTCAGTCCATGCAATTTTTGACGCGATTTTCACTATGGGTCCTCCGGAAACAGTCTCTTTGTGCTTTAGTACATGGGTAAGACTGCGTACATCCGACCCCCCTTACCCCACCGTAGGTGGGAGCCTTTGCGGCACTGGGGTAAATGAAAATGAAATGAGTATACTTGACAAAATAACTTTTACGGTTATTTTTTTTGAAGAACCAATGTCAAATGTGTTGCAGTTAGCTAATGAGGGATGTGCCGATGCGAGGCATCTTTTTGTCTAACATTTTAGGGCTCACTTCTTAGTATGGAGATCAATTAATAATCATGTAGTTTTGTAACTTGCCGTTATGAAGCAATCCATTCTCAAATTTTGTAAGCTTGGCATATTTGCAATTTGTTTTTAGGCACACACATCCACTGCATTTAAGAGTTCTATATATATTGAGTCATGAGGAACAATTTTACATTTCTTGCCATGTATTCTTTGTGTCCAATTTACATTTTTCTCAAGTGGTATGGTGCGGATGTGAGAATACAGATGTGTGTAGAGAGTTCTTTAGAAATTACATTTTTCTCAAGTGGTATGGTGCGGATGTGAGAATACAGATGTGTGTAGAGTTCTTTAGATTGCCTATTTGAGAATAAAAGATGGTACCCAGTTTCCCAGACCTAGGGGACAAGGGGGTGATCAGTTTGAAGAAACTTGATGTGGTTTCTGAGTCCTGTTAGTGCTCAGGTTTCTGGAAGTGCGATTTTTGTCTTGGGGTTTGCTAGTTATGAGCATATTTAAAACCATTTTGTTTTGGCATTTGGGAATTTTTGTACTAGACTAGAAAACATTAAAAATTTCAGATTTCTCTCAAATTGGTAATCCTTAAATAACTGTTTTCAGGTACGGGAATTTGAGGATCATTACAATCGCCTGAGAGATATGGGGTTCTCATCAAACTCTGTTGGAGAAGCCCTACTCATGTTTGACAATGACACAGAGAAGGCTTTGGCCTACCTCCTTAACAGTACTTCTTGAAGTGTATTACTTCATTACTTGGTTATGCTTATTTATGTAAATAAAATTGGTTTGTACAATCAGATACCTTATAAAGACAAGTCTTCTCCCTTCTTACAAAGTTACTAGGATCTGTATGGCGCTCAATGAGTGAAAAATCCCAAGAGTTTGTAAGTGGAAAAGGTTAACTAATTATAAGTTCTTAACCAAAGACGTGAAAAGTTGATAAATCGATCCATTTTTAAGTTCAAAGTGTAGTGACTTTATTGATCCTAGTAACTATGAAGAACTTTGAATAGAACTGTGCTGATATAAGTGCATCATTATATATTACGTGCGAAATAATATGTGAATAACTTTAAAAGTGTTAAAACTTAAAACAATTATTATAAACATAAAATGATACACTTATGTATACATATATGAACATAGCACAAAAAGTTGCACATTAAATTTTCAAAGTTTCACCTTGGTGCATGGATTTACCCCTTTATTAGGGAGCCTTAGGGATGGACCCGATTCGGTCCCGGTTCCGATCGAGGACCGGCCGGTCTCGGGTTTGAAATGCAGAGACCAGAACTGACCCGGGTTACTATGGTACCCGGTTCCAATCCGGTCTACCTGGGCGGTCCCGGTCTCGGGCCGGTTTGGTCCTTTTTTGATTTTTTTAAATCATTAAATTAAAATTAATTGTACACATAACAAAAATAAATGTATATTTACATTGTGACTTGTATCAATAACACATTTCCGCCTTCGCCGCCCGCCTGCCGCTGCTGCCACAACTTCCTCCGTGCTGTCGCCACCATCGGACTGCCTTGGTTGTGCAAGAGAACGGGGGGGGATTATTTAGGTCAATTAATTAATTAAATAAAATTAGGGATAAAACATGTAAGTTTAGTCTTATTTAGGGAAAAACATACCTGTGGTTCTATTTTGGAAAGAAGTTTGAGTTTTGATCTGTACTTCATTCTCCCATTTTACTTTCTTAAATGATTGTACAGTTTGCCCGTGTGAGGGAATTTTATGAAACATAATTATAGTGAATGTGCCCATACAACTATGGACGGAGCCAGGAGAGAATATCCCTATGAGCAAGTACTAAGTAGTATTATTGCTTTCCTTAACTGGTTGATGCTTGATTTTCGTGTAGCAGACTAGCAGATAATCTGCCCATAAGTGAAGTATCCATTTAAGCTTAGGATGCTTAATGAAAGATATAAAGCTTCCATAATATTATTAACTGTTGGAACACGATTCCAGCTCAGATCTCACTAATTACATCCACAAAGGATGCTAAAATGCCACTATGATCACAAGGGGAGGAGTGGGCAAGACCTACATTAACAAGAGTATAAATAATTGAAATTTACACATTGGAGAGACCTCATTAAAATAGTATTGAATTGTAAAACCATATACCTACACTGCAAAAAAGTTAAACATTTTCCACGGATTTGTTCTAGATTGGTATGAACATTTATCACGTTTATGTACCTAATTTTCTGTCGCAATCGGGCAACTATCATGGCCATTGGATCCGCCAAGTTTGCTTGAGGTGAGCCCGACATCGAGACCGTAGGACCAACCATTTGGGTTGATTCTGGTCGGGGTTGGTGACGAGTTTACAATCACTTCGGGGTCTCGTTGTCTTTGGTTTGGACTAGTCGAAATGACGGGCTCTTGGACTCGTCGAATCTGGGACTCTGGGAATAAAGTGTCTGATATGTTTCGTCTGGGGTTTTGAAGAGAGGAGGAAGGGTTGGAGGGACCTTGATTTCCAAAGGCTCTGGTGTTGGATTGGGGAATGAAAGGTTCTAACGGGGCTGAAGCGATAGTCGACATCGGAAAACTTTGGGTGACGAAACATAAGCCTGTCGACCTGCGCCTAACTCGCAATGATTCCGGGAAAAAGCAAGTCGAAATGTTGGGAGTGGGTGTTGATTATGGGATAAGAGGTATGTAAGGTATAAGTTGAGAAATTACCGTGGTCTGTGGTTGGTTGGATGGTGAGAGACCCAAAGTCAGGGAGATGGGTTCTGTGGTGCTAGAAGGCGGTTCCATCATGGCAGGGACGAAGCGTAGTTCCAACCTCGTCGTCGCATCCATGGCTTCGTTTCTCCGGTTGAGCCTTGAATAGGCATGGGAATGGCTCAGGGCGGGTATTGCAAGACCCAGACCCGCCCCGTAACTTTGCGGGGCGGGTCCGCCCCGCCCCGTGACCTGCACGGGTACATACTTTTTGACCCATGACCCGCCCCGTCCCGCCGTAACTTAATTAGCTAGTATGTATTTTTATTTGTGGCAAGTTGTTACCAATTGAATCTACTTAAAGTTTATCTCTAAATAATAATTAAAAATTAATATATTAAATCAAATTCATGATACCCTAAAAATTTCAAAAATTAAGGAAAAATTACTTAGAATTGAATAGTTAATCTATTAAATTATACTAATAATTGAACATATGTATTAAAATACTATATATAAAGAAGACATTGATAATCCGTCGTTCATCTCATTCTAATATATGTATTAATATATTATAAGATCAAAGAATTTATGATTTACTGTATACACACATATGTATGTTGAAGTATATTTGTAGTATAATTTAAGAAAAAATATGTATGTTTATGTATTGAGCGGGTCGGGTCGGGGCGGGTCAAGGCGGCACGGGTTGTTGGTCCCGGTTGTACTGGATACAGTCTAGAGGGGGGGGGGGGGGTGAATAGACTGTATTGGTTTTTAACTTTTTCAAGCTAAGTACCGGATTTAACAGAATAGCCTGTTCTGTTGGCAGAACAGACTGACAGCGGATGAGGTTCTTGTAGGGAGTTCTGTTAGGAGCCTCAGAGAAGCAAAGGCAGTAGGCCTTCTGTTAACTCACAAGACAAGTTCTGCTGAACACGGATACCAAGTCTTTGGAGTTAAGCAGTTTAAATAAAAACGATAAATAATGCAGTAAGTAAATGACACCAGGGCTTTTTATAGTGGTTCAAGGAACAACTTGTTCCTCTAGTCCACTGTTCCACTAAGCTTGTAAAAACGACCGTTTACAACGCCTTAGCCCTATCACTTAAGAAGCTCTTCACGTCTTCTTCAAGTGTAGATGTCTTCTTGGATGCACTTCTGGCTTCCCTAAGACTGGTCCTTTCAATGAGCTTTCCCGGAAGTATCACCACTTCACTGCCCCAGGTACTTGGACGTCCTTCTTGTGAAAGAAGAGGTTCTATTGAGAACAGGGGTTCCTCCAACTTGCTTCGTTACAAAAGATTTGTATATGAAGAGCTTGAAGAGTTGAAGAACGATGAGAACTTTGCTTGAGTTGGAAGTAAGGATCTTTCCAACGTCTGCCTTCTCTTGTAGAAGATAATGAAGATTTAATCTCAAGGAGGCTTTTTGCGTTTTTAGCGTTTGAATATTTTGTATGCGCACAGTTGTTGCAAAGTTATCCGGTTGTTCTTCGTAGTGTATCTTTTATACTGAGGTTGTCTTCCCGTTGGAGGAGAAGGAGGACAATTGCATTAAATGAGCGAGCAGTTGACTTGACCAGTAGGACCCGGCAAAGTTGGCGGGTTACTATTTTGGGATAAAGTTATCCTAACATTGCGGCCAATCATTTTCAATTACTCTACAGAGTACGGGAGGCATTAAATGTGCATTTAATGCGCGTACTTTAGCTTTTCCGTTCAAGACTCCTAGCCGTTGAAGGAATATTCCAGTTGGTTTACCGACTTGTTGAAATTCTTCTAAGTGTCAGGCCTTCTGGTGTCTTTAACAGAGAGTTGATCAGAGAAGGTCTTGAGCACTTCTTTTGAAGAAATATCCAACAGAGAACCAGGAGGGTTTCTGTCAGAGTAAAGGCTAACAGAGACCCTGAGGTCTTCTGTTCTGGAGCAGAGAACCAAAGGTCTTCTGTTCAACCAAGGCCTTATCAAGGGACCTCTGTCAGGGGGGGTCTTCTGTTCTGGAGGTCTTCTGCTCTGGAGGCCTTCTGCCAGTCGATTATACTAAAGAACTTTTACAAAGGAAAAATCTAATACATTAAGTCTAAAGAGGGATACTCTAAAGTCCTAATTAGTATAGCATCATCAAAATCTAATTACAAATATTCCTTACACGGGTCAATACTAATACCCGGACCCGCCCCATTTGGAAGATGGGCCAGGCCGGACCCGCCCCAAATGTCTCGGGCCAGGGCGGGTCACTGCGGGTCGGGTTTTTTTGACATCCCTAGCCTTGAATATGGATGCTACAGATTGGACATGAGACCGCAGTAAATCATTCTCTCTCTGGATACATGCGATTCTTTGAGCCATCTCCCATTGGATTTCTTCCTTTGCGGCTTCGAGCTTCTCGTGGAATTCCATCATCAAAGAATTGGTAGTTTCGGCTATAATCACTCTTTCATGCACGATGCCCCATAGTGGGCGCCAAATTTTTTATGCAACTAATAAACTAGTCTACGAGACGATGTGAACTAAGAAGGGTTCGTATCTTTATATAATATAAAGTAGCAGAGTTGCTACAGTTTTTGGAGGTAAAATTACTGTTGGGTGTGTCTCGGAAAAACGAAGAAATATCAATTAAATAAAATAGCTAAAAGAAAACAGAAAATAGCTGGAACAGAGTTTAGCCAGAGCTTGTGCTACGCACGATGTCCTTAAAACGTATTCGTCGCCTCCCACGGTGCTAGGAGCGTTGCAACGACCATTTCCCAGGATACGGTGGCTAACGAACTAACGTTTGAGCACGAAAACGAGAGTTCTGGCGAACGGGAACAAAGGAAAAACACTTAGGAATTTTTCGGAGAGCTGCGGGTGTTTTTCAGAGCAAAAACGTGTGTATGGTTGCTTGTGAACGTGTAAACCCGTGTGTTTGTTGCAAAGCACCTGCCAACTCTTTATAGGAGAATTTGTTGTGTGTTAAATGGAGTGTTGATGGACCTGAACGTTGGACATCAATGACCAGTCCGTTGGGCATTGAATCATCCATAAACTGTCCATTTAACGCATCATTAAAAGATAAGAACGTTGAGCATTTATTGCTGTAACGGACCAGAAGACCTCGAGCCTTTCTGTTGCGACAAGAATACCTCAAGCGTTTTGTTGCGACCAGAAGACCTCGAGGGTTTCTGTTGAGCCCTTCTGTTGCGGACAGAATACCTCGAGGGTTTCTGTTGAACCGAACAGAAGCGGAGCGGGTTCTGTTGAGAACAGGGTGTCCGCAGGTCACCACCGCACACGAGTCGCGGCTTTTCTTCTCTGTTTTCGGGATTTGATTGGCACCCCCTGCGCGCGAGAGAGAGCCTCTACCTTTAGGAATCTTAACTCTTTAAAAGAGGCTTCCCTTTATAAGGGGGTGAAAATCCCTTGAGTTTTCCGATGTGGTATAAAACACACTAGAAACCCATCATTTTCACAGTTTTTCCACTTCAACGAGTGAATTTCGAGAATCAATTTCTCATTCACCCGTTATCCATTTTGAGCGTACCATATATCGAATTGTAGCCCTGGAAAATTCGAAACCAATTTGACCTGACCCAAATCAGAAATGGACCCCACTCAAATAATTTCCCCAAAATGACCATATAATGCAATTTTTAACACATTTTCCAACAATCCCTCACATGAATGAAAATTGATTTTCGAGACTTAAAAAGACACGAAGATAGGAGGACACGTTGTGTTCACCGGATGATCCTTTCATACGGAGAGGTAGGTTTTATCCTTTGAACCTTCCACTGCAAAGACACATTAATTTACTGGCTGTCTAGTAGACTCGATGTCCTTGAACTATACTGCCGTCGTGTAAAAATTGACTTATCTTTACACAAGAACCTTCCAACTTTGTTCTGCAAGAGTTTCTAAAGAACCGAGCCTATACAGTTCTCCTTTGAAGTGGCCCTCTTCTCTCTCACATAGGTGATTCTTTCACGAGTATCTCGCATACTCTTCCAATGTTATCGAGCAGATCAACATTTTAGAATCATTAAAGCAAACATTTTTGCTAACCTCGTGCGGGAGTCACTGTTTTAACGAGGAGTGGGTAGGAGTCTGGGACCTCCACAGTGACCATCTTTCGCTCTATAATTTAGTTATCCCTTTTGAATCTAGGACAAACTAGGTTGGGTATCCACTATAGAACTTTTCAATTCACCAGCTTTAGTCCCATTCCTCGTGACAACTTCTCATGATAACGTGAGCTATGTTATCCTTTGACTTCACATAGTCAACAGTGATAACACCTTGTTGGATAATTGATACCCATATCCTATAACTAGTGAGAGTTTTAACAAGAGTGGAGAAGAAATGATGAAGAAGAAGATGAATAGTGTATAGAATGAATATTGATTGTATCAGTTGTGTAGTCTCCTAAAGGAGTATATATAGGGAAAATCCGGGTCTGGGCCTCTAATATGGGCCTGACAGACCCAGTTACATAAATGGACTGATAGTACAAAAAACTAATCTAGAACATCTGAATAATAATAATGTACAATAATATGAATGATATCCGCTAAACGTGTGTGGACCGCTGTCCAGGCCCAGTAGTCGGCAGACCGGGGGGTCGGAGTCCATATATTCCATCAGGAGTCCCCCACTCCCTGAGTCGAGAGTACTCGAGGCGAAAGGGAGTAATCCAAACTGTATCTGCAACGTTCTTTTGTCTTTGATTTCTTCCTTTTCGGTCGGGGGACCACCACCCTTGTCCATGATGGGGAGGTGCCTCGTTAAAAACCTTTACTAGGAAAAAACCCAGTGGGAAAAAATCCTAATAAAGGGAAAAAGAGTACACCTAGCGCCCCCAACATGAAACAAGGAAGGTAGGCCCCTTCCGGTATAATCACTTTTGTCTAGTTCAACCTGTCTTCATCTGACTTAGCTCTCATTCCTGCTCATGCGTGATATTTGCTGCTCATCCAGAAAATCTGACCTCTCAGTCCCCCAGTTCCCCACTCCTTGAGGCGAGTAGAGACGAGGTGAAGAATGAGTAAAGTCATCTTCGTACCTACACATTTAACATGCATATAAATTTTTTCTTGAGGTTTATGTTTCCGATCGGGAGTTCGTCACTTCAAAAAGTGGAAATGTGAATTGTTGATGTAATGATAAAATACTTAGTAGAGTGGACATGCGAGCCATTCGTACGCAACGGTCGCCACTCTTGGAATGACTAAGACCGGTCTTCGTGCCCGACTTGGTCGGGGCTTTGTGCCTGACTTGGTCAAGGCTTTGTGCCTGCTCTGGGTCAGGGCTTTAAATCCTAGTGATGGGTCTCAAGACACAGTCTACTAGGCATTTGATCATAATAATTACGTGATAGTGTGACATTTAACTGAAAAAAAATATTGATTAAAATAAATATAAATAATATTAAAATTAAATAGTACTTATCTTTTTTAAGCGGCCTGAAATTGTGGGCTGTCTGGAATGAATAGTATCCAGTAGAACTCCTTGGACCCATTTTAATTCGTGAAAAACCGACACCACATTAATGGCGATTTAGTGCTGCCCATGTTCATTTTTTACTTCCCTCGTCTGTCTGCTACCGTGTTAATAATTGACTGGGTCAAATGGAACCCACACCCCAATCAATTTGGCCATCCTCGATGAATGAGGCATCTGATGAATCACAGAGGGGGCTGCAACGGATTCCCATCAGCCTGGCTGGATGATTTGCAGCCACTGTCTCATATCAAGAACAATCCACTGCTCATCCCGTTCGTGGAGGTTTGCAGCAGCTACTAGATGCCGGCGGTGGAGCAGGCGATGAACCAGCGTCGTGCGCTGGAGCAGCAAGACGGTAGGGAAACGCGGTTGGCCAAGAAGCAGTGGCATCTCAGACTTCCGGTCAGGACGCAGGTTGTCCTCCCGAAGGGGGGAAGGGCTGAACATTTAGCGGCCATTAACAGCGGTCCGACTTGGTCGTTGGGTCTGAAATTAGTTGGAAACTCTGCCCGGACTTTGACAGTCGGGGGCTACTCGTGGCCGCACTTTCTTCAAGTTGGCTTCTAGCCCAAAAACGGAGCTTCCCAGCGGCCATTAATGGCGAAAATGGTTCGTGAAGCTAGAGAGACATGTGGCTGGTGAACGAGTAAGGGCGGCAGGAGGCGGTGCCACGCAGGAGGATGATGAGCGAGCAGCTTGTGGCCGGATTCTGAGTCGCATCTAACCCCTTCAACCACGTGCTCCTCTGGTTCAACATTTAGATCTGGCCGGGATTGCTCCAACCTCCAGATCTGGATAATTCCAAATTTCTGTTTTTTATAATTTTCAAGAACAGTTTTGGCTAATTTTTGTGTGAATGGAATGAAATTTTGGTTGTTTGGGGAGGTTTTTCTCACTTGATTGTGTTCAAACCTCTCAACGAGAGCACCATTGTTGGATAATTGATACCCATATCCTATAACTAGTGAGAGTTTTAACAAGAGTGGAGAAGAAATGATGAAGAAGAAGATGAATAGTGTATAGAATGAATATTGATTGTATCAGTTGTGTAGCCTCCTAAAGGAGTATATATAGGGAAAATCCGGGTCTGGGCCTCTAATATGGGCCTGACAGACCCAGTTACATAAATGGACTGATAGTACAAAAAACTAATCTAGAACATCTGAATAATAATAATGTACAATAATATGAATGATATCCGCTAAATGTGTGTGGACCGCTGTCCAGGCCCAGTAGTCGGCAGACCGGGGGGTCGGAGTCCATATATTCCATCACACCCGTTGTGAGGAGTTGTTTAATGGTGTTATGTCTACGACGAACGTGTCTAGACTTACCATTGTACATATTGCTATGTACCCTTCCAATTGCAGCTTGACAATCGCAATGTATGCATATTGGAGGGACATGCTTTTCCCAACTTGGAATATCCTCGAGAAAATGGCGTAGCCTTTCAGCCTCTTCAGTGCACTTATTCAAGGCTATTAGCTCAGACTCCATCGTAGATCTAGCTATTAACGTTTGTTTTGAGGATTTCCATGACACGGCTGCACCTCCCAAAGTGAAAACATATCCATTTGTGGACTTTGAGTGCTTAATGTCGGATATCCAACTAGCGTCGCTATACCCTTCAAGTACAGCTGGATATCTTCCATAGTGCAGTCCAAGGTTTTGGGTTTTACGTAAATACCTGAAAACCCGTACTATTGCTAACCACAAAGGCAATATGAGGCATGATACAACTCATTAGATACATCAAGCTTCCAATACTACTAGCGTATTCTACTTGAGAAATACACTCCACGATTTTTGGTAAGGTGTACGTTTTTATCTAATGGAGTCCTTGCCTCTTGATAATCATCCTTATTAAATTTCATAAGGATTTTATCAACGTAATGGGATTGGCTTAGCGTAAGACCATCTGGTCCCCTAATTATTTTAATCCCAAGGATTAAATCGGCCAGCCCCATATCCTTAATGTCAAATTTAGAATTTAACATGCTTTTGGTAGAATTAATCATTAGATTATTGCTACCCACGATGAGTATATCATCCACGTATAAACATAAAATGACATAGCCGTCTACCGTGCTCTTCACATAGATGCATTTGTCACTTTCGTTTATTTTAAACCCATTAGTTAACATTGCATGATCGAACTTTTCGTGCCACTGTTTAGGGGCTTGTTTCAATCCATACAATGATTTAATTAATTTACACACTTTCCTTTCTTGGCCAGCAACACGAAAGCCTTCGGGCTGTTCCATATAGATTTCTTCGTCTATATCGCTATTTAGAAAAGCGGGTTTTACGTCCATTTGATGAACTTCCAATTTATGCAATGCGACAATTGATAGTATCATCCTAATGGAATTTATTCTCGTCATAGGAGAATACGTGTCAAAGTAATCATGGCCCTCACGTTGCTTGTATCACTTGATTACAAGTCTGGCCTTGTTCTTATCGATGGAACCGTCAGGTTTCATTTTTCGTTTAAAAATCCACTTGGATCCCAAAGGTTTATTTCCCGGAGGAAGATCAACCAATTCCCATATGTGATTTTTAAGGATAGAGTCCACCTCGCTTTTGATGGCTTCTTTCCACATAGGACCTTCGGTAGACGTCACGACTTCCGTATAAGTCTGTGGTTCATTTTCTACCAAACATGTTTGAAAGTCCGATTCATTTTCTACCATACATGATAGAATGTCCGAGTCAAATTTTACCAAGTAGGTGAGAAAATCCAGTCCGAAGGATTTTTCAACTCTAGCACGCTTGCTACGTCTGGGTTCGGGTTCTTCTCCGGACCCCTCGCTAGTATTTTCCAAAGCTACGTCAAATGTTCGTTTTGACGTGCTTGGTCCTTTGTTGGATTTGCATGGAAAAATGAAGAAATATTAATTAATAAATAAAATAGCAACAGAGTTTAGCCAGAGCTCGTGCTACGCACGATGTCCTTAAAACGTATTCGTCGCCTCCCACGGTGCTAGGAGCGTTGCAATGACCGTTTCCCAGGATACGGTGGCTAACGAACTAACGTTTGAGCACACAAACGAGAGTTCCAGCAAACGGGAACAAAGGAAAAACACTTAGGAATTTTTCGGAGAGCTGTAGGTGTTTTTCAGAGCTAAAACGTGTGGTTGCTTGTGAATGTGTAAAACCGTGTGTTTGTTGAAAATCCCTTGAGTTTTCCTGTGTGGTACAAAACACACTAGAAACCCATCATTTTCCCAGTTTTTCCATTTCAACGAGTGAACTTCGAGAATCAATTTCTCATTCACCCATTATCCGTTTTGAGCGTACCATATATCGAATTGTAGCCCTTAACAAGGACAATCCGAAACCACTTTGACCCGACCCAAATCGGAAGTGGACCCACTCAAATAACTGTCCCAAAATGACCATTTAATGCAATTTTTAACACATTTTTCCAACAATTCCCGCCCATTTGAAGGGCATAAATGGCAAAGCATGCGATTGAAGGTTAAAGCATGCGATTTAATTAGGTTATAAATTAGATTACTATTATTATGATTGATGGATACTTCTTTGTTAAGTGTGAAGCTAGATAATATTAAGTGTGAATACTTCTTAGTTGTTAAGAGTGACACTAGAGAATATTTAAAAAAAATAATTGAGACAATATGACAGAAGGCTAACGTAACAACTTTTTTTTATTTAACTAAAGTACACATTACGTATGTACCACCACGATAAAACATAATTATAGATAAGTTATTTTTCTACTCTAAATATACCTGTGCATCGCACGGGTACTTCGTCTAGTAAGAATTAATCTCAATAATCTGAATTGTAAAGAATACTCTGTATAGTAATGAACAAAAGAGCTTGAAAACAAAGTAGTACTCCCTCCGTCACATTGAACTTTGCTAACTTTCCCTTTTTTATTGTCCCAAAAAACTTTGTCACTTTCATATTAAATCACCTAATTTGTGGTTCTGCGCATTTCTCTCTCCTCTGCACAAATCTCAATCACACAGTTTTTACTATTCTTATTTCTCATCTACTTTGCACTTGACAAAGTCAACCGGGACAGATGTAGTATATGTGTTCTGATCTGATAGATTATCCACTGCAAAGTGTATCGACTAGTCTATTTATTCGTGGGATTACTTCTTCAGCTCATCGCCCAACTGTCCGACAAATTCGGCTCATATGCCAACGTATTCGGAAACAGCTGTTCGATGTTATCTCCTTCTTTCATTTCTTCCTACTGGGTCATGCTTATCCATTTAGCTTTGCACTCCATTCAAGTTGGGCTTCCTATTAACTTCTTCAATAGATTTGGGCGGATCCATCGAATTTATGTAATAACTCTTGGGCCGAGAGGTTGCTTTTCACGTCATTTTGTAGGTGAGATGACGACTTTATATCCTTTAACTTTTAGATCTTGTATTTGACTACTGAATGAACATGAATGAAGGCTAAAAGGTCAAATAGGTACTTGAACTAACTTAAAGTGTTCAATTAGCCCCTTATATAGGAGGTTCTGCTAGGTCGTCGCCAATTGGGGCGGTTCCAGGTGGAATTTTTTGATTATTTTTTTTGAGAATCTTGTTCATTAAGTCTAGTTTACTCATACCAAATTTCAGCTAAAAATTCAACCGGGAAGGCAGTCAAATGATTTTTTGAAGATAACTGTGCAGTTAAACAGCGCAGTACATTTCGAAAAATCATTTGACTATCTTCCCGATTTAATTTTTAGCTACAATTTTATATGGGTAAACTAGACTTAATGCAGAAGATGCTCAAATATTTCAGCAAAAAATTCCATCGGGAACCGCCCCAATTGGCGACGGCCGGACAGAACCTCCTCTGCACAAATCTCAATCACACAGTTTTTACTATTCTTATTTCTCATCTACTTTGCACTTGGCAAAGTCAACCGGGACAGATCTAGTATATGTGTTCTTGATCTGATATATTATCCACTACAAAGTGTATCGACTAGTCTAAAAATTGTTTTATATCGATGCTTTGTTTGTGTTGTTCAGATCAGTTGTTTATCAATTTACCCTGTTCATTTGTTAAAATTCTACGGTTCATTTTCTTTAGTTGTCAAATTTCACATTATGCTGAACATCACAAATAACCTGTTATTAGAGCATCACAGAGACACTAGTCGTTGGAGGCACAGAAGAACTGATTATAACTAAATTTATGAACCCAGAAGAATTGTTTCTAGAATTGAAAAAAAGGCAACAAACAACCTGGACAAGAAGATATTTTGTTTCCTCTTATTTTCAGCTGAGGTAAGGTAGATGATGGAACACTCCCTCTAAAAATCTTGTTAATATTTAAAAGCAAAAGAAATCTTGTTAAAGTAGTTCCCGCTAAAAAACACTCCCTCCGTCCCTTAAAACTTTGCCAAATTTGACTGGCACGAGGATTAATAAAGTAAAAACTGTGTGGTTGAAGTTTGTATAGAGAAGAGAGAATTAACTGGAACCACAAATTCTT
The DNA here is from genome assembly GCA_945859875.1 of Cuscuta europaea. Lineage (NCBI taxonomy): Eukaryota > Viridiplantae > Streptophyta > Magnoliopsida > Solanales > Convolvulaceae > Cuscuta > Cuscuta europaea. The sequence continues at coordinate 4,607,416 of CAMAPE010000054.1, read as the reverse complement.
TACTTAAAAGCAAAAGTGGCAAAGTTAGTGGGACATCCAAAAAATGAAAATTGTCAAAATTTTATGGGACGGAGGGAGTATAAAAGCGAAAGAGTATTTTCCCACACAAAATTATAAAGTATATATTCTCTAAGAGATTTATGGTACATTACTTGTGACAACACCGGTAATGCATCGTAAAAAACAAATACAAAAAAATGTAATCATTTCACTTGATGGAAATGATTTTAGGGTTCTTCTACGGTACCTTCCTAAACAAACAAGGTACCGGTACCCAATTTCTTTTATCCAATCACATAATACTATATATGAAGCCATGTACCTAGCCTTCTTAGGATGTTTTTACTTGGACTGTAATTTGTTGGTCTGGTCTGATCTGGTTTGGTCTGAACTGGTCTGGTCTGGTTTCTTTGTATTTTTATAACTATCCAAGTCTGGTCTGGTCTGAACTGGTCTGGTCTGAACTGATCTGGTCTGGTCTGATCTGGTCTGATCTAGTCTGGGACGAATTACAGTCCAAGTAAAAACATCCTTAGTCATATACGTAATAAGTAGTACTCCCTCCGTCCCCCTGTTATTGTCCCATTTCCTATTCACTTGGTCAACACAGATCACTCTTAATCTCTTACTTTATGTATCAAATTTTTATCAAATTTGATTCTGGTTTTGCGACTTTGTATATCTTTTAATGTAGTTTCTGAATATGTAATTTTCTTTTTCTAAAAATAATTTGAGTGCGGACAGGGATCTGTTTGCTTTATCGTCGGTCAAACATCGTAAATCGTAATGGGACAATAACAGGGGGACGGATGGAGTAGTATACTAAGTTCCATTATTTATAATTTAGTCCCTATTAAAGCAGTTAACAAGTAATGAAAACTACCGACCAAATATTTGTCCACCCATTTCGTATTTTCGTTCGTTTAATTTCCTTCTCATTTATGGAGTATTGAATTTTCTCTACACCCTATTTTCTTTTGACAACAACTATCATATAACGATACAAAATATCTCTACAATCTTATAAGAGTGAATGAGAGTAAAGGTTGTTTGGATATATGAAATGTGTTGGTGGTACAGTATAGCTAGATTCAATTGTACATTCATTTTAAAGCATTGTACCCCTTAAATTATATTCTAACTTTCTAATTTTCTTCTGTTAGTCTTCACCTCTTTAAACTCCCGTTAACTTTTCATTTCTCCTTTGTTGCTAACAATTCAACTTCAATTGGGTTCGAACAGAGCTAATTTTACCCAATTGAATTGTTTGCTTTAATTTCTTATTATTACCCTTTTTTTCCCTTTTTCTTGTTATTCACCCTTCCCCCAATCAACGCTGGTTATAGATCCTCGGAATTATGGAATTTCGACCATCGGCGGAAATCAGCTTATAATATGATCTATCAGCTTGTAGAATAGAAGTCTTGACCTTCGAAGTCCTTGGCTTGTTTATCCGGAGTATTTAACTGTATTTTTATCTACATTCATTTTATAAAATTCCACCAAATTATATACTACATATGTCCCAAATTAATTTTCAAAATTGACTTTTTTTATCGAACAGTTTCATTTCATTCACTTAATTAGGATGCTAATTTTTAATTATATTCTAATTTGGAGTTAGCAACTTTGACGATATTTTAATGTAGTTTCTGAATATGTAAATTTTAATTATTAAAAATTCAGCTAATTAGCAATCGAGAGGATTTAACTTTAACAATGATTGACCAAAAATTGTTGACTTTGCAAATCAATTTGGAACGGATGTTTACAACAATTCTCTTACGGTAAAAAATGTGAAACCAGACATGCTATTTGAAATAATGTAGGGTTTCATATGTTTGGTATGTTAGTCAATTAGAATTATGTGGCGACAAACTTTTTCTCACAGCCCAGTAAATAGTCTTATATTGTTACTGAGCAAGTCTGTTAGAATGCAAGCTTGAAAATTTAGGATTTAATTAATAAAACGGCAAAACTAAGGCATATATAACTTTCCCTCAGTTTTGTTATTAATTCACTGCTAAAATTAACATTTAACTGCACCAATTTAACTACACCTACTATAATAGTAATATCACTGATGGTACTAATAATAATATTTAAAAAAACAACAACAATAATTTTTTAAAATATTTGGTCTGATTTAAATGTTTTTATCTAATCTGAATATTATTACCACCTCCGTGTCACTAACAGTGAGACATGATGATGCGGTACGGTTATTAAGAAAATTAGTTTATGTGATTGATGTTGAATTGATAAAGTAAGAATAAATGATAATGATTTAGAATCATAAAACTTTACCAAATTTGATACGGAGTATGATACAATCTTAATAAAATGGATCGAAGAGGAAAGATGAGACAATCACTAACATTTTTTCAGTAAATTTGAGTGGGCCCATAGCTGACTTAGGCCCTCGTGCCTACGCCCCTGCTTCATGGATCCCACTCTAACCATGGACGACATCTGGACCTTTTAAATGGAAGTATGATTACAACTTTCTGAATTACTGGTGGATCAGTAGTTAGTGATGATTACCCACCCTCATGACCCATCATTTTGGAACCGGACTTGGGGTACACACTTGTGTACACACTCTTACACACTCGTCTCTGTGTAGACGTTTTTTTTTGTCTGTCCCAGACAAAACGTATTTGTCAAACATGTTTTGTCTGGGACACACAAAAAAAACATCTACATAGACACGAGTGTGTAAGAGTGTGTACACAAAGTGTATACCTTTAGATTTTATCATCATTTTGTACAATTCATGATTTAACTAATTTGTGTGCTTTCAATCATTTTCAAACATTACTTCTCAGTTCTCAGGAACTGATTACATTGCAACCATCGTAATATATGAAATTCCTTTCATTAATTATTAGTGTTCAAGCGGCTAGCATTACTTCTTCTTTTTTTGAAAATAGCTAGCATTACTTCTATGCACAAATTTATAATTAAGAAAGAAATTCATATATTAGCATTATAGATAACAATGAAAAATGTATACTTGATTAGTGTTTTCAATTTTATCTATATGTTTCTTTTATAACGTTGTTTAGAGATATTATTTTCGATGGCGCAGTGTCGTCTGCCAAATTTATATTCACCATCATCTTCGATCGGGCGTTCATATGTGCTAATAAGAGGTTTGCATTGATATCTTCATCAATCGAGAATATGATTTTCATCTGCGATGATATTGTGACGAATCACCCCCTCCTGAACCACCGTTGTTCCAAGAAGTTGAGATCACATGGACTGGTTTCTTTCCGGTGGCTGGCAGAAGCGAAATAAATTCTACACTTGACTCCTTACCGGTGGCTGGACAAATCGGGATGTTTAATACGAAGTAGTTTGTTTGAGAATTATATATTATGTTCGTAGCAGGAGCTGTCGACCTGAATGTAGAGTCTATTTCTTTGCGGGATTAGCGATTCAGCTTTTTCAATTTGAATCGTCTGTTTATATGTCTCATCTCATTGTAGCTTTGAGTTTTATGATTGTAGTTGTTATTGGGCATTTTCCCGATCGCGCAACGCGCGTTACGTAACTAGTACGAACATACTATCCAAGACAGGACAGGTCGAAAAGGAACCGATTTGGATTGGAACCAAAATTACCGAAGTGATTGGACTAAAGATTGGATTGGCCGGAATGGTTCAGTTTCAAACCGGACAACCAATATGGACCGTAATGTTATTTCAGTTAAGTTTTTATGCTTCATCTTCAACAAAATAATTTATGACTAAAATAAACATGATATAAATAAATGTGACATTTTAAAATATATGTTGTGACTATAGTAGTAACTTAGTTATAGTAACTTATGTTCAGTTTTTACATTTAAGTATTCGTGACACTTAATGATATTCTTGTAAATAAGTTTTATTTCGATAATATATTTGGGAAAAAATCTAATAGAAATTATTAACTTTCGATCAAGCATGGAACTCAACCCCTTTTTCACAAGACTAAACAAGATCCTGTTTGGTAAACACTAAAATTGGTTGAAATGGATAAATTCGTTGAAATTGATGAAGTTCTGATTGAAATCTGTTGAATTATGTAAAAATTATATTTCAAATATATTTTATTAATAGAATAAGGAAGAAATTATATTAAATAGTTAGAATCATCTCCTATAATAACTTCATCAATTATGCTAGAAAAGTACTAACAACCTTACTTATTTTGATTTTGATAATTATAAAATTCAGTGCGCAAAATTAAATTTTTTTATATTTGGTGAAAAAATTGGTTGATAAGTCTAACAAGCCAAAAACACAAGTCGTCAAACGAGTCGTGAACTTGTTTTCTAGACCCGCCATTGGATCAGAGTGTTGGATAGATCAAGAAAGACTAAGTGCATGTGTCTGTGCGTGTTGGGTAACACTGAAATTGAGGGAGTACATATTTTATTAATAAAATAAAGAAAAAATGTACATCAAGATAACTAAAATGATCCTCCACAGTTACTCTAGTCAATTTAGTCACGAAAGTAACTCTAACTTAACTGGATCATTTTTAGTTATTTGTAATGTAATTTTTGCTTTCGCATGATTAATTGTGTAATAATAATAAAAAGTAAGGTATGACAGAATAAACCAAATGGTACTAAAATAAATGAATAGAAACTATATATTTAATTAAAAAAAATTGATTGATAAAACAGATAAACTAAAAACACGCTTATGATTTATGAATAGATGAATAAACCAAAGGGTACAAAAATAAATGAATAGAAACTACATAAATAACAGTATGCAGGATGCATAACGAAATTATGTGGATGGAGTGCAGAGACTCGATGGGTAGTTTTCAGAAGGGCTTCACAGCCTAACCGTCACTTGACCTGCTAACTGCTTAGCTTGTTGATTAGGGACTACAATGCAATAATCAAACTTAGTATACTAATATAGGAGGGTTGCGTGGCTTCATACTAGTATTTGATTGGCTAAAAAACTTTGAGTACCGGTACCTGTTTATTCAAGAAGGTACCATAGAAAAATGATTTTATCCGGTCATTGTGCCCCTGTTCCTGTAACCGTCGGACTGGACTAAACCTGGTGCGATTTATTTGAATGTAGAGGAAGGAAGAGATTTTGCGCGGGAGCAACCTGGGGAATGAGAAACTCAAATTGATTCAATAGTATACACGTACATTTGACAGTATACATTTCCTTTCCCCGGCCCACACCGTAAAAATATGTGCACATAGTACCTATTATATTGTATCCTCACATTCAATGGAGCAATGAAGATTGATAATTGTTGACCAAATGAATAATGATGTTTAACATGGTAGAATACAAGGATATATTTTCTCATGAACAAATATATTGTTCTTTGAGAATTAATATCCCCATATTCTACCATGTTGGACATGACATTCATTTGTATTTTTTACAATTATTTTTGAATTAGTGAACCAATGATACCTTGTTTTTTATGTATTACTCCGTACAATTTTTCAAAACATGGAATTAATAAATCAAGGATACTTGACTTTGTTTAGACAATATATTTAGTCCCTCAATTATCGAAAAATATCACTATTTAATTGTTCAAACCTTTATAAATTAATTAAATGAAACAACAAATGGAACCTTTTTTTAGAAACAGGGTGCAGTAATGTGAGTGTTAATTTCCGGCTCCCAGGAGTAGTACACAAGCACAAAGTAATCTCAAAAACTGATTTTCTCGATTACCATCTAATTAAGAAACGAAATCTTAAAAACATTTCAAAATTATGAATATGGATTTTTATCATGTATGGATTTAAGCAATGAATTTATTTAACTCTTATTTAGCTCTATAAGTCAACGTTTCAAAATATAAGGTAAGATATGATTATTAGCTCCAAGCCACAAGCTTCTCTTAATCTTTTTATTTAATTGATTTTCTATCTTGGATTTATACACCAAAAATTTGTCAAAGTCTCTTATTTACATTTCAGCAAATAAATTTTAGTGTATCTAGAAAAATCATCTTTGAAGGTGACATTATATTTTTTACCACTTTTCTAGTTATCGTGTTTTTAAATCACCTAAATCTATATGAATTAAACTAAGCAATTTGGATTCCTATGGACCTGAACGTTGGACATCAATGACCAGTCCGTTGGGCATTGAATCGTCCATAAACTGTTCATTTAACGCAGCATTAAAAGAGAAGAACGTTGGGCATTAATTGTTGTAACGGAAGAAGTGCGCGACAGAAGACCCCAACAGAACACCCCTTGGAGGGTTTCTGTCCGAAGCCAACAGAACCCCCTTGGAGGGTTTCTGTCCGAAGCCAACAGAACCCCTTTGGAGGATTTCTGTCCGATGCCAACAGACGGCATTCGTGTCCGTAGGTCGCCCGCGCACACGAGTAGCGGTTTTCCTTCTCCGTTTCAGGATTTGATTGGCACCCCCCCTGCGCGTAAGAGAGAGCCTTTCCCTTTAGGAATCTTAACTCCTTGAAAGAGGCTTCCCTTTATAAGGGGGTGAAAATCCCTTGAGTTTTTCGGTGTGGGATAAAACACACTAGAAACTCATCATTTTTCCCAGTTTTTCCATTTCAACGAGTGAACTTCGAGAATCAATTTCTCATTCACCCGTTATTCGTTTTGAGTGTACCACATATCGAATTGTAGCCCTTAACAAGGACAATCCGAAACCACTTTGACCCGACCCAAATCGGAAGTGGACCCCACTCAAATAATTGCCCCAAAATGACCATTTAATGCAATTTTTAACACTTTTTCCAACAATCCCCCACATGAATGAAAATTGATTTTCGAGACTTAAAAAGACACGAAGATAGGAGGACACGTTGTGTTCACCGGATGATCCTTGCATACGGAGAGGTAGGTTTTATCCTTTGAACCTTTTATCCAAGGCTATTAGCTCAGATTCCATCGTGGATCTAGCTATTAACGTTTGTTTCGAGGATTTCCACGACACGGCTGCACCTCCCAAAGTGAAAACATATCCACTTGTGGACTTAGAGTCCTTTATGTCGGATATCCAACTAGCGTCGCTATACCCTTCAAGTACAGCCGGATATCTTCCATAGTGCAGTCCAAGGTTTTGGGTTTTACGTAAATACCTCAAAACCCGTATTATTGCCTTCCAGTGTTCATCACCGGGGTTGCTAGTATATCTACTTAGCTTACTAACCACAAAGGCAATATCAGGCCTGGTACAACTCATTAGATACATCAAACTTTCAATAATCCTAGCGTATTCTACTTGAGAAATACACTCTCCACAATTTTTGGTAAGATGAGTGTTTTTATCTAATGGCGTCCTTGCCTCTTGATAATCATCCTTATTAAATTTAGTAAGGATTTTATCAACGTAATGGGATTGGCTTAGCGTTAGACCGTCAGGTCCTCTAATTATTTTAATCCCAAGAATTAAATCGGCCAGCCCCATATCCTTCATGTCAAATTTAGAATTTAACATGCTTTTGGTAGAATTAATCATTAGATTATTGCTATCCACGATGAGTATATCATCCACGTATAAACATAAAATGACATAGCCGTCTACCGTGCTCTTCACATAGACGCATTTGTCACTTTCGTTTATTTTAAACCCATTAATTAACATTGCATGATCGAACTTTTCGTGCCACTGTTTAGGGGCTTGTTTCAATCCATACAATGATTTAATTAATTTACACACTTTCCTTTCTTGTCCTGGAACACGAAAGCCCTCGGGCTGTTCCATATAGATTTCTTCGTCTATATCACCATTTAGAAAAGCGGTTTTTACGTCCATTTGATGAACTTCCAATTTCCGCAATGCGGCAATTGCTAGTATCATCCTAATGGAATTTATTCTCGTCACAGGAGAATACGTGTCAAAGTAATCATGGCCCTCACGTTGCTTGTATCCTTTGATTACAAGTCTGGCCTTGTACTTATCGATGGAACCGTCAAGTGTCATTTTCCGTTTAAAAATCCACTTGGATCCCAAAGGTTTATTTCCCGGAGGAAGATCAACCAATTCCCATGTGTGATTTTTAAGGATAGAATCCACCTCACTTTTGATGGCTTCTTTCCACATAGGACCTTCAGTAGACGTCACGGCTTCCGTATAAGTCCGTGGCTCATTTTCTACCATACATGTTAGAATATCCGATTCAACTTCTACCAGGTAGGTGAGAAAATCCGGCCCGAAGGATTTTTCAATTCTAGCACGTTTGCTACGTTTGGGTTCGGGTTCTTCTCCGGATCCCTCGCTAGTATTTTCCATAGCTACGTCAAATGTTCGTTTTGACGTGCTTGGTCCTTCGTTGGACTTGCATGGAAATACGTCTTCAAAGAATGAAGCATTCCTTGATTCAATTATAGTGTTTTTATGTACATCCGGATTATTCGAATCGTACACTAAAAACCGATAGGCACTACTATTTTGTGCATATCCAATAAAAATACAATCCACCGTTTTTGGACCTATTTTTATTTTCTTAGGTGTTGGTACAAGCACCTTAGCAAGACACCCCCACACTTTTAAATATTGATAGGAAGGCCGTCTGCCTTTCCACAACTCGTACGGAGTATTATCATATTTTTTCCGGGGAACCTTATTTAAAAGGTAATTGCTTGTCAAGATTGCTTCGCCCCACATATTTTGTGGCAAGCCCGAACTTACTAGCATCGCATTCATCATATCTTTCAATGTGCGATTCTTTCGTTCGGCAACACCGTTTGATTGAGGTGAATAGGGTGCGGTACGTTCGTGTACTATACCCACACTAGCGCAAAAGTCACCAATTGGTGCTTCATACTCACCACCTCGATCACTCCTAACCATCTTAATCCTTCGATTAAGTTGGTTTTCCACTTCATTCTTATAAAGAATGAATTTATCGATTGCTTCGTGTTTATTTTTTAATAAATAAACGTAGCTATAGCGAGTGCTATCATCGATAAAGGTAATAAAATATTTATTACCGCCGCGTGTTTGTATTGATTTAAAATCACAAACGTCACTATGAATTAATTCAAGTGGTTCCGTTTTTCTTTCAACTGATTTGAAAGACGTTTTCGTTAGTTTTGTCTCTACACAAACTTCACATTTGTGCTTCACATCAATTGTGAATTTAGGAATGTGCTCCATGTTAATTAATCTACGTATAGAATTAAAATTAACATGTCCTAGTCTACCATGCCACACATTGGAAGACTCAAGCAAGTAAGCAGAAGGGATTTTATTATTATTATTAATAATAGTCATTACATTGAGCTTAAAAAGCCCATCACATGTATACCCCTTGCCCACATACATTCCCGACTTAGACAAAACCAGTTTGTCCGACTCAAAAACCATGCGGAAGCCATGCTTGTTCAACAACGAACCAAAAATCAGGTTTTTGCGTATTTCCGGAACAAACAGCACTTGGTTGAGAGTCAGCTCTTTTCCCGAAGTCATCTTCAGGACCACCTTGCCCACGCCTTCAACCGCGGAATGAGCCGAGTTACCCATCCACACTTTCTCACCATTTGATGGCTCAAAAGTTGTGAATAACTCCCGGTTCGAGCAAATGTGCCGGGTTGCACCGGTGTCCACAAACCACTCCTTGGAATTGGATCCAACGAGGTTGACTTCCGTAACCACAACCGCTAGGATGATGTCTTCATCCTTTTGCCCACCTTGCACCAAATTGACTTGGGAGTCTTTCTTCTTCCGAGGTGCCTTGCAATCCGAGGACTTGTGTCCATTCTTGTTGCAATTGAAGCATTTTCCATTGAACTTCGTCTTGGAAACGCCTCCCTTGGGACCGAGCTTGCTCTTCCCATTATTTTTATTTTTGGAGCCTTTTGCATGCTCCACCACGTTGGCCTTGGCGCCATGAACAATTGGGAGTTTCCCATCTTCTTCCGGTTATCCTCTTCAATCCGTAGACGGAGGATCAATTGCTCCAAGTTCATTTCCTTTCGCTTGTGCTTAAGGTAGTTCTTGAAATCCTTCCAAGCCGGCGGCAATAAATGAATAATTGACACCACTTGGAATGACTCACTAACTGTCATTCCTTCATCTCGAATTTCGTTGAAGATCATTTGCATCTCCTCAACTTGACTCAAGACCGTCTTCGAATCCACCATTTTAAAGTCAAGGAATCGACCAACAACAAATTTCTTTGCGCCGGCATCCTCGCTTTTATATTTGTGGTCCAAAGCATTCCATAGCTCCTTAGCCGTAGCTAATTTGCTATAAACGTCGTACAAAGCATCATGCAGCCCGTTCAACACGTAGTTTCGGCAGAGGAAGTCAGAATGCTTCCAAGCTTCAACCGCGTTGAAAGATTGCGCATCCACCTCACCCCCGGTTGCTACCGGCGCATCTTCGGTCAAGAATCTAGCAAGACCGAGAGTAGTGAGGTAAAATAGCATCTTTTGCTGCCACCTCTTGAAGTTTAACCCGTTGAATTTCTCGGGTTTCTCCACAGAGTTGCTTGGCACGGTCACCATAGGGATAGCCCTTTGGTTGGCCAAAGTAGATGCACCGCGTTGTGAACCATTGTTCACCGGTGCTCCACTTTCAGAGTGATTGTCGTTCAGAACATTCTGCCCAACACCAATCTCGTTTTCTTGAGAAGTCATTTTCGTTCTTTAACGTTTTTCCGAAAACACAAAAAAATAAGTTCGTTCACCAAAGTGACAAACTACGTTTTTAGATTGTTTACCGCAGTACAACAACCAAGGCAAATACGTTTTAAGATTGTTGGGTGTGTTTCGGAAAATAAAGAAAATTAATTAAAATAAATTAATTAAAATAAATTAATTAAATAAAATGACTAGAGAAAAACAAGAAAGGAGATGAAGCAGAATTAGCCAAAGCTCGTGCTACGCACGATTTCCTTAAAACGTATTTGTTGCCTCCCACGGTGCTAGGAGCGTTGCAACAATCGTTTCCCAGGATACGATGACTACGAACTAATGTTTGAGCACACAAACAAGAGTTCCAGCGAACGAGAACCAAGTATGAACACAGAAGGAATTTTGGGAGTAGCTGGAAGAGTTTTTAGCTCAAGAAAACGTGAGGAAAGTGTTGTGCGTTGTCAAACCGTGTGTTTGTTGCAAAGCACCTGCCAGCTATTTATAGGAGGATTTGTTGTGTGTTAAATGGGGTGTTAATGGACCTGAACGTTGGACATCAATGACCAGTCCGTTGGGCATTTAATCGTCCATAAACTGTCCATTTAACGCAGCATTAAAAGAGAAGAACGTTGGGCATTAATTGTTGTAACGGAAGAAATGCGCGACAGAAGACCCCAACAGAACACCCCTTGGAGGGTTTCTGTCCGAAGCCAGCAGAACACCCCTTGTAGGGTTTCTGTCCGAAGCCAGCAGAACACCTCTTGGAGGGTTTCTGTCCGAAGCCAGCAGAACACCCTCTTGGGTGGTAGACTCCGGAGCTTCCAAACATATTTGTAAAAATAAAAATGCTTTTACCTCATATACCATTATAGGAGATAGCGAAGAGCTCGTGTACTTAGTGGATTCGAAAACCATTAAGGTGCATGATAAAGGAAAAGTTTTGTTGGGTGTGTTTCGGAAAATAAAGAAAATTAATTAAAATTAATTAATTAAATAAAATGACTAGAGAAAAACAAGAAAGGAGATGAAGCAGAATTAGTCAAAGCTTAAAACGTCCTTAAAACGTATTTGTTGCCTCCCACAGTGCTTGGAGCGTTGAAACAATCGTTTCCCATGATACGATGACTACGAACTAGTGTTTGAGCACACAAACAAGAGTTCCAGCGAACGAGAACCAAGTAAGAACACAGAAGGAATTTGCAGAGTGGCTATAGGTGTTTTTAGCTCAAGAATACGTGAGGAATGTATTGTGCGTTGTGTCAAACCGTGTGTTTGTTGCAAAGCACGTGCCAGCTATTTATAGGAGGATTTGTTGTGTGTTGAATGGGGTGTTAATGGACCTGAACGTTGGACATCAATGACCAGTCCGTTGGGCATTTAATCGTCCATAAACTGTCCATTTAACGCAGCATTAAAAGAGAAGAACGTTGGGCATTAATTGTTGTAACGGAAGAAGTGCGCGACAGAAGACCCCAACAGAACACCCCTTGGAGGGTTTCTGTCCGAAGCCAACAGAACCCCCTTGGAGGGTTTCTGTCCGAAGCCAACAGAACCCCTTTGGAGGGTTTCTGTCCGAAGCCAACAGAACACCCCTTGGAGGGTTTCTGTCCGAAGCCAACAGAACCCCCTTGGAGGGTTTCTGTCCGAAGCCAACAGAACCCCCTTGGAGGGTTTCTGTCCGAAGCCAACAGAACCCCTTTGGAGGATTTCTGTCCGATGCCAACAGACGGCATTCGTGTCCGCAGGTTGCCCGCGCACACGAGTCGCAGTTTTTCTTCTCCGTTTCGGGATTTGATCGGCACCCCCCCCCCTGCGCGTAAGAGAGAGCCTTTCCCTTTAGGAATCTTAACTCCTTGAAAGAGGCTTCCCTTTATAAGGGGGTGAAAATCCCTTGAGTTTTTCGGTGTGGGATAAAACACACTAGAAACTCATCATTTTTCCCAGTTTTTCCATTTCAACGAGTGAACTTCGAGAATCAATTTCTCATTCACCCGTTATCCGTTTTGAGTGTACCACATATCGAATTGTAGCCCTTAACAAGGACAATCCGAAACCACTTTGACCCGACCCAAATCGGAAGTGGACCCCACTCAAATAATTTCCCCAAAATGACCATTTAATGCAATTTTTAACACATTTTCCAACAGTACGAACATACTGTCCAAGACAGGACAGATCGAAAAGGAACCGGTTGGGATTGGAACCAAAATTACCGAAGTGATTGGACTAAAGATTGGATTGGCCGGAATGGTTCAGTTTCAAACCGGACAACCAATATGGTATGATACAATCTTAATAAAATGATTGAATTGACCAATATGGACCAAGATTGAATTGATAAAGTAAGAATAAATGATAATGATTTAGAATCACAAAACTTTACCAAATTTGATACGGAGTATGATACAATCTTAATAAAATGGATCGAAGAGGAAAGATGAGACAATCACTAACATTTTTTCAGTAAATTTGAGTGGGCCCATAGCTGACTTAGGCCCTCGTGCCTACGCCCCTGCTTCATGGATCCCACTCTAACCATGGACGGCATCTGGACGTTTTAAATGGAAGTATGATTACAACTTTCTGAATTACTGGTGGATCAGTAGTTAGTGATGATTACCCACCCTCATGACCCATCATTTTGGAACCGGACTTGGGGTACACACTTGTGTACACACTCTTACACACTCGTCTCTGTGTAGACGTTTTTTTTGTCTGTCCCAGACAAAACGTATTTGTCAAACATGTTTTGTCTGGGACACACAAAAAGAACATCTACATAGACACGAGTGTGTAAGAGTGTGTACACAAAGTGTATACCTTTAGATTTTATCATCATTTTGTACAATTCATGATTTAACTAATTTGTGTGCTTTCAATCATTTTCAAACATTACTTCTCAGTTCTCAGGAACTGATTACATTGCAACCATCGTAATATATGAAATTCCTTTCATTAATTATTAGTGTTCAAGCGGCTAGCATTACTTCTTCTTTTTTTTTTGAAAATAGCTAGCATTACTTCTATGCACAAGTTTATAATTAAGAAAGAAATTCATATATTAGCATTATAGATAACAATGAAAAATGTATACTTGATTAGTGTTTTCAATTTTATCTATATGTTTCTTTTATAACGTTGTTTAGAGATATTATTTTCGATGGCGCAGTGTCGTCTGCCAAATTTATATTCACCATCATCTTCGATCGGGCGTTCATATGTGCTAATAAGAGGTTTGCATTGATATCTTCATCAATCGAGAATATGATTTTCATCTGCGATGATATTGTGACGAGTCACCCCCTCCTGAACCACCGTTGTTCCAAGAAGTTGAGATCACATGGACTGGTTTCTTTCCGGTGGCTGGCAGAAGCGAAATAAATTCTGCACTTGACTCCTTACCGATTGCTGGACAAATCGGGATGTTTAATAAGAAGTAGTTTGTTTGAGAATTATATATTGTGTTCGTAGCAGGAGCTGTCGACCTGAATGTAGAGTCTATTTCTTTGCGGGATTAGTGATTCAGCTTTTTCAATTTGAATAGTCTGTTTATATGTCTCATCTCATTGTAGCTTTGAGTTTTATGATTGTAGTTGTTATTGGGCATTTTCCCGATCGCGCAACGCGCGTTACGTAACTAGTACGAACATACTATCCAAGACAGGACAGGTCGAAAAGGAACCGGTTTGGATTGGAACCAAAATTACCGAAGTGATTGGACTAAAGATTGGATTGGCCGGAATGGTTCAGTTTCAAACCGGACAACCAATATGGACCGTAATGTTATTTCAGTTAAGTTTTTATGCTTCATCTTCAACAAAATAATTTACGACTAAAATAAACATGATTTAAATAAATGTGACATTTTAAAATATATGTTGTGACTATAGTAGTAACTTAGTTATAGTAACTTATGTTCAGTTTTTACATTTAAGTATTCGTGACACTTAATGATATTCTTGTAAATAAGTTTTATTTCGATAATATATTTGGGGAAAAATCTAATAGAAATTATTAACTTTCGATCAGGCATGGAACTCAACCCCTTTTTCACAAGACTAAACAAGATCCTGTTTGGTAAACACTAAAATTGGTTGAAATGGATAAATTCATTGAAATTGATGAAGTTCTGATTGAAATCTGTTGAATTATGTAAAAATTATATTTCAAATATATTTTATTAATAGAATAAGGAAGAAATTATATTAAATAGTTAGAATCATCTCCTATAATAACTTCATCAATTATGCTAGAAAAGTACTAACAACCTTACTTATTTTGATTTTAATAATTATAAAATTCAGTGCGCAGAATTAATTTTTTTTACATTTGGTGAAAAAATTGGTTGATAAGTCTAACAAGCCAAAAACACAAGTCGTCAAACGAGCCCTGAACTTGTTTTCTAGATCCGCCATTGGATCAGAGTGTTGGAGAGATCAAGAAAGACTAAGTGCATGTGCTTGTTGGGTAACACTGAAATTGAGGGAGTACATATTTTATTAATAAAATAAAGAAAAAATGTACATCAAGATAACTAAAATGTTCTTCCACAGTTACTCTAGTCAATTTAGTCACGAAAGTAACTCTAACTTAACTGGATCATTTTTATTTATTTGTAATGTAATTTTTGCTTTCGCATGATTAATTGTGTAATAATAATAAAAAGTAAGGTATGACAGAATAAATCAAATGGTACTAAAATAAATGAATAGAAACTATATATTTAATTAAAAAAAATTGATTGATAAAACAGATAAACTAAAAACACGCTTATGATTTATGAATAGATGAATAAACCAAAGGGTACAAAAATAAATGAATAGAAACTACATAAAAAACAGTATGCAGGATGCATAACGAAATTATGTGGATGGAGTGCAGAGACTCGATGGGTAGTTTTCAGAAGGGCTTCACAGCCTAACCGTCACTTGACCTGCTAACTGCTTAGCTTGTTGATTAGGGACTACAATGCAATAATCAAACTTAGTATACTAATATAGGAGGGTTGCGTGGCTTCATACTAGTATTTGATTGGCTAAAAAACTTTTTCCGTTTAAAAATATGTGTCAAAGTAATCATGGCCCTCACGTTGCTTGTATCCTTTGATTACAAGTCTGGCCTTGTACTTATCGATGGAACCGTCAGGTGTCATTTTCCGTTTAAAAATCCACTTGGATCCCAAAGGTTTATTTCCCGGAGGAAGATCAACCAATTCCCATGTGTGATTTTTAAGGATAGAATCCACCTCACTTTTGATGGCTTCTTTCCACATAGGACCTTCAGTAGACGTCACGGCTCGCGCAAAAGTCACCTATTGGTGCTTCATACTCACCACCTCGATCATTTCTAACCGTTTTAATCCGTCGATTAAGTTGGTTTTCCACTTCATTCTTATAAAGAATGAATTTACCGATTGCTTCGTGTTTATTTTTTAATAAATAAACATAGCTATAGTGAGTGCTATCATCGATAAAAGTAATAAAATATTTATTACAGCCATGTGTTTGTATTGATTTAAAATCACAAATGTCACTATGAATTAATTAAAGTGGTTACGTTTTTCTTTCATTCGATTTGAAAGACGCTTTCGTTAGTTTTGCCTCTACACAAACTTCACATTTGTGCTTCACATCAATTGTGAATTTAGGAATGTGTTCCATGTTAATTAATCTACGTATAGAATTAAAATTAACATATCCTAGTCTACCATGCCACACATTGGAAGACCCCAGCAAGTAAGCAGAATATATTTTATTATTATTATTATTATTATTATTATTATTATTATTATTATTAATAGTCATTACATTGAGCTTAAACAGTTCATCAACTGCATACCCCTTACCCACATACATTCCCGATTTAGACAAAACTAGTTTGTCCGACTCAAACACCATGCGAAAGCCATGTTTGTTCAACAACGAACCGGAAATCCGGTTTTTGCGTATTTCCGGAACGAACAACACCTGGTTCAGAGTCAGCTCCTTTCCCGAAGTCATCTTCAGGACCACCTTGCCCACACCTTCAACCGCGGAATGAGCAGAATTTCCCATCCACACCTTCTCACCATTTGATGGCTCAAAGGTCGTGAATAGCTCCCGGTTTGAGCAAATATGTCGGGTTGCACTGGTGTCCACGAACCACTCCTTGGAATTGGATCCAACGAGGTTGACCTCGATCACCACAGCCGCAAGGACGATGTCTTCATCCTTTTGCCCACCTTGCACCAAGTTGACATGAGAATCTTTCTTCCTCTTTGGTGCCTTGCAATCCGAGGACTTGTGTCCGTTCTTGTTGCAATTGAAGCATTTTCCATTGAACTTCGTTTTGGAAACGCCTCCCTTGGGACCGAGCTTGCTCTTCCCATTGTTCTTGTGTTTGGAGCCTTTTGCATGCTCCACTACGTTGGCCTTGGCGCCGTTAACGATTGGGAGTTTCCCATCATTCTTCCGGTTATCCTCTTCAATCCGTAGACGGAGGATCAACTGCTCCAAGTTCATTTCCTTTCACTTATGCTTAAGGTAGTTCTTGAAATCCTTCCAAGCCGGTGGCAATAAATGGATAATTGACGCCACTTGTAAAGACTCACTAACTGTCATTTTTTCATCTCGAATTTCGTTGAAGATCATTTGTATCTCTTCAACTTGACTCAAGACCGTCTTCGAATCCACCATTTTAAAATCAAAGAATTGGCCGACAACAAATTTCTTTGCACCAACATCCTCGCTTTTATATTTGTGGTCCAAAAACATTATATATCTCCTTAGTCGTAGCTAATTTGCTATAAACGTCGTACAAAGCATCATGCAGCCCGTTCAACACATAGTTTTGGCAAAGGAAGTCAGAATGCTACCAAGCTTCAACCGCGTTGAAAGATTGCACATCCACCTCACCCCCGGTTGCTACCGGCGCGTCTTCATTCAAGAACCTAGCAAGACCGAGAGTAGTGAGGTAAAATAGCATCTTTTGCTACCACCTCTTGAAGTTTAACCCATTAAATTTTTCGGGTTTCTCCACAGAGTTGCTCGGCACGGTAACCACAGGGATTGCCCCTTGGTTGCCCAAAGTAGATGCACCACGTTGTAAACCAATGTTCACCGGAGCTCCACTTTCAGAGTGAGTGTCGTTCAGCACATTCTGCTCAACAACATTCTGGTTTTCTTGAAAAGCCACTTTTACGTTTCTTACGTTTTCCGAAAGCACAAAAAAAATAAGTTCATTCACCAAAGTGACAAACTACAGTTTAAGATTGTTTGCCGGAGTAGAACAATCACCGAATACGTTTTAAGATTGTTGGGTGTGTCTCGGAAAAATGAAGAAATATTAATTAATAAATAAAATAGCTAAAAGAAAACAGAAAACAGATGGAACAGAGTTTAGCCAGAAAATAGAAAACAGAAAATAGATGTCCTTAAAATGTATTCGTCGCCTCCCACGGTGCTAGGAGCGTTGCAACGACCGTTTCCCAGGATACGGTGGCTAACGAACTAATGTTTGAGAACACAAACGAGAGTTCCGGTGAACGGGAACAAAGGAAAAACACTTAGGAATTTTTCGGAGAGCTGCAGGTGTTTTTCAGAGCTAAAACGTGTGTATGGTTGCTTGTGAATGTGTAAAACCGTGTGTTTGTTGCAAAGCACCTGCCAATTATTTATAGGAGGACTTGTTGTGTGTTAAATGGAGTGTTTCGCAGGTTGCTCGCGCACACGAGTCAAAACTTTTCTTCTCCGTTTTCGGGATTTGATCGGCACCCTCCTGCGCGAGAGAGAGAGCTTTTACCTTTAGAAATCTTAACTCTTTAAAAGAGATTTCCCTTTATAAGGGGGTGAAAATCCCTTGAGTTTTCCGGTGTGGTATAAAACACACTAGAAACCCATCATTTTCCTAATTTTTCCATTTCAACGAGTGAACTTCGAGAATCAATTTCTCATTCACCCGTTATCCGTTTTGAGCGTACCATATATCGAATTGTAGCCCTTAACAAGGACAATGCGAAACCACTTTGACCCGACCCAAATCGGAAGTGGACCCCACTCAAATAATTTCCCCAAAATGATCATTTAATGCAATTTTTAACATATTTTCCCAACAATTCCCGCCCATTTAAAGGGCATAAATGGCAAACAATAAACCTAAGATTTGGACGTCCTAAGATTTGGACGTATTGCAAATTTGAAATATTAAGAGCTTGCCATATATTGAATATAGTGGAGGATAATAATAATTACATGAATATTTAGGTTGTCCACCATTTGATACGTATGAACAGAATTAAAAAGTGATAATATGTTGGACATTTAACATATACAAAATTAAATACTGGAAATTATTAGAAGTGTTTACACGTATTTTACATGTAAAATCATAAATACTACGGAGTACGTAATACTGAAAATAAATCACCACATGATTATGCATTTTGCTCACATCTTAGGAAACTTTTTCTTTGAATCAGCTACTTAATCAACATGTACCTATATATAAATAGATAATCAAACACCATCTCAGGTAATAATTGTAATTAAAACAACCACATATAAAAGTTAATTGTATTGGAATGACAATAGTTTTTCTATATATGGTGAATCTCAATGGAATTCAACTCGAGTGTATTGCTTGGAGAGTTCGTGTAAGTGTGATCCGATTGTGGCAAGTTGTTGAACACCAAAAGTCACGAAACATCACCACACTAGAGATGATTTTACTCCATCAAAAGGTAATTTCGATTTTATTTCATAATTTATGAGACTAGTCATAGTTAATAATTAAATACTCCGTAATAATGATTTCATCTAAATATTTTTTACTAAACACATTCACATTATTTAGTAGAATTATGAATTTATAATACTAATATTTCCTCACCCTCACAATATTTACCAGGAAGAGAAAATTCTTCAGTTCTTGAAACCAGAGCATCAGCTGCAATGTTTATGAGTTGCCACCTACAAGCAGTAGCAAAGGGCTTTAGTCTTTTTTCACAGAAATACACATAAATATTTCATATCAGTTTATAATCTTGAATAGTTCTACAATAAGAAGCCATGCATCCATATCATAACTTCAAATATCTGATTAACTTTGTTTAGAAGCCATGCATCCATCATCCATGTCATTAGTTCTAATATATGTTTCAAATTAGCTCAATTTAATTAGAAGCCAAACATCCATATCATTAATATGAATATGCACTTCAGAAATTTTGAACTTATACGTAGTACTTCAAAAGTTAGGGAGTATGTTTTTTGTACAGAACATTTCAGATTGCATTGGTTCAACCATTTTAGACACCACATTTTAATAATTCAGGATTCACAAATATTGAATAAAGCTCAATTATAAATTTATCTCAGTTATCACCATTGTGCTTGATAAAAATACACCATGTATGTAGAAAAGATGAACTCTATTCCTATATCTATTTCTCCATTTTCAATTAATTGTTATATACTTTCTCCGTTCTTTTTTAGTTGCAACATTCACTTTTTCACGCTTGACAATGTACAACTTTGACCGACATTATATTTAATTCTCTATTAGTAAAAAACTTTTAAAAATCAGATTATGAAACTTCGTAATGAGACGAATTCAACAATATTTTTCAAAAAAAAATAACTCACATACATTAATAAATAAAATGTAGTTAAAGTCATGAATAATGTGTAAATTTGAATGTTGCAATTATTATTATACGGAAGATATATCGCAGTGAATAAGTCTAATTAGTCGGCCAACCGTGTCAGGGGTTTGTTTAACGTGTGCACAGACTGCAATCGTACACATAAGTCATAACACAATGAAAAAATGAACACACTGAAATCGTAAGATAAAAAATTAAAATGCTCATCGAGTAGCACCAGAAAATTGAACTAAACACTGGATATAAATTAAAAGAACCCTTAATAGCACGGCACGACAGACAATTAAGTTAATAATATATAATCCGAATTAGGGGTTTTGCCTGAATTCCATGTTTTTCAGATTATCTTGGTTGAATGTGTCTGTTTCTTTGATTTTTTTGAGAGGATGTTTCTTTGAAATATATGCGAGGTATACATTCTATATACATGCGGGGAGATCTTCGTGAAAGATATCTATCATCTTTGAGATATGAGCGTGTGGTCGGTCCGCGTGTATTTTTTACTCTTTGAAAAAAGAGAGAATTCCAAATATGGGAGTAAAACATACGAAATATGCTAAAATAGGAGTCCTATGAGTTACGTATGTTTCACACGGAAGTTTTAAAAGAAACTGACCATGATACCCTAAATGAAAGCAAGCCGCATGTTTTTACTTTTTACAACGCATAGAAGTTTTTAACAATTAGTAAAATAGAAGAAATTTTAGAACACACGGTGCACTAGAAATTCTATATTTGATTTCTGCTTCCACTTTCTTCCTTCTTTTGAGATTGCTTTTAGTGATTTTTTTTGTTTTTTGTTTGTTCTCTTTCAATTTCTTTTCATCTTTCGTTCTTTTGACATTTTATTTATATTTTACAATACATATTACAATTCTTTACATTTGATTTCAATCAATATATTTGTAATTTTGAGATTTTTTTTTTTGGTTTGAATATGAAATTGTCAAATCGCTATTTTAAAATAATTTTTTATCGCTAAGATAAAAAATATTGTTTTTTGGTAAACAAAAATAAATATACAACAACAACAACAACAACAACATCCAAGCCTTAGTCCCAAAAGATATTGGGGTCGGCTAACATGAATCGATACATGATATCACAATCAAAAGGAAAAGAAGGAATAAAGATAAAAAGATGAGCTATTATGAAAAGATAATATAAAAAAGATGAATATATATAGAAAAGATAAAATAAAAAGGCTGCTGTTGAGGGTAAGTCCCGTAGATCCGAAAGCCCAACACGAACTTTGGATATATCAGGAATGGCCCAGAATCAAAGCGTATAAGAAAATATAAGATCTGAACTAACTAAAACTCGAAAGCCCACTTGTATTAATTAACCAATCTGATTACAAGGAATTTCCCGATCGGTAAGTCGGAAACTATGCTTTAATACAAGAAATAAGAGCAAATGATGCTATTCTAGAGCTTGAGTATTGAAATGCCAACCCTTACAATGACTTGAAACCTTCTATTTATACTAATGGAGAGCATGGGCCGCCTCTTGCTGATTGGCCGTGGTTCCACCGACTTGGTCATCCATGCTTCCACTTGCCGATGTCATAGTCTGGCATTAATTGCACCTGGCCACTTGCTGGTTGGCCGTTGCTCGGACGGGATGTTGGGCTGTACTGAAGATGCTGTCAAATTGGCCCAAGTATGATATATAGTCCGAGCCCCGTTCGGTATGTCTTCTTACTGGGCCAACCTTTATTTGGGCCGAACTCCGTTCGGTATGTCTTCTTACTGGATCTATTCATCACAGAGTGATGGGCCCGTTGCTTGGGCCGGATATCTTGGGCCTTCCCGATCTGGGTATTGGGCCTCTAGGTCAATATCCCAACACAAGTCCCCCACTTCCGATGTCTCGAACGAAGTGAGTGCATTAGGAAGTATACCAATGTCATAATACCCCGAATGGCGATCGGGGTACAGAAGTAATCAGTTCCCCATGCTGCGATTTGACGGCTGCCGCTTCATTTCCCCATATTCATCATGATAACCGTCGTTTAGTCTTTTCATTAGACACGTGTTTAGCTTAAATGCTCCTAGTGATGTGTCGCTCTCTGATTGGTTCTCGACACGGCGGTTTCAAGGCTATAAATTAGCCCTTAACTCCTCAATTCCGGGTTTCGACTCTGCAATTCCTTGGCCTTCGTTGTTTCCTCTGCAAATTTCCCCCTGCTTCCTTTGCTCAGGTAATTTCCCAACTTCGGATTCCCTATCTTCATTTCTGGCTTCGATCGAGATGAGCCCCAAAGAGCATTCCTTTGATTCGGAGATGGCCTCTCATGGAGATGACCGTGACACCGCCATTGTAGATGCCATCCCAGTTCCGTTTGTCGGTGTTTCTACTGAGACGGCGACAAATACCAGGGCTGAGGCGGAGGACCTCCCTAGCACTTCTTCTTCCTCCAGTGAGGATTCCGATGACACCAAATCCGAGGACGAAATAGCCTCCATGGCGGCCGGACGTCCCAACGATGTTCCTCGCCATACTCTTGACCTAAAATTGATTAGGGAGAGGCGGCAAAAATTGACCTCTCACAATAGGGCCGAAATTCCGGCCCTTATCCCTGACCCGGTGGATTTCCGTTTGCAAGCCGGGCTTCACCCAATGCGTCATAGGCCCGGAATGACCATAGTCCACTTTGACTCAATTAGGGCCGGCCTTAGATTTCCGCTACACCCCTTTTTCATTTCTTTCTTCAATTTCTACGAAGTTGTACCGGCCCAGATTATGCTGAACTCTTATCGAGCAATGGCGGGTTTCATTTGTCGTTGCAAAGATGCCGGCGCCCGACCAACCCTAGAACTCTTCCACCAATTCTTCAAAGTAGCCCCCCAACAAACCCATGGCTATCTGGCCACTAGTGCCCGAACGGGACACATCCTGTTCAAAGGAAACCCAACTTCGATCAAAGGGTGGAAAGACCGGTTTTTCTTCGTGTCCATCCCAGACGGTCTGATTCCCCGCAAATGGAATGTCTTTCCCAGCAAAACCCCTGATCCTGTCCTCACTGAAGAAATCTACAAGGACGTGCTTGCTGTGGAGAAGGATAAATGCATGGACATCATGAATTATCTGACCCCCGAACGACTTATAACAGCCGGGATAGGTACTGCCCGCTCTCTTGGGTTTACTTGTTTTGATAAACCAAGTGCCTTGGTCCGGGCGGTCCTTCCCGTGCGAGAAACGTTCTTTTATTCTTTTTTCTAGTTTCTCACACGCTAGGGCCGCTCGATACTAACATTGTTCTTTGTCTTTTTTCAGCACCAAACCCAGATCTTCCTATGGATGATAGCAGAGTCATCGCAGCCGGTGGGGCCGGAAAACGGAAGAAATCCAGGAAGAATCCACAACCTACTCCCTCCATTATTCCCGCTCAGGAGGCTGCCCCTTCCCAACCGCTTCCAGAGCCTCAGCCAATTCAGCAGGTCCACCAGGATCAATTAGAGGCCATGCTGATCGATGACCGGTTCGGCTCTGACCAACTGCACCAATTTTCCCAGCATTTCGACTCCGTTCGGGGGGAACCCTTGAATGCTGGTGAGACCCATACCGACCATATTACGGTTCAGGTCGAGCGGATCTCCCTATCCGACCATGTCCATGAGGTATTAGACAGGGCCGGCTCTACAGCGAGCCAGATCTGGTCGACCTCCTCTTGGTTCAACAACTTTTCCCTTCCTCAGTTGCCGGTCGAGCAATCTGAAGAATGTCTGGCTCTGACTGCTCTGAAGGTACATTGTCTTTTGCGCTTTGTCTTTATTTTATTCTCTGTAATCAGTACTAACTCTCGAAAGGTATTCTGTAGATGGGCTTGTACACCCTTCAGATGCGGGAGGCCCGCCTGGCCAAGGAGCGGGAACTGATTGTTGCCCAGTCTTCTGCTGAGCAACATGCTGCTGCTGCCATCGCCTCTCTGGAGGCCGAACGGAAAGCCTTTGTGGAGGAAAAGCAGAGGCTGGATGCTGAGCTCGGTACCCTTCGGGTCCAACTCGCAGCTTCCCAGGCGAAGGTCCTGGCTGCTGAGGCCGCACAGGTCAAATTCGAAGAAATGCCATCCAGCATCCCGGACGGTCCCTATGAAGTGAACGTGGATCTGTCCGCCGTCCGGGACACGTTTAAATCCTCTGATGAATTCTCCATCATCAAGGATGAACATGCAAGGGCCCAAATCTCGTTCGCCTTTGGGGCGTACTTGAAGGGTTTCCCCAAAGGCGTTGGTCGGCTATCGGCAGGGGTGGCCCTCTTGGATAAGGACCCCGAGGCCAAAAAGTGGAACGACTCCATCGTCTCAGATCTTTATGGCAAAATTGGCCAGGTCTTGCAGCGTCCCTTCGTCACTCAGCTTCAAAATCATCTGGGGAGGCCGGTTCAGGCTTCTGATCTCCCCACAGATGACATTATCCAGACTCAGTTTGAGAAATACCTGCGAGCTCGGCAAAGGGAAGCCGATCAGGCTGCTGGGAGAGAGCCTGAGCCCCTGTCTGATGATGATGAAGATGAGGACGAAGAGGGAGATGAAATGGCCCCTAGCCAATAATTTATATGTACTTTTTCATTACTTGTTGTAATTTTTTTTTTCTCTAAATAGCTTGTACTTCCCGGTCAGTAGAACCGATGAATATATATCCCTTTTTTGCCTGATATTTTGTGTACTATCTTTTCTGTCTTTATATGCCCATTTTGTATTTCTTGCTCAACTACCCTTAATGCCGTTGATCGCCGTTCGGGAATTAGAAAGTTATGATTTATTTAAGGAAAAACCCTTTCTCTCTGGTACTCAGCCGTTCGGGCTTCATACCAAATTTTAGGACTTAGCACATTCTTGCTTCAGATAATCTCTCATAACGTTAATAGCCGGTTGGGCTTCAGACCCATCCTTAGGATAGCTTTTATGATGTTGATAGCCGGTCGGGCTTCAGGTCAATTTTTAGGACTTAGCAGTTTTCTTGGTTTTCTTTGCACCTGGGCTTCTTCATAACATTGATAGCCGTTCGGGCTTCAAACCAATTTTTAGGACTTAGCCGTTCTCTTGGTTTTCTTTCCACCTGGGCCTCT
Organism: Cuscuta europaea; assembly: GCA_945859875.1. NCBI lineage: Eukaryota > Viridiplantae > Streptophyta > Magnoliopsida > Solanales > Convolvulaceae > Cuscuta > Cuscuta europaea. Next base: position 4,582,100 of record CAMAPE010000054.1, on the reverse strand, counting down.
CCATAAGTTGGTAGCCGTTCGGGCTTCAGGTTGACATTTAGGACTTAGCATTTTTCTAAACAGCAAGTCCCTGTGATCTTTGCTAATTCTCTGTAAGCCCGTCCGGGGTACGTGCACAAAAAATGAATCATAAATGCCCCAGATTAATCGTAACCACCCAATGCCACGTGTTGCTCATGGATTAGGGATTTGTGCGGCACTTTCCCTATTCATAGAGAAGTGCTTCCCCTAATTTCTCCTGCTGTTTTCTCGTTTTTCTTTCGAGCTTTCTCTCTCTAGAATTCCCTTGCATACTCTCAAGCCTTCTCTCTCTAGAATTCCCAGAGTTCCTCCAGCGTTTTTATGTACTACTCCTCTAGCTCAGAATCTGAAGAGATGCCTTTGATCCGCAAAAGCAAAACATCCGCTGGTAACCAGGCCGAAGGCTCTTCGTCCCAAACACCTAAACCCGCCAATCCTCAGGCCAGCAAACATATCGAACAGCCACAGGAGGATGGATGTCTGTCTGGAGATGACCTCCAGGTTTACAACAAGGGGATGCCCGAGCGGCCACCCTGCATTGCCCTACACTTCAATCGCATACGCAAACACAAACAACGTCTCCCAGAAGATGTTGAACGGCAACTTAGCCAGTTGTTGCCCCCACCAAGAGAATACTATGCCGGATTCATTCGGCACCCTATGAGGCACAGACCGGGGCACGTGCTAGTTCACCTTGATGCTCTGACTGCTGGACTTCGGTTCCCTCTCCATTCATTCATAGTGGAGTTCTTACGCCGGGTTGCTGTACTGCCCGCTCAGTTCGTGCCCAGCACCTACCGTATTCTGACAGGCTTCATTATCCGGTGCCACGAGTTGAGGATCACCCCGAGCGTCGATCTGTTCCTTTATCATTACTGCTATCAGTCCTACTGGACGACCGAGTACCTGAAACTGGTAGCTCGTTCTGACCGTCAGCTGTTCACAGATAACGTTACCCCGCAGGCTGACTGGGAAGAGCGGTTTTTGTTCGTTCGGGTAGGTGATTCTCTGTCATTCCCGGATAGGTGGAACGCATACCCCGTTCGGGATTCCCTGCCCAGGGTGGATGCCGTTCTACGCTCCCAAGCTGAGTCTTTGCGGATGGGAGGGACCAGAAGTCTTCGCAGCTTTGTCACTACCTCGAGCATGTTATCTGCTGGAATCGGTAAGCATAGTAGGGTTTTAACCCGATCATCCTTCGCTCTCACAATTCAACTTCTTATCTTTTATTTCTCTTTCTTGTAGGTGTGATATCTCCCATACCCGTCCGGCGCTCTATCTCTTCTGCTAAAGGGAAGGAGAAGATGATAGCCGATCGTGATTCGGCGGAGCAAACCCGCAAAAAGCGCAAAGGAAATGATGGCGATCACCTGATCCCGGTCGACCATGTGGTTGACTTGACCGGGCCGGAGGTCGAGCCCAAAAGATCGGTGCCTGCCAACAAACCAACTCCGGTTTTTACTGCCACACCGATCGATGATCGGATGTTTGTTGAATTTTCAAATATGGGGCCTAGATCAGAGGGGAGGTATCTGTTCGGGCTGATGCCATCTTCTATGTGGTGTCATACTGCGATCAAGGTTACCCCGAGCTTCACCAACTTGACTCACTGGTCAGACCTTTTCGAAGCAGGTCACCAGGAAGCACTCAAGGTACGTTTCATCCCAACCCATGCCTTTCTACTATTCATGTTTTACCTTATATGACTTTCATTGTAATCTTGTTTTCAGGCTGGCGTGTATTATCACAAGGCCTTTCTTGCTGCTGAGAAGGAGATGAAAGCCCTGGCCAGCGATCGGGATGACGGCCAGGTCCTCCTTTGTGCCGCTCGGAAGTTAGCGACCGACCGCCAAGAGCAGGCCAAAGAGGGTGAGAAGGCAAAAGCTGCTCTGGTCGAGATGCAGGAGATGTCCCGTCGTCACGACCGGGAGCTTAAAGAACTCCGGGCCAAGGTGCGGGCTGCTGAATCTGCTGGCATCAAATTTGATAAGGCTGTTGGCGACCATCTGCCCGAACCCTACACGGTCAATACTTCTCAGATTGCTCAGCAATCGGTAGTGGACTTTCAACGGGGCAAGGGGCTGAACGTTGCTCTGGAGAACACGGCCCGGCAATTCCTAGGTCCTCACCTTGGTCAATTTTTACGTGAGAGCTCAGATCCTATCAAGGCAGGGATCGACCTCCTAGACAGCACGCCGGAAGGGAAATCTTTCTTGGATGTCCTGACCGAGAAAACCGTAAAGCAAAGTCAGGACCTGCTTCTGGACAGGAATCTTGAACTGATCTTAGAGCGTTTCCCCAAGCCGTTCGATCCTGATGAACTAGGCTTCGACGATCTGTTCGGGAATACGTACGATCGCGTCATGGAGAAAAGATCCAAAGCAGCGCCTGACGATGCAGTGCAGGCAGGGAGCTCTCAGCCTACATCCCCCCCGAACGGCAATCCTCCAGTAGTGTAGCCTTCTTTCCTTACGTGTTGTCTCTTTTCTTGTATATTCGTTCTTCTTGTATATTCTGGCTGGTAATGCCGAAGAATAAACTGGACTTTTTTCCTTTGTTGTATTTTTTCTATTCTTCCTTTGATTTTTTGTTCACAATCTTCTCTACGTGGCCGAACCTTACTCGGCTCATGTATCTTTATATCTGACACCTTTCCCGAACCCGTTTTGATCCATTTTCCTGTTCGTGACGCACGGGTTCAAAACTCTTAGCTGAGGTGAATTCCTCCAAGCCGTTTTGATCGTGACCACAGGGTCAAACTCTCAGCTGGGATAGGGGCTCCCTCAAAACTGTTAATACGTTCGACATTCGGTCATCCGGAATGATTTCACGTGTTAACAAGCTGAGGTGAGACTCTCTTCACAATTGTTCTGACACCTTTCCCGAACCCGTTTTGATCCCTTTTCCTGTTCGTGACGCACGGGTTCAAAACTCTTAGCTGAGGTGAATTCCTCCAAGCCGTTTTGATCGTGACCACAGGGTCAAACTCTCGGCTGGGATAGGGGCTCCCTCCAAACTGCTAACCCGTTCGTCATTCGATCATCCAGAATGATTTCTTGCGTTAACAAGCTGAGGTGAGGCTCTCTCCCTTCCAAACCCATAATTCCGATGCATTCCGAACTGTTCTCTCTGGCTCGTATCATCCATATTAGGGGTCTGAGGTAACCCTTTTCGAACTGTAAGCAAGATCACCGAAGTTGGGTCATTTCTTACTTATAGCTAAAAGGGCGACTAGCTTCCAAGTCAAGTTTTATGACTGAGGCGAGATTTTTCAAAACCATAGTTCCGATTCCCCGGGCGACAATCCGTACCTTTTCCGAACGTCGCTCGGTTAATCCATATCTTACAGTCTTGACACCATCTCCAAGCCGTTTTGATCCCTTTGCCCGTACGTAATTACAGGGTCGACTTTGGCTAAGTTGACGACTCAGCTCCCTCCAAGCTGTTAACCCGTTCGTCATTCGGTCATCCAGAATGATTCTACGTGTTAACAAGCTGAGGTGAGAATCATTGTCCTTCGAACTCCAGGCCATTTTGATCCCTTCATCAATGCGTAATTACAGGGTCAAAACTCTTGCTGAAATAATGGCTCCCTCCAAACTGCTAATATGTTCGTCATTCGGTTTTCCAGAATCGATTATCATATTAACCGCTGAGGTGAGACTATCTGAGCGTCAAACTCCTAGCCGTTGGCTGAGAATGACTTTCCTTCCATGCTGTTAACTCGCTCGTCATTCGGTCATCCGGAATGATTGAGTTAACCACGGGCACCGATTTTCTGAGCCTCAATTCTTCAAGCCGTTTTTTATCCCTTTATTCTTACATAAATCTAGGGTCAAAAACTCTCTAAACTGAGAATTGATTTTCCTTCCATGCTGCTAACCCGTTCGTCATTCGGTCATCCGGAACGATTGAGTTAACCACGGGCACCGATTTTCTGAGCCTCAATTCTTCAAGCCGTTTTTTATCCCTTTATTCTTTCATAATTCTAGGGTCAAAAACTCTCTAAACTGAGAATTGATTTTCCTTCCATGTTGTTAACCCGTTCGTCATTCGGTCATCCGGAATGATCGAGTTAACCATGGGCTGAGTTTGTGTGGAAGTTATGTCTCCCTCTCTATATCTTTTTTTTAGAGGTGGCAACAGCCGTTTTTACTGATAAAATTTCCTCAGATGCTCCACATTCCAAGTTCCTGCCGGTCGGCCTTCGGTATTTTGTAGGCCAAACGTTCCTGAAGCATACTTCTTACATACTTGGTAGGGGCCTTCCCAATTTTGTACCATTTTGCCCCCTTCGAGCGGTTTGCTTTTCTCTCTCTTTCTTAGCACCAGGTCCCCTACCTCGATTGAACGAACTTTAACCTGCTTATCAAAGTATCTTCTTGTGGCTCTGTGATACTCTTCCATTCGTGCCGCTGCCAGATCCCTTCTTTCTTCTATGAAATGCAATTCGGCCCGTAAGTTATCTTCATTCTGTTCTGGGCTGTAATGCACCGTTCGGTGTGTGGGAACTAGGATCTCCGTTGGTACTTTGGCTTGAAAACCATAGGCAAGGGCAAATGGAGTCTCTCCCGTGGCCGTTCGGGGTGTGGTCCTGTAAGTCCACACAATATAATTCAACTGATCAGGCCACGATGAGGAGTATTCTTCCAGCTTCTTCTTCATACCATCCATGATAGTTCGGTTCATATTTTCTACCTGGCCATTTGCCTGAGGGTATGCGACGGACGCTCTGGAATGCTTGATCCCCCATTTGACCAGGTAGTTCTCAAAATTTCGGCTCACGAACTGCCTTCCATTGTCAGTTATAATCTTTTCAGGGATTCCGAACCGGCAAATGATATTTTTCCAGACAAACTTCTGGCATTTAACATCTGTGATGCTGGCCAGTGGCTCGGCCTCTACCCATTTGGTGAAGTAATCTATCCCCACAATGATGTACTTGTTGTTTCCAGGTGCAGTAGGTAGAGGACCTAACAGGTCTATTCCCCATCTTGCGAATGGAAGGGCCACCGTCATTGGAGTGTAGAAAGTGGCAGGCCGTCCGGGAACCGGTGCGTATAATTGGCATACCTTACATTTCCTAGTATGCGCGAAGCAGTCCTGTTGGATAGTTGGCCAATAATACCCTTGCAAGATAATTTTTCTGGCCAGTGTCTTGGGCCCTTGGTGGCTGGAACAGATACCTTCATGAATTTTATCCATTACAGCTGCCGCTAGATCGGGTGGGAGACATTTCAGATACGGTCCACCAAATGTCTTTTTGTACAGCTGCCCGTCCACCAATTCGAACATGGAAGCCCTCCTCTGGATGCATTTTATTTGATAGGCAGGATTTTTATCTTGTGGGAGGGTTCCGTCTTTCAGGTAGTTGGTCATATCTACGACCCAGCTCGGGATGGCATAAGATATGGCCTCGATCTGGAGCACCATGATTGCTGGGGTTGCCAATGTTTCCCGATGGGCAAAATGTTGGATATGAGCCGGGATCTCCTGTGCCCGATCGTCGAACGCTGCATTCTCTAATTTGGACAGGATATCTGCTTCAGTATTTTCGATTCTGGATATCTGGTCGAGCACCACCTGTTCAAATTTACGTATCTGCTCCTCGACCATTTCCTTGTAGGCCTTCATCCTTTCTTCTTTGGCCTCAGCAGTGCCGTTCACTTGATGTACCACCAATTGACTGTCCGATCGGACTTTTAACCGATCGGCGCCCAGGGCCCTTGCATACTTTAAACCAGCAATGAGAGCCTCATATTCAGCCTCATTGTTGGTCACCTTGAAATCAAAATGAATGGAATAATATGCTTTGAACCCCTCGGGCGATGTGATCACAGCTCCAGCTCCACAACCTTTGGCACTAGATGCTCCATCCACATACATTTCCCACCAGTTATCCAGCCCGTTGTTCTCTGAATCTTTTTCTGAGGGCCGGCCGGTACATTCTGCAATGAAATCTGCCAGGGCCTGCCCTTTGATAGTAGGCCGGGGTTTGAAATCTACCTCGTATTGCCCGATCAGGAGACTCCACTTGGTAATGCGCCCATTTGCCATAGGATTTCTCAAGATGGTGGCTAATGGCTGGGTAGTATATACAGTTACCGGGTGGGTCTGGAAATACGGGGCCAGACGTTTAATGGCAGCTATCAGGGCCAATACATTCTTCTCTAGCAAGGTGTACCTGGTTTCCGGGCCGTTCAACGCCTTGCTCACAAAATAGATTGGCCGTTGAACACCATCTTCTTCTTTCAACAGTACTGTGCTTACGGCCAAGTCAGCTACAACAAGGTACATATACAGATGTTCCCCTGGTTCGGGTTTTGTCAAGACCAGGGGGGAAGACAGATATGTCTTGAAATCCTCAAAGGCCGTTTGGCATTCGGCCGTCCACTCGAAAGGGTTGGCTTTCTTCATGATCTGGAAGAACGGGATAGCTCGATCGGCCAGTTTGGATAGGAATCTGCTCAGGGCTGCTAGCCGACCGGTCAATCTCTACACTTCCTTGAGATTTCTCGGAGCCTCCATGTCCACAATTGCCTTTACTTTTTCTGGATTGGGCTCAATCCCCTTCTCGCTCATTATGTACCCCAAAAATTTGCCTCCTCTTACAGCAAAAGCACATTTCTTGGGATTCAGCCTCATATTCGCCTTTTGCATTATCCCGAACACCTTTTCTATGTCCAGGACATGGTTTTCCTTCTTTTTGCTTTTGATCAGGATGTCATCAACGTAGGCTTCCATTGTGACACCCAGCACATCTTTGAACAGCATCCCGATCATCCTCTGGAAGGTTGTCATCGCGTTCTTTAATCCGAATGGCATGACGATGTAGCAAAACACGCCATCCGAAGTAACGAACGCCGTTTTCTCCGCATCGACCGGGTGCATGAATATCTGATGATAACCCCGGAAAGCATCCATGAAGCTCAGTAACTCACACCCGGCAGTCTCATCCACTAGCAAATCGATCCTCGGCACTGGGTAGGGATCCATGGGGCACACTTTATTCAGATCACAGACGGCGCCAATGTTGAGGGTAAGTCCCGTAGATCCGAAAGCCCAACACGAACTTTGGATATATCAGGAATGGCCCAGAATCAAAGCGTATAAGAAAATATAAGATCTGAACTAACTAAAACTCGAAAGCCCACTTGTATTAATTAACCAATCTGATTACAAGGAATTTCCCGATCGGTAAGTCGGAAACTATGCTTTAATACAAGAAATAAGAGCAAATAATGCTATTCTAGAGCTTGAGTATTGAAATGCTAACCCTTACAATGACTTGAAACCTTCTATTTATACTAATGGAGAGCATGGGCTGCCTCTTGCTGATTGGCCGTGGTTCCACCGACTTGGTCATCCATGCTTCCACTTGCCGATGTCATAGTCTGGCATTAATTGCACCTGGTCACTTGCTGGTTGGCCGTTGCTCGGACGGGATGTTGGGTTGTACTGAAGATGCTGTCAAATTGGCCCAAGTATGATATATAGTCCGAGCCCCGTTCGGTATGTCTTCTTATTGGGCCAACCTTTATTTGGGCCGAACTCCGTTCGGTATGTCTTCTTACTGGATCTATTCATCACAGAGTGATGGGCCCGTTGCTTGGGCCGGATATCTTGGGCCTTCCCGATCTGGGTATTGGGCCTCTAGGTCAATATCCCAACAGCTGCAAATAATGCATATATATATAAGGATAAAAAACTAGGGAAAAAAGATGAGGGAAAAAGATTATCAAGATCACTCCTTCACGTGAATACCCGCCCTCCACTTAGTTCTCTCCAAAGTCATGCCCTCATCCAACCCCAGAAGAAGCATATCACTTCGAACTCCCCTAACCCGCCCTCCACTTGGGTCTTCCTCTCCCTCTCTTCCCTGCCTCTTCTCCACACATCTCAACTCGCCTAACAGGTGCATCACTCGGTCTTCTACGCACATGACCAAACCACCGTAGGCGCGACTCCCGCATCTTGTCTTCAATAGGTGCTACTCCCACCCTTTGTCTGATTGTCTCATTCCTCACGCGGTCTTTCCTAGTATGCCCACACATCCAACGCAGCATGCGCATCTCTGCCACACTCATCTTTTGAATGTGACATTGTTTCACCGCCCAACACTCTACGCCATACAGTAATGCATGCCTAATTGTTGTCCAATAAAATTTACCCTTCAGTCTAGTCGGCATACCTCGGTCGCATAGAAATCCTGATGCACTCTTCCCCTTCATCCACCCTGTTCTGATTCTATGGGATACATCTCCATCTAACTCACCGTCCTTCTGAATTATGGAGCCCAAGTAACGGAACATATCGCTGACTGGTATCTCCTTACCATCCAGAGTAATTCCGCTACTACCATTACTTCTACCTCCACCAAACTTGCACTCCATGTACTCTGTCTTGCTCCGACTTAGTTTGAAACCCTTATTCTCCAATGTTTGTCGCCATACTTCCAACTTTGCTTTAAGACCTGATTGCGTCTCATCAATCAATACAATATCGTCGGCAAACATCATGCACCACGGTATATCATCTTGAATTGACTTCGTAAGTTCATCCATGACTATGGCAAATAAGAAAGGACACAAGGCCGATCCTTGGTGCACTCCGATAGTAATAGGGAACTCTTCAATCCTCCCTACACTAGTACGAACACTTGTAGTACAATCCTCATACATATCCATGATGATGCTGATATACTTGCGTGATATGCCTTTCCTAGTTAAGGCCCACCAAAGAACTTCTCGAGGTACCCTATCATATGCCTTTTCTAAGTCAATGAACACCAAATGCAGATCCTTATGAGCATCTCTATACTTCTCCATAAGTTGATGAAGAAGGTGAATAGCCTCAGTTGTTGAGCGACCAGGCATAAAACTGTAACACCCCGACCCCGTAGGCCCCGAGGTAGTTACTTCTGACCTCTAGTACTGTCCTCACAAACCGCCACTAGCCTTTTCCGCGCACTTTGTCCTCACTCGTACGTGCCCTGAGAAACTTCCCAGGGGGTCACCCATTCCAAGACTACTCCCGTGTAAGCACACTTAATTTTGGAGTTCTTGGCTAATGAGCTCCCTTAAAAGGAGATGCACCTTGTTGGTATGAGTAGTACTATTAATCCGTTTAAATTAAATCTCAAGTATTACAATCACCCCCACTTAGGAACACAACGTCCTTGTTACGCCCATAAACCAATCTCAATCATATCCCAGAATCTTTTCCCCTGCTAAGTGCTCGCCTGATATCCAACGGATCAGCACACTGTCGCAAGGTTGCTCTGATACCAATTTGTAACACCCCCAAATTTCCCACCCAAAACGTTGATATAATTGAAATAAAACTTTTATTTATTGATAGTGAAAATTTAAAGAAAGTACAGCGGAAGTCTCAATAATATTGAAATGGGTGTTACCGCCACATCCGGTCATCTCTCAACCGGATGCACAGGCAACTAGAACATAACGACTAATTTAATAAAAGTAAAGTGTTTGAAAAGTAAATGTTTATTTCATGACTAGTATAACTAAGGCGACTTCTAACTCGCTCTCGGGCCATGCAAGCAATCATCACTCGACAACATCATCCTCACCTGCACAAATAAAGTGCAGAAACAAAACAAGGAAAAGAAAACAAAAATTAGCTTTAGAGCTAAGTAAGTACTACCCAACCCCGTAAAATAATCATGTTTGACAATAATAGATTTTTATATAATAATATATAAAAATACTCACACCATCGAAATTCTTTTCACTTTGATTTTTATCAAGACTACTTCTTTACAAAAATCATCAACTTCTCTATAACACTTCATAATAACTCTTCTCTTTGATTTCCTCAAAAATCACTTGTTCTCTAACTTCCTAGTAATTTAGAAGGGTGGTGCTCAACCTTTCGGTAGAGCCCGGTGGACCGTGGTTACGGACGGCCACCCCGAACAAGTGCCGGTACCACAACTGCTCTGTTGGAAACGAAACGACTACCTTAAGTGTGCACACCCCCTAAAAGGGATTCCAAGCCCCCCGAGTAGTAAGTCGTAACGAGTAGTCGGGACTCAGTCTACCAACTACCCCTGAATAAGATATCTTGAATGATTACGGACTACTACTACTCTAACTTCTTCTTAAAAGGGATCATCGATCCAAATATCACTTTTAAACTCAAACTGTACTTCTTAGTAGTAGCAGACCTAATCACCCTCCACATTTATCCGGACGTGGAAAACCGACACCTCGGATTACTCCCGAGATGTTCACTTGTTATGAAAATGTTAATTTTATCTTCAATAAATAATACTTCAAAAATACTTCTCGATTTCTCTAAAAAGTCTTGAAGGTATTTAAAAATATTTAATACCCCAAAAGTACTTAATTTATATTCCTCAACAACCATATATATAACATCTCTTCACAATTCTCATACACAAAATTCAACAATTCACACTTATTCACATAATGCATAGTAAGCATATAATACGAGGAAACAATTTTAGATTGGCAGAGAAACTTACCTCTAGTCCGGGTGCTCCTAATTCTCTTCTTCTACTCCGGTCTCTAAATAATTACCTTTTTAATTAAGATGATTTTTACCCTTTTATTTTATTTTTCGAAATCACTAATTCAATTATTTTATTATCCGCGTTAATCACTTCTTATTAATTAAATTACCTTATTAATTCGGTCGTTAATACTTAAATTCTAAAATATACGAATATAATTAATTACAATATCAAATTTCTAATTTAATAATCATCTTTTTATTTACTCAACTCCTAAAGCATATGGTATGTCCTAATATTATATCCGAATTATTTTTAATCTAACTAATCAAATATCGAAATTAGTTTATATTAACATTATTAGCATTAATAAATCCGAATTAACTAACATATTCTGATTTTGTTAATTACTTAAACACTTAATATTTTAAAGTCCGTAATTATGCAAATTTTATATTACTCTACATTAATTAGTCCAATAATTAGTGAAAACAAAATCTACCAATTTATTTAATCTAATTATGATACGAAGTCCAAACAATTATTTTAATATAATATTCTTTAATGAATATTAAACTATAAATTCATTCCATCGATAATAAAAATTTTATTATTTAATTACTTAATTAGCTTTATATGGTCCAATTTAATAAAATAGCCAAGAGTCGACTTTATAAATTAATAACCGTCCATAACTACATTTTGGTTCTATATATGGCTTAGGTTGTCCAATTATTTATTTTATAATTCATTTTCCTTAATTATTCATTTATTTTCGTATATCAAATAACCGGTCCATTTACAATTAAATATACTAATTGTTGGGGAATATTATCCCGGCCCACTATTGTTCAGAGGCCCAAGTCATCACCCGGTATGAAGCCCGGTCAGCAAGGCCCATTTAGGCCTACCCGGCCCATTTCAGCCTAACCGGCCGAATACGAATTATTTAGGCCCAATAAGGCCTTTTCAGCCCATTAGTACCTTTTCGGCCCATTAGCCCCTTTGGCCCATTGGCAAACCCTCCCATTTCCTATAAATAGGGAGGAAGGCACCCATTTGAGGGATGGCTCTTGGCTCCTGGAGTGAGATCCTCTCCCCCACCCTCTTTATTCTTTTAGATTAGCACCAAGCTCCATGAATGGAGTCTCAAACATGTATTATGTAATTGAGTGATGAGAGGGTAATAATGAGAAAGAGCGGGCTTGGACGTTAGCCTAAAAAGTCTCGTGGTTTTCTCCCTTTCCGGGTTTCCACGTAAAAATAGCTAGTTTATACACTTTTATATATTTATTCATTTTTATACTGAATCCATGATCCCTGAATATCCGAAGTTATGTTGGGCTTTCGGATCTACGGGACAAAAATTCAACATTGGCGCCATCTGAGGGAAACGCTTCAAAAAGATTCATGTTCTGCAAAATTTTTGATACGATTTTTTTTATCAAGCAAAAAACGAAGGAGAAAACAAAGAAGAAAACAAAGAAGAAATTCAAGATCCAATTCAGCGATGGGTGGTCATTGTTCAAACCACTCCGGCCACACTCCGAAAGTAATTGAGAAGGCCGAAGCAGGAGGCCAAAAAAGGTTGACTGAAATGCAACAGAACTAAATAAGATGTGAAGTGGGGCCCATGCACCCACTAGCTTGATACAGAGAGGAATACGTAGCTATCTATCCTCACGTGGAAGGCCTGACAACAAAAACACAAGTGGGTGACGTGACTGAGTGACCCTTATCCAAAAGTAAACGCCGCACCCCGAACAAGAGCTCCCGAACGCCCAAACTAACGATGGCACCTGGAGGGAGTCCAGGAGGCCACCAGTTCCAGTTCAAGAGTGATGATCCTGGGCCTAGAACAACAAGTCTCTAGAACGCCTAACCATTCCGGAGGACCTGTGGATCAGAAGAGGCCGTGCACATCAACAAGAAAGAATAACCGTTTTATGACAGCAAAGGTCCGAACGGGAGTTCCCCGAACGTCCTCCAAAGGGGCTTCACCATGCCGAATATCAACCATAAGGTGCAGCGTTTACTCCTGAATCCTGACCAGTTACGCAGGAGAAGATGGTGATGGGTTTCCAAGCTTCAATTGCCGTACATAGACCAGGCAGGCCGGCCAGGCCTCGAACGGCTAGTATAGTGCTTTGCATCCAAAATTATTCCCATCAGGAGGGAGAAGATACAATGAAGACAAATACACCAGACCATTAGTATGTATTATCTCCCGAACGAGAGCTTGCTGAACGCCCAAACCAACGAACCACGCCCTGCCACCCCGTAAAAGCCACGCACATCAAACAGGGGAAAGTAACCGTTCCAGCATAGCAAGGACCGAATGAGAGTTTTTTCTGCCAAGCTAGTTCCGTACCCAGGTGTAGCCCAACCAACAACAGAACCAGGGGAAGGGCTTATCATACCTCGATGTTGGCAGATCGACATAATTCCGAACGGAAGAATAGCTATTCTAGAAAAAACTAAAGAAATGAGGCCACGATGGGATGATCTGAACTGGCATATTCTTACCCGAACGGTCTGGAAATCCTGATATTGCAGCAGCCCCTCAATCAGAAGATTTTCGAAATTCCCCCATAAGATATCATACTATCCCCGAACGGGAATATATTCACTGGAAGGCAAATCCCTGAAATCAGGCCATCACCACACTAACCGCCTAGTTTACTGAAAATTACCTCTCGGACGGGAAACACCAACCAGTACAGTTTGGATGCGCACTAAGGCAGCTCTCCCCACCGAACAACATCCTCCCCAATGATAAAGATAGATCCTCCCGTTCGGGACATTCTGCCGTTCTTGCAGAGCTTTGCCCACAAAATTATTCCTGTCCAGATTAGAGGGGGAAGATACAATTAAGACTACGGATTATCTCCCGAACGGAAATACATCCTGAATAGATGAAAATGGACAGCAGAGTAGATCACCTGCTTGTTACACCAATCAGAGTACCACTCGGTCTCCAGACAGATGTCCGTAGAAGGCTTGCCAACCAGTGGCCGAACACCGTTCGACTCCTCCTAGCCCTGTCCGGCATCCTCTTGCTCAGTACCCGTATCTTGCCCTGCGGCCGTCAAGGTCAGCTGTTGTTGGTTTTCAACTGGGAGAACAGAAGATTGCCTCCACCACAGGATTGAAGTATGAATCAGGAAGGAGGCACTTTCGAAGCAAATTGCCGAACGGGTCAGTTCTGGGCGGCAGATTGTGGGTTACAGTGTTGACCTCCCAATTTTGATAAAGAGCTTTGGTACGGGCCTTCAGTTAGTGGGCTACAACTTGTGAGTGATGGAACAACAACATGGGCCAAGTTAGAAAGTGATCGGATTGCTGAACTGCCTGATTAGTATGATCGGAGTTGCCTGGTCAATTACTGGGCTGGATCATCACTAGTCAATTAAAATCTCCGGGCCAATATTTTGGCCTGGCAGCTGAACATCAGCCTTATTCAGCTAAGTACCCAATCTCTCACTTGCAAATTAATTTCAAATAACATTTTTAGGAATGTTCGTTATCATCATTATTTCATAGGGATTAAATAATATCCCGAATTAAATAATGTTGAGCGAAGCTTTAGAGATAAATCCTCCATTTTTAAATGGTTGGTTTAGTGGGTCGATCGGCCAACGTATGACCGGGGTAATAAAGCGATCGGAGTACATCCGAAGGGTATCGCTCCAGCGACGTGTTTTAAATACATTAAGAATCCCGCTCGGCATCGAGTGCTAATACTTTAGAATGTAAATTATAGTATTATTACTATTGATTGCACAAATAGGGATTAAAAAATCCCGAATAAAATAATGCCGAAAAGGGCTTTATAAATAAGATGACCATCATTTTAAATTAAATGATTGATTTTAGTAGGGTCTATCGGCCCATCCCGTTTTTGCAACCATGGCCGGTACGGGGCGAAGTACTTAGTTTGATTAACTAAAGTTGTTATTTCTTGGAAACGCCCGGCAAACCACTAAGTGGTTCTGATAGCACCTGAGTAGTGCAAAAAATAAATCCAGGCCAAGGGTTGTTATTACCTTCTTGGCCGGTAGTCATGAACAAAAAATATAAAAGAAGTGCTATACTTGTGTATATATATGCTTGTATATGTTGTTCGGCCGTACGGCCGTATTACCATACTGATTGTGCAGTGAAATTCGTTCGATATTCTCGAACGGGGAGATCATGAGTCACATAGATGTTCATGACGATTCAGCATGGAGCGCATAGACGTTCACGACCGACAAAGAAAAGAAGAAATCACAATCAGGCAATGTCGTTTGATAAACTCGAGCAGGCAATGTCGTTTGATAAACTCGAGATGGGAAATCCATGATGTTGGCATGAAGCGCGGAGATGTTCATGACCAACAAGGAAATGAAGAAAGTACAAGCATGAAAAGCCGTTTGATAAACTCAAGCGGAGAAATCAACGATGTTTGGCATGAAGCGCGAAGACGTTCATGACCGGCAAAGAAGAGATTCATAATCGTTCGGTATGCTCGAACAGGGGATCAAGATTCAGAAATGAAGATCAAGATTCAGAAAAGGGGATCGAGATTTAGAAATGAAGATCGAGATTCAGAAAAGGGGATCGAGATTCAGAAATGAAGATCGAGATTCAGAAAAGGGGATCAAGATTCAGAAATGAAGATCGAGAATTATGTGTTGCCGAGTGATGTTCGGCAACACAGAAAATTTCAGCCCATGGTTAACACGCAGTCATTCCGGATGACCGAATGACGAACGGGTTAACAACATGGAAGGAAAATCATTCTCAGCTAAGAGAGTTTTGACCCTAGAAGTATGAGCGGATAAAGGGATCAAAACGGCTTGAAGAATCGATGCTCAGAACATCTCAGCCCATGGTTGACACGATCATTCCGGATGACCGAATGATGAACGGGTTAACTACATGGAAGGAAAATCAATTCTCAGCTAAGGGAGTTTTTGACCCTAGATTTATGAAGGAATAAAGGGATCGAAAACGGCTTGAAGAATTGAGGCTCAGAAAATCGGTGCCCGTGATTAACACGATCATTCTGGATGACCGAATGAGGAACGGGTTAATTCCATGGAAGGAAAATCAATTCTCAGCTAAGGGAGTTTCTGACCCTAGATTTATTAAGGAATAAAGGGATCGAAAACGGCTTGAAGAATTGAGGCTCAGAAAATCGGTGCCCGTGATTAACACGATCATTCTGGATGACCGAATGAGGAACGAGTTAATTCCATGGAAGGAAAATCAATTCTCAGCTAAGGGAGTTTTTGACCCTAGATTTATGAAGGATTAAAGGGATCGAAAACGGCTTGAAGAATTGAGGCTCAGAAAATCGGTGCCCGTGGTTAACTCGATCATTCCGGATGACCGAATGACGAACGAGTTAACAGCATGGAAGGAAAGTCATTCTCAGCCAACGGCTTGGAGTTTGACGCTCAGATAGTCTCACCTCAGCGGTTAATATGAGAATCGATTCTGGAAAACCGAATGACGAACATATTAGCAGTTTGGAGGGAGCTATTATTTCAGCAAGAGTTTTGACCCTGTAATTACGCATTGATGAAGGGATCAAAATGGCCTGGAGTTCGAAGGACAGTGATTCTCACCTCAGCTTGTTAACACGTAGAATCATTCTGGATGACCGAATGACGAACGGGTTAACAGCTTGGAGGGAGCTGAGTCGTCTACTTAGCCAAAGTCGACCCTGTAATTACGTACGGGCAAAGGGATCAAAACGGCTTGGAGATAGTGTCAAGACTGTAAGATATGGATTAACCGAGCGTCGTTCGGATAAGGTACGGATTGTCGCCCGGGGAATCGGAACTATGGTTTTGAAAAATCTGGCCTCAGTCATTAACTTGATTTGGAAGCGAGTCGCCCTTTTAGCTATAAGTAAGGAATGACCCAAATTCGGTGATCTTGCTTACAGTTCGAAAAGGGTTACCTCAGACCCCTAATATGGATGATACGAGCCAGAGAGAACAGTTCGGAATGCATCGGAATTATGGGTTTGGAAGGGAGATAGCCTCACCTCAGCTTGTTAACGCATGAAATCATTCTGGATGACCGAATGACAAACAGGTTAGCAGTTTGGAGGGAGCCCCTATCCCAGCCAAGAGTTTGACCCTGTGGTCACGATCAAAACGACTTGGAGGAATTCACCTCAGCTAAGAGTTTTGAACCCGTGCGTCACGAACAGGAAAAGGGATCAAAACGGGTTCGGGAAAGGTGTTAGAACAATTGTGAAGAGAGTCTCATCTCAGCTTGTTAACACGTGAAATCATTCCGGATGACCGAATGTCGAACGGGTTAACTGTTTGGAGGGAGCCCTTACCCCAGCTGAGAGTTTGACCCTGTGGTCACGATCAAAATGGCTTGGAGGAATTCACCTCAGCTAAGAGTTTTGAACCCGTGCGTCACGAACAGGAAAAGGGATCAAAACGGGTTCGGGAAAGGTGTCAGATATAAAGATACATGAGCCGAGTGAGGTTCGGCCACGTAGAAAGGATTGTGAACAAAAGAAAAAAAAAAGCAATGAAGTCACAAGATTGGGGAAAGAATCGAGTTTTATTCTTCAAACACTACTCGCCGGAAAGTACAACTTGGGCAAGAGATTATGCTACTGAATGACCCCTGATCGGGGAAGATAGAGACTGAAAACTGCCAACCTGCGCCAGATCATCAGAAACTGCTTTCTGTCTTTAGTATGGGTGGCCTGGATCATTGGAACTATGGGATTGGAAGATGGCCAGTCGAGTCGAGTCGAGTCCATGTTTGTCGAGTCGAGTCAAGTCCATGTTTGTCGAGTCGAGTCGAGTTAAGTCCATGTTTGTCGAGTTAAGTTGAGTTAAGTCCATGTATGTCCAGGTCAGGTCGAGTCGAGTCAGGTCCATTCCTTTCGACTATGGCAATGTAAGGACCATGGCAATGACCATGGCATCGTAAGTCCATATCACGACAAGGGCCACTTTTTATGCAGCACGAACGGGCTCCACAGCACCGTCGTGCCTGATTCTCGGTCAGGCTCGTCCATCCTTGATCTAGGATGACGGCCGCCGCTCTTATGCAGCACGAACGGGCTCCACAGCACCGTCGTGCCTGATCCTCGGTCGGGCTCGTCCATCCTTGATCTAGGATGACGACCGCCGCTTTATGCAGCATGAACGGGCTCCACAGCACCGTCGTGCCTGATCCTTGGTCGGGCTCGTCCATCCTTGATCTAGGATGACGACCGCCGCTTTATGCAGCACGAACGGGCTCCACAGCACCGTCGTGCCTGATTCTCGGTCGGGCTCGTCCATCCTTGATCTAGGATGACGACCGCCGCTTTATGCAGCACGAACGGGCTCCACAGCACCGTCGTGCCTGATTCTCGGTCGGGCTCGTCCATCCTTGATCTAGGATGACGACCGCCGCTTTTATGCAGCACGAACGGGCTCCGCAGCACCGTCGTGCCTGACTCTCGGTCGGGCTCGTCCATCCTTGATCTAGGACGACGACCGCCGCTTTATGCAGCATGAACGGCTGGCTCATCAGCGCCGTCGTGCCTTCTTTTTGATCAGGCTCGTCGATTCCTTAATCTAGGATGGCGAGCGTCACTTATTATGCAGCACGAGCGACATGCTCTACAGCGCCGTCGTGCATAGTGCGGGATTGCACCTCACTTATGGATTATGCATGCTTTGCACCCAAAATTATTCAAAGACTGATTCAGGGATGGCAGGAAAGGACATGAGCAAAAGTATACTTTCTCGAGTAGATTTGCATGCTCACTACTCAAGAAAATGGGGGACTTGTGTTGGGGAATATTATCCCGGCCCACTATTGTTCAGAGGCCCAAGTCATCACCCGGTATGAAGCCCGGTCAGCAAGGCCCATTTAGGCCTACCCGGCCCATTTCGGCCTAACCGGCCCGAATACGAATTATTTAGGCCCAATAAGGCCTTTTCGGCCCATTAGTACCTTTTCGGCCCATTAGCCCCTTTGGCCCATTGGCAAACCCTCCCATTTCCTATAAATAGGGAGGAAGGCACCCATTTGAGGGATGGCTCTTGGCTCCTGGAGTGAGATCCTCTCCCCCACCCTCTTTATTCTTTTAGATTAGCACCAAGCTCCATGAATGGAGTCTCAAGACATGTATTATGTAATTGAGTGATGAGAGGGTAATAATAAGAAAGAGCGGGCTTGGACGTTAGCCTAAAAAGTCCCGTGGTTTTCTCCCTTTCCGGGTTTCCACGTAAAAATAGCTAGTTTATACACTTTTATATATTTATTCATTTTTATACTGAATCCATGATCCCTGAATATCCGAAGTTATGTTGGGCTTTCGGATCTACGGGACAAAAACTCAACACTAATATTAATTTTTATTAATTATAAATGGTCCATAATGTCTTAGTTAGTCTTATATTTATCCTAGTTTGCTCCAATATTTATTTCATAATTAATTTCGCCATTTACTTATTTATTTACTAATTGTGTACAAATTGGCCCAATTACCATTAAATCAATTAAAAATAGCTAAAAATATTATTTTTCAATTCTGGTTGGTCCGAATATGTATAATTACACCAGGTATTTAATTTATATTTTTCCAGATTTTATTTATTTCATTTACTATTTTATTTTTAATTTTTATTGCAACTGGGCCGAACTGGCCCAAAAAAAAATACCATTTCAGCCGGCCCAAAAGACTGACCCAGCAAGGCTGGGTCGTCTTCTACCTCACCTCGCCGGAAAAACGGCCAAGAAGGGGGGGGGGAAGAACCTACCTCGACGGAAACGGCCAACGGGGTAGCGCTGCACTCCTCTCGGGACGGCGAAGGCTGGTGGAGGGTTGGCGGCGGCGACGGCGGCTCCTGCTCCTCCGTTTTCTGTCGGGAAAGTTTTCCCGGCGAAACTCCGGCGAGCTGTTTCTCCCTCGTTTCACGACCGTTTTCAATGATTCTTCCTCCGTTGGATTCCTCTCACGAAGGGGAAGGTCTGGGAAGCGTTTTTAGGGCTCGGTTTTGAGTCTAGCGATGGGTTGGAAAAATTCAGATATATATATATATATGTATGTATGTATTTTCCGACGAGAATTTTTGGGATGAAAGGCCAGGCAGTTGATTCTGCTATTTATAGAGATGGCTAGGTGTAAAGCTTCTGATTTAGATCCTAAAATCTTGCTCCTATAATTTTTTTCTCTTTTTGAACGTTACTTACGTTGGGATCTTCTTCATAATTTTTTTTTTAAAAAAATTCCTTTGTTGGGATTATGAATAACTGATGCGTAAGTTAAAAAGAAAATCTTGTTTCTTTAATATGCAGGTCTAAAAAAACGTATAGAATTATACGTATAGTGTTATACGTTAGTATAGTTTATATATTTAGGGGTAAAAATGGGAATTGTGTTTTGTAAAAATAAAATATAGCTTTTACTTCTTATGTCATATGTATAATTGGTACTTGATATAAAATATTACTTCTTTTATCGGACCATTTTTATCTGACTAAAAATGTCACAATTGTTAATTTTCTGTCTGGTTCATTTGTTTCATAAAATGTTGTTCCTATTACTGAAATATTTTTATCTGACTAAGACGTCATAAATTTTGAAATTTTTATCTGCTTAGAATGTTACAACTGTTGAATTTTTGTCTGACTCAATAATAATTAAAAATGTCATTTCCGTAATATTTTATGATTTATCTGGCTAAAAATTATTTTTTATTTTTATTTAAATTTTTGGAGTGTCACAAAAACCGAATTGATTCTGTGAAATCTTCACAGTCCTTCGAAGTCTTTGCTCAATCACTCGCTCACAAAGTTTCATGGTGTGACTCATAAGCTTAATCCCTCGATAGTTGGCACATTCTTGTACATCACCTTTATTCTTAAATAAAGGGATAAGAGTACTCTTCCTCCAACTCGTTGGCATCTTGTTGTTTCTCCAAATCATGTTGAAGAAACTTGTTAACCACTCGACGCCACTCTCTCCCAAACTTCTCCAAGCCTCGATCGGTATGCCATCTGGCCCCATTGCTCTTTTCCGTCCCATCTTCCTCAGAGCTTCTTTAACTTCTGTTGTTTGGATCCTTCTCACAAAATCACGGTTAACCATACAATCTGGTATGGACAAATCGTCGATATCTTGCGTTTTGTTCCCATTGAATAGTGTATCAAAGTATGACCTCCACCTCTCTTTTATCTCTCCGTCGTCCATTAATATCCTCTGTTCAACATCCTTCACACACTTAACTTTGGCAATATCTTGAGTTCTGCGATCACGAAGACGAGCAAGTCTATAAATATCTAGTTCTCCTTCCTTAGAGTCCAACTTTTCATACAACTCCTTGTTCACTTTCCCTCGTGCTTCCCTTACGGCTTTCTTTGCTTGTCTTTTAGCCTCCCTGTATGCTTCTATGTTCTCATCACTCCAATTTGTCCCCAACTTTTTGTAGCAATCTCTTTTGTTCCTTATGGCTTGTTTCACCTCATCATTCCACCAAGATGTGTCCTTTTTAGGTGGCCGACATCCTTTAGATTCTCCAAGTACCTCCTTTGCCACTTTGTTAATGGTCAACTCCATGGATAACCACACATCATCCACCTGTGTTTCATTATCAATACGCCATACATCTTCACCGACCATTTTGTGTGTAAAGCTTTGTTGAAGATCTCCCTCTAGCCTCCACCACTATATCTTTGGCTCCACTTGTTGTTTAACTTGTCTTCTATGGTTCTTACCTCGAAAGTCAAGCACAAGCAACCTATGCTGAGTGACAACACTCTCACCTGGAATAACCTTACAATCAGTGTAGCTAGTTCTCCCAGTGGTCCGTACTAAGAAGTAGTCAATTTGGGTACTATTAGCTCCACTTTTATAGGTTACAAGGTGAGAGTCTCTTTTCTTAAACCAAGTGTTCATTATAGCCAACTCATACGTCAAGGCAAAATCCAAAATGTTCTTTCCCGCCTCATTCCTAGTGCCAAAACCATGTCCGCCATGAATATTCTCAAAGTCATCACGACTCGAGCCCACATGCCCGTTGAGGTCACCTCCTATGATCAACTTCTCTCCCCTTGTCACTCGTCGCACCACGTCTTCAAGATCTTCCCAGAACTGTTGAGTTGTAGATGCATCCAATCCCACTTGTGGTGCATATGCACTTACCACAGACACAATCTCACCTCTTATCACCAATTTAATGCTCATGATGCGATCGTTCTTCCTGAAGACTTCTACCACATCCTCAAAATAGTCACGCGCCACAATAATGCCTACCCCATTTCTAGTCTTATCTCTCCCCGAATACCACAACTTAAAACCTCCGGGATTAATCTCGCGTGCTTTCTGTCCAACCCATTTAGTTTCTTGCACACACATAATGTTGATATTCCTTCTGCTCATAACCTCGACTACCTCGGAAGATTTCCCTGTAAGAGACCCAACATTCCATGTCCCAAAACGCAATCTAGCATTCCACCTTCTGTTCTTAGCCCCTTCTCGGACCCCACCATGCCCTTGCATATTTGACATCATCCCCGGGCAATGGGATGACGCGCCGCTTCTGGGCGACGACCTAGCAACCTTAGCATTCTTATCACCACACCCAGGTCTATCAAGTGTAGCGCGCCCTTGCATATTTGACACCACCCCCAGGCGGAGGGATGACGCGTCACTTACGGGTCATCCCTAAGATAAAAAAAATATTACTCTACAAATTTTTGGTCTTCAGAATTCTAAAGTTGGCAATTTATTTGACTCTTTGATGCATATTGTCATAAATTCTTACTAATACTAATGTCCTATTGCCATATTTAATATGAGCGATAATGCCATTTTAGGAGTATTATTGCCATCTTTAGGAGTATTATTGCCATTTTTAACATGAGTAATACGAAGTAATGGTCATCTTTTGGACATTATTGCTATCCTTGTTATATTGCCATTATACTTAAAATAATGGCAATTTCATATTGCAAAATACAAAATATTGCCATTTTCATACATTTATTGTCATAAACACATGTCATCTTGAAATAACACTATTTATCAAATTGACATTTTTTATTGATAATAGTCGGTAAATAAATTAATGTCAATTTTTAAAATCCATCGAACCAAAATTAATTAAAAAGTAAGATTCAAATTTTCAGACCGATTGTTGGGGCCTTGGAATATCTAATCCCAAATTTCAGATCTAAAATAAGAATTTTCTTTTGAATCTGAAAATTACAAAATAATTTATAGAAATCAAAGAGAAGAAAGGGAAGGAGGTGGAGAAAGAGAAGAAAAAAAGGAGAAGGAAAATGAGAAGAAGAAAAGAAGAAGAAAAAGGAGAAATTGATACTTACCTATGTCCATGAATTCTGCCGCCTTCCTTTGTGTCGCCGCCCTCCGCCGCAGCCCTTTTCCATCGGAGAATCTGGAAAAATAGTGTTCAAAAGATGAAATGGATGAAGAAGAGAGATTCATGTTACTGAGGAAATAAAAAGAAAAAACGTGAGGCTACAGGGATATAGTTAAGCGAGAGGAAAAGATAGTGGAGAGAGGAAAGTTGTTATTCAAGATAATATAAAGAAGGGTATAATTGTAAACATAATAAACATGTATCGGCGGAATAACTCACTTAGCTCCTATTTAGGGAATATATCAATGAGGACTCCTATTTTGGAACTTTTCTATTGTTTTAATCCTATTTAGGATAATTTCTTTTGAAAAAATGCCATTTTATGTAAAAATTGTCATTTTTACTCTTTGAAAATGCCAAATTTTCTCGAAAACTACCATCATGATGGCATTTTTTCCAGTGGTTGGAGCTGGGGGTGCTGCAAGATTGTTGATGTTGCGATAGAAGCATGCATTTTTTTTATTATTTTTTTAATTTTTTGTTTTTTTTTTAATTTTTTTTATTTTTTATTTAATATTTTTATTTCAATAATTCTTTATTTTTATTAATTTTATTTAATAAGAATATATTTTATTTATTATATATTTTCGTGTTTTTATTGTTTTACAATTTTATTATAAATTAATTAATTTTTTTATGCTTTAATTATTAATGAAAGTGGTTGAAGCTTAGGGCTTGGATAGGGGTATATTTGTCCAAACATTGTAGTTACTCTTATTCAGAACATGATACCCCTATTTTTGTATTTTGCCTATGTTTTACTCTTATTTGGGGAATTCACCCTTCATTCAGTCCAGCTTAGTGTACACACAACATTGTACACACCATTGCACACGATGGTCATATCATCAGTGTCACAAACATTTTTCTTTTATCTGTGGGGAAATATGTTTTCTTCATAAAACGCCGGTCAAATTGTCTGTACATGGACTATATGACCGGCGTGTACAATGACGTGTTCAAACTGCCGTGTTCAAAGAGCGTTTTTCTTTTTTTATTAGTGCTTCCAGTTTTGCTTTATTTTTTTAAGCGCTCAAGTACATTTCATTAAATGGGTATCTTTATTTTATTAAATTTGTGGCCAATTTTTTTTATTTCGAGCAAGTAATTAAATGGAGTAATTAAAGTTATAAGCAAGTCAAGAAATGAAGTTAATGAACGAAGTGAAATGTTGTAGACGACATATTTCTTACCAAAACAGGAAATGTGACACTTATTTTGGGATAACCTAAATAGAAAAGTAAGACATATAAAAAGAGACAGAGAGAGTACAACGTAAAGAAGTTCTAATCATGCCGGTGCAAATTTATAACATCCAAAATGAGATTCAAGGTTCGTCTAAAATCAGGGCCGTCTAGAGCGATTGTGAGGCCCTAGACGGTCATATAGAAATTTTGTTTTCTTATATTTAATTCAATGTAACAATATAAAAACAGAATATCAAATGAAATAGAAGTGAATTATATATGAAATGTATCACATAATATTAACGTAAAGAGGATATTCTTCGAAAGCAAAAGATCCAAATTGTTCAAAAATCCATGGATAAAAACTAATAACCTATTCTCCTAGCTTTTTGAAGATCGAAATTCGTAAGAACATCACTACAATCAAGAGTAGCTAACATGTTTTTTTCAATCGATAGAGTAGTCAAACCAGATAATCTATCCTCAGACATGGTTGATCGGAGATAGTTTTTTATCAGCTTCAGTTTAGAAAAACTTCTCTCTGCAGCTGCAACAGTCACCGGAATGGTTAATAAAATTCTATAGGCAATCCAAGCATTTGGAAAATAAATATGCATATCTTTTATATACTCCAACACTTCAATCGCTTTTTTTTTTGCACCCTGGCATTGAAACCCAGCCCTTAGCATTTGTAGTTCTGAAAATAACTCCCTGGCGTCAACGTCCTCATCATCACCATGCTTGAGAAACTCTTCAAGGTTGCCACAATAGCACATCAAGTCCTCATCACTCAACCCCTTCAACTTAGTCAAATTGTACAAGAATCCAAAAGTATCATCATACTTATGAAACTGCTCAAATCTACTAGAGAGTGAAGAATGAGCAATATCGACAAGAACTAAGAAATAAGTGACTTTAAATGCATTCTCTTGTGACCTTGTTGGTTCATCATTTGCATTCTCATCAAAGAACCTTTTTTTAGTACGGACTCGTGTCTCACGAAATTGAGGTTCAATATCTAACTCAATGGCAATTTTTTCAGCTTCAACTTTGGCCTTTTCAAATCCATCTTCTCTATAATCTTTGAAAAATGCAATCAAACCTTTCAAAAGACTAATGGCCGAACTCATATTCATATCTCTTTTTAGACTAAAATGACAATCACTTCCTCTCGAATCAGGAAGCTTTGACCCGAATAACATTTCTTAGACACTGTGCTACAAAAAAGTTCTCGGCGTGACCGGTCTCGATGAGAGAGTTACAACATTTTATAATACAAATTTTCATTTTTACAAGTGTAAAAGGTCTTAAATATTCATTTTTTACAAACCACTCCGTATTACGTAGTACTACATACTAGTATATTATTATATAGCACAACTTACAACATACAAGCTCCGTTATTTTTTTTATTTAACTAAAGTACACATTACGTATGTACCACCACGATAAAACATAATTATAGATAAGTTATTTTTCTACTCTGAATATACCGGGCATCGCACGGGTACTTCGTCTAGTAAGAATTAATCTCAATAATCTGAATAGTAAAGAATACTCTGTATAGTAATGAACAAAAGAGCTTGAATACAAAGTAGTACTCCATATGTTCCATTGAACTTTGCCAACTTTCCCTTTTTTATTGTCCCAAAAAACTTTGTCACTTTCATACTCCCTCCGTTCCTAAACAAACTTCCAACTTTCCTTTTTCGTCCGTTCCAATTAAAACTTCCATTTTCCCTTTTTGGTAAAGAATTTGTGGTTCACAACATTTCTTACACATTTCTCTCTCCTCTGCATAACTCTCCACCACACAATATCCACTATCTTAAACTTTGTGCCAAACCCATTTGGAAGTTAAAATGGGAACGGAGGTAGTATTAAATCACCAAATTTGTGGTTCTGCGCATTTCTTTCTCCTCTGCACAAATCTCAATCACACAGTTTTTACTATTCTTATTTCTCATCTACTTTGCACTTGGCAAAGTCAACCGGGACAGATCTAGTATATGTGTTCTTGATCTGATATATTATCCACTACAAAGTGTATCGACTAGTCTAAAAATTGTTTTATATCGATGCTTTGTTTGTGTTGTTCAGATCAGTTGTTTATCAATTTACCCTGTTCATTTGTTAAAATTCTACGGTTCATTTTCTTTAGTTGTCAAATTTCACATTATGCTGAACATCACAAATAACCTGTTATTAGAGCATCACAGAGACACTAGTCGTTGGAGGCACAGAAGAACTGATTATAACTAAATTTATGAACCCAGAAGAATTGAAAAAAGGCAACAAACAACCTGGACAAGAAGATATTTTGTTTCCTCTTATTTTCAGCTGAGGTAGATAATGGAACACATTTTCAGCTTACATATAATGGCCAATACTATCTTGTTTTGTTTGCTCAACCTGTTCTCCTTAGTTGCTCATATCCAGTGCAATGTACTTTAAATTTTCTTCCATCGTTGGATCATCTAAATTTAATTTTGCAGGTATCCATTTCGATCGGTCTTGCTAAAATTGCTGTGCGAAAGTCATATACTCTTAATATACGCTTACTAATCTTTTATTTTGGTACATTTTCCATTTCATATGTTCTCTATCTATATGGTTCCCATTTGTAATGTAAATTTTTGCACTAGAATTGTTATGAATCTGAAACACCCTTGAGGCCTTGAGCCTTGGTGATGTCTGATGCCCTATCTGCTCTTTGGGGCTCAAATGCTACATGTATGGTGTGGTTATCATGTTTGTTTGTTCTATGATGTGTGAAGCCTATATATTGGTAGCTTCCTACTTCATAACTAAAGAAGTATAGATTGGAGATTATTAGGAAAGATAATGTGGGGGGAGGGACTTAACATATCATGGATTAAAAAGTAAATAGTTTTTTAGTTAGTAATTGATGCTTGATACTCATTTGCTTTATTCTTGTTTATTATTACATAGATATTACAAACTGTAAGTCTCTTAATCTTTCCTTTTAATATTTAAAAGCAAAAGAAATCTTGTTAAAGTAGTTCCCGCTAAAAAACACTCCCTCCGTCCCTTAAAACTTTGCCAAGTTTGACTGGCACGAGGATTAATAAAGTAAAAACTGTGTGGTTGAGGTTTGTATAGAGAAGAGAGAATTAACTGGAACCACAAATTCTTTACTTAAAAGCAAAAGTGGCAAAGTTAGTGGGACATCCAAAAAATGAAAGTTGTCAAAATTTTATGGGACGGAGGGAGTATAGAAGCGAAAGAGTATTTTCCCACACAAAATGTCCACTTGAAAATTATAAAGTATATATTCTCTGAGAGATTTATGGTACATTACTTGTGACAACATCGGTAATGCATCGTAAAAAACAAATACAAAAAAATGTAATCATTTCACTTGATGGAAATGATTTTAGGGTTCTTCTACGGTACCTTCCTAAACAAACAAGGTACCGGTACCCAATTTCTTTTATCCAATCACATAATACTATGAAGCCATGTACCTAGCCTTCTTAGGATGTTTTTACTTGGACTGTAATTTGTTGGTCTGATCTGATCTGGTTTGGTCTGAATTGGTCTGGTCTGGTTTCTTTGTATTTTTATAACTATCCAAGTCTGGTCTGGTCTGAACTGGTCTGGTCTGAACTGATCTGATCTGGTCTGGTCTGGTCTAGTCTGGTCTGATCTAGTCTGGGACGAATTATAATCCAAGTAAAAACATCCTTAGTCATATACGTAATACGTAGTAGTATACTAAGTTCCATTATTTATAATTTAGTCCCTATTAAAGCAGTTAACAAGTAATGAAAACTACCGACCAAATATTTGTCCACCCATTTCGTATTTTCTTTCGTTTAATTTCCTTCTCATTTATGGAGTATTGAATTTTCTCTACACCCTATTTTCTTTTGACAACAACTATCATATAACGATACAAAATATCTCTACAATCTTATAAGAGTGAATGAGAGTAAGGGTTGTTTGGGTATATGAAATGTGTTGGTGGTACAATATAGCTAGATTCAATTGTACATTCATTTTAAAGCATTGTACCCCTTAAATTATATTCTAACTTTCTAATTTTCTTCTGTTACTCTTCACCTCTTTAAACTCCCGTTAACTTTTCATTTCTCCTTTGTTGCTAACAACTTCAATTGGGTTCGAACAGAGCTAATTTTACCCAATTGAATTATTTGCTTTATTTCTTATTATTACCCTTTTTTCCCTTTTTCTTGTTATTCACCCTTCCCCCAATCAACGCTGGTTATAGATCCTCGGAATTATGGAATTTCGACCATCGGCGGAAATCAGCTTATAATATGATCTATCAGCTTGTAGAATAGAAGTCTTGACCTTCGAAGTCCTTGGCTTGTTTATCCGGAGTATTTAACTGTATTTTTATCTACATTCATTTTATAAAATTCCACCAAATTATATACTACATATGTCCCAAATTAATTTTCAAAATTGACTTTTTTTATCGAACAGTTTCATTTCATTCACTTAATTAGGATGCTAATTTTTAATTATATTCTAATTTGGAGTTAGCAACTTTGACGATATTTTAATGTAGTTTCTGAATATGTAAATTTTAATTATTAAAAATTCAGCTAATTAGCAATAGAGAGGATTTAACTTTAACAGTGATTGACCAAAAATTGTTGACTTTGCAAATCAATTTGGAACGGATGTTTACAACAATTCTCTTACGGTAAAAAATGTGGAACCAGACATGCTATTTGAAATAATGTAGGGTTTCATATGTTTGGTATGTTTGTTAGTCAATTAGAATTATGTGGCGACAAACTTTTTCTCACAGCCCAGTAAATAGTCTTATATGGTTACTGAGCAAGTCTGTTAGAATGCAAGCTTGAAAATTTAGGATTTAATTAATAAAACAGCAAAACTAAGGCATATATAACTTTCCCTCAGTTTTGTTATCAATTCACTGCTAAAATTAACATTTAACTGCACCAATTTAACTACACCTACTATAATAGTAATATCACTGATGGTACTAATAATAATATTTAAAAAAACAACAATAATAATTTTTTAAAATATTTGGTCTGATTTAAATGTTTTTTATCTAATCTGAATATTATTACCACCTCCGTGTCACTAACAGTGAGACATGATGATGCGGTACGTTTATTAAGAAAATTAGTTTATGTGATTGATGTTGAATTGATAAAGTAAGAATAAATGATAATGATTTAGAATCACAAAACTTTACCAAATTTGATACGGAGTATGATACAATCTTAATAAAATGGATCGAAGAGGAAAGATGAGACAATCACTAACATTTTTTCAGTAAATTTGAGTGGGCCCATAGCTGACTTAGGCCCTCGTGCCTACGCCCCTGCTTCATGGATCCCACTCTAACCATGGACGGCATCTGGACGTTTTAAATGGAAGTATGATTACAACTTTCTGAATTACTGGTGGATCAGTAGTTAGTGATGATTACCCACCCTCATGACCCATCATTTTAGAACCGGACTTGGGGTACACACTTGTGTACACACTCTTACACACTCGTCTCTGTGTAGACGTTTTTTTTGTCTGTCCCAGACAAAACGTATTTGTCAAACATGTTTTGTCTGGGACACACAAAAAAAAACATCTACATAGACACGAGTGTGTAAGAGTGTGTACACAAAGTGTATACCTTTAGATTTTATCATCATTTTGTACAATTCATGATTTAACTAATTTGTGTGCTTTCAATCATTTTCAAACATTACTTCTCAGTTCTCAGGAACTGATTACATTGCAACCATCGTAATATATGAAATTCCTTTCATTAATTATTAGTGTTCAAGCGGCTAGCATTACTTCTTCTTTTTTTGAAAATAGCTAGCATTACTTCTATGCACAAGTTTATAATTAAGAAAGAAATTCATATATTAGCATTATAGATAACAATGAAAAATGTATACTTGATCAGTGTTTTCAATTTTATCTATATGTTTCTTTTATAACGTTGTTTAGAGATATTATTTTCGATGGCGCAGTGTCGTCTGCCAAATTTATATTCACCATCATCTTCGATCGGGCGTTCATATGTGCTAATAAGAGGTTTGCATTGATATCTTCATCAATCGAGAATATGATTTTCATCTGCGATGATATTGTGACGAATCACCCCCTCCTGAACCACCGTTGTTCCAAGAAGTTGAGATCACATGGACTGGTTTCTTTCCGGTGGCTGGCAGAAGCGAAATAAATTCTACACTTGACTCCTTACCGGTGGCTGGACAAATCGGGATGTTTAATACGAAGTAGTTTGTTTGAGAATTATATATTATGTTCGTAGCAAGAGCTGTCGACCTGAATGTAGAGTCTATTTCTTTGCGGGATTAGCGATTCAGCTTTTTCAATTTGAATCGTCTGTTTATATGTCTCATCTCATTGTAGCTTTGAGTTTTATGATTGTAGTTGTTATTGGGCATTTTCCTGATCGCGCAACACGCGTTACGTAACTAGTACGAACATACTATCCAAGACAGGACAGGTCGAAAAGGAACCGGTTTGGATTGGAACCAAAATTACCGAAGTGATTGGACTAAAGATTGGATTGGCCGGAATGGTTCAGTTTCAAACCGGACAACCAATATGGACCGTAATGTTATTTCAGTTAAGTTTTTATGCTTCATCTTCAACAGAATAATTTATGACTAAAATAAACATGATTTAAATAAATGTGACATTTTAAAATATATGTTGTGACTATAGTAGTAACTTAGTTATAGTAACTTATGTTCAGTTTTTACATTTAAGTATTCGTGACACTTAATGATATTCTTGTAAATAAGTTTTATTTCGATAATATATTTGGGAAAAAATCTAATAGAAATTATTAACTTTCGATCAGGCATGGAACTCAACCCCTTTTTCACAAGACTAAACAAGATCCTGTTTGGTAAACACTAAAATTGGTTGAAATGGATAAATTCGTTGAAATTGATGAAGTTCTGATTGAAATTTGTTGAATTATGTAAAAATTATATTTCAAATATATTTTATTAATAGAATAAGGAAGAAATTATATTAAATAGTTAGAATCATCTCCTATAATAACTTCATCAATTATGCTAGAAAAGTACTAACAACCTTACTTATTTTGATTTTGATAATTATAAAATTCAGTGCGCAAAATTAAAATTTTTTATATTTGGTGAAAAAATTGGTTGATAAGTCTAACAAGCCAAAAACACAAGTCGTCAAACGAGTCCTGAACTTGTTTTCTAGATCCGCCATTGGATCAGAGTGTTGGATAGATCAAGAAAGACTAAGTGCATGTGTCTGTGCCTGTTGGGTAACACTGAAATTGAGGGAGTACATATTTTATTAATAAAATAAAGAAAAAATGTACATCAAGATAACTAAAATGATCCTCCACAGTTACTCTAGTCAATTTAGTCACGAAAGTAACTCTAACTTAACTGGATCATTTTTAGTTATTTGTAATGTAATTTTTGCTTTCGCATGATTAATTGTGTAATAATAATAAAAAGTAAGGTATGACAGAATAAACCAAATGGTACTAAAATAAATGAATAGAAACTATATATTTAATTAAAAAAAATTGATTGATAAAACGGATAAACTAAAAACACGCTTATGATTTATGAATAGATGAATAAACCAAAGGGTACAAAAATAAATGAATAGAAACTACATAAAAAACAGTATGCAGGATGCATAACGAAATTATGTGGATGGAGTGCAGAGACTCGATGGGTAGTTTTCAGAAGGGCTTCACAGCCTAACCGTCACTTGACCTGCTAACTGCTTAGCTTGTTGATTAGGGACTGGACTAAACCTGGTGCGATTTGAATGTAGGGGAATGGGAAACTCAAATTGATTCAATAGTGCACATAGTATACACGTACATTTGACAGTATACATTTCCTTTCCCCGGCCCACACCGTAAAAATATGTGCACATAGTACCTATTATATTGTATCCTCAAATTCAATGGAGCAATGAAGATTGATAATTGTTGACCAAATGAGTAATGATGTTTAACATGATAGAATATAGGGATATATTTTCTCATGAACAAATATATTGTTCTTTGAGAATTAATATCCCCATATTCTACCATGTTGGACATAACATTCATTTGTATTTTTTACAATTATTTTTGAATTAGTGAACCAATGATACCTTGTTTTTTATGTATTACTCCGTACAATTTTTCAAAACATCGAATTAATAAATCAAGGATGCTTGACTTTGTTTAGACAATATATTTAGTCCCTCAATTATTGAAAAATATCACTATTTAATTGTTCAAACCTTTATAAATTAATTAAATGAAACGACAAATGGAACCTTTTTTTAGAAACAGGGTGCAGTAATGTGAGTGTTAATTTCCGGCTCCCGGGAGTAGTACACAAGCACAAAGTAATCTCAAAAACTGATTTTCTCGATTATCATCTAATTAAGAAACGAAATCTTAAAAACATTTCAAAATTATGAATATGGATTTTATCATGTATGGATTTAAGCAATGAGTTCATTTAACTCTCATTTAGCTCTATAAGTCAACGTTTCAAAATATAAGGTAAGATATGATTATTAGCTCAAAGCCACAAACTTCTCTTAATCTTTTTATTTAATTGATTTTCTATCTTGGATTTATACACCAAAAATTTGTCAAAGTCTCTTATTTACATTTCATCAAATAAACTTTAGTGTATCTAGAAAAATCATCTTTGAAGGTGACATGATATTTTTTACCACTTTTCTAGTTATCGTGTTTTTTAAATAACCTAAATCTATATGAATTAAACTAAGCAATTTGGATTCCTATATGTAGAGGACAAGGCGTTTTGGTTAGTTTAGATTGAACACAAACATCACATTTTTCTAGTGTCATTTTATTTTTATTAGAAATCAAACCACAATCATTTAGCGATTTAATATAAGAATTACTTGCATGCCCTAATCTAGCATGTCATACATCATAAGAATCAATCAAATAAGCAGAAAAATCATCATGCAATAATTCAGAAATACTAAGCACAAAAAGTTCATTCTTACAATAGCTTTTTTCCACAAAACAACATTTTTGGTCATAACAAATTTGACACAATCAAAAGAAACTTTAACTTTCCCAAGAGAGAAACGAAAACTAAATTCGTTTGAATTCCACGCACATGAAGCATATAATTTTGTAATAAAGTTTTCCCTATGTGAGGTTAAGAAAAACTTTTCCTTTACCATGCACCTTAATGGTTTTCGAGTCCACTAAGTACACGAGCTCTTCGCTATCTCCTATAATAGTATATGAGGTAAAAGCATTTTTATTTTTACAAATATGTTTGGAAGCCTCAGAGTCTACCACCCACTCATTCACATCATTATTTTTTCGACTTTGAGAAACAACCGCAACAAAAATATCATCACTAAAAGTCTAAAACCAAGTTTAGCCTTGATTGTAGTGGGTTGTTGTCAGTGGCGTATCTAGCATGGGGGCAGGGGGGCAGCTGACCCCACTCAACCCCTACCTTACCCCATTATATATATATATATATATATATATATATATCAAATTTTATTTGTGTATATATATTATTGTCTTATATACAGTATAATAATTCTCAAAGTTCGGAAATGATAAAGATAGCGGACTAGCCAACTGGATGGAGTGCTACACGGTTTGCCCTTTTGTCAAGGGTTCGAAATTTCCCGGCTCTGTCCTTGTTTGATTTATTTTTTTGCCCTATTACAACTGTTTAAAATTTGTCTAAATTTAAGATTTCTATTAATTTTTTTTAATATAGCTACTAAATGATACAAAGTATGTCATTTTAATAACATCTTTTCACACTTAATATTAAACTTGTTTAATTGTAACTTAAAGCACTTATAGATACATATTTTATCCGATTCTTTTATATATTTGGTTTTGTACTTAATAAACAAGTTAGTTTAAAATAATTTATTATTTTGTAATTTCAATCACATCTTTTCTCACTTAGCATTACAACACACTTGTTTATTTGGAACTTAAATTAGTTATAAACTTATAAATAAATATTTCATATGTTTCTTATAAAAATTTATTTTATTTTTAATAAGATGTGGATTTTCTAATTAATATTTCTTTCCTAAAAATTGTGTGATAATGTTAGTGTAAATTTGCCCCCACTGGCCGAATTTTCTGGATATGACACTGGTTGTTGTGTTTCATAGTTGTCTTTTTATCACTAAATACAAGAATACAATTTTTGTTGAAAAATGGTATTATAGTAGGCTTATTGTAAGTCGGATAGCAAGACATATGCAAGGAAATTTGAATCCCAAGGAGCACATTTGTTGGTGGAAGTTTTGCTCGCAACACACATGTAGACACATGTGATGGTGTTATGGGACTATGACCAGAGCCTAATCGGTACAGGCCCCGAACTTGGACCCGCAAGTTCAAACTCACGATCCGGACCAGCAGGCCCAAGCTCGGGTCCACTATTTCATTAGGTCAACCCGACCAATGGGCCGAATAACCCTGAGCTCGAGCCGGCCCGACTAATCAAGCCCATCAAGGAGCAGAGGTCCAACAGAGTGGAAGTCCAAGATGGTGTGCCATCCCGTCAGCCCAATGGGAGGCCTGACTTCTAGCCCAGTGGGGAGCCTGCTTTAATTTACAGCTCAGCGGGGAGCCTCCCTCCCAGCCCGTGGAGAGCTTACCTACCGCCCAACCGGAAGCCTGTCATCCGCACAGTCAGAAGCCTGCCTTCCAGTCCAGTAAGAAGGGAGCTCAAGTGTCAGGCCAGCCAGCCAGGCCAACCCGCTATCCAGGAAAATTAATGGTCAGACAATCAATGAACTTATTAATTATGTATTTAATTATGTATTAACGTTATAATTATTTAATCATTATTGCAATTAGTAAAAAAAAGGATGACACCCCATCCCTGAGGGCCCCCAACACCGACCGGACGGTACGTTGGGAGGATGTAAATTGGACTATAATCACAATCTGATAGATAGAGAGTGGGGTTCCGTCCGCGGTACTTGCAGAGGCCCTATGCATTTTTAGCATAGTAACCTCTCATCGCAGTTCCCGGGATTCGAACCTGGGACCTAATCCTTGTGGCACTCCCTTGCTACCAGTTGAGCTACGCCCACCGGTATTATTGCTAATAGTAGTTGCCATTTGTAAACGCCTATAAAAGGCAAGCCTAATTCGGATTACAATTTGTAAACGTCTATAAAACGCATGGATTGGGATGGCGGCACCGCCGCCATGTCTAGGGACGGCAGCAGGGTGCTGAAAACAAACCTACTCTCTGTATACATTAGCATGGGATAACATTATAGGATCTCGATCCTATTACGTTGGTCTTCGAGATCAGAGTAATGATTAATAGGGACAGTCGGGGGCATTCGTATTTCATAGTCGGAGGTGAAATTCTTGGATTTATTAAAGATGAACAACTGTGAAAGCATTTGCCAAGGATTTTTTTGATGAATCAATAACGAAAGTTGGGGGCTCGAAGACAATCAGATACCGTCCTAGTCTCAACCATAAACGATGTCGGCCAGGTATCCGTGGATGTTGACAACGCATTCTTACATGGTGATCTTCAAGAGGAAGTCTATATGCACTTGCCACCGGGGTATTCTGCTTCTTCCTAGGGAAAGTTGTGTCGCTGACTTCGTTCACTTTATGGACTACGTCAGGCGCCGCGTTGTTGGTTTTCCAAACTGGCTTGTTTCTTGAAATCTTACGGATTTCAGCTACGGGAGAATACATTTCATCATAATCGATTCCTAGCCTTTGAGAAAAACCTTGGGCAACAAGTCAGGCTTTGTATCTAACGATTTCATTTTTCTCATTGCGTTTACATACAAACACCCATTTAAAACCTACAGGTTTTACGTCTTTTGGCGTGTGCACAATTGGTCCAAAAACATTACGCTTTTCTAGCGATTTTAGTTCTACCTGAATCGCTTCATTCCATTTTGGCAAATCGTTTCTACGATGACATTCGTCAATAGATTTAGGCTCATTGTCATCATGTGCATTCATTACATCTGTAGCGATGGCATATGAAAACATATCATTAACATCAATATCTTTTCTATTCCATTGTATTCCATAAGAAACATAATTGATTGTAATTTCGAAATTATCGACATTTCTATCTTTATCTGGAATATTTACCTCTTCAAAGGTTATCGGATCCTCTTTTGAGGTATCATTATTATTGATGTTATCTTCAAAGCTAATATTTTCAAAATGTTCATTTTCTTCTTGAGAAGGTTGAACTTCTTTGGCATCACAAACTACATCTTGCTTTTTAAATTTTGTTGGTTTCAAATCTCTTGAACCAAGTGGTCTTTTCTTGATTTGCAACATTTTGTAAATAAATGATTCTTTTGAATTTCTTGTTCACAAGCATTTGTGCGAGAATCAAGAAAAGATAAATTTGTTGCATTCCAAATAATCTTTCGTACGTGGGTCCATTTCTCTATTATCCCCCCCTAAGGCTGGGAATACCGTTTCATCAAAATGACAGTCATCGAACCGTGCGGTGAATAAGTCACCAGTCATAGGTTCTCGATAATTAATAATTGAGGGAGATTTAAAACCAACATAAATTCTCAGCCTTCTTTGAGGTCCCATTTTAGTACGATAAGGTGGAGCAATTAGTATACACACAAGAACAACCAAATATTTTTATGTGTGATATATTTGGTTCTTTACCAGATACTAATTGCAATGGGGAAAATTTATGATATTCAGTTGGCCTAAGACGAATTAAATTTGCAGCATGCATTTGATGGAGTATATGGGTCCAGACCCCATGACCCACATACTCAGAAGAATAAGAGGCACAATTGTCACCCAGTGAGTCCTCCATCGGCCAGATGGTCCTCCATCGGCCAAGAAGATGTCAACTCAGAACATGATCCAGAAGCCAGGAGAACCGGGTGTCCCCATCGGCCGGGTCTCCATCGGCCGTGTCTCCATCGGCAAGACCTTCGTCGGCCACAGAGAGCTCACAGAGCCGGATTTCATACTTAGCCAATTTACATACTTTGTATTCGGCCCAATAGAGGCTTCATTGTAATCGGGCCTCCCAAGCCCAAGACTTGGGAGCCCAGACCACATTTTCTCTATAAATACTCCCCTTGGGAGTAGTTGTAGGGGTTGAAATAAATGCAAGAAATAAATGCATTAAGTAAATGACACCAGAGATTTTTATAGTGGTTCAAGGAACAACTCATTCCTCTATTCCACTGTTCCACTAAGCTTGTAAAAGCGACAGTTTACAACGCCTTAGCCCTAGCACTTATGAAGTTCTCCACATCTTCTTCAAGCCTAGATGTCTCCTGGGATGCACTTCCTGGCTTCCTTTAAGACTGGTCCTTTCACTGAGCTTCCTTGAAGTATAACCACTTCACTACTCCAGTTACTTGGACGTCCTTCTCGTTAGAGAAAAGTTCTTGTAAGAACAGGGGTTTTCCAACTTGCTTCGTTACAAAGGATATGTTGATGAAGTGCTTGAAGTGTTGAAGAACAGTTGAAACTTTGCTCTTGTTGGAGTGTGAAGATAGGGAAATATTATCTCTCCAACTGAAGCTTTTCTTGTTTGAGATGATGAAGTTATGGTCTTAGGAAAACTTGTTGTTTGAATAAGTTCTAGAAAAGTTGAGCAAAGTTTTTTTTTTCCGGTTGTTCTTCATATAGTATCTTTTATACTGGGGTTGTCTTCTCGTTGGAGGAGGAGGACAACTGCATTAAATGCGCGAACAGTTGACTTGACCAGTATGACCCGGTAAAGTTGGCGAGTTGCTATTTTGGGATAAAGATATCCTGAAATATCCTGGAATGTCGGCCAATCATCTGCTTTTACTCTTCAGGGTACGGGGCTCATTAAATGAGCATTTAATGTGCGTACTGTACCTCTTTCGTTGAAGTCTTCTAGCCGTTGAGGGAATCTTCTGTTGGTTTCACCGGCTAAGGTAGATTGAAGGAAATTCTCTAAGTGTCAGGCCTTCTGGTGTCTTTAACAGAGAATCAACCAGAGAGGGTCTCAAGCACTTCTGTTGAGATAAAAGCTACCAGAGGGTCCTTAGGTCTTCTGTCAAGATGCGAGCTAACAGAGGGTCTTGACAGCTTCTGTTCTAGTGATGTCCAACAGAGAACCAGGAGGTCTTCTGTTTGGATATGAACCAACAGGGAGCCAAAGGTCTTCTGTCCAGACTAAGTCTAACAGAGGGTCTTCTGTCAGGAGGTTTTTTGTCAGTCGACTATTCTAAGAAAGCATTACAAAATTTCTAACAAGGGGGTATTCTAAAGTCCTAGTTAGTATAGCATCATCAAAATCTAATTACAATTATTCCTTACATTGGTGATCTTTGATGAAGGGAGATGTTTAATTTAGCCTTGAATCACCTTAGAAATGATTTGGGATTGTTTTGTAGAAAGAAGGATGAGCTTGGATCGAAAATGGGTTTGAAAAAGGATATTTTCGCTAAAAATTGACTTTGCACCGCCTCAGGAAACCGACCGGACCGGCACCGATTTGCCCCTGACCGGCGCCGATTGTGCTGATTTTTGCACGCTACCAAATTTCTGTTTTGGACCGGCGCCGTCCCGGGTCCAACCGGCGCCGGTCGGGGGTTCCCCCGGTGCCGAAAACGCCTTTTTCGCCCTAAACCGACCCCGATTATTGTCGATCACTCCCTTGACCCCCGATGACATTTTAAACTACTTTTAAAACATCCGAATCCTATCTAACATGACAACTAACTTAATATACTGTTCCATTCCAAATAATATGATTCTTAATACAGTATAGTTTTGTTGCTCATCGAATACCGTCACCTGTCACGTTCAAACATAATAAAAGTATGTAAATTCAAATATCATCATCATAAAGTTCATAATCATGCTATCCCTACACTTCACACATATAGCACTCAAACATAAGTTAAAGCATGATCATAATAAAATTAATTAGCACATAAGAAGTCGATAAAAAGTACGGGCGTTACAATCCCTTCCACCTTATAAAAGTTTCTTCCTCGAAACTTGAAATAACTGGGGATAACGACGTCTCAACATTTTATTTCTTTTCTGACTTCTCAGTTCTCACATAGTTATGCTCTATAATAGTCTTACACCTTTTTCTAGGTTACCCCTTTATTTTCTGGAGCATGTGTCTTTAAATTCTATGAATGTGTACTTACTTTTCTTATTACCACATTGATCAAGTTTCTCTTATTGGGGAGACATACAACTACTTGTGACATATACAAAGATCTGACAAAAGTTTCTCCTATTAAGTATTCTTGTCATGTTTCATGCTTATACTAGAATACAAAATCCTAAACACTGAACATAGCATTTATTACGGATTTGTTTACTGACTTGCTCTATTTACTTATTAATATGAGAACAGAAGATCATACAAAATCCTAGCCTATTCTAACAACATATGCCACCCACCATAAAAAAATATTTAGACTTTAGAACAACATTCAACCAGGGTGTGCTTAGTTCAAACTGGTCTTTTTAAATTTAAAGGATAGAAATCTTCCTAAAGTTCATCACTTCATCTTGATCTCATAAATTTTAAAATATCTAAAACAAAGTGTTTCACCTTCTTTCTATTTTAACAAATTCACCTTCACAATATGATTAAGTTGTGGCAGAGAATGTAGTTTTCTAATTCACCATTATATCACTTATGTCCAATAGATTGTTTTATTTATGTTATATTTTCTTTATGTATAGCTTACTAGCTTATATACAAGATCACTAGCTATCTCACAAACTGTTCATGGTAGCAATGTTATGACTTATGAGACTCATATGTAAGCCTACATGCCTTAAAAAATATATATATTCCATGACACTAACATAGTATTATATACTTACTGCTGAATCCTTAAGACACCTTCTTCTTTTATGCGTGATAAGGTACTCAGGTCTAACGCATCATTTATAATCTCAGGAAAAATCATTCATTTGGTATGTTACACTTGTGCTATTT
Source organism: Cuscuta europaea (assembly GCA_945859875.1). Classification (NCBI taxonomy): domain Eukaryota; kingdom Viridiplantae; phylum Streptophyta; class Magnoliopsida; order Solanales; family Convolvulaceae; genus Cuscuta; species Cuscuta europaea. Next base: position 4,541,980 of record CAMAPE010000054.1, on the reverse strand, counting down.
GTTGTCAAGGTGTTAGACCACATGAAAATCTTGTCTAAAGCATAAAAGGAAGTCTTCATTTCTTTCAATAATCCATAGTAATTTGACTTCCCTATTATATCAAAAGAATTTCTTTTTAAAATTTAAAATAGATGAACTATTTAAACAAAAATCTTCTTGTGGATAAGTCTTTTGTGAATAGGCTATATTATAACTTTAGTAATCAAATCTTCTCGGACATAACGATAGAAGCATTAAAGCTCTAACAGGACTTCCAACCAGTCATTGTGAGGCATCTAAAGTAGATGTCACTCTGGTTGTTATGGCATGATCATAACGATCAGCAAAGATAACGTAGCCCCACGGGGTCGTGATGACGCCCGTTATCATCACTATAGAGATAAATTCTGAAGCGATGGCCTGAACATGTTGGTGAATTCTGTGTTGCAACAACAGGACTTCCTTCCAATCATTGGTCTTCATCTATAGTAGATGATCCCTATGGAAGTTCTCGTGGGTCATGAAGACCTGCAACTGACTCTAAATAGTGTCTGTGTCCTAGAAAATTCAAAACATTTGGGAGTGAGATTACTAGACACGACGTGATCAATGAATGTTCAGTGGCATGGGGCTGTGGGCCATTGTAGTCAGTATCAGTCGCCTCAGAAGGAGACGATGATTAGAGATGAGGTTCCTCGTGAAATATGATTAAACACATGTCTGTTGGGAGACAGGTGAGTGGTCTTAGGTAGGGTTGTGCATGCGCCGTTTGGACAAAATGCAGCGACTTCTACCCGGGATCTGAATAAATTCATTCCTGAACCTATGGGGATTGTCCAGAGTATTTGAGTGTCTTGGAGTAATTCTCTCGATTGATAGCACAATAGAGGTAGCAGATTTGACAGTGATTATTGTTCTCTTGCTCACTTGAGCTTTCTGCTTCCTCACTCTCATAGTGTTCACTCAGTTACTCACTGTCGGCTTTGTCCCTTGGGTAGGCTTAGTTGGGTTTACTAAGCCATTGGGACTTATCTCTCATTTCTCTTTGCCCTTTTCTCTCCGTGCTCCCCCTCAACTGGAGCATTCAGTAGGATGCCTTTCACGATGATTGGCACTTGGGAGGAGAACTTTGAAAACTCCCCCTTAAAATCCGCATCCTTGAGAGGATCCTTGCATTTTACATTGTCTAGCACCAGGAGAACAAAAATGAAACTCCCCCTCAAAAGTTGCAAGTTGTGTTGTTTCTACCCGGGGAGTAAAGTAGAAAACTCCCCCTTGGAATGTGCTTTCTTCGTTGTTTGGCTCCAAGAGGAGTGAAAAAGAAACACTCCCCCTCAGAATAAGCACATGGCGTTTGTTGGTGTTGAGGTGTGCATTTGTTGATTTTCAGCTTAGTAGAGAGTATTCACGCCAGTACTCTCCTTGATAATGTGCACCAATTGATTGCTCACGGTTCGTCTTCATACCCTCCATGTGTGTGGAGCAATCAGATCAGTTACCACACGTGACGGACCTTCAACACATATTAAGTATGTTTCGGTACCCATTTCCAGATGGGTCCTTCCTTGGCAGTAGCGAACAACTCTTTCACTTTCTGTTTAATCTGGGATCCTAAGCTAGCTGACTGAGAGGAGTTTGACATTATTAATTTTTCAGCTTCAGTCTTAGGAACCCATTTTTGTTTGAGCTTTTGAGCAGGAGAGGTTTCATTATCACTGAGTGAATGATCAGACAAGTAGTCTTTGAGAATTGGTTCTTTAGAGAGTCTTCTCAAATGTTTGAGTGAGTGAACCTTGAGGGGATATTTCAAACATGGTAGTGTATACTCTCCCTCAACGTTCACCTTTGCGGAAGCGGATTTCTTTTGGACTCCCTGATCATTCACATTCTGATCTTGAGTGAAGGAGGCATCAGACTCAGAGCAGCATTGCATGAAAAACTTGATATAGTTCTGAGTAGAAGAGCTTGAGCAGTGATTCTTAGGAGATGTCTTCCTTTTGGCATAGAAGAGAGCACTTGAACCCCAGTTCCTATCTCTTAGACGAGATTCTTCTTCTTTCTTTCTTCTTCTTAACTTGTCCTCTATCCATTCTCCTCTCCTTTCCACTCTCCTCTTCACAGGGGCCCTTGTCGGTGAAGGTGACTCAGAGTGAGAACTGGAAGTTTCAGGATCATTTGTAGATTTTTCAGAACAGTTCTCAGAAGACGGAGGAGAAGGCGAAGCACAGTTTTCAGATGATGGAGGAGAAGGAGATTGTGAGCCTGTGCTTGATTGAGAGGATATTTGGAGTAAAGATATTTCATTCAAGAGTTGTTCTCTTTCCAGTTCAAAAGCTTATTTTTCTTTATCAAAAGCTTCTTTCAATTCAGCAAACTTTCTCACAAGGGGTGGAATGTATGTTGGTTTGGCTACAGGCTCTGAAGTTGAAGGTTCCCCTTGATCTTGCACAGTCTCTTTTGTAGGATAAAAGGTTGGAATCTGTTCGGGAGGAGTCAACGGGGGCTCTTTTGTTTCATAGCTCTCGTTCAAGGCAGCATAATCAAAAGGAATTTCTGTTCCGAGATTAGCTCTCTTGGCATCTTCTTCATCATTCGTTTCTTTAACACTGAGGAAAGACATCAACTTAGTCAGTCCAAGACCCATATAATTGATGTCATACAGTTGAGCACAGTTCACCTTCTTCAAATTACATGTGTTAGACAGACCGAGTCCTTCTTTAGAATTATAGAAACGGGTGTCTTTGGGTTGGTTCAAGAAGATTGTTTGTTCTGTCTGCCCCTTTGTAGCAAGTAAGTCTTCAAGATCTTTGATCTTACGGTAAAGGGCACTTCTTTTATCTTGAAGAAAATCGTTATCAGCTTTTGTTGTGCTTAGCTCTATGTGGGTCTGATTCAACTCCTTTGTTAGATCAGCTATTTTCAGAGTCAGCTTCTCTGTTTCCAAAGTTATTTTATGAACCTCTTCTTTGGAATTGTTCAATTGTATACTCAATGAGGTGGACTTATCCAGCTGCTTCAGTAGGACTTTGTGATTATTTGCTAATCTCTCTTCCAATTCCTTGATAATTTTGTCCTTATCTTTTGAAGAATGAGTTTGACAAATACATGAACAAGGAGATATAGCGTCCATTGTTGTTGATTGTTGAATGTTGACCGTAGACGTGAGGTTGATTGAAGTTTCTGCAATTTTCTGGAGCTTGAAATGGTTTGGACCTTGAGAAAAAATAGTCTTAACCTTGAGATTTTTTTTTTAACTAATTAATTTATTGATTAATTAATAATTTTTTTTTAATCTCAAGGTTGACTCTTGGAAGCTTTGATTGTAAGGTTGACCTTTGGTGTTGAAGATTTGAGCTCAAAAGTTGAAATGGCCTCAAAAAATAGCTCTTGAAGTTGGAGTTTTTTTAAAAAAAAATGTACTTATCCAAGTGTGGGGAGAAAAGGAATCTTTTAAGCAATCCCACACCCAAACTCCTTGAAAACTTTTGAGCCTATATATATGAACCACTCCTTTCTTAGTATTAAAAGGTGAAGGAGAAGAGGGAAGCTCTCGCGCACATGGGATTTCGGCTTTCAGTTCAAATTCGAAAATTCGCACCCCCCCTGCGCGGGCGACCTGCGGACACGACTGCTGCAAAATTCGGCGGGTCTCAAAACACAATTTTGCCCCTCGTTCCTTTATATAAATATATTTTTTTAAAACCTTTAACATAAAAATAATAAAATTCATGACAATATAGGTCCATACTATGACGCAACTTATCTTGAACATTATGAATGAGGATGCTCTAATACATAATATATTGTTGTGCTCCAACCACTAATACGCCCTCCATCCCGCTAAGATTGACCCATTGTACCTTTTTGGTTCGCACCACTAAGATCTTTAGTAAAACCCATCTTTGTTACGAGCTCTTGAAATACTTTGGGTGGTAGACCTTTTGTCATCGGATCCGCTAGCATATCATGAGTACTAATGTGCTCAACACAAAGATTATTTTCCTCTACTCGTTCACGAACGAACAAGAACTTTGTGTCAAGATACAATCCAGTCCCAATCGAACTATTATTGTTTGAGAAATTGACGGCTGCAGAATTGTCACAATATATCTTCAATGGGCTCGATATAGAATTCACAACTTTGAGTCCACTAATAAGGTTTCTCAATAACATCCCATGGCATGTTGCATAATAAACACCAACGTATTCCGCCATCATGGTTGAAGTTGTCGTTAGCTTTTGCTTATGACTTCTCCACGATTATGTTGATAATGGCCTAACATTCCAGGAATATAAGCGAAAACATCTGGTATCAATCTCATTTAATTTGTTCCTTTTCTACCTCTATTTTCGGGCATTGAAATGAACCGAAAACATCTCCTTTAACTACATGAGCAACTGAGGGAGAGCAATGTTGCATGTTATAGCGTGCAAGAATACGTTTGATGTATTCTTGCACATCATTCAATTCGTCCTAACACTCCATTCAATCGATCTTTATGTATTTCAATGTCAATTACATAAGAGGTTTCACCAAGATCTTTATGTTACCCTCTACATCCTCCCGAATTTACCCTTACCTTTACCCTATTGTTACCCTCTACACCCTCTCTAATCCCTACCTTATCCCCACCCCGACCCCACCATCCCGACCCTGCCCACCCTATTCCTATCCTACCCCTAGCCCTTACCGTCCTACCCCGACCACCCCTTACCCTACCCCTAACTCGTACCTCTTTACCTCCTACCTCGACCCCTAACCCCTTATACCCTACCCACCCCCTAACCCGTTAACCTTACCTTCCCCTACCCCCTACCATGTTCTTATACAATACCCTTACCCTACCTACCCCTCACCTTGCCCCTGCTAGAACCCGTACCATATCACTACCCTTACTCGAACCCTAGGGTACGGAGTAGGAGTAAGGGTACGGCTACGAGGTAGGGGGTACATGGGTCGGGGATACAAGTAGGGTAGGGGTTAGGGGTATGGGGTTGTAGGGGAGTAGGGGTAGAGGGTAATGTCGTGGTAGGGGTAGGGATAGGGAAGGTTAGGGTGTAGGTTAGGGGGTGGTACATGTATAGGGTGGGTAGGGGTTAGGGCTAGGGGTGTTCATTAACCGGGTCGGACCGTAATTTAGACCTGAACAGGACCGGATTGGCCCGGTCCGGGTTTCGATCTTTAGAATTTTAAGATTCCGGGTTCCGGTCCGGGTCAAACCCGGAAAAATTCCGATCCGGACCGGTGGCTCGTTAAATTAATTTTCCAAAAAAAATACTTTCGTTTTTAAGGCTTGTAACCGGTGGCCCATTTATTTTACGAACTAAATTAGGGATACTCAATATACGTTCAAATCTAAGTTACAAGTTACAACATTCTGTTTCATTCAATTTTTGGGGCTTTTTCATTCTGTTTTTTAAAGTTAGTAGCAGTATGTTTTGTTTTATTTGCAAAACTGAATTCTCATAATTTGATTTGCTATGATTTGAAACCACAATGCAGTTTGTTTTTTATGCGGTGCCTTTTCTATAGGTGTGCAATATGGTCTATGCTTGTAGTTTATATATTTTTGTAATATTCTCAAATCTGTTTCTTAAGTTGCAGCCTACAAGAGTTTAAGACTACAAATATAGTCTGCTAGTTTGTAGTGTGCACTAGGGAAGTAAACATTTACTCCCTCAGTCTCTTAAAACTTTGTCATCTTTTCTTTTTGGGATGTCCCAAAAAACTTTGTCACTTTCCTTTTTAATCAATTATTTTGTGGTTTCTGTTATTTCTCTCTCCTCTGCACAAATCTAAATCACACAGTTTTTACTTTATTATTCTCCGTGCCGGTCAACTTTGGCAAAATTTTAAGGGACAGAGGTAGTATATGTTAATATTGATAAATGAATTGTTTGATAAACATTCACTACGCAGATTTGGACATCAGATTATTGTTTGAAATAAAAGTATATGATATTGTGTCTTTGTTTTAAAACCAGGGTCAAAACCGGACCGGATCAGAAAATTCAGGTCCGGGTCGGTCTGGATCGGTTAGTAATAGGTCCGGTCTTCGGTCCTCATAAATTTAAGATTCCGGTTCTGGTCCGGTCCGGTCCGGTTTTGGATCGGTGAACACCCCTAGTTAGGGGTATGGGTACGCGTATGAGGTGACCCCCGCGTATATAGTTGTGCTCGTGAATGTTTTTGTGTCTATATATGTATAAGGTCATTTTGGACATTTTAATGTTAAACGGTGTTTTAAATCTTTTGAAGTAAACATGAGTTTACAACACTGCTTATTTTATGTGCAGTTTATTTACGCGAGTCTTAATAAGCACTGTTTAGTAGCCCGTGAAGTAAATGTGTCCCTAGTGTCTTGATATATGGGAATTCTTCTAAGATTCAACGGTAAACATCTCAAAATATCGTAAGCAGCTTCCCGTATTATTTAGGTACTACTACATTCGTCCTATAAAACTTTGTCAAAGTTGACCGGCACGAAGAATAATAAAGTAAAATCTGTGTGGTTGAGATTTGTGCAGAGGAGAGAGAAAAAACAGGAACCACAAAATAATTGATTAAAAGGGAAAGTGACAAAGTTTTTTGTGACGTCCCAAAAAGGAAAGATGACAAAGTTTTAAGGGACGGAGTATATCTGACTAACGGCAATTATATTTTTCATTTACTCCGTATGTAGTGTCTACCTTTCCCACACTGTAAACATGAATACATATAGTACCAATTAGATTGCCATTCAAAAGTATAAAGTTTACTGGTCCTCAAGAGTGAATAAAATAAATTTTCAATTTGGAAACATTAATTCTGGAAGAGCTATCAGAGAATAATGGTATATATATTTTCTAAATTATCTGAGAATAATTTAAAGAATATATATCAATTTTCTCTGATAGTTCTTAAAAAATTAATCTTTTTGTTTTTATTACGGTTGAACATTCACTTTATTCTTTTACAATTATTTTTTATAAATCTGAATTATTGAAGCAATGACCTTAATTTTTTTCTATTAAAAAATCATATTAGTCCCTCAATTATTGCCTGTATTAGAACGTAGGCTCGCATCGTCTATTCATCAATTTTATAAATTTCACTCTCTACTTGAAGCAAGCTTTGTGAATAAATCTGAATTATTGAAGCAATGACCTATTAACTATTGGTCACTTGCTTCTCCATTATTGAAAAAAGCAAATATATAATTCCTTTGTATGTATGTCTTGGCATCTAGGATTGGAAACACATTGGGCGATCAACAACGGCGACATCAATGGAGGACCAATGTACTTGCTCAAAACAGGGGTCAAACATATGGAAGAATTTAAAATAGGATTAAAAGTGTTTTCTTTCCTATAATTCTATCAAAAGAATAAAAGGAACAAAATTCACTGAATTTTGTATTGCTTAACATATATTTATGTAATTTTCTCATTTTTTTAAATTGCATCTTTGCACACACGTAATATAAATTTATCTTCTTTCGATACATACTTGTACATTTGTAACTTATACATAGTCTAAGTGAACATATTAATAATGTGAATTGTTGTTACTGAAATATGTGACTAAATTCTAGTGTAAATTAAAAAGTTTATAAATAAGCCAGTATACGACCCCTGCAATGTAAATTTTCTGGGTCTGCCCCGGTCTGTAATGCTCTAATCAGAGGTTGTTTGTGATGTTCAGCATAATGTGAAAAGAAGGTGTTTGACAACTGTTGGAAAATATGTTAATAAATTGCATTAAATGGTCATTTTGAGGCAATTTTTTGGGTGGGGTCCACTTCCGATTTGGGTCGGGTCAAAGTGGTTTCGGATTGTCCTTTCTAAGGGCTACAATTTGATATGTGTTACACTCAAAATGGATAACGGGTGAATGAGAAATTGATTCTCGAAGTTTAGCCCGTTGGAGCAGCCTACTGCCCGCAGCTGTCTGCTAAGGTTGCTGCCCGCAGCCGCCTGCTGAGTCCGTTGCTCGCGGCAGCCTGCTACACGTTAAATGCCCAACGGTTATGCAATTAAATGGACAGTTACGGACGATTCAATACCAATGTGCTGGACATTGATGTCCAACGGTCATGTCCATTAAAAACGTCATTAACACACAACAAATCTTCCCTATAAAAAGATGGCGGGTGGTTTTCAACAAGAACACATTCAAACACAATTCATACACGAACTGCACACTTCTCTAGCTCAAAACCCTCCAGCTTTCTCTGAAAATTCCTTGGTGTTCATACTTGTTCCCGTTGGCCGGAACAATTTGTTTGAGTGCTCAAACTATTGTTCGTAGTCATCGTATTCTGGGAAACGATCGTTGCAACGCTCCTAGCACCTCGGGAGGCAACGAATACGTTTTAAGGACATCGTGCGTTGCACAAACTTTGGCTAATTCTGCTTCATCTTATTTCTGTTTTCTTTGGCTATTTTACTTATTAATTAATTTTATTTAATTAATATTTCTTTGTTTTTCCGAGACACACCCGACAACAACTAAAGAAAATGAACCGCAGAATTTTACCAAATGAATAAGAAAATGGAGGAGAATGAATTTTCTTGAATACAAAAAGGAGGCAGCATGCAACAGGGTAAATTGATAAATAGCCGATCTGAGCAACACAAACAAAGCATCGATATAAAACAATTTTTAGGGAAAAAGAATCTACCTCTGGTAGTGCCCAATAAAATCTAAGAATACACAAAATTGGCATTTCAAAAGTAATCTGGAAGAGTGGATCGGAGGTGTTTCCAAATAACGAAACGCAGATTGTATTAGCATGGAAATCGCAAAGAGATGAGTTAATCAGACTCCAAAAAGATGTGGATTTGAGGTAGAAAAGAGGGGTGAAGAGAATGGGAGGGCGGCGCAGCGGTTGAAGAGGGTCGTCGCCAAATGGAAGGAAAGGTTATGAGAATTTTAATCATGATGAAGTTTCTCTAAATATTACTCTGTTGCCTTACGATAATTAAATATCATTCCCACCCCGTAAACGTGTATGCTTAGAATACTCATTATATGCTGGTTTGAAAGTCTAAAGTTCGTTGGTTCTATAGTAAGTGAATGGATGATACTTGGGTATAAAATGTGAGAAGGTTTAACATCACAATTCACGTGAACACAATATTCCCAATAAATATTGTATTTAAAATAATTGTGATGGGTAAACCTTCTCTCGTATTGTATTCAAATCGCAGGTAAAATCATAAAATCGTAGCAAAATCGTAATAAGTTTTTTTAGTAAAAATGCTTCATATTAATTAAAATTAACTACTACGGAGTACAAATCGATACCCCCTCCGTCCCATTTTAGTTAGACAAAGGGGTCAAATAAGGTCTTATATTATTATGAAATAGTCACATAAGGTCATGTTCTCAATAAAGTGTCATATAAGTACCTCTACTTGTAAAAAGCAATCAAATGAGTCATAATGACCTGTTTAACACCTCTTAATCCCGATTTCAACGTACTTCTGACCATCTTTTTAGAATACATTATACGGCATATGTCAAATATTTAACTAAAATTGGTTGAAATACAAGTCAAAAAAGTGACATGTAAGTGAAAATTGGCATTATGAGGTGTTAAATAAACCGTTAGGACTCATTTGATTGCTTTATACAAGTAGAGATACTTATATGACACTTTATTGAGTACATGACCTTACGTGACTATTTCATAATAGTAGACGGCCTTATTTGACCCTTTTCTCTTTTAGTTAGCCAAACTTGACTTTTCAAGTCAATGACGTCTAACTTTGACCGATTATATGTTTATATAGAAAAGATATTAATAATATGAAACTTATATGAAAATGTTCTTTGTTAAAAATACTGTGATAAAAGTATCAAATAATTAAATTTTGCATAAATATGTTAGTTTAAATAATTGGTCAAAGTTTACCACATTTGACTGGAAAAGTCAAAGATAGCTAAGTAAATTGGGACGGAGGTAGTACATAATTACAATAATAATAATAATATCAATAATAATAATAATATCAATAATAATAATAATAATAGTAATAGTAATAGTAATGATGATGATGATGATGATGATGATGATGATGATGATGATGATGATAATAATAATAATAATAATAATATATTTAAAAAAGTAATGGATTCTTGTGTTATTTAATTATTTTTATGTTTTACATATGTTTAATGTTATTATTCACTACATTTACATTATTAAAATAGTTTATACGTCTTGTTTTGGACCTTGTAGGTATAGTTTATCTAATGAAATGATATAATACCATTAACTTGGAGCTTAATATTAATAATTTTTATTTTATAATCATTAAGATATGTTTGATAAAATCTTACAATTTGTGATTCGATTTTACGATTCGATTTTCAAAAACATCTGCCGATTCGATTCAAAAATACGATTTTAACAATCTGAATAACAATTAAGAAGTATCCATCAATAATAATAATGATAATAATAATAATAATAATCTAAATATTTATAACCTAATTAAATTGCACTCAATAACACTAATCTAATGGAATAGATGCCTTAACCTTTAATATACAGAGATATATTCATAGTAAATATTGTCTTTAAATAAGTCGTGACATCAAATTCTAATGATTTTCCCAATTGTTTTTTAATGTTTTCTAGTGTCACTTGTAAGAATTATATATACTTATAGTACCATACTTTACTCTTCAAGAACATTCATTGAAGGAATTTAGGACATAAAGTGGTGACTCGAACAATTTAAGAAGCATCTGTTCATTCTCATTTTAACCCATACCACAACAAATACATCTTGTATTCATCTAGGCACATCCAGAAACATTTTAACAATTTAAAATCATCCAGGAACATTTGAACAATTTAAAATCATACGTTCATGTTCATTCAGTAGTCAAATACAAGATCCAAAAGTTAAAGGGTATAAAGTCGTCATCTCACCTACAAAATGATGTGAATAACAACCTCTGGATGTGATAATCCATTCCCTCAGCTCAAACTCTGTTGGGTCCAAGAGTTATTGCATAAATTCTAGAGACGGATCGGCCAAAATCTATTGAAGAAGGTAAGAGGAAAAGACAATATAACTTCAATCCCTAAACAAAAAAGTAGACATAGTGTATTATTTAAAAATTCTGTAAAGCTTCAAGTTATATGTTTGTCACTTTGTCTTGACAATTTTTATGAATTTTTCTCAAAATAAAATATCTTTTTTGAGAAGCTACAACAAGTGGCATTTGGGAGAAAGTATGTAGCTTTTAGAATTAATTTATAAATAAAAAGTGTAAACTGGAATGACTAGCTTCAAGGTGTCATGTTTCAACATTGAATATATTGCCCAACATTTTACAAAAGGCAAAGGTATTGATGCGTTACAGAGTCAGGGTTCGTAAATCTAGAGAAATGTAAGAGCAAAAGCAGAGAGAAAATTTTATAAATATTTTAGCAGAATAACAGTACATGAATTTCAGATCCGCTTCGTAAAGGGGAATAACTGCTATTTATAAGCAAATACTAGGTCTGGGTCTTAAGCCCAAAAAGACTAAAACTAGCCAGAAAGCTACATGTATCCCCAAAATACTGGGGGGACAAGTATAATAATGTTATTCTGATGTGTGATGATGTCAGTTGTGGTAACAGACACGTGATGCCACTGGTGACATAAACCCTTTTAGAAACTGGGTGTGTGACGTCAGCGGGAGCGCTAGTGACGTAAGTCGTGGTTATGCGCCTTGCTGGAACGCCGCAAGGTAGGACTAAGTGTCACACTATCACCGAACCGAGGTGGAGCACGTCCCTTTGACCTCTTCTGTTGACGTTAGCGGGACATCTACATTGGGAATCATTGTGCTTGGCCTCACTACAACGGCTCTGTACGGAGCGAATGTGCCTGTCAACACGAAGCTGGGCCAACGGTGGGATTTTGGCCTCAACGCAGAGTCTCGACCCACCTGTCATATGACTTGGGTTGTTATCCTGGACCATCTATATAGTCTAATATGTGTCCCTGGGGTATATGTAATTGTAGAACAATTACAACACACTTTACCGAGCTCGAGTCCCAATCTATAGTCCTACGTTGAAAGTTTACTGAGAGAGAGGCTAAATTATTGAATGCATGTTTGTCAAAGATGACAAAGCTTTGAAAAGTTTGTCAAAGAATAGTGGACATGAACTTTTAAGTGACACAAATCAGAGGTATAAGTAATACGAAGTATTATGCATAAAGTAAAATTTTAGACATAACCAACTCCAGAATAAAATTGATCAACTAGATCAGATTAAAATAGTTCAGCCCAGTTAAAAATTCCCTAACTTTATAGTTCGACATATCGGCTAATTAGTTTGCCACATGTTTATTTAAGACATTTGCTCACAAAGAAAAAATCTTGGATGTGCTCTGCGACAATTTTGGGGTGCCCCTTACAATTTGTTCGGTAGATTTTTGGTTTATGAGTATTATATAATTTTTCGAGGTCTAATCTTTTTATGTCTAGTCAGGTTTGTGCAGGTCTGATCTTGTCTAATACTGAAATAAGTCTAAGTAAAAAAAATTTAAACAGATCAGACCAGATCAGAAAAAAAATGATTAGAGCAAATTACATCACATCAAAAAAAATCAATCCAATTAAAAACATCTTAACTCTATAATTCAACATTTAGTTAGTTAATTTGCCACATGTGTATTTAAGACAAATAGTTATCCATGGACAGATCAGGTTTCTTTTTGATTTGATTAAATAAACGCTTTAATTCCATAGACCTGGCTAAACTGGCAGACATAAATCGAGACTCTAACCGCTCCCAAATTTCACATGAATGTTTTAAATCACGCACATCGATAAGAGCATCCCTAGATAGGGTTGCAAATAACCATGAACGGATTGTTTGATCAATTCTCAACCAAGTTGAAAATTCGGGATTGGGAGTTTGACGGTTAAGAGCATCTATGGAATAAGCAGGGGTACCTGAATGGAGCCATCAACCATGCCAAGTAGAGCTTGTAAAACCAGAAACGATTCGAATTGTGTCCTCCAAGTGGTGTAGTCTTCTACCGCCAAAAGTTTAGTAGTCACAATATTTGTGACATTGGTGGCCACATGAGATATGATTTGAGCTAGATCAGAGATAATGGATCTGGCCGGGCTGCCTGCTGGTGTGCGAGAGGGAGGAACAACGGAGGATACACCAGGTGAGCCGACGAACGTGGGGCCAGCAAAGGAAGGACCGGCCGAGAGGGGCGGCAGCTCTAGAGGGACAGCCTGCATGGGAATTGGAGCCGACCAAGGGAACACTGGTGGTACATTCTGAAACAAAGAGTATGGCATAAAGACCCGGCTTGGTGATGCAAAGTTGGAGGAGAACGTCACACCGGAAGAGACGGATGTGAGTGCTGGCAGTGATCCAAAAGACGGAGGAGCGCCGGTGGTTATGACCGAAGTAGCCGCTGCAGGGGAGGCGGGCTGGGCAATGGCTGCTGTCGTGCTGAAGGTTGCGGATGCTGAGGACGACAAACTGCAGTATTGTGCGACACCAAAGGGAAGAGGACGGCGGCAGTGTGGTGCAGCGCCGAAGGGAAGAAGACGGCGGCGGGGCTAGGGTTTAGTGAGAGAGAGGATCAGAAAAAAAATATGTGCTCACTGATACCATGTGAGAATAATGGAAATGTTACTCCCTAAGGAGCCCCGGTAGATATATTTATATTAAAGAGAGTTTAATGTAAAGTACAATACTAAGCCTCTAATAATTCTATTAATTTGTTCACACACAAAATGTAGACTTGGATGTTATTTAGCTAGAGAAAATTTTGGGATGTATTTGTATTTAACTACTCCGTCTGTTCACGTTAGAGAAGGGGGGATATGCCCTCTTTTAATGGAAAAGGGAGTTTTTTGCTCCAAAATTAAGTTTAAGGGCTAAGATGCCCTTTAGTGATAACTTTAGGGGGAAGGGGGGTGCCCCTTTTCCCAAAACTAAATAAGGAAATTTAATAAATCTAATAAAATTCATATAAATTTGAAAAAATAATGTAATAATAATATATAAAATTATAAAACTGAAGAAAAAAAGATAACTAATTAAAAAATGTTAAAAAACTAGAATAATGAAAACAAGTGAATATGTAAAGTGCATTAAATTAAAATCTGAATTTTTTTAAAAAGATGTAAAATATAAAAATAACTCCAAAAGGCGAAAATATTGAGTTTTTCACTTTTTAAAATTGTTCAGATATTCTATTTATTTTTATGAAAAAATGGCAAAAGTATTAGTTGTGGGGTTTTGAAAGACAAATATATGACCATTTTACTTTTTTCCAAAAAAGTAACCGATTATAAGCGCCTCTCTCTCCCCCACATTTACTCTCACGCGCAAATCTGCGCAATTGGATCTGGCCATTTGAATCTACGCAAGATAGCTTCTCCATCTCCGCTCAAAATAGCCCACTAGTAGAAAACTGGCTTACAATGACGCTTTTGTAGTGACGCTTTCTGATATAAAGGCCCTAATAACACAAAAGTGTCACTATTTACTAACACAAATACATCAGTCTCAAATAGCGACACTTTAAACACTTTATACGGAACTAATAAGGCATCAATATATGGGCCGCGTGGCCCAGCTAGCTAGGTACTACACATCCAGGCCAGATCGATTAGTACGTTTACTACACTTAGCGCCTCATCAGCTCACCCGTTCCAGACTTCCAGAACATCGATGGCCTAGCTCTCTCGTTTAACCCTAGCTATCTGCGCGCACGATTCTCCATCACCGGTTTCTCCATCGATCCTGCTCCCTCACCCGCTGGTTTCTTCGGTCTATTGCGCGTCTCACGGCTGGTTGGCCCTCGCTAGGTCACTGACTGTTTTAAATATCATCAGGTGGTTTGCTAAGCGTTTTTTCATCCTGATATTGTATCTATTTATGACTACATATTTCTATGGGATGAAGATTTAGGCGTTCAGAATTTTCATCCTGCAAGGTATGATTAGTTATTTTTTCTAATAATGCATTTAGATATTCCTCTTGCAGAGTTTTGCCTTATCTCAGAGCCGACCAGCCGACCAGGTTTGATTTCAATTACTCCATCATATCATGTTTGTAGTTTGTATTTTTGGTATTGCTTGTGTAAAAATAGAAGAATTACTTCAGAATAAATGTTTTTTAGCTCTTGCTAAGCACTTAACCCAACTAATAGTTTCTGGCACTTAACCAAAGTGTCGATGTTTATAGTATTTCTTTTTGTATTTTCTGCCTAAGCAAAACAATAGTAAACTTGAGAGCACGGTTTGACTGAACTGCAGTACGAGAGCTTCTCTTTCTCTATATCAAAAGGTTCATCATTGCAACTAGTATTTTTTAATTACTCATGATGTTTGGTGTTCAGAGCCTTTTCTAATGAAAATCGTTGTGGACATCCTAGGTTTGGTGCTATGTTGAGCATTAGTATGCTAAAAAAGTAGAAATTTGGCAGCCTATGTGGTCTAGCAATTTAATGAATCAGGGGTTTTCTATGACCTTACACAATCCATGTAGAGCATCTTCACATTATAATGAATGAACCATTGGTGTTCGTTGAAACTGTTCCTCCTATTTTTAGATCAGTTGCATAATTTTGTATGTAACATGAATAACAGATTACATAAAACCTATATTTTTGTAGCCTGCTTAACACTTGTGCTTCTCCATAGCTGCTCCTCATTTATATGTGATTACAAATTATTTGGCTCCCCACATCTTTATCTGCAGATATTTTGCCTTTAAGTGCTAAGATAATTAAAGATTCTAAGTGTCAAATGAACAGCCCTTGTAGCTTTAGGGATTCTGCATCATCAGCACTCAAGATACTGCACTTTTCTCCTCACACATTTACTCAAATTTGATTTAATTTCTTTTTGTTTGAGAATCAGTTTTGTTATTTGATTCAAGATAGTTGCTAACAAGGTTCGTGAAAGTGACCTCGGTGTGTGCGTGAGAATGAGAACATCAATGAATAGAGTGTGAACTCTGTGACATGCATCTGCCACCTTACCAATTGATCTAATTTTGAGATAGCTGTCAAACTTTACGAGATAGCTGCCATAATTTATGAGAAGATAAAAGGTAAAATTCTTCTTAATTTTCACAAGAATTACTGCATTTCAAGTAGCTAAAACTAAAATTGTTTCGATTGAAAAAATGGATGCTCTATCATCCTGTTGAGCGAGTTTCTGAATAATGATTTTCAGATTTCCCATGTTTATTATTGCCTTTTTAAATGTATGAGGATTACAGATGATTATAAGATTTCCTAAGTATAAAGTTAGTAACTGTATGTTTATTGATTCCAATGTACTGGTACTTCCATTCCATAAATAGGAGTTCTGCTCAAGGAAGATATGTAAATATTTGTTTGCTTATAGTGATTATTTTATTTCTTTATTACTTCTTACCTAATAAGAAATCTCTATCATACTAGTTCAAAACCAACCAAAATGGTGCACAACTTGTTGGAAGTGTAGAAGAAAGCTCACACGTAAAGTGATAAAACGCCCCTATGACAATTGTTTGAAAGAAAAACTATGGTAAGTGATTAAAGTTCAGTTAAACTTCTCTGATGTCAGTTACTCACCTATTGTCACAGTGTTCAAATAATGTTGCAATGGAACTTTCATTAAAAAATAATCTTTAGGTGCATGTGATGATGTGTATTCATGGTTAAGTGGCAGGTCCATTTTTATGCATGCAACAAATCTCAAATCTATTTAGTTTGATAGTGCAATTTGCTTTAATTTTTACTCTGTATTAAACATATACAAGCTGCTTGATCTAGCCTAATATAAAATTTATTGATATAAGTCTTATTAGTTTAACTCAGATAATCTATGTCTACTAAATAGGAGCATTCTATGATTAGCCGTGTTTAGTTTAATTCAGATTCTATTAGTTTAATTCAAAGTAACGATCATAACGATCAGCAAAGATAACGTAGCCCCACGGGGTCGTGATGACGCCCGTTATCATCACTATAGAGATAAATTCTGAAGCGATGGCCTGAACATGTTGGTGAATTCTGTGTTGCAACAACAGGACTTCCTTCCAATCATTGGTCTTCATCTATAGTAGATGATCCCTATGGAAGTTCTCGTGGGTCATGAAGACCTGCAACTGACTCTAAATAGTGTCTGTGTCCTAGAAAATTCAAAACATTTGGGAGTGAGATTACTAGACACGACGTGATCAATGAATGTTCAGTGGCATGGGGCTGTGGGCCATTGTAGTCAGTATCAGTCGCCTCAGAAGGAGACGATGATTAGAGATGAGGTTCCTCGTGAAATATGATTAAACACATGTCTGTTGGGAGACAGGTGAGTGGTCTTAGGTAGGGTTGTGCATGCGCCGTTTGGACAAAATGCAGCGACTTCTACCCGGGATCTGAATAAATTCATTCCTGAACCTATGGGGATTGTCCAGAGTATTTGAGTGTCTTGGAGTAATTCTCTCGATTGATAGCACAATAGAGGTAGCAGATTTGACAGTGATTATTGTTCTCTTGCTCACTTGAGCTTTCTGCTTCCTCACTCTCATAGTGTTCACTCAGTTACTCACTGTCGGCTTTGTCCCTTGGGTAGGCTTAGTTGGGTTTACTAAGCCATTGGGACTTATCTCTCATTTCTCTTTGCCCTTTTCTCTCCGTGCTCCCCCTCAACTGGAGCATTCAGTAGGATGCCTTTCACGATGATTGGCACTTGGGAGGAGAACTTTGAAAACTCCCCCTTAAAATCCGCATCCTTGAGAGGATCCTTGCATTTTACATTGTCTAGCACCAGGAGAACAAAAATGAAACTCCCCCTCAAAAGTTGCAAGTTGTGTTGTTTCTACCCGGGGAGTAAAGTAGAAAACTCCCCCTTGGAATGTGCTTTCTTCGTTGTTTGGCTCCAAGAGGAGTGAAAAAGAAACACTCCCCCTCAGAATAAGCACATGGCGTTTGTTGGTGTTGAGGTGTGCATTTGTTGATTTTCAGCTTAGTAGAGAGTATTCACGCCAGTACTCTCCTTGATAATGTGCACCAATTGATTGCTCACGGTTCGTCTTCATACCCGCCATGTGTGTGGAGCAATCAGATCAGTTACCACACGTGACGGACCTTCAACACATATTAAGTATGTTTCGGTACCCATTTCCAGATGGGTCCTTCCTTGGCAGTAGCGAACAACTCTTTCACTTTCTGTTTAATCTGGGATCCTAAGCTAGCTGACTGAGAGGAGTTTGACATTATTAATTTTTCAGCTTCAGTCTTAGGAACCCATTTTTGTTTGAGCTTTTGAGCAGGAGAGGTTTCATTATCACTGAGTGAATGATCAGACAAGTAGTCTTTGAGAATTGGTTCTTTAGAGAGTCTTCTCAAATGTTTGAGTGAGTGAACCTTGAGGGGATATTTCAAACATGGTAGTGTATACTCTCCCTCAACGTTCACCTTTGCGGAAGCGGATTTCTTTTGGACTCCCTGATCATTCACATTCTGATCTTGAGTGAAGGAGGCATCAGACTCAGAGCAGCATTGCATGAAAAACTTGATATAGTTCTGAGTAGAAGAGCTTGAGCAGTGATTCTTAGGAGATGTCTTCCTTTTGGCATAGAAGAGAGCACTTGAACCCCAGTTCCTATCTCTTAGACGAGATTCTTCTTCTTTCTTTCTTCTTCTTAACTTGTCCTCTATCCATTCTCCTCTCCTTTCCACTCTCCTCTTCACAGGGGCCCTTGTCGGTGAAGGTGACTCAGAGTGAGAACTGGAAGTTTCAGGATCATTTGTAGATTTTTCAGAACAGTTCTCAGAAGACGGAGGAGAAGGCGAAGCACAGTTTTCAGATGATGGAGGAGAAGGAGATTGTGAGCCTGTGCTTGATTGAGAGGATATTTGGAGTAAAGATATTTCATTCAAGAGTTGTTCTCTTTCCAGTTCAAAAGCTTATTTTTCTTTATCAAAAGCTTCTTTCAATTCAGCAAACTTTCTCACAAGGGGTGGAATGTATGTTGGTTTGGCTACAGGCTCTGAAGTTGAAGGTTCCCCTTGATCTTGCACAGTCTCTTTTGTAGGATAAAAGGTTGGAATCTGTTCGGGAGGAGTCAACGGGGGCTCTTTTGTTTCATAGCTCTCGTTCAAGGCAGCATAATCAAAAGGAATTTCTGTTCCGAGATTAGCTCTCTTGGCATCTTCTTCATCATTCGTTTCTTTAACACTGAGGAAAGACATCAACTTAGTCAGTCCAAGACCCATATAATTGATGTCATACAGTTGAGCACAGTTCACCTTCTTCAAATTACATGTGTTAGACAGACCGAGTCCTTCTTTAGAATTATAGAAACGGGTGTCTTTGGGTTGGTTCAAGAAGATTGTTTGTTCTGTCTGCCCCTTTGTAGCAAGTAAGTCTTCAAGATCTTTGATCTTACGGTAAAGGGCACTTCTTTTATCTTGAAGAAAATCGTTATCAGCTTTTGTTGTGCTTAGCTCTATGTGGGTCTGATTCAACTCCTTTGTTAGATCAGCTATTTTCAGAGTCAGCTTCTCTGTTTCCAAAGTTATTTTATGAACCTCTTCTTTGGAATTGTTCAATTGTATACTCAATGAGGTGGACTTATCCAGCTGCTTCAGTAGGACTTTGTGATTATTTGCTAATCTCTCTTCCAATTCCTTGATAATTTTGTCCTTATCTTTTGAAGAATGAGTTTGACAAATACATGAACAAGGAGATATAGCGTCCATTGTTGTTGATTGTTGAATGTTGACCGTAGACGTGAGGTTGATTGAAGTTTCTGCAATTTTCTGGAGCTTGAAATGGTTTGGACCTTGAGAAAAAATAGTCTTAACCTTGAGATTTTTTTTTTAACTAATTAATTTATTGATTAATTAATAATTTTTTTTTAATCTCAAGGTTGACTCTTGGAAGCTTTGATTGTAAGGTTGACCTTTGGTGTTGAAGATTTGAGCTCAAAAGTTGAAATGGCCTCAAAAAATAGCTCTTGAAGTTGGAGTTTTTTTAAAAAAAAATGTACTTATGATGTTTGGTGTTCAGAGCCTTTTCTAATGAAAATCGTTGTGGACATCCTAGGTTTGGTGCTATGTTGAGCATTAGTATGCTAAAAAAGTAGAAATTTGGCAGCCTATGTGGTCTAGCAATTTAATGAATCAGGGGTTTTCTATGACCTTACACAATCCATGTAGAGCATCTTCACATTATAATGAATGAACCATTGGTGTTCGTTGAAACTGTTCCTCCTATTTTTAGATCAGTTGCATAATTTTGTATGTAACATGAATAACAGATTACATAAAACCTATATTTTTGTAGCCTGCTTAACACTTGTGCTTCTCCATAGCTGCTCCTCATTTATATGTGATTACAAATTATTTGGCTCCCCACATCTTTATCTGCAGATATTTTGCCTTTAAGTGCTAAGATAATTAAAGATTCTAAGTGTCAAATGAACAGCCCTTGTAGCTTTAGGGATTCTGCATCATCAGCACTCAAGATACTGCACTTTTCTCCTCACACATTTACTCAAATTTGATTTAATTTCTTTTTGTTTGAGAATCAGTTTTGTTATTTGATTCAAGATAGTTGCTAACAAGGTTCGTGAAAGTGACCTCGGTGTGTGCGTGAGAATGAGAACATCAATGAATAGAGTGTGAACTCTGTGACATGCATCTGCCACCTTACCAATTGATCTAATTTTGAGATAGCTGTCAAACTTTACGAGATAGCTGCCATAATTTATGAGAAGATAAAAGGTAAAATTCTTCTTAATTTTCACAAGAATTACTGCATTTCAAGTAGCTAAAACTAAAATTGTTTCGATTGAAAAAATGGATGCTCTATCATCCTGTTGAGCGAGTTTCTGAATAATGATTTTCAGATTTCCCATGTTTATTATTGCCTTTTTAAATGTATGAGGATTACAGATGATTATAAGATTTCCTAAGTATAAAGTTAGTAACTGTATGTTTATTGATTCCAATGTACTGGTACTTCCATTCCATAAATAGGAGTTCTGCTCAAGGAAGATATGTAAATATTTGTTTGCTTATAGTGATTATTTTATTTCTTTATTACTTCTTACCTAATAAGAAATCTCTATCATACTAGTTCAAAACCAACCAAAATGGTGCACAACTTGTTGGAAGTGTAGAAGAAAGCTCACACGTAAAGTGATAAAACGCCCCTATGACAATTGTTTGAAAGAAAAACTATGGTAAGTGATTAAAGTTCAGTTAAACTTCTCTGATGTCAGTTACTCACCTATTGTCACAGTGTTCAAATAATGTTGCAATGGAACTTTCATTAAAAAATAATCTTTAGGTGCATGTGATGATGTGTATTCATGGTTAAGTGGCAGGTCCATTTTTATGCATGCAACAAATCTCAAATCTATTTAGTTTGATAGTGCAATTTGCTTTAATTTTTACTCTGTATTAAACATATACAAGCTGCTTGATCTAGCCTAATATAAAATTTATTGATATAAGTCTTATTAGTTTAACTCAGATAATCTATGTCTACTAAATAGGAGCATTCTATGATTAGCCGTGTTTAGTTTAATTCAGATTCTATTAGTTTAATTCAAATTCAATTAGGGAATTTTTATGATGTGTGTTTTAGGAAAGTTTCAGATTCTATTATCAATTGACCATCTTATGTTCCATTAATTAGCTGTAGTTTTCAGAAATTTCAATTTGTGAAATTTCGGAACAAAAGAATTGTAAAAAAATCAAGTCTTTATCTTGCTTTTAATTTTCAATTCAAGCTTATGTCTTCATTTTATATTGTTGAATTTAATCTCATTTTTAAATTCCTGTCTTGTAATAAAATCTGGTTTAGGTTATTGTACTAACAACTTAGATTGGGTTAGACCGTTAGAGCTTATAGCAAAAGCTTAAGTTTCTATTCTAGGTGTAAAGATAGTTACTGAAATAGTGTTAAAAAGACTGTGATCGAATTAATATATCAATGTGATTATTTTTACAATGCAACTCTGTTAGCAAAAGCATTCTTGTTTTTAACAGGAACGGATAGTATCATTTATGTTTGATAAGCATCTTCTCAAATTTCTCTTACTTCACCAAGAAATTGAATAAACCATAAATGTTTATAAAGAATTTCTGAACATGAATAACTGGTTGTTTTATGCAGGAATTGAGGGAAGCTGCTGCCAACATTGAACCTAAACACGAAAATGAAATTAAAGATTTGTTTGCAACTTTTAAGCTTTTGTATTCAGAATGGAAAGTTGTCTTAAGGCGTTCTATTCGTTTATGTATATATTTCACTAATAGCCATCTGATATTCAAGTTCACTGTGGATGTATTTTGGGTTTCTAATTTGGTTTGTATAATGTTACAGGTGTGGATTTGGGCTTCTGATGCATGGGGTTGGATCAAAGAAAGCCTTGATTGATGATTTTGCTTCAACTACTTTGACTGAGTATCCAGTTGTCGTGGTTAATTGTTATCTCCCCTCAATCAATCTTAAGCAGGCAAGTTTTATTTAGGTAGTGACTAAGGTTGATATACTATCAGAGATTAGATAAAAAGCTTCTTATTATATGGATTTATTGTTTCAACAGACTTCTGAATTCTTTTTAGGGATAATAACTTTAAAAAATACCAACTATTACTCATCAACCAATAATGATACATACATTGAAAATGCTTTTTAATAATACCAACTATTTAAATGTAGAACAAAAATAATATGGAATCACTTTTCAACAAGAAATCCAGTCATTTAAGACAAATTGCAGGTGAGTTCTTTATACCTTGAATTGTTATGTATTTGATTAGAGTATGCACCTATTATCTAAAATTAGTTCTTATGTTTTGGTTGTTCTTGCACCACAATCTGCAATTCAATTGTTAAGATAAATTCAACAATTGGCAGCTTATGCTCTATCAATAGTTTCCGGATCTTCTTAACATAGCCATATGTTTCATTTGTCCTCAACTAGGGAAAAAGTGATCTCCTTCAATGAGATGGGTAGCGGAAACCAAAATCACCCTCCAAAATCCAGCTCACCGGAATCAAGCAGCCTGGAAAAAAAGGAGCACTAGAGAAAATGATGAATGAGAAGGTACTAATATCAACTTCAAAGCCTATTTTTTTGGAGAAAAAAACCTTTTGTATTAAGTTGAAGATAAAATACATATAAAATTTGACATTTTCTATGAACTGCATAGTATCCTATTGTGCCCATATATGTGTTTTAATTGTGTGTATCCTGTTATGCCAAATTCCAAACAGATTGCTCCCACCTTGGCTTGCAGTTCATGATGTTCATTGTCAGGTAGTTTTTGTTCTTGTTAAGCAAAAAAATCATAGAAATAACTTATGCCAATTCTTTTGACTTTTTTTAATGGGCGGCTCTAAGAAAAAGATTAAAAATCTGACAGTGAAGGAACATTCGGTGCAACGATACAATTGCAGTGTGTCTGCTCAGAAGCTACGGAAGGAAGAGTGAACTCGGAGTCGTCAATTATTGTTGTAAAGGCCATAGAATTGACCTTATTGACGGCTTGTTTCCCAATGGTTTTCTCTTACACCCTCTATCTCTATCTCCAGTTATTTGTTTTTTCTCTTGTACTCTCTGTCTATGTCTCATGCACTGTACTTTTTCTTTACTAAATTCTCTATTATCACATGTGATAATTAAGTTATCTTTTTGAAAACTTCTCCAACTTTGTATTTTGTTATTGTTGGATCTCTATGGTGTAATGCAAGGATAAGTGGATTTGAATGGGGAAAGAGAGCACGTACCGTTGATTACTTCCAAACAATTCAGTTGTCAGGGCTTGGCACTTAAAGACTGTTTTATGTCTTGTAGACCATGTTTTAGCTCAATTCTAGCTATTACTTTAACTTGTGTTTTGTTCTTTTGAGTTGTACTTAATTACATTTATGGTTTCCGGGGTATGCCCCTTTGAATTATGTACAATCATATGAAATATTGAGATATAAATAAAAATGTTTGAGTTGTAATTAATTACATTTATGGTTTTCGGGGTATGCCCCCATATAGGTCCAATAAACAAAACCAACCAAGTGACATTGAAGTGTCATAAAATCTATGATGCTGAAAGTGTCATAAAAACCTATGATGCTGAAAGTGTAATAAAAATCTATGATGCTAAAATGTCATTAAATTTTGTGATGTATTAATGTCACAATGTGTTCTTGATGCATAAATGTCGCTATTTTAGACGATAAATTAGTGTCATTATTTGTCGACACAAAACTGTCCCCGCATCAGTGACACTATATTTAGTGTCGCTAGCCGCCACTTTCCCCGACGCTTTTTAAATGTCGCAGAAAGTTTCGCTGACACTAAATTAGTGTCACTATAGGCCCTTTTTCTATTATAATAATAATATATAAAATTATAAAACTGAAGAAAAAAAGATAACTAATTAAAAAATGTTAAAAAACTAGAATAATGAAAACAAGTGAATATGTAAAGTGCATTAAATTAAAATCTGAATTTTTTAAAAAAGATGTAAAATATAAAAATAACTCCAAAAGGCGAAAATATCGAGTTTTTCACTTTTTAAAATTGTTCAGATATTCTATTTATTTTTATGAAAAAATGGCAAAAGTATTAGTTGTGGGGTTTTGAAAGACAAATATATGACCATTTTACTTTTTTCCAAAAAAGTAACCGATTATAAGCGCCTCTCTCTCCCCCACATTTACTCTCACGCACAAATCTGCGTAATTGGATCTGACCATTTGAATCTACGCAAGATAGCTTCTCCATCTCCGCTCAAAATAGCCGCACCTCCATCTCTGTCAACCAGAGCTGCATCTCCATTGCGGAAAAGCCAGATCCGCACCTCCATCGCCGCACGCCGGAGCTGAACCACCATCGCCGCATGCCGGAGCCGAACCACCATCGCCGCACGCCGGAGCCAAACCGCAGCGCCTCCATCATCGCCACCGTTCGACCGCCGCACCTCCATCACCAAAGTTACTTCTTCTCTTCTCGCGAGCTCTACATCTACTTCCAGTAGACTGTTGCCGTCGATCTTCACCTATCTGGTTGGCAAGGTTTCAACGGCATTCGATTTCGATCCCAGGACGGCGAAAACGGGCTGGCAGCTAGGGTTACTAGCGGAGCTTGTTGGATTGCGGTTGGGGGCTAGGGTTCGGGACTGTGGGTTGGGGGCTAGGATGTACTACTGGTTGGAGCTGAGGGCTGGGGGCCTAGGGCAGGTCCGATGGTGTGGGGCAGGGCCGATGGGGATGGGCAGGGCTTGTGGGGGTGGGGTGTGGCTATGTTGATGGGGTGCGGCAGGTCTGGAATGATAATGAGGGCAGGTCTAGGGTAATGGGGTGTAGTGCAGGGTTGTGGGGATGGTGGTGGAGCAGGGAAGGCGAAGGGGAAGGGGATTAGGGTGCAAGGGAGGGGACTGGGGACAGGGAAAGGGGACTGGGGTGCAGGGGAAGGGGGATGTGGGGATGGGGTGCAGGGGAGGGGGAGGGGAGCAGTGGAGGGGGATGGGGCTGGGGTAAGGAGCGGTGGAGGGATGGGACACCGGAGACGGCGTGTTACTATGGCGGTGTCACTGTGGGTGATGGGCGGGCCGTAACTTTGGCCGGAGTCACTTTAGCGGTGTCACTATAGCGGTGTCACTGTGTCCGGCAGCGATGATCAGTGGTGGCGGTGACCGACGGTGGCGGCAGTGACATATATCTTATAGTGACATAACAGTCCGATAGTGACAAAAAAATGACAGTGACATCATGTTTTCCAAATATGTGACCTTCTTAGTCACATTTTTGTCTTTTTAAAAAATGATCACATTTTTGGAAATCAGATTAAATTTAGTAATATTCAAGAAAAACCCCTATTTTTATTCGAATTTTAACAATTTTATAGAAATCTTTAATATAAAAACCTGGGATTACAAGTCAAAAACGGGTTATATGGCTAGATTGAACGATTTTTAAAAGTAAACGTACTTCAACGGTGCTTTTTTAGTATAGCGCTTAAGTGATGATTTGAAAATAGTAGAAGAGTCTATTTCACTTTTTTCTTTTTTCTTTCTAAAATGAAACTGTTGTCAAAATAAAATGCGATTTCAAATCAATTTATTGCTCATGAAATTTGTTAGAAAATGTTGGAGTCACATTTTTTCTGTTCGGCATGTAAGCAGCAATCTGGTTTGCAACTATACATAGCCTTTAGTGCTTGACTTTGTTATTTTCTCACATTCGGTGCTTGAAGTGTTTCCAATATTTCACTTTATGTCCAAAACTCCCTCATATATAGAAGGCCGAAGTTTAGTGAAATTTTGGCAAGAGCATTTTAGATGTTTTAAAACCAAAAGACTCAGAGGTGGAAGCTATTTCTCTAATCCAAATTACAAATGAAAAAGAAAACAGTGCAACATGCCATAAACATTGAAAAAACAAAAGAAAATCCTGACATTAAGGAAATGGTTTATTCAATGTTGAAACATGACACCTTTGAAGGAAATGATGTTTAGACAGTATACATTTCCGTTCCCCACACCGTAAAGATATGTGGACATAGTACCTACTCCATATTATATTGTGTCCTCAAATTCAATTTAGCAATCAATAATTGTTAATTGTTGACTAAATTAAATGAGTATGGGTGTTCAACTTCATAGAAAATGGGGATATATTTTCTCAAAAACAAACTAGTATAGTACCCGTGTGATGGAGTATATGGGTCTGAGCCCCCGGACCCACATACTCAGAAGAACAGAAAGCACAAGACACTGAGTGGTGCCCTCGTCGGCCAAGGGACCCCCGTCGGCCGAGAAAGGTATCAACTCAGAATATGGTCCTGAATCCAAGGAATCCGGGTGCCCTCGTCGGCCAAGCCCTCGTCGGTCGTGCCCTCGTCGGCCACGAAGACCTCACAGAACCGGATTTTACACTTACTCATTTGTACAGCCCATTAGTGGCTTTGTATTCGGCCCAGTACCGGTCCAGTTGTAAATGGGCCTCCCAAGCCCAAGGCTTGGGAGCCCAGCCCGTATTTTCTCTATAAATACTCCCCTTGGGAGTAGTTATAGGGGTTACAAATTCATTCTATTGAAGCATATTATTACACTTCTCTCTCTAGCTCTCACTTCTCTCTAGATATACTCTATCATTTGGTGCTCTCATTGAGAGCTAGAACAATCAAGTTAGCACCCTTCGTCGCTACCAAGCACATCTAACCACTGATCATGGGAAGAACTAAATCAAACCGCAACCTCGTCAGCAAGGCCATCCCTGAGGACCAGGAGACCAGGGAGCACGAGGAGGATGCTACGGCCGACCAGGTCGGCGGAGGGGACGTCTTTCAGGAGGCCTTCAACCTCACGACGGACCTCCGCAACCAACTCAACGGCGGAGCCCCTGATGCCCGCATCGGCTTGGACAAGAAACGAGCTGAGAAGACGGACCACGCCCCGGCCCAGCCTATGGCCGCGACCTCTCCGTCCGTGGATCCACAGGTCCAGGCCGCGCTGTCGGACATCATCGCCAGCCTGGCCCAGAACCCCACCATCCTCAGCGCACTCTTGCCAAGGACCGGGGGGAATGTCACTCCACCTCCTCAGCCCCAACCGTTGGCCGTCCAGATAGGCAACGATGAGGGGGTGATGGCCCAGGACACGGCGTCGTCCCACTCCCACCCCGCTTCCCCTCTTCGACCTGGGCAGACTCCAGCGCGTGGAAAAGCCTCTGCCTTCAACAGGCTAGGTGACACGCGCCGTCGTCCGGTTTCGGAGAGGATGGCAGGACGGATTGGTGAGCGTCGGCCTGGCTCGCCAAGGGAAAGCTTGGGGTCTGTGTCCCGGACAGCGGACCAGCCCCGTCCGGACAAGGGCAAGGCGAAGCTACACGAGGACGACGTGCGCCACCAGATCAATGCGGCTCACGATGAGCGCGTGAGGAACCAGCCGGGCGCCGCTGCGGCCGCCAGGGACCCCCGGGACGAGGTCATCGCCCAGCTGGAAAGGAGGCTGGCTCAGATGGAGGCCAAGCAGTCGGCCAACATCCCTACAGCCGGCGCCTCCAACGACCCCGGCCTCAACATGCTCATGAACAAAGTCAGCGCCCTGGAGAGGAAGTTGGCCGAGGGGCGAGGTGACCCCATCATCCAGGTCAGGACCAGGACCCCTTTCACCAACAGGGTCCTCTCGCCCCCCATCCCGGAGAAGTACAGGGGAAACGCCATCAAGTCCTACGACGGCCGATCAGACCCCCAGGAGCACTTCAGCCGTTATCAGAACAACATGCTGATGGTGAACGCGTCAGCCGAATACCTCTGCCATTGGTTCCTCTCTACTCTCGAGGGGCCAGCGTACGAGTGGTTCAATGCGCTTCCCGAAGGGAGCATCGACTCATGGCAGGATCTTGCCCAACGCTTCCTCACCCACTTTGCCGGGAGGAAGCGTGCGAAGATGTATTTCACCCACCCCCTCTCCGTCAAGCAGCAGCATGATGAGTCTCTCCGGTCATTCATTGATCGGTGGACGAGGGAGACCGAAGAAGTCGAGGGGGGCCGATGAGCGCACCCTCCTCGCCCTGTACCAAGGAGCCCTCCGCAGCTCCCCGTACGCCAGGAGCCTCATCACCGACCCTCCGAGGTCGTACGCCAAGGCGCTCCAGCGCGGAGGCTTGTACGCTGACACCGACGAGCTACACAACCACAAGAAAGAGGAGGGCCATCCCTCCAAGAAGACAAATCCTTCGCCGGCCCCGGGTCTGTCCCCGGCCGGCCAGGGTGCCCAGGGCCGCCACGGCTCTGGTGGACAAAGTAAGAAAGATCGCCACTGGCGGCCGAGGTTGGAACGGCCGGGAGTTGCCCTCACTCACCCGGTCGGCATCATCCTCGACTATGCCGAGAAGCATGGCCTCATCGAGCAGGCTCCTCGCCCGGCCGAGGAGGTCCTTGCCATCCAGCAGGGCGGCACATACTGCCGGTTCCACAAGAACTCCTCGCACAACACCGACGACTGCATCACGCTGAAGAAGGCCATCGAGCGTCTTATTCGTCATGGGGAACTCTCCCAGTTTGTTAAAGGTGGCCCACGCAAAAACACGTGGGTAAACACCGGCAAACAAGGGGGCGAACCCTCTGCGAAGAAGCGGGAGATTGGTAGGCTCAGCGACGACGAGGACTTCGAAGAGCCCCCTCCAAAGAAGAATCACATTCACCTCATAGTGGGTGGGAATACTGGGGGGGACTCCGCCACCCAGAGAAAGAAATGGGCCCAATCCCTCTACATTGGGGAGGTGTCCCACGTTCCCCCCAGCCGAAGAAGCAGCGAACGGAGGCGATCACCTTCACCGACAAGGATTTGCCTCCGGGTACGGAATCACACAGGGACGCCCTCGTCATCCGGTGTGAGATCGGTGACTCCATCATCCACCGCACTTACATCGATACGGGGAGCTCCGTCAACGTGATGTACCTGGATACCTTCAGGCAGCTGAAGCTGGACAGAGCACTGCTGAAGCCGATCAAGACACCGTTATCCGGCTTCACCGGGGACTCTATCGACGCCGAGGGCACGATAGTCCTCCCCGTGGAGGTCGGTGACGGCCCCCACCGCGCCAAAATTGACATGGAGTTCATTGTGGTCCACCTCCAGTGCGCCCACAATCTGATCTTAGGGCGGCCAACACTGGAGGACTTGGAGGCCATCATCTCCATGAAGCACTTGTGTCTGAAGTTCCCCACCAATGACGGCATCGGCTACGCCAGAGGAAACCAGAGGATAGCCAGAGCATGCTACCTCAAACTAACGAGGCCGGCCGAGAGGGAAGGACAAAGGATAACACCATCACGGCAGCCGTTGCCAAGGACGAGGAGAGGCCGCATGCTGAACCAGCCGATGAGGTCGAGGAAGTCCCTCTGGATACCTCCCGGCCGGAGCGGGTTCTCAGAATCGGGAAACAACTCCCGCAGGACCAGCGGGATGCCATCCTCCTCGTCCTACGGTTGTACGCCGTCGTCTTCGCGTGGGGCCCGGACGATATGCCAGGCATCAGCCGCCAGGTGATCACTCACCGGCTGACCGTCGATCTGGCCTCCGCGCATATCAAGCAGAAGCGGCGCTACTTGTCCGCCGACAGGCGGGACTTCGTCAAAGGGGAGGTCGCCATGCTCCTCTCAATCAACCACATCAAAGAGGTGAAGTACCCGACGTGGCTGGCCAACGTCGTCCTCGCCCAAAAACCGCCAACATTCAGAATGTGTGTTGATTACACTGACCTGAACAAGGCGTGCCCCATGGACCCGTTCCCTCTCCCCAACATTGATCAGCTGATGGACGAGACGGCGGGGTGCGAGTTGATGTCGTTCTTTGACGCTTTCAGAGGGTACCACCAGATCTCCATGCATGAAGATGACGCTGAGAAGACGGCATTCATGACCCCAGAGGGAATCTTTTGCTACCTCGTCATGGCCTTCGGACTCAAAAACTCCGGCGCCACCTATACTAGGATGGTGGCCAAGATCTTCAGGGCGGTCCTTGGCAGGCCTCCTCCCACGCCGACGACCTCCGGGAAATCTTTGAAATCATGAAGGAGTTCAGGCTCCGCCTCAACCCCAAGAAGTGCACCTTCGGCGTCCAGGGCGGCAAGTTCCTCGGCTACATGGTCAGCCGGAGAGGCATCGAGATAAACCCGGAGAAGACACAGGCTATCATCAACATGGAGCCGCCCCGCAACGTCAAGGAAGTACAGCGACTGACGGGGCGCCTGGCGGCCCTGAACCGTTTCCTCTCCAGGTCAGCCGAGAGGGCACTCCCTTTCTTCCAGATCATTCGTAAAGCCAACAGCTACAAGTGGACGACGGAGTGCCAGGAAGCGTTCGAAGAGTTGAAGAGGTACCTATCGTCCCCGCCCGTGCTCTCCAAGCCCAAAGCCGGCGAAATCCTCTTCTTGTACTTAGGGGTGAGCACGTCGGCCATCAGCTCCATGCTCATCCGTGAGGATGAAGGGGTGCAGAAGGCCATCTTCTACATCAGCAAGACGCTCAGGGAGGCCGAGCTCAGGTACTCCCCCATTGAGAAGACGGTGTTAGCCATCGTCCACACGGTGAAGAAGCTGGGGCACTACTTTCAAGCCCACATCGTCCATGTGCTAACCCAGCAGCCTCTCGGCGCACTCATGAGGAGCCCCACCAACTCCTCAAGGATGGTGAAATAGGCGATCTTCCTCAGCCAGTTTCAAATCGAGATCAAGCCAAGGCCATCTATCAAAGGGCAAGCCTTGGCCGACTTCGTCACTGAATGCACGGCAAGGGAGACGGCCGTTGCCAACCCCGGGCCGGAGCCGGACGATACATGGATCCTATTCACTGACGGCTCGTCGGCCGCGAAATCATGCGGTGGCGGCGGCGTCCTCATATCCCCTGAAGGATTCAGAGCTTACTACGCCATCCGCTTCAACTTTAGGGTATCCAACAATGAAGCCGAGTATGAGGCCCTCCTCAGCGGCCTCAGACTCGCCGCCGGCCTCAGAGCCCGACATATCAGAATCAGGTGCGACTCCAAGCTGGTAGTGGGTCAGGTTGGGGGCACGTACGAAACAAAGGAGGGCCGGATGAAGCAGTACAAACAAGCAGCGGAGGAGCTGCTGAAGGCGTTCGAAACCCACGAGATCACACAGATCCCAAGGGCCGAGAACCCCGAGGCCGACATCCTCTCCAAACTCAGCTCGGACACCCCGGAGCACATCTCCCAGCTAGCCAAGATCGAGGAGTTGAGCATGTCTAGCATCCATGCCAGCCTCGTCTTGTGCGTCCAACAGCGACCGGAGGACTGGATCTCCGACATCATCGCCTTCATCACGACGGGGGAGCTGCCCCCGGATGAGGAGAGGGCCAAACTCAGGGCCCCAAGCTACACCATTGAGGATGGCAAACTCTACAAACGATCCTATAATGGCACTCTCCTTCGATGCCTGCACCAGGATGAGGCCGACGTGGCCATGGAAGAAGTTCATTGTGGTGTTTGCTCCTCGCACCAGGGCCCTTTCAGCATGTCCCGACGTCTCGTCGTCCAGGGCTTCTTCTGGCCGACGATGGCGCGAGACTGTGCGGACCTGGCCAGGAAGTGTACCACGTGCCAGGTGCTCCAGAAGGCCCCTGGTCGGCCAGCCGTCAACTACGCCCCCGTCAGCACCGCAATTCCATTCTCAAGATGGGGAATTGACCTGGTCGGCCCCTTGCCCAGAGCCGTCGGGAACAACCGCTACATCATCGTCGTCGTCGAGGCGGAACCCCTGGCCAGCATCACGGGGGCCAGGTGCCAAAAATTTGTTTACAAGAACATCGTCACACGCTTCGGCGTCCCCCGGGAGATCATATCAGACAACAGCACCCAATTCGAGGCATCCCCTTTTCAGGAGCTCCTCCGGGAGTTTGGGGTGAAGCATCATTTCTCCTCCGTTGCCTACCCTCAGGGCAACGGGCAGGTCGAGAACGCCAACAGGACAATCATGGAGGGGCTGAAGAAGAAACTCCAGGCCGCAGGAGGTAGTTGGGTCGACGAGCTCCCCAACATCCTGTGGTGCTACAGAACTACGCCGAGGAGGGCGACAGGTGAAACGCCTTTCGCCCTGTGCTACGGCTTTGAGGCAAAGGCACCCACGGAAGTTGCCATCCCCAGCCGACGGGTGGAACAATACGAGCCTGACGCCAACGAAGAAAACATGAAGATTGACCTGCACATGGTCGACGAGAGGCGTGAGCAAGCTTACGTCCGAGCAGAGAACTACCGGCGTCAAGTAAAATCATACTATGATGCCAAGGTACGTTCCCGGGAATTTCAAGTGGGGGACTACGTCCTCCGCCGAAGGGAAGCAAGCCAGCCGACAGAGGGTGGCAAGCTAGCATTGAAGTACGAAGGGCCCTACATCGTCAGTGCCGTGGTCAAACCCGGCACCTACAAGCTTAAACGCCCGAATGGGTCCAATGTACCACGAACATGGAATGTACACCATCTGGTGAAGTTTTATCAGTAGTCCGAAGGAGGTGCAGACGGTAAAGCCCTCACCCCTTAACGGGTTACTGATTGAACGCCACCCTCGGCCTCGAGCCACTTATGAATAAAATCATGTTCCTCTTGATTTTTTTTTTGGAATTTAAAGTAAAATATTAGCAGGTGCCCTCATCGGCCACCTTAGAGCGAAAGGCTCAGGTATGGCCGACGTGGCACCTTGCATTTGCAGCCTACGAGCGACAAGCTCAGGCATACTCCATTGTATTTTGGATCAGCGAAGGCTCAGGCCTAGCTGAGAGAGCACATCGTCCTGGCCCCGTAAGCCTAGAAGTGAAACGCTCAGGTATGGCCGACGATGTCCCTAGGACGAGGGGCCCGCAAACGGCCCACGTCTTGAAACGGGAAGCTCACCGCGTCGTCCACGCGCCGGATCGCAGGACGACAGGCCTGAAATCATGGCCGAGGTGACAAAATCCCAAAACTCAGGGATGGGCAACAACAGCCGTTGGAAACCGACCAAAAGTCTATCCCGCGTCATAAATAGGCGACGGGACCCACCCTGAGATCACGGATGTTATAAACGAAGTCCGAACCGACCGAAGGACGAGCACACCCTTCGGCCGAAGCCTGAAAGAAGGATACTCCCCTGAAATAGGGAACGAAAAAAAAAAGAGGGAAGCCGAGGACCGCGCGCACTTGCCGGCCTCGAGCAATGAAAAAATAAAATCCCCACAACTCAGGCCAAACTTGGCTAAGTACATATCAGTTGAGCACAAGTGTAGTACCACTAACAGGTGACATGGACGATATGGCCACACGTCCATCACAGACAAGGGAATCGTCAAGGACGAAGCATACGCCTATAAAACCCTAACCAGTGGTTGGGTGACACGCGAGTGGTAACCTTCATCGGCCACAGCTCTTTGAAGCACCAACACTTGGTATGAAATAAAGAATTACAATCCTGAAAGATGACCAGGACGAAGCGGGCAGTATCAATCCTGAGGATGACCAGGACGAAGCGGGCAGTATCACACCCGCAGAAGAATTAAGCATTCAAGCAACAATCCCTACCGGCCACAGCATTCTGGATGGCCGTTACAGGCACTGAAACCCAGGCTGTTGGCCAAGCGGAAGATTTGACCAAGTGCTTACCAAACACTTAGAGGAAATTCCTGAGGAAAAAGGTTCCTTAAGAGAATTCCGACACTTAGAGAAACTCTTGGGGAAGGCAAAAGGCACCCTCATCGGCCACAAAGCCAGACCTTAGCCGATGAAGGTAGGGCCATCTCTTGGCCGACAATGGTACCACAAAGAAGGAACTCTCTTGCATTTATACTTAGAAAAATCTCTAAGTATTTAAATGGAGAAACTCCAGAAGAAGCGGGCACCTGTATACTCGCAGGCCGTTAGCTACCTGTGTCTTGCATGTGTACTTAGAAAAATTTCTATGTTCAAAATACTAAGTTCAAATTACCCAAGGCAAGGAACGAAGACATACAAGGCCGAAGGGAACAACAACCCGTGTACCCTTATCGGCCACAACACAAGGATCCAGGCCGACCTTCCTGATCAGATCAGGAACAACGGGAACAAAACGGCCATGAAAATCACTGGGCCGACAACAACGACATCGGTTCAACACTTAGGGAATTTCCCAAAGCACTTGTCAACACTGAGGAGAGGCTCAATACCAGGACGATGAGAACACCCACCTACTTGAAGTTGGACACTTAGAAAAATTCTAACAAAAAGAAGAATGGGACAATGCCAAGATGCAGCAGACACCCCAGCTTGCCCGCCTCGGTCAGGACGGAAAGAAAGCACCTAAGTGGATCTAAAACACTTAGGAAATTTTTCGAATAAATCCCAAGTGTTACGACAGCGAAGAAACACCGGACAGGCCGACAAGGCCACCAGACTGAATGGACTACCTCACGGACGTAACAAACACTCGCGGGTGACCTAAGTTGTAACTTAACACTTAAACAAATTTCAAAATTGAAATAGCAAAAGGGAATAAACATACAAGACATTCAAAGCCGAGCAGGACAGCAAAACGTTCATTCATAAACAGTTAAGTACATTGGTGGGCGCTTCGGCCATTACATCACATGGGCAGAAATAAAAGGTAACTAATTACAAGATAGGGAACGGGGAGTAGCCGATCAAGTCTCTTGGGCGCCTCCATCATGCCCAGCCTGGGTTTGATCTCCGACATCTTCGGTTCCCTCCTCGGTCTCAGTCTCCTGGTCGGCGGCAGCTGCAGAACTGGTGGCATCATCCAGGAAATCAAACTCGTCATAGTCCGGCTCGCCGAGGCCGGAACTCTCGATTGGGGCCTCCCTCTCCGAAAGCGGAAGCTTGGCCTGCTCCTCGGGATCCTTCATCAGCTTGGGAAGCCTCAGGTTCCGCCTCGCCCACCCGGAGGTATAATTCATTGCTTTAAGGGCACGCGCCAGCCGCCGGCACAGGAGCCTCTGCATCCGTTCTTGGCCCATGTTGTAGTACACGGCCATCTCCCTTCCAAAGTACTCTTGGTCGGCGGGGGAGTTCATTCCCCAATCTTCGAGCTTGGCGGCCACCACTTCATAACACCACATCATGGCCGAGGACGCCATCGTCGAAGACACCCCCGCCAACAGGGTACTCCACCATTTTCTGGTAGGTGGCAGTGGCAATCTCCTTGCCGGCCAGCTTCGTCTGAGGCTCCTGGACGAGAGGGAGCGATTGGGCAGCGTCGCTTGGAGCAGCGGTAAGATCCACAACTGGACCACCATCGTCCACATTTGGGACGGTCAGAGTGCCGACCTCATCGGCATGGGAAGGAGACGGCGCCCTCTTCGTCTTCTTAGCGAGATTCAGGCCAGCCTCGGTCAGTTTCTTCTGGCCGTCAGTGGGAGGCCTCTTCTTCTCGGACTAAGCAGGCTTCGGGGCCGCACCAGCAGTAGCCCCGCCCCCCTCGGCCGCGGCACGCCTCGCCGCCTCGGCCGCCTTCGCAGCCAGCTCCTCGGCCGCCTTGGCCTTGGCTATGGCCATGATCGAACGGCGATCCATCACAAAGTCTACACAAAGGAAAATGAACAGATTAGCAAGGCAAAAGAACAAAAAACAAAGGAAGAAAGCCGGAGAAAGTATTACCATCGGCCTCAGCAGGAATGCCCAAATCCGGGCCGTCGGCCTCTTTGAAGGTAGTGGTCATCCTCGGCCACAGTTGGACATCGTCCTCCTTGTCACCATACACATAATACCTAAAGAAGCCGAGGGCGGTCATCTTATACTCGGTGATGTAGTCTTTCACGCTCCTCGGCCCCCCTTCCAAGAACGCCTCCACCTGAGCGTCCAAGATCGAACTCCTCGGCGGGTCGTGCAGATTGAACCTCCCAGTGTGGCCGAGAGAGGGAAACTCAGTGCCGTTCTCACCAAGGGATACAAAAACGAACTTGCTCTTCCATCCATGGATGGACGAAGGCAAGTCCGTGAAGCTCCTCTTCTTCGGCAACTGTTGGAGAGTAGCATAGGCCGCACAATTCTTGTGGCTTCCTCGGCCAATCTGATAAAGATTCATGAACAGAGCTGTCGTCGGCCTGTAGCCCAACTCCTCACAGCGGAGCAAGAACCCCACCATCAACGAGTAGCTGTTCGGGGTCAGCAAGGCCGGAGGGAGTCCCACCATGTCTAGATATTCAGTGATGAAGGGATGAAGGGAAAACCTCAGCCCCTTGGCGAAACTCATCGGGTATACTCCGAAGTACCCCGGTGGCGGATTGAGTACATGGTCCGTCGGCCTGGGTGCCCTAACCCTCCTGAACGGCCCCACGTACATCTGGGCAACTAAGTAGTCAGCCGCGTTGCTCTCCGGCCGGATCAGGTAAATATTTGTGAGATCCAGGTAGGAGACGCCTGGCCCACTCTTCGGCCTCCTTACTCTCTTCGGCTTCTCTGCTCCCTTCACGACAGACACCGGTCTCGGGCACGGAATAGCAGCGGAAGTGGACGCCCCGTCCACCACTCGGGACGCACCTGCGTCCTCACCTTTTGAAGACGAGGCGGACTCCTCGTCCTCACCTTCGTCGTCCACCGGCTCTCCGGACTTGTAAGGACTTAAACGCTCTATCTCTTCCTCGAACTCCTCAAGCACCTCATAGTCGAGGGACCTAGTGGAGGGCTGGTCGTCGTACGGATAGTATTCCTCGTCTAAGCTCTTCATCATAACAACTATTACGAGCCTAAGGGGAATTACTTCGGATCTAAGGCGTTTTGTCCACTAACACTAGATCAAGGCTCAGGGAAGCAAAATATGCAAAGGAATTGAAGAACAAGTCGAGAACTAACCTTGAAGGTATGAAGAACTCGAAGAACACCTTGAAGACTCTCTCTCTAGAAATTCGGGCAGCACTTCGATATCTCAAGAATGCAAGTAAGGAACCGCTTCGGAGGAGGGGGGGTATTTATAGACAATCTCCAACGGTCACTACACGTGGCACCATATCAATGGCCACCTCAGCGGTCACCTTCCCAGCAGCCGATGAGGTGCCACCCCTTAAGAAATGGGCCGGGCTCGTGAACCAACTTATCGGCGGAGTAAAAGCCTACGGATCACACGGACAACGAGCGCCCACAACGGCCTATATGCTTGCCGGCTTCACAAATGCTAGCAAAGCGTCCACAACGGCCTATACGCTTGCCGGCTTCACAAATGCCAGCAATAAGGAGACGACAACGGCCAGGAACGTCATGAACGCCGGTAACAGCCACAGAACCAAATGAACAAAGAACCTGCAGCCATCGACTCTTTGTAACGACCCTTGATGATAACTCTTTACAAGCGATCTGCGCACAAGGGTTCTCCCACAGGGTTACCTTGGCCAGAAAATCGCCATAAGGGTTGGATTCAGGGGCACTACGGAGAGGCCGCTTCGGCCAGGGACTTAAGCAACTCCTTCACCCCTCACTCTCTTCGGCCTAAAGCAGTGGGGGACTGTGGGACTACATCGGCCTCAACAAAACAGAAAGGAAAAATGCAAAGAACACGAATGTAACCACAAAGCATGGCCACATCGTCCATGTATCACACTGCGCCTCGTCGGCCAAAGGCACATAACATCATCTGCAACGGCCAACTGGCCACCTAAGGCAAGGACATTCATCGTCCTCCGCCAACAGTTAATCATAATGGGCTCTCCGTCCAAGGACACGAAACCCAATCAGCGACGGCCAAAGGGAGTGTGCAAGTACCCTCATCGGCCACCCAAAGGAAAGGACGCCATCGTCCTCGAAGCAAGGTTCAACCTCAACGGCCTCATCGGCCCAAATGTAAATCTCAACCATCAACGTCCAAGAAAGGGAAAACGCGCCTTCAACGGCCACCATCGAAGCAGGACACTCATCGTCCCCAAACGAACACACCAAGGAAACAACGGCCCCCCGTCCACAACGAGGAGCAGGTAACGGCCAAAGCACAGAACAAGATCACCGAAATAGAGACAGCGCCAACACCGCAACAGCTAACGGCCTGGGAGTGCCCGCATCGGCCAAAAGCACCAAAGCGCGGGAATCTACTCTCCTTCACTTCGTCTACGTCTCAACTTAGAGAGTGGGGGACTCCTGATGGAGTATATGGATCTGAGCCCCTGGACCCACATACTCAGAAGAACAGAAAGCACAAGACACTGAGTGGTGCCCTCGTCGGCCAAGGGACCCCCGTCGGCCGAGAAAGGTACCAACTCAGAATATGGTCCTAAATCCAAGGAACCCGGGTGCCCTCGTCGGCCAAGCCCTCGTCGGCCGTGCCCTCGTCGGCCACGCCCTCGTCGGCCACGAAGACCTCACAGACCGGATTTTACACTTACTCATTTGTACAGCCCATTAGTGGCTTTGTATTCGGCCCAGTAGCGGTCCAGTTGTAAATGGGCCTCCCAAGCTCAAGGCTTGGGAGCCTAGCCCGTATTTTCTCTATAAATACTCCCCTTGGGAGTAGTTATAGGGGTTACAAATTCATTCTATTGAAGCATATTATTGCACTTCTCTCTCTAGCTCTCACTTCTCTCTAGATATACTCTATCACCGTGCATACGCACGGGAAAGAGCAGTTGGTGCATATATTTGTAGTCATGATCTAATTACAAATTAATATATAAATATTTCCAGCTTTATAATTAGCAAGATTATCTTCTAATATTTAAAAGCACCACATATGAGAGAGAGCGAACTCCCCCGTTCAATTGTTAGCTTACATATCTTCTTATACCTAAAAGCAGTACATATGGGAGAGAAAATTATCTTGCTCAATTGTTAGTTGGATTATGATACCTAAAAGAACTACATATGAGAAAAAAAGTTTGTCTGCTCAATTGTTAGCACGCTTATTTTCTTATCTTTATATATCTAAAATTGCTACATATGAGAGAGAAAATTATCTTAGGTTGTTCAATTTTTCCGCTCAATTGTTAGCAAACTTATATTGTAATATGTAGAAGCATTACATGTGAGAGAGAAAATTCTCCCGCTCAAATTAGGAAGCTTATTTTCTGTTACTCAGAACCACTACATATGAGAGATAAAGTTCTCACGCTCAACTGTTAGTCGGCTTATCTTATCTTATTTTATATTTAAAGGCACTACATATGAGAGAGAGAGAGAGAGATTTCCCGCTCAATTATTAGCAAATTTATCTTCTAATAATACCTAAAAGCATTACATATGAGAGAGAAAATTTTCCCGCTCAATTGTTAGCAAGTGTATCTTCTGATACATTGAAACGCTACATGTGAGAGAGAAAATTCTCCCGCTCAATTATTAGCAAGATTATGTTCTTATACATAAAACCACTACATATGAGAGACAAAATTCTTTTGCTCAATTGTTAGCCGGCTTTCTTATACTTAAAAGAACTACATATGAGAGAGTTTTCCCGCTCAATATCTAAAAGCACTACATATGAGAGAAACTTTTCCCGCTCAATTTCTCTGCTCAATTGTTAGCATGGTTATCTTCTCATACATAGAAAGTTAGAAACACTATATATTAGAGAGAAAATTCTCCCGCTCAATTATTAGCAAGTTTATATTCTTTTACCTAAGACAACTATATATACTACTCGTGCATACGCACGGGAAAGAACAGTTGATGCATATATTTTTAGTCATGATCTAATTAAATATAAAAATAAAAATAACATTTTAGGATTCTACATTTTCAAAAAATAAGAGTACAATGAGCTAATACCGTAAAGTATAAGCCCATATAAAAAATATTCGATGAAGAGTAGATTAAGAAAAATTAATTGACACCACTCATTAGAATTTACTAATTATTAATTTTCATGATCAAATTGATTTTAAAATTAAATACTATTCTCAAAAAGTGGGTGCAATAAGTGAGTAACATAAACTTTAAATGAATACAATACATATTATAATTGATGATATTAGTTAAATGAGAGCTGCTACTCATTAGTACTAACGTATGAAGAGAAAATTATCATGCTAAATTGTTAACTGATTTATCTTATACCTAAAAAACCAAATATGAGACATAATTCTCTCGCTCAGTTGTTATCTAGCATATCTTATACTTTAAAAAACTACATATATGAGAGAGAAATTCTCGTTCAATTGTAAGCAAGTTTATCTTCTAATACCTAAAAGCACAACATATGAGAGAAAATCTTCCGCTCAATTATTTGCAATCTTATATCTTCTTATATCTAAGATCACTACATATGAAAGAGAATCTTTTCCTGTTCAATTGTTAACCGGTTTATCACATTATCTTCTTCTTCTTATACCTAAAAGCACTACATATGGGAGAGAAAATTCTCCCGCTCAATTGTAAGTGGGATTATCATACTTAAAAGAATTACATATGAGAAAGAAAATTATCCCGCTGAATTGTTTGAAAGCTTATATTCTTATTTTCATATACATAGAGCAAGATATATGAGAGAGGAAACTATCCCACTCAATTGTGACCCGACTTACCTTATATAAGGAATACTTAAAGTAACTACATATGAGAGAGAAAGTTATCTCGATCAATTGTAAGAAAAGTTGTCTTTTAATACCTTAAAGCAAGTTTATCTGCTAATATCTAGAAGCACTATATATGAATATCTTTTACAGATATTGATTTCATATCAAAGATAAAAAATATATGAATTTTGATATATTTTATGTAAACATTGAAGCAAGAATAAAAAAGTTATAACACTTCAAAAAAAATAAGTTTTTATGCATAATCCTGATTTAGAAATTTGTCCATGTTTACCAGATTCTAAAATAAGAATTGGAAAGATCTAAAATCCTACATGCGGTTGTGAAGTAGACATGTTGCAGAAAATAACACCAATGTTCAACAAACCAAACATGGATTATAAAATTTAAAATCTAGCTAAAGATCATATGACGGAGATGATGGTAAGAAAATTAACTACGGAGTAATATAACTTTATATTTCATATTGTTGATGTTCCGTATGAGTCTCATTGAGCGGCTTTAATAGACAAAGTGACAATATAGAATCTGTTTGGTATCATTGAAATTGGTTGAATCGAATGAATCTATTAAAATTGATAAAATTATAGCTGTAATATCTAATTTGGCTGCATATGTTAAATTATGTAAAAAGTACATTTGAAATCTATGTTATTAATAAAACAGAAAAAATATATATATGAAAAATAGCTAAAAATGATTATCTATAGTAAATTTAATCAATTCAACTTAAAAAGTAACTCTAGGAGCCCGTTTGGTAGTATGAAAATTGGCTGATTTGGCTGATTCTATTAATTTAAGAAAAAATTATTTTTAAAATATATATTATTAATAAAATAAAGAAAAAATTATATGTAAAAATAGGTAAAATGGTCATCTACGGTAACTTCAGCCAATACAGTCAGAAAAGTAACCCCAACCTTACTTTTTCTGCTCATTACACAATTCCGCGCGCGAAAGCAAAAATTACGTGTTTGTTGAAAAAGTTGGTTGATAAGCTTGATAAAGTGAAAAATAGTGTTGTCAAACGACCTCTAGATCTCTACTCCTACTCATTTTGATTTTTACACATTTTAGCGTTGATTTATTAGTTATACATTTATATATCCAATATTGGTCTCATTTAAAAGATTTCAAAAAATTATAAATTTTGATATACTTTTTATAAAATTTGAAGTAAAAATGAAAAAGTTATAACACTTCAAAAAAATTGGGATGTTGATACTTTGGGCCCCACCCACTACAACTCCCAGCCGTGTGTCATCTTCCTTGCCTTGGGTGTATTGGGTACTTTCAAGTGAAAGTAGCCACGTGGCATTAAGTTTGCGAGAATTGTGCATAGTTGGACACATGTGATTTTTTGAGGATAATTTTGTCTTTTAATGAATTATCTCTTTTCTTATATATAAATAGATATATTGTTCTTTGAGAATTAATATCTTCATATTCTATGAAGTTGGACATGACATTCATTTGTATTTTTACAATTATTTTTGAATTATTGAACCATTGATACCTTGTTTTTTTATGTATTACTCCGTACAACTTTTCTAAATACTGAATTAATAAATAATAAATCAAGGATACTTGAATTTTCTTTAAACAATATATTTAGTCCCTCAATTATGGAAAAATATTACTATCTAATTGTTGAAACCTTTATAAATTAATTAAATGAATCAACAAATGGAACCCTTTTTCAGAAACAGGGTGAAGTAATGTGAATGATAATTTCCGTCTCCATGGAAAAGTACACAAGCACAAAGTAATCTCAAAAAATGATTTTCTTGATTACGATCTAATTAGGCAAAGAAATCTTAAAAACATTTCAAAATTATGAATCTGGGTTTTTATTCATGTATGGATTTAAGCAATGAGTTCATTAAATTCATAAGTCAACATTTCAAAATACAAGGTAAGATATCATTACTAGCTCCAACCCACAAACTTCTCTTAATATTTTTATTTAATTGATTTTCTATCTCAGATGTATACACTAAAAATTTATCAAAAATCTCTTCTTTATATTTAAGCAAATAAACCTTAAGTGTATCTACAAAGATCATCTAGAAAGGTGACATGATATTTTTCACCACCTCTAGTCATCATATTTTTCAAATCACCTAAATCCATATGAATTAAACTAAGCAATTCAGATTCGTATATGTAGAGGGACAAGGCTTTTTGGTTAGTTTAGATTGAACACAAACATCACATTTTTCTAGTGTCATTTTATTTTTACTAGAAATCAAACCCCAATCACTTAGGAATATATTTAATGTAAGAATTACTTGCAAGTCCTAATCTAGCATGCAAATAAAGATGACGGGGCAATGTATGACCGAGAGGCCGTAAATGAGCTTCACGTCACCAAATAAAGATGACGGAGCGATATATGGCCGATGGGCCCGAAAATGAGCTTCGCGTCATCAAATAAAGATGACGGAGCGATATATGGCCGATGGGCCCGAAAATGAGCTTCACGTCATCAAATAAAGATGACGGAGCGATATGTGGCCGATGAGCCTGTAAATGGGCTTCACGTCATCAAATAAAGATGACGGAGCGATATGTGGCCGATGGGCCTGTGGCTGAACTCTGGGCTCCTTTAGCCTTTCAGCCGGAGACCACAAGATGTTCGCTATATCTGAATATGAAGACGAGGCGGTGTACGCCTATCTGAATATGAGGATGGCGACGCTGAGGAGCCGGTCCAATATGTGATACGGGGCAATGATGAGCCGACCGTCATATAAAGGCGATGGTCACCATCCAGGAAGGGATGGCGAACCCAATCGCTATAGCAAGACTTTGGTGCTCGGAGCCGACTTCGAGAAAATAATCACGCTGAGGCCGAGGGGCCGGTCGTGGTGTGCGTATGGCGATGACCAGGAACTAGTCCGTGATATGATGACGAGGCGATGATGAGTTGGTCGTCATATGAAGGCGACGGTCGCTTATCCGGGAAGGGAATAACGAGCCCAATCGCTAGCTCAAGACTCTCGGCGCTGAGGAAGCCGGACTTGAGATAGATAATCACGCCGAGGCCGAGGGGCCGGTCGTGATGCGCGGATGGCGATTAAAGGAGCCAATCCAAAATATGATGACGGGGCGATGATGAGCCGACCATCATATAGAGGCGATGGTCACCATCCAGGAAGGGATGGCGAGCCCAATCGCTAGCTCAAGACTCAGCGCTGAGGAAGCCGGTCTTCAGATGGATAATCACGCCGAGGCCGAGGGGTCAGTCGTGATGTGAGGACGACGGTGATGAGGAGCTGATCCTATAATATGATGACGAGGCGATGATGGGCCGATCATCATATAAAGGCGACGGTCACCATCCAGGAAGGGATGGTGAGCCCGATCGCTAGCTCAAGACTCTCGGCGCTGAGGAAGCCGGTCTTGAGATAGATAATCACGTTGAGGTCGATGGGCCGGTCGTGATGTGCGGATGGCAATGAGAAGGAGCCAATCCAAAATATGATGACGGGGCGATGATGAGCCGGCCGTCATATAGAGGTGATGGTCACCATCCAGGAAGGGATGGCGAGCTCAATCGCTAGCTCAAGACACCCGACGCTAGGGAATCCGGTCCTGAGATAGATAATCACGCCGAGGCCGAGGGGCCGGGCGTGATGTGAGGACGACGGCGATGAGGAGCCGGTCCTATAATCCATGCAACGGTCGCCATCCGGTGAAGGAACGGCTAAGACCAGTCTTAAGATAGAGCATCACGCCATAACCGAGGGGCTGGTCGTGATGTGAGGACGACGGCGATGAGGAGTCGGTCCTACAATCCATGCAACGGTCGTCATCCCGTAAAGGAATGACTAAGACCGGTCTCGAGATAAATAATCACGTTGAGGCCGAGAGGCCGATCGTGATGTGCGGGCGGCGATGCTAAGAAGCTGATCCCAAAGTCCGAGCAGCGGTCCTCATCCATAAAGTGAGAGGATGAGGCCGGTCTTCAGAGTATAATGATCACGTTGAGACCGATATGGCCTGCCATGATGCAAGGATGTCGGCAC
The DNA here is from genome assembly GCA_945859875.1 of Cuscuta europaea. Taxonomy (NCBI): domain Eukaryota; kingdom Viridiplantae; phylum Streptophyta; class Magnoliopsida; order Solanales; family Convolvulaceae; genus Cuscuta; species Cuscuta europaea. Next base: position 4,496,991 of record CAMAPE010000054.1, on the reverse strand, counting down.
TGAGGGGCCGGTCTAGAGATCCAAGCAACGGTTCACATCCCTAGTGTGCGGGGATGAAACCGGCCTTCATAAAGATAATCACGCCGTGCCGAGAGGCCGGTCGTGATGTGCGGACGACGATGATGGGCCGGTGCGATAAAATGATGACAGGGCGACAATGAGCCGGCCGTTATATGGAGGCGATGGTCACCATCCAGGAAGGGATGGCGAGCCCGATCGCTTGGTCAAGACTCTCAGCGCTGAGGAAGCCGGTTTTGAGATAGATAATCATGTCGAGGCTGAGGGACCGGTCGTGATGTGATGAAGGGCAAGGTGATGATGCCGGACTGAACATGAAGGACGGTGGAGCCGATCCGGTGATGAACTAGGCTTGGACGCTCGTCTGAAGATGAGGGACGGCGTTGGGCGCTCGTCTGAGATGAGGGACGGCGCTGGGCACTCGTCTGAGGGACGGCGTTGGGCGCTCTTCTGAGATGAGGGACGACGCTGGGCGCTAGTTTGAGATGAAAGACGGCGTTGGGCGCTCGTCTGAGATGAGGGACGGCGCTGGGCGCTCATCCGATCTGCATGTATTGTCTTGCTTCATCCATAATGCATAGTATTTGCCTAATATGTACTTCGCCAAATATGTGGCTTGATTTGTGGGGATTTTATTTCTTATCGCTCGAGGCCGGTGAGTGCGCGGTCCTCGGCTTCCCTCTTTTGATTTGTGGGGATTTCGCTTGAGACCGGCGAGTGCGCGGTCCTCCGCTGTCCCTCTTTCGAGTTGTGGGGATTTCGCTTTAGGCCGGCAAGTGCACGGTCCTTCAGTTGTCCCTCTTTTATTTTTGGGGATTTCGATTTAGGCCGGCAAGTGCACGGTCCTTCGGCTGTCCCTCATTTATATTCTTCCTCTTTACTTCTTTGAGCGAGGAGTGGGTATCCTTCTTTCAGGCTTCGGCCGAGGGGGTCGATAGTCCTTCGGACGGTAAGGAATCCTACTGGATCGTCCTATGATCTCGGGGAGGTCCCGTCGCCTATTTACGACGCGGGCTAAGGCTTTTGGTCAGTTATCGACGGCTGCCGTTGCTCAACCCCGAGTTTGGGGATTTTTGTCACCTCGGCCATGATTTCAGATCTGTCGTCCTGCGATTTCGTGTGAACGACACGGTGAGCTTCCCATTTCAAGACGTGGGCCGTTTGCGGGCCCCTCGTCCTGGGGACATCGTCGGCCTTACCTGAGCGTCTCGCTCTAAGGGGTCGATACGATGTGCTCTATCGGCCATACCTGAGCGTTTCGCTCTAAGGGGTCGATATAATATGCGGTATCTTAGACTGAGGTGTACCGTTTACCGCTTTTAAGCATAATAATGTCGTGTGCGGCCGATAGCGGCTCTCAATTTTAGATGCCCGAGTCACCAAACAAAGGTGACTAGGGTAGGTCGATGGACCTACATATAATCTGAATCATCAAATAAAGATGTTCGATAGACTAGAACTCGGGTTCACCACTTTGGGGATTTTTTAACCCGCTGTAACGGTGGTGATAAAAATAATAACGCCAATAATAATGCATCATTAGCGACCTCAGGAAATTTTAATCCGTCATAATGATCTTCACCACCTCGGGGGTTTTTAACCCGCCATAATGGTGGTGGAAATAATATAATTAATAATAACAATAATTATACTACTATCATTTAATAAATATTTTAAGTGTATAAGTAGGAGTATTGGGCACTTAGCTTTGGAATGGGCTGAAATATTGAATTGCATGGGCAGAAATTGAGGCCCGTTCTTATGGTGAGAATCAGTCTTGGGCTTGAAGTGGTCTCAGCCCACTCTTTCTTGATTTGACCTAAGTCTGGCAGACGCTTCTTGCTCGACAGAAAATCAACGCACCAGCTGCCCTTCAGCCGCACACAGGATGCGGGAAGAAGGCCTTCAGCCGCATTTGGCTCGCCCTGGGGCATGGCAGCCTCGGACCGGAAGAAGAGCTGCGACCCTCAGGCGGAGGATGGCCGGTAGATCCCCAGGAGGAGGGTTTACAAGCTCCCAAAGGAGTATATATAGAGAAACAATGGGTCGGGCCGCTAATATGGGCCCGATAGGCCCAACTACATAAAGACTAATCTAGCACATACAAATGATATAAATGACATCCGCTAAGCATGAGTGGACCGCTGTCCGGCCCAATAGTCATGAGACTCGGGAGTCCGAGTCTATATACTCTATCATATTTAATGTAAGAATTACTTGCATGTCCTAATCTAGCATGCCACACATCATAAGAATCAATCAAATAAGAAGAAAATTCATCCTGCAATAATACAGAGATACTAAGTACAAACAGTCCATTCTTACGATATTTTTCCCACAAAAATAACATTTTTGGTCATAACAAATTTGACACAACCGAAGGAAACTTTAACCCCAACTTTTCTCAAAAGAGAAACGGAAACTAAATTCGTCTGAATTCCAAGCACATGAAGCACATCATTTTGTGATAAAGTTTTTCCCAATGTGAGCTTAAGAAGAATTTTTCCTTTATCATGCACCATTAATGGTTTTTGAGTCCAAGTAAATGAGCTCTTAACCATCTCCTATAAAAATATAGGAGGTAAAAGCATTTTTGTTTTTACAAATATGCTTGGTTGCCCCGGAGGCTACCATCCACTCACTCATTCACATTACTAGTTTTCGACTTTGAGAAACATCCACAACAAAAATATCATCACTAAAACCAAGTTTAGCCTTGATTTCAGTGGATTGTTGTTTTTCATAGTTGTCATTTTATCACTAAATACAAGAATATCTTTTTTGAGAAAAATGGTGTTAAAGTAAGGTTTATTGTAAATAGGATAGCAAGAAAACAATACATAAGTTTCACAACACATATGCAAGGAAATTTGTATCCCAAGGAGCACATTGCTCGCAACACACTTGTAGACACATGTGATGGGGTTGTGGGTCTAGAACCCAACCCGAGCCTAATCAACACAGGCCCTGAACTTGGACCCACAAGTCCAAACCCACGATCCGACCCAACAGGCCCAAGCATGGGTCTTGCAAACCTGGACTAACGTACGAGGAGTAATCTTGCATGTGGAGCGGGAATCCTTCATCATGGGGATCATCTACCTTGCTACCACTCTCCTAGAGCTCGTGATTATCTTTTCCCAACTCTCCTTCAATGTCATGACTCATCTGCTCCATTCCCTCCTCGTCAGGGGTTAAGACTAATGATAAATCAAATGGCAGGGGAGTTTCTATATGGAAATCACAGTGATCTGTGACTTTGTCGGTTACAACTTGTACCATTCGAAACTTTTGCCTGTATTCTTGAAAAAACAACTCGAGACTACTATAATTTTGATCAAGTTCAACAATAGGTGGATCTTCAAAAGCATCTGGGAGGGTATCATCCACAATATTCCCACCTTCGTAATCTGACTCGCTCACGTGATCATCCCTATTGGTCTCCTCGGATTTGTCTTCTACCAGATGGCTCCTTATGGTATTTATATGCTTCATGATGTTTGAAGTGCTCTGCTCCATGGATAAAAAGCTCTCCCTTATATACTTTAGGTACTCAGAAAAAGTTTCTGAAAGTGTATTCTTACACTCATTCTGTGGCTCATTACTTGGCAAGGATGTAGGAATGGTTGAGCTTTTTGTGTTTGTATATTGTGGGGAAGAAGAAGTGGAGTATGCAGTTGCCCAGTAAGGATGGTCATAAGGTGGTTTAACGGGGCAAAAAGATATATGGTGACACCCTCCACAGTACGAACAAAAGTTATTCTTAGGCAGACAAGATTGCATGGTTGGAGGGTATGAATAAGGGCTTCGATAATTTTATGGTGCAGGAGAGTAATTTTGATGAGGAGAATAATGAGAGGAATTATACTGGGAATGTTGCGTATTTGGAGGAGGGTAAGAATAGAAAGATGTAATATTTTGTGGTGAAGGAGAGTAATAATGGTGAGGAGTGTAATATTGAGAGGGAGTGTAAGGAGGGTCTGGCGTATATGATGAATATTCCATGGAGGTTTGAGGGTAAGGAATTCCTTCTGGAATTTGGCTGAATGAGTTCATCTCATGTCTCTTACAAAAAAATACCAGAAAGGTTAACACAGAAAAATCCTACGGAAAACTAAAAAAACCTAACTAAAAAAAATCTCGTTGAAATTAATTAACCCTTAAAACCGACACCGTCCCCGGCAACGGCGTCAAAAACTGATGTTAGTTTTCTCGCAGTTAAAATAGATTGTAGAATAGTGGTGTAAGTACGAGTATCGTCTCCACAGGGATGGACAAAAGGGAATTAAGAATTAAATAAATTCAGCGATTAAAAATAAATAAAATAAATGCGTCGTGCGAAATTTGATTGATTGGGAAAATTAACTAATGTGAATGAACGATTAAAATAAAGAAATTAAACTAATGGGTTCTTTCTAATTAATGATAGTAGGGAACATGGATTGATTCCGGGGTAATCAGACTGTTGGCAGATCAGGCTTAATTACATGAAATTAATTTAATTGAGCATAGCTAATCAATACTAAGTTCTTACCGCTCTCGCGGCGTAGAGTACAATAATTTAGGGGACTAGGCTCATCTCTCATGCGATAGGATCCTAAATTATTGCCAAAACGAGCGAGCTTACGACCCCTTAATCGCTACTAATCTCTTAGCGAGCGATTAAGTGTGTTTGAATGTGTCTCAGAATAAATTAGATCTCTCTTAATTTATTCTACAAGCAATTGTAAATCTTACCGCGGTTCCAGGTTACAAAAGATAGCAATTAAATTGTTCAAACACAAATTAAACGGCATTCATGCAATTAATCCATCAAGAAACTAGCCATACATCATGATTAACACCTTCATCAATTCCAAATCCCTAATTAAAACTACTCACAACTCATAATTGAAGAATCAATAGAATTGGGAAGAATAGAATTAATTGTCATTAATTAAAAAGATGGAACTTACAAATAATCCAAGGGAATTGAAGAACAAGATAGAAAAGTAGAAGAAATTTCGTCTCTAGGCCTCTCTCTAAGTTCCCCCCTCAAAACAGGGGTTTACAGGCTGTTTAAATAGTAAAAACGGAACAATTTGAGCGAAATTAGGACTCCAGGGAGCACGCACGGCGCCCACGCACGCGTGTGTGGCGTCCGTGCGTCCGACAGACTTGCGCGTAAAAAACGTTGGACGCACGCGTGCATCCCCCACACACACGCGTGCGTGGTTTCCAGTGAGTTTTCCGGCTTCTCTAGTTCGAACTTCACAAAACTTCCTTCATGCAAGTTGTAGATAATGAAGTCTTCTTTCCAGCACAATTTGCCGAATTGGATTTGAATCATCCAATCAAGAGATATGAATAAACTGGTGGAAGGTCTCATTCTGAAATCGCAACAGGGATCATCTGACTTCATCGTCTGTTTTCACCTTCTTCCTCTCAGATTCTCGCACTGGTGTCTTCATATGATTTATAGCCCTTGAAGTTGTCTTTCATATGCAACTTGAATCGTGTCCTTTGGATGCTTCTACAAAGAGATATGTTTGAACGATTGACATAAGGACATTCTGAACGTCGTTTTCAAGCTCTATTTGTCTTCTTTTGACCCCGTAGCCAATCCTAAAGCTCTTTTGTCATCAAATATTCATTGGTGAACCTCCCGGTGACCTCCAAAGCTATCAATTCACTCAAGAATGCTTCTCAAGTTGTCCCGATTTCTCTTCAAGCGCCGGTGCCGGACTCTAATTTCCTGATTTTGACTCCAAATAACACAAAACTCGAACCGACGCCTGGTACACATAACTTGAGCTAAAATTGAGATTTGTGACACCTAAAAGTTAGGGAAAACATAAAAACTGATCCCAACATGCATCAAATGCGTGTTGTAATACGGACTTATCAGATTCCCCCACACTTAAGTCTTTGCTTGTCCTCAAGCAAACTAAACAACGGGACTTACGATAATCACCACACGAAATTAAAACAATTAGCATCCACAGGTAGTTAAAGGGATACTCACAGAACAGAGAGATAAAACCAAGAAAATTCTCCCCTAAACTACATCGTTGTACTGTAGCTAAAATTAATGACAAAATTATTCACAACATCCTCAAAATTATGGCAGCGCACACTAATAAACTAGCTACTGATTAGAAGGACTTGTGAAGGTGGTGATGAATGGTGAATGAATAATCAATCCCTTTATTTGAGAGTTTTGGAACAACCTGACAAGGACTTAATGCATTCATGAATTTCAGGGCTATTCTTAGGATCAGGGAATTTAGTAGACCACAGATCAGGAACTATCACTTAAACCTATGCAAAGAGTAGACATGGTTGTACAACTAAGCTAAACCGCCGTTGCACATTGATGCTTTGACGTATGCTTGAAGTACGCGAACGACTAATGCTAATTTTTGCAATAGCCTCCAAGTTCAATTAATTAAGATCATGTTTCCTTGTCATGTTGGCACGAGAACGTCGTTTCTTTCGAAAGATCCCCAAGTCTCATCTTATTGTGCAGAACACTTACGTTTTTTGACCGGGTCTCCCATTCTCTTTTTCACAAGGTAAGATTTCTAGTTATTCAATTTTTTTCTTCCAATTTTCAGATTTTCACTAGACATTACCCCATTCTAATCTCGGCCTCACCAAGGAAAATTAGCAATTAAGGTTCAATTATTCAATGTGAATCCATGCCTATAATGCAATCCTCGAAAATATCAAATTCCTAAAAAGTGAATGCTCTTACCCCACATGGGGCATAGGAACAGTGCCAACGGTGGCTCCTACAAAAATTCCCTAAACTTAGCAAGTTAATCCCCTAATTCCCTAAACACCAAGACTTTGTCAGAAATATTCACGGGTAAGGAAATACAGGCCATTTGGGCTATGGAGCTCAATTAATTGGGTAAAGAATAAACGGTCAGGCTCAAAATGGCTTCTTCTAAAGGACTTATTCAGGTCAGGTGGATGATTTGTGAAACGATTCAATGGGTGACTAATGCCTTCATCCTCAAAAACTAGGTTATAGTGCAAGCAATTTAAGCCTAAACAATTCAAAGATGTTCTAAAAGCATAGTCAACAGGCTAGCCAGCTCACAAAGACACAGTTTAAGCAAAAATTTTCAAAAAATTTGACATGACTTTTCTATGAATATACAACTAACACCTGCGCATGCTAACTCTAGTAATCCCATGTGACAACTACTGGCCGAATGCCCAATTCACTCACCCACACTTAAACTTTGGCATCGCCCTCGATGACCAAAAATGTACTATGCACAAGGGGTAAAGAGGAAAGGGTCACGCGTGCTCAATCTCAACTCAAGTCAACATTACAAATAGGTGATTATAAGAGTTGCAGAAACTTCCCTAAGGCGTTGGTCGGTGCAGAACTAAACTGAGTCAAGTGATCCTCGTCACATCTTCCCCAAAATAAGACCCTGAGCTGCAAAAACAAAACACACAAACACAAAAACAAAAACATAAAACACCTTGGATTTTTTTTTCCTTTTTTTTTCGGGGTTTTTTTTTGAAAGCAAACAAACAAAGACAAAAGTGCAGAATTAAACTTGGGTTGCCTCCCAAGAAGCGCTATTTTTAATGTCATTTTCCCGACGATACCTCATATGCTCTCAAATAGCAAAGACTGCAGTGGTGCACTAATAATCAACGTCTCCAGCTTCCTCTCAACAAATGCCATTAAGTGACGCAGATTCTTAAATTCTTGAAAACACTTAGGAAGCACATGGTCTTCATAACCCTCGTCAGCATAGAAGTGAAGGATGAAACTTTCATCCTCTTGTTCAAAATGTATCACAAATGCCTCCTTTCTTCGTTCGAATGTACCATGAAAATTTTGAGCACCTCCTCTTGACTCGTTATCACTCTCCATGAATGCATCCCAATTCATTTCGTCACTTTGCTTATTAATATCCTCCAAGTAGTTGTGATCATTCTCCACACAAAAAGAAATATCATCACCGAGGAATGGATCAAAGAAATCCGAACCTGGACTAACGTACGAGGAGTAATCTTGCACGTGGAGCGGGAATCCTTCATCATGGGGATCATCTACCTTGCTACCACTCTCTTGGAGCTCGTGATTATCTTTTCCCAACTCTCCTTCAATGTCATGACTCATCTGCTCCATTCCCTCCTCGTCAGGGGTTAAGACTAATGATAAATCAAATGGCTGGGGAGTTTCTATATGGAAATCACAGTGATCTGTGACTTTGTCGGTTACAGCTTGTACCATTCGAAACTTTTGCCTGTATTCTTGAAAAAACAACTCAAGACTACTATAATTTTGATCAAGTTCAACAATAGGTGGATCTTCAAAAGCATCTGGGAGGGTATCATCCACCATATTCCCACCTTCGTAATCTGACTCGCTCACGTGATCATCCCTATTGGTCTCCTCGGATTGGTCTTCTACCAGATGACTCCTTATGGTATTTATATGCTTCATGATGTTTGAAGTGCTCTGCTCCATGGCTAAAGAGCTCTCCCTTATATACTTTAGGTACTCAGAAAAAGTTTCTGAAAGTGTATTCTTACATTCATTCTGTGGCTCATTACTTGCCAAGGATGTAGGAATGGTTGAGCTTTTTGTGTTTGTATATTGTGGGGAGGAAGAAGTGAGGTATGCAGTTGCCTAGTAAGGATGGTCATAAGGTGGTTTAACGGGGCAAAAAGATATATTGTGACACCCTCCACAGTACGAACAAAAGTTATTCTTAGGCAGAAGAGGTTGCATGGTTGGAGGGTATGAATAAGGGCTTCGATAATTTTGTGGTGCAGGAGAGTAATTTTGATGAGGAGAATAATGAGGGGAATGATACTGGGAGTGTTGCGTATTTGGAGGAGGGTAAGAATAGGAAGATGAAATATTTTGTGGTGAAGGAGAGTAATAATGGTGAGGAGTGTAATATTGAGGGGGAGTGTAAGGAGGGTCTGACGTATATGATGAATATTCCATGGAGGTTTGAGGGTAAGGAATTCCTCCTGGAATTTGGCTGAATGGGTTCATCTCATGTCTCTTATAAAAAATACCTGAAAGGTTAGCATAGAAAAATCCTATGGAAAACTAAAAAAAAACTAACTAAAAAAATCTCGTTGAAATTAATTAACCCTTAAAACAGACACCGTCCCCGACAACGGCGCCAAAAACTGATGTTAGCTTTCTCGCACTTAAAATAGATTGTAGAATAGTGGTGTAAGTACGAGTATCGTCTCCACAGGGACGGACAAAAGGGAATTAAGAATTAAATAAATTCAGCGATTAAAAATAAATAAAATAAATGCGTCGTGCGAGATTTGATTGATTGGGAAAATTAACTAATGCGAATGAACGATTAAAATAAAAGAAATTACACTAATGTGTTCTTTCTAATTAATGACAGTAGGGAACAGGGATTGATTCCGGGGTAATCAGATTTTTGGCAGATCAGGCTTAATTACATGAAATTAATTTAATTGTGCCTAGCTAATCAATACTAAGTTCTTACCGCTCTCGCAGCGTAGAGTACAATAATTTAGGGGACCAGGCTGATCTCTCATGCGACAGGATCCTAAATTATTGCCAAAACGAGCAAGCTTACGGCCCCTTAATCGCTACTAATCTCTTAGCGAGCGATTAAGTGTGTGTGAATGTGTCTCAGAAAAAATTAGATCTCTCTTAATTTATTCTACAAGCAATTGTAAATCTTACCGCGGTTCCAGGTTACAAAAGATAGCAATTAAATTGTTCAAACACAAATTAAACGACATTCATGCAATTAATCCATCAAGAAACTAGCCATACATCATGATTAACCCCTTCATCAATCCCAAATCCCTAATTAAAACTACTCACAACTCATAATTGAAGAATCAATAGAATTGGGAAGAATAGAATTAATTGTCATTAATTAAAAAGATGAAACTTACAAATAATCCAAGGGAATTGAAGAACAAGATAGAAAAGTAGAAGAAATTTCGTCCCTGTCCTCTCTCTAAGCTCCCCCCTCAAAACAGGGGTTTACAGGCAGTTTAATAGTAAAAATGGAGCAATTCGGGCGAAATTAGGACTCCAGGGGGTACGCACGGCGCCCACGCACGCGTGCATGGCGTCCGTGCGTCCGACAGACTTGCGCGTAAAAAACGTTGGACGCACGCGTGCGTCCTCTACACACACGTATGCGTGGTTGCCAGTGAGTTTTCCGACTTCTCTAATTCGAATTTGACAAAACTTCCCGCATGAAAGTTGTAGATAATGAAGTCCTCTATCCACCACAATTTTCCGAATTGGATTTGAATCATCCAATGAAGAGATATGAATAAAATGGTGGAAGGTCTCATTCTGAAATCGCAACAGGGATCATCTGACTTCATCGCCTGATTTCACCTTCTTCCTCTCAGATTATTGCAATGGTGTCATCATATGATTTATAGCCCTTGAAGTTGGCTTTCATATGCAACTTGAATCGTGTCCTTTGGATGCTTCTACAAAGAGATATGTTTGAATGATTGACATAATGACATTTTGAACGTCGTTTTCAAGCTCTATTTGTCTTCTTTTGACCCCGTAGCCAATCCTAAAGCTCTTTTGTCATCAAATCTTCATTGGTGAACCTCCCGGTGACCTCCAAAGCTATCAATTCACTCAAGAATGCTTCTCAATTTGTCCCGATGTCTCTTCAAGCGCCGATGTCGGACTCTAAATTCCTGATTTTGACTCCAAATAACACAAAACTCGAACCGACGCCTGGTACACATAACTTGAGCTAAAATTGAGATTTGTGACACCTAAAAGTTAGGGAAAACATAAAAAACCGATCCCAACATGCATCAAATGCGTGTTGTAATACGGACTTATCACTCCATCATAGTCTGGTTCATTCTTTCAGCAACGCCGTTGTGCTAAGGGGTGCATGATACTGACTTCTCATGTCGAATGTCATATGTTCTACAATAAGCATCGAACGCCTTGGAAGTATACTCACTTCCATTATCAGATCGGAGACTTTCAGCTTCTTTCTTGTTTCACGTTCCACCAAGACGTGAAATGTCTTGAAGCACTCGAACACATGATCTTTAATCATTAGGAAATAGTGAAATACATCCACACTTTCCGAGAAGCATCATCGATAAAAGTCATAAAATATCCCGGTAGTTTCATTTTCACTTCATACCCGACCGGGTATAGGCCATACCCGGTCGGGTTTTGCATGAAAGTCATGTTTCTTCATCCTTTTTGCTTTCCAAGCTTCTTCTAAACTCATGCCCAACTAACTACTTCTTACAACATATAACTAAATACCAAAAATACAATTACAATCAAAGTCAAACCAACGACTACAATCATTTACAATAACGGTAAATAAACATCATAAACAAATATAAAAAATACACTAATGTCGTAACAATTAGTGCAAATCAACGGTTAAATGACCCGATTATTTAGAAAATAATTAAATAAGATTCGAGTATATTTTGAGAAATAGTTTTGATGGGGTTATACTATATATTAGAGTCATTGATGATAATGGTAATGTTATAGATGCATCATTGTTAATATTCGATAATTAAATTGTTATCGAAGAATGTTAATTGTTTTCCAAAATAGAAATGATAATCTTTAGTTGAAATTTAAGGATCATAGAAGGAAAGTGAGAACGTTAAACTTTCTTATGAAAACAATCCATAAGCATAAATTTCAAACTCAACATAAAAGATTGAGAGCACACAAGTATATAAAGTTATTTTTCCCTATAATGTTGATAATTCTGATAAAATGTACTCCATCCGTTCCTATTATAACTTACAACTTTCTTTTTTCGTCCGTTCCAATTACGGAGTAAAACTTCCACTTTCCCTTTTTGGTAAAGAATTTGTGGTTCACAACATTTCTTACTAAATTTCTCTCTCCTCTGCACAAGTCTCTACCACACAATACCCACTATCTTAAATTGTGTGTCAAACTTATTTGGAAGTTATAATAGGAACGAAGGTAGTAAAAGGCTAGAATTCTACGGAGTATTCATTTTTGCCTTTAAACAAATCGTGATAAAATTAATATTTTTTGTTTTCTATGGATATTTTTTTAAGTTAATGAAAATAACAATTATTTACATTGAATACCAATAAGATTTCTTCTTCAAATGGCTCGAGTTACTTCTTCAAACAAAAATCAGTTTAGATGATTTTTGAGAGCATAAAATTAGTACGATAAAATCGGAATCACTTTAATCACTTGGCGTTAACAAAAAAAAGGAAAATAGAGTCAAAGGAAAAAGTTATAGGCATTGAATATTACGTAGTACGGAGTACTAATGAATGAATGACTCCAATTGTCAAACTATGATATCCTTTGACTTTTGCGCTCTCTCCAATCTTAACACTTGAGCAAACGTATCGCAAACATACATTTCAAATTTCCATTATTATGTCCACATTATTGCCTGCAACTATGACGTATGCTCTTATGGCATTGAAGATGATTTTACTAGGTACATTAGTATATGGAGATTTCATATCAAAATTAAAAAAAAAAATTGTAGATAAATTTCCATGTTCATAGATAGAGTTTTTTCAAAAATATTACTAAAACAAATTTTATTTACACAAATATACCTAATAGTTACTTTAATGTAGTATCATGGTAACTTAAGTTTAAAAATTGAACATAAGTTACTATGATTCCATTATTATTTTAGTCACTAGTCAGATTTTTGTAAACAATCTTTATTTTAGTCACAAAAATGTAATTATTATTAGATAAAATAGTGCGAATGTATACAAAAACGTAGTATACAAATAACGTGTACAAATTGATTCCAATTCAAATCACATATCCCAAAATATCTCTCCCAATCTAAATTAGGTGTTCATTTTTGTTTTTGAAATATTCCAAAATTATATTCATGGTTCCCTTTTTAGTGATGTATGAAGTAATGATCACATCAGGTAGTCTTGATCGGAATCCCCGTCCAAACTTATCTACTTGAGAGGCTTCCGGGTGCAAGTTTTCGATGAAATTTTGTGAGCAATGTTCTTCATTAGTGTAGGTTATGTCTACAATTTTTCAGCTTAAAATTCAACCGGTGTGTCAGTTAAATAAATCATTGAAAAACATTGCACCAAAATGTATATAAAAATGCAATGTTTTTCAATAATTTATTTAACTAATTTCCGGATTGAATTTAAGCTGAACTTTTATAGACATAATTCTATACTTCATGAAAAATATGCTTACAAAATTTCATCAAAAACTTTTACCCAAAAGCACCTGAAATAGACAAGTTCGGATGACGGCTCCCATCAGGGCTATCTAAGGTCATCTTTTCTGGTTGAGAAGGCATTCAAGTGAAAGGTTTGCCATCAAATGCTTGAAAAGGTGTAAGCCTAGGCGCAAACAAATCAATTTTTTTTAGATGAATTATTTTTTACATAGAAAAAATTGATAAAATTTAAAATAACATACTTTACATGAACATGCTATGAATGGAATCTAATGAGAAGTAGTAAAAACTAACAATATATCATTTCATTTTTGTAACTTTTATTCAGTTAAGATCATGAATTATATACATTCAACAAAGTACCCATCACGCTCAATCTTGTAAACTATAGTTTGTACATTATGTTTTTCTTCATATATCACAATGAAAAAAAAGTTGAATGTAGGAGGAGGGGGAGGGGGAAGAAGAGGAAGAGGAGGAGGAGGAAGAGGAAGAGGAGGAAGAGGAGGAAGAGGAAGAGCAAGAAGAGGAGGAGGAAGAGGAAGAAGAGGAAGAATATACGTTACTAGTTATTACTTTACCCGGTAAGAGATGTCATTGAAGAACGAATAAGTATTGAGGATTGGAGTTGTGATCAGTAAGATACTAAGAGACGCGGTTAAAGAATGAGGATTGAGAAGTTGTGGCCGGCTAGTACCAGGCCGAATACTCGACTACTCTATTCTCGTATGTTAAATCATCCTTAGATACTCATATCTGTCTACGGATACATGTATCGAAAGTACCTATAATTTATAATATTCATCCCGTAACTTTCGGTCGTTATCATTATTAGTCTCGTAACTTTAGTCACTTGCAAATTTGGTTCTCTAACTAATTAATATTTACGATTTAAGGACTTTTCCCCTGAAAAGTACACTTTACGGCAATAGCATACCAGAAAAGATGTCGCCGGCGTCGGACTTTTCCGCCGGAAAGTGTACTTTCTGATGGGAAAGTCCTTAAATTACAAAGATTTATTAGTTACAGGACCAAATTTGCTAGTGCTTAAAGTTACAGGACAAAAAACGATAACGACCGAAAGTTACAGGACTAAAATTGCAAATCTCCTTTAATTAAATTATGGATACAATTTCATGCCAATATGTACAAGACGTGTATTGCCAAATATCAGTATCGGATATGTATCGGATACGCAAATACGACATGATAGTGAAGTATCGGTTCATGTACTACACATGTGAATGAAGCACAAAAACAAATTTCAAGTTGCCTTTCTTCATATGCTCTCTATTAGAAAATCTGACATAAATATTCATCTTCAACTATTATCCTCATTTCTTTCTCTGTTTCGTCATTTGGTTTCTTTTAATTTCATATGTTTCTATTCCTGCTTTGTTAGACAATTAATGTGAACTTCATTATAAGGGTGGAAAACAAAAGGGAAAAATAAATATATACTCCGTATTACATGTAGCCTTATTTTTTCTTGATTGTTGGTTTCAATTAGGGATGGACCCAACCGGTTCGAACCGGCCCGGGAACCGGACCGGCCCGCTACTGTGCGGGCCCGGACCGGACCAGATGACCGGTTCCGGGCTTTAGCCCGGTTTGGGCGGGTCTGGCGGGCCGGGCTCGGGCCTTGATTTTCATGAACCGGCCCGGGCGGTCCGGGCCGGGTCCGGGCGGTCCGGGCCGGGTCCGGTTCATTTTTTTCAATTTTTTTCTTTTCCTTGGGTAGGGCTGGGTGTTTTGGGGGGGTTTGGGAGTGGGGGTGGGGTGAGGGAGGGGGGTCGGAGGTTAATTACAAAGCCAAAAAAAATTACCTTGAATCGGGCCCAGCCCGGTTTGGCCCGATATCAACTCGGGCCGGTTTCGGGTCCAACATCCTGGAAAAAAAGCCCGGATTGAACCGGCCCGGGCCCGGTCCATGCCTAGTTTCAGTTACATATAATCATTAGATAAGTGTAAAAAATTATCCGTATGTACTTGCTGAAAATCTGAAAAGTTAATCATAAAAACTATTTTCATACAAATAGTATCCTCCGTTCTTTTTTAATCGTAACATGTTGAAATTTACACTATTCAATGCTCTACTTAGACTACATTTTACGCTATTATTTTATGAAAATTATTATTTTTAAAAATATTGTTCAATTCATCTCATTACAAATTTTCAAAATTTGATTTTTAATACTTTTTCAATAATAGAATTAAGATATAATTACGATCAAAGACGTGCATTAACAAATGTGAAATGTTGGTCGTTTCAACTAAAAAAGAACAGGAGTATTAAATTATGAATCACATATAAAAATTAAAATCATGTCTACACCAAGAAAAAGTGAAAAACCAACACGAAACCCTTTGGGGGAGATAGTACTAGTATGAACGAAGAAGTGGTCAAACCGTCAAACTATTGAAAAAAGGTGACGGTGACATTTTGAAAATTGAGGGAGGGGCTCATTACTTATTAACGTCCCTCATTACGTTTATTCCTATTTCTAAACCTAAATGAAATGGAATAACGGAGATTTTTATAATGGAATGGAATGGAATGGAATTGCCTACTTTTGATTTGAGTGTGGAATAAAAAAAGTAAAAATTGTACAATTGAGATTTATGCAAAGAAGAAAAAAATAAGGAGAACCGCAAAGTTATTACTTAAAGAGAAAAGTAATAAAAAATTTTGGACAAACAAAAATAGAAAGTTGATAAAGTACAATAAAACGTAATGAGTAATGTTTTGGAAGCAAATTCGTTTTATATGAGTATATATGAGCCTGTTTGCAGTTTGTGCGCTTTTTATTTTGTATTATGTTACACTTTTGTACTTTGACTATATGCACATTTTGCATAATCTCATACACATTTGTCACAATATTTTCATTAAATGTTCTTCATAATTGACAAAATGCCACTTGATGGAGTATATGGGTCTGAGCCCCAGGACCCACATACTCGGAAGAACAGAGCACAAGACAACAGAGTGGCGCCCTCGTCGGCCAAGACGCCCCCGTCGGCCGAGAAGAAGCCAACTCGGATCCTGGTCCTGAGTCCAAGGAACCCGGGTGCCCTCGTCGGCCGTGCCCTCGTCGGCCGTGCCCTCGTCGGCCACGCCCTCGTCGGCCACGCCCTCGTCGGCCACGAAGACCTCCCAGAATCGGATCCTATACTTACTCATTTGTACAGCCCATTAGAGGCTTTGTATTCGGCCCAGTAGCGGTCCAGTTGTAAATAGGCCTCCCAAGCCCAAGGCTTGGGAGCCCAACCCTAATTTTCTCTATAAATACTCCCCTTGGGAGTAGTTATAGGGGTTACGAATTCATTCTATTGAAGCATATTATTGCACTTCTCTCTCTAGCTCTCACTTCTCTCTAGAACCTAGGAGATATACTCTATCATTTGGTGCTCTCGTTGAGAGCTAGAACAATCAAGTTAGCACCCTTCGTCGCTACCAAGCACAGCTAACCACTGATCATGGGGAGAACTAAGTCAAACCGCAACCTCGTCAGCAAAGTCATCCCTGAGGACCAAGAGCCCAGGGAGCACGATGAGGACGCCACGGCCGACCAGGTCGGCGGAGGGGACCTCTTCCAGGAGGCCTTCAACCTCACGACGGACCTCCACAACCAACTCAACGGCGGAGTCCCCGACGCCCGCCTCGGCCTGGAAAAGAAACGAGCTGAGAAAGCGGACCACGCCCCGGCCCAGCCTATGGCCGCGGCCTCTCCGTCCGTAGATCCTCAGGTCCAGGCCGCACTGTCGGCTATCATCGCCAGCTTGGCTCAGAATCCCACCGTCCTCAGCGCACTCTTGCCAAGGACCGGGGGAAATGTCACTCCACCTCCTCATCCCCAACCACTGGCCGACCAGATAGGCAATAATGAGGGGGTTGTGGCCCAGGACACGGCGTCGTCCCACTCCCACCCTGCTTCCCCTCTTCGGCCCGGGCAGACCCCAGCGCGTGGAAAAGCCTCTGCCTTCAATAGGCTAGGTGACACGCGCCGTCGTCCGGTTTCGGAGAGGATGGCGGGACGGATTGGTGATCCTCGTCCTGGCTCGCCAAGGGAAAGCTTGGGGTTTGTGTCCCGGACAGCGGACCAGCCCCGCCCGGACAAGGGCAAGGGAAAGTTGCACGAAGATGACGTGCGTCACCAGATCAACGCGGCTCACAACGAGCGCACGAGGAACCAGCCGGGCGGCGCTACGGCCACCAGGGACCCCCGAGATGAGGTCATCGCCCAGCTGGAAACGAGGTTGGCTCAGATGGAGGCCAAGCAGTCAGCCAACATCCCTACGGACGGCGCCTCCAACGACCCCGGCCTCAACGCGCTCATGAACAAAGTCAGCGCCCTGGAGAGGGAGCTGGCCGAAGGGCGGGGTGACCCCATCATCCAGGTCAGGACTAGGACCCCTTTCACCAACAGGGTCCTCTCGGCCCCCATCCCTGAGAAATACAGGGGGAACACCATCAAGTCCTATGATGGCCGATCAGACCCCCAGGAGCACTTCAGCCGCTATCAAAACAACATGCTGATGGTGAATGCGTCAGACGAATACCTCTGCCGTTGGTTCCTCTCTACTCTCGAGGGGCCAGCGTACGAGTGGTTCAACGGACTGCCAGAGGGAAGCATTGACTCATGGCAGGATCTCGCCCAGCGCTTCCTCACTCACTTTGCCGGGAGGAAGCGCGCCAAGAAGTATTTCACCCACCTCCTCTCCGTCAAACAGCAGCACGAGGAGTCCCTCCGGTCATTCATCGACCGGTGGACGAGGGAGACCGAGGAGGTCGAGGGGGCCGATGAGCGCACCCTCCTCGCCTTGTACCAGGGAGCCCTCCGCAGCTCCCCGTACGCCAGGAGCCTCATCACTGACCCCCCGAGGTCGTACGCCAAGGCGCTCCAACGCGGAGGCTTGTATGCCGACGCCGACGAGCTCCACAATCACAAGAGAGAGGGGGGTCATCCCCCCAAGAAGACAAATCCTTCGCCGGCCAGGGTGCCCAGGGCCGCCACGGCTCTGGTGGACAAAGTAAGAAAGACCGCCACTGGCGGCCGAGGCTGGAACGGCCGGGGGTAACCCTCACCCACCCGGTCGGCACCATCCTCGATTATGCCGAGAAGCACGGCCTCATCGAGCAGGCTCCTCGGCCGGCCGAGGAGATCCTGGCCATCCAGCAGGGCGGCACATACTGCCGGTTCCACAAAAACTCGTCGCACAACACCGACGATTGCATCACATTGAAGAAGGCCATCGAGCGCCTTATTCGCCAGGGGGAACTCTCCCAGTTTGTCAAAGGTGGCCCACGCAAGAACACTTGGGTAAACACCGGCAAACATGGGGGCGAACCCTCTGCGAAGAAGCGGGAGATTGGCAGACTCAGTGACGACGAGGACTTCGAGGAGCCACCGCCGAAGAAGAATCACATCCACCTCATCGTAGGTGGGAACACTGGGGGGGACTCCGCCACTCAGAGAAAGAAATGGGCCCAATCCCTTTACATTGGGGAGGTGTCCCACATTCCCCCCAGCCGAAGAAGCAGCGAACGGAGGCGATCACCTTCACCGACAAAGATCTGCCTCCGGGTACGGAATCACACAGGGACGCCCTCGTCATCCGATGTGAGATCGGTGACTCTATCATCCACCGTACTTACATCGATACGGGGAGCTCCGTCAACGTGATGTACCTAGACACCTTCAAGCAGCTGAAGCTGGACAGAGCTTTGCTGAAGCCGATCAAGACCCCGTTATCCGGCTTCACCGGGGACTCTATCGACGCCGAGGGCACGATAGTCCTCCCCGTGGAGGTCGGTGACGGCCCCCACCGTGCCAAGATTGACATGGAGTTCATGGTGGTCAACCTCCGGTGCGCCCACAACCTGATCTTGGGCCGGCCAGCGCTGGAGGACTTGGAGGCCATCATCTCCATGAAGCACCTATGCTTGAAGTTCCCCACCAGTGACGGCGTCGGCTGCGCCAGGGGAAATCAGAGGATAGCCAGAGCTTGCTACCTCAAGCTAACGAGGCCGGCCGAAAGGGAAGGACAGAGGATAGACACCATTACGGCCGCCGTCGCCATGGACGAGGAGAGGCCACATGCGGAGCCGGCCGAGGAGGTCGAGGAAATCCCTCTGGATACCTCCCGACCGGAGCGGGTTCTCAGGGTCGGAAAGCAGCTCCCCCAGGACCAACGAGACGCCATCCTCCTCGTCCTACGATCATACGCCGTCGTCTTCGCGTGGGGCCCGGACGATATGCCAGGCATCAGCCGCCAGGTGATCACTCACCGGCTGACCGTCGATCCGGTCTTCAATTGATAAATTTCATTACAATTGGGGGGCACTACGGCCGTTACATCACTTGGCAAAAAAATTTGAAAATCTAATTACAAAAAATAGCCGATTAAGCTTCGGGGGCACCTCCATCTGCGACCGCCTCATCGGCCTCATCAGCTCCCCCTTCGTCCTCAGCTTCTTGGCCGGCATGAGGTGCAGCACTGGTAGCATCATCAAGGAAGTCGAACTCAGTGTAGTCCGGCTCGCCGAGGCCGGAGCTTTCTATGGGGGACTCCCGCTCCGACAGCGGAAGCGTGGCCTGCTCTTCGGGATCCTTCATCAGCTTTGGGAGCTTCAGGTTCCGTCTAGCCCATCTTGCCGTGTAATTCATGGCCTTCAACGCCCGGGATAGCCGCCGATACAGGAGCCTTTGCATCCGCTCCTGGCCCAGGTTGTAGTAAACGGACATCTCCTGGCTGAAATACTCCCGGCCGGCAGGGGAGTTCATCCCCCAATTCTCTCTATTAGAAAATCTGACATAAATATTCATCTTCAACTATTATCCTCATTTCTTTCTCTGTTTCGTCATTTGGTTTCTTTTAATTTCATATGTTTCTATTCCTGCTTTGTTAGACAATTAATGTGAACTTCATTATAAGGGTGGAAAACAAAAGGGAAAAATAAATATATACTCCGTATTACATGTAGCCTTATTTTTTCTTGATTGTTGGTTTCAATTAGGGATGGACCCAACCGGTTCGAACCGGCCCGGGAACCGGACCGGCCCGCTACTGTGCGGGCCCGGACCGGACCAGATGACCGGTTCCGGGCTTTAGCCCGGTTTGGGCGGGTCTGGCGGGCCGGGCTCGGGCCTTGATTTTCATGAACCGGCCCGGGCGGTCCGGGCCGGGTCCGGGCGGTCCGGGCCGGGTCCGGGCAGTCCGGGCCGGGTCCGGTTCATTTTTTTCAACTTTTTTCTTTTCCTTGGGTAGGGCTGGGTGTTTTGGGGGGGTTTGGGAGTGGGGGTGGGGTGAGGGAGGGGGGTCGGAGGTTAATTACAAAGCCAAAAAAAATTACCTTGAATCGGGCCCAGCCCGGTTTGGCCCGATATCAACTCGGGCCGGTTTCGGGTCCAACATCCTGGAAAAAAAGCCCGGATTGAACCGGCCCGGTCCCGGTCCATGCCTAGTTTCAGTTACATATAATCATTAGATAAGTGTAAAAAATTATCCGTATGTACTTGCTGAAAATCTGAAAAGTTAATCATAAAAACTATTTTCATACAAATAGTATCCTCCGTTCTTTTTTAATCGTAACATGTTGAAATTTACACTATTCAATGCTCTACTTAGACTACATTTTACGCTATTATTTTATGAAAATTATTATTTTTAAAAATATTGTTCAATTCATCTCATTACAAATTTTCAAAATTTGATTTTTAATACTTTTTCAATAATAGAATTAAGATATAATTACGATCAAAGACGTGCATTAACAAATGTGAAATGTTGGTCGTTTCAACTAAAAAAGAACAGGAGTATTAAATTATGAATCACATATGAAAATTAAAATCATGTCTACACCAAGAAAAAGTGAAAAACCAACACGAAACCCTTTGGGGGAGATAGTACTAGTATGAACGAAGAAGTGGTCAAACCGTCAAACTATTGAAAAAAGGTGACGGTGACATTTTGAAAATTGAGGGAGGGGCTCATTACTTATTAACGTCCCTCATTACGTTTATTCCTATTTCTAAACCTAAATGAAATGGAATAACGGAGATTTTTATAATGGAATGGAATGGAATGGAATTGCCTACTTTTGATTTGAGTGTGGAATAAAAAAAGTAAAAATTGTACAATTGAGATTTATGCAAAGAAGAAAAAAATAAGGAGAACCGCAAAGTTATTACTTAAAGAGAAAAGTAATAAAAAATTTTGGACAAACAAAAATAGAAAGTTGATAAAGTACAATAAAACGTAATGAGTAATGTTTTGGAAGCAAATTCGTTTTATATGAGTATATATGAGCCTGTTTGCAGTGTGTGCGCTTTTTATTTTGTATTATGTTGCACTTTTGTACTTTGACTATATGCACATTTTGCATAATCTCATACACATTTGTCACAATATTTTCATTAAATGTTCTTCATAATTGACAAAATGCCACTTGATGGAGTATATGGGTCTGAGCCCCAGGACCCACATACTCGGAAGAACAAAGCACAAGACAACAGAGTGACGCCCTCGTCGGCCAAGACGCCCCCGTCGGCCGAGAAGAAGCCAACTCGGATCCTGGTCCTGAGTCCAAGGAACCCGGGTGCCCTCGTCGGCCGTGCCCTCGTCGGCCGTGCCCTCGTCGGCCACGCCCTCGTCGGCCACGAAGACCTCCCAGAATCGGATCCTATACTTACTCATTTGTACAGCCCATTAGAGGCTTTGTATTCGGCCCAGTAGCGGTCCAGTTGTAAATGGGCCTCCCAAGCCCAAGGCTTGGGAGCCCAACCCTAATTTTCTCTATAAATACTCCCCTTGGGAGTAGTTATAGGGGTTACGAATTCATTCTATTGAAGCATATTATTGCACTTCTTTCTCTAGCTCTCACTTCTCTCTAGAACCTAGGAGATATACTCTATCACCACTGCATTGTCAGCTTAAAAGTTGATCCCTTCCATCTATCTTTTCACATAAATGGTCAAGATTAATTTTGTATATATATACACAAAAGATCACACAAGTTAGTTCTGACGGGAACCGTCAGAACTTGCTTATTTGATGTTCTTCCGAGTGAAATTCTAGTAGTGTAATTATTTGGTAGAATTGACTACAAAGTTCAATAAATACTACCATTGATGATATTATATGCTTCCATGTTATTTGGAAAGAAAAACATAACAATAGAATTTCAAAACATATTTACTCATATTTCTAAAAACATCTCTTAGCAAAGAAGACATTGATACCATCCATCCATTTTCTTTCGCGTTTACTCCCTCCGTCATTTAAAACTTTACCAATTTTCTTTTATTAATTGTGCCACAAATCTTTTTTCATTTTAAGTAAAGAATTTACAATTTCAACTAATACTCTCTTATCAACACAAGACTGAAGCATATAATTTTTATTTTATTAAGATCCCGTTTGGTAATCATGTTTGTAAGCTTATCAGGTTTATCAGTCAACTCTTTCATCAAACACGTAACTTTTGATTTCGCATGTTGAATTGTGTAATAATAAGAAAAAGTTAGATTAAAATTACTTTTCTGATTATATTGGTTGGAGTTATTGTAGCTGATTGTTTTAGCTATTTTTTCATATAATTTGTTTTTCATTTTATTAATAAAAAGTATTTTAAATATAAATTTTTTATAAATCATCAAAATGAGTCCAGCTGGCAAAGAGCTCTAATTCTGTTGGTCAAACTTATCAATTTTAAGGCCCGACAAGACTACTATTTATTCACCCATCCATCGAAAGAATGTTGCCAATTTGACATAGCGAAATTAATGAAGACAGAGTTAAGAAGCCGCACTTCTCTTCTTCTCCTGCTTCATCTGGCAATATCTGCCATTCCACTTTCTTCTCAAAAACAAGCAGGTAACAACGGCAATGTTAACGATAATGGGATGAAAACTGCCACTTTCCGGTCACCGGCGTTTGAGCTAGAGCCCGGATCAGTCGAAAACAAATTCTATTATGATGTCGGCTTCCCCAAAGGTCATATTGCAGTGAAAGGATTCGACGCAGAAGTGGTCGATGAAGCCGGAAACTCCATCCCTCTTTACGAAACCTATCTCCACCATTGGGTGGTGGGGAGATACTACCGCCTCAAAGGCGGCGCCGATGATGCTCGACCAGGCGCCATTCTCGTCCGCAACTCAGGCATCTGCCCTGGCCTTTCGCAGTATTTCGGGCTGGGATCCGAAACAAGGAAAACAGATACCCGCATTCCAGACCCGTACGGAATAGAGGTCGGGAAGGCGGAAGACGTTCCGGAGGGGTACGAGGAGGCGTGGCTGCTTAACGTTCACGCGATTGATACCCGGGAAGCGGTGGATCGGCTGGGGTGCACCGAGTGCAGGTGTGCGCTGTACAATGTGAGCGTGGACGAGAACGGGCAGGCTCTGGAAAAGGATTATGTCGGTGGGCTGAGATGTTGCTATGACGGGACTAGATGCCGGGTGAATGCCGCTCAGGGTACAGGAAGAAGAAGACGCCTCTATCTCCAGTACACTGTCACCTACCTTCACTGGGATTCCTCCTTTCTTCCCCTCAAGATTTATATTTTTGATGTCACTGATTCATGGAAGAATACGACTTCAGCCTCCAATGGCCACCACTGCAAGGTTTCTCGTTTTCTTTATATGATTTCTACTCCCATCCGTATCTTGTTTTACTCTGTGTCATTCATCTTTTACTGATCGATCGAGTAGTGTTCAATCATGTAACAAAAAAACCACCCGCACGGGTAGCTCAACGTGTAAGATGACCGGAAAGTTGGAGAAATGATCAGGATTGAAACCAGCAACGATACCGTGTGGAGATCAGAGCGGGCCTTTGGTGGGCACGAGTATAAGGTATAACACCTTTAGGATTAGTTGAGTCACCGTGATTTACAACCTCCGAGTATAAGGTATAACACCTTTAGGATTGGTTGAGTGAATGTGATCTCGGGGAGTGGGGAGTCAACTTTTTGGAGAAATGTAACAAAAAAGCCAACTCAGATTGTTTTAGTGCCTTGATTTGACCTGTAATCTTGAGGATCTTCTTTTCCTTTAACCCCATTCAGGGTCCCGTTTGGATCATGGAAAAAATTAGGGAAGGAAAATGTGGGAAACAAATCAAAGATAAGCTAATAAACTCCATTTTTGTAGGTACTCATTTCTGATCTACTTATTTGTGGGTTTTCTATCATAAAGATTAAATTGATACGTAGTATATCACAAATTAAACAAATATTCGTATTTCATTTTCCTTTGCAGTCTCCAAAGGTGAAACCAACACTGGAACATAGCTTCCCTTAGCACTTCCTTTCCTTTTTCCACACCCTTTCTAACATTCTCTTAATGATGGATTCCCTGTTGTTCTACAATGATACAGATTGAGTATAATGTTGACTCTTGTTCTGCTGATGTGGCCAATGATGGATTATGCATTCATACCCAAAGTGCAAGCTCAAGTTTGCCCAATGGAGGAGATCTCATTTATGGTGTGGCCCACCAGCACACCGGAGGGGTTGGTTCAACTCTATATGGGGAGGTATTGGCATGTTATTTAATTCTTGTACCCCCATGAAACATCATTATTACCTTTAAGTCCATAATGTTACATACCCATTCATGTGGGGATAAAATAGTGATTTCACAGGGTGAGTATGTACTCCATGGTGGCCTTCTAGCATTCCTTCACAAACACTGTGCCAATTGGGATGAAGGCTGTCTTGCTTTTGCCCTTGTTTGATATAAATTGTCGCCAGCTGATAACCTATTGTATTAGCTGTTTTTCTATCATCTCATTATTACATTATCAAGAAGCTATTTTGTATGGTAGAAGTGATCTTTAAGAAGATAATTTAGCTGCCATAAGAGAAAACGATATGAGCTCTACCAGAATAGGTTGGGATAGAGCTTTTCGCAAAACAGCTTCTTTGACCCAACAAGTTCTTCCAGTAGCTTTTCTACCGAACAACATTAAGTAGCTATTTCACCTGCGCTGGTCAAACCCCTAACAGTGCCCAAGAAGCCATAGGCTTTCCAAAAAGTTGTTTGCCGAGATTGCCCTAGCTTCGGCAGTGTGTATACGATTGATCAGGTTTCTGTTCATTAAAGCAAGTCTATCTTCAATTATTATAGGACGGACGGACAATATGCTCTTCGGTTCCGATTTATGGAAATGGCATGGAACCTGGGAATGAAGCTGGTTTCATTGTTGGAATGACAACATGCTATCCTCAGCCCGGCTCGGTAAAGATTGCAAAGGGAGAAAAGCTGACCATTGTATCTAACTATAGCAGTAGCCAGAGCCACACTGGAGTCATGGGCCTTTTCTATATTTTGGTTGCTGAACCTTTGCAGGTACCAAATGTCAGCTTGTAACTCACTATATCAGCTCAATATATCAATTTTAGGCATTTATTAAAATTCATCTTGTTTTCTACTAGGAATCTAGGAATATTAAATAACTTGAAAAGCTTTAACTAGATTTTGATTTTCCTACATATTTTAAAGTAAAAGGTCTAGGGAAAGAATATAGAGGATACAATTAGGGAAAAAGAATATTTGAAGTGAGTGGATATTAAAAAGTCATACTTTCAAAAATCTATTTTATGTATTTGTTTGAACTCATTTTATTTGTTTTTGTCTGTTTTTTTATGCAAAAATCTGTAAAGGTTTTCCTACGTAACACCCTTGTGTGACAGTCCATCGCTCAGCGGGGATGTTTTTTTTTGCACCGGGCTGCTCATCTTTTCTACAAAAATTAAAATATCTAAATATACATTAAACATATTTCATAAAGTATATTATACTACGTATGTTTTCATTTAAACTTCCCAAGGTAAAATAAGAAAATGTTTTTCGTTGAAATTTTCATCCGTATTCTATCATTTTCCATGTCCCATACATGGCCTGACCTTTTTTTTCTTCAAAAAATGGCTTAATTCTGCAGACAGATGATGCAGTGAACCCAATGTATGGTATTTGGGGTTTCTTAGCATTGTGTGGAGTTGCAGTGCTTCTTGTTGCTGCAATACTTATTAAAAGGAGTAGGGGAAGAGAAGATGGCTATGAATCTCTGGTTGCTTGAAGTGGCATTGAATACATTGCCATATTTGGTTGTAACATAATTATAATGGAATACTTTTGCCCTTAACCCTCTGTCTTTAGCTAGTACTATCGTATTAATTAAGTATTATATGATCGGATTCTTCAATCTCTTGAAGAAAAACTATGCAATACACTCGTGTGACAAATAAAGCCTATATGCCCTTGTTCTGGATAGTTGTCAGTTTTTTAGTTTTTGATTTATGATAAAACATTGCATGTAATACTTGGCATATACGGAGTATCAAACAGTAAATGTCCTAGAATTAATTCCACATATTGTCCTAAGAGTATTATGTCATTTCCATATTTAATTCACAGTCTTCCACTCTTCCACTTTGTCCACTTTTGGTACTTGACTAATGTTTCTTTACCATTTGTGATCCATCTCCGATGATTTTAACCACCGGAAACATTGCTGGAAGGACCATATATGGACAAAAACACAATAGTTATGTACCAAAAGTCGTCAAAGACTTGAGTAATTGTGGAATTGGTGCGATACTCACAGGATCAAAAGTGGAATTTATTCAATTGTCCTAAATAGGACTAAGGAACTTTTTAATTAAATTGAAATTTTCTAGTCTGATCCGTTCTGATTTGGTCTGATAAATGTTTAATCTCTGTGTATTTAATTAAATTGAAATCTAGATATAAGTGGCTCCTTGTGGTTGACAAGAGAAGAGAGAAGAGGTTCCTTCTTCTGCTTCGCCACCATAATGTCGTCGCCTATAATCATCTATCGCAGTGGCTCTTTACGGCGGACCAGAGAAGAGAGAAGAGGTCAGTTCCTGATTTCTTCGTAACCATCTATACTGCAGCTCGTTGCAACTGACCAGAGAAGTGAGAAGAGGTTTGAGATTTCTTGTTCTTCTTCCTCCTCATTCTTCTCTATTTTCCATAATTCAGAAGTGACGGCGGCGGCAGCAACGTCAATGAGAGTCGTGGTGGCGGGCAAAGTCGGAAGTGCTTGAGGTGGCAGCGAAAACTAGGGTTTAGAAAGTGTTTTATTTTTTATTTTTAATTATTAATAGATTTAGAATTTTTAAAGTAAGTTCAAGTTTAGTCCTATGAAACACGAAAATCCCGTTAGTGCATTTCTTCATTGTTGTAGTCATATTTAGGGAATATCTCTATCAAATCAAAACTTTATGTACTTATTTGGAGGAAAATCTGGAAAATAAAATGTTGAATTACTATATTGAAAAAATCAATCAAGCACTTGAACCTAAAACCCCTCAATCAAGCACATAGAGTTTACAAAAAGTGCTTAACTGCCCAAATTAGATAATCGAGTTAAAAGTTATGGTCAAAACAAATTCAGAGTTTGCAGAAACATCAAATTTACAAAAATTTCAAGTTTCAAGAAAATTTTGAGATTAAACAGAAGTTTAATGAAAAATCAAAGTTTACGAAAAACAGTAGTTTTACGAAAAGCCAAAATTTTACAAAAAACCAAAGTTTTACGAAAATAGAAGTTTTACAAAAAACATAAGTTTTACGAAAAACAAGAGTTTTACGAAAAACCAAATTTTTACGAAAAACGAAGATTTTACGAAAAATGAAAATCTTACAAGAACAAAAATTTTGTGGAAAACGGTAGTTTTACGAAAAATCTATGTTTTATGAAAATTCTTTTACACAAACTTCAAGTTTTATGAAAGCTCAATTTTACGAAAATCTTAGTTTTATTAAAACTTGAATTTTACATGTAATTGAGGTTATGTATTACTAATAGAGTTCATAAAGTCCTAAACCTTTAATTAGTTTAATGATAGATTGAAACTGTATTTGAGTCTATTTTGGACCAGAGTTCCCCAACCCTCTCCGCTGTCTCTAAATATATGCTTATTCCTGTTGGGATTCGGGCAGAAAAACGCAACGGAATAAACGAAAAAAATTACTGTCCAAAAGAAATAATCGGATCTGAGGTTCTTACTATAAACAAAATTACACGACATAAGGACTTACATAACGATCTTAAGCAACAAAACACTAAAAATGACAATGCTTAAATACTGATTTTATGTGCCGGCGATTTGTAGAAGACGGTAGGAATAACTGCCGAACTGTGTATTCTAATCAAGCACGAACATGAGAAGAAAGGACTGTGATTCGCTCAACCTGGCGAGGACGAGTACGAACGAAGATAGCAGTAGCGATGGCCTGGTGATTCGTTCATCCGCATCTTCAAAATATTACAAAAAAACCCGGCTGTACAATGTAATTTACCGTGTTTTGTTAGACTAACTAAAAAGTTAGATCTTGTGATCAAAATTTGAAAATGTCAATTTTAAATTGTCAGACTTAATGGCAATTTAAGTATAAATCAATTTCAATTTAGACATACTCTATTTTATTAGAGCACCTCTTATTTAACAATGTGTACGTTGCATATCTGGAATTAGAGACATAGACACAATAAATTAAATTAATAAAATTAGTTTCTCTTTCCTTACACATTTTTTTATATTTTAATTTATTTTAAACAAGAATATCAAACACAATGTTTACATCTAGATGTTTCTCTTTATAATGTGAAAAAAGTTACCAAAATTTGATAAGACCATTCAAATAAAGGGAGATATTACATTAAATGATTTTTATTTGTCTATTTCTCTCATGCTACGTATGCATCGTGGACATGACTACATTGGAATTTTTCTTAATAATAAAGTGTTATACTCCCTCCATCCCATTGGATTTTGTCAACTTTTCTTTTTTGGTTATCCCGAAAAACTTTGCAACTTTTTTGTTAAATAACTAATTTGTGTTTCTGCACATTTTTCTCTCTTCTGCACAAATCTCAACTACACAACTTTTAATTTCCTTATTTCTGATCTATTTCAAACTTGGCAAAGTTCACCGGAACGGAGGTAATATTTTATAGTCCGTATTTAACGATGGAGTATGAGACCCAGGCCGGCCCAAATCAGGGGCACTCAGTCCACCTGTACAGGACCCAATTTGTTTGAAGGCCCAAAAAAATTAGTAGTACTATTTGATTGCTGCAGCCCAGATACAAGAGCCCAAGGAAAAAAACAAAGGCATAACTGGAGAGAAGCTGGATCGAGGGACACTGCGAGTGTTCGACAAAGCCGACTGAGCTTTAGAGGAATCAAACAACGCCGCCATCTGCCACCGCGCCCCGCTATCTGCCACCGCGCCCCGCCATCTGCCACCGCGCTCCGCCTCCAAGTCCATCCGACGCCCATCACTCCCTCACGTCCGTCCAGGCTCTCCACTCTCCAGGGTAGTCCAGCCCTTCTGTTAGCAAATAGCAATCTGTTTTTTCTCTTTTTAATTGCTACTTTTGCCTATTGCTACTTGGGTCATTGAATTGTTATTTACTCAGTATTTATTGAAGTTATTATTGTATTAAGCATGTTGTTACTTGTTATGTAACTTTAGGTATAAATATAGTTTCACCCAATTACCCAAAGCCTAAACTGAATTTTAATTTAAAATTTGTTATTATAATTGAGTAATTGTATTTTTTCAATTAAGAAATTTTCAAATTCTTATAAGTATGTACTACTACGTATGTTATTTGGTAACTTTAGGTTTATAATTATAGTCTTTCATGGTTTTCACCCAAAGCCTAAATAGAATTGTAATTTAAAATTTGTAAACATGTACATGATTAGGAGAGGATTTCAATAATTGATAGTAATTAATTTCCAAAGAAATACCCAACCGGACATGACAAGGTTAAAACGAAAAGAAGAATTGAAAAGTTAACTTGTCTCAGAAAGGAGCTCTTAATAAGTTCATTATTATAGAAGCTAGTGAGGCTCAAGAGAGTGTACAACATGATGTAGATGTTGAAAATAATGTTGAAATACCATGTCATTGTGGTAATGAAGTGAGTTCAAAATCAGTTGATAATGACAAGGCTGAGAATGCTGATAATGAGGACATCAGAATCGATATTTTAATTGATAGGACAAATATCTATGCTTTGTTTGACATGTATGATCCAAGAAATTGGGATGCTCTTGATATGAAGTTGATAGACATTTTGGTGGAAAATGGGCCTAAAAGAAATTTAACTTTGTCAAAGGACCTAAAGATAAAGACTCTAGAACATTCTCAGTGGGTTTTTACACCAGAAATTTGCCTAATGGAGAGAAATATGATAGAGTTTGAAACACTCCATTAATTAATATTGACAGTTTGGTAGATGATTTTGCATCTAAATTTGCTCGAAGGATGTTTATTTTTAAACTAAATGTATTTTGTTAATGAAATAATTAATACTATTATTTTTATTATTATTTTCATTAGTAACTTGTATTTTAAGTTTTTAACACAAATTACTTGTGTTGGAATTTGGAAAGGAAGGCCCATTTTTTTGTTTTGTTATAAAGGGCTCTCATTTAAATAGATTATCATACTCCGTATCATTCTTTCTTTCAAATTCACATTATTAAAACCTAATTTCCTGGTCAGGAACCCCAGCAAGCAAACCTTAAGCGTTCACAATGGCTGGAGGGAAGATACGCAAACAAAACCACCGTGGCTCCACTGGTGGTGCAAACCCCCACTTCCAAGGCGGGATACCATTTCACAAGTCAAAAGGCCAACACATACTAAAAAATCCACTTCTGGTTGACACAATCGTTGAGAAGTCTGGCATCAAACCAACTGATGTCATCCTTGAAATTGGTCCGGGTACTGGTAATCTGACTAAAAAGCTTCTAGATGCAGGAAAATCTGTCATTGCTATCGAACTTGATCCTCGCATGGTTCTTGAGTTGCAAAGGAGATTTCAAGGAACTGCATCTAACAAGCTAAAGGTAATTGTTTATCAATTTTGGAAACCATTTTTATTCAGTTTGAAACTCAACTTTAATTACTGTGAATTTTCAGATGTAGCACCAACTGATTCTATGGATATAATGGTTTGAGGCAATAATTTTGAATTTTAATAAGTTGGAAAAAATTTGTTCAGTTTAGAAAGAAAATAAATAGAGTAGGGTAATATATCTTCTGGTCTTATCTGTGGGGAAATAGGGATGCTTTTATTCTACAGGGCTCTGCCCAGTTACTAGTGTGCACCTCAGTAGTAGGATAAGATAAGGTGTTGGAGTTTTACTCTTCTCTTTTTAATTATATATATATGTGTGTGTGTGTGTGGTATAAGTATGAAATTTTGATGCCTTTGCTAGGACTAGGAGACCAATACATAGGTCTATATATATTGTGACATGTATGTGTGCTAAAGTATACTTGGATGTTGGAATACTAATGGTACGTATAATTTAAGAAGGCTCATTTTGAGACGCTCATCATACTGAACTACTGAAGTGTTTAAAATAAATACTGAGGCTTGTGTGCGAAGCATGCCTCTTCCTTGGCATTTTTTAAGCAGGATTTTTTTACTATTATACAGTAACATAATACGGCCTAGGGAGTATAAACTTTTCAAAATCCCTAAAGTAAAGTCCATTTGCCAAATATTCTACTATTCTCTTCTATCAAGCAACTCCACCGTTTTCACTTTTCTTTTTATTTGAACAATACAACAGAAGTAACACAACTTCTCTATATATATATTTTTCCAAATTGCTCCAAAATCTCTAGGATCAGCTATTTCTTCTGCATTTTTCTCATTTTAAGATTTTTTTTTCTTATTTTATTACATATGATAATTCTAAAAGCTTTCTTTTAAAGATCTAAATTTGTTATGGTGGTCTAAGAGACTAAGACACATTTATGAATCATTTTTATGTACGATTAATGATATATTTTAGATTACTAGTAATTTTGATATGTAAAGGAAGTTCTGCATAAAGTTTGAGGCTTATGCCGTAAAGTGATTCAAGGCTTAGGCCTCACCTTTCAAATGCAAAACACCCTAATGCTTGAAAGCACTCATTTAAACATGTAGTGATACCCAGTCATACCGCTAGCAACTCAGTCAACTAGTGTAGGTGGTCTCAGAAAGTCTTGTGCATTTTCCAATGAAACTTAATGCGTAAGGGTATCCTTGGATAATGAAATATACTAGGGAAAAGGAAAAATGCCAAAGAAAACTATTTTTATTGTGTTTTGTTATCAATAAGAAAACAAATGAAAATGAAATGGGGTTACTGTGTTTGTTCTTTGTATATATGTGGTTTTATTAGTTTTCATATAATTGAAATAAAACAATAAACTAAATGAGTTAGAACATAGTCAACTATAAACACACAGTTTAAGTTTATCTTTTTCCCCTCCCAAAATATTTTTCCTTCCAGTTTTCCTCTCCATTCCTTCCAACTTTCTTTCTCTAAAAGAAAGGGAATTAACTCATTTTAAACATGATGAATCTTGTACGTTTTATTCATTCCACTTCCATATCCATGAAAATGATTTCTTTTTTGTGTGGCCAAAACACTAATGTGCTCCACTTTCTTTTATGAGGTGCTTGTTTTACCGAGTAAACACTGAAAACTATTTCTACTCGATGAAACATAATGCCAAGCCTTTGTTTGTTAAAAGGAGATGTGGGAATGGGAGGGCAGGAAATTTTAAAAATGCTTTTAAGAAAATGTTTATGTTATATGACCCAAAATGCCTCTTGCCGCCTTGCGCCTTTTAAAACTAAGTTTATCAAAATGGATGTGGGAGATGGAATAATTATTTTCATAACTCTCGTAAATGATTTTATTGGATATACTTTTGTTTAATTAAAAACAATAACAATAATATTGAAAGACCAATATTAATAACTTCTCCAAACTAGCTGAAATCAGGACCTTTGGGGGATGATATATGAGGAGCTTGGAGGAATTATCTATAGCTCTTCCACGTTTCTCTCTTCCTCCTATTTCCTCCAACCAAATACACAACACTTATCCACTCACCCCCTCCAAATCTCTCCAACCAAACAAGGGCTTAATAAATAAACTTACATGAGATGAGCTTTGGTCATTTTATTCATTGCACTTGCACATCCGTAGAAATGAATTCGTGTGTGTGTGTTTAAGCACTAGACACTAATATGCTTTGCTTTATTTTGTTTGAAGCTACTTCCTCATTTTATCAGTTGAATTGTTAACAGTCACAATGAGATAATAATTCAGATTGCATACCAATTTTTAATATTATGATACCCTACTTATTTTTGGGAGTTCCTATTTGCAATTTGATTTTTTCCTTGCACTGTTTTGGTCCATTGTCAGGTTATACAAGGGGATGTTCTGAAGTGTGATCTTCCATACTTTGACATATGTGTGGCAAATATCCCCTACCAAATCTCATCCCCTCTTACTTTCAAATTACTATCTCATAGGCCACTATTTAGGGCTGCAGTGATTATGTTTCAAAGGGAATTCGCTATGCGGCTTGTTGCTCAGCCTGGTGATACTCTCTATTGCCGCCTTTCTGTCAACACTCAGCTATTGGCTCGAGTGTCCCATCTACTAAAAGTAGGAAGAAACAACTTCAGACCTCCACCAAAGGTTGACTCTTCTGTAGTAAGAATCGAGCCAAAAAAACCTTCTCAACACATAAATTTCAAGGAATGGGATGGTTTGGTTAGAATCTGCTTCATTAGGAAGAATAAAACTCTAGGTTCAATTTTTAAGCAAAAGTCTGTGCTTTCTTTGCTGGAAAAGAACTATAAGACTCTACAAGCACTGAAGATACAACCTGAGAATGGTTTGGCATTAGATGACGCACACATATCATTGGCAGTTTCAGCCTTGGGAGATACACTTGGTGACTTGGACATGGATGATGATGGGGATGACGATGATGAGAATGAGATGGATATGGATGATGGAGGGGATGGTAAAGAATCATCAGATTTTAAGCAGAAAGTTATGTCAGTGTTGAAACAAGGAGGTTTTGAGGATAAGAGGTCTTCCAAACTGTCTCAAGAAGATTTCATCCACCTACTTTCTTTGTTTAGCCAGGCTGGCATTCACTTCTCTTAGGACAGTTCTATTCTATGCCGTTTATTACATAGAACTACTATTTATTTTCATCGGAAATCGAGTATCCATGATCAAAATCCAATTTTGGTTCTTTTGTCCTAGTTAATAGTGAGATTAAATTTATACGCTTGTGCTTATCTTTTGCGTGTAACAATTTCATACAGGAAAGTTCGTTGATTCGTAACACTATAATGCTGTATTGTGGTGAACTTGTGTTTTAAGGTTTACACTGAAAAAGGGGTCATCAGAGCTGAACTTTACAAATTAGATCTGTTTTAGATTGAAAGGAGGGATTGGTTATTGAAATAGATGCATTTTTGAGATCTTGGTCTCTGTCGAATCTAATGTAGTCAAGTTCTGGTGACCGTCTGGAATGCAACTCTTCGGACCAAATTGCTTGTTATACTCTGTACGGCTATATGTATCTAAGATATCTGAATTCATGGACCGTCAATAAACTTAATTATCTACCCTCTCAATACGAAAGTAGTGTATTCACTCTCTTGATGAAGTTAAAATTATCCACATTTCTCTTTTGTTTACTACTAGTACGTACTACGTAGTACTCCATCCGTTTCTGAAACAAGTTCCACCTTTCCTTTTCGGGCAGATTCAAAATTAAGTCTCACTTTCAAACATTTCCTTATTTGGCAAATCATCTGCATTAAAACAGTGTCAAACAGTGTTCAAACAATGCACTCCACAGTAAAGTCAAATTTATTTTCTTAATATGTGTGAAGTCAAATGTGGAACTTGTTTCAGAAACGGAGGGAGTATATTTTTGAAAATATGGTCAAAAGTTACATTTAACAAAAAACCAATTACATTGTAATTCTAAAAGTAGCTAAAAAATATCTTATAAATTTTGTACAATTTAAGAACAGTTGAAATTTATGATCATTTAAAAAAATTATATTGAATAGTTTCTGAGAAAAACTTTATAGTTTTTAATCGTAACAGTTTGAACCGTTAGTTTTCGGATCGCAGTCTTGTGGAATCGACACTAGAATCGCATTGCACCGATTTCAAAATCAGTGGTCCCGGTTCCATTCCAATTCAAATCTTGTTTGGTTTCTGGTTCCAATTTTACTTTTTTTTCTTGACCATTAACTCCAACAAATATATTAACTCAACAAAAAGTTCATCACATGGCTGATAATACAATCAAAGAAAAAGCAGGAAACAAAATGATAAAAAGTCTTATGTCGGTATGCCATCTGGGCCCACTGCTTTGACCACACACTTAACTTATATTCTTGTGTTATTGTTATCTAATATTTATGTATCTTTATTTTATTCATTTTATCTTACCTTTTTTCCTTTTCTTGTTCGCCTTCTCTTTTTGGCATCGATATCATAGATCGATTCATGTTAGCCGACCCCAAATTCTTTTGGGATTAAGGCTTGGATGTTGTTGTTGTCTGTTAAGTTATCCGCGCCTTGAACCAAATTTTGAATCTATTACCTCTGTAGAAGCAATAACATTCGTTGATCCTGTAATGGGCTTAACTGAGCCAATGACAGGCAAACCAGACTTCTCCTCACCTGATTTAAAATCTAGAATCTCTCTGCTAGGAAATAAGAACTCGTCCAAAACAACATGCAATTCCAAAGAAAAACACAAACAGAAAAAAATGGAATTAAAATAGAGTTCACTCATCATCTTCCAAACCCTAGACTCGTTTGCACTCCATGGCGGCGGCTCGAGAGGGGACGCGCTCGCTGCTCATCCATCTCTGTCAAGCCTCCACTTTCTCCACCAATCACAATTGACCTTGAATCCAGACCTGTTCCAGCTTTTAACCCCAAGCTTCGTCCATGACCTTCACTCGATGATATCACCCTTTCAATATTGCTGACTGTGTTCCTTAATTTTGAAGTCGGACGAAGGGAAGAAAACAAACAAGACCAGCGAGCATCAATTGGCAATCATCCACCTAAGCAGCGTGACGGCTAGGTCTACATCGAACCCCAAAATCTTCTTCTTCCATGCCAGGATACAATAGAAAGAACAAGCAAACCGGTTTCGTGATGAGATCAATCACCACCGGACAATCCAAGCTAATTAAGCGTTGCCTAGCGGCAACCCTAGAAAAGTATCTCGTGAATTTGAATACTTATTTCTTGTGACGGTTCCAATTTTACTTTTAGATATCAAATTTATGTTATTTTATTAAAATATATTAAGTAAAACTTTCTCTGTCTTGCTAAAATTGTATTATCTTTCATTTTTCTAAAATGTCCTTACTTTATAACCGTCACAGAAATTCACCTTTATTTATAACCACATCACAACATGCTATACTAATGTTAGTGGGACATAGTAAGTAACTATAAGATTATTCAAATATTACATGCATCCATCTTGAAATAAGTTCCCACTTTCTTATTTTATGTCCCTCATCTAACTTTATATTTCCTTAAATGGCAAGTCCAAGTGTTTGAAACTTGAAAGCTCATAAATATCCTCATCAACTTAATTACTCTACCCGTGGTGAACCGACATCTTACTACCTATCCCTTCATACAAGTCTCTCTCTGCCCTCTTTCATCAAAATCCATCTCTTTCTCTTCTTCTAGCTTTATCTGTGAATCTTTGGTTCTTCGATGCCGTCAACGGATTCTGCAGATGTGTTACCACCAAATCCTGAATATAATGACTCGCCTAATATCGATTTGAACACTGGTGTCTGATGCTACAAACCCTAATGCGTTTGGGCATGTGATGACCACTCTGAATTTGGTATCCAGATCCCTACGATCATCTCTTCGGTCACAATCGTTGTCGTCCTTGGATGTCATTTTCTTAGGAAAGCCCATAACATAGCCTCTTTTTTACTAAAGTTGTGTTGTTCGTTGGTTGCCTAATTTGTAATTTTTGTTAAAAACAACAGCTGAACTAATGCATGTGATGAGTGCAATTTCTGTTGTCAGTTCATTTACCCAGTGTTTTGCGTGATTTGCTTCAAATCAGTGTGATCTAGCCTTTGTTAGGCGTGATTGTGTTGATTACCATGATGATTGATCTATGTGATGCATGATCTATCTGAAATCAGTGTGATGTAGCCTCTTTTATGTCTAATTGTCTTGATTACTGTGGTGATTAACTTATATCATGCATCATTTGATTTGATTTGATTCTTATGTGTGAGATGTAATCTCTTAGATGCCTGATTGGCTGATTGTGTTGACTACCATTATGATTGACCTATTGATGCATGAATTGATGCAGCCTCTTAGATGCCAACAATCCGTACTTTTTTTTACGTATTTTACAAAAATAATTCCTACTAAAAAGTTAACAATAAGGATGCTTTTAATTGGATTCAAATTTGTTGGTTTGATCTGGTCTGGTCTGTATAGGTCTGGTTTGGTAAATGTCCGGACTCTGTGTATTTTATAACTATAAAATTCAGGTCTAGTCTGGTCTGTTTAAGTCTGATCTTGTCTAATCTGATCTGTTTAAGTCTGGTCTGATCTGTATTGGAAACAGTCCAAGTAAACCATCCTAATGATCCCAACGACTACATTGTTTTACAATAATAAACCGAGAACTAACAATGTTAATTTTGTATTAATATTTTATAAATTTTATATATAATGAAGAAAATATATATATAAACATTAACTTTTTTAATTTAATCTTATTTCTACTATAAACTTAATTTAATGTGCTATATTTTTCATCAAATTTAATAGAAGTTAAAACTAAATAGAGATTTCAAAGTAGAAATATTTCTTATAGATTTTTTTAGAGATTTCAAAGTAGAAATGTTTCTATTAAATTTTATGAAAAATATTGAATATTAAATTAAATTAAGAGTACAAATAAGATTAAACTCAAATAAGATTTATTTAAAGCCTATATATATTTGCTTTAATATATTTAAAATTAAAAAAATATAATGCAAATGCTAACACCGCTAGTTCATGATTTATTTTTGTGAAATAGTTAACTAATTGAGATTATTATTGTGAACTTTTATAGTAGGGATATTTATAAAATACGTAAAAGTACGGATTATTGACATTGATTTCAATAATAGTACAGATTATTACACGAAAAAGTTTAACTGTTAACTCCTGGTTTATTTTTTATGAAACAGCTAACATGTGAGTTTTTTTCGAATTAATGTTAATTAATTAATTAACTACGAAAATAATGCTGGAAAAAGTATTTACCGATCTACTGCTGGATTTAACCATGGTCAAGGAAAGTCGCCCAACGGTTGGGCGACTTATAATAAGTCGCCAAACGGTTTGGCGATTTATAAGTCACCCAACCGTTGGGCGACTTTCCTTGATCATATGAACATAGACCAGCAGCTACTGCCAGCCACGCACGATCGTGCCTGCAAGGGTAGGCACGATCGTGCGTAATTCCGAAAACAAAATTTCAGCATTTTTTACTCGAGTTATAATTTACTCCTAGAATCAGTTTTTTTAGAAGCTGAGGGTGACTAGCTTCTGAAAACTGCTTCTGCATTAAAAAAGAAACATAATCAAAATCAGTTTCAAACACCCTAAGTCTAAGACCCTCAAATTTGAGGTATTCCCTCCAAATGTATTTCAATTCAAAGAAAAAAATGTATTTATTGGTGTCAAAGTGAGCTGAACATCTTGGGGAAACCTGGTAGCGTTATCCCTCGTACGTAAGGAGGATTTTTGCAGTAAAAGGCACTGAGAAAGAGAGCAGCTGCATGCGCCGCCCAAATAAAACGAAAACCTCCTTTTTTTTATAACTTTTTTATTTATACTCAAACTTATCTTTTTGGTGAATGGGATGTCAATTTTTAATTAGATTTAATTTCTAGTTTGTAACTTTGAAGAGATTTTAATATAATTATGAGTATGTAAATTTTAATTGTTAAAATGTGAACCAATTGGTAACAAAAAAATATTGACTTTGCATATCAATTTGGGACGGAGGGAGTATGAAAATTGATAAATCGTGTTGATTTTTAAAGAATGACTAAACTTTAATTTCCTTAAATACTTGGAAAAATTGGCATTGTTTGATATTAGTATGACATGTTACCGTCCCGTTTGAAAATAGAACTGTACTGAACGGATTTAGGTCTAAGACCGAACCGAACCGAACCGTTGAATAGTCACGATACAAGTACGGGTTCCATCAAATATTGGACCGGCCGAATGGTGCCCACCCCTAGAATTTTGTATGCTAAAAATGAAACATGCACAGGTAGCTCAGTTGGTCGAGTGGTGGGAGATTTGGAACAATGGACCAAGTTTCGAATCCCCGCAGTGATCGGGTGGAGGTCAGAGAACGTGAAATAAGGCTGGATCTCTGGTGCGCACGGGTGTATGGGCCTACTGCCATTCTGCTGACTGAGTCACCGTTCTGCTGACTGAGTCACCGTGACTAACCTCCCCACCATCCTGTCCGGTCGGGGTGGGGCTCCTCCGGTGAGAGATTATTCTGGTATTCATTGTTTCACGAATAGATGAAATTGTTTATTTGGATTTAGTTCTGTTCAGTTGAGCTTTATTTTATTTTTGTGTCATATAAGCGTTTGATTTATTGCCCACAAGTGAGCAGAGCATTTTGCTGGCAATGGTTGACATGGACCTAGTTCAATCCTTTACGCGTGCGAGGAAGTACTCCATTCTCTTTTTCTCCATTTCCAGATTTTCAACCAAGCAGGCAAAAAGGAAGGGAGAAAGTGGTTAAGCAAAGAGGCTTTTGGAGGGCATATAGTCCACAAAGTGCGAAAGAAGAATCTAATTTTGAATTTTGGGTAATTCTATAATTTGTGTGCGTTGAAACCCTAACCCTTGCTTTCCCACTTTCGTCTGTGCACACATAATGTTAATCATTACTTGAATTTTCATATGTATTTTATTGTTTAAAGTAGAAAGTATCTATGATTATGAGTGTCTTGAAATTATTATGTAGTTGATGAGTGGTGCTAGGAATTAGTTCAAGTTATTAACATTAACGGTGAGAAAGAAATAAAAATATGGGTTCCTCTAACTTCACATTCTGTTCAATGATCTTCAGTGGAGCTATGCTCTACTTAGGTGTAGTGGCTGAACCCACTGAAGATAAACTTGCTCTTCTTGATTTCATTAATAACATGAGCCATTTGAGGCGACCGAATTGGGAGGATAGCCTCTCTGCTTGTTCTGGCTGGGTTGGTATCACCTGTAATCTGAACATGTCTAGAGTGATAGGTGTCAAGCTTCCGGGATTTGGGCTCTATGGATTAATTCCTTCCCAAACCCTAACCCTTTTACCAGAGCTTCAGATCTTAGATTTGGGAAACAATAATATTTCTGGTCCTTTCCCTTCTGAGCTTTCCAAGACTCAGAGTTTGACGACTCTCTGTTTGCAACACAATCGCTTCGACGGTTCTCTCCCAGCTGATTTCTCAATGTGGGAAAACCTTTCCTTTCTGAATTTGTCTAATAACAAATTCAGTGGGAGTATACCTTCCACATTCTCAAACTTGACTCGTTTGACCACTTTGAATCTTGCAAACAACTCACTATCTGGTAATATTCCCGATCTCAATCTCCCCAGTTTGCACCTACTCGATCTATCGAACAATAAACTCACAGGAATTTTGCCTCATTCGCTTATGAGATTCAGCAGTTCATCTTTTTCCGGTAATAATCTATCTCCTGCCCCGGTTGTTGTTTCTTCGAGTTCTTCACTGGAAAAGAAGTTTGAAAAACTTAGTCACTCTGTAGTGATGTGGATTATGATTGGAGGTTGTGCTATTGTGTCTCTTGTAATTATTGTCCTATGCATTCTTTTCTGTTCAAAGAAAGAATATAAATACCTAACCTCACCAAACTCGCGCAGAAAGGGCATTTCTCGCGAGAAGGAAAATTTTGACAATTCAAATGGAAGTGGTAACATGATATTCTTTGAGGGTTGTATTGTTGCCTTTGACCTTGAAGATTTGTTGAGTGCTTCTGCAGAGATACTAGGGAAGGGGACTTCTGGTGTTGTGTATAGGGCAGATCTGGAGGATGCTAGCACTGTTGTGGTGAAAAGATTAAAGGAAGTGAGTGTTGGGAGGAAAGAATTTGAGCAACACATGATGGTTGTTGGAGGTATTAGGCACGAGAATGTGGCTCCTCTGAGGGCTTACTTGTACTCTAGGGATGAAAAGCTCATGGTTTATGATTACTACAGCCAAGGGAGCGTTTCTGCAATGATACATGGTATGTCAATTTCCTTGTTTTCTACTCCGTATCTTTTTAAGGGTAATATTTATATCCCTGAAAATGCTAAGTAATTTTATTGAGTTCAAACTAATGTTTCATTATCCCTATATTTTCTATCCTTCAAAATTTTCCCTATATGTTGCCCCCTATTTGTGATCCTTGCACTTTCCCTCAGAGCCCAAATGGACCCTTATGTCCTTCCATAGAAATCCTTTAAATCAAGAAAGGAAGAAGTCTTAGCAAATCCTTTCTAAACACTGTTTTTTTACATGACAATTAACCCCATCAGGTATTTAATTAAATTAGGCTGAAGGTCTTGATGTAAAAAGTCCTCACATAGTCCTGAGTAATTACTGTCTACAAACTGGGTTGCCATTTTACATCTATGTATTTTGTTAAAAATTATAACAATGATCGGCCAGTAGTGTAAACACCAAGCAGACAGTTGAAAGTTAAATTCATTGTTTTACCTGTTACAATCATTTCATCAGTAGCTACAATAGCTAGATTGCTGAAGACTCCAATTTTGAAACATCCCATCACTACTTGTTCTTGTTTATATTAGGCATCATTTGTTTAGATGGAAGCATTTGGAGGGATAGTTTTTGGAGGGCTTACTCTATATTTTGTTATAGAGTAATAGGTGATTGAAATGTTACATGATCATATATAATATTTTGTTTTTTCAACTTCTGTAAAACCTTAAATACTTCAAGATGGACTTAGGACCTGATCTCTTTGCCTAAAATAATACGTATATGATCTTAATTCCTTCAGTTTCGATTTGATCTGGTATGATTTAAGCTGAATGATTCCAATCCTAATGTTAATATTTGAAATATATCATCTAACAACCCATCTGTTTAATAAAAATGAAGAATAAGATGAACATTACAACAATCCAAAAACCTCTATCCGGAATGACCATAAAGACAATATACTATTTTGATATTTTGAAGATCTGTATATGATTATATTGTTACACATTTATATACTGCAGATCATAGGGGTGGGAGACGAATTCCTTTAGACTGGGAAACTCGTGTTCAAATTGCTGTGGGTGCAGCAAGAGGCATTGCCCACATTCATGAACAAAGTGGAGGGAAGTTTGTTCACGGGAACATAAAATCATCAAACATTTTCCTCAACTCTACACATTACGGATGCATCTCTGACATTGGATTGGCCACACTAATAACTCCCATGTCATCCCCTATCACTCAAAGTGGAGGGTATTGTCCACCAGAAGTGACAGACACTAGGAAAGCTACACAGGCATCAGATGTCTTCAGCTTTGGTGTCTTGTTGCTTGAACTTCTAACTGGGAGATCCCCTCTCCATGCCACACGTGGTGATGAATTTGTCCACATAGTAAGATGGGTGCATTCTGTGGTTCGCGAGGAATGGACTGCTGAAGTGTTTGATGTAGAGCTTTTGAGGTGTCCCAACATAGAGGAGGAGATGGTGGAGATGCTGCGGATTGGGCTAGATTGTGTCGTTAAGACTCCAGATCAGCGGCCAAGGGTAGGAGATGTAGTGAAGATGCTGGAGCGTGTTCGAAGAGTGAAGTCTGGAAACCTGAGATCTACAGAACGTTTAAAATCCACCCCCCAGTCACCTTCTCCCATAGCTGCATAAAAAATAGTATTCACATTGGCCTCTTTCTTTTTCGTAGTGTATATTTCAACAATCTCGATAGGTGTACACACTTTTTGTACACCCTTTATTCTGAGAATTCATGTCTACTAAATCAGTAGACACATACAAAAACACGTCCGTGTATCATACAAATCATGTTTGTGCATCAGTGCATGTGTCTGTACAAATTACACAAACTAGAACACATTCTTATGTCTGTGTAATATGTTCACAAACATAACTCGACTGTAAGTAGAGTACATATTTCTCAGTTGAAGTTCTTCACAAGAACATGTTGTGTTTGTGGCCTAATTTAGTAAATTGAACTATGGTGTACAAAGATCATTTTTCATATTTCTAAATCCCGCTCCCCTATCAAAATGTAATAAACTTTTTTTTTATTGATGGGTCGTAAAATTTTGTCCATTGATGGTTCATTACCTAGTGTATACTTTTGTTTCTTTTACTGAGGGTACTAAAATCTAATCCTGAATTCCATTCCCTAGTTTTGTACGCCTATAAACTCATCATTTTTATGAATATATGACTAA
Organism: Cuscuta europaea; assembly: GCA_945859875.1. NCBI lineage: Eukaryota > Viridiplantae > Streptophyta > Magnoliopsida > Solanales > Convolvulaceae > Cuscuta > Cuscuta europaea. The sequence goes on along the minus strand of CAMAPE010000054.1, from coordinate 4,453,348 downwards.
CAAGGGTTTTTTCTTTAGGGGATAATAATAGACTTTTATTGATTATATAAAAAATAACCCCTTGAAAAATTTTACCTTGATTTGTAATTCAAGCAGACAAGATGAAAAACTCTATCTTGTGATCATTCATAATAGGAATAGTTTCAAGGAGAAGATACCAAATATCTCAAACTTGGTTTATTAAATTCATACAGTTCCTATATTCAACCTGAGATTTAAACCTCTTTGCTGTCCACATTACCAATTTGTTAAGTACATATGTAAAAATCCTACACCGGCTGTTACATGGGCTTGATCGGTGGTTTATAAGTTAGGTGTCTTTTGAGAATGAGTTATACACCTGAACTTATGACTTTGGTATGGGCTAGATCCAAAACAATAAGCTTATCGTTCAATTATAAATTTTTACACTTTTCATTATTTCACTTGAACTTATAATTTTTTTTATACATGGGAAACTATCACTTGAACTTATAATGTTAATACCTTTTCATTAAAAATAGCCAAACCTCCAAACATATACCCCAAATCACTAAAATTAAACGATAAACTATATCATATAATTTATAGAATATAATAACATAAAATAAAAAGTAGAAAGAAATTAGAAATACTGAAATGGAAAAATAGAAAATTTAGAGTTTTAGAATTTAGACAACATAAAAAATTAACTAAAATACATTTTCATGAAAAAAAGCTAGAATAAAGCACTAAATCGTAAAAAATTTAATCATAGTTTACTTTTTGAAAACAGAGAATGTAAATGTCAATTAAAAAATAATATAAATCATAAATTGGTAACACAACTAAGGAAAATACAGGAAAAAAGGGAAAAACATATAATTTTAGTGAAAGTAATAAAAAATAACTATAGTTGGATTAATAAAAAAGATCGACTGTAGTTGAGATTATTTATAATTTATGCATAGTTCGCATTTAAAATTGACCTGTTATACCAGGTTGTAGTCGGTTATGAACTATATTTGAAAAATGGTCCATATAGTTGGGACCACTCAGAAATAATCGATAATTGGATTATTAACAACAGATCGGCAATATTTGAGATTATTAGCTTGATTTTTTTCTAATAAATTCAAACCCACAAAACACACATGTTTAGGGGTTGCATACTTGCATGCATGACAAAAATTGGGATTCAAAGTGCAATTCGGTTTACTGTTCGGTTTTCTTCGGTTTCGATTCAGTTTTGGTTTATTTGGTTTTGGAGATATTGTACTAAACTAAAATCATTTGTGTATCGGTTTGGTTTTGGTTCTGTTTGGTTTGAAGTTCGGTTTACCAAAGTGAAAATTTTTAGGTTCAATTTAGTTCGATTTGATTCAGTTTCTTATGTTTTCTAATTATTTGATCAAGTTCTATATTTTATGATTAGAAAATGAAAATAGTAGTCCATCTCATCTTCTCATATTTATTATTTAAATAAAATGTAAAGAGAAATAAAAGATAGAAAGAGAAATAATAAAATTTTATTAATTATTACTTAGTTTATCTTACTAAGCCTGATGACATTAAAACGTCTAACATAAAATATAAATGTAATATGCTATTGTTATCGCCAAATTTTTTTAATACATGTAGAGTACACAGTTAATAAAAAAGAATATGTCGTATTAGCTAACTTTGTCATAATGAATGTATGAAATGTATGAAGTTAAAGTGATATATGCTAAACATATATATTTCATATCTAAATTGTTACTTGTATTCTATAGATGAAGAGTGAAGATAAATACAAAGTATTTATATATATATATATATATTACTAGTTGTTGAATTGGTTGTTCGGTTTGGTTTACGTTTTTTCGGTTTAAATCAAACCATTCGGTTTGAGAAAGTTGTTACCAAACGGTTTACTTAAGTAAACCCGAACCAAACCAAACTACTAATTTTCGGTTTGATTCGATTTGGTTAAACACACCATTTTGCCCAGCCCTACAACAAAGCCCAGTAAAGCCAAGCCAAAATGTTAAGTATGGATGTTTTTACTTGGACTGTAATTTGCTGGTCTGGTCTGGTCTGATCTGGTCTGAACTGGTATGATCTGGTCCGGTCTGGTTTCTTTGTATTTTTATAACTATCCAAGTCTGGTCTGAACTGATCTGATCTGGGAGGAATTACAGTCCAAGTAAAAACATCTTACACGAGCCACGATGGGAAATTATTCTTTTTCCCAATGAATTTTTTAGTTAAGCGCTGGTTTCCTTATGGATTGTTTGGTAGTTATTAGTTTGTTAGTGAAGGATACTTTGTATTATTAGTTTTAGAATAAATTTCAATTTTAGTCCATCAATATGTGTTGCACGAATGTTATAATTAGTCAACGTTTTTAACTTTAATCCATTTTCGTAAATAAGTATTGTTTTGGCCTATATATAATCATTCTCTCCATATTTTGAGTAAATTCCAATCACCGAGAAAGTGATGAAAAATTGGACCAAAGGAACACAAATGATCAATAAACATATAGATAAATTGAAAGATAGTGCTTTTTCGATACTCCGTATTGCATATTAAATTTCAATCAAGGAAGGATCTATGTTAGCACTATGATGGGCTGAAACTCAAAGCAACTTATTTTTTCTCCAATTGTTTGATAGGGACATGGACAACCAATAATAATATGACTAATAGATCTATATTAAATAATGTAATAATGTACAAATACGGTTATATATATTTTTTTTCTTTTTGTTTTTAAAAAATGGTAATAACTTTTTTATTTTTGATCCGATTTTTATAAAATTTATATCAATATTTTTTATTTTTCATGATCTTTCAAATGAGACCAATATTGCCTATGTAATTTTAACATATTAACATTTGCGTGTAAAATATGTAACTTTACGTGTTAAAATATGTAACTCACGTTCAGTCAGGTCAAATGCAACTCGTGTGTATAAATATGTATCTCTACGTGTAGCAATATGTAACTTTACGTAAAAAAATATGTAACTCGCGTTCAGACAGGTCAAATGCAACTCGTGTGTATAAATATGTAACTCGCGTGTATAAATATGTAACTTTACGTGTAAAAATATGTAACTTTAAGTATAAATATATGTAACTTTACGTCTAAATATATGTAAGTCGCGTTCAGGCATGTCAAATGCAACTCGTGTTTATATATATGTAACTCGCTTTTAAAAAGATGTAACTTGCTTATAAAAAGATGTAACTTGCTTATAAAAAGATGTAACTCGCTCATAAAAAGATGTAACTCAATGTATTATCAAATGTAACTGAGGCCACTGATCCACTCCCAAACAGATTCAATCTTCTATTTCACAAACCTATCATCTTCCTAACAGATTCGATTTTCCTTATAATCCAATACTCATTAATATAATAGTTCGATAATTTCTTAACATTACATAAGCAATATTGGTCTCATTTGAAAGATCATGAAAAATAAAAAATGTTGATATAAATTTTATAAAAATCGGATCAAAAATAAGAAAGTTATCATCATTTTTAAACAACAAAAACAAAAAAAAAAGAGTGAAGCTGCGTCGTTTTGCAATCGGGCGCACCATCCTCATGGTGCGCCGGTTGCACGGTATAATTTGCCATAATTCATAAGCTGAGCTGGCCCTTAAGAATAGATTTCTTATAAGAGGGGGAAGTGGGGATGTAGGGAAGGACGAGAGAAATTCTGTTAGGCTTTGGGACTTGGGAGAGAGGATTGCTCTAAGTGTCTCGACTATCTATTTCTTCTATTTCTTATGATCTTCATCAATATAATATACTACTAAATTCTGTTGTGTCAGTCGAGTCTCTATCATCTGGTATCAGAACACTCACTTCTTGGAGGTAGAGTCTGAACCGATCATCCTGGAGCATCAGAGAGCTAGAGGGATGAAGGAATTTTATACGCCGCGAATGGAGAAAAGCCTGGACAATATCGAACGCAACCTGGGAGAGATAAAAATTACATTGGTCGAGACGCGGGAACGGATGCATGACTTGCTGCACCAACTGTGTCGCGACCCAGAGGACGATCGTGAACGGTTAGGAGCCTTAGACAGCAAGATTGCAAGGGATCAACACCTTCGGTTGTTTCTCCCAATTTGCAGTCGCGAACTGTTCCTCCTAGTTTGCGATCGCGAACTGTTTCTTCCTCCTGTTCGCATGCATCGTCACTAAGCGAGTATCACACTTCACAGGTTTCCTCACTCGCTGGATCTCACAGCTCATCTTCAATTGTCGTTTCTCACCTTGCGCCAAAATCATCCGCGTCCAGAACCTTCTACCTAGTCGCATGAGGAAAGGGATCACACGGGACTCCACCAACGACAATGAACACAGAATTGAAACGGGTTGCACCACCAGTTAAAGAATCAGACCCCCAAAAGGATGTCAATCAACCTACAGAATTTTCATCAGACGTTATGGAAGGTTCCGAAGTGCGTAAATCGGATATCCTTAACTATGATGATATGAGGTATGCTAGTGCACTGGACCTAAACTCAGAATATTTTAAATCCTTGATTTATATAGTTCATGGGCTTGGATGGGATGTTTTGATGGCTATGGTGCACTGTCATTCATCACATATTAATTGGTTTTGTTTATATCCACTTAATGAAATGTCCATCGATACCGGTTAAATCTTTAACTATCTTTCTCTCGAATACCAATCGTGAAGTATCTCCAATTCATCGAGGGTAGTTATTAATAATGAGACGCACTCATTAATAAAACTTACTATTAAGTCAATGTAGAACACGCGCCATATATTGACCCGATAGTAGCAATAAAACTTAAGATGAAATCGATTGAGATTGATAACCTCAACACAAGCGGTTTATTGGTTTAATTAATATAATTAATTCTCCTTAGATTATTAACCATGTGACACATGCATTAATAATCCAAGTTTACTACCGTGAAAGGACCGAATGATTAACAAGCGTATTCATCGATCGATTTTAGTAATAATTAATATATGAATCAAAACTAGTTGATTCTTTAAGTAATGATCAAATACTAATATGGATATAAAATAGGAATATAATTAATATTCAAGGAAGAGGATTAAAGAAAATAACTCACAACTTACAAATCATAAGGTTCAACTTAGCAAAATCAAGATGGAAGGGGTTACCTCCTCATTTGGAGACTAAACATACTAGAAAACATAAAGGAAATATTTGTCTAAACTGAGCTTAGAAGTATATGAGAATTGATGATTTTAATGGGAAGCAAAAGGGTGTATTTATAGGCTTTTGGAGGTGGTAGGGTCTGATACCCGACCGGGTATAAAGGCCACCGATCGGGTCTTCAAGGCAGTTTCTCGGATAGTGAATTTTTGGGACATACCCGGTCGGGTATGTCGGCATACCCGGCCGGGTATGAGCCAAATCTTCAAAATCATGCACGTTGTTTTGTCTTTCAGATTCTAATTTTGACACCCGAATAAACTCGATACCCGATCGGGTATTTCCTATATTTGAACGGGTATATGAAATATTTTTTCAATCTTCTTTTTGTCTTGTCCCCTTGCACTTTCTTTGATTTTTTGGGGTCCAAACTTGGTCCTTTGGATGATCTTGAAATGTTTTAAGCTCAGAATAATCCTAATCTAAACAAATTACAACTTTCTAGAAAAATAAAGTAATTACACCAAAAAGTGTGCAATTTCCACAACAACAAACAATGAAACCAATTAAAAATTAAACCATATATAATAAAAATATAACAATATCAGGCATCAGGAGGAGTGGAAAAGAAACACCCCCTTAGAATATGCATTTGTTGTTTGTTCTTGGTGTGTGTTGGTGTTGGGGTGTGCATTTGTTGATTTTCTGCTTAGTGGGTAATATACACGTCAATACTCACCTTCATAATGTGCACGGGTTGATTGCTCACAGCTCTTCATACTCATCATGTGTGTGGAGCAAACAGATCAAGTACCAGACATAGGGGACCTGCAAAACAGATTAAATACATTTTGGTACTCACCTCAAGGTGGGTCCTACCTTATTAGGGGAAAAGAAATCATGATTTGTTTTTATTTTGGATCCTAAGTCAGCTGTCTTTGAAGCATCTTGTCATGCCCCAGACCGCATCTAAGCGCGTGTACAACCGCCGTACAATCAAGTGATGTCACCCGTGAATCACACGCGCTCGATTGTATAAGGCGTCCATGAATAGGGTTGTAAACGAATCGAATAATTTTGATTCGATTCGTGATTCGAATTCGAAAATGCCGATTCGAATTCAAGTAAGTAGAATACAAATACGAATACAAATCTTTTTTTTGATTCGAATACTTTACGAATACGAATACAAATACTATGATATTCGATTCGAATAATATTCGAATATATTCGAATTATATATATATATATATTTATATTTATATATTTATATATTTATATATTCATACAATATATACTACTTCTTATGAATACATAGTGTTCAATGCAAAAATATTAATAACAAAATATTCATGTATATATTTTGCATATTTTAATTTAAATATTCTTACTTTACCAGGTCAAAATAGCTTAATTTACAATTAAAATTCTCCGTTGATTTATCTATATTGATATTAAATTTGAAGTGACTTCTATAAATGAATTTTGTTTCCTATAAAATATATATGTAATATGAAAATTAGTTAAAAGGGGCAAACTAACATCATAATTTTAATTATTTTCACAAATTAACTTTAATGTTTTTTGAATTCGAATATTCGAATTCAATTCGAAAAAGATTCGAATATATCAAACGAATCGAATACGAATACAAAATAAGATTCGAATTTTAAACGAATACGAATACAAATATTCGATAATCATACGAATACGAATAATATTATCAAGTATTCGGTTCGATTCGTTTACAACCCTATCCATGAACATTGTTCATACCATACTCAGTAAGTAAACATACATAACAACTTCACAATTTAGATTGAATGAATTGCGGAAATATTCAATAGTCAATCATAGGCCACATATGGCAAAACGTGGGCTCGCAGGCCCAAAACAAAGTAATCATTACAAAATATCCATGAACACGTGTTTGTAGTTTTAAAGATAACAAGAAAGCACGAACCATGTCTTCCTGAATGTGACTTCACTCATCTGAAAGGTGTAGGTAGCAAGCTCTAGCTTTAACCTGAAATAGTGGGTACCCCGCACCCCGCAAAGGGGTCAGTACGCGAATACCGAGCAAGCAGCAGGCTAAATGTAGAATAACTAACATTTCAAGTATAAGGCCCAAACATAGGGTAATACATACGCTTATAACTTCCCCAAGTCTTTGAAATACATACAAGTATATACGCTTGGAAAATTTCTGACCCGTAGGTCATTTGATCAAATCAATAAAATGATGGTGGACTTAGTCCTTGACTTTCCCAATATCCGACCCGTTGTTTAGCTTTCCCGCTATAACCTAGGGTTCATTACCTTCATCGAGTGTTGATAGCCTTGCTCAGCCACTGAGCCACTCTCCGGGTAATAACAAGTTTTAGGCACCCCCGGCTCTGGGTACTTCACCCCCTAGTTACCGAGTTTTAAGGACACCACCTGATCCCTGGGTACTCTACCCTTAATAACCGAGTTTTGAGGACACCATCCAGTCCCTCAGTACTCTACCCTTAATAACCGAGTTTTGAGGACACCGCCCGGTCCCTGGGTACTCCACCCTTAATAACCAAGTTTTGCGGCTTGTTTGGATTGAATGTTGGGATGTATTAGTAATGGAAGTGTTAAGGAGTGGTTATTTTAACACTTGTTTGGTAGAAAAATTAAAATGCTTTAGAGGTGTTAGTAAGTGTTTGAGGGTGTTAGTTATAACCTTCCGAACATCTATATTTATCGCTTTTTTAACACTCCAATTTGGGGTGTAATGATGTGTTGGACAATATTTGCCCTTTTTTTAAGGTACCTCTTTCTTCCGCAGCAGACGCCAAAGACTATTCACTTGCGGTTCTTCTTCCGGCAGAGTCTTCTTCTTCTCCAGGTTTATCTTCTCTTTTCCTATTTCTTCTTCATCTTTTTCGATTTTTGCTACGTACGAATTGAATGATTTATTCATTCATATTGGATCATAATATTATTAACATTTTTTACTTGTATTTATCTTATACTCATGTACACATAATTTGTAATTATCTCATATACAATCTCGATGGCAGTTAGTTAGAAGGCTTTATCACCTTAGTTGCCAACCTGTATAAGTCATGTACGTATAACACTTGTAAATCATCAATAATACTCCTTTCAATATAATTCTTCATGGTATCAAGAGCCTTCCTCTAAAGAGCTTTTTTTTTTCTCCGATCCTGCTATGGCTGCTATCACCCCCACCACGCCGGTTGTCCCTCTCACGACATCCACCCATTTTCCCATCAAACTCACCACGTCCAACTTTCCCGTCTGGAAGTGTCAAGTTCACTCCGCCCTAGTGGGACTTGGACTCGAAGGTTATGTTGATGGATCTCTCACTGCACCGGACAAACACACTGATTCTGCCAAGACTCAGCCAAATCCGTGCTATGCGATTTAGTTCCGCCAAGACCGGACTATCATCAGTGCCTTGTTGGGCAGCTGTTCCGACGCCATCCAACTGTTGATCTCTTCTGCTACCACGGCAAAACAGGCTTGGGATAAACTTTCCCTCACCTATGCGAGTACATCGAGAGGACGAATCATATCTCTCAAAAAATCTCTCTCACGGACCACAAAAGGAGGCAGATCCATTACTGAATACATTGTTGAGATGTATGCTATTTCCGAGGCGTTGGCTCTCGCTCAAAACCCAATTTCAGAAGATGATTTGGTTATCAATATTCTCAACGGACTTGGATCTGATTATGGTGAACTTTGATCTGCTATTCGTGTTCGCACGTCACCTCTTCCTCTTGCAGAATTGCAAGACATTCTTTTGGAGCATGAACAAAAACTTCAGGAAGCTGCTGCATCGGTACAAACTCTTGTACCTACTGCCCATGTTACGCAGGCTGCCGGACGATCCTCTGAACCGCCCACATATGGTGATCGCCGCCCCACTCCGTCTGGCGATCGTCGGAATCAACCTGCTCGTCGTGGCCGAGGTGGAGGTTATCATGGGCAGTCTCGGTCTTCATATTCAAATGGAGTGGTGTGTCGTTTTTGTAACATTCAAGGGCATGAGGTCAAATATTGTAGAAAACTACAAAGATTCCTACGTGACCATCAAGTCTCTTTTCCATCAAATTCAGCACCACCAGTAGCTCACTCCACGCAAGTCAATTCATTTACCGGTGGTCAACCATGGTTATTTGACAGCGGCGCCTCTCATCATGTCACTTCAGCTCCTACTAATCTCCCGACTTGTGCTGAATATGGGGGACCTGATGAGGTTCATCTTGGTGATGGTAATTCCCTGTCCATTACTCACACTGGTTCAACTACCTTAGCCACTAAATCCCGACCCTTATCCTTATCTAACGTTCTTTGTGTTCCCCGCCTAAATAAAAGTTTAGTATCAGTTGCTAAATTGTGCCAAACTAACTCCGTTTTTGTTGAATTTTTTTCTACACTTTTTTTTGTTAAGGATCGGGCCACAGGGGCGGTGCTCATGCGCGGGGAGAACTTCTATGATGTCTATTATGTTCGGTCACCACAACCTCCACAAGTCAACATTTCTAGAGTCTCTAGTCCGTCTCATTGGCAGCACACGTTTGGTCATCCATCCAGTCACTTTTTTAATTTATTAATTCATCAAAATAAAAATGTTCTTCCATGTAACATCTCACCCTGTGAGTCCCATTGTTCGTCTTGTCATGTCAATAAAAGCACCTAAGTTTCCCTTTTATATTAATAGTATGCGAGCCAATAATCCTCTTGAATTAATATATAGTGATGTTTGGAGCACATCTCATCTGTCTATTGATGGCTATCGCTATTATGTCATTTTTGTAGATTACTTCACTCGGTATATTTGGTTATATCCACTAAAACATAAGAGTGATGTATCTATTGTATTCCCTCAGTTTAAATATTTAATTAAATCCTTTTTCTCAGACAACGAAGGCGAATACATTAAATTACGGTCATATCTAAACCAACATGACATATCTCACTTCACCACACCACCTCATATCCCTGAACATAATGGTATTGCCGAGCGTCGGCATCGGCACACTGTTGATACTTGTCTCGCCCTTCTTCATTACTTTGGCCTTCCCCGTTCTTATTGGTCTTATGCGGTCCAAAGAGCAGTATACCTTATTAATCGTGTGCCTAGCTCAACTATTAATTACTCTACACCCTACTTTCAACTCTACAATTGCCACCCTAATTACGCCAAATTACAACCGTTCGGGTGTATGTGTTATCCGTGGCTTCGGCCATATGCTCCATCTAAAATTCATGATCGATCCGTACCCTGTATGGCTGTATATTTATCGGCTATTCTTTAAGTCAGTCTGCATATCTCTGTTTGGACACCAGTCGTCATGTACGTTTCATTCCTCATATTTTTCCCTACCGTTCTGATCAACGATCTGAGTCGTCATTTAGTTCTCCTTCTCCGTCTGCATGCATGCATATCTCTCCCGTGGTCCCTTTTCCTTTGACTAATGCATCCTTATCACCTATAACCTCCACCAACCCATCTCCTACAAATCCTCCACCTCACACGTGCCCACCCAATTTGCCACCTCAACCGAACTCCCAAAATACATCTCCTCCTAATCCCAGTGACCCCACATCCCCCACCCACACTAATGATTCCAATCCCATATATCACCATTCTATACCACTAACCGACACCCCTCTATCGCAACCCCATCCGAACTCCAGTCCTACTGACCCTATTCTGCATACCACCATCACTCCCACTCGGCCTACCCGCACACAAGTCCCTAATCCAAAGTATATTGGCGGGCCATTCATCAACCTTACCACAAAACACCCAATCACCCCAGTCCTGGAACCAACCAGTGTGAAACAGGCACTACTACAGGAATGACTTATTAAGTCGCACATTTAACGTCGGTTTTTAAAAACTGCTCTAATAAAATATTTTCTACGTCGGTTTTCTGGAAAACCGTCATTGTATGCTTTACGGGAAAATTATACTTTCGTCTCACGTCGGGTTATATTGCAACTGCCGTAATAGATGTGTGTATTTACTTATTATAACGACGGTTATGAGCTAAACGTCGTAAATATTAAGTTCGATTTTAAGCATGGCCCCTGATGGTGTTTAAAATTATAATCGGATGGCCATCAAACAAATCCTTCTCCCATCATCTCCTTTCTCTAGTGCTCGAATCCTCTTTCTCTGTGCTCAAAATCTCTCTGTTAAATATGTCGATCTTCTTATTCCGCTTCAATGCTTACCTTCTATCGGTGGACGATCCAGGTACAAGTTTGGCTGACTTATCTAGCGAAATCTGCTCATGGGGTTACATTGTGAATCGGGGCAGCCCTTGTATCTTGAGCCGGTCCAGCTCAACAATTGCGTCATCTTCGGTAATTTTTTCTTCCTCATGCGATTGAACTTTTGGAATACTTTTTAATCTAAAAGTCGTCCTTGGCGACCGACTAGGCGCCGCCTAGGCGTTCCGCGGCGATTAACCCTATGTCGGACATCAAAGTCGGTCCGCCGATTAATCAGGAGACTACAACGCCTAAGCAGGCGACTAATTTCTATGGCCTCAACTCTATTTATCTCTAACTTACTTCTCTCTCATCTTCTCCCATAATTCTGTCCGTGTGCAGCCTCTTTTCCTTCTCTCCGCAGCAGACAACACCCCCCGTGCAGCCTAATTATTTTTAAAAACACTTGGATATGATGTGTGTTTTACAACCCAAAATATGACTACAAAAACTGGTTTTGTTTAGCCTCTTTTGGTGTGTGATGATTGATTTCAATTAAGAAGATTATTATGTAAATATTACGAAGTAACTCAATACTCTTGTTTGCAGGTAAAGTGTTTGATAAAAGTCCTCAGAGAAATATAAAGCTTAATTTTTAACTTCTGGGAGTTGCATGGACGAAATGTTACCATAAAATTTTTGTTTTTAGTTTCAAGTTGTTGTAGTATTGCACTATAACACTATTACAGTATGTTTAATGCATAACTTTAATCACGTGTGCCACGGTTAGAGATTAACACATCTAGAATAACATGTAAACAGTTCTAGTTCTATTGGTTATGGTTTTCAAGTTTTACTGGTTTGTGATATCTTACTATTTTTCTTTTTTGTTTTGCTTGTGTCTACACTAACACATATAAGCATGATTCGTGATAGATGAAGTCATTCCTCACCAACACTAAAAAAATAAGCATTGTTAATATCTTAATACAAAACTTTCTTTTTAGGGGGGGAAAGGGTAGCCAGGATGGGGCCATACTAAAAGTTTTATATGTTATATTCTTAAGGTTGCTATATTTTAAGGGGTTGAATAATGAGGCCTATCAATTATTTTCGAAGGCAGATAGAATTTTAGAATACTTTAGTAGGTGTGACTTCTTATTCTTTGACTACCTTGTATCTTTACACTACATTTGTAGTTGTGGTTATCATCAAATTGCACTAATTATCCTGGTTTCTGTCCTACGTGTAGGTCACTAATCGAATACATCAGGAACTTGTCCACTATTGTCGATAATTTTTATTTGCTCAATGAACTCATTTTTTCAGCGTCATCATTTTAGTTATACCTCCATTTATCCAAAAGAAAAAGATAGTATTGGGACAAGGGGCTTTTTAATTCAAAATGCCAAGCAGGTTGTTTTGAAGAATATAATATGCTTTAACAGATATCTCTTTTGCAGAACCATTTACTTGTCTTGTTACTATACTATTTCTCAACATTCTTGCAAAAATCATAGTTATCTAGCAGTGATGATGTATCAGTCAGATTATAGGCAGAAAACAACATAAATGTATTATGTATGATTGATGCTTGAGAAGATGGATGAATAGGAAGTTAAAATAACTGCTTTTGAAATTCTATATATTTTACGAGGAACATCGATGCCTTGATGAAACAGAGATTGGCCAGTGTAGGCCAGGTTGACAAGGTCAAGGGCAGTTTTTTGATGGTAATGAATCATTTTCTTCTTTGAAAGGAGATTCCTGCCAAGGGAAATGTGAAATGTCCTGGTTTTGCCTCAGTTTAATTTCTTTTGATTTTCTTATATTCCATATTCGTACATGTCTTCTAATTTGCATTAGTTTTTCCTATTTTACTTTTCTGGTATAGAGATGCTTTATTCTTCAATCAAGCTCGTTTTAGTTTGCCATTATAAGCATATTGTTTTCTCTACATCACAAGCTTAGCTGCTTTGCGATAGCATGTTAACGGTTTACTTGAACATTAATTAGGAGCACTAAGTTGCCACTAACTGATTCTAGAAATTTTTATAATTGCAGTTGTTGCAAGATCAATTAACTCCATTTCCCAATAAAGTTTCTTTTGCAATATTGGATATATCTCTAAGAGGTTAGTTGAGAATATCTTTGTGATGTTTGTTAAGTTCTCATTTATCTTTACAATGTTCGTTGATTCTTTTTCTCATGTTTTTTTAAAGGATAAATTCTTCCATCAATTTTCAGAATCCAGTCAAAAGAATAATGAAATAAAAGACAACATTTGAACTAAAAAAACACAATGGTAGTCTTGAATGTTAAGCAAATGATCAAAGAGATCATTTTTCTTGCAAATTCACAACTTTTAGGTATCAGCAGCAGGCGCCAAGAGAGACTTGGCAGGTGGAAGAATAGCAACGGCATCTCTCTGGAGTCTGGGGAAGAGAGTATTTCTTGAAGATGACCCTCAGTTTATGATTAGCAGCCTCCAGATGGTAACCAACCAGAAGCTTGGCGCACCCCATAAGCTGCCCTTCAGAGAATCCTGTGTGAACCCTCAGCGTATCATTCCAAGCCGGAGTTCTGTTCAACGCACACCTAGCAGCATACACCGCTGACGCAGCAATCATCGACGGGCAGCATACACATCTGTTACATTTCTAATATGCTTGCACAACGGTTCAGATTAAAGCTTATGATTAATGTCACTTCACTTTTGCAGTAATCTTGTGCAGCATTATTAGTTATATAGTTATATAGTTATAAGTACATGTGAGTTTAAGTTCTTCAGATTGAAAGATTTTTAAAGTTCATTATTTATTCAGATTGAATGATTTGCTTGACTAATTTTTTCAGTTCACTAATATATGGAGGAACAAGAAAGTTTAGAGTTCAAGTTTGGAGAAGATGGTCTTTGATCATGTGTGAGACTGGCGGGTGGTCTCTTGTGTTAGAAGTATGATATTGAATATTGATTTTTTTGAACTTTAAATTGTAATCGTAAGTAGTCTTCTGCGTAGTATGTATTGAGCTGTTGCACTTTGTGTAATCTGTAAATTTTGGATGGATGGTACTAATTTTCAATTTTTGGAAGCGTGTAAATTATAGTGCATGTATATTTTTTTTTCTAAAAAAGTTACTTCTAACGTCAGTTTTTTGAGAGAACTGACGTAATATGTATTTTTTTTTTGAAGGGAAAAGAGGCAAATAAGGCCACGTACTAACAAAAAAAGGTCAAATAAGGCCTTATTTATGAGGCTCTGTCCGGCCTTCACCATTTGGGGTGGTTCTCGGTGGAGTTTTTTGATGCATTTTTTTTACCATCTTATTCATTAAGTCTAGTTTACTCATACCAAATTTCAGATAAAAATTTAATCGAGAAGGCATTCAAATGAATTCTTGAAGATAATTGCGCTTTTAACTGCGCAATTATCTTAAAGAATTCATTTGAATGACTTCCTGATTGAATTTTTAGCTTAAATTTTGTATGAGTAAACTAGACTTACTGAATAAGATGCTCAAAAATTGTCATCAAAAAATTCTATCGAGAACCAACCCAAATGGCGAAGGCCGGACAGAGTCTCATAAATAAGGTCTTATTTGACCTTTTTTGGTTAGTACGTGGCCTTATTTGCCCCTTTTCCCTTTTTTGAATTATATTCAACGTCAGTTTTGTTAAATAACCGACGTAACATGTATTTATTTTATTTTTTCAAAAATATATGTAACGTCGGTTTTATATAAAACCGACGTGGAAGGTAACTTTTTACGTCGGTTTTATAACCGACGTTATAGGGTCTAACCTATAACGTCTCTCACTTACACGTCGGTTCCAGAATCGACGTTAAAAGTATAAAATAACCGATGTTATATGTTCCTTCTCTAGTAGTGAGGCATTATCTGATCCCAGATGGGTCACGGTGTAACACCTCGACCCCGTAGGCTCCGAGGTAGTTACTTCTGACCTCTAGTACTGTCCTCACAAACCGTCACTAGCCTTTTACGCGCACTTTGTTCTCACTCATGCACGCCCTGAGAAACTTCCCAGGGGGTCACCCATCCCAAGACTACTCCCGTGCAAGCACGCTTAACTTTGGAGTTCTTGGGTGATGAGCTCCCTTAAAAGGAGATGCACGTTGTTGGTATGAGTAGTACTATTAATCCGTTTAAATTAAATCTCAGGTATTACAATCACCCTTACTTAGGAACGCAACGTCCTTGTTGCGCCCATAAACTAATCTCAATCATATCCCAGAATCTTTTCCCTTGCTAAGTGCCCGCCCGATATCCAACGATTAGCACACTGTCGCAAGGCTGCTCTGATACCATTTGTAACACCCCGACCCCGTAGGCCCCGAGGTAGTTACTTCTGACCTCTAGTACTGTCCTCACAAACCGCCACTAGCCTTTTACACGCACTTTGTCCTCACTCATGCGCGCCCTGAGAAACTTCCCAGGGGGTCACCCATCCCAAGACTACTCCCGTGCAAGCATGCTTAACTTTGGAGTTCTTGGGTGATGAGCTCCCTTAAAAGGAGATGCACCTTGTTGGTATGAGTAGTACTATTAATCCGTTTAAATTAAATCTCAGGTATTACAGGTGTTACAAATGGTATCAGAGCAGCCCTGCGACAGTGTGCTAATCCGTTGGATATCGGGCGGCCACTTAGCAGGGGAAACGATTCTGGGATATGATTGAGATTAGTTTATGGGAGCAACGAGGACGTTGCGTTCCTAAGTGGGGGTGATTGTAATACATGAGATTTAATTTAAACGGATTAATAGTACTACTCATACCAATAAGGTGCATCTCCTTTTAAGGGAGCTCATCACCCAAGAACTCCAAAGTTAAGCGTGCTTGCACGGGAGTAGTCTTGGGATGGGTGACTTCTTGGGAAGTTTCTCAGGGCGCGCATGAGTAAGGACAAAGTGCGTGTAAAAGGCTAGTGGCGGTTTGTGAGGAAAGTACTAGAGGTCAGAAGTAACTACCTCGGAGCCTACGGGGTCGGGGTGTTACACACGGCCATGGAGGAAGAAATGCAGGCCCTCCGCCGCAACAATACATGGGTGTTGGTACCTCCTACCGCCCAAACATCCTATCACTTGTAAATGGCTCTACCGTATTAAGAGAAATGCAGATGGTAGCATCTCCCGGTTTAAAGCTCGACTGGTAGCTCGCGGATTCCTTCAGCAACCAGGCCGTGATTATTCTGAGACATTTAGTCCCGTCACCAAACTAGCCACTATCCGTATTGTACTTTCTATTACACTGGCTCGGGGCTGGTCACTACGTCAATTAGACGTGAATAATGCTTTCCTACATGGGAGTCTAACGGAGGAGGTGTATATGGTCCAGCCACCTGGTTTTAAGGATCCTCAATTCCCTACGCATGTGTGTAAGCTCCGTAGGGCCTTATATGGGCTCAAACAGGCCCCACGTGCTTGGTACATGGAACTCTGCCGGTTTCTTCTCTCAATGGGCTTCCGAAAGTCTCGGGCCGATGCATCTCTGTTCATTTACTCCTCTAAAGACATACTAATCTATTTTCTTGTCTATGTTGATGATATTGTTGTTACAGGAAACAACTCCAGTGCTGTTGATACATTTGTCCGTCAACTCACTCAGAGGTTCTCGGTTAAAGATCTTGGTATGCTACACCATTTTCTAGGGATAGAGGTGGTCCCCACTCCCACTGGCATGTTTTTGACACAATGACAATATATACTCCACATACTGGAGACTTGTTCCATGTAGGGGGCAAAGAAGCCAGTACTCCCATGTGCACCAAGATGCCATTCTCACTAACAGATGGATCTAGTTCTGCAGATGCGACCCAATATCGCCGTACCCTCGCGTTGTTGCAATATTTGTCCTTCACTCGTCCTGATATCTCCTTTGCTGTCAACCGCCTATCACAATTTATGCATTCACCGACGGAGACTCATTGGCAAGGTGTGAAACGGATATTAAGATATCTCAAAGGTACATTGGACCATGGATTATTTCTTAGTCGTTCCTCACCCTTAACCTTATCGGTTTTTTCTGATTCGGATTGGGGTGGCGTGACTGACGGGGGGCGCTCGACGACAGCGTACGCACTTTATTTGGAAGGTAATATTATTTCTTGGAAGTCGGCAAAGCAGAAAACAGTGTCTCGATCATCAACCGAGGCTGAATATAAGGCGGTTGCTAATGCAAGTGCAGAAATGTTATGGGTCCGTAATCTGCTTACTGAGTTGGGTATTTCACTATCATCCACGCCACAACTTTTCTGTGACAATCAAGGTGCCACTTACGTGTGCATTAATCCCGTTTTCCACTCTCGGATGAAACATCTTGCATTAGATTTTTTTTTTGTGCGTGAGCTAGTTGAGCAGGGACAGCTGATTGTTAATCATATCTCAACTGAAAATCAAATTGCTGACATTCTCACCAAACCGCTTGGCAAGACACCATTCTCATTTTTTTGCTCCAAGCTAGGCGTCTCCAACGGATCCTCTATCTTGCGGGGCGTATTGGATCATAATATTATTAACATTTTGTTACTTGTATTTATCTTATACTCATGTACACATAATTTGTAATTATCTCATATACAATCTCGATGGCAGTTAGTTAGAAGGCTTTATAACCTTAGTTGCCAACCTCTATAAGTCATGTACGTATAACACTTGTAAATCATCAATAATACTCCTTTCAATATAATTCTTCAATTCAGTCCTTGCTAGATATATGTATACACACCATGTTTGGAGCATTTTGTTAAAAAAACAAGGCTGCAAAAATGGGATTGGTTATTACTATTGTGGTTATGTTTTCTACTGGCCAAGTGCCCATTGAGCCATGCTTTCTGCTCGATCTGTAGCTCGTTGATCCTATTGCTGCAAGTTCTTCTGATTTGATTTTCCGGCAATGGCTCTTGATATGCAGTTCTAGTTCAAACTTCTTTGTTTATATTTACTTCCTTTATACTCGGCCTTTTGGAAACAGGGAACTAGTCAAAGAAAAAAGTCTTTGAATTTTTTAAAATATGTATGTATTCAGATTCGAAATACTTCCTCCGTTTTTAATTCTTGCAACATTGTGATTTTTGCACTATTCACAGACCTTACTTTGACCACGATTTTCTACTAATATACATAATCAAATTATTATGTATAAAGTGTTTGGAATTGATTGGCTCAAACAACAAACTTGTTAACTTGTGAGCTTAACGCGGAACATTTTAATTTTAGCAATTTCATTTTAATTTTTTAGCACATTAAATTAATGAAATGAATACATAGAATACTTCAATAAGTAGAATATTTTTTTTTCAAAGTCAATGTGGAGAAACACATGAATCGGACAACTCTTGTATGAGGATATTTTTGTCAATTTAAGTGAAAACACTTCATTTTTAAACTCTCCCAAACAAGGTAAGATTATGTTTAACGGTTACACTTCCCTTCCCTTCCGGTCCCCTGCCAACACTTACTAACTTCCTTTACTAACACCTCCCAACACTTCATCCAAACAGGCCGTTGAGGACACCTCCCGGTCTCTGAGTGCTCCATCCGAACCTATGATCTACCACATACCTCACCCGATTATGGTCTATATCATATCATTACTAACGACTAATCCAATCCTTAGAATTTAATCATCATACATCAATCCTTAGCATTTAAACATCATATCCTATGCAATTCCATGCAAAATATAACATATAGGATGGTCGGGGTTGATCCCCTATCAAACTGAGCCTCGATACACGTGATGGAGTATATGGGTCCAAACCCCAGGACCCACATACTCAGAAGAATAGGAGGCACGACTGGCACCCAGTGGGCCCTCCATCGGCCAGATGGCCCTCCATCGGCCGAAAGAAGTCAACTCAGAATATGATCCACAAACCCAAAGAACCAGGTGTCCCCGTCGGCCATGCCTCCGTCGGCCATGCCTCCGTCGGCCATGCCTCCGTCGGCCATGCCCTCGTCGGCCATGGAGAGCTCACAAAACAAGATTTCATACTTAGTTGTTTTTATATACTTTGTACTCGGCCCAGTAGTGGCCCCATAATAAATGGGCCTCCCAAGCCGAAGACTTGGGAGCCCATCCCACATTTTCCCTATAAATACTCCTCTTGGGAGTAGTTGTAAGGGGTTCATAAATCATTTATTGCAAGTATTTACTGCACTTCTCTCTCTAGCTCTCACTTCTCTCTAGATAAATACTCTATCATTTGGTGCTTTCATTGAGAGCTAGAATAATCAAATTAGCATCCTTCGTCGCTACCAAGCACAGCTAACTGACCATGGGATTCTCTAAGTCAAACCGTAACTTCGTCGGCAAGGCGATCCCTGAGACCCAAGAGAACATGGACCACGAGGAGGACGCCACGGCCGTTAAGGGCGCGGGAGAGGATGTTTTCCAGGAATCCATCGACCTCACGAATGATCTTCGCAATCAGCTCAACGGCGGCGCTCCCGACGCCCGCATCGGCCCGGAGAAAAAGCGCATGGAGAAAGGCAACAATGCCTAGGGGCAACCAGCTTCTCCCGCCGTTGACCCTCAGCTCCAAGCCGCACTCTCGGTCATCATCGCCAGCCTAGCCCAGAATCCCACTGTCCTTAGTGCACTCATGCCAAGGACTAGGGAGAACACTACACCGCCTCCTCAGCCCCAGCCGTTGGCCATCAAGATAGGCAATGACGAAGGGGTGGTGCCTCAGGACACGTCGTCATCCCACTCCCACCCTGTTTCCCCGCTTCGAGCTCGACCGACCCCAGCGCGTGGAAAAGCCTCAGCCTTCAACAGGCTAGGTGACACGTGCCGTCGGCCAGCCTCGGAGAGGATGGCAGGACGGATTGGTGAACGTGGGCCTGGTTCACCAAGGGAAAGCTTGGGGTCCGTATCCCGGACAACGGATCGGCCCCGCCTGGACAAAGGCAAAGGAAAGTTGCACGAGGACGATGTGCGCCACCAGATCAACACAACCCATTAGGCCCGTGTGCGCACCCAACAAGGCGCCACTACAGCCGCCAAGGACCCCCGGGACGAGGTCATCGCCCAACTGGAAAGGAGGTTGGCCCAGATGGAGGCCAAGCAGTTGGCAGCCCTCCCTGCGGCCAACACATCCAGGGATCCTGGTTTCAATGCGCTCCTGCATAAGGTCAGCGCCCTGGAGAGGGAGTTGGCCAAGGGGAGGGGTGACCCTATCATCCAGGTCAGGACCATGACTCCCTTCACTGCGAGGGTACTCTCGGCTCCTATTCTTGAGAAGTACAGGGGAAATGCCATCAAGCCCTATGACAGCCGCACGGACCCTCAGGAGCACTTCAGCCGCTATCAGAACAACATGCTGATGGTGAATGCGTCGGATGAATACATCTGCCGTTGGTTCCTTTCCACTCTTGAAGGGCCAACGTACGAGTGGTTCAACGCGCTCCCTGAAGGAAGCATAGACTCATGGCAAGATCTTGCCCAACGCTTCCTCACCCACTTTGCTGGGAGGAAGCATGTAAAGAAGTACTTCACCCATCTCCTCTCCGTCAAGCAGCAGCATGATGAATCACTCCGGTCATTCATCGATCGGTAGACTAGGGAGACCAATGAGGTCGAAGGGGCCGATAAGCGCACCCTCCTCGTCCTTTACCAGGGAGCCCTCCACAGCACCCCGTATGCAAGAAGTCTCATCACTGACCCTCCAAGGTCATACACGAAGGCGCTCCAGCGAGGAAACTTATACTCTGACGCCGATGAGCTCCACAACCACAAGAAGGATGGGAGGCACCCTCTAAGAAGACAAGCGCTGCGCAAGCTCCAGGCGCACCCTTGGCCGGGGACCGAGGTCAGGGAGGACAGAACAAGAAGGAGCGCCCGTGGCGGCCGAGGATGGAAAGGCCGAGGACCCCTCTCACACACTCGATTATGCCGAGGAGCATGATCACATTGAACGAGATCCTCGGCTGGCGATGGAAATCTACGCCATTCATCAGGGCGACACCTACTGTCGCTACCACAAGAACACCTCTCACAACACAGACGATTGCGTCACGCTGAAGAGAGCCATCGAGCGCTTGATTCGACATGGGGAACTCTCCCAATTTGTTAAAGGTGGTCCGCGCAAAAATACATGGGTAAACATCGGCAAAAGGGGGGGGGGGCTCTACGAAGAAACGCGAGATCGGCAGACTCAGCGACAACGACGAAGACTTCGAGGAGCCCCCTCCAAAAAAGAACCACATCAATCTCATAGTGGGGGGAAATGCTGGGGGAGATACCGCCACCCAGAGGAAGAAATGGGCTCAGTCCCTATACATTGGCGAGGTATCTCATATCCCCCTCAATCGAAGAAGCAGCGGATGGAGGCGATCACCTTCACCGACAAGGACCTCCCTCCAGGACCCGCATCACACAGAGACGCCCTCATCATCCGATCTGAGATAGGTGACTCTATCATCCATCGCACTTACATCGATACGGGGAGCTCCGTCAACGTCATGTACCTCGATACTTTCAAACAGCTGAAGTTGGACAGGGCGCAGCTCAAGCCGATCCGGACACCGTTGTCCGGCTTCACCGGAGACTCTATCGACGCCGAGGGAACGATAGTCCTTCCTGTGGAAGTCGGCGATGGCTCCCATCGCACCAAAATTGACATGGAGTTCATGGTGGTCAACTAGGGTAGAGCACGAGTCGGGTTCGGGCGGGTCGGGTTCAAAAATGATAACCCCGTTCGGGTATCGGATTGATAATTTCAATTCCTACCTTATCAAAAAATATATCGGGTTTTTTCGGGTTGAAGAAATTCGGGCTGTGGTCGGGTTGATTCGGGTTTCGGTTTGAATAATTTCAAACCCTACCATATTTGAACATGCATGATAATTTAAAGTAGTATATATATTATGCTAGTACGGTTTTTCGAGCGGGTCGGGTAGCATAATTGGAAACCCTACCCACTACCCGATTAAGTCTCGAGTTGCAAAAATCGGATCGGGTTTGGGTATTTCAGGTCGGGTTTTCCGACCCCAACAAAAAAATCGGATATATCCGATCGGGTCAATCGGGTAGGGTCGGGTTTGCTCTCCCCTATGGTCAACCTCGAGTGTGCCCACAACCTCATCTGGGGGCGGCCATCATTAGAGGACCTGGAGGCCATCATCTCTATGAAACACTTATGCATGAATTTCCCCACCAACGGCGGCATCCGCTACGCTGGAGGGAACTAGAGGATAGCGAGGGCATGCTACCGGAAACACTGAGCAGAGGATAGACACCATCACCGCGACGGTCGCCAAGGATGAAGAAAGGCCACATGCTGAGCCGATCGAGGACATTGAAGAGGTCCCCTTGGATGCCTCCCGGCCGGAGCGAGTCTTGAAAATTGGGAAGCAGCTCCCACAGGACCAACATGACGACATCCTCCTAGTCCTGCGGTCATACGTAGTCATCTTTGCATGGACCCGGATGACATGCCAGGCATCAGCCGGAAAGTGATCACTCATCGACTTTTAGTCGAGCCAGCTTCCACACCGGTCAAGCAGAAGCGGTGTTACCTTTCGGCCGACAGACGAGACTTCGTTAAGGGGGAGGTCACCATGCTCCTCTCCATTAGCCACATAAAGGAGATGAAATACCTAACTTGGTTAGCCAACATCGTCCTCGCCCAAAAGTCGCTGACATTCAGGATGTGCGTTGACTACACCGACCTGAACAAGGCATGCCTGATGGACCCGTTCCCTCTCCCTAACATTGATCAGTTGGTGGACGAGACGGAGGGTTGCGAGCTGATGTTGTCCCTTGATGCCTTCAGAGGGTATCACAGGATTTTCATGCATAAAGATGAAGCCGAGAAAATGGCCTTCATGACCCCGTAGGGAGTTTTTTGCTACCTTGTCATGGCCATTGGGCTCAAAAATTCAGGCGCCACATACAATAGGATGGTAGCCAAGGTCTTCAAGACAGTCCTCGGCCGGACGATGGAGCCATACGTCGACGACATGATTGTCAAAAGCAAACATGCTACCACCCATGCCGACGACCTCCGGGAAAGTTTTGAGATCATGAAGATGTTCAGGCTTCGCCTGAACCCCAAGAAGTGCACCTTCAGCGTCCAGGGGGGCAAGTTCCTCAGCTACATGGTCAGCCGAAGGGGCATTGAAATTAATCCAGAGAAGATCTAGGCCATTGTAAACATGGAGCCACCACACAATGTCAAGAAGGTACAATGGCTGACGGGGCGGCTGGAAGCCCTAAACCGTTTCCTCTCTAAGTCGACCGAAAGATCACTCCCTTTTTTCCAGATCATGTGCAAAGCAAACAACTTCAAATGGACGACGGAGTGTCAGCAAGCATTCGAGGAGCTGAAGTGGTACCTATCAGCCCCCCGGTGCTCTCTAAACCCAAGCCCGGTGAGACACTCTTCTTGTACTTGGGGGTGAGCACATCGACCATTAGCTCCGTGCTCATCCGTGAGGAAGAACGAGTGCAAAAGGCCATCTTCTACCTTAGCAAGACGCTCCGGGAGGCCGAGCTCAGGTACTCCCCTGTTGAGAAGACGGTACTGGCCATCGTCCACACGGTGAAAAAACTAGGGCACTACTTCCAGGCCCTTGCCGTCCACGTGTTGACCCAGCAGCCCCTCGGCGCACTCATGCGGAGCCCCACTAGTTCCTCAAGGATGGTGAAGTGCGCAATCTTCCTCAGCCAGTTCTAGATTGAAATCAAGCCAAGGCCATCCATCAAGGGGCAAGCCTTGGCTGACTTTGTCACCGAATGCACGACAATGGAGACGACCGCTACCATACCCGGGCCAGAGCCAGACGAGGCATGGATCCTCTTCACTGGTGGTGTCGTCCTCATCTCCCCTGAAGGATTCAGAGCTTACTATGCCATCTGCTTCAACTTCAGGATGTCTAACAACGAAGCGGAGTACGAGGCCCTCCTCAACGGCTTCAGACTTGCCGCTGGCCTCAAAGCGCGACACATCAAAATCAAGTGCGACTCCAAGCTGGTGGTGGGCCAGATCGAGGGCTCATACGAGGCCAAAGAAGGGAGGATGAGGCAGTACAAATAGGCAGCCGAGGAGTTGCTCAAGGCATTCGAAACCCATGAGATCACCCAGATCCCAAGGGCGGAGAATGCCGAGGCTGACATTCTCTCCAAGCTCAGCACAGATACTCTGGAGCACATCTCTAAAATAGCCAAGATCGTGGAGCTCAGCACGTCCAGCATCCATGCCAGCCCGGTCATGTGCATTCAGCATCGGCCGAAGGACTGGATCACCGATATCATGACCTTCATCACTTTGGGAGAGCTACCCAGGACGAGGAGAGAGCAAAGCTAGCCAAGCTCAGGGCCCCGAGCTACACCATTGAGGATGTGAAACTCTACAAGAGATCCTACAATGGCACTCTCCTCCGATGCCTACACCAGGATGAGGCTGAAGTGGCCATGTAGGAGGTCCACTGCGGCGTCTGCTCCTCACATCAGGGCCCTTTTAACATGTCTCGGCGTCTCGTCGTCCAGGGCTATTTCTGGCCGACGATGGCACGGGATTGTGCTAACCTCGCAAGGAAGTGTACCGCATGCCAGGTACTTCAGAAGGCCCCTGGTCGGATAGCCGTCAATTACGCCCCGGTCAGCACTGCAATCCCATTCTCAAGATAGGGGATTGACCTAGTCGGCCCCTGTTGGTCCCGGTTATACTGGACACAGTCTAGAGGGGGGGGTGAATAGACTGTATTGGTTTTTAGCTTTTTAGACTAAGTACCAGATTTACAGAATAGCCTGTTCTGTTGAAAGAACAGACTGGCAGCGGATGGGGTTCTGGTAGGGAGTTCCGTTAGCCTCAGAGAAGCAATAGGCAGTAGGCCTTCTGTTAACTCGTAGAACAAGTTCTGCTGAACACAGATACCAAGTCCAAGGAGTTATACAGTTATGACTAAGTGCAAGTATTAAAAGCAGTAAGTAAACGACACCAGGGATTTTTATAGTGGTTCAAGGAACAACTCGTTCCTCTAATCCACTGTTCCACTAAGCTGTAAAAACTGCCGTTTACAAAGCCTTAGTCCTAGTACTTAAGAAGCACTCCACGTCTTCTTCAAGCCTAGATGTGTCCTGGGATGCACTGCCTGGCTTCCTTTAGCACTGGTCCTTTCACTGAGTTTCCTTGAAGTATCACCACTTCACTACTCCAGTTATATGGACGTCCTTCTTGTAGCAAGAAAGTTTCTGTTGAAACTGGGGTTCCTCCAACTAGTCTTCGTTACAAAAGATTTGTATGTGATGAGCTTGAAGAGTTGAAGAACACTTGGAACTTTGCTTGAGTTGGAAAGAGTATTTTTCCAACTTCTGCCTTCTCTTGTAGAGGATAATGAGTTTGAATCTCAAGGAGGCTTTTTGCTTTTCAGAGTTTGAATATCTTGCTTGTGGTTAGCAAAAGTTGCAATGTAATCTTGGAAAAGTTATATCCAAGTTATCCGGTTGTTCTTCGTAGTGTATCTTTTATACTGAGGTTGTCTTCCCGTTGGAGGAGTAGGAGGACAACTGCATTTAATGCGCGATCAGTTGACTTGACTAGTAGAGCCCGATGAAGTTGGCGGGTTACTATTTTGGGATAAAGTATTCCTGACATTGCGGCCAATCATCTGCAATTACTCTACGTAGCATGGGGTGCATTAAATGAGCATTTAATGCATGCACTGTAGCTTTTCCGTTTCATACTCCTAGCCGTTGAAGGAATCTTTTAGTTGACTTCCCGGTTCTTTGAAAATCTTCTAAGTGTCAGACCTTCTGGTGTCTTTGTCTGAGAGTAGAACAGAGGAGGCCTGGAGCACTTCTGTTGGGAGTATCCAACAGAGACCCAGAAGGGTTTCTGTCAGAGTCAAGACTAACAGAGATCCTGAGGACTTCTGTTCTGGAGCAGAGAACCAAAGGTCCTCTGTTTCAATAATGTCTTAAGAGGCACTTCTGCTCTTGAAGTCCTTCTGCTCTTGAAGGTCTTCTGTCAAGTCGAATACATCTAAGAACTTTACAAAGGAAAATTCTAATACATAATTTCTAAAGGGGTACTCTAAGATCCTAATTAATCTAGCATCATCAAAATCTAATTACAATTATTCCTTACAATTTCCCCCTTTTTGATGATGCCAAAACCCTTTAACTATTTCCAGAGAAGTGCCTTCACCATGAAAAATATTAAGTTTAAAACTTCCATTAAAATCTTGGTGGGCAACTTGGCATAGGAAAATAGTAAGAGTACGATACATTCAGATAGCAGAAAATAACAGAATTAAACAAACACAAGCAGAAGGCAAAAAAGGCAAGAATTTGAGGAAAAGCACTTCAAAGTAAGAAGGCAGAGATGTGATTTTATTAGATAGGTTTTACAGAGTTTAAACCTTACACATTCTCCAGATTAGCTGCCTGTAGAGCTTCTTCCTCTAGTCTTTGAAGCCTGAGCAGTTCTTCGTTTATTTCAGCTCTGATTTTGAACAGATTTCCAGACCTTTGATAAGATGCCCATATTGGAGAAAGCTTACAGTCCAAATAGTTGAGGACACCTTCATGTATGGTCTTTCCTGGGACAATGTTCTTCTTGTACCATTCTTCTGCTTCTTCAAGTGATCCTCCATACCTAACTCTGACAACGCCATCTTTGTCCAGATAGAGGTGCTGTTGTTGGGTAGGAGTCATTTTAGCCTTCATCTCTTCAAATTGAGCTCTGTCAATGTTCTGAGAGCCACCCAATCTCCACTCAGTGAAGTTGAAAACTTTCTTCTTCTTGGTGCTCTTCTTTATTGGAGATGGGGGTCTAGGTATGCCTACTGCTCTCTTCTTTTGTAGGGCAGCTTCAAAATAGGGAGCCGGATCTACTGCAGGCTCACCAGAGGAGGGTGCTCTGGTAGAAGTTCTGTGAGACCTAGGCCTGGTCTGTTGAGGGTCCTCTTCCCCGTTTTTGGCATCATTCAGATCTTCAATCATGAGACTGATCTTCTGGAATTCTGAGGCCTGGGTTGAGGCTATCTGCTCCAGGGCCTCTGGTAGTGTCTGGGTGACAGAGGTAAGGCCTTCAATCAGACCCTGCTGCTTCTGTATTGCAGAGAAGATGTCCTTGTTATTGGCTTCAAGGAGCACCATCTTCTGATAACGATCTCTGTCAGTGGACAGAAGTGCATGAGCCTGTTCTTGATGCACTCTGCACATTGCCTCAATGGAGGTCAAGTGCCTCTCTGTCCTGGCATCAGATTCCTTCAGAGCTTCAAGATGCTCTGAGATATTGTGAATAGCATGGCCTTGACTCAAGAGAGTCTGTTGAAAGACAGAAAGAGTGTTGTGGATGCCTACCACTTCTGTTGACAGGGCATCAGTTCTGGCAGTTGATGAGGCTATGAAGTTGTTGAGAGTTCCTGTGAGGTTCTCAAAACGATCAGAGATAAACTGCATACCTGAGTTGAGATTGTCATTCACATGAGCAAGGTGCCCATAGTGTTTGTCATTGACCTCAATCAGTTTGTTCAAGCCTTGGAGGATCTGTCCTCCAAATTCTTCAGCAGATTCAACAAATCTATTGAAGGGAACGTTGTTCTGTTGTCCATCTGGGTGAGGCATCTCCAGACCTCTTCCCTTAGGCAAAGGATGATGCTCTTGGACAGATGAAAGAGATTGGACAGCCTGTTCATGTTCCAGTTGAGTCAGAGGAGGGGTCTTCTGTCTCTTGGATGTGGCTTGATAAGACTTGCTGACCATGAATCCATCCATGTCAGATGAGTCTTCATAAGAGGAGTATATGGGTATGGTGTTCCTGATGACCTTTTTCTTCTTTCTGAAGGAGGGATTGGGGGCAGTAGAATGCCTAGAATTCCCTTGAGGTGCAGAGATGGGGGAGACAGTTGTAGGGTCAGAATCCCTGAGAAACCATACAGGTTTAAGGTTTTCTGCAGGTTGTTGTGGAGGTGAAGATTCTGGAGGAGGAGATTGATGATCAGATTCAGAGGATGAGGAGGGGATTTGTTGGGGAGAGGGGATCTGGTGCTGGGGTGAAGAGTGAACAGGTGAGGCATTCTGTTGAGGGGGGGATGGTGGTGGTGAGGGTGAACGGTTTCTGAAGGGAACAATTGCTCTGCAGGGAGATGCAATTTTCTGTTTGGGTGAATGAGAAGGGGTGGGGGTTTTCTGTTTAGGAGATAAAGGTTCAGGGTGTTCTGATGGAGTGGTTCTGGTGCTGGAAGGAGGTGAGGGAATGAGGGGTTCCGTTGGGATATTAACAGAGGGGGTTGGAGATATTACCTCAATGATGTTCTCCTTGAGCAAAGAAGTCCTCCACTCCTTGATATGCTCCATCATTGCTTGCCCTTCTGTCTTGGGTACAGAGGGCTCTCCTGGGTTGAGATGGGGTTGCACAGAGTCTGTTGCCATCTTTGTGAACAGCCATTCCTCAAATGCTTCAATTTCTTCCTCTTCTAGAGGTTTGACAGCCTCTTCTGAAGGTGAGGAGATGAGAATGGCCTTCCCTTTGTAGCTCGCCTTCTTCTTCTCAAGAACAGAGTGAAGGAAGTTGAGGGCAAAGCACTTTGAGACATCATCAGTCCCAACCCAGCTTAGAATGGCTTCCTCTTCTGGCTCATAATGGTCAAAATATTGGATGATTTTGGAGAGGGGTCCCATTCTCCACCTTCTCCATTCGAGAACCCGGGTAAACTGTCTGTCTAACAAGGACAGATACCCATCTTTGACAGGACTAGGGTGTTCTGTTGAAGTAGACACCATGTTCTGTTCAGGAGATGCAGCAGAGGTGGGGATCTCTGGTTCCCCCTGAGTGTCTGCCACTCCTTCAGATTCAGAAACCACAGGTTTAGAAACCTTCTTCTTTGGTTTGGTGGTCCTCTTCCTCTTCTGTCCGGCCTTAGGGGGGCAACAGGTGCTTCCCCTTCAGTCTTCTTCTTCTTCTTTTTCTTCTTCTCAGCAGAAGGGGCTACAGAGAGAGGTTTCTGTACCTTCTCTCCATGTTGTCTCTTAGCCTCAAGTTGAAGCTGTCTCTTCATTTCAGCCTTTATGGCTTTCTCCCTATTTGGAGAAGCAGTTAAGAAGATTACCTTGGTGTGATCCAAGGTTGAAGCCTTCCTCAAGTGTATTCCTTGTCTGAGAAGCACTTCTGAAACCAGTAGCCCATGTCCTAGCTTCCCAGAGTAGAGGCTAGTTTTTGGGTTCTTCTTCTTGATGACTTCAATCAGGGACTTCACCATGACTTGTCCCCAATTGATGTTCACTCCATGATGCACTGCATACAGGGCCTTGGCATTGGCAGTTGTGACATCATCTGTGGAGGAGTACTTGCACCATAAACATTTGTGGAAAATGTTTATGAGCAGCTCAAATTCCCTTTTGAGCAAGTTCTTCTTGATGTTGATCTTCTCTACTTCTTCCCCTTTTCTGCAGAACTTCTTCTTGAATTCTGTCAGAGGGATGTCAGTATCCTCCAAGTCGAGTAGAGAGTCCCTTCCTTCCTTTTGCTGAATGTTGAAGATGTTGTTGATGACGTCAGCATCAATCAACACCTTTTCTCCTTGGACGACGGAGGAGATGACTTCATCCTTGAAGGATGCGTTGAGATAGAACTCAACAGTGTCCACGTTGCTGTAGGCTTCATAACCATGGGAGATGATCTTGCTCAGTTGGCATTTAGATAGACCATCAACAATGGCGGTCATCCGCTCCTTTTTCTCTGCAAACCTGGGTAGTACTTCCAGTTCGCATCTCAGTCCAGTCAAAACATTCTTTAGGAGGGTTGCCTTTTGTTCCTTTGAGAGATCGGAGAAGCTCAAGAAGGCCATGGAGTTTACTGCGGTTAGAAAATTTCTGAGAGATAAGAGTTCAAAAGCTTGAGAGTTATGAGAGCAGTAACGGTTTAGGTTTGCGAAAGGGGGTTTTATGGATATGGGTTAGTGGACGTTTGAGATAATTTACGGTTCCAAGATACCAATAAATGTAAAAAGGGGCGCAGTAAATAAACGGGGGCGCAGTAAATTTTATACGACTTGATACCGTTTTAAGGGTAAAAGGGTAAAAGACCTTTAATAATTTACTAGGTCACCCGGTTTTACAAGATTTTCAAAGTCCACCACCTTCTGTTAGATAAGAGAGGGTCTTTCAGTAAGAAGGGGGGGGGGTTCTGTTGCTGAGGTGTTCTGCCAGGGTAGCGACCAGAAGAGGTTGACAGAGTGGGGTTAACAGAAGGGGTTCTGCTACAAGAATTCTGTCAACAGCAAAAGAGCAACAGAGGGCCTTCCTTTTCATCTTTCCCTTGGAATCTCATCCATCATTCCCAATTCCTCTCTCAGTTTGTTGAACCTAGCCTCAGGGAGAGGCTTTGTCAGGATATTTACAAGCTGGTCTTCTGTTGGCACATGTTCCATGCAGATGTGCTTCTTCTCCACATGATCTCTGATGAAGTGATGTCTGATCTCAATGTGCTTTGTTCTGGAATGAAGAACTGGATTCTGAGTGATAGCAATGGCACTGGTGTTGTCACACAACAGTTTGATCTCCTTTGCTTGAATTCCATAGTCCTTCAGTTGTTGCTTCATCCAGAGTAGCTGAGCACAGCAACTCCCAGCTGCAATGTACTCTGCCTCAGCTGTACTTGTTGAGATGGAGTTCTGCTTCTTGCTAAACCAGGAAACAAGCCTTCCTCCTAGCAATTGGCAGTGACCAGAGGTGCTTTTTCTGTCTAGTCTGCAACCTGCAAAATCTGAGTCAGAATAACCAATTAGCTCAAAGTTACCTCCCTTTGGATACCATAGGCCTGCATTTGGATTTCCTTTGATGTATCTGATGATTCTCTTTGCAGCACTTAAATGGCTTTCCTTGGGCTTTGATTGGTATCTGGCACAGATTCCAACAGAGAATGAGATGTCTGGTCTGCTTGCAGTTAGATACAACAGAGATCCTATGATTCCTCTATATGTTGTTGCATCTACATCCTTTCCTTCATCATCTGGACCAATTTCTTGTGACGTGTTCATGGGAATCTTCACTGATGATTTGCCTTCCACTCCAAACTTCTTGATTAGATCTCTGGTGTACTTCCCTTGATTGATAAAGATCCCTTCTGGAACTTGTTTGACTTGGAGTCCTAGGAAGTAACTGAGTTCTCCCATCATACTCATTTCAAATTGACTCTGCATCACTTGAGAAAATTTCTTGCACAGTTCTGGATTAGTACTACCAAATATAATGTCATCAACATATATTTGTACTAACAGAATATGATTAGCAACAGAGATTTGAAATAGAGTTTTGTCAACCTTTCCTTTAGTAAACCCATGGTTCACTAGGAAAAGGGACAATGTGTCATACCAGGCTCTGGGAGCTTGCTTAAGACCATAGAGGGCCTTTTTAAGCTTGTAGACACAAGAAGATTGAGTAGGAATGACAAAACCTGGTGGTTGTTCCACATAAACTTCTTCTTCAAGATCTCCATTCAGAAATGCACTCTTGACATCCATCTGGTAGACCTTGATGTTGTTGTAGGCAGCATAGGCTAGAAAGATTCTGATGGCTTCAAGTCTGGCAACTGGTGCAAAAGTCTCATCAAAATCTATTCCTTCTTCTTGACAATATCCTTTAGCTACTAGCCTTGCTTTGTTCCTTACAATGTTGCCATCTTCATCTGCTTTGTTCTTGAATACCCATTTGGTTCCAATGACATTCTGGTGCTTTGGCCTAGGAACAAGTTCTCATACTTTGTTCCTTTCAAACTGAGTGAGCTCTTCTTGCATAGCATTGATCCAATCTGAGTCTGCAAGAGCTTCTTCAATTGTCATAGGTTCCATCTGAGATATATAGCAGGCAAGCATTGCTTCTCTCCTTGATGTGGATCTAGTTTGAACTCCACTTCTGATTTGACCAATCACTTGGTTAGGAGGATGGTCTCTTAACCATGTTAGGTCTGGTTCTGTCAGCTGCTGTCTTGGTCTCTCTGGTTCCTCATCTTCAGAGTCTTCATCTTCATTCAACAGAAGGGGGTTTGGGGCAGGTGTTGGAAATGCAGGATTGTCTGCCACCTCTTCTGTTGGTTCTGGTGTTCTGTCTTCTATGCTGACTTCCTTGAGAATCTCTGTTACTTCTTTAACAGAGGTGCTTTCATCAAACTTCACATGTATGGATTCTTCAACATGTAGGGTCCTTCTGTTGAGTACTCTATAGGCTTTACTGGTGTTTGAATATCCTATAAAGACTCCTTCATCAGCCTTTTCTTGAAATACTTTCAGATGCTCCTTTCCATTGTTGAGGATGTAGCACTTGCATCCAAATACATGAAAGTAGCTGATGTTAGGTTTTCTTCCCTTCCAGAGTTCATAAGGGGTCTTCTGGTGATTCTTGTTGATCATGCTTCTGTTCTGAGTATAACATGCAGTGTTGATTGCTTCAGCCCAATATCTCATAGGCAATCCAGATTCTGCAATCATTGTTCTTGCAACTTCTTTTAAAGTTCTGTTCCTTCTTTCTGCTATGCCATTCTGTTGAGGGGTTCTGGCGGCAGAAAGTTGATGAAAAGTTCCATTCTGATCACAGAAGTCCTTTATGACTTGGTTGACAAATTCAGTTCCTCTGTCTGATCTGATTGTCTTCACTTTCAAGTTCTTCTCAGTCTGAAGTTGCTTTAACAGAGATGGCAACTTCTGAAGAGTTTCATTTTTCTTTGATAGAAAAACAGTCCATGTATATCTGGAGTAGTCATCAACCATGACTAAGGTATATTTCTTGCCACCAACGCTTGGAGTCTCAACAGGTCCAAGTAAATCCATGTGAATCAGATTTAGAGGACTTGTAGAAAGATCTCCAGCAATGGGTTTGAAGGAATTTTTCACTTGTTTGCCTCTCTGACATGCACTGCAGAGGGTCTCCTTCTTGTACACAATGTCTGGTAGCCCATCTACAATGTGTTCTCTGGCCAGTTTGTTGATTGTTTTGAAATTCAAATGGTTGAGCTTTTTGTGCCAGTCCCAGCTCAGTTTTGAATCTCCCTTGGCTATCAGGCAAACTCCATCTTTTGCAGTGTTCCAATCAACTACATAGATGTTCTTCTTCCTTGATGCTGTAAGAACCACTTCCTTTGTTGTCTCATGCTTCACATAGCAGAAGTCCTTTGTGAATTCAACAGTGTAGCCTTTGTCACAGAATTGGCTAGCACTTAGCAAGTTGAACTTCAGTCCTTTGACATATGAGACATCATCAATGATTATCTGGTTCCTGATCAGCTTTCCTCTTCCTTTTGTTTGACCTTCTTTGTCATTACCTCCAAAGGTAACTCTAGGTCCTTTGCATTTCTGGAACTCTGTTAGGCAACTTCTGTCACCTGTCATGTGCCTGGAGCATCCACTATCAATAAACCATTCTTGTTCAGAGATGGCTCCAGCACACAGTTCCTGCAAGATCAAAAGAAAGATTTAGGTACCCAAGCAATGCTGGGTCCTGGGGGGTCATGGAGTCTGGGTAGTTGGTACCATTTTGGTCTCATCAAGTGAAACCTTGGTGGGTGGTACCCATTGTCCACCTGGTAGTTATAGTAAACTGAAGTGTGATTCACTTTGGGCAGATGCTTGTGAGGGTCATGCTTCATGTTTACATACTTTTGCATAGCTTTCTTTGTTGGAAAGAAGTCCCATATACTATCAAGAGCAGAGGGACGGTTAACCTTGGGCTTCTGAAGTTTACCAGCCAACCTCTTCTGCCTGAGGTTAACTTTCTCTTGATATTTGCCCTTCTGGTGATCATTTCTGGCACGATTGACATGAGGTTGTCTGTCAATGAATGGTCTTTTATTTTTGTTATTTTGAAAACCTCTTCTGTTGTTAGGTTTTCTGCCAGGTTCATTATTTTTCAAAAAGGGTTTCTGTTGAACCTTTATCTTGCCTTTTTCTGGTCTGACTTCCTCATGAATAACCTTGGTGCCAGATACACCAGCTTGACAGATGGGGCTAGAAATCAGTGGCTCTATGACCTTATCTGCCTTAGCAACTCTGGTGCTAGGCATTACAGAAGGCTCACCTGATTCTGTTGAGCTATAACCAAGACCAAAACCAGTGCCAATCTGTTGATCAAGCACAATCTTTTCCATGGAAGACTGGGCCTTCTGGTAAGCTTTGTACTTAATCTCGAGAGGCTCTATTTCTCTTATTCTCTTAAGAAGAGAAACATTTTCAGTCTCCAGTTGATCTCTTTCCTCAATTAGAAGATTGATTTTGATCTCAACCTCCTTCTTTAAGTCAAGAATTTCAGCTTTTAACTTACTGTTTTCTTCTGTTACAGAGGAATAAGTGGCTTGTATGGCCTTAAACTCTTCCCAAAATTCTGACATTGAATCAGAATCAAAAGCTAAGCCTACCAAAGAAAAATTAGATTCAGAATTAGAGGTTACCTCATCATCAGAATGAGCCATGAGGCAAAGGTCTTCTGTCTCAGTATCAAGGCAACAGAAGGCCTCATCAGAATCTGAGTCAGAACTGGATTCTGTTTCTGACAGAGGGTCTTTCTCCAGCTGTTCTGTCACAAGTGCCTTCCTTCTTCTGGAGTTGTCCTCGTACTTCTTCTTTTCTCCATCATGTCCTTGCTTCTTGGACACTCTAGGATGGGGACAGTCAGCCTTGAAGTGGCCAGGTTGTCTGCAATTGTAACAGAGAAGCTCTCCACTGCTTTCTGTTGATTTGACCTTCTGGTATGGCTTTCTGTTGAAGGATGGACTCCTTCCATCTTTGGGATTCTTCATAAACTTTTTGAATCTCCTGGCAAAGGCAGCCATATATTCATCAGATAAAAGTACTGAAGGGTCAAAATCATTTACCTTAGATGTGCTGGCAGTGAGGGCTGTAGTGGTCCTCTCTTCTGGTACATCTTCCTTCTCTTCAATCATTTCAAACTCATGAGCTTTGAGATCTGAAATGAGCTTATTAGTGGGATAAGTCTTTACATCCTTGCTGGCTTGGACAGCAACTACCTTCATCTTCCATGCTGAGGGCAGTCCCCTCAACACCTTCAGGTTGATCTCCTTGGTTGTGAGATCCTTGCCAAGCTCAGAGATCTCTCCAGTGAGAGTGAGGAGCCTGTCATACATCTTGGAGATGCTTTCACCAGGGAGAAGTTTGAAGTCATCAAACTTCTTGTTGGCTATGGTTAGTTTCTTGTCCTTCTCTTGCTCATCACCAGCTCCAATGAGCTCAAGAGTATCCCAGATTTCCTTACCAGTCTTGCACTTCTTGATTCTGTTGAAGTACCTATCATCAATGGACTTGTAGAGGATGTCCCTGGCAATATTGTCTAGGTTGTACTTTCTCCT
Organism: Cuscuta europaea; assembly: GCA_945859875.1. Lineage (NCBI taxonomy): Eukaryota > Viridiplantae > Streptophyta > Magnoliopsida > Solanales > Convolvulaceae > Cuscuta > Cuscuta europaea. Next base: position 4,417,683 of record CAMAPE010000054.1, on the reverse strand, counting down.
CTCTTCAGTGGTCCATTCTGACTTGGCTTTACTAATCATCTGGGGTCTGGTGTTGTCTATGGCATGTTCAGGATTGACCTTCTGGAAGCTAGTGAAGGGGCCAATGTCAAGAACTTCCCACATTTCATCATGCAGGGCACAGAGATGTGCTTTCATCCGGATCCTCCAGTCATCAAACTTAAGATCTGAAAACATAAGATTCTTGGACAAGGAGTGATCCATTATATCAGATAGAAATGAGGTTAAACAGAAAAACAAATGGATCTTTGTTCAACAAATAACCTAAAAGATTATTAGAACAAGGAGGCTCTGATACCACTTGTTGGTCCCGGTTATACTGAACACAGTCTAGAGGGGGGGGGGGGGTGAATAGACTGTATTGGTTTTTAGCTTTTTAGACTAAGTACCAGATTTACAGAATAGCCTGTTCTGTTGAAAGAACAGACTGGCAGCGGATGGAGTTCTGGTAGGGAGTTCTGTTAGCCTCAGAGAAGCAATAGGCAGTAGGCCTTCTGTTAACTCGTAGAACAAGTTCTGCTGAACACAGATACCAAGTCCAAGGAGTTATACAGTTCTAACTAAGTGCAAGTATTAAAAGCAGTAAGTAAATGACACCAGGGATTTTTATAGTGGTTCAAGGAACAACTCGTTCCTCTAATCCACTGTTCCACTAAGCTGTAAAAACTGCCATTTACAAAGCCTTTGTCCTAGTACTTAAGAAGCACTTCACGTCTTCTTCAAGCCTAGATGTGTCCTGGGATGCACTGCCTGGCTTCCTTTAACACTAGTCCTTTCACTGAGTTTCCTTGAAGTATCACCACTTCACTACTCCAGTTATTTGGACGTCCTTCTTGTAGCAAGAAGAGTTTCTGTTGAAACTGGGGTTCCTCCAACTAGTCTTCGTTACAAAAGATTTGTATGTGATGAGCTTGAAGAGTTGAAGAACACTTGGAACTTTGCTTGAGTTGGAAAGAGTATTTTTCCAACTTCTGCCTTCTCTTGTAGAGGATAATGAGTTTGAATCTCAAGGAGGCTTTTTGCTTTTCAGAGTTTGAATATCTTGCTTGTGGTTAGCAAAAGTTGCAATGTAATCTTGGCAAAGTTATATCCAAGTTATCCGGTTGTTCTTCGTAGTGTATCTTTTATACTGAGGTTGTCTTCCCGTTGGAGGAGTAGGAGGACAACTGCATTTAATGCGCGATCAGTTGACTTGACTAGTAGAGCCCGATGAAGTTGGCGGGTTACTATTTTGGGATAAAGTATTCCTGACATTGCGGCCAATCATCTGCAATTACTCTACGTAGCATGGGGTGCATTAAATGAGCATTTAATGCATGCACTGTAGCTTTTCCGTTTCATACTCCTAGCCGTTGAAGGAATCTTTTAGTTGACTTCCCGGTTCTTTGAAAATCTTCTAAGTGTCAGACCTTCTGGTGTCTTTGTCTGAGAGTAGAACAGAGGAGGCCTGGAGCACTTCTGTTGGGAGTATCCAACAGAGACCCAGAAGGGTTTCTGTCAGAGTCAAGACTAACAAAGATCCTGAGGACTTCTGTTCTGGAGCAGAGAACCAAAGGTCCTCTGTTTCAATAATGTCTTAAGAGGCACTTCTGCTCTTGAAGTCCTTCTGCTCTTGAAGGTCTTCTGTCAAGTCGAATACATCTAAGAACTTTACAAAGGAAAATTCTAATACATAATTTCTAAAGGGGTACTCTAAGATCCTAATTAATCTAGCATCATCAAAATCTAATTACAATTATTCCTTACAGCCCCCTACCGAGAGCCGCCGGCAACAACCGCTACATCATCATCGCAGTCGATTACTTCACCAAGTGGGTCGAAGTCGAACCCTTTGCCAGCATCACTGGGGCCAGATGCCAGAAGTTCGTCCACAAGAGCATCCTAAACCGCTTCGGCGTCCCACAAGAGATCATTTCCGACAATGGCACCTAGTTTGAAGCCGCATCCTTCCAAGAACTCCTCCGGGAATGGGGAATTAAGCATCATTTCTACTCCGTTGCCTACCCTCAAGGTAACGGGCAAGTCGAGAATGCCAACAGAACCATAATGGAGGGCCTGAAGAAGAAACTCCAGGACGCAGGAGGCAATTGGGCCGATGAGCTCCCCAACATTTTATGGTGCTACCGTACCACACCGAGGAGAGCGACGGGTGAGACACCCTTTGCCCTATGATATGGCTTTGAGGCCAAAGCACCTATAGAGGTCGCTATACCTAGCCGACGGGTGGAGCAGTATGAACCTGAGGTTAATGAATAGAACATGAAGATCGACCTCCACCTGGTCGAAGAAAGACGTGAGCAAGGCTACATCCGGGCAGAAAACTATCGGCATCAAGTAAAATCATACTACGACGCCAAGGTACGTTCCCGAGAATTCCAAGTGGGGGACTACGTCATCCACCGAAGGGAGGCGAGCAAGCCGACGGAAGGTGGCAAGCTGGCTCTGAAATACGAAGGTCCCTACATCGTCAGTGCCATGGTGAAACCGGACACCTATAAACTTAAACACCCAAATGGGTCTAGTGTACCATGAACGTGGAATGTACATGATTTGGTGAAGTTCTATCAATAATCTGAAGGAGGCGCAGCCGGCAAAGCCCTCACTCCTTAATGGGTTATTGATCGATTACCACCCTCGGCCTCGAGCCACCTATCAATGAGAATTGTGTTCCTCTTATTTTTGAAGAATTCAAAGTAGAAAATGCTACATATTGTGTCGACCCCTTAGAGCGAAACGCTCATGTATGGCCGATAGAGCACATCGTATCGACCCCTTAGAGCGCGACGCTCAGGTATGGCCGGCGATGTCCCCAGAACGAGGGGCCCGCAAACGGCCCACGTCTTGAAATGGGAAGCTCGCCGCGTCGTTCACACGCTAAATCACAGGATGACAAGTCTGAAATCATGGTTGAGGCGACAAAAATCCTCAAACTCGGGGTAGAGAAACGGCAGTCGTCGGTAACCGACCAAAAGCCTTAGCCCGCATCATAAATAGACAATGGGACCTCCCCGAGATCATGGGACGATCCAGTAGGACTCCCTATCGGCCGAGGGAATAGCAACCCCCTCGGACGAAGCCTGAAAGAAGGATACTCCTCGCTCGAAGAAGTGGAGGAAGAAAATAAAAGAGGGACAGCCGAAGAACCGTGCACTCGCCGGCCTTGAGCGAAATCCCCAAAAATAAAAGAGGGACAACCGAAGGACCATGCACTCGTCGACCTCAAGCGAAATCTCCAAAAATAAAAGAGGGATAGCCGAAGGACCGTGCACTTGCCGGCCTAGAGCGAAATCCCCAAAAAATAAAAGAGGGACAGCCGAAGGACCGTGCACTCGCCGGCCTCGAGCGAAACCCCCAAAAATGAAAGAGGGAAGTCGATGGAACGTGCACTTGCCGTCCTCGAGAAATAAAAAAGAAATCCCCAAAATTTGACTAAGTACATATCAGTTGAATATAAGGCTAATGTTACGAAACATGGACGAAGCAATCCCATGCGCGCCAGCTAGATAGCTATAAACCAAGGCATGCACGCGCAAAAGCACTTGGGAAAATTCCCAAAGTGGCAGCCAAAGTGGCCAACAAAGGTCACAAGGCAGATAACCAGACTTAGAGATTCGAGGGAATACCCCAGCTTGGCCGAACGAGGGTCGTCACCCTCATCGGCCATGACAGAGTGAAGCAACTACGTGATCCCAAGCAACACTTAGCATATTTCAAAGTGTGGAGAAACAACAACAAAGAAGTAACAACAAACAAGATGAAGAAGACACTAAAGATAGGAGAGCCAACATATTTTCATTCAAATATTCAAAATACAAAAGGGGGGCACTACGGCCATTACGTATCAAACACAAAATGAAACGGGATCAGGCGTCTTCTTCGGTGGCATCTTGAACAAGCGTGTCATTACCATCATCGACCTTGGAGGAAGTGGCATCCACAAATATGTCATCATCTCCCCAATCTTCTTTGCCAATGTTAGAGCTCAGAATGGGGGGTTGCCTTTCCTCCGCAGGAAGCTTGACCTTGGCCTCCGGATCCCTCATCTTCGGCGGCATCTTCAGCTTAGCGGCAAATTTCTTCATCAACTTTAGCTTTGTGAAACGCCGATGGAGCCTCCGATAGATCAGTCATTGCATCCGCTGCTGGCCCATGTCGTAATAGACCAACATCTCCCTCTCAAAGTACTCCTGGCCCTAGAGACTGTTCTGGCCCCAATCTTCAAGCCTGGCCGGCACAACCTCGAAGCACCAAGGCCGGCGCTCCTCCACTTTCCAGCCTTCGGTCAAGAACTTCTCAATGACGGCATCATCAGCCTTCTCAGCAGCCTTTTCAGCCTCAACCCTGGCCTTCTCAGCCTCAACAGCATGGAGGCGAGTGGCCTCATGCGCCTCCCGTTCCTCAGAGACCTTTTTCAGAGCCTCATCCCTGTCCGAGGTCAACTGACGGGTGGTCGCATCGGCTTCGTCAGCCTTCTTCTGCAGGACCGCCACGTCATCCCGCAGCCGATCCAAGCAACTCATCGGCCGAAGCAGCCTTCTGCTCAACTTCTTTCAGCCGAGCGATTTCCTGTTGTTGCCTCTGTGGCTCTCCATCAGCATGAAGGCACCCTGCAAAACGGAATGGTTAGGACGATGATGACATCTACGATGGCGCAAAAAAAAGAGAGGGAACACGAAAACAACAGGGTATGCAAAGGAGCTTACTTGGACGAGGAGGTCTATTCCACCGTCATAGATCTTGACGTTACAAAGCCCATCAAGATAGGCTTGGTCCTCGACTGGGACGGCCTGTGAGATCACATTGTGCCCGTCAACAATCTCGTTGAACACACCCCCTTAACGGGGTACTCAACTTCGAGCTTGTAGGTCCCTCGGACCAGCTCCTTGCTAGACTTCTTCTTCCAGGAGTCTTGGACGATGAGGAGAGGCTGAGAAATAGCAGCAGACGAAGGACCCGAGGTAAGGTACACTACAGCAGCAGCGCAAGAACCTCCAACATCTTCAACCGGAACAGTCAGGGCTCCGGCATTTGAAACAATTGAAGGAGAAGCCCCCTTTGACTTCTTGGCAGGCTGCATACCAGCCTAAGTCAACTTCTTCTGGCCGTCATCCGCTGGCCGCTTCTTCTTCGGCTGGGTGGAGGGCTTCTTCGGCTATTCAGCGCTCGGCTGTGCCCCACTCGCCGCTGCTAGCTTTGCATCCTCCTTGGCGACCATTTCCGCTTGGGCTTTCACCTTAGCCCTGTTCATGACGGATCTGCGGTCCATCACAAAGTCTGCACCAAAGAGAAATAAACATTAAGTAAAGCAAAGAAAAGGAAGGGGATCAAAGACGTTGGGAAGGCATTACCGTCGGCTTCGACAGGCAAGCCCAAGTCCGGACCATCGGCCTCCTCAAACATCGTGGTCATCTTCGGCCATATGTCGACGTCGTCTTCTTCGTTGCCATACACAAAATACCTCACGAAGCCGAGGGCGGCCATCTTATACTCCGTGATGTAATCTTTCACGCTCCTCGGCCCGCCCTTCAGGAATGCCTCCACCTGGGCATCAATGAGCACACTCTTCGGTGCATCATGAAGATTGAATTTCCTGGTATGGCCGAGGGAAGGGAACTTGGTACCCCCTTCGCCTAACGACACAAAAATGAACTTACTCTTCCAGCCATGGATGAACGTAGGAAGGTTAGTGAAAGTCCTCTTGTTCTTCACCTACTGATGGTTGGCAGGGGTGGAGACAGGGAGGGGCTGGAGGGGGCTTTGGCCCCTGCAAGAAAAAAATTCTTTAGTATATATTATGTATAAATACTTTGAATGTAGAGAAAACATGTTGATATTTTAAACTTTGGCCCCGATAATGTAAAATTCTCAAAGCTCGGCCCCCTTGACCATTAAATTCTGGCTCCGCCACTGAAGGTTGGCATAGCCGGCACAATTCTTGTGGCTGCCTCGGCTTATCTGGTACAGGTTCATGAAGAGCGCCTTCGTCGGCGGGAAACCCAACTCATCGCAACGCAGCAGAAACCCGACAATTAATGATTAAGAATTCGGGGTAACCAGGGCCGAAGGAAGCTCCACCATATCCAGATCCTCCGTGATGAATGGATGAAGGGGGAACCTCATCCCCTTAGCGAAACTCATGGGGTATACCCCAAAATAACCCGGCGGGGGATGAAGTACGTGGTCCGTCGGCTTGGGGGCCCTAACCCTACCAAACAGCCCCACATACATCTGGGCAACCAAGTACTTGGCTGCGCTGCTCTGCGGCCTAATGATAAAGACGTTATTGAGATCCAAGTAGGAGAATGTCGGACCTTTCTTCGGCTGGCGCCTTCTCTTCGGCGGTGCATTCCCCTTGATGGCAGAAACTGGCTTTGGACACGGAATAGGGGCCGAGGTAGAAGCTCCGTCCATGGCACGCGAGGCAGAAACGTCCTCACCCTCGGACGACGAGTCGGCTTCCTCGTCTACGCTCTCCTCGTCCACCTGCTCACCTGATCTGAGTGGGCTCAACACCTCAATCTCCTCGCAACACTCCTCCACCACTTGGTAATCAAGGGACTTAGCTGAAACTTCATCATCGTATGGGTAGTACTCATCGTCTAAAGTCTTCATTGTAACAACTAATGAAGCTCTAAGAGGCGTTACTTTGGATCTAAGGGTGACTTGTTGAATAACACTAGATTAAAGCTTAAGGAAGCAAAGTATACAAGAAACGGAGGAAAGAGTGATGAACTGACCTTTGAAGTTTTGAAGGGGGTGAAGAACACTGATGAACACATTCTCTCTAGAAAATACGGCAGCACTTCGTTAGCTCAGGTTGCAAATGAGCACCTCGCTTCGGAGGGGAGGGGGATTTATAGAACTCCCTCCAACGGTCACTACACGTGGTGCTCCCTCAGTGGTCACATGAACGGCACCCACCCCAAGGCCCAATGAAGTGTTACCGCTACAACAATGGGCCAGGCCCACTTCGGGAACCATCAGCCCAATGGTAAACCCAACGGTTCAGCACAGCAAAATAAGCTACACTTACAACGGCCAGAACATTCAACGGTCACGCTACCAGGTTACACCTACATTGGCATCTTAATAGCTCGCCCCATATCAGAATGCCACCTCGGCACCAGAAACTTCAAGAGGACCCATACCGGCAACACATCTCCCCAACAACATGGCCCCTTCAACAACCACAAAATGATAGTGGATAACAACCCATGTAGCCATCGGCCCTCGTATAAAACCTACAGTTGATAATCTCTTGAAAGCGACCTGCGTCCAAGGGTTCTCCCACAGGGTTACCTTGGTCAGGAATCGCCAAGTGGTTGGATTCAGGGTAAGTACTAGGATCCCGCTTCGGCCTGGGGATTTTATTTTACTCCTTCACCCCTCACTCATCTTCGGCCTGAAGTAGTGGGGGACTGGGGGACTACACCAGCCTCAAAACACAAGCAAAGATGAAATTAAAAATCCAAAAAAACTACACTAGCCTGAAAACACAAGCAAGGATGAAATTAAAAATCCAAAAAACACACAAGTACACAACTGCAACAAAATCATATCATCTATGCACCATAACGTCCAGGACCTGGTGGTGCACCCTCGGCCGCAGCAAGATAAGCAAGCAAGAAAGCAAAAGGCTCACCTCACAAAACATGACACTGGGAACCCCAACGACCTTGGGTCATGTACTCCATGCTCGGCCAAGACAGGACATTCATCGTCCACAAATCATGGACACACAACACCCGTTGGTCCAAGGTAATTGGCACCCTCAAGGCCATAGACACCAAACTACGAATGATACCGCTTTGGCCTGGAGCACTAGAAGCAACCATGGTGCCTCCTCGGCCAGAAACACAAGACGTGTCTGACAACGACCAAAGAGAAGAAAGGTCACCCTCAAGGGCTAATCAAATCGAAGACGCGTATCGGCAACTAATACAGTACACTCATCGTCCCCAAACAAACAAGCGCACACCATCAGCGGAACAAGGACCTCCTTCGTCTTCAACGGGGAACACAACGGCCAACATATAAAATAACCACAGCGCCCCTGCATCGGCCTAAAACATCAAAACTGCAGAAATCTACTCTCCTTCACTTCGTCTGCATCTCAGCTTAGAGAGTGGGGGACTCCTGATGGAGTATATGGGTCCAGGCCCCAGGACCCACATACTCAAAAGAATAGGAGGCACGACTGGCACCCAGTGGGACCTCCGTCGGCCAGATGGCCCTCCATCAGCCGAAAGAAGTCAACTCAGAATATGATCCAGAAACCAAAAGAACCGGGTGTCCCCGTCGGCCATGCCTCCGTCGGCCAGACCCTCGTCGGCCACAGAGAGCTCACACAACAAGATTTCATACTTAGTTGTTTTTACATACTTTGTACTCGGGCCAGTAGTGGCCCTATTGTAAATGGGCCTCCCAAGCCCAAGACTTGGGAGCCCAGCCCACATTTTCTCTATAAATACTCCTCTTGGGAGTAGTTGTAGGGGGTTCACAAATCATTTATTGCAAGTATTTACTGCACTTCTCTCTCTAGCTCTCACTTCTCTCTAGATAATTACTCTATCAACACGTTTTCGGCAAAAATGGGTATCGGAACCCGTATTATAACCTGCGCCAGTTCACCCCCAGACGGAGCCGGTTCACCATGCATTTTATATGCCCATATCTTGTACGAAATGCAGTCTTCGGTATATCTTTCTCTGCGATCCTCACCTGATGGTAGCCGGATCGAAGATCAATCTTGGAAAATATACCCGCTCCCTTCAGTTGATCGAACAGGTCATCTATGCGAGGTAGCATGTACTTGTTTTTGATGGTCGCGTTGTTTAGTTCCCTGTAATCGATGCAGAGTCTCAGACTCCCATCCTTCTTCTTCACAAATAAGACCGGAGCGCCCCAAGGTGAGACACTCGGTTTGATGTAACCTTTCTCCAACAGTTCCTCGAGTTGTTCTTTTAGCTCTTGCATCTCCTTCGGTGCCATTCAATATGGTGCTTTTGAGATGGGTCCGGTGCCTGGCATTAGATCTACTGAAAACTCAACTTCCCTCTCTGGCGGCATCCCCGGAATTTCTTCTAGAAACACGTCCGGAAATTCATTGACCACAGGGATTTGGTCAATGGTTGGACTCTCGGACGTCAAGTCTTTGATCATGCACAAGAAAACCTCATACCCCTTCCGGACGTATCGTTTGACTTGTTGCATGGTTGCCAGCTTCACGCCTGGCCTAGATGTGACCGTTTTGTAGGATATACGTTTCTTATTGGGTCCTCTCAAGACCACCTTTTGTTCATCACATAGGATTTTGGCTTTATATTTCCCTAGCCAGTCCATACCCAACACCACGTCGATATCCTCCAAGTCAAACTGGATTAGATCTCCGGGTAGTTCAGTATCGGATATGACTATGGAAATTTTGGAGAAAACATTCCCACACGCTACAACTTTGTTGGATGCCGTTTTTACATTAAGATTAAGTTTAGAGCTAGGTTCTAGCTTTGACTTTTCCACAAATTTTGAGGCTATAAAACTGTGGGAAGCACCCGAATCAAATAGTACAAAAGCAGGTGTGGAGTTTACAAGGAAGGTACCTGACACCACATCGTGCGCATTTGCTTGAGCCTGGTTCATGACGTAAATCCGGCCTTGGGTGTTGTTCTGCCCTCCCTGGCCCGGATTACGGTTGGCCTCCGCTGGGCGGTTTCCAGGATTACCACGGTTGTTGTTGGCATGATTAACCCCACCCTCGGCTTGGTTGTTTCCCTGGTTTTGTCCCTGGTTCGTGGGTTTCCTGCACTCGTATGCCCGATGTCCCAAGAGGTTACAGTTGCGACACCTCACCGCATTTCCCGCACAATCCTTCCCGGGATGGTTGTTTGGGCATAATTTGCATCTATGGTGTCGCATCTGAGTTGGCTGGTTTCTGCCCTGCCCCTGGTTTTGGAAATTTCCTCCACCTTGATTGATTTGCCTTTGCTCAGGGCGGTCGGTTCTGGCCTTCTTTTGTTGCTGATCCACCTCAGCATTCTTCCGATCTCTCTTATGGGCTTCTCTCTCCTTCTGGTGTACTAGATAGTACTTACCAGCCTTCCTATAAGCTTCGTTCAAATTCCGCGGTTCCGCTACTGTCACGAACTTTTGGGCCCCGAAGTTAAGCCCATTAACAAACCTGCGGGTCATACTAGCCTCTGTCGACACCAGGTCCTTGGCAAAACGAGCCAGTTGGACGAATTTCGTGTGGTACTCCTGAACAGTCAGGTCACCTTGTTTAAAGTTGACAAATTCTTCATAATTTGCTTCCTTCACGTGATCTGGGTAGAAGCGATCCCGCAATGCCACTATGAAGTCCTCCCAATCGAAGCCCGGTTGCCCGAGAAGTGCTGGTCCGTTGGCGGCCCACCAGTGGTCCGCTTCTTGGTGCAGATAATACACTGCAATATTCACCCGTTGCTCCGACGGGCAATTTAGTGAATCAAAGAGCTTGTCGAAGGTGCGGATCCAGTCCTCCAAGATAAGGTGGTCCTCCTCGCCCAAGTATTTTGGAGGGTTCCGTCCGGCTACCTTTGTTGCGTAGTCGATCCCAGGGTTTTGGGGTTGAGCTGCTCTGATGAGCTGCGCCATTCGCTGGACAGTTTGGGCCAGCTCGTCGACAGTTGGGGTCGCATGGATGTCTCTTCTCGGCGGCATGACTCTTAATAAAGAAAACGTGTACTAAGTTCTAAGGCATGCATAAGACTTCTACGTTATACAAGTTCTCTACTATCTTCAAACAGATAAACACATACAGAGGATCTTACTTACTCCACATACTTCACATAAGCACGAATTTCATGCATTTCATAACTCAAAAATTTCGCAAAGGTTTCTCCCTCTCAGCGCGTCCTAAAAGGTCTTTTTCCTAGTATGTTAATTCTCCTAATTTTACAAAAACATTTTGAAAAATCCTCGCATTGAAACTATAGTTTTCGTCAAAGATTTCGAACAACGAAGTATCAGCACAAGGAGAAATTCCCAGTTAGTTGGACGAGCGCAAGACTCAATTAGGCACCAACTAGCTTTGACTGTTATCGTCTTTGTGACAGAATTCCTCCCTACGACCTATTACCTCGTGTTCTAGTCCCTTCGGAAAACCTGGCTCTGATACCAATTTGTAACACCCCTAAATTTCCCGCCCAAAACATTGATATATTTAAAAGAAATACTTTATTCATTCATCAAAGAGTTGAAGAAATACAGCGGAAGTCTAAAAGGGAAATGAGTGTTACCGCCACATTCGGTCATCTCTTAACCGAATGCACAGGCAACTCAAAGTAAAACAATAAAAACTAATGTAATAATAAGTAAATGTTTGTTTTATGACTAGATTTAACTAAAGCATCTTCTAATTCGCACTCAAGCTCGAGCAATCCGTCAATCCACATAGGTATCCAACTCATCACCTGATAAAATTTAAGGGAGCAGAGAGAGACAAGAAAAATAACAAAAATTAGCTTTAGAGCTAAGTAAGTACTACCCAACCCCGTAAAATAATCAGGTTTGGCTAAAAATAGATTTTTATATAATAATATATATAAATACTCACACCATCAAAATTCTTTTCACTTTGATTTTTCTTAAAATTACTTCTTTACTAAAATCTTAAACTTCTCTTGGAAAATCTCTTAGTAATTCTTCTCTTTAAACTTCTTAAGAAAACCACTTCTTCTCTAACTTCCTAGTAATTTAGAAGGGCGGTGCTTAACCTTTCGGTAGAGCCCGGTGGACCGTGGTTACGGACGGCCACCCCGAACAAGTGCCGGTACCACAACTGCTCTGTTGGAAACGAAACGACTACCTTAAGTGTGCACACCCCCTAAAAGGGATTCCAAGCCCTCCGAGTAGTAAGTCATCCCGAGTGGTCGGAACCCAACCACCCCAATTCTAAAATTTTTGAATGATTAGGGACTACTACTATAACTTCTTCTTAAAAGGGATCATAGATCCAAATCTCACTTAAAAGGGATCATAGATCCAAATCTTACTTAAAAGGGATCATAGATCCAAATCTTGCTTAAAAGGGATCATAGATCCAAACTGTACTTCTTAGTAGTAGTAGCTCTAATCACCCTCCACATTTATCCGGATGTGGAAAAACCGACACCTCGGATTACTCCCGAGATGCTATCTTCTTGTAAATTTTATCTTCGCTTAATAATACTTCAAAAATATTTCTTAATTTCTCTAAAAAGTCTTGAAGGTATTTAAAAATATTTAATACCCCAAAAGTACTTGATTTATACTCCTTAACTACCATATATATAATATCTTCTCAAAATCACATGCACAAAATTCACAAATCACACTTAATCACATAATGCATAATAAGCATATAATACGAGGAAACAATTTTGGATTGGCAGAGAAACTTACCTTAAGTCCTGATGCTCCTAGTTATCCTCCTCTAATCCGGTCTCTAGATAATCACCTTTTTAATTAAATATGATAAATTAGTCACTTATTCTATTTGTAATTACTTTACCCGATTTTCCCCTTTTATTTTATTATTCGCATAAACTTTGGTTAATCATTTTTTATTAATCAAATTACCTTATTAATTCAGCCATTAATTACAATATTTGAATTCTAATATTAAATAAAATATCCGAATTTTATTGACTACAACATCCATTTTTTATTTAATAATCACCATTAATTTTCTCTAATTATTATCTAATTACTTTATTTTCATAACCGAAAATATTTATTTTCCTTATTTTATTCAAACATTATTTTTAGTCCAGAATATTATTTTTCAACCTCAGTGATTTATTTATTTCACCATTAATACTAATATTTCCTTATTTAATTACTTAACTAGTTTTATATGGCTTAATTTAAATAAATAGACTAAGAATTGACTTTATAAATTAGTAACCGTCCATAAATATATTTTGGGTCTATATTAGACCTAGGTTGTCCAGATATCTATTTTATAATTATTTCCCATAATTATTCCCTTAATTTCATATATCTATTAACCGGTTTAATTACAATTAAATATACTAAACCTTATTTTTATTAATTATAAATGGTCCATAAGGTCCTAGTTAGTCATATATTTATCCTAGTTTACTCCATTATTTATTTCATAATTATTTTCGTCATTTAGTTAATTATTTACTAAATGTGTATAAATTGGCCTAATTACCATTAAATCAATTAAAAATAGCTAAAAATATTATTTTCCAATTCTGGTTGGTCCGAATATGTATATTTATACTAGGTATTTAATTTATATTTTTCCAGATTTTATTTATTTCATTTACTATTTTATTTTTAATTTTTATTGCAACTGGGCCGAAATGGCCCATTTATAATTTTTTCTGACCCAACCTGAAAAGGCCCAAAAGACAGACCCAGCAATTGCTGGGTTGTCTTCTTCCCCAGGTCGCCGGAAAACGGGAAGAAAGAAGGGGGAGGGGCTAACCGCGTCGGACGGGCGAACTGTGGTGACAGAGCACTCCCTCGGGACGGCGGAGGTCTGAGATGGTCCGGCGGTGGCGGTGGCAGCTCTCTTTTCCTGCTCCGTTTCCCGTCGCAAAATCAGTCCGGCGAATACTCCGGCGAGCTTGTTCTCCCTACTCCGACGTCCGTTTTCCACGATTCTTTCTCCGTTGGATTCGTCTCGCGAAGGGGAAGGTTTGAGAAGTATTTTCAAGGCTTAGTTCTAGCTAAAACGATGGGTCGCAATTTTATATATATATACGTATATATGTATGTATTGCTCAGATTTTGGGATGAAGAAAACGCAGGTTCTGGCCTATTATTTATAGGGAAAGATGAGGGTTTTAGGCTGAGATGTTAGAGTTGGAGTTGGATTTAATCAATTTCGTTTTTTTTTTTCTTTTTGAAGTTGCCGGCCAACAAATTACGTATAGTATTGTAATTAGGTTAGGTAGTTGAATATGTATTATAGTAGGAGTATAGTATTATAGTTAGGTTATAGTAGTTTATTTAGGAGTATAGTAATTATATTTAGGTTAGGTAGCTTAGTTTAGTTATATTACGTATGTAATATTACTTAGGTTATACTACTATTACTACGTACGTATATCTATATATATATATATATATATATATATATGTATTAAGATTATTTTAATTATTTAGTTTATATTTTGTATATTATACAATCTAAAATAGTTATATAAAAATTAATTTTATACTAAAACATAACTTCTATTATCGGGCCATTTTTATCTGATTAAAAAGTCGTAAACTTGGAAATTTTCTGTCTGGTTTACTTGTTTAATAAAATGTTGTTCCTATTACTGAAATATTTTTATCTGACTAAAACGTCATAAATTTTGAAATTTTATCTGTTTAGAATTTTACAACTGTTGAATTTTTTGTCTGACTCAATTAATTATTAAAATGTTATTTTCGTAAAAATTTTATCTGACTAATAAAAATTATTTTTATTTTTTTTATTTAAATTTTTGAAGTGTCACATTCTACCCTTCTTAAAAGATGTTTCGTCCCGAAACATTAACTTAATCCAAGTACTCAAATTCTCAAGTATTACATTCTACCCCCCTTAAAGAGAGGTTACGTCCTCGTAACTAATATTTTACCTTAGTCAAATAACTCTGGATAACGTTTGCGCATATCCTCTTCAGTCTCCCATGTGGCATTTTCGGCCAAATGGTTAGACCACAACACCTTCACCATCTTAACCGCTTTTCTTCTAGTCTCACGAGTCTTAGTATCCAAAATCTGGATCGGCCTCTCCTCGTAAGTCAACGATTCATCCAACTCGACCACCTAAGAAAGTCGAGGTTAGATGTGATACTTGGATCTAATTACCATAAGGTTACGATTCGTACCTCGGGGCTAAGAATATGGGATTCGTCGCGGACATACTTCTTCAATTGGGAGATATGAAAGACATTGTGTACCTACGCATAACACACTTTAGTATTTGAGAGATATTTACTAAGGTATTCACTATCGAGCGGTTATAGTATGTTATACCTTAGCCAACTCGGTGGGTAGAGCTAGACGATATGCCACTCTTCCCACTCGCTCGAGGATGTCATATGGGCCAATGAACCTCGGGCTTAGCTTTCCCTTCTTTCCAAATCTCATTACTCCCTTGGTCGGGGAGACTCTGAGTAGGACTTTCTCTCCCGCTTCGAATTCGGCTGGCTTCCTTCCCAAGTCTGCATAAGACTTCTGACGATCTTGTGCAGCTTTCATCCTTGCTTGAATCATCTTCACTTTCTCTATGGTGTCTTGGAGGTAATCCGGCCCTAACACCACTTGATCTTCCATGTCACTCCAGCATAGTGGGCTTCTACACTTTTGACCATATAGAGCTTCGTACGGGGCCATTTTAATACTGGCGTGGTAACTATTGTTGTAAGAAAACTCTATTAAGTCTAAGTGTTCGTCCCACGATCCTTGTAGGTCTAACATACATGCTCTCAGCATGTCCTCGAGTGTTTGGATGGTTCGCTCCGTTTGTCCATCAGTCATTGGGTGAAATGCAGTACTCAGCTTCAGCTTCGTCCCCATAGCAGCTTGCAACTCCTTCCAGAATTGAGATAGGAATCTGGAATCTCGGTCAGAAACAATGTCTTGAGGAACTCCATGGTACTTAATCACGTGCTTGATGTAAGCTCGGGCTAACTTCTACATGCTCCAAGTCTCGTTCATCGGGATAAAGCGAGCGGTCTTTGTTAACCGATCGACTATAACCCAAATTTTGTCATGGCTAGACTTGGTTAGGGGTAAGCCCCCAACAAAGTCCATGGAGATGGAATCCCACTTCCATTTTGGTACTTCCAAGGATTGCACGAGTCCCTTGCGCTTGCAACGTTCGGCTTTCACCTTCTGGCAGTTCAAGCATCGAGCCACGAATTCAGCTACCTCTTTCTTCATGTTCGGCCATCAAAAATTCTTTTTGATGTCTTTGTAGAGTTTGTCGCCTCCAGGGTGCACCGAGTAGGGCGTGTTGTGCCCTTCCTCCATGATTTTCTTCTTAAGCTCTTCGCATTTCATCGGAACACACCATCTTCCTTTGTGTCGAATGCTCCCGTCTTCGTGCAGTTTGAATGGTCCGTTCACGCCATTTGTCATACCGGCTCGGATTCTGTCCAACTTGATGTCTCCAGGTTGCCCTTCTCGAATTTCGTCGAGAATAGACGGGGTAACGGTCATGGTGAGTAACCGCGTTTCCTGATCTACCTTTCCGAAATCCCGAACTTCCAAGTCTAGCTTCTGAAAGTCCCGATATAGCTCATCAGGAAGTATCCATGTTGCTTTGCAGGAGTGAGTTGATTTTCGGCTCAATGCGTCGGCAACTACGTTTGCTTTCCCTTCATGGTACTGGATCTCTAAGTCGTAGTCTTTGACGAGTTCTAGCCAGCGTCTCTGTCTCATGTTAAGCTCCTTTTGGGTGAAGATGTACTTCAGGCTCTTGTGGTCGGTGTAAACTTTACAGTGTACCCCATAGAGATAGTGCCTCCACAGCTTTAGAGCAAAGATAACCGCTGCCAGTTCTAAGTCATGAGTCGGATAGTTGACCTCATGTGTCTTCAGTTGCCTTGATGCGTAGCCCACCACTTTGCCGTTTTGCATCAATACGCAACCCAATCCCTTTAAACAAGCATCGGTGTAAATCTCGAACCCTTCAGTCCCAGATGGTAGGGTCAAGATAGGTGCAGTTGTTAATCTTTGCTTCAGCTCTTGGAAAGCTTTCTTGCACTCATCACTCCATATGAACTTCGTGGTCTTCTTCGTGAGATTAGTCAAAGGTTTTGCTATCTTTGAGAAATCCTTCACGAATCTGCGATAATAGCCTGCCAAACCTAGAAAGCTCCGGACCTCTGTCACGGTTGTGGGTGCAGGCCAGTTTATCACTGCTTCGATCTTGGATGGATCAACGGATACACCTTCATGAGTGATAATATGGCCCAAGAATGCGACCCGGTCCTTCCAGAAATCACACTTTGAGAGTTTGGCGTAAAGCTGATTTTCTCTCAAAGTCTGCAGGACGAGCCTCAGATGTTCTTCGTGATCCTTCTCGTTCTTCGAGTACACCAAAATATCATCAATAAACACTACCACAAATGTGTCAAGGTATGGGCGAAATACACGGTTCATTAAGTCCATGAATACTGCTGGTGCGTTGGTTAAACCAAACGGCATCACGGTGAACTCATAATGCCCATATCTTGTACGAAATGCAGTCTTCGGTATATCTTTCTCTGCGATCCTCACCTGATGGTAGCCGGATCGAAGATCAATCTTGGAAAATATACCCGCTCCCTTCAGTTGATCGAACAGGTCATCTATGCGAGGTAGCATGTACTTGTTTTTGATGGTCGCGTTGTTTAGTTCCCTGTAATCGATGCAGAGTCTCAGACTCCCATCCTTCTTCTTCACAAATAAGACCGGAGCGCCCCAAGGTGAGACACTCGGTTTGATGTAACCTTTCTCCAACAGTTCCTCGAGTTGTTCTTTTAGCTCTTGCATCTCCTTCGGTGCCATTCAATATGGTGCTTTTGAGATGGGTCCGGTGCCTGGCATTAGATCTACTGAAAACTCAACTTCCCTCTCTGGCGGCATCCCCGGAATTTCTTCTAGAAACACGTCCGGAAATTCATTGACCACAGGGATTTGGTCAATGGTTGGACTCTCGGACGTCAAGTCTTTGATCATGCACAAGAAAACCTCATACCCCTTCCGGACGTATCGTTTGACTTGTTGCATGGTTGCCAGCTTCACGCCTGGCCTAGATGTGACCGTTTTGTAGGATATACGTTTCTTATTGGGTCCTCTCAAGACCACCTTTTGTTCATCACATAGGATTTTGGCTTTATATTTCCCTAGCCAGTCCATACCCAACACCACGTCGATATCCTCCAAGTCAAACTGGATTAGATCTCCGGGTAGTTCAGTATCGGATATGACTATGGAAATTTTGGAGAAAACATTCCCACACGCTACAACTTTGTTGGATGCCGTTTTTACATTAAGATTAAGTTTAGAGCTAGGTTCTAGCTTTGACTTTTCCACAAATTTTGAGGCTATAAAACTGTGGGAAGCACCCGAATCAAATAGTACAAAAGCAGGTGTGGAGTTTACAAGGAAGGTACCTGACACCACATCGTGCGCATTTGCTTGAGCCTGGTTCATGACGTAAATCCGGCCTTGGGTGTTGTTCTGCCCTCCCTGGCCCGGATTACGGTTGGCCTCCGCTGGGCGGTTTCCAGGATTACCACGGTTGTTGTTGGCATGATTAACCCCACCCTCGGCTTGGTTGTTTCCCTGGTTTTGTCCCTGGTTCGTGGGTTTCCTGCACTCGTATGCCCGATGTCCCAAGAGGTTACAGTTGCGACACCTCACCGCATTTCCCGCACAATCCTTCCCGGGATGGTTGTTTGGGCATAATTTGCATCTATGGTGTCGCATCTGAGTTGGCTGGTTTCTGCCCTGCCCCTGGTTTTGGAAATTTCCTCCACCTTGATTGATTTGCCTTTGCTCAGGGCGGTCGGTTCTGGCCTTCTTTTGTTGCTGATCCACCTCAGCATTCTTCCGATCTCTCTTATGGGCTTCTCTCTCCTTCTGGTGTACTAGATAGTACTTACCAGCCTTCCTATAAGCTTCGTTCAAATTCCGCGGTTCCGCTACTGTCACGAACTTTTGGGCCCCGAAGTTAAGCCCATTAACAAACCTGCGGGTCATACTAGCCTCTGTCGACACCAGGTCCTTGGCAAAACGAGCCAGTTGGACGAATTTCGTGTGGTACTCCTGAACAGTCAGGTCACCTTGTTTAAAGTTGACAAATTCTTCATAATTTGCTTCCTTCACGTGATCTGGGTAGAAGCGATCCCGCAATGCCACTATGAAGTCCTCCCAATCGAAGCCCGGTTGCCCGAGAAGTGCTGGTCCGTTGGCGGCCCACCAGTGGTCCGCTTCTTGGTGCAGATAATACACTGCAATATTCACCCGTTGCTCCGACGGGCAATTTAGTGAATCAAAGAGCTTGTCGAAGGTGCGGATCCAGTCCTCCAAGATAAGGTGGTCCTCCTCGCCCAAGTATTTTGGAGGGTTCCGTCCGGCTACCTTTGTTGCGTAGTCGATCCCAGGGTTTTGGGGTTGAGCTGCTCTGATGAGCTGCGCCATTCGCTGGACAGTTTGGGCCAGCTCGTCGACAGTTGGGGTCGCATGGATGTCTCTTCTCGGCGGCATGACTCTTAATAAAGAAAACGTGTACTAAGTTCTAAGGCATGCATAAGACTTCTACGTTATACAAGTTCTCTACTATCTTCAAACAGATAAACACATACAGAGGATCTTACTTACTCCACATACTTCACATAAGCACGAATTTCATGCATTTCATAACTCAAAAATTTCGCAAAGGTTTCTCCCTCTCAGCGCGTCCTAAAAGGTCTTTTTCCTAGTATGTTAATTCTCCTAATTTTACAAAAACATTTTGAAAAATCCTCGCATTGAAACTATAGTTTTCGTCAAAGATTTCGAACAACGAAGTTTCAGCACAAGGAGAAATTCCCAGTTAGTTGGACGAGCGCAAGACTCAATTAGGCACCAACTAGCTTTGACTGTTATCGTCTTTGTGACAGAATTCCTCCCTACGACCTATTACCTCGTGTTCTAGTCCCTTCGGAAAACCTGGCTCTGATACCAATTTGTAACACCCCTAAATTTCCCGCCCAAAACATTGATATATTTAAAAGAAATACTTTATTCATTCATCAAAGAGTTGAAGAAATACAGCGGAAGTCTAAAAGGGAAATGAGTGTTACCGCCACATTCGGTCATCTCTTAACCGAATGCACAGGCAACTCAAAGTAAAACAATAAAAACTAATGTAATAATAAGTAAATGTTTGTTTTATGACTAGATTTAACTAAGGCATCTTCTAATTCGCACTCAAGCTCGAGCAATCCGTCAATCCACATAGGTATCCAACTCATCACCTGATAAAATTTAAGGGAGCAGAGAGAGACAAGAAAAATAACAAAAATTAGCTTTAGAGCTAAGTAAGTACTACCCAACCCCGTAAAATAATCAGGTTTGGCTAAAAATAGATTTTTATATAATAATATATAAAAATACTCACACCATCAAAATTCTTTTCACTTTGATTTTTCTTAAAATTACTTCTTTACTAAAATCTTAAACTTCTCTTGGAAAATCTCTTAGTAATTCTTCTCTTTAAACTTCTTAAGAAAACCACTTCTTCTCTAACTTCCTAGTAATTTAGAAGGGCGGTGCTTAACCTTTCGGTAGAGCCCGGTGGACCGTGGTTACGGACGGCCACCCCGAACAAGTGCCGGTACCACAACTGCTCTGTTGGAAACGAAACGACTACCTTAAGTGTGCACACCCCCTAAAAGGGATTCCAAGCCCTCCGAGTAGTAAGTCATCCCGAGTGGTCGGAACCCAACCACCCCAATTCTAAAATTTTTGAATGATTAGGGACTACTACTATAACTTCTTCTTAAAAGGGATCATAGATCCAAATCTCACTTAAAAGGGATCATAGATCCAAATCTTACTTAAAAGGGATCATAGATCCAAATCTTGCTTAAAAGGGATCATAGATCCAAACTGTACTTCTTAGTAGTAGTAGCTCTAATCACCCTCCACATTTATCCGGATGTGGAAAAACCGACACCTCGGATTACTCCCGAGATGCTATCTTCTTGTAAATTTTATCTTCGCTTAATAATACTTCAAAAATATTTCTTAATTTCTCTAAAAAGTCTTGAAGGTATTTAAAAATATTTAATACCCCAAAAGTACTTGATTTATACTCCTTAACTACCATATATATAATATCTTCTCAAAATCACATGCACAAAATTCACAAATCACACTTAATCACATAATGCATAATAAGCATATAATACGAGGAAACAATTTTGGATTGGCAGAGAAACTTACCTTAAGTCCTGATGCTCCTAGTTATCCTCCTCTAATCCGGTCTCTAGATAATCACCTTTTTAATTAAATATGATAAATTAGTCACTTATTCTATTTGTAATTACTTTACCCGATTTTCCCCTTTTATTTTATTATTCGCATAAACTTTGGTTAATCATTTTTTATTAATCAAATTACCTTATTAATTCAGCCATTAATTACAATATTTGAATTCTAATATTAAATAAAATATCCGAATTTTATTGACTACAACATCCATTTTTTATTTAATAATCACCATTAATTTTCTCTAATTATTATCTAATTACTTTATTTTCATAACCGAAAATATTTATTTTCCTTATTTTATTCAAACATTATTTTTAGTCCAGAATATTATTTTTCAACCTCAGTGATTTATTTATTTCACCATTAATACTAATATTTCCTTATTTAATTACTTAACTAGTTTTATATGGCTTAATTTAAATAAATAGACTAAGAATTGACTTTATAAATTAGTAACCGTCCATAAATATATTTTGGGTCTATATTAGACCTAGGTTGTCCAGATATCTATTTTATAATTATTTCCCATAATTATTCCCTTAATTTCATATATCTATTAACCGGTTTAATTACAATTAAATATACTAAACCTTATTTTTATTAATTATAAATGGTCCATAAGGTCCTAGTTAGTCATATATTTATCCTAGTTTACTCCATTATTTATTTCATAATTATTTTCGTCATTTAGTTAATTATTTACTAAATGTGTATAAATTGGCCTAATTACCATTAAATCAATTAAAAATAGCTAAAAATATTATTTTCCAATTCTGGTTGGTCCGAATATGTATATTTATACTAGGTATTTAATTTATATTTTTCCAGATTTTATTTATTTCATTTACTATTTTATTTTTAATTTTTATTGCAACTGGGCCGAAATGGCCCATTTATAATTTTTTCTGGCCCAACCTGAAAAGGCCCAAAAGACAGACCCAGCAATTGCTGGGTTGTCTTCTTCCCCAGGTCGCCGGAAAATGGGAAGAAAGAAGGGGGAGGGGCTAACCGCGTCGGACGGGCGAACTGTGGTGACAGAGCACTCCCTCGGGACGGCGGAGGTCTGAGATGGTCCGGCGGCGGCGGTGGCAGCTCTCTTTTCCTGCTCCGTTTCCCGTCGCAAAATCAGTCCGGCGAATACTCCGGCGAGCTTGTTCTCCCTACTCCGACGTCCGTTTTCCACGATTCTTTCTCCGTTGGATTCGTCTCGCGAAGGGGAAGGTTTGAGAAGTATTTTCAAGGCTTAGTTCTAGCTAAAACGATGGGTCGCAATTTTATATATATATACGTATATATGTATGTATTGCTCAGATTTTGGGATGAAGAA
Organism: Cuscuta europaea; assembly: GCA_945859875.1. Lineage (NCBI taxonomy): Eukaryota > Viridiplantae > Streptophyta > Magnoliopsida > Solanales > Convolvulaceae > Cuscuta > Cuscuta europaea. Next base: position 4,395,323 of record CAMAPE010000054.1, on the reverse strand, counting down.
AACGCAGGTTCTGGCCTATTATTTATAGGGAAAGATGAGGGTTTTAGGCTGAGATGTTAGAGTTGGAGTTGGATTTAATCAATTTCGTTTTTTTTTCTTTTTGAAGTTGCCGGCCAACAAATTACGTATAGTATTGTAATTAGGTTAGGTAGTTGAATATGTATTATAGTAGGAGTATAGTATTATAGTTAGGTTATAGTAGTTTATTTAGGAGTATAGTAATTATATTTAGGTTAGGTAGCTTAGTTTAGTTATATTACGTATGTAATATTACTTAGGTTATACTACTATTACTACGTACGTATATCTATATATATATATATATATATGTATTAAGATTATTTTAATTATTTAGTTTATATTTTGTATATTATACAATCTAAAATAGTTATATAAAAATTAATTTTATACTAAAACATAACTTCTATTATCGGGCCATTTTTATCTGATTAAAAAGTCGTAAACTTGGAAATTTTCTGTCTGGTTTACTTGTTTAATAAAATGTTGTTCCTATTACTGAAATATTTTTATCTGACTAAAACGTCATAAATTTTGAAATTTTATCTGTTTAGAATTTTACAACTGTTGAATTTTTTGTCTGACTCAATTAATTATTAAAATGTTATTTTCGTAAAATTTTTATCTGACTAATAAAAATTATTTTTATTTTTTTTTATTTAAATTTTTGAAGTGTCACATTCTACCCTTCTTAAAAGATGTTTCGTCCCGAAACATTAACTTAATCCAAGTACTCAAATTCTCAAGTATTACAGATAGGACTTTTCATCTCAGTTATTATAGTCAAAAAAATTGGCCTACAACCAAACAGAGTTATTATTTCATTTAATTACCGTTTAAACTTTAAATATATAGCCTCACTTTACCTTATAACAATCTACGTACATTCATAAATTATGTGGTGTAAAAGCACATTGATATTAAACTGGGATAACTCCTGGACATAAACTAGTATATCTTCTGTATCTAAGATCTATATCTATATATACATAAGTGTAATACATAGTCTTATTTTAACTTCTATCTTGGGTTCATACTCAACCTCAGCCGTCCATCACATACAATGCACAGTCCTTGATCCTTCGAGTTGCATCTGGTATCAATGAGAAAAGAATTCTTTAGTGTTAACAATATCATTAACGCCGGTGATTACCTCCAAAGATGTAAGTTATCTAAGACCATGAATTGATGATGAAAAATGAAATTTGTTCAAACAAAAAAAACATGCATGACCATACCTTTCATGTCGTAAACACTACCTGATACTCCCACGTCCCCTTTTATTTAACCAAATTTTGACTTTTTAAGTCAACGATGATAAATTTTGGCAGATTATATATACATGAGAATACCGATAATATGAAAATGATATAAAAGTGTACTTTGTTAAATATACAATCATATAATACAAATTTATTAAATTTCACATAAATATATTAGTTACAATAATGGATCAATGTTTACCAACTTCGACCGAAAAGTGAAATAAAAAGGAATGGAAATAGTATTCAAATTGACTAATTTATCAAATTAAATAAATATGAAATGGAAAATCTAACATATAAGATAACTCCATATTATATTACTCCCTCCGTCCCATTGGACTTTGACAACTTTCTTTTTTTGATTGTCCCAAAAAACTTTGCCGTTTTCCTATTAAAGTAACTAATTTGTGGTTCTGCACATTTCTCTCTCCTCTACACAAATCTCAACCACACAGTTTTTACTATTCTTACTTCTCACCACTTTGCACTTGGCAAAGTCCACCGAGATGGAGGTAGTACTATTTTATGTACAAATTTTATCACTTAAACATATCATATTTAACTAATATGATTTGAACTCTTTGTTTAATATGATGGTCAAACCCCTAAAACACTTAGTTCATTGATGTTTGCTAACATAATTCAACAGCTACTCATCATTAACAATATCCGTTGATTTCTTAACGAGGCAAGTTTGAAAGTAAAAGGACTTAAAATCACAAATTATAAGATATGATAATTTCGGATTCCCGATGACTCGGTCATATATATGGGGGAGTGTACCTAGACACAGTCACGAACTCAGAAACTAAATGAATATTGGGGGCGTTAACAATATTATACCATATATAGAATAACACAATACTCCCTATATCATAAATTTTATAGAGTATTTCATATAATACATTTACGTATAAATGCATAATTGTACTAGGACAAGTTGAAAAAAAAGTGCATTTGGCTTTGTTACTTTTTATTTCTTCTTTCTTAAAAATGTTAATAGTTTTTTTATTTTTGATCCGATTTTTATAAAATTTATATCAATTTTTTTTTTCATGATCTTTCAAATGAGATCAATAATGCCTATGTAATTTTAACATATTAACATTTGCGTGTAAAAATATGCAACTTTACGTGTTAAAATATGTAACTCACGTTCAGTCAGGCCAAATGCAAGTCATGTGTATAAATATGTAACTCTACGTGTAAAAATATGTAACTTTATGTAAAAAAATATGTAACTCGCGTTCAGATAGGTCAAATGCAACTTGTGTGTATAAATATGTAACTCGCGTGTATAAATATGTAACTTTAAGTATAAAAATATGTAACTTGACGTGTAAATATATGTAACTCGCGTTTAGGCAAGTCAAATGCAACTCGTGTGTATATATATGTAACTCACGTGTAGAAATATGTAAATTTACGTGTAAAAATATGTAACTTCACATATAAAAATATGTAACTCACATGTATAAATACCTAATACAATAAAATTTTTATATACACAATTTTAAGATAAATTGTGATTTACACAATTATTTTTCTGTATTAAATTTAGTTCGATTTTCCTTATAATCCAATACTCATTAATATAATAGTTCGATAATTTCTTAAAATTGCATAAGCAATATTGGTCTCATTTGAAATATCATGAAAAATAAAAAATGTTGATATAAATTTTATAAAAATCGGATCAAAAATAAAAAAGGTATTACCAGTTTTTAAAAACAAAATGAAAAAAGTATAAATCCGTATACCGGTATACCGATTCAAAAAAATTACATTCATACCTAGTTGTCAAAGATTCTCTAAAATCACGTCAAAGAATCACTTTTAAAGTAGAAGCAATTTAAAAGACTCCCTTAATCATGGACCCATCATTCGCTTTCAAAGTAACTGTTTTTTATCCCTATTTATGAATGATGAATGAATAAGTTTTTTTTTATTAATTGAAAATTTAAGGGTGTGTTTGGGAGTTGAGTTTTGGAGGGAAGGGGATGGTTAACAAGGGTTTATGGTCCTCCCTTTCATGTTTGGGAGTTACAAAATATGGAGGGGATGGTTTTGGAGAACTTTTATAACCCTCCAAAACCCTTCAAATGATCAATTTTCAAGTTTCCCCAAATTGGGGGATTTTGAAAGATAACTAATTAAATGACAACTTTAACTCAATTTTAAATAAATATAAATTCAATTATTTGATTTTGTCACATATGTGAAGTGATATTAATTATAATTCATCCAAAACTTTTATCTTTTCAAACTTGATACTCCCAAACAAGAAGAAGAATTTTCAACCCTTTCACTCCCCTTCCCTTCCTACGATTAACCTTCAAAATCTTCTCCTCCCCTTGCCTTCAAACTCCCAAACATACCCTAAGGGATTGATGTGTTATGTATGCCCGCATGTGACTCATACATTACCTAACTATATTCATTTTTTATCATTTGTTGTTTCTTTTTTCAACAAAATTGCACATCCCATTCTTCGAGTAACTAACTTTTGATCTTAATTGACATCTAATGCCGCATATTGTACGCAGTTTACCGGCCGGGCTTGCGAGGAAGGTGATAAGATAGGTAAAGAAAAATAAAAGTATGAACTGAAGTGCTTTTTAGGCTACCAAATAGCATACAAACAAGATCGTTGATCTCCCAAAATTACACATACATACATGAGAAACACTTGTGAACCATTTTTCAAAGAACAGATTGCACTTTTAGGGTGTGTTTGGAAGTTGGATTTTGGAGGGGAGGGGAAGATTTATGGAGGTTTATAATCCTCCTTTTTATGTTTGGGAGTAGGAAATTGAAGGGATGGTTTTGGAGGGCTTTTGTAACCCTCCAAATGTTCAATTTTTAAGTTCCCCCAATTTGATGAGTTTTGAAGGGTAATTAATGAAATAATAATTTAAGCTTACTTTAAAATGAATGTCAATTAAATTATTTGAATTTGTCATATCTCAAAGTGATTTTAATTATAATCCCTTAGAAAACTCTCTTTTTCCAAATTTATTAATCCCAAATACAAAGCCTTCTTCGCCCCTTCCTTCCAAACTCTCAAACATACCCTTAGGGTTTTAATTCTAGAGGTGCAACTTTGGTTCAAGTGAGAAATGCATCTAATGTAAGAAATGAGAATAAATCTCAATCGTTAGATTAGGTGATGTTGCACTAAAAATAGCTTCATGGTGCAACATAATTTATATTTTGCAATGTTGCACTAAAACTATATCATGCTGCAATAAAATTTGATGATAATGAACCAAAATAACTTCATATTGCACTACACAATACAGATTTTTCAGTAGTATTTACACAAATGGCACAACGCCCGGTTACTAATTTCAGTGCAACATGTAGTTTATTTTACTTCAACATAGTCAATCAAATCCAACACCTGAGAGTTGTTCTCATTTCTCACCTTAAGACTTCTTCTTATTTGAACCTCATCCCTAGAAGTATTACGCAGTATATAAAAATAGATCCTACACATCCTCTACATCTTTTGACTATCCATTTTTCAATCCGCACAGGTAACTCAGTTGGTCAAGTTATGGGAAAGTTGTAGGATTGATCAAGGATCGAAACCCGCAGCGGTCGTGTGGAAGTTACATCTCCCGTGTGTTGTGCTAGACCTCTCGTGTACACGGATACAAGGTCTATCACTATTGTGCAGATTGAGTCAATGTGACTTACAACCTTACAAATGCCTTGTGGAGTCAGTGCGTGGAGCGCATGGGATTGGAGATTCAACCTTTTGGAGAAATGACTATCCATTTCTCATATATGACTATTGTTCTTTAGTATTTGTGATCCTTCTATTTATATCAGTGGTGCTTATAATCGCTTGAGACTTGAGAGGTGTCATGTGAGGCAAATTTTGGTCAGGACTATGAATGTGCAAAAAGTTGTCATGTATCACAAGCTTAAAAACAGGAAACAAATGTGGGATTGACGTCACACTTTTCAATATACAAAAGCAGAATATTTTTTTTTATCAAATTTACCTGAAAATGAGCTATGGGAAGAAATCATCATGATCACCAAAGGTGAAATTGGAGTCAAATCCCATTGTGGCAAAAGGGAATCCTTGGTCAACGGCAGATGAGTTTGTCGTTTCAACTGCCCTTGAAAGAGGGGGAGTGATCCTACTAGCTTCACCAAATGCAGCTAAGTTTGATTTCGGCGCCACATTTTGGCTTCCGCCGCCTGTAATAAGGCCAAAGCCGCCTGACGGAACATTCCAGCCGAAGTTCTGGTCGTAAAGTTGGAGATCATAATGTTCGGGATTTGAGTTTGACGAAGAGAGGTTGTCAAAATAATTGAACAATAGATGGTTTTCTTGATGAGCAATGTTCAAATTGCTGGTTTCAACTTTAAGGACATCTCCAGATGGGCGCTGGGCTTGTTTTGTGAAGGGGTTAATCACTAGTTGGCTTTCCATTGCTGAGATTATTGGTTCTTGATTTTGCGGAGGGATTATCAGTGGCGGTGGTGGTGGCGGGCTGCCGTTACCGGGCTGGAACTGCTTGCAAGCGTGCTTTCCACGGAAAGTAATGTCGAAAATGTTCGGGTCCTCGTCCGATCTTTGGACATGTTTGGTTGCCAAACAACCTTGGGTGTGTCTATGGGCACATCTGAAATAAGCTCTGCAAATGTGCATAATTAAAATCAAGAATAAGTTTAATTAACTCAATGCAATGCCCAAAACTGCTCAAGTTTTCCCATACTTATTAAAGTGTTCATTTATACTACTTTGATTTTCATTTTAATACTTCGCCAGACTTTCTTTTTAGTTCCCAAAAAAATTATCACTTTCTTTTTAATGTAATTAATAATTAATATTGTGCGTCTAATACACCATATTAACTTTTGATATGGCATGTAAATCTCAATTGTAAAACTTTCTTTTATATTTCACGTGTGTGACAAGTTCTGATGGAACGAGAATATACGACAATAAATCACACGAGGAGGCATATTCATATACTCTGTACTATGTATAAAAAGTTTATTGAACTAAAATTTAGAAGAAGCTAAACTTATCTTTTTGAAATCAAGTCATGTTTTTAGAAAATGCAACATATCCTAAAACAAGTTGGGTGGGTCTATTTATGAAAATGTGCTATGCTTAGACTTAACTGTGAAAGTTATTGAAGCTAAGATGGGAGTGGCCATATTAGTAATTAAAACAATTAATGAGCAAAAATACAAAATTAAAATGTGAACCTTGGATATCTGGTTCCATGGATTTCTTTCTGCCCATATTTTCTCCAACTATAGCCGTCATCAACATTTCCTTCAAGCTCTGATCCCTTGCAAACCTTAACTTTTTGCGTCCAACGAGGAGCTTTCCTGCAAATCCAATTCCCGGGAAAAGGAACTGTACTGGTCATGACACTGAACGAAAACAAAACCGACTAAAACCGACTAACTCACCCGTGGTTTGGTTTACGATTTATATTTTGGGTTAAAAAATCGATTGAATCGGAACCGACCGACAAAACCAATCAAAACGTGATTGAGCTTATCGGAGTCGAATAATCGATACAAATCGATCAAAATTAACCGAACCAAAATCAATCGAAACCATCTCAACTGTGTGATTCGATTCTTGGTTCGTTTCACCTTTTTTAAAATCATGGTCGTGCCAAAGTTTTAAGAAGACAAACAAAAAAGGAAATTTAAATTGACCTTAATAGGATTAAAACATTAAAGAAGTTCCAGAATAAGAGTACTTAATGATTTATTTCCTATATAGGAGTTTATTGTTGACCGGCCCGTTCCTTTTCCCAATTATACCCCTCTTTTCAAGTAACCTAAATTAATTAGATTTATGAATTGGTTTTCCTTCTGTCAGGCATCTTCCGTCTCCATCACACTTTTTTCTCTCTTTTCTTTCCCCTGCCTTCTCCCATCTCCTCTCGTTTCTCCCATGTCACTCACTCATCCATTTAACCATCTCTGTTGGACTGTCGGTGGATTACAAAGGTTTGGGCAATGAATTTCTCCGTCGAACTCCGGCTATCAGCGTACAACGGGGCAAACACACGTAAGTTTGATTTCCTCATCCTCATCCTCCTCATCCTTCTCATCCTCCTCCTTCTCCTCCTCCTCATCTTCTTCTTCTCCATTATTTTTTTTCTCCTTTGCGCAGCTGCACCTTTTTGAGCGTAAACCTTCTTGCTTTCATTACAACAAAATTTTGATTTGATTTTTAAGTGAATGTTCTTTTCCCTTTCGAGATCTGAATTTCTCAAGCTTCAATCTCCCTTTTTCTTTATTTGGTCTTTCAATTTTTCTCACCTTTTATTCCTTTGACTCTTTATTTAATCTTTCTATTTTTTTCCATTTCAAAAATGGCAAAATTATTTTAAAAATGCCATGTTTTTCAATATGTTTCGAAAATATTGCCATTTTACATTTATGAAGTGTTTTTCAATATGTTTGGAAAATAATGCCATTTTACATTTATGAAGTCGACATTAATTTCGTAAAGATGGCAATCACACAGATATGTTAAGCAAATAATGCCATGTTTTACAAATATTAATTTCATGTATTTTTTTACAAAACGACATTATGATTTTAAAATTTCAGATCCAAATTCATTAAATTTAAAATTTTAGAGTAAAAAAATTAAAAACAAATATCAGATTGTCATTCTACAACATTCTTAATTTTCAGATCTGAGGCTAGAGGATGGAGATGGCGGCGTCGGAATTTGTAGATGTCCGGTGGTGACCCTGGAACAAGGTAGCGGCGAAGATGGTGGTGGCGGCGGCGTCAAGCGACAGCAGAGACCGGCGGTGTCTTACGACGGTGAAGACTGGCGGTGTCCAGCGACGGCAGAGATTGGCGGCGTCCGGAGGCAGCAACGTTCGTCATCTGGCAGCGGCGTCAAGTGGCGGCGTAGGGCGGTGGTTAGGGGCGGCGGTTACTGGTGCAGGTACTGCCCCTAGATGGTGTCAGCGACAACTTGTGGTTGGGGAAGGAAAAATACGTTGTTGACTTGTTGTGTAATGCATTAATTAGTTTATTATTCTATTTTGTATTTTTACTAAATAAGTTTGACTATTCATTAAAGGCATTTCTGTCTCTTACTTATAATTTCCGTATGACAAACTACATTGTTAGATAGGAGTCCTACTTTTACATATATGATAAGTTTTACTCCTAAACTGGGAATTTTCTCAAAAGGAAAGTTTGAAAAGTAGAGTGGAATGGAGGTTACATACCTCTTCTTGCGAGACCCATCGCCATCCCGGTCGGAATCTTCACTATGGGGACTGCCGGAAAGGGAAGAAGAAGATTGAATCCCAAATGTGGCCCCTGCCGGAGATGGTGGGACCGCCGTCCGAGTAGTAATCCTCGTCGAAGATTCGGAATTAAGCATGGCGAGCACCTTTTCGTAGGAAGACAGGACATTCTGAACCAGCAGCTCGCAAGTTTCTTGATCAGAACGGGGCGGCGGCGGCCCGTTCAGAATCATCTGAAGTTGCGCGGCGGCGTCCCGCCCGAGAGATAGCTCACTTATCAGCTTCTTCATTTCTCCATCGACTCCCTCCATTTCTGCAACACGTACGAATATTCTGATTGTTGAGGAAAGTGAAGATGATATAGTGAAAGCAGCATGAAGTAAAGTGGGTTAACTTATGGATATGAAAATGGAGTTAAATTAAAGAAGGTCATATATATATAGAGGGTGGCCGGAGAAAGGCATTTCAAGATTTTTAGTCTTACTGCTGACCGGGGAAAGTGGGAATGCTCATCATTCTCCCAACTTAGACCGGTCAGTGGTCAATAGAATTGAAGATTGAAGAAAGGAAGCCATTCTTACTGCTGACCCATTCCAAGATTTGAATCGTTAAAGCCTTAAAGGTTCGTTAAAGGTTAATTCAAGAATGAATAAAAAAATGGGGACAAACTCTCATATTCATTTAAAAAATGAGGTACCGTACCTATCATTCATTTGATTGGTCCGCGTCATTATATTATTTTTAATTTAGATTTAAATAATTCAATTGCAACATTCTCATTGATCCATGTGGAGAAATGTATGGTACCTTCTGATAACCATATAATCTACCTAGTTAAAAATTGGTCCAATGAGTATCGCACCAATTTTACAATTAGTTCATTTCTTTGACATTGACTACTTTTGATACATAATGATTGTTTTTCGCTTGTTGGGATATATATTAGGGCACGACCCAAGTACGAACCCAAGATATCGCTAAAAGGCCCAGGTTCAACGGGATCCAACTAACAAGTAACAAAGAGCATGCACGGGAAAGATCGACGGGACCTACCAAACGGTCCTAAACACCACACTTGGCGGAGAAGAGAGCTAGTCATAGAGAACCGGTCCAAGGAAATTGGCGGAAAACCTCCTTACTAGCGGGAGGTGCATTTAATGCAAGAGATATAGAGGATTTTATGGTTGAGGGTCATCCACTCAGAATCGGCCACATCACCCCCTCAACTACTCATCCATAGTATAAATATGAACATATATTTTATTTTAAGAGGTTAGCAAATTTGTATTCATAGCAATATACTACGTATTTGATTTTAGCTCTTGTATTAGACATTATTCTCGGCAGTCCCATTCGGCCATTATATTTCTGTGTAAACAACATATTTACCTTAATACAATTGGTTATTTGCCCCTTCTTATTGAATACGAGAGTATTATTCACACCTTATTCATCTCGACTTCGATATTCGGATGACAGCCGGCCTTTGGACTTGGAGAAACAAACCTCAACATCGCTCATTTATGGATCTTCCGTTAATACTTCCAGTGGAAACATTAGTGAAGTATCAAAAGTGAACAAAATTAAAGATATGAACTAAATGTGAAATTGACATATAGGACTAGATTTCGAATTAATTTGTTAAATAATTGATACTAAAGCAATTTTTTGGTGTGTCCCATTTTTTGTCTTATACTTTAATCAATTAATGTAGAGTTACTTTTCAAATGAAATTTATTGAGATTAAAGAAGAGAATATAATATTAATTTTGTTCAGTTAGTCAAATTTATTGGGTTTCTTTTTTTGACAATGAATGTATTGGTTTTCTAAAATATAAACATTTATAGAATTTAATATGTTTCAGTAAATTCAGTCGTCTAAAGGTTAATTAAATTTCTTCTTCTGCCAATCTTGATTGAGCTTGCATGCGCTAATTAACATCTTCTAACATTCCAAATCAATGATGTCAGTATCTCTGTGACCACACTGATAGATCAAGTATCCCTCTCGAATGACCGTCATAGAATGTAAGAGTAGTAAGGTATTTTATCTATATGAAGCATGATTGGCCATTAATGGTTTATTGCTATTGTATTTGTCTACACTTTCATGATTAATTTGTTTTTAATTTGTTTACAGTTTCACAAAATTTGGTGTGTTGTTTATTTGTTTTGGATTTGGTACACTATAAAAAAACTCGCCCTTTGTCACGGATTTTGTCACGGACGGTAGTTCAAAAAATCCGTGACAAATGATTTTTTGTCACGGAAAAAATTCGTGACACCAGGGGCGTGATAACGTTTTTGTCACGGAAATTAATCCGTGAGACCGTTTGTCACGGCCACCGTCTGTGACAAAACACTTCACCGGAACTCCATCGCCTTTTCTTTGTCACGGCCGCATCCGTGAATAAATTCTTTTATTTTTCAAAAAAAAATAATTATTTGTCACGGAAATTTCCGTGACAAATTTAAAAAGAGGTTTTTCGAAATAGAGTGGACAGGTATTTGAAACGATCCGGAAAAATTCAAATTTTAAATTTTGTCACGGAAATATCCGTGACAAAACATTTTGAAAAAATTTTGAAAAAATTCGAAACAGGTGGGCGGATACTTTAAAATTTTCAAAAAAAAAAAATCAAAATTTTGAACTTGTCACGGATCCCATCCGTGACAAAACATTTTTTAAAAAAAAAAATACGTTATTTTCAGCGATTTATGTATTTAAAATAAAATGAATTTATATTTTGTCACGGAACAGTCCGTGACAAAAGTTTAAATTTTTTTAAAAAAAATTAAAAATTCAGCGCATTAGTTTTTTGAATGTTTATTTCAAAATTTATTTAATAAATAATAACCATTAAAATTTAGGCGCTTTTTAAAAAATTTAAACTTAATAAACATTGTTTTTAATAAATAGTTAAACAATCATCATCATTAATCTTAATAAATAATTGTTTATAATAAATAATTAAACAATCATCATTAATCATCATTAATCACCATTAAACATTAGTTATCATAATAAATAATAAACCAATCAAACCATCATTATATAACACAAATAATTAATATTCATACATTAACCATCAAAATTTAAAAATCCTTAAAATGTCAATAAACTAATTATTACAAACCATCAATGGTCATCATAATCATCATCATCATCATCATCAGGTTCGTCACGATGATCGGGTTGCCTTCCGTGGCCACCGCGGCTGTCAGCCCGGCTGCTGCCACGCTAGGCTTGAGCTCCGGGAGTCGCTAAAGGAGTATCATCATAATATCCATATGGAAAGTTGTTGGAGATATGGCTATAATTAGCAAAACCCCTACTGCCCATACTGCCCATATTGCCCATATTGCCCGCGAAGGGAACTTGTGGAGTCATCTCGGGATGCTGTATGTGCATGGATGGACGGTAGGTGGTGTTGAAAATACGCATTTGTCGTTCCATCTCTTCCAACCTTTCTCTTGTTCTTCTTTGCTCTTCATCCCGTATCCGAGCTTCTTCATCCCGCCTTCGAGCCTCTGCTTCACGTTCCTCCAATAGTTTCTCGAGGCGGGTAACCCGATCATCATACGCCGAATGAGAAGACGAGCTAGCTCCTTTGGCCTTCTCCAGGATCCGTACGCCTTCAGAACCCATAAGCGGCACCCGGCCCTTGTAAACTCCGGTTGCCGCCAAGATGGCCTCATATTCTTGATTTTCATCAAGTTCGTCATCAGAATCAGCTAGCTCATCAACTCTCTTCCCCCGCTCTTCCTCATATTTTTTCTACAAGTTCAAAAATTTATTATATAAGAGATCAAAAAAATTCGAAATTTATTGAATTATTGAAGTTTCATTATTTACTTCAATTTCAGAAAGGCGGGGAGGCGGCATGGCACCCTTCTTCGTCCAGCAATGTGCCATGAGTTTCAATGGCGTGACCCGTTTTTTCACGGGTCCAGATCCTTCCTACACGGATTTCAAAGTTAATAAAAAATATATATACATAAGGGTATGGAATGGAAATAATTTTAACAAATTAGAGTTTACCGGATCTTTTTTATGTTGAATTTGGGGTTTGCGGCCCCCGTGCCATTGAACTTCCTTGGCTTTCTCAGAGTTCCGGTTTGCCTTGGCCGTTTCGCTTCTCAGCAAAAATGCGGCATCCGTAGCGCAGTGGCGGCAAAGCATCTCCCACACATCATCGCCAAGGAATCTTGGCTTTTGACCGGTAGACCAGGCAGTCCTAAAAGTGGGTCTCAACCACCCAGAAATCCTAGAATTGTAATCTTTGAGAATAGCTTGGTCTAGGGCAAAATGCCACCGATGGGAAGCCTTCATTAAAAACATTGATATATCATTTCTTAAATTTAAGTTATTAAAATGTAACAAAAAATTTTATTTTTACCTTGAACAACCGCCACCATAGTTCACGAGTGGCCGCCGGAACCTCACCATAAGTCGACCAAGGCCCCGTGAAATGACCACAAACAATAGACTTGATTCTATTCAAGACCTCGGGATCGCTTCAAAAAATTGATAATTGATAAAAACAATTGTATTAATTCTTAGATGTAGAGATTATACTATTTTATATTAGACAGTGTTAGTTTTTTATTACCTATGGATTGATTGAGGTGTCACCTCAAGCGAACCGGGATTGTGGCGCTCTTCTTAAGCTAGCTAATACTTAAATCATCACTACACATCCTAAATTATGCATTAATAACAATAATTGCTAATAAACAAACCGGTCTAATCATTGGTGATATAAACTCATTTAACTAATTAATTAAACAAACCGGCCTAATCCTAGCTATATTATGCATCGCATTAACTAATTAATATTTATATTTAAATTTGACTAATTAATTAAATTACGTTAATATTTTAATAATATATTTTTAATAATATGAAAATTAACATGACCTCACTAAATTACGTTAATAGTTTAAATAAATGAACAACTAACCTCACTAATTAAATATTAAGCTAATAATTAATTATTATTATTATATAAAGAAAAAAGAATCCTAACCTCACTAATTAATTATTAAGCTAATAATTAATTTATTACACAATTAAAAGAAATTAGTTAAAATGACATACCTTATCTGCATAAACTGGGAAAATGATGAACTGACGGATTACATCATTCAATCTTTAAACCGATACTACATCACTCGAATCTACGAATTTTTGAACTGATAATTGTTGTTTTTGCAATTGTAATGGACGATGGGGTTGGGTTATATAAAAAAGTTTGTCACGGATTTGTCACGGATTTATCCGTGACAACCCTTTTTTCGTACTGTATTATTAAATGTTACCGCTGGAAAATCAATAATTGAAGTTTGTCACGGATTTTGTCACGGATGGATCCGTGACAAAGTTTTTTTGAAATTTGTCACGGATTTGTCACGTAATAGTCCGTGACAAATGCCCGGGAGAAAAAAAAGTATTCACCGGAGTAAAAAACCGGTCGCCGGAGTAAATTTGTCACGGACCAAATCCGTGACAATATTTTGTCACGGATTTTGTCACGGACCTATCCGTGACAACACATTTTCGTGACAAATCCCAATATTCCGTGACAAAGCCCGTGACAACTTTGTCACGGCCGTAATCCGTGACAAAAATCCGTGACAAAGAGCGAGTTTTTTTTGTAGTGGTAGTGTTGTACATTTCTAAAATCATGATAGATGCATGGTTTGTCGGTTGTGCTAAGCTTTAGTTTGTCCTTTGCATGGTTAGCAACTTTTGTGGATCATTTGTGGGTGGTAGAGTCAAAGTATAATCATCAATGGACTTATATGTATGGTTGGTTTCTTCTTGAGTATAAGTTATTTGGTTTGTCGATATCAATATAGATGATTTAAATATTATTAAATGAATATATAGATGATTTCAATACTGGTTTTTCAGAGGATTTTCTAAGACATGTAACTGAGAGCGACAGGCGACGACTATCCATTTCCAGTCGTGAAGACATACGAGACTCTAACTTTAATAGAGACATTTGCTAATAAATCCAAATTCGTTACATTAGAGACAAGATTGCCAACATACAATCTTAATACGCAATTCAAAATCTACAAGAAATCTCATAAGAGTAAACGGCGCCATAGCATGAGGACTAGATCGCAGTCCAAAAAAATCCATGAGCCTAATTTCTTTCTAGTTTGATTTCTTGTATTTTCTTTTTTCCGCACTGTACTAACATTTCATTTAATAAAATATTTCATTATCTCAAAAAAAAAGATGATTCCAATATTACTAGAGAGAATTGAAATATATGTAAGAGAAAAATTGTCAAATAAGTCAACATACTATTAAGAAAAAGTCAATTGAATTCAATTTTTACTCAATCAATTAAGGGGGTGTTTGGAATCGATTTTGATTCTGCTTCTTTTTTAAAGCAGAAGCCGAATCAGAATCAGTTTTCAGAAGTTGATCACCCTCATCTTCTAAAAAACTGATTCTATGAGTAAATTATAGCACTAGAATCACTTATGCACTTTTATCCAAACACTCCAACTTCTGTTTCTGTTCCCTGAAGAAGCAGAAGCAGTTTTAAGAATCAAATCTAAACACTCACTCTTTCAACTCTCAAATTTTAACCAATCTTTCCATTGGAGCGGTTACCACCCGGTAACCCTCCAATATTGATGAAGTGGAAGGCACCTAGACATTTTTTGATTGTTTTCTTTTTTCTCTTTTTCTCTTAATTTCTTCTCCCTCCTCTTCTCTGGTTCGCGACTTAGCCCCAGTTTCTTCGCCCTTGCTTCTTCCTCTTCTTCCCCCTTTTTCTTCTTGTCTTTTTATTTTATTTTTCTGTTTCATCCTTCTTTGCTTTCTCTCCCTGCGCCATGAACAGACCTCCCTCCCCCCATTTTTCTTTTTTCTCCCCTCCCTTCTCTCCCTGCACCACTTTTCCTTCTTTTTCCATTTTTTGTTTTTTTTCCTCCTCCTCCCTGCCCCCTCTTTCTCCATGTGGCACTTCCCTTTCTTTTCTTTTCCTCCCTCTTTTCCCTTTTCTTTCTTGTTATGTCCCCGGTTCTCCTTTCCATTTTTGTCCGTTGAACCTGGATTGCAGCCTACGGAATCGAAGAGAATCAGAGATCTTCCATCTGTGAAACCGACGGCGGATGGCAACGGCAGCGGAAGGGGAGCGGGGAATACAAATAAATGGGGAAAGAAAAGAAAACGAAATGGAAAAGAAGCCATTGCTAAGTCCATGGAAGAGGGAAGAGAAAGTAAGAAACGGGAAGAGAAAGAAACCGAAAAAGAAAAGGATAAGAAAGTAAGAAAGAAGTCATTGCTAAGTTCAGGTAAGAGGGAAGAGAGAGAAAAAATGGAAAAGAAAGAAAGGTAAAAAGAAAAAATAGAAATTCCTCCTATTTTGAAATTTCAAAACTTTTTTACTTTTATTCAAGAAAAAAAAAGGTCACATGTACCTCCACATCAGAAACTACCTGTTTTCCCGTCCATCCACTAGCTAAAAAGCCTAATTAACTCATTTTTAACATTTAATGAACTTAATTGATTCATTTTAATGTATATGGACTCGATTGATGATGGAGTATATGGGTCCAGGCCCCAGGACCCACATACTCAGGAGAACAGAAAGCACAGCCACCACGTGTGCCCTCATCGGCCAGGAGACCCTCGACGGCCGAAGAGGGACCAACTCAGAATATGGTCCTGAAGCCAGGGAACCAGGGTGTTCTCGTCGGCCGCGCCCTCGTCGGCCGTGCTCTCGTCGGCCGTGCTCTCGTCGGCCAAGACCCTCGTCGGCCACGGAAGTCTCACAGAACCGGATTTTACACTTATTCATTTGTACAGCCCACTAGTGGCTTTGTATTCGGCCCAATAGCGGTCCAGTTGTAAATGGGCCTCCCAAGCCCAAGGCTTGGGAGCCCAGTCCGTATTTTTCCTATAAATACTTCCTCTGGAGGTAGTTATCAGGGTTACAAAATCATTCTATTGAAGCATATATTGCACTTCTCTCTCTAGCTCTCACTTCTCTCTAGATATATACTCTATCATTTGGTGCTCTCGTTGAGAGATAGAACAATCAAGTTAGCACCCTTCATCGCTACCAAGCACAGCTAACCACTGATCATGGGAAGAACTAAGTCAAACCGCAACCTCGTCAGCAAAGCCATCCCTGAGGACCAGGAGACCAGGGAGCACAAGGAGGATGTTACGGCCGACCAGGTCGGCGGAGGAGACGTCTTCCAGGAGGCTATCAACCTCACGACGGACCTCCGCAACCAACTCAACGACGGAGCCCCTGACGCCCGCATCGGCCTAGACAAGAAATGAGCTGAGAAGACAGACCACGCCCCGGCCCGGCCTATGGCCGCGGCCTCTCCGTCTGTGGATCCACAGGTCCAGGCCGCGCTGTCGGTCATCATCGCCAGCTTGGCCCAGAACCCCACCGTCCTCAGCGCACTCTTGCCAAGGACTGGGGGGAACGTCACTCCACCCCCTCAGCCCCAACCGTTGGCCGTCCAGATAGGCAACCATGAGGGGGTGATGGCCCAGGACACGGCGTCATCCCACTCCCACCCCGCTTCCCCTCTTCGGCTTGGGCAGACCCCAGCGCGTGGAAAAGCCTCTACCTTCAATAGGCTAGGTGACACGCGCCGTCGTCCGGTTTCGGAGAGGATGGCAGGGCGGATTGGTGAGCGTCGGCCTGGCTCGCCAAGGGAAAGCTTGGGGTCTGTGTCCCGGACAGCGGACCAGCCCCGCCTAGACAAGGGTAAGGGAAAATTGCACGAAGACGACGTGCGCCACCAGATCAATGCAACCCACGACGAGCGCATGAGGAACCAGCAGGACGCCGCTGCGGCCGTCGGGGACCCCCGGGACGAGGTCATCGCCCAGCTGGAAAGGAGGCTGGCCCAGATGGAGGCCAAGCAATCAGCAAACATCCCCACGGTTGGCGCCTCCAACGACCCTGGCCGAAGGGCGAGGTGACCCCGTCATCCAGGTCAGAACCTGGACCCCTTTCACTAACAGGGTGCTCTCGGCCCCCATCCCGGAGAAGTACACGGGGAACGCCATCAAGTCCTACGATGGCCGATCAGACCCCCAGGAGCACTTCAGCCGCTATCAGAACAACATGCTGATGGTGAACGCGTCGGATGAATATCTCTGTCGTTGGTTCCTCTCTACTCTTGAGGGGCCAGCGTATGAGTGGTTCAACGCGCTCCCCGAAGGAAGTATTGACTCATGGCAAGACCTTGCCCAACGCTTCCTCATCCACTTTGCCGGAAGGAAGCGCACGAAGAAGTATTTCACCCATCTCCTCTCCATCAAGCAGCAACATGATGAGTCCCTCGAGTCGTTCATTGATCGGTGGACGAGGGAGACAGAACAAGTCGAGGGGGCCGATGAGCGCACCCTCCTCGTCCTGTACCAGGGAGCCCTCCGTAGCTCCCCGTACGCCAGAAGCCTCATCACCGATCCTCCAAGATCGTATGCGAAGGTGCTTCAGCGCGGGAGCTTTTACGCCGACGCCGACGAGCTCCACAACCACAAGAAAGAGGGAGGCCATCCCTCCAAGAAGACAAATCCTTCGCCGGCCCCGGGTCCATCTCCGGCTGGCCAGGGTGCCCAGGGCCGTCACGGCTCTGGTGGACAAAGCAAGAAAGACCGCCACTGGCGGCCGAGGTTGGAACGGCCGGGGGTCCCCCTCACCCACCTGGTCGGCACCATCCTCGACTACGCCGAGAAGCATGGCCTCATTGAGCAGGCTCCTCGGCCGGCCGAGGAGGTCCTCGCCATCCAGCAAGGCGGCACATACTGCCGGTTTCACAAGAACTCCTCGCACAACACCGACGACTACATCACGCTGAAAAAAGCCATCGAGCGCCTTATTCGTCAGGGGGAACTCTCCCAATTTGTTAAAGGTGGCCCACGCAAAAATACGTGGGTAAACACCGGCAAACTTGGGGGCGAACCCTCTACGAAGAAGCGGGAGATCGGCAGGCTCAGCGACGACGAGGACTTCGAAGAGCCCCCGCCAAAGAAGAACCATATTCACCTCATCGTAGGTGGGAGTACTGGGGGGGACTCCGTCACCCAGAGGAAGAAATGGACTCAATCCCTCTACATTGGGGAGGTGTCTCACGTTCCCCCCCAGCCGAAGAAACAGCGAACGGAGGCGATCACCTTCACCGACAAGGATCTGCCTCCGGGTACGGAATCACATAGGGACGCCCTCGTCATCCGGTGTGAGATCGGTGACTCCATCATCCACCGCACTTACATCGATACGGGGAGCTCCGTCAACGTGATGTACCTGGACACCTTCATGCAGCTGAAGCTGGACAAAGCACTGCTGAAGCCGATCAAGACACCGTTATCCGGCTTCACCGGGGATTCTATCGACACCGAGGGCACGATAGTCCTCCCCGTGGAGGTCGGTGACGGCCCCCACCGCGCCAAAATTGACATGGAGTTCATGGTGGTCAACCTCCAGTGCGCCCACAACCTGATTTTGGGGCGGCCAGCACTGGAGGACTTGGAGTCCATCATCTCCATGAAGAACTTGTGTCTGAAAGGGAAGGACAGAGGATAGACACCATCACGGCAGCCGTTGCCAAGGACAAGGAGAGGCCGCATGCCGAACCGGCCAAGGAGGTCGAGGAAGTCCCTCTGGATACCTCCCAGCCGGAGCGGGTTCTCAGAATCGGGAAGCAACTCCCGCAGGACCAGCGGGACGCCATCCTCCTCGTCCTACGGTCATACGCCGTTATCTTCGCGTGGGGCCCGGATGACATGCCAGGCATCAGCCGCCAGGTGATCACTCACCGGCTGACCGTCGATCCAGCCTCCGCGCCTGTCAAGCAGAAGCGGCGCTATTTATCCGCCGACAGGTGGGACTTCGTCAAAGGGGAGGTCGCCATGCTCCTCTCAATCAAACACATCAAAGAGGTAAAGTACCCGACGTGGCTAGCCAACGTCGTCCTCGCCAAAAAACCGCCGACATTCAGGATGTGTGTTGATTACACTGACCTGAACAAGGAGTGCCCCATGGACCCGTTCCCTCTCCCCAACATTGATCAGCTGGTGGACGAGACGGCGGGGTGCGAGTTGATGTCGTTCCTTCATGCTTTCAGAGGGTACCACCAAATTTCCATGCATGAAGATGACGCTGAGAAGACGGCATTCATGACCCCGGAGGGAATCTTTTGCTACCTCGTCATGGCTTTCGGACTCAAAAACTCTGGCGCCACCTACACCAGGATGGTGGCCAAAATCTTCAGAGCAGTCCTCGGCCGGACGATGGAGGCATACGTCGACGACATGATTGTCAAGAGCAGGCAGGCCACCACACATGCCGACGACCTCCGGGAAATCTTTGAAATCATGAAGGAGTTCAGGCTCCGCCTCAACCCCAAGAAGTGCGCCTTCAGCGTCCAAGGCGGCAAGTTCCTCGGCTACATGGTCAGCCGGAGAGGCATCGAGATAAATCCGGAGAAGACACAGGCTATCATCAACATGGAGCCGCCCTGCAACGTCAAGGAGGTACAACGGCTGACGGGGCGCCTGGCGGCCCTGAACCGTTTCCTCTCCAGGTCAGCCGAAAGGGCACTCCCTTTCATCCAGATCATGCGTAAAGCTAACAGCTTCAAATGGACGACGGAGTGCCAGGAAGCGTTCGAAGAGCTGAAGAGGTACCTATCGTCCCCACCCGTGCTCTCCAAGCCCAAAGCCGGCGAAACCCTCTTCTTGTACTTAGGGGTGAGCACGTCGGCCATCAGCTCTGTGCTCATCCGTGAGGACGAAGGGGTGCAGAAGGCCATTTTTTACATCAGCAAGACACTTAGGGAGGCCGAGCTCAGGTACTCCCCCATCGAGAAGACGGTGCTAGCCATCGTCCATACGGTGAAAAAGCTGGGGCACTACTTCCAGGCCCATGCCGTCCACGTGCTGACCCAGCAGCCCCTTGGCGCACTCATGAGGAGCCCCACTAGCTCCTCAAGGATGGTGAAATGGGAAATCTTCCTCAGCCAATTTCAGATTGAGATCAAGCCAAGGCCATCCATCAAAGGGAAAGATTTGGCCGACTTCGTCACCGAATGCACGGCGAGGGAGACAGCCGCTACCACCCCCGTGCCAGAGCCCGATGACACGTGGATCCTCTTCACCGACGGCTCCTCGGCCGCGAAATCATGCGGCGACGGCGGCGTCCTCATATCCCCTGAAGGATTCAGAGCTTACTATGCCATCCGCTTCAACTTCAGGGTATCCAACAATGAAGCCGAGTATGAGGCCCTCCTCAGCGGCCTCAGACTCGCCGCCGGCCTCAGAGACCGACACATCAAAATCAGGCGCGACTCCAAGCTGGTAGTGGGCCAGGTTGAGGGTACGTACGAAGCAAAGGAAGGCCAGATGAAGCAATACAAGCAAGCAGCAGAGGAATTGTTGAAGGCGTTCGAAACCCACGCGATCACACAGATCCCAAGGGCCGAGAACGCCGAGGCCGACATCCTTTCAAAACTCAGCTCGGACACCTCGGAGCACATCTCCCAGCTGGCCAAGATCGAGGAGCTGAGCATGTCCAGCATCCATGCCAGCCCCATCTTGTGAATCCAGCAGCGACCGGAGGACTGGATCTCCGACATCACCGCCTTCATCACGACGGGGGAGCTACCCCAGGACGAGGAGAGGGCCAAACTCGGCAAACTCAGGGCCCCAAGCTACACCATTGAAGATGGCAGACTCTACAAACGATCCTATAATGGCACTCTCCTCCGATGCCTGCACCAGGACGAGACCGACGTAGCCATGGAAGAAGTTCACTACGGTGTTTGCTCCTCACACCAGGGCCCCTTCAGCATGTCCAGGCGTCTCGTCGTCCAGGGCTTCTTCTGGCCGACGATGGCGCAGGATTGTGCGGACTTGGCCAGGAAATGCACCACATGCCAGGTGCTCCAGAAGGCGCCTGGTCGGCCAGCCGTCAACTACGCCCCCGTCAGCACTGCTATTCCATTCTCGAGATGGGGGATTGACCTGGTCGGCCCTCTACCCAGAGCCGCTGGCAACAACCGCTACATCATCGTCGCAGTCGACTACTTCACCAAGTGGGTCGAAGCGGAACCCTTGGCCAGCATCACAGGAGCCAGGTGTCAGAAATTCGTTCACAAGAACATTCTCACCCGCTTTGGTGTCCCCCAAGAGATCATATCCGACAACGGCACCCAGTTCGAAGCGGCGCCCTTTCAGGAGCTCCTTCGAGAGTGGGGAATAAAGCACTGTTTCTCCTCCGTTGCCTACCCTCAAGGCAACGGGCAGGTTGAGAACGCCAACAGGACTATAATGGAGGGGCTGAAGAAGAACCTACAGGACGCAGGAGGGATTTGGGTCGACGAGCTCCCCAACATCCTGTGGTGCTATCGTACTACGCCAAGGAGGGCAACGGGTGAAACACCTTTTGCCCTGTGCTATGGCTTTGAAGCTAAGGCACCCACATAGGTCACCATTCCCAGCCGACGGGTGGAGCAGTATGACCCAGAGGTTAATGAAGAGAACATGAAGATCGACCTCCACCTGATCGAAGAAAGACGCGAGCAAGCATTCATCCGAGCGGAGAACTACCGGCGTCAAGTAAAATCATACTACGACGCCAAGGTACGTTCCCGAGAATTCCAAGTGGGGGACTACGTCCTCCGCCGAAGGGAAGCAAGCCAGCCGACGGAAGGAGGCAAGCTAGCCTTGAAGTATGAAGGTCCCTACATCGTCAGTGCCGTGGTGAAACCCGGCAGCTACAAGCTTAAACGCCCAAACGGGACCAATGTACCACGAACGTGGAATGTACACCATTTGGTGAAGTTTTATCAATAATCCGAAGGAGGTGCAGCCGGCGAAGCCCTCACCCTTGACGGGTTATAGATTGAACGCCACCCTCGGCATTGAGCCACTTTTGAATAAAAATCATTTTTCCTTTGATTTATTGGAGTTCGACTTGAACGTGAACAAAGTGCCCTCATCGGCCACCTTAGAGCGAAAGGCTCAGGCAGGCCGATGTGGCGCTTCGCATATGCATCTCTTGAGCAAAAAGCTCAAGCATGCCCATTGTATTTTGTATCAGCGAAAGGTTTAGACTAGCTGAGAGAGCACGTCGTATCGGCCCCTTAGAGCGAAAATGCTCAGGCAGGACCGACGACGTCCCCAGGACGATGGGCCCGCAAATGGCCCTCGTCTTGAAACGGGAAGTTCACCGCGTCATCCACGCGCCTGATCGCAGGACGACAGGCCTGAAATCATGGCCGAGGTGACAAAATCCCAAAACTCAGGGATGGGCAACGACAGCCGTTGGAAACCAACCAAAAGTCTAGCCCACGTCATAAATAGGCGACGGGACCCCCCTGAGATCACGGACGTTATAAACGAAGTCCGAACCGGCCGAAGGGCCATCGACCCCTTTGGCCGAAGCCTGAAAGAAGGACACTCCCTGAAACGGGGAACGAACAAAAAAAAAAGGGGGAAGTCGACGGCCGTGCGCACTTGCCGGCCCCGAGCAGTAAAAATAAATCCCCAAACAGCCACATTTGGCTATGTACATATCAGTTGAATACAAAGGTAAAAACTACCAACAGGTAGCGTGGACGAAGCGGCCACACCCTACAAGGAAATCGACGAGGACGGGGCATACACCCATAAAACCCTAACCAAAGTGGTTGGGTGAAATGAGAGTGGTAACCGTCATCGGCCATAACCCCTTGAAGCGCCAACACTTAGCATGAAAAAGGGAATTATAACCTCATTTAAACACAATCCTGAAGCTGATCACCAAGGCCCAGGACGAAGCGGGCAGTGATACACCCGCAGGGAAAGTTAAACATCCGAGTGACAACCCCTACCGGCCACAACATTCTGGATGGCCGCTATAGACACCAAAACCTAGGCGGTTGGCCAAGCGGAAAATCCTTGGGAAAATTTGTCCAAGTGTTTACCAAACACTTAGAGAAAATTCCTAAAGAAAAGGTTTCCTAAGTGAATTCCAACACTTAGAGAATTTCTTGAGGAAAGCAAAAGGGTCACCATGGCACCCTCAACGGCCACAAAGCCGTATCTT
The DNA here is from genome assembly GCA_945859875.1 of Cuscuta europaea. NCBI lineage: Eukaryota > Viridiplantae > Streptophyta > Magnoliopsida > Solanales > Convolvulaceae > Cuscuta > Cuscuta europaea. Next base: position 4,371,689 of record CAMAPE010000054.1, on the reverse strand, counting down.
GGCCGACGACGGAACCACACAGAAGGAACTACACTTAGACAAATCTCCGAAGTATTGGGTATCAAAGGGACAGCCTCTAGACGAAGCGGACACCTGAATACTTGCAGGCCGGTAGCTACCTATGTCTTGCATTTATACTTAGATAAATTTCTAAGTTCAAAAAACCCAAGGCAAGAAACAAAGACATGCAAGGCCGAAGGGGACAACCAACCCGTGATCCCTATCAGCCACAACACAGGGATCCAGGCCGATCCTGCTCAGATAAGGAGCAGGGGAACACAGCGGCCACGAGTAACACCGGGCCGACAAGAACACCACGCGTGGCATATTGGTTCAACACTTAGGAAATTTCCAAAGCATCTGTCAACAGTGAAAGGGGGCTTAGCACCAAGACGATGAGCACACCCACCCACTTGAAGCTCGGATACTTAGAAGAATTTCCTAAGTCCCAATTCCAAAAACACTTATACAAATTTTTGGGAAGAAAACAAAAGAACAGGCAATAAGACGACAAAGACAGTACGGAACGTAAAGCTGCTTTCATTTAATACAAGTCAGTACATGGTGGGCACTTCGGCCGTTACAATCAAGATTAGAAAACAAAAGGCCAATTACAAGTTGAAAGAGGTTATGGATGATCAGGGCTCTGCAGCGGCCTCGTCGGCAGCATGGCCCGCAACGTCCTCCTCGGCGACAAGCTCGGCACCAACTTCGATCTCAGGATCCAGGCCGGCCTCGATAGCGGAAGTGGCGGTGTCGTCCAAGTAGTCGTCCTCCTCGTACTCTGGTTCGCCCAGGCCGGAACTCTCTATCGGAGCTTGCCTATCACACAGAGGAAGGTTGACCTGCTCCTCCGGATCTCTCATCAGCCGAGGAAGCCGCAGATTCCGCCTGACCCAACCCCGGGTATAGTTCAGGGTCCTGAGGGCGCGACTCAGCCGGCGGTAGATGAGCCTCTGCATCCGATGCTGGCCCATATTGTAGTATACGGACATCTCTTGTTCAAAGTATTCTTGGCCGGCAGGGGAGTTCCGCCCCAATCCTCAAGCTTGGCCGCCACGACCTCATAGCACCAAGGGAGGCGCTCATCGGCCTTCCAGCCTTCGGCCAGGAATTTCGCGACAGCATCATCGGCAGCCTTCACCGCCGCAGCCTCAGCTTCGGCCTTGGCCTTCTCGGCCTCATCCGCCCGCAGACGCTCAGCCTCACGGGCACTCTTCTCATCGAACAGCTTGGCCAGTGCCTCCTCCTTGGCCGCATCGGCCTCATCAGCTTTCCTCTGCAAGGCCGCAAAGTCTGGCCGCAGCCTCCCCAAACAGCTCATGGCCTCATCGACCGAGGCTGCCTTCTCTTCAAATTCCTTCAAACGGGCTATCTCCCGTTGCTGCCTCTAATGGCTCTCCATGAGCATAAAGGCACCCTGCAATGGAAAAGATTATCAGTAACGAATGCAAAAATATCAAAGGGAAGAAATGAAAAGCAAAGACCAAGGAAGAAAGGAATTACCTGGACGACGAGGTCCATACCACCGTCGTATATCTTGACATCTCCCAACTTGTCAAGATATACCCGGTCCTTGGCCGGGATGGCCTGAGAAAGGACGTTGTGGCCGTCAACGCCATCGTTGAAAACCCCCCGTCTTTGGGGTATTCAACCTCCAACTTGTAGGTGGACGAAACCACCTCCTTGCCGGACCGCTTCGACCGGGAGTCCTCAGCAAAGGGAAGGGGTTGAGATCCCCCTCCGGTAAGACCAGAGCCAAGGTCCACAAGGGCAGCAGCAGCGCTTGACCCCCTTCGTCCACAATCGGGACGGTTAGCACGCCGGCCTCATCGGCAGTGGCAGAGGACGAAGCCTTCTTCGACTTCTTGGCAGGGTGCATGCCGGCCTCAGTCAGCTTCCTCTGCGTCTCCTCCGCCGGCCGTTTCTTCTTCGGCTGAGGAGGGGGCCTCTTCGTAGCATCACTACTGGCAGCGGCCTTTGCTGCAGCTTCCTTGGCGGCCAGCTCCGCCTTGGCCTTCGCAGCGGCCTTGTTCATCACAGACCGGCGATCCATCACAAAATCTGTACAAAAGGCAAACAAGTCAGCAAATGAAAAAGGCAAAGTAAAAAGAGGACGCTGAAGGGGGTATTACCATCGGCTTCGGCAGGAATTCCCATATCGGGGCCGTCGGCCTCCTCGAAGGTCGTGGTCATCTTCGGCCATATTTTGATGTCGTCCTCCTTATCACCATACACGAAGTACCTGAAGAAGCCGATAGCTGTCATCTTGTACTCCGTGATGTAGTGCTTCACACTCCTCGCCCCCCCCCCCCCCCCCCCTCCAAGAAGGCCGCCACCTGAGCATCGAGAATGGAACTCTTAGGAGGGTCATGAAGGGTAAACCTTCCATCATGGCCAACGGAGGGGAACTCTGTGCCATCTTCGCCCAGGGACACGAAGACAAATTTGCTCTTCCAACCATGTATGGACGAAGGCAAATCCGTGAACGTCCTCTTATTCGGCAGCTGCTGCAAAGTGGCGTAGCAGGCACAATTCTTGTGGCTTCCTCGGCCGATCTGGTAGAGGTTCATGAAGAGGGCCGTTGTCGGCCTGTAGCCCAACTCCGCACAACGGAGAAGGAAGCCCACCATCAGCGAGTAACTGTTAGGGGTCAGCAAGGCCGGTGGAAGCCCCACCATGTCCAGGTACTCTTGAATGAAGGGATGGAGGGGAAATCTCAGCCCCTTGGCAAAACTCATCGGGTATACCCCGAAGTACCCCGGCGGCGGGTTGAGCACGTGGTCTGTCGGCCTCGGCGCCCTGACCCTCCCGAATGGCCCCACGTACATCCGTGCGACCAGGTAATCAGCGACACTGCTCTCCGGCTTGATAAGGAAAATGTTGGTAAGGTCCAGGTAAGAGAAGCCTGGCCCATTCTTCGGCCGCCTGTTCCTCTTCGGCCGTGGCAGTCCCTTGACGGCAGATACCGGCTTCGGGCACGGGATAGTAGTAGAGGCGGACGCCCCGTCCACCACACGGGAGGCCCTTACGTCCTCACCCTCGGATGACGAAGCGGACCTTTCGTCCTCGTCCTCCTTGTCCGCAGGTTCCCCGGATTTGTACGGGCTCGGGCACTCTATCTCTTCGGCGCACTCTTCAATCACAACATAGTCAAGAGACTTGGCGGAGGGCTCGTCGTCGTACGGGTAATATTCATCGTTTAAGGATTTCATCCTAAACAACTCCTAAGGCACAAAGGCAAACTATTTTAGATCTACGGAGTTTTTGTAACTAACACTGGATCGAGGCCTAGGAGAGCAAAATATGTAACAAATCGAAGAACGGGTTGAAGAACTAACCTTGAAGATTTGAAGGGGGTGAAGAACACTCAGCAAGGTCTCTCTCTCTCTCTAAGAAATTTGGCAGCACTTCGTTACTCAGAATGCAAATGAGCTCCTCTCCTCGGAACGGGGAGGGTATTTATAGCCACACTCCCAACGGTAACTACACGTGGCATCACCTCAGTGGCCACACCAACGACCACCAATGGGGTGCCACCACTCTGTCTACAGATCAACAGCCCACCACCGAAGCAGACCCTACGGATCAAGAAGGGAAAAGACAACACCCATAACGGCCAGGGCACTCAACGGCCAACACAGCCTACGGCTACCCAGGTAGCACCCGTATCGGCCTTTCAAAGGGCCACACATTATGCAAAGGAAGGTTTCACAACGGCCACAATACCCTAAAGGAAATGAACATAACGGCCATGAGGCCCTTGCACTAGACCCTTGATGATAACCCTTTGAAAGCGACCTGCGTCCAAGGGTTCTCCCACAGGGTTACCTTGGTCAGGAAATCGCCAAAGGGTTGGATTCAAGGGCAGTATGAGGATCACATTGCGGCCTAGGTTTTAATCTACTCCTTCACCCCTCACACTCTTCGGCCTGAAGCAGTGGGGGACTGGGGGACTACACTGGCCTCAAGAATAACAGGCAAAATCAAAAGAAATCCAAAAATACACCAAGTCCACAACTACAAACATCAGACACGCACCACAACGTCCATAACATCATGGTGCACCTCCGGCCACAGCAAAGCTTGAGATCACAGGACACTTATCGGCCTTGAAACCACATCACTCAAGCCAGGAACCAAGAGAAAGGTCAACATACCTAAATTACTGTCGTCCATGTGCCGCAACGGCCCCGAGGTCCTCACAACTTCCTCTTCGGCCAGACAGTGTTATCAACCCCAAAACCTTGGGCAATATGACGCCTGGTCGTCCAAACAACACAAGGCATCATCAACAACGGCCACAAGGAATGCGGAGTGCCCTCATCAGCCTCACCAGCCCAAAAGGAAAACTTACCTGGTCAACAACAGATGGACACTACCTTCATCGGCCACTCGTGCCAGAACACTCATCATCCAACAAACAAAGCACACCGAAGGAACGATAGCCTTCCCCGTCCGCGTCAGGGGGCAGGCAACGGCCAAACTCAGAACAAGGTCACCAAGCGCCGCAACAGGGAACGGCCAACGTAGTCCCACGTCGGCCAAGAAGTATCAAGCACAGAAATCTACTCTCCTTCACTTCGTCTACATCTCAGCTTAGAGAGTGGGGGACTCCTGATGGAGTGTATGGGTCCAGGCCCCAGGACCCACATACTCAGGAGAACAGAAAGCACAGCCACCACGTGCTGCCCTCGTCGGCCAGGAGACCCTCGACGGCCGAAGAGGGACCAACTCAGAATATGGTCCTGAAGCCAGGGAACCAGGGTGTCCTCGTCGGCCGCGCCCTCGTCGGCCGTGCCCTCGTCGGCCAAGACCCTCGTCGGCCACAGAAGTCTCACATAACCGGATTTTACACTTATTCATTTGTACAGCCCACTAGTGGCTTTGTATTCGGCCCAATAGCGGTCCAGTTGTAAATGGGCCTCCCAAGCCCAAGGCTTGGGAGCCCAGTCCGTATTTTTCCTATAAATACTTCCTCTGGAGGTAGTTATCAGGGTTACAAAATCATTCGAAGCATATATTGCACTTCTCTCTCTAGCTCTCACTTCTCTCTAGATATATACTCTATTAATTGACTTTTCCAAAACAGTATGTGAACTCATTTGACAATTTTCCCTATATACGATAAATGATACTCGCTACATTGAAACTTTAGTGGAAGAGCGCAAGTAACGAGAAGTGAAAAAAGTAGTTATTACTTGATAAATTGTCCAAATTAATAAAACTACATTATTTTACTCATATCTAAATATGAATAAAATAGTGTATTTTATTAAAAAAGGAGTATTACGTTTTTTTATATATAAGAGAAATTAATGTTATTGATTATAACTGATGTCATATTATGCCATCGGTACTATCATATTAATAATGCATGATAATGTCACAAATATAGTACTACACATTACTTACTCCGATATTTAGAGAAATATAAGCATCGCATTCCTACTTAAGGAAGTCACATTTTTAATCTAGAAATTACTCCAAATAGGACTAAAATTATGACAAAAACTCAAAATAGGATTTACTATGTTTTTCTTTTCAAAATAGGACCATATTAGTCCTATTGGAAACATACCTATTTTTTCATTCCATTCTTACCCTTCCTTTAAATATGAGTTAATTAAATATTTAATTCATACTAAATTCGAAAAAAATTCAAAAAATTGTAGAAAAGTAATTAAAAATTTTATAAATATTTATAAAATAAAAAATTAAAAAAAAATTAAAAAATTTAATAAAAAATAGTAAAACTCTATAAAAAATTAAAAAATATATGGATGCCTTTCCCACCGCCTGTACTACCTCCCTGAACCACCATCTCCGACCAGTGAAAAAATGCCATTTTTCCTAAAAACTGCTATTTTTTCTGAAAATGCCAAAAACATGACATATTTCTCTTTAAGAATGCCAACATTTTCATTGTTTTCTGCCATAAATATGGCATTCGTAATGAACTTGACATTTTTTTCCCTGGTGACTGGAGGTGGTGGTGCAGAGGTGGCAGAGGCGGTGGTGAATTTTATTTTATTTTATCGAGTTTTTTTATTTTTTTAAAAAAATAATTTTTTTATTTTTTGAAAAAAAATATAAATAAATTATTATTATCGAAATATTTTTATTAATTTTTTAGTATTTTTTACGAAGTTTTATTATTTTTTATTATTTTATTATGAATTAAAACATTTCAATAGCTATAAGGGTATATTTATCCAAGACACACATAATTAGTCCTATGAAAACATAGTTTCTCTTTTGGTCTTATTTAAGCAAAGTGAGAGACTTTTAGTCCTATTTTGATAATTAACCCTATTTAATCTTATTACGAAAAGTTTCTCTTATTATTTAGAAAAACACGTTTTTGCCCCCATAGATCGTGAATTTTGTGATCCTTGTTGTTTCTACCATTAATATATAATGCTTTGTTAAACCTCTGTCAACATATGGCCTACTAATTATATAACATGATATAAATGGCATCCATCAATATTGCAATATATGTGATGTAATATAGTTCGTGGCTTTAATCGTGTAGGACTGTACTAATGTTTGTTAATTTATTAAAAATTGGATCTATAATTACAACATGTTACAAATTTAAGGGATGATGTATAAAAAAACATAAAATAGGGACCACATTTTGAAATATGTAGAGTACAAAAGGACTCAGATTGTTATTTTATTTATTTTTTATTATTCAAAATCTGTTTTTTATTTATCTTAGTTCTTATAATATACTATCGTATTACATATTACAATATTAGAATTGAAATTGCTGAAAATGATCGAAAGTATGAGAAAATGATAGGCTAATTTACTAAACATGACAAAAAAATCCATATTTCGATGGTGTTTCCCATGTGCATGGTTGTATGGTTGAATAACGTAACCTTTCAATTCCCTTGCTTATTACTACCTCCCATTTGAAAAGTATGTGAAAGAATAGTGAAACGAGATATAAATTATTGAGGATATACTGAAAAGATAATGAAATAATGTGCTAGAATGAAGGATAAATAAAAAAATAGTTGTAATAGTGTATTATTTTTAAAATTATTGAGGGTATGATAGGAAGATTTAGAAATGGGAAGATATCAATGTTATAGCTAAAAAAGGAAAGTGGGAAGATATGAGTGTTACGGAGGGAGTATATCTTTCAGATTTCACGTGTTTGAAGTTAATTAACTAATTAGTAATATCAACTTAAGAATATGATTTTTAGTTTAGTGATTACCAAAATTAATGGCAAATACACCCTTAATACAGTATCAAGTAATTGCAGCTACTCCCTCCGTCCCGCAATGAACTTCCCACTTTCCTTTGTTGGATGTCCCAGGAACAAGTTATCATTTCCTTAAATGGCAAGTTCATCTACGTCAAAACAGTGTCAAACAGTGCAAAACAGTGCCAAACAGTGTCAAATAGTGTCAAAACAGTAAAATTTACATCATGGTAAGTTTATTTCCTTAATATGTGTGTAGGTCAAATTGTGAAGTTCACGGAGGGAGTATATACCGTATTTGTTAAAAGTAATGTGTTGTCTCATCATTTAAAATTATGTCAAGTGGTAAGCTCTATAATATTTTCAAGACCACCACAACACATGAGAACATTAGTGATATTTTCAACGATCCATTAAACACTTTGAGCCCGTTTGGTGACCCCTTTTTTGGTTTATCAGGCTTATCAGCTAGGTTTTTATCAAACACGTAATTTTTTATTTCGCATGCGCTGAAAGTTTGTAATAAGCAGAAAAAGTAAGGTTGGAGTTACTTTTCTGGCTGTTCTGGTTGAAGTTACTGTAGAAGATCATTTTAGCTATTTTTCATATAATTTTTTGTTTAATTTATCAATAACAAATATTTTAAATATAATTTTTTCATAAATCAGCAGAATCAGCCAATACAGCCACTTCAGCCAGAACTTCATAAATTTCAGCAGAATCATTCAATTCAGCCAATTTTAGTGTTACCAAACGGGCTCTTTGACTTTTTTAGAATCTGCATTTTTTTACACTATTTAGGAAATTGAAGTACTTAACTTATTTGATACTCGAGATATCACGTTCACATTCTTTATGTAAAATATTCTTTAATATTTAGTTAATTTATAATAGCTTAGTCATATTTAATATTTTATATTATTTTGTAGTTAAGTTGGTCCATGCAATAGTTGCCTTTGGAGTCACAAACATATTTGCATTAAAATGGAGAAATAAATGATTTTAATTAATCACTAGAAGGTTGTTGAAAAGTCAAAGTAGTGAAAAGAAAATCAAACTACTTTGAATCTTTTCAATTACGCGTCCCATCATTTTCTCTTATCTTACTTTTTAGAAATGAAGAAATACTCCCTCTGTCCCATATTTAATTCGGTTTTGACCGGACACGGTTTTAAGATAGTGAGATTTGTGTGGTGGAGAGTTATGCAGAGGAGAGAGAAATGTGTAAGAATGGTTGTGAATCACATATTCTTTACCAAAAAGGGAAAAAGGAGATAAATTTGGGACGGAACGAAAAGGAAAGAATGAAGATAATTCCGGGACGGAGGGAGTATGTTTTTCAAGATCCAATTTACGGGTGCGCATTTCCATTTCAATTGAGCTTAAATAATGATTACAAAATAAAAATCATACTCCCTGCGTCCTTATCAAATTAACTGACCTGCTTTCCTTTTCGTGACGTATCAAATTAAAAGTCTCATTTCTATTTTTAGACATGGATCCCATCACCTTTTAACTTCTCATCATTACATTTTTACATTTTACATTTTTTTCTCCACTTATCTCATTATTCCTCCTCATTAAATCCCCATCCCACGCAACCATAAATCCCTATCCGCCCCATCTTCCCCATTAAATCGGCCATTATCACCTCCCCCCATTTTTCGAAGTATCCGTCTCTCCCTCTCTCTCTTGTTCAAACCTTCTCTCTGTTTCTCCGGTTTCTCTGGTTTCTCTCTATCTCTCCGTCAGTCTGGGTTATTGCCTCTTCGGTTGTCCATCTGGTTTATCTATGATGACAAAGTTTACCTGTTTAATGGCCGTCAAATGCCCCCCTCGACGATGACAACATGTCTAAGAGGTTTTTCCTAAGTCTGAGAGGCGCATGTCATCTACGAATCCACCATTGTTATTGGCTCCAAACTCGTCACTCTCTCTTCTATTTATAGAAGTGCGAATATTTCGGAACTAATCTGGCTCCAAATCTAAAAAGTTGGCGCCATTATGCTAACATTTTTTCCATTTACGAATTGCTACAGTGTTTTCTTTTTTTGGGTGTGCGAACTGCCAACAGGGCCGAATGTATGGCCTTTACACTTTGCTACAGTGCTTAATGTATATGGGGTCCGGTTGTTTATACTCTTTTTGTAAAGTATTCCTCAACTTTTAATCATCTACAGTGTTTCTTACTTTCTTCTTACTTTATCTACAGTACACCTACAATTTTTCTTAAACTACTACAAAAGCCTAGTTGGTCAATTAATTTGATACGGAGGGGGTATTAAGTTTTTATTTGGTTAGATTTCATTAATTTAAATCAATTTGGATATGTTACTTTTTAAAAATATATTGGAGTTTGTTAGGCCCGTTCTGGTGTATAACGGGCTGATAGTATGGAACTCGGCCCGTTATCCGAATATGAATCTCTCACTACCTTAGTCGAGTAGTACTTGGCTAAAAGGGAAGGGTTGAGTTGTATTGGAATCACCCTGAATGCTAGTTTGGTCGATCAATCATTAACGAGTCTTGAATTTGATCCCCATAACTTATGAAAGGATGGGGTCTTACGTGCTAAGTCCTAGATCTTCCTTGCTTTGGACAGGTGAGTTCTTTCTTTGCTCATGATGAGGGGTTCCTCGTTGAAATGATACTGGGAAAAAGCCCAGTGAGAACAAATTCTAGTGAGGGAAAAATAGTACATCGGGGCCTCAAAATAAAAAAGGAAGGTCAGTTCCTCGCTTCTTGATTGAGTGTCTGCTTTGATGGTAAGTCGAGGTATGCTCGGGAGAAGCAAGTCGCATGGGTTATCTATCAATGATGGCTTCTGGGGGTATGCTGGGGAGAGGCCAGTTTCACAATTGGACACCAATGATTGTGAATCAAGTTATGCTCGGGAGAGGCTGGTGGAACATCTGTCCGTTGATGATGGTGAGCCGAGGTATGTTCGGGAGAGACCTGTCACACAAGATTCACCTCAACCGAAATATGCTCAAGATCCAGAACTAGAGTTGGCGGACAACCACTATATTAGGCCCACTATGGTGAATCCAATCATTGAAGATGAACAACCAAATCAGCTCAAACAATAGTTGTCTAAATCGAACTTGATAGGTTAAACCAAAAGAGGTGTCCAAACTAGATCAGCTGCAATAAGGAGAAGCAATGCTTGTCTGCTACATATCACAGATGGACCCCACATTAGTTGAAGAAATCCTAATGGATTCTGATTGGATTAATGTTTTTGCATGAAGAACTTGTTCATAGTCCAAAGTACCAGAATATGATTTATACAAAATTAGTATTCAAGAACAAAGCTGATGTACAACATTGTAAGGAATAAATTAAGGTTTGTGGCAAAAGGATACTACCAAGAACAAGGAATTGATTTTACCTGAACTTAATTACTTGTGAAACTAATTAATAACCCGAACTTACTTACTTGTGAAACTATCAATGATTAACCATCGATTCATTGACCATTTCTAGTAGTAATTAATGTCGAGGTGTTAACTAATTGTCATTTAGCAACACTCCCCAACATTAATATAGAGATAGAATAAGGGAAAAATTAATATTCAAGGGAAGAAGTAAGAAAATAACTCATAACTTTAACATTCAACAAGCTTCAAGAGCAAACCCAAGAAACTGGAGTTTAGCTCCCATTTGAAGACTAAACAATGCTAGAAAAATATAAAGAAAATATTATTCTAATTTGAGTTTAAGTATATGAAAGAAGGGATGAATAAATATGAAGGAAAAGTGTGATATTTATAGGTGTTTTCAACACCCTGCGCCGATATCCCGACAGGATATAGGTACGTACCCGACCGGGTATCGGTCGAACTCAAATATTTCCCCACGTCTTTGTGTTCTTCAGTACATCTGTTTGCCTGAGTCAAGTCACACCCGACCGGGTATAGGTCCATACTTGACCGGGTATAGGTCCAACCCGACCGGGTATGAGTGTAATTTCGCAGCAACTTCATTTTTCTCTTCATACATGACCGGATAAAGAGTATACCCGACCGGGTAAGTCACCAAATCACATTTCTTTCATGATTTCTTGCTCCCTTGTTGTAGACAAATTTATTTAAGCTCAAAATCTGAAATCACACATATAACAAAATATAATTCAACTTTCGAGATTGGCTATACATAAATATTACAAGCGTTAGAAGCAAATGACTCATCTTTTTTGAAAGAGGCTTGAGAGGTTGAGGATGTTTCTAGCTTCGCACACGGGTGTTCGAAGACTGAGATCCATTTCATCAGAATACAAATGAATCAACAAGTTGAAGTGCTACCACTACAACAATGGGCCAGGCCCACTTCAGGAACCATCAGCCCAATGGTAAACCCAAGGGTTCAGCACACCAAAATAAGCTACACTTACAACGGCCAGAACATTCAACAGCCACACTACCAGGTTACACCTACATTGGCATCTTAATAGCTCGCCCCATATCAGAATTCCACCTCGGCACAAGAAACTTCAAGAGGACCCGTACCGGCAACACATCTCCCCAACAGCATGGCCCCTTCAACAGCCACAAAATGACAGTGGATCACAACCCAAGTAGCCATCGGCCCTCGTATTAAACCTACAGTTGATAATCTCTTGAAAGCGACCTGCGTCCAAGGGTTCTCCCACAGGGTTACCTTGGTCAGGAATCGCCAAGGGGTTGGATTCAGGGTAAGTACGAGGATCCCGCTTCGGCCTGGGGATTTTATTTTACTCCTTCACCCCTCACTCATCTTCGGCCTGAAGCAGTGGGGGACTGGGGGGGACTACACCAGCCTCAAAACACAAGCAAGGATGAAATTAAAAATCCAAAAAACTACACTAGCCTGAAAACACAAGCAAGGATGAAAATAAAAATCCAAAAAACACACAAGTACACAACTGCAACAAAATCATATCATCTATGCACCATAACGTCCAGGACCTGGTGGTGCACCCTCGGTCGTAGCAAGATAAGCAAGTAAGAAAAAAGGCTCACCTCACAAAACATGACACTGGGAACCCCAACGACCTTGGGTCATGTACTCCATGCTCAGCCAAGACAGGACATTCATCGTCCACAAAATCATGGACACACAACACCCGTTGGTCCAAGGTAATTGGCACCCTCAAGGCCATAGACACCAAACTACGAATGATACCGCTTTGGCCTGGAGCACTAGAAGCAACCATGGTGCCTCCTCGGCCAGAAACGCAAGACGTGTCTGACAACGGCCAAAGAGAAGAAAGGTCACCCTCATCGGCTAATCAAATCGAAGACGCGTATCGGCCAATAATACAGTACACTCGTCGTCCCCAAACAAACAAGCGCACACCATCAGCGGAACAAAGACCTCCTTTGTCTTCAACGGGGAACATCACGGCCAACATATAAAATAACCACAGCGCCCCTGCATCGGCCTAAAACATCAAAACTGCAGAAATCTACTCTCCTTCACTTCGTCTGCATCTCAGCTTAGAGAGTGGGGGACTCCTGATGGAGTATATGGGTCCAGGCCCCAAGACCCACATACTCAGAAGAATAGGAGGCACGACTGGCACCCAGTGGGACCTCCTTCGGCCAGATGGCCCTCCATCTGCCGAAAGAAGTCAACTCAGAATATGATCCAGAAACCAAAAGAACCGGGTGTCCCTGTCGGCCAGACCGTCGTCGACCACGGAGAGCTCACAAAACAAGATTTCATACTTAGTTGTTTTTACATACTTTGTACTCGGCCCAGTAGTGGCCCCATTGTAAATGGGCCTTCCAAGCCCAAGACTTGGGAGCCCAGCCCACATTTTCCCTATAAATACTTTTCTTGGGAGTAGTTGTAGGGGGTCACAAATCATTTATTGCAAGTATTTACTGCACTTCTCTCTCTAGCTCTCACTTCTCTCTAAATAATTACTCTATCAACACTTTTTCGGCAAAAACGGGTATCAGAACCCGTAACATAACCTGTGTCAGTTCACCCCCAGACCGGAGCCGGTTCACCATGCATTTTATATGACCCCCGGAACGTACTGTTTGTTCCAAATCTTATACAGAATATGTATTTAGTAATAAAAAAATCAATAAATGCCATTTTGGCCATTCAAAACATCACATATGTTTTTATATGCATTTTTATTCATTTAATCATTTACATGCATAATATAATAATGTATTTATTGATATTAATTAGGTTATCTAGTTATAGTAGGAATCTTGATGTATCTTGGACTCTTTTATTATAAATAACACTACCGGGGCTGCCATTCAGGGTACGCTTCCATATTATTCTCACATAATATACCATTTTAGTTCACATAAGCCTAATCACCTTGGCAAATCGCATGTTTAACTCTTTTAAACATCATTATGAATACATATAACATTGCTTTAGGTAATCTCATACTTAACCCAAGAGTTCCAAGATATAAAGTCGTCCAGTCACCTCGAATGAGCTTTAATACGGCTCACTCTCGGCTTTGTCCCTTGAGTAGACTTAGTTGGGTTTTGCAGCCATTGAAAACTTTTACTCAGCCATTGAAACTTACTTCCTCGTTGCTCCTTCTCAACGGGATCACGCGGTATGATGCATTTGACGTTGTTTGGCACTTGGTAGGAGAACTTTGAAACTCCCCCTCAAAAGTTACATCCCTAGGTAGTGATTGAACTGAACCATTTAATTTGAATATTCCTCCCACATTCTAAAATTCACTAATTAGGTTTTGTGTTTTGATGTGAATACCTTATTGATCTAATAGTGATAGGACTTTTCATCTCAGTTATTATAGTCAAAAAAACTGGCCTACAACCAAACAGAGTTATTATTTCATTTATATACCGTTTAAACTTTAAAGTATATAGCCTCATTTTACCTTATAACAATCTACGTACATTCATAAATTATGTGGTGTAAAAGCACATTGGTATTAAACTGGGATAACTCCTGGACATAAACTAGTATATCTTCTATATCTAAGATCTATATCTATATATACATAAGTGTAATACATAGTCTTATTTTAACTTCTATCTTGGGTTCATACTCAACCTCAGCCGTCCATCACATACAATGCACAGTCCTTGATCCTTCGAGTTGCATCTGGTATCAATGAGAAAAGAATTCTTTAGTGTTAACAATATCATTAACGCCGGTGAGTACCTCCAAAGATGTAAGTTATCTAAGACCCTGAATTGAAGATGAAAAATGAAATTTGTTCAAACAAAAAAAAAACATGCATGACTATACGTTTCATGTTGTAAACACTACCTGATACTCCCTCGTCCCCTTTTATTTAACCAAATTTTGACTTTTTAAGTCAACGATGTTAAATTTTGGAAGAGTATATATGTATACATGGGAATACCGATAATATGAAAATGATATAAAAGTGTACTTTGTTAAAAATATTATCATAGAAGTACAAATTTATTAAATTTCACATAAATATATTAGTTACAATAATGGATCAATGTTTACCAACTTTGGCCGAAAAGTGAAATAAAAAGGAATGGAAATAGTATTCAAATTGACTAATTTATCAAATTAAATAAATATGAAATGGAAAATCTAACATATAAGATATACTCCATATTATATTACTATTTTATGTATAACTTTTATCACTTAAACATATCATATTTAACTAATATGATTTGAACTCTTTGTTTAATATGATGGTCAAACCCCTAAAACACTTTGCTCATTGATGTTTGCTAACATAATTCAACAGCTACTCATCATTAACAATATCCGTTGATTTCTTAACGAGGCAAGTTTGAAAGTAAAAGGACTTAAAATCACGAATTATAAGATACTATCTTCCGTTCCGTAAAAGTTGCAACAGTTTGACTTTCACGTTTGTCAACGCGCAACTTTGATTGTAATTATATTTATTTACCTATTAGTAAACATTAAAAAAAGTTAATATATTGGAAATTTACATTAAAACAAATTTATTAATATTTTATACATACTGTTTTTATTATATATATTAT
Source organism: Cuscuta europaea (assembly GCA_945859875.1). Lineage (NCBI taxonomy): Eukaryota > Viridiplantae > Streptophyta > Magnoliopsida > Solanales > Convolvulaceae > Cuscuta > Cuscuta europaea. Next base: position 4,356,476 of record CAMAPE010000054.1, on the reverse strand, counting down.
TAGAAAATCGTAGTCAAAGTAAGGTGTGTGAATAGTGCAGAAATTCTAATGTTGTAACTTTTATGGAACGGATGAAGTATGTAAAGTAAAATGTTATTTCGGATTCCCGGTGACTCGGTCATATATATGGGGAGTGTACCTAGACACAGTCACGAACTCAGAAACTAAATGAATATTGGGGGCGTTAACAATATTATACCATATATAGAATAATATAATACTCCCTATATCACAATTTTTATAGAGGATTTCATATAATACATTTACCCATAAATGCATAATTATACTAGGACAAGTTGAAAAGAAATTAATTAACAAAATCTTTACACAAAAATGATGCGCACAGGATATTAAACTTTGGATTCTAGGCTGGCCCTAAAGCTAATGGGAGTCTCCACTAAAAATGTGTAGTGATGGTGATGTCACATAGATTATATGACTCCATAAAAGGAGTCATGTATATCTCTTCAAAAAATTACATTCATTCCTAGTTGTCAAAGATTCTCTAAAATCACGTCAAAGAATCACTTTTAAAGTAAAAGCAATCTAAAACACTCCCTTAATCATGGACCCATCATTCGCTTTCTAAGTAACTATTTTTTATCCCTATTTATGAATGATGAATGAATAAGGCTTTTTTTAATCAATTGAAAATTTAAGGGTGTGTTTGGGAGTTAACAAGGGTTTTGGAGGGAATGAGATGGTTAACAAGGGTTTATGGTCCTCCCTTTCATGTTTGGGAGTTACAAAATATGGAGGGGATGGTTTTGGAGGGCTTTTATAACCCTCCAAAACCCATCAAATGCTCAATTTTAATTTTAAGTTTCCCCAAATTGGGGGATTTTGAAAGATAACTAATTAAATGACAACTTTAACTCAATTTTAAATAAATATAAATTCAATTATTTGATTTTGTCACATATGTGAAGTGATATTAATTATAATTCATCCAAAATTTTTATCTTTTCAAACTTGATACTCCCAAACAAGAAGAAGAATTTCCAACCCTTTCACTCCCCTTCCCTTCCCACGATTAACCTTCAAAACCTTCTCCTCTCCTTCCCTTCAAATTCCCAAACATACCCTAAGGGATATGTCTTATGTATGCATGTGACTCATACATTACGTAACTATATTCATTTTTTATCATTTGTTGTTTCTTTTTTCAACAAAATTGCACATCCCATTCTTCGAGTAACTAACTTTTGATCTTAATTGACATCTAATGCCGCATATTGTACGCAGTTTACCGGCCGGGCTTGCGAGGAAGGTGATAAGATAGGTAAAGAAAAATAAAAGTATGAACTGAAGTGCTTTTTAGGCTACCAAATAGCATACAAACAAGATCGTTGATCTCCCAAAATTACACATACATACATTAGAAACACTTGCGAACCATTTTTCAAAGAACAGATTGCACTTTTAGGCCCCGTTTGGTTGGAGGGTTTCGGAGGGGAGGGGAGGAAAGTGGGGGATTAGTGTGTGTTTGGTTGAAGAAAATAGGGGGGAAGGGGAGGAAAGTGGAAGACTTTTAAAATCCTCCACTTCCTCACATTCTAAACCCCCCAAATCGGGGTATTTCGGAGGAAACGTGTCAATAACCGCAAACTATTTATCTTCTACGTGAATGAACAAAACGTTATAATATAAAAAGGTAAAAAACTAAAAATTTTGAAAAATTAAAAAATTAAAAATTTAAAAAATTTAAAGATTACAAATTTTAAAAATTATAAAAATAAAAATTTTAAAAATTAAAAAATTAAAAAATTATAAATTAAAATTTTAAAATTTAAAAATAAAAAAATTTAAAAATAAAAAATAAAATATTAAAAATTCCAAACTGAAAAATGAAAAATTATAAAATTAAAAAAGTAAAAAATAAAATAAAATAAAATAATGACTCAAGACCATAGGAGTAATATTCACAATAGTTAGACATGTATCTATTTTTTTAAGTAAGCTATAAAATAAAAGTAAATTGCAAAAATATTTTGATTAAACCTTTCCTCCCATTACCTCCAACCAAACACAATTTTTTATCAAAATCCTTCCTTCCCCTTCCCTTCCCTTCCCTCCTTGACTCTCCCCTTCCCTCCCCTCCTTTGAACCAAACAAGGCCTTAGGGTGTGTTTGGGAGTTGGGTTTTGGAGGGGAGGGGAAGATTTATGGAGGTTTATAATCCTCCTTTTTATGTTTGGGAGTAGGAAATTGAAGGGATGGTTTTGGAGGGCTTTTGTAACCCTCCAAAACCCTCCAAATGTTCAATTTTTAAGTTCCCCCAATTTGATGAGTTTTGAAGGGTATTAATGAAATAATAATTTAAGCTTACTTTAAAATGAATATCAATTAAATTATTTGGATTTGTCATATCTCAAGGTGATTTTAATTATAATCCCTTAGAATACTCTCTTTTTCCAAATTTATTAATCCCAAATACAAAGAAGGGTTTCATCACATTCCCCTCCATTTCCCCTCCAACAACATACCTTCAAAGCCTTCTTCTCCCATTCCTTCCAAACTCTCAAACATACCCTTAGAGTTTTAATTCTAGAGGTGCAACTTTGGTTCAAGTGAGAAATGCATCTAATGTAAGAAATGAGAATAAATCTCAATCGTTAGATTAGGCGATGTTGCACTAAAAATAGCTTCATGGTGCAACATAATTTATATTTTGCAATGTTGCACTAAAACTATATCATGCTGCAATAAAATTTGACGATGATGAACCAAAATAACTTCATATTGCACTACACAATACAGATTTTTCAGTAGTATTTACACAAATGGCACAACGCCCGGTTACTAATTTCAGTGCAACATGTAGTTTATTTTACTTCAACATAGTCAATCAAATCCAACACCTGAGAGTTGTTCTCATTTCTCACCTTAAGACTTCTTCTTATTTGAACCTTATCCCTAGAAGTATTACGTAGTATATAAAAATAGATCCTACACATCCTCTACATCTTTTGACTATCCATTTTTCAATCCGCACAGGTAACTCAATTGGTCAAGTTATGGGAAAGTTGTAGGATTGATCAAGGATCGAAACCCGCAGCGGTCGTGTGGAAGTTACATCTCCCGTGTGTTGTGCTAGACCTCTCGTGTACACGGATACAAGGTCTTCACTATTGTGCAGGTTGAGTCACTGTGACTTACAACCTTACAAATGCCTTGTGGAGTCCGTGCGTGGAGCGCATGGGATTGGAGATTCAACCTTTTGGAGAAATGACTATCCATTTCTCATATATGACTATTGTTCTTTAGTATTTGTGATCCTTCCATTTATATCAGTGGTGCTTATAATCGCTTGAGAGGTGTCATGTGAGGCAAATTTTGGTCATGACTATGAATGTGCAAAAAGTTGTCATGTATCACAAGCTCAAAAACAGGAAACAAATGTGGGATTGACATCACACTTTTCAATATACAAAAGCAGAATAATTTTTTTTTATCAAATTTACCTGAAAATGAGCTATGGGAAGAAATCATCATGGTCACCAAAGGTGAAATTGGAGTCAAATCTCATTGTGGCAAAAGGGAATCCTTGGTCAACGGCAGATGAGTTTGTCGTTTCAACTGCCCTTGAAAGAGGGAGAGTGATCCTACTAGCTTCACCAAATGCAGCTAAGTTTGATTTCGGCGCCACATTTTGGCTTCCGCCGCCTGCAATAAGGCCAAAGCCGCCTGACGGAACATTCCAGCCGAAGTTCTGGTCGTAAAGTTGGAGATCATAATGATCAGAATTTGAGTTTGACGAAGAGAGGTTGTCAAAATAATTGAACAATAGATGGTTTTCTTGATGAGCAATGTTCAAATTGCTGGTTTCAACTTTAAGGACATCTCCTGATGAGCGTTGGGCTTGTTTTGTGAAGGGGTTAATCACTAGTTGGCTTTCCATTGGTGAGATTATTGGTTCTTGATTTTGCGGTGGGATTAGCAGCGGCGGTGGCGGTGGCGGGCTGCCGCTACCGGGTTGGAACTGCTTGCAAGCGTGCTTTCCACGGAAAGTAATGTCGAAAATGTTCGGGTCCTCATCCGATCTTTGGACATGTTTGGTTGCCAAACAACCTTGGGTGTGTCTATGGGCACATCTGAAATAAGCTCTGCAAATGTGCATAATTAAAATCAAGAATAAGTTTAATTAACTCAATGCAATGCCCAAAACTGCTCAAGTTTGCCCATACTTATTAAAGTGTTCATTTATACTAGGGAAAAATGTCCTCGAACTTTCATAAAAAAGTCAATTAAGTCCTTCTATAGAAGACTCTGTCCGGTCATCGCGATTTGGGGCGGTTCCCGGTAGAATTTTTTGATGAAAATTTTTTAGCATCTTATTTATCAAGTCTAGTTTACTCATACCAAATTTCAGCTAAAAATTTAATCGGGAACGCATTCATATTAATTCGAGAACGCACAAATGCGCAGTTATCTTCAAGAATTAATTTGATTGTGTTCACGATTGAATTTTTAGCTGAAATTTGGTATGAGTAAACTAAACTTGGTGAATAAGATGCTCAAAAAATTTCATCAAAAAATTCTACCAGGAACTGCCCCAAATCGCGACAGCTGGACAGAACCTCCTATAGAAGGACTTAATTGACCTTTTTATGAAAGTTCGATGACCTATTTGACAGTTTTCCCTTTATGCTACTTTGATTTTGATTTTAATACTTCGCCAGACTTTTCTTTTTACTCGGTAGTTCCCAAAAAAAATGTCATTTTCTTGTTAATGTAATTAATAATTAATAATGTGCGTCTAGGGTGCGGTTCCGGGGAGAACACTCCTTAACGTGAGAAATGAGAACACTCCAAAACGATGCACTTTATCCTTCACAAAACTGCACATTTATAGTTAAAGTAATGCAAAATTCTAATGTGCACATTTACGTTTAAAATTTTGCGCAGACGAAATGCACATTTTCCAATTTTTTTATGCACGTTTCTGTTTTACATGATGCACAATGCTCAAATCCAACGTTCCAGAATCATTCTCATTTCTCTCCTAATATGGTATTCTCATTTGATCCTTCAAGTTCTGACGGAACGAGAATATATGACAATGAATCACACCAGGAGCCCAGGAGGCATATTCATATACTCCGTAATATGTATAAAAAGTTTATTGAACTATAATTTAGAAGAAGCTAAACTTATCTTTTTGAAATTAAGTCATGTTTTCAGAAAATGCAGCATATCCTAAAACAAGTTGGGTCTATTTATGAAAATGTTCTATGCAGTTGGCGGACCCAGAACTTTTCTGAAGCGGGGTCAAATCGGGTGTATCATTAGTCTTTTTTTCAAGTGCGTTCAAATTTTTTATTTTTAACTGGAAATAGATTATTCAATGATGGCTTCAAGCAATGAACATATATGGATTATAAGTCTAATTTTGAACTTATTAAGACAATTCTAAACAATATATATGGCTTTTTGAAAGAAAGATATAATTTGGATCAGAAATGATTCACCTTTGCACCGTTTCTGGTTTTACATTAGAATTCTCGCTACTTTTCATACTATAAAATGATCAAGATTTCATATCTGAACTAGATTCATGTTGAATGTTACACATTGTGCCACAAAATTTGTTGGTACTTGTCTGGAATATAATACTATTGTGTTAAAAATAAAGTATAGATCATGTTCATGATTTCATTCTTTAATACAATTTTATTTAATAATATGATTCTATATATCTAACATTCATTATATTATAGATAAACAAAATTCAAAGAGTCTGTTGGTTTGAAACTAATTTATCGCGAATTGACACATTTTTTCATGTATAGACTTCTATTCAAGATAAAAGTCTTGCATCTATTAAGCTCATCCTACATATTAGAACACTTGTCATATCTTTGACTTTTAACTTTGGACAACCATTATTTACACCAATTAAGAAAATCATCAATGTCACTTTTCAAACAAAGTGTAGTAATCAATGTCTAACTATATGGATTTGCTCCATCACAACTTCGTGGTTATTTATAATTTATGCTATACATAGTAACTATAGTAATATTTATGTCCATTAGTTCTACTTAGGTAATACTTATGAAATAATCTCTAGTTTTTATGACCGCGTAACGGGGGCACAATTTTTATCTTTAAGTACTAATCTTAAATTTCGAGGTCGGAAGCGGGGGCACTTGCCCCCCTAGGTCCTCCACTGGACTTCTATGCTTAGCCTTAACTGTGAAAGTTATTGAAGCTAAGATGGGAGTGGCCATATTAGTAATTAAAACAATTAATGAGCAAAAATACAAAATTAAAATGTGAACCTTGGATATCTGGTTCCATGGATTTCTTTCTGCCCATATTTTCTCCAACTATAGCCGTCATCAACATTTCCTTCAAGCTCTGATCCCTTGCAAACCTTAACTTTTTGCGTCCAACGAGGAGCTTTCCTGCAAATCCAATTCCCGGGAAAAGGAATTGTACTGGTCATGACACAAAATGAAAACAAAACCGACTAAAACCGACCAACTCACCCGTGGTTTGGTTTACGATTATATTTTGGGTTAAAAAATCGATTGAATCGGAACCGACCGACAAACCCAATCAAAACGTGATTGAGCTTATCGGAATCGAATAATCGATACAAATCGATCAAAATTAACTGAACCAAAATCAATCGAAACCATCTCAAATGTGTGGTTCGATTCTTGGTTCGTTTCACCTTTTTTAAAATCATGCCAGTGGCAAAGTTTTAAAAAGACAAATAAAAAAGGAAAGTTTGAAAAGTAGAGTGGAATGGAGGTTACATACCTTTTCTTGCGAGACCCGTCGCCATCCCGGTCGGAATCTTCACTGTGGGGACTGCCGGAAAGGGAAGAAGAAGATACAATCCCAAATGTGGCCCCTGCCGGAGATGGTGGGACCGCCGTCCGAGTAGTGTTCGCCGTCGAAGATTCGGAATTAAGCATGGCGAGCACCTTTTCGTAGGAAGACAGGACATTCTGAACCAGCTGCTCGCAAGTTTCTTGATCAGAACGGGGCGGCGGCGGCCCGTTCAGAATCACCTGAAGTTGCGCGGCGGCGTCCCGCCCGAGAGATAGCTCACTTATCAGCTTCTTCATTTCTCCATCGACTCCCTCCATTTCTGCAACACGTACGAATATTCTGATTGTTGAGGAAAGTGAAGATGATGTAGTGAAAGCAGCATGAAGTAAAGTGGGTTAACTTATGGAGATGAAAATGGAATTAAATTAAAGAAGGTCATATATATAGAGGGTGGCCGGAGAAAGGCATTTCAAGATTTTTAGTCTTACTGCTGACCGGGGAAAGTGGGAATGCTCATCATTCTCCCCAGCTTAGACCGGTCAGTGGTCAATAGAATTGAAAATTGAAGAAAGGAAGCCATTCTTACAGCTGACCCATTCCAAGATTTGAATCGTTAAAGCCTTAAAGGTTCGTTAAAGGTTAATTAAAGAATGAATAAAAAAAGTAGATTCTATGGTACCCATAAGGTACCATATCTTTGTTCACATGTACCAATGAGAATGTAGCAGTTGAATTATTTAAATCTAAATTAAAAATAATAAAGTGGTGTGGTCCAATCAAATGAATGGTAGGTACGGTACCCCATTTTTTAGAAAGGTACCGGAGTTGTCACCTAAAAAAATGGGGACAACTCTCATATTCATTTAAAAAATGAGGTACCGTACCTATCATTCATTTGATTGGTCCGCGTCATTATATTATTTTTAATTTAGATTTAAATAATTCAATTGCAACATTCTCATTGATCCATGTGCACAAATGTATGGTACCTTCTGATAACCATAGAATCTACCTAGTTAAAAATTGGTCCAATGAGTATCGCACCAATTTTACAACAAAAAATTTATTTGTACACGTTTTCTTATACACGTTCTTATACACTTGTCTGTGTAAGTCATTTTTTTGTCTGTGAACGAGATTCACAGACAAAACTTGTATGTGGATATTTTTTTGTCCGTGACAGACAAAACACGCCGATTCACAGACAAAAAAATGATTTGTCACAGACAAGTGTATAAGAACGTGTATAAGAGCGTGTACAAATAGAATGACTCATTTTACAATTAGTTCATATCTTTGACATTGACTACTTTTGATACATAATGATTGTTTTTCGCTTGTTGGGATATATATTAGGGCACGACCCAAGTACGAACCCAAGATATCCCTAAAAGGTCGAGGTTCAACGGGATCCAACTAACAAAGAGCATGCACGGGAAAGACCGACGGGACCCACCAAACGGGCCTAAACACCACACTTGGCGGAGAAGAGAGCTAGTCATAGAGAACCGGTCCAAGGAAATTGGCGGAAAACCTCCTTGCTAGCGGGAGGTGCAATTAATGCAAGAGGGTCATCCACTTAGAATCGGTCACATCACCCCCTCAACTACTCATGAGCAGACCTCCCTCCCCCTATTTTTCTTTGGGAAATTTCCTAGAATATGACTAAACTTAATGAGTTTCTCAATCTATGACTTAACTAGTTTTTGGACTTTTATATGACCGAAATTCCAAAAATAAAATAAAATAACATTTTTAATGTAAAGTTGAATGACGAAAATGCCCTTATTTTTAAATATGTGCATTTTGCACTTATTTCGTCCAATTAAAATCACTGCATTTTATATTGTCGTTACTGCACGACATTACTGCACGGCATTACTACACATCCGGTAATAATCAATGCACTTCTGCCAAAATTAATTCTCTTTTCATTCACATTACGAAATTATCTATAGTTTTTATTTTTTATTTTTTTAAATTTAATAATTTTATTATTTTATGTCTAATTAAGTATATTGCGTTCCATGATGAAATTACTGCTCTGTGTTACTGCACTACCAGTAATAATCATTACACAACAAACTTTTTCAATGCATTCAATCACTGCCATGTACAATATATATATTTCCATATTCACTGTCATTTTCAAGAATATCTATGATGATATTCACTGCCCATGTTCAATGCCCGTTTTTTATGCCAACAAACCCTAATTTTAGAAACTCTAAATTTCAAAAATAGAAAACCAAAAATGAGAATGAGGGGTAAGAATGGAATGAAAAAAATAGGTATGTTTCCAATAGGACTAATATGGTCCTATTTTGAAAAGAAAATTAGAGTAAATCCTATTTTGAGTTTTTGTCATAATTTTAAAGGAATGAAAAAATAGGTATGTTTTTGTCATTATTTCCTAAAAACTGCCATTTTTTCTGAAAATGCCAAAAACATGGCATATTTCTCTTTAAGAATGCCAACATTTTCATTATTTTCTGCCATAAATATGGCATTCGTAATGAACTTGGAATTTTTTCCCCTGGTGACTGGAGGTGGTGGTGCAGAGGCGGCAGAGGCGGTGGTGAATTTTATTTTTTCGAGTTTTTTTATTTTTTTTTAAAAAATATTTTTTTTTATTTTTTGAAAAAAATATAAAAATAAATTATTATTATCGAAATATTTTTATTAATTTTTTAGTATTTTTTACGAATTATTATTATTTTTTATTATTTTATTATGAATTAAAATATTTCAATAGCTATAAGGGTATATTTATCCAAGACACACATAATTAGTCCTATGAAAACATAGTTTATTTTTTGGTCTTATTTAAGCAAAGTGAGAGACTTTTAGTCCTATTTTGATAATAAACCCTTTTTAATCTTATTACGAAAAGTTTCTCTTATTGTTGAAGGTAAGTCCCGTAGATCCGAAAGCCCAACACGAACTTTGGATATATCAGGAATGGTACAGAATCAAAGTGCATAACCAAATATAAAATATGAACTCACTAATACTCAAAAGCTCACTTGTATTAATTAACCAGTCTGATTACAAGGAAATTCCCGATCGGTAGGTCGGAAACAATGCTTTAATACAAGAAATAAGAGCAATAATGCTATTCTAGAGCCTGAGTATTGAAATGCTAACCCTTACAATGATTCTAAACCTTCTATTTATACTAATGGAGAGCATGGGCTGTTCTATGCTGATTGGCTGTTGTTTCACCGACTTGGTCACCCATGTTTCCACTTGCTGATGTCACAATCTGGCATTAATTGCACCTGGCCACTTGCCGGTTGTCCATTGCTCGAACGGGATGTTGGACCATGCTGAAGGCGCTGTCAAATTGGCCCAAGTATGATATATAGTCCGAACTCCGTTCGGTATATCTTCTTACTGGGCCAACCCTTTCTTGGGCCGAATCTCGTTCGGCATGAATTCTTCACTGGATCTACTCATCATAGAGTGATGGGCTCTTCATTTGGGCCAGGTATCTTGGGCCTTCTTGATCCGGGTATTGGGCCTCTGGATCAATATCCCAACACAAGTCCCCCACTTCCGATGTCTCGAATGACAGTGAGTGCATTAGGAAGTATGAACACCAATGTTGCAATTCGCCGAATGGCGATCGGGGTACAGAAGTAGTCAGTTCCCCATCCTGTGATTTGACGGCTGTCGTTTTATTTTCCCATACTCATCATGATAACCGTCGTTTAGTCTTTTCATTGGACACACGTTTAGCTTAAATGCTTCTGATGACGTGTCGCTTCCTGATTGGTCCTCGATACGGCAATTTAAAGGCTATAAATCAGCTGGTAGAGCACGTGGCATTAAGTGGTTATGATTAACCAGGGGCATTTATGGTTCATCTTTAGGCACGTACCCCGAACGGGCAATACAGAAATATGATTGCGAATACTGGTTAACCAGGCAAACGAACGCCTAACGGGCACTTACGTTTTGAGGCAAATCTTTTCTCAAAGAAAAGCAACGAGGTCCATAGGAATGGCTAAAAACTACTCAGATCAACGAGGTCCACGGGCTAATTTATAGCCTTTAAATTGTCGTATCGAGGACCAATCAGGAAGCGACACGTCATCAGAAGCATTTAAGCTAAACGCGTGTCCAATTAAAAGACTAAACGACGGTTATCATGATGAGTATGGGAAAATAAAACGACAGCCGTCAAATCACAGGATGGGGAACTGACTACTTCTGTACCCCGATCGCCATTCGGCGAATTGCAACATTGGTGTTCATACTTCCTAATGCACTCACTGTCATTCGAGACATCGGAAGTGGGGGACTTGTGTTGGGATATTGATCCAGAGGCCCAATACCCGGATCAAGAAGGCCCAAGATACCCGGCCCAAACGACGAGCCCATCACTCTATGATGAGTAGATCCAGTGAAGAATTCATGCCGAACGAGATTCGGCCCAAGAAAGGGTTGGCCCAGTAAGAAGATATACCGAACGGAGTTCGGACTGTATATCATACTTGGGCCAATTTGACAGCGCCTTCAGTATGGTCCAACATCCCTTCGAGCAACGGACAACCGGCAAGTGGCCAAGTGCAATTAATGCCAGATTGTGACATCAGCAAGTGGAAACATGGGTGACCAAGTCGGTGGAACAACAGTCAATCAGCATAGAGCAGCCCATGCTCTCCATTAGTATAAATAGAAGGTTTAGAATCATTGTAAGGGTTAGCATTTCAATACTCAGGCTCTAGAATAACATTATTGCTCTTATTTCTTGTATTAAAGCATTGTTTCCGACCTACCGATCAGGAATTTCCTTGTAATCAGACTGGTTAATTAATACAAGTGAGCTTTTGAGTATTAGTGAGTTCATATTTTATATTTGGTTATACACTTTGATTCTGTATCATTCCTGATATATCCAAAGTTCGTGTTGGACTTTCGGATCTACGGGACTTACCTTCAACACTTATTATTTAGAAAAACACGTTTTTGCCTTCATAGATCGTGAATTTTGTGATCCTTGTTGTTTCTACCATTGATATATAATGCTTTGCTAAACCTCTGTCAACATATGGCCTATTAATTATATAACATGATATAAATGGCATCCATCAATATTGCAATATATGTGATGTATATATAGTTCGTGGCTTTAATCGTGTAGGACTGTACTAATGTTTGTTAATTTATTAAAAATTGGATCTATAATTACAACATGTTACAAATTTAAGGGATGATATATACAAAAACATAAAATAGGGACCACATTTTGAAATATGTAGAGTACAAAAGGACTCAGATTGTTCTTTTATTTATTTTTTATTATTCAAAATCTGTTTTTTATTTATCTTAGTTCTTACTACTTTGAAATATGAAGTATAATATACTATCGTATTACATATTACGGAGTACAATATTTGAATTGAAATTGCCGAAAATGATCGAAAGTATGAGAAAATGATAGGCTAATTTACTAAACATGACAAAAAAAATCCATATTTCTATGGTGTTTCCCATGTGCATGGTTGTATGGTTGAATAACGTAACCTTTCAATTCCCTTGCTTATTACTGTCTCCATTTGAAAAGTAGGTGAGATTAAGAATAGTGAAAGGAGATATAAATAATTGAGGATATACTGAGAAGATAATTAAAATAGTGTGCTAGAATGAAGGATAAATAAAAAAATAGTTGTAATAGTGTATTATTTTTAAAATTATTGAGGGTATGATAGGAAGATTTAGAAATGTGAAGATATCAATGTTATAACTAAAAAAGGAAAGTGGGAAGATATGAGTGTTACGGAAGGAGTATATCTTTCAGATTTCACGTGTTTGAAGTTAATTAACTAATTAGTAATATCAACTTAAGAATATTGTTGGGATATTGACCTAGAGGCCCAATATCCAGATCGAGAAGGCCCAAGATATTCGGCCCAAGCAACGGGCCCATCACTCTATGATGAATAGATCCAGTAAGAAGACATACCGAACGGAGTTCGGCCCAAATAAATGTTGGCCCAGTAAGAAGACATACCGAACGGGGTTCGGGCTATATATCGTACTTGGACCAATTTGACAGCATCTTCAGTACAGCCCAACATCCCGTTCGAGCAACGGCCAACCAGCAAGTGGTCAGGTGCAATTAATGTCAGACTATGACATCAGCAAGTGGAAGCATGGATGACCAAGTCGGTGGAACAACGGCCAATCAGCATGGTGCAGCCCATGCTCTCCATTAGTATAAATAGAAGGTTTCAAGTCATTGTAATGGTTAGAATTTCAATACTCAGGCTCTAGAATAACATCATTGCTCTTATTTCTTGTATTAAAGCATAGTTTCCGACTTACTGATCGGGAAATTCCTTGTAATCAGACTGGTTAATTAATACAAGTGAGCTTTCGAGTGTTAGTTAGTTGAGATCTTATATTTTTTACACGCTTTGATTCTGTGCCATTCCTGATATATCCAAAGTTCGTGTTGGGCTTTCGGATCTACGGGATTTACCCTCAACAAATATGATTTTTAGTTTAGTGATTACCAAAATTAATGGCAAATACGCCCTTAACACAGTATCAAGTAATTGCAGCTACTCCCTCCGTCCCGCAATGAACTTCCCACTTTCCTTTTTTGGATGTCCCAGAAACAAGTTCTCATTTCCTTAAATGACAAGTTAATCTACATCAAAACAGTGTCAAACAGTGCAAAACAGTGCCAAACAGTATCGAAACAGTGCAAAACAGTGCCAAACAGTGTCGAAACAGTGTCAAAACAGTAAAATTTACCCAATGGTAAATTTATTTCCTTAATATGTGTGTAGGTCAAACTGTGAAGTTCATTATGGGACAGAGGGAGTATATATTTGTTAAAAGTAATGTGTTGTCTCATCATTTAAAATTATGTCAAGTGGTAAGCTCTGTAATATTTTCAAGACCACCACAACACATGAGAACATCAGTGATATTTCCAACGATCCATTAAACAATTTGAACCCGTTTGGTGACCCTTTTTTTCGGTTTATCAGGCTTATCAGCTAGCTTTTTCACCAAACACGTAATTTTTTATTTCGCGCGCTGAAGTTTGTAATAAGCAGAAAAAGTAAGGTTGGAGTTACTTTTCTGGCTGTTCTGGCTGAAGTTACTGTAGAAGATCGTTTTAGCTATTTTTCATATAATTTTTTGTTTAATTTATCAATAACAAATATTTTAAATATATTTTTTCATAAATCAGCAGAATCGGCCAATACAGCCACTTCAGCCAGAACTTCATAAATTTCAGCAGAATCAGTCAATTCAGCCAATTTTAGTGTTACCAAACGGGCTCTTTGACTTTTTTAGAATCTGCAATTTTTTACACTATTTAGGAAATTGAAGTACTTAGCTTATTTGATACTCGAGATATCAGGTTCACATTCTTTATGTAAAATATTCTTTAATATTTAGTTAATTTATAATAGCTTATTCATATTTAATATTTTATATTATTTCGTAGTTAAGTTGGTCCAGGGGCGGATATATGCTAGGCCAGGGGTGGGCTTCAGCCCAATCCAATTTTATTTTTTAATAGTATTGGTACATTTTCAAATCTCAGCCCAGCCTAAATTATTTGTCAGCCCACCCCACAAATAATTTGTGAATCAGTGAAGTTATGAACTTCTTTCGTGAATTTGTAAACTGTGATTAATCGATTGTGTATTAAACTATTAATGTATTAATTATTATTATTTTTAGCATTTTAGAGTTTTAGGGCTAGGGAATCATACAATCGTTTTGATTATTAATTGAATTTTTCAGTACATAATTAAATAGTTTTATTTTATATATATAAGTATTTTAATATATACCAATAATGAAAATGTTTTTTAGAATGGATAATGAACATGTTGCCAAGAAGGGAAAGAAGTTGATTTCATCATTCTTTTCGAAAGTGAATCGTCAAACTGGTGAAGGGAGTTCTGAACCTATACCTACAACAGTGTAAGATCTAGTTAATGAGGATCCTCCACATGTTGTAGTCCCTGAAATCCAAACTATCTCAAATTTGGATTTCAATGCTCGATAGACATGCTCGAATGTAGAAGTTTAGACTATTCTCGTTAATAGATTCATGTTCAAATTATTCAATAAGTATTCAAATTTTTATTAATCATTAATAAATTTATAAAAATTGCACTAAAACGTTTAAATTTTATGATATGTACAATAGTATAATTTATATGTGAACGATAGGCTCTTGTTCGGATCGAAACATCACTATGTTCGATCTCGGCTTGAATAATTATTCAAACACAAAACCTACTCCGTGTTCGAGTTCGAAACTTGTTAAACTCAATTCATTAAATTAGATTCGAAATCAAGCTCGAACTCGAGTATATAATTCAAAAAAATCTTTGTTCGATAACAACCATGGGCTAAATTTGGTATGTATAGTAAAAAAATTACTGCTGCTTAGCCCACCCCATCTCTCGATCCTGGATCCGCTTCTGAGTTGGTCCATGCAATAGTTGCCTTTGGAGTGACAAACATATTTGCATTGAAATGGAGAAATAAATGATTTTATTTAATCACCAGAAGGTTGTTGAAAAGTCAAACTAGTGAAAAGAAAATCAAACTACTTTGAATCTTTTCGATTACGCGTCCCATCATTTTCTCTTATCTTACTTTTTAGAAATGAAGAAATATGTTTTTCAAGATCCAATTTACGGGTGCGCATTTCCATTTCAATTGAGCTTCCATCCGTTATCTATTGGGTTCAACTTGGAATAGACTTAAAGGATGATTACAAAATAAAAATCATACTCCCTCCGTATCAAATTAACTGAGCCGCTTTCCTTTTCGGGACGTATCAAATTAAAAGTTTCATTTCTATTTTTAGACATGGATCCCACCATCTTTTAACTTTTCATCATTACATTTTTACATTTTACATTTTTTTCTCCACTTATCTCATTATTCCTCCCCATTAAATCCTCATCCCACCCAACCATAAATCCCTATCCGCCCCATTAAATCGGCCATTATCACCCCCCCCCCCCCCCCAATTTCTCGAAGTATCCGTCTCTTCCTCTCTCTTGTTCAAACCTTCTCTATGTTTCTCCGGTTTCTCTGATTTCTCTCTATCTCTCCGTCGGTCTGGGTTATTGTCTCTTCGGTTGTCCATCTGGTTTATCTATGATGACAAAGTTTACCTGTTTAATGGCCATCAAATGCCCCCCTCGATGATGACAACATGTCTGAGAGGTTTTTCCTAAGTCTGAGAGGCGCATGTCATCTACGAATCCACCATTGTTCTTGGCTCCAAACTCGTCACTCTCTCTTCTATTTATAGAAGTGCGAATATTTTGGAACTAATCTGGCTCCAAATCTAAAAAGTTGGCGCCATTATGTTGACATTTTTCCCATTTATGAATTGCTACAGTGATTTCTTTTTTGGGGTGTGCGAACCGCCAACAGGGCCGAATGTATGGCCTTTACGCTTTGCTACAGTGCTTAATGTATATGGGGTCCGGTTGTTTATACTCCTTTTGTAAAGTATTCCTCAACTTTTAATCATCTACAGTGTTTCTTACTTTCTTCTTATTTTATCTACAGTACACCTACAATTTTTCTTAAACTACTACAAAAGCCTAGTGGGTCAATTAATTTGATACAGAGGGAGTATTATGTTTTTATTTGGTTAGATTTCATTAATTTAAATCAATTTGGATGTTATTTTTTAAAAATATATTGAAGTTTGTTAGGCCCATTCTGGTGTATAACGGGCTGATAGTATGGAACTCGGCCGTTTATCCGAACACGAATCTCTCACTACCTTAGTCGAGTAGTACTTGGCTAAAAGGGAAGGGTTGAGTTGTATTGGAATCACCCTGAATGCTAGTTTGGTCGATCAGTCATTAACGAGTCTTGAATTTGATCCTCACAACTTATGAAAGGATGGGGTCTTACGTGCTAAGTCCTAGATCTTCCTTGCTTTGGACATGTGAGTTCTTTCTTTGCTCATGATGAGGGGTTCCTCGTTGAAATGATACTGGGAAAAAGCCCACTGAGAAAAAATTCTAGTGAGGGAAAAATAGTACATCGGGGCCTCAAAAAAAAGGGAAGGTCAGTTCCTCGCTTCTTGATTGAGTGTCTGCTTTGATGGTAAGTCGAGGTATGCTCGGGAGAAGCAAGTCGCATGGGTATCTATCAATGATGGCTTCTAGGGGTATGCTGGGGAGAGGCCAGTTTCACAATTGTACACCAATGATTGTGAGTCGGGTTATGCTCGGGAGAGGCCCGGTGGAACATCTGTCCGTTGATGATGGTGAGCCGAGGTATGTTCGGGAGAGACCGGTCACACAAGATTCACCTCAACCGAAATATGCTCAAGATCCAGAAGTAGAGTTGGCGGACAACCATTATATTAGGCCCACTATGGTGAATCCAATCATTGAAGATGAACAACTAAATCAGCTCAAACAACAGTTGTCTAAATCGAACTTGACTTGGTTAAGGGACCACCCACCAAACCAAGTGATAAGTTAAACCAAAAGAGGTGTCCAAACTAGATCAGCTGCAATAAGGAGAAGCAATGCTTGTCTGCTACATATCACAGATGGACCCCATATCAGTTGAAGAAACCCTAATGGATTCTGATTGGATTAATGCTTTTGCATGAAGAACTTGTTCATAGTCCAAAGCACCGGAATATGATTTATACAAAATTAGTATTCAAGAACAAAGCTGATGTACAACATTGTAAGGAATAAACTAAGGTTTCTGGCAAAAGGATACTGCCAAGAACAAGGAATTGATTTTACCCGAACTTAATTACTTGTGAAACTAATTAATAACCCGAACTTACTTACTTGTGAAACTATCAATGATTAACCATCGATTCATTGATCATTTCTAGTAGTAATTAATGTCGAGATGTTAACTAATTGTCATTTAGCAACACTCCCCAACATTAATATAGAGATAGAATAAGGGAAGAATTAATATTCAAGGGAAGAAGTAAGAAAATAACTCACAACTTTAACATTCAACAAGCTTCAAGAGCAAACCCAAGAAACTGGAGTTTAGCTCCCAGTTGGAGAATAAACAATGCTAGAAAAATATAAAAAAAATATTATTCTAATTTGAGTTTAAGTATATGGAAGAAGGGATGAATAAATATGAAGGAAAAGTGTGATATTTATAGGTGTTTTCAACACCCTGCACTGATACCCCGACAGCATTTAGGTACATACCCGACCGGGTATCGATCGAACTCAAATATTTCCCCACGTCTTTGTGTTCTTCAGTACATCTGTTTGCCCGAGTCAAGTCACACCCGACCGGGTATAGGTCCATTCCTGACCGGGTATAGGTCCAACCCGACCGGGTATGAGTGTAATTTCGCAGCAACTTCATTTTTCTCTTCATACACGACCGGATAAAGAGTATACCCGACCGGGTAAGTCACCAAATCACATTTCTTTCATGATTTCTTGCTCCTTTGTTGTAGACAAATTTATTTAAGCTCAAGATCTGAAATCACACATATAACAAAATATAATTCAAGTTTCGAGATTGGCTATACATAAATATTACAAGCGTTAGAAGCAAATGACTCATCTTTTTTTAAAGAGGCTTGAGAGGTTGAGGATGTTTCTAGCTTCGCACACGGGTGTTCGAAGATTGAGATCCATTTCATCAGAATACAAACGAATCAACAAGTAAATCTAATCAATAAGTAGATTAAATTCTGTTTAGAGAAGAATTTTATTTGGAATCCACAAATCGGTACTCACCCGGAATATTTTGATGGCTTTGGTGTTCGATGAGATCTGCCGCCGGTGCGTTGTTGCTGTGAGATGGAGAAGCGGTGGGATGCTGAGGTAGACGAAATGCAAACCCTACAATGGCCTACATGGGATCGTATGTATGCAGCGACCTTTTGTTTGAGTGACCTAAGTATATGGTGGGTTGGGCTGGGCTGATATTTAATGGGTTAAAATAATTGTGATGGACCTGTATAATAAATTAGAATTGTAATGGGAACCAATTTTGGCTTGGGTTACAATGTTTGGCTTATTCTTACAATGCATTAGGATATTCTCTAATTATTTCAAAAAATGTTGTAAAAAAACTTTGACATTTGATAGCATGTACGGAGTATGATTTTAAAGAAAACATTTAATTAGTTTATTTTCTAATTATAGGTATCGATTTTCATTATTTATGTTTGACTCATTAAAATTGTTCATTTAAAACATTAGAAAAATATGTATTGGCATTATAAAAAAAGGTGATTACAATAATATAATTAAAATATATTAACCACTTTTATTTAAAAAATTAATATAGGTTCATGAAACTGCCCACTCAAATATATAGACACAAAAATGTGTGGATGTATGATTTTTGAAGTTCACGTAATATATTTAGGTTGATGACAAATTTCGAAAATACAATCATGTGATTTATAGTTTTTATAGTTAAAAATTAATACGTGTTGTTCTCAATAAAATGGGTAGTATTACTTTCCTACAAATGTGATCAATCATATTTTTTACGCAGATGATAGTGACAACAAGCGTGACGTAAATCGAAGAATTTTGCAAAAAAAGTCTTATGCAATGACCATCAATAAAAGTCAAGGTCAATCACTCACCCACGTTGGTTTCTAATTGAAAAAACCGGTTTTCAGCCATGGATAATTGTATGTTGATGTGTCAACAGTTACCAATCGTGTAGGTCTCAAAATACTCATCCAAAACAAAGATGATGGTTCGATAGATGAAACCATGAATGTTGTATATAAAGAAGTGTTTCATAATCTCTAATATTTCATATTGTATTAAAATCACATTACATATCACAATAAACTTACATATAACAATTTATGATATCCAACTTTATTTCCATTTAGACTTTAATGTCTAACGGTAATGATACCCATGCAACAAACTCATACACTGTGCATCGCACGGGTGCTATACTAGTTTAATTAAAAGATAAATATTCTTTTCCTTGTCGTGCGAACCTTACCTCATTATACTACGCATAATTGTTGTATTAAATATTATTTTGAGGCACATACCGACTTTAGTGCCGTCAAATTTGGTGTCGTTGTCAGGGAAAGGCAATAACTTTTCTTTTATTTTATTTCAAGAAGAAAAATAACTGTTAGAATATATTTTATTGTGTTCAATATTAATTAGATTTATCTTTGTTTAATTAGGATTTAATTAGTGGGCCTTTATAATTAATTAGGAGCCATTTAATTAGATTAATCTGGCTCATCCTAATGCAATTAGGATGTTCAGCCATATGCATATAAATAAAAGCAGTATGGGCCGAACAGCCTAAGAGTTCCCGATTCCTAATAGCCTCATGCATATCATTCTTGGAACTCTCACGTTAGAGAGAGAAAGTCTCTACACTAACTATTCCGCATATTATTCTGGTAGAGCACGTAGACTAGAAATTCTCTTTCTAGCTTGTTCGAGTAATGTGTATTGTTTATCATGGATTCATCATTCTATATACACGGTATATGTCATTGGTGAAATTTCTCTTATATTATTTTAATTCTTTCAATTATTATTAGATTATTCGACTGTTGAATCTGGGCATAATTCACACAATAACTAATAAAAATTTAAAGAATTCATACTTGTCTATTTCCTGAGCTTACACGAGTATATGGTAAAAACCCGTTCTATAAACGAACTCACTTACCAAGCAAACCCGAAAACAGAACAAACTTTTGAGCGGTTGAAAACCAAATTTTCAAATACCGACTCGGAGGAATTATCCACTAGAGATTCATCCAACACTAGCTCTAGCGAATCCGGAGAACCATAACCTCTGGCTCTTGAGACGAGAACTCGAAGGGAGCTCACAACTCTAAATCTTAATCAACAACCATTGTGTATTACCTTCCCTACACTTAACGAAGGTAATACATTTGAGCTAAAATCTGGGCTCATTCATCTACTACCATACTTCCATGGCCTACGAGGGGAAGATTCGAACAAACATTTGTCGGAATTTCATATTGTGTGCACAAGCATGTGCCCCAATGGTGTCACGGAGGAGCAAATCAAATTGAGGGCTTTTCCATTCTTCCTCAAAGACACTTCAAAGGATTGATTATTCGATCTACCTTTGGGAAGTATAGACACATGGGCGGCAATGAAAGGTACTATCCCGCCTCCATCTCATCTTCTTTGAAAATACAAATAAGCAACATTGAGCAAAAAGAAGATGAGACATTGTATGAATATTGGGAGTGTTTCAAGAAGTTGTGTGCTATTTGCCCATATCATGGGTACACCGAGCAAGACCTGATCCTCTATTTTTATGATGGTCTTGCAGATCAAGATAGGTGCATGCTAAATGCGGCGTGTGGAGGGGGATTGTTAATAGAACCCCTTCACAAGCTAGGAGTCTCATCTCGGAGTTGGCCGAGAATTCTAGGCATTACAATGGGCGGTCATCAACCCTAAGAGTTCTTGCAGCGAAATCTAGCACATCCACTTTAGAAAATCAAGTTACAAGCTTGACATCACTCATGAAGGAGTTTATCTTGGGGTCAAAAATTGAAGAAGTAAAATCATGTGGCATTTGCACACTACCCGGACATCCAACCGATTCCTGCCCGACTCGTCAAGAAGAACAAGTCAACGCCTTGGATTTCCAAAGACATTAACAAAAGAGGTACAATCCACACTCTAACGCTTTCAACCCCGGGTGGAGGGATCA
The DNA here is from genome assembly GCA_945859875.1 of Cuscuta europaea. Taxonomy (NCBI): domain Eukaryota; kingdom Viridiplantae; phylum Streptophyta; class Magnoliopsida; order Solanales; family Convolvulaceae; genus Cuscuta; species Cuscuta europaea. The sequence continues at coordinate 4,334,975 of CAMAPE010000054.1, read as the reverse complement.
CCCCAATTTGAGATATAAGAATCCTCAACAACAATCATTCCCAAATCATCAAGGTCAAAGCTCCAATTCTAACATGTCCACGGAGGACATATTTCGGACTCTTGCTACCAGCATGACCACCATGCAACAAAACATGGTACAATTCCAAAATGAGAGCAAGTCTAGAATTCTAAACTTGGAAAATCAAGTGAGTCAAATGGCCGGAGACGTGAGCAGTCTTGAAGCAAAACATTCATCAAAACTCCCTTCTCAAATGTAACAAAATCCAAGACAACATGTTAATGCGATCATGTTGAGAAGCGGAAAAGAATTACAAGAAAGAGAAGTCCAAAGGAAGAAGGCTGAAGAGGAGGTGGTTCATATCAAAGAGGAAGATCAACCGAAATAAATGACCACAAAGAGTCCACTATTGTCATCACACGAACCACAACCCCCGTTTCCCGAAGCATCGAGGGAAACAAGGTCGCTGAAAAATAACAAAGGCATGTATGAGACATTCGCCAAGTGTGAGGTAAATATTTCACTCCTTAACTTCATCAAAAGTGTCTCTCGATTCGCTAAATTTTTAAGAGAATTATGCACAATCAAGAAGACACGCTGCTTAAAGGAAAAACAGAAAATTAGTGAACATATCTCAGCAGTTTTTCAAAAGAAACTACCAAAAAAATGCACTGACCCAAGCATGTTCACTATACCGTGCAAGCTAGGAGACATCATTTCTAGGGCCATGTTAGACTTAGGAGCATCAATTAACGTGATCCCCTATACTCTTTATAATTCTTTGAACCTTGGCCCTTTAAATGAAACCGATGTCATAATCCAACTCGCCGATAGATCGAATGTTTCTGCAAAAGGGGTAGTGGAAGATGTACTTGTTTCGGTAGGCGATCTAGTGTTCCTTGCCAATTTTTATGTACTTGAAATGGAGAGCGATAAACAAGAAGTCCGTGTTTTATTAGGGAGACCATTTTTAAAAACCTCTAATTCAAAAATTGATGTTTCTAGCGGGCTTGTAACTATGGAATTTGATGGAAGGAAAATAGAATATAACCTTTATAATTCTAATAAAAATCACTTTCCATTTGAAGAAAAAAATGAATTAATCTTACTTGTCTTGGGGGTTGTGAACAAGAGGATGGAGGTTATGTTTCTTCCCTTATTCTTTTTTGGGCGTGCCACTCATTTTATGGGCACCGGAAGTAAGATCTCTTCACTCTCAATTTTTGGCCATAGTAATTGTCCAATTATTGGCTGTGAAGTAGGCCCGGTCCTACCATTTTGAAGACCCGGAGCATGTCACAAAAATGGGCTCTTGGAAATATAAAGAAAACATTTTTTGTTTTATTTTAAAAGTAAAGTTCAATACATAAATCAATTACTTCATACATTAAAAGTCACTGTTAAATTCTTAAATACTAGTATTACGTAGTAAGAAAGTTAAGGTTGTTTTTACTTGGACTGTAATTCGTCCCAGATCAGACCAGACCAGACCAGACTAAAACAGACCAGACAAGACCAGGTCATATTTTATTATTATTATTATTATTATTATTATTATTATTATTATTATTATTATTAGGGGTGTGCACCGGTTCAAAACCGGACCGGACCGTACCGACCGACCGGATATCATTCCGGTTCGATCCGGTTCCAATTTTTCCGGTCCGGTTCGGTCCAGTTTTCTAGTTTAAACCGGATAGTGCACACCCTTATTATTATTATTATTATTATTATTATTATTATTATTATTATTAGGGGTGTGCATTGGTTCAAAACCAGACCTGATCGAATCGAACCAGACCGGATATCATTCCGGTTCGATCCGGTTCCGGTTTTTCCGGTCTGGTTTGGTCCGGTTTTCCGGTTTAAACCGGATAGTGCACACCCTAATTATTATTATTATTATTATTATTATTATTATTATTATTATTATTATTATTATTATTATTAGGGGTGTGCACCAGTTCAAAACCGGACCGGACCGTACCGAACCGGACCGGATATCATTCTGGTTCGATCCGGTTCCGGTTTTTCTGATCCGGTTCGGTCCGGTTTTCCGGTTTAAACCGGATAGTGCACACCCTAATTATTATTATTATTATTATTATTATTATTGTTGTTGTTGTTGTTGTTGTTGTTATTGATATTATTATTATTATCATTATTATTATTATTATTATTATTAGGGGTGTGCATCAGTTCAAAACTGGACCGGACCGTACCGAACTGGACCGGATATCATTCTGGTTTGATCCGGTTCCAGTTTTTTCGGTCCGGTTCGGTCCGATTTTCCGATTTAAACCGGCTAGTGCACACCCCTAATTATTATTATTATTATTATTATTATTATTATTATTATTAGGGGTGTGCACCGGTTCAAAACCGGATCGGACCGTACCGAACCGGACCGAATATCATTCCGGTTCGATCTGGTTCCAGTTTTTCTGGTCCGGTTTTGTGGTTTAAACCGGATAGTGCACACCCCTAATTATTATTATTATTATTATTATTATTATTGTTGTTGTTGTTATTGTTATTTGTAATTATAAATGAATAAAATATAATTATTTATGGATTATAATATATATATATATAATAAAATCTTCATGCAAAAAATATAAAAATAAAATTTCAGACCAGATCAGATCAAACCAGACCAGACCAGACCAGACCAAAACAGACCAGACCAGAAAATTACGGTCCAAGTCAAAACATCCTAAGAAAAATAAACTAAATGAAAAATATAATATTAAACTCTAAATGGATTGATGAAAGAAGGGCAATGAATTGAATTATAAAATATGGGTACATGCTTTTAGCTTGGACCTAATAATTAGGAGTATTTATAACAAAAGATTGAACTAGTAATTTCTTTTCTCATTGACAAGATTTAAGTTACTTTCACTAATTTATCCTATTGCTAGGCTTCATTAATGTGTTTAAAATGGTTGGCCCAAATTATATTCTAATCTCATAGACAAAATAGATATAACTTTCCGCATTTTAGCTAACAAAATGGTCAACTTCATTAATTGATTAAATTTCTCATATTAAATAATTGAATTTATTCCTCATAGACAAAGATTAAATTCTATCCATTAATTTATCATATCTCTAGGCTTCATTAATGTGCTCAATGTGTTTGGCTTAAACTATTTATAATCTCATAGACAAGTTATATTTAATCTTCCAAAGTTTAATTAATGAAATGACGAAATCTATTAAGTAATCAAATTAATCATTTTAAACAACTAGTCCAAAACATTATTTAAACTCCTGATTTTCAGTCAAACAAGGTCGACCCATATTTTTTAATTCAACTCATTCCAAGAATAAATTAACTACAACAACTCATTACTAGTTTTAACACTTTACAAAATAAAATATTAAAGTAAATACTCCCAACATCTAAACTTTTGTTTCTGTCACAAATAAACATCATTTATACTAGGTATTGAGTTTATCTAAGTAGGAGATTAATATAACAACAAAACTATTTTTCTTGAATAAATATGGAAAATACGAAATTCTTAAATTTAATTAAGAGAATGTTTCACCAACATTTGGTAAATAAAAACAACATATTCAGAATCTACACGACGAGAAGATGAATTTTCATATAAAGAACTTACAAATTGGAGCTAAAATGAGAAAGATGTGAAAGATTGAAGTTGAAGGTCCAACAATGGTGGAAATCCGAGCTTTGAGGAGGAAGAAAACACCATTTTTTATCTGAGTTGGGTGTGAGATAGTGTGTTTTGAGTTGGTGATGGAAGAGATCTTTTATAGACAGAGTTTCGTGGAAGGCGGCCCAAATGGCGCCCGCCCTCCGGCCATGGTCGGCAGCCTTCGGTCACTTCTCCGACAAAGCTACGTGTACGCGTCAAATCCGCTGCAGGTGCCCATGGAGGGCGGTCGCCCTTTTGGCCGCCTCCCGTCTTGTCTCAAAGACCAGAAGCTAAAAAATCACATCCCGCTGCAGGAGGCCACGGAGGGCAGCCGCCCTCCGTCCCCCGTCGGCAGCCTTCAATTCCATTATTTCGTCGTCATGTTGTGTGCTGAAACCGTCAAAAACTTGTAGGCACCCAGAAAGACGGCTGCCTTATCGACCGCGTCACGTCAAATGGAAAAGTTGTCTTCACCAAAGTTTTATCTCTCTTTCTTGTCTAACTAATGGAATTTGAATTACATGCACATAATTTGTAGTTTATGAGATATGACCAAAACGGTGAGCACGTGTCACTTTCCATCGCAACTGCAAATGTCTGACTTCTTTGAGCAATATGTCCATTCTACGATTATTATTTGGTTATGTGTTCTTCATAAGAGTTGTAGAGCAAGAAGATTTCAATGTAGTTCATCTGGATTCACAAACTTTGGGAAATCATGCGCCATGTTATGATCAAAATACGAACATGTGTCTTTATGCATCGTCCATTTTCATCAAAAGTGGCCATATAGGTACCTCTTCTTGGTTTTTGAGCTTCCTTGCATGATTTCTTCCTGTCTTGGACTCTTCTCATTGAACAATTGGTCAACATATCTTTCAAACTTCCTTAGCAATTCATTTGTTGGCAAAAAATACCACTTTCTTCACGCAATTGACTCGAAATTTCGTCAAACATGTTATGAATGTGATTTTTACCCTATTTCATGAAACTTGAACCGAAATATATAAAACATGCCTTGTTTTTATATTTTCAATCCAAAAATCGCTTAAATTTGATAAGAAAAGTAAGTACAAAATGGACTTATCAATCTCCTCACAGTTAAGCGTTGTTTGTCTTCAAGTGACAAATCAGTTGCAAACACACTCAAAAAGGTAAAACCTGACTGCATTACAATCGAGTTGCTATTAAAGAAATAGAAACAAAACCCTCTTCTTTTATTTTCAATTTTTAAACATTTTAGAAAAAATCACCCAATGTACAAGAATTTAAAATTATTATCACTTAAAAAAACTATTGATTATGTTAAACCACCAATCAATTCCTTATCCAAGGTTTTCATTATTCTAATTTGGACATTCATTTTGTTCATTATTTTTTTTTTTGCATCTTTTTCACTCTTGTTGGCGGTGTTATCCCATGGTAAGTGCATACTTCATTCTCACAGACTATGATTAACGAATGAAACATAGCCCCTTTTCGGAGATGGAATTGTCCTATAACAAAGAGTTTTGAAGAGTTTTTATTAATAATAACATTTTTTTGATGAATAAAATGAACGTCCAATCAAACAAATTCAGCCCTTTACATTCGCAACCAAAAAACCATAACAATTTCAAGTTTTCTAAAAATAATAATAAAAGTAAATTCTTATAATAAGAGTGATTCTCTAAGCTATTACGTGATTGATAACAATTTGAGAAATTAATGTTTCATATCAAAAATAGTAAAAAGATTGTTCTAAAACAAGGTTTTAACTTTTGGGTGTAAAAACGCAACCTCCTCACACTTAATTAAGTTGGACCTCGCCCTCGAGGTCTCTTTTTAATGCACAAAGTTTTGAAATAAAGGCACTTTTTTTTGTTCTTTCCTCACACTTGAGTTTTGAAAAGATTTTGTGAAGAGGAATGATGAAAACGGGAATAAAATTGTTTAAAAATATCCTTACATCATCCATAGTCAGTTTTTTTGAAATCGGGTTAAAGCGTTCAACTCACAATTTATTTATTGAAGCACAACCTGCAATCACACAAAACAAACAAACAAAAATATGAAAAACATGGGTTACCTCCCAAGAAGCGCTTCTTTAACGTCACTAGCTTGACGTTTGAGAGAGAACTCTCTGTAATGCAAATCAATTGTGGAGCACTCATCACTAATGCCCACTATTACAAAACTGCCTTACAGTGACACTTCGTTAGTGACACTATTCGATTTAGTGTCAAAATCTGACTACATAACTGAAAGTTTACACATAAGTATCACTAATTTCTGACACAATAACATCACCATTTAATAGTGACACTCAAGGTGAAAAAACAGGGTCATATTCATAATTTGTTAAAATATTTTTTTTGAAATGAGGTTTATTTTATAAATTTTAACCCTAACCCTTAACCTAGAGCGCAGCTCACTCTCATCACTCTCAACCTCAGAAGCTCCCTCTTCCTCTAAGCTTCGTCGAATGTCCATCTCCCGACGCCTGTGCAGTATTCTGATGCCGCCGGCGGAGGGGCTCCGGATAGAGGACGGCACTTCGCGGCTGAGCTTTGCAGCGGCGGTAAGAGATTCCAACCCCGGACAACGTCTGCAATTTCAACCAAACCCATTCTCCGACGTCGATTTACACAAAATTGAAGCCAAGCACGGGCGGTTCAAAGGTTTCCCGAGTGTCAACTGCTCTGATTTGGATACTCGGGTGGGACACCGAGTCGTCCTGGTCGATCGGCTTAACAAAGGAGCATTTTGATGGGGAGGTTGTGGGGAAACAGTTGCAATCGAACACTACACGCTCGGAACCCGGGTTTAGCTCGGCCAGAATGACAGAAGATGAAATGGACACACTGAGGCGTCTGGAGGAGGAGAACCGCAAGTCCAAGGAGTTTGTGAAAGGATGAGATGGAGGTTCAGAGACATTGCGACATTGATGAAGCAGGTGATTGCTTATCGTACATTTCATGCTTCTTTTGTTACTGAATTACTGTGGGAGACTTTACCTATTCTTTTTTTTTGAATCCCTTTGGAGAATTATAGCTAGATGAATGTAGTTTCTCCTGGAACAGAATTTGAATAAGTTGCTTCTAGTAAAGAAGGAAATACATTCATTCCTAGATGCATTTATTTGACGTAGGTTATGGAACCAGGGGCAAGGGGATCATATTTGAAGGATTCTGAGAAAACTGAAATGTACAAGAAGCACAAGGAGAATCCAGGGGTGTACACAATCTAGAAGCTAGCCAAAGATTACAGGATCATAAGGCAGAGGGTGCATGCAATTCTGTATTTGAAAGGGCTTGAGGAGGAGGAGGAGGAGAAGTTGGGACACCCTATTCATAGCACTCTTGAAACCTTTATTGATAATAACCCGGAGTAAGTTCAAATTGGTGGCATTCTTCATAATTTAATTTTATTTCAGTTGGTTTTAAATTCTAAATGTCTCAGTGGGAGGAACTAGAATTTATATTTTGATATATAAAGGAACTAAAGAAGCCCTTTTAAACTTAATGCAGTATCTTAATGTTATGAGCTGCATCCATATCTTAATGTCTCAGTACCAATATTACCACGTGCACAAGCTGATATCTCATTTGTGTTCAATTCAATTTTGAATATGTGCTCATAGCTGTGCTGGTGAGGTCTCCTTGGCCTCTGCTTTAGGCGCCTCTTCCAGTGGTACAACTATTTCCCTCTTCTTAGTCTATGCTAAAAGATGGTGAATTGTCATGTCTGTAAAGTTTTTGATGAAATGTCTTATAGAATAGATAATTTGGAGTATGCTTAAAATATGAGTGACCCTAAACCAAATATTTGCATTTGGCTTTCTAGTACATGTAGTGTGCTTTTATAATATACTACATATATAAGTAAACTGGATTATCAAATTTTTATTAAAGTGAATAAATGAGCCTAGAGCCGATTGACTGCCGACTAAACCGACCAACAAAACCCTGATTTGTATTGCTTTATGTTTTTGCTCTTGATTATATCAAATTCCTGTTACAGGCTTGCAAGGGAATATCACCTGCAACAAGGGATAATTTCAAATTCCTGTTGTCATCCGGCTATAACTGAATACTACTTTGTGGTAAGTTCAAGAAGCTTTTTACATGGATCATGGCTCTCAAGTTTAGTATAAATCATTTCATAAGTTGATTTCACATCTTCCTTCAATGAAATATACTCCAGTCCTCTAATAAACCATTTAATTTACTTGTTCAACAAACAGGGGTATAGACAAAACATGTTTTATAAAACTTCTTTTACTCTTTCATTTTGGATTTCGTACGATTCAATGGCATCTTGTAATCCTTAAAATCTGATATATCAGGCTTCCAAGTTTCAATTTCAAAAAGCATGTCTGCTTTCTAATATGGGAGAATTCCCTAAATAGGAGTAAAAAAGTTTTGAAATTCCAAAAAAAAATGGTGTATCACGTTTTTTATTCCTTGAATAGGAGTAAATTTCTGGCAAGTTTGGCATTACTAGCTTTAAAACATGGCATTTTCTTCCAAACTCGGCAGATTACTCCTATTAAGGGAATAAAAAACATGATACTCCTATTTAGGAATTTCAAAACGTTTTTGCTCCTATTTAGAGAAATTTCTATTTTAATATCACTTTTGTCTTGATATTCCTATATAATTTTCAGGAAAAAGGTTATAGGTTTGAATGACTTGCTAAAGGACTACTATAGGGAGAACGTCACCGTTGACGAGAAGGTTAAGAAACGTGCAAAGGTCCAAAAAGTCTATGATTCTAATTTTGATAATGACATTAATGCCAGAGAAGGTAAGTTTCATCACTGTGTTAACGAACTCCAAGAAAAGGCAAAAACCTTTCCTTCAAACGTATGTTTTTATGTTTCATATATGGAGTAACTTCTTTTACACTTCTATACTTATTTTCTCCCTCCCTGCCTTATAGATGAATCAAGTAAAGGCTGATGATGAGATGCCTATGAGGGGTGTTCAAGTATTTGATTCTCAGGTAACTCATGGGCAGGATATTGACACTGATAACGTGAATCGTTTTATTATTAGTGTATTTAAATGTAACACTTGATTAGTATAACTATATGTGTGTGTGTCTTCCATATTATTTCCAGAAAACTTTCCCAGAACTGGATTTCCCTGATCTAAGGCAGTGCAGCTATCTGCATTCTTTCTTGAATAGTGAGCTTAACTCGATTGTTGAACTCAAAATGGAGGAAGGTATGAGTTTGTGATTTTATTTTATTTAGATTAAGTCCCCTTTTTTCCTCCCCGTAAATAATAAGAGTACATATACTAAAAATGGCACTTGTTCATATATGATGTCCGAGGACAGATGTTTCTTGAAGGCTTGCTTCTACATGTGTTGCTTTTAAAGCTAATCAAATCTCAGGGCTGCCTTGAAGAAACCATGGGAAAAGGGAGCACATGTTGTTGATTACGTCCATAAGAATGCCGTTGTCGGGTTTGGCACTTAAAGATTGTTTTATGTCCTATAGACCGTGCTTTCTCTCAATTCTAGCTATAATTGTAACTTGTTTTGTTTTTTGAGTTGTACTTAATTACATTTATGATTTCCGGGGTATGCCCTTATGAATCATGTACATTCATATGAAATCTTGAGATATAAATAAAATGTTTTAGATTTTGGTTAATGTTAATGTTTTGGTTTATTTGTATTAATATATATACTAATATAAAATATATATATAAATATATATACTAATGAATCATGTACATTGATACTTTTTTAGTGTCACATAAACTTTTAGTGACACTAATTTGGTGTCACTGTAATGCATATTTCTAGTAGTGTATGTATATATCACTAAAAAATATGATGCATTGGTATCACAAAAATCCTTGTTATGTATATATCATAGTTCTCTATGATGTTTATATGTCATAATTTTGTGACACAAAAGTGACTTGTTAACGGTGACACTAAATTTTGTGTCACTTACCCCGCTTTTCTGTGACACTTTCTAAGTGTCATTAAATCGTTTAGTGACACTAATTTAATGTCACTATAAGCCATTTTTTTACTAGTGGCCTCCACCTTATCCTCCAGGTATGCAGTCAGATGGTGTAGACCTTTTAACTCTCGTGACCACCAAAATGTGACATAATCTTCAAAGAACACGTCGTTCGAACAAGGAATTAACACATATCCTGCATCACTCTCATTAGTAGAATCAACAAGTATTTCAGGATCAGGTGCCTCTGGTTTCTCCAACCGTTCAAATGGAGCCATCAAGGTAAAAGTAGTCTGACTAGAGATTCCATACTCCTTTTGATGGATTTTCTCTTCTTCATCTATGCTCTCAACATGAAAATCACAAAATTTAGGCTCTGTGTCACTCTCTAAGAATGCATCCCAACTGCATAACTCACTAACCCCACAAATATCATCTAGGCAAACAGATCCTTGCCTAGCACAACTATGTTTGTCATCATTGAGTAGAGAGTCAAAGAAGGCATCATCGGACAATGCTTCCTCAACATCACATGTTTCATCAACTACTTGATCAGGCACTTGGGCTAGTGTAGGATCAATATCTTCATCAAGGCTATCTTTCAAAGACTCTTTAAGTGAGAGGTCATCCATAGATGGTATGGTAGGGTCGGTGTCACAAAGTGTTTCCTCGTCTATGGTCTCTTCATCAACTTCAGTGGGCACTATCAGATTGGGCTCTTCAGGACTAATTTCTACAAGGACAGGCTCTAGCTCAGTAGCAATGAGAGACTCAAAAGAAATAGGGGTGCAAAGAGTTTCAACCATCTCGCCCATAGTTATCGCAACCTCCTCCTCGGATGTAGTTCCTTCCTCGTATGCCTCCTCTTGAACTTTGTGTTCATTATCATAGATGATTTGTTCAAACAACTTTGTGTGACCCTCGTCAAGAGATGCTAATTCAATCCTAGTTTTGTTTAAGTCTTCCACACAATCGAGTAAGGATGATTTTAACTCTTCGAGCTCGTGTTGAGGATAAGGTGAAATTCCAAAGTCATTCTCGTAAGAGTACTCGTTTGTGTTGGTGTAATGGTTTTCTAGCCTTTCGTGGTAATTTTATTGATAATTAAAATCATCATGATAATTACCTTGATAGGAAAAATCATCATAGCCTTCCAAGTTTTGCCTTTGGTGGAAATAATTATCTTGAAATTTGTAATCTTCATACCCCAAAGGTGGATTTTCGCACCATTGATTGTTATCATCATAACCTTGCTCATAGTATCCTTCATTTTGATTATTTTGAAAACTTTTTGTTCATGGTATGGATAGTGATATGGTGGTTAAGAATGAAAGTGTTCATTTGAGTAATCCAGGAGGAAACTTCAAGCAAACACGTGAGAACAAAACAAAAAAAAGAAAAAGAAAGTCTCCCTAACTTGAATTCGCCCATGCTAAAATTAAAATCAAGAATTCACCGTGTCATTCCCCGGCAACAACGCCATTTGATAACCGCTTACGCGGCATTGTTGTAAAACGGAGTCTAACCTTTCGGTTTTTCCCCGAGTATCGTGTTTCTTGAGGAATGACGGAGGAGTTTTTTTATTTTAAGTCCAGTCACAGGTTATCGCAAATTATTGGAAGCTTTCCAAATTAAAACTTTTGATTGATTTTCTAAACTACTTTTTGAAAAAGAAAGTAAATTAAATTATGCAAATACTAACGATGACTCAAAAATAAAACAAATGAAAAATATAATATTAAACTCTAAATGGATTGATCAAAGAAGGACAATGAATTGAATTATAAAATATGGGTACATCCTTTTAGCTTGGACCTAATAATTAGGAGTATTTATAACTAAAGATTGGACTAGTAATTTCTTTTTTCATTGACAAGATTTAAGTTACTTTCACTAATTTATCCTATTGCTAGGCTTCGTTAATGTGTTTAAAATGGTTGACCTAAATTATATTCTAATCTCATAGACATGATAGAGATAACTTTCCGCATTTTAGCTAACAAAATGGTCAACTTCATTAATTAATTAAATTTCTCATATTAAACAATTGAATTTATTCCTCATAGACAAAGATTAAATTCTATCCATTAATTTATCCTATCTCTAGGATTCATTAATATGTTCAATATGTTTGGCTTAAACAATTTATAATCTCATAGACAAGTTATAAATAATCTTCCAAAATTTAATAATTAATGAAATGACCAAATCTATTAAGTAATCAAATTAATCATTTTAAACAACTAGTCCATAACATTAATTAAACTCCTAATTTTCAGTCAAACAAGGTCAACCCATATTTTTTAATTCAACTCATTCCCAAGAATAAATTAACTACAACAACTCATTACTAGTTTTAACACTTTACATATAAAATAAGACATGATCATAAATCATAAGAACAAAATAAAATATTAAAGTGAATACTCCCAACATCTAAAATTTTGTTTCTCTCACAAATAAACATCATTTATACTAGGTATTGAGTTTATCGAAGTAGGAGATTAATATAACAACAAGAACTATTTTTCTTGAATAAATATGGAAAATGAGAAATTCTTAAATTTAATGCAGTGAATGTTTCACCAAAATTTTGAAAATAAAAAAAACATATTCAGAATCTACACGACGAGAAGATGAATTTTCATATAAAGAACTTATAAATTAGAGCAAAAATGGGAAAAATATCAAAGATTAAAGTTGAAGGTCTAACAATGGTGGAAATCCGAGCTTTGAGGAGGAAGTAGACACCCTTTTTTATCTGAGTTGGGTGTGAGATGGTGTGTTTTGAGTTGGGGATGGAAGAGAGCTTGTTTAGCCGGAGTTTTGTGGAAGGCGTACAGAAGGGCGGCCGCCCTCCGGCAATGGTCGGCAGCCTTCGGTCACTTCCCCGACAAAGCTACGTGTACGCGTCAAATCCGCCGCAGGCGCCCATGGAGGGCGGCCGCCCTTTTGGCCGCCTCCCGTCTTGTCTCAGCGACCGGCAGCTCAAAAATCACATCCCGCCGCAGGTAGCCACTGAGGGCGGCCGCCCTCCGTCCCCTGTCGGCAGCCTTCCATTATTTTGTCGCCATTCAAAGTGATGTGTGCTGAAATTGTCAAAAACTCGTAGGCGCCCAGAGAGGCGGCCGCCTTATCGACCGCCTCACGTCAAATGGAAAAGTTGTCTTTATCAAAGTTGTATATCTCTTTCTTGGATAACTACTGGAATTTGAATTACATGCACTGGATTTGTAGTTTATGAGATATGACCAATACGGTGAGCACGTGTCACTTTCAATCGCAACTGCAAATGTCTGACTTCTTTGAGCAATATGTCCATTCTACGATTGTTATTTGGTTATGTGTTCTTCATAAGAGTTGTATATAAAGAAGATGTCAATGTAATGCAACTGGTATCAAAAACTTTGGGTAATCATGCGCCATGTTATGATCAAAATACGAACATGTGTCTTTATGCATCGTCCATTTTCATCATAAGTGGCCATATAGGCGACCCCTTCTTGGTTTTTGAGCTTCCTTGCATGGTTTCTTCCTCTCTTGGACTCTTCTCATTGAACAATTGGTCAACATATCTTGCAAACTTCCTTAGCAATTCATTTGTTGGCAAAAAATGTCACTTTCTTCACGCAATTGACTCGAAATTTCGCCAAACATGTTATGAATGTGATTTTTACCTGAATTCATGAAACTTGAACCGAAATATATAAAACAAGCCTTGTTTTTATATTTTCACTCCAAAAATCGCTTAAATTTGATAATAAAAGTAAGTACAAAAATGGACTTATCACTTCTCATGTCGGCCAAAAGCCTTGCAATTAAGTGGATACGCTGATCGCTAAATTTTAGCGGACTTACGTAGTACAAGTAATATTTAACATATAAAATTTTACGGAGTATTATATATTATAATAAAACATATAAAATTATGGGCCCTATACGAAGGATGGGCCCTGGGCATGTGCCCCCTTGCCCTTCCTCCAGAACCGGGCCTGCTGCGAAGTATATGCATAGGACGTTTGGCACATCTCATTCAAGTAGCAGTAGTCTACAAAGCCTGCATTTTCTGCATGAGCAATACCTTCCATGAATGCTTACTTTAAACTACCGCCGACCCTTCTTAATCTCATAACTATCGTCCCCATTAAAATATACATGTCAATCTTGACTCGCGATAATCTTGTTTAGTTTCTTCATTATGATAGACTTATACTTCCCCAACATCGATTTATAAGTGATGACAATAATTATTGAAGTAATAATTACCCTATAACAAATTCAATGTAAAATCAGATTATTTACCTGCCCATTTGGTCACATACTTTCTCTTCTTGGCTATTCTCTTCATCGCTGCCACGCTAATATCCTCTTACATTGGTATATGGGGCTTCTTTTTACATTTTAGCAAAGTGTTATTGAATGCTTCACAAAAGTTGTTATCCATGGTATCACACTTCACAGTTTCTCTGAAGTAGCTTTGCAGAACAATTTGAAAGGATATTTACGCAAGTCTCTTCCAACATCCTGGTCTGCCTTATCTAGCTCTTCTACCACACCATGTCAGTGGATTTGTGGTACTATTACAAATTGTCATAACGCCTAAGCTAAGGTACCAGATTTCAGTTTTTGTTCTTTTTCTAAGCCAAATTCAGTCCAGCAATATCGTGGTTTTCCTCCAAACTAATGAAAAATCATGGTTAATCTGCTTAGACCATCAGTTTGAATTAATTAACAAATTAGAAGGAATGGGACATCAGAGTCCTCCCGTGTCATTTGCATTGCTATATTCAATTGTTCATACAAGTTGTGAGTCTTACAGGTGGCCGGACTCAAAGCAAGGTCTTGGGCTAGGAGGGAGGATGTATATTTGCTGGGTTTGGGTTTTTAAAGAGCTGGCGACTATGGCGGTGGGAAGAAAGTTGTATTGCGCGAGAGAAGAGTTTGTAGTTGGTAACATGAATAAATGATAATTGACGAAGGGGAGTTGTTATTCAAGCATGAGGGAATCAATGTCCAATTGTGTTGCAAAAACATAAAGGTTGGGTTAATTTGGTCGATTTAAAAGTTTAGTGTTCAATATGAGTTTAGTAAATAACCTTGATGTCAATTTTGGGTCTTCTCCCTATTTTGTTTAGTTCAACAACACCAATGGAAGGGTTCTCTTTTACCTTCTCCTCAAATCTCTTGGTTATCCATTTTTGCTGACAACTTTAAGCATAAATTTAGAGTTACACCTATGTTCTTTGTTTAACACCTTCACTTGAAAACATTTAACTTATTCTCCAATGTGGCAGTACAATGATAAGAGCACGTCGGTGCACATTTCACTCTAATCCTCGTCGCGCCATTTTTGACAAAATACACATTTCTCTCTCTCTCTCTCAAACATTGTATCTCATAATGGCATTTTTGAATTGTCTAGCATCTTCAAAAAGCATTCTAAGCTTAATCAAAGGGGGTTTAGATTCAGGGTTATAGGAGAAACGCCTATTATTTCTCCTTTTGGATTGGAAGAGTCATACTCCACACCACTAGCTTCTTCACTGTCATTGTTTCCATTCTCATCACCGCCTGCACCTTGACTCTGGTTCCGATCTTTAAACCCATTCATGCTCTCTCCTTGTACATTACTTGCATGTGGGTCATTCCCGGCTATACTTCTTCCTCATCAGAGTCACTGTAATTTGAGGCAAAGTGCACATCAGTGTGTGTGTTATCATGTTCTTCATAACCAACTTCCTCATTTGACACATTTGTTTGTCCATCCAAGCGACGTTCTTCATCAGTGGGGGTGCATTCAACTAGAATAGACGTTCTCCCAATGCCCATCATTATGACTCTTTGTCATCTCTCTTTCTTCCTCGAGTGCTAGAATTGGTGAAGACAAGGGAAGAATGTCAACTAATAATTCATATTCATCGAATCATGTTCTACATACGAATATACTACCTTCATCCATTTTTAAGAAAATTGGAATTGTGTTTTGGTATTGAATTGATAAAGTATAAATAAAAGAAGAATTGTAACCACCCAAATATGGTACGAGACGAACTTAATAGGACAGACGAAAAAGATAAAATGAGAAAAAGTTAGAGGTACGGAGGGAGTATCACATTTCCCACAGCTTCTAGTTAGGGTTGGATTCGGTTCGGGCCACCCGGCCCGTGACCCGGCCCGGCCCGGTACTGTGCGGGCCCGGGACCGGCCCAGTCGGGTGGTCCGGGACCAGGTATGGGCCCGAACCGGGGGGAAGGGGCGGGGCGGGCTCGGTTCAGCATTTTTGTGACCCGGCCCGGCCGGGTCGGGCCCGGGTCCGGGTCTATTTTTTTAAAAAAAACTTTTTTTTTTGTTTTTTGGCTACTAGCCGTTGAGGCCTTGGGGGTGGGGCTGGGGACAACCCAAACGGCTATATAGCCGTTGGGTGGGGTAAAGGGGGGGTCCGAGGGGGTTGGCTGGTAGGGGGTGGGGGGGGTGGGGGGGTGGGGGGTAAAAAAACCTATAAATACTCCTACTCTTAAACATTTTTTCATATCTCTTCTCCAATTCTTCCTAAATCCTATTCTTAACTCTCTACTCTCTAATTCTCTTATTCTCCAATATATTATATATCTACTCTCTAATTCTCTTCTCCAAGAAGTTAAGATGGAAAATCAAGATGCCATTATACGGTATAATTTTGATAAGCAGAAGGACCCGAAGACCGGGATGTGGTACGCAATTTGCAAATGGTGCGGAAAAAAATGTATCATGGGGGCTTCAGGCGGATTCGGGATGGCAATCAAGCATATGAAGTCATGTGACAAAGCCAAAGGATCGGGAGGTGCGGGAAGTTCCGATTGATTACAATTTTCAAAATGTTTATCTCTTAAAGTTTGTTTTAATTTTCAAATGTAGTTCCTATTTCATTTCAAATAAATGCAATAGAAGTTTGTTTTTAATACTCGTATAAAACTATAAACTATAAAATATAAATTATATAAAAAAAAAATTAACCGACCCGGCCCGAACCGGACCCGACCCGTGACCCGGGCGGGTGGCCCGGCCCGACCTGGACCCGTCCAACCCTCGGGCCGGTCCCGGGCCCACTTTTCTTGAACCGGCGGCCCGACCGGGCCCGACCCGGCTCGAATCCATCCCTACTTCTAGTCAAATCTATCAACTCTACTGTCGCTTCATCGTAAAGAGCTCATGTAAATTGTATATATGTTCAGTTGGTTGTTTAAACTATAGCCCTCTAATGTTGCCATAACTTCCGGATTTTAGGAATTTCATCAAATGTGTATAAGATAAGAAATTTAGATCGTTTTCATCACTTTTACTTCACCGCCTACATACATATTCACAGGACTACACACAAAATTCCCTTTATGATGAATAATTAATTCTACCGTCTCAACCATCCTGTTAATTGTTATTTAAAATGTGTTAACTAGCAAGAAATTCTGTAAGTAAGCAGTTGTATGTTAAATACACACAACAAAATAAGCAACAAATTAAAACTTTCAGAGGAACATACACAATGAACGATTGATGAGCCATCTGTGATGACTATACGGCTTCCTCCTACAATAGACTATGAATGGTGCTTCTTCGTTGGGTGTGTTGGTGGCAGGATTGAAGGTAGCTTCTCCATTGTCAACAACGTCCGTCAATTCATAATTGAACGAAAGGAGGGAGTTCTTAGATAGGGTTATGATTTACGAAGATTACAGATGAAGAGTGAAAAGTATTCAAGTGGCATGGCATTAAGCATTTCCCAAACAAGCCATTAATCAAAGCCACATATGCAGTCACACCACCTACAACCAAAGGAGCCCGTTAGTGCCGTTACTCAATCACTGGCTAAAATTCAATTTTGAATCTTTTTGTAAAGTTTGAGGATTTGATTGGGCTAATTAATAGTACGTCTACTTAATTGACGTTTTCATCATAGTACAGGGAGTGAGGGACTAATTTAATACTTTTTCCAAGTTCAAATGAAGATTTTAATAACGGAAGGAGTAAGTTTGACTATTTTACACATCTATATCTACACACATATCTATTGTTTTCATAACTTTTTATTAACTTTCATATGACAACAATATTGCATATGTAAAGTTTTAAAAAACAAATCTGAAGATTCAATTGGTGGAGATTTTTTGGTTTAGAACTTTTTTTGTCATTAAAGCCCAAAACTTTTTAAGGTAGATTAAAATCAAAAAATTAAGATTTCATAGTTAATTTTTACATTTTAAGTTAATTTTTGAAAAAATGTCTAAACCACTGGATTCCTTATTATCTAATGTTCTATATAGTAAACTTGAATTATGAAATGCTATGTGTGACTCTCTTATTGGCTTTGCATAATAATGTTAACATTACTTTTACAACTATTGTTTAACTCATTAAATGATGCAAATGCTCATGCAATCATACTTTACATTACAACATTTAATTAAATTGTAACATCTACTATATAATATGTTTAATTATTATTTGAATTGTGCTTTAAAATATACTGTAAATTATGTTTTAAATTCAATACTTTAATTTTATGCATAAATACACTCAATATATATTGTAAATAAAGAAATTATGATATGAAAACATGATAACACTATGCATATAATATGAACACGGTCAAAAATTTCACAATTAAAAATTCATAGATAACATTGTTATAATTCTTCAATAGAGTGAATTCCCCAAGTAGGAGTAAAACATAGGCAAAATGCAAAAATGTGAGTACCATTTTTTGAATAGGAGTAACTTTAGTGTTTGGTCAAATATACCCCTACCCAAGCCCCAAACCCCAAGCCCCAACAACTTTCATTAATAATTAATTAATAATAAAATTGTAAAAAAATACAAATACACAAAAATATATATTAAATAAAATATACTCCATGTTAAATAAATATAATAAAAATAATAAACTATTTAAATAAATAAATATTAAATATAAAATTAAAAAATGAAAATAAAATAAAAAAAATATGCAGGCGTCTGCCACCGGCTCAACAACCTCCCAGCACCACCAGCTCTAACTTCCAAAAAAATGCCAACATTTGTCTGAAATGCCACCATGATGGCAATTTTCAAGAAAATTTGGCATTTTCAAAGAGTAAAAATATCATCTTTATGGCATTTTCAAAGAAAAATGACACTTTTTACATAAAATCACATTTTTTCGCAGTCGGAGGTGGCATTGTTGGGTCATGGCCGAGGTTATGGGAAAGGCCTGCCTACTATTTTATATTTTTTAATGTGTCTTATCTACTTTTCATTTATTTTTATAGTTTGTTTTTAAATAATTTTATTTTTTTATTTTAATATTTTTAAAAAATATTTTTTGATTTTGTTAATATTTTAATAGGATCAAATAAGTCATATTTTAGAATTAATTAGGTTAGAGGTATTAAGGGTATAAAATTATTGTTTACTCTTATTGAAGGAAGTTTCAAGTTTTACTCATATATATTTGTGCAATTATATTTATGTTTAGTCCTATATTGGACAATTTTGGTTCTTCAATAATACACAATTGAAAGAATAACAATAATGTGCTCTCATCGTCCCAATTTGTTTTACAAAAATAGTTTACGAGGTTGATTGAACATAAAGATAATCCTTCTCAATTTCTTTTGCAAAAATTAAATATGTAAAATAATATTAAAAGTTCTACAAAAATGCAAATGATCACATATCTAAAGTGATTAAAAATTGACAATAAAAATTAGAGAAATAATAAAATGTTATTGTATTAACCAAGAAAAGTAAATTGAAAACAATTTTGTGACAAAAAATGGGTTAGATATGTTGTTTTAGTCTCATAACTTTTGAGCGCATTTGTTATTAGTCCCGTAACTTTTGAATGTATTTGTTATTAGTCATAGAATTTTACTCACTTGCAAATTTGGGTGTGTAACCGCTAAGTTTGTCTACATTAAAGACTTTTCGATCATAAAATAGAGTTTTCATAGAAAAAATAGTAAAATGACCACTGTTGTCCACTTTCAGGAGTAAGTTTCTAATTTTCTCAATAAAAACATCAAATTCAATTTACTAAAGTCAAATATATTAAGAGTCCAAGTCCAAGTCCAATCAATTAAATTAACGAAATAATGCAAATCAAATCTTAAAGTTTTTTAAATAAATTGAAAAGAATTCATACAATATGCACCAACATCACTTAAAGATTACTCCAATTCAATATAATTATTCAAATGTCCTACCATAAAATCAAGACTCCAAATGGACCCCGCACATTATAAAACACAGAATTAGATGTACAATAGAGTTAATAAACGAAATTTATTTTGTGGTGCAAAGCTCAAATCTTGACTAAAGCATCACAATAACAAACAATTTTTTTTGGCAAAAATAACAAACACTTATTCTCTTACAAAAATGCTTACGAATTTACAATGAATTGAATCTCAACTTTCCTAGAACACATACCCCTTCCCTCCAATTGTAAAATACATTTCGATTTGGCGCAACTCTAAAAACAAGGATAAAGTGGGTGTTTTACATTTTTTTACGTGCAAAAAGTAAGAAAATGTGGTATGCATCCAAAAAGAAGTAAATGGTAAAATGATACGGAGTATATAAAGAACAAAGTTAGAAATAAAAAATCTTTGACAATTCAAGAAAGAATTCATATTTTTTAGGCACACAAAAAGTAAAGTGTGCTTCACAAAAAAGGATGGACAGAGTAACAAAACGCGATGGAAAACAAATATGCTTAAAACTAATTCACTGCCTCCCACGATGCTAGGAACGTTGCAATGTCAATTTCCCAGGATACGATGACTAACGAACAACCGTATTGAGCACTCAATAGGTTGTTCCGGCAAACTGGAACAAAGGGTAGAACTCGGGGAGTTTTATCGGAAGTTTGGCAGAGTTTTTATCTCAAGACTATACGAACGAGTATTTTGTGTGCTCAAGTCGTGTGTACTCAATCCGTTGTGAATCCAAAATCTGCTGCCAAGCTTTTATAGGGGAGGAGGAGGCTTTGTATTAAATATGCATTCAACACCACACTTATTGTGTGAAATCGTCCATTAAACACACACTTATTGTGTTGTAATGGTTTTGAATGTTTCAGTCCATTAACCATGTAATTAAACTATATTTTAATCACATTTTTTAGTTTCTAACCGTTAGCCAACGTTCGAAACTCTAGCAGTTCGAGCAGAGGTTAGAACGACCATTATCCGACGGTAGTTCTACGTTTAGTTCTACCTTCGGAAATTTCCAACTTCTCCAACTCAACAAGTGAACTTGAAGAATCAATTTCTCATTCACTCATTATCTATTTTGAGTGTACCACATATCGAATTGAACCCCTCACAAAAGGAGAATTCAAAACCACTTTGACCCGGCCCAAATCGGAAGTGGGCCCCACTCAAAATACTGCCCGAAAATAGCCATTTAATGCAATTTTTAATACAATTTTCCAACAATCCCCCACATGAATAAAAATTGATTTTCGAGACTAAAAAAGGACACGAAGATACGTAGACACGGCTGAGTTCACCGGATGATCCCTGCATACGGATAGGTAGGTTTTATTCCTTGAACCTTCCGCTGTAAAGACATGTTTGTTTACTGGTTGTCTAGTGGACTCGATGTCATTGAACTATACTGTTATTGTGTAAACATTGACTCATCTTTCCACAGGAACCTTCCACCTTTGTTCCGTTCTCATGGGTGTGCCCGTTTTGGACATGGGTCACCGTCCTGGTTCTGCGGGAGTTTTTAAAGAACTGAGCATTCACAGTTCTCCTTTGAAGCGGTCCTCTTCTCTCTCACATAAGTGATTCTTTCACGAGTATTCTGCATACTCTTACAATGATATCGAGTAGATCAACATTTTAGAATCATTAAAGCAAACATTTTTGCTAACCTCATGCGAGAGTCACTGTTTCAACAAGGAGTAGCTAGGAGTCCGGGACCCCCACAGTGACCATCCTTCGCTCTATAATTTAGTTGTCCCTTTTGAACCTAGGACCAACTAGGTTGGGTATCCACTATAGAACTTTCCAATTCACGAGCTTTAATCCCATTCCTCGTGACAACTTCTCAAACAATTATCTATCCAATGCCTTGGTTAGCGGATTCGATATGTTATCTTTTGACATCACGTAGTCAACCGTGATAACACCTGTTGTGAGAAGTTGTTTAATGGTATTATGTCTACAATGAACGTGTCTAGACTTAACATTGTACATGTTGCTCTATACCCTTCCGATTGCCGCTTGACAATCGCAATGTATGCGTATTGGAGGGACAGGCTTTTCTCAACTTGGAATATCCACGGGAAAATGGCGTAGCCATTCAGCCTCTTCAGTGCACTTATTCAAGGCTATTAGCTCAGAATCCATCGTGGATCTAGCTATTACCGTTTGTTTCGAGAATTTCCATGACACGACTATCAGCTTAATGTCGGATATCCAAGTAGCGTCGTTATACCCTTCAAGTACAGCTGTATATCTTCCATAGTGTAGTCCAAAGTTTTGGGTTTTTCGTAAATACCTCATAACCCTTACTATTGCCTTCCAGTGTTATCACTGGGGTTACTAGTATATCTACTTAGCTTGCTAACCACAAAGGCAATATGAGGCCTGGTACAACTCATTAGATACATCAAGCTTCCAATAATCTTAGAGTATTCTACTTGAGAAATACACTATCCACGATTTTTGGTAAGGTGTATGTTTTTATCTAATGGAGTCGTTGTCTCTTGATAATCATGCTTATTAAAATTCGTAAAGATTTTATCAACGTAATGGGATAGGCTTAGCGTAACACCGTCCGGTCCCCTTATACTTTCTGAAGTATATTTCACTCCCGGCTTAAAGAATAACTTGCTCAGTGTTGGTCATCTGTTGAGGAAGGGATATCATATTAACTTCTGTGATATGGCATGTTTCTTGTCAAAGAAAAATCAAGTTGTTGCTAGAATTGGAGTTGCCTCAAATAATCTTTTCTGGCTCATCCTTAAGAAACGAGACATGTCATTTTTTATTGGTGGTGACATAGGAGTTTCCAAGTTGTGGCATGAGAGATATGGCCACCTAAACTATGGAAATTTGGAAATGCTTTCTAAGAAAATGATGGAGAGAGGTTTGCCAAAGATTGACCGTCTTGATAATGTTTGTAAATCTTGTTAGCTCAGAAAGCAACACGGACAATCTTTTCCTTTACATACTCCATGGAGAGCAAAAAGACCACTTCAGCTAGTTCACTCAGACCTTTGCGGACCGATGTCAGTTCCGTCTTTGGGAGGTAATCGTTACATTATCTCTTTTATTGATGACTACTCTCGGAAGGTTTGGGTTTATTGTGTAAAAGAAAAGTCTCAAGCTTTCGAGAAGTTCAAAGATTTCAAGGCAGAAGTGGAAAATTTTACCGGGTGATAAGTCCGTACTACAACACGCATTTGACGCGTGTTGGGATCAGCTTTTGATGGTTTTTCTAGCTTTAAGATGTTATAAGTCTCGATTTTAGCTCAAGTTATGTTTACAATTCGAGTTTTGTGTTGTTTGGAGTCAAAATCAGGAAATTAGAGTCCGGCATTGGCGCTTAAGAAGCAATCGGGATGAGTTGATTATGCATTCCAGAGAGAATTTATATCTTTGGAGGTCACCAGGAGGTTCACGATGAAGATTTGAAGATAAAAGAGCTCTAGGATTGGTTACGGGATCAAAAGAAGACGAATATAGCTTGAAAACGGCGATCAGGATGATCTTCTGTCAATCATTCAAGCATGTATTTTTGTAGAAACATCCAAAGGACACAACTCAAATTCCATATGA
This sequence comes from Cuscuta europaea, assembly GCA_945859875.1. Taxonomy (NCBI): domain Eukaryota; kingdom Viridiplantae; phylum Streptophyta; class Magnoliopsida; order Solanales; family Convolvulaceae; genus Cuscuta; species Cuscuta europaea. Next base: position 4,311,534 of record CAMAPE010000054.1, on the reverse strand, counting down.
AATTCAACTTCAAGGTATACAAATCATATGAAGACACCATTTCTAGAATCTGAGAGGAGGAAGGTGAAAACAGACGAAGATATCACATGATTGCTGTTGCAATTTCAGAATGCGACCTTCCACCATTTTATTCATATCTTTTGATTAGATGATTCAAATCCAGTTTCGGAAGTTGTGGTGGATAGAGGACTTCATTTTCAACTATTTTCATGAAGAAAACATAGTGAAATTCTTAAAAAAGGGCGCGCTCCGTGCGCCCGAAGTCGGGCAGGTCATGCCCACTGAAGGAAACAACGAGATGGCTACTGGAGGTCAGGCACGGTCGTGCCTGACATGGAGGCATGCCGTGCTTGGACCCAAAACGCGCAGATGCTCCGCATGCACGGACTCCAAGCGCTACGCCCAGCGTGCCCGGCATCCTTGCCTAACCCCAAATCTCCCAATTCAGTCCAAATTTCATCTGTTTTCTATAATAAGGCCTCCATATCTTCGTTTAAGGGTTACACAACTTAGAGAGAGGCCCAGGGACGACTTTACATCTATTTTTCCGCATTATTCTTCAATTCCTTGGATTATTTGTAAGTTCTTACTTTTTAATTAATGACAATTAATTCTGTTCATCTCAATTCTATTGATTCTTCAATTGTGTGTTGTGAGTAGTCTTAATTAGGGATTTGGGATTGATGAAGTGGTTAATTATGATGTATGGCTAAATTCATGATGGATTAATTGTATGAATGATATTTAAATATATAATTTGAAGTGGTTAATGTTTTTTTGAAAAGAAAAACATTAACTTTTGAGATCTCATTTAAGAATTTCAAATCTTGGATCTTTGTATAGATCTGGTGATGCATGAAAATGAATCAAGAGTAAAATTTGAGATCAGTTGAAAAATTACCTGTTTGATGCATGCATTAGATTTCAAAATTACATGTTTGATAGGATGATTGATTAGCTCTACTGATATGAGTTTTGTAATTGTGTGTGAGCATGCTTCGGAGTTCAGATGAGATAAAGGAAGCGAAGATGAGAAGGAAGCGCAAAATGATTTGTGTAGGTAAAAATCAAAATCAATGTAGTCAAGCATTAGCCCGATTTAGATGAGTTCTAGTAGATAGAAGGAAGCGGGAGTACGTAACAGTTTGGTGAGTGGAAGAAGAGACATTAAATAAATGGGGATGAGAAGTGACTAAGAGTCTCTTCTCTTTGCTTACCTCTTTTTCAGCTTATCAAAATTAGGGCATCTTTATCCATGAAATTATTTAGAGATTATGATTGAAGAGATTGGTGATATTATTTTGAAAGATTATTTTGACAAAAATTTTGGTATCAAATATTGAATCCTGAATTATTCAAGATTATTCCTAAATTACAATAAACACATTTAATTGAACCATATCTCCTAATTTAGAATAACTAAAATACCTCCTTGAAAATAACACAAACTCCATAAAAACTAAATAAATACTCCTTAGAGATCATTATTGAAGGAGAATTACTTAACTTTGACGTTAATTGTGTGTTAATGACATGGCAAGAGAAAAACATAAAAACCAGAATACTACCTCCATCCCAAACTGATTTGCAAATTTATTGGATTTTTCTTGGTCAAACAGTTTCATTTTATTTGCTTAATTAGAATGTCAATTTTTAATTATATTCTTATTTGGAGTTCGCAAATCTGAAGAGATTTTAATGTAGTTTCTGAAAATGTAAATTTTAATTATTAAAAATTGAATTAATTATCGATAAGGAGGATTCACTTTATTATTGGTTGACCAAAAAATGTTGACTTTGCAAAACAATTTGGGACAGAGAGAGTATTTGAGAAGCATGGATGGAAATGCTCTTATCAAAATAATCAAAATAAGTAAGGTTGAAGTTAATTTTTTAGCTCGATTGGTTGAAGTTATTATAGATAAACATTTTAACTATTTGTCATACATTTTTTTCTTTATTTTATTAATAAAATGTATTTTGAATATTTTTTCATAATTCAGCAGAATCAACCAATCTAAATCACTTCAGCCATAACTTCATAAATTTCAGCAACAACAAAAAAAGTTTCATCCCATTTTTGTGTTATCAAATGAGGTCTAACTCAAGATGGTAGGGGTGGGAGTACGAGGGAGGAGGAAAAGGAGTTCAGAAGTTTATTTTTTCTTCTAGTGGAATCACATGTGTAATACAGAGAGTACTACATAGTTTATTTGGGGATTTGAAAGGGAATGTAATTTATAAAAAGTTATTTAATTTTTATTTAAACCCGGTAGGCGAACCACCAAAATCAGTGGGGTAGAAGTCAGGAAACATTTACCAGTATTTTATTTTAAAAAATGAAATGAGTACAAAAAAGGAAGGGGGACCAAGCCAAAACCTTCCTTCAGAGGCATTCCTCTGGAAAATACATGAATGAAAAAATAGATAGAAAGAAAACTAATGAGAGAATCTAAGAGATGGCACCCCAAATAAATCCATAAAAAAAGCATTTTTAGCTTGGGCAGGTAAATCAGAGGATCTAACAAAAATAATCTGTTGGGCCAAACTTTGATCTGCCAAAAAATGAGCAGTCCAGTTAGCTTCACTTTGTTACTTTGTTATGGGGAAACTCCTCTATCCGCACACCTGAACGACATTTCCTTTACTGCAGCCTTCATCTTCCCTCTCCACCTTCCAAGAAGTAACGCAGAGCCTCTGTGGAATCCATTTCGACTTTGAAATTTGATAAACCTTCCTCCAAAGTCCAAGACGTTGCTCGGATGACTGCCAGAAGCTCCGCCTCGAGAGCTGAAGTAGCTTGGACCGAAAAAAGACGTAGCTAAGATCATCTCACCATCGCTATTCTTGATTATTGCACCACCCGCCACCCAGTGAGGTAAGAAACTTGCATCTACATTCAATTTCAGTTTATTTCTTGGCTTATTCCATCGAATTACCAAAATCATTGGACGAGGGGGTTTAAAGGATTTGGGGATAATCCCTTCCTCGTAAAGAATATCATCAACCTTGCCCATCTTAGTGTTAGATATGTTGGATATCCAGTTCCTAGTGTAGATTTTGATTTGGGAAATAAGACCAACATTAGTGACATCGATAATTTCTGATCCCCAAATGATAGAGGCGTAGGTTTTCCATATATGCGAGCATATCACCCCAGGCAAGATGTACTTAAAGATGTCCTCAAGCTTTTTAGAACCAGCTCTAAGCCAGCAAGTCATGAGAGTATGCCTAATAGAGCCTGTGAGCTGATGAAGAGAGGGACACAAAAAATGCCCATAAAATATGCCCAAATAGGTCTAACTTTACTGCAGTTGAGAAAAAGATGATTCATAATATCTGACTGAGCCCTACAAAGAGGGCAGATTGTAGGGTTCACGACCATGTTGAATCTGCCTAAGCTATCAGGGATAGGAAGAATATTTTTGATATGCTTCCATTGAAACAGCTTGATACTAAGAGGTAGTTTTGAGTACCACATGTATTTGCTGGAGAAAGTAGTGTAATTTTCCTCTTTAGCCACCTCATAAGCATATCTGAGAGAGAATCTACCATCATTTTCTGCTTCCCAAAAATAACTACCATCATTGTTAATCCCACATAAAGGACTAACCAACTCATTAATGTACCAAATTCTTCTCCATATGGGAAAAGTTATTTAAATAACACTTAAAAAGTTACAATGTTCCTGAAAGAGAATTTAAGGAGATGTCAAAATGGAAATTAAAAAATTTGGATATGAAACTTATTGGATCTAATTTGGTGGGGAAACATGTAATTGAAAAACAAAGCATGTTTGATAATATTAATATTGATTGTATGAGTTAAATTTGATGAAATTGGTGAACTTTTGACCGCATTAGCCGATTGGCATGTGCCCCCTCAACCCAAAAAAACTTCAATTGGCACCCTGAACTCGATAAAAATATTCAAATTTCACTTTTTGCAGGTTTCAATCCGGTCACCGCCACGTCACCCAGTAGGATGCCAACTGTGCATGTGACGTGGCAACTTAGGGGGTCAAATAAGCCCCTGAACCTGATCGAATCGTTCAATTTACCCCCTCAACCCTAAAAAATGTCAAAACTTTTTTAAGGGTGGGGGGGGGGGGGGGGGGGTAAATTGAACATTTCAGTCGGGTTCAGGGGCTTATTTGACCCCTAAGTTGCCATGTCACATGCACAGTTGGCACCCTACCCGGTGATGTGGTGGTGACCGGCTTGTGACCTGCAAAAAGTAACATTTGAATCTTTTTATGGCGTTCAGGGTGCCAATTGGAGCTTTTTTGAGTTCGGGGGACAAATTGAACAATCCGGAAAGGTACAAGGGCCTATTTGACCCTTTAGCCTTACGAAAATATGAGAAAATTATACTTCACATATATTAAAAGTGTTCACTTTGTTCACTCTTTTAAAAAAACATAAACAATTATTAGTATAACTAATTATTATTATTTTTATAGCTAAATAAAATAATGGGTGAACTATCAAATAAGCCCTTGAACTTTCATAAAAAGTGCAAGTAAGCCTTTTATAGGATGCTCTGTCCGGCCATCGCCATTTGGAACGGTTACGGTGGAACTATTTGATGAAATTTTTTGAGTATCTTCTTCATCAAGTCTAGTTTACTCATACCAAATTTCAGCTAAACACTCAATCATGAAGGCAGTCAAATGAATTTTTGAAGATAACTGCGTAGTTCGGCAGCACAGTATATTTCAGAAAATCATTTGACTACCTTCTCGATTGAATTTTTAGCTGAACTTTGGTATGAATAAAGTAGACTTAATGAAGAAGATGCTAAAAAAAATTCATCCAAAAATCCACTGGAAACCGCCCCAAATGCAACATCCGTACAAAGCCTCCTGTAAAAGGGCTTATTTGCACTTTTTATGAAAGTTTGAGGGCTTATTTGATAGTTCTCCCTAAAATAATTAGATGGTTAGCATATGTTGTGAAACAATTATAAATTATGTTGTACAAATCTACAAGTTAGTATTTGAATTAGTTTGGGTATTTGTATATTATGTTTACTTACACTTTTATTCAAATTCATGATATTATTAGGAGCATATTAAATAACTAAAAAACATAACAACGGAAGTACATTATTGCCCCGTGCATCGCACAGGTACAATACTAGTTTTCATGAAGAAAGCATCGTCAAATTCGGAGCAAAAGGGCGCGCCCCGTGCGCCCAAAGTCGGGCAGGTCGTGCCCGCTGAAGGAAACAGTGAGATGGCTACTGGAGGTCAGGCACGGTCGTAGGCACGGACGTCGGGCGCTAGTCACGGCGTGCCTGGCATCCGCGCCTGACTCCGAATCTCCCAATTCAGCCCAAATTTCATCTGTTTTCTATAAATAAGGCCTCCATATTGTCCCCGTTTAAGGGTTACAGAGCTTAGAGAGAGGCCTAAGGACGACTTTACATCTATTGTTCTGCATTGTTCTTCAATTCCCTTGGATTATTTGTAAGCTTCTACTTTTTAATTAATGACAATTAATTATGTTCATCCCAATTCTATTGATTCTTCAATTATGAGTTGTGAGTAGTCTTAATTAGGGATTTGGGATTGATGAAGTAGTTAATTATTATGTATGGCTAAATTCATGATGGGTTATTTGCATGAATGATATTTAATTTGTGTTTGAATGATTTAATTGATATCTCAAGATTTGCACCGGATTGTACAATTTGTATGCCTTACTTATTTTAGAACACCTTCACACACACTTAATCATTTGCTAAGAGATTAGTAACGATTAAGGGGTCGAACGCTCCCCCGTTTTGGCAATAATTTTAGAATCATGTCGCATGAGAGATCAGTCTGGTCCCCTAAATTATTGTACTCTACGTCGCGAGAGCGTTTAGAACTTAGTATTGACTAGCGTTGCTCAATTAAATTAATTTCATGTGATTAAGCCAGATCAAACAGAAATTTGGTTACCCCGAAATCAATCCTTGTTCCATTTGTCATTAATTAGAAAGAACCAATTTATTTTTGTTCGTTTGCCTGCATTTTAATTTTCCAAATCAACCAATCTCGCGCAATCGTGTTTATTTTTTTAATCGCTGAATTTAATTAATACTTAATTCCCCTTTTCCATCCATGTGGAGACGATACTCACACTTTAACCCTGTATTGCTATATATTTTTAGTGCGAGAAAACTAACATCACCGGGCTAAAAATCAAAACCTTGCGGACTGATCGAGGAGGCGAATATTTTTCAAATGAATTTGAAAAATATTGCAAAAACAATGGGATCCGTCATGAGTTGACAGCTCGTCATACACCACAACAAAATGGAGTGTGTGAGAGAAAGAATAGAACAATCATGGAGATGGCGAGATGTCCTCTCAACAAGAAGAAATTATCAAGGGGGTTTTGGGCTGAAGTTGTTTCTTGTGTAGTTTACCTTATTAATAGGTCACCTACAAGAAGTTTACAAAATTGCACCCCACATAAAGCTTGGTATTAACAAAAGCCAAGTGTTCATCATTTGAGAGTGTTTGGGAGTGTTGCCTACTCTCATATACCAGATGCAATGAGGAGCAAGCTGGATGACAAGTCAGAGAAATTCATTTTTATTGGTTACAGTGAAAGAAGTAAGGCGTACAAATTGTACAATCCGGTGACAAAGAAGGTTGTGATAAGTCGGGGTGTCCGTTTTCATAAAGGCTCTGTGTTCGATGAAGTTGAAAATGAGAAAGAAATTTTTTCAATTTCTATATTTGAAAATTAAGAAGAAAGGGAGGCAACACTTGACGATGAAAGAGATGATCACTCCTCATCAAGTTCTTCTTCAAGCAGCCCGATAAGAAAATCAAGGAGTCTTCGAGAGTTATATGAAGTAACTGATGTAGTGAGGCGCCGGAGGTGATTCTTGATTTGGTTTGGCCACATCCGATAGCTTTGTCATATAGTACCCTTCGGGAACGCTTTGAGTTGCTGTTGGCTGAGCCTGTCATGTTTTGTAGTATTTGAGCCTTCGGTTTTAGGTATAGCCGGAGGCAATCCTTGAGTGGACTTATCCATTTGTTGATGATGTCTGTTGTGAATGGTATCCTTTGTACCTGTGAGCTTTCAGGTACCGAAGGTGTTCCCGTGGGGAGCCCTCGGTATGTTTCTGTGAATTGCTGGAGTGATGTACTCATTGATTTCTCGCCGAGTCTACTCCCCTTCACCACCCCATTTTTTTTTTGAGTAGTGAAGGGAAGGCTTCAAGAAACTTGGTTTCTTGGTAAGGCTTGGCCTATCGGGAGGTAACAGAATACACCATTAGCTCCCCCCTCGGGTTAACCTTCCGAGTTCCGAGGGGATCGAGGGTCGTTTCCTGGGCACAAGATATGGTGGTCTGTAGCCTGTCTCCCCTTGGGGGATGGCGCGGAAAGCGCCTCAGTTTTGAAAGTCGTCCCCAGAAGAGCCAGCCCAGTAACGAGTCAAACCTAAGGGTGTAAACGAGTCGAGCCAAGCCGAACTCACATATGCTCGAACTCGAGCTCGTAATTTTTCTAAATGCTTGAGCTCGTCTCGAGTTCGATCGAGCCTAAAATTTATAACTCGAGTTCGACTCGACATCTTTGCATCAAGATCACAAGCTGCTCGAGATCGACTCGAAAGCTTAGGCTTTTAGTCGCTAACCTTGCATATGCAGTGGTTGTCTTATGCCTTGATAGTTTACACGGAGACGAATAGCTTTATAAATGAATAAGGTAGTTTCTCATCATTTTCCGGTGTGGGAAGCAAATCTTAGAGGTTTAAAATAGTATATAGAAGCAGGTAGACTTACGAGCTAATAAAACAGGCAAGGAGGGGATTCGAACTCGGGTTGCAAATGATCTCAAACCATTCTTAACCTTGATTTGTACGAGCTACTGAACAAATAAATAGATATAATTATAGATTAAATTATTACATTTAACCTTGATTATTATATCGTTATAATAATAAATAATATTATATATAAACTGTCAAATAGGTCCACGTACTTTTACCAAAAAGTCAACTGAGTCCATGTACTTTTTCCCGAGTCACTTAAGTCCACCAACTATCAAAAAATGACCATATCAGCTTTTTAGTAGGTAGTCAACCGGTTACCCGGTTAAACGCCTACGTGGACGTCTGAGCTGGCATTTTTTACTGTTTTCCAATTTTTTATTTGTGGGATAACTGTCAAATAGGTCCACGTACTTTGAACAAAAAGTCAATTGAGTCCATGTACTTTTTTTCGAGTCAATTAAGTCCACCAACTATCAAAAAACGACCAAATCGGCTTTTTAGTAGGTAATCAACCGGTTACCCGGTTAAACGCCTATGTGGACGTCCGAGCTGTCATTTTTTACTGTTTTCCAATTTTTTTATTTTCTCCGCTCCTCTCCCGTCCGGCAGTCCTCTTCTCCTCTCAATCCGGAAAAAAAATATACCTACCAAACGTGAGTACGTGACCATTTGAGGCTATACTATATGAGATTGGAAAATTTCAAACTAAATGGACATGTCTTTTACCCATCTACGAGGTTGGTGTGCTCTATATATATTTCGAAACATTTGGATGGATCAATTTTTTAAAGATAACACGTTATTAATTATGGTAATTCAATGTAAAATCACTTATGTAATAAATACTAGGAAGTATAATGATTTAATCTGTTAATTGTTCGTCTTGTATGTGTGGTCTTTATGTTTTTACAAATTAGACATTATACATACTAGACGAAGTACCCGTGCGATGCATGGGTCATGGGGTATGTAGAATAGAATAAAAATTTATTTGAAATTATATTTTATTATGATGATACATGATGTTTATTTTTATCAAATATAAAAAGACAATAGAATTTATATGTTGTAGCTTTGCTCATTACGAAACGGAGTGTATAATAGTGACTATATAAAAATTGAAATAAATGGTAAGATGTAACAATAAGCTCTATGTGGCATTGGAATCAATAATAATATAATTAGAAGTTGGTCTCATAAACTATAAAACAGAAGAACCATACTACGTAAATGTTTATATTTTACAAAAAGTATCATATCATTTCAAAAACTTCTTTATAGACTTATTTGACAGTTTTCCCAAAAATAAAAAGATTGGAAAAACAGTAAAAAATGTCAGCTCGGACGTCCATGTAAGCATTTAACCGGGTAACCGGTTGATTACCTACTAAAAATTGATTTGGCCGTTTTTTTATAATTGGTGGACTTAATTGACTCGGAAAAATGTATATGGACTCAATTGACTTTTTGTTAACAGTACGTGGACCTATTTGATAGTTTTCCCAAAAATAAAAATAAAAAATTGAAAACAATAAAAAAAGCCAGCTCGGACGTCCACGTAGGCGTTTAACCGGGCAACCGGTTGATTACCTACTAAAAAGCTTATTTGGTCGTTTTTTGATAGTTGGTGGACTTAATTGACTCGGAAAAAACTACATAGACTCAATTGATTTTTTGGTAAAAGTACGTGGACCTATTTGATAGTTTTCCCTGACTATTATAATATCATAAGTATTAGAAATAGAGTAATCATAAATTAGAATAAACATTCCAAAAAATATTATATATATAATTATTCTACATAATATATCTATAGACATTAGACACACACATATCGGGGCTCGCTAACCGGCTCGCGAGCCACGAGCCTAAAATAATTAGGCTTGACTCGAGCTTGTTAAGTATTTGAGTCGAACCGAACTCGAGTCGAGCCGAACTCGAGTCGAGCTGAAAGATGCCGAACTCGAGTCGAGCTTTTTCCGAGCGATCCACGAGTGGCTCACGAACGGCTTGGCTCGTTTGCACCCCTAGTCAAACCCTCTCGTAAGGGGCTGTCCATGAACCAACAAAGGCCCAATTGCAGCAAAATCAGACCCCAGAAAATAATTACTCCAGGGTACAGCATCCAAACCCAGCTTCACACGCGTGGGCCGAGAATCCAGCAAGCAGCCCATCAAGCGAAGGCCCATCCGCACTTCAACCCACAACAGGAACCCGACACTCCATCCGCTCAGCTACAGGGCCGGAATTAGGGCAACAGCCAATAATCTCTCACCCTCCATCGCTACGCATCCGAGCCGCCTCCCATTCAAATTTCAAAATCCAGCCTGGCAAGTCAACCGACAGTCTGGCCAATCATGGTCAGCTGTCAGTCAGCCCCGCCCCACCCCACCCCACCCCTTCCGCCAGTCCCCCACCTGGTCCCTATGCCGGCTTCATATTCTAGAGGAACCGGTGCTAGCAGAGTCTGTGCTACCAGAATGACTGAACCAGAAGCTGTATTACCAGAATCCTCTCTACCAGAACTACCCAACACCACCACAGAAGAGGAAATCATTGACCACTCTGTTTTAGATAACCAATTTGCTCGGGTCCTGGCTTGGAGGGCATGGAGATTAAGTCCATTTGAGGACTTTTTCAGACAGGTCAGTGATTACATTACAGAAGAACCCTATGTCTTGGAATGGATAGGGTGTCAAGACATTGCTAGATGTATGGATCTTCAATTCCTTGAAGGAATTCTGGAAGAGAAGAAGTCGTCCCTGAGAGGGAAATCTACATCAGAAATGGTTGTACCACAACAAGAGGCCACATGCAGAGTTTGATGAGCGGTTGATGCGAAGAGGGGACACAAGGGAATACTCCCAACAGAAGAGCTACTCCACTGCCATGAATGAGCTCCGGCAGATTTGGGAACAAGAGAGAAAAGGCAAATTTGTTGCCTTCCCAGATTCAACTCCCTCTTCACCAGGCCTGTAACTGTTATGTCACAATTGTTCTCACATCTATTCAGTTACATTAGTGCTCAATATTTTAGATTCTAATGAAATGATGAGTCATAGCTTACAACTTTGTATATCTACTTTATGTACCTTACTAAAAGTACTACAAGAATGAAGAAATGGATTAAGAGCCCAAGAATGCTTTTGGCATTATCAGGGATGGTAAATAGGCCTAATCTGGCAAACAATTTAATCTAGATGCAATTCAGTTCAAAATGAATATGCATCCTAACGGAGTTTAAGACAATTACCGTAGACTTTATAAAAAGAGATTTTTGGTACCGTAGTGATACTGTTACTGCTTTTTGAGTGGAATTCTTTTCAAAAAAAGGAAAAGAGAATTCATTTGATATACCGAAAAAGGAAACTGTGACAAGTAAATAGATACGGGGGAGTATATCATCTGTACCGGAATTGTCTTTATTCTTTCCTTTTCGGTCCGTCTCAAATTTATCTTCTTTTTCCCTTTTTGGTAAAGAATATGTGGTTCACAACCATTCTTACACATTTCTCTCTCATCTGCATAACTCTCCACCACACAAATCTCATTATCTTAAAACTCGTGCCCGGTCAAAACCGGAGTTAAATATGGGACGGAGAGAGTAATAAATACTACTCCCTCCGTTCCCATTTTATCTTCCATTTCCTATGGGCACACAATTTAAGAAAAGTATGTATTGTGTGGTGGAGAGTTGTGCAGAGGAGAGAGAAATATGTAAGAAATGTTGTGAACCACAAATTCTTTACCAAAAGGGGAAAGTAGAAGTTTAATTGGAACGGATGAAAAAGGAAAATTGGAAGATATAATAGGAACGGAGGGAGTACGTACTAGTGTGTCATTATCTCTGAAATTTGGTCTAGGTATTTCTTAGGATTCCGAACAATCTTTGCAATTTCTTGAATTTTATGAGGTTTTAAAGATTATAGAAAAGTCATATACAGACATAGTTTATCTTCCCCTTTTGAAGAGGTAGTACTTCGAATTATATCCTTTTATGCATGCTTTATTTTTACTTTGCTTTTTCTCTCTTGCACTATTAACTTTTCATTTGGGGGCTAGTTAGTGGAGGAGCTAGGGGGGGCAAGGGGGGCAAGCGCCCCCGCTCCGACTAATTTTTTTTACTAGTATTACTTATAATATGTTTCTTGCCCCGATTTCTTTTTTAATTTTAAAAACAATAAGTACAACTTAAGGTTATTTTAAGATGAAGTGTTAAAATAAATAAAAAAGTATTTTCAGAAAAAGTAAAAAAAATGAAATATAGAATAAAAGGGGATGAATGAGTCAATGAGACAAATGAGCATCTAGTCTAAGGCTAAGTAAAAAAAACGGGCATAAGTAGAAAAATGAAAAAAAAAACAATTCTAAAGCCCAAGCCACCTAGACAATCCTAAAGCCTAAGCCCAAAAATGAAAAAAATAACAATTCAAAACGTAATCACTAAAGTCTAAAGCCATTAAGTGGGTTAAAAATTCAAAGCTTCATTAACAAAAGACCTAGTCAGTCGGCAGTCCCTTCCCACTCCGCCAAAAAAAATGAATCGAGCAGTTGAGAACGCAGGCAGGCAACGCAGTTGGCTCTAGTGTTACCAGTTGCAACAGCCACAGTTGAAAGAGTTTTCTCAGCGATGAATATTATCAAGACAGATCTTCGCAATAAGATGGGAGATGACTATCTTACGGATTGCTTAGTATGCTACATCGAAAGAGACATTTTTCAAGCAATTGATAATGAAGCTATTATGCAGCATTTTCAAAATATGAAAACTCGTAGGATTGGTTTGCCTAGGTTGCAGAAGTAAATCAAGTAGAATGTAATGAACTATAATTTTTTGTTAAATTATTACGCTATTGTTGTTCTTATTATATTTTGGACACGAACTTTAAAATTTTTAGTCTTTGGTTTGCCCCTCCTTGGACAAACTTCTGTACACATTATTTTTGTAATTCTCTACAATTCTGAAGCTTCTTCACCCATTCCATATCTGTTGCGCGCCCAGAACCCTTCGCCATTGACATCATCACTCGACGTTCACCACCCGTTATCGCTTCGAGCTTTACCATCATCATCATCGCGATTAACAGAGTTCTTCCATTGATGCAGTCTGACCAAGAGCAGATTCCATTTTGTTGCAACCAGATTCGTTCGAGTCTCATCTAGGTCGCCCAATCGCCAACGCTCTAGTCTGTCAGATCAATGTTAATGCTCCGTCTGTTAATTCAGGCGTCTCCGGTCCGACGCTGTTCCTCCATCTTCGTTGCTGCAGAGATTCTAGATGACAATGTTAATGCTATATAGATCGACTGGCAAATCAATCCAACTCTTGCTGCATCGCTCTCGATCTCTCACATGCCAAATGAGTGTGAAGCTTAAACGAAATGTGCATAGACAAATGAGGATTCGAGCACATTAGCAATTTGAAATAATGTTTTGAATTTTTCGATACTCATTTTGTAAGTTATGTATGCTCATTTGGTACTGGCATTATGCTCATTTGATACTGGCATATGCTCATTTTAAAATTTCATATAAATTCATAGTTAAAAAACACACTGATCAAATGTCACTCAAGTCTTATACCCAAAAGATGTTGGTTGGGCTTACAATAAAATGATCCTTGATATCAAAGTCAAAAAGAGAAGAAAAATAAGAAGAATAAAAAGATAAAGTAAGTAAAATCAATAAGATAAAGCCAAATATAAGATAAAATAACATAAATAATAAGCAAGATACTTCCTCTGTCCCGAAAAATACTTTCTAGTTTCACTTGGATCAGAGTTTAAGAAAGTGAGAATAAAATGGAAATGTATGATTATGGTTGAGTAAGAAAAATGTAAATGAATAGTAGTCACACAAACCTTTTCAAAGAAGGAAATGAGAAGAATTTTTTGCGATGTCCTAAAAATGGAACTGAGAAGATTTTTTTTTTACGAATCGAAGCGACAAAGAGCTGAATCTCAGAGGATCGTGGCAGCAAGGCCACTCTACCGCTTACAATACCCCATCGCGTATTTAAGTCGTCTGCAAAGGATTCTACTCGCCGCCCGATCAGAATTGTATTTCAAGGCGGCCACCACGACTCTTCCACCATGGTGACTTGGCCATCGACACGTGCCCTTGGGGGCTTTGGGCCCCTATTGCGGGTCGGCAAATGGACAGCAAGCGCATGCATCGGTCTAGCCCGGATTCTGACTTAGAGGCGTTCAGTCATAATCCAACGCCAGTAGCTTCGCGCCACTGGCTTTTCAACCAAGCGCGATGACCAATTGTGCGAATCAACGGTTCCTCTCGTATTGGGGTTAATTACTATCGCGATACTATCATCACCAAGGTAAAACTAACCTGTCTCACGACTGTGTAAAAACTATCATCAGTTTTCCTTAACTATTACTTATAAAAATGTCATAGACAAAAATGTGACTTAATAACTATGAGTGACTATAATTGTGTTCAAATTTACATCACATTAACTTACACTTAGTTACTACAATGTAAACTTTAAAAACAATTATAGTCACTAATAGTTACTAAATAATATTTTTGTCCATAATATTTTAAAGGGTAATGTTTATGATTTTTGTCCCAAAAATGTGAACTCTAGTGACACACCTTCAGTGACACAGTAAATGAGTCTGACCATAGTGACATCTCCACAGATCACAATGCCTCCATTCAGTTACAATAATACCTCCACAGTGACTCCGACCACTTATAGTGACTCCAATCAGTCACAGTGACACCTCCATAGTGACTCAGGAATCTGTGATACCTCCACGGTGACTCCGGTATCCGTGACACCGCCATAATGACCCCATCACCACCACAGACCATCAGACCCCAGTTGCTCCAACCCTAGCCTCGAACCTCTAGCCCACCACCGCCCTCATAGCCAACATCACCGGTAACCACCACCACTATATATGGTCACTACTGGGAACTTCGGTCACCGGTGACCACCCCCACTCGCCCACCACCGTCACCAGTGACCACCCCCGCCACTCCTCCACCACGGTCCACAACACACACCCCCACCATTCCCCCCCACCACAGTTCACAGCGCACCTCCCCACTCACATCAGCAAACCTAGCCCTGCCCCTGTCACTACCATGCAACCCTGCCCCACCACCCGAGTTAGAAACCCTAGCCGTCAGGATCCGGAATCTAACTGCCCGGGTCTGAAAATCTATATATCTGGGAAGGATTTTGAGCGGCGACGGTCAAGACTCCATCGAAGACGACAATGACAGTGGTGACCCAAAGCGGCAGTGATTGACAAGCTTGTCAAGCTCCATCGAAGACGAAAATGACGAAGATGCTCTGTACCGGAGACGAAAGAGTAATAGGTGAGAACTCGAGAAGAAAGGAAAAGAAGAAGATTGGTGGTGGCAGCTTTGTTGGAGAACACGGACGGTGCGCAGCGACGGCTTAGTCGACGAACTCAGACTGTGTGTAGCGGCGTTCAACGAACTCGAACTGAGTAGGAGTGAAGGTATGTTGCCTCCTGGAGCGCAGGGTGCGAAGGTGTTCAGTCAAGACGATCAGGAGGATAAAGCAGTTCTGGTTTGGGCTTTTCAAATACGTTAATCACTTTTTTGTCCTAATACAAATTAGTCATATTTTTGTCTGCTCAAACACTAAAAGTAATATTTGGATTATTATTTCACTATACTTCACAAATTCGTATAATTATGTTAAGTGGAAACATCCCGTTTGAGGCCGCAGTTTATATCCTGGGATCGGGGCACCATGAGGATGGTGTGCCCGATCCCAAAACGACGCAGCATTCATTTTTTATTTGTTTTATTGTTAAAAATTGTAATAACTTTTTTATTTGATATCCGATTTTTATAAATTTTATATCAAATTTTTTTATTTTTCATGATCTATCAAATGAGACCAATATTGCTTATGTAATTTTAACAAATTATTTTGAAGTTACATTTGATAATATATCATGAAGATACATCATCTTCTGCGCGAGTTACATCTTATTGTACGTGAGTTACATCTTAATATACACGAGTTACATCTTAATGTATGTGAGTTACACCATGAATTAAACCCCTGCTATATCTTTCATTTTTATCATTTTTAAAAATAGTATATGAATATGAAATACAATATACTTATTTTATGTGGATTAAGAAAATTTTGTATTAAATTGGCAAAGAAAAAAATTAATTCAGTTATAATTGAATTAGTTCAAGATAAAGATAAGTAAAAAATCACAAATAATTAGATATAACTCACCCATAATTACATGTAACTCGCGCATAAATGTATGTAACTCGTGTATAACAAGATGTAAATCACACATAATTACATGTAACTATCGCATAAAAGTATGTAACTCGTGTATAGCAAGATGTAACTCACACATACGAAGATGTAACTCACACATAATAACTTGTAACTCGAGTATAAGATGATGTAACTTCGTATATTATCAAATGTAACTCCAAGCTAGAAGCAAAATAAACAAACTCAATATCCTAAAAACCTCTAAAATCGTATAAAAGTGATAAAAAAAAATATTATAGAAAAAGTGTATGCATATAAAAATATATTACAAAAAATGTATGAATGTAAAAAATTAAAATTACATAGACAATATTGGTCTCATTTGAAAGATCATGAAAAATAAAAAAATTTGATATAATTTTTATAAAAATTAGATCAAAAATAAAAAAAATTATTAACAATTTTAAAAAAATAAAAAATAAAAAATAACAAAGGATGCATGGTGCGATCCCTAGACCGTATTTCTTTTATAGCCCACTGGATTTGTTTTCATTTGTAGACTTTTAACTTTTCACTTATGTATGTTTAATTTCAAAAAAAGCTTACAAGTAATACCATCAATTACCATCATCGATTTCACCCTCGTCCCTTTCCTCTTTCAACGAGCTCTAATTTCCGTCCAGCCCCAAAACTCCACCCACGAGCGACCTTCACCCCCCTCTCCGACGTAAAACACGCTAGAAGGTGCAGTTCAGATGTGGAATTTGCCGCCTCCATCTCACGGTCTCGCCGATGCCACATGACAAGTTCAGATTATCTGCTACAATGAAGGCCCGCCATCTGTATTCTCTGCTCCAACGGCTGTAATTGGGAGGTCTGCCGCTGCCAATGCTTCCCTGTCAAGAATAGAAGACGGATCTATCGATGGTGTGCCTAGAAATTCAGTAGTTCTGATGATTCCATCGCTAGGTTTATTGATGAACCTCTTTCGGAAATCAAATTATATCTTCCTTTCATATATTCCTTGTGCTTTTACTCTCCGATTTTCCTAAGACGCCGTTAAATTCGCTTACACTTTTTAGATTACTGTTATGCGATTTGGTTACACTTTTTTTTTGCGATTTTGTTATACTTTATGTGTATGTGTGTTTAGAATTCAAGTTTTTATTACATACTCTGGTTTTGTTGGGGTTTTATCTTAGTTCGTTGACTAGATACTTATGAATGATTGAGAGATTCTAATGTTGTTCTTTTCATTTTAATGTGTCATAGGTTAATGTGATAGAGTATATATCTAGAGAGAAGTGAGATTTAGAGAGAGAAGTGCAAGTAATGCTTCAATAGAATGATTTTGTAACCCCTATAACTACCTCCAGAGGAAGTATTTATAGGAAAAATGCAGACTGAGCTCTCAAGCCTTGGGGTTGGGAGGTCCATTTACAACTGGACCGCTATTGGGCCGAATACAGAGCCACTAGTGGACTATATGAATGAATAAGTGTAAAATCCGGTTCTGTGAGACTTCCGCGGCCGACGAGGGTCTTGGCCGACGAGGGCACGACCGATGAGGGCTCAGCCGATGAGGACACCCTGGTTCCTTGGCTTCAGGATCATATTCTGAGTTGGTCCTTCTTCGGCCGACGAGGGTCTTCTGGCCGACGAGGGCACTGCGTAGTGGCTGTGCTTTCTGTTCTTCTGAGTATGTGGGTCCTGGGGCCTAGACTCATATACTCCATCAAGAGTCCCCCACTCTCTAAGCTGAAATGTAGACGAAGTGAGGGAGAATAGATTTCTGTGCTTGATGCTTCTTGGCCGATGCGGGACCACGTTGGCTGTTCCCTGTCGCGGCGTTTGGTGGCCCTGTTCTGAGTTTGGCCGTTGCCTGCCCCCTGATGCGGACGGGGAAGGCTATTGTTCCTTTGATGCGCTTTGTTTGTTGGATGATGAGTGTTCTGGCACGAGTGGTCGATGAAGGTAGTGTCTATCCTTGGTTGTTGACTAGGTAAGTTTCCCTTTTGGGCTAGTGAGGCCGTAGGGGTTGCGTCTTTGTTTTGGGTGGCCGATGAGGGCACTGCGCATTCCTTTTGGTCGTTGTTGATGATGCCCTGTGTTTTTGGACGACCAGACGTCATATTGCCCAAGGTTTTGGGAATGATAACACTGTCTGGCCGGAGATGAAGTTGTGAGGACCTCGGGGCCGTTGCGGTACATGGACGACAGTGATTTAGGTATGTTAACCTTTCTTTTGATTCCTGGCTTGAGAGTGATGTGTGGTTCCAAGGCCGATAAGTGTCTTGTGATATCATGATGTTATGGACGTTGTGGTGCATGTCTGATGTTGTAGTTGTGGACTTGGTGTATTTTTGGATTTCTTTTGATTTTGCCTGTTATTCTTGAGGCCGATGTAGTCCCCCAGTCCCCCACTGCTTCAGGCCGAAGAGTGAGTGAGGGGTGAGGGAGTAGATTGAAACTTAGGCCGGAGTGGGATCCTCATACTGCCCTTGAATCCAACCCTTTGGCGATTTCCTGATCAAGGTAACCCTGTGGGAGAACCCTTGGACGCAGGTCGCTTTCAAAGGGTTATCATCAAGGGTTTAGTGCGAGGGCCTCATGGCCGTTATGTTCCTTTCCTTGGGGGTATTGTGGCCGTCTGGATGGCCGATACGGGTGCTGTGGGGTAACCGTTGTCTGTTGTTGGCCGTTGAGTGCCATGGCCGTTGTGGGTGTTATTCTCCCCTTCCCCGTTCCGTAGAGCCTGCTTTGCCAGTGGGCTTTTGATCTGTGGGTTGGGCTTGGCCCATTAATGACGTGGTGGCGTCCCGTTGGTGGCCGTTGGTGTGGCCACTCGGAGGGTGCCACGTGTAGTGACCGTTAGGTAGGGGGTTCTATAAATACCCCTCTCTATTCGACGAGAGCTCTCATTTGCGATCTGAGCTATCGAAGTGCTGGCCAAATTCCTAGAGAGATAAACTTCCAAGCTTGTGTTCTTCGTGTTCTTCGTGTTCTTCAAGGTTAGTGTTCACCGAAATCTCTCTGTACTTTGCATATTTTGCTTCCTAGGCTAGTGATCTAGTGTTAGGCGTTTGGACACCCTTAGATCTCGAAGTAGGTTGCAGTATACTCGAAATAGTGTTTTAAGATGAAAGACTTCAACGAAGAGTATACTACCCTTACGACGACGAGCCCTCCACCAAGTCCCTTGACTATGAAGTGGTCGAGGAGTTCTGTGAAGAGCTTGAGAATCTGAGCTCGTTCAAGTCCGGGGAGCAGGATGATGAGGACGGTGAGGACGAGGGGTCTGCGTCATCGTCTGGAGGTGGGGACGTAGGGGTCTCCCGAACTGCTGATGGGGCGTCCACGTCGGCTGCCATCCCATGCCCAAAACCGGTGTCTGCTGTGAAGGGTGTTGCGCCGCCGAAGAGGGTGAGGAGGCCGAAGAGAGGGCCAGCCTTCTCGTACTTGGATCTGATGAATATCTACATTATCAGGCCGCAGAGTAATGCGGGTGAATACCTGGTTGCACAGATGTATGTGGGGCCGTATGGTAGGGTGAGGCCCCCCAGGCCGACGGACCATGTCCTTAATCCACCCCCGGGCTACTTTGGAGTGTACCCGATGAGTTTTGCCAAAGGACTTCGGTTCCCGCTTCATCCCTTTATCACCGAGTACCTAGATATGGTGGGGCTCCCTCCGGCCTTGTTGACGCAGAATAGCTACTTGCTCATCGTCGGCTTCCTCTTGCGGTGTGCTGAATTGGATTTCAGGCCGACGACGGCGCTGTTTATGAACCTATACCAGATAGGCCGCGGAAGTCATCAGAACTGTGCGTCGTATGCCACTCTCCAACAACTCCCCAAGAAAAGAAGTTTCACAGACCTGCCGACGTCCATCCATGGTTGGAAAGGGAAGTTTGTGTTCATATCGTTGGGTGAAGGGGGTGTAGAGTTTCCTTCCGTCGGCCACAATGGACGGTTTAATCTTCATGACACGTCGAGGAGCTCCATCCTGGACGCTCAGGTTGAGGCTTTCCTGAAGGGAGGGCCGAGGAGTGTGAAGACGTACATTACCGAGTACAAAATGGCCACCCTCGACTTCGTACGGTATTTTGTGTATGGTGACAATGACGACGATGTGGAGTTGTGGCCGAAGATGACCACGTCTTATGAGGAGGCTGATGGTCCCGATCTGGGGGTGCCAGCTGAGGACGATGGTAATTCCTTTCTGATGCACTTCTTCTCGTCGTATTTTTGTATTCTCTGTTTGCTGACCCTTAGTGTTTTTTCTGGTGCAGGTTTTGTCATGGATCGTATGTCCTTCATGAAGAGGGCACAACTTAAGGCGGCCGAGGAGTTGAAGGCCCAACAGCCTGGTGCTGCCCCTGCGGCCAAGCCCCCAGTGCAGCCGAAGAAGAAACGGCAGGCCGATGAGGGCCAAAAGAAGTTGACTGAGGCGGGACTAAAGCCTGCCAAGAAGTCGAAGAGAGCTTCCCCTGCTGGTGATGTCGGGACGTCGCCTGTTCCCTCTGGGGACGGGGGGTTCCAATGTTGATGCTTTGGTGGACCACCCTTCGGGCCTTTCGTCCACCACCCTGTCCACCGTTCCTGCTGCCGTAACGGCCACCCGAAAGAAAGGGTCCGGCCGAGAGCTGGTCAAAGGGACCTACAAGCTTGAGGTGGAGTACCCTGTCAAAGGGGGGCTGTTCAACGAGATCGTTGACGGCCACTAGGTGATCTCCCAGGCCATCCCTGACGAGGACCGGGCTTACCTGAAGAAGCTCGGCCATGTTAAGATGTACGATGGTGGAATGGACCACATCGTCCAAGTAAGTACTCACGTCCGCTTCGTCTGCGTTTCTGTTTTTTTTTGTTATGCGCTGTTGTCGTCTAACCCATATTTTACCGCAGGGTGCCTTCATGTTGATGGAAAGCAACAGGAGGCAGCAAAAGGAGATTGCTCGCTTGAAGCAATTCGAGCAAAGGGTTGCTTCGGCCGACGAAGCGCTGGGCAGCTTGGAGAGGCTGCGGCTTGAAGTCGAAGGCCTGAAGAAGAGGGCTGATGAGGCCGATCAGCTGGCTGCTGAGAAGGAAGGGGCCCTCCAGCGCTTAGCCGATATGGAGCGTGTTCGTGACGAGGCCCTTCGGCGTGCGGAGGAGGCCGAGAAGGGTAAGGCCAGTGCGGAGCTGGCCCTTAGTGCCGCCGAGGAGAAAGCTGCTGAGGCAGCTGTGCAGAAGTTCCTCGAAGTCGGCTGGAAGGACGAGGACCGGCTCTCCTGGTGCTTCGAGGTCGTGGCGGCCAGGCTTATTGACTGGGTGACCAAATCCCCCGACGGCCAGGCGTACTGGGAGAAGGAGATGAAAATCTTCTACGATCTTGGTCAGTACCGGATGCAACGGCTGCTGTACAGGAGGCTTCAGCGGCGTTTCATAGATATGGGTGTGGCCAAGGAGTGGGTCGTCGGCCTTGAGCTGCTTTCATTGATGAGGCATCCCGAAGCGGAGTTCGAGCTCCCGGTGGCTGATCGACAGCTCTCCATTGAGAGCTCTCGCGTCAGCGACGATTGGGCCTATGAGCCAAGTATGTTTGAGGATACCGCGACGTCAGGTATTGCTGCCGGTACGTCTGCTGCTCTGGCCGAAGAGAGAGCCGATGCCGAGAAGGACTCCGAAGCCCCTTCAGAGCCATGATTCCTTGTATTGTTTTTCCTGACTTTTGATTATGTAACGGCCCAGAAGCCCACTTTGTACTTTCCTGATTTATGAATGAAAAATGCTTCTTGTCTTTCATACTTTGATATTTTGGCCTTCTTTTCTTTCCGTGTTTGTACGACGTCCCCGTGTGAGTGTTTGCTTCGTCTTGGTGCCAGAATACTTAGAGATTTTTTGGAAAATTTCCTAAGTATAAAATGTCAGTCATAGCTTTAGAAAATCTTCCAAGTAGGCAGCCGATACCGACACCCGGGCCGATGAGGGTACCTTCAATTGTTTTGGGTGCCATCTTCGTCTAAGTGTTTGGGAGTTGTAGTTTCCTCTGCCTGTTACCCTTGTAGGCCATGCCTTTGATATTTGTGTTTTCCGGGAAACTTTCTACGTGTGTGAAGTCCACTGAGTGGCAATTTGAGCAACCGCCTTAGTTGTAGTGTCTTTATCGGTTAGCAAGACCTTACCGGTCGTTGGCGAGGCCGAGACGGGCACCTACAGGTATTTGAGTGCCCGCTTCGTCTTGGGGCTGCCCCGTCGTTGAGGAGGTTGCCCATTTTCTAGGCCATGTAACTTTCTCTGCGTAGTATCGTCGTCGGCCAAGTTGGACGGTATGGCCGATGAAGGTGCCCGGTGTTTTGCCTCTTCCTTTGCATTTGCTTTCTTTAGAATTCTCTAAGTGTCGGAATTCACTTGGTCAACTTCCTTTGAAGATTTTCAGCTTAAGCCACCGTCTAGGTTTTAGCGCCTTTAACGGCCAGCAAGAATCTTGTGGCCGGTAGGGGTTGCCACCCGTGTGTAACTTTCCCGCGGGTGTTTTAGTGTCCGCTTCGTCCTGGGCCTCCTTTCCGGTGGTCAACTTCAGGATTGTGTTTTAAGTGTGAAGTTATACTTCCTTTTTTCATGCTAAGTGTTGGCGCTTCGAGAGGTTATGGCCGATGAAGGTTACCACCCTCGTTTCACCCAACCACTTTGGTTAGGGTTTTATGGGCGTATGCTCCGTCCTCAACACTTTCCTTCTAGTGGGTGGCTGCTTCGTCCGCGTTACCTGTTGGTAGTGTTACCTTTGTATTCAACTGATATGTACTTAGCCAAATGTGGCTGATTTGTGGGGATTTATTTTCACTGCTCGAGGCCGGCAAGTGTGCGCAGTCCTCGGCTTCCCTCTTTTTTTTGTTCCCTATTTCAGGGAGTGTCCTTCTTTCAGGCTTCAGCCGAAGGGGTCGATAGTCCTCCGGCCGGTTTGGACTTCGATTATAACGTCCATGATCTCAGGGGGGTCCCGTCGCCTATTTATGACGCGGGCTAGACTTTTGGTTGGTTTCCAACGGTTGCCGTTGCCCATCCCTGAGTTTGGGGATTTTGTCACCTCGGCCATGATTTCAGGCATGTCGTCCTGCGATCAGGCGCGTGGACGACGCGGTGAACTTCCCATTTCAAGACGTGGGCCGTTTGCGGGCCTGTCGTCCTGGGGACATCGTCGGCCCTGCCTGAGCGTTTCGCTCTAAGGGACCGATACGACGTACTCTCTCAGCTGGGCCTGAGCCTTTCGTTGATACAAAATACAATGGGGCATACTTGAGCTTTTCGCTCTAAGGATGCAGATGCGAAGCGCCACATCGGCCATGCCTGAGCCTTTCGCTCTAAGGTGGCTGATGAGGGCGCCTGTTAATGTGCTACTCAAATTCCAAGAAATCAAAGGAAACATGATTTTTATTCAAAAGTGGCTCAAGGCCGAGGGTGGCGTTCAATTGATAACCCGTCAAAGGGTGAGGGTTTCGCCGGCTGCACCTCCTTCGGATTATTGATAAAACTTCACCAAATGGTGTACATTCCACGTTCGTGGTACATTGGTCCCGTTTGGGCGTTTAAGCTTGTAGGTGCCGGGTTTCACCACGACACTGACGATGTAGGGACCTTCATACTTCAAGGCTAGCTTGCCTCCTTCTGTCGGCTAACTTGCTTCCCTTCGGCGGAGGACGTAGTCCCCCACTTGGAATTCTCGGGAACATACCTTGGTGTCATAGTATGATTTCACTTGACGCCGGTAGTTCTCTGCTCGGATGAATGCATGTTCACGTCTTTCATCGACCAGGTGGAGGTCGATTTTCATGTTTTCCTCGTTGACCTCTGGGTCATACTGCTCCACCCGTCGGCTGGGAATGGTGACCTCCGTGGGTGCTTTTGCTTCAAAGCCATAACACAGGGCAAAAGGTGTCTCACCCGTTGCCCTCCTCGGCGTAGTACGATAGCACCACAGGATGTTGGGAGCTCGTCGACCCAACTCCCTCCTGCGTCCTGTAGGTTCTTCTTCAGCCCCTCCATTATAGTTCTGTTGGCGTTCTCAACCTGCCCGTTGCCTTGAGGGTAGGCAACGGAGGAGAAACGGTGCTTTATCCCCCATTCTCGAAGGAGCTCTTGGAAGGGCGCCGCTTCGAACTGGGTGCCGTTGTCGGATATGATCTCTTGGGGGACACCAAAGCGGGTGAGAATATTCTTGTGAACGAACTTCTGACACCTGGCTCCCGTGATGCTGTCCAAAGGTTCCGCTTCGACCCACTTGGTGAAGTAGTCGACTGCGACGATGATGTAGCGGTTGTTGCCAGCAGCTCTGGGTAGAGGGCCGACCAGGTCAATCCCCCATCTCGAGAATGGAATAGCGGTGCTGACGGGGGCGTAGTTGACGGCTGGCCGACCAGGGGACTTCTGGAGCACTTGGCACGTGGTACATTTTCTAGCCAGGTCTGCACAATCTCACGCCATCGTCGGCCAGAAGAAACCCTGGACGACGAGACGCCGGGACATACTGAAAGGGCCCTGGTGCGAGGAGCAAACACCACAGTGAACTTCTTCCATGACCACGTCGGCCTCGTCCTGGTGTAGGCATCGGAGGAGAGTACCATTATAGGATCGTTTGTAGAGTTTGCCATCTTCAATGGTGTAGCTTGGGGCCCTGAGTTTGGCGAGCTTGGTCCTCTCCTCGTCCTGTGGTAGCTCCCCCGTCGTGATGAAGGTGGTGATATCAGAGATCCAGTCCTTCGGTCGTTGTTGGATGCACAAGATGGGGCTGGCATGGATGCTGGACATGCTCAGCTCCTCGATCTTGGCTAACTGGGAGATGTGCTCCGGAGTGTCCGAGCTGAGTTTGGAGAGGATGTCGGCCTCGGCGTTCTCGGCCCTTGGGATCTGTGTGATCTCGTGGGTTTCGAACGCCTTCAGCAACTCCTCTGCCGCTTGCTTGTATTGCTTCATCCGGTCTTCCTTTGCTTCGTACGTACCCTCAACCTGGCCCACTACCAGCTTGGAATCGCACCTGATTCTGATGTGCCGGGCTCTGAGGCCGGCGGCGAGTCTAAGGCCGCTGAGGAGGGCCTCATACTCGGCTTCATTGTTGGATACCCTGAAGTTGAAGCGGATGGCATAGTAAGCTCTGAATCCTTCAGGGGATATGAGGACGCCGTCGCCACATGATTTCGCGGCCGACGAGCCGTCGGTGAAGAGGACCCATGTGTCATCGGGCTCTGGCCCGGGGGTGGTAGTGGTTGTCTCCCTTGCCGTGCATTCGGTGACGAAGTCGGCCAATGCTTTCCCTTTGATAGATGGCCTTGGCTTGATCTCAATCTGAAATTGGCTGAGGAAGATCGCCCATTTCACCATCCTTGAGGAACTAGTGGGGCTTCTCATGAGTGCGCCAAGGGGCTGCTGGGTCAGTACATGGACGGCATGGGCCTGGAAGTAGTGCCCCAGCTTCTTCCCCGTATGGACGATGGCTAGCACCGTCTTCTCAATGGGGGAGTACCTGAGCTCGGCCTCCCTAAGTGTCTTGCTGATGTAGAAAATGGCCTTCTGCACCCCTTCGTCCTCACAGATGAACACAGAGCTGATGGCCGACGTGCTCACCCCTAAGTACAAGAAGAGGGTTTCGCCAGTTCTGGGTTTGGAAAGCACTGGCGGGGACGATAGGTACCTCTTCAGTTTTTCAAATGCTTCCTGGCACTCTGTCGTTCACTTGAAGCTGTTTGCTTTTCGCATGATCTCGAAGAAAGGGAGTGACCTCTCGGCTGACTTGGAGAGGAAACGGCTCAGGGCTGCCAGTCGTCCTGTCAGCCGTTGTACCTCTTTGACGTTGCGGGGTGGCTCCATGTCGATGATAGCATGTATCTTCTCCGGATTTATTTCGATGCCTCTCCGGCTGACCATGTAGCCGAGGAACTTGCCGCCTTGGACGCCAAAGGCGCACTTCTTGGGGTTGAGGCGGAGCTTGAACTCCTTCATGATTTCAAAAATTTCCCGGAGATCATCAGCATGTGTGGCGGCTTGCCTGCTCTTGACAATCATGTCGTCGACGTAGGCCTCCATCGTCCGACCGAGGACTGCTCTAAAAGATCTTGGCCACCATCCTGGTATAGGTGGCGTCGGAGTTTTTGAGTCCGAAAGCCATGACAAGGTAGCAAAAAATTCCCTCCGGGGTCATGAACGCCGTCTTCTCAGCGTCATCTTCATGCATGAAAATTTGGTGGTACCCTCTGAAAGCATCAAGGAACGACATCAACTCGCATCCCGCCGTCTCGTCCACCAACTGATCAATGTTGGGGAGAGGGAACAGGTCCATGGGGCACGCCTTGTTCAGGTCAGTGTAATCAACACACATTCTGAATGTCAGCGGTTTTTGGGCGAGGAAGACGTTGGCTAGCCACGTCGGGTACTTCACCTCTTTGATGTGGTTGATTGAGAGGAGCATGACGACCTCCCCTTTGACGAAGTCCCGCCTGTCGGCGGATAAGTAGCGCCGCTTCTGCTTGACAGGCGCGGAGGCTGGATCGACGGTCAGCCGGTGGGTGATCACCTGCCGGCTGATGCCTGGCATGTCGTCCGGGCCCCACGCGAAGATAACGGCGTATGGCCGTAGGACAAGGAGGATGGCGTCCCGCTGGTCCTGTGGGAGTTGCTTCCTGATTTTGAGGACCCGCTCCGGCCGGGAGGTATCCAGAGGGACTTCCTCGACCTCCTCGGCCGGTTCGGCATGTGGCCTCTCCTCGTCCTTGGCAACAGCTGCCGTGATGGTGTCTATCCTCTGTCCTTCCCTTTCGGCCGGCCTCGTTAGTTTGAGGTAGCATGCTCTGGCTATCCTCTGGTTTCCTCTGGCGTAGCCGATGCCGCCATTGGCGGGGAACTTCAGACACAAGTGCTTCATCGAGATGATGGCCTCCAAGTCCTCCAGTGCTGGCCGCCCCAAGATCAGGTTGTGGGCGCACTGGAGGTTGACCACCATGAACTCCATGTCAATTTTGGCGCGGTGGGGGCCGTCGCCGACCTCCACAGGGAGGACTATCGTGCCCTCAGCGTCGATAGAGTCCCCGGTGAAGCCGGACAACGGTGTCTTGATCGGCTTCAGCAGAGCTTTGTCCAGCTTCAGCTGCCTGAAGGTGTCCAGGTACATCACGTTGACGGAGCTCCCCGTATCGATGTAAGTGCGGTGGATGATGGAGTCACCGATCTCACACCGGATGACGAGGGCGTCCCTATGTGATTCCGTACCCGGAGGCAGATCTTTGTCGGTGAAGGTGATCGCCTCCGTTCGCTGCTTCTTCGACTGGGGGGAACGTGGGACACCTCCCCAATGTAAAGGGATTGGGCCCATTTCTTCCTCTGGGTGATGGAGTCCCCCCCGGTGTTCCCACCCATAATGAGGTGAATATGATTCTTCTTTGGCGGAGGCTCTTCAAAGTCCTCGTCGTCGCTGAGCCTGCCGATCTCCCGCTTCTTCGTAGAGGATTCGCCCCCAGGTTTGCCGGTGTTTACCCACGTATTTTTGCGTGGGCCACCTTTAACAAATTGGGAGAGTTCCCCCTGACGAATAAGGCGCTCGATGGCTTTTTTTAGCGTGATGCAGTCATCGGTGTTGTGCGATGAGTTCTTGTGAAACCGGCAGTATGTGTCGCTCTGCTGGATGGCAAGGACCTCCTTGGCCGGCCGAGGAGCCTGCTCAATGAGGCCATGCTTCTCGGCGTAGTCGAGGATGGTGCTGACCGAGTGGGTGAGGGGGACCCCCGGCCGTTCCAACCTCGGCCGCCAGTGGCGGTCTTTCTTGCTCTGTCCACCAGAGCCGTGACGGCCCTGGGCACCCTGGCCAGTCGGGGATGGTCCCGGGGCCGGCGAAGGATTTGTCTTCTTGGAGGGATTGCCTCCCTCTTTCTTGTGGTTGTGGAGCTCGTCGGCGTCAGCGTACAAGCTCCCGCGCTGGAGCGCCTTTGCGTACGACCTTGGAGGGTCGGTGATGAGGCTCCTGGCGTACGGGGAGCCACGGAGGGCTCCCTGGTAAAGGACGAGGAGGGTGCGCTCATCGGCCCCCTCAACTTCTTCGGTCTCCCTCGTCCACCGATCAATGAATGACCGGAGGGGTTCGTCATGTTGCTGCTTGATGGGGAGGAGATGGGTGAAATACTTCTTCGCACGCTTCCTCCTAGCAAAATGGGTGAGGAAGCGCTGGGCAAGGTCTTGCCATGAGTCAATACTTCCTTCGGGGAGCGCATTGAACCACTCATACGCTGGCCCCTCAAGAGTAGAGAGGAACCAACGGCAGAGATATTCATCCGACACGTTCACCATCAGCATGTTGTTCCGATAGCGGCTGAAGTGCTCTTGGGGGTTTGATCGGCCATCTTAGGACTTGATGGCGTTCCCCCTGTACTTCTCCGGGATAGGGGCCGAGAGTACCCTGTCGGTGAACGGGGTCTTGGTCCTGACCTGGATGACGGGGTCACCTCACCCTTCGGCCAACTCCCTTTCAAGGGCGGTGACCTTGTTCATGAGAGCGTTGAGGCCAGGGTCGTTGGAGGCGCCGGCCGTGGGGATGTTCGCCGATTGCCTGGCCTCCATCCGGGCCAGCCTCCTTTCCAACTGGGTGATGACCTCGTCCCGGGGGTCCCTGGCGGCCGCAGCGGCGCCCTGCTGGTTCTTCATGCGCACGTCGTGGGCCGCATTTATCTGGTGGCGCATGTCGTCCTCGTGCAACTTTCCCTTGCCCTTGTCCAGGCGGGGCTGGTCCGCTGTCCGGGACACAGACCCCAAGCTTTCCCTTGGCGAGCCAGGCCGACGCTCACCAATCCGCCCTGCCATCCTCTCCGAAACCGGACGACGGCGCGTGTCACCTAGCCTATTGAAGGCAGAGGCTTTTCCACGCGCTGGGGTCTGCCCAGGCCGAAGAGGGGAAGCGGGGTGGGAGTGGGACGATGTCGTGTCCTGGGCCATCACCCCCTCATCGTTGCCTAACCTGACGGCCAACGGTTGGGGTTGAGGAGGTGGAGTGACGTTCCCCCCAGTACTTGGCAAGAGTGCGCTGAGGACGGTGGGGTTCTGGGCCAAGCTGGCGATGATGACCGACAGCGCGGCCTGGACCTGTGGATCCACAGACGGAGAAGCCGCGGCCATAGGCTGGGCCTGGTTGTGGTCTGTCTTCTCAGCTCGTTTCTTGTCTAGGCCGATGCAGGCATCAGGGGCTCCGCCGTTGAGTTGGTTGCGGAGGTCCGTCGTGAGGTTGATGGCCTCCTGGAAGACGTCCCCTCCGCCGACCTAGTCGGCCGTAGCTTCCTCCTCATGCTCCCTGGTCTCCTGATCCTCAGGGATGGCCTTGCTGACGAGGTTGCGGTTTGACTTAGTTCTTCCCATGATCAGTGATTAGTTGTGCTTGGTAGCGACGAAGGGTGCTAACTTGATTGTTCTAGCTCTCAATGAGAGCACCAAATGATAGAGTATATATCTAGAGAGAAGTGAGAGCTAGAGAGAGAAGTGCAAGTAATGCTTCAATAGAATGATTTTGTAACCCCTATAACTACCTACAGAGGAAGTATTTATAGGAAAAGTGCGGGCTCGGCTCCCAAGCCTTGGGCTTGGGAGGCCCATTTACAACTGGACCGCTATTGGGCCGAATACAGAGCCACTAGTGGGCTATATGAATGAATAAGTGTAAAATCCGGTTCTGTGAGACTTCCACGGCCGACGAGGGTCTTGGCCGACGAGGGCAAGGCCGATGAGGACTCGGCCGATGAGGACCCCCTGGTTCCTTGGCTTCAGGATCATATTCTGAGTTGGTCCTTCCGGCTGACGAGGGTCTTCTGGCCGACGAGGGCACTGCGTAGTGGCTGTGCTTTCTGTTCTTCTGAGTATGTGGGTCCTGGGGCCTAAACCCATATACTCCATCATAATGTTTCTTGACAGTTTTAGTTTCCAGTTGGTTTCAAGTTGAATGTTGAGTTAGCCGGTGTCCCTGGAATGGTTTCTCTTAATGTTTTTCAAATATGGTCCACTGTTTGATCATTTATAAATTCCTTTTTTCTATATTTCTTCTGCTTTGACCATTGACATATTCTCATTAGCAAAGGTTCATTTGTTTGGTCTTCATTTGTTATCTTCATTGCCAATATTGTTGACTGTGTAGCTTTTTGCTTCATCCAGAAAGCAGAGAGGTAATAAAAGTGTAGTGTAAGTTTTCTTTTTCTTTGAATGTGTTGTGGTTCATAGTTTGGGTAACTTATGGTACTACGTATGTGACATGCAAGGTTCTTTGTTTTTACGGTTTCTTATATTATTCGAAAGATTGGGGTAGTAAAGTTTATACCTCTTCATAGATGAGTTGAGGTAATTTTCATTTTTACGTTATTTTGTTCCTGTATCTTTACGTTGTAGTTGAAATATATTGTGGTGCATGAGTCAGTCATATATGTGTATTGGTTCCTGGTAATAATTTGTATTCAATTTAGGATGCTATAACGATTGCATTCTCATTGCAGGCACATATTAAAAAAAGGTACAAGAACATATAAGGTTGAGAAGGTTGATGAGGAAAGTGAAGATAGTGGAGACAAACTTGATCAATTGGTGTACTAGATAATTGTAATAAACTCAAATGATAAATTGGACTATATATATTCCTTTTCTATGTTTTCAAAAAAGAGCGGACTATATATTATAGTTTTATGCATTATTTGTTTGTTGCTTTTTATTGTATCACACAGGTTGGTTTTGTTGCATTATGTCGTTTTTTGTTGCATCTTGTTGCATTATGTTGCTTTTTGTTGCATCATGTTCTTTTTTGTTGCGTCATATTGCTTTTGTTGCATTATGTTGCTTTTTGTTGCATTATGTTGCTTTTTGTTGCATCATGTTGCTTTTTGTTGCATCATGTTGCTTTTTGTTGCATCATGTTACTTTTTGTTGCATTATGTTATTTTTTGTTGTTTTTTGTGTTCCATGATATTTGGCTTTATGTTTATATTTGCTACATATAGTTAGACACACAGACACCAAAACGATAATTTTTGAATTAATTAATATCAACGAGGAACATGACGAAATGATAAAAACAACAAATCCAAAGTTATTAATTTTTGAATTTTTGTCTTTTATTTTTTATTTTTAGTTTTTTTTAAATTATATTTTTAATTTTTTTTCAATTTTCTTAAAAAAATTAATCATTTAAATGTTCTGATTCTTTTCTATTTTTTTAGGATTTCGTGTTTTTTATATTTGACTATTTTATATTTTTTAAACAAAAATACGGAGTATACCAACTCTTTAAAAAATTTCATTACAAAAAATTGTATCTTTTTATAATTTTCCCACATGGTAAACTATTTTTTAACTTTTTTCCATTTTCTTTTGACTTTTTTATTTTTAAATTCTATTTTTTTTTTAATTTTTAGGATTTATTTTAAATATCTAACTTCCTTTTTTTAATTAAATTTCAATTTCGAACTTTTAAGTCTAATTTTCCCTCATGCTAATATTTTCACTTTTAAGTCTATTTACGAAAAATTCCCATTTGTTAATATGTAATAGGGCTGACCCAAAGCATGGACAATCAGCCCACTCGCAGACGGCCCATTAGTTTTGAAGGCCCAAACATTTTTTTTAGTAGTACTATGAATCTATGATACAGGACTACAGGTGCAGTCCAGGTCAAGGAAGAGAAACAACGCTGGAAGAGAACCAGAGAATCGCCAAGCGACATAGCCAATTAGCCGACCCAGTTAACGACGGACTCACAGCCCTCGACGGCGGCTCGCGGGAGTGACGGACTTACGGCCCTCAGAGGCGGCTCACGGGCTCATTGGCTCAGCCCCTCTGGGTCTCACAGTCTCAGGCTCTCAGCCCCTCTGCGCCTCTGCGGATTGCGGCTCCCCTCCCCTCTGCGCCTCGGTAACTTTCTGAATTTTCTCTTTTTGATCTTCTGAATTTATAGTAAGTTCGTAGGCATTGGCAAGTTTGACGCAATTATTTGTTATCTGTAGTCTGTACATTGTTAATTCCGGTAGGTATTGGCTTTTGTCCTCTACCTGTTCTTGTTTTAATTCCCGGCCCTTATCCACTAACACCGGGTTTAAAAAATAAAAAATTCTAATTACTCTGTAATTAGGTTGTTAGTTGTTACCATGTTAGTTATTTATTTATTGAAGTTATTAATAAGTAATTTAATTGATCATAATTGTATTTAACAATTACGGAGTACGAAATTGTTAAAAGTATGTTAAAGGGCATGTGCATCTCCATCCATTAGATTACTAGAGGATTAAGTTAGTGATTTGCGATAGAGAAGGTGGTTTAGCATCTAAAATGTATGATTTGCTCATGTGTTTTGCAATATGTCTGAAAGAATTGATTGAATTTCTGTTGTGATATTCTTTAGGGTGTGTTTGGGAGTTGGGTTTTGGGGGGAGTGGAAGGTTTATGGGGGGTTTATGACCCTCTTTTTCATGTCCGGGAGTTTAAGAAATTGAAGGGGATGATTTTGGAGGGCTTTGGAATTTGTCATATCTCAAGGTGATTTTAATTATAATTCCTTCAAAAACTCTTTTTTTCCAAATTTAAAAGGTTTTTGAAATTATTTGTATATTCTACATCTATTTAAAAGTTTTTTACTTTTTTATTTTATATTTTTTACATTTTCACTTTATTTTTTTAGTTTTCTTATTTTTTATTTTTTTACTTTAATGATTTTGAACTATTTATCGATGCTTACATTTATACTATTTTTATATTATTACATTATTTTTCAAATATATTTGAATTTTTATAAGATTTATCAATAGTCCTAATTTATTTTTTTAAAAATGTCCTGCTTTATCAAGTCAAAATGGCTTGATTAATTTTATTTTAAAAGTAAATGTACTTATATGATTCTTTTTTTAGTAAAAGAGCTTAAGCAATGGATTGAAAATAGTAGAAGGGTCCATATGACCCTTTTCCCTTAACTAAATAAAGGTTAGTCAGGTTTAATAAAAGGAAAACTAGTCATTTTTTCTCTTTCAAAAGACTAGAGATAATATGTTGTCCTTTTTGCTTGATTTATTGGCTCAAGTCAACTGAGTTATTTCATTCTGTGTTTCACTGTTTTGATATTGTTAAAAACAAAAATACCCTTTTTATCTAATTATACCATTGACACTCTTCAGAAACCTCATTATTAAGTGGAGATGAAGGAAAGTGAAGTCAACAGATGCCAGATCCAAGAGTGGTACCCCAAGTTCAAATTTGTCTCCATAAAAACAGAGATCCATCACCTTCCTGAATGCTTCATAGACTACCTTTTAGATGACAAGGGACCCTTTCTTCTCCCGCTCTCCATAGAAGACAACAATGCCCTTCCCAATAGAGTCTGTAATGAAGAAGATGCAGATGACTATGAAGAGACTGAAGATGAATCTGAAAAGCCTGCATCACCCCCTTCATTCCCAGAACTTGAGATGAAGGTTAAAGAATCAATCCATTCTCTTGGGGGTTCTGTCTTCCCTAAGCTTAATTGGAGCTCCCCTAAAGATTCTGCTTGGATTAGTTTAACTGGGAACCTCAAATGTTCATCTTTCAGTGAGATTTCACTTTTGTTCAAATCCTCAGACTCATTAGTACACGATCTTTGTCATGCATATGATTCCTGCATTGATAAGACTGTCTCCAGGCCTCACACCTTCGTACTTGCTCTTCGCAAATGGTACCCTTCTTTGCGTCCTGATATGGAGTTCCGTTGCTTTGTGAAAAATCATGTTTTGGTAGGGGTCTCCCAACGAGAGGTCACTATGTTTTATCCTTCTCTCGTTGAAGAGAAGAGCATGCTACAACGGACGATCAGAAGTTTTTTCGTTTCTAATGTCAGGCAAAAATTTGAATCAGAATGTTACACATTTGATGTTTATGTTACACGGGATCAACGTGTCAAGCTATTAGATTTCAACCCATGGGGTGCTTTCACATTGCCCCTACTCTTTACTTGGGGAGAATTGGAAGATGAAGTAAAGGAAGGTGGGAATGAGTTTGAGTTTAGAATTGTGGAGAGTCGGTGTGGGGTGAGACCTGGTTTGAAGACTGCTGTTCCCCTGGATTACATGGATACAAGTCCTGGAAGTGGTTGGGATGAGTTCATGAGGAAGGCTAATGCCGAATTGCAGCAACAGATCAGCTCAAGTGAAGCTGGTGCTTGATTTTTTGACAAGGTCAGTACAGTCATGTGTGTCGACTTTTGTTATCATTCTGGTCCCCGTTCTTTCTGCTTGTAGTCCATGGCTATGGATGTTTTTGTTTGCCAATTTCAGTCCTCTGTGATCACATAGGATTTGTTCATTTGGGTTTAAATTTTAAGATCTCGTTTGGTCTTGTATTATATGTATATGTAATCATGTACTATAGTATTATTTAATTATGTTCAAGTCTGGTGCAGCAAGCAAAGTCATTCCCAATGAACAGGCTTTTTGTCAACAAAAATCAGCCTCAAAATGTAGGCATTTGTCGGATAAATTTTATACAGAAAGTATAAAATGCCTTGCTGTTATTATTACGGAGTATTGTTTAATGTGTGAAATTTAAACGAAGCCATGGTTTTCGTTCAATTAATATAAGACTATATTCTGATTAAAAATTATTGGTTGTTTGGTAGTTCCTCATTTGTTTTATGTCTTCTAATTTGTACAAATGTCGTTCATTAATTTCGTCATATTCATAAAAATGTGACAAAAATATGCTTGGACTCGGCCCCGGTTCGGGCCTAGGCGCGGTCGGGCCTCTGGGTTATTATAGGTGGGCTCGGGACCGGCCTGGGTAGCCACCGGGGCCGGGCCTCTTTATAATTTTTTTTCCTTTTCCTAATTAACCCCCCTCCCAATCCCAACCTCCCAAACTACCCCAAATGGCCCAAAATATCCAACCCAACCCCAAAAGGTTAAAAAAATTGAAACAAAAAAAATATTAAAATCCTGGAACCAGAGCCGAACCAGCTGGGCCGGTTAGGCTTTTGGGTGACCTGAGCCCGCACCAGGAACCCCCCGGGTCGGGCCTACCCGGATCGATCACTGGCCGGACCACCGGGCCGGTTCAGCAAAGTACCGGTCTCGGGTCGGGCCACCCGACCCGAGTCCAAGCCTAGACAAAAATATTATACGCATATTGTCACAATTGGTACATTGTTAAATAAAACATAATCGTCATTAAGGGGTGTATTGAATATGAATTGTAGTGGACTTTTTTAATCCATGGACTTTTATGAATGAGTTCTATTGATTTTTAAATTCACGGATAAGCATATAGACTTTTAAAAAGTCCACACTTTTAAATCCGGACTGTCACTGTCGGTCGTCGAAATTTTTACCTAGATCACCGCTACTGGTTTGTCTGTTCGCCTTCGTCAGTGGAGTTTGCTGTCGTCATCATCAGACTGATCTGCCACCAAAAAATGACCTTGATTATGCAAGGGAAATAGGGGCAATTAATTATAATAATTAATTAAATTAGGATTAGAAATGTAATATTTAGTCTTATTTAAGGAAAAACAAAAAAATAATCATACTTTCAAAGAAATGCTATGTTTTTGTCCGTCGGTAAGTAATTTTCTATGTGTAATGTGATAAAAATAATTAAATAAATAAATGAAACAAATGTAATTCATCTAGCAACGTAAAATTCTACAAGAATAAATGAAGTATAAGAATCCAAATTTCTTTTTATTAAAAAGAAACTCAAAGTTTTGAAAATGTTCAATAGTCTCCGTCTATTTATGGTTAATTGTTATATTACACAACTCAATAAGTAAGAACATTGTTAAGGATGTTTTTACTTGGACTGTAATTCGTCCTAGATCAGATCAGACCTGACCAGACCAGACCAAACCAGGCCAGTTCAGATCAGACCAGACCAGACCAGACTTGGATAGTTATAAAAATACAAAGAAACCAGACCAGACCAGACCAGACCAGCAAATTACAGTCCAAGTAAAAACATCCTAATTACACAAGCATTACAATCATTGCTACATATAGTACAAGCATAGGTGCAATCGAGCTTTTCTTCTTAATAATTGTTTTCTTTTCTTTTTTAGCTTGTTAAATTTTGTATACTTATTTACGGTTAAATATTTAGTAATTTGAAATTATATTTTTATGTTTTAATAGTTTAACAATAAAACACATTAAAAGTTAAAGTGTTTTCTTAATGATTAACCGACAACGTACCAGAATTGCACTCACGTAATATTATTGATTCTTATATCGGTTCTTCTAAGAACTTCTAGAACCGAATCGACATGGGATTAATGGTTCCAGAACTGTACCGATCTCACCCCTACATTTTACTTCGTAAGACGAGATATAAAATATTACTTTTTATTTTTTAAAAAAATTAAAAAAATAAGTTTATCTTGTGTATCGGTATTAATGTAGAATCTCCTTGTTCAGCTTCATTTATCGTAAAATGATAGAAAAAATCAAAATTTAATGTTCAAATCTTGCATACTTGGACCATCTTGGTACCCACCTTCCGTCCCGGCCGGTACTAGTCTAGGACTTGTTGACCGGTTTGTGATATCGAGTAAATAATTAGCCAAATCTGCAATCAGATGTATGCGTAATTGTGACGCGTAGAAGACAACTAGAAAAGTTCACGAAAATCTTTGGTAAGGAGAAGAGACAATTGCAGAAAATTAATGTACTAAACATGAGTTAGAAGTTGACGAGATTCCGTGGTTTTAGAAGTCAATAAGAATGAACGGAAATTTGAATAAGCCTAGACTTTTATAGACTTTTAAAATTCTACATTGAATACACTTACACTTTTGTAGACTTTTAAAAGTCCACTTGAATAAACCTAAACTTTTAAAATTCATGTACTTTTAAAATTTTGCCACTAATTCCTAATACAATATACCCCCTTAAGATTACTTGTACAACTTTATTAAGAACCCGTTTAGTGATCATGTTTTTCAACTTATCAGGTTAATCAGTCAACTTTTTCACCAAATTAAACACGTAACTTTTGATTTCCACTACAAAAAAATTCGCCTGTAGTCACGGACCGTAGTCACGGATTTGGTCCGTGACTAGTGAGTCACGGTTCTAATCACGGTGTAGTCACGGAACCGTTAAAAAAAATGTAGTCACGGATTTGTCCGTGACTACGTCCGTGACTAGAGGTAGTGACGGACCTAGTCCGTGACTAAAGTGTTCCGGCCAACCCATTTTCGCCTCCGGCGGGATTTTTTTTAAATTTGAAATTAGTCACGGACAAGTCCATGACTAGTACCGTGACTACAGTTAGTCACGGACGTGTCCGTGACTAATTCCGTGACAAGTCCAAAATTGATTTTTTCAACGTTCCAAATTTAAAGTGCACCGACAATTCGTACAAAAAATATGTAGTCACGGACACATCCGTGACTAAGTCCGTGACTACAAAATTTATATATGCAGTCTCGGCTTCCTTCAACAAAATCACACCTTCTACGTACTCCAGATAGAATTCCAGATAGAATTGAAGGATGTAATCTACCCATCTCATATCATTTTTCCTGTTTATGCAGATAAGGTATGTAATTTGAATTACGTATTTTTTATAAATTAGTTAAATATGTAAATTTGTTAATAAATACATATGTAAGTATATTATTAAATATAATATTGGCAATACATATGTTATTAATTTTAAAATATAGGATTAAAATTACGTAAATTAGTTAAATACGTATGTAAGTATATATGATTAAATATAATTTAAATGCATATTATTAATATTAGTTAATAAATGTAAGTATTATTTAATTCAAATGACTTTATATATATATATATATATATATATATAATTAAATATAAGTATATGATTTCTTTATATTGGCAATTATTGTTAATTAAGGCGGCCTAATTTAGGATTAATAATGATTTAAATTAGGGTTAGTTAATTTAATTTAAATGTGTTTATTATATATATATATATATGCTCAAATTATTGAATTTGCTCATATTATTTAGATTAGTACGTAAATTGTTAAATGTGCACTATTAATAAGATTAAGATGTTGATAATTTTAGTATTGTGTATTAAATTAATGTCATTAACGTATTGTGCATGTTTATAGTTTAATAATATTAATTATTGGACGTTAGTTAATTTTAATGGGATTTTAGTGAATTTTAGTGAATTTTAGTGAAATTTTAGGCAATTAGTTAATTTTAAGGGAATTAGTTAATTTTAAGGGAACTTTAGGGAATTAGTTAATTTTAAGTGAATTTTAGTGAATTTTAGTGAAATTTAAGGAAACTAGTTAATTTTAAGGGAATTTTAGGGAATTAGTTAATTTTAAGTGAATTTTAGTGAAATTTAAGGAAACTAGTTAATTTTAAGGGAGTTAGTTAATTTTAGGGAATTAGTTAATTTTAAGGGAATTTTAGGGAATTAGTTAATTTTAAGGAAATTTTAGTGAAATTTAGTGAAATTTAAGGGAATTATTTAATTTTAGGGAATTAGTTAATTTTAAGGGAATTTTAGTTAATTTTAGTGAAATTTAAGGAAACTAGTTAATTTTAAGGGAATTTTAGGGAATTAGTTAATTTTAAGGGGATTTTAGTGAAATTTAGTGAAATTTACGGGAATTAGTTAATTTTAAGGGAATTTTAGGGATTTAGTTAATTTTAAGAGAATTTTAGTGAATTTTAGTGAAATTTAAGGAAACTAGTTAATTTTAAGGGAATTAGTTAATTTTAAGGGAATTATTTAATTTTAAGGGAATTTTAGGGAATTAGTTAATTTTAAGGGAATTTTAGTGAAATTTAGTGAAATTTACGGGAATTAGTTAATTTTAAGGGAATTTTAGGGAATTAGTTGATTTTAAGGTAATTTTAGTGAATTTTAGTGAAATTTAAGGAAACTAGTTAATTTTAAGGGAATTAGTTAATTTTAAGGGAATTATTTAATTTTAAGGGAATTTTAGGGAATTAGTTAATTTTAAGGGAATTTTAGTGAAATTTAGTGAAATTTAAGGGAATTAGTTAATTTTAAGGGAATTTTAGGGAATTATTTAATTTTAAGGGAATTTTAGTGAATTTTAGTGAAATTTAAGGAAACTAGTTAATTTTAAGGGAATTAGTTAATTTTAAGGGAATTATTTAATTTTAAGGGAATTTTAGGGAATTAGTTAGTTTTAAGGGAATTTTAGTGAAATTTAGTGAAATTTACGGAAATTAGTTAATTTTAAGGGAATTTTAGGGAATTAGTTGATTTTAATATATTAATAATACTCCACATATATAATATGTTGGTAATGTTTATAATTTAGAGTTTTTAACCTGTATAATTTTTTTATTATAATATTCAGGCATAATGTATAGACAAAATAGAATTTGGATGTATGATAAACATGCGGTATTGTACGGAATGCAATCAAATTTTCTTGAAGGAGTTGAGGAGTTTATTAAATTCGCACTTGAACATCCGGCTTATATGAGTGGTGATAAAATCAGATGTCCATGTTCAAAGTGTAAAAATCTCAAATTTAAACACCCAGAAGAAGTTGGGTGGGATTTGTACGCGGACGGTTTCCTTCCCAATTATTACAATTGGACTTCTCATGGCAAACCTTTGGATCCATCTGTTTTACCACAAACGGTAGGTTCGTCTCGTAACGTCCCTGCAGAGATGAGTGCGTGGGGAGACCCTGCTGAAATGAGATGGGAGCAACGTATGGTATATGACGCATACGGTGCATCGATGTCTCAGTTCAACCCCCCACAACCATCTAACGATCCTCCTGAAGCTTCGACCTCGTATCAACCACATGAGGATGAAAATCCGATATTTTATGAACCTTATGTGGATGAAGGTTTAGCTGAAAGGT
This sequence comes from Cuscuta europaea, assembly GCA_945859875.1. Lineage (NCBI taxonomy): Eukaryota > Viridiplantae > Streptophyta > Magnoliopsida > Solanales > Convolvulaceae > Cuscuta > Cuscuta europaea. Next base: position 4,271,670 of record CAMAPE010000054.1, on the reverse strand, counting down.
TTCAAGATGTTTTAAAAGCAGCTGATCAACCCTTGTATGCTGATTGTGAGGGATACTCTGAGCTATCCGCCTTTAAAAAACTGCCTTTAAAAAACTGCCTTTAAAAAACCGCCTTTTAAAACACTGCCTTTTAAAAAACTGCCTTTAAAAAACTGCCTTTATTTAAATCAAAATTTGATCTTCTATTATATTTACACAATTATTTGAAAATGTAAATTAATACTCCTCATTAATCAATTATTTTAGATGAGCAATGAACAATCCACATCCCGTGCTCGCCCGAACTATGCGCCCTTAACCCAAGCCGAGCGCAACAATGAAGATTCCGAATGGGTGACACCTCACATGGTTGCTAAGTAAGTAACTATGAACTTTATCTAATGTCAAATAATTTTATCTAATGTCAAATAATTAAATAATTTTTTTAATGAACTATAAAAAAATATTAATTTTTTGAAGCGATCAAGATGTGCTCAACCAAATCAAAATCATAATTGGTGGACACTTTCTTGGCAACTGGGCGACGTACACGGATGTTGATCCTAAGGTCCGTGAACTTTGGTGGAACTTGTTCAAGGTAAAAAAATCAATTTTTCGTCATTGATGTAACATAAAATTTGACAAATGATAAGTTAATTTATTTTTTTAATAAAGGCCCGGTTTCGCTGGACTGAAGAACAAGGCCCCGCTATTCTAAGGGCGTACAATGCCAGAGTTTCAAACTGGCTTCGCCCCACTTTTAGGCGTGCCCGAGCCAGTGGGGTAAGGCCTCAATGGTGTTCGGATGAGGTATGGGAAAACTTCGTCCGCCACTGGTCTTCGGATCCGACTTTCTTGGCTAGAAGCGAAGCCGGGAAGAAAAATCGGATGTCCGAGAAGGCATTGACGACACAATGGCACAGAGGCCGCAAACCCCAGAGTAAACATAAAGAAGCTCTTGTAAGTCTTATTCAAATAAATCTACACCATTTTAACCTTTTATTTTTTTACATTTATTTAAACTTTTTTCTAACCTTGTAGGCGGGGCCTCAAAAGAAGAGGGTCCATATCCTCAATGTAATCAAACATTGTTGGACGAAGAGCGGTGTTGAGTCGCCAACCAATCTACCACCCCGCCTTGCTGAAATCGATGTAACATCAATACTATTATTTCAAAATCAATACTATTATTTCAAATTGAAGTAAATATCATTTGAATAATTTTTTTAAATGTTTGTAGACAAAGTATAACGCAAATGTTGAAAAGAAGTGGGCGGAACTTGGCTTGACTCAAGAAGATGACATCGGTTCTGATGTGGAAGATGATGCCATCCTTGAGGCAACAGGGGTGTACAAGGGTCGGCTTCCATGCCTCGGGGCTGAGGGACAACGTATTTTGTACGATCGCAGCGGCAGCGGAGCTTCATCATCTTCTCAATCTAGACGAGGAGAGGATCCACGCATTGCCCAATTGCAGCGAGAATTGGAGGAGCAGCAGCGTGCATTTGAACAGCAACGAAAGAATGATGAAGAAACGAGGGCCCGGCTGGAAGCGATGGAACGGATCCTTGCTGGATATCAGCCTCCGCCTCAACCTCATCCTCGGCCGTACATTATGCACGTTGAGCAGACTCCTCAGGTTCCGCACATGGGTGGTATGGGTTACCACTCTAACTCCGGTTATGGTGCCATGCCTGCAATAGGGTCGACATTCGGATCTCTGTCGCCTGATATGCTCAATCAGTTTCAGTCATCGGGAGGAGGCAGCCGAGGAAGCCACCGAGGAAGCCACCGAGGAAGCAACCTAGGAGGCAATCGAGGAGGCAACCGAGGCAGCCGAGGAAGTTCCCGACCCTTGGACCCCGTGGATGCAGAAGAGGATCATCATCGTGACTATGATGATAATGATGATGAATACGATTATGATGATTCTAATTATTATCACAATGGAGTCCGACGTACGGGCATGTAATTACATTATATTGTTTGACAGTATCGATTTTGTTTTTATAATTCTGTCTGTAATAACATTTTTATTTTTAATAGCGTATGGAATTTATTTTTATTGTAATTGCTCTAAAATAAAATTAAAATAATTTTTTGTTTTTTATAAAAAATTGTTTTTTTTTAAATCAAAAACATTAGTCACGGACTTAATCCGTGACTACGTTTTAATCCGGAATAAATTCAATTTTCGTTTTTTTTATTTTTTTTATATAAAATTGTTTTTTTTTAAACAAAAACATTAGTCACGGACCAGATCCGTGACTACATTTTATCCGGAATAAATTCAATTTTTTTAAAATTTAATATAGTCACAGATACGTCCGTGACTACCACAAAAATAAAAAAAATTAACAAGAACTTAGTCACGGCTCGTGTCCGTGACTAATTAAAAAAAATTTAAATTAAAAGTAGTCACGGATATGGTCCGTGACTAACGTGCCGGAGGCTTATTCCGGTCAAGATGTAGTCACGGATCGACGTCCGTGACTAATCCGTGACTACACCTAGTCACGGCGAATGGTCGTGACTACATTCTAGTCACGCAGAACTAGTCACTGAACTAGTCACGGACGCAGTCCGTGACTAAAAGTGTTAGTCACAGACTTTTTACACTACGGTCCGTGACTAAGTCCGTGACTACAGGCGAATTTTTTTGTAGTGTTCGTGCGCTAAATTGTTGTGTAATAATAAGAAAAGTTAAGTTTAGAGATACTTTTCTGCCTATATTGATTGAAATTATTGTAGAACATCATTTTATTTGTTTTTCATATAATTTTTTCTTTATTTTATACATAAAATATATTTTAAATATAATTATTTCTTTAATCATCAGCCAATAAAGTGCTTCAGGCTCTAAGTTCGATTGGTAAAGTGAAATTGTATTATGAAGTTGTGTAGAGAAGAAAACGAATTTATAATTATTAAATAGTGATGCATTTATCTAGAATATTCTATGTAGAAAAGGCTAGAGATGATCTAGAGAGTTAAAGGTAGAAAGTATTCTAGAAAATTCTCTACTAGAGAATTCTTATGTAAAATCTAGAGTAATTAGACATAGATGTAGAATACTCTAGAATCATAGCATTTAATAAGGATCTAGAATGATCATCTAGCTCCTATAAATAGGACTCATTGTACTCATTTTCAAACCAAGCAAAACCAAGAAACATCAATACAATACTACTTTTCTATAGACAAGAGCTCTCCTCTAAAACACATCATCTACATTACACCTCACTAAAATCACTTATTCTATTCATACAACCAACAACCTCTTCTATTTTCTAACAAGTGGTATCAGAGCTTGTTCGATCATAAGCGGGCATTATGACGACATCAAGCTTCTCGGTATCAACTCCGATGTTCAATGGAGAAAGCTATGACTATTGGAGTGTCCGTATGAAGACTTGCCTAGAATCACATGATCTCTGGGATATTGTTGAAGAAGGAATCATCATGCCGGAAAAAGGAAGCGACGACGCATCAACTTCCGAGGTACGTAAGAAACAAAAACAGCAAAATGCTAGAGCTCTCTATCTTCTTCAACAATCCGTTTGTGATACTATTTTCCCGAGAATAATTCGTGCTACTACGGCAAAAGAAGCTTGGGATATTCTTAAGGAGGAATTTCAAGGAAATGAGAAAGTTAGAACTATTAAATTACAAAGTTTAAGAAGAGAGCTCGAAAATTTAAAGATGAGAGATTCTGAAATGGCAAAAGATTATTTCTCTCGGGTTATACATATAGTCAACGAAATGAGAACTCTTGGAGAAAACATAACCGACGAGAGAATAATCCAGAAGGTCCTAATCAGTCTCCCTGAAAAATATGATCCAATAGTTTCGGCTATTGAGGAGTCAAAAGATCTATCAAAAATGTCCATCACTGAATTAATGGGGTCGCTAGAAGCACGTGAGCAAAGGCTAAACAGACGACACGAAAGTTCATTAGAAAGTGCCTTCCAGTCTAAGCTCAACATTAAAAGGAATCACTCGAGAAATGGTGAAAACTTTAAACCACATAAAGATGGGAATTCTAACAACAAGGAGAGGAAGACGAACTTTCCACCATGCAAAATATGCAAGAAGACTAATCACTTAGAGAAAGATGGCTACCATCGAGGAAAGCCACAATGCAGAAATTGCAAGAGGTTCGGGCATGAAGAAAAAGATTGCAGAGATAGAAGAAACTATCAGGCCAACTATTCTGAAGATTTTAAGGAGAAGGAGTACATGTTCTACGCATGTCACTCAGCCATAGAAGCAAAAGAAGAAGAGTGGTACATCGATAGTGGGTGCAGCAATCACATGACATCCAACGAGACCATCTTCCATGACTTAGACACCTCTATCAAGACAAAAGTCAAGATGGGAAATGGCGATTTGGTGGAGGCAAAGGGGAAAGGTACCATTGTCATAGATACAAAGAAAGGTACGCGCTTTATTAGAAACATTCTCCTAGTGCCACGCCTTGCACAAAATCTACTAAGTGTTGGCCAAATGATGGAAAGTGGATATGCCTTGCACTTTGAGAAAAATTCTTGCCGAATTTATGACAAGAACAATAATCAAGAAATTGCTGAAGTAAAAATGGGAAATAATAGAAATTTTCCTATTCAATGGCAATATCCACAAAAGGCGATGGTGGCTCAACTGAGTGATACGAGTCTATGGCATCGAAGATTTGGGCACTTCAATCTCAATGCCTTGAGATTACTACACCTAAAGAAGATGATGAGAGACATGCCTCTACTGGATGAAAAAGAAGGAGTATGTGAAGGATGTATGGTTGGGAAGCAGCACAGGCAACCATTTCCAACAGAAAAGACATGGAGAGCCAAACAGATACTAGAGCTTGTCCACACCGATGTTTGCGGTCCAATGTGCACGCCTTCAGTTTCGAAGAAGGCGTGGAAGTTCCCGACCCTTGGACCCCGTGGATGCAGAAGAGGATCATCATCGTGACTATGATGATAATGATGATGAATACGATTATGATGATTCTAATTATTATCACAATGGAGTCCGACGTACGGGCATGTAATTACATTATATTGTTTGACAGTATCGATTTTGTTTTTATAATTCTGTCTGTAATAACATTTTTATTTTTAATAGCGTATGGAATTTATTTTTATTGTAATTGCTCTAAAATAAAATTAAAATAATTTTTTGTTTTTTATAAAAAATTGTTTTTTTTTAAATCAAAAACATTAGTCACGGACTTAATCCGTGACTACGTTTTAATCCGGAATAAATTCAATTTTCGTTTTTTTTATTTTTTTTATATAAAATTGTTTTTTTTTAAACAAAAACATTAGTCACGGACCAGATCCGTGACTACATTTTATCCGGAATAAATTCAATTTTTTTAAAATTTAATATAGTCACAGATACGTCCGTGACTACCACAAAAATAAAAAAAATTAACAAGAACTTAGTCACGGCTCGTGTCCGTGACTAATTAAAAAAAATTTAAATTAAAAGTAGTCACGGATATGGTCCGTGACTAACGTGCCGGAGGCTTATTCCGGTCAAGATGTAGTCACGGATCGACGTCCGTGACTAATCCGTGACTACACCTAGTCACGGCGAATGGTCGTGACTACATTCTAGTCACGCAGAACTAGTCACTGAACTAGTCACGGACGCAGTCCGTGACTAAAAGTGTTAGTCACAGACTTTTTACACTACGGTCCGTGACTAAGTCCGTGACTACAGGCGAATTTTTTTGTAGTGTTCGTGCGCTAAATTGTTGTGTAATAATAAGAAAAGTTAAGTTTAGAGATACTTTTCTGCCTATATTGATTGAAATTATTGTAGAACATCATTTTATTTGTTTTTCATATAATTTTTTCTTTATTTTATACATAAAATATATTTTAAATATAATTATTTCTTTAATCATCAGCCAATAAAGTGCTTCAGGCTCTAAGTTCGATTGGTAAAGTGAAATTGTATTATGAAGTTGTGTAGAGAAGAAAACGAATTTATAATTATTAAATAGTGATGCATTTATCTAGAATATTCTATGTAGAAAAGGCTAGAGATGATCTAGAGAGTTAAAGGTAGAAAGTATTCTAGAAAATTCTCTACTAGAGAATTCTTATGTAAAATCTAGAGTAATTAGACATAGATGTAGAATACTCTAGAATCATAGCATTTAATAAGGATCTAGAATGATCATCTAGCTCCTATAAATAGGACTCATTGTACTCATTTTCAAACCAAGCAAAACCAAGAAACATCAATACAATACTACTTTTCTATAGACAAGAGCTCTCCTCTAAAACACATCATCTACATTACACCTCACTAAAATCACTTATTCTATTCATACAACCAACAACCTCTTCTATTTTCTAACAAGTGGTATCAGAGCTTGTTCGATCATAAGCGGGCATTATGACGACATCAAGCTTCTCGGTATCAACTCCGATGTTCAATGGAGAAAGCTATGACTATTGGAGTGTCCGTATGAAGACTTGCCTAGAATCACATGATCTCTGGGATATTGTTGAAGAAGGAATCATCATGCCGGAAAAAGGAAGCGACGACGCATCAACTTCCGAGGTACGTAAGAAACAAAAACAGCAAAATGCTAGAGCTCTCTATCTTCTTCAACAATCCGTTTGTGATACTATTTTCCCGAGAATAATTCGTGCTACTACGGCAAAAGAAGCTTGGGATATTCTTAAGGAGGAATTTCAAGGAAATGAGAAAGTTAGAACTATTAAATTACAAAGTTTAAGAAGAGAGCTCGAAAATTTAAAGATGAGAGATTCTGAAATGGCAAAAGATTATTTCTCTCGGGTTATACATATAGTCAACGAAATGAGAACTCTTGGAGAAAACATAACCGACGAGAGAATAATCCAGAAGGTCCTAATCAGTCTCCCTGAAAAATATGATCCAATAGTTTCGGCTATTGAGGAGTCAAAAGATCTATCAAAAATGTCCATCACTGAATTAATGGGGTCGCTAGAAGCACGTGAGCAAAGGCTAAACAGACGACACGAAAGTTCATTAGAAAGTGCCTTCCAGTCTAAGCTCAACATTAAAAGGAATCACTCGAGAAATGGTGAAAACTTTAAACCACATAAAGATGGGAATTCTAACAACAAGGAGAGGAAGACGAACTTTCCACCATGCAAAATATGCAAGAAGACTAATCACTTAGAGAAAGATGGCTACCATCGAGGAAAGCCACAATGCAGAAATTGCAAGAGGTTCGGGCATGAAGAAAAAGATTGCAGAGATAGAAGAAACTATCAGGCCAACTATTCTGAAGATTTTAAGGAGAAGGAGTACATGTTCTACGCATGTCACTCAGCCATAGAAGCAAAAGAAGAAGAGTGGTACATCGATAGTGGGTGCAGCAATCACATGACATCCAACGAGACCATCTTCCATGACTTAGACACCTCTATCAAGACAAAAGTCAAGATGGGAAATGGCGATTTGGTGGAGGCAAAGGGGAAAGGTACCATTGTCATAGATACAAAGAAAGGTACGCGCTTTATTAGAAACATTCTCCTAGTGCCACGCCTTGCACAAAATCTACTAAGTGTTGGCCAAATGATGGAAAGTGGATATGCCTTGCACTTTGAGAAAAATTCTTGCCGAATTTATGACAAGAACAATAATCAAGAAATTGCTGAAGTAAAAATGGGAAATAATAGAAATTTTCCTATTCAATGGCAATATCCACAAAAGGCGATGGTGGCTCAACTGAGTGATACGAGTCTATGGCATCGAAGATTTGGGCACTTCAATCTCAATGCCTTGAGATTACTACACCTAAAGAAGATGATGAGAGACATGCCTCTACTGGATGAAAAAGAAGGAGTATGTGAAGGATGTATGGTTGGGAAGCAGCACAGGCAACCATTTCCAACAGAAAAGACATGGAGAGCCAAACAGATACTAGAGCTTGTCCACACCGATGTTTGCGGTCCAATGTGCACGCCTTCAGTTTCGAAGAACAGGTACTTCATACTCTTCATCGATGATTACTCTAGGATGACATGGGTGTATTTTTTCCAAGAAAAATCCGAAGTCTTTAGAATATTCAAGAGATTCAAGAACTTCGTGGAGAAACAGAGTGGTCATCAAATCAAGAAGTTGAGAAGCGATCGAGGTACCGAATACAACTCAAAAGAATTTGACAAGTTCTGTGAAGATGAAGGTGTAGAGCATCAACTAACAGTAGCATACACTCCACAAAAAAATGGGGTATCCGAAAGGAAGAACCGCACAATCATGGAGATGGCAAGGTCTATGTTAGCTGAAAAAGGAATGCCTAAAACGTTCTGGGCAGAGGCAGTATATACTTCAGTCTATCTTCTAAACCGGTGTCCAACTAAGGCGGTTTTAAACAAAACACCTATTGAGGCATGATCTGGACAAAAGCCTTCAGCCAAACATTTGAAGGTCTTCGGAAGCATATGCTACATTCATGTTCCCTCTGTTAAAAGGCACAAATTAGAAGACAAGACAGAGAAGGGCATCTTCCTTGGCTATAGCTCCAAATCCAAGGGATATCGAATCTACAATCTCGAGACAAAGAAGTTGGTGACAAGTCGAGATGTGGAGTTTGACGAGCAAGCCTCTTGGAATTGGGAGACAGAAAAAGTTGAAAGAAAGACAACTACTGTCCAACTAGAGGAAATACCAGAAGAGGAAAATCACGATCAACAAAGCCCCACGTCTACTCCAAGATCCTCTTTTGAAGCTAATACATCAAGACATCACGACTCCTCACCAGAGTCCCCACCTCTTCGGGTAAGAACTCTAGCAGACCTATATGAGTCTACTGACATCTATGAAACATGCAACTTTTGCTCCTTGGAGCCATATAGCTACACCGAAGCCTCCAAAGAAAAAGTTTGGATTAAAGCAATGGAGGAGGAGATCAAAATGATAGAAAAGAATGATACTTGGGAAATGGTAGATCTTCCACATAACAAGGAGGTTATTGGAGTCAAATGGGTGTATAAAACAAAATTGAACCCCGATGGCTCAATTCAGAAGCATAAGGCAAGGCTGGTTGCAAAGGGGTATGCTCAAATACCGGGAGTTGACTACACAGAGACGTTTGCACCAGTTGCCCGGATGGACACAATAAGAACACTCATAGCTCTTGCTGCTCAGAAGAAATGGAAAATTTATCAGCTAGATGTCAAGTCAGCCTTTCTAAATGGAGAGCTACGAGAAGAAGTGTATGTGGAGCAACCAGAAGGATTCATCAAAGAAGAAGGAAAAGTTCTTCGTCTAAAGAAAGCGCTTTACGGGCTCAAACAAGCTCCACGAGCGTGGTATAGCAAGATTGATGGATACTTCACCCGTCAAGGGTTCAGGAGGAGTAAGAACGAGGCTACACTATACATCAAATCCCAAGGTAAATCTGACATTCTCATCGTCTCTCTATATGTTGATGACTTAATTGTCACGGGAAATAATTCCAAATTAATTGAAGAATTTAAGAGAGACATGATGAACACTTTTGAGATGAGTGACTTGGGATTAATGCACTACTTTCTTGGCATGGAGATAAGTCAAGAAGAAGAAGGCATATTCTTATCTCAAGAAAAATATATTAAGGACATGCTAAAGAAGTTTAAAATGCAAGACTGCAAAGCCGTCGTTACTCCACTGGTTCCTAATGAAAAATTGAAGAAAGAAGATGGGTCAAAGCAGACGGATGCAACCAATTACCGAAGTTTGATTGGGAGTCTACTCTACTTAACGGCTACGAGGCCGGACATCATGTAAGCTACAAGTTTGCTCTCGAGGTTCATGGAAAGTCCAACTGAGACTCATTATGGAGCGGCAAAGAGACTCCTTAGGTATCTACAAGGAACCATCAATTATGGTATTTGGTACAAAACAACTCCTGACTCACGACTAACTGGATATAGCGACAGTGATTGGGCTGGATCTCAAGATGACATGAAAAGCACCTCCGGTTACGCATTTAAGCTGGGTTCGGGAATTTTCTCATGGGGATCAAAGAAGCAAGATTCTGTTGCACTATCTTCAGCCGAAGCCGAGTATGTTGCAGCAGCCGGAGCAGCGTGCCAAGCTATATGGCTAAAAAGAATATTAGAAGACATGGGAGAATTGCAAAGTTCTGCGACTCAAATATTTTGCGACAACAAGTCAGCTATTGCGATGGCTAAAAATCCAATTCAGCACAATCGTACTAAGCACATCGATATCAAGTATCACTTCTTGAGAGATGTCCAAGCAAAGGGGCATATTGAGATGAAGTACTGCCCAACAGAAGAACAATTGGCAGATATTTTCACGAAGGCCCTGCCAAGAGACAGATTCCAGTTTCTGCGAAGAATGCTTGGAGTCACCGACAAATGCATCAAGGAGGAGTATTAAATAGTGATGCATTTATCTAGAATATTCTATGTAGAAAATGCTAGAGATGATCTAGAGAGTTAAAGGTAGAAAGTATTCTAGAAAATTCTCTACTAGAGAATTCTTATGTAAAATCTAGAGTAATTAGACATAGATGTAGAATACTCTAGAATCATAGCATTTAATAAGGATCTAGAATGATCCTCTAGCTCCTATAAATAGGACTCATTGTACTCATTTTCAAACCAAGCAAAACCAAGAAACATCAATACAATACTACTTTTCTAGAGACAAGAGCTCTCCTCTAAAACACATCATCTACATTACACCTCACTAAAATCACTTATTCTATTCATACAACCAACAACCTCTTCTATTTTCTAACAATAATAAAATACTCTCTTTGTCCCATAAAATAGTTCTCACATTGATTTAGATCGGAGTTTAAGAAAGTGGGAATAAAGTAGAAACGTATGGTTGTGGTTGAGTAAGAAAAAAGTAAATGAATGTAATCCGCACAAAACTTTCCAAAAATGGAAATGAGAACTGTTTTTTAGGACGACCAAAAAATGAAACCGTGAACTATTTTGCGGGACGGAGGGAGTAACTAATTTATTATTTTTAAGAAAAGAATGAATTTACAAGCACAAAGGCACCGGTTAGTTGACTATTTAACTAGTATCTATAACACGGAGTGTAAAAACATTTCATATTTATTGTTAAAGTCCTACACGGGATATCTCTGAAACAATTAAACACTATATCTGAACCAAATCGATCGATAACCATGATGTGGGCATGATTCGCCCAGATCTTAAGATTTATACTCCGTTCATTTTTAGTTTCAAGATTCCCTTTTTCATATTTGTCAACGCACAAATTTTTTACAAATTAGATTATGAAACTTTGTAATGCGACGAATTCAATAATATTTTTCAAAAAAGAATTCACATACATTAATAAATAAAATGTGGTTAAAATAGAGTACATGAATAATACGAAGTATATAAATTTCAATGTTTGAACTAATATGAGATAAGATATCGTATTTTCGAAATACTCCGTATTATACTTTGATCGTTATAATTGAAAATATTTATTTTATGCTGCAATTTCTAAGTTCTAAACTCCGCCATAACCATTATTTACATTGTTACTACCGCAGTGCCTGCATAATTACATACTTTTAGTGAACTTGCTTTACAAAAGTCAACAGAAAATGGAGGTAGCAATCATATATTCATATTTTCCATATATAATTGCTCCAGTTCAAAAAGAATTTTCCATATTTTTTCGGTTCTAGAATGGACCAAGTAAGTAGCTAGGTTGGTGCCCCGTCTATTGCCTGCTTGCATGACACGTAGCAACATGCCTCCATGCAGGATGACACGTGTCAGTTCTCGCATATTCACTCACATAACATACATAACCTACCAGCAAAATCTAATCTGATGATCTTTCTTTCAAGAATTTCTATTTTGTTTATACTGTGTTATTACTTAGGATTGCTTAGGATTCGAATTGGATCAGGAAATTAATTAACGACGTTATCAGTAGGTGTTGCATGAACAAAGACTAATCAAGCATGGTGAAATTAGTGACAGCAAGAGATTGCCGGATTTACGGCCCGGGGGCGTCCTGGAACCGATCGGAATACATAAACGCCGGCCTGTATCTGTTCTCCACGATCGTGCTGCTGTGCGGCTTCGCGGCGGAGCTGTCGAGGGAGCCGAAATCCGGCCTCGTGCTCTTGCTCATTGCTTTGGTGCTCATCGCCGTAGTGAATCTCCACGATCTTCTCGCTCACCTCGCCGGGATCGATTACCGGCTCTGCTTGTTTGCTTATGACCCGCAGCTCGCTCTAGTTGAATTCGCCGCTCCACTGATGCACATTCTCGGCTGTGTTTGTTCTTTCCTCGGAATTTTGTTCCTCTTCATTAAGGTATAGCATATTATTGTCTATGTTTGTGTCTATATTTTACGTTAGGATGTTTTTAATTGAGCTCGTTTTGGTAAAATACACATTTACCCGTAAAAACACATTTATCAAACCAATTCAGATTAGACTAGATTAGTCATGTAATTTTCGACTGTTATTCCGACTGTTATTGTTATTGGTCCTGTAACTTTAATCACTTGCAAATTTCGTCTTGTAACTAAAAAAATTTTGCAGTTTAAGGACTTTTCTATCGGAAAGTACATTTTCCGGCAGAAAAATGTAATTTTTATTAGTCATGTAATTTTCGACTGTTATATCTTTTCCGGTATACTATCGCCTGAAAGTGTACTTTCAGGGAAAAGATCCTATATAAGTTAGTTACAGAACCAAATTTAAGTTACGGGACTAATAATGAAAACAGTCTAAACTCTAAAATTACGAGATGAAAATTACAAATTTCCCAAAATTTGCCGAATTGAAGATGAAAATGAAAGTTAGTAACTGAGATCATCAATAGGAGTAAAAAATAGATAAAGTTCAAAAGTAGGACTGAATTGGGTTAAACATTTTTTGAGATCATCAAAAGGAATGAAAAGGAGTAAAAAATAGATAAAGTTCAAAAATAGGACCAAATTTGGTTAAACATTTTCTAAGATCATCAATAGGGGTAAAAAACGTGCTCCGTAGTAGACAAGGTTCAAAAATAGGACCACTACAATGAAAATGTATAAGAAAACAACCACACTTCTAGCTACATGAAATTCTTTGGCTGATTTGAACTGATCAAATTGTGGGCATATGTAATGAATTCAAGTAAATCATAAAAATGATGCACATATTTAAATGGAATGGTGCAGGCAGAGAAGGGCAGTCAGTTCACGGAACTGGAGAAACATGGTTTAAACCTATTGATAGCCGGGCCTGCACTATGGTTACTTGGTTCAATCCTCAACTCATGCCAGATATACGAGAGAGCGGGCGGGCACGTTCAGATTCTGCAACAAAGCGTCCACATTCCGTTCCTGATGGCTAGTTTGTTGCTTCTGGTTGGAGCCATTCTCAATTGCAACGACACCCGAACCCGCCATAATCAGCATGTTGCACACCACCAACGCTTCAAATCATTATTGGTATGCATGCATAGTTAACGTCATTATATTCTATACGTTTGAACAATAACTTCATTTTCAATAACCTTAAGGCTCATCTTTACGTTTGATTTGAAGTCTCAAGTTTCTTTTGGTTTTGTAGCCTAGGAAACAATAATGCCTAGGCTAAGCTACCTTACCAAATGCTCCATATTATTAAAGAAAATGGAAGAGATACAAAAGGGAGGGGATAAATAAGCAAAACCTCTCCAGGAGAGTTGATAGAGGGAGGCAACTAGGAAGGTCATTAAGCTACAAGTAAAAGATGTATTTGATGTTAATTCCCCTTTTGTGCAGGGTGGGAAGTGGGTGTGGTTGGGAATATGCGGGAGCCTACTACTTTTCGCTGGGGGATTGGCAAACGTTGTCAAAGTGTTCAAAATGCAGCAGATGAACGGGGAAATGAGGCTGGAGAAGCTCAGGGGAGGTGCTCAAGATCGATTGATTCATGAAAGGGACGGCCGTGGAATGCCTCTCATCTCCGGCGATTTTCCGCCTCTTATGGCCGAAGACGGCGGCAGGTGGAGAAGAGATCGTCAGCCGGTTGAGGAGGGTCAACAGGCGGCAACCACTCCCACTCCGTACAAGGATGTTCTTGTCAGTGATGTTTGATCATTGGAAAATTATGTTCGTACGCGCCCATTTCTACACATTTTGTATACATATTATATTTTGTCTTTGTTTTGTCGGTGTCATGCACAATTTGGGCAACCAGGATTAATAAAGTAAAAATTGTGTGGGCTTACACCACCCATAAAATGGTTATATTTTATCGTTCAAAAGAGAAAGTGACAAATTTAATGTGACATCCAAAAAGGAGGAAAGTTAGGGAAAAGTTTTAAGAGTATTACTTATGGTCTTATGGACTTTGAATGATAAAATATAACCATTTTATGCGCGGTGGAAGCCCACCCAATCTCCCGATCTCTCCATGCTTTCTATCTTCGCACCACTTTCCCCTACGGATGGACCCGGGCCGGTCTGGTTCCGGGCCTGGGCGGGCTTTTTTTCCGGAACCGGCCCGGGTGATATCGGGTCCGGTCCGGGTTGGGTCTACCCGGACGGGTAGTGGGCCGGTTCGGGCCGGGCCCGGACTATTTAACTTTTTTTAAAATATTAAATTAAGATTACTTGGACATAAAAAAGTTAAAATATATTTATTTGAAATATGGAGCAAAAATTAAAACATGAAATACACTTTTTAATAAATAAGAATCAATCGAAATTTCCGCCATCTTCGGTTGTTTCTTCCATAAAGTGGCTAGTGGGTTCAATGCTAATTTCAGTTCTATGTTTGACCTTCAACCAATCGTGGAAGCAAACAAGCGTCTCAAGAGAGTTTGCGCTCAATCTTGTTCTATAATCCGTTAGGACGTTGCCGGCCGCACTAAACTCTTGTTCCACAGCAACTGTTGATACCGGCAATGCTAGCACTTGCTTAGTCATCTTTGATAAGATCGAGAACGTTCTCTCTTTTTCCTTCCACCATGAAGAACGTCAAAGTCATCCCCTTCTTCATACTCAACAGGAAATGTTGGATACAAAGAAAGCTCGTTGATCGAGCTTTGTTCATTAACCGGAGTTGATTTACTTTTTTTCATAAGATTGCCAAATACAGATTTCAAAAATTGATTTTCCTGTAGATGAAGAAGATGTTCGTGGCGGGAGGGATGCGTTACCATATTGTGCATGAAACTCATTAAATAATTGATATAATAAATTACTAACCTTTTGGAATTGTTGTTTAGGGTCTATGGCCTTATCGTCGTACATAAGCAATAATGGACCAAAAAAGAAGCACAATAGTAATCTAAACATTGTTCAAAAGAAGCAAGTCTAAAATGAGGATCAAGAATAAATGCAATACTATATATATGCGGAATATAGGAATAATATTTTAAAAACTTTTGTTTCATGAAGTCACAAAAATAACTAACGTAAGCGGCATCAACAAATTCAGAAAAAGCACCGGCGAGATTAACAACTTCAACAAAAAATTGGTTTGCGGTAGGTTTATAAACATGACTAAAAGTTTGAGTTAAGAAATGTAACAATTAACTACTATGATAGGGGACTGATAAATGTAACAATTAACTAGTTTAACAATTAAACAATTAATTTCGAATTAACTAGTTTAACAATTAAACAAACAATTATTGTCTAACAATTTTTTATGTAACTATTTCCAGTAAACTAACAACTAAAAAATAACTACTTTTATAGCAATGAACTAATACTAAAATGATAAGTGAAACAATTAACTAGTTTTTAATGTAACTATTTTCAATAAACTAACAATTAACTACTTTTATAGCAATGAACTAATACTAAAATGATAAGTGAAACAATTAACTAGTTTTATATTAATAAAGAATGTATGAGTGTGTAAACTAAATTAAAGGGAGTGTGAGATTGTATAAGCAATTGGATAAGTAGATAATAAGTGTATAAGTAGATATACTTAATATATATATATATATATATATATATATATATATATATATATATATATATATAATATATAATAAGTAGATTAACTAGTAATATATAATATTATGGTTATAGTATATATAATATAAGTATATTACTATAAGATGAGTTATACACTTACATATAATACTTTAATATATATAAGTATATATTAAGTATATGTAATATGTAAATATAAGTAAATAACAATAATATAATAATTAGATATTAATATATGTAGATAATAAGTAGATAATAAATTTTATAAATATAATATATGTAGTTATAAATTTGAGAAGATGAAGATGGAGAAGATTAGTAAAGAATAGAGATTAGAGAGTATGAATATTTGGAGAAGATGTGTAGTAAATTGTATAGAAAAAATGGAGTATTTATAGATTTTTTGTACCCCACCCCCACCCCGGGACCCCCTGGCAGGCTCCCAACGGCTATAGATCCGTTTGGGTTTGAATGCAACGGCTATAAGGCATGTTTGGTTGCCAAAGTTTTTTTTAAAAAAAAAATTAGCCGTTAGGCCCGGACCGGGCCCGAACCGGCCGGCCGGGCCCCTTTTTTCGTGAACCATGCCCGACCGCCCTACCCCCTCGGGCCGGTTCAAAGCCCGAACCGCCCATAACTTACCCGGGCCGGGCCCGCTCAATAGCGGGCCGGACCGGTTCCGGACCGGGCCGACCCGGTTTGGTCCATCCCTACTTTCCCTTCGAATTCCGCAAGCACCTCAATATGTGCTTCTGTGACGACATCGCCGTTGTATCTTCTCTTTCCCCTTTCTTCTTCGCAAAGTTTCATCGTCGACTTCAATGGAGCCCGTCGTCATTGGATTGGACGATATCGGCAACGATGGCGGCGTCGAACCTCTCAATCTCGATCCATCGATAAATTGCTTTCCTGAGTACATACTTGGTGTAGTACAAAAACCAACGATGGGTGGCGGTTAGGGTTCGGCGATGACGGTGGCTAGGTTAACAGAAAGACAAGGGCTAGAGTTTGAGGTTGGGGAGGGGGAAATAAAGGGTCAGGTCGGAACTAGGGAGGGTTGCTGGGGCGTGGGCAGAGGGCAAGGGCAACAGACAGTGTTCTGGGGCGCCATCAGGGTGGCTGGCTGGCGACGTTGTGACATCCGAGTGTCATGAAAATCGGCAGTGACCTTCAAAAGTAACATAATAATCTGGTAATGACATATGATATTGACGTAAAAATCTTGCAGTGACATAGTAATTTGACAATGACACCATATTTTTTCAAATATTTGACCCTCTAAGTAACACTTTTGTCTTTTTGAAAAAATGATCACATTTTTGAAAAATTGCTTTAACTTAGTACTCCTTCCGTTCCGAATTATAAGACACTTTACGGTTTACGATGTTTGACTGACGATAAAGCAAATGGATCCTTATCCGCACTCAAATTATATTTTGAGAAAAAAATTACATATTCAGAAATCACATTAAAAGCTTTACCAAATAGCAAAATCAGAATCAAATTTGGTAAAAAAATGATATATAAAGTAAGAGATTAAGAGTGATTTGTGTGTGACCAAGTGAATAGGAAAAGTATATTACAAAATGGGACTGAGAGAGTAATATTCAAGCAAAAAGTCCTCGATCTTTTAGATCACTTGATGCTATTTTTCATGTTATTTTGTCTATGTTTGTTCTTTCACTATGTTGTGCATAAGTCCATTTTTTTATTTTTGTCAGAAGCAAAATGCTTTTGGTACACATTTTTTGACTTTCTGTACACATATGATGTACATGTCATAGTTGTCCCCGTAGTTGTCTGTCTGTAAAGATAATTCGTTCAGAAGCTGCTTTGTAGATAGACAACTAGCAGGGTGTATATCATATGTGTACAAAATTTGTGTACAACAGAAGCATTGCTCTTGAAACCATTTTTTGAGTCCATCCCCACTTTTATAGAATCAAGTTCCATACCCCGTATTACTCAAACAGGGGCCGAAGAAAAGAGCTATATTCCGGAATCAAGACTGGATAAAAATTCGAAATTAAATCCAAAGAAATCCAAATTAATGAAAATCAACTAAATCATTGAAGGTAATCGAACCGAAATGGATTGAAGCTTGTTAGGTGTTATTGTTTATTTGCGATTTCCCTTCTCATAATGAAATTGATCTACGCTCAATATCAAAAACTGACAAAATCGAATCAATAAATATTTTAATACAGACTGAGTCATTACAAAATGTCAATTTCCTAACCGATCCACATTGTTAGGAGTGAGGCGTTCTCATTAACAAAATATAGTAACTTATGTAATTGAAAAATGTTGTTCGTGCACGTCAAATTATACAAAGCATTTTATATGTTCGTCAAAATGTTTCTCCATAAAAAAAAATTGTTTTGTGAAGAGAATCAATTTTCGCACCGGCCATTTCTTTTGTTTGTGACACAAACATTTTTTTGTTAGAGCAAAAATTGGTTCTCTTCCCAAATCGAAAAAAAATTGTTTGTGCATAGATAATTTGACTTGCGTTTAAAATGTCGTGTACAACTAACATATACATGAACTAGGATTGAACAAAAGAGCTATAACCCGGAATCAAGACTGATAAATGGGTCGAAATTCAAAATTGAATCTAAGGAAATCCAAATTAATGAAAACCAACTAAATCATGAAATGTAATCAAATCGAAATGGATCGAAGGTTGTTAAGTGTCATCGGTTAGTTACAATTTTCTCTTCTCATAATGGAATTGATGTAAAGTGAATTGGGAAATCGAAAACTGACAAAACTAAGTTAATAAAAACGTTTAATACAAATTGTCATTATGAGATGTCAACTCCCTAATCGGTCCACATTGTTAGGAGTATCGACATTGTTAGGAGTGTGACATTATGGTAAACAGAATATAGTGACTTACACGTCAAGTTATACAAAGCATTTTATATGCTCATCAAATTGTTTGTGCACAAACATTTCTTTTGATTTTCTGAAAATAATCATTTTTTTGTATCGACAATTTCTTCTGTTTGTGACACAGACATCTTTTATTGTCGGTATATAAAATGAAAAGATATTATTTTTGCACAAACAATTTGATCGGTATATAAAATGTTGTGTACAACTAGCGTGTACAGGAAACATGATTGTATGTATGTAATTAGTTAATTATTGTCGTTCATCTGAATATGAAGAACTTGTCCTCAATAATTTATTCGTGAAAAGGAACTCACAATATAATGATGAAAAGCAGAATAGATACAATAATTCTTCATTTTTCTAAACAAATTTAATTGTTAAATTGTTTCTCCAGCATATGTGTTTTATTTAATTCTAACATGATCTGATATATTTTTCAAAATCCACCATTTAAGGAATTCAAAAATTGGTGAAACCAAATTTTAAAACTAACTGAGTTAAAATAATTAATTACTCCATATAATATGTTAATTGATCACGAGGTATGTTAAGTTTGTTAACTATAGTTGTTTAGCTAAAAAAACATTCAAAGACATCAGAGAGTCCAAGGAGATCAGATTACTCTGAAGTCTGAACAAACTAATTTAACCTTAATCTGGTTTAGAGCTCTCGTGGAAGGGCGCCTTGTACACCTCTCCCGACTCTATCTTCTCATATTTTGAGCAGCTGAAGGAAGAGAGGAGCTGTTCCGGGTATCAATTCTCCGAACCCTAGCCGAACATTCACGCTCTGGTACAAATTGTCTTCCTTTTCCTTGGTGTGCCCTATTTCGATTTATTCCTCCCATATCTGAATTGTATGCTCAAGCCTTTTAATCGTGATATCGTCCTTATTTCGTTTCCGAGTTTGAGAAATTAGTCCAATTGCTAAGCTCTCGCCTACTCGCCGTTCGCCGATTCGCATGTATTCAGTTATCCGGTTTCAGTTTCAGCACGGTTCACTGGTTTGCTGATAGGCTTAAGTGCGGCAGTCTAAATAGGGTATCAGTCTATCCTGAAAATGATATAGGCTATAGCGGATAGTGGGATAACCGCTATTCAGACTACTTTTAATGAGATTAGATAAATATATGTATGCGTGTAGTTACATAGCATACAGATATCAAAACTATCTATTTCAGAAATGTAAAAATTGTACAAAGACTAATCGTCATACTTTTGCGTTTTCCATGGTAAAACTGAATATAAGAAATTAAGTTTACTTACCCTTCTTCACCTAGGATTTTACTATAGTCAGACGTACCCTAAATTTAATGGAGGGGATATTTTTTTATTATCATAGTTATTTCCTCAAATGGATATTAATGGAAGTAAATGGAGGGGTAAGAAATGGATAGGATTGCCACTTGTATTGGTTATGGGTTATTGAGGACAGACTTGTCATCTTTTTTCTTTACTGTGTTTTTGATTCTTTTTATGTAAAGTTTAACTGAAAGAAAACTGACTGTTCTGTCTTTTGCACGATTATGACATTTAATATACTTGATCAGATCACAAAGGTTTTGTTAGAATGAATCCTGATGAACCTGATTTGGTTTAAATGAGCCAATAAACCATTTTTAGATATATATATTTAAATAATGATAACACTGTAATGTGTTATTGTTGTCTCCTTTCACTGTCTTATGGGTCGACAATTACAAAGCAGAGTATATGCATCGGACAACACCACAATCTTTGCCATTTATGTATGTAGGTTGGACGTTCGCGTAATGTCATCAGTGTCTAGTCAGCCTCAGTTTCGGTATACACAGCCTCCATCCAAGGTTCTCCACTTAAGAAATTTACCATGGGAATGCGTAGAGGAGGAACTGATTGAATTGGGAAAGCCATTCGGTAAAGTTGTCAATACCAAGTGTAATGTTGGAGCAAATAGAAACCAAGCTTTTATAGAATTTGTAAGTTTGCTAAGCCTTCCACATCTCCTTTCCCTTCTATTCTGTGACCATTACGAAAGATCACTTTTTGTATATAGTATGGAGTTTCCTTTTTATTTATTTTTTACGATTGCAGGCTGAACAGAACCAGGCAATTGCAATGATATCATATTATGCTTCATCATCAGAGCCAGCTCAGGTGCGGGGCAAAACTGTGTACCTACAATACTCCAACAGGCAAGAGATAGTGAACAGCAAAACCACTGCAGATGTTGCTGGAAATGTACTATTAGTGACAATCGAGGGAAATGATGCACGCCTTGTCAGCATTGATGTTTTGCACTTGGTAAGTAATTTATCTGCTCCTTGCTCCTATGGATCCAAGTAAAATACTTTACAGAATAAACTTCTCTCATTGCTATGGTGCTTAGGTTGTTGTACATCAAGCTCTCTTGTAGCATCTTTTTTTTGACAAGAATGTGAATGTATCGGCAGGCCCATGCCAAGGAAATATCTTCAATGGCAGCTTATTGCATCAGGAAAAATGAGCAAATGTGTGTTTGTCTCCTTTCTCCTTTGCTTACCATTGCTCTCTCTCCCCTTCTCATCTCACTATCCTTGGATTCTTGGAGTGCCGGATACTCTCTTTTCAGTTCTCTATATGCACTAAGCTCCCTTACATAAACATGAAGGGCGCTATGATTCTTTTTAGAAGTGAAACCTTGATTGTTATAAGTATACTATTAGAGGGAATAACCTTCAAAAGAAATGCTTCTGATTTAGTTGCATATTTGCATGGAGACAATAATCTTGGGATCTGCCAAGTACTTTTCTTCAAATATATTTTTCATCATATTTTTGAACCATAACTCTCGGACTCTCAGTGATATTGACCTACGTGCCTCCATGTTTCTATACAAGTTCATATCGGGTCATCTTCTGTAAACTAATTACTTAGATGTTTCTTTCCCCAAAATGTTACTTCTGCATCCCTCATTTACATACTGCAATGCATTTAATATTAAATTTAAATTTTTGCTAAGTTGCACCTCATTTGTGTTCATTAAGTGAATCTATGTCTTATAGGTGTAAAATTTGGTTATACACTAGACGGCACATTTTTGTTCCTATAGTTCTCTGCTATATACAGAGCATATTTTACTAATGATAAATTTAATGTCATAGAGCTCCTACGTTTCTTTGTTAAAATTATGCACTTCTCCGGTTCTCCCACAAAGAGAGTATCCTATTCTACCAACTCCTTTCCAGTTGAAGCACTTATCTCGTCTCTTTTGGAGTGATAGTTAGGAATCGTAACGGCCAAGCACCAATGGTCGAGCATGTAAAAACCTTCATTATCCCCCCCCCCAAAAAAAAAACCCACATTTTTTCACTTCTTTGGGGGCTGATGGGGATATTATGTTGAAAAATTAACAGATTTACATTTTCTGCAAAAAAGAATATCTATGGGGCATCCCTACAGTTATAATGTGTAATTTTTTGTTAATAAGAAAAAAATCTTCACATAGTGTTTGGTGTAATTTCTGCAGTGTAAGATCTCATTTTGAGAGATCATTTTGGAAACTTGTTGGGTTTTTAATATCCTATATACGTTTGTTCTGGATGTATTTTGTTGTCATGCATTATGAATGCTAAATACTATTACGCTTCCAGGTTTTCTCCGCTTTCGGATTTGTGCATAAGATCACTACATTTGAAAAGACTGCTGGATTTCAGGTGTTGTATATTTTTTTAAAATCAATCTGGCTGTAATGCTCAAGCCTTTCCCTTCTTGTATAGCACATCCTTACTCTTGCCTCTTTTTTCAGGCTCTGGTGCAATTCACTGACACAGAAACTGCTACTTCTGCAAAGGATGCTCTTGATGGAAGAAGCATCCCCAGGTGATGTTTGGATATACAGTTTTGGCTGGGATGTAACCCAAATGTTATTGATCCTTTGCTGTAGATGTGGTTCGTCTACATTCTGGCTGGATGTCTATTAAGAGCCTTTATTAGTTATCTCCCAAATCTGCAATGCATGTTCTTAGCCCATCACTTGTCATCTTATATTCACTCAGGGTCTCCTCATTCATGTTATGTAGGGTGTATCTGGATGGAGGGTTATGAAGGTGTTTAGAGGGGAAGATTTTGGAAAGCTTCATCCATATATAGTTATATACATGTGTGTGTGTGTTAGTGTGTGAGAGAGATTTTATAGAAATTGAATGATTAGCACAATATGGGCTCGACTGATTGTAAAGCATTTCAATCACCCTTTCTTTTCAGAAAATTACATCTTCAAGAGATAGAGTACGCCCTCCAAAGTCTCTTCAACTCCAATTCCCTCTATCCAATCACCCCTTTTCGTTATTTCCAGAACATTTTATCTGTCAAGATATTGACTATGCCCTCCAAAATCTTCCACTCCAGATCCCTCCATCCAAATGTAGGCTTACAGCTTTGGTGCTGCTGAGTTGCTGATGGTTACTTGCAGAGTACTGATTAAGAAATGCAAGATATGGTGCTTAGTACTGATTAAGAAATTGATAGCTGGCATACTAATGTCTTCTTGCCTAACTTGCATTTCTGAGTTCTTGTTTATTCTATTAGAATAAGAATATAATATATTGAATTTAAAATGAATTTGTGAAGTGCTATTTGCACACATAATGTTATTTATGCACATTTACTTGGTTTCAGAACTCATATATCATTTGTTATAAGTTGGCCGACCTTGGCACCTTGCCAAGGGTTAACAGAACGAGGTCACTCTGGCATGCATTAGTTATGTGTGACGAGCATTGGTCTTGGTATTATGCCCTAACGTAAATTGTGGCAAGAATGTGATAATTATTGACAATTTGTATTTGAAACATATTCTTGATGATTGCATATTGACCATTAGTGTGCCCAAACTGACTGTACCACTTTACTGTTGGTTTTGATCAGTTATTTAATTCCAGAACTTGGACCTTGTAGTCTCAAAATCACATATTCAGCTCACACTGATTTGAGCGTAAAGTTTCAGAGTCATCGTAGCAGGTAAAATGTCACTGATCCTTTAGTGTTGTTGCAAAGCAAGTGACACAATATAATTTTTTGCATCTTATTTTAATGATGATTTATCATTTTGTCCTTTTATGTTGCTCTTATTCTGCTTTAGGGATTATACGAATCCTCTCCTCCCTGTTGCACCCTCTGCTATTGATGCAAGTGGTCAGGTACATAATAAGGGCTCTACACACATGTATAATTGAGAAAATATTCCACTTTTGGTCCCATAAGAATCAGGTCATTTTCGCAACTATCCCTCGACTTATTTTTCTACTTTTTGCTTTTGGTACATGACTGGATTTGTTTGCCCTTTGATCGCATGTCCCTCAGAAAATCAACAAGAAATTGTGAAGAGATGTATTGGATAAGTGATCAGAAGGACCAAAAGCGGCAAAAAATCTAATTTGGTGCAGTAGAATTGGGATAATTTAAAATTGGGATGTAAAGTAGAAATGAACTAATAGATGCGGTGACCAAAAGTTGAATAGTTCTCATCATTGAGATAGTTAGATCAAAAGTAGGCCAGTTTTTTGCATTTTCGTACTAAGACTAGAATGCCCGGGAATGTTGGAAATAGTTTTTTTTAGTGCACTACTAATGCATTGCTGAACCATTTGGACATTAGAAAGCCCTCTAAGAGTAGTAATCCTCCGTTGTCTGATTAAGCATGGTGTTGGTGAAAAGATTTTGTCTCTAAATAGCATCTTTTTTTTATTTTATAAAGCGTCACAAGAATTTGTTCTACTTCTACCCTAATTCACCTTTGTTATGACAACTAAGGATGCCATTTTGAATATGCAAATCATATGAGAAGCTTGACTGTCCATAGCATGCTTTGTAATCACGCAATGCAATAGTGCCTTGAGGTGCGTCTTGCAGAGGCTTACTCCTTTTTTACTGAGGCGCGCACCTTATGACATATGCAATAAATGGTGGTTTGAAGGCATATGTCTTGTTTTCTGAGTTTAGTTCAGGGATTATTAAATTGTTTCCATCATTTGCAATGGAGCCAAAGATTCATTATTTTTTGGCTTGAGATTATGATGGAATAAAGCAAAATGGCTCACTAAACTGTTTGCGCTTCTTTGTCATGAAGCGGCAGTCAGTCCATGCAATTTTGGATGGGATTTTCACTATGGGTCATCCGGAAACAGTCTCTCTGTGCTTTAGTACAGGGGTAAGACTGCGTACATCCGACCCCCCTTACCCCACCGTAGGTGGGAGCCTTTGCGGCACTGGGGTAAATGAAAATGAAAATGATGAGAAGCTGGTCCCAGTCCAACCTAAAAAATCAGCCCAGTTTAGTTATAAGACGTGCTTTTGTGCAACAATCACTAGCCTGTCCTGGGTCGACTTCTATAGCTCTCTGCTGTGTCTTGTTACTCCTTTTCTGTGATTACATTTCGCTCTTCTTTTTTCTCTTCTCTGACATACACTTCAAGGTGTTCTTTTTTATTCTTTGAGTTATACAAATATTTGAGTTAGTAATCTGTCCATGTGTGAATGGTAAGAGGTGTTGATATGTCATCTATATAATTCCCAGTAGGCTAGTTTACTGTTTACATTTATCCTACCTATCTTTAATTATTCAAATCGGAGGAATGTATGCACAATAATGTCTAGCCCATAACTGCATCACTAATAATGTTTTATATGTTGTATGATGTCAGTGTAGTTGATAATAATTGGCCACTGATTTTTTTTTTTGATGAATATTTTATCTTCACTATACACAAACACACCTCAGTCTCATGCCTATATGTAATCCTATCATCCTATGAAACTGCCTCGACTATGCAATACACAATTTTGAACATTGATCCATACTAATATTATCACATCATCACATGCCCATAAATGTTACTCATAGTCAGAAACTAAGGGACTAACATTATGAGATGGAACTAGTTTATTCTCAGGATCCACCTACACATAAAAGTGCCAGTTAATGAGATATTTTTTGAAATCTGTACCCCCCAACAGTTACAGTTAAAAAAACTACAATAAATTAAAAACTCCCAAGTCCTCCTCTATCTTGATTTATGACCTGAATGTTGCAATTGCAGATCAGTGTTGGTTTAGATGGAAAGAAATTGGACTCAGAGAGTAACGTTCTTCTTGCTGCTATTGAGAACATGCAATATGCAGTAACCTTGGATGTTCTGCACACAGTGAGTGCTTACATTCAGCTAAATAATTCCTCAATAATCTATAATCTGTTCTATTTATATCCAGCATTGTTGGCCATGTCAGGTTTTTTCAGCTTTTGGATCGGTCTTAAAAATTGCCATGTTTGATAAGAATGGAGGTCTCCAGGCTTTGATCCAATATCCTGGTTAGATTAATCTTTAACCTTCAATTCTCTACAGGGAAAATAATTTTAGATAGTACAAAGTACAAACTATCTTCCAAGAACTAAGAATAATTCGTACTTGAGAAATAACTTTTAATAATATCAATTATTTGAATATATAATAGAAGTGATACAGAGTAATTTTTCACTAAAAATTCAGTCATTTAACTCATCAAAAACTAATATCAAAATATCAAATAATTACCCAATTTCCGAATATCATTTATTTGATGGTTTGATATCAGTTTTTGATGTCTTAAATGACTGGATTTCTTGTCACGAAGTGGATCCATATTATTTTTGTTATATATCCAAATAGTTGGTATTATTAGAAGTCATTTCCAAAGTATGTATTACTACCTTCGTCCCAAAAAACTTTCCCATTTTCAAAACTTTGACCGACTATATCTTTTTATTGAAAATTATTTATTTTATAAAAATTATATGAAAATGTTCTTTGTTAAAATTACTTTCGTAAAAGTATAAAATTTATAATTTCCATAATATTATACTCATCAAAATCAATGTTCAATTTTTTTGAAATGGCAAAGTTTTTTGGGACGAAGGTAGTATTATTGATTTACGGGTGATAGTTGGTATTATTTAAAGTTGTTTCCCATTCTTTATATATTACTCCTTACTGTATAGTAACTACCAAGAATGAGCTGAGATAGTTTCTGTAGTCATGTCCAAAAATAGTTTCGGAAATAATGTAAATTAAGCTGCTGGCTTGTACATGAATACATGATATTCTTTATTTTCTATTTTGAGTACATTTGATAATCGAATGAGTCGGCTTGCTTGAGTCGTTATGATTTGAGTGTTATGGTTCCTGAGTTGTCTGCATTTTGCACGTTAAAGATTAATATCAAGGAACTTTGTTCACAGATGTCCAGACAGCTACTGCTGCAAAGGAAGCCTTGGAAGGACATTGCATATATGAAGGGGGATTTTGCAAGCTTCATATTACTTATTCTCGACATACTGATCTCAGTATAAGGGTATGTTCACAGTGGTTCTTTTTGGAGTGAAAATGTGATTTTTTTAAATCAAGAGAATTATATTACTAAGCCATTTAGTTTATTCTGCGTATTAATTTATCAATTACCTATCTTGTTTTAAAAACTTGTCATATCAAAGAATATTTTCATAAAATGAAAAATGACACCTCCCCTCCAAAACTTTCCCAAAAAGTATCATTTACGAAGAATAATTTTACTGTGTAACTGGGGATTTGTATTTGATTTTACTTAATGAGTGCCCACTGCTTCATCCGTGTTGGTTTCAGAATATGTATTCTACAACTAGACAAGACCAGTCATGCTATTTTATTTTTATATGCAAGTAGATAAATCCTATTATTCCTATATGATGGAGACAGTTTTTGAATTTCATCTTATTATTCATTATTAAGAAGGTTTTAGAGCCTTCATTCATAAAACATTTTTTGCATCAATTTAGTGTTAAAATATTTTTTGTGAAAATTATCATTTGATGTAGTTTGGATTAAGAAAGTAATTGTAATTTAAAAATAAAAGGAAAAAGGGTCAAATAGACCCTTCAACTATTTCAAATACATCATTTAAGTCCATCTACTCTAGAAAGTATCATATTACCATCTCTACTATTAATAAACAATCGATTAGGCCAACTTACCGGAAGATAACCCTTTATAGCAAGTGATATGCTGATTTGGCAATCTATTTCTTTTTTCCTTTTTCTTTCTTTTTTTCTGCCCGTTGATTTTTTCCCTTATTCCCCTTTGTTTCCTCCCCTACATTCTTCTTGTTCCATCGCTCCTTTAGCAGTTCATCTTATTCCTTTTTTACTTTTACTTTTCACTGGTCATTCTTTTTTATTCCTATTCACATCTTCTTTGTCAATCTCTTCTCATCATCTCTCAAGTAGTTTTCGGATCTAATTGCCATTGCGATTTTGTAAGATGATATACACTACACCCACACACATAAAATCACTCTGCCTCAAATTTTGATTAGTTTACCCATTTGGATTTATTTTCTTCCCTTTGTTTCTAGATTAGTGTGATACTATGATGATGGATTTCATTACTGTGTTATAGCTTGTTGTTAGTTAAAAATTGCGTGAATGTTACTCCGTATTAATTTATACGAGTATATTTAATATATACATTTTGTTTTTTTACTCCAGGGGGCGTCTGGGGGAGGGGGGCTGGGGGAGCCTGGAGTAATCTAGGCTGAAACTCTCTCCATTGAGTTTCGAACCCGAGACTTCCCGTAAGGGAGAGTGAGTCGGTGACCAGCTGGACTGGACCGCTTCCTCATATTTAATATTTAATATATACATAAGTGTGTGTGTATCAATATATGTATGTGTATGTATTACAGAGTAATATACATGTGTGTGTGTTTATGTATGTATATGCGTGTATATGTATTAATTTATAGATTTAACACATACTTATATACTTATGTATGGATTTGTACGTGTGTATTAATGAAAATTGAAAAATCAAAAGATTATAAGTAGATTGTTTGGATCTCTTTTAAAAATACTCTGCATAACACTTTTATTTAGATTTAGAGAAGAAAATACAAAGGGGAAGAGAGTGTGTATCTAGGGAGAAAATACAAAACGAAATAAAAAAATAAAGAAAAACAAAAGAAGAAAGAAATGAACAACAGATAAGGACGAAAGAAGCGAGATAGAGGTAACGAGGAAGACAGTCAAGAAAAAAGAAAGAGAATGAAAAGTAAAAAGTAAATAAAAAAGAATAAGATTTCCATACTTAAAAAACCTGCTGTAGGGAGTTACCATCCGGTAAAATGACCCAAATGACTCTTTTTAACACTAAATAGATTTATTTGACCCTTTTTCCAAATTAAAAAGAATAGTAGATTATAGCTTTGTACATGACTTGAAATGAAAGATGGGTTAAAATGTGCACAATTAGAAGATCTTAGTATATTATTACTAATGATGATAAATTTCAGGTGAACAATGACAGGAGCAGAGATTATACAATCCCAAATGCCCCTCCTCCTCTACCAAGTGCTCAACCCACTGTGGTTTCATCCCCAACAGCAGCTCCACCAGGTGTTCATTATCCATACAACAACAACCCATCTCATTATCCTCCCAATGCTCCTCCTGCACATCACCCTGGTGCTTCTTCATGGAACTATGCCGGTGCTGCGGGACCTTCACCTATGGCCACCTCACACATGCACAATCCTCCCCCCTCTCCTTACATGCCTCCTGGCAATGTGTACTACAACACCCAAAACAGTGCTGTACCACATTCCTCAGCTGCTGCTTCTGCAATGCCTCCTTATCAGCTTCGGTAACAATGCATGTCCCTCGATTGGACTCTCTTTTTCTGGGTCACATTGTTACTTTCCTTCAGAATATCTTTTTACCAGAACATGTGTAAACTGGCTGTTATTTCATTATCGCTTGCCTTCTCTCCAGAAGTTTTCAGTAGCTGATGATGCCCTCTAAAACACTGTATGGCCTTATTCAATCATACTGCTGTGATTGTGATATGTGAAAATGCGCTTATTCAGATATTTTGGTCTTTATTTATCATCCAATGACCACTGACTTAGCAAGGCCCTTTTCATAATGAAAAAATAAACAAGTGCGATGTGTGTAGTTTTCAGAAGTTCATTTTAATTGCTAAATGAAGAACTGTCTCAAAAGTTTTTGAAGAGCTTGTGTGCTACTTATTACCAAAAATATTCTTTCAATTATTGATTGTGTACCAATTTCGGTATAAGTAGGCATGGCAATGGGTCGGGGCGGGGCGGGTATTGCAAGACCCGGACCCGCCCCGCCCCGTGACCTGCACGGGTCCAAATTTGTTGACCCATGACCCGCCCCATGCGGGGCGGGGCGGGGCGGACCCGCCCCGCTGTAATCTAATTAGTTAGTATGTATTTTTTTGTGGGAAGTTGTTACCAATTGAATCTACATAATGTTTATCTCTAAATAATAATTAAAAATCAATATATTAAATCAAATTCATGATACGCTAAAAATTTCAAAAATTAAGGAAAAATTACTCAAACTTGAATAGTTAATCTTATTAGTTATATTAATAATCGAATATATGTATTAAAATTCTATATATAAAGAAGATATTGATAATTCGTCATGCATAGGGGTGGACTCGGGTCCGGGTTGGGCCTAGGCCCGGGCGGGCCGGCGGTTCAAGAATGGTGGACCCGGGACCGACCCGGGTAGCCACCGGGTCCGGGCCGGGTCCGGGCCGGGCCCCCGGTTTGGATTTTTTTTTTTTTTTTGCTTTCCTAACCCCCCCCCCCCCTCACCCCCACCCTCCCAAACCCCTCCAAACCCATCCTACCCATCAAGCCCAACCCGGGTGGAACCCCAAAAATGAAAAAAAAAAAAATTCAATTTGGACCGGGACCGGGCCCGACCCGGCCGGGCCGGTTCACCAAAATTGAGACCCGAGCCCGGATCCGCCTACCCCTCGGGCCTAGGCCCGACCCGGACCCGGACCCGAGAACCGGGCCGGTCCCGAGCCTGCACAGTAGCGGGCCGGGCCGGTCCACGGGTCGGGTGGCCCGACCCGAGTCCAAGCCTAGTCATGCATCTCATTATAATATATACTTCGTATTCATATATTATAAGATCAAAGAATTTATGATTTATTGTATATACACATATGTATGTTGAAGTATATTTGTAGTACTATAATTTAAGAAAAAGTATGTATACTTATATATTCAGCGGGTCGGGTCGGGGCAGGTTAGGGCGGCACGGTAAATTCTAATACCCGGACCCGCCCCATTGTATAGGCAGGGCGGGGCGGACCCGCCCCAAATGTCTCGGGCCAGGGCGGGTCATTGCGGGTCGGTTTTTTTTGACATCCCTAGGTATAAGAATGGTTTAGTAGGAATATATAAGAAAGAACACTTTAGTTGGAAAATTTGTGTACACCTTTAGCCTACCGTTTTCTTCTTCATCTTATATCTATTACACACAGAATTTGGGCGGGCATTTTGGCAGCCTTGACAAGGTGCAACCCCATGGAGACATTGGTGGTCCAGAACTCTATGGCATATCTTGCAAGATACTCCCTCCGTCCCCCTAATATTGTTACGGAAGGGAGTGATGTGGTTTTTAAGAAAAGTAAAATTATGTGATCGGTAATGATTTGATAAAGTGGAAATAAAGTAAGAATGAATTAGAGCCACACAAATGTTACCAAATATGGTATGGTCGTATGGGACAATAATAAAGGGATATCCAAAAATGGAAAATGGGAAAATTATAGGGGACGGAGGGAGAGTTTGTTTTGGATTTGACTATTATTATTATTCTAAAAATTAAACTCCTACTCAACTGGGAACAAAAATGTTAGAAAATGAAAACTGTGATTGATATATATTCGGTCGTGGCAGTAATATGAACACCATTAGCTTTTTCATGAAGGGGAGGGGGGTTGATGTTATTTATTATTTAGGGTCTAGGGACAAGATGAGTGAAATAAGGACTCGACTGAAGCCAGTAAATAGTGAAAAGTTCAAGATATAATAATATGAAAAAATGGATAAAAGTAATTATCCATTTTTAAAAGATGGATAAAATGAAGAAGATGAAGACTATATTTAAAAGATGGATATATTAATAATAAGTTTTGTATATTATCTTATTCTTAATATGAAAATTTTTTGAGTTCATATACCAGAGTTTATCAAGCCCCTATTTATAGGGATGGAACTTGATGATGAATCGTCCTAAGTAGTTCTACATAATTTTGCTAGAACAATATGTAAATGAAGCCATGTGTTTATCTTTGATCACGAGGATTAGAAGTAGATGAGTGACCTGATTACAAGTACTAGAACAAACTAGGTGTTCTGATTACAAGAATAAACCATTCACACTTGTCAATTTGGTCATTTTACAACACTCTCCCTTGAATGGTTCATCTTTGAATAGGTATTTGTTATACTAAAAGTTATTATGAAAAATTAAAGTTAAGGGGTAAGGATTACAACTTATAATGTCGTTGCATTTGATGTACTATCTCGTTAAAAACCTTATCATGAAAAATCCAAAGGGATAAAAACCTGATAAAGAAAAAAAGAATGCAGTGCATTCAAATACTCCCCCTGAAATTAACATAAATTTTGAAGGCGATGCATGCCGATTTTCAGTACGAGTTCTATGAACTTCTTCAGGGGTAAAGATTTGGTGAAGAGATCTGCCCGATTTTCACTGGATCTG
Organism: Cuscuta europaea; assembly: GCA_945859875.1. Classification (NCBI taxonomy): domain Eukaryota; kingdom Viridiplantae; phylum Streptophyta; class Magnoliopsida; order Solanales; family Convolvulaceae; genus Cuscuta; species Cuscuta europaea. The sequence goes on along the minus strand of CAMAPE010000054.1, from coordinate 4,239,276 downwards.
GTTTGTTGAATATTGATCATCCATTCTTTCTCCAGATCATGAGTAGAGAAGAATTTTGGTGATATGTGTTTCTTTCTGTATCCTTTGATATATGTAACCTTCTTTAATTTGAGGTATGCACGCACTATTGTCTTCGTAGATCATAGTAGGGTGAAAAGTAATAGGTTTAATACCACATTAATTTTGGATGTGTTGAATCATAGATCGTAGTTACACACATTTTCTTCCGGTTTCATATAGTGAAATTAACTCAGAACGATTTGAAGATGTAGCTGTCAATGTCTGCTTCATAGATCTCCACGAGATTGCGGTACTACCATAAGTAAATACGTACTCGGTTTGTGATTTTGCCTTTTGAAGATCTAATAAGTATCCAGCGTCTACATATCCGATTAAAGCGGTTTTTTCATCTTTGTGGTAGAATAGGTCGAGATCAACTGTACCACGGAGATAACGGAATATGTGCTTGATCCCGTTCCAATGACGCTTTGTTGGGTATGAGTTGTACCTAGCTAATAAATTTACAGAAAATGCAATATGTGGTCTAGTATTATTAGCTAAATACATTAAAGCTCCAATAGCACTCAGATATGGTACTTTGGGACTGAGTATTTCTTCGTTATCTTCTCGAGGACGGAATGTATCATCGTGTATGTTGAGAGATTGAACTACCATCGGTGAAGTCAAAGGATGAGCTTTGTCCATATAGAATCTCTTCAAAATTTTCTCGGTGTAATTGGATTGGTGGATGAAAATTCCATTCTTCAAATGGTCAATTTGACGTCCGAGACAGAATTTGGTTCTCTCGAGATTTTTCATTTCAATTTTTTTATAAGATATTTTGCAGTATTTTCAATTTCACCGGAGTTCCAATAATGTTTAAGTCATCAACATATACTGCAATTATGGTGAATCTCAAATTTGATCGCCAAATGAAAACACATGGACTAATTGGATCGTTCTTATATCTTTCTTTAAGAAGGTATTCACTGAGACGATTATACCACATTCATCCAGATTGTTTTAGTTCATACAATGACTTCTGTAATTTAATGGAAAACATGTGTCGAGGTTTCGAGCCGTAAGCTTCAGGCATTTTAAATCCCCCAATAACTTTCATATATATGTCTATATCGAGTGAACCGTATAAATATGCAGTCACTAGTCACTACATCCATTAGGTCCATTTGCAGCCTTTCAAAAACAGACATGCCAATAAGAAACCTTAATGTAGTTGCATCAACTACTGAAGAATATGTTTCTTCATAATCATTTGCCGGAATTTGAGAAAAATCGTGAGCAACAAGTCGGGTTTTATATCTTACAATTTCATTTTTCTCATTGCGTTTACGCACAAATACCCATTTAAAATCCACTGGTTTTACGCCTTTTGGCGTAGAGACTATCGGTTCAAAAAACATCACATTTTTCAAGTGATTTTAATTCAGTTCGAATAGCTTCATTCCATTTTGGCCAATCGTGTCATTTTCGACATTCTTCAATTGATGTTGGCTCATTGTCATTGTTTTCATTCATTACATTTGGGGCAACAACATAGACAAATATCTCACTAATATTAACATCTTTTTTATTCTATTACATTCTAGTAGAAGCGTAGTTTATTGATTTTCATATCTATCAATGTTTCTATCATTCTCTGGAATATTTTCCTCGTTTAAGGAAGTTGGATCATCATTTGAGATGTTTGTTTTGTCAATATAATTTTCTATGCAAGTATTTTCAAATTGTTCATTTTCTTGTTCAGAAGGATGAACATCTTTGACATCACAGATCAATTCCCGCCTTTTAGTTTTTCTTGGTTTTATGTTTTTTGATCCAAGTGGCCTGCCACGCTTTTTGCGTATAGAAGAATCATTTGCAGGAGATTTTTCAGAATTCTCTGCTGGGATTTCGATTCTGGCAGGAGCATTCATAGCAGGAATATGTGACTTTGTCACTTTCTTTGTATCTGTGAATGCATCAGACAACTGATTTGCAACATTTTGTAAATGAATTATCTTTTGAACTTCTTGCTCTCTCTCTCTCTCTCTCTCTCTCTCACACACACACACACACACACACACACACACACACACACACACACACACACACACACACACATATATATATATATATATATATATGTGTGTGTGTGTGTGTGTGTGTGTGTGTGTGTGTGTGCGCGCGTGTGTGTGTTCTCGAGCCAAGATGTGATAATCATGTTGAATTTCATGTTATCTCTTTCGTACTTGGTCTAATTTATTACTTTCTCCCCTAAGGTCGGGAACATGGTCTCATCGAAATGAAAATCTGCAAAACCGTGCTTTGAATGAATCACCAGTCATCGTTTATATATATTTTGTTATTGAGGGAGATTCGAAACCAACATAAATTCCCAAACTTTTGTGATGACCCATTTTTGTACAATGAGGTGGACCAATCGGAACATAAACAGGACAACCAAATATTTTATGTGTGCTAAGTTTGGCTCTTGTCCAGTTACTAATTGCATTGGGGAATATTCATTATATGCAGTTAGCCTAAGCTGAATGAAATTTGTTGCATGTAAAATAACATGTCTCCAAGCAGATGAATGTAAATTACACTTCATTAATAATGGTCTGGGGATTAATTGTAATCGTTTAATTAAAGATTCGACAAGACCATTTTGTGTATGGACATGAGCAACAAGGTGCTCCACATCAATCCCAATCGACACACAATAATCGTTAAATGATTGGGAAGTAAATTCTCCTGCATTATCAAGTCAGATTCTCTTTATAGAATGATCCGGAAAATGAGCTCTTAATCGTATGATTTGAGCAAGGAGTTTAGCAAATGTTAGATTTCTAGTTGATAAAAGACTAACATGTGACCAACATGTTTAAGAATCAATCAACATCATAAAATATCTAAATGGTCCACATGGTGTAAAAAGTAAACAAAGAAATACTATATTATGTATCCAACGATTAGTGACCAATAATTCAAATTTCAAAGTAGCATTTATCTCAAAGTAATCCCAATTACTGGAAAAAAAAAATCTCAAAATCTCCAACTAACTCGTAAATATTATAAGTCATTTATGAGTTATTATAAGTTTTGGAGTATTTTGATAACTTCTTGTAATAGTTGGGATTACTTTGAGAAAATCGGTACTTTGGATTATTTGAAACAGATCACTAATAGTTAGGATTTTCTGTTCATTTTTCCTAATAATATTTAGCCAATTTAAACACTTAACCCATCAGATATCACCGGATAAATCTCACTTGTTCTAGCTAATTTTGGAGTTTCTTGAGGAGATATGATCCGTCTTGTAACTATTTAGAAAAAAATCCACTTTTGGTCTCATACCTATTATACCACTTCCACATTTCATCCCTTACTTTCAATTTGTCCACATTTAGTTCGTGACCATTTTCTCCTCACCACCCATTATCCTTCCGGCCAAAACTCTTGCATTTTTTGACCGATCAGAATTTTAATGACAATTCTGAAGCGCAGTTAGTAATTTTAGGAACTCAAAACGGCTAACTGCTAAACTAAACTTCATTCGACTCCAACCTAATTATCTTCTCTCCCTCTGAATTTGTTCGTTGAACTGAAGAAGCCCTTTGAATCTTTCTCCCTCTCAACCACACTTCTCCATCCTGAAGAAGCCCTACACACTTACGAAAATGAGGAAACAACTGTCTGGAGTGTTTACAATTGGAATGCACCATAGGCAACATGGAGAAGGAACAATTGTTGAACAAAATTCGCCCTGAAATGTTTGTGATAAAGGTAAGAGGCTGAACTTGTGTGTACTTTATAGAAGAAATTTATAAAAGAAATGGTTGAACCGAGGCTTGCTTCATGTTTTCTTTCACATGTCACACTTGTATTGCTAAGGCTGTCTTTTCTCTTTATGTCTTCATATTCACATGGTAGGGTAGGCATTCACTTTATATGGCTGAGATTCCCCTGTCCCTTTATCTTTTTACATTTTCAGAAATGGGACAAATTCATTTAATCTTTACGCAAGGGGTTGTGTGCTTGTGTACGGTTTAATGATTTCATTTTATAAATATTATTGATATCAATATTTATTATTGATATATAAATATTGATATATATATATATTCATATAGATATTATAATATATATTTGTGTTTGTGGGAACCGCATAGGATGATTGACCTACCATATTAATTTGTTTAAAATAGATTCAACCACATGTGAAAGCACATTTACTCTGAAGTTATTTTATGGGGGAAGAGTGAATGACATGGAAAGATCTTCAAGCTTGTGAGGCACAGTTCATTTATTTCATGATGTAGATGTTGATGAGTTTGGGTTGATTTTGTTGAATGAGAAACTACGAAAGCTTGGTTTCACCCAGAAGGTAAGAAAAGTGTTTTCTTATTCAAATAAAACCTTAAATGAACTAAAAGATGAGGCAGACATTTGGGGGTTTGTCAATGATGGAAATGGGCGTAAGGTGGTCGAGTTGTGGGTTGAATTTGAAGACATGGGTGAGGATGAAGATGTAGATGACTCTGATGATAGTGACTTTGCCTGTAATTAGAATGATTTAGAAGATTTTTCTGTGGATGATGACGACTCTAATTTACAGGACTTTATCAGTAAGGATGATGTTGAGTTTGCAAACAACACAGACCTAACAGCTGAATATGGAGGGGTACATAGTAGTAGTGAAGGAGAAGACACCGAAAAGGAAGCATCAATGGTAGACCCTGACCCCAATTTGTCTGATGATGACTCAATACAGGACTCTGATTCTGATGCTGAGAAGTGGATAAAATTTTATGCTAAGACTTATTGATAGAGTATATGGGTCCAAACCCTATGACCCACATACCCAGAAGACTAACACAAGGATATTTGGCGCTCAAATGGCTCTCCATCTGCCAGAATCACCGGATCACAAAATGTAACTCAGAAGCCCAGGAGTAGAAGGTTGGGCCTCCATCAGTCAGGCCCTCCATCGGCCTGGACCTCCTTCGACCAACGGGGCTTCACTAGACTAGATTTTTAAACTTAGCTCTAGAAATCATGTAATGAGCCCATTAGAGGCCTTATTTTGTACCGGGCGTCCCGGACCCAAGTCTTAGGAGCCCAACCCACATTTTCCCTATAAATACTCCCTTTGGGGGTAGTTGGAGGGGGTTGAGAAATATTGATTACTAACACTTCCTATCTCTAGTTCTCACTTCTCTCTAGATCTATACTCTATCACTGATATGAAAAGTTCTACCTTTAAGCTGGGTAAGACCTTTTCCACCAAGAACGAATTCAAGGAAGTTGTGCAAAATCATGCATTTAAGATGGGTAAGGACCCGGAGTTTGTAAAAATGATAAGGAAAGAGTTGTTGTGGAGTGAAAGCATTTGGGATGTCCTTGGAAGATGAATCTAAGAAAGGTAGCTAATTCTCATTCATGCAGGATACTGCAATTGCAGGCCACACATTATGGTCGCTCTTGGGTGTATCACGACAAAATGGTGAATTCAACCAAGGTAGCTAATAGGTGGTTCAACGAGATTCAAAGTCACTCCAATTGGAATACCAAGGAGTTTACACAGAAGGTTTGTAGTGATGAACTATTTCATTTGACCGTAAGGCAAACTTACAGAGCAATGAATAAGGCCACAATGAACAAGGCGAAAAGAAAACTGAGAGGTGAAGAGGAAAATAATTTCAAGAAAATATGGTCCTATGTGGCAGAAATAAGAAGGACCAATCCTTTTAGCATTTGTACTGTGAAGTTAAGTGAATATATGGAAGCGGATGGCCAACAGAGATATCTGAGAATGTATATGTGTTGGGAAGCATGTAGAGGAGGTTTTAAACATTGTAGGCCAGTATTGGGGGTGGATGGGATTCATTTGAAAACCAATACTGGAGGGCAGCTACTAGTTACCATTGGAATAGATGCAAACAATAACATCTTTCCTCTTACGTATGCCATTGTTGAGGGAAAAACAAGAGAGTATTGGGCTTGGTTCTTAAACCTTGTGAGGAGAGATGCTGACATCAAAAAGTCCAATGAGCACCTCTTCACCTTCATGTCAGACAAACAAAAAGGTCTAATTCAAGCAGTAAATGAACTACTCCCAAATGTAGAACATAGATTCTGTGTGAGACATCTCCATGGGAACATGAATGCAACCAGATATAATGGGAAAGCAATTAAAGATTGTTTGTGAGACCGTACGAGGGCATGCACGGTAAATTCTTTCAAAGATGGTCTTACAAAGATGAAAGAAATAGATGCACAAGGTTTTGAATGGCTGGCAGACAAACATCTATGGGAATGGTCCAAGTCACACTTCTCTTTATACTCAAAAACTGATATGTTGACTAACAACATCTGTGAGTGATTTAATAGTGTCATTTTAGAGGCTAGACAATAGGCTATTTTGGTGTGCCTAGAAACCATTAGGAAACTTCGTCTAACAAAGCTTTTCACTTGTTGGAAAAAATTGGAAAAAATCAAAGAAGTGGACTACAAATATTCGACCTAGAACTGTTAAAAAATTAGAGGATATTGAGAAGTTGACAGCTGGTTTAATTGGATACCAATGCGGTGACAATAATTTTGAGATCATTGGAATGTCTGGTACACAACATGGGGTTGATTTGGAGACGAGAATGTGTGCTTGTAGGATTTGGGGCTTAACCGGGATCCCTTGTAAGCATGTTGTGTGTGCAATTTGGATGAAATCTGGAAGGGGTCCGGTAGATGCCTATTTCCACCCTTGTTATACAAAGGCCACATATATGAAGATATATGGGAGTCCATAAGGCCAATGGTTGGGCCAGATGAGTGTTCTCTTACTGAAAGAGTCCCTCCTCTTCCACCTTTGTATTCTACTAGACTTGGAAGATCTACCAAGTTGAGGAGGAAATCAACAGTGAATCTAAGCAATGATGGGCTCAAAGTGGCAAGAACACATATAAAGTTGCATTGTTCTAAGTGAAACAAGCAAGGGCATAATGCAAGGAGATGTTCAGATGATCCAAACAACTACGAAAAATTGGTATACTCCTACTATATATTACTTCTTTTTGTCACTTACTGTTGGTTTTTATGTTGCCTGTTTTGTTGTTATGTTATTTGTTATGTTGTTTCTTATTTACAACGTTGATTCATTTTTATGTAATATTGTGTTTTTGTTTGTTATGTTGTGTGTTATTTACAGTGTTCATTCATTTTTATGTAACATTGTGTACTCAGATGCGGCCTAGAAAAAGAAGTGTAAAACCTAAGAAAAGGCAGAGTCATGAAACTGATGATATAGATGATGGTGTTGAGGATGGGAGTGCTTGTGGTGTCCAACCATTTGATGAGGCCAATATAATAGATATTAACATGCAATGTGCAAAGGAGTCGTCATTTCAAAGTGAGGTGCCTATTGTAGTGTCTGCAGAGGACAATGCTATGTTCACACATGACACCCAAGTCACTGCTATGTTCACTTAAGCTACGGACCACCCCCTTGTGCAAAACCCAAACCCAAAAAGCTGCAAGTTAAAAAAGGACCAAGTTATGCCACTCGGTAAAGAACAACATTCAAATTTGTTTTCTTTGGGAACGATGATGCCCCGATTGACTTAGACTAATGGTTTATGTAATTCATGTATGTTTTTTGTTGTATGTTTTGGTGTTGAACACTACTGAAGATGGGCTTTTAATGGTGCTACTTTGGTTGTCATGAAGGGGAACATGTTTTTGTAATATGTTTGTGTATGGTGTACTTGTTTTTCATTATGGTTTGTAAGTTAAAACATGCTTTCAATCTATGTTTGTGTACGGAGTACATGGTTTTGTAACATTTCAGTTTGTAAGTGACATATTCATTGGAATGTACTCCCTCCGTCCCATTAAGATTGTCTCATTTTACCTTTTCGGGAAGTCCCACTAAGATTGTCCCATACCGAATTTGCTAAAGATTGTGTGGCTCTAAATCATTCTTACTTTATTTGTGACACCGCACCCGAACGTCCTCGAAATTCAAATCGCGGGAACGGCCCCAAATCGCGACGAACGGACAGAGTCTCCTATAGGAGGACTTAATTGACTTTTTTATGAAAGTTTAAGGACCTATTTGACAGTTTTCCCTAAGCTAAATAATGGGAGTAGGGTCTTCTTTTATAATTATACATCATATAAATTATTGGGACCATCCTACACATATTAGAGATCAATAATATGATGTAGAAGGTTGACTTGATCTAAATAAATTGGGATGATTACAAAAAGTACATCTTATGACAAAAGATAAAAACAATATGACTCATCTTTCCACTTTTAGAAGTATTGGTGGATATTTTGCTCCCAAATTAATTAGGCAACATAAGAGTGCGCCCCACACCTTCATATAGCCTTCAAAACAAGGAGAATAAGTTAGAACACATAAATGGGGCGGATCTATTGAGTTGAGAGCTCAAACAATACAAAAAGAAATAAAAGAGGAGGACCACCCCATGTTTGATTGCAATCAAACACGCTACACTCTTTTTGTGCACCACATACTCTCCTAGAATGATTGATAGGACTATTAAACACCTCCCCCTCACCCCCATTCGAACTCAAAAGGATAAGAAAGAAGGGAGAGCCTCACAATCAAAAGAGAGGGAGATAAGAGAGCTGGCCGCAGGGATAATTTCCAGTTCGTGGAGTTCACTGTTTGGTTCGTATCTTGAGAAATACTCATCCAAATAAGGTGTGTGATGTGACAAAAAAATCTATCAAGATGTTGGGATATTGACCTAGAGGCCCAATACCCAGATCGGGAAGGCCCAAGGTATCCGGCCCAAGTAACAGGCCCATCACTTTATGATGAGAAGATCCAGTAAGGAGACATACCGAACGGGGTTCGGCCCGAATAAAGGTTGGCCCAATAAGAAGACATACCGAACGAGGTTCGGACTATATACTATACTTGGGCCAATTTGACAGCATCCTCAGTACGGACCAAGATCCCGTTCGAGCAACGGCCAACCAGCAAGTGGCCAGGTGCAGTTAATGCCAGACTATGACATCAGCAAGTGGAAGCATGGATGACCAAGTCGGTGGAACAACGGCCAATCAGCAAGAGGCAGCCCATGCTCTCCATTAGTATAAATAGAAGGTTTTCAAGTCATTGTAAGGGTTAGCATTTCAATACTCAAGCTCTAGAATAGCATCATTTGCTCTTATTTCTTGTATTAAGGCATAGTTTCCGACTTATCGATCGGGAAATCCCTTGTAATCAGATTGGTTAATTAATACAAGTGAGCTTTCGAGTTTTAGTTAGTTCAGATCTTATATTTTCTCGTACACCTTGATTCTGGGCCATTCCTGATATATCCAAAGTTCGTGTTGGGCTTTCGGATCTACGGGACTTACCCTCAACATTGGCGCCGTCTGTGGGAAACTTGCAAAAAGTTTCACTTTCTAAACATCCAAAAAACCTCTATTTCTAAAAATGGTCAGAATCAATTCCTATCATACAAACGACGGTTCACACCGTCACGGGAGGAGTCACACCACGGGGAGTCAAAACCCCCAGGGACAATCCAGTCGAGGATCCTATCCTCGCGTTAATGGGGATTTTGTGATCCCCGAATCTCTGAGGAGAAATCCCCAGGCCATGCGTGACATGGCCCAATTCATGCAGCACATGGCAAACGAAGAAGAAGGAGGTTCCAGCTTTACAGGAGAAACTCCACGCGCGGAAACGACCACAGCGTCATCCCGCTCACATACCCATCGGGATAATCGACGTAGCGCCCCACCAGCAGCGCATCCCAGTCCCAGTGACCGAACCCCGGTCGGGTCGCAAGCTAGAGGACCAACTCCCGTCGGTCATCATTTCCAATATGCCGAGCGGGAAAATACTAGGGCCCCTCAGCGGCATTGGGACCGGGACTGTGCGGATATGAGGGTTCCACCACCGCCCCCTCTGACGGCCCAGGAGGAAGAGATGGCCGAGATGAGGAGGCAAATGAATGAAATGCGGGACCAGATGAACAGGGTACCTGCACAACCTGCACCAGTCCAACTGGGGATTACTTCCCCGTTTACAAGGGAGCTCATGTACGCGGATATCCAAGGGGGTGCCAAGCCCCCGACCGGCCAAATATATGATGGGGTGGGAGATCCCCACGTACATCTGAGGAGTTACCAAGGCGGACTTATGCTGCTAGGAGCACCCGAGGCTGCCATTTGCCGTTTGTTTTTCAGCACGCTCAGGGGGCCTGCCCAGGAATGGTTCGGGACACTACAGCCCGGGTCAATCAATAGCTTTACCGAGTTATCAACGTTATTCTTGGCTCAATTTGCTTCCAGTGCCAATCCCAAACGGCACTTCAGCTATCTGACCAGCGTGAAGCAAAACGCCAAGGAGACCCTCAACCAATTCCTGAAAAGGTGGAGGGATGAAACTTTAACAGTGGGAAGCATGACGGATGATACCGCCATCACCCTGTTCACGAATGCTCTCCGAACGGGGGAGTTGTACAAAGAATTGAAGAAGAATCCGGGCACGGCGTACGCCGAAGTATTAGATAGGGCGCGCAAGCATGCCGCCCTAGAAGAAGAAATAATGATCAGGGATAAGGTCATTACGCCTGCTGCCCCGATCAGACTGGCCGATCGGCTGGGTCCTAGCCCAGCGGCCACTTTACCTCCCAAACAAGGGAGATTTACACCCCTGGTCCTATCAATAGCGGCCATCTATCAGAACGAGAGGGACAATATTCCCATCCCGACTGATTCTGGACAGTTCATGGGAACGGATGACAATGCTTTCTGTAAATATCACAACAGAAAGGGTAATGCCACCAATGCCTGCAGGGCCCTGCAAACAGCAATTGAGGATCTGATCCGTAGGGGCCATCTGGGCAAATATGTGAACAAAGATCCGAATGCAATGGGCACGTTAAAACCGGCCAGGAAACCTAACAGCTGGCGCCGGGATGCTCAACGTGACGCCCAGCCTCAGAATGATGTGTATGTTCCTCCCAGAGATGAGCCAGAGGGCTCGGGAGGCCCCGGAAAGAAGCCTCGAATGGAGGTCAAGGTCATATTTGGGGGCGGAGAGACCGGAGATTCGAACGCCGAACGGAAAAGGTTCGAGCGGAGTCTTTATGTGGGGTCCGTCTCCGCTCCCCCCCAGAAGAAAGGAAGGACAGACCCGATCACGTTCGGGCCAGCTGATCTACCCAACTCTCCAAGCCCCCACAAGGATGAACTAGTGGTAAGCATGTGTATTGACAATGCTTTAATCCGCCGAGTGCTGGTCGATACTGGGAGCAGTGTGAATGTATTGTATCTACAATCATTCGAGAAAATGGGTCTGCAAAGGAGCAACCTGACCCACCTGCGGACTCCACTGGCGAGTTTTACCGGTAACTGCATCGAGGCGGAAGGGACCATCCAATTGATGGTTGAAATTGGAGATGAAACCCACAGAGCGTCACTCCGAATGACGTTCGTGGTGGTAGATATAAAGTGCGCCCATAATGCCATTTTGGGCCGACCGGGATTGGAAGATCTGGAAGCAATAGCCTCTGTCCGCCACTCATGCATCAAATTCCCCACAGACACTGGGGTAGGGGTGGCCAGAACTGACCCAACAACAGCCCGGACATGTTATCGGGAGGCCCTGAAACAGATGAACACTCGTGGGATGCGGGTGAATACAATTGAGGTGGAAACCCACCGAACGGAGTTCGAGGCACACCCGGAGCCCGCCACCCTCCTTGAACAAATCGACCTCGACTTTCCCACGAACCGTAAGGTCGCTATCGGGGTAGATCTGGAGGCAGATATCCGGGATGGCGTGATTGCCGTCCTCAAAAAGTTTCAGGTGCTATTTGCCCGGGGGCCAGAAGATATGCCCGGCATTGATCCAGAAATAATATGCCACAAACTTGCCGTTCGGTCTGATGCAAAACCGGTCCAACAGAAGAAACGGTATCAAGCGACCGAACGGCGGGAATTCACCAAGAAGGAAGTGGCCACTTTGCTAAGGATAAAGCATATCCGTCCGGTAATCCACGTAGAATGGCTATCCAATGTGGTTCTAGCCCCAAAACAATCTACCTGGAGAATGTGCGTGGATTACTCCGATCTGAATAAAGCATGCCCCATGGATCCCTACCCAGTGCCGAGGATCGATCTGCTAGTGGATGAGACAGCTGGGTGCGAGTTACTGAGCTTCATGGATGCTTTCCGGGGTTATCATCAGATATTCATGCACCCGGCCGATGCAGAGAAAACGGCGTTTGTTACTTCGGATGGCGTGTTCTGCTACATCGTCATGCCATTCGGATTAAAGAACGCGATGGCAACCTTCCAGAGGATGATCGGGATGCTGTTTAAAGATGTACTGGGTGTCACAATGGAAGCCTACGTTGATGACATCCTGATCAAGAGCAAAAAGAAGGAAAACCATGTCCTGGACATAGAAAAGGTGTTCGGGATAATGCAAAGGGCGAATATGAGGCTCAATCCCAAGAAATGCGCGTTTGCTGTAAGAGGAGGCAAATTTTTGGGGTACATGATGAGCGAGAAGGGGATTGAGCCCAATCCAGAAAAAGTAAAGGCCATTGTGGACATGGAGCCCCCGAGGAATCTCAAGGAAGTACAGAGATTGACCGGTCGGCTAGCAGCCCTGAGCAGATTCCTATCAAAACTAGCCGATCGAGCTATCCCGTTTTTCCAAATCATGAAGAAAGCCAACCCTTTCGAGTGGACGGCCGAATGCCAAACGGCCTTTGAGGATTTCAAGACATATCTGTCTTCCCCCTGGTCTTGACAAAGCCCGAACCAGGGGAACATCTGTATATGTACCTGGCTGTAGCCGACTTGGCCGTAAGCACGGTTCTGCTGAAAGAAGAAGATGGCGTTCAACGGCCAATCTATTTTGTGAGAAAGGCGTTGAACGGCCCGGAAACCAGGTACACCTTGCTAGAAAAGAATATACTGGCCCTGATAGCTGCCATTAAACGCCTGGCCCCGTATTTCCAAACCCACCCGGTAACTGTATATACTACCCAGCCATTAGCCACCATCTTGAGAAATCCTATGGCAAGTGGGCGCATTACCAAGTGGAGTCTCCTGATCGGGCAGTACGAGCTAGATTTCAAACCCCGGCCTACTATCAAAGGGCAGGCCCTGGCAGATTTCATTGCAGAATGTACCGCCCGACCCTCAGAAAAAGATTCAGAGAACAACGGGCTGGATAACTGGTGGGAAATGTACGTGGATGGAGCATCTAGTGCCAAAGGTTGTGGAGCTGGAGTTGTGATCACATCGCCCGAGGGTTCAAAGCATATTATTCCATTCATTTTGATTTCAAGGTGACCAACAATGAGGCTGAATATGAGGCTCTCATTGCTGGTTTAAAGTATGCAAGGGCCCTGGGCGCCGATCGGTTAAAAGTGAGATCGGACAGTCAACTGGTGGTACATCAAGTGAACGGCACGGCTGAGGCCAAAGAAGAAAGGATGAAGGCATACAAGGAAATGGTCGAGGAGCAGATACGTAAATTTGAACAGGTGGTGCTCGACCAGATATCCAGAATCGAAAATACTGAAGCAGATATCCTGTCCAAATTAGAACATGCAGCGTTCGACGATCGGGCACAGGAGATCCCGGCTCATATCCAACGTTTTGCCCATCGGGAAACATTGGCAACCCCAGCAATAATGGTTCTCCAGATCGAGGCCATATCTTATGCCATCCCGAGCTGGGTCGTGGATATGACCAACTACCTAAAAGACGGAACCCTCCCGCAAGATAAAAATCCTGCTTATCAAATAAAATGCATCCAGAGGAGGGCTTCCATGTTCGAGTTGGTGGACGAGCAGCTGTACAAAAAGACATTCGGGGGACCGTATCTGAAATGCCTCCCACCCGATCTTGCGGCAGCTGTAATGGAAGAGATTCATGAAGGTATCTGTTCCAGTCACCAAGGGCCCAAGACGCTGGCCAGAAAAATCATCCTGCAAGGATATTATTGGCCAACTATCCAACAGGACTGCTTCGCGCATACCAGGAAATGTAAGGTATGCCAATTATACGCACCGGTTCCTGGACGGCCTGCCACTTTCTACACTCCAATGACGGTGGCCCTTCCATTTGCAAGATGGGGAATAGACCTGTTAGGTCCTCTACCTACTGCACCCGGAAACAACAAGTACATCATTGTGGGGATAGATTACTTCACCAAATGGGTAGAGGCCGAGCCACTGGCCAGCATCACAGATGTAAAATGCCAGAAGTTTGTCTGGAAAAATATCATTTGCCGGTTCGGAATCCCTGAACAGATTATAACTGACAATGGAAGGCAGTTCGTGAGCCGGAATTTTGAAAACTACCTGGTCAAATGGGGGATCAAGCATTCCAGAGCATCTGTCGCATACCCTCAGGCAAATGGCCAGGTAGAAAATATGAACCGAACCATCATGGATGGCATGAAGAAGAAGCTAGAAGAATACTCCTCGTCGTGGCCTGATCAGTTGAATTACATTCTATGGACTTACAGGACCACACCCCGAACGGCCACGGGAGAGACTCCATTTGCCCTTGCCTATGGTTTTCAAGCCAAAGTACCAACGGAGATCCTAGTTCCCACACACCGAACGGTGCATTACAGCCCAGAACAGAATGAAGATAACTTACGGGCCGAATTGCATTTCGTAGAAGAAAGGAGGGATCTGGCAGCGGCACGAATGGAAGAGTATCACAGAGCCACAAGAAGATACTTCGATAAGCAGGTTAAAGTTCGTTCAATCGAGGTAGGGGACCTGGTACTAAGAAAGAGAGAGAAAAGCAAACCGCTCGAAGGGGGCAAAATGGCACAAAATTGGGAAGGCCCCTACCAAGTATGTAAGAAGTATGCTTCAGGAACGTTTGGCCTACAAAATACCGAAGGCCGACCGGCAGGAACCTGGAATGTAGAGCATCTGAGGAGATTTTATCAGTAAAAACGGCTGTTGCCACCTCTAAAAAAAAAATATAGAGAGGGAGACATAACTTCCACAAACTCAACCCATGGTTAACTCGATCATTCCGGATAACCGAATGACGAACGGGTTAACAACATGGAAGGAAAATCAATTCTCAGTTTAGAGAGTTTTTGACCCTAGAATTACGAAAGAATAAAGGGATCAAAAACGGCTTGAAGAATTGAGGCTCAGAAAATCGGTGCCCATGGTTAACTCGATCATTCCGGATGACCGAATGACGAACGGGTTAATTCCATGGAAGGAAAATCAATTCTCAGTTTAGAGAGTTTTTGACCCTAGATTTATGTAAGAATAAAGGGATAAAAAATGGCTTGAAGAATTGAGGCTCAGAAAATCGGTGCCCATGGTTAACTCAATCATTCCGGATGACCGAATGACGAACGGGTTAATTCCATGGAAGGAAAGTCATTCTCAGCCAAACGACTGGGAGTTTGACGCTCAGATAGTCTCACCTCAGCGGTTAATATGAGAATCGATTCTGGAAAACCGAATGACGAACATATTAGCAGTTTGGAGGGAGCCATACATTTCAGCAAGAGTTTTGACCCTGTAATTACGCATTGATGAAGGGATCAAAATGGCCTGGAGTTCGAAGGACAGTGATTCTCACCTCAGCTTGTTAACACGTAGAATCATTCTGAATGACCGAATGACGAACGGGTTAACAGCTTGGAGGGAGCTGAGTCGTCAACTTAGCCTAAGTCGACCCTGTAATTACGTACGAGCAAAGGGATCAAAACGGCTTGGAGATGGTGTCAAGACTGTAAGATATGGATTAACCGAGCAACGTTCGGATAAGGTACGGATTGTCGTCCGGGGAATCGGAACTATGGTTTTGAAAAATCTCGCCTCAGTCATAAAACTTGACTCGGAAGCTAGTCGCCCTTTTAGCTATAAGTAAGAAATGACCCAACTTCGGTGATCTTGCTTACAGTCCAAAAAGGGTTACCTCAGACCCCTAATATGGATGATACGAGCCAGAGAAAACAGTTCGGAATGCATCGGAATTATGGGTTTGGAAGGAGAGAGCCTCACCTTAGCTTGTTAACGCATGAAATCATTCTGGATGACCGAATGACGAACGGGTTAACAGTTTGGAGGGAGCCCCTATCCCAGCCGAGAGTTTGACCCTGTGGTCACGATCAAAACGGCTTGGAGGAATTCACCTCAGCTAAGAGTTTTGAACCCGTGCGTCACGAACAGGAAAAGGGATCAAAACGGGTTCGGGAAGGTGTCAGAACAATTATGAAGAGAGTCTCACCTCAGCTTGTTAACACGTGAAATCATTCCGGATGACCAAATGTCGAACGTGTTAACAGTTTGGAGGGAGCCCCTATCCCAGCCGAGAGTTTGACCCTGTGGTCACGATCAAAACGGCTTGGAGGAATTCACCTCAGCTAAGAGTTTTGAACCCGTGCATCACGAACAGGAAAAGGGATCAAAACGGGTTCGGAAAAGGTGTCAGATATAAAGATACAAAAGTCGAGTGAGGTTCGGCCATGTAGAAAAGATTGTGGACAAAAAATCAAAGGGATAGAAAAAGTGCAACAGACAAAAGAAAAAAGTCCAGTTTATTCTTCGGCGTTACTAGCCGGAATATACAAAAACAAATATACAAGAAAGGAGACAACAGATAAGGAAAGGCTACACTAATGGATGATCGCCGTTCGGGGAGGATGTAGGCTGAGAGCTCCCTGCCTGCACTGCATCGTCAGGCGCTGCTTTGGATCTTTTCTCCATGACGCGATCATACGTATTCCCGAACAGATCATCGAAGCCTAGTTCATCAGGATCGAACGGCTTGGGGAAACGTTCTAAGATCAGTTCAAGATTCCTATCCAGAAGCAGGTCCTGACTTTGCTTTACGGTTTTCTCGGTCAGGACATCCAAGAAAGATTTCCCTTCCGGCGTGCTGTCCAGGAGGTCGATCCCTGCCTTGATGGGATCTGAGCTCTCACGCAAAAATTGGCCAAGGTGAGGACCTAGGAATTGCCGGGCCGTATTCTCCAGAGCGAGGTTCAGCGCCTTGCCCCGTTGGAAATCCACTACCGATTGTTGAGCAATCTGAGAGGTATTGACCGTGTAGGGTTCGGGCAGATGATCTCCGACAGCCTTATCAAATTTAATGCCAGCATATTCAGCAGCCCGCACCTTGGCCCGGAGTTCTTTGAGCTCCCGGTCGCGACGACGGGACGTCTCCTGCATCTCGGCCAGGGCAGCTTTTGCTTTCTCACCCTCTTTGGCCTGCTCCTGGAGGTCGGTCGCTAACTTCCGAGCGGCGGAAAGAAGGACCTGGCCGTCATCCCGATCACTGGCCAGGGCTTTCATCTCCTTCTCAGCAGCAAGAAAGGCTTTGTGATAGTACACGCCAGCCTGAGAACAAGGTTACAATGAAAGTCAGAAAAGGTAAAGCATGAGTGATAGAAAGGTATGGGTCGGACTGAAATGTACCTTGAGTGCTTCCTGGTGACCTGCTTCGAAAAGGTCCGACCAGTGAGTCAAGTTAGTGAAGCTCGGGGGAACTTTGATCGCGGTATGACACCACATAGAAGATGGCATCAACCCGAACAGATACCTCCCTTCCGATCTGGGCCCCATATTTGAGAACTCAACAAACATCCGATCATCGATCGGTGTGGCAGTAAGAACCGGAGTTGGTTTGTTGGCAGGTACTGATCTTTTGGGCTCAACCTCCGGCCCGGTCAAGTCAACCACATGGTCGATCGGGATCAGATGATCGCCATCATTTCCTTTGCGCTTTTTTTGGGTTTGCTCCGCCGAATCACGATCGGCTATCATCTTCTCTTTCCCTTTAGCAGAGGAGATAGAACGCCGGACGGGTATGGGAGAGATCACACCTACAAGAAAGAGAAATAAAAAATAAGAAAGTTGAATTGCGAGAGCGAAGGATGATCGGGTTAAAACCCTACTATGCTTACCAATTCCAGCAGATAACATGCTCGAGGCAGTGACAAAGCTGTGAAGACTTCTGGTCCCTCCCATTCGCAGAGACTCAGCCTGGGAGCGTAGAACGGCATCCACCCTGGGCAGGGAATCCCGGACGGGATATGCGTTCCACCGGTCCGGGAATGGCAAAGAATCACCTACCCGAACGAACAAAAACCGCTCTTCCCAGTCAGCCTGCGGGGTAACGTTCTCTGTGAACAGCTGACGGTCAGAACGGGCTACCAGCTTCAAGTACCCGGTCGTCCAGTAGGGCTGATAGCAGTAATGATAAAGGAATAGATCGACGCTCGGGGTGATCCTCAACTCGTGGCACCGGATAATGAAGCCTGTCAGAATACGGTAGGTGCTGGGCACGAACTGAGCGGGCAGTACAGCAACCCGGCGTAAGAACTCCACTATGAATGAGTGGAGAGGGAACCGAAGTCCAGCAGTCAGGGCATCGAGGTGCACTAGCACGTGCCCCGGTCTGTGCCTCATAGGGTGCCGAATGAATCCGGCATAGTATTCTCTTGGTGGGGGCAACAACTGGCTAAGTTGCCGTTCAACATCTTCTGGGAGACGTTGTTTGTGTTTGCGTATGCGATTGAAATGTAGGGGAATGCGGGGTGGCCGCTCGGGCATCCCCTTGTTGTAAACCTGGAGGTCATCTCCCGACAGACATCCATCCTCCTGCGGTTGTTCGGTATGTTTGCTGACCTGAGTATTGGCAGGTTTGGGTGTTTGGGACGAAGAGCCTTCGACCTGGTTACCAGCGGATGTTTTGCTTTTGCGGATCAAAGGCATCTCTTCAGATTCTGAGTTAGAGGAGTAGTACATAAAAACGCTGGAGGAAATTTGGGAATTCTAGAGAGAAAAGGCTTGAGAGTATGCAAAGGAATTCTAGAGAGAGAAAGCTCGAAAGAAAAATGAGAAAACAGCAGGAGAAATTAGGGGAAGCACCTCTCTATAAATAGGGAAAGTAGCGCACAACCCCCTAATCCATGAGCAACACGTGGCATTTGGTGGTTACGATTAAAATTGGGGCATTTATGTTTCATTTTTTGTGCACGTACCCCGGATGGGCTTACAGAGGATTAGCAAAAGCCACAGGGGCTTGCTGTTTAGAAAAATGCTAAGTCCTAAATATCAACCTGAAGCCCGACCGGCCGACAGTATTATAAAAGGTTATCTGGAAGAAAAATGCTAAGGCCTAAATGTCAACCCAAAGCCCGACCGGCCGACAGTATTATAAAAGGTCATCTGGAGGAGAATGGCTAAGTCCTAAAAATTGGTTTGAAGCCCGACCGGCTATCAATGTTATGAAGGAGTCCAAGCGCAAAGAAAACCGAGAAAACTGCTAAGTCCTAAAATTTGGTATGAAGCCCGAACGGCTATCAACGACATTAAGAATATTTGAGCAAGGAATAAGTTAGGAAATTGCTAAGTCCTACAGAACAGGCCGAATCCCGAATGACGAGTAAATCATGCATTAAAAACAGAAAAGACAGCACAGAAAGTTTCAGACAAAAGAGGGATATACATTCGTCGGTTCTACTGACCGGGAAGTACAAGCTATTTAGAGAAAAAGAAAATTACAACAAGTAATGAAAAAGTACATATGAATTATTGACTGGGGGCCATGTCATCTCCCTCTTCATCCTCATCCTCATCATCATCAGATGGGGGTTCAGGCTCTTTTCCCGCAGCTCGATCAGCTTCCCGTTGCTGGGCTCGCAGGTATTTCTCGAACTGCGCCTGGATGATGTCATCTGTGGGGAGATCAGAGGCCTGAACCGGTCTCCCCAGTTGATTTTGGAGCTGAGTGATGAAGGGACGCAGCAAGACCTGGCCAATTTTACCATAAAGATCGGAGACAATGGAGTCGTTCCATTTCTTGGCCTCCGGGTCCTTATCCAAGAGGGCCACCCCAGCCGATAGCCGACCGGCGCCTTTGGGGAAATCCTTCAAATACGCCCCAAAGGCGAACGGGATTTGGGCCCTTGCATGTTCATCCTTGATGATGGAGAATTCATCGGAGGATTTAAACATGTCCCGGACGGCGGACAGATCCACGTTCACTTCATAAGGACCGTCCGGGATACTGGATGGCAGTTCTTCGAATCTGACCCGAGCGGCCTCAGCGGCAAGGATCTTCGCCTGGGAAGCTGCGAGTTGGACCGGAAGGGTACCGACTTCAGCATCCAGCCTCTGCTTTTCCTCCGCGAAGGTTTTCCGTTCGGCCTCCAAATAGGCGATGGCAGCAGCAGCATGTTGCTCAGCAGAAGACTGGGCAACAATCAGTTCCCGCTCTTTGGCCAGGCGGGCCTCCCGCATCTGAAGGATGTACAAGCCCATCTACAGAATACCGTTCGAGAATTAGTGCTGGTTACAGAGAATAAAATAAAGACAAAGCACAAAAGACAATATACCTTAAGAGCAGTCAGGGCCAGACATTCTTCAGATTGCTCGACCGGCAACTGAGGAAGGGAAAAGTTGTTGAACCAGGAGGAGGTAGACCAGATCTGGCTCGCTGTAGATCCAGCCCTCTCTAAGACCTCATGAACAGGGTCGGATAGGGAGATCCGCTCGACCTGACCCGTAATGTGATTGGTATGGGTCTCACCAGCATTCGAGGATTCCCCCCGAACGGAGTCGAAATGCTGGGAAAATTGGTGCAGTTGGTCAGAACCGAACCGATCATCAAGCAGCATGGCCTCTAGTTGATCCTGGTGGACCTGCTGAATTGGCTGAGGTTCTGGGAGCGGTTGGGAAGGGGCAGCCTCCTGAGCGGGAACAATGGTGGGAGTAGGTTGGGGGTTCTTCCGGGATTTTTTCCGCTTTCCGCCCCCACCGGCTGCGATGACTCTGCTGTCATCCATGGCAAGATCTGGGTTGGGTGCTGAAAAAAGGCAAAGAACAATGTTAGTATCGAGCGGCCCTAGCGTGTGAGAAACTAAAAAAAAGAATGAAAGAACGTTTCTCGCACGGGAAGGACCGCCCGGACCAAGGCACTTGGTTTATCAAAACAAGTAAACCCAAGAGAACGGGCAGTACCTATCCCGGCTGTTATAAGACGTTCGGGAGTCAGATAATTCATGATGTCCATGCATTTATCCTTCTCCACAGCAAGCACGTCCTTGTAGATTTCTTCAGTGAGGACAGGATCAGGGGTTTTGCGGGGAAAAGCATTCCACTTGCGGGGAATCAGACCGTCCGGGATGGACACGAAGAAAAACCGGTCTTTCCACCCTTTGATCGAAGTTGGGTTTCCTTTGAACAGGATGTGTCCCGTTCGGGCACTAGTGGCCAAATAGCCATGGGTTTGTTGGGGGGCTACTTTGAAAAATTGGTGGAAGAGTTCTAGGGTTGGTCGGGCGCCGGCATCTTTGCAACGACAAATGAAACCCGCCATTGCTCGATAAGAGTTCGGCATAATCTGAGCCGGTACAATTTCGTAGAAATTGAAGAAAGAAATGAAGAAAGGGTGTAGCGGAAATCTAAGGCTGGCCCTAATTGAGTCAAAGTGGACTGTGGTCATTCCGGGCCTATGACGCATTGGATGAAGCCCGGCTTGCAAACGGAAATCCACCGGGTCAGGGATAAGGGCCGGAATTTCGGCCCTATTGTGAGAGGTCAATTTTTGCCTCCTCTCCCTAATCAATTTTAGGTCAAGAGTGTGGCGAGGAACATCGTTGGGACGTCCGGCCGCCATGGAGGCTATTTCGTCCTCGGATTTGGTGTCATCAGAATCCTCACTGGAGGAAGAAGAAGTGCTAGGGAGGTCCTCCGCCTCAGCCCTGGTATTCGTCGCCGTCTCGGTAGAAACATCGGCAAACGGAACTGGGATGGCATCTACAATGGCGGTGTCACGGTCATCTCCATGAGAGGCCATCTCCGAATCAGAGGAATGCTCTGTGGGGCTCATCTCGATCGAAGCCAGAAATGAAGATGGGAAATCCAAGGTTGGGAAGTTACCTGAGCAAGGGAAGCAGGGGGAAATTTGCAGAAGAAACAACGAAGGCCAAGGAATTGCAGAGTCGAAACCCGGAATAGAGGAGTTAAGGGCTAATTTATAGCCTTGAAACCGCCGTGTCGAGAACCAATCAGAGAGCGACACATCACTAGGGGCATTTAAGCTAGACACGCGTCTAATGAAAAGACTAAACGACGGTTATCATGATGAATATGGGGAAATGAAGCGGCAGCCGTCAAATCGCAGCATGGGGAACTGATTACTTCTGTACCCCGATCGCCATTCGGGGTATTATGACATTGGTATACTTCCTGATGCACTCACTTCGTTCGAGACATCGGAAGTGGGGGACTTGTGTTGGGATATTGACCTAGAGGCCCAATACCTAGATCGGGAAGGCCCAAGGTATCTGGCCCAAGTAACAGGCCCATCACTTTATGATGAGAAGATCCAGTAAGGAGACATATCGAACGGGGTTCGGCCCGAATAAAGGTTGGCCCAATAAGAAGACATACCGAACGAGGTTCGGACTATATACTATACTTGGGCCAATTTGACAGCATCCTCAGTACGGACCAAGATCCCGTTCGAGCAACGGCCAACCAGCAAGTGGCCAGGTGCAGTTAATGCCAGACTATGACATCAGCAAGTGGAAGCATGGATGACCAAGTCAGTGGAACAACGGCCAATCAGCAAGAGGCAGCCCATGCTCTCCATTAGTATAAATAGAAGGTTTTCAAGTCATTGTAAGGGTTAGCATTTCAATACTCAAGCTCTAGAATAGCATCATTTGCTCTTATTTCTTGTATTAAGGCATAGTTTCCGACTTATCGATCGGGAAATCCCTTGTAATCAGATTGGTTAATTAATACAAGTGAGCTTTCGAGTTTTAGTTAGTTCAGATCTTATATTTTCTCGTACACCTTGATTCTGGGCCATTCCTGATATATCCAAAGTTCGTGTTGGGCTTTCGGATCTACGGGACTTACCCTCAACACAAGATAAGGAATCCATAGAGGTGCGTTTTGCATCAATTGGAGCAGTTTCAGGCCTCCAAATCATCGAAGGAAAATGATACCTCGCAGAATACGTTTTTGCATTCAAAGTAAGTTTGAATCCAAAACTTTTCCTTTCTATCTAAATCATATAAATGATTGAAGAACTATTATACACTATTTCAAGTGTATAAAAATGTTCTTTAAGGTTACTTTATTGTTGAAAAGGTTAGATACTAACCTAGATAAAACCTTGAAAGATTAGGGAACGAATTCGCCGGAAAACACCCGTTCTAGGGACTGTTTTCGTGTCTTCGGTTAGGAGTTGAGATAGCACCTTGAGGAGGCTGTTTAACACTCATTTATAAAGAAGGAATCAATTCTCAAACTCCCTTGGCCGAATCTTGAGCATTGTGTTGAGAAGGAACAATTTAAAGCTCATTTGAGGTGAGGATCGTCATCTAGTTGCTTACAACTTGTAGGTCAAGCATGAGATTACCTAAATGTCTAAATCACGTTTTTCATGGATTATAATGATTGATTATTAATGAAATATTGATATATTAGATAAGGAATGAAATTGGAAATGATTTTGGAATCATATTGATAAAAATGGAGTTAAATGAACTATTATGTGAACTAGGCATTTTTACTCATGTGTGAATTGTGTAGATACATAAATGATTATTTATGTATTACATTGGATGCTTAAGTTTCTGCTACATATCTCTAAATATGTAGGGATTTACAAATGGAATATATGGTTGATAGGAATAATCTTAATAGTATTGAAATACTAGTTAATGATTGTTTGTAATTGTTAAGGAATTGAATCTAAGGATTTGATTGTAAGTGATGTACTTGATTGTGATTCAAGTGACTAAATTGATGTAATATGATGCTAAGGTCATGTTATGGGCAGTCCTTAAGGATGTCCCAAAATAGATTATTGATATCTCAATTCCAAGAATAGGTTTGCTTAGAAATTGAGTCTATGCCATGGCACGGTGATGTACTTGAGTTGAACTCTAGAAGTGCATTGGTAGACATGAGGTTGTGATTGATGACATGCATGGTGATGTACTTGAGTTGGACTCTAGAAATGAGTGGGAGATTTGAGGCTGTAGTCTATAATGTGCATGGTGATGTACTTGAGTTGGACTCTAGAAATGCACGGTGGAGTAATAATTAACTTGTGTCATATGATTTGCATGGTGATGTACTTGAGTTGGACTCTAGAAATGCAAACATATGTGTTAGGGTTGGACCCTATGAATTGTTGTGACTGGTAGTCACGGGATATTGGGTTGATGTTTTTTGTAAACAAACCTTGGGCCTACGGGCCGACTACTTGACTTTATATAAAGTAAGTATATTTTGAAAAGTGGTAACACCCTATTTGAGGGTCTTGTGTTTGAAATACTTGTTGTATATCTATTAAATGACATCCACACCAGTACTTTATAGCTGTATAGAGTACTGAACCCCTTTCGGGGGGCGTCCCACCACCATTTCAGGTTGAGGCTAGAGCTTGCTACCTGTGCTCGTTGCTCGGGCGATCATCTTGGAGTGAAGACTTGGTTCGTGCTTCCTCCATTCTGTTTTGAACATTTATAAAACATGCTCATGGATATGTTTTCATTATAGAGCCTGTGTGCTCATGTTTGCCCCGTGTGGCATTTGTTTTTAAGCTATGTTTTCCGCTACGTATTGAATTGCTTATTATGTATGTTTATGGATGACTTACGTGTGAATGATATTCAAGACGCCTTTTATAATATGGATGTGTTAGACTGCGGTTGACTATTCGTATTGTACGGTGGGTTGTTGACGTGTCGGGATAGGTCCAGGGCGTGACATTATTCTTACTTTATCAATTTAATATCAACCACACAAACCCACTTTTCTTAATAATCGTGTCACCTTCTCTTGTCCCAATCTTAGTGGGACGGAGGTAGTATGTTTTTGTAACATGGTTTTTAAATGACATATTTTTGTGTAGGGTGTATATGTGTTTGCTGGTAATTCATGTGTACACAGTGGCATATATGTTTTTGTAACATGGGTTTTAAGTGACATATGGTTGTGTAGGGTGTGCATGTGTTTTATGCAACATGGTTGTAACATGATATAGATGTTAGTGTACTCAGTACATGTGTTTGCTGCAATCTTTGTGTTCTTGGTGGCATTACACACATGTCACTACACATCTTCTAACCTAAGAGCATAAATTATGTTCCAAACATCAATCAAATACATTTAAAATACACTCATAATAATCAGGTACTACAATAACAACAACATCACACCTCATGTTTGAGTCTAAACCATACCAAACATTACAGAATTTAACCACTACAACTACATTATGAGGCTTTGATATACATAGATACAAATAGAATAACAACTGCAATAATGCAAACCAATGTCCTACATTTACTATATTTGTTCCTCATGTTCTCTGCTTTTAACCCTTGCATCTGTAATGTTTCAAGCTTCATCTCCAATGTATGGATTTTCTCCTCATACCCATTGATTTTTTTTAACAGTCGTGGAATTATTTTTTGAGACCTCTTGCACACCGGAGGGTCAAACCACTCCATCATACCACACCCTTGAAATGTCTGCACAAACAACATTTAAACATATCATGTTAACTACATACTACAATCAAGCATCAGTTCAAAATAAATGGGGAAAACATATACTACAATAAACATATACTACAATTGAACATGAACATCCATAACCTGACTTCCGCTGCATTTCCAAAATCTTCTCCCTCAGTTCTTTGCATTCCATGTTATCAAAAGCTTCAATTGTTGGCCACATTCGCAATAGGTGACTGGAATCCACTCGCCATATTCATATTGACCTGTCGAATTCGAACTTCCAGATTTAAAAGTAGACATGTCGGTTTCTTTATGCGGGCCTGTGGTGAGAGTGAGCAGAAAGGCTACCTACTCCTCAGTTTCAAAGAATTAGGCTTGCGTTTCTTGTTATTTGACTGGCGACGGAGACGGAGTTAGGTAGGACGTTAAATGATATTAGATGACTCAACTACCCTCCACCTTTTAGTGGTTTAATTACTTCTGCCGGAGGTTTGCTGGAAGGATGACGGGTGGTGGCGGGAAAATGGTCACGGACTAAATGTGGACAAATTGAAAGTAAGGGACAAAATGTGAAAGTTGTATAATAGTCATGGGACCAAAAGTGGAATTTTTTCTAACTATTTATGTTTGGTATTATTTTATGTCTATTTATATAATTAGGGTAATAAGGCACAATTATCATTTTTAAAATCGTTATTCTATATGTGAAGAATGTGCAATTAGAAGGATAACAAGGCACAATTAGCATATAAAAGTTTCTTATATGTAAGTATGTAACAAGGCTAGCTGTAGTGTAATTGATGCTTGACATCATAATATAAAATCCCGTAAAAATGCACAAATAAAATGATTTTAAGATGAACATATTCATGAAATTTTATATAATGTGTAAAAAAAAATCAAAAGTGGTGTATACTTATAATCATAAAAAATGTATTACTAGAATCATAAAAGTGCATAACTTGGTTTGATAGAGGAGGTTTTTCCTTAATTAGAGATATTATCCAAATAAAAGTGATGGACAAAATTACAAAAGTGTGATTTAAATTACAACAATTATATCATCATAGTCACTATAATATAAATTAGAACATTATGATGATCATTAAACTTATTATTATAGTTAATAAAGTATAAAAAGTCAAAATTTTGTTCATTATCTTTATTTAATCATAATCATATACGGAGCATTTATCAATATTTCTCAATAGAATGAAGTAGAAAAAAAATAATATATATATATATATATTCATTATCTTAAAAATATGATTGTATTCTCTCAAAAAATGATTGTATTAGTAAAAAGATTTATATTTATACAGAAGAACTGAAAAAGCAATACAATGAATTAGAAAATACACTGTTAGTGTATCTAATTAGGAAGTATATCGGTGCAAGAAAAAAAAATAGATTGCTTACTACAAATCTACAATGGGATGTAGTGAATGAACAAAAAGAAGTGAAGTAAATTCCCAGATTTGCTTAAGTACCTTCTAGCCACTTTTTTATTTTTTCCCTCTCACTAAATTCCATTACCATTTGAACACAACCACGCAAGTCTTAGACGTAGCAAATGCTAAATACCAAGCATTTATTTCGTGCAACTCTTGTGCGTCGTACATTTGTTGCAATTTATGTGCAACTTTTTGAATTCATTTTAGTTGTGCAATTTATTGCGTGCAATTTGTGTGCAACTTTTGTACGTTCTTCTTGAACAATTTTCATAGTAATTACACCTTTTAATTATGACATATTTTTCAGTTCATTTAGGGAAGAAACTGTTCATTCACCTCAAGAACATCAAACATTATCTTCCTCGAGATCATTTTCATGAACAACCAAACTTAAGCCAACAAGTAATGATTGTATAGGTTTCCACGACTCCATGGTGTGTTCATCCTTCACAAGTCACAACCCAAAACAGTTGGTGCGAGTTGCGGAGGATAAACTTTGATTTGTCACTAGGAAATATATTCTTAGGGCATGTCAATTTGGGCATTTGCTGCAAAAGGTTAAGTGAGTTTTTACCCACCCCGAATCTAGTGGTGGACTCTGTTCGGGCCTTGAACCGGCCGGGCCTCGGTTCACTGATGGGAGGCCTGTCATTTTTAAGTTTTAACTGATCACAAATTTATCTCTACAGAGGGTGGCGGGAATCAGCACAAACTCTCTCAAGCAAAATAACAAATACAGTTTCATTTCTATTACAAGAAGAAGAAAAAATATAACATAACAAGAAAAATATCAAATTATAAACGAAAGGGACCCAAAAAGAAATGAATGAACAAATATGTCCCGCCATTCGATCTTTACCATTAAGCTAGAGTTTAAGTTGAATTTTCCTAACTTATTAAATTATAAATTTTCTTTTTCTGCAGGCGCAGAAGCTGGCTCCCCATCATCAGCTTTGCCCTGCTCGGCTCCCTCGACCGGCTCCTCTGCCTTCATGGGGTGAGAAAACTTCACCACAATGCAGGTGATGTTGTCGGCACTGCCTCGGGCAAAAGCAGTCTCCGTCAGCTTCCTAGCAGCCGCTTCAGGCGACTCTGCTGACTCTGCCAGCGAAATGGCATCCTGTGCAATCAGTGCAAATTTCGTTACATCATAGAAGACGGAAGGGCAGTTTGGATATACTTATACTTTGCTATGCCCCTTACCTCATTCGGCACCACATCCCATAGCCCGTCGCTGGCAAGCACAAGCAACTCTAGTCCTTCATCGATTGCTTGATCCTGTAAATTGGGAGGCAAGTAAAGTGATCTTCAACCAAAACATAATTTGGCTGCGTAAGAGCATGTCTTAGTTCCGAATGAATTTGGAGTCAATTGACATGAATTGACATACGAAATCAGAGCTAAAAAATAAGAAAGAATAAAAATATAAGATATGATAAAAAAGGATAAAAAGATAAGATAAAGATAAAAATAACAGAATATAAGGATAAAGAGTAAGATAAAAAAGATAAATGAAACAAATGGATGGACAAAAGTTGCACGGAACAAATTGACGCACAAAAGTTGCACGGAACAAATTGACGCACAAAAGTTGAATAAAAAAGGCTTGTAATATAAACGTCGCACGGAATAAATTTTGCCTTGACGGTTTGAACCATACATAACTTTTAACTTTTGGCAAGGTACAATATGAAACGTTGAATGAAAGTGATAATTTCTTACCTGAATCTCAGGTTCGGCCACAACAAACTGCTTCAACATGCGGTTACCGAAGGCACGGGACATTGCCAACACCCCTCCAACCCTCCAAGTGCCTATGAAATATTTCAATACAAAAAACAGAAAACATAAATGATGCATTATAATATCACTCAGTTATACACAGACATATATTTTGTCAAAAATGTTTTAACTTGTTCTGTTCTACCTTTTCCCCATTTATTAGTTGAACATTTCAGGAAGCTGCACTCCTATGGCCTTCTTCAGAATTGATATAATTAGACACCAATTTTCCATATAAATATATTTCCACACCACTCCTTAAATAAAATCCACCCATACACCCCATACAAAAAACATGTTCGTCAATTATACTAGACCATATTTGATGATAAGTACTTACTAAATAGCTGGTAGCATATTGTCTCACCGATTGAGGGATATGCTAAGCAGTTGGCTATCAATGAACTAACTAAGCAGCTAGTGATCAGGCATCTATTGCATAGTATAATGAACTAATATTTGTTATTTGCTAAGTTTGTTAAACAATTTGTTTATGGAACCACCATTTACCAAGCATGGTCTTAGTCTTTCCAACAAAAGAAGCAAATGTGGATATTAGCATCGTTAAGAGAGAAAGGAAAATGGGAGAGAAATATCAGGTTAAGCATGCATTTGTAGTACAAATATTCTTACCTGCCCACATAATAATACCACCAGCATTTTCAATCCTCTTTCTCTCATCACTTCTGTTTGGTTTATGATCATCAGACAAAGCAATTGCTGCCACAAGTTAAGTTGAAAAGAGACACTTATCATGAGCCTATAGCCAAAATTCTCGACTACCTCAACATTTACCAAGAAAGCAGATTAATAATTAGGGCTTTTTACATGAATATTACTAAATTAAAGACAATTTCCAAAAATGTGACCATTTTTACAAAAGGACAAAAATGTGACTAAGAAGGTCATATATTTGGAATAAACATCATGTCACGGCCACATTTTTATGTCACTGTCAACTTCTGTCAAATTTTTATGTCACTTTAGTATGTCGCTGCCAGTTTGCATGTCACTTTAGGATGTCACTATCGCCGTACACGTGTCACTATGACACCGGAAAATTTTCCGGTGCCGCCGCAACATTCCGGCCGCCGCCATCTGGCCCACTTGGCTTACCGCCGGCAGTTGACAACTCCGAGCTTACCATTCTCAGCCCCCAAACCCCCCTCCCCAGCCCCAGTCCCTCCCTTCCTTCCCCTGGCCCAGATCCCGTCCCAAACCGTCACAATACCCCCAACCAACCCCAGCTGCTTCCATCTGGATCTGGATAAGCCGCCAATGTTGCTCCTTTGCCGCCGGATCTGGATACCCCCAACTTTTGTGGCAAGATTTGCTTATACAAAAGCGATTGGCGGTGAGATGCAGCAGAAAGGCAAGGCTCAGAGAGGCGGACCGACGGAGAGAAGGCGGCATGGTCGTGCGAAAAGAGAATCAGCTGAATCGCCATGGCTGTGCGGAGAGAAGAGGGATGGCCGTGCGAAGGAGAAGGCTCTGTCCTACCCCTGGAGCTGCGAGGGCGCGAAGGAAACACCCAGATGACTGTAAGTCATATTTTTGGAAAGAGTAAAACTGCTCATATTTTTGTCTACTTAAACTATGGGAGTAATTTTTTTGCCATTATTTCTAATACTCCGTAATTAACTACATCCACTGCAGCCTTAGAATTTAGATATGTTGTTTATGACTTTGTTTGATAAGTTAATGCCATATGAGATAAGTATTTATGCTGACCCCTTAGAAATCCCACTTCAGATGCAACAAATTTGATCACCGGAAATGAACTCAAAAAACGGATAAACCAATTATAATGCTTCATTATTTTGTTTCCGATTGTGAACCTTATTAGCATTAACTGTCCCAGATTAGAGGAATCTGGGAAGGAAAGTGCTGAAAGAATTAATGTGTTGGATTTCTAAACAACAAACATAATAAAATCACATATGTGTGCATATGTATGTATATATATGTATCAGAAAAATGTCATGTGATGAGGATATGAAAATACCTTTTCCTTTTACTGAGATAATGGTCCTTGAATCTCCAACATTGGCAACATATAGATGATTCCCAACCAAAACTGCTGTTGATGCAGTAGAACCATCATCACGGAGAGTATCTTTTTCTGAGTCCAAAAACTCCCTATCTGTTTGTTGATATGTTTCACCTGGAATAGACATTATGTTTCTTCATACCCATTTTCTTTGTGGAAACAATACATGCATGCCTGTTTTTAGAGATTACACTATATATAGCATATGTTCACTAAGACAGATGAAAGTCAAGCATATGAAAGTGTCAAAGTATTACGTACTTATAGCTGATTTTGTGTTTGTTACAAACTCAGGATGCTTCAACAGATTCTCGAACAGATTTTTCTTTAAATACTCAGCTGCCCTTGAGCCCCCATGGCCTGCAGTAGCACACAAAAATCATAACTAAAAATCCAAAGGCTCCAAAACTCTCGCTTCTCCAACATTAAAAAGCAGGTCCATTCCTGGGATGGGAACAGTTTAGTGCCAAGCTTGAAAACCCGGAAGCCTCCATCAGCTTCTGAGTCGAAGCCCAGTTACTAAATAAAGCTATTAATAAATGTGGATTTGTTCTGACAATAAATGAAACCAAATATTGTCAGAACTAAAAAGTGTATTTTGTTTTTTAGAAAGATCTAATGATCCATCAACCCCTGCCATGTACAGATCATTAAATATGTGTCCATAACTGCGTTGTGCTGTGATTTTCTGACAGGCATCTCAACAACAAATTGATGCATGCATAAGTCATTGAGCTACACAATTACACATACTATGAAGGCATCAAGGCAGATTAATTTTAGAAACAAGGTAAATGAAGCTATACAGGCTAACTTAAGAAACAAGTAATGATTATAACAAACAGACTAATAATCTAACCGTCAAATATCCCAAATAAACAAATAGTCTGTCCGTCAATCTTTGAACTCTTAATATCATAAAAGTCCTCCATGCTTGCTCTCCTTCCTCTGAAGCTAGAATAACCACAACTCAACCTTCCATCTTCACTGCCAAGCACAAAAGAATACATGAGTGAAAAGAATAAGTGAGTGATGGAATTTAGTACGCATCTGACAAGAATACACCATTAAGCATCAAACAAGTACAAGAAAGAAAACGTGAACAACAGAAACAAGTCTGTTCAAATCAATCACCTCTTCCATCCTCCACTAGCATAACTAGAATCGTCATCCTTCTCAGAATTAACATCCACAACTGGTCCTTGTTTGGCTGTTGAACCAGTATCTACCATCATCTTTCTTCTTGTTCTAAATATGCAATCCCAAATACTATGACTTATTTCTCTAGTTGAAATCAAAATTTGAACAGAATGGTTAATCTTCCTTCCCAATGCACAGCTTACAACATGAGGAGATTGAAGAATCCCAAAATGTCGAGCTCCAACAATCACTGACCCCAATGGACTAGTGCATACCATCTAAATCAACTAGAGAATCTCAAGCGAATGCCATCACTGAAGTATTAGTCTCTGACAACAGAAAAATTATTCCAATTGTCAAGTTACGAAGAAATAATAGGTAAAGCACTTGCAAGTTCACGAAAAGTTTAAAATACAATAAATGAGCCATCCAAATTTCCATTTCATTTTGGCAGTGGTATAAATAACACTACGTACTGATTTTAATTTAATATTTACGATGGTCGTGACACTTTAATTCTATCGCAATTAAAATAAAAACCACGCACTTTGGGCAGACAATGAGATTAAAAAAACTCTTCAGAAAACATCATTTTTTCCCTGCGAGGATAAGCACAAAACAAATGAAGTTGAAGAGAAACAAGGATCGGATCCTGCGATTCCTGGAACCTCGAGTATATCTAACCCGAAAAGCAGATCCGAATCAAAGATTACAAATTCAAAAAATGAAGAAAAAAAACTTCGAATTTCAACACAACAGCAACGGCACACATCGGAAAATCGCAGATCGATCCCGGTAACATGCATATGCACAGCAGAAAGCGGCCGGGATAAAGGACACCAAACAACAGGTCAGATCACAGAATCCGAATCCGCCCCAGCTTTTCACCGGCGATCAGAAAAGGAAGACGGAAAGAAAATCGAGCAAAAACGAAAAGCTGGTTGAACTAACTTGGGGTTTGCAGAGAGGCGAGAAACCCTAGGCATGAAAAAACGGTGGGGCGATGGGCAGATGGATATATGAGGGAAGGAAGGAATGCGGGACTCACAGAAAAGAGACGTCTGGCTGTTGAAGGTGCTTGCTAGTCTGGAGTGACGAAAGAGAGAGCTGCAACGTGGCAGCGCTCAAGCACCTGCAACTCCCGATGATGAAGAGTATAGACTCTGCTCCATCCTATCTATTCCATTCCTACAAACAAACAGCCCACCGCTCCTTGGCCCCACCTGAGGATTTCATCTTTGACCACACTCGTGGATTACATTCTGATTATGCGAATTCCATACCCGTTGTGAAGAAGATTACAAGGGTAGGCATGTCTTTCATGTCATAGTCTTTGTTTGCTCCATTTTTTAAATCACAAATGGTTGGTCAACATCATTTACACACGTCATGTGTCCACATAGACACATGATGCTGTTAGGAAATTGATGTAACGTACCTCGAAAGTACAGCAGTGGAAGTTTAAAATTTTCCAAAACAGATCTTCCCTGATTATGACAAAACAACGAATAAAACAATAATGACAGATCTGAGTCAGAACTTACAGATCTTCCAGCCTAGCGGTGATAATCCTTGACCTTTGGTATCCACGTGATTTCTCCTTTCCGAAAGAACGGTTAGATCTCCCTAAGAGAAAGGCTAGGAAATCTCTTCGCAGGGAAATAAACTGGTAATACTGAATCTGAAAACTGGTCTATGAATTATGAAGGAGAATGGTGTATTTATACTAGTTCTAAACTAGTTTTTCAATCACATTGAAAGTCTTCCTAATTAATGAGTTTTAGTCCTAATAGGACCAATACTCCTTATTAATTAAATAAGTAGATTAAACAAAATAATATAATAATAACAAAGAGAGGTGGCTGCACGCCACTCTCTACTTGTTATAAGTATTATTATTTATTTCATTTTCTTTTCTTTTAATTCCAAATCATAAAAGAAAATACCAACTTTATTTAATAATAAATACACCTTAATTAGGTATAATAAATCTAATTTATCATACTTAATTAATTCTATCGAATAGAACTCTCCTTCAACTTCATGAATTAAATATGTTTAATCTAATTAATATTTAATTCATTCTCAGTATTACTAATTAAATATTATTTAATCTAATTAATAATATTTAATTCCTTCTAACAGTTCAATCGGAAGGTATAATCACTTGTTGTGTGACCCATAGGGCCTTATATATTGAGCACTAATCAAATTAAGGTCTTAGTAGAATCCCTAGACGATTTACCAGACAAACTTAATATATAAGGACGTTTGCGAGGACTTATTCAAACTCCCTGTAATATAGAGCTCATAGTGATACGGTCCTTTCATTCAACGAACATTCAACTAAGTCTAGAACATGATATTGTGTCTATCCCAATAACTCAGTCTCTGTCTCTCAATCTTTCTAGATGATCCATAACGATCATATTCGATATCCAAAACGAATATATCTTTGCATTGGCCAATGACTTTATGATCCATCTAGATATGAGAAGTAGAATGTTCTCTCTTAATCTATTATGAGGAATGAATCCTTTCTTGGCTCAACTACTACTCCATGTGCTTCGTGATGCACCCAACACATGTCGTATCTACCCCGATTGGAGTGGAAGCGTTGGTCATGGTCAAAGTACATCACTCCGCACATGTAGTACGTATTGACCTCAAGTCGGAGGACTATTACACTACTCTATACGCCGATAATCCCATAGACACATGAATAGAACTTATCAAATGGTTTCTCGGTGGGTATGCCAATATTCTCTAAAATATCTATGTGACCATCATGAATTACAGGAACTCATAGTCGTGAGATCAACTATACTTTCTAAAAGTATGATGCAGTCCACATACCAATCTTATCGCATATCATCAATATCCCATTCTTGATGATCATTGATTGGGGCCTTTTTAGGACCTTATGTTTTATCATACAAGCTCTCACTTACTTATTGACAACATAAGTCCAAGGGAACACAATTATGAATAAGACATTGACAATCGAAATGCTTAATCATCAATGTGTAATACCGTATATATCAAATATATAAAACTGAATGTGATCAAGTACATATATCTCTAAAAAGTGATTGTCGCTAGGACATATATACTAACAATCTCCCACTTGGCCTAGTGCCAATCACCGATGCGTCTAACACCTAGACTCTCAAAAGTTTAGTGTGTTTCTCGAATCTTAAAGGTTTGGTGAAAGGGTCAGCCAAATTGTCCTCTACGGGAAGGCATTCTATTGCAACTTCTCATCTTGCTATTTTGTTATAAAAACATGATAGCATACTGGTATTTTTTTTTTAGTTCCTTACTTTGCATCTTAGTTCCTTAGCTTGTGCAAATGCACCGGTACAGTCACAATAACAATTATTGGATAACTGTCGCTAGGAACTACCCTTATTTCTTTAAGGAACTAACGTATCTAAACGCTTACCTATGTTGCATCAAATGCAACAATTTACTAGGCTCTAGTTGTCGAATTTACTAGCATTACTATTACATTGAGACTAAAAACATATACTGACTGTGACTCGTAGTCTTTCTTATCATACATGAAACTAGTGCTAGAATAGTTAAATTCTACTAGTTCTTTCTGTCTACCATAGACAAAAGATATTCATGAAGATTTTGGATGACCATTCTTTCGCGGACTTCAATGAGGGGATATCATTCTCTATGATCAACATATATGATTATAAAGACCATGCTATCCTTGTTGCGCACTCTAAACACGCAAGCACCCTCATTTCATTTGATAAGGTCAAATGATTTGACTTTTTCATCAAAATTAATATTTCAACTCCTAGATGCTTGTTCTAGCCCATAAATAGATTTCTCTAATTAACATATTGAATTAGAATTCGATATGGATATAAAACCTTCAGGTTGTACCATGTACACCTCCTCCTTGAGGTTTCCATTAAGGAAAGTGGTTTTGACATCCATTTGTCAAATCTCATGATCATATTATGCAACTATAACAAGCGAAATCCAAATGGACTTGAGTTTTGCAACTGGCGAATAGATATCATTATAGTCAATTCATTCTCTTTGACTATAACCTTTAGCCACTAGCCTAGCTTTGTATTTTTTCACATTACCTTCAGCATGAATTTTCTTCTTGAAAATCCTTTGCATCCAATGGGTCTAACCCAACAGGCAAGTCAACCAAGTTCCATACTTGATTGATATACATCAAGACCATTTTAGATTTCATGGCATCTCGCCACCTCTTTAAATCAACATCTAATATTGCTTTAGTGTAGGTCTTAGGTTCATCCTTATCAGGAATCCCAACATCATCATGATCCTCCATGAGGAAGTCAAACCTAGTTAGTTCATGACGAATC
This sequence comes from Cuscuta europaea, assembly GCA_945859875.1. Classification (NCBI taxonomy): domain Eukaryota; kingdom Viridiplantae; phylum Streptophyta; class Magnoliopsida; order Solanales; family Convolvulaceae; genus Cuscuta; species Cuscuta europaea. The sequence continues at coordinate 4,202,937 of CAMAPE010000054.1, read as the reverse complement.
CTGGTGGACCCACAGAGTTGAATGTTTTGCGTTTTGTTCAGGCTATTCATTCTGATTGTGAAGAGGTTCTCTTTCATTGGACTATCCAATGCTCGAAGATTTTTCTAGTGCTACACTTTTAAGTGGTTCCAGAGAAAGAGAAGTGGGTGCAGAAGGAATGACAACCATGTCATATTTTCTTTAATAAGAATCATTTGCTGGTGCGAGGTGATTCCTATGTTACTCCCACTAGCTGAAAGACATCCTCCTAGAGACATGCTTCCACTCAATTCTCCCACTGAATCCTTGTTTTGACCATCTAACAAGTCTTCATCCTCTATGTTATTTTGTGATTCTTGAACTCCATCAAGTTCTATCCTCCCACGATTACATTCCTTAAAGACCAAGTCTTGTACTAGGAATCTCACTCGTTTGGAAATAATTTTATATCCCCGGGAAGATAAATTAGTATCCTCTAGTTTCCTTAGGATGCCTCACAAAATAATATCTCTCACTTTTAGGTCCCAACTAGTCAATGTCCATTTTCTTCACATATGTAAGGCAACCTCACACTTTAGTATGTGTAAGAATAAGCTTCTTATTACACCATAACACATAGGGTGTCTTTTGCACTAACATAGATGGAACTCTGTTCAGAATGTATATTGAGGTTTCCGATGCGTACCCCCAAAGAGATGTTGGAAGAGACTGGAATTCATCATGGACCTAACCATCCTTTCAGAAACCCAATTTAATTGAGGTGTTCTTGGAGGAGTCCATTGTGACTGAATTTCTTGATCTTTCAAGTAATAAAAAAACTACTTACTCAAGTATTCCCCTCCACGATCAGATCGTAGAGTCTTGATACTCTTGCCAAGTTTTTTTTTCTCTACTTCAACCTTATACTCCATGAATTTCTCAAAAGCTTCTCATTTGTGTTTCATAAGATACACAAATCCAAACCTAGAGAAATCATCAGTAAAATGATGAAGTAAGAAAATCCTCCTCTAGCTTGAGTGGGGAATTGTCCACACACATCTGTGTGAATCAACTCAAGCACTTCTTTGGCCCGCAATCCTTTTCCAAGAAAAGGTTTATTGGTCATTTTAGCTAAAAGACAGGAATCACAATTACCATATGATTCAAAATCAAATGGTGTTAAGTAATCTAATTTACTTAACATTGTTATTCTTGTTTCACTAATATGGCCAAATCGCAATGCCAAAGATAGGTGGTATTTTTCTGATTACTTAACATTGGTCTCTTATTTTGTACATTTAATATGTCATGCCTACAAGTAAGAATATATAAACCATACATAAGAGGAGCATTTCCAAACACAATGCCACTTTGTAAAAAAAACAACAAGTGTTATCAGCAAAATGGAAGGAAACCCCTTAATGTCTAACATATGAATGGGAATTATATTCTTTGTTATAGAAGGAACAAAATAACAATTATTTAGTTCTAAACTATAACCGCTGGGTAAATCTAATTTATAAACGCTTATACGCATAGCAGCAACTATTGCTCCATTTCCTACACGTAGGCCAATTTCACCCAACCTAACTGCTTACTGTCACTTAGACTTTACACATTATTCCAATGTGTGAGCCACACGTTGTATCTAATACCCAACAATGAGAGTTAGTTGTAGACATAATAATATTAATGACAAAAATACCTAAGCTAAAAGCACTGGGTGCTTTGGCTAGATTAGCCCTACATAGCTTAAAACCTCTCTTCCAATGCCCTCTCTTTGCTGTAGAGGCATACATCCTTTAGTACCTTAGATTTCTTTTGAATCCTACCTTTAGGTTTCAAAGCTAGAGGCTTAGGTCTAACCTTACTTCTCTTCTTTTGCTTGTTTTTTCCGTAGGAAAATATTCAGCAGTAGAGCTTACCTTAGCAATGTTATTCTTCTGGATGTTCATGTCAAACACAACTAATTCAGAAGAGTTGACATTTGGAACCTCGGGTACACACGTGTCAAACACATTCTCAATATTTTCTTGCCTAAACACTAAACGCACGTTTTGTTCGAAGTCTAGAAAGCCTGGTCGAGTACATTCGACTTCCTAAAATCTTGTCAAACACATTCTCAATATTTGTATCCAAGATATTTCTCAATGATAAATTCGACTTCCTAAAATCCTAGATAAGTTCAAATAGAACGGGAATTAAAATCATATATTAATTCATATGATCACATTTAGTAAACTAAATAATTTGGATTTTTAATTATTTAGCTCCCACTATTTTCATGTTCTTTGACCCCAATAAAAAGAACACATATTGTTTCTACAATCATAGTGGCCAAGATCCACATTCATACTATTACAGTCCCAGCTTGGGCTGATCACTACAATAATATAATGGGTAGGTCCCTAGACCAATTGCATCCAAACAATTCTTGGTTGATCAATTTTCAAATTGATAGACATCCCTAAATTAACCCTGACGCTTGGGCGACTCGAGCTAATTTAAGTAAGTCAAAACCATCACACGATCACAAACATATGTATCTATAAATTAGTTCTATATTTTGTCGAATGGAATAAACACTTGGGTGAAATATTCTTCAACGAAAAAATATTTCTACTAATTTAATTATGATGGGTGATGTCGTTATCCCAAATAAGACTTAAATTTTAATTTATGGGGAACATTTAGTGAGGTATCAAATTACTTATTTAATCAAGATGCTTAAAACATATTATCAATTAACATGTAGATGAGGTCTAACTCGGATAGATAAATTAAGCATGTATTATTATAAATCTAATTTATAAACAGATACAATTAACAATTAATATGAGCATGCTAAAATAATAATAATTGTCCGTTAGATCAAATTTGTTAAAGTTAATCTTATTTAGTCTCTAAGATAATTAATCAAATTAAATAAGACCAGGTTTAACATGTAACTAGCTCCGTATTTGAAATAAGGCATTTTTAATCATTAAAAAAAATGTATCACGAGTTTGTATCGCAGTAATGTATCAAGACCCTTTTGAACTTAATTAATCAAATTACTATTAAGTCTTTATAACAAAAGCAACTTCTTGAGTCCTTGCCGGAGTTGCCGGAGTTGCCGGATTCAAATAACCTCAAAGTAATCTGCCCGAAAACAATGGCGAAAACCAAGTATCGCGATTTCGTCGTTTCCATTTTCAACTTCTGAGTACACCAAAACTGGGGTCATCATCGCTTGATCCCCATCAACGGTGTTCGTTGATTTCAATGTCAGCGTTGAATTTGTTCGTCGTTGCAGATCGAGAAACGAAAGAATAGAAAGAAATAATCGTTCCTCTACTTACGGCAGCACCTCATCTCAGTTTTAATTCTAAATTGATTTCATAAATCAATACAAACACGCTTCAAAAATCGTCGGCTAATACTCTATGTTCAATCTATACCTTCATCTCCTAAATTCTTTCTTAAAGAATATCTTAACTTTTGAAAGATTCAAAATTCAATTTGAATTCAAATTCGGAAATCAAATATGGGGAGTATATTTTAGATCTTCCAGGTTTCAATTTCAAAAGCAAATCTAAAATTAATACGTAGCAGATTACTAACTTTTGATATCAAAATCAAAAACAGTCATAATTCAGATTGGGAAACCACTTTAGATACGAATACAGTGCAAAATAAAATTCGTACCGATGAAAGTATTCATCAATATTCGTATAATGCCATTAGAATCAGTTTGGCTCTGATACCACTGTTAGGAAATTGATGTAACGTACCTCGAAAGTACAGCAGCGGAAGTTTAAAATTTTCCAAAACAGATCTTCCCTGATTATGACAAAACAACGAATAAAACAATAATGACAGATCTAAGTCAGAACTTACAGATCTTCCAGCCTAGCGGTGATAATCCTTGACCTTTGGTATCCACGTGATTTCTCCTTTCCGAAAGAACGGTTAGATCTCCCTAAGAGAAAGGCTAGGAAATCTCTTCGCAGGGAAATAAACTGGTAATACTGAATCTGAAAACTGGTCTATGAATTATGAAGGAGAATGGTGTATTTATACTAGTTCTAAACTAGTTTTTCAATCACATTGAAAGTCTTCCTAATTAATGAGTTTTAGTCCTAATAGGACCAATACTCCTTATTAATTAAATAAGTAGATTAAACAAAATAATATAATAATAACAAAGAGAGGTGGCTGCACGCCACTCTCTACTTGTTATAAGTATTATTATTTATTTCATTTTCTTTTCTTTTAATTCCAAATCATAAAAGAAAATACCAACTTTATTTAATAATAAATACACCTTAATTAGGTATAATAAATCTAATTTATCATACTTAATTAATTCTATCGAATAGAACTCTCCTTCAACTTCATGAATTAAATATGTTTAATCTAATTAATATTTAATTCATTCTCAGTATTACTAATTAAATATTATTTAATCTAATTAATAATATTTAATTCCTTCTAACAGTTCAATCGGAAGGTATAATCACTTGTTGTGTGACCCATAGGGCCTTATATATTGAGCACTAATCAAATTAAGGTCTTAGTAGAATCCCTAGACGATTTACCAGACAAACTTAATATATAAGGACGTTTGCGAGGACTTATTCAAACTCCCTGTAATATAGAGCTCATAGTGATACGGTCCTTTCATTCAACGAACATTCAACTAAGTCTAGAACATGATATTGTGTCTATCCCAATAACTCAGTCTCTGTCTCTCAATCTTTCTAGATGATCCATAACGATCATATTCGATATCCAAAACGAATATATCTTTGCATTGGCCAATGACTTTATGATCCATCTAGATATGAGAAGTAGAATGTTCTCTCTTAATCTATTATGAGGAATGAATCCTTTCTTGGCTCAACTACTACTCCATGTGCTTCGTGATGCACCCAACACATGCCGTATCTACCCCGATTGGAGTGGAAGCGTTGGTCATGGTCAAAGTACATCACTCCGCACATGTAGTACGTATTGACCTCAAGTCGGAGGACTATTACACTACTCTATACGCCGATAATCCCATAGACACATGAATAGAACTTATCAAATGGTTTCTCAGTGGGTATGCCAATATTCTCTAAAATATCTATGTGACCATCATGAATTACAGGAACTCATAGTCGTGAGATCAACTATACTTTCTAAAAGTATGATGCAGTCCACATACCAATCTTATCGCATATCATCAATATCCCATTCTTGATGATCATTGATTGGGGCCTTTTTAGGACCTTATGTTTTATCATATAAGCTCTCACTTACTTATTGACAACATAAGTCCAAGGGAACACAATTATGAATAAGACATTGACAATCGAAATGCTTAATCATCAATGTGTAATACCGTATATATCAAATATATGAAACTGAATGTGATCAAGTACATATATCTCTAAAAAGTGATTGTCGCTAGGACATATATACTAACAGATGCGTGTACACATACAATTCTATACAAATTTTACAGAATTGTCGTTATACAAACAATTCTATTTACTAATTTACGTAGACAAATTATGTGTGTGAATGGGAGTGGTCCATTGTGAAGATGGTACATTTACTTCTAATACAATGTTATCTAGCTTTAAGTTTTAATATAAAAAACATGCGCATGAACAGTATCTGTGTTTTTATCTCAATATTTTTCTTGATGTGGATCTTGTGTATTAAAATGTAATTAATGTTTCTATGAAATGTAATCTCACTTGACAATAAATATAACTCATTCACTAGAGTAACTCGTGTTAATCTCACTAGTGGTCATTCTGGCACCTTTCATATATGCAATGTAAAACCACGTGTGTAAAATGTAACTTCATGCAAGTCGAAATGTAATTCGTTGTATGCAAATTGTAATTTGCTTAGTTAAGCCGAAATGTAATTCGCGCATAAGAAGATGTAACTCGCACACATGAAAATGTAAATCACGCATAAGAAGATGTAACTTCGTGTATTATCAAATGCAACTCCATGAATGTAAATCTCACTAATGAAAATGTAATATGATAGTATCATGTTTTATCAAATGTAAATTGAAATAAACAAACTCAACGTTTTAAAAAACCTCAATTTTTTAAAAAATGTTATAACTTTTTCATTTTTACTCTAATTTTTACAAATTCATAATTTTTACAAATTCATAATTTTTTGTGATCTTTCATTTGAGATCAATATTGAATATATACAAATATAATGTATTAACGGTCTCTATAATTATGTATAAAATAAAATTATATATATTTATATACTACATATAAGAAAATAGTAAGCTATTAAAAACATGGTTTTACCCCCGATTATATATTATGCAATGTGTCTACTATCAGTGTTAGAGAGCATTGCTCTGCTTATGCCACATGCCTTCATCTTTTGCATTTTTGTTATTTACTTTACAAAAAATGAATTACGAAGATAGAAAATAGAAAAATTTAGCCTACTAATATACATCATCTATCTCAACGAAATTCCAGCCTTACTTTTAATAAAAAAAAACTATGTTATACTCACATTATTAAAGTGTTGTAAACATATTCCTTCCTTATTATAATGTCAATCGAAAATTTAAAATTAGCAAATGAAAATGATAACAACATGTGGTGCTAAAATGCTAATAAATAAAACTTCTAAATTTAATTCAATTTAATAGTATGATATTCTTTCTTTTTAAGAGAAGGGACAAATGTGATAAAAATGATTAAACATTTTTTGTTTGTAATGAACTGATTTGATCTATTTATGTTTAACTTGATTGAAGTAATTTTTCTGTCTGAATTGACTGAAGTTACTACAAATGATCATTTTAAACTACTTTTCATATAATTCTTTTTTTATTTCATTAATAAAATATATTTAAAATTAAATTTATCCTTAAATCAATAGATTCAACTAATTCAACCACTTCTCTCAGAACTTCATCCATTTGAACAAATTTGACCAATTTCACTACTACTAAACAACCTCTAAAATCAAAATCACGCCATGAAAAAGTAAAATCTAAAAATAATAAATTTATTTTTAGAAATCTTTCTTAAAGTATTTTATGATTTGAAGTGCACTGATTTGATATATAAAAAATTACCAAATGAAAATCTAAATAATTCTAATAAAATAAAACTTCGAGTTGGTCTATTTAGTTCTTTTTGAGTTGGTCTAAAGTGAAGACAATAAGTAATTTGAATTCATCGACCCTATGATTAATAAAAATCTAATGTTATTTTCTTTTTTTATTCTACTCCCTTCGTTAAAAATTACAAACCGTATTACTTCATATTATAATGTCATTCGAGAATAAAAAATTAGCAAAAGAAAATGATAATAACATTGAGTGCTAAAAAATAAAATTTCTAAATTCAGTTCACTTTATTATTTTTTCTTTTTAAGAAAAAGGGGAAAATATGAAAATATAGATTTATCATTTTTAGTTTGTTTTAAACTGCTCTGATCTATTTAAGTTTAGCTTTATTGAAGTTATTTTCTGACTAAATCGACCGAAGTTATTGTACAAATCATTTTTAACTACTTTTGATTTAATTTTTTACTTACTTCATTAATAAAATACAATTTAAATTAAATTTCTATAAATCAATATATTCAACCAATTAAACCACTTCTATCAGAATATCATCAATTTCAAAAGAATCAGACAATTTAGCCAATTCCAGTGTAAAAAAATTGGCTCCAAGTATCAAAATTAGAACATGAAAGTAACAATAGATCAGCGGCTAATAAGTAAAGGACTTTTTGAAAAAGGACTTTTAAAAGTAGAAAGAATGAGTTTGCCAAAAAGAGAAGTAAAAAGAATGATAATATTTTAAAAATCACATTTCATTAAAAAATCAACGAGTTAAATAATATCTTTGTAATATGCATGCAAGTGACTCAAAATTATAAATATACTTGAATTTGGTTGTTATTGTGGACTTTCAATTCTGTACCTACAAACGAGACAGATTTACGAAAGTGTTTTAGATGATTCCTAATCTAGCAATTCAAGAATTTTTGGAAAAAAATGTACATCTCTTACTGTATAATGGATCATGAAAGAAGGACTATATTAGATTACCAACTAGAATAAGTAGTCAAATCAAACTGATTATTAGATTAACAATTGAGCGAGAGGATTCCCTCTATCATATACGTAGTATAATGCTATTAGGTACAAGATAAGCCGTCTAACAATTGAGTGGGACAACTTTCTCTCTCATATGTAGTGCTTTTAGATATTAGAAGATAGATGTGGTAACAATTGAGCGGAAAAACTTTTTTTCTTCATATGTAGATACGTTCTTTTAAGTATAAGATAAGTCGGCTAATAAGTGAGGTGAGGTAGTTTCTCTGTCATATGTAGTGCTTTTTGTATAAGGTAAGTCGGCTAACATTTGAGTGAGAAAAATTTCTCTCTCATATGTGGTGATTTTAGATATATAAGAAGATACGTTTGCTAATAATTGAGCAAAAGAATTTTTGCTCTCATCTGTAGCGCTTTTTATTAGGTATTACAAGATTAGAAGGTAATCTTGCAACAATTGAGCGGGAGAATTGAGGAGGGGGGGCGAGGGGGTCGCTCTCATATGTAGTGCTTTTAGGCATTACTATAAGATAAACTTGCTAACAATTGAGCGGGATAACTTTCAATCTCATATGTTGTTCTTTTAAGTATATAAGATAAGATAAGATAGTGTAGCTAACAATTGAGTCGAAAAATTTTCTAGCCAATATGTAGTGCTTTTAGGTATAATAAGCCGACTAACAATTGAACGGAAGAATTTTCTCTCTCATATGTAGTGTTTTTAGATATAATAAGATAAGCTTACTAATAATTATTGAGCGGGAGAATTTTATCTCTCATATGTAATGCTTTTAGGTATTATTATATATTATAGAAGATAAATTTGCTAACAATTGAGTGAGGAATTCTCATATATGTAGATCTTTTAAGTATAAAATAAGTCGGTTAACAATTAACAAATTAAGCAATAAAATTTTCTCTCTCATACGTAGTGCTTTTAGGTATATAAGTTAATTCGGCTAACTAACAATTGAGTGAGAGAATTTTATCTCATTTGTAGTTCCTTTTTGTATCATATAAGCCGGTTAAGAATTGAGTAGGATAATTTTCCTCTCATATGCTAGCACTAATTTAACTAATGAGTAGCAAATTCTAATCAGTGGTGTTTAATAAATTTTTCCTAATATACTCATCATTGAATATTTATTGTATGAACTTATATTTTATGGTATTATGTTATTGTACTTTTATTTTTCAAAAATATAGAATCCAAAATTTAAAGTTATTTTTATTTTAATATTTAACTAGATAATGAGTAAAAATATATGCACAGATTGTTATTTCCCGTGCGTGTACACGGGTACTATACTAGTATCAAATGAAAATGAAAGAAACGATCGATGCATGGCACAACATATACCGATCCCGTTGCATAATTTGCGCCACTTAAACCTTCAAATTATGAATGATTTATTAAATAATCTTTGTATTTTTCAAAAAAAATCTTTGTATTTTCAAAAAAAAATCTTTTGTATTTTTTATAATAATCTTTGTATTGATTTTCTAGATGTACCCTTCCTCAACCAGTCAAAAGTATTATAGAAAGAATAAACAATTAAAAGACTTTTCCTAGAAATAAAATACTTTGTAGTATTTTTATCATTCAAATATTTTATCCATGTTCTATCTTTACTTTTGAAGTAGATATACACTTATTATTACATTGAAAATATTTATGCAATTGTGCAATATCGTAACACATTTTGGAAGCGCCTCGGAAGAAATTGTTGCACTTAAAAATCATACTTTGCGTATGTCTATCTTTTATGTAAGATGTTGAATATTGAAAATCTATTGGTACACACTATTGGTACACACTCTTACACATTCACGTCTGTTAATGCTTTTTTTTATGTCTGTCCCAGACAAAACGTATTTGTCAAATACATTTTGTCTGGGACAGACATAAAAACAAGTCTCACAGACATGAATGTGTATACAAATATGTGTGTACTATCAACGACTTTGTTCATTCTGTATACATATTTTTCAAATATTTGTGTACTCCCAAGTCTGATTCGTCAAATATTTAGTGCACTATCAACGACTTTGTTCATTCTGTATACATATTTTTCAAATATTTGTGTGAGATAAATCACACCACATTAAAGAATTAGACACAATTATTCTAAAAATTACCGTTTTTTTATTGTGAGATCTAGTACATATTTTTGTAAAATCACTAGCATAAAGGTATTCATGATTGTGCAACTTTTTTAATATAATTGACCCAAATTGACTCAAGTTTGATATTGGGAAAACTGTCAAATAGATCCTCCAACTTTCATAAAAAGGTCAATTAAGTCCTTCTATAGGAGGTTTTGTCCGGCCGTCGCGATTTTGGGCAGTTCCCGGTGGAATTTTTTGATGAAATTTTTTGAGATCTTATTCACCAAGTCTAGTTTACTCATACCAAATTTCAGCTAAAAATTCAATCGGAAACACATTCAAATTAATTCTTGAACATAACTGCGCATTTTTGCGTTCTCGAATTAATTTGAATGCGCTCCCGTTTAAATTTTTAGATGAAATTTGGTATGAGTAAACTAGACTTGATGAATAAAATGCTCAAAAATTTTCATCAAAAAATTCTACCAGAAACTGCCCCCAATCGCGACGACCGGACAGAGTCTCCTATACAAGGACTTAATTGACTTTTTTATGAAAATTCGAGAATCTATTTGACAGTTTTCCCTTTGATATTCTATTTTTTTGTATACATGTTATCCTACTTTTCGCATGGAAATGTCACATTTTAAAACTTTTAGCATAACTTATTTATAAGCCTTGTTAGCGCTATAAAGTTAACATTACATGATTGAGTATTGCATGTTCATCAAAATTAATGCAAAACATTGTGAAAAGGAAGAGTTCTAAGTTTGGAAAATACTGTCATATTTAAAGTCTGATACTGTCAAAACATGACAATAATTAATTCTATTTTGGGAATAAAAACATGATTATTCTATTTTGGAATATAGGAACGTTTTTAGTCCTATTTTGAGTAATTTCTCTTGTGTTTATACACACCATTATATGCACTATGACGAGGGGATTTTGCAATACTGCAAGGACCTTGCACATGTGTTTTTGGAAAAATGCTAGAAATACAAACACACTTACAAAAAAACGTACAAACAAGTGATGTGGCTATTCTAATTACCATTGATGTAAAATTGTTGTAAATGTGATGTGTTAAATAATGTGATGATGCCACATACCCCTTTTGTAAGACTTTTTGTAAAAGTTTTAGTACCTCTAGCATAACTCGTGTTTTTGAGACCCGCCGGACGCTACTAGCTAATCATTTTTACGTTTGTTAGTTAGCAAATACAACGTAGATATTAACCATCTGAATCAGTTCTGGTTAAAAAAACAGGCCAGTTCCGGCCCGGTCTTGGGTCTGTTGCCAATCTATTGCTCATGACAAAGTTATCGATAGTTTTCTTCCAACATAATCCAAATAAATAAAATCCTTAATGTGGAGCGTAATTGCAGCATATCATGTATGCTAGAAATGCTTATTTTTCAAGTGTGATAGTTCGCAAGTCTTCACAAATAAGTTCCAAATATTCATGGAAATAAATAGTCGGCAAAAATCAAACTACTGAGTTTACACCATTTGTAGGTCGGACATCTCGCAGACAGCTCACCTCCCGCTTTATGAAAGACGGCAATGCAAATGCAGCTTTGTGAACCTGCAAGATCCAAGTATTGTTAGTCCGGTTTGGGTCGGATTGATTTTGTGAAATGTAATTCAAGAACTGAACCAAATACCTTTAGTCGGTTTTGTCAGGTTTAGTTATTTTCTGTTGATTCATGTTAGATTCAATCAGTTTTGCATGTGTAGGCCGGTTTTAGTCAATTTTGGTCAGTTCAGCCAGTTCTTTATGGTAAACCTCAAAAACTGTACCAAACCACCTATGATTTGGCCGGTTCTTGCCGGTTTGGTATTGACATGTTAGGTTTTCATCAATTTTTGTATTGACTAGTTCAATTTTCGAGGGTTCAGTTCCGGTCAGCTTACTGTACTTATTAAATCCTCACTGCACACAGTTAACTAGGCATGACCAATCATCAACACAGTTAACATTAAGCACTGGCAGTGAGGGTTGGTAACTTTGTAGGGGCACTTGTGTACTAAAGTTAAACCCAAAGGATTTTGTTTGTAATACAATTTGCAAGCTTTGAAAAAGCTTCATACCTCAGAGTTGTAAAACCTTAGTTCCCGACGATATTGGAGCGCTCCCTCAAGCTTTTCAATGGGATTGATCGGATTCAAAAAGTCAACAGGCGGCCCTTCGGTTGAGCATAACACAAACCCAATAACACCACTGCAGACAATGTACAAAAAAATTATTACACTTACAACTGATCTATTCTGTGAACCCTTGACTCTGAAATGATGGAGGTAGGGTTTAGAAATGATTTATTTACCTTGGATATGTAGGGACACTAGTCCATGCATAGTGAACAGAACCCTTGAATGTTTGAAGGCAAATAGAAAGCATATCCTGAATCAAATGTGTGTGAAGCCACATACTCTCAGCCATATTGCAAAGCACACCGCCTGGTCTTAATGCTCGGGCTAATGTCTCAAAGAATGGTTTTTCTACCAGTTCTTGGGCAGGACCTATGTTTCAATATGTAGAATAAAAATAGTCTGATGATATAGCTTGTTTAGAATATAATCTACTCCTGTATAGGGATAATCTTTTTTCTGAAAAATGAAAGTAAAAAGTAAAGCTAAGTATGAATTACATACCAACAGGGTCTGATGAATCAACTATAATTGCATCATACTTGCCTTCAGGGGTTTGCCTTAAAAATTCCACAGCTGTCAAAATCAAGAGAATTCACAATTATATTTGAGAATATATGCAAGAGTATAATTGAAGTAATACATATAAATTTTCTGATGATCTGATTCACCTTGTTAGTTTTAACAACCAACAGCGGGATACACAACTAACAACCATTTGGGTTGATTAGTGGGTTAGGCTTCAAATGAATGCCTCTGCAGTTTACTAACTAATGTGTTGTATGTTTCAACTTTCAACTATGGCAGATAAATAAAGAGTGTCCCCGAAATAGTTCAAACCAAATACATGTCTCCACTGGTGAGTTGCAGCTAAAAACTATACCAAGACTAATGTTCATATTAAAATTCTGTAGAGATATAATTTACCATCACCAACATGAAGTTTGACTCTGGGGTCCTCAAAGCCAATAGCTAACTCTGGAAAGAATTTTTTGCTAACCTGAAACAGAAGAATCGCAGTATATATCAAAATAACAGCTGGTGAAATAATATGGCATGACACATGGAGAATATAATTGTGAGTTGTGACATACATCTATAACCATTTTATCTATCTCACAAATGTCAATATGCTCCACAGAGCAATGACGAGAAATTTCTCTAAGTACTCCCCCATCACCACCGCCAACAACAAGAACCTGTATTTACAACCAAACTATTCTCAGAAATTCAACTTAGGTAATTAGATTTGGATAAGTAGATTGCAGATGGAAAAAACAAGGCAGCTAACTAGAGGCTAGAACATCCAATACACACAGAAGTTCAACATTTCCACTCTTTTCTATATACAACATTCATTGACAATCTAAGAGAGAACCAAATGCTAGTATGTTACGGTCGTGAACTATTATTAAATTCAGTGGACTAATTCAGACAGTGAATGAGTAACAGATACACCAAGGCATAAAATACATGGTGCTTAGTAGCATATAATAAGAGCAAAAAAAGAACCCAGATAATTGTTCCTTACATTTTTGGGGGATTTAATTGAACAGAGGGGGAGATGAGCTATCATTTCTTGATATGCACATTCATCTTTGTCAGTCAGCTGAACAATGCCATCCAGCACAAGGACTTTCCCGTATAAAGAAGACTGCAAGACAGCAGCATATTAGACATCTAGAACTCCCGCCGCTCCCACCCCTCGAAAAAATGATGTATACAGGTTGCCAGAAAACAATTTAGAGAATAGATTGCAACCTCAAACACAAGAACCTCCTGGTATTCTGATCTTTCCTTGAATAAAATCTTCTCAACTTTGATAGAATGTACTTCCCCTAGAAGCAAACATATAACACATAACTAATAACTTATTTTATGGACGAAGCTATTTGTGATTTTACATTTGCAATACTATCATATACATTTAAGCAGAATTTAAATATTTAGAAGCTATAGAAAAATATTATTAAAACACAACCGAATTTAAAAAAATATTAAAGAAGATAAGCAAGGAATCAATAGTTGGTTTGAACAAAAAATAATATGACTAAATAGGAAATGCAAAATGAGATGAAGTGATTAATAGATAGTTTAGAATGAAGTTATCCTTAAACAGTTGAATGTTGTAACCCCGCAACCAATTAGACAACTTCTTAAACATTAAAGAAATTGTTTAAAAAAGGGAGCAGCCCTATTCACATTGGCATCTCGACATGGCGAGGGTCCAGGGAAGGGTTTCACGGAAAGGGTGTAGGGCGGGAAAGTCTTCACTTTTCATTTTGACAAGAGGCCGCTCTTAAGACTTGAACATGTGACCTCAGGTTGCAAAGAAACACCTTAACCAGTGCGCCATGGCCCCCCTTCACTAAAGAAAGTGTTTGCACTTTGCAGTTTACAAAAGCATATACTACCTCAGTCCCACATAATTTTTTCAAGTTTAATTGCCACTAAAATAGAAAATAAAGCTGTGTGGTTCTGATGTATTTAAAAGAAATAGAATATCCTTTAAATGAAATTGAAAATGTTGGTGCAGGCAAAAGTTAAAAGCTGGCAAAGATTTGGGAGATGGAAGGTTATTTAACTTAGGTTTATGGGATGAATAAGAGTAATTTCTGGTTGATTTGATTCTGAAATGCCTATAAATTGGAAGTGAAATTTGCTGAGCCAACTAGCAAGTGTTGGAATGTTGATGGTGAATCGAAAAAAATGTCCAAGAGAAAGTGCATGAGAAATTGAGGTTAGAATTTCTAAGATGCTTAATGAAGAGAGATTGAGATAGACGTGGGTGTAAGAAAGAACAAACAATGCTTTGAGACTACAAGTCTACAACTAAAAAGCATACAAAATCCATGCACCAGAGTATTAGCAGGTGGGCACAAAGCTTACAAGTTTGTCTAGAACAAGGTAAACTGTATGTTACAAGTGTAATATACTGTGGATTAATTAGCACACAATTTCACAATGATTCCTCCTCACATGAAAACAAAGACCAACTTTAGCAAAGACTTCAAAAACTCATGGCAGATTTTGTATTGAATGGGGAATCCAATGGACATCCAAAGTCCATGTAGAAAGCTTATTAATGATGAGTATCATTCATGCATAGCATATACGGAGTACTATATTCACTTATACTGCAGATACATTAGGAGTTTTAGGAAAATATGTATTCTCAGCACAGCTCATAATATGAAATTCAACTTTAGCGAACCAAACAACAGTAAGATCCCAGCCACAATAAATGGCCATTCTCATTTAAGATGAATCTACGTGATATATATCCTAACATTAAAATATGCAAAAAAAAAACAGAAAAAAGATAATATAGCTTTGACTGAACATGAAAAATATACACACAATCTTTCATGAAACAAATTTGAAATTTAAGGATTATAATTCAAGATAACGGGTGTGCAATAAACTGTGTAAACAAAGGAGAAATAAGAATGAAAGGAAAAATACCTGGCCACATCGGATTGTTATAATACAATACCTTTCCATCTTCACCTAAAAGACAGGACATACAACAGAAGAGCTAATATTAAATTTCAAATATTAAAAGTTAAAACTAAGAACTCAAACAAAGTCAAACAAACTCGATAAATTCCGAAAAAAGAAAACAAAAATAAGAGGCATATGATATAACCAGTGGGTGAGTGACGTTCAGAGAACCATCCAGAACAAACGGTTGAATGGGCTTTGGCTTCAGGCTCTGCATCACAGGCCCTAGCTTTCAAGCAACAAGAAGGGAGAATAGCCATGTCTAAACCAATGCAGTTACTCTCCTCCTTCCCATCCATAATCTTCTGGCATCCCATACCTCTTCCTGCGTCTACCTCCATATATTATCCTTTTCTTTTCCAGCTCCAGTCTACAATAAAGTATTTTCTACAACTAGATCACAATAGCAGGCAGCACTTAGAGAGATAAGGATCCAGACGTGTCTGCAAAAACAATAACACCAAAAGTGATTGTAAAATTCAGCAACGGAAGTTTCTCCTGATATAAATTAATCTTCCAAATCTCAAAATACGATGCTAAAAGATCAATTGGCCCTCTGCCCATCCCATACACCCAGTAGTACAATAACTTTAAAATTAAAAGTAAATGATCATTTACCAACTCAAGCAATCTAACTTTGTTTACTGATACAACATGAAAAATACCATTCACATTCGTGTGTGTATGTGTGTGAGATTGTGAATGTATATATAATAACAAGAAAAGGGAAAAGGATGGGACACCTGGACCAATTGATCAAGCCTTTTTTTTTCAAGCACTACGTGTGGAAGCAACAGAATATTGCAGACTGTAGCTTTCATATACCAAACTAAAACAGACTTTCTTTACAAAAATAAGAATAACGAATAAAGACCACGTTTTCAAATTGGCATCATCTAGAAATAAATTCCGCTAAATATAATCTGGGGATTTCTTCAGGCCCATGGAGAGTTGTAACTTGTAAATAAAGCCCCGCTTATTTACCTTTTCAAACAGAACTTCTTTAAAAAATCTAACTTGCGAAGCTTCAACACTGAAAAGATTTTTCCTTTATTACTCCTACTGGCAATAAGATACGGAGTACACACAAAAGTGGATTTAAGAGTACTGAGAAACAGGAAAAAGCGAAGTACACAAGTACAAATCACAAAGGTGAGATTTAGGAGTATTGAGAAACAGGGAAAAAACACATTGCTTGAATAATACTCCGGTAGATAAGAAAATACTCCCCCAGTTCCCATTTAATGTTGTGATTTGCATAAAGTCGAAACTTTTTACGGTGGGGAGATAAATGAGAGTGATTTTAGTTAGAGATAGGGAATGGAATACTTCTATTAGATAAAGTTGAATAATGTACTTTTAAAATGCGGGCCTGTTTCAAAAAGTGGAATTGAGACCACTTTAAGAAATTGAGACCATTAAATTGGGAGGGAAGTAGTTAAATTTTCTTTTTGTTAGGGTTTTCTGCAACGGGAATGCACAAACTTCTTACTCGTTTATGCATATTCGTATTCGTATCACTTATTCATTTATTGTTGTATTTCACACTTCGGCAAAGGAAAAGTACAATCATCGAAAGAAAACAAAGATTAATACAAAGCAATACATATAATCTAACACAACTAAACGAAATTCAAAAATGGAAGAACATTGACTGGTGGTATTAATGGCTGAAAAGCAAGTGATTAGGTACGTATATGAAACGTATATTAGTATGTGAATGATAACGCATCGATGCATTGAGTAGAAAAACAAGGGGCAGAAATGCAGAGTGATCGACGACTAACCTTCGTCTCTGCTTCTCAGAGCTCTGAGTCTGGCTCAAAAATGGCTTGAATCAGCAAATATATATATGGATACTCCCGTATGTAATGTATGTATTCCGTATTATTTATTTTATTTACATATATATTCCACATTACGCATGTGGTCAATGCTCCGTATTTGATACAATTTCCCTAATGTAAACTGTAATGATTTTGGTTACCTAAATCTTGATTTTTTTATTCCATTTGTGATTTGTCCCCCTCCTTTTTTGTCCCCTTGTGTAATTTTATCATTCAACGGGAAGACTTTTGTTCAAATTAAATTGATTGAATCGGCCGATTTTGCTGTAATTTATAAAATTTTGACTGAATTTGCTCGATTGATTTTGACTTAATTATTCATTCTGATTATTTAAAAAAATTGTATCAAAAATATTTATTATTAATAAAATAAAGAAAAAATTATATGAAAAAATAGCTAAAATGACTCTCTATAATAACTTCAGTCAATACGGCCAGAAAAATAACTACAGCCTTACTTTTCCTTATACGAAGTATTACACTATTCAACACGCAGAATAAATGATTACATTTTTGGTGAAAAAGTTGACTGATAAGCCTAAGCCGAAAACCAGAGTCTCCAAACGGGCTCGTGGTGTGTTCATACTTTACCGGTTTACCTAAGTTTTATTTTCAATCACATTAAGGATGTTTTTACTTGGATTGAAATTTTCTGGTCTGGTCTGAACCGGTTTGAACTGGTCTAGTCTGGTAAATGTTTGGTCTTTGTGTATTTTATAATTATTCAAGTGTGGTCTGGTCTGGTCTGATCTGGTCTGGTCTAAGACTTAAAACAATCCAAGTAAAAACATCTTAAGTGCATGTGTGGTGACCATATTTTTTGGCTTATTATCTAACTTTTTAACCAAACACGCAATTTTTTTTTCCTGCTTTGAATTGTATAATGATAAGAAAAAGTAAGACCGAAGTTACTTTTCTAGCTGTATAAAATATGTTTTAAATACTCCCTCTGTATTTTAATGCACTACATTAGACACATTATTTAAGGAGTAAAGTAATAGATGTAGTGAATAATGTAGAAAAAGTAGGGGTTGGTGGGTGTAGTCCAATGGATGACCATCCACCCTCAAGTCTCTCATTTGTGAGAGATCTTGAGTTTAATTCCCACCAAGGGGAGATGAGGAAGGTCTTGCTCTCAATGATTCTCTTGCTCTCAAAATAATAATAATAATAATAATAATAATAATAATAATGTAGAAAAAGTATGAGAGAGAAGATGAAAAGTAGAGAAAATAATGTTAGTTGAGTATTTTACAAAGGTAAACTTACCAAAAATGGAAATGTGTGGAACTTTTAAGTACGATCAAAAAAGGAAAATGTAGTGAACTTTTAAATGCGGGGGATTAATTTTTTCATAAATAAGCATAATCAGTCAATCCAGCCATTTCAGTCAAAACTTCTTAAATTTCAGCAGAATTCATCAATACAACTGATTTGAGTATTACCAAACGGACTCTAAAATATTCTAATTTGTTTTGAACTAATCTAACTTGATCTTAAGACATTTTAGTTTTTTTTAATCTCATCTAGTTTGGTTAAGAGTATTATTTATATTTTATTACCCCCCAATCCGTAAAAATGTTTCCCATTTGACTTGACAAGTTCTAAGACGTTATGGGTTGTAAAATAGTTTAAATTTGAACTATGCCCTAATATCCAGCCCTTTTCATATGTGTAGTTTAATATTAATTGCTTTAATTCTTCCAAAAAAATATTAATTGCTTTAATTAATATCATTTCTCTAAATAACAGCTGAGACATAATTTCAGAAAGGATAGTATATACCTAATTAGTAATATCATTTCTCTAATTAATATCATTTCTCTAATTAGTAATACATACTAATACATGCGGAGTTAGTATTTAATTTTTTGAGTAAATATACCTACTTGAAAAGAAATTGGGGTGAGGCGGCGGCCCCCATTGCCCCCTTTGTATTCGCCGTTGTCCCTAACACCTATCACACATTTGTGTAATGGTAATCATCCTCATAATATGTTATTGCAAATTGATTGTATGAGATGAGGCTAGATGATGGCAAGTCGGATAACTGTGGAGAATGCCGAGACGACCTTGAGAGAGATTACGAATTGTGATAAACTATTTGGGGATAAAGTCGTGGTTTTTGTAGGGAATTCTGACAAACAATACTTCTGATTAGATCAGACAACAAAAAAGAATTCATTGAAGCCCTGGGTCAATTCTCGTGCAATGTGGCCATTCACCGAAAGATTAGTATTAACAGAGAAAATGAGAGCAATATACTCCCTCCGTCCCTCAATACTTTGCCAAGTTTGACTGGCACGGAGATTAATAAAGTAAAAACTATGTGGTTGAAGCTTGTGAAGAGGAGAGAGAATTAACCGAAACCACAAATTCTTTACTGAAAAGGGAAAGTTGCAAAGTTATTGGGACATCCAAAAAGGAAAGTTGACAAAGTTATAAGGGACGGAGAGAGTATGATCCAAACTTCAATGAATTCTCAATGAGGGAAGGGAATTAATCAAATCATATGTTTCAGAATCTACAATTGTTATTCCATGCTAAGGGAAAATCATGTGATTAGCCATGCTAAGGGAAAATCATGCAAATAAGGTATGATTAATTAATATAAATTATTTTGTTGGTTCATTTGGGAAATGACCAAAATAATTCAAGTGATATTCTTGTGAAGGATTTAGAATGCTTAAGCGTGCATGTTACTAAAATAAATCTAGTTTATGAGAAATAAACCAGAGTCATAATATATATATATATATATATATATATATATATATAACATAAGACATGTTTTGAATGGCCAAAATGACATATATTGATTGTTTATGACCTAATACATGTTGTATTTAAGTTTCTAAGCAATCAAAGTTGTTTCGGGCGGTCAACCGGCCGTTGACCAAGTCCAAGACAACGGACCGGCGCCGGTCAGGGGATGAACCGACACCAGTTTGAATACGGCGAGGCTGGTTTACTAATTCAATTAGTGACCGGTGTTGGTCAAGCAGTGAACCGGTGTCGGTTTGGTCTCGGATTTCAGGGCCGGATTTTTATAAAGTTCGTTTTGGGGCCCGATTCAAGGTAGAACCGGCCCCGATCATCCTATATATGTATATTTTGCACGGAATTGCATGGAATATGTTGTTTAAAATGTTAGGGCTTGGAATATGATGTTTAAACGCCAAGGCTTGGTTTAGTCGTTAGTGATGATATGATATAGACTCTATATAGTATGATATGTGCGTGGTAGATCATAGGTCAGGTGGAGTACCAAGGGACTGGGCGTGTGTCCTCCAAACTCAGTTATGTAGGGTGGAGTACCCAGGGATCGGGCGTGTGTCCTCAAAACTCAGTTATGTGGGGTGGAGTACCCAGAGACCGAGCATGGGTCCTCAAAACTCAGTTATGTAGGGTGGAGTACCCAGGGACTGAGCGTGTGTCCTCAAAACTCAGCTATGTAGGGTGGAGTACCCAGGGACTAGGCGTGTGTCCACAAAACTAAGTTGTGTCGGGTGGAGTACCCAATGACCGAGTGTGTGTCCTCAAAACCCAGTTATGTAGGGTGGAGTACCCAGAGATCGGGCGTGTGTCCTCAAAACTCGGATATTAGGGGTGAAATACCTAGGGTCAAGTGGTGCCTAAAACTTGATATTATCGGGAGAGTGGCTCAGTGGCTGAGTAAGGCTATCAACACTCGGTTATATAATGAACTCTAGGTTATAGCGGGAAGGCTAAACAATGGTCGGTGATGGGGGAAGTCAAGTGCTAAGTCCACCATTATTTTATTGATTTGATCAAATGACCCACGGGTCGGATATTTTCCAAACGTATATATTGGTATTTATTTTAAAGACTTGGGAGGGGTTATAAACGTATGTATCACTCTATGTTTGGGTCTTATACTTGAACGCTACTTATTCTACACTTAGCCTGCTGCTCGCTCGGTGTGGTATCCTCCAGCAAATCACACATAAGATTAGAGTGTATGCGTACTCCTCAAGGCGGGGTTAGCCTCGGGAATGTAAACTATGATAGTGAGGACGAGTAATTCTCGTGATAGGAGAACCTCAGGGTAATAGATGTTAAAAGATTGAACATGCTTGGTCGGGAACATGTTCCCGATATAATATTTTCCTTGGTCTAGAAATTGATTTAAACCATGCCCGTGATTTAGGAGCCCAAAGGGCCACCCCTGGGTATTTTTCTTTTGGTATCGGGTGAGTTAGCCTGCAGGCGAATCCACTCGAGGGTAATACATGGGACTGTTATGCCTAAATGATTTGAAAGACAAATGGACCCATAAATATTTTACTCATATGTAAAATATGAGTATACACGATATGTATATATGCATGCGATATGTTTTGAAAAAAGTGGTAGCTAAGAGTTATGCCCATAAATATACTATCACCCTATGTTGAGGGTCTCACCGAATCTCACGTAAGAAACGTTAGTTATGTTACATATAGTCTGCTCTCGCCCGTACTATTCCATAGTACTGACCCCTCGGGGGGGCACCATTTCAGGTTGAAGTTAGAGCTTATTTCTTGCACCCGTTGTTCGGGAGATCGATGGAGAGAAGACGTGGTTCCTGCTTCTTCTGGTTCTGTTTCTAAATAATTAAAAAAATGCTCATGAAACTATTTTTGAATTATAAATTAATGGAGCCTGGGAGCTTTTGTTTTGCTCTTGGTGGGTTCTTATTAAACACTTATATTCCGCTATGTGTTTAATTGTATGTTGATGTTGTTATGTATGTTTACTAATTGGTTTTGGCATATGTATCTATCGGACGTCTTGTGCAATTAGGTTTTTTTACCCTGGAAGGAAAACCACCAAAATCAGTGGGGCAAATGTCGGAGAACATTTGCCAGATTTTATTAATTTAAAAGTGAGATACAAACTGAGAGGGGGACCAAACCAAAACCTCTTAGAAAAGGCATACCTCTTCAAAAGCAAACCAAAGTGAAAAACTAAAATTGGGGGGACTAGACCTGACCCAATTAAAAACATCACACAGAAAATTAAAATCTAAAAGAAGGAATACCGAAAAAATCCATCAGATGAGCTCGTTGAGCTGCAAGGTAGTGTGCGGCCCAATTCCCTTCTCTGTATGAATGTCCGAAGACCAATCGTTTATGTATCTTCATAAGCGAGATTTCCTGAATTAAATCCGCCCATCTTCTCGTTTCTTTACCTGAAATATACTCCAGTGCTAGCAAGTTGTCCGTCTCCACCTGAAATTCAGCATAACCTTCCGCCACCGCCCATCGAAGAGCGTAGAGTATGGCCTGTAATTCGGCTTCCAACGGCGACGAAGCCTGTAGCGGGTAAGCAATCGCTCCCAGCAATACACCTCTGGAATCGCGCATGAGTGCTCCACCTAAAGCCCCACCAGATAAGTAGCTTGCATCAATATTCAACTGCTGTGTAGATTTAGGCTTTCTCCACCGAATAATCTGAAACCTAGAACCATTGGAATAGTTTTTAGGAATCATATGCTCCTCAGAAAAGGGTAGAACCAATCATCCGTGCCTGTTATTTTGGAAAGCTAACTATCCAATTTTGGGTTTAAATTTTGTGCAATTAGGTAAGGATGAACTAACTGCGGTTATTCTTATTGGGTTATACGACCGTTGTCTACATGGCACAAACGTAGTCTGGGGCGTGACATGGGCTCTGACCTCCCTCTTCTTGGAGGTTGAGGTCTTCTCGTCTTTGGCCTTGATCCAGACACTCTTCTTTTGAGGGGGTGGTCCTTGTCAATTCTTTTTCATAAATTGATCCAACTTCCCATCTCGAATGAGCCTTTCCACATACTTTTTGAACACATAACACTCGTCGGTTTCATGAGTGTTGCTCTTGTGTGGTTTGCAATACTCCCCCCTAATAGCCTAGTCTTTGATAACGTCACATGTGTCAAGCAACGTCACCAAGCTTAGCTTTGCATCATAATCCAGGACTGTACTCACCGGATGTGTCAATGGGGAAAATTCTGACTGACTGGATAAAGGTCCGTCAGGTGCCCCTGATTTGCCTCTGCTCCAACCCTTCTTTTTTCTTTTGAACCCACTTCCCTTGTCGTGGTCGTGGGCCTCCTTCTCATTCTTCTTCTTTCTATCATTGGCTTAAAGCTTACCATCTTCTTACTCTATCTTTCTTCTCTCCACATCTTCCAATTATGCGCCCATTTCAGCTCATCGCAGGGCTTCCTCGTGAGAGGTCGGGGTTGTTGTACGAACTCTTTGTGGAATTCACCCGAATTCAAAAGCGTTGGTGAAAATGGCCATGACTGCTTTGTCATCCAAGCCGTCAACTTTTACTGATTCATACCTCCAATGAGTCAGGAAGGCGGTTAAGGTCTCCTGGCATCCCTGTTTGACCCCCAGGAGTTGAGAGAGGTTCTTCTTTGAATCCTTTGAACTGGTGAATCGCGCGATAAATGTCTGGGCTAGCTCCCAGAAATTCTGTACTCTCCCATCGGGTAAAGAGTCATACCATTCTCGAAATGTCCCATCAAGGGTCATAGAGAATCCTCAGCATCTAATCGCGTCTTCGTACCCCATCATTACCATGTAGGCCATGTACCTAGAAACGTGGTGCTGGGGTCGCTCTTTCCTCGATAAGCCTCAATGTTCACCGGATAAATGGCTCGGGAATCCTCACATCATGGGCGGGGTTGGTCCCACCATTCACCACTCTCCTTAGATCATCAAGGCACCTTCTGAGGTCGTCCACATCTTGACCGGCCTGACCCCGAGGCCGAGGAGTATGGTCTTTATGGGCTTGCCGATGTATGATGACCTCATGCCTAAGATCTCCCCACGTGTGGCACCGTGACAATGGGAAGAAACTGTTGCATAAGATGCTTTCTTGCTCCTCTCAACTCTGGAGTAGAGCCTGTCATGGACCGAGATTCGCCTTCCCCCATATGGTCCATCACTGATGCCCTTGGTGTTTGACGGGAGTGATGTGGCCTTTGAGAACTTATTGGGAGTGAGTTCCTTTGGCAGTGTGTCGACACCGCCTCCACTTCTCCCCGGTGTTGTATGGATGGCACACGATTTGGAGAAGGTTTCCTCTCATTCGTATTGGGGATTATTTCCTCAAAGAGCGTGGTCAGGGTTTCCATAGCCCGCTGAAAAGTTGCCAAACTTACCAAAGCTTGTGCAGGATCTAGGCCTGAAATGGGGTTCCATGTTGCCGGTGTTCGGAACTGTGATGGACGAGTCGTAGGGTGCATGGAACACCCCATACAATGCAGACGATTCCTCCAATCGCCAGGCATCAACATGTTGTCATTCCTCCTTCGAAAATCGTTGCGTCGTGAACGGGGTCCTTCATCCTCAATCATGACTTGGTCCATTCTAGCATCACCTTGGTTATTGCCAGCTCGTTTGTGACTGTGTGATCCAACCATCGTGTTTGTCGTAAATCAGCTCTCAACGAGAGCATCAAATGATGGAGTTTAATTCTAACTACGAAAGCTAATCTCCGAGAATAGATTATTTAGGCAGCGTAAATGCAATTTTATTATTCAAAAGGTGGATCCCCTTTAGGGTATGTACATGAAGTATTTATAAACATAGAGCTACAGTGGTCTAAGGAGATGCTCCTTTATGCTCATGTTTCTTCCGTTAAATCCCTTCCACTGCCAGATAGCTATGCGTAATAGACAGCCTGTAACGTAAGCCCTAGGGTGAGTCCAACCCACTAGAATCCCGCTCAGGCTTAAGGCCTGCTAGTCAGGTCGGGCTATCTGTGGGCTCCTTTCGCAGGTCGCAGTCCCATGGTAGGCTCAGTGGCTCTTATTAATTAATTCCGATTAATGGCTTGATTTACTGATCTTGTGTGATGAGCTTCGTACATAATTCATATTTGGGGCCTTTTAGGCCATGGTCACGGTCCATGGTACCATCATAATGTTTTATTACATATAAATTTAATGAAAACTTTAAATTACACCACTTCATTACAAATAAAAATGATAACTATCACATTACAAATTAAATATAAAATGATAGTTATCATCTTAGTAACTTACTAGAATTTTTTAAAATAAATTTTAGATTAAACCTAGTAAACTATATTTTTTATAAGTTTGAGCCTTTTTTTGAATTTCAAAAATCTGGTTCCAAATCGGAAATGTCCGGTTCCCTATCAAAACCGTCTGGTTCCCAAATATCCAAGGAACTGAACCGCTGAACATAGGTGTGGGTTCCAAACCGCGGCTTGTACTACCTGGTTCCAGTTACGTTTTGGTTCAAAAAATGTCGGTTCCAATTTCGGTTAAACCAGAAACTTGGGACAGGTCTACCCTTACATGATGATAACCAGATCTCAGGTCAATCTTTGAAAAGGTCTCCAACCCTCTCAATTGATCAAACAATTCATCAATGCAAGGCGGCGAGTTCTTGTTCTTCAGAGTCACCGTATTCAGCTCCTGATAATCGATGCAAAGCTGAAGGATGGCATCCTTGTTATTCACAAAACAACATTGGAGCACCCCAATGTGAGGTACTGGCTGAATATACTCCTCCAAAAGTTCTGGAAGCTGCTCTTCCAACTCATGCATCTCCTTCGGTGCCATCTAGTACGAGGCCTTCAAAATTGGGCTACCCCCGACACAAGGTTGATTGAAAACTCTACTTCTCACGCCTGCGGGATACCTGGAATTACTTCTGGGAAAACGTCTAGAAACTCTCTCACTACTGAGATTATATGAGATGCTCGAACGTCTGCACTTAAGTCTTTCACCAATGGAACCATTTGATGGAACCTTAGATCCAATATAACATGTCACGCAATACACGAAAAGGATATTAGTCGTCTCCATCAGACCTTACTAGAGAAAGATATGTATGTGTCATGGATTCAGGATGACGTAAACCAATCTTGCAGCTCTGCCATGATTTGTGAATCTTTCAAATGAAGGTATCTATTCATTTCCTGAACTCGTCAATATTTTCAATCAATAGTTCACAAGCAGCAGGCTGTTGGAGAGACAAATCAACGACCTGTATTGTCACGCCCCGGACCTACCCGGACACTTCAACAACCCGCCGTACAGTACGAATAGCCAACCACAGTCCAACTCATCCATACTATACAAGGCATCTTGAATATCAATCACACATAGTACATCCATAAACAAACATAATGTAAAATAAACATTTATAGCAGCGGGAACATTTAACACAAGTGTTTATGCCACACCTTGGCAAACATGGGCACACAAGCCCCCAAATAATTATTCAAAAAAAAAAACAATATCCATGAGCATTATTTAAATTATTTTCAAAACAGAAACGGAAGAAGCACGAACCACGTCTTATTCCTTTAATCTTCCCGAAGCAACGGGCGGTGGCAGCAACCTTCAAGTTCTACCTGAAACTGTGAGGTGGCCTCCCCCGTGAAGGGGAGGTCAGTACTTGGAAATATTTGACAAGTACAATAGCAACTATACTAAGTATAATTGATGTTTCAATTTATAAGACCCTCAACTTAGGGTGATATTATATTATAGGCCATAACCCTCGGTTACCCCTTTTTCTTTTAACTGTACTTACTTTATATAGAGTCAAGTCGTCAGCCCGTGGGCCCATATTCATTTAGAATTCATTATTTTCTTTCCCCCGTGACTGCATGTCACGATAACCCTGTAGGGTCCCATCGAGCCCTGATTTTATAGCAAGGGCTCGGCCCAACTACATTTCTATAAAATCCTCTAACTTAATTTAACGCATTAAAATTGTATGGCAAGGGCTCGGCCCAACTACGTTTCCATACCAGCCATAACTTCGTGGCAAGGGCTCGGCCCAACTACGTTTCCACGGAGATCACATATACATGGCAAGGGCTCGGCCCAACTACGTTTCCATGCTAATCACAATACATGGCAAGGGCTCGGCCCAACTACATTTCCATGCAATCCTAGAGTCCAACTCTACTTTATTTTCATAGTCCAATTCTCAAGCAAATCCTATGCCTAGAATCAATTCACTTGGGTAGCCTTTAGGCCTACCCCTACCACACCTTAGTGTTCATACAATTCAACCTTAAAGTATCTCTTAAGACTACTTAAGGCATACCCATTTACAATCCTATCTCTTAGGATTAAATCTATCATTTATTTATATTAATCTCTCGACTATTATTCCAACACTAGTCGGATAATCTTAGAACCGCCAAGTTCTTAACTCATAGCCAATTAATTCATCTCAATTGATTTTCCAATCCAAATATAATTTAACCCAAATATCCAAAATATCACTTTTAACCATTCATGAATTTCATACATGAAGTAAAAGTATAATTTATCACAATATTATCATAGTTAATCTCATCATCATACCATCACTTTCATATCACATAATCATACACAATTTACTCTAAATTTGTATATCATGCTTCACTTCTTCACATGCAATAGTATTTTCATTTAGGCATTATTATTCATTAATAATCCATGAAAATCACATTTAATAACTTAGGTAATCTTACGAAATTAACCCAACAATTATAAGCAATATAGTCAGCCATCCTCACCTCGTGATGTGCTACAATAGTTGCCTTTGTTAAGCCCCTCGATCAATCCCCGTTCTAGGCCGATTGAAAGTGGAAAATTGGACTGCTAGGCAAAAGCCGGGCGGCTTTCACGAACGCCGGGCGGCTTTCGTAGTCTGCAACTGCGAATAGCTTGTTTAGAGTGGCGGTTTCCGGCGATTTCGACTCCTATCGATTGGCCAACCCTACTAAGTTAATTACCACCACTTTATATCAATATTCTACACTTTTAAACGTGTAGAACTCATGATTTAATCCACCATATGATTTCTTAAAAATCATACACAATAAAACTAGTTAAAAGAGTAGAAATTGTGTTCTTACCCCCTTCTTCTAGCTTTTCCTCTTGGATTTCCCTTCCTTCTTGCTTTCTTTGAGCTTGGTCTTGATGAGGAGCCTCCCTAGAGTTCCCTCTCTATGCTCTGGCCGAATGTCATATGCTAGGGGGGAGTATCTTCTCCCAATCAATAGCAAAGAGGACAAATAGGACATGGAGGCATGGGCTTTTGTCTCAATGAGACTTCCCACCTCACATTCGTATTATTCACATGCATCCACCCCCATTCCCCATTATTTGGTCAATCTGAGCATCTAAAAACGTGGGGTGGCCCCCCTTTATGTGGGAGGTCATCCCATTATGTCCCGGTGTGTACAATCGGCCCCGAAAATTGTATTTCTTGGACTGTTTTAATTATATTTTATTTTATCGGGCTGGATAAAATATATCACACGTTTCTAATAATTATGGGCCTTTAGAATAGATGTACATTCCCCAACATTCATCTGGGAGTCTCCGAAATTCATTTCGGGCTGTTATCCGATAAATTACCAATACCGATAATTGGGCCTCGTTTGACCCACAGGTCAACTCCATGCCCTTTCCATGGCCCAACTAAAATATCCACCACCATATACATATTATCTATACCAAGATGAATATAATATGTGATTCAAGAATTATCGGGCGGCCCCCGCTCCCGCTGTGGGTCCCACATGCAATTTACTATTCACGTAAAAGAAATAATAAAATTTAACAATTACGTAAATTCATAAATCATCTTTCAAGGTTTATTACATGATTTACTAAAAGTAAATATGCTTGGGGATGGTGCTACAAGTTCACCCCCCCTTAACGGGAATTTCGTCCCCGAAATTCACAACGAGTATTCAAACAGAAATGCATATTGTTCCTTCATCGAAGCTTCAGTCTCCCAAGTTTCTTCTTCAACTCGGTCACTCTTCCAAAGGATTTTAACCATTGGAACTTTCTTGCTTCTTAGCTTCTTTACTTGCCTATCAAGTATCTTTACCGGTTGCACGGCGTAGTTCATGTGACACCGCTCCCAATTTGAACTGGGATTAATTAATCCATTAATATTAAAACTTAATAGAAGTTACAAATACCAATGTCGGTGAGGATGACTAGTTGAGTTCGTGAATATTTATTCATTTTGAAAACTAGTTACAAAAATATTAATCATATGAGAAATGATTAATTGATTAAATTAATGCCGATTAATTATATTGTGTGTCGGACCCTGAAGAAAATGGGGAGGGACTAACTAGTATATTCTTGGACCACGTTAAATTAGTTAAAAGCCCAAGGATAAGGAAATAAGTTATATACGAATGTTTGGGCCGGGAAAAAGGTAAAGGAATAAAATAAAGGGACTTTTCGAGCCACTTTCTAATAATAGAAAGGTAAAGGGGTTTAAGCCCGTAACATTGGAGAGGGATATCCAATACATTTTAGGATCGATCTATTGAGGTCTACTAGCCTAAAATAATATAAGTAATCGAATAAAAGTCATTTGGGTCGGAGTAAATTAAAAAGAGCAGCCCGCGAACCCGACCCAACTAAATTGGCCCAACCTTTCTAAAAATAGATAGATAAGGGAGGGGGTCTCCTTATCCCCTCATTTTGAGAGGTTGTGCGTAAGACACAAGAGGAGGGGGAGGGCTGGAGAGCTCCATACGCATACCACATAGAATCAAGAAGGAAGGGAGTCAAGAAGAGAAGGAAATCCGATAGAAAACGAAGCCTAACGGTAAGAATCTCGTAGCTCCGGTTCTTGTTCTTCCGTTTAATATATTTTTCGTATATGATTTTATAGAAATCATATGATGGATTCTAGGGGATGTTCTACATGTTTAAAAGTGTAGAGAAATGATATGAAGTGTTGTTATTTAACTTAGAAGAGTTGTGGAATCGATAGGAATCGAAATCGCCGGAAACCGCCATTGCTAGGAGCTGTTTTCGTGCTGCAGGGCCCGAAAGGCGGGCAGCTTTTGCAAAAGCCGGGCGGCTTTTGCCCTCTGCCAGCCAAGTTCATTTCGGATCATTCCCAATCGGAGGTTTAACGATGGGGCTTCAATAGGAAGGCTTGCTGGACATATTTAAGGTGAGGATGACTGACTATATTGTTTATAATTAGTGAGTTAATTTCGTAAGATTACCTAAAGTTGTTAAATGTGACTTTCATGGATTATTAATGATTAATAATGCCTAAATGAAAATACTATTGTTTATGAGTAAATGAAGCATGATATACAAATTCGGGGGAAATTGTGTATGATTATGTGATATGAAAGTGATGGCATGATAATGGAATTAACTATGAAAATATTGTGATAAAATATACTTTTACTTCATGTATAGAATTCATGAATGGATAAAAGTGATATTCTTGATATTGAGATTAAATTGTATTTGGGTTGGAAAATCAATTGGAATGAAATGTTGGTTATGAATTAAGAACTTGGTTGTTCTAAGATTATCCGACTAGTATTGAAATACTAGTCGGGAGATTGAGATAAATAAATGATGGAATTAATCCTAAGAGATAGGATTGTGAATAGAGATGCCTTAAGTAGTCCTAAGAGATACTTAAGGGTCGGAATGTATGAGCTCTAAGATATGTTAGGAGTAGGCCTTAAAGGCTACTCAAGGTAAAATGATTCTAGGCATAGAATTGGCTTAGGAATCGAATAACTCGACTAAGAGCGAGGCTCTAACAAATGTAGATTGACTAAGAGCGAGGCTCTAGCACAAATGTAGACTGACTAAGAGCAAGGCTCTAGCCTAATATAGATGACTAAGAGCGAGGCTCTAGCACAAATGTAGATTGACTAAGAGCGAGGCTCTAGCCAGATGTAGATGACTAAGAGCGAGGCTCTAGCATAAATGTAGATGACTAAGAGCGAGGCTCTAGCATAAATGTAGATTGACTAAGAGCGAGGCTCTAGCCAGATGTAGATGACTAAGAGCGAGGCTCTAGTATGAAGGTAGGTTGACTAAGAGCGGGGCTCTAGCCTAATGTTGATGACTAAGAGCGAGGCTCTAGCATAAATGTAGATGGCTAAGGGTGAGGCTCTAGCACGGTATGATAATAAGATTGAGCGAGGCTCCATGATGGCTAAATAATGTAATTAAGAAATGCCCCATGACGGTAATATAATTTACCGAAGGTTATAACGATCGTGACTAGTAGTCACGGGGAAATAGGGGTGGGCATTTCAAAAACGAATATGGGCCACGGGCCAACTACTTGACTCTATATAAAGTAAGTATATTTTTAAAAAGGGGTAACCGAGGGTTATGACCTATAATATAATACCACCCTAGATTGAGGGTCTTAGAAATTGAAACATTGATTATACTTAGTGTAGTTGTCATTGTACTTGTCAAATGCTTCCAAGTACTGACCTCCCCTTCACGGGGGAGGCCACCTCACAGTTTCAGGTAGGAGTTGAGCTTGCTACCAGGGCCCGTTGCTTCGGGAAGATCTAGGAGAGAAGACGTGGTTCGTGCTTCCTCCGTCTCAGTTTCAAAACAAATATAATAATGCTCATGGATATTATTTCCTAAATAATTATTTGGGGGCTTGTATGCCTAATGACGCCAAGTGTGGCTTGAACACTTGTAATATTGTTTCCGCTGCTCTAAATGAATATTTTGCATTATGTTTGTTTATGGATGTACTATGTGTGAATGATATTCATGACGCCTTGTATAGTATGGATGAGTTGAACTGCGGTTGACTATTCGTACTGTACGGCGAGTTGTTGACGTGTCCGGCTAGGTCCGGGGCGTGACAGTTCAAGTCTTCCCGTATTTCCACGGGTGGTTTTTCTAGTACATGAGATGGATACGGAATATACTTCTTAAGCATAGACACATGGAATACATTATGTATCTTCTCCAACTTCGGAGTCAACTGTAATCGGTATGCTACGGCCCCAATTCTTTCAAGAATCACAAATGGCCCTATGTAGCGTGGGTTGAGTTTCCCTCGGCTCTGAAATCGGATGATTCCTTTCCAAGGTGAAACTTTCAAAAATACCTCATCCCCAACCTTAAACTCTAAGGCTCTTCGACGCTTATCAGCATAACTCTTCTATCTATCCTGTGCCGCCTTAAGTCTGTCACGAATCATCTTTACCTTTGACTTGGTGATTTCCACCAGTTCCGTGCTCTCGAGTTTGGCCATGCCAACCCCATCCCAACACAAAGGTGTACGACATCTCCTCCCATACAATGCCTCGTATGGAGGCATGCCTATACTCGCCTGATAACTGTTGTTATAGGCAAACTCCACGAGTGCCAAATGGTTGTCCCAACTCCCTTGGAACTCCAATGCACAAGCTCTCAGCATATCCTCTAATATCTGTATAATCCTCTCAGACTGTCCATCCGTCTGTGGATGAAATGCAGTACTGAACTTCAGTTTTGTCCCCATTGATTCTTGGAACTTCGGCCAAAATCGTGATGTGAATCGCGGATCTCTATCGGATACAATGGTTATTGGAACTCCATGTAGCCTCACGATCTCATCCACATACAACTTGGCTAACCTTTCCAGTGCATAGGTGGTGTTGATAGGTAAAAAGTGTGCACTCTTCGTGAGCCTATCAACCACAACCCATACGGCGTCATAATTCTTAATCGTCTGTGGCAGTCCTACCACGAAATCCATAGTCACGTGTTCCCACTTCCATTCAGGAATGGATAATGGCTGTAACAACCCGACTGGATGCTGATGTTCTACCTTAACTTGTTGACAAGTAAGACACCTACTGATGTATTCGGCTATTTCTCTCTTCATACCCGACCACCAGTAACTTTCTTTCAAATCACGGTACATCTTCGTGCCCCCCGGATGCATGGCATATGCCGATGAATGGGCCTCCTTTAAGATGGACTTTCGGAGCCCATCATCCGACGGTACGCACACTCGGTCACGAAATAATAAGAGACCATCGTCTCTTTCCCTGAAATCCTCAACCGGCCCCGCTAGCATGCGTTCACGGACCTTCATAAGCTCTTCATCAGTTTCTTGACCCTTCTTGATTTCATCAAGTAATGTAGGTCTCACCTCGAATCTAGCTAACAAGGCACCATCACTAGATACCTCCAATCGGGCTCTCAATGCCCTCAAACTAGTTAGCAACGCCCCAGACGAATTCTTTCGGCTCAGGGCATCCGCTACCACGTTGGCTTTACCGGGGTGGTACTCGATAACTAGGTGGTAATCTTTTATCAACTCCATCCACCGTCTCTGTCTCATGTTTAACTCTTTCTGAGTAAACACGTATTTCAGGCTCTTGTGGTCAGTGTATATATGACATGTTTCCCCGTAGAGATAATGTCTCCAAATCTTCAATGCAAAAACCACTGCCCCCAACTCTAAATCATGAGTAGGATAATTTACCTCATGCTTCTTCAACTGTCGTGAAGCATAGGCAATCACCCTCCCATTCTGCATCAAGACACATCTGAGCCCTTGAATGCTCGCGTCACTATAGACATCGTACCCCATACCCTGTTGGGGTAATGCGAGTACCGGTGCCTCGGTCAATCTCTTCTTTAGTTCAAGGAATCCCTTCTCACATCGGTCATCCCATACAAACTTGGCCCCTTTTCGAGTGAGCTTTGTCAATGGCGATGCCAACACTGAAAACTTCTCCACGAACTTTCGGTAATACCCTGCCAATCCAAGGAAGCTACGAATTTCCTTGACGTTCCTTGGCCTTTCCCATTCAGTAATGGCCTCAATCTTTTTGTTATCTACGGCAATCCCTGATCCTGAAACCACATGCCCGAGAAAGCCGGTCTCCCTTAGCCAAAATTCACATTTGGAAAACTTGGCATAGAATTGCTTCTCCCGTAGTGTCTCAAGAACAAGTATCAAGTGCTCCTCATGCTCTTCTTCACTCTTTGAGTAAATCAAGATATCATCTATGAACACAATCACAAACCGGTCCAAGTATTTATGAAATACTCTGTTCATCAGGTCCATAAATGTCGCTGGGGCGTTGGTTAGCCCGAATGACATAACTAGGAACTCGAAATGACCATACCTTGTGCGGAATGCACTTTTCGGTATGTCATCCTCCTTTATCTTCAGTTGGTGGTACCCCGACCTCAAGTCAATCTTCGAAAACACCGTCGCTCCTCGGAGCTGATCAAACAAGTCATCAATCCTAGGCAAGGGATACCTATTCTTGATTGTGACCTTGTTTAGTTGACGATAGTCAATGCACATTCGAAGTGTTCCATCTTTCTTTTTCACGAAAAGGACCGGTGCTCCCCACGGAGAGTGATTCGGCCTTATGAAACCGTTATCCAATAGCTCTTGCAATTGGGTTTTCAACTCGTTAAGTTCAGCGGGTGCCATTCTGTATGGCGGTATAGAGATTGGTTTGGTGCCGGGTTCAACCTCGATCACGAACTCAATCTCCCTATCGGGTGGAAGTCCCGGCAAGTCTTTTTGGAAGACATCCGGATATTTGCACACTACTCTCACGTTGTTGATATCTATCTCTTCTTTGTTTTTATCCACCACGTATGCTAGATATGCGTGGCATCCCTTTCTCATCATATTTCTTGCTCTCACGGCGGATATGATACAACTGTTTGACTTGCCTCTATCTCCCTCAAAGCGTAAGGTCAATCCTTCACCGCTTTTGAGTTCAAGAACCTTCGTGTAACAATCAACCCTAGCAAGATGTTTCTCAAGCCAATCCATTCCTAGGATTGCATCAAACTCGATCATACTCAGCGGTACGAAATCACACGTCAAGTTCTGTCCCTCCACCTCCACCTCACACGATGGATAGTGGCTATCTCTCTCGATATCATCCCCTAGAGGCGTGGACACCAATAGGGTTTGAGTCATCGGTACAAGTGGTCCGTTGAATCCGATGGCGAACGCCTCACTCACAAATGATCGTTGCGCCCCGGTATCAATAAGGATCCTTGCGTCTCTCCCGTTTATCTTTAGTGTTCCTACATTCATAAGTAATGTAAGACACACTATCTAATTAATAGGCTCGTTTCTTAAGTCGTAGAGTATGTTGGTCGTGGTTCGGGTGAAGTCCGTTCGACACCCTTCCGAAATCCCCCGGTTTCTAACCTTTAGAACTGCTCTAGGACTAAACCAGGTGAAAGCCGGCCGCTTTTCACGAAAGCCGGCCGGTTTTCGTTCACCCCGAACCCATTGTTACGTAAGCCGGCCGGGCTTTGCCAAAAGTCGGCAGGTTTTCGTTGCCGTACTTTTAATGCCATAAATAAACCCCAAAGCCGGGCGGTTTCCGTGAAAGCCGGGCGGCTTTCAGCTGCGAGAAATTCTCCAGGTCGGACATTTACGAAAGCCGGCCGGTCTTTACAAAAGCTGGCCGGTTTTTGGTTGCGAGAAAATTTCCTAATTCAATGTTGACGAAAGCCGGGAGGTTCTCGGTGGAAGCCGACCGGCATTCGTTGCCGTGGTATTATTCCAAATAAATCAAGACGAAAGCCGGGCGGCTTTCGTCAATGCCGGGCGGCATTCGCCCAGGGCGGGGATTTTCCTCCCCTTTCCCCTACAATCCCGACCAAACCGTCGGGGTTATAAATTTTGCACATTACAAACACTCCTATTGTATACAATGGAGTTAATAACATGAGTTTAAGATTTTACCCGCCACGGAGTCCGGGTTAGCACGTGCGTCCGCCTCCATCATCGCATAGACCCTAGCCTGGGTCTTGCCTTGGTTCACGGATGGCGCGTTGCTTGTACTTGGCCCTCCGTGCGTCGTGCTCGCGTGAGGTGCCCCTGCTCGGTTCCTACTTGCCGTAGTCCCGCTGCTAGGTCCTGCACCCACGACTCGCCCAAGTTGTGGGCAGTTTGATCTCAAGTGCCCCGTCTCCCCGCATTGGTAGCACCTAGGGGGATCGCGGCACTTGCCCGCGTGGTTCCTCTTGCAGTTACTGCACCTAATAATGCCCGAGCTTTGCGACCTCGAGCCTTGCCCTCCCGGGCCTTGATTTCCCCTGCATGGTGGTGCGGGCGTTCTGAAAGACACACCTCCCCCGTGGTTCCCCTTCTTGCTAGAACCTTGGGGGCCGGTGTTCTCCCATTTCCTCTTCTTCGCCTCCTCGGCGTTTTTCAGCTTCCTTTCTTCCCATTCCTTCTCCCCTTTCAGGCCTTGCTCCACCACTTGACTAAACGTCATGTTAGGCAATTGTGTTGCCCGTTCACGCACGTCTAAGTCTAAAGCATCCCAAAAGTGATTCACCATCCGGTTCTCATCACAAACATACTCCGGTATGAACTCCGCGAGCTCCCTGAACTTATGCTCAAGTTGCCTCACGGTATACTTGCCTCCTTGGGTCAAGTTGGTGTATTCTCTCCTCTTCAAGTTCACCTCGAAGTCGGAGTAGTATTGGTTGAAGAATTCATGTAGGAAATTCTCCCAAGTTACGGCCTCACCGTACTTCCCCTTGACACTGTCCCACCATGTGGACGCCATCCCCTCTAGCAACCTTGTTGCTACTCTCATCTTCATGTTTGGCGGCAGCTGCATATCAAGGGCCGCTTCATTGAACCTCTTGATCCACTCCGCCGCAACGGATATATCTCCCGTTCCATCGAACGGTTTACACCCCAAATCTCTTGCTTCTTTGAGGTACTTCGAGATCCTTATTATCGGGACCTCGACACCTCGATCTACTCGGGACTCCACATGTCCCCTAGAACCCGCATGGCTTCCCCTTCTTGAAGCCCCTCCCAAAGCACACCTTGCCCGGCGCCTTTGGCGATCTTGCTGAAATTGACGGAGTAGTTCCTCCATCCTTCCTAGAGCGTCATCATCGTCGCTCCCCTCACTAGCATCATCATATTCCCCATCATATGGGGTCTCAACTGACTCAGTTCCCGGTTGATACGTCGAATCCTCCTCGGACTCATAAGACTCGTTGACTGTTTCCACATAACCGTCACTCACGGTCTGAGCTTGGCCTCCACGGCCCTGTCCTCTGGACACCCTAGAAGCCCCTCTACTGCCTTGCACGGATCCTCCCGGTGCTCGGCCAGTCGGGTTCCTTCTAGTTACTTTCCCGGTACGTTCCATTTCTGAAAGAAATTGAGAATGAGTCATTAGACTCGTATCAAATGTCAATTGACGGATAGGTACTTAAAGACATCCTTTGGCTCAAATCACCGTCATTCCAATTGCTAAGGGTACCATCTTAACAATTAGAGACATTGCAACTCAAGTACCAAAAGTTCTATAAGTACAAAACCTTATGCTCATGGTTTTCAAATTCATTTTCAAAAAGAAATTTTGAAGCTTCATTATGATGTTTACGGACTAAGGCTCTGATACCAATTAAATTGTCACGCCCCGGACCTACCCGGACACGTCAACAACTCGCCGTACAGTACGAATAGCCAACCGCAGTCCAACTCATCCATACTATACAAGGCGTCTTGAATACCAATCACACATAGTACATCCATAAACAAACATAATGTAAAATAAACATTTATAGCAGCGGAAACATTTAACACAAGTGTTTATGCCACACCTTGGCAAACATGGGCATACAAGCCCCCAAATAATTATTCAAAAAAAAAACAATATCCATGAGCATTATTTAAATTATTTTCAAAACAGAAACGGAAGAAGCACGAACCACGTCTTCTTCCTTTAATCTTCCCGAAGCAACGGGCGGTGGCAGCAACCTTCAAGTTCTACCTGAAACTGTGAGGTGGCCTCCCCCGTGAAGGGGAGGTCAGTACTTGGAAATATTTGACAAGTACAATAGCAACTATACTAAGTATAATTGATGTTTCAATTTATAAGACCCTCAACTTAGGGTGATATTATATTATAGGCCATAACCCTCGGTTACCCCTTTTTCTTTTAACTGTACTTACTTTATATAGAGTCAAGTCGTCAGCCCGTGGGCCCATATTCATTTAGAATTCATTATTTTCTTTCCCCCGTGACTGCATGTCACGGTAACCCCGTAGGGTCCCATCGAGCCCTGATTTTATAGCAAGGGCTCGGCCCAACTACATTTCTATAAAATCCTCTAACTCAATTTAACGCATTATATGTTAAAGAAATTAATGGTAATCCAACACCAAAAAAATGTTCGTCTGTCACCATACACAGGTCTGATGTTTCCACAGACCTGACCATGAAATGGTATATCGGACAAAATCTTTTTATCCGTAAATATTACACAAATGAACACATATACAGATTTCAGTCTTAACTTTACAAGAATATCTTTAAAAACATATATTCATTGCTGAATGTGAAGCATGCGCCAAAACAAACAAATATTTTGTAAAATAGATTACCAAAATCTGCGTGAAATCACAAGTTTGAAAATCGGTTCAAAAATATACTAATCAACTGTTGAAAATGAACCAAAACTTTGCGGACAAAACCACATATGAGAGACAAAAGAAGCTATACCAAACGCCTAAGAAAAGACCGCGGAATACATGGAGAATCATAGCCGCCGGTTGACATGTAGCCTTATCGCCCTCACACCTGAACAGACGGCCGGAAATCAGGTGAATACATAGTCTAGACGAAGACCTAGAAGTATGAGTAAACGATTGGTTTGAAGGTTGGAGAGAGAAGCGGAGGGGGTGAAGATTCCAGAGACCATCGGTCTGAAGGAGGAACCGATGGTTCTGGATGTATAAGGGGCTTATATAGCAGGGGTTGGGTCGGGTAGGCTTAGGGTTTGAATTAATGGGCTGATGGGCTGATGGGCTGATATGGTTGCTGGGTTGAGTAGGGTTAGGTATAAATATTTAAATTAATTTGAATGTTGGGTTAATAGGGCTGGAATTGGGTCTAATTACAAAAATAAATTGTTGGTCCTACTACTTAGACTATTAAAGTTATAATTTTAATAAAAACCATAACTTATTAAATAAGTTATTTATAATTCTTTATTCTTAATTATTATTACCTACTATTAGTTAATATAAGATAATTACTTATTACTTAATATTACTTAAATAATTGTAAAATGTTAACAGTTCATGGTATAAACTATTGTGCCTAATTTTTGAACCAGTAAGAATTTAATCTGAAGCCAAATCGAAACCATTTAATTTTTTTATGATATCATTGATTTGTTTTAGTAATTATTAATAATACTCCATATTGGTTAAAATCAGAAATAATTAATATTTATAATGAATATAATTCTTCATTGATAATGTTGGTAATTACGTATTCTAAGATTTAAAATGAGTACATGTATATAATATATAATTTAAGTTTTTTTAATAAAAACCGAAATAAATGAATTGTAATATTTTTCTTTTATTTTGCAGAAAATGTTGATTGTAGGTTCGACAATAACCATCCTTCTGGAATTGTGGGAATAAGTTGCAGTTCTTCTAAATTCATAAGGTCATGTGCTAACGAAGGGACTCCTAATATTTTGGTAGACAGAACAAATGGTATTTACTATTTCTTTTAATTTAATACTACTTTGTGTACAATTACAAATATGCATGCAAGTATCATTGAATATTTATATTTATATCAATTTATTATTATTTGAAAAAAAAAACATTGTTTTTTTCTGTTTAAAAAAATAAAAATTATGTTTGAATGTGTATTGTACTATTATATTATTATTGTGAAAGTATGGTAAATTGTTGATTATCAGTGTCCTTTTTGACTAATTAAATAAACTAAATAAATGAAATATATAAATAAATAAAAATAATTAATTAATTAAATAATTAAATAAGAGATACATGAAATGCTTTTTCATTTTGATAATTAATGAGTTAATTTCTTTTATCAAAATGTTATCAATTATCTTAATTAACAATTTTTATTTAAATTTAAATATTAATTTTAATTTTTTAATACAGTTAATATTTGTGTTCTTGCTTTATAATATATGTATTAAAATAAAATAGTCTATATATATATATTTATAAAATATAAATATATTTATATTTGTTGTATTATGCGAATTCATTATTTTAAAATGAGAATTGCAGTGTTGCAGTCTCCGTTTAACCCTTCTATAATAGTGAGCACACAAAATGTGAATGACATATCCTGCATTTGTGGAATACAACGTCCTACTGGTATTGTGCCACAAGTTCCATTATCTGACATTGAGGATGCACTTCCATTAGAAATGAACGTTGGTGAAGGTGAGAAAATAGTTCAATGCATTTCCTCACGCATGATAAACACATCTTCATTAACCTTCTATTAGTTTTGTAGATATAATCAGCAGTGAATATTGGGACATTGGTGATCTCAATTACAATTGTGAACATTGTGGGGCATTGTTTTGGTATGATGAAAGATTGGTGCGAAGTTCTACTAAAACAAGCCCTAAGTATTCTCTATGTTGCGGTCAAGGGAAGAT
Organism: Cuscuta europaea; assembly: GCA_945859875.1. Lineage (NCBI taxonomy): Eukaryota > Viridiplantae > Streptophyta > Magnoliopsida > Solanales > Convolvulaceae > Cuscuta > Cuscuta europaea. The sequence goes on along the minus strand of CAMAPE010000054.1, from coordinate 4,162,021 downwards.
CCAATTACCACCACACAAAGAGCCTCCAAAAGAGTTGTGTGATTTGATGAATGACACAGATCAAAAATCCAAACACTTTCAGGATAATATTCGATCATACAATAGTATGTTTTCTTTCACATCAATGGGCGGAAGGGTTGATCAAACAATCAATAAGGGTGGGTCACCTCCAGCTTTTAAACTTGGCGGTCAAAACTATCATCTCATTGTGAGTTTGTTGCCCGAGGAAGGAAATGTACCCAAGTTTGCGCAATTGTATATCTATGACACGCAGCATGAAGATGCTAATCGCCTGACCTCAGTGGGGTAATAACCTAATGCAAGACAATTTTTGTTTTCATTTTCATTATGTCATTATCCTAAACAATGTTGTACTTTGCTTCTCCAACATTAGGGATAATGAACGAAAGAACAAATTGCATGCTGATATTGTCTCTACCCTAAGGCAAATGTTGGATCAACATAACGTTTTGGTCAAGTCTTTTAGGATGGTTAGAGATAAGATTGCAGAATGTGGACATTCTAATGTTAACTTGAAGTTAATTGGCCGGAGAGGTAGAGATGCTAGAACATACAATTTGCCTACGGTGTCTGAAGTTGCGGCTTTGATAGTTGGTGACTTTGATGAATCTTTGAGGCAAAGAGACATAATGGTGGAAACTCAAGGGGGTGTTTTGAAACGAATCAATGAGTTGAATCCTGCTTATTTGGGGCTTCAGTATCCACTACTGTTTCCTTATGGTGAAGATGGTTATAGAGAGGATGTAAGTTTTTCAGATTCTAATAGTAGCAGCACTAAAGGTCGCCGAAGTGTTAGCATACGTGAATTCCTAGCATATCGATTACATGATCGTGGTATTGAGAATTCCTTTATACTCAAAGCTAGGAGATTGTTTCAACAATTTGTGGTAGACGGTTACACGATGGTTGAATCATCCAGACTCACTTATATAAGATTGCATCAAAAGCAATTAAGATGTGAAATGTATAAAGGCCTTTCCGAGGCGTTATTGAGTGCTGAACGAGATGCTTCTACCCAAGGAAAGAGAATAGTCCTACCACCGACATTTGTTGGAGGGGCCAGATACATGGTTCAAAACTATCAAGATGCAATGGCTATATGTCGATGGGCTGGATATCCAAATCTTTTCTTGACCTTCACTTGCAATCCTAAATGGCCTGAAATTGTTAGGTTCCTTTCAGAAAGGAATTTGAATCCTGAAGACCGGCCTGATATAATCTGTCGAGTATTCAAGATGAAGTTAGATGGATTGATCAAAGATCTCCGACAAAATAAAATCTTTGGTGATGTTAGAGCAGGTTTGAAATATATCTATTATAAATGGTTAATAAAGTAATTGTTCATCTTATATAATAAATGATTACAATGGCTGTTATTGTTTAATGCAGTTGTTTACACTATTGAGTTCCAAAAACGTGGCCTCCCACATGCCCATATATTGTTGTTCATGGGAAATGCAGACAAATTTCCCACTGCTACAGATATAGATCGAATTATATCGGCTGAAATTCCTGATGAGTCAAGTGATCCTGATTATTTTAATGCTGTGCGAATGCATATGATGCATGGACCGTGCGGGAGTGACGCAAAAAACGCCCCGTGCATGGTTAAGTCTAAATGTTCTAAACACTTTCCAAAGAAGTTCAATGTACAAACTAACATTGACGATGATGGTTATCCTAAGTACATGAGACGGGATGATGGCAAAACGATCGTGAAGAACCGTGTTCCACTTGACAACCGACATGTTGTTCCTCATAACAGGTATTTGTTGATGAAGTATGGTGCTCATCTTAATGTAGAGTGGTGTAACCAATCAAGGTCTATCAAGTATCTTTTCAAATATGTGAATAAAGGCCATGATCGCGTCACAGCTGCATTTTATGAGGCCGCAAATAAGGATGATTCAGAAAAGCCTGTGGATGAAATCAAATTGTACTATGATTGCCGATACATTTCACCATGTGAGGCAATGTGGCGTATATTAGGGTTTGAAATACAATATAAGAATCCATCGGTTGAGCGTTTGAGCTTTCACTTTCCTGATGAGCAGTATGTATATTTTGAAGACGAGGATGCGATGACAGATGTTGTACAACGTGAATCTGTTAAACAAAGCATGTTTCTGGCATGGATGAAGGCCAATGATCAGTATGAAGAGGCTAAAAATTTAACTTATGCTGAATTCCCTCAGAAATTTGTTTGGAAACCTAAAACAAGGGAATTTGTTCCTCGCAAAAGGGGTTTTGCTTTGGGTCGAGTGGCATATGTTCCACCAGGATCAGGAGAATCTTATTACATGCGATGTATCCTCAATTTAAAGCGTGGTGCTACGTGTTTCGCTGATTTACGGACTGTTGACGGAGTTTGTTATGATTCATATCGTGACACATGTTACGCATTGGGTTTGTTGGACGATGATCGAGAGTACGTCGAAGGTTTTACGGAGAGTAGTTTTTGGGCTTCAGCATGGGGACTAAGAGTTCTATTTGTCACATTGTTATTAGCAGATACAATGAGTAGACCTGAATACGTTTGGGAGAAATGTTGGAATTTCATGTCTGATGACATTCTACTGAGACATCGACGAGCTTTGCTACATCTAGGTTATTAAAACATAATTTATTTTTTCATCCGATTTATGTTTGTAAAATGTTAAATAAAACTTTTGTGGAATTGAATGAAAACTATTTGTTATTGTAGAATTAATGTTGACGGAAGACGAAATCAAGAATTATGCATTGCTTGAAATCGAAACAATGTTGAGGACTCGGGGAAGAAGCCTAAGGGACTACCCATCAATGCCATTCCCTAAGTGCAGTAACGCAACAATGTTTCATAACAGATTTATTTTTGATGAGTTACAATATGATCATGCCGAGATGCGTGAACAACATGAAAAATGCATGGAGAGTTTGAATGAGCAACAAAGTGAAGTGTACAAGACTATTATGGAATCCATTGAAGAGAACAAGGGTGGAGTGTTCTTTGTATATGGGTACGGGGGTACAGGAAAAACGTTTATTTGGAAAACGTTGTCAGCAGCTTTGAGGTCAAACGGTGAAATTGTTTTAAATGTGGCCTCAAGTGGGATTGCTTCATTATTATTGCCTGGTGGAAGAACTGCTCACTCACGTTTTGCAATACCAATCAACCCAACCGAGCATTCAACATGCAACATCAAACAAAACAGTCCACTAGCCCAATTAATAATTAGGTCTAAACTTATTATTTGGGATGAGGCACCGATGATGCATAAATTTTGTTTTGAAGCTTTGGACAGAAGTATGCGTGACATTCTCAGGGTTGTTGATTCTCGAAATAATGATAAGCCGTTTGGAGGAAAAACTATTGTCTTTGGAGGAGACTTTAGACAAATCTTACCGGTGATTGCCAAAGGTACAAGACAAGACATAGTTAATGCCACAATTAATTCTTCATACATATGGCAAGATTGCATTGTTTTACGCTTAACAAAGAACATGAGACTACAATCGTTAAGTGACGATCATGATTATGCCGACTTGGTTGAGTTTGCGGAGTGGGTAGCAAGTTTGGGAGATGGAACATCAGGTGGTGAAAATGATGGATGTGCTGATATACAAATACCAAGTGACATTTTGCTTCAAAGTGATGAAGACTTTATTGCAACTATTGTACGTAGTACGTATCCTCATTTTGAAGCTATGCCTACTAACCCGTCGTTCCTAAAAGAACGTGCTATTTTGGCCCCGATGCTTGATGTTGTTGACTCAATTAATGAGTACATGACTGCATTGAATGTTACAGAGGAATGTAGGACATATTTGAGTTCTGATAGCATTTGCAAATCTGACTCTAATTGTGATATTTTGGCTGATTTGCATACACCCGAGTTCTTGAATAAGATACGTGCTTCCGGTGTTCCAAATCATGAGTTGACTCTAAAGGTAGGTACTCCGGTTATGCTTCTGAGGAACATTGATCATTCCATGGGCTTATGCAATGGAACGAGGTTAATAATTACAAGGCTTGGAAATCATGTTCTTGGAGCTACAATTTTAGGAGGAAAATTTGATGGTCAAGAAGTAGTCATACCGAGATTGACATTAACACCTTCAGATGCAAGAATACCATTCAAGTTCCAAAGAAGGCAATTTCCAATCATGGTCTCTTATGCGATGACTATAAACAAGAGTCAGGGACAATCTCTAACACATGTTGGACTTTTACTAAAAAAAACGTGCTTCACTCATGGTCAACTTTACGTTGCAGCGTCAAGAGTTACCAATCGCAAAGGCTTGAAAATATTGATTTGTGATGAAGATGGCAAACAAATCGATCATACTACTAATGTTGTTTACAAAGAAGTCTTTCATAATTTATAGTTTCACAATGAACACTTATTAGTTTCATCAGCACTTTATACTTTGAAATGTTATCTCTCTCATAATACTTTATACAAAGAAGTCTTTCATATTACTTCACTTTATTATGAGTTCAATTATTTAAGCGCTTTTATAATAAAATTCTTAAACACAGAGTAGTAAAATTTCATCCGCGCATCACGCGGGTGAGAATCTAGTAATTATTCAAAAAAAAAAAAACAATATCCATGAGCATTATTTAAATTGTTTTCAAAACAGAAACGGAAGAAGCACGAACTACGTCTTCTTCCTTTAATCTTCCCGAAGAAACGGGCGGTGGCAGCAACCTTCAAGTTCTACCTGAAACTGTGAGGTGGCCTCCCCCGTGAAGGGGAGATCAGTACTTGGAAATATTTGACAAGTACAATAGCAACTATACTAAGTATAATTGATGTTTCAATTTATAAGACCCTCAACTCAGGGTGATATTATATTATAGGCCATAACCCTCGGTTACCCCTTTTTCTTGTAACTGTACTTACTTTATATAGAGTCAAGTCGTCAGCCCGTGGGCCCATATTCATTTAGAATTCATTATTTTCTTTCCTCCGTGACTGCATGTCACGATAACCCCGTAGGGTCCCATCGAGCCCTGATTTTATAGCAAGGGCTCGGCCCAACTACATTTCTATAAAATCCTCTAACTCAATTTAACGCATTAAAATTGTATGGCAAGGGCTCGGCCCAACTACGTTTCCATACCAACCATAACTTCGTGGCAAGGGCTCGGCCCAACTACGTTTCCACGGAGATCACATATACATGGCAAGGGCTCGGCCCAACTACGTTTCCATGCTAATCACAATACATGGCAAGGGCTCGGCCCAACTACATTTCCATGCAATCCTAGAGTCCAACTCTACTTTATTTTCATAGTCCAATTCTCAAGCAAATCCTATGCCTAGAATCAATTCACTTGGGTAGCCTTTAGGCCTACCCCTACCACACCTTAGTGTTCATACAATTCAACCTTAAAGTATCTCTTAAGACTACTTAAGGCATACCCATTTACAATCCTATCTCTTAGGATTAAATCTATCATTTATTTATATAAATCTCTCGACTAGTATTCCAACACTAGTCGGATAATCTTAGAACCGCCAAGTTCTTAACTCATAGCCAATTAATTCATCTCAATTGATTTTCCAATCCAAATATAATTTAACCCAAATATCCAAAATATCACTTTTAACCATTCATGAATTTCATACATGAAGTAAAAGTATATTTTATCACAATATTATCATAGTTAATCTCATCATCATACCATCACTTTCATATCACATAATCATACACAATTTACTCTAAATTTGTATATCATGCTTCACTTTTTCACATGCAATAGTATTTTCATTTAGGCATTATTATTCATTAATAATCCATGAAAATCACATTTAATAACTTAGGTAATCTTACGAAATTAACCCAACAATTATAAGCAATATAGTCAGCCATCCTCACCTCGTGATGTGCTACAATAGTTGCCTTTGTTAAGCCCCTCGATCAATCCCCGTTCTAGGCCGATTGAAAGTGGAAAATTGGACTGCTGGGCAAAAGCCGGGCGGCTTTCACGAAAGCCGGGCAGCTTTCGTAGTCTGCAATTGCGAATAGCTTGTTTAGAGTGGCGGTTTCCAGCGATTTCGACTCATATCGATTGGCCAACCCTCCTAAGTTAATTACCACCACTTTATATCAATATTCTACACTTTTAAACGTGTAGAACTCATGATTTAATCCACCATATGATTTCTTAAAAATCATACACAATAAAACTAGTTAAAAGAGTAGAAATTGTGTTCTTACCCCCTTCTTCTAGCTTTTCCTCTTGGATTTCCCTTCCTTCTTGCTTTCTTTGAGCTTGGTCTTGATGAGGAGCCTCCCTAGAGTTCCCTCTCTATGCTCTGTCCGAATGTCATATGCTAGGGGGGAGTACCTTCTCCCAATCAATAGCAAAGAGGACAAATAGGACATGGAGGCATGGGCTTTTGTCTCAATGAGACTTCCCACCTCACATTCGTATTATTCACATGCATCCACCCTCATTCCCATTATTTGGTCAATCTGAGCATCTAAAAACGTGGGGTGGCCCCCCTTTATGTGGGAGGTCATCCCATTATGTCCCGGTGTGTACAATCGGCCCCGAAAATTGTATTTCTTGGACTGTTTTAATTATATTTTATTTTATCGGGTCGGATAAAATATATCACACGTTTCTAATAATTATGGGCCTTTAGAATAGATGTACATTCCCCAACATTCATCTGGGAGTCTCCGAAATTCATTTCGGGCTGTTATCCGATAAATTACCAATACCGATAATTGGGCCTCGTTTGACCCACAGGTCAACTCCATGCCCTTTCAATGGCCCAACTAAAATATCCACCACCATATACATATTATCTATACCAAGATGAATATAATATGTGGTTCAAGAATTATCGGCCGGCCCCCGCTCCCGCTGTGGGCCCCACATGCAATTTACTATTCACGTAAAAGAAATAATAAAATTTAACAATTACGTAAATCCATAAATCATCTTTCAAGGTTTATTACATGATTTACTAAAAGTAAATATGCTTGGGGACGGTGCTACATGTATAGAGTTAAGCAGTGACGACGTGAACCCCTTAGAGACTATTTGCATAGGTTCAACCAAAGAAAGGTGTCTTATGGATAGTGTACCCGGGGGGTAGCTTATCTGAGGGATATTATAATGAATATCAAGAGAGAGATCAGAGAAACAAATAAGAGAGAGTGATTGTGTGTTCAATATATGAATAATGTGTCGATTACAATGGAAGAATGGCTGCTATTTATAACAGCCATAAATGTTAAGTCCAATCAGCGAGGGTACACGTGTCAAGCAACCAACGATGGAGGGTCAATTCAGCCATGGTGGCACCGACATAGCATGTGGTCTCATTTAATGCGGTGGTTTAATTTGGGTGTGACGTTCGCATTCAATGAAGCAATCCAATGCATGTGGAGGGGAGATCCTGTCGAGGAGAGTGCCCTCGGTTACATGCACCTAGGGGCCCCTTGTACCGAAGGCTATGTATGAGCTGAAGGCTGTGTATATGCCGAAGGCTGTAAATACCGAGGGGTGCACGTAACCTCAGCCTGAATTTCCCAGTGACATTAGTCGCCCAAGTGTAACTGTTTGCCGAATGTGTGGCCTTCGGCCATGGGACCGAAGGCAGTAACTTGTTGCAGTATGAGCTGTCCGGAGTCTTGTTTGCTGTATTTGGGCCGCTTGGGCATGTTGGGTCTGGCTGTGGTAGTGGAAGTATGTGGGATGGGGGTTCCTGGGCCATATACTCCATCAGTGTCAATTCCAAGATGCGATATCTCCATAACTGTTGAGGAGTACATGAGAGGTTTGTTCGAGGATTCAGAACTATATCGAGAGTTAACAAAATATCATAGTCGATCCTTCAAAGACGTCCAAGCGAAGACACTATCAACAATGGATGATGACAATGTGTTGCATAGAGGGATTTTCATGTCCTCTAAGCATGAGTGAAAACACCATCAAATCTCTACAAATGAAGCCTTACAGAACATCGAAAAATAAATGTCGAAGCTTAAATAATTATAAGGGAAAAAGGGGTTTTCATGTCTTCTAAACATGAGTGAAGACATCATCGATTGTCTATAACGGTTTGACCAAAACTATTCAAAAAGATATGCTTCAAAAGCATAACATAAAACAATGAGAAACTTCAAAGCAAAAGTAAGCGACAGGAATGACATTGACACTAATTTTAAACATTCATGTTTAAGTTGAATGTCATTATCACAATTTTTGAGGAAAGAAGATAAGGTCTCAGCCACGTTTCGTTAGATGGATGACGGATTGACGTGTTTGTTTCATCATACGGATGACAAATTAACATGCACAATAATCAAGGATGCGAAAAACAAGTTTTTTTTCAAAATTTTGAAAAGTTGATGTTTAACGGCTTGAGATGTGCACCCATATGCCTCAACTTCCCTAAAGAGGCAATTGTTAGAGCATATATATGATGATTTGATTTTACATTTATGGGAATTGATCATAAAAGTTAATGGTACTTTTGTATGTATTAATAAGACAATTAATGTAATTAAGGAGAAAGTGGCACTGTTTAGACATTGTTTGACACTGTTTGACACTGTGTAGTATTGTTTTGCATCGTTTTGTATACCAAATAAGGAAATATGACTTTTTTAGGGATGATCCCAAAAGAAAATTGAGACTTTTAAATAGGGACATATGAAGTAATAAAGAAGCATAGAAAATTTAATAAGTCATTTATGTAGTACGGAGTATCATATTTCTAATGCAAAATATATTGAATCTTTGACTATATTGTAAATAAAAATTAGTTCAAATAGGACTAAAACTATGGCAAAAACCTAAAATAGGACTTGCTATGTTTTTATTCCAAAATAGGACCATATGAGTCCTATTGGAAACATACCTATTTTTGCATTCCATTCTTACCCTTCCATTAAATATGAATTAAAAATAGTCAAAAGCTATAATTAAATGTTTAATTCATAATAAATTCGAAAAAAATTCAATAATTCGTAGAAATATAATTAAAAAATTTATAAAATTTTTATAAAATAAAAAATTCAAAAACTTTTTTTTTTAAAAATAATTTTATTTTTAAAAAAATTAATAAAAAATAGTAAAACTCCGTAAAAAAAATTTTTAAAAAAATATGGATGCCTTTCCCACCGCCTGTACTACCTCCCACCACCACCTCCTCCGGCCGATGAAAAAAATGCCATTTTCCCAGAAAAATGCCATTTTTTTCTGAAAATGCCAAAAAAGTGGCATATTTCTCTTTTCGAATTCCAACATTTTCATTTTTTCTGCCATAAATATGGCATTCGTAATGAACTTGACATTTTTTTCCCCTGGTGACTGGAGGTGGTGGTGCTGAGGCGGCAGAGGCGGCGGCATTTTTTTTTTGAGTTTTTATTTTTTTTTTATTTTTTTTAATTTTTTTAATTTTTTGAAAAAAAAATTAATTAAATTTTTAATATCGAAATGTTTTTCTTAATTTTTTGGTATTTTTTACGAATTTTTATTATTTTTTATTATTTTATTAGGAATTAAAACATTTTAATAGCTATAAGGGTATAATTGTCCAAGGTACACATAATTAGTCTTATGCAAACATAGTTTATTTTTTGGTCCTATTTGTGAAAAGTGAATGACTTTTAGTCCTATTTTGATAATTAACTCTATTGTAAATGGTGGAAACTGGAAAGTTTGGGTATAAGCCAATGAATTTTTAAAATAAAAACTAGACAGAATTTTACTCTTTACTATTTTAGGCTAAAGAAAAAATTCTGCCCCTTCACCGTAATCCATCCCTCCATGGATCCGTCCCTGCATTCTTCCATCCAAATTCTTCCATATCATCAAATCAATTATACCTTTGTAAGGGCCATTCGCCAGTTCGCCCTCATATTTATGGAAGCTTGATCCCTCATCGCTGCACCTTCTTTCTTCTTCCAACGAGCCAAATAAGGTAAATCTCATACACAGATCTCAAGGTCGATGTGTAGTATACATTCACTGTGAAACAGTTAATACTGATTATGCTATGGAAACTGCACTCAATCATCAATTCTAAACATCCCCATAATCACACCTATATGTAGCCAAGTGTCCAAAAATATGTGCATACAAGGTGATCGATCAATTGACCAGGCCACACGTGCCAAGAAGTTGTTGTTTGTAATATGTACTTTTGTAAGACTAAGAGATTACATGCAATAGGGTTGCAAAAATGCTTGGACTGTCTCTATAATCATTGGATTTGTCACCAATCTTTTGAACCTTATATTAACAATTTTTATCTTTCAATTCTTTAATTTTTTGGTAAATCTCTCAATTCTTTATTTGATAATTCTTGTGGTTTTAGTTTTTTTTTTTGAAAAAAATCTTCATTCTTATATATTAGGGAGCCAGAGAATTACTCTAACTTGAAGTGGATAGCTATATGATTTTGCTCTATACAATTCACGGGTTATACATGTTCACAAACGATAAAAGGCAGGAAGAGCGTACCGGCAAATATGGGACTCCTAGGGTGCAATACCTTCAGGTCGGCCCCGATTCTCAATTCATTTGACATCTTTTATTATCATTTACTAGCCCTCCTCCATATTTGATATTTCCCCAATATAATGTTCTTCCACCTTGCTCCAGGAGCTGGTGTCTCGGTTCCAAAATGCATCTGATGAAGGTAATGTGTTTTGGCAGATTAATTCCCATTTTTGAGAAAATCACAATGAATATGATAAAATATATGCTCATTCGCTAAATATGACTACCGAGGTTTTCCCCTATTTTGATGGTGTCTCCCATGTATGCAAGGAATTATGATAACCGTTTTATTGTTTTTTCCTCCTTTTCATCTTTTTCTAAAACTACTCCTACCTCACATGTCAAGTCTTTTGTATGGTAAGAGTTCTGCTTTATTATTCATACATTACATGCTAAACTTTATTAGTTATATATTAGGAATCGATAATTGTTTTAGTATATATAGGTAATTTTTTCTTTTTATATATGTTTTAAACAGTAATTCTTAATTTTAGAACAGTAATTATTAACTGATAGGTAGACTTTTCCTACCCCTATGCACAAAACTGCTCTTTAAGTGCTTGATGAATTGCTACAGTGAAGCGGCCTAATAGCAAATGAATTCTTGATTTCATTATCACAGTTACTGTCTTCTTCTAAATCATTCAGCATTTCCAATTTGCACTTCAAGAAATTTCTTTGTTTGGTGTGAGAGCATTACTAATGAATGTGGTTCCTAACATTACTAATATGTTTCACCTGTCTTAAGATTGAGTTTTTAGTCTTGTGATATGATCTTGTTATTTATTTATTTATTTATTTATTTATTTATTTATTTATTTATTTATTATTTATTTATTACTCTATTATTATTATTACAGAAACAAAAGAGCAGGTAGTGGCTAATTTGGCAAACTTTGCGTATGATCCATTCAATTATACTTTTTTGCGCCAGGTTCGAATTCTTATATGGTTTACTTTTGGTGATCAATTAGTTATTTTTTTTTGCTAACAGTCATTTTTTAAACAGCTTAATATTATAGAGCTTTTTCTGGATTGTATAACTGAACCTAACGCGAAGCTTGTTGAATTTGGTATTGGAGGAATCTGTAATTGCTCTGCAGGTAATGATATTCGTGTTAGTCTTTTATCGTTTTTGTTCTTTTTGCATCAGGGAAAGATACATAGTGTTTTTTTTTATACTACATATAATTTACTAAAATTATATGTAATGATATTTGTAAGTGCAATTTTTGACGCGGTTTTCACTATGGGTCATCCGGAAACAGTCTCTCTGTGCTTTAGTACAGGGGTAAGACTGCGTACATCCGATCCCCCTTACCCGCCTTTGCGGCACTGGGGTAATGATAATGATGATATAATTTGCTAAAAATGTCTTTAAAATGTTTGTTTACTTCATTTTTGGAATATTACTCTTGCTGTACAGCTAAGGAGGCCTTTGAATTTAGTGTTTTGGAGGGGAAAGCTTTAAATGGTTCAGTCTATATCTTCAGTAGAAAAAATGTCTAGAACGAATAAAAGGTGATTGAATTGTTATAGAATCACCTATTATGTTAATCTTCTACTCCATGATTTTTTTGTCAAATAAAAACCAAGGTATAGAGAAACCCCCCAAGGCTATCTACTCCATCCAAACAAAGCCTTAGGGTCTACTTGGAATTTGTATGGAAGGTTTTGGAGGGGAAGTAGTCAGTGGGGTTAATATGTAACTCTATTTTATTTATGGTTACAACATTTCTATAACATTATTAGCAGGTTATTGAAATATTATATGATCACCTATGATGTTATTCCTCCGGTATTTGTAATATCTCAAACATATATCAAGATGTAGACGTAGTCCTCCAAAACCTCCAAATACTCTCCATCCAAACTGAGATCCTAATAGGTAACTCATTGAGTGTGCACATCTCATGTGCTGCAGTTTTTTTACACAGATCCAGCAAATGCTGCGCTTGTCACTCAAAGTGGTGGGATTCCGCTGGTCATACAATGCCTATCAAGTCCTGTTCGAAACACGGTAAAAAGATCATGTTTTTGTTGTTAAAACAATGGGTGTTGCTATACCACATAAAATTCTAGCAGAAAATTTTCCACCTTTGACCACCCAAGAATTGAGATATTTTACTTTTGGTTTTTATCCACTTTTGTTCTTTTGGATCACTTATGCAAACAATTTCAGAACAAGTTTTACTGATTTCGTCTGATAAGTGACTGGAAATCCATACTCTACACCAAAAGTGAAAGATTGGAAGTTTAAATAAAAAAGGGCGCTTGCCCATTTATCAGATTGACCGAAAGAGCATTTTATCACTACCATCCGTTACTTTCATGAGTTTCATCTATGCCCATTCTTCAAAAAGAACATGCTTAAGCTCATTTGGCATTCCGACATGGCATGACTTAAGTGAGGTATCATTTTCCATCAGATGAACAAAAGAATAGTTTCATTTAGAAATCAAAAACCTATTTTTAATAAAAAACGGTCACACTCAATTATTTAACCAAAAATTTGACTCTTAAAGTGTGGACAAAGATTATTAATGAGCTACCGTTAGATTGTTTCTGCCAATGTTTCTGTTCAGAAAATAATTATAAATGAAACAATACTATTGTTCATCTAATGGAGGAGGAGGACACCAACTCACATAACATAATTCCAAAATAGCTAGCTAAAGCACGTGTCTTGCAGAGCAAAGGTTATAATATTTGATTAATACAACAACATCCAAGCCTTAATCCCAAAAGAATTTGGGGTCTGCTAACATGAATCGATCTATGATATCGATGCCAAACAGAGAGACAGACAAGGAGGGGGAAAAAGTAAGATAAAACGGATAAAATAAAGATAAATAAATATAAGATAACAATAACATAAGAATATAAGAAAGAAAAGATAGAAAGATAAAAGAGCATAAAAAAACTAGAAGATAAAAATAACATTAAAATATAAAAAGATAAAGAAGATAAACGATAAAAGAAAAGAGAGAGGAAATGTAGAAAAGACATCAATCGTTCACACGGATGTGCGCCCTCCACTTTGCTCTCTCCAAAGACATACTCTCATGAGAGAGTATAAATATGAGTAGCATACATCACGATCGTTAGTGTTGAAGTATAGAGCCTAGTGAGATTAGCTAAAAGCCTACAATATTTATCAATAGAAATACCATATCAACTAATAATGAATACTCCATCCCAAATTTAGCTTCACATTCCTCTCAAAGTTATCCTCTCATTTCCTATTAAAGGAAAGAGTTATGTGGTTGATACTATGAAGCACGGAAACTCCCCGGGGTTCATGTTTCCCCATTTCGGAAACTTAGGTGCGTGTCGGAAATTCAGAAACTTCAAATTCCTGTTTTGGGAGCGTTTCCAAAATTAAGAAGAATTGGGAAACCTGTTTCCCTAAAAAGTAGTGTTTCAAAAACTTTAGGTTCCATTTTTTCTTTTCGATGGTATTTTTTGTTGGAAAATAGTGTCTTTTTTAAACAACTTAGTGAACTTTTATGTGATTTTTTCTAGCAACATTGTGATATTTCATAACTCAATGCATTGCTAGAAATTTATTGCATTTTATGTTTAATTATGTAATATCATGTAATAAGTTTGATATTTAAACATGTAGACTGCAATGGAAGAACTTGCATGAAAATTTAATAGACTATGACTAAAACATAATGATTTTCCCAAAAAAATATAGAGGTATTTACCTAAATAGGAGTAAATCCACTTTTAATTGCCAAAATAGGACTAAAGTCTAAAAATTTCCTATACAGGACTAATAATCTGTAATTGGACAAAAACGCCCTTGATGCTTGGAAGTGATACTGCTGGGACCAGAACACAGGACCACCGTCTCTCGCGGTCGCCGCCCCGCTGCCGGTCTCCTGTCACCGCCGGCAGCCCCCGGCCGCTGCCCCCGCCTCAAAACTGATTGTCGTAGTAGATCCGGAAACAGCCGCTACAGATCTGACCACCGCCGGTATGGATCTGGCCGTCACCAACTCGCCGGCAGCCAGCCCTGTAGATCCGACCGCTGTCACCGCAAATCCGTCCTCCGCCGCTGTAGATCCGGCCTCAGCCGGTGCAGATCCAGCTCTCGCCGCCGCTAATGCCAACATTTTAGTTAGAATGTCAAACACGGATTGGGAATGCCATCTTAATGGCATTTTGAATGGAAAATGCGAAATTTTGGAAGAGTACGAATGCCATTTTGATGACATTTTCAGATCTAACTTGGCATTTTGAATAAACAAAAAGAAATAGAGCATCTCAATACTTTCAAATAGCACCTGCACCAGAGAAGAAAGAACCAAGAAGAGGAGACGAAAGATGAGCAAAGGTTCGTGACTATGCACCTCCAAGCTCGCCGTTCGCGGATGGCCGTTCACGGCTGGTCGTTGCCATTTTGATGGCATTTTCAGACATTAACTTGGCATTCAGTAACAAACAAAGAAGAAACGAACCAGAACAATCATAGAAGTGATGCCGATCTACAGAGAAGAAAAGTCGATCTCCGACAGCGGCGGCGGTGGACTTCACGACGACGGCGATGGACTTCGCGACAGCGATGACTATCACTGGGCTTCTAGGTTCGTTGTTCCTATGTGAAGTGGAAGGAGAAGATGTGCAGGTGTGCAGGGGAGGGTGAAGAAGTGCTCAGATCTGCAGGGGAGGGAGAAGAAATACGCAGGGGAGGGGATGCGATGGTGTGGCGTAGGGAAATCAAATTAAGGAGGAAGAAAAATAAGGGTAAATGGGTAATCTTGTCCTATTTGGGGAATAAAAATTTACAGTCCTATTTAGGAATTTTAGGAACAATTTAGTCCCATTTGAGGCAATAATTCAAAAAATATATTATAAAAACAGTGTGGTTAAACATAAATAATGAGACTACAATACAATTTCATGTTTTCAATGACCTACAACAGAAAACATGTGGTGCATTTGCTGGAAGCACTATCACTTCCATTATCGTCAGTATCACTAGTCTTCCCGCCGGTGTCATTGCCTTCTCATCATCATCATCATCATCATCATCATCATCATCTTTGGCATCACTACTCTTCCCATTTGCTTCACTTCTCTTCCCACTAGCTTCATCGTCTTTGTCTTCGGCATCACTGTTCTTCCCACCAGCATCACTCCTCTGCCCACTGGCATCTCTGCCCTTCCCACCGTGCCATGCTCTTCCCTTTGGTGTCACTTCTCTTCCCACGGTGTCACTGATTTTCCCACCGTCATTCACTCAATGTCCTTCCTCACCCAATCCTGATTTCACGAATCCATAAAAAACTGATGACAATCATGGATGGTAAATGAGGGTAATGTCTTACCAATAAGGGAGGCATGAGAAAAGGGGCGGTGAACTGAAGAGAGGAACAAGCTGCGGCTCTGTAGTACCCAGTTGTTGATGAAGGTGAGAACATACGGCCGGCTGAGTAAGTATATGATAAACATTCTGATTATATTAATTTGGTAAGAGGGCATATTGGTCCATGGAAACAAACTATCATCATAATCATATCATCATTACCCCAGTGCCGCAAAGGCTCCCACCTACGGTGGGTTAAGGGGGGTCGGATGTACGCAGTCCTACCCCTGTACTAAATTACAAAGAGACTGTTTCCGAATGAACCATAGTGAAAATCGCATCGAAAAATACATGGACTGACGGTTGCTTCACATTAAAGAAGCGCAGACAGTTTAGTGAGCCATTTTGCTTTATTCCATCATATTCTCAAGCCAAAAAATAGTGAATCTTTGGCTCCATTGCAAATGATGAAATGACATGGAAACAAACTATATATTTATTAATTATTAAACTTTTGTAAGTAATACTAAATTAGTATTAATACAAGAAAAAAACTAATAAGTTCATAGTTGATATTTAGAGAAAGAGGGGTACTTTTACTCATATCCTAGGTAAATATCTCGAAAATGTATATGTGCATGAAAAACGTTTAGGTTGATAGCTTTCCGTTTCACGCTTTCGTGCTACTTAGGTTGTTAGTTTTCTTTCCTTTCTAAATAAATTTCAACCAAATATTTTTACTCTCTTGATGTACATGAGTAAATACTACTCCTGATTAACAGTACATTCTCTTTGAAATATTGGCTAAAGTTCATTGTGTTTTAGATCATTTTGCCCAGATAAGAACTGTGGTCAAAGAGAAGTCTAGCGCTTGAGCTGGAATTTTTAGAGCATAGCTACATACAATTTTATATTTCATGTGATTAAAGGTTGCTTCCAGTATTGAATAATAACTGTGTATTCTAGAAGCTTCTCGTGCATGCTGTTAGGTTTTATGGACATGTAATATAAGTGAATTGGCAGGTATGTTATGGTCTTGGTGCATTGTATTACCTTTGCAATGAATTAAACAGGGAAGAAATCTTGAAGCCTGAAGTAGTAGATGTGATCAGAAGGTATGCTGCTGCCAGCGAAGTTAGTGCAAGTTTCAGTAATCTGGCTCAAGCTTTCTTGGATAAGTTTGTTTCAGACCGGATATGAAATGTGTGTATATGGTAACTAAGGTGGCCATATGAAAGTCTGTCTACACGTTCTGCATGCTTAGAGTAAGGTCTTTAAACCATATGGGATGTGGTTTCCTAGCTTAGAGAACGCTTTTGGCTGTAGATCTGGAAAAACAAAAGAATCAGCAAAGGTCAAGACCAGGCCTTTTTTTCAACTTAATCACCACAGATTTGTAGACCGTAGTAATGACAACAGGGACATAGAAGTCTCAAGGTTACGAGAATGAGATGCTATAGCCTGCCGGCCTTGAAAATCTATGGGCGAAACATGGGATAAACTTTTGGTCCGTTCAGCCCTACAAGCTAGAAACAGGGAAGTTTGAGGATAGTCAAAACTCAAAACTGGTCTCTAGTTATGTTGCAGGCACGGGGATTTAGATAAGACTATAATTAGTTGACAATTTCATGTGTGTGCAGTGCGCCTGTAAATAGATAAAAAACCATGCAGTTTCATCTTTGTCTTCAAACACAGTCCTCTTTTCTTTCATTTGTATGTTCAGTGCCACTTCGAATTAGGCATGACAAAGCGCCGTGTAGATGTGTCAATACTCAATACTATTATCCTATCTACTTCATTGTGTCCATGGGGCGGGCCATACCCCCCCAAATGTTTTGGGGTAGGGCGATCCTTAAAGGTCGAGTTTTTTGTCATGCTTACTTTGAATCATGGGCAGAAAATGAGCCGAACCACTTATTGACTTGTGGTTGAATTAAAAAAGTTACTTTCTCACCAGAGTTAACTTCATGCTACCTCTTGTTTTATCTTTACGGTAACAAACATGATTAAAAATTGCAAGCGTTGATAAGATTTTGGAGTTCATCTTAAAAATAAGAAATTTTATCAATCTGGAACCTGAAAGATAGACGAATTATCAATCCGAGACATGAAAGATGAAATGTATCGGTATAGGACTCGAAAGATGAAAAACTATCAATCTAGGACCTAACATTTCATAGGTTTTGATTTATTTAGTTTTTTATTAATTTCATTGCTAATATTTGGTGAAATGTTCTTCAAAGGTTTATTAGTTTAATAAAACTAAATATTATTTAAATTTTTTAAAATAAAAATAATAATAAAATTTATGAAAACTTAGGTCCTAAATTGTTATTTTTCAATCATTTAGGACCTAGATTGATAGTTTTTCATCATTCGGATCTTATATCGATACATTTCATATTTCAGCTCCCGAATTGATAGTTTTCTATCTTTCAGGAATTTTATCAATCTATGACGTGAAAGATAGACAAATTATCATTCCGGGACCTGAAAGATGAAATGTATCAGTATAGGACTCGAAAGATGAAAAACTATCAATCTAGGACCTAACATTTCATGGGTTTTGATTTATTTAGTTTTTTATTAATTCCATTGCTAATATTTGGTGAAATGTTCTTCACAAAAGTTTATTAGTTTAATAAAACTAAATATATATCATGTTATTTTTAGTTCACTATGATGTATATTGTTATAGGTTGAATGTAGCGAATCCCTTCATAACATTCAGGCAATACTTATGGATCAATTATACTAGTATGTTGAATCTATAATATACACAGTGAGATAAATTAAAGGTTGAATTTATAACTTAGTCAAGAGCTTCTTGATGAAGTAGTGAATTTATTATTTTTTTCACTTGAACAAAGACACTTTGTAGATGTGTATAACACAAAATATTACACACAAAATGTTAAATTTCTTGACAGTGAAGAAGTTTCATGACATCTATGAAAGAGGGGCTTTATAACAAAAGAAATAATCACATATTCATGACTAAAATAAAGATAGTTTACAAAAATATGACTAGAATAATAATGAAATCATAGTAACTTATGTTCAATTTTTAAACTTAAGTTATTATAACACTAGTAACTATTAGTCATATTTGTATAAATAAGTTTTATTTTAGTCATAATTTTTTATGGGTTTTTCAAAAATATTACAATTGAATTTCTCAACGTGAGTCGATTAGTTTGTTGTTTTTCTTACACGACAGGTGCTTCTCATTATAATCTTGAGGAGTTGGGTTATCCGGCGAATATGAGCAATATAGGGGGATCATTCAATTCTGTAATTTATCGGTCCTTTAACACATTATTACAATCCTCAATAAGATCCAATTACCAAGTGCTCCTATTTTAGAAGTCGAACGACACTGGATGCCTGTTTCAAATAGTACTAGTAATAGGGTGGGGCTCTTTTTGAAAATAAGCTTAAACTTAATCATACTCATAGGGTGGGGCTCTTTTTGTAGTAATAGTGGGCGGACCTCATGAGATGTAATGCCAGCGGGGGCATCGAAGAAGGCCGAAGGACCATTCAATGCATTAAGGGGCGTAGCAGCATCATTCCGGGACCTAGTAGTAGCGGCTGGCTGGGCCAGGCCCGACATTTAGACTAGACCAAACTGCTCTTTGTTTGAGCTGCTCTCAGGCATGCAGACAGAAGATCTAACTTGTGCTCGGATTGCAGACACATTCTTCTTCACTTCCCGTTGTTGAAGAACTCAGGAGAGTTCTAAGAGTGTGTTTTTAACATGGTTGAGGATAAGAAGAGTGGAAGTTAAACTGGTCCTTGGGGGGTGAAAACTGAGAAGTGCTCTCCTCTCTACATTATCCAATTTTTGGAAATCAATCAAATCCAACAAAAAACCTCTACAATCACTCATTTCTCATTTTCCTAACCTTAAATCTACCAATCGCCCTCCTAAGAGTTGATGGAATGATGGGATACTATAAATTAAGGTAACAGAATGAAAATATATAAATAAATCAAAGCATAAAGTGCCCCAAATCAAGAAATACAAGAAGCTCTATGACCTTCTGAAGCATTTTATTATGATACACTCTCCTATAAACTAAGACGCTGGATACAAGCTCTATTGAACATAATATGAGTAATAATATTTCAAATGGGCATGAATCAAGGAATTACTAACATGTTATAGTGCACTGAAATGGTAATCAAAATTCATACAATCATACACTCAGAGGAGTTGGAGGAAAGGCTTCAGTTTGAAGCTCCTTATGTTTCAGATACTCCTCCAAAATAGTAAGCCTAGCTGTCTCAAATGCAAAGTACCCCAAAGCCGAGAAGCAAGAGCTATGAAGCACTCTGGGCCCCATTCCACGCGTAAATCCCACCCATCCTTCTTCCTTGAGAATCTGCCTCAAGGTCGCCCACACCCCACTAACCATTGCAGCAGCAACCTTATTAGCAGCATCCCCAGGAACTTGTGTCATCAATCTAGTCTTGACCACATCCAATGGAGTTGTCAATGAAGCAGATATTGCCCCAGCCAATGCCCCACAGCACACACTATGGTATGGCTCCAATCTCGTCCTTTTTGTCTTCTTCAACAAGGCGGCCTTCAAATACTCGAAAGAAGAATAGTTAAGCACGCCAGCTGGTAAATTCCTCAACAATGTGGCGCTATAACCTGCATACAATCCCATGACACCATCATTTTCCAGAATCCTTAGTAAGACTTCCCAAGACCTGCCCTTTGCCCCAGCCTGCATCCTTTGTGTGATCAATTCTTTGGGCACCATTATTGCAGAAGAGATTATATTACCCATTGCACCAGCAGTTGGTGGGATGAGTAGCGGAGGGTACTGCGGGAATTTCGATAAAACCGACTTCCCGAATTCACAAGTCCCAAAGTAGACAGCAGAAGAAAACGTTGATCCGATCACCACAACTGAAACCCCTCGGTAGAACCCTAGAATTCCACTGTTCTCGAAGGTTTTGACAATGGCATCCATGGTGCCACTGTAAATTTCCGAAGCTCCCTTCGTCTGCAGCTTGGTTTTGATGGTGTCGAGAGGGTGAAGACAGACATACGTGAAGGCACCGGCAATGCCGCCTGCTGCGGCGCCGATTAGTGCTCTTTCGAGGACAGATAGATTCTTCAGGAGAGCTTGGACTCTAGGGGAGTGTTTGGGTGCTGATTTACGCCAATTCTGAGGGCTAGGGTTTGGAATATCAGGGGTTTTGAGTTGGGATTGAACGGCAAAGGAGGTTGAGGAGAAGCTGAGATGGGCGTTTGTGTTGCGGCAGTGAAGGCCTGCATTATTGGCGGGGATGAGGAGCGTGTTAAGATTGGTGAAGAGAGAATTGAAATCGGAAGAACAGTGGAACGGATCGGAGAGGAGTGGAATTGGCGAGCGGCCTCTTGGATCCTCCATAGCCATTGCTTTTCTAGTGGTGACCTGATAGCACAGTGACACAACACAACAACCTTTTTATAAGGGAAAAATAATTAAAATATCCCAAACTTTGAAGGGGTGTGAGATAAACACCCTAAATTTACATATGTAATTTAAATACCCCAAAATTTATATAAAAAGTTATTCTAGCACCATGGTCATGAATAATTTCTTTCAAGCTTGATAAATTTAGCATTCCTAAAGATACAATTAACATTCTAAGCTTCCATCGTAAAATAAATAGTATTACCCACCACTATATATAATTATAATGTTTTCAATTTTCTATTTTAAATTATGCATTTAACACCATAAATTTACATTTTTGAAAGGAATTACCCATAACCATGGTGTGAAAATAACTTTTTATATAAAGTTCGGGGTATTTAAATTACATATGAAAGTTCAGGGTGTTTATCTCACACCCCTTCAAAGTTTGGGGTATTTTAATTATTTTCCCCTTTTTATAAAGATGACACCCCATCCCTGAGAGTTCAACCCCGATCATATGGTACGTTGGGAGGAGGTAAATTGGACTATAATCTCAATCTGACAGATAGAGAGCGGAGTTCTGTCCCTGTTACTTGCAGAGGCCCTATGCATTTTTAGCATAATAACCCCTAATCGCAGTTGACGGGATTCGAACTCGAGACCTAATGCTTGTGGCATTCCCTTACTACCAGTTGAGCTACGCCCACATGTGATACTTGTAAACATTGTCTATGTAGCTTTCTGTGTACACGGGCGATTAGAAAGTGTATACATGAAATGCATACAAGTTATGTGTATAAATACCTTTTTGTTCTTTGGCATATTTAAGGAAGGCAACTGGTTTGTTGATGAAAGTGTAGAAAAAGTACCGAGTGATGCTATACAATTATGAAAAAAGAAAAAGAAGGGTAGTTAAGAATTTTTAAGGAATAATTTATCCTAAAAAGAAAATGTAACACTTTTAAAGGAAATTTTATGTACATTGAAAAAGTGTAAAGAACTTTGAGATAGGAAGGGAAGTACATTTTGTTGTTAAGAGGTCGAGTCTTTGCTGCATTAATTCAGCCTCTCAAACGCTTTCACCTATTTTATTTTTGAGAAATAAGTGTGACAATGTTATTTTTCACTTTTGAGAGATAGATGTGGTAAATGTGATATTGCACTTTATATTTACGTGCATTAGAAATGGCTAAACGAGAAAATAGTCAAAATAGTGAAAATGGTAGCCACACTTTCTTTCTTATTTTCTTTCAATCTTCTTTTATTCTAATCATTTAAAAGTGATTTTGATTGTTGCTTTCAGATTGTTCTCTATAATTCTTTCTGAGCATTATCTATAATTTCTTTGCTTATAAGAGTTGTGTGCTTATGTTTTCATCAATCATGAATTTAATTTTCTTCCTCACTAATCAGTCAATAGCGTTGGTTGTTTCCATCCTGCGAAACTCCAAAGAAATTACAACAATAACTTTTAAAATCCTCCTTGATGTTGGGGCTAAATGACATAGTGGACTTGATGAAGTTAACCGCCTGTCCAGAGTTATCCTCATACTCCTTCAAGATTTCCTTCACCGCAGTACATTCATTCGTATTAGCTTTAAAGAAAAGAAAACTATATCTGCGAAGAAAAGGTGGGATACCCGTGGGGCTCCTCTACAAACTGTCACCCTGTGAATATCTCCTCGTTTCTCAGCTTGTCTGATTAGAGCACTTAGGCCCTCCGCAACTAGAATAAATAGGTAGGGAGATATATGATCTCCTTGATGTAGCCCCCTACTCGGAACAATTGAATCAATTGAATTTCCTTTTTGATGGCTCGTCAAACCATACAATTTATATCGTACACCCGGGTGTAAATGTACACCTGATTTTTTTTGTAATATTTATTAACTTTAAGTCTTTCATTTAATGATTCTCTCATCTCTAACCCCTGAATGGCTGATCATCTTCCTCACCTAGTCATCCGCATAAAATCACGCAGATCGTCTTCCTCACTCAGTCATCCGCATAGAATCGCGTCGATCATCTTCCTCGCTCACCAGCGGGCTCTGCAGCAGCTCTGGATAACTCGACTCCTCTATTACGCCACACATCGGAGCTCTGGATAACTCGATTTCCTCTGTTACGCCACACACCTGAACTCCAAAAATGTTTCTTCTTTTGTTGCTAAAAATATCATCCGCAATTGTTGCGTTTTTCAGATCCTGCATCTTTCTTCATTTCCCTTTTAACTCACAACTTTAATGATTCAATTAATTGATTGTTCAGCTTTATATATTAATACTGAGCACATTAGAAATGAGTCTTATTTTAAACTCAAATGAGTAAAACGCCTAAATTGAATGAACATACACAAATGAGCTTTTGAATTTTTGAAAACTCATTTTGTAAGTTATGTATGTCCATTTAGTACCTCTGTTATTCTCATTTTAAAATGTTATATCAATGCATATTTCAAAAGTCTCATATTACATTAGATTCACATAGAAGTTGATTATAGACACGAGACCACAAATCATGATACTCAATCACACAATTCTAATGCTCAATAACAGAGTTTTGATGCTCAGTGAAAATGTCTTGATGCCTAATGAACAAAACTTACAATTTTCATATCAATGCTCATCTTGTAAGTTACATATGCTCATTTGTATATGTTTGATTCTCATTAAAAATTCATTAATGCTCATTTAACAGAAATCGTGGTTTTCATCGATCTCAATAGAGGAGGTTTGATGCTTAATGAAAATTTCATAGGAGTTGATTATAAATATAATTTAATAAGCTTTTATAAAAGAAAAAATAACAAAAAGAAAGTGAATTAGAAGTTATGAAGCAGAGATCACAATTCTGAATATTAGACTTCTAATACTCAATATAATAGGTCTGATGCTAATTAAAAGTTTATTAATGCTCATTCACCAGAAACCGTGATTTTCTTCTCAATAGCGGAGATTTGAGGTCCAAATAAAATATCGTGATGTTCAACTAACAAACATTACAATTTTCATATCAATGTGTACTTTGTAAGTTATTTATGCTCATTTAGTAATGATGTTATGCTCACTTTTAAAATGTCATATCAATGAATATTTCAAAAGTATCATATACATCAGACTCACATACTAAAATTAATAAGAGTGGATTATAGATATATTTTAATAAGTTTTTATAAAAGAAAAAATATGAAAAAAAATTAGAAGATATGAAGCAGAGACCGTAATACTCATTGTTAGCCTCCTAATACTCAACAATATATGTCAGATACTCACTAAAAGCACATCATTGCTCATTTAACGGAAATCGTGATTTTTCGCTTAAATTAAAAAAATGTCACCGAATTTGTTTGGCATGTATTAGTTATTGGGTTGTCTTTCTTAGTTGGGCCGGGTGTAAATACACTCGGATGTATGATATAGGCATTGCATCAAACCATTGATTTAAACATTTTCTGTACGGTAGAGTTTCTTTTGTTGGTTGTTGGTGAAATCGATCCTCTCTTTTCAGTGGCCGGTGAAGTTGGATCTTTTACATACTCCGTATAATTTTTTATTTGTCCTTTGAGGTAGAAGTGTAGCAAGGGTGTTAGACTAGACAATATTACTGTGGGGCTATCGATCTGGAAAGATTCGTAAGATCTTTTTCAATTTACGAAAGTTTTTACTTTGATTGAAATTTTCTGATATGTTTTAGCCTGATTTGTTTAAATCTGATCTGATTTAGTCTGAACAAGTGTGGTAGATACTCGGTCTATATGTATTTTACAACTGTCTAGTCTGGTATGTTTATGTTTGCTCTGGTATGTTTTGGTCTGTTGAAATTTGGTTTGGTCTGATTTGTTTAGGTCTTGTCTGTTGTGTTATGGTTTGTTTAAGTCTTCTTTGATTTTGTCAGTTTAAGTCTGATCTGATCTAGTCTGGAGACACAAACTAGTTCAAGTAAAAAAACATCCTATATCACCCATCGTAGTCCTAGACTATACGGAGTATCATTTAATAAATTAAATAGTTATTTGATTTTCAAAAAATGGCTAAACGAGTGTTCACAAGTCCCTACTTTCAACTTTTTTTTCACGCTCACAAGTCTGAAGTTCCTAGCTTTGACTGGCTAACCATCCTTATAATAAGAAGTTACTTTACACATTGTCTAATTAAGAGAATCCGATGTTTCATTTGGTTGGTGGTGAAGAATAATGTTCTCACAAACTTGGAAAGAATCAAACGACATATCTCAGAGGATGGTATTTGTCCGATCTGCAATGAAGAGGAGGAGACAGAAATTCATATGTTGAGAGACTGTAATTCTGCGGCAGATTGTTGGGAAAGGGCATTTGGTAACCTGGTTAGCGGAAGAGATGGGAATATGAGCACATCAGATTGGGTTCATAGCCACCATAATGGGGAATGGGTATGTGGGTTCATGCTGAACATATAGTTTTAAGGTGGAGCTGTGGGGTACCCGCACGAGTAGCTCAGTCGAATTGTGAAAGATTTGGATTAACGGATCAAGATTCGAATCCCCGCAGCGACCGGGTGGAGGTCACAGAACCTGAAATAAGGCTGAGCCTCTGATGCGCACGGATGTATGAGCCTACTTCTATTCTGCTGACTGAGTCACCGTGACTAACCTCTCCACCATCCTGTCGGGTCGGGATGAGAGATTCCACCTTTTGGATCAAAAGGTGGAGCTGTGACTCCTGTGAGTCTACGTCAAGGTCTTATCTTGATAAAATATCTTAATTTGAATAAGGTTGTTGTGGAGGTGGACTCTGAACGCATGATTAAAGCGGTGAAAAAAAATTATGGATTCTAAGTTTGGTTTTTTCTTTTCTTTCTTTCCGATGTATCTAAAAAAAATTGTCTAATTAAGAGGCCGGATTCACCTCTGGTTAGAGGATAGTCTTTTTTATTTTTATGTCGGGTTGTTCTTTTTGTTGGAAAATGGCCTTCAGTTATAATTTTATTATTTGGAAAAAGTTTAATGAGGTTTTGTAGAGTGAATGAATTGCCGTTTTATTGACTATAAATTAATACCCGATTGTTTTTTAAAAGAACAAAATCAGTTATCATTTATCAAATCAAAGTTCAAATGTGGAGTCATACAATCAAGAAGATTAATAATCGTAACATGGAAATTTGACAAAGAACCAACTCTACGAGCCCGCATGTGTGCAACCCGATTCACAGATTGACTAAGATGAGGGAAATTTAAACTAGCAAAATTAGTGCTAAAGTTTCTAAAAGCCAAATGAGAAGTACCAGACTGAATCTAGGAAGTAACTTGTAAAGCATCTGATTCAATATCTAAAAACAGCCAATTTTTATTTTTCAGCCAGCTAAGTAAGCACTTCTCAAATACATAACATCTCAGTTTCCATTATGGAGCAGTTTCCAATCCACATCTTAATGACTCCTGATAAAAGGACCCCTACTGAGTCACGAACCATCCACCCGAGCCTTCGCCGCTCACCCCAAACTGCCGCATCCACATTAACTTTGACCATCTCTCACCCCGGTCGCTTCCACAGTGAACAGCTTTCCAGGAGAGAACTTGATCCAGCCTAGAGCTTAGACTGAACCTATTTCCACCCTTCAAAAAATTGCCGCAATGTGGTTAAAATCTGCCCAACTAAAGGTTGGACCATGCAATACTCTGCGATTGCTCTCTTGCCAGTTGCCACAGACCCCACACACCAAGATTTAACCAGCTACATTCCTCTTTGCTTCTACCTTGGATACTAACCTGCACCCAATTGATGAAGGTATCCACTGAATCATCCGGTGAACCCCACCCCAAGGAACACCAAATAGCAGCAACAACGGGAAACCTGACGAAAATATGCACCAATGATTCACACCCTTGCCCGCAAAGTCCGCACCTTACCTCACAATTCACTCTTCTCGATTTCAAAACTTTAGACCTTCAGTCATGGGAAGAGACCCCGCAAATTTAGTTTTGCATTTAACAATGGAACCATGCGGTCATTAAATTCATGGCACAAGCATCGCTACACCATCAATAGTGTTTTGTGCCAGTAATCAGAGCTCATTTTAGTTACGTTCTACAGATGGATCTTATTTGACCACTCATTGGTCACCTGTCTATACTGAAGTATTCAATAGAGTTTTACATCCAATGTAGTTCAAAATTGGTTGCTAGGTCATAGCTAATCCATGGTTTATTGTTTATAAGTCCTACAAATGTATTCACTCACTTAGGCCATCAGTATTTTGGACTTTTTGTAATATTGATGTCGGATGTCCTTCCTATTGCAACCTTCTTTAGAAGGAATAGTGAGATTAAATTCACAATGGATATAGCTCAATAGAAGATTGATGATCCTGCTGTTTTTATCCAATGGACATGAGCTCTATGTTGAGAAAAGGAGTAACAACTAATTTCTCAGCTTCTACACATGCACCAGCTGTCCCGAGAATTCAGATACTGATGGTTAATATTACCAGTAATCATTGCAAGAGCAAGCTCCATCGTTGATATGGTGAAATCTATTGGAATCTCTCACAACTAATTCTCTACCTGTCGCCATTGATATGTACTTCATTGCAGTATGGCAATCCTTGCACACTCTCAGGTTCTTGAATATCCGAATGGGCTTTGGTTTGGCTGTGCTTATTAGCCCAAAAGCTACTGCTATCTTCTCGCTGTGCTGGAATAGATATTGCTCCTTATGCTCCTCCTCCACCTCATGGAGCACCAAGGTTGTGTCTGGGATGTAACCCAGTCCCTTTATTTCCACAACCAGTCGATCCAATTCTCGGTGTATCTCCTTTGCCTGTGGATGCTTAGTGTCCCCTACATAAAACTTGTTCATCTTGTTTCCAGTTTCTATCCAGCTACAGCCAGCTTCTTTCACCACTTTGCGTTCTTTCATGTCTTTCCTGATTCGTGCCACTTCTTCCCAGTTTCCAGTGGACGCATATATGTTGGACAACAGAACATGTGCTGCTGTGTCTTGTGGGTCCCACTCAAGAACCATTTTGGCCGCATGCTCTCCAAGCATCATGTTTCCGTGAACCTGACAAGCTCCCAGTAATGTGCGCCAGATAATGGCACCAGGGCTGAAAGGTATGGATTTAATGAACCTTACCGCATTCTCAAGATTTCCGGATCTACCTAGAAGATCAACCATGCATGCGTAATGCTCCATTCTTGGATGAATTCCATGTTCTATGGACATCGAGTTGAAATGTTTCCACCCAGAATCTACCAACCCGACATGGCTGCAAGCTGAAAGAACAGCAATATATGTGACCTCGTTTGGTTTCACACCTGAACTGACCATATCACAGAACAAGTCTAAAGCTCTCTTGGCAAAACCGTGTTTGGCAAAACCGGTTATGATTGAAGTCCAAGATATTGTGTTCCTGTTTTTGGATTCATTGAATACTTGAAAAGCGGCCTCAATGTTACCACATTTTGAATACATGGAGATCAAAGCATTGCAGACAGATCGATTAGTCTGGAACCCTGATTTTAGGAGTCGAGCATGAATTTTTTCCCCTTTACCAACTGCCCCTATACTTGCAGCAGCACTCAAGATAGTCGCAAAGGTGAAAGCATCAACTCCAACTCCAGACTCTTCAGTTTGGTCGAAAAGTTCAAAAGCTTTAGAGGAATCCAAGTTCTTGGCATATCCATCAGCAATTATGTTATAGGAAATGCAATTCTTCTCGAAGAGAAATTCAAAAGCTTTCCTTGCATCATCAAGCCTACTTGATTTGGCAAACATACTGATCAAAGAGTTAGCCACACAGTTCATGGCTGCAAGACCTGATTTTACAGCATGGTTATAAATCTGCTGGCCAATATCAGGGCAGGAAAGATTCCCACATGCTTTCAAAAGGCTAGAAAATGTATAGTGGTTTGGTTTAATACGGGTTTCAATCATCATACAGTACAAGTCAATAGCTTCTCTATCACCTCCTGTTTGTGCATATCCTGTGATGAGTGCAGTCCAAGACATGACATTATGATGAGACATTCGATCAAAAACCTTCCTTGAGTAGTCCATTGATCCATCTGTAGAGCCTTTGAAGTACATGTTAACCAAACTGCATCCGACACACACATCCATTGAAAATCCAGACTTCATGACCAAACAATGCAACTGCTGCCCAAATGATAGCCACCCCATATCAGCACAAGATGATAAAATGCTACTAAGAGTGAAACTATCTGGGGTGAACCCATTTAAAAGCATTTCCTCGAACAGGTGGATTGCATCCTTTGTATTACCCAACTGAGATAATCTGGTGATCAAGAGATTCCAGCAAACAGAGTTTTTCTCAGGCATTTCTTCAAAGACCTTCTGAGAGGATTCTAAGTCGCCAAGCCCTTTGGAAAATAAATCAATCACTGAGCATCCCAAACAAACATCAGAATCAAAATAACCAGTTTTGACCGCAAATCCGAAAATCGCCAATCCAGTACTGCCGTACCTCGCATTAGAACAAGCTTTAATAGCTACTGAGAAGCAGAACTGGTTCGGATACTCCCCAAAACTAACCATTTCAACGAATGCTAAAACGGCCTCCCTTTCCATATTACAACGAGCATAGCACGAAATCATAACACTCCAAGAAACCATGTCTCTCCGTGCACCCATTGCATCGAAAATTTCTTTTGCAGTTTCGCAGTCACCGCATTTCGCGTACAAGCTTATGAGTGAGTTGAGAACAATAGTATCTGGTTCGAGTGGTGAAACCCCGAGTCTAGAGTGGATTGACTTACCCAGTTTGAAGTTACGGGTTCTGATGCAAGATTTGAGGAGGACGGCATAGGAGGTGAGGTCCGGGGTGAAGCCCATCTGTGAAATGAGATCAAGGGTCGAAATAGCTTGGCGGATGTTGCCCCCATTGGCCTGGCGAATCAAACGGTCTTTGAGAACTTCGAAATCAGAGCTTTTCTGAAATTGAACGGAAGCTGGCTTTGGGGTAGAAAGACTTCTGGGTTTGATGGAAGGAGAAGGGCTGAGCTGGGCGGAAGCGGGAAGAGATAGACTTGTCATGATTCATGGTGGAAATATCAGGGCATTTGTATTTTATAGTCACGGGTGAAATTGTGATTATGTGTAATTTTAATCTATCTATAGCTTTTAATTTGGGATTTGGTATCATTTTATGTAAAGTTAGTATTTTCTTTTAGTTATTAGATGATTTACCTTAGAGTTTTTTCCAGAAGGGGTATTTTCTAAACTTTATTTCTGAAAGTAGAGTACTTTTAAACTTATTTCCCAGATAGAGGTAGTTTTTCCATTTCATCATCCCAAATTAAATTCTATTTCCACCTCATTTATGTGCCACATCATATGTCCATGTCATCTCCAAAGAAGAGGCCGGTGAGAATGGAACCCACACCCACACAACTATCATTTATACCTTTAGACCACTGCATCGCCAACCTCACTGGTTACAATCTCATTTTCAAACGTATATCACTCTTAACATTGTGCCAACAACTTTAATTAAAACTAAACTTTATATTTTAAGTCGTGTTATTATTTTTCTAATAATATCTCTCAGTTACTCAGAATTACGGCAGGCTTCATAAATGAGATTTGTTAGTGATTTTTAAATAGGAACGGAGAGAGTATATAATACACTTATCTAACGGTTAATATTAATTTTAATTTATATAAGAAGTTGGCTTGATATGATTCCCGTTAGGCTAGTTTGATTTGAACTCTACTATATATTATACATATGTACGTATTATGTATAAACATTCTGTATTATTGGATAAATAATAACAATAATAATTAGGAAAAATTGATAGTAAAAATCTCAACTATTGGTGGTCCGCTCATAATAATCCCAACTATTGATTATTTCGGAATAATCCCAACTTTAGGGACCTTTCGCCAATAATGGTCCCTATACATAAATTCCTATAGTTTCTAAAGTGGATAAGAAGAGATATGTCAAGTAATCCCTATAAATAATCCCAACTTCTAATTTTTACATCTAATTTCTATTTAAAATTCACTTGTTATATCATGTAATATCTGGCCATGGACCATTATTGGCGGATGGTCCATATAGTTGGAATTATACAAAAATAATCAATAGTTGGGATTATTGTTAGCGGACCGACAATAGTTGGGATTATTATTTTCAATTTTTCCTAATAATTATTATTGTACCGAGAATAATAATAACAATAACAATAACAATAATAACAACAACAACAATAATAATAAATTAATAATTATTTATCCAATAATACAAAGTGTCTATATATACATACATATATAATATATAGTAGATTTCAAATCAAACCGGTAAATCTGGAATCATGTCCGGCCAACTTCATTTTTGACAAAAAATTATGTTTATGATCCATTTTTTTGTTCATAAGTATCAACTATTAGTTCCAATAACTAAATATTGATAAAGTATTAAAATTTTTCTGAGCTTAAATATGATTTATATACAAATTAATATTAGCCGCTAGATAAGTGTATTATATACTCCCTCTGTTCCTATTTTAAAATCACTAACAAATCTTGTTCATGAAGCCTGCTGTAATTTTGACTAACTGAGAGGTATTATTAGAAAAATAATAACACGACTTAAAATATAAAGTTTAGTTTAATTAAAATTCCTAGCACAATGTTAAGAGAGATATACGTTTGAAAATGAAATTGTAACCGGGGAGGTTGGTGGTGCAATGGTCTAAGGATGTGAATGTTAATCATGTGGGTGTGGGTTCAATTCCCACTAGCCTCTTCTTTTTATTATTTTTAAAAAGATACATGTAAATGGGATGATATGGACATATGATGTGGCATGTAAATGAGGTGGAAATTGAATATAATTCGGGTGCTGACATGGCACAATGACATGGAAAAACTACCTCTATTTGGAAAATAAGTTTAAGGTGATCGGTACCCACTTAAAAATGAGTTAATTATCAAAATAGAACTAAAAGTCATTCACGTTTCACAAATAGGACCAAAAAATAAACTATGTTTGCATAGGACTAATTATGTGTACCTTGGACAATTATACCTTATAGCTATTAAAATGTTTTAATTCCTAATAAAAAATAATAAAAATTCGTAAAAAATATTAAAAAATTAAGAAAAACATTTCGATCTTAAAAATTTAATTAATTTTTTTTTTCAAAAAATTAAAAAAATTAAAAAAAAATTAAAAAAAAAAAAAACTCAAAAAAAAAAATCGCCGCCGCCTCTGCCGCCTCAGCACCACCACCTCCAGTCACCAGGGGAAAAAATGTCAAGTTCATTACGAATGCCATATTTATGGCAGAAAAAATGAAAATGTTGGCATTCGAAAAGAGAAACACGTCACTTTTTTGACATTTTCAGAAAAAAATGGCATTTTTCTGGGAAAATGGCATTTTTTTCATCGGCCAGAGGTGGTGGTGCTGGGAGGTAGTACAGGCGGTGGGAAAGGCATCCATATTTTTTTAAATTTTTTTTACGGAGTTTTACTATTTTTTAATAATTTTTTAAAAAATAAATTTTTTTTAAAAAAAAAGTTTTTGAATTTTTTATTTTATAAAAATTTTATAAATTTTTTAATTATATTTCTACGAAGTTTTGAATTTTTTTCGAATTTATTATGAATTAAACATCTAATTATGTATTTTGACTATTTTTAATTCATATTTAATGGAAGGGTAAGAATGGAATGCAAAAATAGGTATGTTTCCAATAGGAATCATATGGTCCTATTTTGGAATAAAAACATAGCAAGTCCTATTTTAGATTTTTGCCATAGTTTTAGTCCTATTTGAACTAATTTTTACTTAAAAATTGGGGTATCGTACCTACCATTCACTTGATTGATCCAAATCATTATATCACTTTTAATTTAGATTTAAATAATTCAACTGCACCATTCTGATTGGTCCTTGTGGACAAATGTATGGTACATTAAGGGTACCATAGAATCTACCTAAGTTTAATACTCCCTCCGTCCCACTAAAATCAATAAAAAGTAGTTTATGTGGTTGATATTGAATTGATAAAGTAAGAATGGTTTAGAGCCACACAAAATTTGCCAAATTTGATATATGAGACAATATTAGTGGGACGAACCGATAAGGTAAAACGGGACAATTATAGCGGGACGGAGATAGTAGTACCCTACTTTGGGAAATAAGTTTAGAAAGTAACTCTCCTTGGAAAAAACTTTAGGAATGTATATTTATTTTGTAGAGAAAATTGCACCTTAAATCATTGAAAAGGTTGGAATATTAACTAATCATTTGTTTCCATCAATAATTTAGTGTATTCAAAGATATAATACCGTATTTTAAGATTATTAACGTTTAAAATGTGTAGACATTTGTATTTATTTTGCGAAAGTATAAAACATACTCCGTATATTTAACCATATTTTTATAAAAGTGGATCGTATTATACACGAAAACATACATACATAATGTTCACGAACCGAATATATTACGAACAAAAATTCTATTACAGCCCCAAATTACTTGTCATAGCACCAAATAAAATATTAATAAATAAATTAATTCTAATAGCCAAATTGCCCTTATTATAGCATCATATCCACTGCACAAAGCTAAGCTCCATAAGCCTGGAAACGTGATTAAGAAGCCGTAACACTAAAATTTTAACTGAATCGGCTGATTCTGCTGAAATTTATGAAATTCTGGCAGAAGTGGCTGTATAAAAATTGATTCTGTTGATTTATGAAGAAATTATATTTAAAATGTATTTTATTAAAATAATAAATAAAGAAATATATGAAAAACTAGTTAAAATATCATATACAATAACTTTAACCAATACAACCAGAAAAGTAATTTAAATCTTACTTTTTCTTATTATTACACAATTCAGCATGCAAAATAAAAAATTATGTGTTTAAAATATAGTGACCAAATGGGTCTCTAATATGTTGTTCAGGTCTACCTCTTCCGATCCTTAGAAACTTGTTGCAGGCTTGACAAGAATTTACGGTTTGCATCTATGAAATTCCATGTTCTAATTTCACATTGTTGTCCCTCTCCAAGTCTCCGTCTGAACGGAGAAGAAGAAGAGCTGCCAAAAGTCGCCGGAGTGCAACCATCCTCGACTTCCTCCGGTTGATTTTACTGTCGCCGGCAGCTGGAGAAACACAGACAGAAAGTAAAGGGCACCTCGAGCCCTAAAGAGAAAAGAGGGGAAAAAGGTTGCAGGCTTGAGGCATAAAACCAGGGAGAGAGAACGGGAAGAAAGGGGGAAAAGAAAAAAAGAAAAGAAAACGAAAGGGCAAAAGAAAAAAAAAATGCCACGTGGGCGGCCACATGGGCTTTTAACCGAGAAACTGATCAATTACCGGGTAAACAACCCAATTGAGCGTTTTTTAGTAGTTCAGGGATTTAATTGAGTGTTTTCTAAGTACGTGAACTTCATTGATTTTTCATAAAAAGTAGGAGGGTTATATGATAATTTTCTCATTTATTAATGCACACCTTATACAACGCACGATTCAAAGTAGTAGTACTCCGTATAATTTAATAGAAACAAGTTATATAAAAACAAAGATATAAAAAATAGAACTATAAAAATAAAAAATATATTAAAATATATATTAATAATTTTATTAAAAGTTTAAAAACTACAAACACAGAATGTAAATACAAATTTAAAATTTAAAAAATATTACTCCCTCCATAACTGAATTATTTTCCAAATTTCCTTTCTCATTCCTCCCAAATTAATATGAATATAAGAAGTAAAATTTATTAATTGAACAAAAGTTTTTTTTGTAGTAGTACTTCGAGTTAACCGAAAAATATAAATAAATTTTATCTATACTTTTTACTGTATATTTATAATTTATCTTTATTATTTTATTTTTATTTACTACTACCTCCATCCCTTTTTATTTAGTCATTTTTGACTTTTTCCAGTCAAAGATAATAAACGTTGATCCATTATTTTAAGAGGGTGTTTGGAACCCCAAAAATGGGCTGAGCCTGAAAATAAAAAAATATAGCCAAACACAAGGCATGTTGGTTGTTTGGGCTAAATTTTCTTATCAGTCAAAAAAGCAACACCAGAGTTACTTTTTGGGTTGAAAATTATTAATATGCTGTTGGAAATGAAAAATACTCCTTTACCCTTGTATTTTAAGCCTGATCGCCCCATGCTGCTTCGTTGCTTCCAGACTGATGATGAGAAGCACCTCCAGGCTCCCGCAGCTGCGCCATAGGTTTGTGTTCCAGATCATCAGATCGATGACTTCCGGCTCAGCTGCTCCATAGTTTCGGCATGCCAGATCGACGACTTCTTGATCGGCTTCTCCATATTCTTCATCTTCAATTGTGCTATCCTTCATCTTCTTCATCTTCAATCGTTAGCAGACTCACGGTTCTTAAATCTTTTTTTTCTAATATTTGCTGAATATTAATTTCAAACAAACTGGCAGATGTTATTTATTGTTTGAGAGTCGTGTATGATTATTATTCTATTTTTTCTAGAATTTAGTTTTTCAATTTAAGTGGTTTTAAGATGAAATAATTCAGGTTGCATTCTTCATTCTAAAGCCAAGAGCTAAGATTAAAAAATCCCTGACCAGTGTTTAAGTGCCATAAAAACCAGTTTGAATCACTTAAACCAATTTAAGTAGTCTTATAATTACCTAATCAAGCAAAAGTAGTTTATTAGTAAAATTCACACCCATATATTTAACACATACAACGTATAAGCTAATACCCTTTATGGTAATTTTACACTCAATCCGACATTTCAGTCAACATATTACCAAACACTTTCACTTCAATAAATTAAGTCTTTTCAAGCTTTTCAGCCATTCCAGCCAATGCAGCTGTTACCAAACAGGCCCTAAATAATATATCTATATATATGTATATATGAAATTTAATAAATTTATACTTTTATGATAGTATACTTAACAAAGAACATTTTCATATAATTTTCATATTATCAATATTGCCTTGTATAAATATATAATCAATCAAAGTTGAACAACTTTAACTTAAAAAATAATGTTTGACTAAATAAAAAGGGACGGAGGGAATATGTTTTTTGAATTTATTCTTATATTGAAACTTTCGTAAAGATGTGGGGGTGAATTGAGGCAAATTATATCCTACACCCGGGTGTATAGATACACCCGAAATTTTTGTAAATAAACCAACTTCAATCCTAGTCAGCATCCTCTTCCGCAGCCATTCTCGCTCGCATTCTCTTCCTTTTTTCTTTCTGCCGACTTCGTATATTTTTTCCTTCCGTGCCATCATCTTTTCTTCCGCCGACATCATCTTTTGTTTCTTTCTTTCCTAGCCATCCTCGTTTCTTCCAGAGCCATCATCTTTTGTTTCTCTCCTTCCCTTCCAGCATCTTTTCTTCTACGGCCATCCATTCCTATTGTTATCTTTTACTTTTGTCTTTTTGTTATTTTTTTTATTTCACTTTCTTTTGTTTTGTCTTTTTTGTACTTCTTTTCCTTTCTTTATTTGTTGTTTACTTCTTTTCGTATTTATATACATTATACCGAGCACATTAGATATGATTTTTACCTTAAACTCAAATGAGTAAAACGCGTAAAAAAATGAACATTCATAAATGAGCTTTTGAATTTTTGAATACTCATTTTGTAAATTATGTATATTCATTTAGTATCTCTGTTATGCTCATTTTTAAATGTTTTAGCAATGCACATTTCAAAAGTCTCATATTAGCAATGCTCGTTTAATAGAATTCATGATTTTCATCAATCTCAATAGAAGATGTTTGATATGTATGCTCATCTGAGACTGATCGATCATATGCTCATTTTATAAATGTCATATCAATGCATTTTAAAAGTACTACGGAGTATTTTATATTAGACTCCTAATACTCAATATAATAGGTCTGATGCTCATTAAAAGTTCATTATTACTCATTCACCAGAAGTCGTGATTTTCATCTCAATAGTGGAGGTTGATGCTCATTTAAAATGTCATGATGTTCAACTAACAAACCTTACGATTTTCATATAATGTGCACTTTGTAAGTTATGTATGCTTATTTTGTACTAACGTTATGCTTATTTTTAAAATGTCATATCAATGCATGTTCCAAAAGTATCATATTACATTAGACTCGCATATAGAAATTAATAGGAGTAGATTATAGATATAATTTAATAAGTTTTTATAAAAGAAAAATAACAAAAAAAAGAAAAAGAATTAGAAGATGTGAAGCAGAGATCGTGATACTCATAATTAGCCTTCTATTACTCAATAAAATAGGTCAAATGTTCATTAAAAGTACATTATTGCTAATTTAGCAGGAGACATGATTTTTCGCTTAAATTACAAAAATGTCACCGTTAAAATAATTGGCCCCTTTGCTTGTTTTACACTCTGAACCTGTTGTTTATGGACTTTGCTCGTTAATTATTGTGGGCATCCATTATATTCATTAAATTTCATTTAAATTGGGTTGAAGCTTTAAAAAATTAAAAAAATACCCGGACGTACGATTCCCACCTGTACACCCGGGTGTAGTATATACGAACCTATGAATTGAACATCAAATGCACAATTGGCACCAACCAAGTAACATTGCGGATAACTAGATGTTTACCGGTAAATCATGAAATTTGGACATTTTGTACAAGTTTAGAATAGGAATTAAATTTTTTTAGTTAAAAGAAACAATAGCGCACACTACGAACATCAAACGAATTGCACCAATAACACGAGAACAAACGAAGAAATTTACAGGATTAATAAAAAACAATCAATAGCTGTAGTATTTATGTACTATGGATGATTCAATAGAATCAACATTCATCTTATGTGTGGAGCAATAAATGACCTTGGAGGCATTTCTATGAGATCTTCATCTCCTTCAAGCATTTCCACAATTCTGTTCATAGGAGGACGATCGGCATACTTCATCTGTATGGACCACAAAGCAACTACAATAATCTTCTTCATCGCTTTTCTCTCTTCCTCGGTACCATCTCCAGTGACTACTACTTCATTCCCTTTCCTGATTTGATCATAAATCCACATGGCATCTGCGTTTGGATTCACAATGATCAATTTTCTAGCCAAGTTCATCAACAGCATTCCAAAACTGTGAACAACATTATTATCCATGTCGTCCAGCTTTGCGAGCCCAAAATATGATATTTTCGGATTGAAGTTCTCATCAAGAAGAATGTTGTGAGGCATAATGACAAAATCGTCACACCCTTTATTATGAAGGTAGGTTATTCCATGTGCCACGCCAAGAGAAATCTGAAACGTTTGTTTGTAACTCAAGGGGGTGGTATTCCCTTGTTCAGATGATACCCATTTTTCTAAAGACCCGTTTGGCATGAACTCATATACCAAAGCACGATTAGATCCCTCGATGCAAAATCCAATGAGATGAACCACATTAACGTGGTGAATACTTCCAATAGTAGCGACCTTATTGAGAAATTCTTTTCCTGTTCCAATGGTTTTCTTCATCATTTTAATCGCAACGAAAGGTCCACTCCTAAGTTTCCCTTTGTACACTGTTCCATTGGTTCCTTCTCCCAGTTTCTCCTTGAACCCATTAGTCATCTTCTTAATCTCAGCATAACTGTAATTTATTGGCAGCAGTTTGCTCTGAATGTCGAGGAAATCCTGAATGGTGACATCCCCTGGTAAATGACGCCTCTTTCGTTGATAGACGACTAGCGCAACAAACAGTATGATCCCAAAGAGAAGTCTGATTCCCAGAAATGGTACTGGGTAAGTTTAGAAAATAAAAAATAAAGTCAATAAATAGAACTACCAAAACAAACTTTTTATAATCAGTTTGGTTATGTCAAACTTTACTGAGAGATAAATTTAAGTCATTACCTATCGTTACTAGGCCATATAATATCACCAGAACTGTAAAAATATAGACAGGAGAGGGAAACATAGAACGTTAGAAATACATATGTATCATTCAATTAAAGAACTAAGGAAGGATAAGTCTCATTATTAAGAAAAAAATTATGAAAATTATGAAAGCCACATTATTAAGAGATTGAAGGATCCGTTCGGTAATGAACTCTGACAAATTCTATTTATCTGCAAGATATGCAGATAAATAAATAACAATTAGATAAGCATTAATTAATATTTAAAAACCTACCTCCATAATAATGGATGCTACCTGCAGTAAAAAAGAACAAAAGGCATTAGAAAACGACTTGCACCATAAGAATTTTCTAAAGAAAATGCTGTTAAGGCTTAGTTCCATTCTATAAATTCAAACATCAGCTGTAACTTAACATATTAGTTTATTCTTATTTTATATTTAATGAATTTGAGATGCTTAAAGATTAGGGCTTACAAGGGAGAGGAAGATCAAATCCAGTATCATCATAACAACGATGGCTGCAAGTAACACCTTCAAGATTGAGAGGATCATCAAAGAAGCATTGGCCTCCGCTCTGCTCACAATCTCGACACAAGTAAGCTCTCTTCCAAGAAAGCTCGACACCGTAGCCCAGGGCAGCATGTATGCTGGACAGAGAACTGTTGTCGCCCGGGATCAGCCCATTAACTGAGGCCCATGCCACTGTTTCAAAGCTGCAACTCCTCGGCACGTCTCGTATGGACAACCTGTCTCCAATTGTCACGTAGCTGCTGCCGTTGCTTCTCGACTTCCTACAGAATTCCGTGTGGACGTACTCTTTCGATAAATTCGTCGAACAGGTGGTGTACACTATAGGAACGTTAGCTCCGGTGGATCTGAACTTAAAACCGGTGTCAAAGAAATCACTGTTTAGAACAATCTTGGGGAAATTAGTGCAATTTCGATTAGCTTGATCTTGCAATCCGGGGTCGACAACCCTGATCGAGTAATCGGAATAATTGATTGCCTGAACGTTGTACCTTTCCGTTTCGAACATGATGCTTGGTTGGTTGTTCAAACATTCCAGCACATATTTTGGATAGCCACAGTTCTGTGGAGAACTTTTGAGACGAAATGGGAAGGTGATGTTTTGAAGGTTTCCGCAAGAAGATGGAGGGCAAGGGGGGTTGGGTAAGGTTCTGGAGGCTGTTTTAGGAAGAAAGAGTTCCAGCAGAAGTAGAGCTGCGGCGGCGGAAAAGAAGAGCTTTTGCGGCGACATTTCCGGGAGATGGTTGGCTGTGTTCTGGGCGTAGAATATGTTGAGTGATTTTTTCCTTTGGGTACATAGGAGAAGATATAGTGAGAGATTTTGATCGGTTCTTTCTTTGCAGGGAGACGGCGGTCAAAGAGTAGTGGCTGGTTTGACCTATTCTTAGTCGTCGGATAGAACGCGTAGGGTACTTCTACCGTACCTCTTAGGCTCTTACAGTTAAAGGTATGGTACCTTGCCTAGATGGACCAATAAGAGTGATACATACGGAGTCTTTACACACATGGATAAAACTGCATTATTTAATTTGACGACTAATTACTTTGCACCGTAGTCTGATAAAAAACTTTTTTTTTTGTCTGGGAATATCGATTTACACACAATATTTTACACAAACAAAATATTGTATGTGAACCGGGTTCACAAACAAAAAAAAAGTTTCACAAACATGATTATTATTGATGGGTATACGACATATATAAGAGTAGGTACATCAAGCATTATTGTTGTTTTACTGTTACACGTCCTTTAGTTCGTATTCCTATTTCCTAACACTAAAAAATTGATTATTTTGGGAAAGATTGTTGAATTACATGGGAATTATAGTAAATTCAACCCAACCAGTTGTCTCGCTCTATTTACCTGCGTTCGTCTTGATTTGTTTTCCTCTTGTGAAATAAGGAATCATTTTCACATCTTCTACGCCGTATAGGTCCATAGGAATCCTTAGAATAAGGACCCCAAAGCAAAAAAAAAATGCTACGTACTTGTTAAAATTTGAGTTCAATTGTTTTGCGTAGTAATACACGTGTCCTTACTTTATTTGTCCAAGTAGGCAAAAGCACCGTACACTGAATTAATGCATGTACGGTAGAATTTTCCTTCAAATATTGATTCATTAAAATAAGAGAAAATGGTTAAATAGATTCTCGAATTAAACTAAAAAGTGCAAATCACCTCTTATATAGGAGAATCTGTCTGGCCGTCGTCATTTGAGGTGGATCTGATGGAATTTTATGATTATTTTTTTAAACATTTTCTTCATTAAGTCTAGTTTATCCATACTAAATTTCAGATAAAAAATTCAACTGGGAGACAGTCAAATGATTTTCTGAAATGTACTGCGCAGTTATCTTCAAAAATTCATTTAAGTTCCTTCCCAATTGTATTTTTAGCTGAAATTTGGTATGCGTAAACTTGACTTAATGAAGAAGATGCTCAAAAAATTTCATCAAAAAATTCCACAGGAACAACCCCAAATGGCAACGGCCAGACAGATCCTTCTATATAAGGGGTGATTTGCACTTATTATATTAATTGTCTATGTTATTAACATCAGACCAGTGAGCGACGCGATCGATTGATTGATCCGGATAACGTTGGGTAAACCCGATCAACATTTATAATTTTTTTACCCGTAATCCCTAATACTCTGTATATAATACTCCCGCTGTCCCAGTGATTTCTTCCGGTATTGATCGGTATCACAAATTTATGCAAAAAGTTAAAGGGATTGACTTTTCCTTTATACCCTTGGCCGAATGGGATAAAGAAAGGGGTAAAAGGTGAGGCAAAAACTTTAATAAGGATAGAAAATGATTAAAAGTAAATTGATTGACATGTGAATAGTAAACAGTATTCACATTTTGACTAAATGTTGCATAGAATGAGGCGTCAATGCCAAAAAAGGGAGGGCGATTAATTTTAGGCTCCTTACATATACTACTCCCTCGTAACTCCCTTCATACACACATGCACACTTCCATCACACACTCCACACACACGCACACTTACAGACACTCCACACACACGTACACTGAAAACAAAAAAAAACGGCAGCTTCAGTGGCTGGTTTATCTTCCACAGCTGCAGCTTCTTCTTCATTTTCTTCATCGTCTACATTTCCTTCAGCTTTTTCCACACCAGGACCCCTAGACCTGCAAATAGTAACAAGCCATGATCATGGTGATGCAGTGGGGAGGAAAAAAGGCTTTCAAACACTGAAAAAGACAGCATAGCAGATGCACTCTTAATGTCCAGTTGGAGGGATTTTTGGGGGGACTTGAAAGCTCATAAAGGTATTTTTGTTAAACTTGCAGAATAGTATGAAGTGTCCAGAAGAACTATTTCTGGCATTTGGAAGACAGTTAAAAAGCAAGTTGTACAAGGTGATGCAGTAAATGTGTGTAGATAGTACCATGGCAGAAAAAGGATAGAATTTGATCTATCTCAGATATCACAGATCCCATTGCATAAAAGGACTAACATAAGGTCCTTAGCAGCTGCCAGCTCAATATCAAAGTCAAGTGTCCACAGATTGGTTCACAGGGGTAAGCTCAGAAGGCATGCAAATGCAATAAAGTCATTTCTAAGTGATGCAAATAAATTGCAAAGACTAAAGTTCTGTCCTAGTCAGATAGAGAAGTCAGTGCCACAGAAGCCTACATTTCAAACATTTCAGAATGTGACTCACATTGATGAAAAATGGTTTTTCATGACACAAACATCTCAAAGATTATGCATGGGGTTGGAAGAGACTGATCCACACAGAGTATGTAAATCAAAGAGGTTCATAACTAAGGTAATGTCCCTAGGTGCAGTGGGTAGACCCCTATTTTCATAAAGTGGTGAGGTCATTTGGGATGGAAAAATAGGCATGTTTCAATTTGTTGAACAGGTTGCAGCAAAAAGAAGAAGTAAAAACAGAAATGCATATGTTATGGAAACCAAGTCTATCCTTCGCATAACAAAGAAAGCGTTCAAGGACATGTTAATCAACACAGTCCTCCCCGCAATAAAGGAAAAATGGCCTCCACAGTTAAACAAAGAAATCATAATACAACAAGACAATGCAAGGCCACACATTTCACATGATGATGCAGAGCATATGAGTGCTTCCATGGCTGATGGGTTTAGTATCACCCTTACTAACCAGCCAGCCAATTCTCCAGACCCTAACATCCTAGACCTAGGGTTTTTTAGGGCAATACAATCTTTGAAAGACCAGAATGCACTCAAGACAGTTCATGAACTGTTACATGAAGTGGATGATGCTTTCAAACAACTATCACCTATGACTCTAAACAAAGTATGACTAAGCTATCAATATGTTATGATTGAAGTTCTGAAAGTGCCGGGAGGCAACAATTACAAGCTACCAAACAATGCAAAGTATAAGATGCAGTCAGAAGGGATACTTTCAAAAACAATTGAGGTAGATGTTGAATTATTGGATGCAACAGAACAAATTCTAGGCCAACAAGCAGGGGATACTGAAAGTCAGGGGAACTTCATAATTGAAGAAGAAGATGATGATGATCATCTTCAGTGATGAAGTACATCTACTGCCATGTTTTGGAAAATTGAATTTAACAGTATAGGCCTTAAATTTTTTGTTTTTTGTACAGGCCTTAATTTTGAAGGACAGTCAAACATTTAGAACTAGTACTAACATGCTCAGACATTTTGTAATAGATGAAGCATACTCAGACCTTTTG
This sequence comes from Cuscuta europaea, assembly GCA_945859875.1. NCBI lineage: Eukaryota > Viridiplantae > Streptophyta > Magnoliopsida > Solanales > Convolvulaceae > Cuscuta > Cuscuta europaea. The sequence continues at coordinate 4,118,138 of CAMAPE010000054.1, read as the reverse complement.
TACAAGTACAAGCATAGTCAGACATTTTGCAATAGTAGAAGCATAATGATCTACCAATGGTCATAATGATTTCATCATTTTGGACAACAACAACACACTTAGACCTTATGTACAACAACTATTGCAGCATACACTCCACAAACAAGTACTGAAAGACATTCTTTATGGGCATCACAGATTGACCATGGTACCAAAGTACCACATCACAGGCCTATGGTACTCACAGTATGATTAATATAAAGTACCATATCACATAGTCATGGTCATCATAGTATGCATAAAATACCACATCACAGGTTCATGGTCATCACAGTATGCATAAACTACCAAAATACTATCACATGGTCATCATTGCATGCATAGACTACCATATCACAGCCTAATGCTTTCATCATTGCATACCACACAGAATGAACCAATACACAGATCTACTACTTTCATCACAGCAATCATAAAGAACCAGTACACACAAGGTCTACTTTCATCACAGTATGCATAAAGGACCAGTAGGGATACATTCATGACAGCTTACTTAAAGAACCAGAATACACAAGGACAGTTTCATGACAGTAAGCATAAAGAGACCAGTACACATAAGGTCTGCTTTCATCACAGTATGCCTAACTACCATTTATCATACTGAGTCACAATGTACAACCCACATGCTTCACAATAAACATCAATAAAACCATTTTTCATCATTGCTTCCCCCAAAAATCACACAATGGACATAGAGTACGAATTAAACCATAAACGAAGGTAGGGTATAGAAGAAACTCCCCTAATCTGTGTCCACATCCCACATCCTTGTTTCCCATTTTTGCAAACTTATATTTGGGAACTCTTCCAGCCGGGGACTTCTCTGAATAGGATGCATGTCCACGTCTCTGCGTCTTTTAAGCAGATTTGGGTTCACCGTCCCCCCACGACATCTGTAGGCTTCTCGCTTACATCCTCGGGAAGCTCATCTTCACTGTCCAGGATTATGAGGAGGGCATCCTCTTCCGGGGAGTTCTGATCCATGCACCTCGGATGGAGTACCAATACAGGGTCTGCAAAATCCAACGCCACCGCTTCCTCCGGAAGAAGACCCTCTTCATAGTCAGGGACGATCTCATGTTCAATATTGTCCATACTCAAAGTATTAGGGTTTAGATCCATAAAAATGTGAGAGAGAGGGAGGCGGAAGGGTAGATAGATTTACAGAGGGGAGACGGTTGAAGTAAATGAGAGAGGGAGACGGTTGGAGTAATTGAGAGAGACGGATTCAGTGACAGATAAAGAGGAGGCGGTGGGAGTAAATGGGAGAGAGGGATGCGGATGGGGTAAATGAGAGATGAGAATGGGATATGATTTTTAATTGGGGAGGGTAAAATAGGGTTTTTAGTATGGGTTGATTTCCTTTTTTGAAAAGTTGGAAGAATTAATTGGGATGACCCAAAAAGGAAAGTTGGAAGAAATCACAGGGACGGAGGGAGTAATATATAAAATAAAAATAAAAGCTAATTAATTAATTGTCAAATATCTTGTGATCTGATGACATCATTGTGAGACTCTCATAGAGGAAGACACATGTTCGAATCTCATCTCAATTCAAGGATGTTGGTCTTAACGTACAACAAATACTATAATAGATTAAAAAGAAGTTTTGCAAGAAAAAGCTAATTAGTCTTTACAATAATGAAATAATGTTAATACTTAGTAAACATTGAGTAAATAGAATATTTTAAAATAAGGTGTAACAAATATTGATATTTATTTTTTGTAAAATTCTTAGTTTTTTTCACCGTTCTTTCTAATCTATCGTATCATTTTTTGTGTGTGTAATTTTTTCAGTTAACACTTAGTAAACATTGATATTTATTTTTAAATTTCTGAAATAATTTTGATATGATTTTCTCTCTATAATAAATATTCAAGTATATCACATAATATTTTCCAAAATTAACATGAATTAGCATAACTATACACTTATTACAAAATCTTAAAAATGTTGAATAATATGTTTCACTTAGGCAAGTAAAATAATAGTAATAACAGTGGAGAGCTAGAAAAACAACTTAGGGGGTCGAAAACTATAAAAAAATATAAGTATTTTTTCGTCTAAGAATATGCATATAACAATTGTAGTAAGAAATGTAAATGATTACGGAGTTGTGATAGAACGTTTCATTGTGGTTAGACATGAAACTCGTGCCCCCTATCCGAACAATAAAAAAAACTATTTTGTATTAAGTATGAAGATAATTTCGTCTAAGAATATGCATATAACAATTGTAGTAAGAAATGTAAATGATTACGGAGTTGTGATAGAACGTTTCATTGTGGTTAGACATGTTGTTGACATGGTAAGTAGTACACACTACACTTTCTTTGAAAAGTGACATTGATGATTCTTTTGCTAAGTATATGAATAATGTTTGTTCAAAGTTAGATGTAAAAGATATGACAATGCTTCTCATATGTGGGATAAACTTAATGAATTGAAAATTCTTATCTTAAATAAATATCCATACATGAAAAATTGTATCAATTTGCCATATATTAATATTGATGACTGACAGACCTTTTGATTTTTCGTATTGCAATAGTTCGATATAAAAATCATTTTACTAAATAAATTTGTATTGAAGGACGAAATAGCATACTTGAGTCACACTTCATTTTTAACACAATAGTATTATATTTCAAACAGGTACCAACAATTTTTGTGGTACAACGTGTAGCACTCGACATGATCTTAGTTCAAAACTTTAATCCCGACCATTTTATTATACGAAAAATAGCGAAAATTTGTAATTCAAAACCATAAATGGCTCAAAGACTATTCATTTCTACTCCAAATTATGTCTTTCTTTCAGAAAGCCAAAGATTATAGTTTAGAACGGTTTAATGGGTTCAAAACTAGACATATAATTCATATAGATGTATATCACATGAAATTGGCATTGAACAACCCGTTTCTGGTTAAAAATAATAATTTTAATGGACTAGACATAATCAGAGGCGGAGCCAAAACACTGGGCCAGACTAGGTCGGTACAAAGGATACTTTTGGGAAAAAATATACACGGAATTTTTTACACCAAAATTGGACATTTTTTAAATTTTGGTTGGGGTGGGGCCAGGATTGGCCCCCTAGCTATGCCCCTGGACATAATAGATCACTTATACACCCGACCCGACCCATTCATACAGCAGTGCCTCTGCTTGACAAATCTTCTGAGTCCACTACTAGCTTAGATAAGCGGCACTTTTAAACGAGACTAATAGAGTTATAGATTTGATATATATATATATATATATATATATATATATATATATATATATCTTCACGTGTCCAAGAGTCCAAGTTCGGAGCTTGGGCTGATTAGGCTCTGGGCCTAGTCCCATTACTCCATCAATATATATATATATATATATATATATATATATATATATATATATATATATATATATATATATATATATATATATATATATATATATATATATATATATATATATTCGGGTTGTAATTCATATTAGGGGGCGATTTCATATGCAATTTCTGGCAACTTAACACTTTTAGCTTCTTTCCTTATTCGTATTACTTTCCTAATTCGTGCTTGAGTGTTCTTACGTAGCTTTCCTAAAAGCCTACGAGCGTCCTATTTTGGACCAACATTGGTGCTTTCATTGAGAGCCTGTACTGTCTCTCACATCATTCTAGTGGGAATTAAGAAAAAATATGTTCTTTGAACAAAATCAGGATGCCGTTGCCACCCACTGCTGTGGCTGGAATTTGCGAGCAGCCGGAAACGAAAGCTCTCTCGGATGGGGTCACATCAACGAGCATTCAGCTTCTTTAGCAGCTCACTCGTCCAACAACATTAACCCGTACAACAACATGGTATGGAGGAGGCTGAGTAATGGGATGGGGCCTAGATGAAATTATTAGAGAATTTTGACCAAGTCAAAATTAGAAATAGTCTAAGCTTGCCAATTTCAACAATCAACCAAGCCTCTTCCTTAAAAAAGCTAAGTTCTATTGAAATCCCTCCATAAAATTAGTACATGTGGAAATACTCCCTCCGTCCCATTAGAAGGTTCCCGTGAACGGTTTACGATGCTTGACTGACGATAAAGCAACTTAATCCCTGTTCACACATTGATTATTTTTAGTAAATAAAATTAACATATTCAGAAACGACATTAAAACCGCTACAAAGCCTGATAGAAAAATGTATATTTGGTAAAACTTTGATTTATAAAGTAAAAGATTAAAAATGATTTAAGTTGACCATGAGAATAGTGGACGGGAACCTTCTAATGGGGCGGAGGGAGTATATGATAAAAAAAATCATAAATTGAAACATTTGAAAAGAAAAAAATTAAGTGGTTTAATTGCTTTTACTCTTGTTAAGTGTGTGTAATTTTAACATTGAACAACGGACTTATGAAATCCAATTACTCAAGTACGCCGGATGAGCACACACACTCATACACTGGCCGAGCACACACACTCGCACCACCGGGTCACGTCATATGGGTGAGACGATTAATAAGCTCCAATGTAAATGTTAATATACCGCACACTCTTGACTTCATACGAGTTCTTGCGTGCTCTTACCTCTTCCTAGTGCATCACACTCCTACTTGCGGGTTCGAACTACTAACCTCGGGCGGCAAGTTAAACTCTTGTTAGGGGCCTAGAGCCACGCTCTTTCGAGCGATTTTGTCACTTAATTGGCATTCACATTTCCCAAAAAGGTTGATATACTTTAGTTCTTTGGGGTTGGATTATCCGTTTGAGTGGGGAGTCCAACTCACTTACTCGCGGATTCAATTTTTCTTTCGGAGACTGGGTTGAGGCTTAACTTGGGAACTTGATGTCACTCTTTTCAAGTAGTGGTTCGATACAATGAAAGATGTTCTATTCTACACTAGTTGCTTTTATGTGTAGGTACAACTGAATGAAGTGAGGGACTGAGGGTCTTACCGTCTCAAGGAAGAAAATGACAAACCTGACGAGTCCTAGCCCGACGAGAAGAACATTTCTAGCCATCCTATTTGCAGATGGTGACCATTGCAATAAAGGCTGAGGATCTCACATCTTGCTTCATTTTGGGGGCATCAGATGTATTCTTTTTCCCTTCATTAGATTTTTTTCCCATTGGGTTTTTTCCTAATGAAGGTTTTTAATGAGCCATCTCCCCAACATGGACAATGGCGGGGATCTTCTAGTCTCAGAGAAGAGACTTGGACTACTCCCTCTTAGGCGAGTCTACTACTCGACTAAGGGAGTGGGGGACTCGTGATGGAGTAATGGGACTAGGCCCAGAGCCTAATCAGCCCAAGCTCCGAACTTGGACACGTGAATCCAAGTCCACAACCTGGAGCCTGCCAGCCAGCCCAGCGGGGAGCCTGCCAGTCCAGCCAACCTCCCAGCTCGGAAGAGTAACAGTCAAGCAATCAATGCGCTATTAATTATGTATTTAATTCTGTATTAATGTTCTAATTAACTAGTCATTATTATCAGTAGCGGTTACGATTTGTATACGCCTATAAAATGCGGGTTGTAATTCATATTAGGGGGCGATTTCATATGCAATTTCTAGCAACTAAACACTTTTAGCTTCTTTCCTTATTCATATTACTTTCCTAATTCGTGCTTGAGTGTTCTTACGTAGCTTTCCTAAAAGCCTACGAGCGTCCTATTTTGGACCAACACACACACACACACACACACACACATATATATATATATATATATATATATATATGTTCAAATAAGAACATGATCTTAGAAGAGAAATGAGAATAAATCTGGACCGTTAGATTTGATTTAAGTGAAATTCAGTGTGCATAAGACGAAACTGTAATGTGCATTAGGTGAAATTGAAATGTGCAGCACAAAGGGTACGATACATTGGCATTATGTGAAGCTGAATTGTGCATTAGGTGAAACTGAAATATATATATATATACATATATATAAAATATATATATATATATATATATATATATATATATATATATATATATATATACTCCCTCCGGTCCTAAATAAACTTCACACTTTGACTTCACACAAATTAAGGAAATAAATTGAATTTTGGCTTAAAGAGTTTGGCTTTCTCAGGCATGTCATATCTGGATCAGGCATTGCGGTGGACAATGCAAAGATAGAAGCTATCATGGATTGGGAACGACCCAAGAATGTGAAAGAGATACATAGTTTCCTTGCCTTAGCGGGTTACTATCGTAAATTTGTTGAGAAATTCACCGTGTTAGCGTCACCACTAACGAAGCTCACGAAGAAGGGGGCTAAGTTCGTATGGGACGACAAATGTGAGAAAGGGTTTCTTGAGCTAAAGAGACGACTTACCGAGGCACCAGTTCTTGCCCTACCCATACAAGGTATACTGTATGATATCTATAGTGATGCTAGCATCCAAGGGCTTGAATGTGTTCTAATGCAAAATGGTAAGGTGATTGCCTATGCTTAGGCAATTGAGGAAACACGAGGTGAACTACCCTACCCATGACCTAGAGTTGTGGGCGGTAGTGTTTGCACTAAAGATTTGGAGGCATTATCTCTACGGAGAGTAGGGGAGAGCAAACCCGACCCTACCCGATTGACCTGATCAGATATATCCAATTTTTTTGTAGGGGTCGGAAAACCCGACCCAAAATACCCAAACCCGATCCGATTCTTGCAACCCGAGACTTAAGCGGGTAGCGGGTAGGATTACCAATTATGCTACCCGACCTGCCCGAAAAACCGAACTAGCGTAGTATATATACTACTTTGAATTATTATGCATGTTCAAATATCTCAATTATTGTATGTCAATTTCCATATTATGCATGTTCAAATATTCCAATTACCGTATTTGTACAGCTATAACTTTGAATGTTGTATTGTTATGATTTGAATGATATTTTGACCAATTATAATTTTATTTATCACAATATCAAATATGTCAATCACCGTATATTATTATTTTACATGTTCAAATATGGCGATTACCGTATTTTTACTAATGTTTTTCAACGAATCCTTCTCAATAGGGGCATTTCTATCGAGTAGTCACTCATTCTGTACTGACTCGGAAATTACCATTTTATTTATCACAATTTCAACAATAATAAATTAAAATCCGAATGGACCCGAAAACAGTATCAACCTGGCCGCAACCCGAATTTCCTCAACCCGTAAAACCCGATAATTTTTTTTGATAAGGTAGGGTTTGAAATTATCAATCCGATACCCGAACGGGTTTACCACTTTTGAACCTGACCCGCCCGAACCCGACCCATGCTCTACCCTAACGGGGAGACATGTCACATCTACACCGATCATAAGAGCTTGAAGTATGTATTCACTCAGAAAGAGTTGAATATGAGGCAAAGGAGATGGATGGAGTTGATCAAGAACTATGACTTGATCATCGACTATCATCCCGGTAAGGCCAATGTGGTGGCTGACGCACTGAGCAGAAAGAGTACGCCGGGGACGTTACTCACATGCCTACGGGCATTATGGGGGCGTGTGGAGTTGACCACGAGCGGGGCCCTCATAGCGAGATTCAAGGTTAGACCTACCTTGCTTGATGAGATCAACATATGTCAGGTGATTAACGAAGAATGTCAGAAGATTCGGGAACGGATCCTTGTGGGGCCCGTTGAGGATAACTGGGTACGAGAAGATGGTCTCTTACTGTTTAGAGATCGTGTGTGTATACCGAAGAATGAAGAGCTCCGAAAGTCCATACTAGAGGAGGCTCATTCTTCGGCCTATGCTATGCATCCAAGGGGTACAAAGATGTACCGAGACTTAAAGGAAAGCTATTGGTGGTCAGGCATGAAGCGGGACATCGCAGAGTATGTGAGTCGATGCCTTACTTGTCAGCAAGTTAAGGCGGAGCATCAGCACCCGGCGGGGCTTTTGCAGCCACTTACCATTCCAGAATGGAAGTGGGAGCATGTGACCATGGACTTTGTGGTAGGATTACCACAAACTGTGAATAATTACGACGCGGTATGGGTGGTGGTTGATAGGCTTACTAAGAGTGCACATTTCTTGCCTATTAACATCACTTATCCTCTTGAAAGATTGGCCAAGTTATACAATGAGGAGATTGTGAGATTGCATGGAGTCCCGATATCCATTGTGACGGATAGAAATCCACGATTCACGTCTAGATTTTGGCGAAGTTTCAAGCATCTTTGGGAACTAAACTGAAGTTTAGCACAACATTTCACTCACAGACGGATGGACAATCCGAGTGGGTGATACAGATTTTGGAAGACATGCTTAAGGCATGTGTTTTGGAGTTCCAATGGAGTTGGGACAAACACTTGGCTCTTGTGGAGTTTGCTTATAACAACAGTTATCAAGCGAGTATTGACATGCCTCCATACGAGACATTGTATGGGAGGAAATGCAGAACACCTTTATGCTGGGACGAGGTTGGCGAGGCCAAGCTTGAGGGTATAGAACTTGTAGAGATCACCAAGGCTAAGTTGAAGACCATCCGGGATAGACTTAAGGCCGCCCAAGAATAACAGAAGAGCTATGCCGATAAACGGCGTAGACCGTTAGAGTTTGAAGTTGGTGATGAGGTGTTTCTAAGGATCTCTCCTTGGAAAGGTATCATCCGATTCATATCGAGAGGTAAGCTTAACCCCCGATACATAGGTCCGTTTGAAATCCTTGAAAGGATTCGGACCGTGGCTTACCGTCTCAAGTTATCACCTGAACTGGAGAAGATTCATGACATATTCCATGTATCGATGCTCAAGAAGTATGTACAAGATCCTTCACATCTTCTTGAGAGACCACGAGTAGAGGTCCGTGAGGATTTGCAATATGTAGTGGAACCGGTGAAGATTAGTGGTCGACAAGTGAAGAAACTTAGGAACAAGGAGATTCCTATGGTAAAGGTTCTATGGAGGAGTGATCGAGTCGAAGAAGAAACCTGGGAGACCGAGGTCTCAATGAGGGAGCAATGCTCGTTTCTTTTCGATTAGACACATGGATTTCAGGGACGAAATCCCAAATAAGGGGGGGGGGGGTGAACCTGTAACACCGTCCCCAATTATATTTACTTTTATGTAAATCATGTATTGAACCTTATGAACTGGTTAATGAATTTACGAGGTTGTGAATTTTTGTTATTACTTTTGCGTGAATAGTGAATTGCACGCGGGGCCCGGGAGCGGGGACCACCCTATATTGTCGAGATCACATATTATATTCATCGGGGTCTAGATAATATGTATATGGTGGTGGATATTTTAGTTGGGCCATGGAAAGGGCATAGGGTTGACCGATTAGTCAAACAAGGCCTAATTACCAGTATTGGTAATTTATCGGATAACAGTCCGAAATGGATTTCGGAGACTTCCAAATTAAAGTTGAGGAATGTATATTCATTCTAATAGCCCATATGGGTTTAGAATGTGTGATATATTTTATTTGGCCCGATAAAATAAAATATAATTAAAATAGTCTGAGAAATACAACTTTCGGGGCCGATTGTACACATGGAGAGTCTCTACATGTTTATATAGCATATGAAGAACCCCTGGAGAGTCTCTACATGTTTAGAAATGTAGAATGAGGGGTTGGAAGATAGTTCTAAGTCCAAGAACGGACTTAGAAGCCAAAGTGACCGGTTCGCTGAAAAATAACCTTTTAGAGGTTATATGTATTGATATGGGTTTTGTGATAATACAAACTTGTTAGGAACTTGTCTAAGGTGTTCCTAGTACTTTCACGGAGTTGAAAGAGTTGCCTCAGTAATCGCCGGAGCTAGACAAGTTCACCGGAGTTTCGCCGGAGTTCAACCGAGAAGGGTAGAACTTCATAAAGCTCATTCGAGGTAAGTGGATGGCTTAATGTCTTGTAACTCTTGGGTTAAGTATAAGATTACCTAAAGAAATGTTATAATTATTCACAATGATGTTTTTAAAGGAACTTAAGCATGTGATTAGCCAAAGTAATTTGACTTATGTGAATGATACTACATGATTGTGCATGTTAAAAGTATAAAATGTGTATAAAAACATATGTGATGTTTTGGATGGTTAAAATGGGATGTTATGGTTGTTTAAGACCCAATACATGTTTTATAAAAGTTTTGGACCGATCGGAGTTTTGGGCATACGGTGAACCGACGCCGGCCATAGGGCTGAACCGGCGCCAGTTATGCCACTGCCTGGCCGGTCTCGGAAGTTTAATACATACCCGGAGCCGGGTATAGGGTATGACCGGCGCCAGTTAAGCCGCTGCCACTAGGTTCCGATTTCGCCAAAAATGCGATTCGAGCCCGGTTCGAAGGGGGTATTCTCCCCAGACATCCTATATAAGTATATTGTGTATGGAATTGCATGGAATATGGTATTTAAATGGCAAGTTTGATACCTAATGATTAAACTCTAAGACTTGGTTTAGTCTTGATAAACGATTATGATATAGACCCTATTTATGCATGATAAACGATAGATCATATAAGTGAAAGTAAGATGGTGGAGAACCTAGGGATGACGGTACTGTCCTCAAAACTCATATGTTAAGATGGTGGAGAACCTAGGGACGACGGTACTGTCCTCAAAAATCATAAGTTTAGAGGATGGAGAACCCAAGGACGACGGTACAGACCTCAAAACTCAAATGTATAAATGGTGGAGACCCAAGGATGACGGTACTATCCTCAAACCTTGGTATATTAATGGTGGAGAACCCAAGGGCGACGGTACTATCCTCAAAACTCGGAATATGAATTGATTACTACTATTTTCCTGAATAAACAATGACCTATGGGTCGGGTATTTCCAATTATATATATATACTGATATGTATTTTATAATTTGGGGGAAAGTACTATACATGTATGTATCACTCTATGTTTGGGGTCTTATATTTGAAACGTTAGTTACTCTACATTTGCTTGCTACTCGCTCGGTAGTTGTACTGACCCCTTTGGGGCGGGCCCTCACCATTTTCAGGTTGAAGCTAGGGCTTGCTACCTGCACCTTCTTACGGGTGAAGTCAATTCAAGGAAGACGTGGTTCGTGCTTCCTTATTTCCTTTCAAACTACCAAACACTTGGTCATGGATACTTGTTTTACTATGAACTATTTTGGGCATGTGAGCCCATGTCTTGGCCGGTTGTGGCCCATGATTTATCGTTGAATATTTCCGCTATTCATTGGTTTACATGTGATTTTGTTATGTATGTTTACTACTGATTATGGATGGATTATGTTCATAGACGCCTTGTATGATTAAGTCACGTTGACTTGCGGGTGACGCCACTTGGTCATACGGCAGTTGTACACGCGCTTAGATGCGGTATGGGGCGTGACAACATGTCTTATCATTTGAATTACACTTGCCTTTTATAGGTGTTTACAAATACAAATTACTATGCACAATAAATGACTAATTAATTAAAACACTAATACGAAATTAAATATATAATTAATCCATGCATTAATTGTTTGGACATTGTTCTTTCGCGCTGGCTGGCCGACCGGTCGGACGCTTGAGCTCCCTCTCCGCCAAGCTGGTGGACGGATCCCTGCTGGAACGACTGACAGGCTCTCGGCTAGGGTGGTAGGCAGGATTTTCACTGGATTGGTAGGCAGGCTTCCCTCCGAGCCGATATGTAGGCTCCCAGTTGAGTCGGAAGCTGGCTCTCCGGTGGGTTGGAAGACCGGCTCTCCGCTCGATTGGGAGGCAGACTAATGTTGGGGTGGAAAGCAGGGTCCCCATCGGGATGGGAAGCATGTTCTTAGACCGTCCTGGACTTCCGCTTTGCTAGGATCGATCGGTTGGGCCAAATCGAGCTCTAGGTTGTTGGGCCCACTGGTCGGGCTAGTCTGTGAGATAATGGACCCAGGCTTTGACCTATTGGTCCAGGTTGTGGACCTGGACTCGAGGCTAAGTTCAGGGTCTGGTCCGATTAGGCTATGTGCGGTGTGCCTAGTCCCATAAATCCATCAAAAGTGTTACAGTGACGTCATCGAACAACAAGTTACTTTGTAATTTATTTATTTTTATATATGGCTTGAATTATTTGCAAACGGATCACGAAGTATATATTAAGGAAATTATAATCATTGAGTTAGGTTTAGTTTAATGAACAGTTTCTATGAAGGAAGTTTATATATTGAATGTGTCATTGTTTATTATTAACTCAGTTTAAATAATCGGTGTTAGGTAGTTCATGCATGGCAAAATGAATTACAACTTTTTTTTGAACTAAAACGACTTATATTAAGACACCAGAAAAACCACAAGTAACATCCAGCCCAGAGAAAACATATAAGCTAGAGAGATCAGAAAACATAGTTCGATCACACACCCTTGGACCAGTCTTAGAATCAACCACCTCAAAAGAAGCAAGCCGATTCGCTAATCCCTACATCGACAATTGTAAGACAACTATGATTGACTCAGATTTCTTGTCACTACCCGTGTCCTGACTCTGACTCAAAACCACAAAGAAAACAAAATACAAGTCACCCTAGGCAAAGCAAACCCAGCAGAAAAACCAACTACAATCCTCACCAAAACAATAAACTAAAAAGACAACAAAAGAATGATTACAAAAGCAGTTATTAGGTGAGCCTAGTAGCCTAGACCCGTCCCCTCCATGTTTTTTGCACCATCAACCACCATTGCACCTGCATCTTGTCCTTCTTGCTCATAGATTTCTAGCACCCGTCTCCTTTTAGGCTCCCCCGCCCGACCAACAACTATTTCCACCTCCAAGCTCTTAAGAGCTTCCCCTTGCAGTAGGACAATATATATCTGAATCTTCTACATGAGAACCCCCATCTTCCGATGATAAATGCACATACCCCTCCCTCCTGCCTACCCCCTCCCACCTTGTGTACCTGTCTAAACCAACCATTTATCTCCTCTCGTTCCTGCATCTCTTACACTTACTGCTCGCAACCATGGACCATAGGGTTTGACCAATAGAAATTGCCCTAAATAGGAGTAACGCTATGAAATTCCAAAATAGGAGTATCATGTTTTTTATTCCTTGGATAGGAGTAATCTTCCAAGTTTGGGAAAAAATGTCTTGTTTAATAGCCTAGTAATGCCAAACTTGGCACAAATTTACTCCTATTTCAAGAATAAAAAATATGATACTCCTATTTTGGAATTTCAAAACTTTTTTACTCCTATTTAGGGAATTCACTCTTTGACCAATTCCCCAGCTCCCTTATTGTACTCTGATGGAGTATATGGCCCGGGAACACCCGGCCCACAGGCTCCTACTACTCCTTTAGAGGCCCAACAGGCCCAGAAGGTCCAACAGGCCCAAATCACAGCGCCCAGAGTACCAAGCAGCCCACACTACGCGCCAGGGGTGCCTTCGGCCCCTTGGCCGAAGGCTCTAAGCTCTTGCAGAACGGGGTTCCCAAGCAAATTAAGAAACTGGGAGAAAACGGCGAAAACGGTAGCCCTCGGCACTGTGAGCCCTCGGCACCAGGGTGCCATCGGTTGGAGGAGCCCTCGGCTACTGCTCTATGGCCGAAGGCATCTCACTCGACAAGATATCCGCCTCACATGCGTACAGATCATCGTACCCTGCACAGACGTCCCATCCAACAGCCGCATTAAATGCGGCCACATGCGGCTGCCAGCGCCAACCAGTTGAGGTGACCCCTCGGCCAATGAGCGCTTGACACGTGTCCCTGTCCGGCATTTATTGCTACTATAAATAGCACCCCATTTCCTCATTTGTAACCACGCTGAAAACGGCATTCATACTGAATACACTCTCTCTCTACTTTTACTTACTTGCTCTGACTTCTCTCTAAGTTATTCCCCGTAATAACCCTTCGGATATATACCCCCGGGTAGACTATCCATCATTTGGTGCTCTCGTTGAGAGGTCGAACAATCAAGTAAGAAACCCCCCCCCCCCTCGACCAAACACAAAACACTAGCCCTCTATCAAAATGGTGAGGACAACACGTGCCAACTCAAAGAACGTAGAAGACAAGAACCTGGCCCTCGGCGACGTCAACGCCCCCGAAGCCTCTCACAGGGCTCCCGAGGGCGGTGCCATCGATGGGCTGGAACAGGCGGCTGTCGACCTACGCCTTCAGATCCAACAAAATGCCCCCGATGCCCGCCTCGGCATCGAGGCCAAGAAGAAAAACCGGAGCGATGACCAAGTCAGCCCTCCGGTTCTCACCATCGACGTGCAATCGGCGCTCTCTGCCTTCATCCAGACGCTCACCCAGAACCCGGGTGCCTTCGGCACCCTGGCTCCAGCTCACCCTCAGATCGGGGGAAATATCATACTTCCCCCTCTGCCACACCCCTTCGGAAATCCCACCCCTCGGGTGAGGAACGACGAGGGGGGGTGGCCCAAGATACGTCCTCCCAGGAAGTTCAGTCCCGGGACCGCCATAATGACAACAGGGAAAGGCCCCGTACTTCCGCCCTCAACCGGCTCGGAGGAGGGCCAGATCGCCGAGGGGTCCAAGACCGCCTCGGGGGGAAAGCATTCCAAAGGCCCCAGGAAAGCGGGGGATCTGTTTCGAGGGCAGACGAGGAGCGTCCCCCTCGGGACAAAGGCAAGGCACCCCTTCATGCCGATGATGCTCGGCACCAAATCAACCAGGCCCACTCGGCCCGGGTTCGTTCGCAGGGGGCGGAGACCCTCCCGAAGGATCCCCGGGATGAGATTATTGCGGCCCTCCAACACCGGCTTGACGAGATGGAGTCCAACAAAGCTCGCGCCACCACCTCCACCCCTCGTTCAGATCTCAAATACGAGGCCATGATGGCCAAAATGGAGGAGTTACAGAAGAAGGTGGCCGAGGGCTCCAGGGAACCCGTCATCCAGCTCCGGACTCGGACGCCATTTACCCCAAGGGTATTGGCGGCCCGGATCCCGGAAAAATACCGAGGGCAACACATACAGCCCTACAACGGGAAAACGGACCCCCAGGAACACTACAACAAATACCAGAACAACATGATGATGGTGGGGGCGTCAGACGAATATTTGTGTCGATGGTTCCTCTCCACCTTAGAGGGACCGGCATACGAATGGTTCAACAGGCTGCCCGAGGGCTGCATTGATTCGTGGCAAGAACTCGCCCAACGATTCTTGACACAGTTCGCCGGGAGGCGTCGCACAAGGAAGCACTTCTCCCACCTCCTAACAATACGCCAGAAGAAGGATGAGACCCTTCGGGATTTCCTGGAGCGCTGGAGGACGGAGGCCGACAAGGTCGACGGTGCTGATGACGGGACCCTCCTGGCCCTCCTACAAACCGTCCTCCGCACCAGCAACTTTTCGAGGAGCCTCATCATTGAACCCCCCCGCGACTACATAAGGGCTTTGCAGCGAGGGGACCGATATGCTGAGGCCGAGGAGGTGGAGAAGTATCACCAGCATCCGGACCAGCAGCCCCCGAGGGCTGACAACAAGCATAACCGAGGGCCGGGGGCTCCTCCAAATCGCCCCAAGGCTTCGGGACCCTCTGATGACCGCCCTCGGCAAGGCCAAGCCAAGCTCGGGGGAGGATATAAGAGCAACCCCAAGACTTGGGCACAACCCATTCTCCTGGACCGCCCTCGGACACCATTGACGCACCCCGTCAGCATCATCCTCGATTTTGCCGAGGAGTGGGGCCTCGTTGAGCGCGACTCTCGCGCACCCCCGGAGGTACACGCTATCAACCCTCAGTTCCCCTACTGTCGCTTCCATCGGCACCAGGGGCACAGGACCGATGACTGCCATCAGCTAAAGACGGCCATCGAGAGGTTAATACAAGCAGGGCACCTGTCCCAATTTGTTCAGAGCCCTCGGCAGGAGGGACCTTCTCATCAGGGGCCTCCCCGAGGGCACCACACGAAGGTGAACGCTTGGGTAAACCCGAATACCATCCCCCTCGGCAAGAAAAGGGAGATTAGGAACTTGGAAGAAGAGGAGGAGGAATACCCCCACTACCAGGAGAAAAAACGCCACATCCTCATGATCACCGGTGGCAATACAGGGGGCGATTCCACCAGCCAACGAAAGAAATGGGCTCAATCGCTTTACGTGGGGGAAGTCACTCATATGCCTCCGGTAAAGAGACTGAGGGAGGAACCCATCACCTTCACCAACGCAGATCTCCCTCCTACTTCTTCTCCTCACAGGGATGCCTTGGTGATTCGGACGGAGATAAACGACACCATTATTCACCGAACTTACATTGACACGGGCAGCTCCGTCAATGTAATGTACCTCGGCACCTTCAGAGAGCTGCATCTGGAGAGGGGGTCCCTTCGGCCCATTAAGACCCCTCTTGCCGGCTTCACCGGCGACACTATTGATTCCGAGGGGGTAATAACCCTCCCGGTGATCTTCGGCGACGGGCTCCATAGAGCCCAGCTCGAGGTGGAGTTCGTCGTCGTCAACATTGACTGCGCCCACAACATCATCCTCGGCCGGCCCGCCCTCGAGGACCTCGAAGCCATCATCTCCATGAGGCATCTCTGCCTCAAGTTTCCCGCCGAGGGGGGAATTGGCTACTCCTGGGGGAACCAGAAAATTGCCCGCGCCTGCTATCTTCAGGTCACTAAGAAGGTAAGCAAGACGGAATTCCGTGTTGACACCATCACCGGAACCATCGACCAAGAGGAAAAAAGGCCGAGGGCTGAACCGGCCGAGGACGTAGAAGACTTTGCGCTCGATCCGGCCCAGCCGGAGAGAGTCGTGAAGATTGGAGCCCAGCTCCCTGAAGATTTGAAGACCGGTATCACCGAAGCCCTCCGCGCCTACTCCACTGTCTTTGCATGGGGGCCGGAGGACATGCCGGGAATCAGCCGAAGGGTCATCACCCACCGCCTCTCGGTGGACCCTTCGGCAAAGGTAGTGCAACAACGAAGAAGACCCCTCTCCGCCGAGAGGAGGGAATTTGTGAAGAAGGAGGTCGCCATGCTCCTCTCTATTAAGCACATCAAGGAGGTGAAATACCCCTCATGGCTAGCGAATGTGGTCCTGGCACAGAAGCCCCCTACCTTCCGCATGTGCGTGGACTACACCGATCTCAACAAGGTGTGCCCTATGGACCCGTTCCCTCTACCAAATATTGATCAACTAGTGGATGAGACCGCAGGGTGTGAGATCATGTCCTTCCTCGATGCCTTCCGAGGGTATCACCAAATTTTTATGCACGAGGAAGACGCCGAAAAAACTGCCTTCATGACTCCCGAGGGCATCTTCTGCTACCTAGTCATGGCCTTCGGCCTAAAGAACTCAGGGGCCACCTACACCCGGATGGTGGCCCGGGTCTTTCAAGCCGTCCTAGGGCGCACCATGGAGGCCTATGTGGACGACATGATCGTCAAAAGCAAACAATCTTCCAGCCATGCTGACGACCTCCGGGAAATCTTCGCCATCATGCAAAAATTCAACCTTCGGCTAAACCCGAAGAAGTGCACCTTTGGCGTCCAAGGAGGCAAATTCTTGGGCTACATGGTGAGCCGAAGGGGTATTGAGGCCAATCCCGAGAAGATCCAGGCCATCATCAACATGGAGCCCCCACGCAACGTGAAGGAAGTTCAACGGTTGACGGGCCGCCTGGCAGCCCTCAACCGCTTTCTATCTAAATCGGCGGAGAAGTCTCTACCCTTCTTCCAGATCATGAGGAAGACGGCTGGCTTTCTATGGACTCCAGAATGCCAGGGGGCTTTCGACGAGCTCAAAAGATATCTATCTTCACCTCCTGTGCTCTCCAAACCCAAGGTAGGGGAGACCCTCTACCTCTACCTTGGGGTTAGCCCGGCGGCCATCAGCTCTGTGCTCATCCGGGAGGAAGACGGCATCCAACATGCCATCTTCTACGTTAGCAAGACCCTAAGGGAGGCCGAGCTCAGGTACTCCCCTGTGGAAAAAACGGTGTTGGCCATCGTTTGGACTGTCAAGAAGTTGGGCCACTACTTTCAGGCTCACCCAGTTCAGGTCCTCACCCATCAACCCCTCGGCGCCCTCATGAGGAGCCCCACCAGCTCCTCCCGCATGGTGAAATGGGCTATCTTCTTGAGCCAGTACAACATTGACATCCGTCCAAGGCCTGCCATCAAGGGCCAAGCCCTGACGGACTTTGTGACGGAGTGTACCGCAAGGGCAGCCACGGACGGGGAGCCCTCGGCTACCTCGGACGACTGGTGGACCCTCTACACTGACGGCTCCTCCGCGACCAAAGCATGCGGGGGAGGGGTAGTCCTCATTACTCCCGAGGGCTTCAGGGCCTACTATGCAATCCGCTTCTCCTTCAAAGTCTCCAACAATGAGGCCGAATATGAGGCCCTCCTATGTGGCCTTCGGCTGGCTGCCAACATGAGGGCTCGGCAGATCCACATCAAATGCGACTCCAAGTTGGTCGTTGGCCAAATCTCCGAAGAAATATGAGGCCAAGGAGGGGAGAATGAAACAGTACAAGGAAGCGGCCAAGGAGTTGCTTAAGGTATTTGAGGCACACTCTCTTACTCAAATACCGAGGGCTCAGAACTCCGAGGCCGACATATTATCTAAGCTCTCGGCCGACTCCCCCGAGCACATCTCCAAAATTGCCAAAATCGAGGAACTCAGCCTCTCAAGCATCCATGCAAGCCCCGTTATGAACATACAACAACGTCATGAGGATTGGATCTCAGATATCACCGCCTTCATCTCCACAGGGAAGCTACCCGAGAATGAGGCCCGCGCTAAACTGGCAAAGCTGAGAGCTCCCAGCTACACCGTCGAAGATGGAAGGCTCTACAAACGATCTTACAATGGCACGCTACTTCAGTGCCTTCATCCAGATGAAGCCGAGGTCGCAATGGAGGAAGTGCACAGTGGCACTTGCTCAGCTCACCAGGGACCCTTCTCCATGTCCCGAAGGCTCATTCTCCAGGGCTACTTCTGGCCAACCATGGCCAGGGATTGTGCTGACCTTGCCCGGAGGTGCACCGCATGTCAACATTTCCAGAAAACTCCCGGCAGGCCAGCGGTCAACTATGCCCCCATCAGCACCTCTGTCCCCTTTTCTCGATGGGGGATAGACCTTGTGGGCCCTCTGCCGAGGGGTACCTCCAACAACAGATACATCATCGTGGCCGTCGACTACTTTACCAAGTGGGTGGAGGCTGAACCCCTCGCCAGCATCACAGAGGCGAAGTGCCGTCACTTCGTCCTCAAGAACATCCTCACAAGGTTTGGCGTCCCCCAGCAGATCATCTCCGACAATGGGACACAATTTGAGGCAGCCCCCTTCTGTGCCCTTCTGGAGGCATGGGGCATCAAACACACCTTCTCCTCCGTTGCCTACCCTCAAGGCAACGGGCAAGTAGAGAATGCCAACCGGACCTTGCTCGAGGGCCTCAAAAAGAAGCTGGAGGCCGAGGGCGGTGGCTGGGTGGAAGAACTCCACAACATCCTTTGGGCCTATCGCACCACCCCTCGGCGAGCAACAGGTGAAACACCCTTCTCCCTCTGCTACGGTTTTGAAGCCAAAGCTCCTACGGAAGTCACCCTTCCCACCCGAAGGGTGAACCAATATGACCCCGAGGTCAACGACAGCAACATGGCCCTCGACCTCCACCTCATTTCAGAATGCCGGGAGCAGGCCTTCAACCGGGCAGAAAACTACCGAAGGCAAGTCGAAAGCTACATCGATGCCAAAGTTCGCACCCGAGAATTTCAAGTGGGGGACTATGTCCTCCGGAGGAGGGAAGCCAGCCAACCAACCGAGGGAGGAAAAATGGCACCAAAATTCGAAGGCCCCTACATCATAGCAGCCATCATCAAACCCGGGACGTACAAGCTCAAACGCCCCAATGGGAAAGAAGTCCCTAGGCACTGGAATGTGCACCATTTAGTTAAATTTTATCAATAATGTAAGAGCGGCCAAGCCCTCATAACTAGTGAATGTACTATCCTATGGCCCAAGGCCTCCAGTTTCGAAGAATGAAGATGCATTCAAGACATCAAGCCCTCATACTGACTACAGGCCCCAGGCCTCACCACGAGAAGAACCCCCTCCGGCACCAAGTGCCGAGGGCGGACACCATCAACACCTACAACAAACAGTGAAAACACCACGTGTTTTCAGTCAAGACCCCTCGGTACCAAGTACCGAGGGAGGGAACTCCTATCACCAACAACAAGGAACACCATGTGTTTCATTTCCCTTCGGCACCCAGTGCCGAGGGTACATCCCCACCTTCAACATCAAAAAAGAAAAGATGAGAACACCAAGTGTTCCTACAGAAGACCCTTCGGCACCCAGTACCGAGGGTACACCTCCGTCATCAAACATCGAAACGAAGAAAAAACACCAAATGTTTCAAAGAAGACCCCTCGGCACCCAGTGCCAGGGATATGCTCTCCTATCAACTTCCAAACATCTGTTGGGAAACACCAAGTGTTTCATTTGGGGACCCTTCGGTACCAAGTACCGAGGGTAGACGCCTACATCAACTACAACAAAAGAGAACACCAAGTGTTCCTACAGAAGACCCCTCGGTACCAAGTACCGGGGGTACACATCTCCACCGTCAACATCACAAAGGAGAACACCAAGTGTTCCTACAGAAGACCCCTCGGTACCAAGTACCGGGGGACACATCTCACCCATCAACGTCAAATAGAGGAAGAACACTAAGTGTTCCTACAGAAGACCCCTCGGTACCAAGTACCGGGGGCTACATATCGAAACTAACACCAAGTGTTGTTTCTAAAAGCCGTACCCCACGAGGACGCATATACCGAAGGCGCCACCATCGGTGCCGGCGGCACGTAGTGCCCCCGGCCATTTGCAACTAGTGTGCAAATGAAAACCCTTCCTTGAAACGCTTTCCGCGTCACTACCCCCAGGGTATGACATGCATGAGAAATGCCCAGGATTCGACTTTCAAAAACGGAACGCTATCCGCGTCACTACCCCCAGGGTATGACAGGCATGAGAAATGCCCAGGATTCGACTTCCAAACCGAAACGCTCCCCGCGCCACCACCCCAAGGGTGTGGCAGGCCACGGACTATGCCTAGCGCCGAGGGGACGACTTTCAAAAATGAGGCGCTTTCCGCGCCATCCCCCAAGGGGAGGCAGGTTACGGACCACCATATCTTGTGCCCAGGAAACGTCCCTCGATCCCCTCGGAACTCGGAAGGTTAACCCGAGGGAGGAGAGCCATTGGTGTATTCTGATGGTCTCCTAATAGGCCCAGTCTTACCAAGAAACCAAGTTTCTTGATGCCTTCCCTTCACCACCAACCAAAAAAAAAAGGGGGGGGGGGTGAAGGGGAGTAGACTCAGCGAGAAATCAAAGAGTACACTCCAACAGATCACGAAGGATACTACTCGAACAAATAGCAGCAAGGAACGGCTAAGTCCACTGCCCGGTCACCTCCGGTCACACAAACGCCGAAGGCTTCAACAATACAAAGGGACTGGACTATCCAAAGTACACTAAGACGGTACCTTCAAATATGTACCGAAGGCAGCTGTTATACATTAATACCGAGGGCCCCTACCCCATCAAAAGGGACACAACTGGCTGAGTCAAACTCTACAACTCTTCAGAGTGTATGCCGAGGGCACACACTCCTCATTGGTTTTCTTCACAACAACAGGATTCAACATCAATTTACGCAAAGTAATGTAGGGTCAGAGGGCACCTATCACCCGAAGGCTACACAAGGAAGCAGCACTTGAAAAAATTCTAAGTCCTAAAGATTGGGCCCCCGGCCCAATCAATATTACTGCCAAGGGAATATAGTAGCCGAAGGCCAGGCAATACAACAACGCTTAAAAAATATTCTGCCCTAAATGAGCAGCCCCCGGGCATCTCGCAAAGTGATGTGGAATCAGAAGGGATGCCATTCCCCGAAGGCTCCCAAGGGAAAATCTACACTTAGAATATTTTCTAAGTCCTACATGTTTCCCCCCCGGTCAACTACTCATGCATCAAGGAGGGATGCCATCTCCCGAAGGCTCCCAAGGGGAAATCTACACTTGGAATATTTTCTAAGTCCTACGTATTTTCCCCCCGGTCAACTACTCTTACATCAAGAAGGGATGCCATCTCCCGAAGGCTCCCAAGGGAAAAACTGCACTTAGAAATCTTTCTAAGTCCTACATATTTCACCCTCATCTTATGGAGGGACCCAACAGCCGAAGGCTACCTATCAATCGAGGGCTACAATACACAAGGAATCAACACTGAAGAGAATTTTCTAAGTCCTAAAGAATTGGCCCCCGGCCTAATCAATATTTCAGTTGGGGCTCCACAGTAGCCGAAGGCTACATGACATGCTACACTTGCAAAGATTTTCTAAGTCCTGAACATTGGGCCCTCGGTCCAATATTCACACATCAGAGGGTGCCCAACTACGAAGGCTTCCAAGGGCAAGCTACAATCAGAAAATACTCCAAGTCCTAAAACATACATTCAAATGAGCGAAGGCATACATTCAAAAATACCGAAGGCATACACTCAAGGAAAACGGAGGCATACATTCAAGAAGAAAGGAATTGGAGAAAACAAGTCATATAAACACAGCCCGAAGGCAATCATTCAATCATCAACAAACAGAGGGCAAATGTGATTACGAATAAATGTTACAAGCAGGCCGAAGCCGAAGGATGAATAATGTCACCATTACATATACATGTTTACATAATACAAAATGCATATCAAACAATGTCATTCCCGGGGGCCGCCTCCCCCGATGGCTTCGAGGTGACTTCTGCGTCGGCCTCAGGTTCGTCGCCCTCGGCTTCCTTCATGAGCTCAGAGTCCTCCAGGTCTGGCCTCTCAACATCGGGGGGAAGAGGAACGCGGATGTCTGGCTGCAGGGGGGAGCCCGTATGCTGCCGGGTCAAAGTCCTTTGGCTCGATCTTCAAGTGGCGAGCCATCCTCCGGTAGATGAGGGCTTGAGTGAAAAACTCGCCCCCATCATAGTATTGTTTACCCTTTCGGGAAACCCACTCCACGCCAGGCCCATCACACCACTCGTCGACCGAGGACAGCCATTGCTTGTGCTCCTCGGACCGCCACCCCCTGCCAAGAACCCCGAGATTGCGTCCCCTCGGGCTCTCTCGACGGCTTACACCCTCGCGGCCTCGGCTTCCTTGACAGCTCTCTCCAAGGCCTCAGCTGCGGACCTCTCGGCTTCTGCCCTGCCCCGATCTGCGGCCTCCGCCCGCAGGGTCATCTGCCGAAGGCTCTCCTCCAGCATAGCCATCTGCCGAACAGCGTCTGCATTCTGGCGGATGAGCTCCCGCATCTTGGCCTCCTGCTCGGCCTTGCGAAGGCGCCACTCCTCTAGCCGCCGGGCTTGCTCCGCGAGGGCAATGCAGGTCTACAGAAACAAAGGGGTTAGCGAGGCCAAACATGGTTTCTTAGCTCGAAGTAAAAAAGAAAGAAATAAGCATAAAAGACTTACTGTGAGGGAAGACCGGAGGATCCTGTCCTCGAGGGCTTCGTCTTCATCAGCCCCGAGGGCTACTCTGTCAATCTCGAGGGTGATGCCTCTCAGAAGCGCCCTCGGGTCGGCTGTACCGTTCATCACGGCCGTACCAGCCGGGAGGGAAACCATGAGGACCTCGGAAGATGGCCCCTGAACTCCCGGCGGCACTTTCGCCACCTGCATGTCCTCATTCGCCCCGGAGGCAGGGCCATTATCAACAATGATCACCGGGGGGACTTTCTTCTCGGCATCCCCGGTCTTGGGCTTTTTGCCCTCGGGATCTCTGCCCGAGCCCTTCCTTTTGGCGGCAGCAGCAGCATCAGCACTTGGGCCCACCGACGGCCCCTCCGGTTTTTTGAAGAAGTCACCGGCGGGTTTTGGGACACCGGCGTCCGTCCCCCTCGGGACCTTGGAGGGTTTTTTCTTCTTCAGGTCTGCAAGGCCTCCGACGTTCATCATTTTCACTGGGACACCTGCAAAAAAAAAAGGTATGGGGTTAAAATCGAGGGGTTACTGACCGAAGGCACTAAGGATAAAAAGAAAAAAAAAACACGAACAAGGTAAGCTATGTGCTAAGATATGAAAACCGAGGGACCTCGTAGACTACCTCCTGTTCCCCCGAAGGCCTCAGCAAAAATGGGGTACTTCTCGTCCGCTTCCCCAATAAATCGGTATCTCCGAAAGCCGAGGGCGTAGAATCCCTTGTCGGCAGTATAGTCTTTGATGGAGACCTGCTTTGTGCGACCCTCCGGGATTTTGGCTATCACCAGGCCATCTTTTTCGAGGGCGGCGCTTCCAACCTTCGGATGCCGACGGAAGCGATCCCGAAGTTCCGCCGGAAATGGGTTCTCAGCAACCCTGACATAGCACCAGCGCTCCTTCCAGCCCTTATTGGACGAAGGCGCCTCCGTAAACAACTTCCACCTGGCCACCTGCTGCAGGTTGGCGAAGCCCTCGGCATTCGCGTGACCCCCTCGACAGAGGTTGAAGCTCTGGAAGAACAAGTCCAGGCTGGGGGTCACCCCTCGGTCCCTACAAAGGTTTAAAAAACCCGCCACGTAGGAGTGGCTATTGGGTGTCAGCTGGCAGGGTACCAAGCCAACAAACCTCAGGTACTCCCGGAGGAAGGGTGCAGAGGGAACCGAAGGCCCATGGAGACCGACAGTACGTGTACTGCAATGCACCCCTCAGGTGCCCGAGAGAGCACGTCATCAACTCCCGGCTCGACCACCACGGCCGAGGGCCCTACATGTAGCTGCGTCACGTAGAGGTCCGCCCTGTCCGCCTTCGACTTTATCTCCAAGGCAGCCGTGTTGAGCCAGGAATACCCCTCCGGCATATCTACGGGCTTCCCCTAATCAGCAGCAATAACCTTCTTCTTGGGGGCAGCTGCCTTGGCCTTCTTCTTTCCGGGGGCCACCCGGATGGGAACTGCATTCAGCGGCTGGGAAGTACTGGCCTCACCAGCACCCCGAGGGGGAAGGACGGCCACAGTGACCTTCGCCCTCTCCTTTTCCTCCTCCTCTTCAGCAACTTGGACGGCGAGGGCCAACTCTTCATCCTCGGCGGTTCGCTCGAATTCCTCCGCCTCGGCCTCGGCCATCAGATCCTTCTGCACCTCAGTGGCGAGGGCTACGTCACCACCATCCGAGGGCTGACCGCTACTGGACTCCACGTCGGAGATGCCTTCGTCCTCCATCGAGGGCGTCCTCGAGATGTCCTGAGAGTCACTCTGGGACGACATTCTAACTCTAGCTCGAGGGTTCGGGGGAACTAAGGTTTCTAGTGAATTCTATCTCCTAACCCGAGGGCACAATGTACAGCTATACTAGAAGGAGAAAGGCAGGGAGCACTGACCTCGAAAGCTGAGTTAGGACCGAAGGCTTGAGTTTCTCTCACTAGATTTTTTGGCAGAGCTTCGCTAAGACAACTGAGTTCGCACAGCGGGGAATGGCCCTGGCCTTGGGGTATTTATAGGCGATGGAATCCGGGCTTGGGCCTGGATTCCGGGCCTCCGGATGGACCACCATCATTACACACCGCGTCCTCACCCAACCAGTGATGCCGCCCACGGACAGCCAGCCATCACGCGCCACGTGTTCCCCCCCAACGGCTATATCCTGACGTTACATATTCCAATGGCTATATTTCCAACGGCTATATTCTGGAAGCCCCGGGTTTTCTACCTCACTCCACTTCATCAAGGATAGCCTCCGGGTGCACTCACTCAGAAGTGCCCCCGGGGTGTGCCCCACACAGCACATAACAGGACACCTTCGGGATCACTCCTTCAGGGACCCAAGGCTTCATATCAGGGCACCCCTCGGGAATTCCCCCTCAGCACTGCAAAACCGGGTAGCCCCCGGGGAGTTGCCTTCATTGACGGATAACCCGTCGCACACAGGTAATGGGAGCCCTCGGGTATCTTCATCACCAACTAATCAACAAACAGTGGACCCCCCGGTAACAACTCCGTTGCCGCCCTCATCCAGCAGGCCCTCGATCCCCGGATTGAGGGGCTCCCCTTCGGCATCCCCAGGATATCAACGGCAAGCCTTCGGCTGATCAATACATGAGCCCTCAGAAAAAGAAGAGCCTTCGGCATTACCGTTATTCTCCATTTTTGACCAAGGTTTGACATTTTCGATTCATCATTGGGAGAATTCGGTGCACTCGTTTTCCCTCATTAGGATTTTCCCCCCCAGGGTTTTTCCTAATTAGGTTTTTAACGAGGCATCCCCCCAAAATGAAACGAAAAACGTCAGCCTTCGGCCCACAACAGCAACACAACTACTCTACTCCTTTTCACCACTTTACAAGTGCCTCAAGGAGTGGGGGACTGGAGGCCCCCCTCGGGAAAATCATTAAATTACAAAATTAGTGAAATTCCAACAAACGACAAGGCAAGCCCTCAAGTCCCGACATGTGGGTAACTGAGGGACTGCCTTCGGCAGGGACATAAAAGCAACAACTCCTCACCAACTTCAGAGATCACGACGGGACAACATCAAAAGGCAAGCACAAATTACTCCTTTTCCTTCAAGTACCTTTCGGCAAAAGGAGTGAGGGACTCCTGATGGAGTATATGGCCCGGGAACACCCGGCCCACAGACTCCTACTACTCCTTTAGAGGCCCAACAGGCCCAGAAGGTCCAACAGGCCCAAATCACAGCGCCCAGAGTACAAAGCAGCCCACACTACGCGCCAGGGGTGCCTTCGGCCCCCTGGCCGAAGGCTTTAAGCTCTTGCAGAACGGGGTTCCCAAGCAAATTAAGAAACTGAGAGAAACGGCGAAAACAGTAGCCCTCGGCACTGTGAGCCCTCGGCACCAGGGTGCCATCGGTTGGAGGAGCCCTCGGCTACTGCTCTATGGCCGAAGGCATCTCACTCGACAAGATATCCGCCTCACATGCGTACAGATCATCGTACCCTGCACAGACGTCCCATCCAACAGCCGCATTAAATGCGGCCACATGCGGCTGCCAGCGCCAACCAGTTGAGGTGACCCCTCGGCCAATGAGCGCTTGACACGTGTCCCTGCCCGGCATTTATTGCTACTATAAATAGCACCCCATTTCCTCATTTGTAACCACGCTGAAAACGGCATTCATACTGAATACACTCTCTCTCTACTTTTACTTACTTGCTCTGACTTCTCTCTAAGTTATTCCCCGTAATAACCCTTCGGATATATACCCCCGGGTACACTATCCATCATACTCCAAGAGACAGAATCGATCGGCATGGCAAAAAAGACCACACACAAAGCAGAAATTTGGCAGTTTCTCATAATTAAGATATACCCAAAAACAATCCTTCTCATCCTTACCTAGTTTTAATTTCATGCACAAAGGCTTATTGATATCCAAACAAATTCTCAATCGCGTATATGGCCTCTAAACATCCTCAAAATGTCTTTCCTTAGCATTTATTTATTTACCCAATGAGTTCCCGATTATTTTAGCAATTTTTAAAGTAAAATAGCGCATAGGTAAATTAAATACTTGAATCCAGAAATTAGCCTCATTCAGAGCAACTGACAATGGCAATTCACCATCCTGTAGCATATGCAAGACTAATAAATTTCGCTCAAAAAGCCACAGACCATTCACAAGCACACAGTTCATATCAATCTCATGGAAAAAAGTAAAGATATACGTTTTCTCCCCAATCTCTTTTATTGAAACTCCTCGAATTGGCCTTCACATGGAAGCCATTAGATCTCTGAAATAGGGAAATTTGATTGATTTGTCAACAACCAAACGTCCGACCACCGCAAACCCCACCCCCTTGTTGCCTACTTCGCCCCGAGTCCTCCTCAAGATCGATATCAATTCTCTCCTTCTCCTCCTCCAGAACCAAACCTTGCCACGTCTGCACCAAATCCTCCATTGAAGCCGACTGTTCCATGGACTCACCCACTACCTGCATCTTGTGAATTATCCAAAAACCAACCCCACAATCTACTCTTACCGCACGCTTGCTGCGGCAGACAACACAAATCCTACGCATGCTTGCCGCGAGCGAAGGAGAGAGAAACTCTTTGATAATAAATTACAATTTATTAACTTTTTTATTAATTTTCTCAGTGAAATT
Organism: Cuscuta europaea; assembly: GCA_945859875.1. Lineage (NCBI taxonomy): Eukaryota > Viridiplantae > Streptophyta > Magnoliopsida > Solanales > Convolvulaceae > Cuscuta > Cuscuta europaea. The sequence goes on along the minus strand of CAMAPE010000054.1, from coordinate 4,090,070 downwards.
GTTCAAAATGAAAACACAAGATAAAAAGTGGAAAGAAAATTCTCCACGAAGTGTAGTATGTTTGATATTTGAAATTGAAATCAATCTAATAAACACATCCTAATAAATTAATTTCAATAACATTAAGTTTTACTTAATACACAAAAAATAATCATAACTTTGTCATCCACTCTTTGGATATTTATGTCAACACTTCAGACAAAATTGTATACAAATAGAACATCGTGAACAAAATATCTGAGATCGGAGGCAGACATATCATAGATCAAAACCCAATTCTTCATTGTAAATTTAAATTACTTCGGTTCTCTCTTGAAAAGATGTGTTGTCATATTTGTAACCACTTTACGAGCAAAAGGAATGTAACTCAGACCATACCTGAAAAAGAAACATACATAGGTCTATGTTACGTTACAGGCTCTATAGATTTTGAAATTATTTCACTTTTTGTCCTACAAATTTTATATCAATTTACAAATTTAGTTTTCATATTTAAATTTCCTCACTTTTGCTACTTGACTACATACCGTTTTTTGCCCATTTATGATCATTTAGTTTTCATAGGGATCATAAATGAGTAAAAAACAATAGTAATATGTCAAAAGTAATAAAAGTAAGATACATGTACAAAACGTGAAAGTAGTGCAGTACTCAAAATCAAAATGGAATTTATTCATAATATTTTACGATAGATTAACTTAATTTATAATAAAAAGAGCTCACGTACCATAGAAGGGCAAGAACCTCACATATGATAGCAAGTATGGATAAAATTACGCTGTGAATCTGCAGCAATTAAGTTTATATATAGTGATCAAGTAAGACATGGACATTTTAGAACCTATTTGTAAACCTAAAATAACTCAACTCGCTGAATTTAGTATAATTGCCTATATTACTTTTATCTCATGAATATTAGAATAACATAAATAAATCTCCTTGTATATATAGGATTAAGACTCCGATTGATATGTCCTATTTTCAGCTTATCAACTTTAGGAGACAACTTTTTCATCAAACATATAATTTTTGATATTGCGCGCTGAATTGTGTAATAATTACAACCAGTAATGTTAAAATTACTTTTCTGTTTGAATTGTCTGAAATTCTGTAGATGGTCATTTTAGCTTAGTTTCATATAATTGTTTATTTTATTAATAAAATAAGTAGTATAGTTTGTTACAGAGTTTTATTTTTCATATTTCACCAGATTCAGCGAATTCATATCTATATTTAAGTTAATTCACATTTGTTAAGGTCGAGGTGACATTTTTTTGAACATAGACAATTAAGATGACACTTTTTTACTAGTTGAGTTAACATTTTTATTGGTGTTTTCAAACCAGCAAATATACTAACAAAATATACATCAAGATGACATTTATTTTGTAGCTAGGATGAGTTGTGGTAATTTAACTTGATTTTTGTAATTTGACTTGACGATGGCATTATGATTTGAGAATGGCGGTATAACATCTCCGATAGTTGACATGTAAGAGTTCCTTACGATATTAAAGCAAACATCACTACAAAAAAATTACCGGATTGACACGGAATTTAACATGGATTTACCGATTTTTGTGCCAAATAGCTCGTGTTAAAGTGTTTTTGGCACGGATTTGGTATATCCCCGTCAAAATCTCGGTCAAATCTCTACCAAAATCCATGATAATCCCATTTTTTTGTAGTGTAACAAATCATTTGAGCGTATTTTGTTTGAGAAAGCTAACTACCTAAAATAACCAACTAGTTTTGAAGAAAAAGAGTTATTAAAAATTACATTGTAAATAATAATAAATGAAGTGCAAGAAGTTTTACCTTTTACATTCAAATAGTTTTGCTAGAAGTGCTCATTTGGCAAATCAAATTACAAGTACAATGATTTTTTTTTTTTGCAAGAAGTACAACTAGTTAATCATTAATTAAATATATTCTAATGACATTCTTATTTCAGGATGATATTGTGAAAGTATGATGAATAGTGTACCCGGGGGTAGCTTATCCGAGGGGTTATTGCTGAGAATAACTTAGAGAGAAGTCAGAGCATAAGTAAATAGGAGAGAGAGTGTATTCAGTATGAATGTCGTGGTTTACAACGGGGGAAAGGGGCGCTATTTATAGTAGCAATAAATGCCGGATAGGGACACGTGTCAAGCGTCCATTGGCCGAGAGGTCACCTCAACTAGTTGGCGCTGTCAGCCGCATGTGGCCGCATTTAATGCGGCTGTTGGATGGAACGTTGTACAGGGTACGGTGATCTGTATGCGCGTGGAGAGGAGATCTTGTCGAGTGAGGTGCCTTCGGCTATAGAGCAGTAGCCGAGGGCTCCTCAAACCGAGGGCACCCTGGTGCCGAGGGCTCCTGGTGCCGAGTGCTACTGTTCTCGCCGTTTTCTCCCAGTTTCTTAGTTTGCTCGAGAAACCCGTTCTGTGAGAGTTTAGAGCCTTCGGCCAGGGGGTCGAAGGCACCCCTGGTGCGCATTGTGGGCTGCTTGGTACTCTGGGCACCGTGACTTGGGCCTGCTGGGCCTTCTGGGCCTGTACTGGAGTAGTAGGAGTTCCCGAGCCATATACTCCATCAAAGTATATATTTTAAGTAAATGCATTTTTACATTCACTCCTATTTCTAGTCATAATATATTTCTAGGCGTGGGGGAAAATACCAAAAATTTGTTATACCATACTTATCAAATTGAAAAATTACCGAATTTATTGAAATATTGATACATCTACATTTTCCGTACGACATGGTAGAGTACAGAATTACTTCAGTACGGTATCGATATATATCTTGAAAATAATTGGTATACCAAAATACTTTTATACTGAAAGTCTAATACAATGATTTCATTAAAGTTATAGAAATTATTTTGAATTATGACTAAAAAAACACATCAGCTTAAGGGTATATGACTTTATATCAATGATGTTTGAATTATTTTTACTTTTTGAAGATCACTATTCTTTTGTTTATATGTATGTTGAAATTATTTTTAAGAGAATATGTTATATTCTAAATTGCGGTACATTGTATTGTTGAATATATGATAATAATTCTTGTTCACAGTTGAATAAGACGACACCAACAGGTTATTATTATTGTTCTGTAAATGTTTTTATAAAATAACACCGATTTCGTATATTTCATTTGGCAAATACTCTGTAGTAATTTATTGTATTGATATTCCAATATGACATTGTATGTTATTATACCACACATTTAAAGTACTCAAGTTTCGCTAAATTGAAATACAGTATGTCCAAATTTTGATAAAGTAATCGCGTGTATTTTTATAAATCAAAAGTTTTGGCACAATAAAGGTATGAAATAAAATATCTAGTATGTCATATCAAACCACCCTTACAAATTAAATGACACCGGGAAAATCATGGTTCTATTTTTTCATTTTCACTTTATTTTAGTTCTATTTAGTTGATTTTCTAGATGGCATCTAGAAACGGATGAAATGTCTAACATAGCATACTTACCAGTAACGCACAAACAAGGGTCAAGACAACACAGATAAAATACAGTACTGTGGCAAACACACGAATTGGATCAAACATCATTCTTATTTGCTTGCAAGGTCCAATCAGAAAGGTTGTGCTGCCATGAGATGACAACATTTAGAGATCACTGAGAATCACAATGTAAAAATACCACCATTTTCAACAATGTTAGTAAAAGAACAGTACTAGACTCAACATGAGATTATTCCTGGTTAAAACAGATCAATCTTAAAAACCATATCCTGTTTACTAAACTAAATCAGATCAAATTATTCATTTGAGATAAAAAATGTTTTGCAGCATCAAATTGTTCTTTTGAACTTAAAATCTTTTGATAGTTGAAATGCACTAACACTAGTGCACTGCACTGATTGGGAATATAAGACAGATCATACCTTCCAACAGCAAGCATGTTGCCCAAAGAAAACAAAAGAGCAAATTTGATAGGTTTGGCAAAAGCAACACATGACTGCAACAAAGAAGGAACATACAACTAAAAATAAGAAAACAGTGGAAGAAAAAAAGCAATTGATTGTCCAGAGGAAGAAGAGGTCGTATACCGTACCAAGAACATACAGACGAGACCAGTGGCCATACAAGCAAAGAACACATACATCCTCTGATCAACAAAAATTCAAAGCATAGTAAGAAATCATTATTGGATCCATCTCAATAAAGATAGAATCTTTAAACTTGGAATAGGGAAGCCTGAAGTTCATCATAGCATTACTTGGACATGTGAGAGGGAGCAAAAGCCTTCTTCATCTTCCAAAAAACCATCTTCTTGTTGTTGTTCATTATCATCTCTCCCCAATATGGACCTCCACATTTCTGGAGTTATTTCAAACTGTTCTATATCTGAATGCTGATATTTTGTTAAGAATAGGGGTGGGAAAAGAGGGAAGAGTACACATTATAGCAAAGAGTGTAGGGTCCTTTCGTACGGAAACAGGTTGTCGACCTCATTAGAGAAGTAACTTGGAGACATTTTATTTTGATCCATGTTTTTTATATTTTATGAATGTTGAATGACTTGAAGGGAGTGATAAAGTCACATCAGACTTGCAAAGAGAAAATAATGAGCTAACAATGCATTGACTTGAACTAGCTAATAGATAAAAAAATACCTAATACATTAGGTTCAATCTTTTAGTGTGGTTTAATCCAAGTGTCTTGTATCGCAACTGAGTAATCCAACCACATCCCGAATTCTACCAGAATAGAAAATGAACCATAACTGGGTAGTTTTATTTCCTGTCTAATATGAAATCACAATGTACAATATCTTTTATCTTAATATATGACAGTACACCTAATTCTTTAATTATCATATACTAGTTGGTGAACTGATCCATGCCACACTTGATAATTCCAAGACTAAGGACATAACAAACTTGAAGCTTATTTATCATATTTACAGACTATATACACTATTGCTTCCGTATGCAGTTAACCAACTATAAAAATACAATCAATGGATATTTTTTAGCTACTTTCTTCATTTGCTGATTAACTAGAGTGGAACTTAAGACTTGGGCATTTTCCTTTCTTTACTCTTTGTTCTTCTTACAGTGTGCATTAACAGCTAAATGCTTCCCGGATGCATCATGTTCTGTTTCGCAAATCTTCCACGGATCCTTGGTTGGTTGTCCGCTAATGTCTTCCTGCATGCATACTACGGACAGTGAAAAATATGATTAGATGGTTTACATGCTTTGTATTTTCATAATTTATAGAGATGATAACTTAACATTAAAGTCTAGGAGAGACTCAGACCACTTTTGACTTGAGCTAGCCAAATTGCATCAAAATTTACTAGAGAAAAGTGTCATAGAAATTACATTTATCTTCCTCACAAAATTCCTCTTGGTCCTCTTAATCTTGTATCTCAGAAGCTTCTCCATTCGACCCTCAGTAGTGGAACCACCAAAGAGTTGGGGCTGACCATGTTGAGCATGCATTAGGCTTACACTATCATGTCCAAGACTCTGTCACAAGAACAACTAGTTTAACACAAACCATTTGATAAAAATTGGTTATATAAAACTAAATATTTAAGGAGAATTAAATTGACTGAAGAATATTGTACTAGAAACCTAATTCTTGGACAAAGAGAATATGTGCATTGCACATAGTTGGATCCACATAAAAAAACTGATTGATTCTATTCAGTTCTATTCAGTTTCTTTCTGTTAAAAGTTGAACTATGTGGTGATTTATAAATCAATTGAGTGATCCAACTCAGTGAGAAAGAGTATTCAAGAATGAAAAAACTCACCTTTATGTCCCCTTCACTGAATGTTCTTCTAATCCCATAGGCAGCACCAAAGCCCATGCCATAAAAATCAAGAAAATCATGCCCCTTTGGTGCCCCTTGCATCATTTCCATAGAACTCAGTGACTCAAAGCTATCACTTTTACGAAAAGATCCCTGAGAAGAAAAAAAATTCTCTTCTACCATTTCTCCATCATTCTGGGCAATGGGAATCTTGGCGTCCAGGACAACACCAGGCGCTGAACTTTCTACTCCGTTCGACAAAAGATCGATCTTGCATCCATAGAAAGCATCACTGAGGAGTTGTTCCTTCTCAAATGATGATTCCATTTCTGAAACATTTAGCATTTGGAGGGACATGACATCTTCATAACAAGGATTCACTGGAAAGGAAGCTGTCACTGGACCTTGATCTATAAATGGTCCTTCAAGAATTCGTTTAGGAGCCTTAAAGAGGTCCCCTTCTCCTCCAAGGTCAAATTCAGATGCCATAAATGTCTGCAAAAGAAAGTCCCATATGTATTCGGATTTGAAATCAAAATTCAATTAAGGTCATGCCCAGAAAGTGCTACATTACAGCCGGTTTCTTAACCTCATTTTAGTAACTTCTTCAAGTTTGATCGAGAAGAATAATAATAAGATTTTGTATGGTTGAGGTTTGCATGAATAAGAGCTACAGCCTACAAATTGATTATTTGAAAGGAATAGTAGCTGTGTTTTTGAAATAATAAAAAAGGAAAGTTCACTAAGTTAGGATAAGCAAAAAGGCAGAACTGAGAGCTATTTGAACGATGTAAAATTCAAAGGGTTACAATTATGTAAAGATATAATGAAAAATATAAGACCGGAATAAAGACATTATTGGACAAAAGTTTAACTTTTATACTTTAGTGACTACCATAGTAGTTTAAGTGAACTCTATATTATATATAGTGATTTTGCATAGTAACTAAAGTAATATTTTGTTCATAAATTATATTTTCGTTGTATTTAACGAAAAAACTCTATATAAAAAGGAGGAAAGTGTGGACAGCAAAATTATCACTTCTTATTCTAATTTACCCATCCACTGAGTATTAGGTGGCTAACCACATCATTGAACGTATATATATTGATCAAGTGGAGAAAGTGTTGCAATATCATCACTTCCCGACAATGAACTTTTGATATAAGAAATAGTAGTAACCACCATTTTTGGAGATTGAGAAAATATTTAATATTGATACTAAAATGGAAACCACTAGCTATATATATATATAATATGGAGTAGAAGATGGAAATTAGAAAGTGAATAAAAACCAAGTTGCGTTCCTGTAAAGACAGCTGTCATTCGCACTATGGTTTATGCGTTCCTATTTATGTATGTCAATATTGACTAAATCATGCGGGTTTAAAGTGTGGTTAGTTGGTAATTAAGTCAAAATGTTTAACACTTGGTCATTAGTGATCAATGAATAGTTGTTAGGTGATATCATCATGCTATGTATTATAGCTCGTAGTTTTAGGGAGTGTTTGCGATTGCTTCTACTTCAAAAGTGATTTTTAAAGTGATTCTGTAGAAAGTACTTAACAGTAAAAGATGGTAGTGTATGAGAAAAAGGTGCTTCTGAAAAAGTAAAAGTTGGTAGTGTTTGGTAAAATAAGTGCTTTTTAAGTAGTGAAAAGCAGTTACAGCACCCTTCAACCGCTTCCAGCTTTTGGCTTTTAAGTGTTAAATTTAAGCAAAAACTGTCATTTGAAAACACTCATTTCAACTTTTTTTAAGCCAAAAGCTGAAAATCACTTTTTTAAGTTTTAGCAAATACTCCCTTATTTTATCAGAAGCACAAGAAGGAAAACTGTATGTGATACAGACAATTCACCTTAAAAATGAAAAAAAAATTGGTTTGTGCAACACTCGGCATTCTGATCTCATTCTCATATAGCTGGATTCGCAGTATGAAAAGAAAACCGGTATTTCTCGAAAATCAAACTAGCATTTATAATACTCCCTCTGTTCCTTAAAATTTTGTCATTTTTCCTTTTTGAGACGTCCCAAAAAACTTTGAATCTTTTCCTTTTAATCAATTATTTTGTGGTTTCAGTTATTTCTCTCTCCTCTGCACAAATCTCAACCACACAATTTTTACTTTATTATTCTTCGTGCCGGTTAACTTTGTCAAAGTTTTAAGGCACGAAGGCAGTAGCTAAGAATTCCGTGGGAAAGGGCTTAGGATGCATTTAAGTTGTTTATGTACTTCTTCTTTGACACACATAGTTTTGGAACTTAAATCAACCAACACTTACCTCTACTCTAGATAGGTATGGTACATCTGGCTTCATTATTCAAGAGCTACAAAAGGAAAGGCTGCATCTTTCTATAAGAAACACCTTTACCAGAAAACTGAACTTAAATAAAAAAGTCAATTACTATGACAAGGATTTGAAATATAAAGTTAAAGAAACTACTTATTACTAGTAAAAAGCGAAAAAAATCTTGCTTTTTATTCAAAAAATAAGCCCACTTTTGTTCTCATAAAATAATAAAAAGCTCTTCCGTAAGAATAAATCAATAATATTTTGAAAAGAAACAAATGATTTTCCTAATTTGTCAAAGTAATAGGCTATAGTACATGCTCTTCTAACCAACCTATATATTAAAATGTTGGAGTAAATATAGCTAGTAGAAAAAAAAAACGGGGCCTGACAGCCCTTACTTGCCCCCTTTGCCCAAGTGGCACACATACCTAGCCTAAATTACCTCTACCGAGATGTAGCCCAGTATAGGGTTGGACTCGGGCCGGGTCGGGCCCGAGCCGGCGGTTCTATATAGCTGGACCCGGGACCGGCCCGGGTAGCCACCGGGTCCGGTCCGGGTCTCGGGTTTGGTTAATTTTTTTTTTTTTTTGCTTAGCTACCCATCCCTGACCCCCCCTCACCCCCAAACCCCTCCTAAACATCAAGCCCAACCCGGTGGAGCCCAAACAAATGAAAAAAACCAAAAAAAAAAAAATTGGCCCGAACCGGGCCCGGGCCTTGTTATGGGTGACCCGAGCCCGGACCGGAAACCCACCGGGTCGGGCCTATCCGGACCGGTCACTGACCGGGCCACCGGTTCGGGCCGGGCCGGAACAGTACCGGTCCCGGGCCGGTTCCGGGTCGGGCCACCCGGCCCGAGTCCAACCCTAGCCCAGTAGAGAACTTATTTGTTTTTCTAAGTTTTTGTGTCACACTAAAAAAGGATGCTACCCCATCTCTGAACACCGATCGGAGGGTACGTTGGGAAGATAAATTGAACTATAATCACAATCTGACAGATAAAGAGTGGAGCTCTATCCCCGGTACTTGCAGAGGCCCTATGCATTTTTTAGCATAGTAACCTCTCATCGCAGTTGTCTGGTTTCGAACCCGAGACCTAACCCTTGTGGCACACCCTTGCTACCAGTTGAGCTACGCCCACCGGTTTTGAGTCACCCCTAGTTTTTATGGATAGTGAAACTAAGCAATACAGGTAATTGTGATGTGTGCATGTAGTAAAACAAGAACAAAAAGGGCAGTAAAGACAAACCATAAATCATTAAAAGTTTAAAACTAAAATGTATATAAAGGGTGATATGAAGTATAAAACATGAAAAAACACAGTACTGAACAGTAAATAAATAAGCATGCGCCACCATGCCTATAAACTCTGGGATCAAAACAACTCTTAAAATGAGAGTTAAAGCAACAGGCAGAAAGAATATAATTACCAGCGAAGCATATGGTATGTGAGAAAAGCTGAAATCTTCAAAGAGTTGTGATTCTTGAGGTAAGTTCTGGGAGAAGGAGAACACTAGATCATTGTCAGCATACATTTTCTTTGTTCTTAGATCTCCAGAGCAGAGAGAGGTCTTTATATGAAGCAGGGTGAGAGAGGCCTGGACAGAGCAGACACAGCCGTAATGAAGAGACTGATGGAAAGTAAGAGATTCTATTTTGGTTAGTTCTTGGGGAATTCGGTCAAGAGATACTCCCTTTATATTATGAGGGAATCTCAGCTAGCTAGCTAGGAGTCTATGATTTGGACGGTTCCCCTATTTTAATTGTTGTGGTGGAAATTTGGAACAATGAGCAAGGTTCGAAACTCGCAACGATCGTGTGAGATCGTGCGTGTTGGGATGGACCTCTAATGCGCACGGGTAAAAGGTCTACCATCATTGGGCCGACCGAGTCACCGTAACTTACATCCTCCCAAAAATCCTATCAGGTCGGGGTGTGGGGGGCTCCTGGGGTGGGAGATTCCACCTTTTTGGAACAGTTATCTTATTTTAAATATGCCAATAATATAAAAATAGGTTTGAGAACTGTTTAGGAGTATTGACTCTTGGTTTTGTGCTTGATCATAAGTGGTGTAAGAGACTACTTGTAGAAAAATGTTTAATAGTGCAAGACATCATTGTTCAAAGGGAAAAACAATTTAACAAAAATCTTTTTGCACACTTTTTTACTCTGTTCATTCCAATATTATGTTCATTCTTTCCTTATCCGTCCATCTCGATATAAATCTTGTTTCCCTTTTTTATTTAACAAGGACAAACTGACAAAGTATACAGAAGAGAATAATTGTATAGTTCAATGAGTATAAAATATTCAAGTACATACCTGAAAGACCTAAATATCAAAATCTCAATGCAAACCTATCTGATACGGAGTATAATTTTAGTGTATATTATCACTAGTGTCCTCTAACATCAATACAAATTATTTTGATTTTCCGTACTTATTAGGATAATAATAACAACCAACTATGGATAATAATAATAACTACTTTTTTAACTGTAACATTCATATCTTTCCATTTCTAAATTTTCCTATCATACCCTCAATAATTTTAAAAATAATACACTATTACAACTATTTTTTCTGGATTTATTCTTAATTCCAACACACTATGTCATTATCTTCCCATCATACCCTCAATAATTTATATCTTCTTTCACTATTCTTAATCTCACCTACTTTTCAAATAAAAAGATATATCTGTTACGGAGGTAGTATGAGTTTTTGCCACTTTTAGTCTTCGATCCGATTATTATGTCATCGACACTTTTGGTACTCGATTTTGATTTTTTTTTCAATTTTAGTCCTTCGACTATTGTGTGAATGACACTTTTAATACTCATCTTTAAAAAAATTCCACATTTAATTTTGTTATTTGATTTTCATAAAAGTGACACTTTTAATTTGAATTGGCTTTCAACTAATATAAAGTGACATTCTTAGTCCTCCACTTATTGTGTCAAAATCATAGTGGAAGAACTAAAATGTCAATTTAATAATATTCGGATGACTAAATGTGAGAAAATTTGAAGTCATGGACTAAAAGTATCGGGTGAAATCCATAAATGATATCTTAACCATTGATATTGTTGCGTTTTGGTATAACCAGTACCATAATTATACGTAAATGTTTCAATTAACAATATTATTCGAATTTCTACTCGAAAAATCATATTTGGTGATCGAAATTCTATGTTGAAAGTCCATTTCACCTTACTTTTGTCCATGTCATCACTGTACGTAGGATGAACTCTACACATGGAATCTTGATCGTTGTGTAAAATTTTTTGACCACAAATTTGAATAATATTGTTAATTGAAATATTTATGTATAGTTATGGTACTGATTTGATTCATTTGAGAATAAAGGTATCAAACCGCAACAATATCAATACTTAAAGTACTATTTATGCATTTAATCCAAAAATGTCTCTCACACAATAGTTGATGATTGAAATTGAAAAAAAAAAATCGAATACCAAAAATGTCATTGATACAATCATAGGGGGATTGAAAGTGGTAAAAAATCTAATAACTACTCTCTGTATAATACTCCCAGTAAAAACTATTGCAACGACATGAGATTTAATATTAATAAAGATAATTATATTAACTAATCATAATTGATACAAGGTTTTGACACAAATATTACTAAAAACTAGGTAGTGGACAAAAAAGAAACCTTTTTTCTTGATTTCCAAAAATGTTACTAATTTGCCCTTCGGAAGTCTGGAGCACCGTACCAATGCAACGCAGGGAACTTACTAAATGCACACCCTAACTATCACAACTAATGCATCTTTTTAATTTAATAATATTATGTTACAATGACCATAATATTATTGCCTCTTTTTAATTTAATAATATTCCGTTACAATGACTATAATATTATTACTCCGTATAATATTTTAATAAGTAGTATTGTTTCTAAAGACAAATATTAGGATATGAAAAAATGTGTGACAACTATCTCAAATGACCAACGACCCGATTACTACTACTTCCGCTCAAGTAACAATCGTCCCAATTATTATTGAGCTAGTGACATCGCCCCAGTTACTATCGTTCAAGTGACTACCGTCTCAGTTACTAGTACTCATTAGTGACCAAGAATCTATCAGTGACCAAAATGAAAGTTACAAAAAAAACTTCCAGTGACCCGTCCCAGTTACAGTCATCCGATTCGTCAGTTACAGTTACCTGATTCTTCAGTTACCAAACCCGACTAGTTACATTTATCGAACCTAAGTAATTACAGTTACTCGATTCGTTAGTTACAGTTACTTGATTCTACAGTTACAATGACCAATGCGCTATAGTGACCTAATTAACCAATGCATTACAGGGACATGTGTCATAGTGACTATATTCCTAGTGACCGACGACACAATGACTATATACCCGGTTATCAATGCCACAATTACCAACAAATAATGACCTAACTCTAGTGACATCCCGATTACATTGACATCTGCCCCCAGACCGCCCCGATCTCAATGACCAATCCGACACCAGGGACCAACCCAATACTGACATCCCGCCAATTACCACGGCCGCCTCGCCAGTGCCCCATAATTCCCAACCAACCCCGCTACTACCCCAGCAGTCCAATCCAGTCCCGCCCCCTACCCAACCAACCCTACTCTAGCCCCACCATAGTGACCTGCCGGCCAGTGACCTCATCGGCTAGTGACCACCTCCGATAACAACAATGTCTGCCGCCACCGGCGACAATGACCGCCGGCAACATCGAAGTGTACGGGTAAAGGGTTCCTCCACAGTGATGCCTGAGACCCCTCACCACCCGTCACCACCACCACCCTGACAGGAATCTGTCGAACCAAGAAAGTCGTCGTTGGCTTTCAAATCTGAAGAGTCACTTCGCCGATTTGATAGATCTCGCCGCTGAAGGATGGTGTTTCTCGCCGGATCTACGAAGTTGGCCGCCGCCGCTGGGGAAAACAATGGCAGAGCGAGTAACGACGTCTTGTGGACAAGAAAAAAGGAGAATAAGAGAAGTATAGGAGTTCCAGTCGCAGGTGTAGCCATCGCAGCTGCTCTCCGTAGTCATCGTCGTCGTTCTTCATAGCTGTTGCTGTCGTCCATTGTAGCCGCCGCTCTTCGTAGTCGCTGCCGTCGATCGAAGAGGCACCGTCTTCGTCGCAAAGTTTCGTCATGGGCAGATTCATCGGATGAGATGGCCACCATTTCATGGCAAAGGTGTGTGGTCTGGGGCGTATGAGTCGATCGAGCGTGATGTGAAATGGGAAGTCCAAGAGTGGTATTAGGGAATGGGAATTTGGGATTAAGGGTATTTGGGACATTTTAGTCTCCTTTAGATCAGTTTTTTGTCCCAAACGGATATGCACATCTTTTTGTCCAGCAAAGACTCCACAGTCACCTTTTCGGCATTCTTTGATTGGAGTCTGACTTGCAAATGCTATCTGAACTTAAATATGTCCTTGACTCTTCATTAATATTCAAAGAAGTCATGTATTCATTGATTGCATTGACAACATCAAGAGTTGGAGTCAGAATTGCACACTCTTGCAAGTAAGTCGGGTCATTCACAATATTCCCAAAGTTTGGGTAGGTGCTCTGGACAATAGTGGCAATGGGGTCGCTTCCACACTCTAACAAAAACTCATTTGGGATTTTTACATTGGCAAAGCCATCATTATCTTCCCCCGCAGTCTCGTCCCCTAAACTCGCAATCCACTTTGCAAACTCAACCAAATCTTCATATTCACGACCATCGGTCAATGATTGCAACCTCATGTTCTTCGTCAAACGTAATACCAAACATTCATGCCAAATATACGAAGAATTAATCGTGTCATTCACAATGTCTTGTCTAGTACCTTTTGCAATAACCGGTAAAATTTGTCTGAAGTCTCCCCCGAATACCACTGTTTTCCCTCCGAAGGGTTTTTCAGCACTATTTAAATTACTGAATCTCAAGATGTCCCGCAAACTTCTATCTAAAGCTTCGAAGCAATACTTGTGCATCATCGGCGCCTCATCCCATATGATCAGTTTGCACCGAATTATCAACTGTGCTAATGGACTACCTTGCTTGATGTTGCATGTGGAGTTTTCATTCGGGTTGATTGGTATTGCAAAGCGTGAATGAGCCGTCCTACCACCCGGTAACAATAAAGCTGCTATGCCACTCGAAGCAACATTTAAAACACATTCTCCTTTGGACCTCAAAGCAGCTGACAACGTCTTCCACACAAACGTTTTCCCCGTACCTCCATAACCATATACAAAGAACACCCCACCATTATTTTCTTCAATAGATTGAATAATGGTTGTGTACACGTGACGTTGTTCATCATTGAGACTTTGCATGCATCTGTCATGCTCTTCACGTAGGGTAGCCCGATCGTACTGCAATTCGTCAAAAATAAGTCTGTTCTGATATAATGCAGCATTACTTATCGTGGGGAATGACATTGATGGATATTCCTTTAAAGTTCTACCAATTCTCCTTAACATCATTGCTATTTCAGTCAATGCATAATTCTTAATTTCAGCCTCGGTCAACTTCAAATATGATATAACATGTATGAGAAGAGTAATATTAAGTAACATGTGTAATATATAATGAATGGTTTTGAAAATATAAATACATATGTGTGTATAGGTATCTGTGTGTGTAATATATCAACGATTTAGTACCTGGATGCATTAAAGCTCTTCTTTGCCTGTGTAGAATGCCATCTGACATAAATGTCCAACACTTGTCCCACACATATTCTGGTCTACCCATTGTATCTGCTGCCAATAAAATCACAAACAACTTTCTAAGTAACCATGCAATAGCCCAATAACTACCTTCTGCAAATCCTTCAACGTACTCCTTGTCATCGTCCAACAACCCTAAGGCAAAACATTCCTCGCGATATGTATTATGAATAATTCCATCCACAGTTCTAAGATCATCATAGCTTGTAGCTCCACGTCTCAAATTAAGGACACATCGCAAATAATAAGATTCTCCTGATCTCGGCGGCACATACGTTAGACGACCTAATGCAAACCCCTTTTTCCGAGGCACGAATTCTCTTGTTGCCGGTTTCCAGACAAACTTTTGAGGGAACTCGGCATAAGTTAAATCCCTTGCCTCGGGGTACTCTGCATTTGCTCTCATCCATGCAAGAAACATACTCTCCTTAACAGATTCACGCAAGACAACGTCACTCACTGTTGCACCATCTTCAAAATAAACATACTGTTCATTATGGAAGTGAAAGCTCAAACGTTCAACACTTGGATTCTTATATTGAATTTCAAATCCAAAAATTCTCCACATTGCCTCACATGGAGAGATATACCGACAATCATGGTACAATTTTATTTCTTCAACAGGTTTCGCAGTGTCATCTTTACCTGTTGTTTCATAAAATCCTGCTGTGACACGATCATGTCCCTTGTTCACGTATTTGAATAAATATTTTATTGATCTCGATTGATTGCACCACTCTACATTAAGATGAGCACCATACCTCATCAATAATGACCTGTTGTGGGGAACAACGTATCTATTGTCAAGCGACACACCACTTCTGACAATTGTTCTTCCATCATTCCGCCTCCTATATTTAGGATAACCTTCTTCATCAACATTAGTTTGCTCGTTGAAGTTCTTTGGGAAGTGCTTTGAACATTTAGACTGAACCATGCAAGGGGCGTTCCTTGCATCACTGCCACATGGTCCGTGCATCATATGTGTACATACAACTTTAAAATAATCAGGATCGGCCCTTTCATCAGGTATTTCAGCTGATATAATGTGGTCAATGTCTGCTGAGGTGGGGAATTTGTCTTTACTCCCCATGAATAATAATATATGAGCATGTGGTAACCCACGCTTTTGGAATTCAACGGTGTAAATCACTGCGACCAGTCAACATAACAATTATGTACACACACATACAAACATATATAACCATGTATTTATATAAATATAAATCTACACACATCATATTTAATATACCTGCTCGAATTTCTCCAAATACCTTACTTTGTCTTAGGTATTTGATCAAGCCATCCAACTTCATCTTAAACACTCGACAAACTATATCTGGACGATCTTCGGGATTCAAATTCCTTGAAGAAAGGAATTTAAGAATTTCAGGCCATTTTGGGTTACATGTGAAAGTCAAAAATAGATCTGGGTACCCTGCCCATCGACATATAGCCATGGCATCCTGATAATTTTGAACCATGTATCGAGCACCCCTACGAATGTCGGTGGAAGGACAACTCGCTTACCCTGTGTTGACGCATCTCTCTCACCGCTTAGCAAAGCATCTGATAGGCCTTTGTACATTTCACACCTGAGTTGTTTTTGATGGGTTCTAATATACATTAACCTTGATGACTCAACCATTGTGTATCCATCGACTGTGAATTGTTGGAATAGTCTCCTACTCTTAAGGATGAAAGAGTCCTCGTTTGCTCGTTCATGCAATTTGTAAGCAAGAAACTCTCTAATACTAACACTTCGTCGACCGCGTGTGTTTGACAACGTCTCATCAGAAAAAGTTATATCCTCCCTGTACCCATCATCACCATATGGAAACAAAAGCGGATATTGCAAACCCAGATATGCCGGATTTAGCTCATTTATTCTTTTCAGATAACCTCCTTGAGTTTCAACCATGATATCTGATGGAGTATATGGCCCGGAAACCCCCGGCCCACAGACTTCTACTACTCCAATAAAGGCCCAACAGGCCCAGAGAGCACAACAGGCCCAAATCACAGCGCCCAGAGTACCAAGCAGCCCACTGGCCGAAGGCTCTAACTCTCACAAGAGGGCCAAGACATGAAACAAAGTTACTGGAAAAACGGCGAAAATCAGTAGCCCTCGGCAGTGGGAGCCCTCGGCACTAAGGGGGTCCCCGGTTGTAATACCCGAGATTAATATAAGAGGATTAATAGTACTACTCATACCAACAGAGGTGCATCTCCTTTTAAGGGAGCTCATCACCCAAGAACTCCAAAGTTAAGCGTGCTTGCACGGGAGTAGTCTTGGGATGGGTGACCCCCCTGAGAAGTTTCTCAGGGCGCGCATGAGTGAGGACAAAGTGTGCGGTAAAGGCTCGTGGTGGTTTGTGGGGACGGTACTAGAGGTCTGGAGTAACTACCTCGGGGCCTGCGAGACCGGGGTGTTACACCGGTACTCAGAGCCCTCGGCTAATCATCTACTGCCGAGGGCTCCACTTCCGACATAATATCCGCTCCACATGTGTATGGATCACCGTACCTTGTACAACGTCCCATCCAACAACCGCATTAAATGCGGCCACATGCGGTTGCCAGCGCCAACCAGTTGAGATGACCTCTCAGCCAATAGACGCTTGACACGTGTCCCTGTTTGGCATTTATTGCTACTATAAATAGCACCCCATTTCCCCATTTGTAACCAAGTCGCAACACGCTGAATACTTGCTAATATACTTTCTCTCTCTATTCTTATTTGCTCTGACTTCTCTCTAGTTATTCTCCGCAATAACCCCTCGGATAAGCTACCCCCCGGGTACACTATCCATCATTTGGTGCTCTCGTTGAGAGGTCGAACAATCAAGAAAGAAACCCTCCCCCTCGACCAAACACAAAACACCCATCTAAAATGGTGAGAACAACTCGTGCCAACTCGAAGAATGTAGAGGACAGGAACCTGGCCCTCGGTGAGGTCGACGTCCCCGAAGCCTCCAACAGGGCTCCCGGGGGCGGCGTCATCGCCGGGTTGGACCAGACGGCTGTCGACCTACGCCAGCAGATTCAGCAAAATGCCCCCGATGCCCGCCTCGGCATCGAGGCCAAGAAGAAGGACCGGAGCGAAAATCAAATTAGCCCCCCGGTCATCACCATAGACGTACAATCGGCGCTCTCCGCCTTCATCCAGACGCTCACCCAGATCCCGGGCGCCTTCGGCACTTTGGTTCCCCTCCAACCTCAGGTGGGGGAGAATATTACGCCTCCCCCTCATCCACGACCCCTCGGCAACCCGGTCCTCCGGATGGGGAACTTCGAGGGGGTCGTGGCCCAAGATACGGCCTCCCAGGAAGTCCAGTCCCGGGACCGCCACAACGTGAACAAGGAGCAACTCCGGACCTCCGCCCTCGAGAGACTCGGAGGGGCGCAAGACCGCCGAGGGGTCCAAGACCGCCTCGGGGGGAAGGCGTTCCAAAGGTCTCAGGAAAGTGGCGGGTCCGTCTCCAGGGCCAATGAAAGGCGTCCCCCTCAGGACAAAGGCAAGGCACCTCGCCATGCCGACGACGCGCGCCACCAAATCAACCAGGCCCACTCGGCCCGGGTCCATTCGCAGGGGGCGGAGGCTCTCCCGAAGGACCCCCGGGACGAAATCATTGCGGCCCTCCAGCGCCGGCTTGACGAGATGGAGGCCACCAGAGCCCACACCACCACTTCCACCCCTCATACCGACCTCAAGTATGAGGCGATGATGGCCAAGATGGAAGAAATGCAGAAGAAGATAGCCGAGGGCTCCGGGGAACCCACCATACAGCTCCGGACCCGGACGCCATTTACCCCAAGGGTATTGGCGGCCCTGATCCCGGAGAAATACCGAGGGCAGCTCATCAAGCCCTATGACGGAAAGACTGACCCCCAAGAGCACTACAGCAGGTATCAAAACAGCATGATGATGATGGGGGCATCAGATGAATATTTGTGCCGTTGGTTCCTCTCCACCCTAGAGGGGCCAGCTTACGAATGGTTCAATCGATTGCCCGAGGGCTGCATTGACTCATGGCAAGAACTCACCCAGCGATTCTTGACGCAATTTGCGGGGAGGCGCCGCACAAGAAAACACTTCTCCCACTTACTAACAGTGAGGCAGAAGAAGGAGGAGACCCTTCGGGACTTCCTGGAGCGCTGGAGGACGGAGGCTGATAAAGTTGATGGCGCTGACGACGGGACCCTCCTGGCCCTTCTACAAACAGTACTCCGCCCCGGGAACTTCTCAAGGAGCCTCATCATTGAACCCCCCCGCGATTATATAAGGGCCCTACAGCGGGGGGATCGGTACGCCGAGGCCGAGGAGGTGGAGAAATGACACCATGTCCCAGATCAGCAACGCCCTCGGCCAGACGACAAAGGTAACTGGGGGCCGGGGGCTCCCCGCAATCATCCTAAGGATTCTGCCCTCTCCGGTGATCGCCCCCGGCATGGCCAAGCCAAGCCCGGGGGAGGCTACAAGGGGAACCCGAGGGCTTGGGCACAGCCTGTCCTCCTGGAGCACCCTCGGACACCACTGACGCACCCCGTCAGCGTCATCCTGGATTTTGCTGAGGAGAGGGGCCTCGTGGAGCGAGATTCACGCGCGCTCTCGGAAGTATTTGCCATCAATCCAAACTACCCCTATTGTCATTTCCACCGACACCAGGGGAACAGGACCGATGATTGACATCAGCTGAAGACGGCCATCGAGAGATTGATACAAGCTGGCCATCTGTCCCAGTTTGTCCAGGGCCCTCAGCAGCAAGTCCCCCCTCATCAGGGGCCACACCGAGGGCAAACTGCGAGAGCGAATGCATGGGTCAACCCCAACACCATCCCCCTCGGCAAGAAGAGGGAGATTGGAAATCTGGAGGAAGAGGAGGAGGAATACCCCCGGTATCAAGAAAAGAAATGCCACATCCTCATGATCACAGGGGGAAATACCGGGGGTGATTCTACGAGTCAACGAAAGAAGTGGGCTTAATCACTTTACGTGGGGGAAGTCACTCATATGCCCCCAGCAAAGCGGCTGAGGGAGGAACCCATTATCTTCACTAACGCTGATCTCCCCCCAGTATCCTCCCCACACAGGGATGCCCTCGTCATCCGGACAGAAATCAACGACACCATTATCCACAGAACTTACATTGACACGGGCAGCTCCGTCAATGTAATGTACCTCAGCACCTTCAGAGAGCTGCACCTGGAGAGGGGGTCCCTTCGGCCCATCAAGACCCCTCTTGCCGGCTTCACCGGCGACACCATTGATTCCCAAGGGGTCATAACCCTCCCGGTAATCTTCGGCGACGGCCTCCATAGACCCAAGCTCGAACTGGAGTTCGTCGTCGTCAACATTGACTGCGCCCACAACATCATCCTAGGCCGGCCAGCCCTCGAGGACCTCGAAGCCGTCATCTCCATGAGGCACCTCTGCCTCAAGTTCCCAGCCGAGGGGGGAATCGGTTACTCAAGAGGGAACCAAAAGCTTGCCCGCGCTTGCTACCTTCAAGTTACAAAGAAGGTTAGCAAGACAGAGTTCCGCGTTCACACCATCACCGGAACTGTGGAAGCGGAAGAAAGGAGGCCGAGGGCTGAACCAGCCGAGGAGGTAGAAGACTTCGCGCTCGATCTTGCCAAGCCGGAGAGAGTCGTGAAGATTGGAGCCAAGCTCCCCGAAGATTTGAAGACCGACATCATCAGCGCCCTCCGCGCCTACTCCGTTGTTTTTGTATGGGGGCCGGAGGACATGCCGGGGATCAGCCGAAGGGTCATCACCCACCGCCTCTCGGTGGACCCTTCGGCCAAACCAGTACAGCAGCGGAGGAGACCCCTCTCGGCCGAGAGGAGGGAATTTGTGAAGAAGGAGGTCGTCATGCTCCTCTCTATCAAGCACATCAAGGAGGTGAAGTACCCCTCATGGCTGGCAAACGTGGTCCTCACACAGAAACCACCCTCATTCCGCATGTGCGTGGACTACACGGATCTCAAAAAGGCGTGTCCCATGGACCCCTTTCCTTTGCCAAATATTGATCAACTTGTGGATGAAACCGCGGGGTGTGAAATCATGTCATTCCTCGACGCATTCCGTGGATATCACCAAATATACATGCATGAGGAAGACGCTGAAAAAACAGCCTTCATGACTCCCGAGGGCATCTTCTGCTACCTTGTCATGGCCTTCGCCCTAAAGAACTCAGGCGCCACCTACACTCGGATGGTAGCCAGGGTATTTCAAGCTGTCCTAGGGCGCACCATGGAGGCGTATATTGACGATATGATCGTCAAAAGCAAGCAGTCAGCAAACCATGCTGACGACCTGAGGGAGATCTTCGCCATCATGCAGAAGTTTAGCCTTCGGCTGAACCCGAAGAAGTGTACCTTCGGCGTCCAGGGGGGAAAATTCCTGGGTTACATGGTTAGACGAAGGGGTATTGAGGCCAACCCCGAGAAAATCCAGACCATCATCAGCATGGAGCCCCCACACAACGTGAAGGAGGTCCAACGGTTGACGGGCCGCCTGACAGCCCTCAGCCGCTTCATATCAAAATCGGCGGAGAAGTCTTTACCCTTCTTCCAGATCATGAGAAAAACCACCGGTTTCCAGTGGACTTCAGAATGTCAGGGGGCATTCGAGGAGCTGAAACGGTACTTATCTTCACCCCTTGTGCTCTCTAAACCCAAGGTAGGGGAGATCCTGTACCTCTACTTGGGTGTTAGCCCGGCTTCCATCAGCTCTGTACTCATCCGGGAAGAGGATGTCATCCAACATGCCATCTTCTATGTTAGCAAGACCCTCAGGGAAGCGGAGCTCCGGTACTCCCCCGTGGAAAAAACGGTGTTGGCTATCGTGTGGACCGTCAAGAAGTTGGGCCATTACTTCCAGGCTCACCCGGTCCAGGTCCTCACTCACCAACCCCTCGGCGCCTTGATGAGGAGCCCCACTAGCTCCTCCCGAATGGTAAAATGGGTTGTCTTCTTGAGCCAATACAACATCGTCATCCGTCCTAGGCCCGCCATCAAAGGCCAAGCCCTAACGGACTTCGTGACGGAGTGTACGGCAAGGGCAGCCACGGACGAGGAGCCCTCGGCCCCTTCAGATGACTGGTGGACCCTCTACACCGACGGCTCCTCCGCCATCAAGGCATGCGGAGGAGGGGTGGTTCTCATCTCACCCGAGGGCTTCCGGGCCTATTATGCAGTCCGTTTCTCTTTCAAAGTCTCCAACAATGAAGCCGAATACGAGGCTCTCCTCTGTGGCCTTCGGCTGGCAGCTAACATGAAGGCCCGACAAATCCACGTCAAGTGCGACTCCAAGTTAGTCGTCGGCCAAATCTCCGGGGAGTACAAAGCCAAGGAAGGGAGAATGAAGTAATACATGGAGGCGGCCAAGGAGTTGCTTAAGGTATTTGAGGCACACTCTCTTACTCAAATACCGAGGGCTCAAAACTCTGAGGCCGACATTTTATCAAAGCTCTCGGCAGAATCCCTTGAGCATATCTCCAAGATTGCCAAAGTATAAGAACTCAGCCTCTCTAGCATACATGTTAGCCCCGTCATGGATATACAACAAAGACAGGAGGACTGGATCTCGGATATTGTTGCCTTCATCACCACAGGGCAACTGCCCGAGGATGAGGCCCGCGCCAAGCTGGCAAAGATGAGGGCTCCCAGCTACACTATCGAGGACGGGAGGCTTTACAAAAGGTCCTACAACGGGACGTTGCTTCGGTGCCTTCATCAAGATGAAGCCGAAGTAGCAATGGAGGAAGTACACAGTGGCACTTGCTCATCTCACCAGGGACCCTTCTCCATGTCCCGAAGGCTAGTAATCCAGGGCTACTTCTGGCCTACGATGGCCCAGGATTGTGCAGATCTTGCCCGGAGGTGTCCCGCATGCCAACACTTCCAGAAAGCCCCCGGCAGGCCAGCGGTCAACTATGCCCCCATCAGCACATCCATACCCTTCGCTCGATGGGGCATAGACCTTGTGGGCCCTCTGCCTAGGGGTACCTCCAACAATAGATACATCATCGTCGCCATCGATTACTTCACCAAATGGGTGGAAGCTGAGCCCCTCGCCAGCATCACTGAGGCCAGATGCCGTCATTTTGTTCTCAAAAACATCCTCACCAGGTTTGGCATCCCTCAGCAAATCATCTCCGACAATGGGACTCAGTTTGAGGCAGCCCCCTTCTGTGCCCTCCTAGAGGCATGGGGCATCAAACACACCTTCTCATCCGTTGCCTACCCTCAGGGCAACGGTCAGGTGGAGAACGCCAACAGGACCCTGCTTGAGGGTCTAAAGAAGAAGCTGGAGGCCGAAGGGGGTGGTTGGGTGGAAGAGCTCCACAACATCCTATGGGCCTACCGTACCACCCCTCGGCGGGCAACTGGCGAGACACCCTTCTCCCTTTACCACGGATTTGAAGCCAAAGCCCCCACTGAGGTAACTCTCCCAACCCGAAGGGTCACACTGTATGATCCGGAGGCCAATGACACCAATATGGCACTCGATCTCCACCTTATTTCAGAACGCCGGGAGCAAGCCTTCATACGCGCAGAGAACTACCGAAGGCAGGTGAAAAGTTACATTGACGCCAAGGTTCGCTCCCGGGAATTCCAAGTGGGGGACTATGTTCTCCGAAGAAGGGAAGCTAGCCAACCAACCGAGGGTGGAAAGATGGCACCAAAGTTCGAGGGCCCCTACATCGTGGCAGCCATCATCAAACCCGGAACTTACAAGCTAAAACGCCCTAACGGGACTGAAGTCCCTAGGCACTGGAATGTACATCACTTCGTTAAATTTTATCAATAACATCAGAGCGGCCAAGCCCTCATAACTAGTGAATGTATTATTTTACGGCCCAAGGCCTAAGAATTCTGAAGAATGAAGGTATTTTGAAGACACCGAGAACACGGAACAAGATTATCACAGAGGCCAAGCCCTCATATCACCCCCAGGCCTAAGGCCTCACCACCATAGAAGAACCCTCGGCACCAAGTGCTGAGGGTAGACAATATTATCACCTACGACAAAGCACCACCTGTCCCCAAAAAAGAAACCCCTCGGCACCTGGTGCCGGGGGGACACGCCACTAGCAGCTTTCAACATATGAGAAAAAAACCAAGTGTTTCCACAGAAGACCCTTCGGTACCAAGTACCGAGGGTAGGTAATACAATCCCCTTCAACAATCGGGGAGAAACACCAAGTGTTTCCACAGAAGACACCACAGTCCCCTACGACAAGTGAAGGAAAAACACCAACTACTTTTACAGAAGACCCCTCGGTACCAAGTGTCGGGGGCCGTACATCGGAACAAACACCAAGTGTTGTTTCCTAAGCCGTACCCCTCGAGGACGCCTATACCGAAGGCGCCACCTCTCGGTGCCGGCAGCACGTAGTGCACCCGGCCATTTGCAACCAGTGTGCAAATGAAAACCCTTCCCTGAAACGCTTTCCGCGTCATCACCCCAAGGGTATGACAGGCATGAGAAATGCCCAAGATTCGACTTTCAAAACGGAACACTTTCCGCGTCATCACCCCAAGGGTATGACAGGCACGAGAAATGCCCAGGATTCGACTTCCAAACCGAAACGCTCCCCGCGCCACCACCCCAAGGGTGTGGCAGGCCACAGACTATGTCTAGCGCCGAGGGGACGACTTTCAAAACTGAGGCGCTTTCCGCGCCATCCCCCAAGAGGAGGCAAGCTCCAGACCACCATATTTTGTGCCCAGGAAACGACCCTCGATCCCCTTGGAACTCGGAAGGTTAACCCGAGGGGGAGCTAATGGCGTATTCTGTTACCTCCCGATAGGCCAAGCCTTACCAAGAAACCAAGTTTCTTGATGGCTTCCCTTCACTGCTCAAAAAAAAATGGGGTGGTGAAGGGGAGTAGACTCGGTGAGAAATCAATGAGTACATCACACCAACAATTCACAGAAACATACCGAGGGCTCCCCAAGGGAACGCCTCCGGTACCTGAAAGTTCACAAGTACAAATGATACCATTCACAACGGACATCATCAACGAATGGCTAAGTCCACTCAAGGATTGCCTCCGGCTATACCTAAAACCGAAGGCTTTTTATTGCCACAAGCCAACATCACAAGGCAAAGGAAACTATCCTAAACCTACAACGTATACAGCCGAAGGGTCCCCCCGAAGGCCAGCAACAGGAAATTCTTATAAAAAAAATCTAAGTCCTAAATGCTTTGCCCCTTGTGGAGCCGCCAGTCAACCGAAGACATATCTGAGACAATGCCCTCACAGTCATCCGAGGGCTCCTACTTCACACATACTACACTTAGAAAAAATTTCTAAGTCCTACATATTTTTACCATCGGTCAAATCTCCATGATGCCCGAGGGGCATACAATTGAAGACTTGGTGAAGCTATACTTAGAAAAATTTTCTAAGTCCTACATATTTTGACCCTCGGTCAAATCTCCATGCTGCCCGAGGGTCCATACGGATGAAGACTTGGTGAAGCTATACTTAGAAAAATTTTCTAAGTCCTACATACTTTGACCCTCGGTCAAATCTCCATGCTGCTCGAGGGCTCCTACTTCATACATGCTACACTTAGAAAAATTTCTAAGTCCCAAAAGTTCTCACCCTCGGTGACAAGTTTCTAAGTCTCGAATCTCCCTGCAGCCCGAGGGGTCACACGATCGGAGGCTTGGTGAGATTACACTTAGAAATATTTTCTAAGTCCTAACTATTGTTGGGCCCTCGGTCATACATCCAGCGAAGGGTACCCAACTACCGAAGGCTAAAACTATATCCAAACACTTAGAGATATTCTAAGTCCTAAACACCTCGCCTCCGGTCATCTCATGAAGGCTACATGCAACCGGAGGGAAGGTTTAGCCGGGGGCCAACAGATGAACAAACACTTAGAAATATTTCTAAGTCCTAAACGTTGGGCCCCTGACCAAAGGTACCATTAACTAGATAGGCCTAGTAGCCGAGGGCTACGAGAAGCACTACACTTGGAAGAATATATTCTAAGTCCTAAACATACATTCAGAAAGGCGAAGGCCTACATTTAGAGAAGGGCGAAAGCATACATTTAGAAAAGCGAAGGCATACATCCAGAAAAGTCGAAGGCATACATTCCAAGAGAAACAATGAAAGGGAATAAATTGTATACACAAAGCCCGAAGGCAAGCATTCATTCATCAAAAAGAGGAAATTCAAATGAATATATTACAATGTGGCCGAGGCCGAAAGAACACAGATATCCATTACATACAAAGAAGACGTTTAAGACACTACTAAATAACAGATCATATATTTTCAGCTTTGGGGGCGACCTCTTCCCCGGGCTTTGAGGTGACCTCCGTGCCAACCTCTGCTTCATCACCCTCGGCCTCTTTCAGGAGCTCAGAATCCTCCAATTCTGGCCTCTCACGCCCTCGGGAAGGGGGACTCTGATATCAGGCTGGAGGGGGGGAGACCATATTCCGCCGGATCGAAGGCCGTTGGCTCGATTTTCAGGTGCCGTGCAAGCCTCGTGTAGATCAAGGCCTGGGTGAAGAACTCCCCCCGGCATAGTAGTCTTCACCCTTTCGGGCTAGCCACATCGCCCCGGGGCCCTTCACCCACCCGTCGGCGGAGCCCTCCACGACCGAGGCCACCCAATCCTTATGGCCTTCGGCCTTCCAACCCTCGGTCATGAAGGCGGCTACTGCAGCAGAGGCGGCCTCTGCTTTTGCGGCCTCTGCGTCTTCGGAGGCCTTTTTTGCAGCCTCGGCAGCAGCCCTCTCCACCTCCGCCTTTTCCGTGGCCGCCTTCTCAGCTTCCGCCCTCGCCTGCTGGAGGTCCCTCTCCAGCTGAGCCATCTGCCTCATGGCCTCGGCATTGTCGTGAATCAGCTTCTTGAAGGACTCCTCCTGTTGCGCCTTCTGGAGGCGCCACTCATCGAACCTCCTGGCGTGTTCGTCGAGGGCTATGCAGGCCTGTTAAAACAAACAACAAAGTAAGGGGTTAAGCTATGATCACGCAACAAAGTAAGGGGTTAAGCCACTATGCAAAGAAAAGAGAAAGAAGAAGAAAAGAAGGAGAAGAACTTACGGTAAGGGAGGACCGGAGGATTTTGGATTCGAGGGCTTCATCATCGAGCTTCCCGAGGGCCCTCCTATCCAGAGCGGGGGTAGCCCCGCCCAAAAATTCTCGGGGGTCTACTGTGCCATGTGTGATGGCTGCCCCCTTCGGCAGGGAGAACTGTATGTCCTCCCGGGGCAGGCTTGCCTCACCCGAGGGCGGGCGAGGAGCAGTTGATGTCATTGGAGCACTGGGCTCGGAGGCGGAATGCTCGTCCACCACCACCACCAGGGGAGCCTTCCTCCCGGCATCCCCCTTCTTCTGTTTCTTCCCCTCGGGGATTGGCGCCTTGCCGGCGGTTTTCCGCTTTGCGGCCTCCCCCGAGGGCTCACTGCCCTTCTTCAGCTCCCCGAGGGGCTTCTTCTTGGGGGGCTCCTTCTGGCCCGGGGCCTTGACTTTTTGTTTCTTCATATTGGCGAAGGCATTGAGGTCCATGTTGATACCTGAAAAAAAAATCATAACGATTAAGACCGAAGGAGAAAAGATACAACGAAAAGCATATCTACACCTAAATATACATGAGTCTAAAGGACTGAATGCTCTCAGCCACTACCTCCGGAGGCTCTCTCAAAAGCCGGGAACCTTTCATCCGTTTCCGCCAGGAAGCTATACCGCCGGAACCCGAGGGTGTAGAGGTCCTCCTCTTGGGTGCACTCCTTGATGGTTATGTTTTTGTCTCGGCCCTCCGGGATCTTGGCCAAGATCCTGCCGTCTTTCTTGAGGGCGGCGCTCCTCCTCCTCTTCTCATGCCTCCTAAACCGGTCACGCAATTCCCTCGGAAAGGGGCTCTCGGCCAACTTCACGTAGCACCACCGGTCTTTCCACCCTTTGTTCGAGGAGGGCGCCTCAGTGAAAAGCTTGAACAGGGCCACTTGCTGCAAGTTTGCGAAGCCCTCGGCATTCGCATGCCCCCCCCCCCCCCCCCCCCCGGCACAGGTTGAAGCTCTGGAAGAAGAGATCCAGGCTAGGTGTTATCCCCCGGGATTTGTAGAGCTGGAGGAAGCCCGTGATGTAGGAATGGCTGTTCGGGGTCAGTTGGCAGGGGACCAAACCCACGAACCGGAGGTACTCCCGGAGGAAGGGGTGTAGGGGGAACCGTAGCCCCATCGACACGGAGAGGATGTGCACCGCAATGCAGCCCTCGGGAGCCCGGGAGAGGACGTCATCGGGACCCGGTGCCACCACGATGGCCGAGGGGCCCACGTGTAATTGGGTGACATACAGATCCGCCGCATCAGCTTTCGACCTTATCTCTAAGGCGGCGGTATTCAGGTAGGAATACCCCTCGGGCATATCGAGGGGCTTCCCTTGGTCTGCAACGCTGCCCTTCTTCTTGGGGGCAACAACCTTCGCCTTCTTCTTTGCGGGGGCCACCCGGATGGGAACCGCGTTCAGCGGCCGAGAGGTGCTGGCCTCGCCAGTGCCCCGAGGGGGGAGAACAGCAACAGTGACCCTCGCACCCTCTTTCTGCGCCTCTTCCTCAGCTACTTTCCAGACGAGGACCAGCTCTTCGTCTTCACACTCTTGTTCGAAGCCCTCGCCTTCCGCCTCAGCAACGAGGGCTTTCTGCAACTCCATTGCGACGACAACGTCTTGTCCTGCTGAGGGCTGTTCGCTTGTGGACTCCACGTCTGAAATGACTTCATCCTCCATCGAGGGCGCCCCCGAGATGTCCTAGGAATCACTTTGGGAAGACATCTTTGCACTAGTTCGAGGGCTCGGAAACACTAGAGTTCTCTAAGGTACAACTCCTAGAACTAAGGCCACTACAGCTAGCTAAGGAGGGAGAATACAGATGGGGAACTGACCTTAAGGCAGGGATTGATCGAAGGCGGCTGTTTCTCTCTCTAGAAATTTTGGCAGAGCTTCGCTACAATGATTTCGCACAAGGGGAAGTGAAGCCGGCCATGGGGTATTTATAGGCGCTGGGATCCGAGCTTGGGCCTGGAAACCGGGCCTCCGGTTGGACTGCCATCATTACCAACCGTGGTTTCACCCAATCGGTGACGCCCGCCCACGGGCAGCCAACGAGCACGCACCACGTGGCAACCCCCCCCCAACGGCTATATCCTGACGTTACATATTCCAACGGCTATATTTCCAACGGCTATATTCTGGGAGCCCCCGGGCTTTTTGATTCACTCCACTTCATCAAGAAGAGCCCCTGGATACACTTACCCGGAGACACTCCCAGTTTGTGCCCCACACACTACATAACAGATGCCTTCGGGATCACTCCTTCAGAAGCCCAAGGCTTCATATCAGGCCACCCCTCGGGGA
This sequence comes from Cuscuta europaea, assembly GCA_945859875.1. Lineage (NCBI taxonomy): Eukaryota > Viridiplantae > Streptophyta > Magnoliopsida > Solanales > Convolvulaceae > Cuscuta > Cuscuta europaea. The sequence goes on along the minus strand of CAMAPE010000054.1, from coordinate 4,060,845 downwards.
TCCCCTCTCAGCACTTTGAGGGCCGGGTAGCCCCCGGGGAGTATGCCTCATTGACGGATAGCCTACGGCACACAGGTAATGGGATCCCTCGGATATCCTCATCACCAACTAATCAACAAACAGGGGACACCCCGGTAACAATTCAACTACTACCCTCATTCATTACGCCCTCGATCCCCACATTGAGGGACTCCCCTTCGGCACCTCCCAGGGTATCAAAAGCAAGCCTCCGGCTAATCAACACATGAGCCCTCAGAACAGGGAAAGCCTTCGGCATCATCATTATTCTCCATTTCGAACCAAGGTTTCACATTTTCGATTCATCGTTGGAGGAATTCAGTGCACTCTTTTTCCCTCATTAGGATTTTTTCCCACAGGGTTTTTCCTAATGAGGTTTTTAACGAGACATCCCCCCAAAATGAAACGAAAAGTGTCAGCCTTCGGCCCACAACAGCAACGCAACTACTCTACTCCTTTTCACCACTTTGCAAGTGCCTCAAGGAGTGAGGGACTGGAGGACCCCCTCGGGAAAAATCACAAAAATCACAAACATGACCCCTCAAGTCCCGACATGTGGGTAACTGAGGGACTGCCCTCGGCAGAATAAACAAACAGCAAACTACCCACAACTCTACAAACTACAAACGAAACAACGGCAGAGGACAAACACAATTACTCCTTTTCCCTCAAGTACCTTTCGGTAAAAGGAGTGAGGGACTCCTGATGGACTATATGGCCCGGGAACCCCCGGCCCACAGACTCCTACTACTCCAATAAAGGCCCAACAGGCCCAGAGAGCACAACATGCCCAAATCACAGCGCCCAGAGTACCAAGCAGCCCACTGGCCGAAGGCTCTAACTCTCACAAGAGGGCCAAGACAAGAAACAAAGTTACTGGGAAAAACGGCGAAAATCAGTAGCCCTCGGCAGTGGGAGCCCTCGGTACTAAGGGGGTCCCCGGTACTCAGAGCCCTCGGCTAGTCATCTACTGCCGAGGGCGCCACTTCCGACATAATATCCGCTCCACATGCGTATGGATCATCGTACCATGTACAACGTCCCATCCAACAGCCGCATTAAATGCGGCCACATGCGGTTGTCAGCGCCAACCAGTTGAGATGACCTCTCGGCCAATAGACGCTTGACACGTGTCCCTGTCTGGCATTTATTGCTAATATAAATAGCACCCCATTTCCCCATTTGTAACCAAGTCGCAACACGCCGAATACTTGCTAATATACTTTCTCTCTCTATTCTTATTTGCTCTGACTTCTCTCTAGTTATTCTCCGCAATAACCCCTCGGATAAGCTACCCCCCGGGTACACTATCCATCAATATCTCTTTGCCCAAGTGATTCATCAAAATCACCTACCACCAATGCCGCTACCTCTGAAACTGTCGGTAAATTATAAGTTCTGGCATCCTTAGTTCTCCTCCCTATTAGCTTAAGGGATACTTTTATTTCCCAACCCTCAGCTAGTTTATCTCTGACCATTCTAAAGGACTTAACTAAAACGTTATGTTGGTCTAACATTTCCCTTAATGTAGTCACATTATGTGCATGCAAATTGTTCTTCTTTTCATCATCCCTAAAATGATTTAACCAAATAAATAAAAAATATCATATATTTCTACCTAACAACATGTGTGCACAATTATATATGCTTATGAGTTTTAAGGTTATAAAATTACCTCACTGAGCTCAAACGATTAGCATCTTCATTTTGGGGGTCATATATATATAGCTGTGCAAATTTCGGCACACTTCCTTCATGGGGTAGCAAACTCCCAATGAGGTGATAATTTTGACCACCTAGTTTAAAGATTGGGGGAGATCCACCCCTGTTCATTGTTCTATCTACCCTTCCTCCCATGGAAGTGAACGAAAACATGCTGTTGTATGAGCGAATATTATCCTGAAAGTGCTTAGAAACCGAATCTATGCCATGAATGAATTGTTGTAGTTCCAATGGAGGATCCTTTAACTGTGGCAATTTAATTTTCCCTTGAGTGCAACATAAATAATACTTCGGGTCTTTTTTCGAAGAACTTCGAAGAATTCTTTCTTCATACCAAAACAATGCTCCGCAGTACGCACAATTGTGTGACGAATCACCGACACTCCAATATTCCGCACTGATTAGCTCTGTGACAAATTTAAAATACACACGCTTTTACATCATAACAAATAACTTCAAACATGGGTTTGTGTAAGATAATAATATATTTTAAATGGTGTAATGACATATCATCACACCTTCAACACCGTCTGATTGGTGAATCAACACGTCTTCTTCTTCTCTTGATGTACCATTACATGGTTGTTGATGATCACGATGAACTCCCCAAGATTCAGACATAGGATTCACAACTGAGGATATGTCTCTTGTAACGCCATTAAATTTCAAGTGAGGAACTACAATTGAAGTTGTTGTAAATAAAAGACAATTGAAATTTTTACATTTTAACAAAAAGTTAGTAATGGCAATACAAAACTATTATTGATAATAATAAAAACAATTATAACAAACAACTTCAACAATACTATAACATAATTTATGATTTTATATAATGATAATAATCTCAATAATAATTTGGATTTTCAACAATGCACAATAAATTAACAAACTTCTTAAAAAACAATGATACATCTGAATAGTATATAACAATAACAATCTTAGTAATAATATTATAATAATTTATCATATTTCTTTTTGTGAAAGATAGTGAAAATGAAAATAAGAATATTACATCATAATTTATAATTACATATTATTTCATATTTGCAATAAGGAAATATGAAAAAAAGAATATTATAACATAATTTATAATTACATATTATTATGTTAATAATAATAACACGGCCCAAATAACTTAGCTCAATATTAAAAATTATAATACTAACTCAGGCCACTCAAACAATCTCAATGCTGAAAATAATAGAAATAATATGCATATAATAATTACAATTACTGTTCTTTTTAGCAGCTAAGACATTAGACAACCCTGTCTCTTCATTTGATGTTGTGTTGAGAGAACAATGCAACAGGGCAGTTTCATGGCGTCGTACATGTTTTCTTTGATTAGGATCACAATTTTCTAATCAATATAAACAACAATTACAATTAATAAAAGCATTTATTTATTTTAATATGCTATTATAGTAGTTTATTAGTCATAAAAATTATCATTATGATATCTTCCCAACCGAAATGAGCTATTTCTGTCCGATCTTGGGTTATTTGACCTGTTTTGTTTTAGGTAGAGCTCTGTATTTCTATCTTTTTGTCCCCTTGTTATGAACATGCGCTTCAAAAATGTTTTACTTAATGAACAACATAAACAACACATTAAAATTGACGATTTATCAATTCCAATCGAGGTTAACATTATTAATTATTATTATTATTATTATTATCAAATCATTCAAATTTATGTTATTGACATAAATATTAGGAAATTATTTCTCAAATTTTCAGGCTAACAATTAAGCTTAATGAATATACCAATATGTAAATATATATACACACACACACTTAAAAATAATAATAATAATGATAATAATAATAATAATAATGATGATGATGATGATGATGATGATGATAATAACAACAACAATAATAATAATAATAATGATAATGATAATGATAATAATAACAATAACAATAATAATAATATTAATATTAATAATTAATAATTAATAATATTAATAATAATAACAACAAAAACATTATGAGGCCGTTTGGTAACACTATTTTCGGCTTATCAGGCTTATCAGCCAATATTTTCACCAAACATGTAACTTTTGTTTTTGTGTAATAATAACAAAAAGTTAAGGTGAAGTTACTTTTGTGGCTGAATTGGCTATTCTTACATATAATTTTTCTTTATTGTATCAACAAAATATATTTTAAAAATATATTTATCTTAAATCAGCAGAATCAACCAATTCAGCCACTACAATAATACCCAGCCCAGCACAATAATACAATACCAGGCCCATTCTCAACCCATTACACAAAACCCAGCCCAACAACCTAACCTAACCCAACCCGTCCTATATAAACCATCTATACCCACCGTTTTACGCATTTGTTCAGCGGCTAATTCAACAGACCATCGGCTACTCCGATGGCTGCATACCTCGTTTTCTCTCGTTTTCTCTCACCATCTCTGTATTATTATGCTGAACCTCCCTTTGGCGGATGTTTTGTAAACGGTGGCTAAAGTCACGCATCTGCATCATATGTCCATGGTTTGGCCGATGTTTCATTATTGCACCACTACTACGGCGACAAAGGATGTAAACACTTCAGACCTCATGTCTCCTTGATTTCGGTATTTCTCCCTTTTTTGATGTATTCATTTTATTTTATACTAAGGCTAAGTGATACCTAATGATCTCAGACCTAATACTGCTAACTGCTTCGCACTTTCATGTCAATTGGATAATAAGATTCCAATTTTGAAGCACAGATCTATACGATTTTAAACGAAAAGTTGTTGATTGTTTTAGATCTCTTATTATTCTGGTATTTTGTTTTTAAACCGGCAGGTCATCTGTTTAATATGATAATGTTGAATATTTAGAGTCTGTTGGTATCTTTAGTTTGGAATTTGTCGTAGATCCATACCAAATGAATGACACGAACGCTGAGTGATGATTAACAAAGGATCTCAGATGTATTCAACCATATTTGGATTTCTCCTAAAAAAAATTTTGTATCAGTTATTTATGAAGGCTGAGTGATATTGAATGATCTCAGACCATATTGATATATGTCTTTTACTTGCATTTTTGTAATTAACACTTTTCCGAATCAGATCTATACAGTTTGTTGGTCAAGTCTTCAAGCTTTCTTTTTCTGTTGATTGTGGTGCTTTTGGTGATCCTCTTCATTGAAGAGCTGTTAGTAAGTTGGCCAATTCTATATGCTGTCAGATTCCCTGCCAGCCACCTAAGTGGCCTTCGGATCTGCGTGGTCTGGCAGTCATATATGAACATGTCATTGTTTATTTTATACTAAGGCTGAGTGATACCTAATGATCTCAGACCTAATACTGCTAACTGCTTCTCACTTGCATGTCAATTGGATAATAAGATTCCAATTTTGAAGCACAGATCTATATGATTTTAAACAAAAAGTTGTGGATTGTTTTAGATCTCTTATTATTCTGGTATTTTGTTTTTAAACCGGCAGGTCATCTTTTTAATATGATAATTATTCTGGTATTATGTTTTTAAACCGGCAGGTCATCTGTTTAATATGATAATGTTGAATATTTAGAGTCTGTTGGTATCTTTAGTTTGAAATTTGTTGTAGATCCATACCAAATGAATGACACGAACGCTGAGTGATGATTAACAAAGGATCTCAGATGTATTCAACCGTATTTGGATTTCTCCTAAATTGTTTTTTGTATCGGTTATTTATGAAGGCTGAGTGATATTGAATGATCTCAGACCATATTGATATATGTCTTGTACTTGCATTTTTTTAATTAACACTTTGCCGAATCAGATCTATACAGTTTGTAATCAAACAATAGTATTCAAAGATCTACAAAGGCCGAGTCAAATTTATTTTATAAACTGTATTTTTTATTTGTGTACTTCTGGAAATGTTCGGTTTCAAAGCTTGTTGTTGAGTTCATATATTTTATATGCTACCTTGACACACTACATTTATTTGAAATTAATACATCCATAAATGGTGTTTATCAATTCTGTTATCTGTATTTGTGACTCTGGACTATTGAACTTATAAATCAGTTCAGACATTATAAACATATAAAACTACCTTTGTTGGTCAAGTCTTCAAGCTTTGTTTTTCTGTTGATTGTGGTGCTTTTGGTGATCCTCTTCATTGAAGAGCTGTTAGTAAGTTGGCCAATTCTATATGCTGTCAGATTCCCTGCCAGCCACCCAAGTGGCCTTCGGATCTGCGTGGTCTGGCAGTCATATATGGCCTTAATACATGTAACCTAACCCATTGCCATACATTCCAGTAATATAAAGTAAATAAAACCTCACATTTCTACAATTTTTTCAAAAACATCTTTGCATTCCATATAGTTTGGATTTCAACATGTACTGAAAAACCTATGAAATGCATAAACTTATATATTCATCAAACCATTCTTCAGTTGTGTTTCTTCAAAAAAGCATATGCATACAACCATCAACATAACATTACATTACAATCATTACATAGAATACAAACATGGCCTAGGATTATTTGAGATCATAAATGTCACACAATTTGCAAAAAACAAAACAGTTTGGCTCTTACATATCCCACAAAAACCATAAGCATATTTCATGTACATAGTATGCATGAATACAGTCATGCCATTTTAAGCCAACCAAAACTCATCCCCACGGTGACGTTTTCATTGAAGTACTTGTAGTTGAGTGTTACAGACCGACCTGATCTTCTAGGTATTATAGGGTCTGCATCTAGGCATTGTTGACATTGTTGGCATATGTAATTCCCAGTATACCTTTTCTTGTTTAGAGGCCTCATGCAGTAAAAGTGACCTAAATTTTTATTACACCAATAGCATGGTACCAACCAAAACAGCCCCAGGTGTTTTCCACATGCATGACATTTTGGAGCATTGCATTTTGAACATGAACAACACCTCATCTTAAACAGCAAAGTTCAATTTTTGTCATTAAGTTTTTTAGAAAATAAAAGTATTAAAACTGATTTCAATTTTTTTCATTATGTTTAGCATAAAAAAGATTTCACTGGTACTTATATCATTTGTAGATCATTTTGTCATTCAAAACCATAGTAGAAAACATACCTTAGGTTTGTGTAGAAATATCAATGCTCAGACTTTATACTGGAAACAGTGGCAGCCTGCTTTGAGCTGAGTAAATGAGTTTCTGAGCAGGGAGTTAATGCATTTACAATGGTATATATGCACCCAGACTGCAGAAATGGTTATTGACCACTGGTAAGTAATATTTGTTATTAATTGTGATATGTACCTGCTGCCTGTGCTCATTTAATGAGCAGACCTACACGCCATCCTAGTATTGGGATCCTGCAGGTTGGTTCATTTAATGCGAGCAGACCATGTGTAAATGTATTGAAAACATGTTTAAAAATGTTATTAATAAAAAATGCTTGTCGAAAAAAGATTTTCATAATTATAAAAATCATGTACTTGGTTTGTATACTTACTTCCTGTGTATGCTTTTATTAAATGTGCAGACCTAACTGTCATCCTATTTCCTCTGATTTGATAGTGAACTGGTATGTATTTAATGTCTTTCTTATCACTATGTACTCCTAAACACAGTAAGTCACTATATATTACTAATTCTTAGTGGTTAATTCTAAATACGGAGTATTCCTTTTACAAAAAAGCAACTGCACTTGAAATTTAATTTTTTGAGCAAACATCTTTTATTATACAAAAATCATATATACGGGACATTCTATGTATAAATTATGTTTATTATGTCAAATGATTTGTCAACTATTACGTACATTGATGCTTCACAATAACCATATGATTGTTTTAAATATGATGTTGCTGATTTTTAACAGTTTGGTTTAAATCAACAACTTCATTTAAATCTTTATGATTTAACAGATTGGTTATAACCAAATGATTCAATCTACGTTTTTTTGTAAGAATATTACTTTGAATAAACCTTTTTACCTTCAAACTCTTATATGGCCTATGAATAATTATTAATTGGAAAAGCTTGGCATTTCAAATCAATTGGATGCCTGCGCCCGCATATCTAGGCCAAAAAAACTGCTCAACAGCTGCTTTTGTAACCATGTACTTCACGAATTTTAACAGAAATCATGTTTACATGCTTCAATAAGTGTTCTCTACTTAATTATGACTCTGTTAATTCTCCTTCCTTGATTTCAAAATATATATACCTCATTTCTTTTCTAGCAACAACATAAAAGTCCGTTTCAAGAAATGATTGGTTTGAGAAGTTTCAAGTGAAGTACATTGGTTAAATCTTCAAGTGTGGTATAAAGCAACTGCACTTGAAATATAATTTCTTTAGCAAACATCTTTTATTATACCCAAATCATATATATAAGACATACTACGTATATAGATGCTTATTATGTCAATGATAAATATAATTATTTAATACATTGATGTTATACAATAACCAAATGATTGTTTGAAATACAAAGTTGTTGTTTTTTAACAGATTGGTTAAAATTAAAACTTTGTTTAAATCTTATGATTAATCTGCAGATTGTTGAAGTTCTATGAGAATTAGTTAATTGGATATAATGACTCTCTATACTGACTTCTTTATACCTAAATTCTTGCAGGTGTAATTTTCAAGTTGAAAGGTATTTCAATGACTGCCATGTAGAAAAATGTAATAGAAATAGTTCTGGAACCTTAGAAGGTTGCCATTTATGTAAACATTCAAAAAGGTCTGTAATATTATTTAGTTAAAATTAGGGATTGCAGGTTTCATCAACCATACCAATTGCTCAGGTATGTCACCTTACCTCTCCTTATTGGCCCTGTTTTCAACTCTCATTGTTTGTAGGCTGTCTGTAGTTTCACTTCCATTTAGATTTGGAAATTAGAAAACCAATTCTTATTTTCAATCATAGCAAATGTATTAACTTCTACAATAAACAATACAAATTTAGCTTTGAAATCCAATGAATACACTTTTGAAATCAAATAAATACACCTCTCATTCAAGAATGAACATAGTTACAAAATTTTACGTTTCCTAATACTTCAAAACATACTCCGTAGTTAGAAACTTGTTGCCTTCATTTAGGAGTCTCCACACGCCTAAAACTTTTTTTCACCTGCAAATCATTTATAAGTGTGTCAGTGTCATTATAAAATTATTTTATAAAACTTGCCAATATGAATTATGTGTAAAGACATCCCTTAAAGTTAGCAATTTCTTCTCTCTGTAGAAAACCTGCAATTGCTCAAGAAATACACAATCTTTAGAGGACCAAGGTATAATATGTCCACAACATAGCATCATCAAATTAGCACACCACACTACAGACATAATATAGGTTATTTGAAGTCTGTCACACATAGTGTTTCACTTCCAAAATACATACGGCCCCTTGATACAGTTTTCCAAAAAAAACCAACACCGCATTAGTTGTTTCCACAAAAACATCGAAACGTTATCTTCACTTCTTTGCAAACTCAATTACAGTTTTTCCTGCTTGATTTTAATCTTCAGCTTCTTTCCATTCCCATTGCCTGAAAACTCATCATTGAGATTCCTTTTTATCTCGTCATCCAATTCAACAATCACCTCTTTTTGTGTAGAAGCAACAGGCGAATCTGAGAGCTCAATGGGGGCAGTAACCTAGTATGAATAGAAAGAAACTCCATTTTCAGAATTTCGTAATTCAAACCATTATAAACCTGTTAGGTTTATGAGCATTTTACCTCCTTCTCAGCTGAAATCCGTTTTCCCTTGCCCTTAGTAACAGAAGACTTCTCTCTTATCGAATTGTCGTTTCCTTCCAAGTTTGAACATGAACCAATCTGAAATAGAAAGGTTCACTCTAGGCTTCATCTTTAGATCTAAGCTGAAAATGAACTATTAAAGATTAAAGATTTTTTTCAAATACCTTCTCTGGAGTACACTCATGGCTTTCATTTGATACCAATTGCTCGTGATTTCCTTCATACATTGCCAGCACATTAGGATCTCGAATCATACTAACAACTCCAAGGGAAACACTACCTTTATAGGCATTCTCTTCACCTCTCTTCTTTAGCTGTATTTTGAATATTTCCTTTTTGTCAATCAAGCTTTCAATATCTTCTGGAAAACGGGTTGGATCACCTGTTTTCTGTTTTTTTTACCAAGTTGCATTATGAAATAGAATGAGTGGTCTACATAGAATAAAATTGTCGTGAATACAATATAGATGTTACCTTTTCGACCTCAGCCATTAGGGATGCAGAAGTTTTCCCCAGAATCTCAATACATTCCATATCCCATAGAATAAAATTTCCGTGCCCGGTGTTGTCCATGATGCACACACTGACCTTGTAACTTAATCATTATCAGGTCCATGATGTGTTAGTTTATTTGAAATTCATATTTGTAAAACAATACATTAACCCCAACAACATTATCTCTGGCATCAAATAAGGTGATATTATAGTACCGGTAGACTCCTTCTCCTAGTGTCACGCTGCAAGTAGAACACCTGAACCTCTCCTCCTCCGGTACCAATTTTTTGTGACATGTTGGGCAGATTAGGTAGTACCACTCCCGAGTATTTTCGATAGAAACTATCTCACCAAGCACCCAGTAAATCTCCTCCTATTCATTCAAAATGTTTTTGACACACAATGATTACAACCAATTACAAATGCTGCTTACAAAAATCCCTCTAACACATATTTACCTCAGTTGCATTCATCAAATCCTCCATAGTGGTTATGACAGCATGACCACTAAGCACATCCCTACTCCCTTCACCTTGTGAGCAGTTTGTGTTGCATGTTTGAGATATGGAGTCATCACCATCCGCCGGAAATCTATTATTTGTTTCATCGTGCAAAGTAAGTTATTGTTTTTTAAAACTTACTATTATTATGAGATTAGATAATTATAAGTCAAAAAATTTATGAATCGTACTCGCTCTGGAACTCTAAGAATTCGGTTGTGTTTCCATTGATGATGAGTTTGGACACATCAAAAGATGAAACCACACTTAGGGTGCCTGCTTGTAAATAACATTGTTAAGCAACAGTTGATGATACGTTGATGTTAGTTCATAACAAAATTAGATGTTGTAATACCTTGATATCTTTTGGGTCTACACAGTTGAAATATCACAAAAACAGCAATTCCAGGGTTCTCATTAACATAATCCTGATACCGGTTTATATACTTGTTCCATAGAACACAGCCTAGTCTGTTTCCCCTGTAATTTCAAAAAGATTTTAGCCATTAGCATAACAAATTATTTTCGTACCCATAACATTTCTAAATGAAAAAAAATACTCTGGGTCTTCCACAGTTAGCTCCATTAGCATTTCTATCTTCCCATTGATGATATGAGTTTGAACAATGCTTTTATTGATAACCTTCCCAATGATATCTGAAACAGTGGAATGGAAACTGTTGTTAGCATAGTTCCATAAGTTATTTAGTTAGGTCTATAATTTGATTTTACTCACCAATAAGAGTTTTGTCGTTGATAACCCTTTGGGCGTGCAGCATATCGAAAGGTTGGAAATCGTAGACCATCATAGGCAATTCTGTCTTCGTATCCTCCCGGAATTGGGTTTTAGAGATGAACTGAATCAGGTAGGGATGATTTGTGGTCTTCACTGTTTGGTAATTGTCTAGAACTAAGAAGTTCCTTATAGCATAGATCTTGTGCTCAGTTATTATAGTCTTGTACATGGCAATCTGTGGTCTCTTGATTATTGCATGAATCCAATCTCCCTATTTTACAGATTCAAAAGTTAACAACGAACGTTTTATCATATAAAATATTTTTGATAGAAGTATAAATTGTACCTCGCGTCATGCAAAACCATCTCGAGGGTCTCCCCTCCTTTTGAGTGAGGAGGCACCTCATAAGCCCTTACAACCCTAACCTTCAGAGCCCAGGTAGACTTGGTGTGATCAATGTCCTTGATCATAGACCACATCCCCGTTGTAGATGAACCTGCCATTGTTTAGTTTAAACTCTAAATCTGGGATTGCTCGTTTGTGGTGTGTCTAGAAAATCCTTCACTTGAGTATTTATAGTGGCCGGGGAGAGAACAGTTTCTGCCAAAGGGGTATTAACCAAGGGATAATTTCCCAGTTAATCTTTAAATTGGGATTGTGGTGTAATGTAAAGATAGTATAGTGCATTTAATGTTTGTGTGGCTCAAGATTTACTCTGGGATTTTTTTTGTACTTTCAAAGATTTTTAAAGTACAATTTACACCATTTATTTAATCCTCAAATTAGCTTATTTCAAAATGAGGGTGAGACATACAAAAACAGTCTAATCATAGTACAATTCAATTAATGTTTTTGTGGCTCAAGGTTGTGTGGAGATTTTATTTGCTTTTCTACGGATTTAAAAGTACAAATTGTATATTTTCTTAATAAAAGCAGCAAGCATGCGAACTGGAGACATTGGTTACTATACCAGCATTAAAACTGCATTGTGCTGAACTCTGGCCTGTTTCTAAACCCATGGACAATCTTTAAATCGGGCATGTGGCGTACAAAATCCTTTTTTGTAATGTAAAGATAGTATAGTGCATTTAATGTTTGTGTGGCTCAAGACTTGCTCTGGGATTTTTTTTTACTTTCAAAGATTTTTGAAGTACAATTTACACCATTTATTTAATCCTCAAATTAGCTTATTTCGTAATGGGGGTGAGAGCCACAAAACTGTCTAATCACAGTACAATTCAATTAATGTTTTTGTGGCTCAAGGTTGTGTGGAGATTTTATTTGCTTTTCTCCTGATTTAAAAGTACAGATTTTTGTGGCTCAAGATTTGTTACTGTACCAGCATTAAAATGGTCTGAAATGTGTTGAACTCTGGCCTGTTTCTGAACCCATGGACAATTCGAGCCGATTACTTGAAGACCCGACCCGAACCCATTGATGTGATGTTTTTGAGCGGGAATACTGTGCAAAATTTCTCCTGCTTTTGTATAATAGAAGATATGCTAATTAATGATCATAACTATGGAGTAGTAATATTATACGGTCTAACAATTATATTTGTATTAATAAACTGCTTTGTCGATCATGTGAGCAGAGTGACCCGGCTTAGAGAGCTCGCAAGTTCCGCCGCGCACATCACCGGAGGCCGCACACCCTGACGCTCCCTTTCTGGAACTGTGTCGCTCGACCGTTCCTGTTCGCTTCTTCTCTGGATTCAGCCGCAGCTAGGGTTTTGACCCTTGTCTGCGTAAGTTCTGTCGCAGCTAGGGTGTTGACCCTTGTCTGCGTAAGTTGGGATCGGCAAATCTTTTCGCTCGACGTTAGGACGTTACAGGGACGGATTTCCGCAATCAAGGATTGGAGCACCGAAGACCAATTCCAAATTCGATTGGGTTCGTGCGACTAATCCGAATTGGGATGTGGAGACTACTCGTTCTTGGATCGGTTTTGTTCGTGCAGTACCTTGGTGGCTTGGTCAAGAGAAGGAGGCGATCCACGGGCAGATTGAAGTGATGAAGGAAGAAGATAAAGGGATGAAAATTCATCCTCCTCCCGAACCACCGCCATGAATGAACTATGCGACTATGGTTTGGAAGGCTGCTTTCTTATTTCTAGTTTATTATTTTCAATCCAGACTATTTTACTATTTCTATTTTGCTCTTTTTAGGATAAATAATAAGGGGAGCAGAATGACGCTTTATTTTGCTTTAGTTGATAGATTACTTATTTGTTTGCATGTTATCTTATTGTACTGTGAGCTTGATTTTAATATAATACGTTAGTTTTCGGTAAAAAAAACTTCTTTGTCGTTGTCTTAGGCAAGATGTGAGTGCAACTGCATAAGTTATTGTTTGTCCTTTTTTGGACCGCTTAATGCAAGATGAGATCATATAATTAATCAACTAAGTCAATCAAATGTGGAGTGCTTTGTACTTTCTCATTCACAAAAAGCGTTCATATACAGTTAGTGGCAAACAAATTAAAAAATCACAACTAAAATTGCAAAACAAGCAGTGTTACACTGTTACACCTAAATAAACTTTCATTTGTTACTACATGCGCTTTATTACTAGTAGTTTTTAAGTGTCTACACATTAAATGACTAAATATTTACTGAATCTTTAACCGAATTTGATTCATATGGGAATATGATTTCATGAGAAAAGCCTTGAATTTAAAAATTGTGCATTTTTTATGTTTTTCCATGAACATCAATATACACGTTTTGCAACATTTTCATTCCTCGCGTAACTTTTTCTAGAGAATTTAGTCACTGAAATAATCATCATATTGAAATGTCAAACTAATGTTTCCCAGTTTCTAAATGTCACCCTTCAATTGTTTAAAGTACTGTAAATGTGGTCCTTTAAGTTGAGGAGTGAAATGTACAATGTAGGCGATACATATATTTCACCCCTCAAAGGACCACATTTACATCAATACGGACAATTGAGGGGTGACATTTATCTCAGAAATACAAGTCTGACACTTCAACATGGTGGATTAAAATTGCGATTTTCCCTGTTTTACTATCACTAGAACAGAACCTCTTCAACCAATATACTTCGTGTATTAATACGAGACAACCCTAAACTCTTCAATATCTTATGAGGTGCGTTAGACGCAATTTAATTCAATTGCTGGAGTTTAAAAAAAGATACAAATAGTATTTAAAATTTTCAACAAAAACATACGTACTTATATACGGATTACTCTCTCCGTTCTCTAATACTTGGCCCTATTTCCATTTTGGGATGTTCTCTATTAGTTGTCCCCCTTTTCACTTTTGGTAAGTTTTTTCAATAAATATACTCATTTACCCTCATTCTCTTTCTTACTTTTTCATTCTCTTTCCTACTTTTAGCTTTACACACAACCCACTACACCTTTTATCTTACCCCTATTAATTCTTTCTTAAATCTTGTGCCAAAGGCTATACTCTCATCTATTAGAGAACGGGGGATGTATATGTTATAGTCATTTTGTAAAGCAATGAGAGTACGTAGAACCTAACAAAAATGTACTTCATCGAACTTTAATTTTTTAACGGATGGATTTGATAAAATAAAAGTTTTTTTAACGGATGAATAAGAATAAATAAGGATGTTTTTTACTTCAACTATAATTTTCAGGTCTGATTTGATCTTATCTAGTCGGATTTAGTCTGAGACTGAAAAATAATCAAAGTACAAACATCATAAATTAGCACGAGAGTTATTTTCATGCATTCCATCATCCACCTTAAAATGTTTGTAGTGTCATTTTCTCAATGATAAATATTGGAGTTAATTGTATCTGAGTCAATTTTATTTGCAGGACAAAGATAATTAATATAGAACACCTTGGGTAATATTGAATTTGATTGAATCACTTAAATTATAGAAAAGTATATTCAAAACATATCTTACTAATAAAATAAATAAAAAGATATACTATACGGAGTATATGATAACAATTAAACTTTAGTCTCAGAAAATTAATTTCAACTTTATTCTAATTATTACACCAATTAAAGGTGAGTCAATTTTTTAATATTTGTCAACGTCGATAAGAAAAACGAGTTACCAAACAGAATGAAAAAAATTGGGAGTAATATTTTTTTTCTAACAAACCATTCAAGAACAAATGGTTGTTATGTACCTAGTCTGGTCTCGGGGTAGGTTAGAAGATAGAGGATTTATTACCTTAAGAGCCGTTCGTTAACCTTTTTTTTGGGTCAATCAACTTTTTCATTAAACACGTAACTTTTGATTTTACGCGCTGAATTGTGTAATAAACAGAAAAAGTAAGGTTAGAGTTACTTTTCTAGCTGCATTGGTTGAAGTTACTGTAGATAATCATTTTAACTATTTTTTATATAGATTTTTATTTTATTTGTTAATAACGAGTATTTTAAATTTAATTTTTTCCTGGATCAGCAAAACACCAGAATCAGCTAATACAGCTAAACACAGAATTTCATAAATTTCAGCAGAATCAATCAATCTAACCAATTTTAGTGTTATCAAACGGGTTATTAGTTTTTTTTAATTATTACTCTCTTTAAATATTCTTTCTAGTAACCTGCGTAGAAATTGTTGGTTTGTCCAATAAGAAATCGACAACCACATAACCCCACTGACCCTTTGTTTTAGTTTTCATTCTTTTTTAAGGGATCTTAGATTTCAGTGGGCGGGTGGCGCGGAGTGGAGGAACCACGGGGCATGAAAGGGCAAGCGCCCTGATTCCATCCCGGATAATAACCGTTAAGATTATTTTATTTTTATGTTTTGATCCGTTCTATTAAAATTGTTCTATATTAAATTTGATAAAATTTGTATGATTTTAAATCATTTCTATATTATTTTTATTTTGTTAATTCAATAACAGTCACATAAACCCACTTTTCGTAATAACTGTATCATCTCTTCATGTTTGTTGGACGAATGTAGTTGTTATAGTAGGCAGGGGCGGATCTGGCCCAGGGTTAGGGAGGGTCCAGGCCCACGCTCAAAAAAATATAAGTATTACTCTCTCTGTCCCATTTAAAGGTTCTCACTTTCTTTTTTTGGACATCCCACTTAAAGGTTCTCATTTTCTATTTTAGGAAACAATTAACACTCTTAAATGACAATTTAATAATCAAATACTAAAAAAATGCATTTATAAAATAACAGTTATCATCGATAACCCAATATATTATATACTCATCAAAGTTATCTCAAAATATACACGAATTAGCATATTTAATTATTATCTTAATAATCGTGCCATTTTGCCACAGGAACCTATAAATGGGACGGAGAGAATAGTATTTATTATGTATAAATTAATATATAGTGTTTTAGTAGTTATGGTATAATAACAACTAATGACGATTAGTGAACAGTAGTCATGCTGGTCCAATGAAAGTATACTGAGCATGTGACAAAAGGAGTTGAGTTTGATTCCTCTGGACACCACAGTTTATAATTTTTCAATGCAACACAAGTAATTTTTTTAAAACACTATCCAAATTTTGTAAGACTAATGTTTAATGTTTTATAATTTTCAATTTTTTTGTCCAAAATTTCTTTGTCCCACACGGAAGAAGAGAAGGATTATTCCTTCAATTTGATCTCCATCAATTTTATATCATTGGACTTTTTGAAAAAGTAATAGTTCAAATCATTGGAATATTCAATATTAGCTCCAAAAACTAATTAGGTCAATTTATTGGGCTTTTGGCTATTGGCTGAAAAATTGATTAATACAATTCATTGGGCTTTGATATT
Organism: Cuscuta europaea; assembly: GCA_945859875.1. Lineage (NCBI taxonomy): Eukaryota > Viridiplantae > Streptophyta > Magnoliopsida > Solanales > Convolvulaceae > Cuscuta > Cuscuta europaea. The sequence goes on along the minus strand of CAMAPE010000054.1, from coordinate 4,043,900 downwards.
GGCTTGAAAATTTAAGTAGTTCAATTCATTAGAATTTTTAATATTAGTCTGAAAAATTAATTAGTTCAATTCATTGGACTTTTGAATATTGATCTGAAAAAATAGTAAGTACAATTCATTGTGCTTGATGGATGAAATTTAATAGAGCACAGACTATGGAGTCAAAAGGAAATTGATTTTCGAGAAATCAACTTGAAAATTGGTACCGAACATTTCAGTAACCTAGCAAATTTTGGTTCAGTGTCTATGGTCTTTTAGGATATTTATTTTGTCGGTTCTGTAATACTCATTTATTTCTCTTTGACAGTTATGTAAATATTATTTAGCTACACTTTTTCATTTTGACATTTTTTGCAATATACGTAATGTAACTAAATTTTGACCCCGCCTCAATTCAAATGCTAGATCCGCCCCTGATAGTAGGTTGATAACTATATACTATCTCTATCTTTTAAACTTTTGCCAAGCTTGATCGGCACGAGATTCATAAAGTAAAAGTTGTGTGATTGAGGTTTGTTCAGAGGAAAGAGAATTAATTGAAATCACAAATTATTTACTTAAAAATGAAAGTGGCAAAGTTAATGAAATATCCAAAAAACGAAAATTGGCAAAGTATTAAGGGATAGAGGGAGTAAGTGTTTATACTTAGGATGTTTTCTTTTGGATTGGGATCTGCTGGTCTGGTCTGGTAAAAATATCTGGTCTCTGTGTATTTTAGGATATTTTTACTTTGACTGTAATTTGCTTATCTGGTCTTGATATAGTATATGGGTCCAAACCCCAATGACCCACATACTCAGAAGACTAAGAGGAGCACATTTGTCATCCAATGGCCCTCCGTCGGCCAGATGGCACCCCATCGGCCGAGCGTCCCCATCCTGGCAAGGTCTCCATCGGCCGAGCGTCCACATCCTAGTAAGGTCTCCATCGGTCGGGCGTCTCCATCCTGGCAAGGTCTCCATTTTCCGAGCGTCTCCATCCTGGCAAGGTCTCCATTGACCGAGCGTCTCCGATCCTGGTAAGGTCTCCATCGGCCGAATGTCTCCAATGGCCAGACGCTCATCACCCAGACCTTCGTTCACACTTCCGTCAGCCAGACGTTCGTCGGCCACATGGATCTCACAGAGCCAGACTTCCATACTTAGCTAATATAGTTGAATGTAATAAGCCCAATAGAGGCCTTATATTATAATGGGCCTCCCAAGTCCAAGACTTGAGAGTCCAAGCCATATTTTCCCTATAAATACTCCCCTTGGGAGTAGTTGTAAGGGTTGGAATTTCATTACTACAAACCACTTCTCTCTAGCTCTCCCTTCTCTCTAAAAGTTAATACTCTATCATTTGGTACTTTCATTGAGAGCTAGAATACATCAAGTGAGATCCTCCCAACCAACAAACACCTCACGTAAGTGGCAACATTTCGGCCCTAGCTTGGGTTGACGTGGTCCATCCGTGAAGCAGCAATCCACTGCTCAAATGGCACTCCGTCTCCATCAGTGAAGAAGCAACACCTCGTCCTGGAGTGGGGAACTTGGAAGCATGACCCTTCACCCAGACTTCACCCTCGGCCAAGAAAGCGGACACCCCAAATTGTCCCTCGGGCAGCCATGGCGACCTCTGCCAACCTTCTGTTGAACGGCCAGAGCCCCTCGGCTAAACTACAGAAATCAGGACGCCACTTCGGCCTAGTTAGGAGAAGTATGACTTTTCAACGTCCACCAGTGGTCATCAACGACCAAACACCTCATCATCCAAGGCGCCAATTTCGGCGAAGAAAATCACTTCGTCCACCCCAATTTGAAGTCGACAATAGCCCCTCGTCTCTACCAGGTGGCACCCAACGTCCAAGTGCCCTTCCTCGGCGAGCTCCAATAGCAGGACACGTCTTCGTCCCACTCCCATCCCGCCTTCCCTCCCGTGGTGGACCGGCCCCAGCGCGTGGAAAAGCCTCTGCCTTCAATAGGCTAGGTGACATGCGCCATCAGCTAGCATCATTGAGGATGGGAGGACGGATTGATGAACGTGAGCCCGACTCACCAAGGGAAAGCTTAGGGTCCATATCCCGGACAGCGGATCGGCAGATTGGAGTCAAGAACACCACGCCTGCGGAACAACTGCACATCAGACAAGTAGAGCCCTCGCCTCAATCAAGGGAACGACTCCATAGCCAACCCCTCGGCCAAGGGAAGCTCTTCGGTCAAACCTGGACGGAAGGTGAGACGGATCTTTTATTCCTCGCCTTGGGAAACAACAGAGGTGCTCCACCTCGGCCAGTCAGCAAACCTGGTGGTCACCTCGTCATTAAACAGCCACTACGCACATCTTATCAGCGGCAAATAGTGAGGAAGCAAACGATGTCGGGCTGGCACTGTCCCCTCCCCCACGACGACCTAAAATCTTTGCATCGTCCAAAGCAGGGCCCTCGGCCAAAATGATTGAGAAATACAATGCCTCGGCCAGCCCGAGCTTTCACCCCTGCAACAACGGGAATCCTCAGTGCAACATCTCTAACTCTTCCTCGGTCAACAGGTCACACCTCGGCGCAGAGGAAGGGCAGTTCCTCTGGCCAAAAATGAACACCAAATCTCCCACCCTTCATCCTGGAAACAAAAGTGGTGCCCCCCTCGGGCAAGATGAAGGGAAAAGGGAAACAACGAAGAACTTCACTCCGGCCAAACGATTAAGGAAGACATGCTTCGGCCGAGTATCACCGCAGCTTAAATGAAGCAACACTAACAATGGCCAAATGGCACCGCCCCGGCCGAGCAAGCCTTCGTCTGAAGGTGGCACAGCCCCGGCCAAGCAAGCTCATGGGGACGAACGTGTCCACCCCTTAGGTCAGGCGCAACGCAGAAGGCAAAAGTCGTTGCCATGAACAATGCACAAACGACGCTCCGCTTATATTATGCATTATGGACGAAGCAAGACCATACATGCGGATCAGACGAGCGCTAACGCCTTGTCCTTCAGCAAAGGACGGGCATCCCACGTCGTCTTTCATTGTCAAACGAGCGTCATCAATGAATTGTCCTTCATCAGACAGGCTCATCAGTGTCGTCTTCATCATCAGAAGTGCGTCCCATGCCATCCTTCATTTCAGATGGGCGCCAACGCCTAGGCTTTCATGAAAGGACGAGCATCATCAACGCGTCCTTCATTCTCATACGGACGCCAACGCCTTGTCCATCAAAGGACCGACTTCATCAGCGATGTCGTCCTCAAAGGATGCCGCACATCACATCACATCACATCGTATCGGCCCCTTCGAGCGAAACACTCACATCGTACGTGCACTCTTCCGGCCTCGAGCGAAATCCCCACAAATCAAAAGAGGGAAGTCGAGGACCGTGTACTCGCCGACCTTGAGAAATAAAAATAAAATCCCCACAAATCAAGCCACATATTTGGTTAAGTACATATCAGGCAAACCCTATGCATTATGGACGAGGACCGTGTACTCGCCGACCTTGAGAAATAAAAATAAAATCCCCACAAATCAAGCCACATATTTGGTTAAGTACATATCAGGCAAACCCTATGCATTATGGACGAAGCAAGACCATACATTGTAACATCCCGGCCCCACCGGACCCGAGGTAGTTACTCCGGACCAATAGTACTGTCCCCACAAACCACCACGAGCCTTTACCGCACACTTTGTCCTCACTCATGCGCGCCCTGAGAAACTTCCCAGGGGGTCACCCATACCAAGACTACTCCCGTGCAAGCACGCTTAACTTTGGAGTTCTTGGGTGATAAGCTCCCTTAAAAGGAGATGCACCTCTGTTGGTATGAGTAGTACTATTAATCCATTTATATTAAATCTCAAGTGTTACAATCACCCCCACTTAGGATCGCAACGTCCTCGTTGCGTCCTTGAACCAATCTCAAATCTCAATCAAATCATATCCCAGAATCTTCCCCCGCTAGGTGCCCGCCCGATATCCAACGGGTCATCACACTGTCGCGGGGTTGCTCTGATACCACCTGTAACACCCCAGCCCCACCGGACCCGAGGTAGTTACTCCGGACCAATAGTACTGTCCCCACAAACCACCACGAGCCTTTACCGCACACTTTGTCCTCACTCATGCGCGCCCTGAGAAACTTCCCAGGGGGTCACCCATCCCAAGACTACTCCCGTGCAAGCACGCTTAACTTTGGAGTTCTTGGGTGATAAGCTCCCTTAAAAGGAGATGCACCTCTGTTGGTATGAGTAGTACTATTAATCCGTTTATATTAAATCTCAAGTGTTACATACATGCGGATCAAACAAGCATCAACGCCTTGTTCTTCAATTCAAAAAAGGACGGGTGTCCCACGCCGTCCTTCATTATCAGATGAGTGTCATCAACGTCGTCCATTCTCAGACAGGCGCCAACGCCTTGTCCATCATTAAAGGACCGGCTTCATCAGCGTCGTCCTTCATCAAAGGATGAGCGTCCCTAACGCCGTCCTTAAACTTCAGGCCAACATCTAAGCGTGGTCCTTCATCAAAGGACGTGCGTCCCAAATGCCGTTCTTCATCTTCAGGCCAGCGTCAAGGCTTGGTCCATCATATGACAAACGGCTTCATTAGTGTCGTCATTATCAAAGGACGAGCATCCCCAACACAGTCCTTCATCTTCAGACCAGCGTCAAAGCTTGGTCCTCCATATGACGAATGACTTCATCAGCGCCGTTGTCATCAAAGGACGAGCATCCCCAACGCAGTCCTTCATCTTTAGACCAGCTTCAAATCTTGGTCCTTCATATGACAAACGGCTTCATCAACGTTGTCGTCATCAAAGGACGAACGTCCCTAACGCAGTCCTTCATCTTGAGACCAGCTTCAAAGTTTGGTCCTTCATATGACGAACAGCTTCATCAGCGCCGTCGTCATCAAAGGACGAGCGTCCCCAACGCAGTCCATCTTCAGATCAGCTTCAAAGCTTGGTCCTTTATATGATGAACGGCTTCATCAACGTCGTTGTCATCAAAGGACGAGCGTCCGCATCGCAGTCCATCTTCAGACCACCTTCAAAGCTTGGTCCTTTATATGACGAACGACTTCATCAGCGCAATCGTCATCAAAGGACGATCGTCCCCAACGCCGTCCTTCATCTTCAAGACAACTTCAAAGCTTGGCCCTTTATATGACAAACGGCTTCATCAACGTCGTCGTTTATCAGGGGACGAGCGTCCAACGTCGTCCTTCATCTTCAGGCACGCGCCAACGCCCATTCCCTCATGAAAGGACGAGCGTCCCCAATGTCGTCCTTCATCTTCAGGACAACGTCAAACCTTGGTCCTTCATGCGACGTCCGACTTCATCTTCAGGCGAGCGCCAGCACCGTCCCTCATCTTCAGACGAGCGTCCAAGCCTGGCCCATTATCGGATCGGCTCCGCCGTGCTTTATCTTACGATGGACGGCCTCTCAGTTCCGCCGTCCTCATATCAAGAACGGCTCCTCAGCCTCAGTGTGATCCTTTATCTCAAGACCGGCTCCCAACGTTGAACACCTTGAGCAAGCGATAGGGCTCTTCATCCCTTCCAGGATGGGGACTGTCGCCTTTATGAAGAACGGCCTCTCAGTTCCGTCGCCCCCAGATCACGAATGGCCCCTCAGCCTCAACGTGATCCTTTATCTCAAGACCGGCTTCCTCAGCGCCGAGCGTCTTGAGCCAGCGATTGGGCTCGCCATCCTTTCCTGGATGGTGACCATCTCCTTTATAAGACGGACGGCTTCATCATCGCCTCGTCATCATATTATAGGACCGGATCCTTATCGACATACGTCCTCAGATCACGAACGGCCCCTCATCGCCGAGAGTCTTGAGCTTATATGACGATCGGCTTCATCATCGCCTCATCATCATTTATTGGACCGACTCATCATTGTCGACGTCGTCTTATCACAACCGTCCCCTCAGCTACGGCGTGATTATCTGCATCAAGGTTGGCTCCTCAACGCCGAAGTCTTGATCTAGCGATCGGGCTCACCATTCCCTTCCAGGATGGTGACCGTCGCCTTCATCTGACGATCGACCCATTAGCGCCGATGTCCACATATTGCGGCAGACCCTCGGTCTCAACGTGATCTTTTATATCGACACGGCCGACCCTCGGTCTCAACGTGATCTTTTATATCGACATTTCATATCCTCGGTCTCAACATGATCTTTTATATCGACACGGCAGACCCTGGGTCTCAACGTGATCTTTTATATCGACACGGCAGACCCTCAGTCTCAACGTGATCATCATACTCTAAAGACCGGCATCATCCTCTCACTTTATGGATAAGGACCGTTGCTTGGACTTTTGGATCGTCTTCTCAGCATTACCGCCCTCAGATCACGAACGGCCCCTCGGCCTCGACGTGATCCTATATCTCAAGACCGGCTCCCCAATGCCAAGCGTCTTGAGCTAAGCGAGTGGGCTCGCCATCCCTTTCTGGGTGGTGACCATCGCCCTTATATGATGGTCGGCTTCATCATTGCCCCATCATCATTTGTTGGACCGGCTCCTCAACGCCGTCGTCCTCATATCACGACCGTCCCATCTACATCAAGCACGGCTCCTCTGCACCGAAGTCTTCATCCAGCGATCGGGCTCGCTATTCCCTTCCATGATAAGCGACCATCGTCGTTACATGACGATCAGCTTCAGCATCACCTCGTCATTATTTATTGGACCGGCTCATCATCTCCGTCCATACATCACGAATGGCCCCCGACCTCGACATGATTATTTATCATCAAGACCGGCTCCCAGCGCCGAAGTCTTGTTATAGTGATTGGTGACCATCGCCTCTATATGACGATTGGCTTCATCATTGTCGTTGTCCTCAGGTCACGAACAGCCTCTCGGCCTCCGCGTGATTCCGTATCTCAAGACAGGTCTTAGCCATTCCTTTACCGAATGGCGACCGTTGCGTGGATTTTCGGACCGGCCCCTCAACGCCGATGTCCTTACATCACGAACGGCATTTTGGCATGTCATGATTATCTTTCTCAAGACCGGTCTTAGCTATTCGTTTACCGGATGGCTACCGTTGCATGGATTTTCGGATCGGCCCCTTAGTGTCGTCGTCCTCATATCACGACCAGCCCCTCGGCCTTTGTGTGATTATTTATCTCAATACCAGCTCCCAACGCCGAAGTATTGTTATAGCGACCGGGCTCGCTTATTCCCTTCATATGACGCACGACTCTTCACCACTGTCGTCCTCATATTCAGACGGGCGTCCACCGCCTCGTCCTCATATTCATACAGGCGTCCATCGCCTCATCCTCAGATTCGGACCGGGTCATTAGCGCCGTCGTCCTCATTATCAGACGGGCGTCCCCTTAGCAAACGGACACCACTACAACTCCACACCCAGGCCGAAGGGACCACAACTTTTGCTTCATTTTTGGGCAGCCAGTGTACTCTTTTTCCATCATTGGATTTTTTCCCACAGGGTTTTTTCTAATGAGGTTTATAACGAGGCATCACCCCATTGTGGATCAAAAGGTGTCGACCCTCGGCCCCGTGTTGAAGACATGCAATACTCCACTCCCTTTCGCCTCGAGTACTCTCGCCTCAGGCAGTGGGGGACTGGGGGATTACATCGGCCTCCAACGCAAAGATGAAATTGAAAATCCAAAAACGCACAAGTATAGAACTGCAACGATGTCGTATCGTCTATGCACCACAACGTCCAGGACCTTGTGGCACACCCTCGGCCGCAGAAAAATAAGAAAACAGGGAAGCAAAGCTCAAACACACCACCCAGAACATGACACATGTCATCCCTCGACATGTGGAGCCTCAACGGCTTTGGATCACATGCTCCACCTTTGGCCAAGGTGAAAGAATAACACCACAGCGGCCGTGGCACGCATAACGTCCTCGAAAATGGACTACATCCACTCAAGCAAAGACACACGTCGTCCTCAAAAACCTGGGACGCGCAACGTCCACTGGGTAAGGACCTCTATCGCCCTCAACATAGAAAGAGAAGCTCTGCAACGGCTGGATGAGCAAAACGTGTATAATTTCAGCAAAGAATGACAAAGGCACCACGGACGTCCACCTTCGACCAAGCCAAAACGCAAAGCAGGACACACATCATCCTCAATATCAAGGACACACATCGTCCTCCAAGTCAAGGACACACATCGTCCTCCAAGTCAAGGACACACATCGTCCTCAAAATCAAAGACACATATCGTCCTCGAAGCCAAGGACACTCCTCGTCCTCAAGGCCAATGACACACATTGTCTTCAAAGCAGGACTTTAATCATCCACAAAACCAAGGGCGCACAACGTCCTCTGGTCTAGGACCCCCATAATCCTCAAAGCCATGGACACGAAACTGCGAATGATTTTGCTTCAGCCTGGAGTGCCAAAAGCAAGTGCGGTGCGTCCTCGTCCAGAAGCACAAAAGGCAGCCCAAGACGGCTCAGGAAGCAATAGCAAGCATCAGACACCAGATGGCACCGCCTCATCCAGGAAAACTAGAACCCCCAGGTAATCCTCCGTCGGCCAAAGCGTCAGAACAACAAGGATCTACTCCATTTCACTTCGTCTGCATCTTAGCTCAGAGAGTGGGGGACTCCTGATAGAGTACATGAGTCCAGACCCCATGACCCACATACTCAGAAGACTAAGAGGAGCAAAACTATCTTCCTGTGGGCCCTCCGTCGGCCAGATGGCACCCCATCAATCGAGCGTCCCCATCCTGGCAAGGTCTCCATCGGCCGAGCGTCCCCATCCTGGCAAGGTCTCCATCGGTCGGGCGTCTCCATCCTGGCAAGGTCTCCATTGGTCGAGCGTCTCCATCCTGGCAAGGTCTCCATCGTCCGATCATCTCCGATCCTGGCAAGGTCTCCATCGGCCGAGCGTCTCCGATGGCCAGACGCTCGTCACCCAGACCTTCGTTCACACCTCCGTCAGCTAGACGTTCGTCGGCCACAGGGAGCGGCCACAGGGAGCTCATAGAGCCAGACTTTCATACTTAGCTAATATATTCGAATGTAATCAGCCTCAATAGAGGCCTTATATTATAATGGGCCTCCCAAGCCCAAGACTTGGGAGCCCGGTCCATATTTTCGCTATAAATACTCCCCTGGGGAGTGGTTGTAAGGGTTGGAATTTCATTAATACAAATCACTTATCTCTCTAGCTCTCCCTTCTCTCTAAGAGTTAATACTCTATCAGGTCTGATCTGGTAAGCGTATGGTCTCTGTGTAATTTATAACTACCGAAGTCAAGTCTGGTTTGGTCCGGTTTGTTTAAGTCTTGTCTGTATGGTCTGTTTAAGTCTAGCCTGGTCCATTTAAGTCTGGTCTGGTCTATTTAAGTCTGGTCTGGTCTGATCTGTTTAAGTATAGTCTGGTCTGGTCTGGTCTGGGACTAAAAACAGTCCAAGTAAAAACATTCTTATAGTTATAACTATGGAAGTCTGATCTGGTCTGGTCTGGGACTGAAAACGGTCCAAAAGAAAACATCTTAGATGTTGTTGAAGGTTCTTTTGAAATGAAATCTCAGATGTTTTTGAAGGTTTAATTTTAAGAAACACATTGTTGTGTTGAAAAAGAATAAAATATTAGTATTTTAGACTCTAACTCGTAACAATATATGGTCATTTTTATATCAAATTTCTTAAACTTTAACAATCTACATAGCATTAAAATGAGTTGATTGAGCTCAAATGGATAATTTTACACGAGATATGATCCAATATATATCACATATCACATTGACCGAAAATATACTTTTACATTGAGATATGATCAACTATGCCACATGTATTCTGAACGGTCGAGGATCAAGGATGAAGAATTTGATGGAGACGACTGCGGTGGTTCTCATCTGGTTCAATTTCGAGTGATTTAGTGGGGCATGCCGACAACAGGGTCAACACCGGGTGGGTGTGGCTATGGACTGATTCAAATTCGAGTGATTTAGTACTGTGAGTCAAAATTGGGCGGTTATTGAGGTACGCTTCGAGTCGAGTATACTGTGAAATGAGAGTGGCTAGGGTGGACTGGTGGGGATAGGGGGTGGGCTGTTTTGGGATGGTTGGGTAGGGGTGGGATGTTGTAGGCTGATGGGGGTAGGGGGTCGCGCTGGGTGGACTGGTGGGACAATGGACATGGCAGGGGTGGGGTTTGGGTTGAACTGGTTGGATAGGGGGCTAGTAGGGCACTAGGGGTAGATTTGGTCAAGGCAGAGGCGATTACAGACGACAATGGTAGGGGATGGCGATGATCAATAGGATGGTCAAGGCGGTCGTGGACCGTGGTCACTAATGGAGTAAAGGGACAGTGATATCACTGGGATCGGGGTGGTCACTTAGTCAGGGTGTCACCGGAGCTAGGTGTCGGTGGTGACTGAGCATTGATAATTGTGTCATTAGTCTCTGGTGAAGGGAGTCACTGTAACATTAGTCAGTGTGACATTAGTCGTTTTGACATTGGTCATTGTAGCAGGTCACTGTATCTGATCAATTGGGCTTGGGCTTGGGCTTGGGCTTAGTATACGTAAGAGTGTAATAGTTTCTTTGATATTTTTTAGTCTCATTTTTAGATTTTTTTTAAAATGTCTCTTCTTTATAACTTTTGTCCTCAATATTACAAAAATGAGGATAAAAGACAAAAAGGTGACCTCTTTTTTACATTCTCAAAAATGTGACCCTGCAGTGACAAAGTGACTCCGGCTAAAGTGACTTCGCCCACAGTGATTGTCCGCCCACCGGCAACAGTTACTCCCACCACACTAACTGCCCGCCCACAGGTCACAGTGACTGCCCGCCCACTCTGGCCACCGCCTCCACTTTCCGACCGCCGCCATCAGGCCCACCTAGCTTACCACTTCCGTCGCCAGCCCCCTCCCCAGCCCCCAAACCCCCTCCATAGCCCCGCCCCTTGACCTGCCCCTAGGGGTGGTTCGGTAAGGTATACTGATTATTTTCTCTTATACCTTTGCCATATCAAAACTTTCAATATACAAAATTTATATATTGTTACCTTACCGAAGTTTCGGTATACCGTATTTCGGTATACCGAAGTTTTGGCTCGATAACGGTACGATATCGTTAAATTACCATGCATGTCTCTCAATCCAACAAATTATCATAGACTAGTGCACTATACGAATCGATGTTACTAACGACATACGTAATTCATTATTAAATTGTTACAAAATACAAATAATGATCTATTGATATCATATTCAATATTGAACAATAAGTATTATTAGTATAGTTAAGCAGTTCATTATGTTATGTATTAAAAATAACACATTCTAAAATAACTTAACAATACAAATATAATTAAATAAATAGTGATCTCTAACAAAAAAATAAAATTATTCAAATATGGATATAAAAGAATTTATCTCTAATATGATATTGTATATTTAGTCATTAAAAAAATCATCATTTTTTATATTTAAAAAAAATACTCCCTTCGTTCTCCAATACTTGTCCCTCTTTCCATTTTGGTTTGTTCTTTAATAGTTGTCTCCCTTTTCATTTTTTTTTTGTCGGGGAACACCTCCCTAATTTATTAAATTAAAGTTTGAGTACAAAGGGTTGAGAATCCAAATGGTGAACAAGAAGAACAATACAGAGGAACAAATAGAAAATGGTACATCAACAATTGAAATTATTTTGAGGGATCCCAATTGAAGCCGAGAGCGATCTGTTATATTTGTTGTGGAACCTGATGGCCCTTTTAAGGTAAGGCCTGAATGTTGATTCCTCCGGACGAGAGAGCCTGAAGCGCTGGAGAGCTTTTGCTAATTTTTTAGGTGAGTCGAACCTATCGTCAACAGGGTAGAGAAAGTAGTCTGATTCATCCTGCTGTCTTTTTGATTGGCTTCTCGTGATCATGGGATGAGATGAGTATTCCACCTCATACTATAGTTGTGCATCTTCAGTGACTTCATTTGGTGGGTTCATAATTTTTGCTTCTTCTTCTATGAACATGTGTAAAGCCTTCAAGATTTCCCTCATCGATCGTGTGATTATCTTCGTGACCTGAAACAGAAGAAATGTTCATTTGGGGGTCCTCAGAAAAGGTTTCATCACTGGACAAGATTGGGGCAGGTTAGGGGTGGACCGGTTCCGGTTCGGGCCCGGTTCGGGCCTGGGCCCGGCCGGGCCTCGGTTCATGAAGGGGGAGGCCCGGAACCGGCCCGGGTAACCCCCGGGTCCGGGCACCAGCTACATCAACTATTCACTCTGATGCTACACCATTTCCTGCTTATCTTTGTGCCGGGCCGGGCCGGGCCTCGGTTCTATTTTTTTTTTTTGGCTTTTCCTAGTTAACCCCCCACCCTCCCCCCTCACCCCAAACCAACCCTAACCACCTAAAATGGCCCAAAATACCCAGCCCAACCCAAAAACTTAAAAAAAATTCATAATAATAATAATAATAAATTGGCCCGGCCCGGGCTCGAACCGGCCGGGCCGGTTCACGTTTTGAAGGGCCCGAGCCCGAACCACCATCCCACCGGGCCGGGTGGCCCGAACCGGGCAACCAACCGGTTCACCGGGCCGGTCCGGGCCCGCACAATAGCGGGCCGGTCCGGTTCCGGGCCGATTGGCCCGACCCGAGTCCACTCCTAGGCAGGTGTTAATTTACTGTCAAACGTTGGATCAAAGAGGATTTCATCATTTCCAATCTTATCATTTCCATTCTGGGACTCAAACAAGGCTAAGCCAGCATCGGGGGTACCCGGTTGATGAATGACCTCGGTTACCGCCACGTTAAGGGTGGCCACCGGGGTTTCATCAAGAGCTACCGGATGTTGGAAAGCCTCAGCACAACTTGTAGCTTCAAAGAGGGCCTTCGTGTGGACAGAATCATCAGTAGGGGCCTGAGGCAAAAACTTAGAAAGTTTTTTCAATAAATAAACTCATTTACCCCATTCTCTTTCATACTTTTTCATTATCTTTCCTACTTTTTTTTATCTAAACACAACTCTCTATACCTTTTACATTACCCCCTATTATTTTCCTCAAAAAACTTGTGTCAAACCCTATAGGGACAAGTATTGGAGAACGGAGGGAGTATTTGAATAGGACTTTCGATATAACAATATACCCATGGGCGGATGGTAGTTAGGGCAGGGGTGGGCTTCAGCCCAGCCCAAAATAATTTTTTTTAGTTAGTACAGGTATATGTTAAATTCTCAGCCCATCCCAAAATTATTTCCCAGCCCACTGCCCAGCTTCTCGACCTTCTGAGTTCTGACTTGCGCTAAAGCCTTAAGCGATTGGAGCTTCGCGTAAGAGCAATAGTGTCTAGCGACGAAGAAGAAAGAACGATGAGGGAGCACTAGAGCGAACTGCAGACGGAGCTTGAATCTGTGACGAAGAAGTGACTAGTGAACGACTCCAGTCTCTAGCCGCGCCGCCGACGTTGTCCACCAATTCCGGCATTCCGCCTCTACGCGGCGACTGTGCGTCTGCGCGTCTGCGCGTCTGTGAGATGATTTTCTTGAAGTTTTATTGATGATCTACATTGAATTTTATACTTTGAAGTCGCGTAGGACACAACTTAAATGATGTTTTGATGAATATTTAAATGGTTGACAACTTGACTTCTTATTAGGAATATTAGGTATGTGTTTAGCTACACAATCTATTGGATATGGAGGACTACAAATGCGATCCGTTTTGATGGAGCAACGCTAAAGACGGATGATACAATTGCACATACCAAGTATATGGTGTACAAAGTGCTATATTCTCTATATCCATATCATATGATCCCTTTTTGAATTATAAACTAGCCTGTTTTTGTCATGAGGTGATGTCTGCTTTTTTGCTAGATGATGGACTTTAGAAGTTAAGCTTAGATAGCTTTTGATGTTATAGGGTATCCTTGCTTGGATATGCCTCTAATTTTGCTCATACGATGTACATAAACCCGGTTACTATCTATATATTTACATTTTCCCAAAAAAAAGGAATATTAGATATGTGTATTTCAATTTTTTTCCCAACCCACCCCATTGTAACTTTCTGGATCCGCCCCTGAATATACCGGCATACTACCTAGTTATTTTTAAGTAATATTTTAGTCGATTTAAAAGAAAAGTAATATTTTAGCCATATCCCCTAAACTAATCAATCCGTTTTTCCCACAAATGAAAGTTCTGAAACAAGAACATATGGATCTCGATATCTTGGGACGCTAACTTTTTTGTAAATAAATTTTGCTAACCACAATAAGGATTCCCATTTAGTCTAGATACCATAAAGTGAAAAATACAGTTCCAGAATCCAGGGTAGATCCAAAGAAAGCAATATATGCTGATGACCTAGCAACTTGTGTTTAGTAAAGTAAGAAGAAATCTAACCCCACTTGGCTAATGGGTAATTAGGAGACTACTTTGATTTGTAAATACATTATTAAAATATACTACGTATATAAATTTATTATTGAAAAGGAAGAAGTATAATTGCATCCATATTGACAATATATCACTTTTGGCATATTGAGTTCAGCATGTCGTCAACAAGCCGCAACGCTGATATTGACCTCTTAGCTTGATCCCTCCAAGTTACGAGGAACAGCAATGTTAAGCAAAACCATGTCGTTGTACTTAACAGAAACACTCTAACGAAATAATGATAGTAAAAATAAAAATGTATGGTTGTTATAGACTCCGTATATGCAAAATAAATATGTACGCAGTATCAAACTTCAATTAGTATGCATTTTTGTGAGTAAAAGGATAGAAATAAATACTCCCTCCGTTCCTATTATATCTTCCAACTTTCCTTTTTTATCCGTTCCAATTAAATTTCCACTTTTCCTTTTTGGTAAAGAATTTGTGATTCACAACATTTCTTACACATTTCTCACACTTCTACACAACTCTCCACCACACAATATCCACTTTTCTTAAATTGTGTGCCAAAGTGAAATGGAAGATATAATTGGAACGGAGGGATTAATAATTTACACATTTTTTAAAGAAAATATATATTTCCCAAATATGAACAAAATAGTATTAATAGATTAATTATCTAGAGAGAAGGGAGAGCTAACGAGATAAAGTGATATGTATAAATCAATTTCCAACCCTTTACATGGCTCCCATAGGGAGTATTTATAGGAGAAAAGTGAGTTGGACTTTAAGACTTGGGCCTAGTAGGTCCGGTTAGAATAAAAGGCCAATAAATGGCTAATAAATGATGTTTAATCTATTCTAATGGGTACAGATGAATAAATAGAGTGTACAATGAGATAAATGCTATCTACTGAGCGTACGTGGGTCGCTGTCCGAGACCATATACTCTATCAGGAGTCCCCCACTCCCTGAGGCGAGAGTACTCGAGGTGAAAGAGAGTAGAACTATGTGCTAATCCGTCATCTTCTTGTGAGTAAACTTCATGAAAAATTTTGAATTTCTGCTTCTTTAGTTAACGGATGCGCTAAGTCCCCCGCTCTTCCAGTCCCCCACTCCTTGAGGTGAATGTAGTGAGGTGAAGAGGAGTAAAGTAGTGCATGTCTCGTGATGTCTTCAATAGGGACTGAGGATCGACACCTTTTGTCCACGTTGGGGAGATGCCTCGTTAAAAACCTCACTAGGAAAAAACTCTGTGGGAAAAAATCCTAATGAGGGAAAAAGTGTACACCGAATGCCCCCAAAATGAAGCAAAAGGGGTGAGCCCTTCGGCCTAGATGTGGAGCTGCAACGTTGTCCGTCTGCTGAGGGGATGGACGAGACTAGTCTCTAGGTGTGAGTAGCTCGACATGACAAGTAGTCCCAGTCATCAAATAAAGATGACTAAGAGATAGGTCGAGTGACTGTCCATAATGTGATGTCCAGATCATCAAATAAGGATGACTAGCAGATGTATGACCATGGGGCCTGTATGAGATCCACGTCATCAAATAAAGATGACGGGTCGATATATGACCGATGGGCCTATGCGAGAACTCTCTGCTATCAAATAAAGATAACGGGGCGATGTACGGGCAAGGAGCCTGTATGAGAGCTCCACGACATCGAATAAAGATGACGGGGTGATGTATGCCCGAGGGGCCTATATGAGAGCTCCACGTCATCAAATAAAGATGACGGGGTAATATATGACGGATGAGCCTGTAAATGAGCTTCGCGTCATCAAATAAAGATGACGGAGCGATATATGGCCGATGGGCCCGTAAATGAGCTTTGCGTCATCAAATAAAGATGACGGGGCGATATAAGGCCGACAGGCCTACAAATGAACTTCGCGTCATCAAATAAAGATGATGGGACAGTATATGGCCGATTGGGCCTGTAGATGACGGAGCGATATGTGGCCGACGGGCCTACAAATGAACTTTGCGTCGTCAAATAAAGACGATGGGGCGGTACGTGGCCGATGTGCCTACAAATGAGCTTCGCGTCATCAAACAAAGATGATGGGGCGGTATATGGCCGATTGGGCATGTGGCTGAACTCTGGGCTCCTTAGCCTTTCAGTCGGAGACCGCAAGATGTTCGTTATATCTGAATATGGGGAGGAGGCGGTGGATGCCTGTCTGAATATGAACACGACGGCGCTGATGAGCCGGTCCGAAAATGAGGACGAAGCAATGGACGCCTGTCTGAATATGAGGACGGACGATGGACGCCTGTCTGAATATGAGGGCGACGACGCTGATGAGCCGGTCTGATGGTCCCTGGTGAGGTAAAAGTCTAGAGGGGGGGGGGGGGGTGGATAGAATTTTTAAAATCTTTTCTTTTTCAACCCTTTTCCTCAAACAGAATGAGTTCCAATATTTTTTGAGAGATACTAAAACATACAACGGAAGTCTTGACCTCAAGAGTGTGACACTTTATAGAAACAAAGGTTATGACATTTTTAGTTGTTGCAGAAATGAATAGACAGAACACATATGTATGAAGAATTAGACCTATTGAAATAGGTCTCTTTGAAGTATGTAGGTAAGAAGTTTGATTCAAAGAAAATTTTAAAGAGTTTTCTGGACAGTGAGTATGCAAGCTTCTGGGATAGTATGAAGGTGAGTGAGAACTGAAGTGTGTGCTGGGTGCTGAATATAAAAGGTACACAAGATATATCCTGGTTCAGAGGTGGTGTAATCCTCCTACATCCAGTCCCAACCTATTTCAGATGGATTTCCACTAAATGAATATCCCATTACAATTAGTGCCCAATCTACCCTTGGCCCAGGCTAGGGCTGGCAGCGGGTCCGATTTACACCGGATGGAGGCTCATCCACGTCCACCCGTTAATTTTTTATACTCCACCCACCCGTCCATCATCCATTCAAAATTACATCCACATCCAACTCATCCATCTTGAACGAGTTATCGGGTGAGTAGCGGGTGAAATATAAATGGTCAAACTTGAGACAATAAATAAATTACAAAGAGAAATCATGACATTTAAAAACCAAAAATTAAGAATTCATTTAAAAAACAAAAATAAAAACTTGAGCAATTAAGTATATTACAATCATTAATTCAGTGCGATGATAAAGAAAGAACTCAATGTTAACAAAATAGTGGAGAGTGGAGAAGGAACGGTTGATGGCTGAAGTCCGCTGAACGGGATAAGGGGATTTGGGGCTAACGAGATTAGCCGATTAGGGCCGAGCTATAGTACTTTAGTAACATATACCCCGTAATATATAAATGGAGTAACATATACGTATCTAACTATCTATTAATATATTTATATTAACTATGTTTATTATTTTTATATATTATTAAATAGATATAATATATATTATATATTTATATGCGGGTTATCGGGTGGGTGGATGGAACGGGTGACAGGTCGGGTGATGGGTTGGATGAGTCTTCATCCACACCCGATCCATCCCGTCTTTCAATACACCCATCATCCATTTTTCATCCATACTTCTTCGGGTTTTCGTCCATATTTTCGATTCGGAGTGACCAATTATCCGCGATGCGGATGATATTGTCAGCCCTAGCCCATGCATAGATTGTGAGTTTTTTCACAAGGTTCTTAAACACTGTTCCAAGCTACTCAGTCCTCCAAGGTTTTTCACTAATGACATTGCTCAGCCAAAAGCTACTCATGTCCTTCAAGGTTTTTCACTAATGGCATTGACTTGCCAAGAGCTACTCATGTGCTTGTCCTTCTCACCTTCTGGATTTGATCACAAAGCCCTCAACAATGTCTAACACTAGTCTAGTTTACATGGGTTTAAACTAAACTACCAACTAATCTAAGCTCCATAGATGTGTATGAATTATGAGCTATTCTAAGAGCATTAGATGAGTGGGGTGGTAACCAGAGCAGTGAAGGTGAATCGGCTAGCAGGATGTGTTCGTGTGAGTTTTGATTCCCTTTAGTTCCACTTGGTTCCTCTAGGTTCCGCTAGATTCCACATTTGATCTTCTCGCACTCCTTCTGTATTTATAGACTGTTGTTGAATCTCCTCCGTTGGCTGAGTGATTCAATCTTGATCGTTGCTTGATCTACTTGCTTTGTGATGTACTTATATTTTACACACTTTTTAGGCTTAGTTTGTTATTAATTTTAGTTATTAAAGTTCTACTTTTGTACATATTTTTATTATTTGTCGTTAGTTTGTACTTGTGCAGTCCTACACGGGTATTTTGTATTTTCAGGTACTTTTGATGCTATTTGGATACATTAGAGTGTGAACAAAAGAAGAAAATAAAAGTTCAAGTTGGAGGTCAATAAAAGTGGAATTTCCTTCAAAACAAATAAGGAGTAAATTGAAGAAAAGAAGCAAAATTAAAAATGGTGGAGCTAGGATTCAATCCATGAACAAAGGGTAGAAGAATGTCTATTCCAACCATTGTGCTAAGAAGTCAATGTTGTACATAATCAGCTGGCAATTGTTATACTCCTTCTGAACGCAGCAAAGAAAAGAACAAAATGTTGAATCCGAGAATCGATCCCGAGACCTCCGATCATTCTCCTGAAACGCTTGTCTGTTGGGCTACCTGCCACTGTTTGAATTTTACTGCGCTTTGTTGTACATAAACTATATGCTTCGTAAATTCCAGCACTTAATCATTAATCATCTTATCATTATATTGCCTTAATCCATCTCCTACCACACATAAGCTCGGACCAACCTCTCTCTAAACATCCCAGAAACATTTCATCCTCCTTCTCTCTTCATTTCTCAACCCCAAATCATCAACTCATCTTCCACCATAACTAATCACTTTCTCATCCAAGATTAAGTCAAGATTAGCATCAAAGCTCCAAGGATTGTCATCTATCACAAGTTTGATCTTCCTTATCTCATTAAATCTTGTACTTTAATCATGGATTCATCTATTTCTATGTTTCCCAACATGTATAGCTAAATAAATTTGGGGCTAGAAATTGGTTAATTAATTGTTCTTATAATGTTTTAATTTGTATTGATTTTAATTGTTAAGTTTGTTCTATTTAGATTGTTGTTTCCAGAAAATTAATTATGTTGTGTTTATGATATATATTATGAGTACTCAATCATAAACATATTGTTTGTTAAATACACAAATGAACACTTTCTGAACACACTGTTAAACTTCTTTTACCTTGTCCCGGATTGAAGTTTTACGGGAGAATTTCATTATTTAATTATATTATTTACACCACGGGGTTGGGTAAATAATATAGTTAATAATTAAGGTTGTCGTTGCACTTAAACAACTAGTCTCGTTTTGGCCATCACTGGGAAATGTTGACTAGTTACTTATTTTAGGTGACTTGTGTTGGGTCCTAAAATATTTATCTACAACTTCTCACAATCTATCTAAGAATAAAATTAGCAATTATGTCTTACAAATGAGCATTGAACAATTAGTTGCCAATTTCTACCCCTACTTGCTATTGGTTGAATTTTGTGTTGATAAAAATCTCCTCTCAATCACTTTTATTTACTTACTTTTCGAAGCAAACAAAAATCAAAAGAAACGCACTCCCAACTTTAATCATTAGTTTGTGCTTAATTATTTTATTTCCCGCTTCTCTGTAGTTCGACACCCTACTTCCTTGGGTAAAAAAAAATAGTTGTGTGCCCATTATATGCTACACACCAACTTGGCACCGTTGACGGCGAAGCGGTTTTGAAAAAAAAAATTGAAAGCATAAACTTTTGAATTTAGTTATTGTAAATTGTGTGTATATTATTTTTGTTGTTATCTAGTTTACTTATGCAGGTTCAAAAAAAAATAATTAATTAAAGTTCAAAAAAAAAATCAAAAAAAAATCGGAAAAAAAAAACAAAAAAAAACAAAAAAAAAATGGACTGTGATTAATCATCTTACCTGAGCATTCGAGTTGGACTTGTTGACTGAACATATCTAGACATTCAGACCATTGAACATATTGTTAGATTTTAATTCAAAGGATAATCCGCCTATATGGTTGGACCGCTTACTTGTACATTTTAATTAAAAGGATATTCCGCCTATATGATCGGACCGCTTACTTGTACATTATAATTCAAATGATACTCCGCCTATATGGTCCGACCGTTTATTTTTCTTTTTATGGTGGTTCAAACCCCAACTTTTTAATTTCTGCACTTTAATTATCACAATTTAATTTGTGCACTTATATTATCACAATTTAATTTCGGCACTTTAATTTCAGCATTTTTTTAAAATTTTGCATCCCCAAGCTTGTCGGCCGTGTCCACTTGTTGGTGGAGTGCACTTTTTATTTTTATTTTTTTTCTTAATAATCCCCTGACTGTCGGCATAGCTGCATCTTGGTGGAGACTGTATTTATTACTGTAGCTATTTTTTTCTTCTTCCCTCAAATCACCATATCTATCGGCCCAGCCGCATCCTGGTGAATTAGTGTATACATTCATACTGCTTTAAGGGCTCACTAGTCTTATTCGGTTTATACCAATTGACTACGTGTGAACCTTAATTAATTAATTAATTCTGCATTTATTTTTTCTTTTCATCTCTCTCTCTCTCCCTCTCTCTCCAATCCCAATTCCCTTCTGCTTATGCTCACACGTTCACGTGGTGCGAATTGTGAATTGTTATTCTTCTCTGACATTGAAAAGCACATACGTAAACAGAAAAAAATAAAAAAAAATGTCAAACGATATTGTTGTTAATGAGCAGGTACCCAATCAACAAATCGTGGATCAGGTTACGAGGACCAGAAAACCGCTGTATGATTGTGTTACGCCTCCCGTGGATGAGCATGACAGTGTTATTCCACCAGAGGTTAACATGAATCACTTTGAAATCAAGCCTGCTATCATTCATATGGTTTCAAATACTCAATTTGGCGGAGCGCCAACGGAGGATCCAAATAATCACATCACAAAGTTCCTTCGAGCATGTAACATCTTCAAAATCAATGGTGTGCCAACTGATGCTGTCAGACTACGCTTGTTCCCATTTTTTCTAAGGGATCGAGCTCAGAGTTGGCTTGACTCTTTTCCGGATAATCACTTCTCCACTTGGGATCAACTTCATGGTGAATTTCTCAAAAGATTTTTCCCGCCATCTAAAGCGGCGAAAATCCGAAGAATGATTCAAAATTTCAAGCAAAATCCCAATGAGTCCCTCTACGAGGCTTGGGAAAGATTCAAAGATCTTCAGCGACAGTGTCCACATCATAACATCCAAAACTGGCACTTGATGACGGCTTTCTATGAAGGCCTACATGAAAATTCTCGGATACTCGTGGACGCGTCAGCAAATGGATCATTCATGTGCCTGGAACTTGAAGAGATAGAAGAATTGATGGAACGTATTTCATCAAATGGATCAACATGGTATTCTGAGCGATCATCCGCTCCACCAAAAATCGGAGGCATGTATGAAGTTGATCAAATGTCGGCCATAACCACAAAGGTCGATAGCATGATGAATCTTATCCAAAAGATGGCACAAGTCTCTCTTGTGCAAAACTCTACATCAACTCCAGCTCCCATTCCCGTTCTTATGTGTGAATCTTGCGGTGGACAACACAATCAGTCTACTTATCCATGGGAAGCAATGGAACAAGTTGACTATGTCAACTACAACAGGCAGCCCCAACAAAATCAATTTGGTAATTTCAATCCTCAAGGAAGAAACCATCCCGGTTTTTCCTGGAGCAATCAAAATGGAGCTGCTAATCCACAACCATCTTACCGGAGTGCACCACCCGGTTTCCAAAACCAACAACAGCAATTCAGAGGTGGCCAAGGTATTGTGAACCAGCAACACTATAAACCCACTCAAAATCTTCCATATCCTTCAAATCAACAGCAAAAACCACTTCTCCCCACTCCTGAAACAACCCAAACTCCTGTCTTAGAAAACATTGTTGACCAACTTCTCAAGTCCCAATTATCTCAAGCTGAAACCCTGAAACAAATCACCGAAGAACTTGGTCAACTTCGGGCTCACAACAGGATGCTTGAGAATCAAATTGCTAATCAAGCATCCACATCATCAACTAAGGTGACAGGTAAGCTTCATGCTTGTCCTGAAAACCCTAGGGAGCAAATCAATGTCGTCACTACTCGGAGTGGGAAACAACATCAATCCTTTCCCCTTTCTAGTGATGAACAAGAATATGAAGTGTTGGAGAAAAGGGCCGAGCAACAACAGAAAGGTGGAAGCAACAACAATGAACTTGATGTCGGTACCATGCCGAAATCATCTGATGATCGTGAAGGGTCGAAGAAAGAAAAAGGCAGTTCGGTAAGGAAATATATTCCCCCAGTTCCTTATCCGAACAGATTGAAGAAAGCTAATATGGAGGAGCGGAGAACTAAATTTTTGAATGTTATCAAACAGTTGGATATCTCAATTCCTTTGCTTGATGCCATTACAGAAATTCCTTCATATGCTAAATTTATCAAAGATATTCTCACAAAGAAGAAGGACAATCCAACCATTGTTGCAATGAGCCAAGAATGTAGTGCCATAATCCAAAATAAGATCACACCCAAGTTACGTGATCCTGGAAGCTTCTAAATTCCATGTATCATTGGTGGATCTAAAGTTAACAAAGCTCTTTGTGATCTTGGTGCAAGTGTTAGCTTAATTCCTTACTCACTATGTCAAAAGCTACACTTGGGGGATCCCAAACCAACAACAATGGCATTACAATTGGTTGATCAATCTGTCAAATATCCTATTGGCATTCTTGAAGATGTTCCTATCAAAATTGACAAATATTATATCCCAGAAGACTTTGTTGTCTTGGATATGGAAGAAGATGCCCGAGTTCCTGTTATTCTCGGGAGACCCTTTCTAGCTACGGCAGGAGCAATTATAAACGTCAAAAAAGGCACCCTTATCCTTGAGATTGGGGATGATAAGATCGAATTCAATATAAAAGAGCTGAGTAAGGATACACCTTGTGTCCTTGATGGTTACTATGCTGATGTTATAGACTCTTGTACTACTAATACATTTGATGAGTCATATCAGCTTTCTAAAGATCCCATGGAGTACACCATACGAAAATCTATTGCAGATGAGCAAGCCAATGAAATTGTGAATTTATGTCTCGAAATTTTGCAAAGCATATGTTTACCGATGCCTAAAGCACTTAAATTTGAAGTGCTTAATCTTGAAGATCAATCCTTGAATATCAAAGGAAAAGCACCCAAAGTGAGAGACAAGAGGCAACTTCTGTGTATTGCCTCACTGATCCAGAAAATGAATGAAAGGCATGGGTCAAGCTAATGACCTTAAACAAGCGCTTCTTGGGAGGCAACCCAAGTTTGTAAATTTCAAAAAAAAAAACAAAAAAAAACAAAAAAAAAAATGTCTAGATTTTTGTTTTTGGACTCTAAAGGGGCCACATCCGCTCGAAAGGACATCTCAACATCATCCGTCCGCACTTCAGGGAAGTTTTATTTACACTCCTTTAATTTATTTTCCACTGAGGACAATGCAAATTTTAAGTGTGGGGGAGTGGGTAGTTCGACCCTAATTTCTTGTGTGAATATTTTTTTTTCTTTTTCCTTGCTTGTTTGTGTGATTTTATTTTCTTTTATTTGTATTTTATGTGTTTGTTTGGAAAAGTAAAGACCAGTCTTGTCCAAAATACAACAATAGACAAACAACACATTAGTTTACACTTTTTGTTACTAGTTACTTCCATAACTTTTTAAAATTATTCATTCACCTCTTTTGACGAAATGTGGTTTGAGTTTGAGAAGTGTCACTATAATTTTTTGAGAGTAACTTAGTATTAGCTTTGAACTTGATTCTTTTTAACACTTTAACATTAAACACCTTAGATTTTATTTTTCCAATTTATTGGTTAATAGTTGAATTAGTGAAAGTTTATGCAGATTAAGATGTTCATACATTTATTCTCCTTGAAATTTTATTTGAACTTGACACATTTAGAAATGATTTAGGCCATCTTTGTTTACCCATGAAGCCAAACACTATCCCTTTGTAAATAAATAACACTTTCCCTAGTAATCTCGTTCGAACCTTTCCAGTGTACAAGTGTAAAATATCTTACTTCACTTGTTACTAATTCTTTTTTTTTGTAACATTGTAAATACATAACCTTCTGAAGCCCTACCCAAAGTTAATCTTTTCTAATCCTAGAGTAGATTGTCTTGTTACTTGAGAGTGAATAAATGGAGCTACTATTAAGTGTCATATGAGTGAAGTACATATTTGTTTGTAAATTTTGGGGTTAGTTTTTCATTGTAATGTTCAGTGTGTGCCCTCTTTGAAAAAAAATCAAAAAAAAAAAGAAAAAAAAAGGGAAGAAAAATTGAAAAAAAAAAAGAAACAAAAAAAAACAAAAAAAAACAAAGAGGCACAATAAATTCTTGTTGTAATTTCTTTTGTAAAACCTCATTTTTTTTACTTTTCATGTTTATATTTCTCATTGTTTTGTATGCTCCAAGTTTTTGTAAATTCTTGTGATGATCCGCTCAGTATTAGTACAATCTAACTCTCTCTGTATATTCTTACACCAAACCTTCCTTCCAACTAGCCACACTCATTAATCTCGCCACTCACCGAAAAAGTCCTAATTGATCTATTTGTGTCATTTTTTTGAATTTAGCGAAGTGAAGAAACTTGTTCTGCATAACCCGAACTAATTTAGATCTATAGATTTTTGTGTTAAAAGTTTGATTTGAAAATCTTAGTGATAGGAAATAATACCCGGTTTACTCTCAATGCGTTATTTTGTGACATTTCAGAGTACTGGACCGTTTAGTGGACATTAGAGGTGGATATGTGATTTATTTAGTTATATTTGTAAATCTTATCAAATTGTGTATATTTTTGTGTTTGTTGTTTGTTTTACTTGAGGACAAGCAAAAGCCTAAGTGTGGGGGATTTGATGTACTTATATTTTACACACTTTTTATGCTTAGTTTGTTGTTAATTTTAGTTATTAAAGTTCTACTTTTGTACATATTTTTATTAATTGTCGTTAGTTTGTACTTGTGCAGTCTTACACGGGTATTTTGTATTTTCAGGTACTTTTGATGCTATTTGGATACATTAGAGTGTGAACAAAAGAAAAAAATAAAAGTTCAAGTTGGAGGTCAATAAAAGTGGAATTTCCTTCAAAACAAATAAGGAGTAAATTGAAGAAAAGAAGCAAAATTAAAAATGGTGGAGCTAGAATTCGATCCATGAACAAAGGGTAGAAGAATGCCTATTCCAACCATTGTGCTAAGTAGTCAATTTTGTACATAATCAGCTGGCAATGGTTATATTCCTTCTGAACGCAGCAAAGAAAAGAACAAAATGTTGAATCCGAGAATCAATCCTGTGACCTCCAAACATTCCCCTGAAACGCTTGTCCGTTGAGCTACCTGCCACTATTGGAATTTTATTGCGCTTTGTTGTACATACACTATATGCGCCGTAAATTCCAACAATTAATCATTAATCATCTTATCATTATATTGCCTTAATCCATCTCCTTCCACACATAAGTTCGGACCAACCTCTCTCTAAACATCCCAGAAACATTTCCTCCTCCTTCTCTCTTCATTTCTCAACCCCAAATCATCAACTCATCTTCAACCATAACTAATCACTTTCTCATCCAAGATTAAGTCAAGATTAGCATCAAAGCTCCAAGGATTCTCATCTATCACAAGTTTGATCTTCCTTATCTCATTAAATCTTGTACTTTAATCATGGATTCATCTATTTCTATGTTTCCCAACATGTATAGCTAAATAAATTTGGGGCTAGAAATTGGTTAATTAATTGTTCTTATAATGTTTTAATTTGTATTGATTTTAATTGTTAAGTTTGTTCTATTTAGATTGTTGTTTCCAGAAAATTAATTATGTTGTGTTTATGATATATATTATGAGTACTCAATCATAAACATATTGTTTGTTAAATACACAAATGAACATTTTCTGAACACACCGTTAAACTTCTTTTACCTTGTCCCGGATTGAAGTTTTACGGGATAATTTAATTATTTAATTATATTATTTACACCACGGGGTTGGGTAAATAATATAGTTAATAATTAAGGTTGTCGTTGCACTTAAACAACTAGTCTCGTTTTGGCCATCACTGGGAAATGTTGACTAGTTACTTATTTTAGGTGACTTGTGTTGGGTCCTAAAATATTTATCTACAACTTCTCACAATCTATCTAAGAATAAAATTAGCAATTATGTCTTACAAATGAGCATTGAACAATTAGTTGCCAATTTCTACCCCTACTTGCTATTGGTTGAACTTTGTGTTGATAAAAATCTCCTCTCAATCACTTTTATTTAATTACTTTTCCAAGCAAACAAAAATCAAAAGAAATGCACTCCCAACTTTAATCCTTAGTTTGTGCTTAATTATTTTATTTCCCGCTTCTCTGTGGTTCGACACCCTACTTTCTTGGGTAAAAAAAAATAGTTGTGTGCCCATTATATGCTACACACCACTTTGTTCCACTTGACTGAGGCAACAAGGTTGATTCTTGTCTTCTTGTGACACGGATCAAATATCTTCACTCAACTTGATTCTTCATTTCTAGGTAAAGATAAAGATGATTTATCTTTATTTCTTTGGCTCGTAGAAGATCAGCTGAGTGTTGTTGAATGCTTCAATACAATAAAAATTACTTGCTTTTAGTAAAATAATTTTATAAGAAATTTTGCCACATAATTTCTTATAAAATTACTTTCTATTCTTTTTGTCATTTTGACTGCAAGTTGGTCTTTTGTTTCAATGTTTCTGTGCTAAGAGAAGAATAGTAAATTTCGATATTTAATCAGAATACCATGAGGTCTTCTCTTCTGGTGTCATCAGAAGACCAGTTCTGATGATATGATCAGAATACAAGGATACCAAAAGGCAATTTCGGGTATCAAAAACTTTGAGGCCATGAGGTCTTTTGGTGTCATCAGAGAAGACCAGTTATGATGATGATCAGAATTGAGGTCTTCTGGTTTGATAAGAAGATCACCAGAAGGTTTTTTAATTAAGTATCCGATTTCATAAGGGCTTGAGTTGACTCTTTTCGTAACTTTTATTTTTGTTTCTTTTCTTATTGTTTTATGGTACGTTTCTTCTCTTTTCAGTACTCCTTGTTTTTCTTGAGTACTTTTATCACTACTATAGTAGCACATTACAATAAACAAAGTATAACAAATACAAGCACTAGTCTAATACAGGAATACTACAAAAAGGGGTGGTATCATCAAAACAATATATAATGATCATCAAAATCTAGGGGGCCTAACAATTTCCCCCTTTTTGATGATGCCAAAAACTAGAATAACAAACACTAAATAGTAGAAAAAATTATCCTAAGTGTTTGATTCTATTTCCCCCCTTTTGGCAGGAACAAACATCTACTCCTGGTGCCTTCCAGGGAGGATGTTGGGTCTCTTCCACTTTCTTTGTCTCTCACTTGCTGCCTCGAGGTCATGGCGTTTGGAGTGGTAGGTTGTGTTGATTGTTCTCATTGAGAGTGATGTCTCAATGTTCTCTGTTTTCAACCATCCCAGAGCAAACGTTTCTTCATCCCTCATTTTGGGTGCATTGAGGACGAGTTCATCAATAAGCGACATCCTCCAGGTTCTCCAGTCAAGCACTCTCAGACGTACTCTTAGTAGTAGCTCTTTTTCTCCAGCAAGTAAAATTCGTGATTCAAGGTCAGCGAATCGTTCTTCTGGAGAGATTGTAGGAGCTCTTCGTTGTGGTGTTGATGGTTGTGGAGGCGCAAGAGATAGTTTAAGAGATAGATGATTTGATGAGGAATCCATTTGAATCAAAGTGATTATTTTTCGTAGGAACTTCTGAAGAGAATGTTGTGACGAGATTTTGGGAGTAAGGCATTTTTGTGAAGCATAGAAGATATTTATAGCTAGCATGCGTCAGTTCGCATTCAATTGTTTTCCGGTAATCGAAGCGTTTTGTTCTTCATTAATGATCTTGCGGTTGTCTCTTTTTTTATTGCAAAAAGCAATTTAGATAATCGAGTGATAAATTGGGAAACTCACTTGACTCATTAATGAGGTTGCTTTGATCTTTACTCCAATGGATGAGTCAGCTGCGTGATCACCATGTGTCGTGATAGTACGTTGCAGGTAACCATAAATTCTTTTTCTTCTTTCTCTGATTTAATAGAAGGTAATCTTCTCTCATGCTCATTAATGTAACACCTTATCGAATGTCAACATGCTTTTGATGTAATCAAAATTAATTCCTTCTGCATGGCTGAATCTGGATAAACACTCCATAATTTATTTTCAGGATCTTTCTTGATCGATTTGATCTTTCAGTTTTGAGTAATATATGTGATCTGAATTCTTCAGATAGCTCATTCTTTGAATAATTTCCTGAATTTCTTGAAACATTTGAGATGTTCCAAGCACAAATGAAACTGGGAGTTTATGTTTAACAAAACCTCTCTTCTGTTTGGACCAGGAGTTCTATTCTTTGACAGAACTACTTTTGGTGTTCTGGTCGTACATATAAGCTTGAGGTGTTCTGTTAGTGTCAACATGCAGCAAACCTTTTCTGCAGTTTTTGAGTTGGCTTAGAGATTTAGCTTGCTGCTTTTCCTGCTGACATTATCCTTCTTCTTTCTTTATTTCTAGAGTTTCTGGTGAAATATAACTAATTTTCCTTTTGAACGTCTCCTTCTGTTTTTCAGAACGTTGAATGATCTCGGCCATAATGATTTGTTTTTATTGAACAAATCCCACCTGATCGTCAGAGCTAGTCAAGTCATTTGGTTTCTGGATTTGTCAATCGAAGTTGATTAGTTACAAGTGAAGCCTAAAATACTCTTGAAAGATTTAAGTAACATTTTAGCAAACATTTCATTGAAATCTCAAGAAATCCTTTAGGCTTTTGTTGAGCCTTTGATTTGAGAGTTTGCTAATGCTTTTTCATCACCAATCTTCATTTGAAGAATCCTCATTCTTCTATTTGATTGTATCCTCTTGAAGCATTTTGAGCATTCCCCCTTAGTTGATGATTTAGCCCCGTTGACTCGGTAACTCAGAAATGGACATTCTTAGGACGTTGTTATTAGCATGAGATAGCTTGTTTAACAAGGTGCTCCTAATTTAGGACGCTACTATTTAATAAGTTGATCCTATTTTTATTAGGACGTTGCTCAGAAGCAGGATGCTCCTAATAAAAACAAGACTCTACAGAATATTAGGGTGCTCCTTTTGAATCAGAGTCCATTTCTCAAGTTTTTATTGAGGTGAAGAAGTTCCCCCTCAATCTTTGATAATATTCTCATAAGCAAGATGAATGTAATAATGTCTGCCTTAAACCTTTGAGTAGTTGCCCCTGAGTTGCATGTCCTTCAATTGATATCAAATGATGATACCAACTGATATTTCAGTTTGATGACGAGAAAATACCTTAGGGCCTTCTGGCATAAATATTCCTTCTTCAAGGTTGTTCAACATTCAAGCTCTTGCCTCGAGAAATAGATGTGCTAGGATCCTTTGTTGGCTTGAAATATCTCATTGTTGTAGACATCATCAAAATCTACCTTCAGTGCAATATGAGCCTAACAATCTTTGTGTGATGTTGTTGATGCTGATTCAACCATTTTTGAATAAGATCATTCTGATTGGGATTGAACATCATCTGATACATCCACTTATACCTTGTGGCTGGAGAAGAAGATCTTTTCAACTGGTACTTTACCAACAATTTTTCAGCAGGCGGCTAGGAGCTTGCTGACTTTCTGTTTGAGAATCTCTTTTTTCTAGTGACCACAGCCTTGGCAACATCATTGAAAATAGGATGTCCTCTTTTGTCATAGACTGGCGTGTGCTCAATAGCTAATTCTTTCAACCATTAACATAAGTTGTGTTAATGATCTTGAGAATTGCGGTTAGTTTATCCAGTCTTGACATCTTCATTCCACTCAATATTTCCATCATCTTTTTGACGTTTTGGTCTTTGTTTTCCTTTCAGAGCAGTAGTACCACTTGTGATACCATGACAATCTCACAATTATCTTTTGATATTTATAATCATCAGATGTCAATTGATGAATAATGAAGTCATTAGATATTTGTTTGTTCCATTATAATGGTTGCTCTCTTTCTCCCTTTATATCATTGAATATCTTTTGAACCTTCTTTGATCCCTTTTTGTGAACTCGTTGACTTTTCAAAAATGTTGTCAACCAGAAGGGTAGATGATAGGTTCTCTGGTATAGGAGTGAGGGTAAGGAGGATATAAGGTGTGGAAATATATAGTTGGTTACTCGTCCATTTGTTAAGAGGTATGTGTGGAAAATGGATAGACCAGTAAGCGTTTTTGTTTTTCTGGAGGTTGGGGACAGAATTTGTAAATTCATATTCAATGCCAATCCAGTAGTATGATCTTCATTAGTAATGAACTTAATGAGATCTCTCAGTTATATTCCTTATA
This sequence comes from Cuscuta europaea, assembly GCA_945859875.1. Classification (NCBI taxonomy): domain Eukaryota; kingdom Viridiplantae; phylum Streptophyta; class Magnoliopsida; order Solanales; family Convolvulaceae; genus Cuscuta; species Cuscuta europaea. Next base: position 4,013,068 of record CAMAPE010000054.1, on the reverse strand, counting down.
AGATTAATCTTAATCATCAGATTATCCTCTTAGCATTTTACTATTTGGACTTTCTGAAGTTCAAGATTTTTTAGTTTGTGAAAGGAATAAACTTATCTGAATGTTCTTTTGAGTGAAGCACAGATGGGATATAGGTTTGAAGAATTAGACCTATTGAAATATGTCTCTTTGAAGTATGTAGGTAAGGAGTTTGTTTCACATAAAACTTTCAAGAGTTTTCTGGACAGTGAGTATGCAAGCTTCTGGGATAGTATGAAGGTGAGTAAGAACTGAAGTGTGTGTTGAGTGCTGAATATAAAAGGTACACAAGATATATCCTGGTTCAGAGGTGGTGTAATCCTCCTACATCCAGTCCCAACCTATTTCACATGGATTTCCACTAAATGAATATCCCATTACATTTAGTGCCCAATCTACCCTTGACTCAGCCGTAGATTGTGAGGTTTTTTCACAAAGAACTTAAACACGGTTCCAAGCTACTCAGTCCTCCAAGGTTTTTCACTAATGGCATTGCCCAGCCAAAAGCTACTCATGTCCTTCAAGGTTTTTCACTAATGGCATTGACTTGCCAAGAGCTACTCATGTCCTTGTCCTTCTCACCTTCTAGATTTGATCACAAACCCCTCCATAATGTCTAACACTAGTCTAGTTTATATGGGTTTAAACTAAACTACCAACTAATCTAAGCTCCATAGATGTGTATAAATTATGAGTTATTCTAAGAGCATTAGTTGAGTGGGGTGGTAACCAGAGTGGTGAAGGTGAATCGGCTAGCAGGATGTGTTCGTGTGAGTTTTGACTCCCTTCAGTTCCACTTGGTTCCTCTAGGTTCCGCTAGATTCCACATTTGATCTTCTCGCACTCCTTCTGTATTTATAGACTCTGTTGTTGAATCTCCTTCGTTGGCTGAGTGATTCAATCTTGACCGTTGCTTGATCTACTTGCTTTGTTCCACTTGACTGAGGCAGCATGGTTGATTCTTGTCTTCTTGTGACACGGATCAAATATCTTCACTCAACTTGATTCCTCATTTCTAGGTAAAGATAAAGATGATTTATCTTTATTTCTTTGGCTCGTGGAAGATCAGCTGAGTGTTGTTCAATGCTTCAATACAATAAAAATTACTTGCTTTTAGTAAAATAATTTTATAATAAATTTTGTCACATAATTTCTTATAAAATTACTTTCTATTATTTTTGCCGTTTTGACTGCAAGTTGGTCTTTTGTTTAATTGTTTCTGTGCTAAGAGGAGAATAGTAAATTTAGGTATTTAATCAGAATACCATGAGATCTTCTCTTCTAGTGTCATCAGAAGACACCAGTTCTGATGATGACGAGGATACAAGGATACCAGAAGGCAAGTTCCGGTATCAGAACTTTGAGACCATGAGGTACTTTGGTGTCATCAGAGAAGACCAGTTCTGTTGATGATCAGAATTGAGGTCTTCTGGTTTGATCAGAAGATCACCATAAGGTTTTCTGATTAAGTATGTGATTTCATAAGGGCTTCAGTTGACTCTTTTCGTGCCTTTTCTTTTTGTTTCATTTTTTATTGTTTTATGGTACATTTCTTCTCTTTTGAGTACTCCTTGTTTTTCTTGAGTACTTTTATCACTAATATAGTAGCACATTACAATAAACAAAGTAGAACAAATACAAGCACTAGTCTAATACAGGAATACTACAAAAAAGGGTGGCATCATCAAAACAATATATAATCATCATCAAAATCTAAGGGACCTAACAAGGTCAGAATATGAGGACGAGGTGGTGGACACCTATCTGAATATGAGGATAACGACGCTGAGGAGACGGTCTGGATATGAGGACGACGGCGCTGACGAGCCGGTTCGAACATGAGGACGAGGCAATGGACGCCTATCTGAATATGATGACGACGGTGCTGATGAGACGATCCAAATATGAGGGCGACGGTCACCATCCAGGAAGGGATAGTGAGCCCGATCGCTAGCTCAAGACTCTCGACGTTGAGGAAGCCGGTCTTGAGATAGATAATCACGCCGAGGCCAAGGGGCCGGTCGTGATGTGTGGACGGCGGCGATGATGAAGCCGATCGTCATATAAAGGCGATGGTTGCTTATCCGGGAAGGGAATAGCGAGCCCAGTCGCTAGCTCAAGACTCTCGGTGCTGAGGAAGCCGGTCTTGAGATAGATAATCACGCCGAGGCCGAGGGGCCGGTCATGATGTGCGGACGGCGCCGCTGATGGGCCAGTCCAATAAATGATGACGAGGCGATGAATGGCCGTCCGTCATATGATGGTGATGGTCGCCATCCAGGAAGGGTTGGAGAAGTCGATCTTTAGCTCAAGACACTCAGCTCTGAGGAAGCCGGTCTTGACATAGAGCATCACGCCATATAAGAGGGGTTGGTCATGATGTGAGGACGATGATGATGAGAAGTCATTCATCATATAAAGGCGATGGTCACCATCCTGAAGGGAATGGCGAGCCTGATCGCTAGTTCATGACTCTTGGCGCTGAGGAAACCGGTCTTGAGATAGAGCATCACGATATAGCTGAGGGGCTAGTCGTGATGTGAGGATGAGGGTGATGATGAAGCCAATCGTCATATAAAGGCGACGGTCACTTATCCGGGAAGGGAATAGCGAGCCCAGTCATGATCTCAAGACTTTCGGCGCTGGGAAGCCGATCTTGAGATAGATAATCACGCCAAGGTCGAGGGGCCGGTCGTGATATGAGGATGACGGCGATGAGGAGCCTGTCCAATAATATGATTACGGGGCGATGATGAGCCGACCGTCATATAGAGGCGATGGTCGCTTACCCGGAAAGGGAGTAGCGAGCCCAGTCGCTAGCTCATGACTCTCGGCGCTGAGGAAGCCGGTCTTGAGATAAATAGGCACGCCGAGGCCGAGGGGCCGGTAGTGATGTCAGGACGGTGATGCTGAGAAGCCGATCCGATAATATGATGGCGGGGAGATGATGAGCCGACCGTCATATAGAGGCGATGGTCGTCGTCCAGGAGGGGAAGGCAAGCCCAATCGCTAGCTCAAGACTCTTGGTGGTGAGGAGGCCGGTCTTGAGATAAATAATCACGCCAAAGCCAAGGGGCCGGTCATGATGTGCGGACGACGATGATGAGGAGCCAGTCCGAAATATGATGACGAAGCGATGATAAAGCCGATTGTCATATAAAGGTGACAGTCGCTTATTCGGGAAGGGATAGCGAGCCCAGTCATTAGCTCAAGACTCTCGGCGCTGAGGAAGCCGGTCTTGAGATAGATCATTTTGTCGAGGCCGAGGGGCCGGCTGTGATGTGAGGACGACGACAATGAGGAGCCGATCCAATAAATGATGACGGGGCGATGATGAGCCGACCGTCATATAGAGGTGATGGTCACCATCCAGGAAGAGATGGCGAGCCTGATCGCTAGCTCAAGACTCTCGGCGCTAAGGAGGCCGGTCTTGAGATAAATGATCACGCTGAGGCTGAGGGGCCAGTCATGATGTGCGGACGGTGATGGTGAGGAGCCAGTTCGAAATATGATGACGAGGCGATGATGAAGTCAATCGTCATATAAAGGCGACTGTCGCTTATCCGGGAAGGGAATAACGAGACCAGTCGCTAGCTCAAGACTCTCAGCGCTGAGGAAACCGGTCTCGATATGAAGGACAGGGCGTTGGCGCCTGTCAGAAGATGAGGACGTCACTGAGCAGCCGGTCCGATTTGCATGTATGGTCTTGCTTCATCCATAATGCATGGTATTTGCCTGATATGTACTTAGCCAAATCTGTGGCTTAGATTGTGGGGATTTCGCTCGAAGTCAGAGAGTGCACGGTCCTTTGGTTTCCCTCTTTTTTTGACTTCCTCTTTACTTCTTGGAGCAAGGAGTGCGGGGTTCTTCTTTCAGGCTTGGCTGAGTGGGTTGTTATTCCCTCGACCGATAGGGAGTCCGCGAGGGATTTGTGAGTCCCCTGGTGTGGATTTTCCCTAATCTTGGGGGGTCCCCTCGCCTATTTACGATGGGGGCTAGACACTTGGTCAGTTTCTTTACGGATGTCGTTTCCCAACCCCAAGTGTGGAGATTTTGTCACCTCGACATTCTTTCAGGTTTGCCGCCCTGCGTTTTTACGCAAGGACGACATGGTGAGCTTCTCGTTTCAAGACACGGGCCATTTTGTGGGCCTCTCGTCCTGGGACATCGTCGGCCATACCTGAGCGTTACGCCTCTGAGGGGCCGATACGATGTGCTTTGTTGTGTGGCATCCTTTACTTAAATTTACAAAAAAATAAGCGGAACACAATTTGTGCGTTGTTCATGGCAACGGCTTTTGGGCGACGTGATTACCGTCTCGGAGATTGAGGTGTATCGTTCACCACTTTTAGGTTTAATGCCACCTGCGGCAGATAGCGGCTCTCATTTGTAGATGCCCGAGTCACCAAATAAAGGTGACCGGGGTAGGTCGAGGGACCTAGATATAATCCAAATCATCAAATAAAGATGTTCGGTAGACTAGAGCTCGGGTCACCACTTTGGGGTTTTTAACAGGCTAGTAAGGGTGGTGATAATCGTAATAGTATAACTATTGGCTCCATATTTAATGCATAAGTAGGAGAAAGATTTGTGGCACTGAGCTACTATTTGGGCCATGATTTGGCTCTTGTTTAAAATTCCGGCATCCTAGACCATTTTTGTTGGACTGGATACTACTGGCCCACCAATTCAATTTAGCCTTGGCCCAGTGGCTTGTAATTCCAGTCGCGGAACTTGTTGTGATGAGGATCAGGAAAGACGAAAGAGATGCGTCTGTTGTTGCCGCTGAGAGAGAAACCGCTCATCATTGCCAGACGCCCTGGGGACTTTCACCTATTGCAATCTCCAATGTGGCTATCCTGGAGCGAAGTGACGAACGCCGGGGAGAACCCTCTCTGCCGTGCTTGTACCCATCAGCTTTGTTTAGGCTAGGGTTGTTAACGAGCCGAGCCGAGCCCGAACACCCAAAGCTCGAGTTCAGCTTGATAAGGAATTAGTGGTGTTCGGGTTTGAGCTCGAAGCTCCGCGAGCTTTACAAATGAGATTCGTGTTCGGCTCGATATGCGTTCGATGTTCGATTCGAGCGCTCGATAAGCTCGATAAATATGCTCGAATTTAAAATTTTAGGTGATGCTCGTTAATAGGCTCGTGCTTGAATGGTCCGACAAGTATTCGATTCTTTAATAATCATATTTAAATTCATAAAATAATACTAATTATATTTAAATTTTTAATTATATTTATAATTTTAGGGTGTTCGATAGGCTCGAGTTCGAACCGAGCCGAATACTACTATGTTCGAGCTCGGCTCGATTAATTTTTCAAACTTAAAATTCAGCTCGGGTTCGTGTTCGAAAGCTCGTTAAGCTCAACTCGTTAGGTTCGAAACCGAGCTCGAACTCGAATAGTTCAATAAAAGCTCGGTTCGTTAACAGCCCTAGTTCAGTCCCATGCATGTGTGGTCGATGGGCTGCCATCCCACTGAGGTAGCGCCGGGGCGCAGACACTGATGGCAAAACTAAGGTGACTTCCGGTCTCGATCAGAGTGTGATGTTTGGCCGGGGTGACACTATTTTGGCCAATGTGAGACTTCGTTGAGGGGTAAAGGATGGGTGACCCTGGACGGAGGAGGTGCAGCTCTACCCGCCGACAGATCCGCACCGATGGCCGATGACGCACTGTTGGCCGATGACGCACTGTTGGCCGATGGTGTTGGACTGGCCGAGGGTGTGTTGTTCTCTCCTCTGTTCCGATTTGGCCGAGGGATAGCCAGGGATTCCCCATTTCGACGAGGGATTCTTGTGATCTTGGCCGACGTAGGTCCCTCATCAGCCCCATGATTTATGATCTTGGCCGATGGATAATGAACCTTGCGTCTTGCTTTTTTTTTCTTTATTGTTAGACCTTGCCGAGGAAGGGCACTTGGACGTTGGTGACCACCTGGTGAAGACGAGGGGCTGTTGTCAGTGCTGCTTCACTCGAGTTGTGGTGATACTTGGCCGACGTGTGGACTGTTGTTGACTTCAAACTAGGATGGATGAGGTGATTTCCCTCGCCGAAGTTGGTCCCTTGGCCGAGGAGGTGTTTGGACGTTGATGACCACTAGTGGACGTTGAGAAGTCATACTCCCCCCAACTAGGCCGAAGTGGCGCCCTGATTTCTGTAGTTTAGCCGAGGGGCTCTAGCCGTTCAACAGAAGGTTGGCAGAGGTCGCCACATTTGGCCTAGGGACAACTTGGGGTGACAATTTGGGGTGTCCGCTATCTTGGCCGAGAGTGAAGTCTGGCTAAGGGGCCATGCTTCCAAGTTCCCCACTCCAGGATAAGGCGTTGCTTCTTCACTGATGGAGCCGAAGTGCAATTTGAGCAGAGTGGATTGCTGCTTAAGTCCATGTCACCCCAAGCTAGGGCAGAAATGTTGTCACTTACCTGAGGTGTTATTGGTTGGGAGGGTCTCACTTTATTTATTTTAACTCTCAACGAGATCACCATTTGATAGATTAATTATCTAGAGAGAAGGGAGAGCTAGAGAGATAAAGTGATATGTATAAATGAATTTCCAACCCTTTACATGGCTCCCATAGAGAGTATTTATAAGAGAAAAGTGGGCTGAGCTTCCAGGCTTGGGCCTGGCAGGCCCAGTTACAATAAAAGGCCAATAAATGGCTAATAAATGATGGTTAATCTATTCTAATGGGTACAGATGAATAAATAGAGTGTACAATGAGCTAAATGCTATCTCATGAGCGTACATGGGCCGTTGTCTGAGTCCATATACTCTATCAAGTATATATGCTGAAGCGATTATAATGAGAACCATGTTTAGCGTGAGAACATGATAACCATGCATTTTTAACACAAGTTGGTGAACATTGAGTCACAGCTCATCTATTGCACTTTTAAGCTTTGGTCCAAACATGTCAACATCAAATAAATGTGGTGGCAAATTCGTAACTATTTCGTTATAGACTTAGGGTATATTTGCAAAAAAAATAAAAAAAATGATTTTCTGCTTTTGACTTAAAAGTGCTGAAAAGAGTGTTTTCAAGTGACAAGTTCTACTTACATTATATTAAACACTCAAAAGCTAAAAGCTATAAACTGTTTTTACTTTTTCTATACACAAATTGCACATATTTTACCAAACACTACCAACTTTTACTTTTCAAAATCGATTTTTTCTCAAGCAATACCAACTTTTGTAATTATTGTTATTGTTATGGTTATTGCTATTGTTATTGCTATTGTTATTGCTATTGTTATTGTTATTGCTATTGTTATTGTTATTGCTATTGCTATTGCTATTGCTATTGCTATTGTTATTGCTATTGCTATTGCTACTGTTATTGTTACTGTTATTGTTACTGTTATTGTTACTGTTATTGTTATTGTTATTGTTACTGTTATTGTTACTGTTACTGTTGGCCGACAGATCCGCACCGATGGCCGATGACGCACTGTTGGCCGATGACGCACTGTTGGCCGATGGTGTTGGACTGGCCGAGGGTGTGTTGTTCTCTCCTCTGTTCCGATTTGGCCGAGGGATAGCCAGGGATTCCCCATTTCGACGAGGGATTCTTGTGATCTTGGCCGATGTAGGTCCCTCATCAGCCCCATGATTTATGATCTTGGCCGATGGATAATGAACCTTGCGTCTTGCTTTTTTTTTCTTTATTGTTAGACCTTGCCGAGGAAGGGCACTTGGACGTTGGTGACCACCTGGTGAAGACGAGGGGCTGTTGTCAGTGCTGCTTCACTCGAGTTGTGGTGATACTTGGCCGACGTGTGGACTGTTGTTGACTTCAAACTAGGATGGATGAGGTGATTTCCCTCGCCGAAGTTGGTCCCTTGGCCGAGGAGGTGTTTGGACGTTGATGACCACTAGTGGACGTTGAGAAGTCATACTCCCCCCAACTAGGCCGAAGTGGCGCCCTGATTTCTGTAGTTTAGCCGAGGGGCTCTAGCCGTTCAACAGAAGGTTGGCAGAGGTCGCCACATTTGGCCTAGGGACAACTTGGGGTGACAATTTGGGGTGTCCGCTATCTTGGCCGAGAGTGAAGTCTGGCTAAGGGGCCATGCTTCCAAGTTCCCCACTCCAGGATAAGGCGTTGCTTCTTCACTGATGGAGCCGAAGTGCAATTTGAGCAGAGTGGATTGCTGCTTAAGTCCATGTCACCCCAAGCTAGGGCAGAAATGTTGTCACTTACCTGAGGTGTTATTGGTTGGGAGGGTCTCACTTTATTTATTTTAACTCTCAACGAGATCACCATTTGATAGATTAATTATCTAGAGAGAAGGGAGAGCTAGAGAGATAAAGTGATATGTATAAATGAATTTCCAACCCTTTACATGGCTCCCATAGAGAGTATTTATAAGAGAAAAGTGGGCTGAGCTTCCAGGCTTGGGCCTGGCAGGCCCAGTTACAATAAAAGGCCAATAAATGGCTAATAAATGATGGTTAATCTATTCTAATGGGTACAGATGAATAAATAGAGTGTACAATGAGCTAAATGCTATCTCATGAGCGTACATGGGCCGTTGTCTGAGTCCATATACTCTATCAAGTATATATGCTGAAGCGATTATAATGAGAACCATGTTTAGCGTGAGAACATGATAACCATGCATTTTTAACACAAGTTGGTGAACATTGAGTCACAGCTCATCTATTGCACTTTTAAGCTTTGGCCCAAACATGTCAACATCAAATAAATGTGGTGGCAAATTCGTAACTATTTCGTTATAGACTTAGGGTATATTTGCAAAAAAAATAAAAAAAAACGATTTTCTGCTTTTGACTTAAAAGTGCTGAAAAGAGTGTTTTCAAGCGACAAGTTCTACTTACATTATATTAAACACTCAAAAGCTAAAAGCTATAAACTGTTTTTACTTTTTCTATACACAAATTGCACATATTTTACCAAACACTACCAACTTTTACTTTTCAAAATCGATTTTTTCTCAAGTAATACCAACTTTTGTAATTATTGTTATTGTTATGGTTATTGCTATTGTTATTGCTATTGTTATTGCTATTGTTATTGTTATTGCTATTGTTATTGTTATTGTTATTGTTATTGCTATTGCTATTGCTATTGCTATTGCTATTGTTATTGCTATTGCTACTGTTATTGTTACTGTTATTGTTACTGTTATTGTTACTGTTATTGTTATTGTTATTGTTACTGTTATTGTTACTGTTACTGTTGATGTTACTGTTACTGTTACTGTTACTGTTACTGTTACTGTTATTGTTACTGTTATTGTTACTGTTATTGTTACTGTTATTGTTATTGTTATTGTTATTGTTATTGTTATTGTTATTGTTATTGTTATTGTTATTGTTATTGTTATTGTTATTGTTATTGTCATTGTCATTGTTATTGTTATTGTTATTGTTATTGTTATTGGTATTGTTATTGGTATTGGTATTGGTATTGGTATTGTCATTGTCATTGTCATTGTCATTGTCATTGTCATTGTCATTGTCATTGTCATTGTCATTGTCATTGTCATTGTCATTGATATTGTTATTGTTATTGCTATTGTTATTGTTATTGTTATTGTTATTGCTATTGCTATTGCTATTGCTATTGCTATTGTTATTGCTATTGTTATTGCTACTGTTATTGTTACTGTTATTGTTACTGTTATTGTTACTGTTATTGTTACTGTTACTGTTACTGTTACTGTTACTGTTACTGTTACTGTTACTGTTACTGTTACTGTTACTGTTACTGTTACTGTTACTGTTACTGTTACTGTTACTGTTACTGTTACTGTTATTGTTATTGTTATTGTTATTGTTATTGTTATCGTTATCGTTATCGTTATGGTTATGATTATGGTTATGGTTATGGTTATGGTTATTGTTATGGTTATTGTTATTGTTATTGTTATTGGTATTGTTATTGGTATTGGTATTGGAACTGTTATTGGTATTGGTATTGGTATTGGTATTGGTATTGGTATTGTTATTGTCATTGTCATTGTCATTGTCATTGTCATTGTCATTGTCATTGTCATTGTCATTGTCATTGTCATTGTCATTGTCATTGTCATTGTCATTGTCATTGTCATTGCTATTGCTATTGTTATTCCTATTACTATTGCTATTGATATTGCTATTGCTATTGCTATTGCTATTGTTAATGTTATTGTTATTGTTATTGTTATTGTTATTGCTATTGCTATTGCTATTGCTATTGTTATTGCTATTGCTATTGCTACTGTTATTGCTACTGTTATTGCTACTGTTATTGTTACTGTTATTGTTACTGTTATTGTTACTGTTATTGTTACTGTTAGTGTTACTGTTACTGTTACTGTCACTGTTACTGTTACTGTTACTGTTACTGTTACTGTTACTGTTACTGTTACTGTTACTGTTATTGTTATTGTTATTGTTACTGTTATTGTTATTGTTATTGTTATTGTTATTGTTATTGTTATTGTTATTGTTATTGTTATTGTTATCGTTATCGTTATGGTTATGGTTATGGTTATGGTTATGGTTATGGTTATGGTTATGGTTTTGGTTATTGTTATTGTTATTGTTATTGGTATTGGTATTGTTATTGGTATTGGTATTGGTATTGGTATTGGTATTGTATTGGTATTGGTATTGGTATTGTCATTGTCATTGTCATTGTCATTGTCATTGTCATTGTCATTGTCATTGTCATTGTCATTGTCATTGTCATTGTCATTGTCATTGTCATTGTCATTGTCATTGTCATTGTCATTGTCATTGTTATTGTTATTTTTATTGTTATTGATATTGCTATTGCTATTGCTATTGTTATTCCTATTGCTATTGCTCTTGTTATTGCTATTACTATTGCTATTGTTAATGTTATTGTTATTGTTATTGTTATTGTTAGTATTAGTATTATTGTTCTTGTTGTTGGTGTTGTTCTTGTTGTGTTTGAATATTATTTTATTGCGTTCAAATTAATTGTATTTTATTTAATGAATCTTTGTAATTAATTAGATTAGCGGAGAGAGAATTAGACACATTAAATCGTGGTCTTAATAAGCCCACACGCCTAAAGCTGCATTCCTAATTGTAATAGGGCAGTTCGAATATCTCTCCTATAAATATAGGTTGAGATGGCTGAAAACTGCTAAGTCTCTACACATTCTGTTTCCGCATATTATTCTCTATAGAGCACGTAGAATAGAAATTCTCTCTCTAGCTTATTCGTTCAAGTACCGTGTAATTATTCTTCATGGATTCATCATTCTATATACGGTATACGTTATTGGTGAAATTTCTCTTCTACTGTTTTAATTCTTTCTATTATTATTAGAATATTCGACTATTGAAATATGGGCATACTTCACACAAATGGTATCACAGCCTCGGCATAATTCTGTTCTTGAGAATCCTCGAATTTTTGGTTCAGTTCACATTCACCTGGTCGGGAGTTTCTTTTTACCTTCTTTTGAGCTGTGTGTAGAGAATGGAAGAAGCATAAAGAGTAGGCATAAAGAGTGTTTTTGTCTCCACTTGTTTCTACGTCTTTTCAAAACGAAGTAAAAAAAAGAATCTAGTGTTTACCCATATTGCAGCAGCTCGCTCCCCCCCCCCCCCCCCCACCCACAGAACCACCTCCGTGCTAGGAAGAGTTTTGTGGAAAATGTGTTTGATTTGGATATCTGGATTATTGAAGTACTTTTGATAGACAGTGTTTCGGTTCCAGTTGTTTTAGAACTAAACTTGATCGTTTTGTGTCTAGCGATTCTGTGATACTCCCTCCGTTCCTATTATATCTTCCAACTTTCCTTTTTCATCCGTTCCAATTAAACTTCCACTTTCTCCTTTTGGTAAAGAATTTGTGGTTCACAACATTTCTTACACATTTCTCTTTCCTCTGCACAACTCTCCACCACACAATGTCTACTTTTCTTAAATTGTGTGCCAATGGGAAACGGAAGATAAAATGGGAACAGAGGGAGTAATATTTTTGCCTCCTATTTGACGGCTATTATCACAGATAAGATGCCTAACAATTGAAGAGGATAGTTTTCTCTCTCATATGTATTGCTCTCATACATAAGAAGCTAAGAAGATAAGTTTGCTCACAATTGAGTGAGAAATTTCTCTCATATGTAATTCTTTTTAAGTATAAGATAATGCGGCTAACAATTGAGCATGCAAATTTTCGCTCCCATTTGTAATCTTTTCGATATCATACTATCCGACTAACAATTGAAAGAGAGAGTTTTCTCTCATATGCAGTGTTTTTATATAACAAGATAAACTTGCTAATTATTAAGCAGAAGAATTTTCTCTTACATATGTAGTGATTTTAGATATTAGAAAATAAGTTTGCTAACAATTAAGTAGAGAAATTTTCATATATGTTGTTCTTTAAGTATGAGATAAGCCGGATGACAATTAAGCAATAAAAATTTCTCTCTCATACATAATGTTTTTAGGTATAGGATAAGCCGGTTAATAATTGAGCAGTATAATTTCTCTCTCTTATGTTAGCACTAATTTAACTAATGAGTAGCAAATTCTCATTTAACTAATATGAAGTATTTGTTAATTTTAATATTTATTGTATTCACTTAAACTTTATGACAATCACTTATTGTACTCACTTTTTTAGAATAGTATTTAATTTCAAAATTAATTTAATCATGGAAATTAATAAGTTGCAAATTTTAATGAGTGATGTCAATTATTTTTTCCTAATATACTCTTCATTGACTATTTATTGTATGAGTTATACTTTATGGTATTAGAATATTGTACTATTATTTTTTGAAAATGTTGAATCCTACAAAATTATTTTGATTTTTATATTTAATTAGATCATGAGTAAAATTTGAACTCATTGTATCGCTCTCTGTATAAGCAATAGTACAAGCATAGTACAAAAATCAAAATATAGCTCTTCTGTGATAATATTTTTGCCTCCTATTTGACGGCTAATCTTGTTCAGCACGCCCGCAACAAGCATATTCAGATTGATTATCATTTTGTTCGCGAGAGAGTTGTACATGGTGATCTAATTGTAAAATATATTTCTACCAATCTTCATCTAGCTGGTATTTTTACTAAGAATTTATCTAGTCAGCAGTTTCATTTTTAAAGGAAAATATGTGCGTTGTATGTCCTACACAGCTTGAGGGGGTGTAATAGTTGATATATATTAGGAAGCCTTGTGTATTTTAGCAACTCATATTTTATTATAAATATATATGTCAAGGCTCTTATTGGAGTATCATTTCCCATTATTTCACAGTCACTGCATACAAGTAACTGAACAAGAGTCACTTATTGTATCCAGAGTGACTAATCACTAGTAGATGGATGAGTCACTGACAACTAGTCACTAATATAAAGATGTCATTTTTTGGAAAAGTTTAAAGTACATCATATTTTTATCTTTTGAATTTAATTTGATAATATTCATGAAAAATTGCCTTCATTTTAAAGTACTACGTATGATTTTCTAAATAGTATTAGCTAATTATTTATGTGTACATCTCTGATTTTCTAAACGGTTTAGATAATCAAGGAGATATAAGGTCAAGATGAACCCAGAACCGTGGAATGAATCATTATGGTTCAGTTCACATTCACCTGGTCGGGAGTTTCTTTTTACCTTCTTTTGAGCTGTGTGTAGAGAATGGAAGAAGCATAAAGAGTGTTTTTGTCTCCACTTGTTTCTACGTCTTTTCAAAATGAAGTAAAAAAAAGAATCTATTGTTTACCCATATTGCAGCAGCTCGCTCCCCCTCCTCCCCCCCCCCCCCCCCCCCCCCCACAGAACCACCTCCGTGCTAGGAAGAGTTTTGTGGAAAATGTGTTTGATTTGGATATCTGGATTGTTGAAGTACTTTTGATAGACAGTGTTTCAGTTCCAGTTGTTTTAGAACTAAACTTGATCGTTTTGTGTCTAGCGAGTTAGGCTATGTTTGGCAGACATAAGTCATTGCCTTCTAGCTTTTGTACTATTTAAAAAGTCTTTAAAAACTTCTAGTTTTATGTTTGTCATGCCAATTTTTAAGAGCTTTTATAAAAATAAAAGATCTTTTTTGAGATGCTACCGTGAATAGCATCTGAGATAAGTCAGTAGCTTCTAGTATTAATTAGTCATAACAGCTTGTATACCAAGCAGAGCTAAATCAAACAGTCGGCTTTTTACCAAATAGGTAGTGCCTTTTCTTTTAAAGATCTTTCGAGTCACTAAAAATTAACAGTTACTAAAAAGCTCATAAAAGTATCTTTTCATCTAGTTGTGCCAAACATAACCTTAGGTTGTTTTGTATGAGGTGGTTGATTCTATGTCTATTCCTAGGGCTTGCGATTGGATTTGTTATAACTGTACAGAGGTTGTCTTGTATGTTTTCTTGATATAAATATAAAAGCCGCCATTTTATTTAAAAAAACAATTTAAATAATCGGTTCTGGCGTGCCGACCCGGTCTGATTATGTACTAATTAACTCGCTACTTGAACCAACACCAGAATTAACTGATAGCCCAGCCCAAAACCAGACCCGGACAGCTCAAATTTGAATCTAATGGCAGAGATGCGTTTGGTACTATTTCAACTAGGGAGAATTAATTGGATGACCTAAATTAAAATTCAACCGTACAAATAATATTTTTTATTTTTCATTATTTTTAATTTTTGGACGAAAAAAGTTAGAAACTATAATCGATTCAAATTTTATTTTCTTACATTGAAGTATGCACTTTTAAATTTTATAATTAGTCAAAAAAAATCAAAGAATAGTGTTGCTTTTAATAACTTAAGTTGTGTGTTTATCGAACCAACATGTAAACAAAATGCAGAGTGATTCTATTGACGATTAGGGATGGACCGGGCCCGGGCCGGGACGGGCTCCGGGTCATGCCCAAGCAGGCTTTTTTTTTGAAAACATGGGCCCAGAACCGGCCCGGGTTGATACCGGGTCCGGTTCGGGTCGGGCTACCCGGCCGGGTAGCGGGCCGGTTCAGGCCGGGCCCGGGCTAATTAATATTTTTTTAAAATATTAAGTTAACATTAGTTGGACATAAAAAAGTTAAAATATATTTATTTGAAATATGTAGTAGAATTGAAAATTGAGAAAAAAATAAAACATGAAATACAATTTTATAAATAAGAATCAATCGGAATCTCCGCCATCTTCGGTTGTTTCCTCCATAAAGTGGCGGGTAGGTTCGATGCTCAATTCTTGAGTTCTACGTTGGGCCTTCAACCAATCGTGGAAGCAAACAAGTGCTCAAGAGAGTTTGCACTCAATCTCGTTCTATAGCTCGTTACCACGTTGTCGGCCGCACTAAACTCTTGTTCCACAGCAACTGTTGATACCGACATTGCTAGCACTTGCTTAGCCATCTTTGATAAGATTAGGGTTGGATTCGGTTCGGGCCACCCGGCCCGTGACCCGGCCCGACCCGGTACTGTGCGGGCCCGGGACCGGCCCGGTCGGGCGGTCTGGGACCGGGTATGGACCCGAACCGGTGGGAATGGGCGGGGCGGGCTCGGTGCTGGATTAATGTGTCCCGGCCGGGTCGGGCCCGGGCCCGGGTCCGGTCTTAATTTAAAAAAAAAATTGGGTCTTGGCTAGTGGGCTACTAGCCGTTGGGGGTGGGGCTGGGGACAACCCAAACGGCTATATAGCCGTTGGGTGGGGTAAAGGGGGGGTCCGGGGGGTTGGGTGGTGGGGGTGGTGGTAGGGGGTGGGGGTAAAAAAACCTATAAATATTCATAATCTTAAACATTTTTTCATATCTCTTCTCCAATTCTTCCTAAATCCTATTCTTAACTCTCTACTCTCTAATTCTCTTATTCTCCATTCTCCAATATATTATATTTATTATTTATAGTTTATATTAATTATCTACTTATATAAACTATAAATAGATATAAATAGTATTATATTACTTATATTTGTTATCTAATTATATATTACTTATATATTTATTATATCTATTAATATAGTTGGAATTATATCTAATTAATTTGAAGTCATTCTATTACTCCCATCCGAAAGACCGAAAGTCCGAAAGAGGTACGAAATTATTCTATTATTTACACTTGTTTAATTACTAGTTAATTTGCTACATTTGACTCTTGTTTAATAGTTGGATAAATAGTTAATTAGTTTTTTACAATTTTTTATTAATTGCTACATTTGACTCTAGTTTAAAAAAAATGTTGTACACAAAACTAGTTAATTCACTACTTAATTTGCTATAACTCGAATTAATAGTTAGATAAATAGTTAATTAGTTTTTTACAATTTTTTATTAATTGCTACATTTGACTCTAGTTTAAAAAATATGTTGTACACAAAACTAGTTAATTCACTACTTAATTTGCTATAACTCGAATTAGTAGTTAGATAAATAGTTAATTAGTTTTTTACAATTTTTTATTAATTGCTACATTTGACTCTAGTTTAAAAAATATGTTGTACACAAAACTAGTTAATTCACTACTTAATTTGCTATAACTCGAATTAATAGTTAGATAAATAGTTAATTAGTTTTTTACAATTTTTTATTAATTGCTACATTTGACTCTAGTTTAAAAAATATGTTGTACACAAAACTAGTTAATTCACTACTTAATTTGCTATAACTCGAATTAATAGTTAGATAAATAGTTAATTAGTTTTTTACAATTTTTTATTAATTGCTACATTTGACTCTAGTTTAAAAAATATGTTGTACACAAAACTAGTTAATTCACTACTTAATTTGCTATAACTCGAATTAATAGTTAGATAAATAGTTAATTAGTTTTTTACAATTTTTTATTAATTGCTACATTTGACTCTAGTTTAAAAAATATGTTGTACACAAAACTAGTTAATTATGCACAAACTTATTTGTTTTCTGAAAGTCTTGCTTTTCGTGATTATGCACAAACTTGTTTAAATCCGCAATATAGAGGTTATAGTCGCAAAACGGTTAAGAAAGAAATTTCAAGGCTTTATGGTGCGGAAAAGGTAAGGTTACAAAATTATTTTGCAAACTTTGATGGACGTGTTACTGTATGTTCTGACACATGGGAGGATACTTATCATAATTTACATTATTTGGGTCTGACTGTACATTATATTGATAATGATTGGCATATGCATAAACGTGTTCTTGCTTTCCGTGAATTTAATGATCGTCACACCGCTGAATATATTTATATTTCGATTGAACGTATTTGAATTGAGTATAATTTAATTGATAAGGTGTTTGCTATTGATTTTGATAATGCTACTAATAATACTGCTGCTATTCCTAGATTGCGTGAATTGTGTGGTTCTACTTCTTTGATGGGTAGATTTTTTCATCAACGATGTGCATGTCATGTTCTAAATTTATGTGTGCAAGATGGTCTAAAAGCGTTGGGAGCATCGTTGGAGGTAGTCAAGGGGGGGATTAGACGTATTTGGGGTAATGGGCAACTTAGGAAAAAATGGCATGATTATTTGATAGAAAGAGGTGAGAGATATGTGGCTTTTCCAAAAGATTTGTCTATTCGTTGGAATAGTACCTATAAGTTAATTGGAGTTCTTCTTAGATATAAACAACATTTTCCTGCTTTTATGAAACAATATGATAACTATATTATAAACTCGGCTGAGATCGACACCTGTGAAAAAATTTGTAATGCTTTGATATATTTTAATAATGCAACTGAAACTTTTAGTCATGTTTATAAACCTACCTCAAACCTATTTATTCGTGAAGCTGTTAATCTCGCCGGTGCTTTTTCAAATTTTGAGAATGCTGATTATGTGAGTTATTTTGTTGGTTTTATGAAGGAAAAGTTTTTAAAATATTATTCACATATTCCGCATATTTATGGTATTGCATTTGTTCTCGATCCTCGTTTTAGACTTGGTTCTTTAGAAGAATGTTTGAATTATTATTATGCTGCTTTTTTTGGTCCATTGCCAATGTATGAGGACAACCCAATTGATCCGAAAAAAGAATACAACGAGGTTAGTGATATATTTTATGCATTATTCAATGAGTTTCATGCACAATATGGCAATGCGCCCCCTCCCCCGACACAAACATCATCTAAAGGAAAATCAATTTTCAAATCTACGTTTGCCAATCTTATTAAAAAACGAAATCAACTCCCGCTACACAACAAAACACAATTAATGAGATTTCTTTGTATTTAACTTATGATGTTGATTTTGAAGAAGATGATGATTTTGACGTACTAAACTGGTGGAAGGGAAAAGAAAGAATGTTCCCGGTTTTAGCAAAGATGGCTAAGCAAGTGCTATCAATGCCGGTTTCAACGGTTGCCGTGGAACAAGAATTTAGTTCGGCCGGCAATGTTCTAACACAAACCAGAACGAGGTTGAGCACTGAACCTCTTGAGATGCTTATATGCTACCACGATTGGTTGAAAGCAGTCCGTAGAGCTCAAGAAATTGACAGCACTCCATCCCAACACTTTATGGATGAATCTACAACAGAGGGTGGCTCTACCTATGCCGGAGATTCCGATTAAAAACAATTATAGTTCCTATTTAATTTTCAAATGTAGTTCCTATTTCATTTCAGATAAATGCACTTGAAGTTTGTTTTTTAATACTTGTATAAAACTATAAAGTATAAAATATAAATTAAAAAAAATATTTAATCGGCCCGGCCCGGCCCGGCGGGTGGTCCGACCCGTGACCCGGGCGGGTGGCCCGGCCCGAACCGGACCCGTCCAACCCTCGGGCCGGTCCCGGGCCCATGTGATACGAACCGGCGGCCCGACCGGGCCCGACCCGGCCTGAATCCATCCCTAGATAAGATCGGGAATGTTCTTTCTTTTTCCGTTCACCACTGAAGTACGTCAAAATCATCCTCTTCTTCATACTCAACAGGGAATGTTAGTTACAAAGAAAGCTCGTTAATCGAGCTTTGTTCATTAACCGGAGTTGATTTACTTTTTTCATAAGATTGCCAAATGCAGATTTCAAAAATGATTTTCCTTTAAATGAAGAAGATGTTCGTGACGGGGGATGGGGTGCACTACCATATTGTGCATGAAACCCATTAAATAATTGATAAAGTAAATTACTAACCTCTTGGAATTCTTGTTTAGGGTCTATGGTCTTGTCGTCGTACATAGGCAATGGACCAAAAAAAGAAGCATAATAGTAATTTAAACATTTCCCCAAATAATCAAGTCTAAAATGAGGATCAAGAATAAATGCAATACCATACATATGCGGAATATGTGAATAATATTTTTAAAACTTCTCTTTCATGTAAAAACAAAAATAACTAACGTAAACGGCATCGGAAAATTCATAAAAAGCGCCGGCGAGATTAACAACTTCAACAAAAAATTGGTTTGCGGTAGCTGTATAAACATGACTAAAAGTTTTAGTTGCATTATTACAAAACACCAAAACATTCACAATTTTCTCCATAGTATCGATGTCAGCCGGATTTATAATATAGTTAGCATATTCTTTTAAAAAAGCAGGAAAATGATCTTTAAATCTAATAAGTACAACAATTAAGTTATAAGTACTATTCCAACGAATAGATAATTGTTTAGGAAAAGCATAATATTTGACACGTCTTTCTTTCAAATAATTTCTCCATTGCATCTTAAGTTGATTACTAGCCCAAATAAGTTTAATCTCCCCCCTTCACCACCTCCATAGCGTCTCCCAACGCCGCTAGCCCGTCTTTTACACATAAATTTAAAATATGACACGCACAACGCTGATGAAAAAAACATATCCATCAAAGAAGATGAACCACACAATTCACGCAATCTAGGAATATCAGCAGTATTATTACTAGCATTATCAAAACCAATAGCAAACACCTTATCAATCAAATTATACTCAATTAATATACGCTCAATGAGAATATAAATATTATCACCGGTGTGTCGATCATTAAATTCACAAAAAGCAAGAACACGTTTATGCATAAACCAATCATTATCAATATAATGTGCAGTCACACCCAAATAATATAAATGATGATGAGTATCCTCCCATATATCACTACATATACTTACACGTCCATCAAAGTTTGCGAAAAAACGTTTGTAATTTTTGCTTTTCCAAAACATATTGCCTTATAACTTCTTTTTTAATTGTTTTGCGACTATAGTTTCGAAATTGAGGATTTAAAGTACCTTGAGCATATTCTTTTAAAGCAAGACTTTCGGAAAAATTAAATGAGACATACCGGTCAAATGTTTTTTATCATCATAGGAGAAATTACCGAAGAGTTGGCCAGTTCCAAACCTTGAAATTTGTGTTTGCTTTCCTTTGCCTTTGTCCGATTTCGCATACGTCGTCGGGTGTTTGGCCTTAAGATGCCTTGTGGCGCTCCCGTACCCTCCAGAAATTCTCAAGTTATACACTTTTGGGCAATGCTTGCAAGTCGCGTACCATATCTCGGATTCGGGATCTTTGACTTTTGTAAAATTGGCCTTAAAGATAGATTCAGCTTTCTCACCGCCTTGGGAAGAAGTAGTCACTTCCGCTTGATCTTCCTCATCGTCCGGTGTGCCATGAACCTCGTCCTCGACCGTTTGCGGATCCCCCTCCTCTGCATCATCATCCTCGAGCTCTTCTGCATCAATGGTTTGCGTGATGTCTTGTTGATGGAAAAAACGCCCTTGATTTTGTTGCAATAGTTGTTCTACTTGCTCATCGGACATCGCATCCCCATATCTTTGGTTGTAATCTGCATTAAAATCATCTCGGGTTTGAGATGAAGATCCGGCCCGCCCCTTACGTACCTTTGTGTGAGCTTGGATGATTCCTCGCAATCTCCTTTGTTCGGTTGCGGCGGAGGTTACCCATATCTACATAAGATCTACCACGTTCCATCTTAAAAATATAACAAATATTAAATTCGAAGTACAATTAAACTAGTTAATTCGAAATACAATTAAATTCGAACTATGCAACTACAATGTAATAAAATTAACTAGAATGTAACAATTAAATTCGAACTATGCAACTACAATTTTAAACTACAATTAAAAATCAGAAAATGTAACAATGCAACTAATTAACTAGTAAGTAATAAAATTCGAACTATTTGTTAACAAATAATAAATAAATAAAAATTTAAAAAGTTTAACTACTTTTATTATAAAATTCGAACAACTTTAATATAATTAACAGTTAACTCGTTTTATAGGAGATTAAGAAATGTAACAATTAATTTAACTGGTTTTATAGGAGATTAAGAAATGTAACAATTAACTAGTTTTATAGGAGAATAAGAAATGTAACAATTAACTAGTTTTATAGGAGAATAAGAAATGTAACAATTAACTAGTTTAACAATTAAACAATTAATTTCAAATTATTGTCTAACAATTTTTAATGTAACTATTTCCAATAAAATAACAACTAACAATTAACTACTTTTATAGCAATGAACTAATACTAAAATGATAAGTGAAACAATTAACTAGTTTTACATTAATAAAGAATGTATGAGTGTGTAAACTAAATTAATGGGAGTGTGAGAGTGTATAAGCAATTAGATAAGTAGATAATAAGTAGTGTATAAGTAGATATACTTTATATGTATGTGTGTGTGTGTATATGTATATATATATATATATATATATATATATATATATATATATATATATATATATATATATATATATATATATATATATATATATATATATATATATAAGTAGATAATAAGTAGATTAACTAGTACTCCGTAATATATAATATTATGTTTATAGTATATATAATATAAGTATATTACTATAAGATGAGTAATGCACTTATATATAATACTTTAATATATATATATATAAGTATATATTAAGTATATGTAATATGTAAATATAAGTAAATAACAATAATATAATAATTGAATATTAATATAAGTAGATAATAAATTTTATAAATATAATATATGTAGTTATAAATTTGAGAAGATGGAGATGGAGAAGATTAGTAGAGAATAGAGATTAGAGAGTAGGAATATTTGGAGAAGATGTATAGTAAATTGTATAGAAAAAAATGGAGTATTTATAGATTTTTTGTACCCCATCCCCACCCCCAACCCACCCCGGGACCCTAGGGAGCCTCCCAACGGCTATAGAGCCGTTTGGGTTTGAATGCAACAGCCTTAAGGCCTTGTTTGGCTTGAAAAGAAAAAAAATAAATTGAAAAAAAAAAGGCGTTAGGCCCGAACCGGCCAGGCCGGTTCACATTTTTTTGACCCGTGCCCGAACCGCCCTATGCCCCTACCCGAACGGGCCAGTTCAAATCCTGAACCGCCCAACCATGAACCGGGCCGGGCCAGGCCAGCAAAGTAGCGTGCCGGGCCGGGCCAGGCCAGCAAAGTAGCGGGCCGGGCCGGTTCCGGGCCGGACCGAACCAGTTGGGTCCATCCCTATTGACGATACAAGGTTGCAAGGAAAAATTATATAGACAGATTCATTTATTATTTTCATATTAATGGAGTAAATCTTTACTTTTATTGATGGTACAAGAGTGCAAATAATTGCATAAGCAGTGGTAATCAGAAAATTTTCATGACAACCTAGAATTCCTAGAAATCAATGATTTCATTGTCATCGTCTAAATTTAATCTCTCTTACACTCATAAATCATCCAACTCTTATCCAAAAATCGTGAATGTAAAAATGCACTGTGTTGGCAAGAATGGATTTTATCTTGCATTGAACAAGATTTGTATCTACATAACACCATGCATTCTGATGTACAAACAAAACTGTTATGAATGCATTGTGCATTTATATTCTTAGCTATTTGTAGGGTTACAAGTCAAAACTACTTTCCCTATAATACTACACTTGCTAAAAATGCGCCCAGTTATCAAAAAAATGTTGAAGCCAATTCAGCAGAAGAACATGGAGTCCTCGACCTCCTCGTGCAACATGGGCAACTCGGGAACCGATGTGATGCTTAAAGAAGAAGTTTCATCGAAGTTGATGAACTGTCCCACTTGACGTGCTGCTAGGTGAGCATAATAAATAGGTGCCGCTGCATTAAGAAAGGAAATCAGATATAAAGTAGTCGGACTCTTTTCTTTTCCTGGTTAAATAAATGGCTAGATGTTCATCCATGAAAAAATTAATGTACCTATTGAGGTGGCTGTAGTGCTCCTTTGATGCCTGAGAATGTTGAAGTAGATAATTGTATGAGTAGAGTGCATCGCATGTTGGGAGGTAAGAAAATGTTTACTTGAGGTGTGTGGGGTGTGGGGGGAGAAAGCAACTTACACATAACATAGAGAATGGATTAGGTTTTGCAAGTCATCAGGAGAGAAGCCGATCTCATCACACAAGACATGGTAATGCGCAGGTCGAGCAGTCCCCTGTTTGGGAGATACTTTCAGCCAGTCACTCTTGTTACCACATAAGCCTCTATTACTGATTAATCCCATTTAAACTCAGTATGTTTAAATGGTGCCACAGAAAATGTTCTTTTCTTCATTTTTCTAGGATGAAAAATGATATCCCATCTTGACCATCTTTTAAAATGGGAGATCAGTTTCCTAAAAAAAATCATGTTGTACTTCCTCCGTTCTTAAATAAGTGTTAGGGATTGGGCCTAATGGAATGTTAGGAATTGGGCCTAATAAACCAAGAGTAATAATAAGTGTATGAGTTAGTATAAATAGACAAAACTGGGGAGTAGTCAGGAGGCGGTTTTAGACATTTCTTTTGGGGGGCTACGGCTCATTGGGGGCTTCGGCCATTGTTACGGAACTGTTCTTCTTCAATAAGATTTCAGTTGTTTTGCTTAATATCTTCTGTGAATTTTCTGTACATCGGGAGCTTGTTCTATCATTGGTATCAGAGAAGAGATAGCTGTGGATGCCTGTTACGCGTGCAAAAATGGAAGCCAGATTGAATGAATTGGAACGAAATCAGCAACAAGCATCCGCTACCATGGCTGAGGCCTTAGCTGCGATCCAAGCGAGCATCGCAAACCTGGAAGGAAGAATCCTGAGCAGATCGCGTAGCACATCGCATGCGTCACATTCCTCGCATCGCACCTCGCCTCGCACACCAAATCAATATTATTCGCGACAGTCAGTGAGTACAGAAGGATCGGAAAACACTGACTACTCTCCTCCACATCGCCATCGCCATCATCACAGGGAACATCGTCATCATCAAACAGGAAGGAAAATTGAATTACCAATTTTCAATGGAGAAGATGCTTCTGGATGGTTGGTTAGGATGAACCGATATTTCCGCTTGAATCAAACTGAAGAGAGACAAAAAAATTGATGTCGCTGTAGTGGCCATGGAGGGCCAAGCTCTCAGCTGGTTTCAATGGTGGGAGAGGCAGGCTACGCATCAAAAATAGGGCTCTTTTACTCAAGCTTTGACCAAGCGATTTCAACCTGACATGGTACAGGATCCACTAGGGCCTCTGTTTAGCCTGAAGCAGAAGGGGACAATTCAGGAGTACCGAAATAAATTTGAAAAGGCTATCGCTTCACAAGGCCACTTAACTGAAGAAGACTTGAGAGGAGCTTTTCTTAAGGGGTTGAAAAGAGATATAAGAGCAGAATTGAAGTTGCATCGTACTAGAACGTTGGCAGAAGTTATGGATACTGCATCCGCGATTGAGAACAAGAATTCTGAAACCTTGTTTATGAAGAATAAGGATGAAGGGAAGAGGAAATGGAAGACTACTCCTATCATCCAATCTTCAGGCCAGAAATGGGGAGATGAAAGTAGGAAGGAAGGTCCAAGCGGCGTATCTAATGAGGCAAGTCCCAGACTATCTCAAGAAGAACTATTAAACAGAAGCAAGAAAGGACTCTGTTTTAAATGTGGTGAAAATTGGGGAAGAGGACATGTCTGCAAGATGAGGAACTATAAAATGATCTTAGTTGAGAATTCAGAGGGTGAAGCTGATTCTGAAGTTGAATCACTGGAATTTGGTAGGGATAAGACCACACCTCTAGAATTGAAGACCATGCAGTTTTCTTTAAGTGATGAGAAAGTCATAACACCTGTGAAAACCTTTAAGGTAAAAGGTAAACTGGAATGGCATGAAGGTGAAAAAACAGTAAATGTACTCATTGATAGTGGTGCTACCCACAACTTTATTTCCCAGCAACTTGTAGAAAGATGGAATATACCTCTCCAAAGTATCAAGGCATATATGGTACAAATAGGCAATGGAGAATTGATTCCTAACTACGGTAGATGTGAAGGAATGAAGCTGAATGTACAGGGAAATGAAATTCAACAGAATTTTTATATGTTGGAGCTTGGTGGGATTGACATGGTGCTACGATTGGAATGGTTGACTGATTTAGGTGTTATGGAAGTTAATTTCCAAAACCAGATCATAAAATGGAAGAAACAAGGGCTGAATCATGTTATTCAAGGTGATGGGTATTGGTTGTACTGTGAAGGACAAAGCACAAAGCAGAAGCAAGTACAGATAGTTGAAGGCAGAAGGAACGAGCTTATAAAGGAGTACCACCCTGAAGTTTTCAAGTCAATTCTGGATAAAATGTCATGGCAGTGGTGTAATTCTGCTGTGAAATACATAGGAAAAAAGACGGAATCAGCCAAGCTAAGGGTGCAGAAATCATGCCAGTATTGGAAAGGAAGAAGTGCTAGGATGAAAGAAAAGATAAAGATTGAAGCTGTGTCCTATCACCCACCTTGAGGGCAAGGTGGATGTTTAGGGGGGAGAATTGTTAAGGATTGGGCCTAATGGAATGTTAGGAATTGGGCCTAATAAACCAAGAGTAATAATAAGTGTGTGAGTTAGTATAAATAGACAAAACTGGGGAGTAGTCAGGAGGCGGTTTTAGACATTTTAATCTGGGATTTTGGGAAGATCGAGAACTTTGTCTTTCTTTTGGGGGGCTACGGCTCATTGGGGGCTTCGGCCATTGTTACGGAACTGTTCTTCTTCAATAAGATTTCAGTTGTTTTGCTTAATATCTTCTGTGAATTTTCTGTACATCGGGAGCTTGTTCTATCAATAAGTGCAACACTTTCCTTTTTTGGCAGTTTCATAATAAATGCAACCTTTCTATTTTGGGAAGGAAAATGACATGTATATCCCTCATTATTTACATCCCCTTGCTATTCGTTTTTTTTGAAAATTTCTTCAATTGATTTCTTTACGCACCACCCACCCACTGATTCTATTCCTTTTTACCACACCCACTCACCGATTTCATCTCGAACTGTCTTCATCGATTAAGCCATTTCTCCGTTTCTTTCCCCATCATCTCAATCATTTATTTTTTGTTTTCTTTTTTTTCTGATTTGTATTTCAATTACGACCGAAATGGAAGACGTGGACGATGGACATGAAACAATTTTGCTCTGTTTACCCCCCAGACTCGCCCGCGAGCTGAGAGACACGGCGGTAATGGTGGCCTCTAGGCAGCGTCCGGCTGCGGCGGCGGCCGGATCATTGTCCATGTGGGATGACGATTGGCGGCAACGGGTCATTGTCCATGTGGGAGGCGGCGGGCAGCTGCTTCACGCCGGGGTGAGGAGGAAGTCAATTATCGGAGTTTAGGTGAGATTCGGTTCTTCCGATGAGCAGCTGGCTAGGCAGATTAAGGTGGAAGTACATCGGGGAAGTACTGCAAAAGTGAACAGTACACCGGGCTTAGTGTTTTCTTTCTTGGCTGTAAAAACTTTATCCACTTTTGGTTACTGTAGCACATGACTGTTCTATTGTACTTGGAGGGGTAAAATCATGAAGTTCAACACCTTTACACGGTGTCTTAATTTTCGAGCCCAAGTGCATGTTGCACTTATAACCGAACTGAGGAAGTACTTCGTATATACTAGAGGCTAGAGCAACTTGGGGCTCATTCAGTATTTCTGTAGGTTTTCAGTTTTTATATTTGGTTTTGAGAGGTAAATGATACGAAGTATATCATTTATAGACCAAACAATTAAACAGCACGTATATGTTGATTTTGAAAACTGAAAACTTTTTCTGGTTTTCGGAGTTCTGTTACTTTTAGAAAAAGGAAACAGAGAAGAAACACTACTGAAGGAGACCTCAGTTACTAAAAAAATCCCACAAGTTGATTTCCTTGAACCAAAGGAGCCTCAGTGATTAGATATCAAATAGAGACATATTGACATACAATTACAGTTATAGCATTCCTTAATGAATTCAGTAAAATGAACACCAACACGCAAGATTCAACACAAACCCCATTATATAGGCGATTCAACAAACTTACCATCATCACGGTGTGAGCACACAAGTAAAAGTCATAGCATCTAGGATGCACTATTTTTGTGTCCACAACACTGCCTGATAAGAGAGAGAGATCTAACCTTAGCACACAAGTAAAAGTCTAGGGTCTAGGATGCACTACCAATTACTTCATTGAAAGCAGTAATAAATAAATAATAGCATAATACTAAGAAAGACTGACCTGGTGGAACATTTTCAGGGGCACCAGCTTGGAATAGCCTTGTGTGGTGATTCTTCTGGGCCACAATTACTGTAAATTTGGGAACATCGACCTCACCAAGATGCTTGTAGGCCTATAGGTCAAAAAGGTTTGGCATTTTCCATACATAAAAGTTGTGTTATAATAAGATGATAGTAGGAATCAGTGAAGCACTCAAGCACCATGTTGCAGAGTCTAACAGAGCAATAGCTTGCATTCACAGTTGGCTATGTGCGCATACTCTTAGTGTTGAAACAAATGGTATGTTGGATCCATATGGAAAGTTAATTCTAGTGTTTGGTTTTACCATGGAAAATGTAAAGGAAAATGAGATGTGCTAAATGTTTTAAATTTTTAAAACTAATGTTTAGATTTCTTAGAATGTAATAGAAACAAATAAAAAGAATGCTGATTTTGAAGTTTGAAAAATTGTTATATTTTTCCTCACAATTTCTTCCAAAATATCATCACTTTCCTCCCTATTTTCTTTTCCTAGAGTATTTCCTGAGTTCTGGCACGACCCCAATGGTTGTCTTTGCTTGTTTAGGAGAGAAAAAGTAATCTAACCAAAGAAACGGATGATCAAATGTGAAGTTATTTACAATGTTTCCAGAGTGTGTGATACTATTAAACAGACAAATGAATTACCTTGATCATCTGATCCACCTCGATATTTAAAACTTGACTAAATTGTGATTCACTTACACCATCCCTGACAAAGATTTTGATGACATGTCATTATAATAATAGAGTCTGCGGACAAATGCATTGTAGAATGACGGGTTCGACAGACAATAACTCCATTGGATGGGAATTGAAGATGAATTCTAAATTAAAGACTTTGCGTGTAATAAGCAGCCAGGCCAGACAAAATCATAAAATGGAATACCTAAAAACAATTATGTGAGCTGGTTTACGCCCATTGCTTGTTTGATAGAAGTCCACAAGCAGCTCTCTGTAGCACAATTCATATGAATTTCAGAAAGACAAAATGCAATTCATATCTTGATAAGTTTATGTACTGATGAAAATCGAGATGCTCCTAAGTTCTAGTACCTCATGATACCATCATCCTCACCATCTGCTAAAGGCTTGTATAAAGTTTCAACCATTTCCACCCTGGAAGATTGAGTTCGAACAGCGGCTCGGTACTTCGATATCAATGGCCAATGTCGAGATCCAACCACCTGACAACCAGAAACACACAAGGGATTAGTGAGAGACTAATCTAATTGGCAACATATTATCTGTGTCTTTGATTCCTAAAAAGGATAAGATAAAGAGGAACAACCGCAGCAATGGATGGAGCATCAGATTGTCCGGGAGATCCATGAGACACATCAATGCCCAAAATCATTGTCGGAGTGTCCTTAATTATAGGTGTACCAGGTATTTTCTCTATTGCCAACATTGAATTGCTCCCTCCAAGCTTTAATACAATTAAAACCCGAAAACGATGTTACTAATAATAAAGATTACAAAAAAGAGTGAAGTTTCAATTTATATCGAGTTACAGAGTTGTTAAAATTCTAATAGTTGATTAAGAAATACCTTAGCATTGATTTTGAGAAGAACATTAGTAAGGTAATTATCAGTAATCTTTGTCGGTGATACACATTGTGTAACTATCCCAAAGTCGACCAAACATTTTTTCTTCCAAGGTCCTAGACATATGATCAGAGGAAATCTTTTGTAAATTTTACATTTCTCAAGGAGAAAAGCAAGTGCAGAAATAGAGTATTACCATACAAATTTGAAGTTTTGCGCTCTGGCAAGACACAAAGAAGAAGTTGAGGGGGGCCTGGGATCTTGGACATTATCAACTCAAACATCTTTTCAACTCGAATGATAGGGCCAGACCGTCGATACTGAGGATCTTCCTCAACAAGTGTGTGTGGCCTCTCCATATGCTGGCATGCCCAACCACGTCAAACAAACATCAGATATATTGTAGATATCCACAAAATGAACTAGAATACAAAGTACATACAATGCCTTTGTTCCTTGCACAGCTAATCAGCTCCCTTGAAAGATGACTTGTATCACACCGTGCAGAAAAGTTGACAACTGACCAGCGCTCAACCCGAGAAGGTATCAAAAATTGCTATAAATGAAAATATTTACACAAAAGAATCAATTTGGCACTTGATACCTTTCATACAAATGTATGGCCATATTTGATAACTCTCCCCAAAAACAAAGAAAAGAGATACCTTATTATTAAAGTTCCACCTGCCATTACGAGGAAAGCAATCTTCGCCATTACCAATCTTTAACTGCACATTGCAAGAGAATACATCAAAGTTAAATCAGAATTTTTTACTTTTTTAACTCAAGGCATTTGAGTAATTCTTCAAATGCATCAATATTGTATACTCTTTTGTATATTTAGTGCAACCCAGTTTTTCAATTTCACTTTTTTCTTCACTGCCTCTAACGGTCTAACCTAACAAAAAAGAAAAAAAAACAATGGGATAGAAATAACGAGTTCTAATTGGAATATAAAAAATAAAGACTCAAATTCTAATGAAATACTTGCCCAATCAATTAAAATTTAATCAATTTAATTTTTGTTAAATGAAGGAACGGAAATAGGTAAATCGTTTTAAAGTGACAAAATATACAAGGAAACAAAAAAACTACCTTTGGTGCATCCAAGATCCGCCCTTCAACTGGCATGAGTTGTTTTTCAATTGAAATTCCACAAGCAGCAAGAACTGGATCATCATCGTAGCAATAGCTTTTCACGGACTGCAAGTTTAGTAGAGTATAAACCAAGAAAGTCTAAGAAACAGAATGACAAATAAAGATTGCTATAACTCACATCAACGACGACTTGAATTCTTGCTGAAGGCTTCTGCCGTGAACTTTCAACTAAAGACGCTCGTTGTGTGAATGATAATGCCTTTTTGTATCTTTGAAGAGACACCAAAGAGCATAGCTTTATGTCAGGAAATAGAGAAGTTTCAGGACATTTATGGCATTCTGTAAGAAATCAAGTATACACGGGAAATAAAAAAATATATAATGAAAATGATCTCTGCAAACCTCCATTGGCAGATAAATAGGCTTTTTTGGCTTTCCAACATCAACACATGGCATGAATGCAGAATATGTGACTTCTACACTGCGGAGCTTAGTGAAGTAATCATAAACAGAAATCTCTGTCACCTCCCCATCATCATGTGAACCATCTTCATTTTTCTTTTTCATTGAAAAGCTTTAAAGAGGCAAAAGGCAAACATCAAAAACATGATTTATCCATTTCTTGATAACATTAAGTAAACATACTGCAAGATAACGTGAACTTACACTTGCTTATGGCAAGGTAGCTCACTTAACCCTGTGATTTTAAATTCCATGTTGCTATGCCGAGCTTTAACCCTCATATTTTTTAATGTTTTCTTTGCCTGTAGAAGTTAATTATTATCAGCATGTAGAAAAATCTTGGAGGGGTTAAAAATCCACCACCGCTTACTCTTGCCCAGTCAATGTCAATATAATGTCTTTCTTTTATTCCCTGGTTTGCAAGCAAAAAGTCAATAACAGGTCCAGGAGTTAGGATCACGGTGTTAGATACATCTGCAATAAGTAAAAAAGAAGCAGTTACATCCTGAATAAAGCAGCAGTTACAACAATGATATGCATATGCTAAGTTGTTTCAGGGAATACCCATATTGAGGGTCAAGCCACCATGAGTTGGACGAAAGCTAGAATGGAACCCTCGACAACCAGTTACACCCCCTCCAATTTCAGAAAAGAGTCTTGAGTCGTCACTGAAGAATGACTGACCAACCAAGAGGCAGTCTCTGTAGGGAGCATTGAAGTCTATATATGTCTTAGCTGTAACAAATGTTACACATGATATGAAGAAATATATTGCTACCTATTAGCTGCTCGTTGTCTGAGTATAATGTCAAGGACCCTCACTGCATCTTGACCAGGTTCTGGGTCAGCTCCTTCAAGGGCGTGACATACAGAGTTCAAAGGTATTTTAGCAGCATAGGTGATCTCCACTATGAACGTCTTTGGTTGGAAAGAGCACTTGGACCTCTTGACAGACTCATCAAGGCATCTACTGGCCCACATACATAAGATCATATTAGTGAAATAGGTAAATATAAAGAGGTAGAGCTGCTTACTTGTTAAACATATGAAAGATCTTAGAAGTATGGTGGTCTTAAAGTGGATTGGTTACGATCCAGCTGGAGTGCGTTAACCTAAAGCGTTTCAACATAAGATATTTTTGTTCTCACGGAATATATAGACATGTACTCTTATGCAAAAGAAATGACAAGTAATTGACATAATGAAAGAAATTACTGTTTGGCAGTAGCCTCTTCAAGGACTACAGTATACTTCATGTTGTTCTGTGGTAGGGGCCCAACTGTATACAAGCATTTCTCTCCATCGTATGCAAACCTCTTCCCAGAAAATTCAGAAGAATATGATTGATAAAGTTTATCTATAACTTTTCTCCCAATGCGTCTTCCATTAACAGCCCTCTTGTCCTCATAACTAATAGTAACCTGGCATAACATTGTGGTTTAAGTTTCTCACTACAACATGATGACTCAAAATAGGACAAAAGTGAAGTCTATTATTTACACTGTACTGAAAGAAAGTTTCGTAGGGGCACTTCACAGAAACTCTAAAATGATTTGCAAGTAAATTGATTTGTCTCCCAGAAGTCCCAAACCCTGGCCTTCTCATAGTAGAACGTTTAGGTTGGTCAAGCTTTTCCGGATTTGTATTGGGACATATGTCTGTCGGTGGAGCAAGCACAAGCAAGGAACCATTTTTGGAAGACAGCATAGATAAGCAACCACTTTCATCGCTATCATCAGTTGTTCCCATATTTGACACGGGAAAGCTACCTAAAATGGGTAGCTGGATACACATAAGAAGCCCATAAGCATCTCACTTGAAGAGAGTCACATGCATGATGATAATGGGTAGCTGGATACACATAAATGTAACTAAATTTGTTTCGAACTTTTTATTACATGAAAGGAGTATTACTGTAATAATGAATTTTGGGAGAGGCTACTGAAAGACAACTCAAGTCAAAACAACGTGATATGTTACAATAGCGAAGGGCATGTTCTTTCAACTACAGTGTCTAGAATAAAAGAAGGGGGAAATGCTTTAAATTAGGTA
The DNA here is from genome assembly GCA_945859875.1 of Cuscuta europaea. Classification (NCBI taxonomy): domain Eukaryota; kingdom Viridiplantae; phylum Streptophyta; class Magnoliopsida; order Solanales; family Convolvulaceae; genus Cuscuta; species Cuscuta europaea. Next base: position 3,980,463 of record CAMAPE010000054.1, on the reverse strand, counting down.
GGCACTGCAAGCATTCTCAGAAATGCCTGAACTCAGTAAGTCAGTATGTCCTCTTTCAAAACAATATAGTCGGTATATGCGATAAGAGTCACTCATTACATCAGAATAATCCAGTATTCTTGTAACTCAAAAATGAAGATGGATAATACATACTCCCTCCGTTCCTAAAAATTCTTCCCGGTTTGACTTGGCACGCTTATTAAGAAAGTGGAATAAAGTGGAAATGTATGGTTGTAGTTGTGTAAGAAAAAGGTAAAATGAATGTGAGTCATACAAATTGTCCAAAATGGGAAAGTGAGAAGTATTTTTGGGAACGGAGGGAGTAGATTATACAAGAATGTGTGAGCATGCAATAGACTAGGCAGTTTGGCATGTTCAACCACCTGAGTAAAACAGGAGAGCAAAACCACTAGGAAACAAATGGCAAGTCAAAGAAAAATTGCGTTCACAATACACATACTTAAGTATTTTTATAAACATGCAATTTCTCCTGCATATACCCTCAAACACCAATGATCAGGGCAGGAAGAAAGTAAACCTTAAAATCCAATCCATAAACAGAAAAATGGAGCTGATGCAATAGAAAAATCATTACTCGGGAGAAGAAATGAACAGAAACGAAACAAATCACTTCATGTTTTTCAGAATAAAGTGATAATCCAACTTGGCATCGCCACGCTTGCTTGAAAAAGATACTAGCCTAACCTTTGACAAAAACTACCATCTATACGGCTATACGCATACATGCCAGATTGCCATTAGTAGGAACGTATATGCATACACAAAACATCTCTCATATGACAAATGTAGAACTTTCCCCAGCCATTAACACATAACAAAATAGATGCATCCCTGACCTTGTTTGCGTTGCTAGGGTTTTGAAAGATGGAGAAGACAAAGACACGCCACTTAGCGCAGGGCACGGCAGCGGCGCAGCCTGTGTGAGAGAATGCTCGTTCAAACTGTTGCTGGCTTAATGGCTTTGATTAGTGGAGAGTGTTCGTGGACTGCCGGGAACCCAAAAAAAAAAATGGGGGGGGGGGGGGGGGGGGTGTTGTGATTATTACCAGTCAAATGTGTATTTTAATGCATGTTTAAAATTTAAATAAATACTACCTCGGTCCTCAAACAACCTCCCAACATTTTCATTTATGTCCTGTTTTTTTATTACACATCTTTGTCACATCAGATTTATACAATAATTTACAAGTATTTTTAAAGTTTAAAACTCTTCATCAACAATGATACTCAAATAATTAGTTTTTTAGGACATGCATTAAATGTAATCTAACTACAATCTAAAATAATCCGAGATTTGAATCTTGATATTGATTTGTCTTTTTAAATAATCTCTATAAATAAATCTCTCACTCACAATTATATTAAAATTCCAAACAATATTTTAAAAGTTGGATGACACATAAATTAAATAAATGATATCTTTTCTTCGATAACAGATGCAACATTAACATTGACATACATATAAGGGAATCCTCATAATGTTTTTCTTCCTATTTCATACTCATTTACAAAGCTAGGAAACGCCTCTCCTCTTTGCCACAAAGCTAGAATATACTCCATCCGTCCCGCTAAGATTGTCTCATTTTACCTTTTCGGAAAATCGCACTAAGATTGTCACATACCAAAGTTTGTGTGACTCTTAATCATTCTTACTTTATTCTTACTTTATCGATTCAATATCAACACATAAACTCATTTTTCTTAATAACTATGTCATCTTCTTTCGTCTCAATGTCAGTGGGACGAAGGTAGTATCAGTTAGTGATGTCACCAAGTTGTTAGCTGAGTTGTTGTATCCGTTATATGTTAGTTGATACATATGTTGTGATCAAACTATTATGAAAAGGGTAAAAAGAAGTTGTAAGAACTTAAAAAAACAATAAAAACTCAGAAATGATATTCATGACATTCTATCATCTTCTTCCTATATTCTATTTTTGTATGTAATCTTCTTATCAATTTCTAAGCTAACTTCAACTAGCTCTATATCGACATAACTACATCAAGTAGCTCAGAGCCTCAGAAGTAGAATCAGTTAGATAATTCATTCTACATCATTGGTATTAGAGCCTACAATGGATCACGGCCTGCATCCACCACATTTGCCATCATCAAGCATCTTCAGTACAATGGCTCCTACTGTCAAAGACTTGGACGAAACGATGAATAGGAGGTTTAAATGATCAATTCAAGAACCTAAGGGAAAGTCTCTACAATGGCATTATGCATTATTAAAAAAATAAAGGCAATTATGAAATTTTAGTCACATAGAGGTTTGGAAATTCTTTTGATAATCCTATGGCAGATCTAATGCCATTGTGACAAGATGGAACAGTAGTATATTACGTGGAACAGTTTGAAGTTATTTTTACCAGGTTACAAATATCTTATGAGCATAAGTTGAGCTGTTTTGTTAATGGCCTAAAACATGATATTAGATGCATGTCAGAATGTTCAATCCAGCCTCTGTGCAGTATGCAGTCAGGCTAGCTAAACTATATGAGAGTACAAAAGAGTATAAATCAAAATAGTTCGGTACATCAGCTGGTCTCAAAATATGAGACTATAGATCAGCAGAATGGATACATCATGATATATCATGATATAACAGAAGCAGAGATTCAAACAATGATATGAATATGAATGATCGGTGAAAACTCTCTTCTATTGAATATCAAGAATGCTTGAGAATGATATAATACCTTGTACGAGCGTTAACCTAATACCTAAACCTGATAGAGTATATAGACTCGGACCCCCGGGTCTCACGACTATGGGCCCGGACAATGGCCCACACACGCTTATCAGATGTCATTCATATTATTGTACATTTTATTCAGATTCTAGATTAGCCTTTTATGTTGTCAGTTCTTTTATGTAATCGGGTCTGTCATGACAATATTAGAGGCCCAGACCCGGATTTCTCTATATATACTCCTTTTGGAGCTTGTAAACCCTAGAATCATTTTCACACAAACAATAACACTATTCATTCATCTTCCTATCTATAACTCAATCTCTCCATTTAATTATATGTTTGGATCCTATAATCCATCAATGGTGCTTTCATTGAGAGTTTGAGCAATATTCAAGTGATATTCCTCCCAAAATAGCAAAAAATATCATCCAAAATACAAAAACTCAGTCAATCGATCTGAAAAATTCAAATGAAAAATCAAAGAAGAAATTTTGAGATCTGAAAGTTGACGGTTGACATTTGGAAGTCCAGGCTTGTCATGGTCATCACGTTCGCATTTAGCGCCTCCTGCCTTGCTCCACCACCACGCTTGGACCACACAAGTCGAGGTCCCAGACTTAAGTCGCAGCTGTCTCCCGGAGGTCGGAGCTCCCTTTCTCCTCCGCCCCGCCGGCCTCTGTCAACGATCCACGCATGAATCAAAACCACGATCAGTTGTAGCGAAATAAGGGCCTCTGGATGACTTCTCCGGCCGATAATGACCCTGGCCGCATCCAGGTCACCCTCAGGGCTTAGGCCAAGGTTTTGCGGTTGCTCCCTCTCTCCGGCGGCGAGAGCTACCGAAGCTTTTCTGACCCTTTGAGCTGGCGATGACCATGGCAGAGGATAGGGTAAGGTGTGGCGCTCGAAGCCTGCGACCCCTCTCTGGCCTGCAGCAGCGACTCCGCCTTTCTTTCTGATGACGGAAACCGTAGGCTGCTGGCGGCGAGAAAGTAGCTGCTCTCTTTATTCTCCAGACCTAACATAGCTACAGGAAATGAGCGCAGTCACAATCCCAATCACAATCGAGTGGGATGATCTTAGCAATGAATTGAAGATATAGCCTTTTATCAACCTTTGGACAAATTGCAATCACAATCTAGTGATACCTATATTTCATAAGCAACTAAAGCAAATATTCTAAACTTTTCAAATAATAATGGCATTATATGCACTCTAGCAAAATTCAAAAAACAAAGTTCAACTATACTAAACTAATCACAAAATATAATTCGGTAAGCAATATAAGCAACCAAGTACTGCTCTTGTTTATTGAACTTTCCCACAAAAACAGTTTAATGACTAACTGAAATAGTTCACATTATACAAAAACACTTAAACGAAAGTTTTAGTTAAAACAAAAGGTTTTTTTATTAATTAGTAGGCTTTTGTTCTTGACCTATACTAAATTGTACTTAACTAAACCTACAAATGACATCTGAAATGATTAACTTAGTTTGATTGAGTATAAGCATTGTGAGAAAATTTCAGTCGTCCAACTTCAGACCTACTGCATTCAAAAAGTATACTCCGTAGTTTATGCTTCTTTGAGGACTTTTGACAAACATTTAACTTACAAAATTTCAATACAGATTTACTAACATGAACTTCAAATTTATATCAATCCTTCATATGGATACACATTCAAATGAGTAAGCACTAAACTAATTATGTTACCGTAATTGTTGGTCCATGTTTATACGGATGATAATCTAACAGCAATACCAAAGAGGGAATCACAGAATAATATGGCAATATGATGATCTTGAAACCCTCAATGGTATACCGTGTAAACCTTTTACAGAATGATATCGGCGTTACAGCTCAAAGGTTGAATATCAGCGTTAACGCAAACCTAATCCTTACGCGCATATATATAGGCTAAGGTAGGTTTGCGTACAGGCTTTATGCCAGGTATATGGGACTGATAACATTGGTCTCATATCCTTTATACCCTAATAAATATAAAGCATGAATACATAAAGGTATAATAAAGACTAAGCTATTACAAGACAAAAGACAAACTTGATTCACAACAGAATAGTCTTCAACCATCTCTCCCTTTATGATCAAGTGCCGTCTTGTTTTATCTATGAGCTTTATAGTAACTTGTTCGAATCTTCAGCGCATGCTCATACAGTCTCAGTGACCTTCTTTTGTCAAGTTATTCATTTATGGCTTTGAGGATTGTTTGTAGTCTGTCGTGCTCTTTTAGCTCTTCATCGGTAGCTTCGACAAGTCTTTGGCCAAGATCTTCTTTTATTGGTGATGGATAGTGTACCCGGGGAGTAGCTTATCCGAGGGGTTATTATGGAGAATAATAAGAGAGAAGTCAGAGCAAGTAAATATAGAGAGAGAAAGTATATTGTAAGGTGTTCAGCATTTTCAGCGTGTTATGACTTGGTTACAAATGGGGAAATGGGGTGCTATTTATAGTAGCAATAAATGCCGAACAGGGACACGTGTAAAGCGTCCATTGGCCGAGAGGTCACCTCAACTGGTTGGCGTTGGCAACCGCATGTGGCCGCATTTAATGCGGCTGTTGGATGGGACGTTGTACATGGTACGGTGATCTGTACGCATGTGGCGCGGATATCATGTCGGGAAAGGTGCCCTCGGTTGTGGAGGACTAGCCGAGGGGTCTGAGTACCGGGGACCCCCTTGGTGCCGAGGGCTCTAGGTGCCGAGGGCTACTGATTTTCGCCGTATTCCCAGTAACTTTGTTTTGTTGTGTTGGCCCTCCTGTGAGAGTTAGAGCCTTCGGCCAGGGGGCCGAAGGCACCCCTGGTGCGCATTGTGGGCTGCTTGGTACTCTGGGCGCTGTGATTTGGGTCTGTTGGGCCTTCTGGGCCTGTTGGGCCTGTTGGGCCTTGATTGGAGTAGTAGGAGTCTGTGGGCCGGGGGTTCCCGGGCCATATACTCCATCAATTGGTCGCAGCTTGTTCTCAATGATCTTCAATGTCCCATCACAGTATTTGTGAATCTCGCGAGTAACCATCGGGCGCTTTTGTTGTTTGTGATTTAGATATACCACTGCAGGCGGAGTTTCAAAAATATGATAAGCATTGAATTCTTCGAGCTCCGGTCCGTACAGCATAGATCTTGCCAGGTTTGCCTTAGTGACATTGTGTTCAATGGCCATTTGGAGATCATGAACTGCGTGAAACCGAACTTGTCTAAGCATGAATCTCTTGATTGCATCGAAGCCTTCTCTGCAGACTCTGTCATGGCTGATTGGAAGATATCTGCAAGCCATGAACATCTGATAGACGTCGTCCATTTTGAGCATCATAAGATCATTTTCTTGGCAGATAAATTCACTAGAGTTTGTGCGCCGAACCCTGAAACTGTACAATTTGATGGTGTGATGGTCCTCTTCTTGCACTTTTAAGATCTCATAGATTGGATGTATGCTTGTCCGTAGATCCTTCTCCAAGACTTCTTGTTGTTTGCCACTGGATCTATGACTGAGCATATGTAGATGCCCGTCTACTTGCTTTCCCTTAAGATGTGTGAGTCCTCGAAGTTTCAGCTCGTTTATTAGCTGCTTCACTTTTTCCGGTTTGCACCATATGTGCTTTCTGAGTTCCTCTCGGAAGGGGGCATTTATCCGCATGTTTTCTCAGGGCTTCTACTTTTTTGGCATTTGAGCCGCTGATTGTCTAACTGTAGATTCAAGCACCTTGGAAATTTTATGGTGATCCTCCTCTTCATTGAGTTCCTCTTCATCAAGCCTTATAATGTCAGCAGCACACTTTGCAATCAGTTCTCGAATGTACCAACTTCGTTGCATTTCATACTGTTCTTCTTCTTGTCTTATTTCGTCCCACTCCGTCCATTTGCGGGGTCGTTTGTCATGTATAATGAGTTCTTCTAGTTCATCGTGAATATCTATGGACGAAGAGGTAGGAGATACTGTTGTTGGCGCTGCTTGCACCTTGTCATTGGAAGTAAGACCGGGTTCACTCGGATTGCCTGTTGACATCAGTTTTGAACTGGGTTCTGACTGATGGCCTGATTGTAAGGATGTACCTGAGGTAACATCATCAGGACTTCGATCCCCTCCTTGGTCAGTATCCCTTGGAGATAAACCTCAGGATGTTGTGTGTAGCTTGACCGGGCTAGATAGGTTGGCTTGGTTTTGGTTTGGGTTGGGGGCAGGTGGCTGTTGGTTGATTGAGGATTCGGGTTGGTCCGGCTGCGAGATGTGGCTGGTGGAAGCACCTTGCTCAAGTGTCTGTGGCCGCTTGTTCTCCCCCTCATGAGGTTCTGAATCGTCGGGATCCTCATGTGAACGTTTGAGGCCACGGGGACTGTCACGGCAAGTGTTGTTGGTTTCAGGAGCATAGAGAAGGGCATGAAGAATGGCTCATTGGTAAGGGGTAAGGTCAGCTTCATCAATGGCTAGAAGTTTTGCTAGCATAGCAGATGTTAAGGCATCGAAGGATATGGTGAGTAGGTCAAGACGAGGTGTGGTTGGGATTGGGGATGATACTAGTTGTGTATAATGGGTTCCCCGAGAAGGTGAAGGGGTAGGTAAACTGATGGGTATGAGAGAGTATGGGCTCAGGTGTAGATTGAGGTGCACGTTGCTCAGTCCGAACCGTCGGGGTGTTCTTAAGTTCCTGTGCAAAAGCGGTCATTGCGTCTTGCACCCATGGTTTGATGGTGGAATCCATGAAACGGTTCAGAAGAGTGGTAATGTCTTCAAAGGTTGGAGTACCAGTTATAGGGGTTGTAACTGTTGTCACAACATCAGTGAAGAGAGCTGATGTGTCGCCTACGTTTAATGTCTAAGTCATTTGTTACGTAGCAAGACTTCTGACCGTCATTGTTTGCAATCTGGTCATTGCATTCAGGGTGTGTGCATCTGTCTGTGCAGTGAATAGTGTAGGTGTCCTAGAAAAATCAAAAAATGTGGATAATGTGACACCTAGACTTGATGTGATTGGAAGAGGGGTTGTGGTCTCGAGCGGTGGACCACTAGATCTCTCAACTCATTCAGAAGGAATCAGAGAGGTGGGTAGTTCTCGGGTTTTTGAAATTACAGTCTGTTGGGAGGCTGCAGAGTGGGTGGGAGATGGTTGTGCGTGCGCAGTTGAACCAGATGCTGCGACTTCTACCCGGGAACCGAAAAGATCGGCTCCTGAACTTAAGGGCTCGGATCGGCTTATCTGAATGAAGGGTTGGCAGTCGGCGGAGATATCCATATCTGCCTCATCAATCAAGCTCCTTTTGACGAGTTGCCTTTTCTTAGGCTTGGAGGATGAGGAAGAAAAGGGTGATATTGCGATCCCCGAAAGTGAAAGCTCAAATAACACTGTAAGTATTTCTCTATCTCCCTGTTCCTGCTTAAATCAAAGTCAGTCCCTACAAGATAAGAATGACATTATTAAAGAACTAAGGGAGAGATTAGACAATAACTATAGAGCATTAGTTAAGTGTCAAGACCAGAAAATCTCATTTAGCATTCAATTAGAAAATGAAAAGGAGATTGTTAAAAGGTTGACTCTGGAAACAGAAGAGCTAACGCTCAAGACAGCTGATCTAACCTTTAGATTGTAAGAAACGGAGGCAGAACGAAACACAGAAAAGGCTAATAAAGATTTTCTTAATAATCAAAAAGTATCCTCTATCGCAAAATCAAAGATCTTGAGGATTTGATTGATGAGAGAGGACAAACTGAGCAAACCATTTTTCTCAATCAAATTAGTGACGAGAGGTATTACAATCCCAAAGCCGGACTTGGGATTTCTAATCCATGTAATTTAAAGAAAGTTGACTGCCTTCAACTTTATGACTTCAAATACATGATCCCAGAGTTGTTTCAGAAAATGCAATATACTGGTGAAGAAGAATGTGCTCAAGAAGAAGAAGAAAAGAGAAATAATCCAAGAACTGAAATTTCCTTTAGCTATTCTGTTTTAAATGAGAGCTATGAAACTAAAGAACAACAATTTTCAACTGATGAGTGTTTGAGTCTTTATCCTCCAAAAAAAACCGAGACAAACCAGGAAACCTCCTCTCCAATCACTCAAAAGATTGGTATCACGAAGTTTGGAGGTGAACCCTGTATTTTTCCAATGCACCAGAAATTTCTAGACTTACAAAAGTCTTTAGAAACTCAAAGAAAAGTTTTTGAAAAACAAAGAGACAGTTTTGAAGAGGAAAGAAAAGGTTTTCAAAGCAACTGGGATAGACTATTGAGTGAATTTAATCTGTTGAGCGAACAATTTCATTCACTCAAAGCTTCCCAGTCCACAAGTGTTTCTGCACAAATAATTACTCACACTACTCTAAACAAAACTAAAGTTTTGAAAGAGCCAGTCACTCACTCCCCATCTCCTTTGGTCACAGGACACGAAGTGAAAAGGAGATGGGAGAAGAGAGAAGAATAGAAGGAAAAGAGAAAGGAGATAGTTGAAGGAAAGAAGAAAGTTTTTGAAGAAAACAAGTCTCGCTCTAATTCTAGTTCTCTTTTCTATTCCAAAAAACCTTGTAGATCTGCCTCAATCAAACAATCCTGTAGTAATTCAATCTTGAGTCCCAAGCTAAATGCATCTGTGTCAACTTTTGAACAACGTTCTTTTAAATCTCGAGATCAAGATCTCGAGGTTTAGAGTAGGTTTTACGCTGCTCTCCTTCTCGAGGGAGAGCAGCGACCATGTTCACGGTATACCAAATTTGGTTTTCATCTCATATCTTTCTATCTGCTTCTTATCTGCTATGGTTGTGAGTTTGTTAAAGAATCTGGAACATCAAGTGGTATCAGAGCCGAGGCATGAGAAAAGGTTGAATTTATCTACGATTTTTTGAATCTAACGAAGAACTGCTCTGCTTTTCTTCTGTTTTTCTTTGATATAGAGATTTGCTCCTGTTATCTTGTTTCTGAACGAAAATCTGTAAAATTTATACTGTTGGAATCACCTTTTCAAAATGACTCTACAGCATATCTTCGTTTTCGATTTCTGCAATTTTTAAAATTCGAAGATCCGTACATTGAGATCTCAGATTCTATTTTTACATGGCTGCAGAAATGATTTCGATTTGAAACTGATACAGGAAGAATCTCGACCTTCAGGGCTATTCGAAACAGTTTTCAGATTTTCAAAATTCGAAGTTTTCATTTTGCAGGATCTCGACATTTTGAGGATTTCGAAATTTGGGATTTCGAAATTTAGGATCTCGATATTTTGGGATTTCGATGTTTAAGATTTCGACATTCTGAAAGATTTCAAGATTTTTGAAATTTCTCGTTGTTTTGAATCTTTCAAAGTTTGCAGTTTCTTGAAACTCATAATTTTTCGAAGCTTGACATTCTTCGCAGTTCATCGAAGCTTTACATTATAGGATTTTTGAATTATTCCCTGTTTATCAAAGTTTCTAGAAGTTTTTCGATATTCTTATATTTTTCAAACAACAAGTTTTCGATATTATGAGGTTTTCGAAACTCCAAAGTTTTCGATGTTCCAATTCTGCCGCACATTCATTCCAAATAGTCAAAAAGACTACATTGTGGAGGAGACAAAGGTCAGATACTCTCGTACTGAATATGAACCTTGTGCGCCCCTGGAAATCATCAGAACTATCATTCTAGAGGCGCTATCGGACTTCATTCAAGCTGATCAAGAGCAACTTCATAAATGCAAGGTTTACAAGCAAGCCCAAGGAAGTTGAGCTACACTGAAAAAGAGGAGCAACTCAATAGATTTAATCTACGCTCTCCTCAACCTTGCTGAACAAGCACAAAGACAAAGATATCTGCATTGCAATGCTGATTCAACACGATTGAACACCAAGGGGGACATTGTTAGGAATATTTTATGGTGTCCAATCTAATTAAATATTTTTGTATTTGTGTAGTTATTAGTTAAACATGTAATATGGGCCACAAATGTATATCAGCCCGTTAGCTTCTTTGTAACCCATAAGTTAGTCATCCTCTCATATAAAAGGAGGCTAGCTTATGGAAACCTGTTGAAGATAATTCTATTGTGAATCAAGTCTGTCAGTTTTGTCTGTAATAGTCTAGTTTACTATTTCCATTATGCATTGATATACTGTATCTCTTAGAATAGTATTTAATATGGGCCAAGTGTTAGGCCCATACTAAAGGCTAACAGCCTGTTGGGAATATTTTATGGTGTTCAATCTAGTTAGTTATCTTTGTATTTGTGTAGTTATTAATTAATCGTGTAATACGGGCCACAAATGTGTATCAGCCCGTGGGCTTCCTTGTAACCCGTAAGTTAGCCAACTTCTCCTATAAAAGGAGGCTAACTTACGGAAACCAAAAACAATCGTGAGAGGCTTAGAAACGCAGAGGCGTAAAGATAGAGAGAGTAGGGTTGCCGCTGCTCTCCTTCTCCAGGGAGAGCAGCGGACAGTTCATACGGTATATCAGATTCGCGTTCAATTTTGTCGATTTCTTTCTATCTGCTTCTTTATCACTGTTATGGTTGTATGATTGTTAGAATTTTGGGACTAACAATTGGTATCAGAGCCGATCGAAAACGATCAGAAGAACTCCTGAAGAATACTCTGTTTTTGTTAACGTAGTTCATTGTGTCGATTTTTTGCTCTGTAATTTTGTTTCTTGTTCAAAAGTTGTAAAAGTTACACCTTTGGAATCGCCTTTTCAAAGCGATCAAAGGGTATACTTCAGTTTGTGTTTTACGCAATTTTTGATTTCGAGATATCCCGAGCTAGGCATCTCGACATCCTAGTTCTTCACAGGTTCTGCTACGTTTTTCGAGCTGAAAACTTTACCAGAAGATCTCGACATTCAACTCTACAGGAAACTATCTTCAGATTTTGATTATCTGATTTTTACAGGTTGAAAGATTTCGACATTGAGGATTTCGACATCTAGGATTTCGAAATCTTGATTTCGAGAAAAGGTTTCGACATCTGGTCTCGACATTTGACTCATCGGATTAAGATTTCGAGATATTAACTTCTCGACATTTCAAATCTCGAGATCAGCATCTCGAAATTTGAAATCTCGAGATCCTTAATCTCGACACAATCTCGACCTCAAATCTCGAAACCGGGCCTCCTTTATCGAAATCTCAGATCTCGATATTCAGATCTCGACATCTGATTTTTCGACTTTCTGCCTCTGAAAATCTTTTGATCAATTATCTCGAACGGTCAGTTTTATACAGCAATGGCCTCAGAATTCAATGCGCAAGGGAACAGCAGTACTCCTCCCAGTCTCAGGAAAGGAGAATATCAAATGTGGAGGAATCGATTCCTTAATTTCTTTGAGCACAAAGAGAACTCCGCTGCGATGCTTGAATCGTTGCTTGAAGGACCAGCTGAACTCATGAATTCAGTTGGTGGTGATCCAGAGAACAACCCTCCTATTCTTCCAGAAATAAGAAGGAAAGTGGCATCTGAATATACGGAAGCTGACAGACTCAGGCTTCGAGGGGATCTCATGGCCAAAACGTACCTCCTTCAAGCAATCCCTAACGAAGTATACGTTCTCATCGATAGCATGCAAACAGCTAAGGAAATGTGGGATGAGATAGAGAAACTGCTCCAAGGCACAAGCATTAGCCTTAAGACCAAGAAGACTACAATTCTTATTGCTTATGACTCCTTCAAAGCAGGCCCGGGAGAACCTTTGAACGAGACTTACAACAGACTCGTCCAACTAGTCAATGAACTTAGAAAAATCAAAATATTCAGGTCCAACTTGGAACTGAATATTAGATTTCTATCCAGCCTGCATCCTGCATGGGAAAAGACAGTGAAGGATGTTAGATCTCGCATTGACTTGGATGAAATTGACCTCTGCACTCTATATGAACATCTGAAGCAATTTGTCAATGAGGTTGCTTGTGCTGAGGATCATCACACCACAAATCCCCTAGCTCTTGTAATGGAAGCTCAGTCCAGAAGGACAACCACACCACTGAAGAAGAAAAAGAAGAAGGTGGTGGTTGAATCAGACGATGATGAAAGTGATGATGACAAATCTGATCTGGAGGCTGAGCTTGCAGACTTACAGAAGAAAATGGCACTGCTTGCCAAGAGATTTGCAAAGAAGAACAGCTCCTCCAACAAGCTGAGAACCTCCTCATCTAACTACAAACAGAAGAACCATGAACAAGGATCTTCTAGAAAGGCGCCATCAGCTGAAGATGCTCCAAAATGCTACAATTGTGGAAAGGCTGGACATGTCATCAAAGACTGCCGCCTCCCAAAGAAGAAGGATGTTAATTTCTACAAGCAGAAGATGCTGTGGAATAAGCAGAAAATGCTGATGGTGCAGAAAGAAGAAGAAACTTCTGCAATGATTGCTGAGAATGATAACTGGGCAGAAGATTCTTCTGATGATGAGGAGGAAGAAGAAAACTATGCCCTGATGGCACGAGTGGAGGAAGATGAAAGAAAGGGTGATGCTGCGATCCCCGAAAGTGAATGCTCAACAAGCTCTGTAAGTACCACTCATACTCCTTTAAATAACCAAATTCAGTCCTTACTTGAGAAGGACAATCTAATTAAAGAACTAAAGGAGAGACTAGACAATAATCACAGGGTACTGAAACAGAATCTAGACCAAAAGTCTTCTTTAAGTGTTCAACTTGAAATTGCGAAAGATCAGGTCAAAAAGGTGTCCTCAGATTTTGAAAGTTTTGAACTTAAGATAGCTGAATTGACTAGGAAATTTGAGGATAGTGAACGGGAAAAAAGCACAGCAAAGGCTGAATGCGATTTTTTGCATAATAAGAGAAGAACACTTTTAAACAAAGTAAAAGAACTAGAGGATCTAGCTGCTAAAAGAGGTCAGTCTGAACAGACAATTTTTCTTAATCGAATAAAGGATGACCGATTTTACAATCCTAGAATAGGACTGGGCATAAAAAACCCATTCAATCTAAAGAAAGTTAACTGTCTTCAAATCTATAACAAAGATTACATGGGACTAGGGTTTGGCGAGAAAATGTATTTTTGAAGTGATGAAGAAAACGCTGAAGCAGAAGAAGAAAAGAGAAAGAACCCAAAATCTGCGATTTCTTGTGATTATCCCTCTGTTAATGAAAAACAACTTTCACAAGAAAAATCTACTTCCTGCTTTAGTGAATGTCTTGACCCTTATGCAAAAGATATTCCACACATAGGACATCCTCTAGATCCACCCCCAAGAGTAGGTATTTCTAAAACTGGAGAGGAGCCTTGTATTTTTCCTATGACTCAAAAACTCAAAAACCTTCAGAAAACTCTTGATAACGAGAGAGAGAGATTTGAAACTGAAAAGAGAGGTTTTGAGAGCAACTGGCAGGAACTTCTTAAAAAGTTCAATGAATTAAGTGAGCAGTATCATGCTAAAACAACCTCTTCTACTTCTAAGTTTGACAGCTCACACATCTCACCTGAGAAAACCAATTTTTTAAAAGGTTCGTCTGCTCATCTCTCTTCTCCTTTGTTTACAGGAAATGAAGTGAAGAAGGAAGGATAAGAGAAGAGTGAGTGGAGGAAAGAGAGGAAGGAAATCGCAGAAGGCAAAAAGAAAGTTTTTGAGAATAGTGCCAGTCCTAGATCTAGTTCTATTTTTTATTCTAAAGTTAATTGTAATTCTGTCTCTGAGAAACAAACTTCTAGTAGTTCAGTCTTGAGTCCCAAGCTGAATATTTCTGAGCTTCTTCTAGACATCGTTCTATTCATAATTCAAGTATTGCTTATGGATATTCTGTTCCAGACCCCCATAATTATGAATGTGATGTGAATGTTGTTAAAGCAAAGCCTCACAGAAAGCTCAAACCAGAAAGAGAAACCAAGAAAAGAACTTCTAAGGGAACATTTTGTATTCCTGATATGAAATATGCTCTTCGAGTTCATTCAAGGAAACATCTTAATCGGCTTTCTAAAGAGGAGATTTTCAAAACCAAACTTAAGAAACAACCATTCAATCACAAAGCGCATGTCTACTCTCCTCCCAAAGCTAAAACTAAAAGGTGGGTCCCCAAGATAAGACCCACCAAAACTGAAACGAAAAGGTGGGTCCCCAAGGTGAGACCTACCAAACTTGAAACGAATAGGTGGGTCCCCAATCGCGGACCCACCAAAACTGAAACAGAAAGGTGGGTCCCCAAATTCAGACCCACCAGAACTAAAACGGAAAGGTGGGTTCACAACATCAGACCCACCAAAATGGAAACCGCTAAGTGGGCTCCAAAAACCAGACCCACTGCAAAAGCAGATCTAGCTATTGGAGAGCTCACAAGAGAAAGATCTTTTGTTGAAAGAGCTGCTGACCTTGGATCACAGCTAAAAGCAATATTTAGAAAGGTGTTTTTTGATAATAAGGAAGGACCCACTCCAAGATGGGTACCTAAACCTGTTTGATTGTTTTGCAGGACGGTCATGTGTGGCACTTAGACTCAGGATGCTCAACCCACATGACCGGAATAAAACACCTATTGAGCAACTACACCAACTGCTACGGAGGAAATGTCAGATTCGGGAACGACGCCTCATCTCCTATTCTTGGGTATGGGGACGTCATCTGTGCCAGTGTCACTATAAAAGATGTGTCATTTGTCAAAGGGCTCAAACACAACTTACTGAGCATAGGGCAATTCTGTGACAGCGGGATGGAAGTGAGGTTCTTTGCAAAACAATGTTGTGTTCTTGACAGCACAGGAAATACATTATTAACGTGTTACAGAACATCAAACATGTACACTATTGATCTGAAAAGCATCCAATCCACCACTTCCATCTGTCTGCTGTCCAAATCTTCAACTGAACAGAACAACCTATGGCACAGACGTCTCTCCCATTTGAACTTCAAACATCTATCAACCTTGTCCTCCAAGAAACTTGTCAAGGGGCTTCCTCTGCTAAAGTCTTCCGCTGAAAATCATTGTAGTGCCTGCAAAATGGGCAAAATGATGCGAAGCTCCCACAAGTCGAAAACAGTACCATCATCTACACATCAGCTGCAGCTAATTCACATGGATCTGTGTGGACCTATGAGAGTTCAAAGCATCAACGGTCGCAAATACACTCTGGTGATCGTTGATGACTTCTCTAGGTACACAAGGACAAAATTTCTCCATTCAAAGGACGAGACTGCAGAAAACATTATGACCTTTATCAGGACCATTCAGAAACTGCTACAGCACAGTGTTCGAATTGTAAGAACTGATAATGGTACCGAGTTCAAAAACCAAACTCTCACTGAGTTCTATGAATCACTCGGTATCACTCAGCAATTTGCAGCAGCTAAAACTCCCCAACAGAATGGAGTTGTTGAGAGAAAGAATAGAACCCTAGTTGAAGCAGCACGCACCATGTTAATCCAATCCAGACTGCCTCACTTCATGTGGGTAGAGGCAATCAATACTGCGTGCTTCACTCAGAACAGAACATCCATCCATAAACGCTTCGACAAGACTCCGTATGAAATCCTCTTCAACAGAACTCCCGACATCTCTTTCTTCAAGGTTTTTGGCTGCAAGTGCTTCATACTAAATGATCGGACAGAGAGAAGTAAGCTGGACCCTAAAGCCAGAGAAGGCGTGTTTATTGGCTACTCACTGCAGTCCAAAGCTTACAGAGTCTATCTCAGAGACAAGCGCACTGTCATCGAGTGTAAATGTTACATTCTATGAAATGGCAGACTTCGCGATCGAACATCTACAGACTGATCCATCACATGCTGTACCAGTAGCTTCTGATAAAGCTGAACCAAACACCGAACACGAAGATGTGATTCTCGATTCTCTCTTCAGAAACTTCTACGAGAACTCACAACATCCACCTCCACCATGCACTCCAGTTTCAACATCAACTCCAATAGCAGAGATTCCGCTCCTCACAGGTCCAGACGATGTACCATCCACACCCTCAACCCCTCAATCCAATCTCAGAGGTGTGGATGATCACGACTTTGTTACAAGTCCAGAATCAACTCCATTGCACAACAAAGTTGCTCCAGAGCCCTCAAACTCCTATCAGGACTCGGATCAACCAATCATTACGCCAACTCCTCTAGCTCATGAGAGGAAATGGACGAGAGCACATCCAGTTGATCAGATAATAGGTGATCCGAGTCAAGGTGTGCGCACAAGATCCGCAACGATGAATGAATGCCACTTCGCGTGCTTCCTAAGCCAGTCAGAACCATCAAAGGTCTCCGATGCACTACTTGATCCAGATTGGGTGATTGCGATGCAAGATGAACTCAATCAGTTTGACAGACTGGATGTATGGTCACTGGTACCCAAGCCTCAGAGAAAGACTATCATTGGCACGAAGTGGGTATTCAAAAATAAAAGAGATGAAGAAGGAACAGTTGTAAGGAACAAGGCAAGGCTGGTCGCAAAGGGATATAATCAACAGGAAGGCATAGACTACGATGAAACGTTTGCGCCCGTAGCTAGAATTGAAGCAATCCGCCACTTTCTTGCGTACGCGGTGCACAAAAACTTCACCGTCTTTCAGATGGATATGAAAACAGCTTTTCTAAATGGGACTTTAGAAGAAGAAGTATATGTTGCTCAACCCGAAGGATTTGTAGATCCAAAATTCCCAGACCACGTATAGAAGCTCAAGAAAGCTCTCTATGGGTTGAAACAGGCACCCAGAGCTTGGTACGATGCCTTGACCGAATTTTTGATTGATTCAGGTTTCTCAAAAGGAAAGATTGATACTACTCTGTTTATCAAGCGATAGAAATCTGACATCATTCTGATTCAGATCTATGTTGATGACATCATCTTTGCCTCTTCAAATCCGCGCCTATGCCAACATTTTGAGAAACTGATGAAAACCAAGTTCGAGATGAGCATGATGGGTGAACTTAACTTCTTCTTAGCCCTGCAAGTAAGACAACTCTATGATGGCATTTTCATCAATCAGTCCAAATACATTCTGGATATGCTAAAGAGATTCAACATTGAAGGCAAATCTTCCATGACGACCCCTATGTCCCCAAACAATAAACTGGACTCAGACCCCTCCGAGAAGCCAGTTGATGCTACGAATTACAGGGCCATCATTGGATCTTTGCTATATCTCACGTCAAGCAGGCCTGACATTGTCTTCTCCACATGCTTATGTGCTCGCTTTCAAGCCAATCCGAAGGAATCTCATCTGACCGCCGTACGACGAATTTTAAGATACCTCAAAGGCACGGTGAATCTAGACCTTTGGTATCTCAAGCATTCAGGCTTTGATCTAGTCGGATACTCGGACGCTGATTTTGCTGGTTGCCGGATGGACCGCAAAAGTACATCGGGAGCCGTCCAATTCTTGGGCGAGAAGCTAGTCTACTGGTCTTCCAAAAAGCAAAACTGTGTGTCAACATCTACAGCTGAGGCCGAATACGTCGCAGCTGCTAGTTGTTGTTCACAAATATTATGGATGAAGACTCAGCTCTAGGACTACGGTTACACATTCCGCCATATCCCGATCTACAGTGACTCTCAAAGCGCCATCGCCATCACAAGCAATCCGGTTCACCACTCCCGCACCAAACACATTGATCTGCGCTATCATTTCATCAAGGATATGATCACGTGGAGAAAGGAGACATAGATATGTACTTTGTAAGCTCAGAGCTTCAACTGACTGACTTGTTTACTAAGGAATTGGATGAAAAAAGATTCCAGTTCCTGGTCTCCAAGTTGGGCATGTTGAACCTCGAGCCTGTTTAATTTTTGTCTCCACTGGTCTGCAAGGTGTGTGTGTGTGTGGGACTTGTAAAAAGAGTGTGTGAGTGTGATCTGTAAATAGTGTGTGTGCGTTGCATGTGTTGAGGGGGAGAAAATCAGAAAAAGAACAAAAAAATAGTGTGTGTGCGTTGCATGTGTTGAGGGGGAGAAAATCAGAAAAAGAACAAAAAAATAGTGTGTGTGCGTTGCATGTGTGCGTTTTTTTTCTAGTGTCCAAAAAGAGAGGGAGAAGATTAATATTCGCTTGGGCCAAACTCCTTTTCAAAAGCCATTTCAAGCCCAGATTTCCGTCTTCGGCCCAAAATTTCAAAAAGCCCTTTTTCGCGTATAAAAGGTTCTCGAGAAACCTGAGACATTTCATTCTCACACTTTCCGTCCCAACTTAACAAAGATCTCGAAACCTTTCTCTCTCAAGCCATTCTCCCTCTTCTCGCCTCTCAAGCTAAGGTAGTCCATCGTTTTCATCGACTTCATCCTCGTTTTCGAAAACAAAAATCTAAAGAAGCACTCAATTCTGTTTTGAGAAATCTCGCTCACGAACATCTGATGAACTCGCAACAGCGTTTTTTTTGTATATCTGTGTTTCTGTTATTGCAGGTAGCTTCGTCGTTATCATCGAAAGGCGATTCATCTCGATATCTCCAGTTTTAAACCTCAGGATCTCGCTCTCGTCGTTTGATCTTCGTGACGAGATCTCGAGATTTAAAACTCGAGATCGAGATCTCGAGATTGAGATCTCGAGATTTAAAACTCGAGATTGAGATCTCGAGTTTTAAAACTCGAGATTGAGATCTCGAGATTTAAAACTCGAGATTGAGATCTCGAGATTTAAACTCGAGATTGATATCTCGAGATTTAAATCTCGAGATACGGTTTTTCGAGCTTTTGCCTTAGTCGATTTTAACCACCACCTGCACTCCACTTTTCAGAACCAAACCAAACAGTTCATCTAATTTCAGGAAACCACAAAAATAAAAATGGACTTTTGCACTGACCCATGTTTTCCTCAGCTCACTATGGCAGGTACACAAAAGAGCATAACATTGACGACGCCATCTACCCACAAGATAGGTGGGTCAAGGTGCTGGACAACAACTTCCAGCTGGATCTGACTGTTTTCAAGTGTCAGGATCCAGTCATCCCCGGGATTCTGAATCGCCATTATCTCTGGACCACCTTCCACAAATCAAAGTCGGTGCCAGAAATCTACCTCCAACCATTTTGGGGACATATGCGCACCAAGTCAACAAAAGACCGCACCAAAATCCTCACAAAGCTCAACAACATGAGGATTGTCCTGACTCCAGCAACTCTACGCTCTACACTGGCGCTCCCCGCACATGACAACTACGATTCTCTTCCACCTATTCTAGATCTTCTCAAAGATGTCGCGGCTCTGGGTTATGCCTCTCTATTACCAAAACTGTCGAACTTCAATGGAGCATACCTTCATCGTCCCTGGAAGAGCTTATTCGGGCTAGTCAACAAGTGCCTCTTTCCAAAGCATGTCGGGCTTGACAAATGCAACAAGCAAATACTCTGCGTCTTCCACGGCATTGCATACAACAAGAAGTATGACATGGCTCAGCTCTTCTTCTCAGAGCTAATGGACCTGGTAAAAGCCAAAGAGAAAAACAGGTCAGGCACCATTCCATACGCCAGGTGGTTGGGGCTGATCATCCATGACTGCATGACAGCAAACACATCCATTCCTCGACGTACTGATGATCCACACTTCATAGCCCCAAAGCTCTAATACTTCAAAGCTTATAAGAAAGCAGCTCAGGGCCTGCGGATTCCTGATGCTCTGCTCAATCTGGCAAATCAGTCCAATCCAACCATCGTCAAATACAAGGAGAACCTTGAGAGAACAGTCCCTATGGTTCAGCAAATCCCAGCTGAACCTGCCCAGGGGACTAAGCCGAGTGTAGGTAAGGGTCCAAAGAAAGCCCCAAAGCCACAGAAGCCAGTGGCACGTCGACCCGATGAAGGAGAGTCCGATGAATCTTTCAAGAGGACTCGGACGACTGAGGGCAAACCGACGAACGCTGAGGAATCTGCTGATGACTCGCTCAGCTCGGCCCATAAAGAGGCTGACGACGAGGCTTCCGAAAGCGTGGCCAGAAGTGACAACGACGATGATGATGATGACGATGATGTTGACGATGTGGACCACACTTTTGCTCTCATCCAAAAGGGTAAGCTGCCTATTGAATCTCCTCCAAAGAAAATTACCGCTGAGGATGCAGCTCCAATCATTGCTACACGCCCCAAAGAGCTCGTCATCAAGACCGTGGAGGCCGGTCATACTATAGCAAGTGCTACCGGCATCGTCAGGGAACAACGCATCAAAGCGAAAAATGATGCTCCCCAGTCACTCAACCCAAAGAAGCGGCGCCTCGTCAAAAGAAACCTAGTTGACGAGGACGACTTGTATATCTTCGCCGATTGTCAACCCTTCATTAATATAAGCCGAGCTGAATCCTTAAGTGCAGGAGTCGATCTTTTCGGTCTCCAAGTAGAAGCCGCAGCATAAGGCTCGACTGCGCATGCACCACCCTCACCTAGCCACTCGTTAGCCTCCCAACAGGCTAACGTTTCAAAACAGCGGGATTCACCCACCTCTCTGGTTCCCTCCGAACCGGTTGAGCGAATTAGTGGCCAACCGTCTGAGGCCACCACCACTTCCTTAAGCACATCGAGTCTAGGTGTCACACTCCCTACATTTTCTAATTTTTCTAGGACACCTACACTATTCACCGCACATACAGGTGCACGCACCCTGGAAGCAACGACCAGAGTACCAACGATGACGGTCGGAAGCCCTGCTACGTCCACCATGACCCCATCATTGAATGCAGGCCACACATCAGCTCTCTTCACTGATGCTGTGACAACAGTTACAACCCCTGTAACTGAACACCTCACTACCGAAGACGTCACCGTTCTTATGCACCGTTTCTTGGATTCCACCATTAAGCCATGGGCGCAACAAGCATTTACAGCTTGGGCACAAGAATCCAAGACCACCCCGGCAGTGCATAGTGAACACAGCCAGCCTGAACCACACCCATCACCTTCTCACTCCAAATTTCAAACATCTCCGGTCATCTCCGCCACCTCCACCAAAGTCCATAGCCCTACCTCTTCTCGAGGAACACATGATACAAACCAAGTATCATCCCCACACCCGACCACACCTCCCATTGAACTACTTCCCCGACCCTTCGAGGTCCTGGCATCGGCCTTGCTGGATCATCTCCTTAACATACCCCACACCGACCTCACTTCCTACCAGCAAGGCGTCCTTACTGCCCTTCTCGCTGATTCGGACACCAAGGGCACCTGCCGTGAAAGTCCCCGTGGTCGCAAACGTTCACATTAGGACCCCGACGATCCGGAACCTCATGAGGGGGAGAACAAGAGGCCACAGATACTCGAGCAAGGTGCCTCTACCACTCATAGTCCCCAAACCAAACAACCTGAGACTTCCATCAGCCAACCACCACCTTCCCCTTGCCAAAACCAAGCTCATCTCTCTAGCGTGGTCGAAGTTGATGACAACATCCCGAGGCGTATCTCCCAGGGATACTGTTCGAGGAGGGGATGGAAGTCCTGGTGATGCTACTGTAAGTACATCCTCAAAATCAGGCCATCAGTCAGAACCTAGTTCTAAACTGATGTCAACTGGAAATCCAAGTGAACCCGGTTGTGCTACCCAAGAACAATCATCGCTCCAACAGAAGCAAAGATTTCCATACATTCCCCCAGGCAAGGACATCCACGACGCACCGGAAGATGCGGTGATACATGATAAATGGCCAAAACAATGGACAGAATGGGATGATCTCCGCAGTGAGGCTGAGATAGATGACATGCAGAGAAACTGGTGGCTTCGAGAACTACTGACCAAATGCTCTGAAGACATTGTCAGGCTCGAGGAAGATGAAATCAAGGAAGGGGAGAACTACAAAGAGACCCAGAGGAAGCTTGAATCTGTAGTAAGACAGACGACGGGACGACTTCCCAAGGCCGAAAAACCCTGGAAGAATGTTAGGATAAGAGCTCCCTTCCGAGAAGAAATCAGAGAGCGCATCTGGCGTAGACCGGACAAAATCAAGCCCCTGAATGAGCTAAAGCTTCGAAGTCTCACACACCTCAAAGGAAAACAAGCAGGAGGCCATCTACATATGCTGATGCATCGATCATCCGAACCTCAAAGAGCGGCACTTGAAAAAGATCTGAGATCCAGCATACATCTGGTTCACGATATCCTGGAAGTCAAGGCTGAAGATCATAATACAATCAGATTCTACTCCTATAAGCTGAGGCGCACAGACGGAAGCATATTTACTTGCCAAGAGAATGACTTCATCATGATGAAACCGGATGACATATATCAAATGTTCATGGCATATAGATACTTTCCAATCAGGAAGAGTAGAACTTACAGAGAAGGTTTTGAAGCTATCAAACGATTCATGCTCCGACAAGTCCGAGTTCATTCCACCCACGACCTGCAGATGGCTATAGAAAACAACTTGTCAAAGACAAATCTTGCACAGCCACGTCTTCAAGGTCCAGAGATCAATGACTTCCCAGCTTACCACATATTCTTCAGTCCACCAGCAGTCACGTATCTGAATCACAAAAATGAAAAACGCTTAATGATGGTCAATGAAATTGCAAAGTACTGTGATGGAACTCTGAAGATCATCAAAGAGCAGCTGCTGAAGCTAAAAGAAAAACTGGATAAAAAGCTTGCAGACGCATCGTCATACACTCAGAAGGAGCACGCAACATTGACAACCATCCTAAAGGCAATTGACGATCGCCTTGACAAGAGGAACATCCTTAGGCAATACGAGCATGCTCTTAACATCAGAAAACATTACTACCAAGCTCAGAAGGAGGAGAAGACAACACTTGATCACAAAGGGGGAGATTGTTGAAGATAATTCTATTGTGAATCAAGTCTGTCAGTTTTGTCTGTAATAGTCTAGTTTACTATTTCCATTATGCATTGATATATTGTATCTCTTAGAATAGTATTTAATATGGGCCAAGTGTTAGGCCCATAATAAAGGCTAAAAGCCTTATTCGCCTACCTGAATCTCGCTTATAAAAAGGGAGCCGAGGATTCAGGATTAGGTTAACTTTCGTACTTGTTCATTATAGCCTTACCCACATATCTTTCTGTGTACGAGTTCACGGTATATCAAAGAGGGTTTTACATCGATTCATCTGTCTTCATCTTTACGTTTAATCTTCTTTGTTAGACTGCTATTCATTGCTGTTACAGAAACAGGGACTATCAAAGCCCTAAGGTATCGAGAGAGTGCAAGAGGCGAGATAGAGAGTAGGTTTTACGATGCTCTCCTTCTCGAGGGAGAGCAGCAGCCATGTTCACGGTATACCAGATTTGGTTTTCATCTCATATCTTTCTATCTGCTTCTTCTTATCTGCTATGGTTGTTTGTTTGTTAAAGAATCTAGAACATCAGTAATCATATTTTGGGACTGTAAACAACAGACGATACTTCGAATTTCATAAAATTACTGAAATTTTCAAAAATAAACTGACCTTTAACAACACAACGACAGGCCAGAACAGTAGACGGCGAGTCGGCACGGTCGACGGCGAGCGCGTTGTAGAAGACAACGGCAAGCCGGAGAGCAGTCGACGGCTGCTACGGCGGCTACGGCTTCGATGGGTACAGCAGCCGGAGAGCAGTCAACGGGTACCGCCGGTGTCCAATCCGATCGGTGGCTGCTGCGGCTTCGACGGGTACAACGGCCGGAAATTAGTCGACGAGTACGGTACAACTGCGTGCTCACCTCCAGTGATATATCGTAGATGATAGAACGAAGTGGCTTGGGCGCAGCGTGGGGTACATAGCTAGGGTTGCGTAACAATTGGAGGCACTTCTAAGTGTAAGAGCCGCACACCCATTTAAAATTTTACCTACTAGAAGCGCTTTTTATTAGGAAGCACCGCACGCCCGTTTGATTTTCTTAGTCAAATACCTATTAGAGCGGCTTGTTATTAAGAAGCGTCGTACGGCTGCGGATTTAAAAAAGAAGTTCCGAAAATTAAATTGGAGGTGTTTTTCTTTAAGAAGCGCCGCACGTGTCCCTGAAAAATAAAAAATAAACAATTTCTCCTAACAGAGGTGCTTGTACTGAAAAGCGCCTCCGATGAAGCGCCTCTGTTTGGAATTTTTCTACTAGTGCATAATTGCAGTTTATGTTGATGATTTAAACATTATTGGAACTTCCGATGAAATTGAAAATACTGCAAAATATCTTATGAAAGAATTTATTGAAATGAAAGATCTCGGGAGAACCAAATTTTGTCTCGGACTTCAAATTGAGCATTTGAAGAATGAATTTTTCATCCAAAATTCCAATTACACCAAGAAAGTTTTGAAGAGATTCTATACGTATAAAGCTCATCCTTTGACTTCACCAATGGTGGTTCGATCTCTCAACATTCACGACAATCCATTCCGTCCCCGAGAACACAACGAAGAAATACTCGGTCCTGAAGTACCATATCTGAGTGCTATTGGAGTTTTAATGTATTTAGCTTATAATACTAGACCAGATATTACATATTCTTTAAACTTATTAGCTAGGTACAATTCATGCACAACAAGGCGTCATTGGAACGGAATCAAGCAAATATTCTGTTATCTCTGTGGTACAGTTGATCTTGGTCTATTCTACCACAAAGATGCAAAAGCCACTTTAATCGGATATGCAGACGTTAGATACTTATCATATCCTCAAAAGGCAAAATCACAAACTGGATACGTATTTACTTATGGTAATACCGCAATCTCATAGAGATCTATGAAGCAGACATTGACACCTACATCATCAAATCATTCTGAGTTAATTGCACTATATGAAAACAGAAGAGAATGTGTGTGGCTGTGAACTTGTGATATATGATTCAACACATCCAAAATGAATGCGGTAAGAAGCCTATTACTTGTCATCTTACTGTGATCTATGAAGACAATACTGCATGCATAACTCAGATTAAAGAAGGCTACATCAAAGGAGACAAAACAAAGCATATAGCACCAAAATTCTTCTCTACTCATGATCTGGAGAAAGAAGGGATGATCAACATTCATCAAATCAGATCCAGTGAAAATCCGGCTGATCTCTTCACCAAATCTTTACCCCAGAAGAAGTTCATAGAACTCGTACAGAAAATCGGCATGCACCGCCTTCAAAATTTATGTTAATTTCAGGGGGTATTTGAATACACTGCACTCTTTTTCCCTTCATCATGTTTTTATCCGACTGGGTCTTTCCAGATAAAGTTTTTAACGAGATAGTACACCCAAATACAACAACATTTTATGTCGCAATTTTTACCCCTTAATTTTCACACTCATTTTTTACAATTAGTTTTTAACACAAATCAGGCTCCTCATCAAACACAAATCCTTGTAATCACACATATGGCTACATTCAATACTGTCAGCAAATCATGTAGAATCATTCTTAGATGATTCATCCCAAGCTTGGCTAGTATAAATAGGGCTTGTTCAATCTCTTGTAAAGTAACTCAGAAATTTTTTCATATTAAGAAGAAGTAATTCAGAGGTTTATATATATATATATATATATATAATAAATTTAGCCTTCATCTTCTTCATTTCACAATACATATTTATTTGTTGACATGATTTTGTAATTTATTTATTCAGATCACTTCTTTGTAGTTTATAAAGTGAATTTATTTAGTTTTTATTAAAATGGCTAAACTAAATATTCCTTTTTAGTTAATTAAGTGAACATGTATTTAACTAATGTTAGGAGGGGTGGCACTGAGGGGCCAGTTGGTGTAAGGGCCATAGGCCCCAAGAAATAGAATTAAATTTTAGATCGAGTATTTACTCCTTTCTTTAATGATGAGTAGGCTTATTTGTAGGCTTAATATTTGCTCCCCTTCAGCCCTTTTTGGAATTTAGAAGAAACACATTATTAGTTGTATAGAAGAAACATCAATTTTAAATTATTCAAAAATAAAAATTTGGGTCTTACCGATTTCCTAAGAGCCTTACGGTTAATCTTCCAATTTCATAAGTACAAAACTCCTTCAGAGTAGAATGCAGAGAAAGTGTCCAACTAGAACTCCAAGCCTCTCAGACTCTCAGTAAGCTTTTCTATCTCTACCTCTTTTTTTGTACCTATTTTGCCTTTTATTAATTATAATTGTTGAACATATATATGATAATGTCAATGTGTTTTTTCTTGTACCGTCATGTGTTTTAACTTTTCTTATTAAAAACTATTGTATGAAATTGTTAATGTGTTTTAATTGTTTTTATAGCTTCACTAACTAATTGTTATGTTACATTTATTTTTGAATTGTTGCTCATGGAGTATATGGATCTAGACCCTAGGACCCACATACTCAGAAGAATAACAGGCACAACTGTCACTCAGTGGGACCTCCATCGGCCAGATGACCCTCCATCGGCCAGAAAGACATCAACTCAGAACATGATCCAGAAGTCAGGAGAACTGGGTGTCTCCGTCGGTCGGGTCTCTGTCGGCCGTGGCTCCGTCAGCCAGACCCCCATCGGCCACAGAGAGCTCACAGAACCGGATTTCATACTTAGTCATTTCTACATACTTTGTACTCGGCCCAGTAGTGGCCCCATTGTAAATGGGCCTCCCATGCCCAAGACTTGGGAGCCCAACCCGCATTTCCTTTATAAATACTCCCCTTGGGAGTAGTTGTAGGGGTTGACAAAATTCATTTATTGCAGAACTTATGGCACTTCTCTCTCTAGCTCTCACATCTGTCTAGAATATATACTCTATCATTTGGTGCTTTCATTGAGAGCTAAAACAATCAAGTTAGCATCCTTCGTCGCTACCAAGCACAAGCTAACTGAAGATGGGAAGAGCAAGGTCAAACCGCAACCTCATCGACAAGATGATCCCCGAGGCTCAGGAGGGTCGTGAGCGCTCTAGTGATGCTACGGCCGAGAAGGCAGCGGAAGAGAAAATCTTCCAAGAGACAATCGACCCCGCAACTGATCTCCGCATTCAGCTCAACGGCAACGCTCAAGACGCCCATATCGGCCTTGAGAAGAAATGCATGGAGAAGGGAGACCATGCATCGGGGCAACAGACTCCCGTTGTTAACCCCCGGCTTTAGGCCGTTGTATCGGCCATCATAGCCAGCCTGGCTCAGAATCCCACCATCCTCAGCGCTCTCATGCCTAGGACGGGGGAGAACACTACTCCACCGCCCCAGCCGTTAGTCATGAAGATAGGCAACGTCGAAGGGGTTGAAGTCCAGGACACGTCGTCATCCCACTCCCACCTTGCTTCCTCGCTTCGAGCTGGACCGACCCCAGCGCGTGGAAAAGCCTCAGCCTTTAATAGGTTAGGTGACACGCATCGTCGGCCAGCATCGGAGAGGATGGCGGGACAGATTGGTGAACGTGAGTTTGGCTCACCAAGAGAAAGCTTTGGGTCCGTATCCCGGACAGCGGATCGGCCCCACCTGGACAAAGGCAAAGGGAAGCTGCACGAAGGTGACGCATGCCACCAAATCAACACGGCCCACGCAGCCCGCATGCAGACACAAGGTGCCACCATGGCCGCCAAGGACCCCCGAGACGAGGTAGGTAGACTATAAGTCTAGAGAGAAGTGAGAGCTAGAGAGAGAAGTAGTATATTTGCTTTGTATTAATGAATTGTGAACCCCTACAACTACTCCCAGAGGGAGTATTTATAGGAAAGGTTAGGGCTGGGCTCCCAAGTCTTGGGCTTGGGAGGCCCATTTACAATAGGGCCACTAATGGGCCGGATACAAAGTACATAGAAAAGTGTAAGGAATAAATGTAATTAGATTTTGATGATGCTAGGTTGATTAGAATTTGAAAGTACCCCTTTAGAAATTTTGTATTAGAACTTGTCTATGTAAGTACTAGAATAGTCAACATGCCAGAAATCCTCTTGGTCTTCCTTATCAGAACTTCTACCAGAGTTGCTCCCAGAGTTGCTCTCCAGAGAAGCCATCAGAGTTGGATACCAGAGTTGGCATCAGAAGCTGCCATCAGAGTTCTGATCAGAAAACCTCATCAGACAAGCTCTTACCTAGCAGAACTCGAAGGCACTTACCAACGGTCGTTAAACTAACGGGAAATCCTCTAACAGCTAGGAACCTTTCGACGGGAACATGGTACTGTACACGCATTAAATGCTCAATTAATGCTGTACGTACGAAGATATATTTAAAGCTGATGATTGACCATGCGAGTATGTTCGCGCCCCCAAAATAGCAAGTCGAAGGTCCAACCGGTCAAGTCAACAGTACAAGCATTTAATGAAGTTGTCTTCTACACTCCAACGGGAAGACTGCTCCCAGTATATAAGATACACTCTGAAGAACTACCAGGACAACTTTGCTATAACTTTTGCTACACGAACTTGCTCAGATTATTCACTCAGAACTAAATACCTTCAAGCTTTCTTGAGATCAAAGACTCACTTACCTCAACAAGAAAAGCTCAAGTTGGAAGATATACTTTCTTATCCTTCATCCAACTAACAAGTAGCAAAGTTCATCAGTTCTTCAACACTTCGAAAACTTCATCTACACAGCCTTTGTGAAGAAGCAACGTTGGAGAAAACTGATCTTGAATCAAACACTTCTTGAAAAAGAAGGGGCGTCTCAAACTAACTGGAGTAAGTGAAGTGGTGATACTTCCAAGAGACTCAGTGAAACGAGACCAGCCATCAGGAAGCAGGACTGCATCCCGGGTGGCAACTAGGCTTGAAGAAGATGTGGAGAGCTTCTTAAGTTCTAGGGACTAAGGCGTTGTAAACTGTTGTTTTTGCAAGCTTAGTGGAACTGTGGACTAGAGGAACAAGTTGTTCCTTGAACCACTATAAAAATCCCCGGTGTCATTTACTTTACACTTTTTATTCCTGCACTTAAGAATTTGACTGTATAACTCAAAAGGTTGGACTCTGTGTTCAGCAGATCTTCCTCAAGAGTTATCAGAAAGGCATTTGCCTTAGTACTTTCTGAGGCTACCCGGACAGAAACCAATCCGCTGCCAGGTCCAGTTCTGCCATCAGAACTTGACCTTCTCTGTCACCAAAATTCGACCATCTCTGATAAGTCAGTTGTGACTTAGAGAAAAGTTTAAATTCCTGAACAGTCTATTCACCCCCCCTCTAGACTGTTCCCATTACAAACGGGACCAACAAAAAGATTAAGTATAAGACCCTATTCTGGAGGCCATCTGTGGCCGATGAGAGCACGACCGACGAGGGCGTGGCCGACGAAGACCCGGCCGACGAGGTCACCCGGCTCTTCCTGACTTCTGGATCACATTATAAGTACACTTCTTTCTGGCCGATGAGGGTCATCTGGCCGACGAGGGTCCCACCAGGTGGTCGTGGTACCTTCTGTTCTCCTGAGTATGTGGGCCCTGGGGCCCTGACCCATATACTCCCTCAGGAGTCCCCTACTCTCCAAGCTGAGATGTAGACGAAGTGAGGGAGAGTAGATTTCCTGTCTTTGACGTTTTCTGGCCGTTGTGGGACCACTATGGGCTTTTCCCTGTTTTGGCCGTTATTAGCATCCCTTGCTCTGGTTTTTTGTTTGCGCCGTTACGGGCACTCCGCGTTCTGGCCGTTGTGTGGTCTTCGCTGTGGACGAAGAGGGCCCTAGTAGTGCGGATGATGCATGTTTCCGGTTTCAAGGATGACAAGTGCCATTGCTTGGTGGAGACGATGAGCATTCTCTTGCGCGAGTGGCCGATGAAGACGATGTTTCTCCACTCCTGGTCGTTGATGATTGAACTTTGTACCCATGGTCGGGGAGATTATTGTGGTCATTCCCCGTTCGAAGACGATGAGTCTCCTTCTTCCTTCGGGTAGCCGGTGAGGGTGCTGTTTGCTTTATTTGGCCGCTGTGGCTCTCATTCTGTACCTTTGGCTGAGGAGTGATGGTATTCGCAGCTTGGTGTCCATGTTTTGAGGACGATGAGTTCCCGTCTTAACTTCTGGCTGAGAGTGTTGTATGCGCTCTCAAAGCCGTTGAGTGCACTGTGATCTTGGGTGTTGCATCTTTGGAGGGAATTCTTTCTGCTTACTTTGCTGCGGCCGATGGTGCACGATAAGGTTATGGACGTTGTGGTGCATATATGATCTGATGTTGTAGTTGTGGACTTAGTTTATTTTTGGGTTTGTTTGATTTTGTCCTGATTTTCAAAGGCCGGTGTAGTCCCCCAGTCCCCAGCTCCTCTATCTCCTCACAACACTCCTCTACTACCTGATAGTCAAGGGATTTAATGGAGGGCTCATCATCATAAGGGTAGTCACAAGAATTGTGCCGGCTATGCCAACCTTCAACAGTTGCCAAAGAAGAGGAGTTTTACTTACCTCCCTTCGTCCATTCATGGTTGGAAAAGCAAGTTCGTCTTCATATTGTTGGGCAAGGACGGCACGGAGTTTCCCTCCGTCGGCCATGACGGTAGGTTCAACCTTCATGTTGTGCTGAAGAGCAGCATCTTGGATGCCCAGGTGGCGGCATTTCTGAAAGGTGGGCCGAGGAGCGTAAAAGAGTACATAACAGAGTACAAGATGACTGCCCTCGGCTTGTTCAGGTACTTTATCTATG
The DNA here is from genome assembly GCA_945859875.1 of Cuscuta europaea. Lineage (NCBI taxonomy): Eukaryota > Viridiplantae > Streptophyta > Magnoliopsida > Solanales > Convolvulaceae > Cuscuta > Cuscuta europaea. The sequence goes on along the minus strand of CAMAPE010000054.1, from coordinate 3,949,341 downwards.
GTGACAAGGAGAGTGACATCGAGTTGTGGCTGAGGATGACTACCACTTTTGAGGAGGCCAATGGCCTGGATTTAGGTGTGCCCGCTAACGCTGATGGTAATACCCTCCCTGGTGTCTTCGTCCATATTTGCTCTTGTTTTTGCTAACTGTCTTTTGTTTTCCTTTTTGTGCAGACTTCGTAATGGATCACAGATCTGTCATGGCCCTTGCAAAAGCGAAGGCAAAGGAAGAAATGGCCGCCAAGGAGGCCGCTGCAAGCGGCATGCAGCTGAGCTCCAATGTGCCGAAGAAGCCACCCACGCAGCCGAAGAAGAAATGGCCAGTGCATGACGGCCAAAGGAAGCTGACTGAGGCTCTGGGAAGAGGTGAAAGCCCTGCAGAAGGGTGTTGATGAGGCCGATGTGGCCTATCGACAGGTGGCAGCCGACAGGGATGACGCTCTGAGAGCCAAGGATGAAGCCCTAAGAAGCCGTGATGAAGCCTTGCTCCGGGCCGAGGACGCTACGAAGGCTCAGGCTGAATCTGAGAGGGCCGCTGAGAAAGCTGTGGACGGTGCCATCGAGAAATTCCTGGCCGAAGGATGGAAGACTGAAGACTGTCGGCCCTGGTGCTACGAGGTAGTGGCAGATCGTCTTGAAGATTGGGGCCAGAACTGCCCTGCTGGCCAAGAATATTTTGCCCGGGAGATGTCTGTTTATTACGACATGGGCCAGCAGAGGATGCAACGGTTGATCTACCGGAGGCTGCACCGGGCTTTCAAAAAGTTGAAACTCACCCAGAAATGGGCTAACAAAAAACTTGAAGCTCCCGAGGCTGATGAAAGATCCGGAGGCCGAAGTGAAGCTCCTCCCTCTGAGAGGCAAGATCCGGTACTCACTTCCTCCATCGGTGAGCCTTATTGGTCTGATGATGACGCCTTAGCCGACACCGCTGTCTCCTCAGCAGCCGAGGTGGGTGGGGGTGCAAGACCGGAAGAGAGCAACGAAGTTGCTTCTGGGCAAGCCGATGCGGGGCTGGTCGCTGATGAAGTCACCCTAGAGAGCTGATCGACTGACTATTCGTCATGTAGTCTAGTAAATTAGGCAGGTGTTATAACGCCCTTTTTGTAATGTCCGTTGAGCCCCCCTGATGTAATGAATTTCCATGTGAATGAAAAATATCCGTTGCTTCCGGCTTTATAGTATGATGTCCTCGTCTTGCTTTTTCCTTTTGCTTTTGTTTTCAAGTGTTACAAAATTTTTCCAAGTGTGAAGTTGGGACTTGGATAATTGTTGTCTTTGGTTGTTCTCTGGCTGCGGCCGAAGCGGGTAGCTTAGGTGAGCATGTTTCGTCTATGAGGAACACCCCTTGCTCTTAGCAAGACTTTAGAATTTTTTCTAAGTGTTAAGACTTCAAGTGATTGAGTGTCGGCTTCGTCTTGGCATTACCCCCTCTTTTTTTCACACTTTAGAAAACTTTCTAAGTGTCAAACTAAGTAGTTGCCCTAGTTCGGGGCCTTCGTCGGCTAGTACGGCCAGTTTGGATAGCTTGTAGTTCCGGCCATCGTGTATTCTTCGTCTTGTGTCATTCCTCATTTCTTTTGTTTCACTTGTAATTTTTCCAAGTGCTTAAATAAGAACTCATAAGCCTGATTCCTGTAGTTGTAGCCGATGAGGGGACCTGTCCTTTCCTCGGCTGAGGGGGAATGTCTGCTTCATCTTTGTGATGCTTGACGTCACATTTTTGTGGACTTCTCTAAGTGTCCCGCTTAGAAAATTTTGGAAATCGTTCTAAGTGTTTGGATAGACTGGACCCTTGTCCTCGTCGGCCGCTCTGGATGCTACTCAGGAATTTCTCCAAATACTTAGAAATTTTTATAAGTGTTTGACCATACTTGGCTGATTGCTTCCTTTATGAGTGGCTAATGACGGCTTACCGCTGAGGTTGTCCGATGTCGGCTATATGTATGCCCTTATCGGTCACGGGAGTTTGCCTTGGTATTTTTTTGTCCAAGTTTTTCCCTTCTCTTTTTTTTGAGCGCTTTCGTCTGTAATGCGTAATATTTGCCTGATATGTACTTAGACAATTTTGGGGATTTTTATTTTTATCGCTCGAGGCCAGCGAGTGCACGGCTCATCGGCTTCCCTCTTTTATTTTTGGGGATATCGCTTTAGGCCGGCAAGTGCGCGGTCCTTCGGCTGTCCCTCTTTTATTTTTGGGGATATCGCTTCAGGCCGGCAAGTGTGCGGTCCTTCGGTAGTCCCTCTTTTATTTTTGGGGATATCGCTTCAGGCCGGCAAGTGCGCGGTCCTTCGGCTGTCCTTCTTTTGTTTTCTTCCTCTTTACTCACTTGAGCGAGGAGTGGGTGTCCTTCTTTCAGGCTTCGGCGAAGGGGGGCGATAGTCCCTCGGCCGATAAGGAGTCCTACCGGATCGTCCTGGTATCTCAAGGAGGTCCCGTCGCCTATTTATGATGCGGGCTAAGGCTTTTGGTCGATTACCGACGGCTGCCGTTTTTCATCCTTGAGTTTGGGGATTTTTGTCACCTCGGCCATGATTTCAGACCTGTCGTCCTGTTGATTTCGCGGATAGACGACGCGGTGAGCTTCCCATTTCAAGACGTGGTCTCTTTGCAGGCCCTTCGTCCTAGGGACACCGTCGGCCTTTCCTAAGCATTTTCGCTTTGAGGGGCCGGAACGATGTGCTCTGTTGACCTTTCCTGAGCATCTTCGCTCTGAGGGGTCAGTGTAGTATAGTACGTTTCTGATCTTTAGAGAAGTAAGAAACAACTTTTATTGATAAGTGGCTCGAGGCCGAGGGTGGCGTCCGACCAACAATCCGTGGGAAGGTGAGGGGTTTGCCGGCTGCACCGTCCCCAGATTATTGATAGAATTTCACCAAGTGATGTACATTCCACGTTCGTGGTACATTAGACCCATTTGGGTGTTTTAGTTTGTAGGTGCCGGACTTGACTACGACACTGATGATGTAGGGGCCCTCGTACTTGAGTGCCAATTTGCCACCTTCTGTCGGCTTGCTCGCCTCTCTTCGGCGAAGGACATAGTCCCCACCTGAAATTCCCGAGAACGTACCTTGGCGTCATAGTATGATTTTACTTGACGTCGGTAGTTCTCTGCACGGATGAAGGCCTCCTCTCATCTTTCTTCGATCAGGTGGAGGTCGATCTTCATGTTTTCTTCATTGGCCTCAGGCTCATAGTGCTCCACCGGTCGACTAGGTATGGTGACTTCTGTGGGGGCCTTTGCTTCAAAGCCATAGCAAAGGGAAAAGGGTGGTTCGCCCGTTGCTCTCCTCGGCGTAGTACGGTAGCACCACCGTACACCGATCTTCAGTTTTCCAAGCATTTACAATAGGGCCACTAATGGGCCGGATACAAAGTACATAGAAAAGATTAAGTATAAGACCCTATTCTGGAGGCCATCTGTGGCCGATGAGGGCACGACCGACGAGGGCATGGCCGACGAAGACCCGGCCGACGAGGTCACCCGGCTCTTCCTGGCTTCTGGATCACATTCTGAGTAGACTTCTTTCTGGCCGATGAGGGTCATCTGGCCGACGAGGGTCCCACTAGGTGGTCGTGGTACCTTCCGTTCTCCTGAGTATGTGGGCCCTGGAGTCCTGTCCCATATACTCCATCAGAGGTTATCGCCCAGCTTGAGCGAAGGCTCGCTCAGATGGAGGCCAAACAGCTTGCCGCCATTCCCACGGGCAACTCATCCAGGCATCCCGGCTTCAACGCCCTCCTGCATAAGGTCACTGTCCTGGAGAGGGAGTTGGCCGAGGGACGAGGTGACCCAATCATCCACATCAGGATGAGGACTTCCTTCACTGCTAGGGTACTCTCGGACCCTATTCTCGAGAAGTACCGAGGCAATGCCATCAAGCCCTATGAAGGCTGCACCGATCCCCAGGTGCATTTCAGCCGCTATCAGAATAACATGTTGATGGTGAACGCGTCGGATGAGTACCCCTGCCGCTGGTTCCTTTCCACTCTCGAGGGACCAACATATGAATGGTTCAACGCGCTCTCCGAAGGAAGCATAGACTCATGGAAAGATCTTGCCCAACGCTTCCTCATCCACTTTGCTGGGAGGAAACACGTAAAGAAGTACTTCACCCATCTCCTATCCATCAAGCAGCAGCACGACGAATCACTTCGCTCTTTCATCGACCGATGGATGAGGGAGACCGAAGAGGTTGAAGGGGCCGATGATCGCACCCTCCTTGTCCTTTTTCAGGGCACCCTCCGCAGCACCCCGTACGTGAGGAGCCTCATCACTAACCTGCCAAGGTCATACACGAAGGCGCTCCAGCGAGGGATTGCGTCACGCTGAAGAGAGCCATCGAGCGGCTGATTTGCCGGGGGGACTCTCCCAATTTGTTAAAGGTGGCCCACATTAAATTATGTGGGTAAATAGTGGCAAAAATGGGGGCAAACCCTCTATTAAGAAGCATGAGATCGGCAGACTCAGTGACAACGACGAAGACTTCGAGGAGCCCCCTCTGAAGAAGAACCACATCCACCTCATTGTGGGGGGCAACACCAGGGGGGACTCAGCCACCCAGAGGAAGAAATGGGCCCAATACCTTTACATTGGGGAGGTGTCCCATGTTCCCCCAGCCGAAGAAGCAGCGGACGGAGGCGATCACCTTCACCGACAAGGACCTGCCTCCAGGCCCCGCATCGCACAGGGACGCCCTCGTCATCTGATGTGAGATAGGTGACTCTATCATCCACCGCACTTACATCGATACAGGGAGCTCCATCAATGTCATGTACCTTGACACTTTCAAGCAACTGAAGTTGGACAGGGCATTGCTTAAGCCGATCCAGACACCATTGTCCGGCTTCACCGGGGACTCTATCGACACTGAGGGCACGATAGTCCTCCCCGTGGAAGTCGGCGATGGCTCCCATCGCACCAAAATTGACATGGAGTTCATAGTGGTCAACCTCGAGTGCGCTCACAACCTGATCTGGGGGCGGCCAGCACTAGACGACTTGGAAGCCATCATCTCCTTCAAACACTTATGCTTGAAGTTCCCCACCTTGAGCGGCATTGGCTACGCCAGGGGGAACCAGAGGATAGTAAGGGAATGTTACCTCAATCTGACAAAGCCGGCCGCAAGCGCCGAGCAGAGGATAAACATCATCACCGCGACCGTCGCCAAGGACGAAGAGAGGCCACATACTGAACTGATCGAGGACATCGAAGAGGTCCCTTGCGATACCTCCTGGCCGGAGCAAGTCTTGAAAATTGGGAAGCAATTCCCACAGGACGAACGCGACGGCGTCCTCCTGGTCCTGCGGTCATACGCAATCATTTTTGTGTGGGGGCCGGAAGACATGCCAGGCATCATCCGAAAGGTGATCACCCACCGGTTGTTAGTCGATCCAGCTTCCAAGCCAGTCAAGCAGAAGTGGCGCTACCTCTCGGTCGAAAGGCGGGACTTCGTCAAGGGGGAGGTCACCATGCTCCTCTCCATCAGCCACATCAAGGAGGTGAAGTACCCAACTTGGCTGGCCAACGTCGTCCTCACCCAGAAGCCGCCGACATTCAGGATGTGCGTAGATTACACTGATCTGAATAAGGCATGCCCCATGGACCCGTTCCCTCTCCCCAACATTGATCAGCTGGTGGATGAGACGACGGGTTGCGAGTTGATGTCATTCTTGGATGCCTTCAGAGGGTACCACCAGTTCTTCATGCATGAAGATGACGCCGAGAAGATGGCTTTCATGACTCCAGAGGGAATTGTTTGCTACCTCGTCATGGCCTTTGGCCTCAAAAATTCAGGCGCCACATACACCAGGATGGTAGCCAAGATCTTCAGAGCAGTCCTAGGCCGGACGATGAAAGCATACGTCAACGACATGATCGTCAAGAGAAAACAATCTACCACCCATGCCGACGACCTCCGGGAAATCTTTGAAATCATGAAGAAGTTCAGGCTTCGCCTGAACCCCAAGAAATGCACCTTCGGCATCCAGGGGCAATTTCCTCGGCTACATGGTCAGCTGAAATGGCATTGAAATAAATCCGGAGAAGATCCAGGCCATTGTGAACATGGAGCCACTGCGCAATGTCAAGGAGGTACAATGGTTGACAGGACGGCTTGCAGCCCTGAACCGCTTCCTTTCCAAATAAGCAGAAAGATCCCTCCCTTTTTTCCAAATCATGCGCAAAGCCAACAACTTCAAGTGGACGACGGAGTGCCAACAATCTTTCGAGGAACTGAAGCAGTGCCTTTCATTCCCCCCGTACTTTCCAAGGCCAAGCCCGGTGAGACGCTTTTCTTGTACTTGGGGGTGAGCACGTCGGCCATCAGCTCCGTGCTCATCCGCGAGGATGAAGGGCTGCAGAAGGCTATTTTTTACGTCAGCAAGACGCTCCGGGAGGCCGAGCTCAGGTACTCCCCCATCGAGAAAACGGTGTTAGCTATCGTCCACACGGTGAAGAAGCTAGGGCATTACTTCCAGGCCCATGTCATCTATGTCTTGACTCAGCAGCCCCTCGGCGCACTGATGCAGAGCCCAACCAGTTCCTCAAGGATGGTGAAATGGGCAATCTTCCTTAGCCAGTTCCAAATCGAAATCAAGCCAAGGCCATCTATCAAGGGGAAAGCCTTGGCCGACTTCGTCACTGAGTGCACGGTAAGGGAGACGGCCGCCGCCATACCCGGGGCGGAGCCAGACGAAACATGGACCCTATTCACTGATGGTTCGTCGGCCGCCAAAGCATGTGGAGGCGGCGTCATCCTCATATCCCCTGAAGGATTCAGAGCTTACTATGCCAACCGCTTTACCTTCAGGGTGTCCAACAATGAAGCCAAGTATGAGGCTCTCCTCAGCGGCCTCAGACTCGCCGCCGGCCTCAAAGCGCGGCATGTTAGAATCAAGTGCGACTCCAAGCTAGTGGTGGGCCAGATCGATGGGCTCATACGAGGCCAAAGAAGGAAGGATGAAGTAGTACAAACAGGTGGCTGAGGAGTTGCTCAAGGCATTTAAAACCCATGAGATCACACAGATCCCAAGGGCGGAGAATGTCGATGCCGACATTCTCTCCAAACTCAGCACGGACACTCCGGAGCATATCTCCAAGATAACCAAGGTCGAGGAGTTAAACATGTCCAGTATCCATGCCAGCTCGATCATGTGGATTCAACAATGCCCGGAGGACTGGATATCCGACATCATGACCTTCGTCACTTCGGGAGAACTACCCCAGGACGAGGAGAGGGCCAAACTAGCCAAACTCAGGGCCCTAAGTTACACCATTGAGAATGGGAAACTATACAAGAGATCCTATAATGGCACTCTCCTCCGATGCCTGCACCAGGACGAGGCCGATGTAGCCATGGAAGAAGTCCACTGTGGTGTCTGCTCCTCGCATCAGGTCCCTTTCAGCATGTCCCGGCGTCTCGTCATCCAAGGCTATTTCTGTCCGACGATGGCGCGGGATTGTGCTAACCTCGCAAGGAAGTGTACCACATGTCAGGTACTTCAGAAGGCCCCTGGTTGGCCAGCCGTCAATTACGCCCCGATCAACACTGCAATCCTATTCTCAAGATGGGGGATTGACCTGGTCGGCCCCATGCCTAGAGCCACCGACAACAACCGCTACATCATTGTCACAGTCGACTACTTCACCGAGTGGGTCGAAGCGGAACCTTTGGCCAGTATTACAGGGGCCAGGTGCCAGAAATTTGTCCACAAGAACATCCTTACCCGCTTCGGTGTTCCCCATGAGATCATATCTGACAACGGCACCCAATTCGAGGCCGCACCCTTCCAAGAGCTCCTTCAGGAATGGGGAATCAGGCATCGTTTCTCCTCCGTTCCCTACCCTAAAGGTAACGGGCAAGTGGAGAATGTCAATATAACCATATTGCAAGGCCTGAAGAAGAAACTCCATGACGCAGGAGGCAGCTGTGCCGATGAGCTCCCCAACATTCTATGGTGCTACCGTACCACGCCGAGGAGGGCGACGGGCGAAACACTCTTTACCCTATGCTATGGCTTTGAGGCGAAGGCACCCACAGAGGTCACCATACCCAGCCAATGGGTGGAGCAATATGAACCCGAGACTAACGAAGAAAATATGAAGATCGACCTCCACCTGGTCGAAGAAAGACGAGAGCAAGCCTACATCTGAGCAGAGAACTACCGACACGCTCAGGTATGGCCGACGGTGTCCCAGGACGAGGGGCCCGCAAACGGCCCACATCTTGAAATCGGAAGCTGACCGCGTCGTCCTCGCGCTAAATCGCATGACGACAGGCCTGAAATCATGGCTGAGGTAACAAAAATCCCCAAAGTCGGGGTTGGGAAACGGCAGCCATCGGTAACTGACCAAAAGCCTTAGCCCACGTCGTAAATAGGCGACAGGACCTCGCCGAGATCATACGACGATCCAGTAGGACTCCTTACCGGCCAAGGGAATGGCAACCCCCTTGGCCGAAGCCTGAAAAAAGGATACCCACTCCTCGCTCAAAGAAATAGGGGAAGAAAATAAACGAGGGACAGTCGAGGGCCGCGCACTCACCGGCCTTGAGCGAAATCCCCACAAACAAAAAGAGGGACAACCGAGGACCGCGCACTCGCCGGCCTCGAGCGAAATCCCCACAAATGAAAAGAGGGACAGCCGAGGACCGCGCACTCGCCATCCTCGAGCGATAAAAATAAGATCCCCCCAAAATTTGACTAAGTACATATCAGTTGAAATATAAGGCTAACACTACGCAACATGGACGAAGCAAGCCCTTGTGCGGCAGCTAGACCACCCTCAGGATCATTAAAAATGATCCCCTATCCAAGCCTGGTGCTAGAAAATTATTGGACGAAGCATGCGCGCACAGGCTACTCCAAAACACTTGGAAAAATTCCCAAGTGGCGCCTAGAGTGGCCGATGAAGGTCACAGGTAGATAACACGGACTTGAAGAATTTGAGGGGATGCCCTCACTTTGGCCGAACAAGGGTGGACACCCTTATCGGCCACAAGAAGGGAAACAACTACCTGGACTCAACTAACACTTAGAAAGATTTCAAAGATTGACATAGCAAAAACAATACAAGAACAAGAAAGACGAAACATGCGCTAAAGATGAAGAAGCCAACCTAATATTTGCATTCAATATATTTAGTACAAAAGGGGGGCACAACGGCCATTACATATCAAGCAATAGAAATAAAAGAAACAGCGGATCAGCTCTCCTTGTCAGCCTCATTGGCAGCCTTTTCGGAATCGGCTTGGTCAACCTCCCCCACTTCGACATCTTCACCGGCTCCGGATGTGGAGGCGGCAGTATCCGCCAAGACGTCATCGCCGGTCCACTCCTCCTCACCGATGGAAGAACTCAACACAGGAGCCTGCCTCTTAGAGGGAGGAAGCTTTATCTCCTCCTCAGGGTCCTTCATATTTCGAGGAAGCTTCAGGGTCCTGGCCCACTTTCAGGTGAGCTTCATGGCCTTAAAACTACGGCACAGCCTCCGGTAAATGAGCTTTTGCATCCGCTGCTGGCCCATGTCATAGTACACCTTCATTTCCCTCTCGAAGTACTTTTGGCTTTAAGGACTGTGCTGACCCCAATCTTCAAGCCTGGCCGCCACGACCTCAAAACACCAAGTCCGGCGCTCCTCAGCTTTCCAGCTGACGGCCAAGAACTTCTCAATGGCAGCGTCGACAGCTTTTTTTGCAGCAGCCTCAGCAGCCTGCTCGGCCTCAGCTCTAGCCTTCTTGGCCTCAACAGCGCGGCAACGAGCAGCCTCACACGCTTCCTTCTCCTCGGCCAACTTTTTGAGGGCGTCATCCCTATCTGCAGTCAGCTGGCGAGTGGCCGCATCGACATCATCCGTTTTCTTTTTCAGGGCCTCCACATCGCCCCGTAGCCGATCCAGGATGCTTAAGGCCTCATCGGCCGAAGCAGCCTTCTGCTCAATCTCCCTCAGCCGAGCTATCTCCCGTTGCTGTCTCTTATTGCTCTCCATAAGCATGAAGGCAGCCTGCAAACAATAAAATGGTTAGGGCGGTGGTTACACCTGCAAGCAAGTAAATCAAGCAAATAACAAAGTACGTAGCCAACTCACCTGGACGAGGTGGTCCATTCCACCGTCATAGATCTTGACGTTGCCAAGACCATTGAGATAAGACCGGTCTTCATCTGGGACAGCCTGGGAGATCACCTCGTGGCCGTCAATAATTTTGTTGAACACACCTCCCTTGACGGGGTATTCAACCTCCAGCTTGTAGGTCTCTCTGACAAAATCCTTGTCGGACCTCTTCTTCCGGGAGTCTTGGATGATAGGGGGAGGCTAAGAGACAGCAGTGGACGAAGGATCAGAAGTCAGGTCCACTATAACGGCAGCACTGGAACCTCCAACGTCTTCAGCTAGAACAGTCAGGTACCCAGCATCAGCATTGGCCAAGGGAGAAGTCCTCTTCGACTTCTTGGAGGGCTAAAAACCAGCCTCCGTCAGCTTCTTCTGGCCGTCATCCACCGGCCGCTTCTTCTTCGGCTGGGTGGGCGGCTTCTTCAGATGGTCGGAGCTCAGCTGTGCTCCACTCGCCGCGGCCAGCTTTGCAACATTCTTGGTGGCCTGTTCCGCGGCCACTTTCGCCATAGCCCTATTCATAACGGATCTGCGGTCCATGACAAAGTCTGCATAGCAAATTAAAGGAAACAAACAACATTAGCAAAGCAAGGAAACAAAACGGGAACAAGGACGCTGAGGAGGGCATTACCATCAGCTTCGGTGGGCACGCCCAAATCCGGGCCATCGGCCTCCTCGAACGTCGTCGTCATCCTCGGCCAAATGTCTTTATCGTCCCCTGCATCCCCATACACGAAGTACCACACGAAGCCGAGGGCGGCCATTTTATACTCGGTGATATACTCTTTCACACTCCTTAGCCCATCCTTGAGGAATGCCTCCACCTGAGCATCCAGGAGCGCACTCCTCGGCACATCATGGAGGTTGAACCTCCCGGTATGACCGATGGAAAGAAACTCGGTCCCTCCTTTTCCCAGCGACACATAAACAAACTTGTTCTTCCAACCATGGATGGACGAAGGAAGGTCGGTAAAAGACCTCCTATTCTTTACCTGCTGGAGGGTGGCATAGCTCGCACAGTTTTGGTGGCTGCCTCGGTCTATCTGGTACATGTTCATGAACAGGCCGTCTTCGGCGTGATACCAACCTCGAAATAACGAAGCAAGAACTCGATGATCAGGGAGTAGCTGTTCGGGGTCAGCAAGGCCCGGGGAAGCTCCGCCATGTCCAGATACTCCGTGAACGGATGAAGGGGGAACCTCAACCCCTTGGCAAAGCTCATGGGATACACTCCGAAATACCCGGTCGGAGAATTAAGCACATGATCCATCAGCTTAGGCGCCCTAACCCTATCGAACGACCCCACATACATCTGGGCGACCAAGTATTCAGCCGCATTACTCTACGGCCTGATAATATAGATGTTGGTAAGATCCAAGTACGAGAAGCCTGGACCTTTCTTCGGCCGACGCCTCCTCTTCGGCGGAGATTTCCCTTTGACAGTAGAAAGGGGACTGGGGCACGAAATGGTGGCCGACGTGGACGCCACGTCCACCGCATGTGATACTCCAACATCCTCACCCTCAGACGACGAGGCGGCTTCCTCATCCGCAGTTTCCTCGTCCCTCTGCTCCACAGATCTGAAGGGACTCAACTCCTCAATCTCCTCGCAGCACTCTTCAACTACCCCGTAATCAAGGGACTTAGCCGAGGCTTCATCGTTATACGGGTAGTACTCGTCATCCTGTGGTTTCACCATAACAACTACCTAAGGCCTAAGGGGGATTATATGGGATCTAAGTGTAGCTCGTTGACTAACACTAGATCAAAGCCTAAGGAAGCAAAATATACAAGAAAACGAAGAAAGGTTGATGAACTGACCTTTGAAGTTTTGAAGAAACTGAATAACACTCGAGCAAGCCTTTCTATCTCTAGAAAATTGGGCAGCACTTCGTTAGCTCAAGATGCAAATGGGTGACTTCCTTCGGGGGGGGGGGGGGGGGGGGGGGTATTTATAGACCTCCCCCCAACGGTCACTACACGTGGCATCCTCCTAGTGGCCACATGAACGGCCACCACCCCAGGGCCTAATAAGGTGCCACCGGTTCAAAAGATGGTCCAGGACCACTTCCAGCACTATCAGCCCACGTCCAATGTACCATCAAGTAGCACCTATAACGGCCAAAGCTTTCAGCAGCCACACTAAGGGAAGGTATGGCCCTTCATGTCCACAGATCACGCTTGCATCGGCCCTAGTAGCCAACAATTACTTCAACGGCTATCCCCATTTCAGAACGCCACCTCGGCATCAAAGCCCCCCCCAAGGTGGGCCCGTATCGGCCTGACATGTTACCCATAGCGAGGCTCTTTCAACGGCCACAAGAGGAAAGTGGAGCACAACCCAAATAGCCATCGGCCCTCGTACAAAAACCCACTGTTGATAACCTCTTGAAAGCGACCTGCGTCCAAGGGTTCTCCCACAGGGTTACCTTGGTCAGGAATCGCCAAGGGGTTGGATTCAGGGGAAATACGAGGACCCCGCTTCGGCCTGAGGTTTACTCTACTCCTTCACCCCTCATTCCTCCTTCGGTCTGAAGCAGTGGGGGACTGGGGGACTACACCGGCCTCCAAACGCAAGGATGAAACTGAAAATCCAAAAACGCACAAGTATACAACTACAACAACACCCACTACTACATTTTTGGGTCTTTTGTAACAGCAGAATTCATTACATTTGGTCCAAAAAACTGTTACATTCAACTTATTGTAATAGTTTCTCGTCGTTACATTCGCTCGCGTTGCATTTGCTCTAATGTAACGACTTGTAACGAAATTTATGACCAAATGTAATGGACCTCACGAGATGTCATAAATGTTACAACTGATCGAGTACAAATGTAACAGTATGTAACATACACAGAGGTAACAGTTTTGAATAAATGTTGGCATTGATTAATTGTGTAATGTAACGGTTTTATATTTGCACACATGCAGCCAGGATGTTTTTACACACCTATAGCAATGAATGTAACTAGCTGCCCATTTAATTATAATTACATACAAAAGTGAAACAAATGTTGGCCCCAACATCAAATCCATTACATTATAAACCAAGCAACTTAAGTTGTACAAAAGCATTCAAAAGCATGCAAATTAAAGTAGCCAAGTTAAAAGCTTTTTAACAAAGACATGAGTTTGATAAGTAGCAAAATGTTGAACATCATGTTCACAAAGAAAAAGATTGTTTATCACTACTACTAGCTAGGAGAAGCTCAAGTGACAAATCATGGGTATGCATCATTCATCATTTGATTCCATTCCATCTTCATCTTCATGTGATGAATCCCTCACCCGCAAACAAACATTTCAAATAATTAAGCATCCATGTTATTTATTTATATATAATCAGTTCAATTGGTTTTTAGAGTAAGACTCATCTAAATATTGTTTTGAAAAAGAAATCAATATTATACTGCAATTATTTATATTTGAGCAACTGAGTATGAGAACTCATATTCACATCTAAGCTAGAGCGTATAATGTTAAATGTGTTATAAGTAATTAACGGGAACGGATCTGCGATTACTGAAGCTTTATGCCGACAGTTCATTTCCCATATCCCAAATTCCAATTTCTCTAAGCTAAAACCCTGGCAAATATCTTCATTGTATATTCCAATCCCGATTTCTGAACGCCTTTCAATATGGTTGTCTATAAATGCCGGAAGGCAACTAAGTTGTACTGCTTCGTACACAAGGTTCCAGTCTGTAGAGAATGCATATGCTTCACTGATCATCAAATATGCGTGGTCCGCACCTATTCAGAATGGGTCTAGATGGAGGGTATGACTGGCCTCCAAATTGTTGTTCCTGTGCTGCTGTGCTTGAAGATAAAACAGATGCTCAAACTACTCGATTGGGCTGCCTGCATGTTATTCATACAAATTGCTTGGTTTCACATATTAAAGGCTTTCCACCACAAACTGCTCCAGCTGGGTATGTCTGTCCGGCCTGTTTAACTTAAATATGGCCTCCTAAACATTTCAACGATTCAGGATCGCGTCTTCATTTAAAACTGAAAGAAGCAAAAGTGCAGACTGGCTTGGAAAAGAATCTGTTTGGAAATTGCATCCGACAGATTCTCGAAATCCTCCACCCGCTTTCGCTTCAGATCCATTAAAGCATTTTTGTGAAGCTAGAGCCTCTGGGATAGATATAGCACCTGGCATGGAGGCTGCTGAAATAGCTGAAACTGGTTCCTTAAAGCCTTCAGCTCTTGTTTTTTTTTTTTACAAAATTCTGAAAATCATGAGCCAGGGGCCACCACGAGAAAGAGCTCAATTGCTTCTACACTGCTCTATTAAGATAAAAGTAATAACAGTTGTGCCCACTCTTCTTGTTTACCATTTATGTATGCATTTTAAGAAATAATTTTAATGAGGCTCAGTTTGCTGTCAGTTACAGAGAATAGATATAAATTTGATGTATGAGATTAAATTGTATAGCAAATATTTATTATTATTATTATTATTATTATTATTTAAATCCTCTCACCCCTGCCCCTGCTCCTTACTTGCTTGCAATGCTATACACTGTAGTCTTGAGCAGATGTATAATGAAACTCTCTCTGTCTTTATGTACAAGAAATGATGAAAAGATGTGTCGTAACTGGTTTGGGAATGCCTTGAAAAAAAATTTATAAGTAATTAACACACAAATAACAACGAACTAACAAGCATACTTTTTGTCAATCAAAGTTCCTAAGAACAAATAAAAATTTGAGCACATGATATGGGAACGATCTCAAATGTAGGAGAGGGGTGCAATACGCGATAAGAACGATAAGAACAAGATGAACTGAAGAGAAATCGAAGAGAAACTTCTGATGACCCTCGCTAAATAAACACCATCCAGCCAACAAATTACAATTTAGGGATTAAGCAGAAAGCTTCCGCGATAATGAAGAGTACCCCTTAGCAAAAAATTGATATTCAATCTAAACAACATATTG
Source organism: Cuscuta europaea (assembly GCA_945859875.1). Lineage (NCBI taxonomy): Eukaryota > Viridiplantae > Streptophyta > Magnoliopsida > Solanales > Convolvulaceae > Cuscuta > Cuscuta europaea. Next base: position 3,934,280 of record CAMAPE010000054.1, on the reverse strand, counting down.
AAAATCGTAGCAACGAAGAATAAAATATTAAATGAATAAGTACTTACCGAAACCACCAGGAAAAGTCAAAAAACACCACAGAAAATGCAAGTAACTACGAACCTGGAAAAAAATTGCAGACCCTAAAACAAAACAAAGAACCATATGGAGTATTAGTGGTGTGAAGTCACCTGTTTCGACCAAAACAAACCCACCTCAGTATATACTAGAAGAAGTGATTTTCAGACCGAGAATGAGAGATCTGGCGGTACCGCATTACTCTACACAAGAGAACGGATGATGGACGGCATCCTAGAAATACATTCAACTATACCTTTTATTTTCCATATTAATTTAACCAGGACAGAAATTAAAAGATGAGTACAATTTGAAACACTTAACGTAATGGAAAATAGTACTAAAAGATGGGAAATTAAAACCTGGTGCTTAGCCCCATGGTTTTTACTACAACCGACTGAACTACAATCCACTCCATCAAACATGAGTATAGTATGAATTCAAAGATGAATGAAACACATAGATCATGAGTACAATGAAACCCACCTCGTGTGCGGCTCAGCGTGCGATGTGCGGCTCATCGGAGGGAATGGGAAATTAGCTCTGTGCGATGTGCGGCTCAGCTTGCGATGTACGGGTTACCGGGGGAATGGGAAATCAGCTCTGCGATGTGCGGCTCACCGGAAGAATACCAACCGACTCTGCGCTTAGCTCTCTGAGATTCCTTACTGTGGCAGCTTAGCTCTCTGCGGAAGAAATGTGATGTTCCTTAGGATTTTGTTTTGATTTGGTTTTGATCCGGTAATTAGACTGTATGATTTCGCGGGATGTTGTTTGCCCTTAACATATTTTAGTTTGGCGGGACATGCGAATTTTATTTATGTAAAGTATTACTTTAGGTTTTAGCCTACCAAAAGTCTAACATTTTAAGCGGACGTCCGTATAGATATATCACAAAAAATAGTGTTACATTAGAATCACACTAAATGAAATAGTATGTAACAGTAGTTACGCAAATGAATCAAATGATATATAACCATTAAAATAGATGAAACCAAATGTAATAGTATGTAACAGTAGTTACGCAAATGAACTAAATGATATATAACAATTACAATAGATGAACTTAATGTAACACTTTTACTAAATGTTACAAATATAACGTTACATTAGGCCCGAAAATGTAGTAGTGACCGTATGATCTATGCACCATAACGTCCAGGACCTGGTGGTGCACCCTCGACCGCAACAAAGTAAGCAAACAAAGAAGCAAACCCCACCTCCCAGAATGTGACACGTGTCGTCCCTCGACGCGTGCCGCTCTACGGCCTTGGGGTCACGTACTCCACTCTCGGCCAAGATAAGAAAACCAAGGACACACAACGTCCTCTGGCCCAGTGCCATCATCGTCCACAAAACCAAGGACACATAACGTCCTCCGGCCCAGTGTCGTTATCATCCTCAAAGCCATGGACGCCAAACTACGAATATTATCGCTTCGATCTGGAACACTAAAAGCAACCACGGGGCCTCCTCAGCCAAAAACACAAAAGACAACCACCAACGGCCAAAGAGAAGAAGCATCACCCTCATCGGCTACTCAAATCAAAGATGCATATCGACCATTGAGCCAGGACACTCATCGTCCTCAAACAAACAAACGCACACCATCAGAGGAACAATAACCTTCTTCGTCCACAGCGAAGGGCATACAATGGCCAAACACAAAGAATAACCACAACGCCCCCATGCCGGCAAAAAACGTCAAAATTGCAGGAATACTCTTCCTCACTTCGTCTACATCTTAGCTCAGAGAGTGGGGGACTCCTGATGGAGTATATGTGTCTAGACCCCAGGACCCACATACTCAGAAGAATAAGAGGCACAGTTGTCACTCAGTGGGACCTCCGTTGGCCAGATGGCCCTCCATCGGCCAGAAAGACATCAACTCAGAACATGATCCAGAAGTCATGAGAACTAGGTGTATCCGTCGGCCGTGGCTCCGTCGGCCAGACCCCCGTCGGCCACAGAGAGCTCACAGAACCGGATTTCATACTTGGTCATTTCTACATACTTTGTACTCGGCCCAGTAGTGACCCCATTGTAAATGGGTCTCCCAAGCCTAAGACTTGGGAGCCTAGCACACATTTCCTCTATAAATACTCCTCTTGGGAGTAGTTGTAGGGGTTGACAAAATTCATTTATTGCAGAACTTATTGCACTTCTCTCTCTAGCTCTCACATCTGTCTAGAATATATACTCTATCAGTTGCATTGGGCTGTGTTGGAATTAGTTCATTCAAACTTGTTATTTGTCATTTCATTAAAATTTAGAAACTTTAATAAATTTCTACATTTGATTAAAATGGTCGAATTTGAATAGGTGAAATAGAAAAAGAGAAGACAGAATTACTTTTATTATGCATTTTCATATAAAGAGATATTTTTTATAGAATATATAGTTGCATGATCGACTATTGCCCCAAGGTATTGAGATACACAAGACCAGTCCTTTATGTTAGAAACTAGTGTAACACCCGGGGCATGCCCCGTAGTGCCACTTTGATAAATACTACATCCGTCTCATTTTATATGTCATGTTTTGGTTTGACTCAATTATAAATAAAGTGGTTGAAAAGGTAAAAGTTGTAGTCGAGATTAAGTATAATAAAGTGAAATGGTATAGATCATATATTTATTTTCAAAAATGAAACGTGACACTTGTTTTGGGACAACCCAAAAAGAAAAATAGCACATGTAAAATGGGACAGACGAAGTATTAAACAATAAAAAACAATAGAGACTAAGAATTCTTATGGAATGAGGTAATGCTATGATGTTAATCAAAACGATTTAATATGTATGCTAATATTTTGTTGAGGTATGAGAATGAATATTCAAAAGCATTAATGTGCATTAGTCATTGTGGGTTTGAAAACGAATGAAAATATTAGGGCCTGTTTACTAACAGAAATATTTTTCTGTTTTCATTTTCTGTTTTCAAATCTCCAGTTTTTTGTTTTCGTTTTCAAGTTTTTTGTTTTCCAAATCAGAAAACATGTTTACCCAAGTTTTCCAATTTTCCATTTCATTTTTACCAGATAATGTTGACTTAATATTTGGAAAAGAAATGCACAATTACAAACATTTTGAATAACACAAAAAATTAACATAAATGTTCCCCAACACTGAAAGTTCAATAAGTGACATTATGTTAATCAAAACAACAGTCGTACTTCGACATCTCATACATTATAATCATCCCATATTGCATTTGCAATACTTTCTCGAATTTCGTGCATTTGTTATTGTTGAGACATATCAAATTCAAGCGATTCATTTTCACTTGTACTTGCCTCCGTGTGAAAAAACATATCCTCTTCCTCGTACTCCAAGAACAAACGGTCGTTCCTATCCTGCATGCAAATGAAGTTATGCAATGCGCAACAAGCTATGAGAATTTGAACCTGTCTTCTGAATGGGTAACCACGTGATATGTCTAAAATGGGAAATCTTTCCTTTAGTACTCCGAAACACCTCTCAATCACATTACGCAAGGACGAGTGTCGGTAGTTAAATAAAGCTTGCTTATTGCGTATTTGTCCTCAGCCTCGAAAATCATTTAAGTGATAACTCTCTCCACGGTATGGGGCTAAAAAGCCCGGAACATTTGGATAGCCGACATCAACAACATAGTAATAACCTATAAGGAAGTCAATAACAAATGCAATGGGAACATATTTTTGTAAAATAGTGCCTTGATTAAGAATAAAGTCTCTTTTTCATCACGCCATATGGCATCATCCTTTTCGTCTTGAGTTAAACTCATCTACCACAAAGAATTGGGACACTCACTTGAATAATACCAAAAAATGAATTAAAAAGATCGTAGTTGGGAAAAATCCATATACAATTTTTCAGTGCTTGATATATTCAGATATGATTCTAAGAAACAATTTGCATATAGTTAATAGTGAATATAGGACTGTATGGTATCAGTAAAATTGAAAGCGGTCATGGTGTAATATGAACTAATAAAATCCAATTAAAAAAATTACTGAAAGTAGTTAGAACGGCATATCTTTCACTTGGAGGAGATAAACAGATCCTGTAATAAGTCTTCAAATACACATTGAAGAAAAGTAATCGATGTATCACTCAAAGTTTTCAAAGAAGTCTTCAAATTTTAACAAATCCTAGTTAAAATTGTCTTCAAAGTGAAAGATACAGATCTGAACTAAACAATCCTAAACAGATCACTTTGAGTTCAAATGAAAGTCTTCAAAGTTTCATTTTTGAAACACACATTACAAGTACAAACAGATCCTAGCAACATAAAATTGAGTTTTAAGCAAAAGTTATTATGCATCACAGATATAGAATAAGTTGATTCCACAAATATAAAAGTGAAACAAAGAATTGTTTGATGATTTTATCGTACAAACTAGGGGTCTCAAACATAATCTAATATGGTTCTTCTTTAATTTCCTTCAATGTTTCCAGGGGTCTCAAACATGGACTAGTAGTTTTTCTAAAGAAGAAGATGCTACACAAAAATTTAAAGATGAAGAATATACTCAAAAGCAGTAACTTCTTCAAGAACAAAGTCAAATGAAGTTATAATGCTAGCTTCAAGAAATCATGATCTTTCGAAAGTAAGGAACACCTCACTGCTATCCAATTTGCCTAGGTTAATTGTCCCCTGCGTTATAATTGGCTGTAATGACTTGGAGCAGTTCTGGTGCGCGACCAGAATACCCCCATCAGAGGATCCCCACCAAAGTTGGAACATCTCTGATATGAAGCCACCAGAGTTCGAGCAGTTCTGTCTGAGCACCTCTGGTTAGAGGTCCTGGGAAAAATAAAACGTTACGGGAAGAATCAAAAATCAAAACGTATCTTTGAATGATAGATATTCGGGACGATATTCGTGTCCGCAGGCCGCTCGCGCACACGAGTCGCACTTTTTCCTCTCCGTTTCGGGATTTGATCGGCACCCCCCTGCACGTAAGAGAAAGCCTTTACCTTTAGGAATCTTAACTCCTTAAAAGAGACTTCCCTTTATAAGAGGGTGAAAATCCCTTGAGTTTTCTGGTGTGGTATAAAACACACTAGAAACTCATCATTTTCCCAGTTTTTCCATTTCAACGAGTGAACTTCGAGAATCAATTTCTCATTCACCCGTTATTCGTTTTGAGCGTACCATATATCGAATTGTAGCCCTTAACAAGGACAATCCGAAAACACTTTGACCCGACCCAAATCGGAAGTGGCCCTCACTCAAATAATTGTCCCAAAATGACCATTTAATGCAATTTTTAACACATTTTTCCAACAGTTCATACACAACTATTCTTAAAAAACTAATTGTACCAAATACTTATCTAGAACAGACTAACATCATCAGTGAATGAAAACATGTAATATAACCAGCTATTGATTATCCGTTAACACAACCATTTAACATCAATAGCTAACAGCTGGTTATCAAACAAGGTTAATGAGAGTGAGAAGAAAATTATGGAAAATGTCTTAAGAGCAGATTTTTTTTTTGAGCAGAGATATTTACATTTGGTGGTGCGTTTATAAATATCAGAAAAGAAAAGTCAAATTAGTGATAACAAACTTACATAGAATAAAAATTGAACAAGTAATGTAAATAGAAAAAATATTTGAAAGACTCCATAACAAGCTAGATTTTGCAAACGTTTCAACTAATTAAAAAAATCAAGAACTTCAACGACTTAATTTAATCTGAATTTTGGGTCTTGTCAATCACTAAAACAAACGTACCGTATTAATTAAGAGATTTAGGTTAGTAATCAAGTCATTTAAATCGTGATTAACTAGACTAATCTCATGAGAGAATTATTTAATATCATGTGATGATCGAAGTTTGATTGGGCAATTGTCGGGTTCACGAAAGCTGGAAAGAAAATGAAGGGGTGGTTGCAATTATGAGAAATTTTATTTCTGTCGGCACATTTTTTTAAAAAAAAAGGTGTATTACTCCTAATTACTCCCATTTTCCTAACGTCCTAAAAAATTCTTTTCACTTATCATTTTTGAATAATTTGTGTGGTTCACATTCATTTCACATTTTTCTTACACAACTCTACCCACACATTTTCACTTTATTCCATTTTCTTAATTTCCGTGTCAAGTCAAAGTGAGAAGAATTTTCTTGGGAGGGAGTAGATTATTACTCCGTAGAAGGTTTGACGGTAGTGGTATACGTACGCGATTGAAGGAGCATTGAAAATTACGTGCACATGCAGGTACCAAGAACATTATCTGAACCTGATGTGAATCGGAGATGGGAACCGCAAGACGGTTTTTCGGGTAGGAAAAGTGTTTCTCAGAAAACTTCAATTGCCTTTTTAACACTTAAATTAAATGAATCGGATGCAATTTGTGAAGTTTTAACTGAATCAATTCGGATTAATCTGTTCAATTATGAAAATATATTTAATTCAATCAATTTGGCCTACTTTGTGAAGTTTTATTTTAATATATTAATAAACTAAAGAAAAAGTTACCTAATACGGAGTATATGATAAATATAATAATTAATGAAAAGGATGGCAAAAATCACTTATAGAGTTTGGATAGACAAAAATATAACATTTTTTTATCCAATTCATCATTCTTTGCTTCTCGTTCCCCTTTTCCCCATCGATATGCGCTTCTCTTTCCCCCGATCATATGCACCTTCTGCCGATCTTCTCTGTCTTCCATGCGCCTTCTCTGTAATTCCCTTCACCGATCGACAAAGCTCGTCGTCGCCATACTTCCATAGAGCTCTCCTTCTATTTTTCTCTTTCTGTCTGATTGTGGGAGAGGCGACGACCGCACCGTTCTTCGCCATTGCTGAGGATTGACCCCAATATGGAGTTATTGAGGATGAAAAGCGACGGTGGACGGTTGTAGCATGGTGATGCGATGCAGCGATTGTAGGTAGAGATGACAATTCTGGCTGACCTGTTGGATACCCGCACCGAACCGGTTTGGTCAAAATGGGAAAATAAACCGGTTTGACTGGAGAACGGGTACAGAGCGGGGAATACCCGGTTTTTATAAATGGATAATGGTGCGGTCATGGTTCTATACTAATCCGCCCCGTTATCCGCCCCGGAACCGCCTCGTTCACAAATGGTGCGGGTACCCAAACCGTTCCCCGATTTGTAACATTATTAATAAATTATAACTCTTTATATATAAGAATAATAAGTATATATACTAAATTGTGTACACTAAATCGTATCTATCATATAAGTATATAAAGAATATTACACTAGAGATCCGTTTTAAAAACCCTAACATCCCTAACTTAGAGTCTATCATGGAATACAGATTAATTTACGGCTCAGGGCTCTGCTTCTTAACAGTGAGAACATCCCTAACTTGCAGTTCGGCTCTACCACCGGTGACTTCTAATCTCTCTCATTATAGAGGATTCTACTCAGTTCCTTCTTTCTTCTATTTTCGGAATCACTCATGTCAAAGATAAGTTTTCTTGTGGTTAATACAAAGTGTGTATATTACAGTTTGGTGAGTTTGCTCGATGCCTATCTTGTGATTAATACAGAGTCTGTATTACAGTTGAGTGAGTTTGCTCGATGCCTAATTTTGTAGTTTATTACATCATTAAGATTTGACAAAATTGGATACGGAGTGGGTACGGCTGTATTAGAATTGGTTATTTAAGAGCATTTGGAGAAACGGTTACCCGTGGATAAACCAAATCCCGTTTGGGCGGGTACGGTTCAAATAAAATTACCCGAACGGATAATGGGGCAGTTTCGGGGCAAACATTTATCCAACGGGGTGGTTTCAGTTTTATGTGTACCCATCCCCGATCCACCCCGTTGCCATCCCTAATTGTAGGGATGGGGCGTGGTGTGATTTTGGGCCACGATTGTGCAAGGGTTGGGGGCTGTGGAGGGGGTTGGTGGGTTAAGAAGGGGGCTGGTGGAATGGGGAGGGGGCTGGTGGGTTGGGTTGGGCTGGGGAGGAAGCTGGTGGGTTGGGAAGTGGCCGGTGTGGTCACGGTTAGGGCGGTGGCAGTCAACGGTGGTGTTTGCTAGGTGTGTGCGCGGGGTTGAGTGTGAGTGTGGGAGTCGGGGGTGGCGGCTGATCGGCCGCGATGCGGAAATCAGGGTGGCGGCTGATCGGCCGCGGTGTTGGCAACGACAATTTCGTTGATCGGAAACAGTCACAATGACATGTTTTCCAGTAGCAGTGACATACGTACGTTTGTAAGTGACATTAAAATTGAATAGTGACATACTTAAGTGTCATTAAAATCGGATAGTGACAAAACATAGTGACACGAAAAAAATCGCAGTGACAAAAAAATTACAGTTACATCATGATTTCCAAATATATGACTTTGTTAGTCACATTTTTGTCCATATTTAAAACTAGTCACATTTTTTAAAATTGACTTTAATTTAGTACGGAGTAATATTTAGAGGAAAAAATAGTTAATGTGGCCCTCTATAATAACTTCAGTCAATTCAGTCAGGAAAGTAATTCCAATGTCACTTACTTTGATTATTACTCAATTCAACGTGCAAAATCAAAATTTATACTACCTCCGTCCCTTAAAACTTTGTCAAGTTTGACCGGCACGGAGAATAATAAAGTAAAAACTGGATGGTTGAGGTTTGTGTAGAGGGGAGAGAAATAACAGGAACCACTAAATAATTGATTAAAATGGAAACTGGCAAAGTTTTTTGGGACGTCCCAAAAAGGAAAGATGGCAAACTTTTAAGGGACGGGGGGAGTATGTTTAAAAAAAATGTTGACTAATAAACCTGATAAACTCGAAATAAGGATTATCAAATGGGCTCAATAATATAAAGGTGATTTTGACATAAATATTACTAAAAACTATATTTTGTTTGAAAAAAGTCATTTTCCAACCAAATAAGTTTTAAATCTCGTAACTCCTAAATATATTACTAAATTACTCCTCCTAATTATTCCCAAAAAAAATACCCCTATTACTCAATGAAATCGTTTAAGCTGACCTAATATACAACCAATGCCCCAGAACCCAGTCACTCCGCAGTCCTAGTGATCCCGCCACCCTAGTAACTACGGTGTCTGAGTATTACCGTAGTTACTAGTGTATTATCACAATCACCACAAGTGACTTGTTTTTTATGACAAGCGCCTCGTGACTCACCACATGTGACTATCACTGTGTCTGAGTATTTTCGTAGTTACTAGTATGTGTGTGTGTGTGTGTGTGTGTGTGTGTATATATATATATGCGATTTATTTTCTCATTGAGCTACCACACCTATGGTCCACCACTAAGACCCATTGACACCACCGCTACAGCGCCGCCTCCACCATCGACGTCTGCAATCTCACTGTCGGTTGTGGCACGCCTCAAACTCACCTTCACTTCTAACCCAACCCACACATGCCCCGTCATTGTCCAACGTACCCTTTGCTTCTGCCATTTCCGCCCACCCATCCTCTCGCCATTATCCCCACTGTCTACCCACCCTAACAGTTTGCTCCATGACACTGCCCCCACCCTGCCCCACCTCTGCCCCCTCGTAAACTGCCCCTTCATCCTGTCCCAACCCCCGCCATTGCACCAACCCTTGCCCCACCATTGTCCCAACCCCTACCCCAAAATTCTTCTCTATTTAGCGTCCCAACCCCAACCCCAATCCTTCTTCCTAGCGGTGTAATCTTCTTCCCTAAACACTACCCCGAACTCTCCCCCACCACTAGCCTAACCCATGTCCCACCCTAACACGACCACTACAACCACCACACCACATCTATAAGCCAATCCTAACAAAATCCTACCAGTAGTGCACAACCCCATAAACTCTAGCCAATCTTTGTATCCGATTTGTAGCCAACCTATAACACTCAACAATCGCCTAAGAACAGTCATCTGCACCAGATTCACCTCAGAATTGTGTCTGTCTCCCAATACATATTCATCGCCATCGACAACTTGTTCACAAATTTCAATACATTGTTAATTTACTAGGCTAGTTTGGTGATATCTAATCTGTTTAAATTTGGTCTAATTCCATTTAATCTGCTATGATCTAGCCTAACCTGATCTATTTATGTTGGATCCGGTCTGATATGATCTAGGTTTAAAACCATGCCGGTTCAATTGAAAATATTTGTATGACAAATGCAAGAACCAATTAAATTTAAATAAGATAACCCCAACATTTCAAAATTCAAATATGTTGAAAAATCCAATACAGCAATACAAAGAACCAAACGAGAAATATTTATGAGAAGATTGCTAAAACTGTATTTTTGAGTCGAAGTAGTAGAGATTATTGAAAAGTGAATCATTAGATTGAGTCATAAGTAGTAAGATTTTATAAAACATACGCTTTCTCTTACGATGAAGGGCTTAAGCGATGATGATTTCTCGGCTATGGGAAGTGATGGAGAGGGCTCAACTATAGCTCAATAGGGGGTTGTCGATGGTCCGAGTACCACATGTCCATGGACGTAAGAAAAAAAATCGGAAGTGATGGAGAGGGCTCAACTATAGCTCATAATCCTTGGCTGGTATCAAAAAATGAGAAATCGGTCGTCGGTAAATATGCTACCTTTGTAATGTGTGAATAATCTAAAAAAAATTACTTGAATTCATGTAAAAACCTTGTCTTGTTGATGTTGTTTTCCCTCTATATTGTGTCAAATTTTCATTGATAATGTGCAATGTTTTTGCTACTAATGTGCCAACTATGATAACTGTAATTTGTCAATTGTAGGCACTTAAATGTATAAATTCTGGCTTCTGTACGTAATGCCAATATTTTTGTGTTTGGGTGCCAATTTGGCCACTTAAATGAGTATACATCATATAACCTTGTTTTGTGAAGTACACTAAACCTATTTTTAGGAATTCATATTTCAATTATAAAAGTGGAGTTTAGATTAAAAGAAAATTATAATAATTTAGATGTTTGCATTTAAATTCATCTGTTTAGAGTGAGTGCAGTTTGTAAATTGAGTTGTAAAATAAGATTACAATAGTATAAGTCCAATTTCTGAACTACACTTGTAAACCATGTTTAAGAGTGCATTTTAATTTACTAAACCAGTTCTGTAAACTACACAAACTCTCCTAAAAGAAAGTTTGTAACCGTACAAGTCCAACTTAAAATTAAAAGAAGATTGGATTAAACGTAGATTACCTTAACACAATCACACTTTTTGAAATGAGTAACTTGGTCCATCTAAACCAATTTTCTGAACTACACTTAAACTATTATAGGCTTCAATCAATATTTTAATAAAGCAATTGAACTTTAAAGACTCCAATCAAAAGTAAATACTAAATGTAATAAAAATATCATTAGCAGTGTACCAAGTAGTTTTACAGTGACTCTTTGGTACCAAAAGTGTGCCAACTACCAAAATTTACCCTTTAAACAAAAAAAGTCTTCCATAATACAGCCTTTTACAAACAAACAAAATAGGCTATCTTCACAAAAAAATGTACCTTTAACAACAAAAGGTTCCCTAATGTAGACCTGTGGACAAAATGCAACCCTTATATATGCAATAAAAGTTCGGTTTTGAATATCAATGAAATATTCATACATGAACTCCATGGGTACATTTTCTGTCTCTTCACCTGCTGCCATTTGTATTGGCCTTTGCAAATGAGTGATTGATTCTTTAATCAAAATAGGATCAACTGAAATCACATAAGATAGAATACCTTGTACTTCCAGTCTTCTTTCTCCCCTATGTAGCAGCTTTTAGTTGTTGTGACCTTTGCATTTTAGCACCTCTACCATAACTTGTTGATAGGTCACCCACACATCATTCAAATTTCTTGAATCATGCTTATCAAATGATTGTTGCACATGATTGATTAAGTCATCAATATTTTTTTAACTTTTTTAATGCTTTAGTGGATCAATAACCCTAAACCATCCTAGATCTAACGTGAATGTCCCATTCACCTTCTGTTACTTCCTTCACAAGGTCTATGTCATCACACTTTATATGTGGCTTAATGTTATCTCGCTGAATTATAATGTGTTTGGCAGCCCCTTATGGCCATTTGTGTTTAATGGCAGGCAGTATTTTCTGGATCATAAACTGTTTAATTACGTTCCTTGTGATGTTTGCAATAGGCTTTGTAATCAGGGTTCCTCTTTATCTATTTCTAATGTTTCTTTTTGCTGTATCTTCACAAGTGAATGGGAAAGCCCCCATCTTTCCGTCCATCGAGACCTCCCTACTTTATCATATTTTAGGTCTTGCGACAGCCACTAAGAATATTACTTTTGAAATGAACCTTTTAATTTGAAGTGCCCTATATGAGTGTTCATCTTCATTAGTTAAGTAGAGCAATTTCTCATCTATGTCAATAAATTCACTGGAATCGTGAAATGTAGGATTTGATGTGATTGTATGATGAAACAAATGGCTTAAACAGAATTCTATTCTTTGTCGCATACCCTTATCTGTTAAAAATGGTTTGACTGCATTTGAGTGCCTCTTAATTGTATCCTCCTTGACAAGTATGTGAAGTGTAGACATGGAGGCATCCAATATTACGCCAAGTAACATCCAGTTCGCTTTCTCCCAATATTTCCTTTTAACTTAGCCTCCATATCAATTGTTTTTTCCGTCTTTATTTGCGCTAGGAATTTCGGTCAAATATACCCGTGTGTGGCAATATATTGAACAAAACAATTGCATGTTTAAGTATTCCTTTCTTCAATTTTCTGTTCACTTTGTTAGCAAAAGGCATTTCAATAACTTTGTGCCTATTCATTCCATTTAAAACAATGTGCTTCTTTGCAAAATCTTACTCTTGAAAAATAACTATTGTATTTGCAGTTTGTATAGAAGGAGTCAAATGGGGTGCAAGTGACATGGAGCTGAAATGAGTTCTAACTCATTTGGATGAGGGAGATGCATATCCTGAGCCACTTCAGAGGAGTGTAGAAAAGATGAGAAGAAGAGAGGCATTTGTAATGTTGCCTACAAGACTGCACGTACGGTGATTGCTTTTGAATGGTACTTTTACACTTTGTAACTATCTTCTTTACTTTGTGAGGAAAGGGAAAAATATGAAACTCAATAAAAATTTACATGTTTTCTTAATCCTTGTGCCAGTCAAATTTCATAACTCAATTTAGTCCGGAAGGGGCTGCCAAGCGCGTAATAATTCAGCAAGGTAACGCTAAGTCACATATAGAGCGTGATGACATAGACTTTATGATGGAAGCAACATAAGGTGAATGAGACATTCAATTCACATCTCAGTCTCCTAATAGTCTGGTCTGACCTAAATGTGTTAGATCTAGGATGGTTTAGGGCTATTGATTTACTAAAGCATAAAAAAGTTCAAAAAATATTGATGACTTAGTCAATCATTCGATGAGCTTGATTCAAAAGATTTGAATTGTGTGTAGGTGCCATTGCAACAAGTTATGGTATAGGCGCTAAAATGAAAAGGTCACAACAAATACAAGCTGCCTCACATGGGAAAAGGAAGACTAGAAAGATAAGGTATTCTACCTAATATGATTTTAGTTGATCCTATTTTGATTGAAGAATCAATTGCGCATTTGCAAAGGCCAATAGGAATGACAGCAGGGGAAGACACGGAATTGTACCCATGGAGTTCATGTTTCTGAACATCTCACTGATATTCAAACTGAACTTTTATTGCACATATAAGGGATCAAGGGCTTCATTTTGTTCATAGACCTACATTTTGTACATTTTGTTCAAAATGTACCCTTTTGTTTTTAAGGGTACATTTTGTGTGAAGACAACCTTTTTGTTTTGAAAAAGGTTGTATTATTGAATGCTTTTTTTATTTAAAGGCTACATCTTGGTAGTGGGCATATGTTTGGCACCAAATAGACCAGTGTTCAACTAATTGGTACACTGGTAATGATAATTTTATTACCTTTATAATTTAATTGTGCTTGCGGTCTTTTCACTCCAATTGCCTTATTAAAAGATTGATTGAAGACATTAGAATAGTTTTAGTGTAGATAAAAAAAATTGTTTAGGTGGATGAGGTTACTCGATCATTTTAAAAGGGTGATTGTTTTAAGGTAATCTACTTTTAATCTAACCTCCTTTTAGAGTTTTTTTTTGGAACTGATTATGCTTCTACATTTTTTTAAAGAAAAGCATAATTAGAATCAATTTTCAAAAGCTGGTCTCCCCTAACTTCGAAAAAAATTCTGTTCTAATAAACTGCGCTTCTATGAGCAATTTGGAGGACCCAAAAGTACTCCTTCAGTTTTACCTAAATACTCCAATATTTGCTTCTACTTCAAGATGAAACAGACACAACTTTAATAAGTAGATCCAAACACCATCTTTTAGGATGTTTTTATGAGCATGATGAATCTATCGACCGATTGGTGGTATTCCGGTGTTTGATATTCGTACGCCCATGAACACTTAGTACTCGAACTATTGGTGAGGGATAGTTGAGCCCTCACCATCACTCCCCATAGTAGGCAATCATCATTGTTGAAGCGCTTTATCGCATGAGGAGATAACATTTCATTGTTGAACCCCTTGTTCATCAACGTCTTCCGCACACAACCCTAGGCCTTGAGACTCATTACAAAACTCACTGAACGGAGGAGTCTCATTGACCATGCAGACAAACATGTGAGAGTCCATTTCATAGAGAGAAGCTGAAGGTATAGAGGTGTTGATGGGAGAGAAGAGTTGTAGGTATGAGGGAGAAGAACTTGGAACAAAAATTATTTGATCTGATATTATCTGATCTCGGACCGAAAATAGTCCAAATAAAAACATCCTAAAACTTATTTTTGTTTGGTCTTATATGTGTACTATACATTGATACACATATATTGTGATACCGACATACATATGTAGAATCGATTTCTATGAACAAAATCTTCATACATACATATGCATATTCATATGAAATCCGTACATATTTCTGATTAAAATTAAAGTTGTTTACAAAAATGTGACTTCATAAGTGTAATGACTATTATAATAACTTTAGTTATAGTAAATTGTGTGCAATCTACACACTTAAATGATCATGACATTACATTATAAACAGTAATAACTTTTAAACATATTTTTGTAAATAAATTTTATTTTAGTATTTGCTTTGAAAAACATTCTGTACATATATACTTCCCCCATTCTTTTTTCGTTGAAAATGTTCATTTTACACTGATAGAGTATATAGACTCGGACCCCCGGGTCTCATGACTATTGGACCCGGACAGTGGCCCACACACATCTTACGGATATCATTTGTATCATTGTACTGCTTATATGTCATTTGTATGTAACTATGTACTAGATTAGTCTTTTATGTAGTTGAGATACCGGGCCCATATTAGCGGCCCGGCCCATTATTTCTTCTATATATACTTCCTTAGGGAGTTCTTGTAAACCTAATTTTCACAACTCTAATACACATCACTACTATTCATCTTCTTCTCCATATTATTAAGCTCCAATCTCTCCATTTTATATATACTTGGATACCTATAATCCATCAATGGTGCTTTCATTGAGAGATTGAGCAAGAATCAAGTTAGATCCCTCCCAAAATACCCAAAAAAAAATTCATCCAATTACACAAAATCGGTTAAAATCGATCTGGAAAAGCAAAGAATGAAAAAACTGGAGTTTGGGATCTGCGGATTTCCCAGAGCTAAGCCGGAGACCCATTCCCGTTGCCACCACCCGCCATGGCCGGAGAAGCTACCCACCAGTTCCCAGGCCTAAGCCGAAGCTGTCGTGCGCCACCCGCTGCAGTTCATTGCATATAGCACCCACTGGCCTCGCATATGGTCGTCTTCGTGGCTCGACAGTTGGAGCCAGAACCGGACTGGAGAATGGACCTTCAAGTACCATTAATGGCGGCCAAGAGCTCCAAAAGTAACAAATGGGATCTGGGAATAAAAAACTAGAGCTCTTCGCCGGAAAGGCCGCTTCGCCTGGTCGCTCCGCCACCGCACTGGCCTCCGTCGCTGCTCAAAACGTCGGAACCTAGGCCACGGTTACCGTCTCCATTCATTTCACTCTGTTGCTCGAGCTTGACATCAAACGTCCGCCATTAATGGCCGATAAAAGCTCCAGGAGTAGCCTATTGGAACTGCCCTGCTGACCCAACTTGAAGGGTGTATCAATCGTCGCCGGTATTGCCTGGTAGAACTCCGCCTTCACCGCTCCTGCTTGCCTGCTTGGGACCTTGGCCGCATACGAAGCTGGAGGGGGCTGTCACTTGCCAAACGTGAGAGCTGGCAGGGGCTTTGGCAGAAGCCTTGCGCTAGGAGAAGGCGGATCTGCTCCCAGGAAGTCAAACTTCTATCATAAGCTAGGTCACATTTGTTGCTGGAGCAGTCCAATTGGGAATAAAGGCCCAATCTCTTCATCAGCCCACATTATTCCGGCCCAACTAAGAGCTAAGTATCAAACAGCCCAATACTCTCTATTTACACATTAAATTAAGCAGATAGTAGTATAATTATTACTATTATTAATTATATTATATTATTAATTATATTATTTCCACCACCATTACGGCGGGTTAAAATACCCCGAGGTGGTGAAGACCATTAGAGCGGGTTAAAATCCCCAAAGCGGTGCAACCCAAGCTCTAATCTACTGAACATCTTTATTCGATGATCTGGATTTTATTTAGGTCCCTCGACCTACCCTAGCCACCCTTACTTGGTGACTCGGGCATTTGTAAATGAGAGCCGCTATCGGCCGCACACGGCTTTATGCCCGAGAGCGGTAAACGGTACACCTCGTTCTCCGAGACGCTAATCGCGTCGCCCAAAAGTCGTTGCCATGAACAACGCACCTATTGTATTCTGCTTATTTTTTGGAAATGTAAATAGAAGATACCACGTGTCGTATCAGCAGCCTTCGAGCGAAAGACTCAGGTCTGCTCCACTTTGTATTTTGTATCAGCGAAGGGCTCAGGCCTAGCTGAGAGAGCACATCGTCCTGGCCCCGTAAGTCTAGAGTGAAACGCTCAGGTATGGCCGACGATGTCCCCATGACGAGGGGCCCGCAAACGGCCCGCGTCTTGAAATGGGAAGTTCACCGCGTCGTCCACGCGCCAGATCGCAGGACGACAGGCCTGAAATCATGGCCGAGGTGGCAGAATCCCCCCACTCATGGTTGGGCAACGGCAGCCGTTGGAAACCAACCAAAAGTCTAGCCCGCGTCATAAATAGGCGACGGGACCCCCCTGAGATCACGGACGTTATAAACGAAGTCCGAACCGGCCGAAGGACGAGCACACCCTTCGGCCGAAGCCTGAAAGAAGGATACTCCCCGAAATAGGGAACGGAAACGGAAATTAAAAAAAAAAGAAAAAGAAAAAATAAAAGAGGGAAGCCGAGGACCGCGCGCACTCGCCGTCCTCGAGCAACAAAAAATGAAATCCCCACAACAATACTAAGTACATATCAGGCAAATATTACACATTATGGACGAAGCAAGACCATACATGCGGATTAGACGAGCGCCCAGCGCCGTCCCTCATCTTAGACGAGCGCCCAACGCCGTCCCTCATTTTCAGACGAGCGCCCAGCGCCGTCCTTCATTTTTTAGACGAGCGCCCAGCGCCGTCCACCATTTTCAGACGAGCGCCCAGCGCCGTCCCTCATCTTAGACGAGCGCCCAGCGCCGTCCTCCATTTGTAGACGAGCGCCCAGCGCCGTCCCTCACTTTCAGACGAGCGCCCAACGCCGTCCTTCATTTTTTAGACGAGCGCCCAGCGCCGTCCATCATTTTCAGACGAGCGCCCAGCGCCGTCCTTCATTTTTTAGACGAGCGCCCAGCGCCGTCCATCATTTTTCGATGAGCGCCCAGCGCCGTCCCTCATCTTAGACGAGCGCCCAGCGCCGTCCTCCATTTGTAGACGAGCGCCCAGCGCCGTCCCTCATTTTCAGACGAGCGCCCAGCGCCGTCCTTCATTTTTTAGACGAGAGCCCAGTGCCGTCCATCATTTTCAGACGAGCGCCCAGCGCCGTCCTTCATTTTTTAGACGAGCGCCCAGCGCCGTCCATCATTTTCAGACGAGCGCCCAGCGCCGTCCCTCATCTTAGACGAGCGCCCAGCGCCGTCCTCCATTTGTAGACGAGCGCCCAGTGCCGTCCCTCATTTTCAGACGAGCGCCCAGCGCCGTCCTTCATTTTTTAGACGAGCGCCTAGCGCCGTCCATCATTTTCAGACAAGCGCCCAGCGCCGTCCCTCGTTTTCAGATGAGCGCCCAACGTCGTCCATCATCTCAGACGAGCGCCCAGCGCCGTCCATCATCTAAGACGAGCGCCCAGCGCCGCCCCTCATCTTAGACGAGCGCCCAGCGCCGTCCTTCATTCTTAGACGAGCGCCCAGCGCCGTCCTTCATTTTTTAGACGAGCGCCCAGCGCCGTCCCTCATTTTTTAGACGAGCGCCCAGCGCCGTCCATCATCTTAGACGAGCGCCCAGCGCCGCCCCTCATCTTAGACGAGCGCCCAGCGCCGTCCTTCATTCTTAGACGAGCGCCCAGCGCCGTCCTTCATTTTTTAGACGAGCGCCCAGCGCCGTCCCTCATTTTCAGACGAGCGCCCTGCGCCGTCCATCATCTTAGACGAGCGCCCAGCGCCGTCCATCATCTTAGACGAGCGCCCAGCGCCGTCCTGCATTTTTTAGACGAGCGCCCAGCGCCGTCCCTCATTTTCAGACGAGCGCCCAGCGCCGTCCATCATCTTAGATGAGCGCCCAGCGCCGTCCATCATCTCAGACGAGCGCCTAGCGCCGTCCATCATTTCCCAGACGAGCGCCCAACGCCGTCCCTCATTGTAGGACCGGCTCCTCATCGCCGTTGTCCTCACATCACGACCGACCCCCTCGGCCTCGGCGTGATTATCTATCTCAAGACCGGCTTCCTCAGCGCCGCGAGTCTTGAGCTAGCGATCGGGCTCGCCATCCCTTCTTGGATGGTGACCATCGCCTTTATATGACGATCGGCTTCATCAGCGCCTCGTCATCATATTATAGGACCGGCTCCTCATCGCCGTCGTCCTCATATCACGACCGACCCCCTCGGCCTCGGTGTGATTATCTATCTCAAGACCGGCTTCCTCAGCGCCGCGAGTCTTGAGCTAGCGATCGGGCTCGCCATCCCTTCCCGGATGGTGACCATCGCCTTTATATGACGATCGGCTTCATCAGCGCCTCGTCATCATATTATAGGATCAACTCCTCATCGCCGTCGTCCTCATATCACGACCGACCCCCTCGGCCTCGGTGTGATTATCTATCTCAAGACCGGCTTCCTCAGCGCCGCGAGTCTTGAGCTAGCGATCGGGCTCGCCATCCCTTCCCGGATGGTGACCATCGCCTTTATATGACGATCGGCTTCATCAGCGCCTCGTCATCATATTATAGGATCGACTCCTCATCGTCGTCGTCCTCATATCACGACCGACCCCCTCGGCCTCGGCGTGATTATCTATCTCAAGACCGGCTTCCTCAGCGCCGCGAGTCTTGAGCTAGCGATCGGGCTCGCCATCCCTTCCCGGATGGTGACCATCGCCTTTATATGACGATCGGCTTCATCAGCGCCTCGTCATCATATTATAGGACCGGCTCCTCAACGCCGTTGTCCTCACATCACGGCCGGCCCCTCGGCCTCGGCGTGATCATCTATCTCAAGACCGGCTTCCTCAGCGCCGCGAGTCTTGAGCCAGCGATCGGGCTCGCCATCCCTTCCCGGATGGTGACCATCGCCTCTGTATGACGATCGGCTTCACCATCGTCTCGTCATCATTATTTGGACCGACTCCTCATCGTCGTCGTCCTCATATCACGATCGACCCCCTCAGCCTCGACGTGATTATTTATTTCGAGACCGGTCTTAGTCATCCCTTCCCGGATGGCGACCGTTGCATGGATCTTCGGACCGGCCCCTCAGTGCCTTCGTCCTCATATCACGACCGGCCCCTCGGCCTCGACGTGATTATTTATCTCGAGACCGATCTTAGTCATTCCTTTACCGAATGACGACCGTTGCATGGATTTTTGGACCGGCCCCTCATCGCCATCGTCCTCACATCATGCCCGGCCCCTCGACCTCGGCGTGATTATCTATCTCAAGACCGGCTTCCTCAGCGCCGAGAGTCTTGAGCTGGTGATCGGGCTCACCATCCCTTCCTGGATGGTGACCGTCGCCTTTATATGACGATTGGCCCATCATGGCCTCATCATCATTTATTGGAACGGCTCATCATCGCTGTCATGCTCACATCACGGCAGACCCCTCGGTCTCAACGCGATCTTGAGCTAGCGACTGGGCTCACCATCCCTTCCTGGATGGTGACCATCGCCTCTATATGACGGCCGACTCATCATTGCCCCGTCATCATATTTCGGATTGGCTCTTTTCATCGCCATCCGCGCATCACGACCGGCCCCTCTGCCTCGGTGTGACTATCTATCTCAAGACCGGCTTCCTCAGCGCCGAGAGTCTTGAGCTAGCGATCGGGCTCGCCATCCCTCCCTGGATGGTGACCATCGCCCTTATATGACGATCGGCTCCATTCTTGCCTCGTCATCATATTATCGGATCGGCTCATCATCTTCGTCCGCACATCACGATCGGCCCCTCGGCCTCGGCGTGATTATCTATCCCCAAGACTGGTCTCAGTCATTCCTTCATCGGATGGCGACCGCTGCTTGGACTTTTGGATCAGCCTCATAGTGCTGACGACCTCGCATCACGATCGGCCCCTCGGCCACGACGTCACACCCTATCCCAACACCGGCTTCATCAGCGCCGAGTGTGTTGGGCTAGCGATCAGGCTCGCCATCCCCTCCTGGATGGTGACTATCACCTCTATATGACGATCGGCTCCATCATCGCCTCGTCATCATATTTCGACTCCTCATCATTGTCATCCGCACATCGCGATCAGCCTCTCGGCCGCGACGTGATTATTTATCTCAAGACTGGCTCCCAGCGCCGAAGTCTTGTTATAGCGATTGGGCTCGCCATCCCTTCCCGGACGGCGACCGTCGCCCCTATATGACGCACGGCTCATCATCGCCCCGTCCTCACATTTAGGCCGGCTCCAGCGCCGAAGTCCTTATCTAGCGACCAGGCTCGCCATTCCCTTCCTGGATGGTGACCGTCGCCTTCATATGACGCATGGCTTATCATCGCCTCATCCCCATATTCGGACCGGCTCACCAGCGCCATCGTCCCCATATTCGGACCGGTTCGTCAGCGCTGTCGTCCTCATATTCGGACCGACTCATCAGCGTCGTCGTCCTCATATTCAGACAGGCGTCCACCGCCTCGTCCCCCTATTCAGATATAGCGAACATCTTGCGGTCTCCAGCCGAAAGGCTAAAGGAGCCCAGAGTTCAGCCATATATCGCCCCGTCATCTTTATTTGATGACGCGAAGCTCATTTGTAGGCCCATCGGCCATATATCGCTCTGTCATCTTTATTTGATGATGAAGAGCTCATTTGTAGGCCCATCGGCCATATATCGCTCTGTCATCTTTATTTAATGACGAAGAGCTCATCTACAGGACCATCAGCCATATATCGTTCTGTCATCTTTATTTGATGACGAGGAACTCATTTGTAGGCCTCTGAGCCACATCTTGCTCCGTCATCTTTATTTGATGACGCGAAGCTCAGTTGCAGGCCCATCGGGCATATATCGCCTCGTCATCTTTATTTGATGACGCGAAGCTCATTTACAGGCCCATCGGCCATATCTCGCTCCGTCATCTTTATTTGATGACATGGCGCTTGCATATAGGCCTCTGAGCCATACATCACCCCGTCATCTTTATTTGATGATGTGGGGCTCTCATGTAGGCCTCTCGGCCATACATCGCCCCGTCATCTTTATTTGATGACGTGGAGCTCTCATATAGGCCTCTCTCGGCCATACATCACCCTGTCATCTTTATTTGATGATGTGGGGCTCTCATGTAGGCCTCTCGGCCATACGTCGCCCCGTCATCTGTATTCGATGACGTGGAGCTCTCATATAGGCCTCTCTCGGCCATACATCACCCCGTCGTCTTTATTTGACGACGTGGAGCTCTTATGCAGGCCCCTCGGCCGCACCATCACCCCGTCATCTTTATTTGACGACGTGGAGCTCTTATGCAGGCCCCTCGGCCGCACCATCGCCCCGTCGTCTTTATTTGACGACGTGGAGCTCTTATGCAGGCCCCTCGGCCGCACCATCGCCCTGTCGTCTTTATTTGACGACGTGGAACTCTTATGCAGGCCTCTGAGCCATACCATTGCCCCGTCGTCTTTATTTGACGACGTGGAGCTCTTATGCAGGCCCCTCGTCCGCACCATCGCCTCGTCGTCTTTATTTGACAACGTGGAGCTCTCGTACAGGCCTCTCGGCCCATCGGCCTTACGTTCTGGTCATCTTTATTTGATGAACCAGACATCATATTGTGGACGGTCGCTCGACCCATCCCTTAGTCATCTTTATTTGATGACTAGGACTACTGATCATGATGAGCTACCCACATCTAGAGATCGGCCTCGACCATCCAGCAGACGGGCACCGCTACAGCTCCATCTCCAGGCCGAAGGGCTCGCACCTTTTGTTTCATTTTGGGGGCATCCGGTGTACTCTTTTTCCCTCATTAGGATTTTTTCCCACAGGGTTTTTCCTAATGAGGTTTTTAACGAGGCATCTCCCCATCGTGGATCAAAAGGTGTCAACCCTCGGCCCCCTGTTGAAGACATCATCCGACACGCATTACTCTACTCCTCTTCACCTCATTACACTCGCCTCAAGGAGTGGGGGACTGGAAGAGCGGGGGACTTAGCGCCTCCGTTAACCAAAGAAGCAGAAATTCAAATTTTTGTTCACGAAGTTTACTCACCAGACGACGACAGATCAGCACACAGTTCTACTCTCTTTCGCCTCGAATACTCTCGACTCAGAGAGTGGGGGACTCCTGATAGAGTATATAGACTCGGACCCCCGGGTCTCATGACTATTGGGCCGGGACAGCGGCCCACACACATCTTACAGATATCATTTGTATCATTGTACTGCTTATATGTCATTTGTATGTAACTATGTACTAGATTAGTCTTTTATGTAGTTGGGCTACCGGGCCCATATTAGCGGCCCGACCCATTATTTCTTCTATATATACTCCCTTAGGGAGTTCTTGTAAACCTAATTTTCACAACTCTAATACACATCACTACTATTCATCTTCTTCTCCATATTATTAAGCTCCAATCTCTCCATTTTATATATACTTGGATACCTATAATCCATCATACACATTTGCCAACGTGCGCCTTTAACCATCAATATATCTTATTCTCTATTAGTAAAAAAATTAAAAACCATATTTTAAAATTTTGTAATAAGTCGAATTGAACAATTTTAAAAAATCATACGTTGATAAATAAAATGTAATTAAAAACATGTAAATTCAATATATCGCAAATAAAATGATATGGAACCAATAATAGTTGCAAATAGACCCCTCTCGTAGACGTACGGTATCTTTTTGCAAATAGACCCCTCTTGTGGGCGTACACAAATAAAATGAAACCGATAAATTCAAAAACATGTAAATTCAATATATTGCAAATACTCACGAAAACTATATAATTCAGAACGGTATCTTTTATGTACGTTTTTTTTTGAAAGAAATATCTTTTATGTACGTTCTAGAGTAATTTTCTACAAAAAGATTTGACACACAAATGGAGTGATATAGATTCGTTCCGAACAATTATATACTCCGTAGAACAAACACATAATTGTTCTCTAAAAAATGGTACGACGATTTTGGACAGATGATACACAAAAAACCATTTTTGTTGGTACGGCGGCCAAAAGAAATGTGCCGTGCATCCTTAACCAAGAAGCAAATTCATTTACATATTCCCAACCTCAAAAGGTGGCCTAATCCATTGTCCTACTATACGTGAATTTTATTGTCATCTTGGCCAAAAGGGAATGAGATTCCTAATCCATGTATAGTGCCCACTAATAATCCTTCATTATACTTAATTTGATCACGCACCGATTGAAAGAGGGTGAAGTTACAAGTCATATTTTTACTTAGAGTTTAACTCGGGACTTTTCCTTCGTGACACTTTCTTCATATGAGGTGAGCTACGTCTGACAGAAGACATTATATATAGGTGGATTTTAATGTCATCTTTGCTAGAAGAGAATGTGATTCTTAATTCATATTTTACTTGAAGTTGAATTCAGGACTTCTCCTCGTGACACTCTCTTTCCATCAGGTGAACTAATAGAAAGAGATTACTTTTAGTGTTATCTTGGCCAGAAGGGAATGAGATTCCTTATCCACATCACTACCCACCATGAATCAATCCTCCATTATATTTATATATGTTGGCCGGTCTAGTGCCTATAAGATGACATTTGTGTTATGTGAGGCTCACTCCATTAATGGACACTCGCGTCTATTGTGTATGATTTCCGTGAATACTATAAAATTGGAAAGAAAAAAGTATACTTTATGGTTAGTGTCAACGAACTGCACTCCATATTTAATTCATACATGGTCATCTTGTGCTCTTGACCTCTCTTCTAACCTATTAAAGTATTATACTCTGTTTAGTGACGTTGAAATCGATTTAATGCATGTAATAGTGATATTACTGCGGAAACATTTGAATTTTCTGAACTAGATAAGAAATTGATACTCAAAGTAAGAGAAAAAAATAGGAATTGCATTGACTAAATTAAATAAAACCGAAAACCGCAAATCATTTCTATGCGGACGTTTATAATTATCTAATGTCCGGTAAGGATGTTTTTACTTGGACGGTATTTTGCTGGTCTGGTGTGGTCTGGTCTGTTTTGGTCTGGTCTGTTTTGGTCTGATCTGGTCTGATCTGTTTTGGTCTGGTCTGGTCTGTTTTGGTCTGGTCTGGTCTGTTATGGTCTGGTCTGAAATTTATTTTTTATTTTTTTTGCGTAAAGATTTTATTTTTTATATATATTTTATAATCCATAAATAATTATATTTTATTCATTTATAATTAAAAATAATAATATTCCTTCCAAATTATCGAAAATTGTTATCATTTTACTTGATCTGATTTCAATCCCAGACCGAAGTAGATCAGACCAGACCAGACCAGACCAAAACAGAACAGACCATATCGATCCGGAATAATAATAATTATTATAATAATAGTAATAATTATAATAATAACAATAAAAATAATACCAATAATTATAATAATAATAATAATAATAATAATAGCAATAATAGTAGTAGTAGTAATAATAATAATAATAATAATAATAATAATAATACGGAGTAATAATTAGGGGCATGCACTATCCGGTTTAAACCGGAAAACCGGACCGAACCGGACCTGAAAAATCGGAACCGGATCGAACCGGAATGATATATATCTGGTTTGGTTCGGTCCGGTTTTGAACCAGTGCACACCCCTAATAATAATAATAATAATAATAATAATAATAATAATGATGATGATGATGATGATAATAAAACTAATAATAAAATATCGTCTGGTTTGTTCTGGTCTGGTCTGTTTTAGTTTGGTCTGGTCTGCTCTGGTCTGTTTTGGTCTGATCTGGGACGAATTACAGTCCAAGTAAAAACAGCCTAATTCTTATTGGGTCATCTTCTTTTTTGCTGAATTTTCCAAAACATATTTTGCTAGACTTTTTGTGATTGTGAATTTGTGATGAATATTTGTCTTTTTACGAGGATCAAACTTGATTGTGTTCAAGTCTCTCAATAAAAGTACTAAATGATTAATTATAGAAATCCAGACATATATAATTTGAGGCAAAGGTGGTGAAGGAGATGATAAATAGTTGCGTGCGACTATCTGTGTATGAATATGATTATATGAGTTAGGGTAACACTGTTACAAGCCCATCAAGGACGATATATATAGAGGAAGAGTGGGTTAGGTCGTTAAAATGGGTCTGATAAGTCCAATTATATGGAATAGCTAATAAATGATACAATGGATCAATAGTGTATAATAATATAAAGCATATATGTTGAAGTCATGTGCGTCGTTGTCCGAGCTCAATAGTGTGAGACCGTAGGTCTAAATCCATATACTTCATCACTAATAAATGACGTTTTGTATTAAGAGTATGCTTGGTACAAATACTCCCTCCGGTCCCAAATAAAATTCACACTTTCCTTTTTGGGTAAGTCCAAAATAAACTTCACACTTATCTTTTCCTTATTTTATAAATTATCTACATCAAAAGAGTGCAAAACAGTGCAAAACATTGTCGAACAATGTCAAACAGTGTCACAACAATGTACTCTACAGTAAAGTCAAATTTATTTCCTTAATTTGTGTGAAGTCAAAGTGTGAATTTCATTTGGGATCGGAGGGAGTAGTTGAAAAGTACAATCTGAGTTTATTAGTAATTAGTAGTTTTAGTGAATGAAAATACCTTATTATAGGAAAATATTTTAATTATATATTGATAAAATCTGACCATTTAATTTAGCTTTGTTTCAAAAATTGTTGTGGCTAATGAATTACTCAATGTACTTCTGGAAAAGATCATAATTTAAAAAAAAAACTCTTAAAAGTTATTGTGCCAAGCATAAAACTAAAAAGGGAGATTTCCCAGAATAGGAGCAAATGATGTTTGAAATTCCAAAATAGGACCACTTTGTTTTTATTCCCGAAATAGGACTAACATGACAGTACTTACTGTCATCTTGTAGCCCTGACTGCCAAATAGTTGCAGTACAGTGTATGTAACAATACAATATTTATTATAATTAATGACAGTATTTTTCAATCATGACAGTATTTTTCATACATGACAGTAATAACTCCTATTTCTAGAAGAAAAACATATTGATCCTATTTTTAGAATTCCAAGTATCATTTGCTCCTATTTTGGGTAATTTCCCAACTAAAAACCCATATAAACTTTTTAAGTAGTATAAATTAAAAGTCAGAAAGGGCACTTAGACCTACCGAACATACACTAGATATTGTAAAAAGCTTCTTCGAGTAACTTTCCACATGCGCTAATTAAATTTCAAATTATAAATTCATTTCTAATATCATTTTAATTTGAAAACTCTTTAATTTTCTCTCATTCTAAAAGTCATATTTTCTGAAGTAACTCATTGTTCACTTAGCTTATCACATACACCATATCATATAGGGAAAGTATAATTACGGATTTAAACACACCTACTGATCCAAAATAACAAACAAAAGAAGAAATACATTTATCAGATGGATTTAATATTAGTTGCAAATTAAATCACAAATAAAATCAAGTGGTCAAGTAACAGCTCATGGGCATTATCGATCGATTGATCACAAATCGGGTAGGTTATCTGCTCTGTTGGCCAGCTAAACATAGTCTAATTACTACAAGTGCTTAATTAAGACACGACTAAGACGTACTTTAATTGTTAGACTTAATTACTCGTGTTATCGTGTAGACACACACATCAGATCGATCAAAAGCAATTTCACTATCACTTTCAAACACCTAATTAATTTTGGAGAGGGTTGCAGCTGTGACTAATAAGTTGCTTCTATGGGCGATCGCTACCATAGGGTTGACCGGTGACATTTATTGCGGTGGCGGTGCTCGAAGGCGGCGACGAATGAAAACATTTTTAAAAATGTTTTCATTATAAAAAAATAATTTGTATCTTATTAGAATACAGTGAGTGTAGAACACGAAGAGATGTTAATTAGTCCCGTTTTATGTAAAAAGCGGGACGAATTAACATCTCGGTTTTGAAAATATGAAATTTCTAATCCTTTATTTTCTTTTTGATAATATTTTACACCTATTGGGGTAAATTTTTCTAAGTAAATAAGTTACATAATGTTAACTTTGTCTATTCAAAAAGTCAGAAGAAGCTAATACAAATATGAAGTTAGTACAGTATTAACGAGGTGTTTGGAAATTGGATATGCTTATTTAAATTGTTGTTAATTCATATATGCTGAGAGAGTAAAAATGGATACTGGAGCGCTAGGGTGAATTGTATAAGTACTTTTAGCTCTGGAGTGTAGCTCAGTATTAACAGTTTTTTAGAAGTCGGGAGTGTAGCTCTTGAAAATTTCTTCTACTTCTACTTTTCTAAATGTTACTCTGTAAATCTCAATGTGACATTAATTAAATTTAAATATAAATATAAAGTATTGGATAGTTTACCGCTGTAAAATAATTGGATACCAAGACACCCTCTATGTCTGTTCACAATGTCAATCCTACCGTGAGTCCGTGAACACGAGTTCTATGATACCGTTGACTGTCTTCGGCAACATTGACGTCCTCATCGAGAAATGGAACATCTACATCGGACATAGCCAACCAGAAGAAAATTATCACGACCTAGAATCGAGACGACTTGAAAAAGTACAGAAGTATTTCCATCCACACTAGCAACATCCTCACAGCCGGAACCTTGACGCATTCAAAGAATCATCCCTATTAGAACATCTCCAACGCAACAACGTCTTCCGGAACAATGTCGTCCTCATCCAGAAATGAAACATCTACATCTAAAAGGTCATAGCCAACCACAAGAACATTATCATGACCTATTATCGAGAAGACCTGAAAAAGTACACAAGTTAACCAACCTTCCATACTAGCTAGCAACATCCTCACAGCCGGAACCTTGACGAGTTCAAAGAATCATCCCTGTTAGAGCATCTCCAATGCAATAACGTGGCAATAGGTGACATGCGAAATGTAGATACAAAAAATTAACTTCATGAAATATAATTTCTCTCTCGCGGTATCAATGGTCTTATAAACTTAACTTATTTTTAACAACAATGTCAAACACAATGTCTTTCATGTAATGACATTGTGGAGAAAGGGCTACCAAAATTTATAACACCATTCAAATAATTAAGGAGAGATGTATCATATTAATTGATTTACATGTATTTATCTCTCTCGTATCACACATGTATAACACCAGTGATCATACACATCATTGCATTAAAGATGCTCTCACGGATAGACCATATAGTGAGGTTATAAACAAAACCGAATAGAACTGAAAATTAAGAACCCGTTTGATAACACTTAAATTAGCTAAATCGGCTGATTCTGCTAAAATTTATGAATTTCTGGCTGAAATGTCTAGATTGGTTGCCTTTTCTGAATTATGAAAAAATTATATTTTAAATTTATTTTACTCCGTATTAATAAAATAAAGAAAAATATACTTGAAAAATAGCTAAATTGATCGTAACATCACCAAATCCAAATGATTCTGTTTGGTTTTGTTTGATTTGATTTGAAACCCATTCACCCTATCAACCGAACGGTTTGGCACTCTTCCAAAGCACAATCACGCAATTCGCACAAACATTGAGCTCACCTTTTTTGGCGACCGTCACTATATCATCTCTTCGACTATCGTCACTTTCATCTCCTTGTCCGCCCCTAACTCAGTTGCAGAAATCTTCTACGGCCTGTGGTAGCTTCTCCATAAGGTCAATTATATCTCTCTTTTTAATCGATCATGACGGCCTGTGGTAGCTTCGACGGCCTATTAGTTTTCTTGGTTGGGCATGAAGGCCATATTTTGGCAATCATGAAAAGTTGATAATTCTGTGCAGAATGTTTTTCTTCAACCAAACTAGACCTCCCCGGCTCCCCTGTAAGCTCCTAACAGCAACACTCTAGGCTCAATGTATTATTTCATCAAAACAATAGTAACTAAATTTGATTACATTTAGAATTTTTTAAAAAAGATGACCATATTTTGTGAATTCAATGTCTCATAACCACAAGATATACATGAGTACATGACCATAATATGTTTGTGAGAAATCCCCAATCGTATTCAACAACAAACCTTTTCTTAAAGTTCTAACTCTATATTCATAGACAAGGACATACCCAAATAACTAAGTATATTGTATATAATCCGTAGCTATTACTCCATAATCCGTATACAACAATAACAACATTACCCCAGTAAAAGAGTTGGATACTTGGATGTATGCAACATTACCCTGTACTAAACCGGATGGAGACTATTTTCGAATGACCCATAATGAAAATCGCGTTGAAAATTACATGAACTAATTAATTGTTGTTTCATACGCAGTTATTACTCCCTATGATTTAACTAATTCCAGTTTGAAGGAAATAAACTTCATATATAAAGGCATTCATAAACAACCAAGTAACTTCACAAAGTTTATTGCAGCCTTCATCACTGCATAAGCAGACGTCATACATGACTTGTTGACTTGGTACTGAAAATCTCTAATATCTTCGAAGTGATATTATGTTATGAAGTACTCATCAAAATAGGATCGATGCATAAATATTACGGAGTATGTATTCTATACATTATGATGACAAACATCAATGAAGTTACTTGGTTCTTTACTTCTTTACTGACTTTGCGCTAGATTATGTTTGTGTTGTTTCCTACATTAATACTTCGTAATATCTATGGCATTTTACGATTTCCAGTCTATGTATACTCTTTGGCTTCTTTGCTAATGCTACCTGCACTCAGAAATGTCATAGTTTTCATTAATGGTACTGTATTTTTATAGCCATATTGATAGCCAGATTAATTGCTATCTGTACTCACTATTTAGCTGCTCCGTATATTAGTGCTTTGCCAATAACCCCTCTGTTTTCCTCTGTTTTGCCTCAGACGTGAAACACATCGCAAAGTGCAGCTTTATTTGCAATGGGTTAAAATAGATTTGTTTAACAAAATACATTTGGGCTATCCATTTTATTAGCAGTTCTATTGATGGGTTTTCGATCAGTACTAGTTCAAAATATATTATCATGAACATGCTACCAACTTTTAGCTTTCGGTTACTGAAAATATTTTAAAAGAAAAATGGTGTAACTTTTCGATAGAAAACTGACCGTTTGACTTAGTTACATTTGATACTATGACTAATCAAAGCTGAAAACTACATGTTTATCTTAGATGCTATTCACTCTAACTTCTAAAAAAGATTTTTTATTTTCTAAAACGCTTTTATATATTGTCTCAAACTATAAACTTATAAAAACTTTGTAAATAATAAAAAAAGTAGAAGATAGAAACTTATTAACTAGAATACAGGATCATTGTCTATTTGTCTTCATATGTTATCTTATTTATTGGCACACCCTTCTCTTTCAACTTTTTGACTCTGTACTAATCTTTTTTGCTACAAAAGGACGCTTATAAAGCCATCAACGGTTTGCATCAACTCACTACGTAATCTGCGTCACAGAGTATTTAGTACCACCTTCTATAGACGATGGGTCATATCACGATCGGAAAGGAACCGGGGGATTCTTCCCGCCGGCAAATCCTGCAATCAGATGACGCCACGTCAAACCCACGTAAGCCAACCGTCAAGCTCCTCCTCGTATTCGCCACCCTCCTTATTTTCGCCTGTGCTGTTTCTGTCGGCGTTTTGGTCGGAATACGTGGCAAATCCGGCTCCAGGAATAACAGAATAACCGCCAAGCCGAGCCAAGCCATGGCTCGGAGCTGTGGGAAGACTCTGTACCCGAGCCTCTGCTTCAGCTCACTCCTCGACTTCCCCGGCGCAACCTCCGCCACGGACGCCGATCTGGTCAATATTTCAGTCAACGTTACTCTCCGGCGAGCTGGTTCGACACTCTACGGTATCAACGACGTCATCAATGTCGAAATGGACACCCTCGTCCGGTCGGCGTACGAGGATTGCCTCGAGCTTCTCGAGGACTCGGTGGACCTCCTCGACCGCTCGCTGAGCTCCCTTCAGTCCGGAGGGAGCGCCCGAGAGGATGTTGCCACGTGGCTGAGCGCCGCTTTGACTAATCACGACACGTGTATGGAAGGATTTGCCGACGCCAGTAATGGGGCTGTGAAAGATCTGGTGACGAAAAGGTTGAAGGACATGACTGAACTGGTCAGCAACTGCTTGGCAATCTTCGCCTCCGCAAACGGCGGAAATGAATTCGCTGGTGTGCCAATTCAGAATCGCCGGCGCAAACTCTTGGGCTATCATGACTCTGTAATGGGATCGTCCGAGCACAGTGGTTTCCCGAAATGGGTATCGGAGAGTGATCGGAAATTGCTGGGCACATCGGCTCTTCCAATTCAAGCCGACATAATTGTGGCTAAGGATGGAACCGGAACTGTGAAGACGATCACTGACGCCATTAAAATGCTGCCAGAGCACAGCACTCGCCGGACCGTCATTTACATAAAGGAAGGAGTGTAAGTTTATTTATATCTTTCTAATTACTTTTGAGTATTTGCCAACAAAAAGTTACTTTTAAGTAAATACTGAGTACCAGTCTCTGTAATCAATTTCGTAAATAATTACTACGTATTTTATTAGAAATTGCTCTAAATAGGAGTAAAAACGTTAAAATTCCAAAATAGGAGTATCACGTTTTTTATTCCCTGAATAGGAGTAATCTGCCAAGTTTGGAAAGAAATGCATGTTTTAAAGCCTAGTAATGCCAAACATGGCAGAAATTTACTTCTATTCAAAGAATAAAAAATATGATACTTTTATTTTGGAATTTCAAAACTTTTTTACTCCTATTTAGGGAATTTTCTATTTTATTGGCGAAGAAGTTTGGGTTTTTCCTAAAACATTATGACATACGGAGTAATTATTTAAGTAAGAATATGACTAAAGTTACTTTAAGTTCAATATTATACGGAGTATAAGATATTCACATATTTATCACTGTATTTTTTATATTTTATTTATAAATAAGTATATTTGAGGAAGTTTTACTTCACAACTCCAACCCACACAAAAGTTTATTATTCCCTCTATACAATAAAATTCTTTTTCACGTATCAAATTGAGACGTGTCAGTTTTTTTCTTTTTCTTTTTTTAAATTTTTGTGTGTCTAAAATTCATTTACCTTTTTCCTACTTAATTATAATCATATATTTCTACTTTATTCTCATTTTTTCAAATCCAACTCAAGTCAAATCGCGAAGAATTTTATGGGCCGTAGGGAGTACAATATTAGATATTGGTAAGTAGACTGACATCAGTCACATAGCAGATTATATTAAAGCAGGCCAGTTCTGAATTAGATAATATATACTCGAGACCAGATTAGTAAAATACACATAAAATAGATATCTATCAAAGCAGATCAGATTAAACCAGACCAAATTTAAACAAAGAAGAACAAATCATAAAATTTAGTCAAATTAAAAGCAGATTTATCTGACTGCCCAAAAATTGTCACATACTTTGATCAAGTTGGCTAAACAATTAGGAAATAAAGTAGGGAATGCTTCATAAAAATTGTATCTATGTTTGGCAAATGTTTTTTCAGGACAAATGTACTGGGTAGAATGTAGCACCTACTGTCTACTAAGCTATAACGGAGTACTTCAGTTTTAACATGACATGCAATGTTTGGTGTACGGACAATTTGACCATCGTTTTATAAAGAAAATTGATTTCCACACAGACAATATAAAGAGTTGTCTATATCACTGACATTTTTTAAATGAGAATTTTTCATAAAATATCTGTGATACAGATAATTTTAAACAAGAATTATAAACGAGAATTTAAAATGTTTGTGATACAGACAATTTTTTAGTGATATATGTGTGAACATTGGTTTTCTTCATAAAATGCCGGTCAAATTGTCTATGTAGCCGATCTAATTGTATATACATAGACAATTTGATTGGCGGCGTATAAAAACTGGCGTGTACAAAGCGATTTTTCCATAGTATACTCCCTCTGTCACTTAAAACTTTAAGACATATGTACAAAAACTTGATTTTTCCATAGTATATCAAGTTTTTGACACGAAGAATATACGGAGTAATATTTTTGAGACATTCTAAATACAAAATTTCAAGGGAACCATGAATACATTTACATTTTACAAACTTTTGTACTAATACTAAAATTAGGAACTTAACCTCACACTTAATCAAGTCAGAATTTCACTGATCTCAGTCTTTTCGATCACTAATACAACACAAACGGTCCGTATATAATCCAAGCTCAAGCTAGCTACGAGAATTAGGTTAGTAATCAAGTCGGTAAAATCGTGATTACGACGAGGAATCCTAATTAATTAGACTGATCTCATGAGAGAATTATTTAATATCATGTGATCATCGAAGTTTGATTGGGCAATTGTCGGGTTGCAATAATGAGAAATTTCTTTTCTGTCGGCAGAAAATGAAAAATTAATAAATAAAGGGGCATTATTAGATTATTAGAAGATTGGACAGTACAGCTGTACGGACACCATTAAAATGCATTGAAAATTACGTGCACATGCAGGTACGAAGAACATAATCTGAAGATTGGGAAGAAAAAAACGAACGTGATGTTAATTGGAGATGGGAAGGGCAAAACGGTGATTACGGGCAAGAAAAGTGTTTCTCAAAAGCTCACCACATTCCATACTGCATCATTTGGTAATTTAATAATTTAATAATTTCTCTTTATATATACATTGCATTAAAAGTTAAATTGATTTTATGATGTTTTTATTTGGATTTATTTCAATTTCATATCAGATTAGATTAGATCAATTCAAAGCAGATCAGATTTGACTTTCATAATTATGAAATAGTCAAAGACTAGACGTCTATTAGACTACTAGACCAAACTAGTTTCGGCCAGATCAGATCAAGCCTTATAATTTCAGTACCAGTAAAACATCTTTAGTCTCAAACCAGATGAAAGTTAACCATATCATAATTAACCATATCATTTCATATTAGATCAGATAGACCGGATTTCAAAATGGATAGACAAGACCAAAAAATTATAATATAGGGAAAACTATCAAATAAGCCTCCTATACTATGCCAAAAAAGTCGATTAGGCCATCGTACTTTACAAACACTCAATTAAGTCCTCGAACTATTAAAAAACGTTCAATTAAGCCCTTTTGGTCGGTAAGAAACCGGTTTCCCGGTTAAACGGCGACGACAGCGACGATGTGCTCGAACCCCAGCAACGGCGGCTACTGGGAAACGGGTTACATTTAACCGGGAAACCGGTTACTTACCGATCGAAAGGGCTTAATTGAACGTTTTTTAATAGTTCGAGAACTTAATTGAGTGTTTGTAAAGTACGAGGGCCTAATCGACTATTTCGATATAGTACGAGGGCTTATTTGATAGTTTTCCCTATAATATAATTAAGAACATCATTAACCACTTTTAGTCCTCTGACTATTATGTCATTGACACTTTTGATACTTGTTTTTGAAAATTTCTATATTTAGTCCTTCAACTTTCATAAAAGTGACACTTTTGGTCCTTCAACTGTTATAATAGTGACATTTTTAGTGCTCTACTTAGTGTGTCAAAATCATAATGGGGGTACTAAAAGTTTCAATTTGACAATACTCAAAGGACTAAATGTGGGAAACTTTGGAATCGAGGACTAAAAGTGTCTCTAGCTAGCACAATAGTCGAAGACTAAAAATGGAAAAATTAAAAGTCGAGTACCAAAAGTGTCACTGACATAATAATAATCGGAGAATCGAAAATGATAAAAACTCTTCCCCATTACTTTAATGTCTTAATACTTTGGAATAGCCTAACAAGGCATGTGCTATGTTGGGTTAAGGACAAATGATTTTTAATTAGATGAAGGTTAGAGAGAATGAACAAGAACCGCTGTTTATTATTATAAGAACAAGTAAATTCAAATTGTCAAGGAGTAAAAACATTGTGACATTCTAAAGCAGTTGTCTTCCTAAATATAAGTAATTATTTGTATGTTTGGAAAATAATATCAATATAATTATAACATTAATCCTGTCATATTAGTGTCCTTTAATACCAAAAAATTGTATTACTATTCCAGAATACAGCAGTTATCTCAATTTAGGAGGAAAATATAGTATTCTTATTTTGGATTTTGACATTACTTTTACTCTTATTCCGAATATATCTCTACAAATAAACAATCCATTAAAAACCTCTTATATTTAGTGAAAGTCGTGTCTATAGGATAGGAACTTTTAGCTCGCAATTCGATTGATCTCCACTAAACATAAATGTAGGCTTTCCAAACTCCTTTCAATATTTTTATATAGAAAAGTGGTGTTTGTACATGCTTTCATACAAATAATAATTATTGTCTTTCATATTAGTTCACCAACGAAGCATTTATCTAAAGAAAAGTCATCTGAATATCATGTGATGAGTTGTTGAAAATGACAACTTATGTTCGTGATGGTTTGTATGTTTTGAGACACTAATTTGCATTCTAGTTTTGTAATTTGCACACATATCAATGTTTGTGTATTTATAAATATGTAACAAACATTTCTTGTGTCACTTTCTTCTTTTAAGCATGTTATGGGATGAGTTAACTTGACATATAAAGAAGGATCTATCGTACCATATTTTATACTCCCTCGTCCCGAAAAGATTTGCCAATTTGACTTTTCTCGGTTAATAACAATCAACTTTGACCAATGATATTTTTTAATACTCCGTATGAAATTATTTTTGAATATGAAAATTATATCAAAATGTTCCTTATTCAAAATATTTTCACAAAAGTATGAAATTTACAATTTATATAAAAATATAATAATAAAACTCATTATCCAAAGTTTGTCATCATTGATCAAGAAAAGTAAATATGGCAAACCTTTTCGGGACGGAGGTAGTACTTAGTATCAGGGGCGGAGTCTAGGCAGAGTCTAGGTCAGGGTGAGCAGCCAATTAGGGGCAGAGCTACTAATGATCCAAAGTATTCGCTTGAACACTCGAAGCTTTTAAAAATGTAAGAATATACACCAATAAATTTAATATAATTATTTAGTGTTCACTAAAGTTTTAATTGTAAAAGCTTTTGAAGACCCAAAACAAGAATGCCAAGTCCGCTACTGCAGCCAGCCCCTCGATAGTTCAAAAATATACCGCAGTGAAATATATTCAATTTGATATATCATAACTCTCGTAACTCATTGCCAGTAAAAAATTGTGAATTCTGGAAAATCAACACTATCTAAACTTGAAATGAATAAAATGTGTACATAATTTTGATTATATTCTCAAACTTGTAAAATAATATCTAATTCACTCATTACTTACGTGAAATTTGGAATGTTCATCATTACATGACATATAGATCAAGTCTATAGCTATATTAGACACATTTCAACTTCAATTGTTTAAACTTCAAATGAAACATTAATTTGAGATATTATTTAAAAACGATCAACCCCTTTTATTTTATGTTTAGTTAATTATACTTGGTACATACTAAGGGCATAGAAATATTTATTCTCATAAAAATGGTACGATTCATTTTGGACCGATGATACACAAAAAGAAACATTTTTTTTGTAGAAATTGCTCTAAATAGGAGTAAAAACGCTTTGAAATTCCAAAATAAAAGTATCATGTTTTTTTCTTTGAATATGAGTAATCTGCTAAGTTTGGGAAAAAATGTCATGTTTAAAAGCCGAGTAATATCATATTTGGCATAAATTTACTCCTATTTAGGAAATAAAAAACATGATAGTCCTATTTTAGAATTTAGTGTTTACACCGTTTATGATGTATCCTTAACCAAGAAGCGATTGAAGTTGATTTGCATTATTCTTCTTTAAAGATTCCTTTGTTTTAGGAGAAAAAATACATATTCCCAACCTCGTCAAACCAAGTGGCCTAATCTATTGTCCTACTATACGTGGATTTCAGTGTCCTCTTGGCCACAAGGGAATGGGATTCCTTATCCACCAATGACCAATCCTCCACTATACTATAATTAAATTGGGCGGTCTAGTGCCAACAATAGACATTTGTGTTGTGTGAGCCTCACTCCATTAATTTTGAGAATAGCGTGTAAGAGCATATTAATGTTATAATGTGTATGATGCATATGTGGCATGAGACATACCCACATGAATATTAGCAAATAAATTATTTCTCCCTTATTTGAATGATTTTATATGACTTTTATAAGTTTTTCTCCACAATGTCTAGAAGATCGTCTAAATGTTGACATTATGATCGACATTTCAGAATTTTTTTTACCAAAATTGTAAAAAATCATTCAAATAAGGAGAAAGACAATGTCTTATCTCCGTGATTACCACGAAAATGGAAAGAAAAAGGTACTTGTATATTTTATGGTTGGTTAGTGATTTAATTAAGTCAACGAACTGTGCTCGAAATTTAATTCATATACACGGTCATCTTGTGTTCTTGACCTCCGTTCCTAACCCATAAGCACCCATTAAAGTATTAGAGTTGGTTTGGTGACATTGATATCGACCAAATATATTGCAATTTCTGAAATTACTGTTGAAACAGCTTGAATTATGGGATTAAAATGAAACTGCATTGGTCAAATACAATAAAATTTCAAATCCTTAGTTTTGTAATATCTTTTGAAATAAATATTACTTTGTTCTTCAACTATTGTGTCGGTTACACTTTTAGTACTTGATTTTTTATTTTATTTCATTTTAAGTCCTTTGATTATTGTCCTGAAAACATGTTTAATTCATGACTTTGAAATTTCCCACATCTAGTCTCTCTAGTAAAATAGTCAAAAGACTAGAAATGCAAAAGTTCAAAGTCAGGTATCAAAAGTGTCACCATAGGAGGCGCAAAATTTACAAGCACTCTGAAAAGTTGCTCCGTTCTTATTTAACTCTCACATATTTCTTGTTTTTATTATCTTTACCTTTTTTGCTTTTGGAAATTACTTGAGAGAATTCCCCAAATAGGAGCAAAACATAGGGAAAATGCAAAAATAGGAGTACCATGTTTTGAATAGGAGTAACTTTAGTGTTTGGACAAGTATACCCCTACCCAAGCCCTAACAACTTTTAATTAAATGTTTAATTCATAATAAATTCGAAAAAATTTCAAAAAATCGTAGAAAAATAATTAAAAAATTTATAAAATATTAATAAAATAAAAAAATTAAACAAATAATTTTTAATTTTTTTTTCTTTTTTTAAAAAAATAATAATAAATAGTAAAACTCCATAAAAAAAAATAAAAAAATATGGATGTCTTTCCCACCGCCTATACTACCTCCCTGCACCATCACCTCCGGTTGGTGAAAAAAAATTCCATTTTTCCTAAAAACTGCCTTTTTTCTGAAAATGCCAAAAACATGGCATATTTCTCTTTGCGAATGCCAACATTTTCATTGTTTTCTGCCATAAATATGGCATTCGTAATGAACTTGGCATTTTTTCCCTGGTGACTGGAGGTGGTGGGGCTGAGGCGGCGGTGAATTTTATTTTATTTTTTTGATTTTTTTATTTTTTAAAAAAATTATTTTTTTAAAAAAAAATAAATAAATAAATTATTATTATCGAATAAGTCATAAATCAACTAGGTTATGATTAAATAAGTCATATTTTAGAATTAACTAGGTTAGGGATATTAAGGGTACAAAATTAATGTTTACTCCTATTGAAGGAAATTTTAAATTTTACTCCTATTTGTGCAATTATGTTTATATTTACTCCTATATTGGGCAATTTCTAAAATTACTTCCTCTCATAGTTTTTTCATCATTTTCTGCTTCTTAATATATTCTATTTCCTACATTTTCATTTACCTTATATCTTGTGTATTGTCTCAATTACTTTCTTGTTGAAAACCACAAATTACTGTGAAGAGCTAGCTAGATTAGTAATTTAGACAAAATAAGCTACTCCGATCGTATGATGCGCCGAGCAACTCTTGGCATATCCTTTTGAGAGGGAAGTGTGTGGTTCATATTGAACATTCTTTTCTAGAGAAGTTAATTAGTCTCTCCGTCCTTAAAAATGCTTTCCGGTTTTACTTGGTACACTTATTAAGAAAGTGGAATAAAATGGAAATGTATGGTTGTGGTTGTGTAAGAAAAAGATGAAATGAGCGTGAACCACACAAATTGTACAAAAATGGTAAGTGAGAAGAATTTTTTGGAACAGATCAAAAAGAAAAGTGGAACGGATTTTCAGAGACGAAGGGAGTATAACTACACAAAACTACTGAAAATGAAGAATTAACAAAACAAGAAATTAAGCTTAATGGGATGAATGAAATATGAGTTGTAAATCACTAACGGATCAAGTTGTCAACAAACACAGCACATATGCTCGGTTGACATGCAGCTAAACACAGCCTCATAACTACAAGTCTACAAGTGCTTATTATTATTTATTAATTATTAAATAATGCATACGACTAAGACTTTAATTGTTAGACTTAATTACTCGTGTAATCGTGTATACACACAGATATCATATCAAAAGCATGTTAATCACGTGACCATCATTTTCGAACAACTGATTACATTTAAAATATATTTTATTAATAAAATAAATAAAAAGTGAATGAAAATAACCAAAATGGGTCATTACATTAAAAGTTATATGCTTGATAAAAAATGACTTATAAAGTTATCAAGTCAAAGAAAGATGTTATCAAACAAGCCCTTAATTAATTACCCGTGTAGCCCTGTATCGTGTACACACAAATTTCATATCAAAAGCAATGGGGATCATGTGACCATCACTTTCCAACAACTAATTACATTTAAATATGTAGTACGGAGTATAATTTATTGGTAATATAAAAAAATAAATGAAAAATAATTAAGATGGTCCAATAGAGTAAGTTTAGCCAATTCCGTTAGAAAGTAATTTGAATCTTACTTATTATGATTAATATACAATTACTATAAAAAATAACATGTTTGATAAAAATGGTGATTATAAGACTGATAATTGAAGACTTGTTTGATCAAACAAGGCCTTAATTACTCGTGTTACACATATCCGATCAAAAGCAATGTGACCATCAGTTTTGAACAACTAATTAAATTTGGAAAAGGCTTGCCATAATGTGGCTACCTAATTTAGCTATGGCAAACAAACAACCCAAACTCATTTACCGGAATAGATAAAACTAAAGTAAATACGAAGTATAATAAAGGGAAAAGTATGGAAAATGTACTTGTGATTGAGCTCGTTTTCAGACAGGGTCATATCTTTCATTTTTTATCAAAGTGGTTTATGTGTTTGAATTCCGTTATTACATGAGAGTCACACCGTTAAAAAAGTCTGAAAAGACCGTTAAAAGTAACTTCGATTTTCAAAAGTGGCCAAAAAATTAAAAGAAAAATACCGGAAGGTGTGCCTCAATAAGACGACCGCTAAACCATCTTTCTTTTTTGTTTTCATCCACCCTTGTCACCGGAAAGTCCATCGAAAAAGTGATATTAGCGAAATGATTTTTAAAAAATAATTCAAACAGGTCTGAAAAATCCAAAGACGGAGGTGGTTTGGAGGTCAACTTGACGAGGCGCACCTTTCGGTATTTTTCTTTTAATTTTTCGGGCACTTTTGAAAATTGGAGTTACTTTTAACGGTCTTTTTCAGACGTTTTTAACGGCGTGGCCCTCTTGTGATAACGGAATTCAAACACATGAACTACTTTGATAAAGAATGAAACACATGACCCTATGTGAAAACAGGCCCAACCACAAGTACCTTTTTCGTACTTTTCCCTATTATAAAACTTG
Organism: Cuscuta europaea; assembly: GCA_945859875.1. Classification (NCBI taxonomy): domain Eukaryota; kingdom Viridiplantae; phylum Streptophyta; class Magnoliopsida; order Solanales; family Convolvulaceae; genus Cuscuta; species Cuscuta europaea. The sequence goes on along the minus strand of CAMAPE010000054.1, from coordinate 3,892,706 downwards.
TCAACATAATTAATCTATAATGAGCATATAATGAGTTCATGATTTCTCATACAGCTGCAACTGGAAATGGATTCATAGCCAAAGACATTACATTCCAAAACACGGCAGGCCCGATGAAGCATCAAGCGGTGGCCCTCCGTGTAGGAGCCGACCACGCGGTGATTTACCACTGCCAAATCATTGGATATCAAGACACCCTCTATGTCCATTCCCAACGTCAATTCTATCGTGAATGTGACATTTACGGCACTGTTGACTTCATCTTTGGCAACGCTGCCGTTGTCATCCAGAAATGCAACATCTATGCCCGAAAGCCCATGGCCAACCAAAAGAACACTATCACGGCCCAGAACCGAAAAGACCCGAATCAGTACACGGGCATTTCCATCCACGCTAGCAACATCCTCGCAGATGCAGACCTCGACGCATCCAAGGACACCACCCCTACATTCCTAGGACGGCCTTGGAAGATGTACTCAAGGACAGTTTACATGTTGTGTTACATTGGGGACCATGTTGACCCTAGGGGTTGGCTAGAGTGGAATGGGGATTTTGCACTTTCCACATTGTACTATGGTGAATACATGAATAATGGGCCAGGTTCGGGTCTGGCCCAACGGGTGAATTGGCCCGGGTATCGTGTTATTAAACTCGAGACGGAGGCAAACATGTTCACCGTGTCTCGTTTAATCTCGGGTTCATCTTGGTTGCCATCTACAGGAGTTGCTTTCTTGTCTGGTCTTAGCACATGACCCGGCTCTCTATACGTCATATACGGTATATATAAACATACAATTCGTATAATTATATATGTGTGTGTAAATCAATGAATAATTTTGATTATAATAGAATAACTAATATTGTTCTTTTAATTAACTAATTCTTATAATATTATACAATCATTTATGTAATCATATTGTAATAACTTTTAATAAAATTGATAATTCATTTGTTGCATCTTCATTGCTAAGATTCAAGAATCACAATTTCCACACATATATCTCCACTTATATACCAAAAGTTTATGATTCAGTGCTCTACTACTAATGTTTTCAACATGCGTGAGTAATTTTTTTTCATATCGTAATTATTTGAATGTTTGGTTCTATTGCTTCATTTGAGAAGATATACGAATTACATATTTCACAATTCACACTCATTCATATGGCAAGTTTCATTAAATAATGAGTATGTAAATGGGGTGTTTGGTTAATGGCCTCTATCTGTCATTTTTGGTTGTTTTGACCAACATTTGGTTTTTATTCCCAATTTTCTTAATCTACTCATACCTCTTCTTCCGATAACTCTCAATTGCCTTCTTTATCTTCACTGATTTAACTCATATATACAAGTCTCTGTCAATTCATCATATGGGTTGCCGCTAAAGTTGAATTTTTTGCTTTTTATTCCAACTCATACTAAAATTGGGTATTGCTGCTATTTATCCCCACTACTAGAAAATGGCTTATAATGACTTTAAATAAGTATCACTGTAAGTTTCTGTGACACTTCACATTAGTCAAGGTAAGTCGGAAATTGTGACACTTGACATGAGCCACAAAACACATGTCAGAAAATGGTGAAATTATAGTGTTGCAAAATATTATGACACATTTGTAAAACACAAACATGTCACAAAAATTAATGATGTTTTTATATCACACCTTTTTTGATACAATGGTATTATTAATTTATTCACCAAAATTTTCTAAATGCAGCTATATTAATAATATAATCCATCTATTCTATTAATAACATCTAATTAATTAATGAAGTCACTCCCATAAATATATTGTATATCCAAAAGAGTTTTCAAAATGAGGATTCAATGTAACATACAGCCCAAGCTAAGTAAGTAAAATGGTTGATTCAAAACATCATAGTTAAGCAAAATTACCATATACCACATTAATAAATAGACATTCCTAATAACTAACACTTACTTGCACCAAATTTCTACTATAAAATTTGAGACCTTCTCGCAATCCATAACTATGCAGCACATGACCTTATTCATGTGACATCGTCGAAATCCAAAAACCTCTGCTTCATTCTCTACAGTGCACCTATCTCCCAGACACCGGTCAACTAGGATCGATAATATCCTCATGTTCATGCTTTGTTCTTTTCTTTTCTCTGCAACAAAACTCGTTGTTCATTGCATATTCAGCTTCCTCGAAGGTCCAGATTGTTCTTCGAAGATTTCAGTCTGTTGCAGGGTGCCATGAGGAGTTTCGTTTACGTTGTCGCCCTGGTGGTTCGATCTGTGGTTGATTCTGACCAGACGCAAGTCCCCGTTCCCGAGCCCAGTATCTCTGTGAGCTCCATTGACATCGCAATGGCTTCCTCACTATTGGAGGTCTGGAGTTCTGATGTTTTAAGTCCCTGCCTTGCACCCCCTCTGCCCGCTATGAGAAGTCCGCACATGGATGGTCATGTGGTCTCGGCAAAGCAGACGCGTCTGTTGAGTCACAAATCTTGATTTGCTGTTGACATGTCTCAGTGTCATATGTGGAGTGTGGATCTCTTCCTGAGAAAATAAGGGAGCCGAATCAGATAGAGAATCCATCTGTGCCAGTCCAATTCCTTTCAAATTTGCGGGCCACAATGTCAGTTTCCCCTTGGAGCGCTAGATCACCGTCAAACCCTCAGCCCCTTAGAGCTATCGCTCATTCACTAATAATAAATTACAACAGAGTGCAATGACTTTAGAGATATCACTCATTCACTAATAATAAATTGCAACAAAGTGGAGTGACTTCAGAGATATCGCTCGGTCACTAATAATAAAATACACCCTCCTCCATGACACCAGACCTGCCCCATCCCCGCCCTACCCTACTCCTAGCCAGTCCTTTAGAGACCGAATTAGTGACTCCATATTAACCCTTATTGATCCTTTAATTTAGAGACCACATTAGTGCCCACTAACTTCAACCTAAACAGCCTCTCACTGACTCAAAATACAATCCAGTGACTCCCAAAATTGCTACCATTCACCGTAATTCCACAGCCACATGGCCGCATAGATTACAACCTTACCCAACCACGACCTTATTGATCCAAAAAGTCATAACCCTGACCTCGAGAAGGAGAAGAAAACGAAGCCCCTGAGAATAATACCGATGTTATCGATATTATATACGGAGTATAATATAACACACACAGACACATATATGAAGTATATATGTGCGTCAATACAGACTATTACATGTATATGTCCTCTATACGTGTGAATCTTCTCGCACTGGTGTGAAAATGTGTTCGTTGCCTGCAATAGAGGGAAAATGATTTGTTCATCTTTGGATCGAATAACTAAAACTCTTGTATGGAAAGAAGTGTGTTCAAAAAAAGGATGACACCCCATCCCTGAGGGCCCCCAACCCCGACCGGACGGTACGTTGGAAGGATGTAAATTGGACTATAATCCCAATCTGACAAATAGAGAGTGTAGCTCTGTCCCCGGTACTTGCAGAGGCCCTATGCATTTTTAGCATAGTAACCCCTCATCGCAGTTGCCGGGATTCGAACCCGGGGACATAACGCTTGTGTCATTCCCTTGCTACCAGTTGAGCTACGCCCACCGGTTGAAAAGAAGTATATTCCAATCTATAAGCCGTTGAAGGTTCCGTAGGGGTCTAGCAATGTACGGTGGAGTAAGAGTTCTGTAGCGGGGTCATCATGCACATCCCCTAATCCCTAGAGAGATGGAGCATCTTTACATTTTATCTTTAAAAATGTAATTATTTATTTTCTTCTAATGTTGCTTTCCGCTCAGTCCTGTTACTATTGCCCGTTAGTTGATGAAGTGGCAAATGAATGATTGTGTGCTTCATCAAATGTTACATGTAAGCTTGAGTATTTTCAAATGCTTGCTCATATTTATGTACCCGATTTCTGCTAAACATAGCTCTAATCTCTGTCTCTCACTCTCTTGTTGTCGATACATACACATGTCTATTGGGTTTGGTCTTCTCAACATGCCACCTTCTCTGAACTTCTTCTCAAGGTTTAGTGGTTTCATTTTATGTAGCTTGTATAAAGATAAGGGATAAGGGATCAATTTATCATGGTGCTCAAAATCAATTCGGAAAATTAATTCTCGGAGCTTGCTTCTCCTCAAGTCTTCTCCTTGGATTTCGTCTAGGGTTTGTTCTTTTCGACAGATGGCTTTGCGTTGTTTCTTGTTCGATGAATGATTTGGAGTGACAGTGGGAGGGCAGTCGTTACCATGGATTGAATCTGGAGGTTTGTGATTGATACATTCGATTGGAAAATCACCTAGTCAGTTCCGCTCTGCTTGACCGTCGGGGGGGGGGGGGGGGGGGGGGGGGAGGGGGGGAGGGGGGGAGGGGGGATTGAGACTGTGTTGGGTGCAGGGGACAAATGGATGTGGCAACTGTATTGGGTCCTGTTTGGATGGATTTCACCTTAGGGTGGAAGCGATTGGGGTTGCTCGAGTGTGGCAATTTCTGGATCGAGTCCTCAGAAAGAGAGAAGACATATTGGCGGTCCACCGTCCCTCCTGAACCGTCGCCCTGGAGCAATCGAGATGCTAGGGTTTGGAAGATGATACTTCTAGAATAATGACATGAAGGAGCTTGATGTATTTATCAGTTATTATATTTTTTATGGTCTAACTTTCGCGTTATGTTTGTTTATGTTATTTTTTGTTGTCGATGTCTTTAATTTTAGATCTACAATAATGATTGACAATTCAGTTAGATATTATTCCGTTAGAAGGATCTACATCGCCAGTGATTGGTGGTTTACGGTTCATATTGCTTGTTCAGGGTGATCCTTTCTAAGTCTGACTTTAGGGTTGATAGTGCTAGTTGATTATGGATAGTTGTTGTCAGTGTCGGTCTTTTTGAGTTTGTTGTAACGATCCGAGTCCTAATAATATTAATATAAGTGATTTTTCCTTTCAAAATAAAATAAAATGTAAAGATGAGGATATATTTGTGCATTTTAAGAAAGTTGCTAATGTATTGAGTTAATATGTCTTATTTTAAGAAAAGAAAAAATTTATTATTTGCAAATTAACCCTTGTATTCTTGTTATTTATAAATGTATCTGGTGCTCTATGTTGTATCCGCACGGGTAGCTCAGTTGGTCGAGTGGTGGGAAAATTGGATTAAGTGACCAAGGTTCGAAACTCACAATAGCTTTACATAACATGAAATAAGATTGGACCTCTAGTGCGCACATGTATATGGTCTACCGCCGCTTTGCTGACTGAGTCACCATGATTAAACTCTCCACCGTCCTGTCGGGTCGAGGTGGGGCTCGGGATTCCACCTTTTGGACCAAGGTGCTCTATGCTGTTGAAGTGCTGAATGGTCCCCCCAAACCGATCTTTTTCTTCTTCACCCCCAATCTGATGATAAACCCTTGCTAGAACCCTAATTCTACATTTCAGCGCAGCGACCTGCCTACCACTCTCGTCTTCCCGGGAAAATGGCTTCCTCGAAACTCTCCTTCGTTAATAACCATATTAGAACTCTAACTAAACGTCATTTCCGACTCCAAGCGCCGACGCCCAGCTTCCGATGTCTTCGATTCTTCTCTTTTGCCACCCCAGAAGAAGCGGCCGCGGAGCGCCGGAAACGAAAGCGCCGCCTTCGCATCGAACCTCCGATTTCTGCTCTTCGCCAACAGCAGCAGCAGCAACAGCAACCTCGCCCGATGAGCCCACAGAACTCTAACCCCAATGCTCCAAAGATCCCAGAAAATGTCGCTGTACTGACAGGGAATAGACTCAACCTCCATAACCGCATTCTCAAGCTGATCCGCGAGAATGATTTGGAGGAAGCGGCGCTTCTCACTCGGCACTCGATCTATTCCAACTGCCGCCCCACAATCTTCACTTGCAATTCCGTCATGGCTGCTCAACTCCGCCAATCAAGGTACGCCGACCTTCTATCTCTCCACCGTTTCATCACACAGGCTGGGGTTGCCGCCAATATCGTCACGCACAACCTTCTTCTATCCACTTACATGGATTGTCGAAAGACTGACATGGCGTTGGAGCACTATAAGCAGCTCATCAACGATGCCCCTTTCAACCCCTCCCCCACCACTTACCGGATCTTAATCAAAGGTCTAGTCGATAACAATAAGCTTGAAAAGGCACTCGAATTGAAAGAAGATATGTTATCCAAGGGATTCAAAGCCGACCCCATTGTGTACAATTACTTGATGTCTGCTCAAGCTAAGAACTCAGATTCAGATAGAATTTTCGAACTCTATGAGGAATTGAAGGAAAAATCTGGAGGTTCTGTATCAGATGGAGTGGTTTATGGGAGCTTGATGAAAGGTTACTTCTTGAAGGGAATGGAAGATGAGGCTATGAAGTGCTATGCAGAAGCCGTGGGTGAAAATTCAACAATTAAGATGAACGCTGTGGCTTTCAATCATATTTTAGATGCACTAAGCAAGAACGGTAAGTTTGAAGAGGCTCTAAGCCTATTTGATAGGATGATGACAGAACACGATCCTCCCAAAACATTGACTGTCAATCTGGGGAGCTTCAATGTGATAGTGGATGGTTATTGCGCTGAAAGGAAATTCAGTGACGCCATTAATGTTTTCAAATCAATGATCACAAAGAGGGTCAGCCCGGATACACTTTCATACAATAATCTGATTGAACACTTATGCAACAATGATTTATTGGCTGAGGCAGAGGAGCTTTACAAAGACATGGAGGATAAGAAAGTAAAGCCAGATGAGGTCACATTTGTTTTGTTAATGGACACTTGCTTCAAGGAAAACAGGCACGATGATGGAGCTCAATATTTCAAAACAATGGTGGAGTCGAAGCTCAGGCCTAATATGGGGGTTTATAACAGATTGGTTGAAGGACTAGTTAAAGTTGAGAAAATTGGTGAAGCAAAATCTTTCTTTGATATGATGATGGGGAAGCTTAGGATGAGGGATGATGAGTACAAGTTCATAATGAATGCACTATTTGATGTAGGGAAGCATGACGATGTGCTTGCAATTGTGGATAGGATTCTAAGGGAGGACCCGACGGATTTGACCGATGAATTGAAAGAGTTTATCGGAGAAGGGTTACGGAAGGAAGGGAGGGACGAGGAGTTGACAAAGCTTATAGAGGACATTGAAAGGGAGAAGGCTGAAGCTGCAGCTAAGATTGTGGAGGAAGCTGAAAGAGCTAAGGCAAGTACACGAGAAGCTGTTAATGCATTGTTGAATACTCCAAGATTGTTTGGTAAGAAGGAACCAGAAGATGATCAGAAGTCGACAGAAAATGCTGCAGATGCTTCTGAAGAAAATATCACCTCAACAATTAGAGATGCAGAGGTTGTAGAAGAGGAGACTGACGAGGCGGTGTCAAAAGCTAATGGGTGAGTCCTGAAGGTAGAAAATTGTGTCAAAATCGCAGAGAATTATGTGTAACTACTATATTTATGATTGGAAATAAAAACAACTTTACTGTGCACAATCAAGTCACAGCCTCCCGCGCTGGCTTTTGTTAGATTTTGAAAATGAGTGGGGCTGGCGGCATCTTGCTAGCTCCCACACTCACTTAATATAGAGGAGTATTTTCATGAAATCCACATCCTTACCTGATCCTTTACTGCCCTTGAGAAGCCTTTTGTTTGCGAAACTACTACATACTAATGAGTTGTTTTATTTCTTGAACGGATTCGTTCTTGGTTAACATGGTTGATATTATGCTTTTCTTTGAATGGATCTCTGTATTGCGTTTGCATTGGATCACATGGTTGATATTGTCCAAACCCGCCACAAGTGTTGGCTAGGCTGTCTTCCTTGCTGACCAGCCAAATCAAATATATCTACAACACTGAAAACATCCAACCCATAGTCTCAAAGGAACTAATTAGATATATATAACTTTTTTTTTACTTTCTATGCCTTGCACACTATTATTTTTTATCATAAAAATTACTTTCTAATTTTATTTCAAATGCTTTTATAATATTTTTACTGTATTTCAAATTTATACATATAGTAAATTAATTAAAATAGTCGTACACTTTTATGTATGGCATATATTTGTGTCCATAGGCTGATCCATAAGATGTACATATGTATAACTCCATAATCCATATAATGATATACATATTATATTGGGAAAATGGAAACTAATAATTCGACCTTTTAATGGTCTTCTTACAATAATCCCACCATTTATGTGTATAATATGTGTGTAACAAAAGTACAAAACCATTTAGGCCTTGGTTCTAGGGATGGACCCAATCGGGCCGAATCGGGCCGGGAACCGGATCAGCCCGCTACTGTGCGGGCCCAGACCGGACCAGGTCCAGATGGCCGATTCCGGGCTTTAGTCCGGTTTGGGCGGGCCTGGTGGGCCGGGCTCGGGCCTTGATTTTCATGTCCGGGGCGGGCCCAGTTCATTTTTTTTTTGTTTTTTCAATTTTTTTTTGTTCCTTGGGTAGGGGCGTAGGGCTGGTCCGGCTGGGTGTTTTGGGGAGGTTTGAGAAGTGGGGGATGAGGGGGGGTCGGGTGTTAATTAGAAAGCCAAAATAATAATAATAATACATTGAACTGGCCCAGTTTGGCCCGGACCCAGTATCAACCCGGGTCGGTTCCGGGCACAACATTCCGAAAAAAAAGCCCACCTGAACCGACCCGGAGCCCGATCCATGCCTACTTGCTTCTCAGCCTGAACATATCTCAAAACTCAAGTTACTAATTACCGGTCTAGAGTCTCTAGACCAAGGCAATGGGTATTTTTATATGCCCATTTACAGGCCGTGCGTTTTCTTCTACTACTCCCTTTGATTCTTTAAGATTGTTCTAATTTTCTTTTTCGATCTGTCTCACTAAAATTGTCTCGCATCAAATTAATAAAATTTGTGTGGTTGTAAATCATTCATATTTTATTCTTTATCAATTCAATATCAACAACGTAAACCCATTTTTCTTAATAATTTTGTGTCTGCTCACGTTTCAATATTAGTGGGACGGAGATAGTATTACTCAATTGAAGGCTTTTACCATGAGGGTAATATTATGTTTATAAAGTAGGTAGAACTTCAGTGGTCATGTACATTGAAAGCATAACTTTATAAGTTACAACACAAGTTAAAACCTGAAGATTTCTCTATTTCTCTTTCTCACTCAATATTACACAAATACAGAGAATAATAATTACCCCCAAAAAATTAAGAAAATAAAAGAATCAGGTAGTACATAGATTAGGAATGCACACTCCAGCATCTGAGTTATGCTGTGGTTCCTTCCATATCCTCCCTGTAACCCTAAGCTTCAGTTCCTTCCTGTCCCCACCAGAAAAGAAAAGTGCCATGTTACGTTGAATGATAAGTCCATCATGGCTATCCCTTACCTTGCGATGGCTATCCCTAATGCTTCTTGGGGTGCCCTCCCATATCAGCTTTCTACCGTTTGCACCAACCTCCAGGCTGTAGCTGTAGTTGCGTGCTTCACTCTCATCACCCATGAAGCGGAGGAAAGCAATATAAACAGGGGACATCCCAAGCTGGAAGGCCTCGAAGTGGAGGCAGAAGTATTGTCCGAAACAGTGGAAGACCTAACACGTGAAAACAGGGCAAAACTTCAACATTAGGTATTTTTATTGCATGAAATGAGTATATGTAACGAAACAATAAAGAAACAGTGTGTGATCAACCAAAGTCCCCCTCTCAGTAATTAGTATAGTACACTAGACCCTCTAGTATAAGATACAAAATATGCTTACACATTTGGTTCCGTTTGATAGCCACATATTACATAGCACTTTTCCTTTCACAAAAACCAGCTGCTACTTCAACCTAATACGAAATGGGCCCTATATCATACTCCTTCCGTCCCATTTATGTGTATTTTGGATTACGAGGTTTGACTAAAGTTAAAGTATTTTTTCCTATAATAATACTTAAGGTTAACAACTAAAATTTATATATTTGGTAACTAATTTAGAAATTCCATAAAGTTCTATTGAAACACCAAAATTGAATTTGAATGTGTCAAAAGTTTGAAACACAAAATCAAAGAATAAAAAAGGAATTAGGTCGACCATAGGAAACAAATGACAAACAAAATGGAATAGAGTATCAAATAAAATAATGAGACAATAAGTAATAAGTGCATAACATCTGTAGTTAGCGAAAAAATGTGCTGGAAACTACTCCCATTTGTATCGATTGTACATGCATGACCAAAAATATGTGCAATAGTTGCATTTTCCACCTTCATATATGAGGTCAAACTAAAACACAATACCGCAAGATCCGTATTTCCTAAAGGTCAAACGACACAAGATGTGATCACACTCTGTTAAATCATCTATATAATTTTCATTCTTGTAATTTTTAACCTGTTAACAAATCAGATGTTTGTGTTCAGCTCTTTCTAATTCCATAAGAAATTATTGCAGTCATTGTAAAGATCTGCATCACGGTGCATTCTATGCTATCTGCACGGACCCTGCTTGCATATGCAAGAAATCCCTTAGATCTCTCTCTCTCGTGTGAAAGAGAGGGAATGTATGTGTGACCCAAGGGTTTCATGCTACAGTTCCGTAGGGGTAGCAAAGACAAAATTTACGCACTATGTACGGTTGCCTTAAAATGAAGAAATAAAGTTAGTGGTTCACTTACAGTGAGCATCCACGTTGCATTTTCAACTTCACGAGGATTAGACTTGACATATCGATGGTTGAAAGTGGATCCATTGTGCATGTCCACCTTGTGGTCATCCCTTAAATGAGACACCAGATGAGGTATGTCCCCAACCACCGAACACTCAGATCCAGCATACGGGCAATTATATGGTCTAAAGTTACAAACAGCTTCATGCTTGAGTTTGCTGTAATATGGGAATATTTCGGGGCATCCCAGTGCATAATGTTTGCAAGGTAGTTCAAGTGACTCTGCAACCTTCTCTAGTGCTAAGCAGCGTATGTCACCAAGCTCTTGTCTGCATGTAGGGCACCGATTATGTACCCTTGTTTTACAGGTTGAGCACAGCGTGTGCCCGTTGTGACACTGCAATCATAAGATACACTTTTAAATCATACATTAACTATACACATGCATTTAATTTACACTTAGTTTTTCCACACAGACATTATAACTTTTCACTTCTCTGCAATGTTAGCCTCAGCATGTACACTAGCAGCCTGTTTGTTATTGTTGTTTTTCTTCTTTCTTTTTGAAAACTAAAAAGCAGAATAATTTTCAGTTATTTTTTGGCAGTTTTCAGAATTAAAAATAATTAGTAAAGCATGAGTGTATACTATATACAACAAAAGGAAATGAAAGAAAATAAAGATAAAAAAGATAAGCTGTTATAAAAAAGAAGATATAAAAAGAGATGAGTATACACAAAAATGATAAAATAAAAGGATAAAAATAATGTTTATATATATAAGGATAGAAGGATAAAAAAACAAGGAAAAAAAGATGAGAGGAAAAGATATACGAGATCACTTATGGCGCAAATGGAGGAAGTCATTTACAGGAAGAAATCATAAAAGTACAAGTTACCCCGAATGGTGCATTGGTAGGATACGTTATTATGTTATAAAAGACTCTGTATAGCCTTCGCCTAGACCACCTTTCACTGCCTGTGGATTTTCTTATTTAGGCCTCTCCCAGGCCCCTCCCCTCTTAAGTCTTAACCCCATCTAACAATGTTTTTACTTTGGACCGTAATTCGTCCTAGACCAGATCAGACCAGACCAGCAAATTACAGTCCAAGTAAAAACATCCTGATACACGGTCAGACATAGCTCTCGTGCTTTTAGAACATTGTGCTCATAATGTAATTGATAGTTCATTTATGAATAAAAGTGGATATATATATATTAACATCATATTGGTGATCACCACATGCCAATTAAACTACAAAGATAATTACAATTTATCAAAGAAAATTGAAAGCAAAAAATGGGGAGAGAACAACAAACCTGATGAATGGGAGGGTACATGGAATTTGTACAGACAGGGCATTCGAGCAAATCGTGGACACTTGTTGGGACAATTCCGGCTGTGGGCAAAACATTATTGTGAGATTTGGTCGATGAAATGTATTTGGGATGATGAGACGATTGGATCTCTTCATTTTCCATCCCAACCGATGAAGATATGCACTCAATGCTATCGATCTCCATTACTCTCACAAACCCTCACTTCTCCCGATTGGAGGAAAAATCAATCCTTTTCCCTCAACTGTTCGTCTCGATAGATCATTCCTCGGACTCGAGAATTTCTTCTTTCAAATCCTTTTGGTTTCTTCTTCTATCCAGAAGCTAAAGAGACGATGGAAGAAGAAGAAACAAAAGAAATGAAAGAGAGATGTCGATATGGATCGATTCCGAAGAACCAAACGTTGCTCTTTTGACCTGAAAAGATCAGAGAAGGTTCTTTTCTTCCTCTTCCTCCTCTTCTTCCTCCTCTTCTTCTTCCCTTCTTCTCCAACTCTCTCTCTCTTCCGAGTTTATCTCAGATGAACAGAAAGTGCTATGGATCGCCGTTGAATTCAGGAAGACGTCTGGAGGTGATCACGATCTAACGGTTGTCATATATCTGGAATCATCTGCTCTGACACGTATTTACATCAAAACTTCATTTGGAGATACATTGTTATAAATTTTTATAGTATTTGTTCGTTTTAAATAAAATTCACATTTTTCTTTTTATAAAATTTTAAAATAAATTTCACATTTTTGTTTTTTGTAAATTTTTAATGTAAAATTACCCTTATAACCTTACACTAGTACCTACTTTACACTAATCCACTTTTGTAAGGGTGTGATAGAAAAACCAAAACATTAATTCCACTTTCTTAAAAACGTGAATTCAAAACTATCAAATTTATTGGACTGGAGGTGGTATTATGATACTAAGAGTCTTACAAATTTATGATATACTCCGTATTAATTATGATAAACATATCATCATAACACTCCATATTTGATATTTATTGAACAATTAAAATTTACATCTTTAAAATTAAACTAAAGATTATATCAAAACACAAAAACATAAATTCGTATATGATAAAAATCTAACACGCAGAATGAAAGGCAAAGAATTAAAACTTCGTAATCCCATAATTATAAATAACGAGCCTTTTAAAAAGGAGAAATAATTTTTGTTTTATTGACGCATAATATATGGGGTATTACATCATAATAGCATTAAAATTAGCCCAAAACTCAACAATAAGATTACAATCCTATTTATTCTCAAAATAGAACTAATTTATGTCTCTTCTTCCCTTTCTACCCCTTTCCTACAATTCGTAATAGGTTTATTTTATTAATAAGAAAGTCATAGTTTTATTTAAATTTAAAAAAACAAAAAAACTTTAATAAGTCTAAAAAAATAAAATACCTAAAAAATATTTAAAAAATATGTAGGCCACCGCCACCACGTCTTCCACCTCCCAGCATCACCAGCTTCAGTCGTCGTAAAAAATTGTCATCTTGTGTAAAAAAAATGCCACATTTTTCTGAAAAGCCATGAAGATAGCGTTTTTATTCTTTGAAAATATTCAGCTTTCCTTTCAAAATTTCCATCACGGTGACATCCCCCCTATCTTGGCAATCTTTTCCAACGATCGAAGGTGGCGGTGCTGGAAGGTGGCTGAGGAGATGATTGAGGTATGTATATTTTTTATTAATTTTTTATGGCTTTAATTTTTTATTTTAATTTTTTATGTTTTATAATGATTATTTAAAAAATCCTATTAGGAAGGACAAGAGAAATGGTTGAATAGGAAAAATTAGTCATTTTTTTTACAATTATCCTTTTATTTAGTCCTATTTAAGGAAATCTCTCATAATATATTACACAGGACCATGTTTTTACCCTTTCTAAAAAAATCTCTAGCTATTCTGCTCGACTCAAATCTCTAAACTGCATTTTATGTAATTGAAATTAATATTTAATTTGTAAATATGCGACTTTTAATTATTAATGGTAACATCTAATTATTTACGTGCTTAGTTGTAGTAATAAAGTTTTTTTAATCAAGTTTTATAAGCATTTTTAAAACCTTTTATTTAAAAATATGCAACACATTGGCACAAAATAAAGTTAAAAACGACCAATATAATGGTTTTAAAATGATATTTACTAACAGAGATATTTTCCAATTTTCTATTTCTGTTTTCCATTCTTCAATTTTCCGTTTTTACTTCCCAATTTTTCTATCTCCAATTTTCTGTTTTCATTTTTTAGTTTTCCATTTTCAAATTTGAAAACATGTTCATCAAATTTTTTCACCCAATTCCAGAAGACTGAAAGTACGGTCCCATATCATTCCGAAATCAAACATAGTAAAACCCAAGTAGGGTACCAGGTCCCACGTATAGGAAAGTCGGGACCGAAATCGGCCGGGCCCGGTCGACCTCAACGGTTAGTTTGACGAATTCTTTTCTCATTTCCCTATTGGTTAACAACTCAACAGTTCTTTTAAAACTCTTCACTTTAAAAAGTGATTTCAAATAACCGAGACTGAACCGCCGGGTCATTGACTGGCCCAGACAGGGATCACGAACTCGTTGACGGGCTGGCCCGGGACCGCTTAGTCGTGGATCGGACCGGATAAGGATCACCGGGTCATCGATCGGACATGATAGTGATCGCTGGGTCATCAATCGGACAAGATAGGGACCGTCGGGTCATGGACATGACCAGACAGGGGTCGCGGGGTCGTTGACCAGACTGGACGGGGGACTACCAGGTCGTGGCCTGGAATAGACCGGGATTGCGCGCCCGTCGATCGGACCAGTCAGGGACCGTCGGGTCAGTGACCAGGTAGGGACCACCGGGTCGTTGACCGAACCGGACGAGGACCATTGAGTCGTTGACCGTACTAGATCAGACCGGGACTACCAGCCAGTCGACGGAGTGAACACGTACCGCTTGATCGTGGATCGGGCTGGACAGGGACCGTTAGATCATCGATCGGACCAGACAGGGACTGTTGGATCGTGGATCGGACCGGACAGTTGGGTCATGGACTGGACTGGACAGGGATCGCCAGGTCATGGACCGGACCGGACAGAGACCGCTGGGTCGTCGACCAGACTTACCGGAACTGTCGAGCCATCGACCGGACCAGACCGGGATTGCTCGACCATCGACTGGACCAGACAGGGACCGCCGGGTCAATGACCGAATCAGACCACCGGGTCGTTGACCGGACCAGATAGGGACCGTAGGGTCGTTCACCGAACTAGAACTGACACTGGAGCGGGAGCGAATGCACCACTAGGTGTAAGTATGCATATTCATTGCAACGGTTCTGCAGCATCCGCGTTTTCCAAATTTGAAAAACTAGTAAAAGTCACTTCTCCAATTCATTAAGGAAAAGAGAGATTTCTCATTTTTTTCGTTTTTGAAAACGATTTGGTAAACACACTTTTCTGTTTTCTTTTCTCCAGTTTTCCAATAATTTTCTTTGGTAAATGCGTTTTCTGTTTTCCTTTTTCCAGTTTTCCAATTTTCTAAAAATCTGAAAAATATCACTGTTAGTAAACAAACCCTAAATGTTTCTCTAATTATAATGATATCATTCTCCTCCCTCTCAAGTTATACCTCTCATATGTGGTTGAGGTGCATTTAATAATCGTATATTTTGCTTTCCAAACACGCTTTAGTGATAATGCTAATATGATTCTCCTTAGATCAGTCCCTCCCTTTCTACAACCACCCATGCTCTATCCTCCAGATCTAAGTTGGGGTACTTTTCTTACATGGTTTAGTCAAAAGGAATAAATACAACTTTGAATTATTTTTGAAAGGAATGGCATCCTTAAATGTAAAAATTTGACCATAAAAACTGAAATCTATAAACGATTAACTTTTCAAGCAATTAAACAAAATTTATAAAATCAGAATAAATATAAACTCTTCAGCTATGTTTGAAAGATTATATAAACTGCGTACATATTAGCTACTTTTGTGTAATGTAGAAAATACATATGCCCTCAACTATTTGTAAATTAGAGAATATTTATTGTTTTACGTAGTACAATTTTTGTGTTCAACTATTCTACATTCATAATGGTATACGATGGTACCATGGATTCTGACCATGACCCAATTGCGTGATCCATCCCATGACGGGATCAGCCCTTAACGGGATTAGCCTATAAATGGGATCAAGCCTTGAACGAGATTCATATTGGATAAGCCGCTAGGTCCGATTAGGGATCAGGCCCACGATAGGAACCCACAGCCAGGTCGGGCTGGACAACAGACCTCGAGCCTGGGCGGAGTTCCAGTGAGGTTGGGATATTCCTAGGGTTTATGTGGTGAGCTATCATTTGAGCATAGCTATTTGGCAGCAGGCAGGACTCAACGGGAGACGTAAACTTGAAGGAGATAATCATTGCACAGTGGCCAAGACGCTACAGGAGTTCCATTCGGACTAATGTACAATTAATAACATTTAATGTAGTAGTTTCCTCCTAGAATACTAACTCCTAAAGTCTATAAATACTTCCTGTAAATACCCTATGAGGGGATCGAAAATCATTCTTCCGAACAATAATAATACTACTTTACGTTGCCATATTTTGATATCTTAGTAGATTTAGCTCACATAGTTGGATTAAACTCCATCATTTGCTGCTTTCATTGAGAGCCAAATCTGCAAAGATGATGGTTGGATCCAATGGTCATAACCGTATGGGTAGCAATCAAGGCGGTGATCTTATAAACTAGGTCGTGGTTGAGGACGAAGGTTCGAGGTCTCAACGGAGCGATTTCTGAAGACGCAATAATAACACAACAACCCAAGGCAATTTGAGGAATCATCTTCACGACACCGGGAGTCCCAGGTGCATGGCGGTGCAGCCATCACAATTTCAAACACCGGGTTCCAAACACAATATCCCCAATGTAGATCCAGCGCAAGCCCTAGCAAGTTTGGCAACGTTTCAAAGAGCGGTGGAAACCTTGACTACCATTTTTTAAGGTATCATCCCTGATCCTGTTGGGAGACCTCCTTTCCCCCATCGAGCACCATCCATAGCTCAGCAAGAAGGGGAGGCATCTCCTCAACAGCAGAGGGGTTCTCCATAGACCTGGTCTCAGCGCTCCCATCGTTCCAGGACGACCCTGAGGAATCGAGCAAGTGAACAGCGAGTTTCTGTCCAAGATAGGCTCTCCTCTAGGGCCGAACACAGTGAGGGAGCTTCTTCGGCCGCCGTTTCGTCCCACCGCTGCAGCGCGTGTGGGGGAGATCTTCGAGATGAGATCAACGCGAATAGGTAGGCCCGAAGAGGTCACCGATCCCTGTTGCGTACCCTGGTAGGTCACAATGACAACAACCTCAGGAGGAGACTGGACGAGCTCAGAAGGGAGCTAGATGGTAGAACCAATCTCAATCGTGATGTAAGAATCCCCGAGCCTTTCACGCGCCAGATTATGAACGCACCATTACCACAAGGGTACAGGCCATGCAACATTGAGGCTTAATGAGGGAAAACCGACCCAACATCATGTCTCCAGGCATGTAGCCTACATGGTTATGATGGGGTATGATGACGCCATCAAGTGTAGGGGGTTCTCGGTGACTTTAGACGGGCCAGCCCGGAAATGCTATGATTCCTTGCCAGATGGGAGAATAAGGAACTTTTGGGAGTTGGCACATGCGTTTCTGGCACGTTTTGCCACCTCTAAGGGATCCAAGAAGAATGTCTCTCACCTCTTGGGAATCAAGCACGGCTCCCAAGAAACCCTGGTTAATTTCCTAGACCGCTGGCGGGATGAGTCACCAATGCTCTGAGGTCGGGTGAGTTATACAAAGATTTCATACAGAAGCCCCCAACCTCACACGAGGAGGCCTTACAGCGCGTAAATGCGCAAGACGAAGTAGAGGAAGCCGAGAAGCGGAAGAGAGACGAGGAGGCTGGAAGGCCCCAACCTAATGGGGAAAAGAAGAATAACACAAGAAAAGAAACCCATGACCAAGATAAGGGGAACGGGTTCAAGAAGAAGAAGGGATGGGGTAATGACAAACCAAATGTTCTGGAAGGCCCGTTATCCAGCCAGCCTTAATTTCCAGTTAGCACGGTCCTGGATTATGCGACGAAGCAAAGTCTGATCACGATCCCTGAGGGCTATAACATTGTCAACACCCAACCCTCCAGTGATAAGTATGTGGAGAAGCTTGTCCGTGAGGAACAACTGGACCAATTTGTGAAGAAAAACCAGCAGGAAACGCACCCGCCAAGAAAAAAAACACCTGGAACAAGGGGAAAGACGAGCCGGCCTCAACCTCTAAAAAGAGGGAAATCGAAGGCCAGTTCGAGGATGAGGATGAAGGAGAGGATTCAGGTCAGCAAAAGGTCCCGCACGTCAACCAAATCTATGGCGGACCTATCGGAGGGGACACCGCGGGAGAAAGAAATGGAATCGCCAACTATTCGTCGGGGAAATCAATCGTCTTCCTGTTGACAAAAGGCAGAAACGGGAATCCATCACCCTCACGGATGACGATCTCCCCGATGCCCCCACCCCACAGAGATGCTTTGGTGATAAAGATGGAGGTTATGGATGCAATCGTCCACAGAGTTCTCATGGACAACGAAAGCTCGGTCAATATACTATACATGGATGCTTTCGTAGAGATCGGGCTCCAGAAAGGAGCTCTCAGACTGGTAAGAACCCCTCTTTCAGGTTGCAGCAGAGACGTAATTGAGCCGGAAGGGGTGATCACCCTCAAGATCCAGCTCGGATCAGAACCATGTGTCCGGGAGATCGAAACATATTTCGTGGTTGTTCAGTTGCCCACTGTACACAAGGCCATCTTGGGCCGACCTCTACTGGAAGACTTGGGAGCCATTGTTTACCAGGCACATCTGTGCATAAAGTTCTACACACCGGCGGGAATTGGAATAGTAAGAGGAGACCAGAAAATGGCTAGGAGTTGTTATGTGAGGGCTTGCAAAGCTCAAGGAAGGAGTGATATGACGATCAATGCTATCGAACAGAACTTATCAGGATGCGAGTATGGGCAGTTCAGAGCTCAGCCCATCTCAAGGCTGGAAGAGGTCTGCCAGCAAGTTTGCCAAGAATTGGGAAGGACCCTACAAGATCAAGGGGATAGTTGGACCCGGAATCCATAAATTATGTACTCCTAAAGGGAAATTGGTAGGCAGGATGTGGAATTCAGCACAATATTGAAAATTCTACCAGTAAGCATGTAATTTCCTTTCAGTTTGAGTTTTAATGAAGTTTCGTTTTCATTCACAAATGTCCTCTATACACTACTTGCGAAGGTTTCTTAACCAGCCAAAAAAAGGGCTACGCCTAATTGGTACTCGCAAAAAGACAAAGTATAAATTCCAAACTCATCTAAGTTCTAAAAGCTCAACTTAGTCTTGCTAAAGAAAAGAGCAAGGACAAAACAACCTTTCTCAAGGTTAAACAGCCTTAAAAACATAGTCAAATTTCCTCAAACAAGAAAAGACAACTTTTCTCAAGGTTAAGACTGATTTTACAAGGTTAAAGATGAGATTAAAGGAATTAACCACATGAATAATTCCTTAAAATGAAACAAGATGAAAATTATGTAGACTTGTTATGAGGGTAAATTTAATTGGACTTGGTTACAAAGGAAACTGATTATACAAACATTATGAGAAATATTATAAATATTCCATTAAGATAAACTTTAAATCCCCAACGTTAATTAATTATCGTTTACTCAAATGAAGAAGATGCGGAATAGATTTAAGAGATAGATATATTATTAATAACCTCTGAATTACTTACTCTTAATCTGAAAATTTCTGGATTAAATTTACAAAAGATTGATCACCCTATTTATACTAGTTGGCTAGGAGATAAATCATCAACGAATGATTCTACATAATTTACTGGAAGCATCAAACCTAATCATCTGTCTATTACAAGGACTAGAATTGGATTAGTGTCCTGATGACAAGGATGAACAATTCACAGTTGTTATTCTCATGAATTTACTACACCTCCCTTGAATGCTCATCCTTGAATAGGTATTTGTTATATTAAAATTTATTTATGAAAAATTAAAGTTTAAGGGGTAAGAATTATGACTTATAATGTCGTTGTATTTGGATGTACTGTCTCGTTAAAAACCTTATCAGGAAAAACCCAGTGGGACAAAAACCTGATAAAGGAAAAAAGAGTGCAGTGCATTCAAATACTCCCCCTGAATTTAGCATAGATTTTGAAGACGGCTCATGCCGATTTTCTGTACAAGTTCTATGAACTTCTTCGGAGGTAAAGTTTTGGTTAAGAGATCGGCCGGATTTTCACTGTATTTGATTTGTTGAATGTTGATCTTCCCTTCTTTCTCGAGATCGTGAGTAGAGAAGAATTTTGATGATATGTGTTTCGTTCTGTCTCCTTTAATGTAGCCTTCTTTAATCTAAGCTATGCACGCAATGTTGTCTTCGCAGATCACAATAGGATGACAAGTAATAGGCTTTGATAAACCCAAAATACTAAACAATCAACAATCAACAATCATCATCAGTTAAGAAGAAGCAGATAGAAGATTATGAGATGAAAAACCGAATCTGGTATACCGTGTAAACTGGCCGCTGCTCTCCTTGGAGAAGGAGAGCAGCGACAAACCCTAATCTCTCTATCTCTAAGCCTCTATTCTCTCAAAGCCTCGAACATTAATTAGGGTTCCCGTAAGTTAGCCTCCTTTTATAGGAGAAGTTAGCTAACTTACGGGTTACAAGGAAGCTAACGGGCTGATACACATTTGTGGCCCGTATTACACATTTAATTAATAACTACACAAATACAAAGATATTTAATTAGATTGGACACCATAAAATATTCCTAACAATCTCCCCCTTCGTGTTCAATCGTGTTGAATCAGCATTGCAGCGCATATATCTTTGTCTTTGTTGTTATTCAGCTTCCTTTGTCTTTGAACTTGAGTCTTCTCAGAAGTCAAGTTCAAAGACAAAGGAATCCTTGTTCAAAGCCAATTGACTCAGAAGTCAAGTTCAAAGTCAATTTCTGAGAAGGCTTTATGAAGAAATCCTTGCAATCTCCCCTTTAATGTTTTCTTGGCAGTTTGATCTTTGATGTCGGGGGTTGAGGGATCTTTAGTATCTTGCATGTAGTCCCGCCTTCCAGAAGTTGCTCTTGATCAGCTTGGATGAAGTCCGGTGATGCCTCTAGAATGAATATTCTTTGGAGAATAGGAGACGCCCATAAAATTCATCTTCAGGACACGAGTATTTGACCTCTGTCTCCTCCACAATGTAGTCTTTTTGACTATTTTGGAATGAATGCTTTTGAAGAGAACTTGTGAGTGACACAGCGGAACATAATGATGGTTAACTTGTGAGCGTAGCTGACCATTTGAGTTGCGGAGATAGTAGAGAGAGTGTTGGAGGAGAGAAGTGTCCCAGGATGATTTTTTTTGACAGTTAACAGCATGTGGACCATTCTCCCCCTCATGACGATCTGATGAATCGGGGCATCATGCCTTTATTCTTTTATTCTGTGGAAAATAAAGCAGGAAAAACAAGCAGAATTTAAAGAGGATAACGTAGCCCCCCCGGGGTCGTGTAGACGCCCGTTATCATCACTATAGAGTTAAACTCTGATGTGATGCCCTGAAAATGATGGTGATTCTTATGTTGCATCAGCGGGACTTTTTTCCAATCATTGGTCTACATCGGTAATAGATGAGCCCTATGGAAGTTCTCGCGGGTCTTAAAGACCTGCAACTGACTCAAAAAGTGCGTATGTGTCCTAGAAAATTTCAAAACATTTGGGAGTGAGTAACTAGACACGACGTGATCAATGAAAGTTCAGTGGCATGGGGCTGAGGCCACTGTAGTCAGTATCACTTGCCTCAGAAGGAGACAGTACGGAGAGATGAGGTTCCCCGTGAAATGTGATTAAACACATGTCTGTTGAGAGACAAGTGAGTGGTCTAAGGGTAGGGTTGTGCATGCGCCGTTTGGACAAAATGCAGCGACTTCTACCCAGGATCTGAATAAATTCAGTCCTGAACCTATGGGGATAGTCCAGAGTATTTGAGTGGCTAGGAGTAAATGTTCAATGGATAGTAGGCAGTTGAGGTAGCAGACTTATCAGTGATAATTGTTTCCTTGCTCACTTGAGCCTTCTGCTTCCAATGACGCCTTGTTGGACATGAGTGGTACCTAGCTAATAAATTTACAGAAAATGCAATATATGGTCTAGTATTATTAACTAACAACATTAACGCTGCAATATCACTCACATATAGTACTTCGTGACAGAGTATTTCTTCGTCGTCTTCTCGGGGACGGAATGGATCATCGTGTATGTTGAGAGATCGAATGACCATTGGTGAGGTAAACAGATGAGCTTTGTCCATATAGAACCGCTTCAAAACTTTCTCAATGTAATTGGATTGATGGGTGAAAACTCCATTATTCAAATGCTCAATTTGAAGTCAGACAAAATTTGGTTCTCTCGAGATCTTTCATTTCAAATTCTTTCATAAGATATTTTGCAGTATTTTCAATTTAATTGGGAGTTCCAATAATGTTTAAGTTATCACTATATACTGCAATTATGGCGAATCCCGAATTTGATTGCCGAATGAAAACACATGGACAAATTGGATCGTTTTCATATACTTCTTTGAGAAGATATTCACTGAGATGATTATACCACATTCATCCAAATTATTTTAGTCCATACAATGACTTCTGTAATTTAATGGAAAAGATGTCTTGAGGTTTCGAGCTGTAAGTTTCAGGCATTTTAAATCCCCGGGGAACTTTCATATAAATGTCTGTATCGAATGAACCGTATAAATATGTAGTTACTACATCCATTAGGCGCATTTGCAGCCTTTCAAAAACAGACATGCAAGTGAGAAACCTTAATGTAGTTGCATCAACTACTGGAGAATAGGTTTCTTCATAATCAATTCACGGCATTTGAGAAAAACCTTGGGCAACAAGTCGGGCTTTATATCTTACAATTTCATTTTTCTCATTGCGTTTACCCACAAATACTCATTTAAAACCCACTGCTTTTACGCCTTTTTGCGTGAATTGCTTCATTCCATTTTGGCCAATCGTGTCATTACCGACATTCTTCAATTGATATTGGCTCATTGTCATTGTTTTCATTCATAACATTTCTGGCAACGACATAGACAAAATTCTCATTAATATCAACATCTTTTTGATTCCATTGCATTCCAGTAGAAACGTAGTTTGTTGAAATTTCATAATTATCAACGTTTCTATCATTATCTAGAATATCTTCCTCATTTAAGGAAGTTGGATTATCATGTGAGATGTTTGTTTTGTAAATATCATTTTCTATGTCAGTATTTTCACATTGTTCATTTTCTTGTTCAGAAGGATGAACATATTTGGCATCACAGATCAATTCCCACCTTTTAGTTTTTCTTGGTTTTATATCTTTTGATCCAAGTGGCCTGCCACGCTTTTTGTGAATAGAAGAATCATTTGCAAGAGATTTTTCAGAATTCTCTGCTGGGATTTCGAGTCAGGCGGGAGCATTCATAGCAGGAATATGTGACTTTGTCACTTTCTTTGTATCTGTGAATGCATCAGGCAACTGATTTGCAAAATTTTGTAAATGAATTTATCTTTTGAACTTCTTGCTCACATATATTTGTTCTCGAGTCAAGATGTGATAATTCCGTTGCATTCCACGTAATCTCTTTTGTATTTGGATCTAATTTATTACTTTCTCTCCCTAAGGTTGGGAACACTGTCTCATCGAAATGACAGTCTGCAAAACGTGCGGTGAATAAGTCACCAGTCATCGGTTCAAGATATTTTATTATTGAGGGCGATTCAAATTGAACATAAATTCCCAACCCCTTGTTTGAGGATCCATTTTTGTACGATGAGGTTAAGCAATCGGAACATAAACAACACAATCAAATATTTTTATGTGTGCTAAATTTGGCTCTTGTCCAGATACTAATTGCATTAGGGAATATTCATGATATGTTGTTGGTCTAAGCCGAATTAAATTTGCTGCATGTAAAATAGCATGTCTCCAAACCGATGAAGGTAAACTACACTTCATTAATAATGGTCTAGTGATTAATTGTAAAATTGCAATTAAATTTTTAATATTTTAATTTGATGGAAAATGAGAAGAATTGAAAAGCAAAAGAAAAGATAAATAAAGAAAGGAAAGAAAAAGAAAAAGGAATGAAGAAGCTCGAGGAAGAAAGGAAGTAATGTACCTAACTTCAACATCAGCACACCATGTGAAAGGTGGGCCGATTTCACGGTATAATTTGCGATAATTATGATTGTTGTGGTTTAGTCCCGAATGACCCAAAGGCCCAACACTAACTTTGGATCTTGGGTTAAGTTGCTACAGTAATGTGTATAAAAGGAAATATAAAATCTGATTTAACTATCTAAATAACTCAGCTTGCATTAATACGGTAACAACAATTACAGAGAAATGATCGAGCGGTAATTATGATTCAAAGACTAATACGAGAGTTATGATACAATAT
Organism: Cuscuta europaea; assembly: GCA_945859875.1. NCBI lineage: Eukaryota > Viridiplantae > Streptophyta > Magnoliopsida > Solanales > Convolvulaceae > Cuscuta > Cuscuta europaea. Next base: position 3,868,184 of record CAMAPE010000054.1, on the reverse strand, counting down.
TAGTTTATGAGTTAATGAAATCCAACCCTTTACAATGATTTAACAACTGCTATTTATACTAAATGAAGACATGGAGCGCCTTTATACGATTGGTTGCTTTCCATTCCACTTGAGACCCCATGATCCAGCATTAACTGCAGTCGGTCACATCCCATTCGGGTGGTGCCGAACGGGTCTTGCCTTTAAGCAGACCATTTGGGCCCAACGATCTCTTACTGACTATCCTTTGTATTTTGGACCTTAAGAATGTTCCGAACTCCCGTTCAGGATCAATGACCTTTGGGCTTTCCTTTGTTCCTGGACTTCTAGGGATATTTTGGGCCGCCATATTGGGCCGGACCTCAATATCCTATCACAAGTCCCCCACTCCCTTATGTTCCGAGCGTGCTTGGGACATAAGGAAGTACAACAATCTCCCGTTTGGTGTAACCCGTGCGGGACCCTTTACTGGTGTCTGCCTGTTCCTGATGTGATGGTTCAAGCTTCTTCGACGGCTGCTGCTTATGTTCCCCATAAAATCGTCATGATTACCCGTCGTTTCACCTCTGCTCGACACGTGTCCTCTTAAATGTTTCTCGCTACGTGCCCCCTGGGATTGGTCCGTGAATCGGCGCCTCTTAGTATAAAGGTTGTTTTTGGGCCTTTACCCCCGGGTTTCTGAATTTTTTATCTTCGTTCAAGCAATCTGCCTTCTCCCCAAATCCCTAACTTTTGTTCTTCGCTCAGGTAATTGCCGGTCCTCTATCTTTTTGTTATTTCTGTTTTTTGGTTTGGTATAAATGTCAACGAGGTCTGGATCTTCCGAGCCTTCAATTGTTGAACCGGGTCGGGATTCGGAGATGAACGCCACTTTGGCCGATACCGCGGGTACTGACGCCGCCGCAGAGAATGTTGACGGAGATGTCCCTCTACTAATGGTTCTGAAGACGATCGTTCCAGCAATTCTTCTAGTGGGTCTTCAGATGATGACTCTGATAGTGCGGTCTATGGCGATGATATAGCAGTGATGAAGAGAGGCCATCCAGATGATAGTCCTTGTCATTTTCTGGACTTGAGGTCCATTAAAAACGAAGGCAAAAACTCTCGCCCAAACTTATGGCGCAGGTCCCTGCCCTAATCCCTGACCCGGTTGATTTTCGCCTTCATGCAGGTCTTCATCCCTTGCGCCACCGCCCTGGAATGGTGGTGGTGTATCTCGATTCTGTTAAGGCCGGGTTAAGATTCCCATTGCATCCCTTCTTCGTGACCCTTCTAAATTATTACCAAGTAGTCCTGGATCAAATAATGCTGAATTCCTATCGAGTCATTGTCGGGTTTATCCGTCGCTGCAAGGATGTGGATGTGGAGCCCACCTTGGACCTTTTCCATCACTTTTTCAAAATTGCCTCTCAACAACAAAAAAGATCCTTTTCAAGGGGAACCTTACCTCTATTAAAGGGTGGAAAGACCGTTTTTTCTTTGTCTCTGTCCCGGACGGCCTTATCCCAAAGAGATGGAATGCTTACCCCCCCAAATCCACCGAGCCCTTCATGTCGGCCGAGTTAGAAGAGAAGATTGTCGTAGTGGAAAGGGCCGGGACGCTGGATATTATGAAATATCTAACCCCAGCTCCTGGAAGCTCGGATAGGTACTGCCCGTATTCCTGGTCTCCTTGACTGAAAACCAAGTGCCATGGGCCGGGCGGTCCTTCTTGTGCAAGAAATTACATATCATGCTTGTTTCACACACGCTAAGACCACTCGGTACTAACATTCCCCTTTTCTTTTGTTTACAGCTCCTAACACCGAAGCAGCAATGAATAGGGATCGCCTTGAGACGATGGGTGCCGCAAAAAAGAAGAAACCCGTCCAGAAGAAGGCCAAGATCTTGGTTCCCGAAGGCACTAAGCCAATCGTTCCAACTGAGGTTCAGCAGCCTCGTCCACTCCGACAAGTGCCCCTTGAAGAGGTGAACTTTGAGGCCATGGCTGTTGATCAGCCGTTCGAGGATATGCAATCCCCTTTTTAATGATGTCCCGGGTTCGTTCGGGGCTGTTGATGTTGGGGCTGGACATGCCTCTACCTCCAAACAAGTTGAGCCAATCTCGCTGGATGATCCAATCCATGCGATAATAGAACAAGGCGGATGCTACCCTACTCGGATTTGGAGCACTTCTGCCATGCTGAACGACTATCGTCTTCCGCAACTGTCGGTCGAACAGGCCGAGACGGGGGTTGCTCTGGCCACTCTCAAGGTAACTTTCTTATGTTCGTTCCCCGCGTATCTTTTCATGCCGTTTGAGTAAATAATTGTTTTGTCTGTAGGATGGCTATTATAGCGTTCAACTCCAGCTTGCCCGTCCGGAAAGAGAGGAGGAGTTGATCAGGGCTAAGACGTCTACGGAATAGGCTACTACTGAAGTGCTCCAAGCTGCCAACCAGGAGCAGAAAAAGCTTGAGGCAGAGTTTGGCCAACTTCGGGTGGAACTAGCCACTGCTAGGTCTATGGTCCATGCTGCTGAGGCTGTTCAGGTCGTTTTTCAAGAAAATGACCCCCAGATCCTGGACGGTCCCCGGGAAATTTCTGTGGATCTATCTGTCGTTCGAGCATCAGCACGAGATGAATTCCGATCTTCTAAGGATTTCACGAAAGCTGCTGAAGAGCGTGGACTGGCTCGGGCAGGCACCCTGTTCGGGAGACGCCTATAACAGCTTCCCGCAGGCCCATCTCGTCTTGAGGCAGGGGTGAATATGGCCGACAAGACTGCGGTTGGCAAAGAATGGGTTGAAGCTTTGGCCAAGACCGCCTATATTGAGGGCTTCCAGCGGATCCTGGAGGGGTGGTACCGATCCTGGAGCAATTCATTGGTCGGCCAGTTGAACGCAGTGATTTTTCAAAGGACTCAGTCCTTTGAACCAATTCCAGAAGTTCATGCGCAATCAAAAGCGGATAGCCGATCACGCCGCAGGTAGGGATCCCGCACCCCTAACTGATGATGAGGCCGATGATGAAGCCAAAGAGTAGATATACTGGCCAGCACTTTATTCTGATATTTTCATGTATTCATCCATCTCCTTTTTTTCTTTTGATCCGTAGTGTATATTCCGGTCAGTAGTACCGAAGAGTAAAATATTTTTGGTCTATTTGTTCCTTCTTTACTTGTCCGATTCAATTTATACTTGATCGGTTAAGATTTTTAATGTATCTCTTTTGGATTTATCAATTTTTTACTGTCCCCAAATCTCACCAATCTCGAACGGGATCTATTCACTGTTATTCTCTATCTGGCGATAACCTATTCGAGATTGGCCGTGAGTTTCACCTGTTCTTGTATTTATTTACCCCGTTCGGCTTTGGACTTAAGTTGATCCCGCTTACTCATACTTTGTTACCCTGTTCGGAGCATTCTGTTGTTGGTACACAGAGGACATTCCCATTCGGTAGCTCGGTGGGTTCAGTCATTTTCTTACTTGGCAATTTTGTACAACAACTAAAATCCCGTTCAGGATACTTAACCATTAGAGATCTGAACAGAATCTGATAATCCCCAAATTATCCTTCCTTTTACCAACTTCCGAGTCCATAGGATCTGGTATTCCCTTTTTTTGACCTCTGGCATAAGTGTGACCTCCAGAGTACTCCACTTAGTTACTGCCACGTGTCCCTCAGGGGTTTGGCTTTAGGACGGCGATTTCCCTATATGGGGAGACTAGCACCTCGTTTATTTTCTGCTGCTTCTTATTCATTGTGTTTATTGCTAGCTTTCTCTCTCTAGGATTTCTTCAAGTTTCTCTTCTGAGGTATTTACTCATTTCCTCCTCGTATATGCCCAGTTACTTTTCTTCTGACGAGGAGGACATGGGTCTGATTCGTAATTCTTCAAGGGGAAAGGCTAGCCCGAGCGGCCAAACGCCTAATACTCCCTCCCAGTCCTCGGATTCTCCAACCAATTCCCTCATTCCTCTGGAAGCTGAACAGTCCCTCCCCGACGATGGATGTCTCGAGGGAGGAGACCTTCAAAATTTTAAGCGTGGAATGCCCGAGCGCCCCCCTCACATCCCACTTAATTTTTACTGCATTCGGAAGCAACGTCAGCGCCTTCTCTCGGATGTCGATCAGCAATTGGCCCTACTTTTACCGCCACCTAGGCAATTTTACAGTGATTTCATTCAACATCCGATGAGACACCGAATGGGTCATGTGTTGGTACATCTGGATGCTTTGGTGGCCGGTCTTCGCTTCCCTTTGCATCCGTTCATCGTAGATTTCTTACGCCGGCTCTCGGTGCTTCCGGCTCAGTTCGTTCCCAGCAGTTATCGCATTCTCACCGGATTCATCATTTGGTGTCATGATTTGGGGATCCCTCCGAACGTAGAACTATTCCTATACAATTATAAATATGAGCCATACTGGACCACTGGGTACTTGCGGCTGACCGCTCGACCCTACCATCAACTTTTCACAGAGAATCCCACAGCCCCCGAGAAGTGGCAGGAACGGTTCTTATTCGTTCATGTGGGCGCAAAACTCCCATTCCATGATCTGTGGAACCCATACCCCGTTCGGGACCGAGAACCAGTTCTAGATGCCGTTCTACAAAGCCAGGCTAAGTCATTGCGCTTGTTGGGCTCTAAAAACATTCGGGCTTGTGTTCCGCCTGCAAAAATGCTTGCTGCTGGCATTGGTATCTTTTCTTTCCACCTGTCGTTCATCCCATTTGCTTTTTATTATGCTGTGTTTAACCATCTATCTTTTCTGTAGGTGTAATCTCGTCCGAGATGAAACGCCAGGCTAATTCATCCGGGATGCCACCTCCGACCGGGAAGGGAAAAGGTAAGCTTACTAGTGAAAGCAACCAGCCCGTCCAGTCAAATCAATCTCGAAGTGCTTCAGAGATGGGTCGGAAAAGACCCCGTTCGAATGATGTGGTGGATTTAACTTGTTTTGAACCGGTTTTACCAAGAAAAGGTGCTCCCTTTCTTCTTCTAACAAGATCGTTCCCTCCACCTCCAATGCCGCGGAAGCAGATCGACTGGAATTTTCCGGTATGAGTCCCCAATTAGAGGGCAAAACCCTCTTTGGGAAAACGGCTACCTCGTTATGTTGTTCGATGGCCTTGAAGGCTTTACCCAGCTTTACCCATCTGACTCATTGGCACGATCTGATCGAGGCAGGTCATCTGGAGAATTTCAAGGTACTTTTGATTTCTTGATTCCTGCTTTCTTTGTACAATTTCATTCCTATTTCTTATGTTGTCATTTTTCCCTTAGGCCGGAGTTTACTATCACAAGGCCTTTCTTGTTGTCGATCGGGATATGGCACATATGGACCAAGAGCGGGATGAAGCCCAGACCCTCCTAGCAGCTGCTCGCAAGATGGCTGCCGATTTGCAGGACCTGGCCACTAAAGGAAACGAGGCTGCCACCGAGCTGGCTGATAGTGAGCAGAGGATCAACCAGCGTGATCGGGAGATTAGCTTCCTTAAAGCCAAACTGAAGGCTGTTGAAGATGCATGAATCAAGGTCCAAACGGTGAGGGAGAAGAATGCCCCTACTACTTTTTCCGTTGATGCTTCCAAGCTTACCCAGCAGGCATTCGTTGATTTCCAGCAAGGAAAAGGCCTGAACATCGCCCTGGAAAATACTGCTCGGGAATTTCTCGCCCCGCATCTCGGTCAGTTCCTTCGATCTAGTGAGGATCCTCTAAAGGCCGGCATAGAGCTTCTTGACAAGACCCCCAAAGGGAAGGATTTTGTAGAGGCCCTTGCTAGTGATACGCTGATTCAGAGCATGGATATCATTGTCGATCAGAATATTGACCTGATCATGAAATATTGTCCCCAGCCATTAGGATTTTCCCAATGTTTTATCAATAGCTTTGAACGGGTTATGGAAGAACGTGTTGAGCGGGCTAATGAGGCAGGAGGTGGTGGGGAGTCTAGCTCCAAACCAGATTCTTCCATGGCTAAGTAGCCATGAGTTTTCCTTGTATTTGGGATATTTTTAATTCATTGTATCTCCCGGACGATAGATCCGAAGAATAAAAAATTCATTCCTCTTTTTGTTCCAGTCTTTGTTTTGCTTCCCCGATCTTTATTAGAGTGTATGTAATTTTCATGCTGATTAATCTTCTGTTCGTCGAGTTTTTCTTTTGCTTTCTTGCTCGGTCATTCAGAAAAACTCACCTACATTTGCAGTAGAGGGGACACTTTTAACCATAGCTTCGATCCCTTGTTCGATCCGCCTGGGATTGACCCGGCATCCGCTCGGCTCATCCATGCTCCTGGTTTAACATGATCTTCAAACTGGTTTGAAAATACCCTCGTTCGGTCATCCGGAACGCAAGGTCAAACCTAGCTAAGATGATGGCTCTCCTTTATACCAAAATGGGGATCCTCGTTCGGTCATCCGGAACGATTCGCCTACATTTATAGTAGAGGGGAGACTTTTAACCATAGCTTCGATCCTCCGTTCGATCCGCTTAGGATTGACCCAGCGTCCGCTCGGCTCATCCATGCTCCTGGTTTAACATGATCTTCAAACTGGTTTGAAAATACCCTCGTTCGGTCATTTGGAACGCAAGGTCAAACCTAGCTAAGATGATGGCTCTCCTCCAGACCAAAATGGAGACTTTTAACCATAGCTTCGATCCCCCATTCGATCCGCCTTGACTCTGTGTCCGTTTGGTTCGTCCATGCTCCTGGTTCCTGGAAGTTATGTCTCCCTCTTACTTTATTTTTTCAAGAGGTGGCAACAGCCGTTTTACTGGTGGAACTTCCTTAAATGTTCAACGTTCCATATGCCTACTGAACGACCTTCTGTTGTTCTCAGGCCGAATGTTCCCGTAGCGTATTTCTTCCAAACTTGGTACGGGCCTTCCCAGTTCTTTGCTAACTTTCCGCTCTCGAACGGCCTACTTTTCTCCCTTTTTTGGAGGACAAGGTCTCCTACTTCTAGCGATCGGATCTTGACCTACTTGTCGAAGTATCTCCGAGTTGCTCGTTGATATTCCTCCATTCTTCTTGTGGCCAGATCCCTTCTTTCTTCAATGAAATGCAGTTCTGCTCGTAAGGCAATTTCATTACGTTCGGGATCAAAATTTGTCGTTCGGTATGTGGGCACTAGAACCTCTGTTGGGACCTTGGCCTGAAAACCATATGTTAGTGCGAATGGGGTTTCCCCAGTGGCCATCCTTGGGGTCGTTCGGCAAGTCCATAAAATGTAGTTAAGCTGATCGGGCCATGAGAAGAAGCAGTGTTCGAGCTTCTTTTTTATCCCGTCCATGATGGTTCTATTCATGTTTTCCACCTGGCCATTTGCCTATGGGTATGCCACTGATGCTCTAGAGGGCTGGATTCCCCACTTGGTCAGATACTGCACAAAACCCTTACTCACGAACTGTCTGCCATTATCGGTGATTATTTATTCTGGGAGGCCGAATCGACAAATGATGTTCTGCCATACAAACTTCTGACTTTGAAAGTCCGTGATTCTAGCCAGAGGTTCGGCCTCCACCTATTTGGTGAAATAATGAATTCCTACGATAATATACTTTTTCCTTCCAGGAGCTGTAGGTAAGGGCCCTCGCAAGTCGATCCCCCACCTGGCGAATGGCAGTGCCGTAGTCATTGGTGAATAGAAACTTGCTGGCCAACCGGGAACAGGGGCATACTGTTGGCATACTTTACATTTCTTGGTGTGGGCGGAGCAATCCTGCTAAATGGTCGGCCAGTAGTATCCTTGTAGGATGATCTTTCATGGCCAGTGTCTTTGGTCCTTGATGGTTCGAACAAATTCCTTCGTGTATTTCCTCCATCACGGCTGCCGCAAGACCGGGTGGGAGGCACTTTAGGTATGGACCCCCGAACGTCTTTTTGTATAGTTGTCCATCCATCAGCTCGAACATCGCGACCCTCCTCTGGATGCACTTTGCGTTGTATGGCGCGTTTTTGTCTTCTGGAAGAACCCCGTCCTTCAGGTAGTTGGTCATGTCCGTCACCCAACTAGGAAAGACATATGAGATAGCCTTCACCTGAAGGACCATGGTTGCTGGTGTTGTCAGAGTTTCCCGGTGGGCAAATCGCTGGATATGGGCTGGAATCATCTGTGCCCGATCGTCAAGAGCAGCATTCTCCAGTTTTGATTGAATATCTCCTTCGGCGTTTTCTATCCTGGACACCTGGTCAAGCACCATTTGTTCGAATTTATTGGTTTTCTCCTCGACCAGCTCTTTATATGCCTTCATTCTTTCCTCCTTTGTCTCAGCAGTACCGTTTACCTGGCCGACTACCAGCTGGCTATCCGTACGAACTTTCAGCCAATCGGCACCCAGAGCCTTGGCATACTTTAAACCTGCAATAAGGGCCTCATACTCGGCCTCATTATTAGTTACCCTAAAGTCAAAGTGGATTGAGTAGTATGCCTTGAACCCTTCTGGGGATGTGATGACCGGTCCTCCCCCACAGCCTTTGGCATTGGATGCTCCATCGACGTACATTTTCCACCAATTATCCGTGGAAGCCCCGTTCGAGTTATCCGCCGTTGGTCTACCAGTGAATTCCGCAATAAAATCTGCCAAGGCCTGACCCTTAATGGTACGTCGAGGCCTGAAGTCTACTTCATACTGCCCGATCAGGAGTCACCACTTGGTAATGCATCCACTGGCCATTGGGTTCCTCAAGATGGTGGCGAGCGGCTGAGTAGTAAAAACCGTTACTAAATGGGCCTGGAAATATGGAGCCAGACGCTTGATGGTGGCTATCAATGTAACACTTGAGATTTAATTTAAAGGGATTAATAGTACTACTCATACCAACAAGATGCATCTCCTTTTAAGGGATCTCATCACCCAAGAACTCCAAAGTTAAGCGTGCTTGTACGGAGTAGTCTTGGGATGGGTGACCCCTAGGAAGTTTCTCAGGCGCGCATGAGTGAAGACAAAGTGCGTGGAAAAGGCTAGTGGCGGTTTGTGAGGACAATACTAGAGGTCTGGAAGGTGTGTTGGAGTAACTACCTCGGGCCCTACGGGGCGGGGTGTTACAGGTGGTATCAGAGCAACCCTGCGACAGTGTGCTGATTCGTTGGATTTCGGGCGGGCACTTAGCAGGGGAAAAGATTCTGGGGTATGATTGAGATTGGTTTATGGGCGCAACGAGGACGTTGCGTTCCTAAGTGGGGGTGATTGTAACACTTGAGATTTAATTTAAAGGGATTAATACCAACAAGATGCATCTCCTTTTTAGGGAGCTCATCACCCAAGAACTCCAAAGTTAAGCGTGCTTGTACGGAGTAGTCTTGGGATGGGTGACCCCCTGGGAAGTTTCTCAGGGCGCGCATGAGTGAAGACAAAGTGCGTGGAAAAGGCTAGTGGCGGTTTGTGAGGACAGTACTAGAGGTCTTGAAGGTGTGTTGGAGTAACTACCTCGGGCCCTACGGGGCGGGGTGTTACAATCAAGGCCAGAATGGTTTTCTCCATCAGGGTGTACCGTGTCTCGGGACCATTCAAGGCCTTGCTGACAACATAGATTGACCGCTGAACCCCATCAATTTCCTTCAGCAGTACCGAGCTTACAGCAAGATCGGCCACTGCAAGATACATATACAGATGCTCCCCCGGGTATGCTTTGGTCAGGACCAGGGGAGAGGATAAGTAGGTTTTGAACTCTTCAAAATCCGTTTGACATTCAGTTGTCCATTCGAACGGGTTGGCATTCTTCATGATCTGAAAAAATGGGATTGCCCGATCAGCTAACTTGGAAAGGAATCTTCTCAATGCGGCTAATCGAACGGTCAATCTTTGAACCTCCTTCAGGTTCCTGGGTGCTTCCATGTCCATGATTGCCTTGATTTTTTCAGGATTAGGTTCAATTCCTCATTCGCTCATCATGTATCCCAAGAATTTTCCCCTTTGACTGCAAAGGCACACTTCTTGGGATTCAGCCTCATGTTCACTCTCTTCATAATCCCGAAGACTTTTTCCATGTCTCGAACATGGTCCTCTTTCTTCTTGCTTTTGATCAGGATGTCATCCACATAAGCCTCCATGGTGATTCCCGAGACCTCTTTATATAACACCCCGATCATTCTTTGGAACGTGACCATGGCATTCTTCAACCCGAATGGCATCACAATGTAGAAAAATACCCCGTCCGAGGTGACGAACACTGTTTTTTCTGCATCAGCCAGGTGCATAAAGATCTGATGATATCCATGAAAGGCATCCATAAAACTCAACAGTTCGCACCCGGTGGTTTCATCCACTAATAGACCGATTTGAGGCACTGGATAAGGATCCATAGGGCATGCCTTATTCATATCGGAATAGTCAACGCACATTCTCCAAGTTGGCCCCTTCGGGGCTAGGACCACATTTGATAACCACTCCACATGGATTACCGGTCTGATGTGCTTAATCTGGAGTAATACGGCCACTACCTGTTTGGTAAATTCTCGTCGTTCGGCCGCCTGGTAACGTTTCTTCTATTGGACTAGTTTTACGTCCGACTGAACAGCTAATTGATGACATATAATTTCCGGATCTATGCCCGGCATATCCTGTGGTCCCCTGGCAAAGACGACTCGGAACTTCATGATTGTTGCAACCACTCCTTCCCTCATTCCTGGCTCCAGGTCCACCCCTATTCCGACCTGCCGGTCGGGAGGTGAATCCAGGTTGATGTATTCCAGCAGGGTGGCTGGCTCAGGGAGTGCTATAAATTCCGCTTGTCGGGCTTCTTCAACAATGGTATTTACCCGCAGGTTCCGTTCGTTTATTTTCTTCATGGCCTCCCTGTAAGGCTGTAACAGGTTCGGGCACTGCTCGGATCCGTTCGCGCTACTCTCACGCCTGTTTCAGTAGGGACCTTTATGCAAGAGTGCCGAACCAAAGCAATTGCTTCTAAGTCTTCCAATCCAGGTCGGTCCAATATGGCATTGTGGGCGCGTTGAATATCCACTACTACGAACGTCATACGGACTGCCGCTCGGTGTGCCTCGCCTCCAATTTCTACCAGAAGGGAGATGGTCCCTTCGGTGTCGATGCAGTTTCCTGTGAAGCTTGCCAACGGTGTTTGTAGGGGTGTCAGCCTGTCCCTCCTCAGTTTCATTCTTTCGAACGTTCGTAAATACATGACATTTACACTGCTAACCGTATCCACCAGTACTCGGCGGATGAGGGCGTTATCCACACACATGCTCACTACCAACTCGTCCATGTGGGGACTGGGTGATGCTGACAGATCTGCGGGACCGAACGTGATTGGTTTGGTCCTTACCTTCTTCTGGGGTGGGTCGGAGATGGAAGCCACCAGTAGGCTTTAGTCGAAGTTCGTCCGTTCGGCATCTGTGTTCCCTGTTTCTCCCCCGCCGAAGATGACCTTGATCTCCATTCTGGGCTTTTTTTACGGATTTTCTGATCCTTCGGCCTCGTCCCTGGGCTGTATGTATGCGTCATTTTGTGGCTGGGCATTTCTTTGATCATCCCTCTTCCAACTATTTGACCTTTTATTTTGATCCTGGAGGGGGCCTACCGCACTCGGGGTCTTTGTTCACATACTTATCCAGGTCACCTTGCTGGATCAGCTCCTCTATAGCAATCTGGAGTGCTCGACAGGCCCAGGTAGAATGCCCCTTCCTCTTGTGGTATTGACAATATGTGTCATCACGTCCCGTAAATACTTCCGTGTCCGTTGGGGGGGATCACATCTTTTTCATTCTGAAGGATGGTAGCAACAGACATGATGAGCGGTGTGAAATGAGCTGGTTTTGGAGCATTCATCGCTACTGGGCTAGAACCCAGCCGATCGGACAACTTTGTAGATGCCTGGGGTGCTCTACGATCTCTGATCATGATTTCTTCTTCCAGGATAGCATGCCTCCGTTCCCGTTCCAGGACCTCTGCATAACTGGTCCCCGAGTTTTTCTTTAAATCCCGGTATAACTCTCTCGTCTGAAGAGCATCGGTAAAGAGCGTGACCATTGTGCAATCCGTTAGTTTTTCTACCTTTAACGTCTCATCCCTCCATCTAGTCAAGAACTGGGTGATGGATTCCTTCAACCCCTGGCGGAGACTGGTGAGATAACTGAAGTGCCGCTTGGGGTGGCACTCGAAGCAAAGTGAGCCAGAAACAAGGTTGATAAGGTGGCAAAACTTCCGATCAACCTAGGTTGCAATTGGTTGAACCATTCCTGGGCAGGTCCTCAGAGAGTGATAAAAAATAGTCTGCAGATAGCCTCCTCTAAGGCTCCAGAGAGCATGAACGCTCCCCGGTAGCTGATGAGATGGGTATTGGGGTCTCCTACCCCATTGTAAACACATCCGGCCGAGGGTCTCCAATCCCTCTGGATTTCCACTTCCATTATTTCCCTTGTAAAGGGAGATGTGATCCCCGCACGGGGTGGCGGGGGCATCTGATTTTGTTGACAAGTGAGCCCGTCAATTTGCCTTTGCAAGGCGGCCAGTGCTGCTTCCTGAGCCGTTCGGGGAGGTGTACTCAGGTTAACCCTTTCGGGGGTTCTCTCCGTTCGGTGTGCATCCGCCTCCTAGCGTCCTCGTCTATGTCGTTCCCCATTTTTGTCGATATACCGGTACCAATGCTCTATCCTTCCCACCGGGGTTTGTTCCCTAAACTGACGCCCTTGTCTAGTCACGAACGGGGTATGGTCGGAGGATGAGCGTTGTTGGTGCCTGAAAGTATGGGTCCCTCGATGCCCTCTTCGCCCCAATTGTGTGTAGACTGAAGCCTTGGTTGTCTCCGTTTCATCAGTGTCTTCGTCAAAGGATTGCCCCCGATGGGTTGGCGAGGGGGTTGTATATACAGTCTCCGTGTAGCTGGATTGCCCCCCATCCTGCTCATCCGCTAATGCATGCCTTACCTGGGCCATATTTCTCATGGCACGAGGATCTGTCCTTAGTGCTTCGGGGATGAAGAAGTCCCCCTCGAACTGCTGGTATGAAGCCCGGCTGGATTGCCCTTGGGGAGTCCGGCCTTCCGGCGTCCTGCTTTCCCGCGTATCCCCGAGCTTCCTTCGGTGTGATGAGAAGTGAGTTTGACCATACTGAAGGGTAGATTGATGCTTAGTTTGAACGGTTTTGTTTGCAACGTTTTGTTGAGAGGTTTCCCACACACGGCGCCAATGTTGTGGTTTAGTCCCGGATGACCCGAAGGCCCAACACTAACCTTGGATCTTGGGTTAAGTTGCTACAGTAATGTGTATAAAAGGAAATATAAAATCTGATTTAACTATCTAAATAACTCAGCTTGCATTAATACAGTAACAACAATAACACAGAAATGATCGAGCGATAATTATGATTCAAAGGCTAATACAAGAGTTATGATACAATATTAATTTATGAGTTAATGAAATCCAACCACTTACAATGATTTAACAACTACTATTTATACTAAATGCAGATATGGAGCGCCCTTATACGATTGGTTGCTTTCCATGCCACTTGAGACCCCCATGATCCAGCATTAACTGCAGTCGGTCACATCGCGTTCGGGTGGTGCCGAACAAGTCTTGCCTTTAACCAGACCATTTGGACCCAACGATCTCTTCCTGACTATCCTTTGTATTTTGGACCTTAAGAATGTGCCGAACTCCCGTTCGGGATCTATGACCTTTGGGCTTTCCTTGGTTCATGGACTTCTAGGGATATTTTGGACCACCATATTGGGCCGGACCTCAATATCCTATCAATGATATTTGGAACATATATTATAAAAACTTTTTATATAAACATACTCTAAACAAACAGGCAAAAAAATCAAGATATAACCATGAACCCGTACTTCATCATATAAAAATATCCGGTCATGCTTTAAATAAATACGGAGTACGTACTTCGAATCTTCGATTATAAAAATCATGTTTGACCCATTCAATTCAAGATAAGCTTTGAACAAACTTACAAAATAATAGTGATCGGAGTATATTGTGGGTTCCATAACCCATCAAATAGAGTAAGACCCGATCTAATAAATTAGCTAAACTATCAAAAGCTTATTAAACATTAGTATCATTGCTGATAGAAGAATCTAGGAAAATTTGAAAATTCCAAAATAGAACTTTCATTTTTTATTCTCAATACGAGTTGGAAAATTTTGTCATGTTTAAAGTATGGTACTGTCAAAACATGGAGATAATTAATCCTATTTTGGTAACTGATGGTACCATGGAACCCGACCATGGCCCAATTGTGTGAGTCCGGCCCATGAACGAGATTAACCTTTAACGGGATTAATGATAGATAACCACTGGGCCTAACTAGGAACCAAGCCCGCGAGAAGAACCCACAGCCAGGCCAGGCCAGGCTGGAAAGCATGCCTCGAGCCTCGGCGGAGTTCTAGTGAGGCTGGGATATCCCTAGGGCTGACGTGGCACGCTATCAGTGGAAACGGCAGCTGGCAGAAGTTAAACGGCTGGAACGTGGGATAAAGGAACAATCATTGCACAACGGCCGAGACGTTACAAGAGTCATATTCGAGCTAATGCATCATTAATAACATTTATTGTATCAGTTTCCTTTTGTAACACTAGTTCCTTAGCCTATAAATACAACTTGTAAACCTCCAAAAGGGGGAGAGACCTTGATCAATAAAACACTGTCTTACGCTGCCAAATTATCATCTGCTTCCGTAGATTTAGCTCTTGTTGTTGGATTAAACTCCATCATTTGGTGCTCTTGTTGAGAGCTCGATCTGTGACGAACCATTGTGGGATCTCAAAGCCACAACCGTGGAGGCAGCAATCTGGGCGGTAATCGTCACGACCAAGTAGTGATCGAAGATGAAGGCTCTCGGTCACGACGGAGTGACTTTCGAAGGCGTAACGACAACACGACGGGATTGGAGGACCTGAGAAACCGCCTCCAAGGCGTTAAAAGTTCTAGGCGGGCGGCAACACGACCACCGCAGTTTCAGACGCCTGGCACTGGGAGCCGTATTCCCAATATCGACCCGACTCAAGCCCTAGCAGTTTGGCAACATTCCAAAGGGCGGTGGAAACCCTGACCACCGCTTTCCAAGGCATCATCCCTAATGAGGGTGCGAGATCCCCTTCACCTCGCCGGGGCAGTTTGGCAACATTCCAAAGGGCGGTGGAAACCCTGACCACCGCTTTCCAAGGCATCATCCCTAATGAGGGTGCGAGATCCCCTTCACCTCGCCGGGCTCCGTCAGTATCCCGGCAGGAGGAGGGGCGCGAGCATTCCAAGAGGGGCTCTCCGCCATCCCGATCCCAGCGTTCCTGTCGTTCCAGGCAAACTCTGAGGACCTCAGTGATGGCTTGGATTGGTGGACAAAGGGTCTCTGTGCATGACCGGATCTCATCCCGACCTGAGCCGAGCATGGAAGCGTCATCTGCGGCTGTTTCATCCCACCGCCACAGTGTGCGTGGGGGAGATCTCAGATACGAGATCAACGCCAATCGGCAGGGCCGCAGGCATCGACGATCCCCACCTCGGCAGCAGGCGGGCCAAGGCAATGAAGATCTCCGGAGGAGGCTAGACGAGCTCGGAAGGGAAGTGGACGCAAGGATTAATCCCAACCATGAGGTGAGGATTCCTGAACCATTCGTTCGTCAGATTATGGATGCTCTGCTACCCCAAGGATACAAGCCTTGCAATATAGAGGCATACCGAGGGAAGACAGACCCACACCACCATGTTTCCAGATACGTGGCATATATGGTGATGATAGGGTACGAAGATACCATCAAGTGCAGGGGATTCTCTGTAACGCTTGACGGACCGGCCCGAGAGTGGTATGATTCCCTACCTAATGGGAGGATTCGGAACTTTAGGGAGTTGGCCCATACTTTTGTGACTCGGTTCGCTACCTCTAAGGATTCCAAGAAGAATTTTTCTCATCTCTTGGGGATCAGACAGGGACCCCACGAGAGCTTGGCTGATTTCTTGACCCGGTGGAGGGACGAATCCGTGAAGGTGGACGACTTGGATGACAAGTCCGCAGTCGCCATACTAACCAACGCTCTGAGATCGGGCGAGATGTACAAGGATTGTGTCCGAAACCCTCCGGCCTCACACGAGGAGGCCCTGCAGCGAGCAAACGCGCAAGCCGGAGTAGAAGAAGCTGAGAGAAGAAAGAGAGACGAAGAGACCGGGAAGCGCCAACCTGAGGGCGAAAAGAAGAAGACCCTTGAGAAGGAAACCCTTGACTCCGACAAGGGGAATGGGTTCAGAAAGAAGAAGAAGAAGGGCTGGGGAAAGGGCAAATCAGGTGTGCCTGAGGGGCCGCTGACCAGCCACACAGATTTCTCCCTTTTTGCGCATCAAGTAAGTACTGTCCTGGATCATGCTGCGAAGCACGGCTTGATCGCCGCCCCTGAGGGGTGCAACATCATCCACAGTCAGAATCCCAAGAACAAGTACTACAAGATCCACAAAACTGACTCTCATCAGACCAACGATTGTTACATCCTGAAAAAGTATGTAGAAAAGCTCGTGCGGGAGGGTCAGTTGGAGCAATTTGTAAAGCAAGCCCAGCAAGGACAGCCTTCAGCAAGAAAACTTACCTGGAGCCGCGAGAAGGACGCGCCAACCTCGTCCTCGAAGAAGGGGGTTGGGGCCCAATTTGAAGATGACGATGAAGGAGAGGACACCGGCAGACAGAAACGACCTCACGTCAACCAGATCTACGGCGGACCTGTGAGGGGGGATACGGCGGGAGAAAGAAAGAAGTGGAATCGCCGACTATTCATCGGCGAGATCAGCCATCTTCCCGCCGATAAAAGGCAGAAACGTGAGTCAATAACTTTCACGGATGATGATTTTCCCCCATGTCCCCCCACCACATAGGGACACGGTAGTGATCAAGATGGAGGTCGCAGACACGATCGTTCACAGGGTGCTGATGGACAATGGCAGCTCGGTCAATATTCTTTACATGGATGCCTTCCTTGAGGTTGGGTTCAAGAAAGAAGATCTCAAACCGGTAAGAACCCCTCTTTCAGGTTTTACTGGAGATATAATTGAGCCCGAGGGAATGATAACCCTCAAGATCTAACTTGGATCGGAACCCTGCATACAGGAAATTGAAGCGGACTTCATCATTGTCCAAATACCGAGCGCACACAAGGCCATCCTGGGCAGACCCCTGTTGGAGGACCAGGGAGCCATTATTTCCCAGGCCCACCTATGCATGAAGTTCTACACTCCAGCTGGGATTGGCATGGTGAGAGGGGATCAGAAGATGGTCAGAGTTGCTATGTGAGGGCCTGCAATGCTCACGAGGGAAGTGACATGAGTATCAATGCCATTGAACAAGACCTATCTAAATATGAGGACGGGCAACTCAGAGCCCAGCTGGCCTCAGAGCTCCAGGAGGTCGGGGTCGACCCATCACGACCAGAGCGCCAAGTGAAAATTGGGGCAGGACTCCAGGCCGGCCTGAAAGCAGAGATAGTCCAAGTTCTGGTAGAATTCAAGATGATTTCCGCTTGGGGACCCTAGGATATGCCCGAGCTCGACCGAAGTGATGGATCGTCGGACTAGGGGTGGCCGGAATCCACCAAGAATAAGAGAGGAAATGGAGAGAGCGAACTGGCTTGCAAGTCTCACAGTAGGAAATTCAGAGTGCGATTGATCAAAACTCGAGCATCCAAAATTCAACCCCTTTCCACAAATTGGAAGGTGATATTTATACTAAGGAGAAAGGGAAAATACTTGGTGCCAAAGTCAAAAGCTACTAGTCTAATAGGAGAGGGGCACATGTAAAGCTACTCTAACAAACTACCAGACTAAATGGACCGGGAGCAACCACGTGGAAAATTGATTGGAGAGAGAGAGCTTCTGGCAGTTGGCTGATTGATCATTCTTCTAACAGAAATCCTGCCAAAGATTTCGTGTAGCCGTATGCAGATAATCCGGTGTATTCCGTCAGTCCGGAGAGTGACGTGGCGATGTTTCCTCACGAATTAAGCCCTTGCGGATTTCGCCTAAGTACAGGGTGCTTTTCTCCTGACCTCGAGGGTTCCTGAGGTCGGTATCTGGGGGCTCAGGCCTATGTTGAGAGGACTCGTTCTGCTGTCTTTCGTTCTTGCTTTGGAGGTGGTTTGACCGCCTAGTGCTTTGATTGACGTTGATCTGGAGTAAGACTTCTGAGGTCAGACCTGGTGTCGACTTCGAATGTCTCGAGGTCGGGCTCATGAATCGTCGAGTTTGGTCAGATCCTGAGCTCGATGTTTTCCCGACCTCAGGATCGGGGTCGGGGTCGGGGTCGGTGGACTTCGTTATCTGCTGAGTTTACTTGATTCCTCAACTTGATGTTTCCTGACCTCGGCGGTCGGGGTCGGGGTCGGATCCAAATGTGGACTTAGTATTTTCTTGCCCCTGATGAACCCGCAAGGCTCTCTACCGGTGGTCGCGGTACCCCTGGGGTATACAGGAATATACTCCATCACGAGTCCCCCACTCTCTGAGGCGAAAGTGACACTTGAGGTGAGAGAGAGTAAATCTTCAATTTCCTGGGCGCGTTCGCCCGGCAGGGGTGCTGCTCTTCCATGGTCATGACAAAGGGGTACCTCATTAAAAGCTCCGCTGAGGAAAAAACCTTGTGGGAAAAAATCCTAACGAAGGAAAAAGAGTATACTCCGCTTTGCTATGAAGTCCGGAGAGGAAAGCGATGCCCCGCTGCAGAGAAGTATGAGCCGAGCTTCGTGTTTTCCGCGTTCCAATCCTGCCTCATGGGTTAGTCGCTACATCCGTGGCCCTGGCCGCAGGTTGATAAAATTTTTTGTGTGCGGAAAATTTGTAAGGAATTCTAATCTATGTGCGAAGTTTGAGGATATACCTGTTCGGTGCCGAGCTCGAGGTGACTACGTTGCTCTGAGCTTGTTTGTTGTAGTCTTGTTTTTGCTGCTTTCTGATTTGTTTCCCGAGTCCCCCACTTACCAGTACCCCGCTCTTGTGGACTTAGAATATTTTCTAAGTGTGGAAGAGTATTAGTTTTAGGGGACGAGGCAGTTGCATTTATCGCTTGGTGGACTTTAGGAGAATCTGTGGCGTGTAGTAACGCTGATGTGTGCAAATAGGAATCTTTACATATTCCTTTTGCAACATTTTGAATAAATAGCCGCTTCTAAGCATTTAATGCGAGGGATGGCGTTTGAAGTGATTGTACGGCGCCATCATTGCCCCTTTTTGCACGCCTTTCTAAAAAAACCTTTGAGTTTTTTGGGCAGCTGGAGATTATTGCGCCACGTGTAAGTCTCCCGTTTAATTTTGAAGGGAAGTATGAAAGGCGATGATGGAGTATATGGGTCTAGGCCCCAGGACCCACATACTCAGAAGAACAGAAGGCACAACTGTCACCAAGTGGGACCCTCATCGGCCAGGTGACCCTCCTCGGCCGGAACGAAGTCAACCCAGAACATGATCCGGAAGCCAGAAGAACCGGGTGACCTCGTCGGCCGGGTCTTCGTCGGCCATGCACTCATCGGCCAGACCCTCGTCGGCCACAAAGGACTCCCAAAACCGGATTTTACACTTACTCATTTTGTATACTCCATCATTTACTTTGTATTCGGCCCAATAGCGGTCCTATTGTAAATGGGCCTCCCAAGCCCAAGGCTTGGGAGTCCAGCCTGTATTTTTCCTATAAATACTTCCTCTTGAGGTAGTTGTAGGGGTTGGAAAATCATTTATTGAAGCATTTACTTGCACTTCTCTCTCTAGCTCTCACCTCTCTCTAGAATATAATCTATCACGCGAAAGCTTTCGTCTTTCTCCTTTGCACTTTCTTTTGTATTCGAGTTTTCAGAGTTTTCAAGCATTTCAAGAGCTCGTCTTCTCCGGTCATTGCTTTGCGAAGTTTTAGTTTCCTCCGTCGACTTCCCCAACCAGGTTAGTCTCCGGCTCTATTTGCTCGTTCTTTGTCTGTCGTAATTTTGTCGGAAGAAACCCAGAATAAGGGTTTTTCCGTCAATTTCAGCCCTGTGAACAATGGGGTGGTCTACAGTCCCCCATTCTTGGTGAGGTTGGCACCTCTGTACTCGGAATCGCATTCTGATGCTAGTTCGAGTGTTTAATTTCTGTTTGGAGGTCGGATTATTGGTCCTTAACTCCCAACCCCAGATTTTGACTGTCTGCATGTATGTGTGTGTTTTTCTGCAGATTTTGAAAAAAAAAATGTCTTCCCAAAGTGCTTCTGCTAATACCGGGGACCGGGCTAGCAATGATCTACCACTGGGGTACGACGATGCTGTTGCGCTGAGGGAGGCTGGTCTCATCGATGACCTTGTGGATGCAACCTCCGCCCTTGAAGTCGTGCCCCTGAACGCGCGGCCGGGCCGTAAGGCGCCCGCCAAGAAGAACGTCAAGGGTAGTCCCGAGTTCTTTACCTTGGATGGTTTTACCGCCTCCGCAACTACTTGTTCCCTCTCCGATAGGGAGTGGGAAGAGGCGAGGCGCTTTTGTGGGCCCAGTGTTGTTGTGATGAGGCCGGACGCAGGTGAGTTGCCCTCTTCTTGCCCCTCGGGGTTCTTCGTTGTTTACTACGATGCTGTTAAGCATGGTTTCAGATTCCCTCTGCACCCATTTTATGCGGAGTATCTGGATTGGGTCGGCTTGCTCCCCTGTCATCTCACCCCCAATGATTTCTACTACATCGTTGCTTTCCTCCTGTGTTGTGTGGGTTTGAAAATTACTCCCAGTGTGGGTCTTTTCCGTTGCCTGTTCAATATTGGCCGCAACCCGTCAAAGGGGAATCAGAGCTATGCTTCCATAGCACAGGTCGGGGGCCGTAGCGGGTTTACCGACGCCCCTACTTCCTACCGTGGGTGGAAAAGCAGCTTTTTCTATGTCTGCACCAACCATCAGGATGTTTCGGCAGTGTCGCCTTTTTCTACTGATGTCTCGATTCTTACTCGGGAGTCGGTGATTGCCCGGAAGCACAATGCAAGCGATCTGGGTGAGCATGCTGGCGATGTGAAGAAGTATTTGAAGCTCGGCCAATTTGAAATTGGGAAGTTTGTTACTGAGAAGAAGATCGGGGATGATCTGAAATGCACCTGTTTCTCACCCTTAGTTGTGCTGGGTGAAGAAGGTGTGATGGCTATTGATGTCGCGCCCGCCGGTCCCTCCCCCAACGGCCCCGTTGGTTTAGGTGCCCGTACCTGGATTTGGGGTTGTTGCACCCTCAGGGTCCGAGGATGATGAAGAGGACGAGGTTTCTGCCCGCCAAGGAGAGCCAGTTTCCCAGCCGGACCGAGGTGTGGCTCAACCCGAGATTCTTGCCACTGCCCCTGGTGTGTTCTCCCTTAATTTTTTTGTTCCGTTGTACAATTTGTGTCACTTGTCCCGGAATTTTACTGATACTGAGTTGTTTGCTGTTTATAGGGTGCCCCAATATTTTTGCCCTTCTAGATCAGGTTCAGAGGAACCTTGCCCGGGGGGAACCATCCAGCTCCTCACCTGATGAGTCTTCCTCCTCTTCTGAGGACGGCGATGGGGATGACGCAGACCCTGCGCATGATTCCCCGGTTAATTGTGACGCCCTTGCCGGTGATGTGAAGGCCACTGCAGGTGACGCCACCTAGGGTGCCGCCCCGGGGTCTTCTCTGAGGGAGACCTCCCCCGGGGATGATGTTGTTGCTAGTGAGGGCGCCGGGGTAGCTGATATGGACGTAGATGCCCATGGTGCCGTTCTTGAGGCTGATACTGAGCCTACCACTATACTCCCCGCCTCTCAACCAGATGTAGTGATTGTGGAGAGTGAGAGCGAGGATGAGGGGGGTGAACAGGCTGATTTGTCCCCGAAAGGTGGTGGGGCCGTTCCGGAGGCCGACCCGCGTGTGGATGGGGGCAACAAGGCTGGGCCTTCGGACCACCCTGCCGCTGGCCGCCCTAGGTTCCCCAGTTGCCGCTCCTATCCCGATCCGGACAACCAATGGTTCAAGTATCGTATGGATCGGGATCATAGTTTTGTTGTCGGTACCGTTCACGGTATGGATTTCCTTTCTCAGATCCGGCCTTATGCAGATGACTTCATTCTGAGTCGGATGACCACTAGGGAAATGGATGAGGATGTTGTTAACTCCTGTCTCCAGGTTAGAGATTCTTTTCCTTGTTTGTCGCTTCTTTCGCCGTGTTCCTTCGGCTATTGTTTGACCGTGCCCTTCTGTTATGCAGTCTGCTTTTATATGTCATGAGCTCGGCCGTAGGGCTGATGATGCGGAGCACCGAGCTCGCAAATCCGGAAGGAGAGAGGACGTCCTTTTGCGTACCAGGTCCCTAGTTGAGCAAGCTCTCAGGGTCTCCGAGAAACGTGCCAACGAATTGGAGGCCAATGCTGATCGGGCCCTTAAACAGACCGCGCAATTTAGTGAGATGCTCGATGAGTTTACCACGAGGGCGTTGGAGGCAGAGCAATGGGTATCCACCCTCGAGGCTGACCTGTCTGATAGCAAGATCCAGTTTGGGAATCTCAAGATAACGGCGGATGTAGCTGTGAAATATCTAGTCGAAGCTGAGGATAATGACATGGCCTCGGAGATCAAAGCCCAGAAGGCTGAGCACCGGGCCCTTGGTATTGAGGAATAGCTTGAGGTGTACCATGAGATGCACAGGCGAATGATTGACATCGCCGAGGATACTGTTGCTAAGAATGAGGCCCTTTAGAGGTCTGTGATCGAAATGACCGGTCGGGCCAACAACTTAGCTCGAGAGAATGAGCAGCTGCAGGAGAACGTTGTTGGCTGGCAACGCTGCTGTGATGAGCTTGAGGCGGCCCTCAGAGAATCCCTGGTGCAGGACGGGCTCAAGGGAGTTCGGATCATTCAACTGGAGACAGAAGTCTAGATCCTAAAAGATGCCGCTGTTGATTCTGCCTCAAAGCGCAGCCAGGCCCTAGAAGAAATTATGACCTTACATGCTGTCGAGCTCACAAAAGCGAAAGCTTCCGGAGCTGATGAGTTCAAGGCTTCGTGCTCTGGTGATTCTCCTTCCGCTGATTCCGTGGCTTGGCTGCACGGCGTGATGGGCCATCACATAGATAGCTGGTTGGCTACCGCCAGGGGCCTGGAGTTTCTGGGAAAGCAGATGTTACCTACCCTAGAATACGGAAGGTACCTTATGCAGAAGGAAATTTATGACCAGCTCCGGAGGACCCTGCCGGGCTTTACTTACAAGAAGTACCAGCTCCCTCGGCCAATGAAGCACCCTGAGAATGCCCCCGGTCAGCAGATTCAGTATTCTCTGACTGCTCAGGCACAACCAGCTGAGGCCGGTGAAGAGGTAGGAATGAATTCCCCTCCCCTTAATCTTTCTTGTATATCTGGCTGTTGAGCCTTTGCTGTAAACATTTGAAACACCTTCTGCTACTTTTGTGTATGAGATGTCATTTTTCTGCAATTTTCGTGTTCGTTGTGCCTTCTATGTTTGTATTATAGCATTTTGCACAGGTGCTGTTGAGCGGGGATGGGCCATAGATGACCTGTCCTCCTTTTGCTCTGGGCTTAGCATGTGTACGCTGAGTTGCCGCAATTGTCCCCAGCAGAGGTTGCATAGTCAACCTCATTTGGGTGAGGCATTGTTGGTTCCTTGCTGTTTTCAGTGGCAGGAAACTTGCCTTTTGTTTGATTCGCAGTCATGGATTTTCAAGTGTCCATGTTGCCTTTCGCATGTTGCATGCTTGCGCAGTAATGGATTTTCTGGGGTCCATTACTGAAGAGTTTATCAGTAGCAGTGACTGCCAACTGTTGGAGCTTTTACTGGCGCTTTCGGCTGTCATTTTGGAGCTTTAAGCTGTGCCCTTTTGTTGTAGCCAATATCTCATTTGTCTGGTGCCTTGCGCTTAACAAAGCTTTTTGGGACTAGTTTTTCCTTAGGAAAATAGTTTGAAACCTTTGTCTCGGTTTGCTCTCTTCATTATGATGTGGGGTTAACAGGTGCGTTGAACAGGTGAGGTGACTTCATTTTTCGATGTCCTCCCCTGTTAACCAATCTGAGCCCGTGCTACAAAGTGCACTTGCTCAGCCTGTGGTAATAAAATTTTAGCAGAGTCGCGACAGTTGCCTCACTTGCTGTGAGTTGCTGTTGCGAAAGGCATTTTATTTTGAAAAATGTCCGAAGCAGCTATAATATGTAAACAGAACCCGGAAAGTAGGTCTTAGATGTTTGCAGGGCTTGAGAAGTGTGCCCGGCAATCATGATCCAGATACGAGGTCTTTAAGCGAGCTCGGCTGGAGTCTGCAGTGATGCGTTGTGTTGTAGTCGGACTTTAATTCCGGACTGTTCGGCTTTGCGCCAGAGTTTTGGTAACGACCTCCTTCTTGACCGTGATTCGTACGAGAGCCCGACGTGGTCGGAAGCGAGAGGTGCAGGCAGTCGGACTTTAATTCCGGACTGTGGCATTTTGCCATCAATTTTGGGAGCCTGGCCACCTTCCAGACCGCGAGATATGGACTTGAGCTTGGCTATGCGGGATTCGTACGAAAGCTCGGCGTGGTCGGAAGCGAGTGGTGCTCAACCAAGGTCAGGACCGTCAAGTAGTCCAGCCTTTGGCGTAGCGCCATCAATTTAGGGAGCTGACCTCCTCCCAGACCACGAGATATGGACTAGAACTCGGTGCTGCGAGATTCGTGCGAGAGCTCGGCGGGGTCAGGAGCGAGAGGTGCTCAACCAAGGTCAGGACCGTCAAGTAGCCCAGCCTTCGGCATTGCGCCTCTATCTCCCCCCGCCTTCAATGCTGAAGGGGGAGATGAAAATTCGTGGGGTGCGAGGACTTATAAAATCGCCTCAGCCCAATATTCGGGAGCCGCGTTGGGCTACTATCCCATCTAGTTTGATGAGGAAGGAACAAGGACTTATGTAGATGCCTTGACTTCTCTCCTTGGGAGCCGCGTGGGGCTATTATCCCTGTTAGGTTGTGGAGGGCTTACAGAATGGCCTCAGAGATCGGGAGCCATTGAGGCTGTTATTCCCAGATATTGGATGGCTTACAAAGTGGCATCGGAGATCGGGAGACATTGAGGCTGTTATTCCCATATATTGGAGGGCTTACGAAGTGGCCTCGGAGAATTGATCATAGACTGAATAGTCCTTGCTTGCGAGGGCTTACCGAGTCGCCTCGGCTTGTTGGAATGTTGGCCGAAAAGTCGGTGTCTGCGAGGATTTATAAAGTCACCTCTGCTTTGGGACTCTGCGGAGGAGCGTGTGACATTGAGGTATTACAAAGTGACCTCAGAATTTTGGAGCCCCTGGGGCTATTATCGTCGAGGTCTTACAAGACAGCCTCGGACTGAGTGGGCTGAAGAGCCGGTGTTCGCGAGGACTTATTATGTTTCCCCGACTAATGTTATTGTTGAGTGTGGGCTGGAAGGCTTATAGGTTGCTTCCAGGAAGAGTTTTGTGTTGAACCCTTCCTTCATTGATTTTAATGGCGGCCGTGAACAGCTTAGTGTGTACGGCTGAGGTTGCTATCAGTGACCCCGGATTCCCAATGCTCGTGATTGTGCAAAGTCTCCGTTTGGCGAGGGCTCATTGTCTCCTTTACAGCGCTGGGTCACTGGTAGTACCTCATCAGGTGGTGGACGTTCCATAATCTAGGAACCTCCGTGCCTTTTGGGGTACCCAATTTATAGGTTCCGGGCCGGACTACAGCTGTGATGATGTATGGCCCTTCGAATTTTTTGGCCATCTTTCCCCTTTCATTGGGTTGGTTGGCCGATCATCGCCTGAGAACGGAGTCCCCCACCTGGAACTCCCGACCTCGAACTCGAGCGTCATAGTAGCTTTTGACTTGGCGTCTGTAATTCTCCAACCTCAGGAATGCGTTTTCCCTCCTTTCATCAACAAAGTTAAGATCGACTCGCATATCCTGTTCGTTCTGCTCGGGGTCGTATGTCAGGACCCGCGGGGTCGGGATCGTGACTTCTGTAGGGGCTTTATCTTCAAATCCATAACAGAGTGAAAATGGAGTTTCACATGTTGCCCTGCGGGAGTTGTTTTGTAGGCCCACAGAATGTTGTGGAGCTCTTCCACCCAGCCTCCGCCCTCATCTGCAAGCTTCTTTTTCAAGCCCGTCAGGATGGTGCGGTTGGCATTTTCTACCTGTCCGTTGCACTGTGGATAGGCGACGGAGGCTGCAGTGTGCTTGATTCCCCAACTGGCCAGCATGTCCTGGAAACTTTTGGCCTCGAACTGAGTACCGTTGTCGGTGATGAGTTGTTGTGGCACTCCGAAGTGAGTGATGATATTTTTATGGACAAATTTCCTACACTGCACCTCGGTTATGCTAGCCAATGGTTCCGCTTCTATCCATTTGGTGAAGTAGTCGATGGCAACTAAAATCCACCTGCAATTGCCAGTTCCCCGGGGAAGCTGTCCCACCAAGTCTACGCCTCATCTGGAGAATGGGATTGCCGTGCTTATGGGGGCGTAGTTTACTGCCGGACGTCCCGGGGCGTTCTGAAACTGTTGGCATGCATCACAAGTACGTGCCATCCGGGCGCAGTCTTTTGCCATGGTGGGCCAGAAATACCCCTGCAATAGGAGCTTTCTGGACATTGAGTGAGGGCCTTGATGTGCCGAACAAACACCAGCATGGATCTCCTCCATGGCTAGTTTGGCCTCATTGGGGTTGAGGCAGCGTAGGAGCGTGCCATTGTAAGACCTTTTGTATTGCACTCCGTCGAGGAGGGTATAGGTCGGGGCCCGGAGCTTGACAAGTTTGGCCTCAGCCTCACCTTGGGGCAGTTGCCCGTTGTCAATATACTCTTTTAGGTTAGTGGTCCAGTCCCTCGGGATGGATTGTACCTGATGTATGAGGGTCTGCTGTATACTCATCGTTGACAGCTCCTCCACCTGAGCTATCTTGGAGATGTACGCAGGCATATTCGAGCTCAGTTTCGACAAAATGTCAGCTTCCTGATTCTGAGCCCGTGGTATCTGCTGTATTTCGTACATCTGGAAAGTGCCCAGGAGCTCCAGCGCAGCGGCTTTATATTCTTTCGTCTTGGCCTACTTTGTTTCACAGGAGCCGTTGATTTTCCCGACCACGAGCCTTGAATCACATTTGATCCTCAGCCTTCCCGCCTGCATATTAGCTGCAAGGCATAGGCAAGATAATAAGGCTTTGTATTATGCCTCATTATTAGAGACTTTGAATGCAAAGCGTATAGCATAGTAAGCTCGGAAGCCCTCGGGGGTGATGAGTACGACTCCCCCCCACAGGCTTTGGCTGCTGAAGAGCCATCAGTGAACAGTGTTCACCAGCCGTCCTTGTCAGTTGAGGTGATTGGGGTCAGATCTCTGGCAGTGCATTCTGCCATGAAGTCGGCGAGGGCCTGCCTTTTGATGGCCGGCCTCAGTTTTATCTCGATCTGGTATTGGCTCAGAAAAACGGCCCATTTGACCATTCTGGCCGAGCTTGTGGGGCTCCTCATCAGTTGAACCTGTGGTTGATGGGTGAGGATGTGTACAGCGTGCACCTGGAAATAATGGGCCAGGCGCTTTACAGTCCATACTACTGCGAGTACAGTTTTCTCTACTGGGGAGTACCGGAGCTCGGCGTCGCACAAAGTTTTGCTTATGTAGTAGATGGGCTTCTGAGCTCCATCTTCTTCGCGAATCAGGACCGAGCTCACGGCCCCGTGGCTGACGCCTAGGTAGAGGTATAGCGTTTCTCCATGCTCAGGCTTTGATAATACTGGCGGAGAGACAAGATATCGCTTGAGGTCATCGAATGTTATCTGGCACTCGGGAGTCCACTGGAATTTTGCAGACTTCCTCATGATTTGGAAGAATGGCAGTGCACGCTCGGCCGATTTTGAAAGAAACCAGTTGAGGGCTGCAAACTTCCCAGTTAATCTCTGGACCTCTTTAACATTTCGGGGCGGCTCCATATTAAGTATGGCATGCACCTTCTCCGGGTTTGGCTCGATCCCACGCTGACTAATCATGTAGCCCATGAACTTCCCCCCTTGAACTGCAAATGTGCACTTCTTGGGGTTGAGCCGGAGGTTGATCTTGCTGATAATCTTGAAGATCTCTTCTAGATCCTCGGCATGTGTGCTGGCTTTACGGCTCTTGACTATCATGTCATCCACGTAGGCTTCCATCGTCCTGCCGAGCACAGCCTTGAAGACCCTGGCCACCATGCGAGTGTAGGTGGCACCTGAGTTTTTGAGCCCAAACGCCATGACTAGATAGCAGAAAATACACTCTAGAGTCATGAAAGTTGTCTTCGGGGCATCGAGCTCGTTCATGAAAATCTGGTGGTGGCGGGAATGTTGTCCAGGAAGCTCATGAGCTCACAGCCGGCTGTCTCATCGACGAGCTGATCGATGTTCGGTAGCGGGAATGGATCCATCGGACAAGCCTTGTTGAGGTCGGTGTAATCGACGCACATACGAAATGTTGGTGGCTTGGGTGCCAAAACAACATTCGCTAGCCAATCCGGGTATTCGACTTCGGCGATGTGATTTATGCTAAGAAGTATAGTCACCTCGGCCTTGACAAATTCCCTTCTGTCCGTAGACAGGTAGCGCTTGCGCTGTTTAACGGGCGTTGCGTTCGGGTCCACGGATAGCTTGTGCGTGATTATATCATGACTAATCCCTGACATTTCATCGGGGCTTAAGGAGAAAATAACCTTGTATTTAACAAGAACAGATGTTATTGTTTGCCTCAGTCCTGGATTCAGGTTCGTTCCGATCTGAACAGCTCTTTCTGGGTTGGACTGATCCAGGACAACAGTCTCCAGCGTGTCAACAGGCTCGGCTCTGGGAGTTTCTTCCTCGAGGTTGAGGGCGGCCTGCGAGATGGTGTTGATGCGCATGTCTCTAGCTGCCATCCGTTTTGTCATCTTCATATAGCATGATCTGGCTATCTTCTGGCTACCTCTGCAGTAGCCGACCCCGGTCTCAGTCGGGAATTTCATGCATAGGTGCCGCATGGAGATCACTGCTTTCAGGTCCTCCAGTGTTGGCCTCCCGAGTATGACATTGTGAGCGCACTCGAGTCGCACCACCGCAAACTCCACAGGGATCCTGGAGCAGTGAGATCCATCCCCGAATTTAACGGAGAGCTCAATAGTGCCCTCGGCGTCTATGGAGTCACCGGTAAATCCGGAGAGGGGAGTTCAGATGGGCCTCAGGGAGTTGAGATGGAGGTCTAGCTCGTGGAACGTCTGTATGTACATGATGTTAACAGAGGGTCTAGTATCAATGTAGGCGTGATGGATGACTGCCGCATCCACCTCACATTTCACCACCAGAGCATCCCTGTGGGGTGAAGGGAAGTCTGGCAGATCACGGTCGGTGAACGAGATAACATCCGACCTTTCTCTCTTGGCAGCAGGTGGGGGGCTTGTAATCTCCCCTACGTAGAGCTTACTATTCCACTTCTTCCTTTGTGCGGATGTATATCCACCCGTGTTTCCTCCAATGATCATTCTGACCTCATATCGGCGCCGCTGACTACGCCTGTTATCCTCGGCCGAATCATCATCAGAGATCAATCCAATGTCCTTTATTTCGGTGGGAACTATCAGAATCTCGCTCCTCATCCCGGGATCCGCGCTCATGGCCACGTTTCTGGCCGGATTCTGGCTTCCGGACGAAACGTTTCAGATAGCCATGGCTGATCAGCTTCTCAATCTCCAGCTTCAGGGTGTGACATTCAACAGTAGCATGGCCATAGAACCTGTGGAATTTTCAATAGGGGCCTGACCTATCCCGCTGCTGGATCTCATTGACTCGTGGGTCCCGAACCACCAGCCCTTCCTGATCTGCTGCCTCCAGAATATGGCTGACAGAGTGGGTCAGTGGTGTCAGAACCTCAGACGCGAGGATCTTGGGACCTGTCTAGGGGCGCCTGCCTTTGAAGTGGACCCCGTTCCGGTCTTACTATTGTCATCGCGAGGCTTGTCCTCCCACGGTGGCTTTGGCTTTTCCGTTGTTTTTGTTCCTGCTTCTGGGGTTTGGCAACACTTTCCTGCGCCCTCTTGCGGCTGTGCACCTCCTCCGCTAGGGCATAGTTCTGCCCACGGTGAAGTGCCCGCTGATAGTCTCGTGGAGGGTCAATGATAAGGCTCCTTGAGAAGCCTCCAGTCCATAGGACCTCTTGGAGCATAGCCAGGCAGGTGTTGTCATCAGCTCCATAGACCTTGGAGGTCTCTTCATTCTATCGCTCCAGAAACTTGCCCAAAGGCTCGTCTCTGCCCTGCTTGACGGACATCAGGTAGGAGAAGTGCTTCTTCGTCTTTGCCCTTGCGGCAAACGGAGTGAGGAAGCGGGTAGCTAACTCCCTCCATGAGTCAATGCATTCATCCGGAAGGTCTTTGAACCAGTCATATGCCTCCCCCTCTAAAGTGGAGGGAAACATACGGCAAATGTACTCATCGCTAGCGCCCAGCATATACATACCCCCATAGAGCTGAATATTAGGTCCCTTATACTTTGGGGGTATAGGGGCCTGCATGATCCGTGTGGTAAAGGGGGTGGCAGTCCTTACCCTTACCATTACGGGCTCCTGGTTGACCTGAGCCTGGAGCTGCTGGACCTGGAGCACTAGCGCTTCCAGCTGAGCATCACGCACCGTGTGCTGGGGAGGCAGTGGCGGTGGTGGTACCGCTGTAACAGCTGCAGCCCGCAGCTCATTGACCTGTTGGGTCAGGAGGCGGACCTGCTCTTCCCTCGGGTCCTCCTGACGCTGGCGTCGTAGTGGAGATTCCACCTACCGCCTCGGCGGTGATAGCCTTGGCTGGCGCAGGGGCTGTCGTTGTTGCTGGCGCAATGGTGAAGCGCGTTGTTTCTTGGGGGAGAAGGCATCTGCTGGTGGCGTGGGGAGGCGAATCTGGGGGAATGATTGCCCCCCTAGCCACTCCAAAGTGGGTACGCGCTCTAGAGTCCTTCTCCCATGATGTTGCTGCTGCTGGTGCCGGGGGATGTCAAGGACTGGGGAGTTTGCCCTGTTAATCCCCCGTATGTTGACAGAGAGGCACTGATTTGCCATAGATCTGTCCCCCAATATGGAGAAGATGGGACGCCTTCCCACCTCAATCCACGGATTGGGGTTATCATCATGTTGCAGGGAGGGGGACTGGGAGGAGTCCTCAGTGGTGACAGCATAGACACCTTCATCATTAGTACAGCCGTATTCAACACGGCGTGTAATGTACCTGGGCGGCAATGCGGGAGGCAGTGGAGGTGCCATCCTCTGTGTTGCCGCAGTGGGATGAGAAGTCCCTGCTTGTTGTGCGAGAGGCACAGCGTTCACAGGCGCTGCGGAAGCCACCTGGCAGATTGGGGAAGAGTTGATCCCCGGAGTCGCCCTCTGGCGAGGGGGTGATTGATAGACCATCCGCGCTGGTCTCTCCACCACCAAAGGAGCATCAATAGAGCCTACTCTCAGAGAGCGGGACCTGGAATTCGCCGGAGAGATAGGTCGAGTGGCCTGAGGAGCCACAACAGCCGCGGGCTGAGATTGCAGCGTTGGGAGCACCTGCTGCAGTCCAGTTATGAGGGCGCCAACCGCCGCAGAGGGATCCACCATCAGAAGGTTCTGGAATTGTGGGATCATCTGTGCGGACGGCATTGTCGCTGCATCACGATTGAAAGAGATCTGTTGGCGCAGATCTGGAGAAGTACGCTGGATCTGACTGCGCAGATCAACAGAAGTTCCAGCGACTTGTTTTCCCTTGGCGGCCCTCCTAGCGCCGGAAATAGCAGTAGCTTCCAGCGAGGGCTCAACTTGCGCGACGGTGGCAGCAGCACGTCGAGTTGTGAGGATCCTCTTTCCCGCCATTGTTGCGGAGAAATTTGCTGTAGATCTGAAGAGAATTGGGAGGATCTGACTTTTTCACAGTTCAGCTCTCAATGAAAGCACAAAAATGATGGATCGTCGGACCAGGGGTGGCCGGAATCCACCGAGAATAAGAGAGAAAATGGAGAGAGCGAACTGGCTTGCAAGTCTAACAGTAGGAAATTCAGAGTGCGATTGATCAAAACTCGAGCATCCAAAATTCAACCCCTTTCCACAAGGTTGAAGGTGATATTTATACTAAAGAGAAAGGGAAAATACTTGGTGCCCAAGTAAAAAGCTACTAGTCTAATAGGAGAGGAGCACGTGTAAAGCTACTCTAACACACTACCAGACTAAATGGACCGGGAGCAGCCACGTGGAAAATTGATTGGAGAGAGAGAGAGCTTCTGGCAGCTGGCTGATTGATCATTCTTCTAACAGAAATCCTGCAAAAGATTTTGTGTAGCCGTATGCAGATAATCCGGTATATTCCGTCAGTGCGGAGAGTGACGTGGTGATGTTTCCTCATGAATTAAGCCCTTGCGGATTTCGCCTAAGTACAGGGTGCTTTTCTCCCGACATCGAGGGTTCCTGAGGTCGGTATCTGGGGGTCGGGCCTATGTTCAGTGGACTTGTTCTGTTGTCTTTCGTTCCTCCTTTGGAGGTGGTTTGACCGCTTGGTGCTTTGATTGACGTTGACCTGGAGTAAGACTTCTGAGGTCAGACCTGGTGCCGACCTTGGATGTCTCGAGGTCGGGCTCATGAATCGTCGAGTTTGGTCGGCTCCTGAGCTCGATGTTTTCCCGACCTTGGGATCGGGGTCGGGGTTGGTGGACTCCTTTATCTGCTGAGTTTACTTGATTCCTGAACTTGATGTTTCCCGACCTCGGCGGTCGGGGTCGGGGTCGGATCCAGATGTGGACTTAGTATTTTCTTGCCCCCGATGAACCCGCAAGGCTCTCTACCGGCGGTCGCGGTACCCATGGGGTATACGGGAATATACTCCATCACCAAGCATCGTTGTTCATCGATTGAATGTGGATCCAAAAATAACGCCAGTAAAGCAGAAAAAGAGATACCTATCCTTGGACAGAAAGGAGTTCGTAAAGAATGAAGTAAACATGTTGTTGAGCATTGGGCATATAAGGGAAGTACAGTACTCGGAATGGCTCGCTAATGTGGTGCTGGCCCCCAAGCCACCCACTTGGAGGATGCGCGTAGATTACACAGACCTAAACAAGGCCTGCCTGATGGATCCTTTTCCTTTGCCCAGCATTGACTAGCTCGTAGATCAGACCGTCGGCTGCGAACTCCTCTCTTTCATGGATGCGTTTCGGGGATATCATCAAATCTCCATGCACCCCGATGACGTGTAGAAGATCTCGTTCATCATGCCCGAGGAGTTTTTTGCTACTTAGTAATGGCCTTTGGGCTGAGGAATTTTGGGGCTACCTATACACGGATGGTGGCCAAGGTTTTCCGAGCAGTGCTCGGAAGAAACATGGAGGCATATGTCGACGACATGATCGTGAAGAGCCAAAAGGTTGGTGACCACGTGGATGACCTGAGAGAAGTATTCACTATCATGAAGAAGGTAAATCTTCAACTGAATCCCAAAAAATGTACTTTTGCTGTTCAAGGTGGGAAGTTCTTGGGGTTCATGGTCACACACCGGGGCATTGAACCTAACCCCGAGAAGGTCAAGGCGATTTTAGACATGGAACCCCCAAGAAATGTTAAAGAAGTTTAGATCCTAACTGGAAGGTTGGCCGCCTTGGGGAGGTTCCTGTCCAGATCAGCTGATAAGTCCTTACCATTTTTCAAAATCTTAAAGAAGAGCAACGGGTTCCAGTGGTCTCGAGAGTGCCAAGAAGCGTTCGAGGAGTTAAAGAAATACCTGCAATCAGATCTGCTACTTAGCAAGCCAGAAGCTGGTGAGATGCTGATCCTTTATTTTGGCGTGACTCAAAGCGCAGTAAGCTCTGTCTTGGTGCGAGAATAAGGGACCATCGAGAGGCCAGTTTATTACTTGAGCAAGGCCCTCCATGGCGCCGAGCTCAGATACCCAGCCCTGGAGAAGGTTGCCCTTGCCGTCTATGTGGCGGCCAAGAAACTTGCTCATTATTTCCAGGCTCATCCCATCAAGGTGCTGTCAGACCTGGGGGTGGGGACCCTGTTCCGAACAGCCAAGACTGCACGAGTTGTGAAGTGGTCCCTACTAATTAGCCAATATCAGGTGAGTTTCCAACCCAGAACTGTGATTAAAGGGTAGGCAATGGCAAACTTCCTTGTAGAATGCACTGCGAGGGACATAGCTCAGGAAAAGCGCCGCGAAGAAGAGGATTGGTGGACCCTAATGACTGGTGGATAGTCATCAGGATCCAATGGTTGCGGGGGAGGGGTGGTCCTCATCACCCCTGAGGGTTTTAAATCTTACCACGCCTTAAGATACTCATTCACCTTGTCTAATAACGAGGCCGAATATGAGGCCCTACTATCCGGTCTCAAGATTGCGAGGCACTTCAAGGCTCATAAACTGAAGATCAAAAGTGACTCTAAGTTGGTCATCAAGCAACTTAGAGGGGAGTACGAGACCAAGGAGGCCCACATGCGGAAATATAGGGATACAGACTTGGAGATCATGAAAGGATTTGAAGAATCTGAGCCACTTTGTGTTCCGCGAGCTCAAAACACGGAGGCGGACATTCTGTCGAAACTGGCGACTGATGCCCCTGAACATCTCGCTCGCATAGCCCAAGTGCATGAATTGAGCAAACCAAGCATCGAAGGCGCCAAAGACCTGGAGGTCTTGCCAGTTGACCAGGCTCTGAGATGCTGGATAGACGACCTATTGGAATATATCGAGGCCGGAGCGCTCCCCCCGGAGGAAGATAAGGCGAGGGTGATCAGAAGGCGAACCCCTAATTATGTCATCCAGGATGGCAGACTCTATAAGAGAAGCTATAACGAGGTACTATTGAAGTGTCTGAGCCCAGATCAAGCCCATCGAAAAATTAAAGAACTCCATGAAGGAATTTGTTCGTCACACCAAGGTGCGTTTACCCTAAGCAGAAAAGCTATTTTACAGGGATACTTTTGGCCGACCATGATAAGGGACTGTGCAGACTTCGCACGAAAATGTGAGGTCTGCCAAAAATTTCAAACAAACCCAGGCAGGCCAGCCACCCTGTATATCCCGATCAGCACTGCAATCCCTTTCTCAAGGTGGGGAATAGACCTTATGGGCCCCCTTCCACAGGGCTCGGGTGCTCGGAAATTTGTGATAGTAGCGGTTGATTATTTTACCAAATGGCTTGAGGCCGAGCCAATGGCCACAATCACCGCAGAACAATGCAAAAAGTTTGTCTGGAGGAATATCTTCTGCCGGTTCGGTGTTCCCATGCAGATTATCACCGATAACGGAAAGCAATTTGGTTCTGAGCCCTTCAAAGAATTTTGCGAGCAATGGGGAGTCGAGGCCAGCCGAGCGTCTGTCGCCTACCCCCAATGCAACGGGCAAGTAGAGAATGTGAATAGAACAATTGTTAAAGGCCTGAAGAAGAAGCTAGAATCCATGGGAACAACTTGGGTAAATGAACTAAACAATATCCTTTGGGCATACCGAACAACCCCAAGAAAAGCGACCGGGGAGACTCCGTTTGCACTGACTTATGGGTTCGAAGCCCGGGCTCCTTCATAAGCCCTGGTCCCGAGCAGGAGGGTGGAAGACTATGATCCTAATAACAATGAGGAAATGTTGAGGGCCGAGCTCCACCTAATTGAAGAAGAGAAGGATAGAGCCTTTATCAAAGCCGAAAACTATAGAAGGCAAGTGAAGGAGTACCATGATGCAAGGGCCAAACCGAGACAATTTATCATTGGCGACTTGGTTTTGAGAAGAAGGTCGGCCAGCAAACCTCTAGAAGGCGGCAAGTTTGCCAAAAACTGGGAAGGGCTTAACAAAATTAAAGGATTTATTGGGCCCGGGACCTACAAGATGTGCACTCCTAAAGGGAAACTGGTGGACAGGGCTTGGAACTCTGAACACTTAATGAAGTTCTACCAATAGCCATGTAATTTTCTATTTCTCGCTCCAATTTTCAATAAAGTTATGGTTTGATTTACTAAGTCCTTTATAAAATGCGAAGGTCTTATGACCAACCAAGCAGAAAAAAAGGGGGGGGGGGGCTCAACTATGCCTAATTGGTACTCGCAAACAAGACAAAGTGCTAATTCCGAACTCATCTAATTCCAGAAGTTCAAATAAGTCTTTCTAAAGACGAGAGCGGGAATAAGACAACCTTCCTCAAGGTTAGACAGCCCTATATATGCACAAAATCAGATTTCCTCAAACAGGAAAGGACAGCCTCTCGCAAGGCTAAGATTTTAAGGGGCTAAAAGATGAAACTTATGGAATTAACTTTGCACCGGAGAAGCCAACGTGCTTCGCCAATCAAGAGGCTAATCACTAGGGTCTGAGTAACCTAGGGTAAGGCCCACCTAACGTGGCTCAACTATTAAGAGCCTATAGGTCCAGGATTGGTAAAGTCTTCCTTAATAAAGGAGAGACGACCTTGACCAGAAATTCAAGGCCAGATAAATGAAGGACTAGGTAAATTAACATAACTAAGCAAGGGAGTCCAAGGACTACCCTGGAGCATGCAGATCCTACAGGTCCGGAACAGGGGTCAACCACAAAAAAGACAGCAAGTCGAAAGCCAGAAGTCTCAAACACCACACAAGGATGCTCAGAGCAGTCAAAAGATATGATAAAAAGCAGTCATTATGGTATATACACAGCGTGCAGAAAAGTTAAAGCAGAGTAAAAGATGTGTGTTACACGCCACCCCAAGGGTGGAAAACCACTGCAGGCACGCAGGCCTGGAAAGATGTTTCTTAAAAATTTCATTAAAGAAGAGTTTCATCAGTTACCAGGGTGAGCAGGAGGGGCTTCAGAGGCGGGAGTATCAGCAGTCGAGGTCTCCGCGGGAGCTTCTGGATCCGCCATCAACGCCGGCAAACCCCAGGCTTGGGCGGAGAAAGAAGGGTCCCTCTTTGCAAGGAGGTCGTATAGGGTCCCCCTCCTCATCCAGCTTGGCCTCGCCCTCGGAGTATGGAGCCAATCCAGGGCAATCTCCTCCCTACGATCCAAGATCTTCTGCTCCACCTCGGCCTTGAGCTCCTCGCTCTCCTTGAAGGCCTGGACAGCGGCCGGGCCGGCCTCCTCAGCTTTCCTCCTTAGCTCCTCCTCCACCACGCGGTGTGCAGCCTCAACATCGCTCAGCCTCTTCTGAAGCATCTCGCCCTTCTGCGCAGCCAGTCCCAGCCTCTTCTCCAGATCTGCAATTTGCTCCTTAAGGCCTGCTATCAGGGACTTGGCGTCATCCTGCCCCTCATTCGGGCGGCGGGATCGTGATGAAGCCAAGATGAAGGCCTGAAGATTAAAAAACCAAGATTATGAGCAAGGGTAAGTCAGAGGAAGACAAAACAACAGTAAAAGATGGTAAGGCAAACCTCAGAGAGAGAGCCGACGGCGCGTCGGATGGCTGTTCGGGGGGGACAAACCCCGAATCTCCTCCTTATCAAGGGAAGGAGTCACGGCCAGGCCAAGCGCTACTAGGTTCACAGTGCGGCAGAATAGAGAGGCAGAACCAGATTTCATGGAAAGATGGACAGAATGAACTGGTGTCGGGGTTTCCCCCTGATTGCCAAATCTTGGGACTCGGCATCCGAGCCCGAGTCCACATCGACAACATCTTCGGAAGATTTGAGGGCAGCTTTTCCTTTCTTCCTGGACTTGGAGATAGGCCGGAGTGCCAGCCTCTTCCCAATCCCCTTATCAATGGGGGGCTGAGGGTCAACAGTCGACGTGTTCAGGAGCCCAGCACTATCTCCGGGGGCGGACCCCCCTGTCTTCTCCGAGGCTACCCCAATGCTTCCTCGGCTCTGGATTTTCCTGGCAGGGACTAGGGAACCGGGGGTGGCACCAGCCTTCGCTGTAAGTCGTTCCAACCGGGTGGCCATCTTTTCACCCTCTGAAATCAAACACAGGTCAAGTCAGAAAAGGGGATACTCAAAAAAAAAAAAGAAAAAAAGAAAAAAAAATATGAATGCCAACTCAGACAGAGCCGACCTGGCAGAAAGGTAAGAATAACTACTCCGTCCTCACCTACGTAATGGCCCATCAAGAATGGTGCACCATCAACGATCAGCTTAGCGGCATCCTTATTGCCCTCTGACAGAAAAGGCATGGCCCATTTCCGAATTACCTCCCCCCACTTGTTCTCAAACTGCAACCTTCCATCCACGGGGGTAACCCATACCCATTTCGGCCTCCAACCCTTGAAAGAGTCGGGATAAGACCTGGCCTCGAATAAACGATGACCAGCCCGTTGGGAGATTGAGAGGTATCCTGGGGACTCAGAACCGCCAGGTCGTACAGAATGGAAGAAGTGAAGGAAGATGTCAATGAAAGGGCGAATACCTAGGTGCAGGCATCGGGCAAGGAACCCGGCAATGAACATGTGGGTGGTTGGGGAAAATTGGTCAGGGATCACGCCATAGTAACCCATGACGCTCGGGACAGCAGAATGAAGGGGGAATCGGAGACCTACTTGCAGTTTAGCTATATGAACTCCAAAGTGAAGAGGGGAAGGAGAATCAACAATATTCTGCCCAGGGATGGGGCGGGAGCAGACAACGCTTGGGCCCGCTAAGACCACGGCTTCACCGAATTCAGCATCAGACAGAGCCACGGCCAGAACTTGCCGGGCATACTCACAAGAGAGGAAGAACTGAGTCTCCCTCCCATCCGGATCTACCGGAATACGGGGCCGTTCAGAAGAGGCCCCTGCCTCAGGAAAGACGTGGTGCAGTGGGACGGAACTTGAAGAAGACATCAAGGGAAATAACCTGATGAAGCTTGAAGACGAGGAAAAGAGTCGCGCGGTTTAGAGCTCCCAACCGAGAAATCGAATGCCAAAGCGGGAGGAAAGTTGCGAAAGAATGCAATGAAAGACGATGAGCGTTTAAATAGCCGAAAATTAGGGCTCGGGAACAGTTTCGAAACCGCTTAGGAACCGCAATGGTGACACTTGGGTATTGAAGATGGTAAGTCGGCTCGGGAACTGAACTGAATGGCAGGCCTATGTCAAGTCGGGCACATTTAATGCAAACGGCACGGCAATCCTCCTCAAAAGATTCCAAAATTGAAATTGGTCATTCCGAATACTCTCCCAAAATCCAGCATCGCTGATTTTGGAGATTAGGGGGCTCGTGATGGTACCATGGAACCCGACCATGGCCCAATTGTGTGAGTCCGGTCCATGAACGAGATTAACCTTTAACGGGATTAATGATAGATAACCACTGGGCATAACTAGGAACCAAGCCCGCGAGAAGAACCCACAGCCAGGCCAGGCTGGAAAGCATGCCTCGAGCCTGGGCGGAGTTCTAGTGAGGCTGGGATAT
This sequence comes from Cuscuta europaea, assembly GCA_945859875.1. Classification (NCBI taxonomy): domain Eukaryota; kingdom Viridiplantae; phylum Streptophyta; class Magnoliopsida; order Solanales; family Convolvulaceae; genus Cuscuta; species Cuscuta europaea. The sequence continues at coordinate 3,828,968 of CAMAPE010000054.1, read as the reverse complement.
CCCTAGGGCTGACGTGGCACGCTATCAGTGGAAATGGCAGCTGGCAGAAGTTAAACGGCTGGAACGTGGGATAAAGGAATAATCATTGCACAACAGCTGAGACGTTACAAGAGTCCTATTTGAGCTAATGCATCATTAATAGCATTTATTGTATCAGTTTCCTTTTGTAACACTAGTTCCTTAGCTTATAAATACAACTTGTAAACCTCCAAAAGGGGGAGAGACCTTGATCAATAAAACACTGTCTTACGCTGCCAAATTATCATCTGCTTCCGTAGATTTAGCTCTTGTTGTTGGATTAAACTCCATCAGTAACAAAAACATGATAGTCCTATTTTGGAATATACAAATGTTTTTAGTCCTATTTAGAATAATTTTCCAAGAATTGAAGTATAATATATTACCTTATTCCCTATTTAAAGTTCTTGAGAAAATCTAAAAACAAACGGTCGGTCGTTCAACTTGGAATCTTCAACAATTGAGAAAAGGTTTTCCAAACAATAGATTCATAACCCTTTATCTCCCAAATTAAACTAAAATCAGTAAAACATATTTCGATTTATGATATAATCATATACGGAGTAGTTTGATGCATTTTGATATTCAATTATATAGGGTTGGTGGGTGTAGTCCAATGGATGACCATCCACCCCAAGTAGGGATGGACCTGGGCCGGGCCGGTTCCGGTTCGGGCCTGGGCCCGGCCAGGCCTTTTTTTGGGAATGGGTGAACCGGAACCGACCCAGACACGCGGCGGTTCCGGGCCGGGCCGGTTCCGGTTCAATTGTTTTTCTTTGATTTCTTATTTATTTCACCCCCACCCCCACCCCATCCCCCCAAACCTCTCGGAAATACCCAGCCCAACCCAACTAAACCCAGCCTAAACCCAAAAAAAACAAAAAATAAATAAATAAAGGCCTGAACCGGGCCCGGCCCGGCCGGTTCGCCTTTTCCTTGACCCAGGCCCGGAACCGCCTAACCCCTCGGGCCTAGGCCTGAACCATAATCGGAACCGGTTTCCCGGGCCGGGCCGGTTCTAAAAACTACCGGGCAGGTCCGGTTCCGGGCCGGGCGGCCCAAACCGAGTCCATCCCTACCCCCAAGTCTCTCCTTTGTGGGAGGTCTTGGGTTCAATTCACACCAAGGGGAGATGAGAGAGGTCTTGCTCCCAATTATTATTCCTACCTTCACGGAGTTGCTCAGCGCCTGAGAAGGGAGATGATGGTAATGAAGGTAGCGGGTTCGTGTGGTGGGAGAAGTAGCCTGAAAGGTTATGTAAGTATTGCTGGATTCGTCCTTTGGAGCCAGTACTGACGAGGCTGACTGTGATCAGATCCGGATTTAACTGTCTAGAGACTTTGGAGGGTAGTTCATAGACTCCAGGATTATGGGAGCGTAAGACCCGACACCTGGATTATCAAAAAAAATGATATTCAATTATATATATATTGTGATCATTAGTTCATTACAATGCATTTTAATATTCAAAGAATAATGCATTTTAGTTGTATAAGGCCAACTTTGATATTAAAATACATTACAAATCTTTATTTTATAAAAATAAACCTTGATATTCAGGCATTTTGGCTATTACAATTATGCATTTTTCTTATATATGAGCCCATTTTTTATTTGGTACTTTGGTAGTGGGGCCATTTTGTGAGGTAGCACAACATTTGTAGCTGGTAACTTTTTTATTATTAAAAAATAAGGGAGAGGATCGAATTCAATATATTACAGAAGTTAAAATACATTACATAATGTCAAAGTGAATCAACTTGATTGCAGTATCCGAAGATCTTAAAATAATACAATTAAATCTCACGCCACATATCTCTCAAACAATTAAACACTATTAAGATCTAAGACATTCCTCCTATCAGTTTAACCTTTTAAAATGAAAATTAGGGTCTTTGAATTTGTATTTACATAAATACAAGTAGCTTCTATGAGAAGTTATGAATGAATAACGTGACTTTCCTGTAAAGGGATAAAGGGAATCAATATGTAGTTCAAAACAACTTCTCTCACAAGTTAGATTAAATTTTAAAAAAGAAAAGAACTTTATTTGGTGTGAAGCTATAATGCAGAGATAAAAAAAATGCTTATTACTCCGTATCATTTAACTAATGTTTTACTAAATTAATATGTAAAAGATTATGTTGAACTTAATTTATTGAAGTGCTAGAATGCATGGAAAACTATAACAATGGAATTCATACTCTGATTTCATATAGATGGAGTTCTTGTTTAAATTTTTGACATTATATGAATGCAAGTAGTTTTAAGAAGCCTAAAAAATTGTCCAGATTCAAATCAGCACACATCTTAAATATTCAGACCAAAAATTGTTCAACAAGCCACTTAATATACTTCCTCCGTTCCGTAAAAGTTGCAACATTGGAATTTATTCACTATTCACACACCTTACTTTGACTACGATTTTCTAATAATATATATAATAAAAATATTATGTATAAAATATTAATAAATTTGTAGTAGTGTAAATTTCCAATATATTAACTTTCTTTAATGTTTACTAATACGTAAATAAATATAATTACAGTCAAAGTTGCGCGTTGGCAAACGTGAAAGTCAAATTGTTGCAACTTTTATGGAACGGAGGATAGTATTATATTGTTCATTTCTTCTAAAATATACTCCCTCAGTCCCAAATTGTAAGATATATTTACTATTCACTTATCAATTTAAATCACTCTTAATCTTTTAGTACTTTATACATCAAAAGTTTTATGAAATTTGAATTATTTTTTGCAGATTTTGTAGTTGTTTTAATGTAGTTTCTGAATATGTAAATTTTATTTTCTAAACTAATTTGAGTGTTGACACTTGACAAGGATCAATTTTCTTTATCGTCAGTCAACTTAAAGTATCTTACAAATTGAGACGGAGGAAATATGAAGATGATTAAATGGTAAACATGTGATCTCTTATATAAAGCAAGATCATCATTGTGCTGTTGTGTATGATATCCTTTTTTAAATGTGTCACAAAGTTTATTGAACCAATTCAATTAAGAGGTTGTTCTAGGCATGGCCTCAGTTCTGGACGGGGCTCGGTCCGGTTCCGACCGGGCTTTTTTTTTGGAGAAGTGAGGCCAATAAACCGGCCCAGGTAGCTCCGGTTCAAGATCGGGCCGGTTCACCAAGCGGTTACCGAGCCGGGCTGGTTCACCCTATTTTTTTTCTAATTACTTTCTACCCCCCACCACCCCCCACCACACCCCAAACCCCTCCAAAACACCCGGCCCAACCCATTTACCTTTTAAAAAATGTGAAAAACAAAAAAAATGGCTCAAACCGGCCGGGCCGGTTCATCAAATGCAAGGCCCAGGAACCGTCCCTCTACAGTGCCAGGCCGGGTGGCCCGAACCGGTCACAAAACCGTGGACCGGGCCGGTCCGGGCCGGTCCAGTCCGGTTCCGATTCGGTTAACCCAGCCCAAGTCCATCCCTAGGTTGTTCTTTTAGGTGCTTTAAAAGAAAAAACACTACCTTAATATAAACTAACCTGTGAGAGCTCGACATAGTAATAGTATTGACACCTCAAGTCACTAACAATGTAAAATTAATATATTGACAAAACCGAATGCATTCTAGTATTCTGCAACTCAAATCATTTGACTGAATGTAAATGTGAAAACAAATATACATTCTCAACACAAATCCTCAAGGGAGACTCCAAAAAACCCTAGCGGCTGATGACATGATAGGATTATAGATAGGCTCCATGACTCTCTTCTCTTGAACCACCCCACCACTACAATGTCGGAAATCCATCGAGCAACAAAATCACATTTAATGAAATATGAAATAATCTGAATTAATGTAACAAAAGTGTTTTATTAGAAACGCTAAAAACAAACTCACGAAAGTTTTTTCATGAGATTCCTCGCCTCTTCAATAGCGCCATAAAGCGTCAATTTTGTCACCTATAAACATATGCAAACATAATAAAAGAGCAGGTCTGTTATGGACATTTTTTAAGATGATCAGTTTCACTAACAAGTCTGTTCTTATGCTAAGAATTTTACAAATTTATGTAGTGCATGTGCATAATTGCTTAGCAATGAGAGCTTAACAAATCAATATATCTTGCTTCGATCTGTGCAATTTGGGAAGCAAGCGAAACTCCTCTGATGTGGGCATCCTGCAGGAATAAAAACAGCCTCCCCAAGGTATTGCTCAAATGCATGTCCAAGGCTCAACATCTACACCAGAGTTATAAAAAAAAATCACATGTTAGTTCATACCTCATAAAACTATTTGGAAAAAAATTGATGGGGGGTCTTTATGATCATACTGAATTCATCTTTCAGCTGTTTCTTGTGCTTCTCATTGAGATAAAATGTCTGGTCATGAATAGGATGAGTGACCTAAAGAAAACAAAATGAGTATTATAATAACTAAGTAGCCTTGGAAACATAATTGATAGTAACCCATAACAAATACATACAGAATTGACAGGATCATTTTTTGTGTGACGAAACTCTTTCCAGTGCTTCTGTAAGTATTGTGTTAACTTAGTCACATCCTCCCGGAGAAATATATCCCACACAGCGCCGCTGTGTGCAACATCCAGAGGTTGTTCGGTCAGGGCTGGAATTTGGAATCGAGGAAGTTGTACCCCCAGGAAAATCCATGCATTCTGATGCATCATTTCCACTACCGAAAAGCACTTTCAAGTCTTTTTCTTCTTCATGTTCCTTCTTTAATTTTTCCAACTGGGCTCTTTGCTTTGTAGTATATTTCACTTTACTTGTATGTGTCAGTATATTCACCTGAAGAGAGAAACAAATCATAATAGATGGTTATTGTGTGATAGTAGATAGAGCACAGTGACTTTGTAAATATAAAACACTCCTTAACATAATAGAACTAAATAATGTTACAGTTTCATAGCAAGAAGATTAATATTTTTTATAATGTTTTATAAGTGCTAAATTTATTCGAGTTAGAGTAATGCAGTGTCGTGGATATACTATTCAAAGAAAACATATATACAAAATAACGCATGAATGTTCACTTTTCGAAAGACCAAACAAACATTAAACATGTGTCATTTCAACTCCAAAGGCAGATGCTAAAGGGCTTGATGAACCATCAAATGTGGAGAAGGTAAGCTATCGATTAGAGAATTTTGAGGAAAGGATGGATTTACGGGAGTTTGATGCCTCCATTCCCAAAATATGAATGGTCAGAATTAGGGTACCAATTTACGGGAAACGAAGTTGGCTAATCCGACTTTTCTTAGGGTTTGCAGAGCTGTCAGCATCCCTTTTTTCGGATTCTCCTAATCCGACTTTGGGTTTTTGATGGATTATAGGGTATCCAAAGTATATGATAAATGGAGAGATTGAGCTTAATAATGTTGAGAAGAAGATGAATAGTGGTATTCTAGGGTTACAAATGGCTCCAAGAGGAGTATAAATAGGGAAATAATGGGTCGGGCCGCTGATATGGGCCCGGTAGCCCAACTACATAAAAGACTAATCTAGTACATAGTTACATACAAACGACATATAAACAGTACGATAATACAAATGATATCCGTAAGATGTGTGTGGGCCGCTGTCCGGGCCCAATAGTCGTGAGACCCGGTGGTCCGAGTCTATATACTCTATCAGTTTTATTTTCGGTGAAAAACGGATTTGGTGAATCCGAAATGTTCAAAACCAAAAAAAAAAAGAAATCGGATGTCAGGAGTGTAAGCCGTGTGTCAGCAGTGGTACTGTGGCAAAGAAATTCGGATTTCCCTAATCCGAAATATGAAGCTCCCGGATTGGCCAGTCCAAGTTTACCCGGATCGTGCTTCTTCAGCTCATTTTTCAACCGTAGGATTTAACAAACTCATCCCAACTGTCCATTGTTTTGCACGGAAATCCATACTCCTAATCTCAAACTTCACCTATTTAAATCGCTTCAACATCGTATTCAGCCTACTACCATAAAAATAAATTTAGTTACAAAAAACTATTGAGTGTTCTTGCTAATTCTATTCTCCGAGTTTTTCAAAGAAAGGTTAGAATTTTAATTATATATTTACTCTTTACCGTTAATTTTTTGTACTGGTTGTGTTATGTCAGCCTGAATATTTCGAAAATCTTAATATTAATATGTAATTAATCTTAATTGCTATTAAGATTGTTGATATATGTCATACTAAATATATAACAATAGAAATAATTAGCCCACAACTTATAATTATTTGTAGTGTTTCCTTTACAGTAGTTAATTTATGTTGATAATGTAAGCACATTTACTGTTTTTCAATTACTCTAATTATTGGTTCACTAATATTTGTTACTAATGTATTAAATACTCCCACTGTCCCATAAAATTCTTCCCACGTTTTTTTTTGGACCGTCCCAAAAAATTCTTCCCACTTACCATTTTTGGACAATTTGTGTGGTTCACATTAATTTGACATTTTTCTTACACAACTACAACCACACTTAAAGTGTGAAGAATTTTCTAGGACAGAGGGAGTACTAAATTAGTGTATATGGTAATTTGAGACTACGTTGCGATTACAATTTAAATTTAGTTTAGTTAGTTGAACATTTTAATTTAGTCATCACTACTTATTTCCAAATAACATTATACTACGTAATATAATTTAGTTCATACTCCGTAACATGTATTATAATTGAGCCATAAAAGCGAACATGAATTATAATTACACTATACCGGTAAAATTTTCACAAGCTCGTCTAGACTAGTCCTTTTCTAGTTTCTGGCAAATGTTATGTCTAGAACTAGTCCTTTTCTAGTTTCTGGCACAGTGAAAATATTACTCAATGACAAGTCTAAAATTTGTATCGGTACATATAATATAATTGCACTATACTGATACGATTTTCACAAGCTCGTCTAGAACTAGTCCTTTTCTAGTTTCTGGCAAATGTTATGTCTAGAACTAGTCCTTTTCTAGTTTCTGGCACAGTGAGAATATTACTCAGTGACAAGTCTAAAATTTGTATCGGTACATATAATATAATTGCACTATACTGGTACGATTTTCACAAGCTCGTCTAGAACTAGACCTTTTCTAGTTTCTGGCAAATGTTATGTCTAGAACTAGTCCTTTTCTAGTTTCTGGCACAGTGAGAATATTACTCAGTGGCAAGTCTAAAATTTGTATGGGAACATATAATATAATTGCACTATACTGGTACAATTTTCACAAGCTCGTCTAGAACTAGTCCTTTTCTAGTTTCTGGCACGGTGGTAATATTGTTCAGTGGATAAGCTCATTATCAACCGTACATATATTATAATGTAATACATAAGACTGATATAGTTTCATTGAAAGTTTATGTGTAATTTATAATTTCATTTAATAAAACACGTCATTATAATATACATACACACACATATATAACACTAATATATGATTCTTATTGTCAGTTGAGATACGAATGGTTGCACAAATACCACTTATGGACCCGGTTGATCGGTTTGTGCTGGTGATGCCACGTTACGCGCATCGAGCGGACCTTGTCTGGAATGATGCTACATCCATGGATGACAAGTTGAGGTGTAATGTATATTGTTCAATGGTGTACAAAGACGGCCCGCGTCACCCAGGAGTGGTAGCGTTGCTGAAGGCCTCCTGCTTTTACGGCGTCGACTGCATCGGAAGGTTGCAGTTAGACTGGTCGCTTATTACGGCGTTGGTTGAGCGATGGAGACCAGAGACACACGCTTTTCATTTGCCTTTTGGTGAGGTGGGCATCACCTTACAGGACGTAGAAGTGTTGTTGGGGTTGCCCATCGACGGAGAACCATTGTCCGGACCTAGGACAAACTCGAAAGCACTTTGGATGCAAATGTGCACGGACTTCGCCGGTTTCACGCCAAACAACAACGACTTAAACACATCTGTAATAAGAATGAATGCCCTACAGCGTTGGCCGGTACATCAGCACAGCACAAATGAGGAACTCATCACATACACGAGGGTGCTCATTTGGCAACTACTAGGTGGGTTATTGTTCCCCTCCACTATCGGGAACAAAATAAAATTGTACTTTTTAGAGTTGTTGCAGGGACCGCTCGGTGAAGCACGACGGTGGAGTTGGGGCTCAGCAGTATTGGGGTTCCTGTATTACAACATGTGCAAGGCCGCCAAAGCGAACAGGAGAAATATTGGGGGATGCTTGCTTCTATTGCAGATTTGGGCGTGGGAGAGATTGCTCATGGTGCGGCCGCGAAACGTTTTGCCATATGAGAATCTACAGGATATGCCCTATGGGTGCAGGTATAATTTGAAATTTTACATAATAAGTATTAGTATATTAAATATATTTGTAGGTCATGGTATAATAACTTATTTTTATGAAGGTGGGCATGTCGGCACAATTGGGAACAAAGTTCTCGGTATACTCTACGTATTTATCGAGATCAGTTGGACGGGATCCGAGAGAACGAGGTTATAATTAACAATATCATTTTAGTTTAATGGAAAATAAATATGTTTTTGAATTAACTTCAAATAATATTGATCAAGTTCGTGTGGCTCCCATACGCATTACAAGCCCTCCCCAGGTTCTGTGTCGCGGGAGTAGATTTGTGGACATCTAATGTCATGCTTATATATTGTGACATTTCTGAGATGTACTACCCCGGTAGATTTTGTCGTCAATTCGGTGCAATGCAACATATTCCTCCCGCAGCGGAATCACAAGCTAGCCACCATGCAAGTGGTGCAAAAAATTCTGGATGGCCATTGATACTATGGGCGGTGAGGCACAATCGTCGTATCGCATTTGAGTTCGTTGATCATCCCACCTACACTCCTGCGTACCGTGAATGGTACGCAAATGTCGGGAAACGACGGATTTGCAATCCGTTACATGGTCGACCTACAACGGGTTATGTAACTACTAACAGGGAGACAAGTACACTAGTAAGTATTTTATGTGTAATTATTCAACTTAGAAATGTTTATTATTATTTAATAACTTTACTTTTGAATTTTAGATGCAATGTATGAGCGATATCTATCGGCGCATGGCAGCTCCATTTGACGTCGAAGACATTCGCGAGCAAATTGCACGATGCCTTACAGGATTAGGTGCCGAGAATGTGCTTCATCAAGACATCATTTTCTATGGGGATGCCCATGATGATGCAGTGGATGATCATCCTCCACTTCGGCAAGACCGTAGAAGAGTCGCGGCCATTAGAGGTCGGCGTTACGGACGCGGTTATGTTGCTCCACACGTCGACAATGATGATGGTGATGATGGTAATCACGATGATGATAATGATGATGATGAGGAGGAGGAAGAGGATGACGAAGATGGTGGTGAAGAAGAAGGACAACCATCTTCACATATTCATTCACACATCCCTTCCTCATCTCATGTACCTAATCAATACTCTACACCGACTAGTGCATACATTCCGACGTTTGATGCGCCATCGTTTATTCCACATGTACAGCCTACATATGAGACACATCCCACCTTTTTAAATTCACCAATTGATTGGTTGAACAACTTATTAGGATCAGATGTACAGAGTGGGATGGGGCAAGAAGCAGGGCCAAGCACACAACCGCCAATTGAACATAGGCCGAGACGGGATATACATTCTCGACGCTGTGGGACAGGGAGTCACTTCGTGTATGTGGCACATTCAGGCGGGAAACCTTCTCAACACCAATTTGTGGAAGGTGAAAAAATATCAACCACTACACAACTGCAGAGTGGATTATAAAAGAGCCCGAAATGACAGGCTTATGACGAGCAAGATCATAGCTAGTGTAATCGTTACAAAAGTGCATGTTGATCCGGACTACAGCATTAAACTCGTGATGCAAGACATATACGACGAATTCAGAATCAATGTCAAGTACAAAAAGGCGTGGTATGGACGTTTGATTGCCCTTGAACGAAGATTCGGGAACTGGGAGGCGGCCTACAATGATTTACCCAATTTGTTGCTTGCGATAAGAGAATCAAATCCAGGGTCAGTGGTAGATTTCCAACCAAAACCAACCAGTCATGATGGTACGTATGAATTTCATCGTGCGTTTTGGGCTTTTAAAGCTTCCATTGATGGGTTTGAACACTGTCTGCCCGTAATATCTGTTGACGGTACTCACTTGTACGGAAAGTTCAAGGGTCATCTCTTGGTTGCAGTCGCCATGAATGCTAACCGTGAGATTTTCCCTCTCGCGTACGCAGTTGTGGAAAGTGAAAACACAAATAGTTGGTCTTGGTTTTTGGAACACATTATGACTTATGTTGTCAGACCAAATCGGCATGTGTGCATAATATCAGATCGACACCCTGGCATCCTAAGTGCCTATCAATCAGTACCTCAATTGAAAACCTCCCAAGTTTCGAAGCGGTTCTGCATCCGACACATTAGAAGCAATTTCATGACAAAATTCAGGAGCACTGAACTGAAAAAGCTCTGTTGGCAGGCCGGGAGTACACCCATGGTGAGTGAATTTTACCAAACAATGGCTCAAATTCGTGCTACGAATGAGAATGCGTTCACGTATTTGAACGCTATTCCACGTGAAAATTGGGCACTGTGCTTCGACGATGGACGACGTTACGGCATCCTCACAACAAATCTTTCCGAGAGCTTCAATAACGTTCTAAAGGGATGTCGAACACTTCCAATCACTGCGCTGGTTAAGGCAACTTATAACAAAGTTGTCCAACTATTTGCCGATCGACGTAGGGCCGGTCAGATGTGGCGGCAAGCTGGGTTCCTATATCCGCAAAATATATGGAAAGATATTCTTGAACGTTCACAGAAAAGACATCAGTGCACTATTGTCCCGCATAACCGAACAACGGGAATATACTCTGTTTCCATCCGTGATTATCCGCCGGTAACGGTAAATCTCTCACGTTGCGAATGTGATTGCGGTTTTTGGAAGCAAAATGGATTTCCATGTGTGCACGCCTATGCAACATGCAATTTCTTAGAAATAACTGTAGATCATCTCATCCCGGACGTGTATAAATTAGGTGCGTACATCCGTACGTATGCTACAGATATTATGCCTATGCATGACGTAAGTGTGATGCCTGATACCGGATATGTAGTGATACCGCCTCAAAGTGCTCGACGCAGTCAAACCGGTAGGCCTCAAATAACACGATTTACAAATGAAATGGATATGCGTCCGAGTAGGAGAGCACAAGAGTAAAAATTTATATGTATTTTGTAACTCTTTTTCAATGAATAAAAATTTGTATTTCTTTGTCATGTTGTTGTTCAAGATAAATGAGTAATGAAATATTTATATTATTTAATTTTGCGGGAACATTGAATAAATTCGTAATACAATATAATTAAATATGTATATTCACTATTACAATCTCTAACATAACAATTGATTATTTCTTATTTAATAAAATAATACACATCTTTCCAACTATAAATATCACTAAATTATTTATTTTTGTACATATTATGCTTCATATGCTCTATTATTTATCCCACTCACAAATTTTTATTGAAATATTTGTGTTTTCCTCTTTGAAAAAAATGTAACTAACCAATCTAAAAAACCTAAGAAGTCTATTAAAAAAATTAAAAAATTAAATAATTCATTTTTTTACTTTCCCTACACCTTCCGCAGCATCTTCCAGCAGTTTGCAAAAAAATTAAAACCAAATTTCGGATTCATGTAATCCGTTTTTTAACTTCCCACCTAAAGCCCTACATATTTCGGATTCATCTAATCCATTTTTTAACTTCCCACCTAAAACCCTACATATTTCGGATTCATGGAACATGTTTCCCGTTTTTTTAGAAACCCTAAAAAAAGTCCCGTATTTCGGCAACCTATGTGCGGCACTCCCGTAAAAAAAGAAATCACCCGAGAATTTTGTTAGAAGATGTCTACCTGAAGAATAAAAAACATTACTTTTTTTCATCATGTAATTGTATGCAGACTGGATCATCAGGAAACAACTTAGCAGGAAGCACAGCACGCTCCAAATCCGTTGATGTTGTTGATTTAGAAAAGGTACATTATTTGGAATGATTTTGAGGTTGCCTATTCCCATTACAAAGAAAGAGAAATATTCTTATTTCTATACGCATGAATGGTGGCTTCAGGATACTGTTGATGGTGTCACTCCGACACAGACAAAAAGTGGAAGGTTGGAACAAGAAGGTGACACACTTAAAAGGAACTTGCTGGGGGGGTTTTCAAGCACTACCAAGAAGCTGAAGACGAAAATCAAGAAAGAACCAATATAAAGGAGCAGATTATGGGCTGATTGGATTCAATGAATTATGTTTTTGTTTAAACTATTAAGAGATGCATGTTAAAAAGTATTTGCCATTAACTCTAATTTTTGCTTAACTTCCTAACTCGGAGCTTAATAGTTTTGGTCACTGAGCCTGTGCTTATGTTGATTTTTGATAATATGTACTACGTACTTGGTAATGGTTGGTAGGCTTAATATGATAAGCTGAAACATTGAGATGACTATGTTGTATCTGGAATACTACGTTTTATTTTGCAGGTGATTATTGATTTAAGATTGTATACTAGAGAATGGAGGACGGAAGAAGACCTACTACAAGAACGGAGGCATCTTATATATGAAGTTATGCACAAAACATTAAAGGCTACTGAAGGAAGGGAGTTTTAATAAGGAGACAGAGGATGGGAAGCTTAATCACTATCATTCTGTTGCTTGAATAAATGTACATCTACACTAAGGCAATATAAACCTATAAGGCAATGGCAACACTATGTCCCTATAAGATAATGTACATCTAATGAAAAATTATAATTCAAATAAATAATAATAAATATTGAAATAATGAATAGAAAATGAAATGATGAAAGCTCAGTGATTATATATACATACCTGAAAGATTTTCCTGGGCAACAACACCTGCATTCCCTAATTTTAACTAACTACTTAAGTGAAGAATTATTACAGACCAAGTAAAACTTTTACATATTTGGCAACCTTTCTAAAGGTTCCATAAGCTATGGCCGACACCTAACATGTTCTATTGCATGATTTTAAAACTCAACAGGGACAAGTGGACCTGCATAATTGAGGGTGAATAAGTCTAGGTCAGTATGTATGAATGACTTAATAACGTATATATAAATTAACATTTTCAGGGATCAGAAAATATAACTACATACATATGACATATGCAAAATGAACTGGGAATACAGAATACTGAAATTTAAATAACCCTGTTTTAAATACAAAATACAAAATTATATTATTACTTACCTTAAAAATACTGAACATATGTTTTCAAAAAAATTTAATAATGATTAAAATATTACATTTATATAAGTATAAAAGTATATAAATATGAAATTAAACATCTGACATTTAAATATCAGATTTTAATCATAATCCCTTTATATTCTATTTTGGGAAGTACATTATTAGATATCTCAAAAATATTAAACATCTGAGTTTAAAAATTTTAAATATTCAGTAAAATAATATATATCTACAAGTATAAAATAATATAAATACGAATTTTTAATAACCCGTAATAAAATTTACTATTATGTGGCTATAACATCTTTCGAATATATGAAATTATATATATATATGTTTATTTACCAAAAAATTGAATTCATAGTTATTTTTTAATTTAAAGTCATAATACATGAAGTTGATCGTCTTCAAAAAATAGGCTTCTACAATATAGGGAAAATAGGCTTCTACAATTTAGGGCTTCGAATTTTTTAAATAATCGTACATGTGCAATTAAAAAGTACACAATTGTTGGCTCAAACAAAAGCATTTAAGGCAATGGCACATATGATCAAGTTCATAGATGAAGAATATGACACAGCTTTAATGATGAAACAGCATTTAATGTAATGTACTAAAATATCATCTAACTTACAAATGCAACTAATCGTATGGTTGATGCTACAGAAACGTACCATTTCAGAGCAGGCAAAGTGAATTTTTAAGTTGAACCACGGAAATTTAAATTTAAAAAATAAATATATATTATTTTAGATACATAAACAAATAAATGCAATTCTAATAATTTCATTAAGTAGAAACGAAGTTATATAAATACTTAATTAAAAAAAATTATCAGTTTTGGAATCTGATTTCAAAAATTATAATAACTTTAAATTTTTTATGTATTTATATGATTACTTATCTTAAAAATATTAAACATCTGAGTTCAAAAAAATTTAACAATGATTAAAATATTAAATTTATATAAGTATAAAAGTATATAAATACGAAATTTTACATCTCAAATTTCGTATTAACAGATTGTAATCATAATCACTTTATATTCTATTTTGGTAAGTAAATTATTACTTATCTCAAAAATATTAAACATTTGAGTATAAAAATTTTAAATACTCAGAAAAATATTATATATATACCAGTATAAAAGAATATAAATAAGAATTTTTAATAACCCGTAATAAAAATTAATTATCTTTTCCGATGTATAAAAAAATAATTAATTTTAAGTGGCTATAACATCTTTACAAATATATGAAAATTATATATATGTTTATTTACCAAAAAAATTAATTCATAGTTATTTTTTATTTTAAAGTCATAATAGATTAAGTTGATCGTCTACAAAAAATAGGCTTCTACAATTTAGGGCTTCGAATTTTTTAAATAATTGTACATGTGCAATTAAAAAGTACAGTTGTTGGCCCAAGCAAAAGCATTTAATGCTATGACACATAGGATCAAGTTCATAGATGAACAATAGGACATAGCTTTAATGATGAAACATCATTTAATGCAACGTACCATTTCAGAGCAGGCAAAATGTATTTTTAATTGGAACCACGGAAATTTAAATTTAAAAAATAAACATATATTATTTTAGATACATAAATAAAATATTGCAATTCTAATAATTTCATTAAGTACCTTCGAAGTTATATAAATACCTGATTAAAAAATTTTAAAATTATCATTTTTGGAAACTGGTTTCAAAAATTATAATAACTTTATATTTTTATCGTAATTATATTATTACTTATATTTTTAGGTGTAAACATTTATTTAAAAAAATTAAGTTTTTGGAAACTGATTTAAAAAATTATCATAATAACTTTATATTGTATTTTCGGAATTATATTATTACTTATTATTACTTATCTTAAATAATATTAAACGTCTAAGTTCAAAAAAATTTAATAATGATTAAAATATTACATTTATATAAGTATAATAGTATATAAATACGAGTTTTTGATAACTACACATCTGTGGGCTAAATTAAAAGCATTTAATGCAATGACACATAAAGAACTAAAGAGTTTTGGGTACAATCAAAAGCATTTAATGCTATGACACATAAAGCAAAGATATAAAGCAAGTTCATAGATGATGAATAGTAATGAATAGGCCTGAACTTTAATGATGAAACAACATTTAATGCAATGTACAAAAATATCTTTGTTGTCTCAAAGGCAACTAATCCTACGTACTACGAATTCTAAAATTTAAAAACATGTGTAAATGAAATAACTTTTGTATAGATTAAAAGAAATTAACATGTTGATCATTAATATGGAGTATTTAACTACATGCATATCACAATTGTCAACAGACACCGAACTGCAAGCATTTAAATAATATAAAGTATGCATTATGAAAAGTAGACAGCTGTGTGCTCAAGCAAAAGCATTTAATGTTATGGCACATAGGAGCAAGTTCATAGATGATGAATAGGACACAACATTAATGATGAAATAGCATTTAATGCAATGTACTAAATATCTTTGATCTTACCAATGAAGCCAATCCTATGTACGACCAAATATACAAATAAAAAACAAGGACCGTGCTGGGTTGATGCAGCTTTGAGAAGATTAAATTAAATGCTTAATACCATTACATATCCATTTTTAGGACAAAAACGTACAATTTGAATACGAGAATTTGAAATTAAAGATATATTAGTAGAATTTGTAGTGTTTAAGATACAAAAATAAAAGATTGCAATTATAGTTCTTTCATGAAGTACTTTTGAAAGTATATATTACTTAATTAAAAAATTCAAAAATTATCATTTTTGGAAACTGATATAAAAAATTATCATAATAACTTTATATTGTATTTTCGGAAGTATATTATGACTTATCTCAAAAATATTAAACATCTGAGTTCAAAAAAATTAAATAATGAGTGCATATATAATGTTTGCTAATGTTCCTTGAAGTGCGACATTTTGGCTTTGAATATTTCAAACAATCGTACACAAGTAAAAAAAAATTACTGTTTGAAAATTTAATTTCAATTTTTTTCGATATAGTTTCCACTTCAAAATTTTAGGATACTAATATTATTTTAAAAAAAAAATACACTAAATATTTCAAACAATCGTACACAATCTGTATGTGCAATAAGTATAAAAGAATGTATAGTAATAGTGAGGATTGACTAATAAACAGATCATATAAATTTTTTAAAAATGATGTATATTACAGTACAAATAAAAACGTAGGCCAGGTATATTATGCTAGACCAGGTATTTTATGTATAAATTACCAAGCCTAGCATTAGGAAAATAAACCCACACGTAATAAAAATCTTGACAATTATGGGGTAAACAAAAACCATTTTATGCAGTGCACATAAACCAAGTTTATGGATCACCAATATGGCAAAATTTTAATGCTGCAACAGCATTTAATGCAATGTACTACAATATCTTTGCTCTCAGAATACCAAATAAACCAATGTACTACAAAAAATATATACTTTTAAAACCTGTAACAAATCGGATGGTGCAGCCCTCAAATCATTTATCTCTTACCATCATTACATCTTCACAGCACAAGTAGGGTGGCTGTAGAGTCTGCTCAATAAAAAAATAAAGAGAACAGAAAACGTATCATTGGATAATGCCCAACTGCCAAATATCATACCATGATACCATATATACAAGCTCAACTTATTTATGACCTCAACAACCGCATTTGCACTAGGCTGACATACAGAGAATGAATTAAACATAACAACAACAATAAATTCTGCTCGGCCTTATTCTTTCAGAGTGCAGAGGTATGTGTGAAATATATTTGAAATGCCAAGTCATTTTGTAACGTGAAATATGCAGTGATTTCAGAAAATTGGTGATGCAAATATAAAAGCTCAACAAAATAAAATTTATATATTTTTGATGTAGTACAATATTGTATCTAATTGATCTTTGGTGTCACAAATAATTTCATGCGGTGTACCACAGAATTTGTATTCTTCTTTGGATGTTGCATGCTTATGTATACACATAAGATTTCAAGATCCAACTAATTAGTAATAACTAAGCTTAAACAGAGATATTATAGTCTTTTGATGAAAAATAATTATTTCTGATCACATTTCTTAAATTCATATTTAAGATGAGATGTTGTTCATATAGTGCATGCATTTCACCAAAATGTCATGGATGTGGGCTACTTTCTGGGGGCTTTTTGTTGGAACCATGCTTCTGGTGTCATGTAAATTTAAGTCACTATTACTGCATGATGCCTCTAAACAAGAAAAGACCTAATGGCAACCTGTTATGCAAAGATTGTTTTGAATGGGTACATGCATGCCATGTGTTACCTAGAAGATCTGGACGGACTATAACACTGAATGGGAAGTACTTCAATGATTACCTAATTGTGGGCATGTGTTTTGATTGGATGAACATTGCATGACAAAAGTGTACGGCGCATATAAATGTAGTATTTGTAGTGCAGGGAAACTTGAATATGTAATGCAAGTTTGTTTTTGGATTTTGGCAGTAATATTTTGTGATGTTATGTAATATAATGTGAAGACATTAGTGATGAAGATATGTACCCAAATGGAAAAGTTTGGCAGAATGAATTCTTCATCTCTCAATTGTGATCTCCATACAATGACACATGAATGCTGGAAGCTTTTATGTTTCACATACAATTTTAACATAGAAGTATGAATTGGCCTTTTACAGGTTACATGTATTAGGCTCACTAAACTGCCAGACCACGCAGTTCCGTAGGCCACTAATGTGGCTGGCAGGGAATCTGGTAGACACATGTGAAACCCTATAATACAAGTATCCATTCAAGCATGATACTCCTTCATGTTAGATAAAATGTCATGACATGCATGAATGAGAGTGTAGGCATAAATTTTTAATCATGATAGACTGACAAACATGCTTTGCAAACCAAATGATGTATAGTAAATGTGGTCATGTAATGTAATAGACATGGTTCAGCAAGTCACATAATGCTAAATGAGGTCATGTAATGTAATACACATAGTACAATATTTTTTCATGTGACATGCATGTCACATAATGTAGTATTCATCACATAGTTCAGCAAGGTATATGTACAGATAGTTTATCAATTTACACTAATATACATGCATCATAATGTTCTTATTGAAAACAGAGTGATAAATATCTAATGCAATATGAGGTTATGTAATGTTATATATGTCTTAATACCATGTCAGATGCAAAGACATATACTGAATGTAAGCTACATCATTTAATAGTTCAACAAGGTATATAGACAGATAGTTTATCGATTTACACTAAAATACATCTATCATAATATTCTTATTGGTCATACAGTGATAAATATCTTATGCAATATGAGGTAATGTAATGTAATATATGTCTTTGTACCATGTGAGATGCATGTAACTGAATGCAACCTACAGCACACCAAAGTTCATGAATGTATATAGACATTGTTCATTAATGATAAACATTTTTTGCAAAGGAAATGATGTTTCCAAGCAGATAGATAGTTTAGCAAAGTATGATAGTGCACTTAAAATAGCAGCTACAGAATGCAAAAGAACATGTTATTGCATGTAGGGTTCAAGAAAGCAGAAAATGTTATATGAAACATACAAACAACATGTACTAAGTACATTTCTTTAATGTTACTTTGACAGGTAATGTATATGTCATTTTTAAAATGAAGAAGCTCACAAAATCAACCATAATAAATCGCAAAAGAGGGATCAAAGAGATAGTTGATCAAGGTATGAAATACATTTTTTGAGCTATTATAACTTATATTGTATATTGTATATTACAGTTCAATATATGATATGGAAAATAAACTTTATATTTCCTTTGGAACTTTGTATTCAGTACAATATATTTAACACATTGTTATATAGATAGTATACAGAATACTATAATACATGTATAAAGACAGTATATAGCATAGTATATTAGTATATACCATATATACCATAGTAAAAGATATATACAGTAGACTTTATATCCTCAAAGTTTATAGTGTACCATAGTATCATAAACCATATTATACGCAGTACACAGTATAAAATATCCTAAAGTTATATACCATACAATATATCACCAATCTATATAAACATACATGTATGTTTATAGTATACAGAATAATATAACATATTTATACTATCAATGTATATATATATATACATACATTTCTATAGATTCATTGAAAGGCATGAACACCAACAGATTCTTTTTCCTGTAATCACCTTTCTCATCTATACAGCCAACTTAATGTTTGACAATGTATACACTAAATTTCAATATTTACAGACCAATGTGTATATCTGCAACTTATAGAAAATTAATAGTAATAGCACACAAAATAAATAAAACATGTTCGTCCGTCACCATACACAGGTCTGATATTTCCACAGACCTGGTCATGAAATGGTATATAGGACATGAATTATTTATCCTCAAACATTACAGAAATCAACAGATCTACAGCAGAAATCAACAGATCTACAGACTTCACTTTAAACTGTTGAAAACAATTCGCCATAAAAAATTTTATATTAGCGAATGGTAACGCATGCGACAAAACAAAAACAGGTTTTCTGCAACAGATTACCAAAATCACAGAGCAAATAACAACACTATAAATCGTTTCATATATTCAACAACAACTGTTTAAAACGAACTCTAAGTTTGAGGAAATAAAACATAGAAAAGAGGCTATACCAAACGACTGAGACCAGACCGCGGACTAAAATGGAGACTGATAACCATCGATTCACATGCAGCCGTATCAGCCCTCGAAGCTTCGCATACGGCCGGAAAACCGGTAAATCAAACCCCCTACCCGAACACCTAGACGGAGGAGAAAAGAGCGGATAGAAGTGAAGATTCTGGAGACCATCGGTCTGAATGGTTGGGTCGGGTAGGTTTAGGGTTGTTGGGTTCTCGATCATTAGCTGGGATATATATCAGATGGTTGGGTCGGGTAGGTTTAGGGTTTAAAGGATTGGGCTGATAGGGTTGTTGGGTTGGGTAGGTTTTATAGTATTGTTGGGTTTAAAGGGTTGGAATTGGGTCCAATTAGAGGAAAAAATTGGTTGTCCAACTACTAGACTATTCAACTTATCATTTTAAAAAAAATCCCAAATTATTTAAAATTTGTATTTTTAATAATAATTCTTATTTCTGAATTCATATTATGTAATTAGTTAATTAGTTAATTAGTTAATACTATCCTCCGTTCCATAAAAGTTGCAACAGTTTGACTTTCACGTTTGCCAACGCGTAACTTTGACTATAATTATATTTATTTATGTATTAGTAAACATTAAAAAAAGTTAATATATTGGAAATTTACATTAATACAAATTTATTAATATTTTATACATAATATTTTTATTATATATATTATTAGAAAATCGTAGTCAAAGTAAGGTGTGTGAATAGTGCAGAAATCCCAATGTTGCAACTTTTATGGAACGGAGGAAGTACTACTTAATAATAGTAAATATTAGTTAATTAGTTATTAGTCATTTCTTAAAATTTGTAAAATTGTAAAATTTTAACAATTCAAGGTCTAAAGTATTGGGGCTAATTCTTAGACTACTAAGAATTTAATTTTAATAAAAATATAATTACTTTAATTTTATATGATATCATTCATTTGTTTTATTAATAATACTCCACATTGGTTGAAATATTAAAATAATTCATATTTTATAGTACTAAAATTAATCCTTAAAAATCTGCGTAATTACAGATTCAAAGATTTATAAATTCTAATTTTATTGGTTTTTCTGCAGAGAATGTTGATTGTAGGTTCGACAGTAACCATCCTTCTCGAATAGTGGGATTTAGTTGCAGTTCTTCTAAATTCACAAGCGCAGTTGCAAAAGAAGGGAATTCTAATATTTTAGTAGACAGAACAAATGGTATTTCTTATAACTATATATTATTATATATTCAATTGTGTGCAATTACAAATTATGCTTCCAAGTATCATTGAATATTTATATGCATGTAAATTTATTATTTGAAAACAAACTTTTTAATGTATATATACATCATAATTAAATTTAAATGCGTTTTGTACTATTATCATATATGCTATTGCTTTTTTAATCTAATATATTTGTATATGTAAATATTTATAATATATAGATATATGTATATATGCACTACTATGCCAATTGATTAGTTATAATGAAAATGAGAATTACAGTGTTGCAGTTCCCGTTAAACTCTTCAGTAATATTGATCACGCAAAACGTGAATGACATATCCAGCATTTGTGGAATACAACGTCCTACTGCTATTGTACCACAACCTCAATTGCCTAACATTGAGGATGCACATCCATCATATATGAACGTTGGTGAAGGTGAGAAAATTATGAATTGCATTTCTTCACGAATGGTAATCACTTCTTGGTTAACATATGATTACTTTTGTAGATGTAATGAACAGTGAATATTGGGACGTTGGTGATCTCACTTACAATTGTGAACATTGTGGGGCATTGTTTTGGTATAAAGAAAGATTGCTACGAAGTTCTACTAAAACAAGCCCCAAGTATTCTATATGTTGCGGTCAAGGGAAGATCCAACTACCAACTCACAAAGAGGCTCCAAAAGAATTGTGTGATTTGATGGATGGTACGGATCCCAAATCCAAACACTTTCAGGATAATATTCGATCATACAATAGTATGTTTTCTTTCACATCAATGGGCGGAAGGGTTGATAGAGAAATCAATAGGGGTGGGTCACCTCCAGTCTTTAAACTTAGCGGTCAAAACTATCATCTCATTGGTAGTTTGTTGCCCGAGGAAGGAAATGTCCCCAAATTTGCCCAATTGTATATCTATGACACGCAACATGAAGATGTCAATCGCCTTAACTCAGTGGGGTAATTATCTAATACAAGATAAATTATTTTTCTTTTTCATTATGCCATTTTAGTAAACATTGTTGTACTTTTGTTTTCCAACTTTAGGGATGATCTACGAAAGAACAAATTGCATGTTGACATTGTCTCTACCCTAAGGCTCATGTTGGATCAACATAACGTTTTGGTCAAGTCTTTTAGGATGGTTAGAGATAAGATTGCAGAATGTGGACATTCTAATGTTAACTTGAAGTTGATTGGCCGGAGAGGTAGAGATGCTAGAACATATAATTTGCCAACGGTGTCTGAAGTGGCGGCTTCGATAGTGGGTGACTTTGATGAATCTTTGGGGCAAAGAGACATAATGGTAGAAACTCAAGGGGGTGTTTTGAAACGAATCAATGAGCTGAATCCTACTTATTTGGGGCTTCAGTATCCACTTCTGTTTCCTTATGGTGAAGATGGGTATAGAGAGGATATAAGTTTCTCAGATTCTAGGAGTACGGGCAGTAAAGGTCACCGAAGTGTTAGCATACGCGAATTTCTGGCATATCGATTACATGATCGTGGTTTTGAGAATTCCTTTATCCTCAAAGCTAGGAGATTGTTTCAACAATTTGTGGTAGACGGTTACACGATGGTTGAATCATCCAGACTAACTTATATAAGATTGCATCAAAAGCAATTAAGATGTGAAATGTACAAAGGCCTTTCAGAGGCGTTATTGAGTGGTGAACGAGATGCTTCTACCCAAGGAAAGAGAATAGTCCTACCACCCACATTTGTTGGAGGAGCCAGATACATGGTTCAAAATTATCAAGATGCAATGGCTATATGTCGATGGGCTGGATATCCAGATCTTTTCTTGACTTTCACTTGCAATCCTAATGGCCTGAGATTGTTAGGTTCCTTTCTGAAAGAAATTTGAATCCTGAAGATCGGCCTGATATAATCTGTCGAGTCTTCAAGATCAAGTTAGATGGATTGATAAAAGATCTACGACAAAATAAAATCTTTGGTGATGTTCGGGCAGGTTAGCAAAATTTTAGTTCTCAAATTATTAATAAAGTAATTGTTCATGTTATATAATAATTGATTGCAATGCTTATTGTTATTTCATGCAGTAGTATACACTATTGAGTTCCAAAAGCGTGGCCTCCCACATGCCCATATATTGTTGTTCATGGGAAATGCAGATAAATTTCCCACTCCTGCAGATATAGATTGCATTATATCAGCCGAAATACCTGATTAATCGAGTGATCCTGATTATTTTAATGAGGTACGAATGCATATGATGCATGGACCGTGTGGCAGTGATTGCAAAAACGCGTCGTGCATGGTTCAGTCCAAATGTTCTAAGCATTTTCCAAAGAAATTCAATGTACATACTAACATTGACGAGGATGGTTATCCTAAGTACATGAGACGGGACGATGGCAAAACGATTGTCAAAAATCGTGTCCCACTTGACAACAGACACATTGTTCCTCATAATAGGTATTTGTTAATGAAGTATGGAGCTCATCTTAATGTCGAGTGGTGTAACCAATCAAGGTCTATCAAGTATCTTTTCAAATATGTGAATAAAGGTAATGATCGTGTTACAGCTGCATTCTATGAGTCATCAAATAAGGATGGCTCAGAAAATCCCGTGGATGAAATAAAATTGTACTATGATTGTCGATACATTTCACCGTGTGAGGCAATGTGGCGTATATTAGGGTTTGAGATACAATATAAGAATCCATCTGTTGAGCGTTTGAGCTTTCACTTTCTTGATGAGCAGTATGTATATTTTGAGGACGAGGATACAATGACAGATGTTGTACAACGTGAATCTGTTAAACAAAGCATGTTTCTAGCATGGATGAAGGCCAATGATCAGTATGCGGATGCTAAAAATTTAACTTATGCTGAATTTCCTCAAAAGTTTGTTTGGAAGCCAGCAACCAGGGAATTTTTTCCTCGGAAAAGGGGTTTTGCTTTGGGCCGACTGGCATATGTCCCTCCTGGATCAGGAGAATCTTTTTATTTGCGATGTATACTGAATTTTAAGCGTGGTGCTACGTCTTTCGCCGATTTGCGAACTGTTGACGGGGTTTGTTATGACTCATATCGTGACGCATGTTATGCATTGGGTTTGTTGGACGATGACAAAGAGTACATCGAAGGTTTTACGGAAAGTAGTTTTTGGGCTTCTGCATTGGGATTGAGAGTTCTCTTTGTCATTTTGTTAGTAGCGGATACAATGAGTAGACCTGAATACGTTTGGGAGAAATGTTGGAATTTGATGTCTGATGACATTCTACATAGACAACGACGAGCTTTGCTACATCCAGGTTATTCATAAATTACAATTTGTGGTTTAAACTCATTATTGTTTACAATATGATTCACGAAACTACTGTTGAATTAAACGTTTATATGTTTTGTTGTAGAATTAAAGTTGACGGAAGACGAAATAAAGAATTATGCATTACTTGATATCGAGACAATGTTGAGGACTCGGGGACGAAGCCTGAAGGACTACCCATCAATGTCATTTCCTAAGTTCAGTAACGCAAACATGTTTCAGAACAGATTTATTTATGATGAGTTGCAATATGATCATGCAGAAATGCGCAACGAGCATGAAAAATGCATGGAGAGTTTGAATGAGCAGCAAAGTGAAGTGTACAAGACTATTATTGAATCAATTGAGGAGAACAAAGGTGGAGTGTTCTTTGTTTATGGGTACGGGGGTACAGGCAAAACGTTTATTTGGAAAACGTTGTCAGCGGCTTTGAGGTCAAATGGGGAAATTGTTTTAAATGTGGCTTCAAGTGGGATTGCTTCATTATTATTACCTGGTGGAAGAACAGCTCACTCACGTTTTGCAATACCAATAAACACAACTGAGCACTCCACATGCAACATCAAACAAAACAGTCCACTAGCCCAATTGATAATTAGATCCAAACTTATTATTTGGGATGAGGCACCAATGATGCATAAATATTGTTTTGAAGCTTTGGATAGAAGTTTTCGTGATATTATGAGGGTGGTTGATCCTCTAAATAATGATAAGCCGTTTGGAGGGAAAACTATTGTCTTTGGAGGAGACTTCAGACAAATCTTACCGGTGATTACCAAAGGTACAAGACAAGACATAATTAATGCCACAATTAACTCCTCATACATATGGCAAGATTGCATTGTTTTACGCTTAACGAAGAACATGAGGCTTCAATCGTTAAGTAACGATCGTGATTATGCTGACTTGGTTGAGTTTGCTGACTGGATAGCAAGTTTGGGAGATGGAACGGCAGGTGGTGAAAATGATGGTTGTGCTGATATACAAATACCAAGTGACATTTTGATGTAAAGTGGTGAAGACCCTATTGCAACAATTGTACGCAGTACATATCCTAATTTTGAAGCTATGCCGACTAACCCATCATTCCTAAAAGAACGTGCAATTTTGGCCCCAACACTTGATGTTGTTGACTCGATTAATGAGTACATGACTACATTGAATGTCACAGAGGAGTCTAGGACATATTTGAGTTCTGATAGCATTTGCAAATCAGACTGTAATTCTGATTTCTTGGCAGATCTGCATACACCGGAATTCTTAAATAAGATACGTGCATCCGGTGTTCCAAATCATGAGCTCACCTTAAAGGTAGGTACTCCAGTTATGCTGTTGAGGAACATTGATCATGCTATGGGCTTATGCAATGGCACGAGGTTGATTATTACAAGGCTTGGAAATCATGTTCTTGGAGAAACAATTTTAGGGGGAAAATTTGATGGTGAAGTAGTCATACCAAGATTGACATTAACACCATCAGATGCAAGAATACCATTCAAGTTCCAAAGAAGGCAATTCCCTATCATGACCTCTTATGCAATGACAATAAACAAGAGTCAAGGTCAATCTCTAACGCATGTTGGACTTTTACTGAAAAAACCATGCTTCACTCATGATCAACTTTACGTTGCAGCGTAAAGAGTTACCAATCGCAAAGGCTTGAAAATATTGATCTGTGATGAAGATGACAAACAAATCGATCATACTACTAATGTTGTTTACAAAGAAGTATTTCAGAATCTATAGTTTCGCTATTAACACTTATTCATTTACTACCCACTTCATAGTTTGAAATATTATCTCTCTCTTTTAATTTTTACATTTCACTATGCGAAAATAAATTACATTACCAATTCGTCACCGATGTTACAATTTATCTTTAACTACAAACAGTTATTATATTATTACTAGCCACTTCATTATGAGTTCAATTATTTACGCGTTTCTTTAATACAATTCTTAATCACACTATGGTCAAATTTCATCCGGGCATCGCGCGGGTGAGTATCTAGTATTGACAAAACCGAATGCATTCTAGTATTCTGCAACTCAAATCATTTGACTGAATGTAAATGTGAAAACAAATATACATTCTCAACACAAATCCTCAAGGGAGACTCCAAAAAACCCTAGCGGCTGATGACATCATAGGATTATAGATAGGCTTCATGACTCTCTTCTCTTGAACCACCACTACAATGTCGGAAATCCATCGAGCAACAAAATCACATTTAATGAAATATGAAATAATCTGAATTAATGTAACAAAAGTGTTTTATTAGAAACGCTAAAAACAAACTCACGAAAGTTTTTTCATGAGATTCCTCGCCTCTTCAATAGCCACACTAGCGCCATAAAGCGTCAATTTTTTCACCTATAAACATATGCAAACATAATAAAAGAGCAAGTCTGTTATGGACATTTTTTAAGATGATCAGTTTCACTAACAAGTCTGTTCTTATGCTAAGAATTTTACAAATTTATGTAGTGCATGTGCATAATTGCTTAGCAATGAGAGCTTAACAAATCAATATACCTCCAATATATCTTGCTTCGATCTGTGCAATTTGGGAAGCAAGCGAAACTCCTCTGTCAAATGAATGCACTCTTGAACATTTTCAGGGGATACAAAGTCAACTGCAACTTTGATGCATGACTGCAAAAGAGTAACAGCCCGATAAACAAAACAATGAGTGCATGTGTTACAAATTGCAAAAAGTGACAAATATAGGCAACTTGAACCGACTTGATATTCACTTGGGTAGTTGGGTATTATAATAATGAAAAATTATTGTTGCCCCTCGAGTTTAAGTCATATTATTAGTTCAACCTTGTGAATTTTTTAAATTTAATTACTAGTCCAACCTTGTTTTTAGGTGCTTATCCCAACTTTGTGTTTTTAGAAGTCAATAAGTTACTCTTTGAACTTTAGTTATTCTAACAAGTTCTTCCTCTTCTCTCAACATTAATCTCATATAACTGTCAATATTAATCTCATTTATCTAAAACACTCTTTATAGTCATATCACTTTTTCATCATTATGTCATGAATTTTGTTCATATATTTCAGTACTACTCTCACATACATTTTTTCTGTGAGTAGTATAGGTGGAGGGGTAATGAGAAGTAATTGTAGCTTATAATGATACAGTGTTTCTACCTTCAAGAGCACATATTATAGACAACTTCCATTAGATTTGACAGTTACATTGAGTCAACTGAGATAATCATAGTCAACTAATTGACTTTTGAAAACATGATGTTATATCAATTATTAATAATTATGACATAACTTTGAGGGATAAGAATGACTCCTTTTATAATAGTCATCAAAGCTGTTCAAGATTAGCTATGATATTCACATGACCACTTTTTTTACAAAATTTCACCTGTCTATTTCGAACTTGATGTGGGCATCCTGCAGGAATAAAAACAGCCTCCCCAAGGTATTGCTCAAATGTCCAAGGCTCAACATCTACACCAGAGTTATAAAAAAAATCACATGTTAGTTCATACCTCATAAAACTATTTGGAAAAAAATTGATGGGGGGGTCTTTATCATACTGAATTCATCTTTCAGCTGTTTCTTGTGCTTCTCATTGAGATAAAATGTCTGGTCATGAATAGGATGAGTGACCTAAAGAAAACAAAATGAGTATTATAATAACTAAGTAGCCTTCGAAACATAATTGATAGTAACCCATAACAAATACATACAGAATTGACAGGATCATTTTTTGTGTGACGAAACTCTTTCCAGTGCTTCTGTAAGTATTGTGTTAACTTAGTCACATCCTCCCGGCGAAATATATCCCACACAGCGCCGCTGTGTGCAACATCCAGAGGTTGTTCGGTCAGCATGAAGTCTGCTTCTAAACGTGCTGAGCTCTCAGGGCTGGAATTTGGAATCGAGGAAGTTGTACCCCCAGGAAAATCCATGCATTCTGATGCATCATTTCCACTACCGAAAAGCACTTTCAAGTCTTTTTCTTCTTCATGTTCCTTCTTTAATTTTTCCAACTGGGCTCTTTGCTTTGTAGTATATTTCACTTTACTTGTATGTGTCAGTATATTGACCTGAAGAGAGAAACAAATCATAATAGATGGTTATTGTGTGATAGTAGAGCACAGTGACTTTGTAAATATAAAACACTCCTTAACATAATAGAACTAAATAATGTTACAGTTTCATAGCAAGAAGATTAATATTTTTTATCATGTTTTATAAGTGCTAAATTTATTCGAGTTAGAGTAATGCAGTGTCGTGGATATACTATTCATAGAAAACATATATACAAAATAACGCATGAATGTTCACTTTTCGAAAGACCAAACAAACATTAAACATGTGTCATTTCAACTCCAATGATCTGCTCAGTTGGTTTATGCAGGTCACATACTCATTTTGGGAAGGCATCACTGAAGTTGGAATAATTTTTACTCCATCTGTCCCAAAAAGGGTCCGATTTGAACAGTTATTTTTGTACCTACAAAAAATTCTATTCGAACAAAATAAGCAAATTTTTACTAAAATTAACATATTTCTTTTAGTGTACAAAATAATTAATGCTAAATTTATTTAAAACAAATAGATGTAAAAATATAACTAAAATTGATTATTCCCAATAGTTGAACCTTCCTAAATAAGACATAAATAGGACTTCGTAATTAAGACTCTGATATGAAGACTGGAAATAAAGAGAAAAAATCATTGAGTAATAAATTTTCCATCAAAACATACACTCCATTAACAAAACATACAACTATTGGTATGCCTTACCGCATCAGAAATGTCACAATGAAGCTTAGTCACTGAATCACCTATTCCCAGCTCTTCTTCTGACCCATAAGCAATGTAAGTTTTAGGGCCCAAATCTGGCTTAGCTGACCCAACAGGAAGCTTAGTGGCTAGATTTAAAAGCCCAGAACTAGGATTGGTATAATCACTGAAGGGAAGCATCGCAACAAACTCAGCGCCATGCCTTGGCAAGCATTCTTCAAAAAACTTGGTTGGTGGCCAGTCCTTCAATTTCAACATCTCTGGCCACCCACTCCTGTGACTCCTTCCTTCCAAGTATCCCTTGAAGAACTGCCGAATATTTATCTCGACCTGCATTACAAAAACGAACAAGTCAGCCCCACTGAGCTTTACAAATATGTTTAACTCAGCTAGACGAGTAAAACTACTTTACTTTCTTTATCTGAAGAAGGCTAGAAGGCTGACTGACTAAACATTATATGCAACTAGGTAGATATAGAATAGAATAATAGAGCCAATGAGCGAAGTTAGTTTTATCTAAAAGAATTATTCCTGTTTTCTGTCTCACAACTATGAAGTCATTTTCACTTCTGGTCTTTGACTTCAATTTTTTTCACTACCAGTGCAGGACACTCATGTAGTTGCCTCTTTAAGTCATTTTAACCATCTATTTGGTTAAATGCGACTGCAGAACCTCATGTGCAAATAAATAGAAGTGTCATTCTAGAAATGATGGAAAAAGATTTTGCAAACAGGGTATGGCTTGAATATACCCTGAGGTTATTCCTATTTTAGTGGATAGATGATTAGAGTGACAAAAGTACGAATCATGCAACTAAAGTAGAAAAATGAGACGTAGACTAAAAGTGGAAGTGGCTTGATAGTTGATAGTCATAGGATCTAAACTAAAAATAATTCTTAATAGATGGCAAATAAGGATATATAGTTTGGTATTTAGATGGGGGGAAATCATTTCATGTCCATGGAGATTAGCTGAACGACTCTCAGATAACAGGAAGACATAGGAAAAGCAAAACCAAAAAAGATCCCAGAATGCATTAAGCCTATGAATCCAATTTTGATAATAGAGCTAACTATAACTTTCCTTTTATATCATGGGCACAAATAGAATTCATGCATACCTCACACCAATCTAAGCAGTCAATTGCCTTCACAGAGAAACTCTCCTCGTCCAACTTTTTCCTTGCATTTCTGAAAGCTCGCCACATCACCATAGGCTCCCAGCTGAGGCCGGTACCCATGGCGTGTGTATTTCTCACAATGACAGGTTCACCCCTTCTCCAATGCCATTGGAAATGAATAAACTCTTCATCCAGCAAGTCAATAGCATTCGGACAGTACAACAAATTGTCCTGATTATCATTCCTGAAAGCAGCCTGCCTTACATTTTGATGTTGATTGCTGTTTCCAATTGCAGTAAGGCACAAATTGCAAGCTTCTGAGAAATCAATTTTGGGTAAATGAGAATTGGCAGTGAGTTCCTCTGCAGCTTTGATTAGTTCATTCACCCAGTTAGGTTCATATATGCGCCGTAGTGATAACATTGCAGACGCACAACCACCAAGTTCCTTTGGAGGACAAGGTATGCTTCCATCGACTTTTGATTTCCATTGAGAAAATATTTCCTTTGAATTTTCCCTTTCCCAAACACCAGAAGAGTCAGTTTTATCAGAAAGAGCATTTTGATCACTTGTTCTTTCACCCGGGATAGAACGGCATCTTAGTTCCCGACAACAATTGAGACAGATATCATAAGCGCAATCGGGATTTGGGCAATTTCTGTGGAAATTGACAATGGATGTTTTGCAATTGTCACTGTCATACCAATTAAAATGATTGAATAAAGTTAAAACTGATCGGTATGAGCATTATAATAAGTCATTAATATCTATGATTTTAATAATAATAATGATAAAGAATGAGTTATAAGTCAATTGAAAGAAAGTGAAAAACTATTATGTTAAAAATGGCACTCCCCTCGGTCCTCTCTATGGTCATCCAAAAATTATCAACCGTTTTTTAAGGAATGCAATAAGTGGCTCACATAATCATATTATTAGTCTCTTATAAATAAATCAAAACTACAAAGTTTCACTCTCTTAAACATCGTGGCTGGTCAAAGTGGGCCTTCGTATAGGAATGGAGGTAGTAATATATATGCCAATCATCCAGGAACTTGGTCATTGTTTTAGGCCAGAAGCTTTACTTTTTAGAATCTTTACACCGCAGTAATAATATTTTGTCAAAACAATTGAGGCTTTGAGGAGGCTTACCAGTATATTCTGTCATCCTTATCAAGTAGGGACTTGGTTATATCTTCTTCTGTCAACTGAACACCTGAATGTATAGCAGAGAACAGAGCTATCATCAGCCTATTGATATTTAGAACAGCGCTGAATTTTGATATCATAGAGCTGAAAAGGAGTGTTTTCAACGTGCTGTTTGTACCTCGTATACAGGCTTCAGCATCTAGCTCGGTCTTTGCCTCCTCCTGAATCTCCCTGAGAAGTGGAAGGATATTTAACAGCACATACAGTGACCTTTGCAAATGTGTTTCTTCATCGGATTCCTTTATGTTGACCTATAACAAAATGAAGTTATTACTTTATTCATAGTGTAAATGTAAATTAGAGAGAGTGTAGGGGGAGATAGCTAGAGACCTTTGCAGTTATATCTGCTTGAAGGCAAGCTGAACAATTGCAATTGCTACAACAAAAAGGACAGGCATTCTCAATATCTTTCTTTGTTCTCTCTGGATACCTATTCAATTGTTCCAGGAAAGCAAACAGTAGATATTAATAACTACAAAGTCACTTCAGTAAGGAAACATTATACAAAAGATTTTTCATCATTAAAGCAAAAATAGATAATGCGAATTCAGTCCCCATCCACTCGGCGTACCAAAAATGAAATATTTAATCAATGAAATAGTAAAATACGTAGTATTCCATTACACATGACAGTGTTTTTAAAAATAAAATAAAAAAATAAAATGTAATAGAATCTCCCTTCTCACCACTTCGCAATGCATTCACTGCAGTAGCGTTTCTTTTTGCAATTCAAGCAGAAGACAATGTCGCTTTTATTGGTTTTGTGGCATTGATGGCACATTAATGTCCCATTTTCCTTCCAATTTGTAGCATCCTGCAACTGTTTCTCTTCTTAGTTGAACAATCATTGCAAAACCATCCATAAATTAACGTTTTTCTCTTCTTATTCAAGAGTGAACCAAAATGCTATAATTTGCAATGAGAGTCTTACATTGCCAGCAAAAACAATACAATGAATACGTTTTTATTCATCTTTTTCAGGTAAACAGTAATTAATTTATGCTAGAGTTCTCTTCCTAGGCAACAGCCTTGATTAACAACGCAGCAGTAATGCAAGAATAGAAACTCTTAAATACAAATGAAACACTTTTTATGCCAGTTCACTTACTTTACAAACGCTTCTATATTTGAGTATTCCGTTCCATTCATCCCAATAATTTGTCATTCTAGAAAACTTAACATAAATTAATAAATCATATCAGAAGACTTATCTACATTTAATTATAAGGTCTTATGGTTCTCTTTCCTATCAAACTCTATAGATTATCGATTCTCAAAGATTGTGCCTTCATACTCAAGATCTCAATATTAGAATATGTTGTAACCTCGAGGAGTAGTGTAATAAATGTGGTTGCAAATAGCCAAATACATATATTGCAATTACTAACCATGTGTATGTTGCGATTACTAACCTTTTAAAGAAATTAAGTAGAGGCTGTTGTGGAAGAAAAGAAGAAATTATATCTTGAATTCTTCAAAGAGTTTGTTAAGATGGAGTATTTCAGACATACACAAATGCAGTTTAAGTACTTCATAAGAATGTGCCTGACTGTGCCAAATGAGAAAAGAGGATTTATATTCGGTTTGAGTTAGCAAGCCACTTCTAGAAGCAGCTGTCAGCATTTTGACAATTTGACCCCTAAAATGTTCATAAACGGAATGTCCAGAGCCAAACCTACAAACTGCTATGTACAAGGGAATAGATAGTCTATACCACAATTCCTTTGATTTTAATTGGCACTACAAATTTCAAGCCAACGATCCTGACTAGCTGGTATTAAGGTGCTACTCACTCAGGATGATGATGATGAAAGTAAACGGTTGCCTAATAAATACATAACACCTCCATTAAAATAGGACTATCATTGTTTTCTATTGAAAATAAGACTTATTCAATCCAAAAGCAAGAATAAATAATTACTTTATTCCCCTTGTAGGACTAAAAAAGTCATATTTTTAGCACAACACCACATAAACTCCTATTTGTGCACATAGCCAGTGTTTTACTCCTACTTGCAATAATTCCTTTTTAATAAATTCAAAATAAAGAGCTTGAAAAAAGTTAAAAGTAGTCCTCACTGGTCTTCTTTTTGAAGCCATGCTGTTTCTTCCACGAATATTACCATTAGCAGCTTCCTTAAGGACTGCCCCAATTCCCAATACAAGACTTTTTCTTACACACCTGTCCTTCTCAACAGTTCCGTCACCATACTGACCGTTCAACGATATCAAAACCCCAGATTCATTACCACTTAAAACAGTCTCCTTCTTCTTCTTACCCAATGAACCCTTAGGCCTTCCCTTCTTCCTCGGATTCACAATTATCCCTACCTCATTATCTTCAAGTTCCGTAGGTGTGTCACCTAAAACAACAAGAGCTTTCTTCTTTCCTTTTGAGCCCTTAGGTCTGCCCCTCTTCCTGACTGCCCCAGTCATTGCTTCATTCTTATTTTCTTCTGAAAGCTTTGGTCTCCTTCTCTTCCGTTTATTACAAGCAGAAAGTTGATGATTCACAACTGTCCCTGTCCCACTATCTTCAATTATCAACGGTTCAAAGTCATCTTGCTTTGAAAAAACCAAAGCACTACCTTCAATATGTTTCTTCTTACCCTTTGATGAACCCTTTGGTCTTCCCCTCTTCTTTCGTGTCCCGTCGGTTCTCAATAATTCATCCATCACCCCTACCGGACAATCATGAAGCACCAATGGTCCAAATTCTTGTTGTTTTTGAGTAATCAAACCACCAACTTGATTCTTCTTGCCCTTTGGTCTGCCCCTCTTCTTGGGAACAACTAATTCATTTGCACGTACACCTAACTTGTTAATTTTACACATCAATGGTCCAGCTACAGTAAATTTCTTCTTGCCTTTTGAACCCTTAGGTCGGCCCCTCTTCTTGAGAGTTCTCTCTCCGCCAAATTCGTTTTCAACTAGACCTGCCTTACTATTTTCAAGAATCAACTGTTCAAACCCTTGTTTCTTTTCAGCAGGTTTCTTCTTATTCTTTGAACCTTTTGGTCTCCCCGTCTTCTTCTTAAGTACAACTCCAGTAGACTGAGGTGTCAGAAACAGTGTACCACTTTCATCAGTTTCCTTCTTGCTCATGCTTGAGCCTTTGGGCTGACCCCGCTTCTTCACTGCCCCATTCACATTTTCAACAGATCGAGTTCCTAAACGCCTCTTCTTACCCTTCAGGGACGCATCTGAAGAACGCAAAATCTCCAGACGCTTACGCTTACGCTTACGCTTGGCAGTTGTCTCGCGGTGCCATATCAAGTGTTTCTCACAGAAAACTCCGCCCTCAAGAGCTTTCTCTTTACATCTCCACCGTATTGTTGAATTAGACCTTTTGCACCTCCGTTCATCATCAACACCACCATAACCACCAACGGCTTCAAGGGTTTGCATGATTATATAGCTCAAGAACTACTAAACGATAGCTATAAAGCCCATGCCCTAAAATTCAAGTTCCAATCTTTTATAAATCTCACCTCTGGTAAATAAGAAAAAAGAAGCGAGCAGAAGAATTAATGAAACGAACTTCTGGGTGAAAATTGAGCAAGATCAAAGAACCGGAGGATGGTTGTGATGTGTGAGACCCATAAACACACCGCACTGAAATTCCAAGAAATAAAATCAAATTTTGGAACCAAACAAACAAATATGGAGTAGAAAGGTGCACCTTTTTATCAAGAATAAGAATTGAGACGGGGCAAGGGTGGATAGTAAATCTCTGTGGGTGATGGATTGGGTATCTTCTGAAATCCCCTTTCGTTGTGTTTTTCACTTTTCAGTCGTTCTCCCGCGCGGGCTTTGGTTTCCCTAGGTTTTTCTTTAATATGCGGATACGGCTGAACAAGAGTGGCAGGGAAGATCGGGAAGTGGGTCCCATACATAGCAAGTACTACTTCCTCCGTTCTTCAATAAGTGCAACAGTCTAACATTTCACACTTGCCGAGGCACAACTTTGACCGTTAATATATATAATTCTCTATTAGTAAAAAAATTTAAAAAATAAATTTTTGAAAATTTACAATGAGACAAATTAAATAATATTTTTTCCAAAAATATATATTAATACATCAATAAATAAAATGTAGTCAAAGTAAAACATGTGAATAGTGTAAAATCTAACATGTTGCACTTATTTAAGAACGGATGTAGTATTACAGTTTTACTGTACTTTAGCATTGGCCAATATCTTTGCTTGACAAGAACCAAAAGGACCTAATTTAGAGGGGTGTCCCCAATATGGATTCTAATACATTTTAAAAGAATTTAGAATTCCATCTGAATTTGGGTGTCCTGAATTTGGATTTGTGTGGAGTCTGCTAAAATTCTGGTGTCCTCAAATTGTCCGTGGATTCTTTAACTCTGGATTGCTAAGGATCCCCCGTGGATTTCCAAAGCTAAAATACAAAGGAAAGAATACACGGAAACTCTATGCGCTCCCCTTCGGATTTCCACGAATTTCCCGTCGAGAGCAAAACAAAGCCAGAAGCAAGGGAACTCACAGGAGCCATCGAGCTTGCTAGCTACAGATCATCGAAATGGGAAGTTGAGGATGAGAGCTCCTGATCTGGTAGGAATAAGCTTCAGGGCCCAAGGCTCAGGGGACGTACGTAACCCAGCATAGCCAGGCCTCAGGGCCAGGGGACGTACGTAGCCTCCGAAGGACCAAGCTTCAGGGCCTAAGGGCCAGGGGACGAGCATCTTGTAGACTACGCTCAAGGGCCCAGACTGCCACAAGAGGGCTGAGTCCAGTTTAGGGGACGGACGTCCCCACGCTATGGCAGGAAATGGAGATCTTGGCGGGAAGCGCATTAAATGCAGGAGATTTGGTGGTTGCAATCATGTCGTCCACAACCGGCCACGTCAGCCCCCCCAACCACCATGGGATACTATAAATAGTCGCATTTATTTCATTGTAAAGGGTTCGCACTTTGACATTCTAGTATTGTAATAGCATCAACAGCACGTAGCATAGCTTAGTACGTTCGACCCTCGGCTTGTAATCGCTAGGGTGAATGAAATACAGTTATTAGCCCATTCCCCATTGTTTAGTGAGCTCGCTTTGCTTTCCACCCATTCGAAACCCTCAGGTTACGTTTTGGGCCTGCGGGTTGAGGGGAGTAAACCTCAACACTGGCGCCGTCTCTGGGAAACTGATCAAAAAGTTTTCCTAATCAAGCTCTCCATTAAAAAACTCTAAGACAACCGCAAGGCAAGTAAAATGAACACTAACAACACGGGTAACTCTCAAGACCTCTCCTCGCGACTGGCTCACAGCAGGAGGAGCCGCAACCAGGCGATGGGGGCCCAGTCCACCAGCCTGTGGAGTCGGGGGGGGGGGTTGGGATACTCACTGACCTGATTCCCCAGGAGCTCCGTAGGGACCCTAACGTACTACGAGATATCGCGGATACCATCCGCCGACTAGCGGACCAGCGGGAGGAAGAGCGTGTGCATACTGCCAACACCGAGCGGACCCCGCTCTCACCCATCCGCCCCATGCAGTCTTTCGCCGAGCATACCGGTGAAAACAACCATCCCCGCCGTTCGGTCCATTCCAGGATAACTCAGAACACCCGCTCTCTGGGTATGGGAGGCGCCGCGGGAGCCAGGCCTTTCAGGGGAACGCAGCGCCACACGGTCCAGGACCCCACGCCGGTCATGCCCCGCGATGGACGAGCGGCTCGGGAACATACCCCCGTGGTGGATGGCATGATGTTGGAGGCCCGAGTATACCATGGTCAGCATAATCATGGCATTACGCCAAGGGGGAATACCTTGGCATTGGTAACCCCCGCGCCCGCTGGGGCCGATCCGCGAGATGCCATGCTCATGGACATGCAAAGACAGATAAACGAGCTGAATCGACGTACGGAGAATACATAGGCACAACCCAGGATTGCACTCTCACCCCCTTTCACTGACAGGGTCATGGCGGTAGACATTGCACGGGACGTTCGGCCTCCTGGAACACTGACTTATGATGGGGTCGGGGACCCCAAGGCCCATCTATTATCTTATCAAGGAACACTCTCTATGTTGGGAGCCTCTGATGAGGCTGTTTGCAGACTTTTCTTCAGCACCCTCACGGGACCAGCGCAAGAATGGTTCGGGCAGCTCAGGCCCAGGTCCATTGACAACTTTGAACAGTTATCCCGGCAGTTCATGGCTCAGTTCGCATCAAGCTCTACACCCAAGAAACACTTCAGTTGGTTGACGAACGCCCATCAGAACAAGGGAGAATCCATATTTGCTTTCCTGGTCAGGTGGAGGGACGAGACCCTGAAGGTGGAGGACCTTCCGGAGAGCACCGACATCACCCTCTTTACCAATGCGTTGGCAACCGGGGACCTCTATGTGGACTTAAAAAGGAACCCCGGGAGCAACTACGCCAAGGTGCTGGCCCGTGTGCACAAGTTCGCTGCAATCGAGGAAGAGGTTTCACAGTGGGATGGGGCAGCGGCCCCCGCAGCGCGCAAGGCATCAGGCCGATTGGGTCCCGGGTCGGTAGAATCACCGGCACTCAAGAAGAAGAAGACGATCGACGGTTACGTCCCTTGGGCCGCACAGGAACGCCCGGGAGACGACCCCCGTGTAGGCATGGGGCCAGCTCCCTTGGCCTACCCAATCAGTCAGATTTTTGGGGCTATCAAGGACAAGGGGCTGCTCAAGGAGCCGGTGCCCACCAAGGGGCTCATGATGGGCCGGAACACGGGAGCCTACTGTGAATATCACCGCAAGCTGGGATACCGTACGAACGATTGCAAAAGTATGAGGTACGCCATCCAGCAGCTTACCGAGAGGGGGTATATAGGTGAGTTCACCGCGGGAGGAGCATATCAGGGCCCCTCACAGCAGCATAGAAGGCCCTACAGCTGGTGCCGGGATGATTGGCGAGAGGCTGGGGTCAAGGAGGAGGATTTTCGTCATAACGGCAAGCGGCCAGAGGCGTCCCTCAGGCCGGTCGGCTCCAAGAAGAAAATGGAAATCAAGATGATTTTCGGAGGGGCGGAAACTGGGGATACCCCGGCGGAGAGAAAGAAGTTCGAGAGGGCCCTCCGGGTAAATTCTATCTCCGCACCTCCCGCCAAAAAAACACAAGGCCGAACCTATCACATTCGGGACAACGGATCTACCACAATCACCAGGACCGCACAGGGATGAGCTGGTAATCTGCATGGATATCCGGGAGTGGATAATCCGGCGAGTTCTGGTCGACACAGGAAGCAGCGTCAATGTCCTCTACTGGGACGTGTTCGAGAAGATGCATCTGAGCAGGGCCGATTTGAGCCCACTACGGACACCCCTGGCTGGTTTCACCAACCACAACATTGATGCAGAAGGGACGATCGTCCTGCCAGTAGAGATCGGGGACAGAGAGCACGGGGCAACGATCCCCATGATGTTTGTGGTGGTGCGGCTCAAATGCGCCCACAACGCCATTCTGGGACGCCCCGGACTGGAGGACCTCGAGGCCATCTGCTCCGTACGGCACTCCTGTATAAAATTCCCCACGGAAACTGGGGTGGGCGATGCTCGTACGAATCCAGACACAGCAAGAGCATGTTACAAGGAAGCGGTAAAGAGGATGACTGAGAAGGATATGAGGGTCAATAGCATTGCAGACACAGTCCGGGAAGAGGAGGTCATGTTCCGACCAGAGCCGACTACTTTGCTGGAGGAAGTGGAACTGGACTATCCTTCCGATCGGAAGGTGTCCATTGGGACCGGTCTAGAGCCAGAAATCCGGGAAGGGGCGATCTTGATCCTCCAAAGGTTGCCCAATGGACCCCCACTCTGGCGGATGTGCGTCGATTACTCTGATCTCAACAAAGCTTGCCCAATGGACCCCCACTCTGTTATAAGGATTGATCTGTTGGTGGATGAGACCGCGGGATGCGAGCTGCTCAGTTTCATGGATGCCTTCAGGGGGTATCATCAAGTATTCATGCATCCAGACGATGCTGAGAAAACTGCATTTGTTACGTCAGACGGGGTGTATTGCTATGTGGTTATGTCGTTCGGCTTGAGGAATGCAATGGCCACCTTCCAGAGGATGATCGGGATATTGTTCAAGGACGTCCTCAGGAAGATCATGGAGGCGTACGTGGACGATATCCTGATCAAGAGCAAGAAGAAGGAGAACCACGTACAGGATATGGAACGGGTTTTCACCATCATGGAGGGAGCAAACATGAGGCTTAACCCGAAGAAGTGTGCCTTTGCTGTCAAAGGAGGGAAATTTCTTGGTTACATGATGAGCGAACAGGGAATCGAGCCTAACCCAGAAAAAGTGAAAGCCATCATGGACATGGAGGCTCCCAGAAATTTGAAAGATGTGCAGAGACTTACTGGGCGCTTGGCGGCACTGAGCCAGTTTATGTCAAAATTGGCTGATCGGGCGATCCCCTTCTTCCAGATCATGAAGAAGGCCAACCCATTTGAATGGGCCCCGGA
This sequence comes from Cuscuta europaea, assembly GCA_945859875.1. NCBI lineage: Eukaryota > Viridiplantae > Streptophyta > Magnoliopsida > Solanales > Convolvulaceae > Cuscuta > Cuscuta europaea. Next base: position 3,788,883 of record CAMAPE010000054.1, on the reverse strand, counting down.
GTGTCAGACAGCTTTTGAAGATTTCAAGACGTACCTCTCCTCGCCACTTGTCCTGACTAAAGCGGATCCCGGCGAACCGCTATACATGTATCTAGCAGTAGCTGACCTGGCGGTAAGCTCCGTCTTGCTGAAGAAGGTTGAGGGTGTTCAACGGCCTATATACTTCGTTAGCAAGGCGCTGAACGTCCCGGAGACAAGGTACACGCTGATGGAGAAGACGATCCTGGCGCTGATCGCGGCAATAAAGCGCTTGGCGTCGTACTTCCAGGCACACCCGGTGACGGTGTTCACCACTCAGCCTTTGACCACTATCCTCAGGAATCCAATGGCGAGTGGGAGGATTACGAAGTGGTCCTTGATGATCGGGCAGTACAACATGGAGTTCAAACCGAGGCCGACGATCAAAGGGTAGGCATTGACAGATTTCATTGCCGAGTGCACAGCACGTACGGAGGATGGGGGATACGGCAGTAATGACCTGGACAACTGGAGGGAAATGTACACCGATGGGGCAGCAAGTGCAAAGGGATGCGGGGGGGTGCGGTCATCACTTCCCCCGAGGGATTCAAGGCTTATTACTCCATGGAATTCAAGTTCAAAGTCATCAACAACGAGGCCGAGTACGAGGCGCTGATCGCAGGATTGAGATATGCGAGGGCCCTCGGAGCAGCTCGTCTGAAGGTACGGATGGATAGCCAATTGGTTGTTACACAGATGAATGGTACTGCTGAGACTCGGGAAGAACGGATGAAAGCCTACAGGGAACTGGCAGAGGAGCAGACTGCGCAGTTTGAGCAAGTGATCATAGACCTGGTACCTCGGGTAGAGAACGCCGAAGCTGATATCCTATCCAAGCTAGGCAATCCCCTATCCGAGGAACAGACGCCGGCCGTCCCAAAACATATCTGGAATTTCGCTAGACAGGAGGCACTACTCCGACCGGCGACGGAGACGATCCAGGTAAATGTTGTTTCTTATGCAGATCCCAACTGGGTGAAGGAGGTGGCAGATTATCTCAGGGATGGAACCCTCCCCCTCGAGAAAGATGGACGCACCTCCGGAAGGGCCCCATGGATAAAAAGACGGGCGGCGATCTTTGAGATCATCGGGGGTGAACTGTACAAGAAGACGTTCGGCGGACCATACCTCAGGTGCTTACCGCCGGACTTAGCAGCATCAGTCATGGAGGAAATCCATGAGGGCATCTGTTCCAGTCACCAGGGACCCCGAACGTTGGCAAGAAAGATCATCCTACAGGGGTACTACTGGCCAACCATCCAGCGGGACTGCTTCAACCACACCCAGAGGTGTGCGGTGTGACAGCAGTACACACCCATGCCGGGAAGGCTGGCCACCTTCTACACCTCGATGACCGTCACCCTACCATTTGCGAGATGGGGGATAGACCTGTTGGGGCCCCTTCCTAGGACGACCGGCGGCAAGAAGTTCATAATAGTAGTCATTGACTATTTCACAAAGTGGGTGGAGGCCGAGCCATTGAAAAACATCACTGAGTTCCAATGCCAACGTTTCGTATGGCAAAACGTATTATGCCGGTTCGGCATCTCGGAACAGATCATTACGGACAACGGTCGGTAGTTCGTTGGCAAGGGGTTCGAGGCATATCTGGCCAAGTGGGGCATCCGTCATTCCAAGGCCTCAGTCGCGTACCCACAGGCAAACGGGCAGGTGGAGAATATGAACCGGACCATCATGGATGGCATAAAGAAAAATTGGAAGATTACTCCTCAACCTGGCCAGAGCAGCTGAATTATGTCCTGTGGACGTACAGGACAACTCCAAGAACGGTGACCGGGGAAACACCGTTCGCACTAGCATACGGGTTTCAGGCCAAAGTCCCCACCGAAGTACTTGTGCCCATGCACCGGTCTCTGCACTTTGACCCGGGACAGAACGAAGAAAATCTAAGGGCAGGATTGCACTTTATCGAGGAGAGAAGGGACCTAGCCGCACGGCGCATGGAAGAATGTCATCGGACAACCGAGAGGTATTTCAACAAGGCGGTGAAAATCAGAGAAATCAAGGTTGGAGACCTGGTGCTACGGAAGCGGGAGAAAAGCAAGCCGCTTGAAGGCGGCAAGATGGCCAAAAACTGGGAAGGGTCGTACAGGGTATACGAGAAGAGATTGGCGGCAGGGACGTTCCTCCAACAAACTATGGAAGGACGTTCCGCTGGCATATGGAATGTGGAGCACCTGAAGAGATTCTACCAGTAGGACCCCCCCCCCCCCCCAAAATGAAGAAGAAGAGGGGGGGGGGGGGGGGGAGACAAGAAGGAAGTATTCCGTTCATACAATGTAACAACAAGAATTAATGAAAACAAGGAGGCTTGGACATTAGCCCAAAAAGTCCCGTGGTTTTTCCCTTTCCGAGTTTCCACAATAAAATCACGGTGTACATCATCATCACAAAAACACTACGAGCCTCCCGGAGGAAATCAACATCCCTCGCCGGGCGGTACTAATCACCTAAAATGGTATAACCACCGTACCTAAGACCTCTCCGAAAAAAAAAGAGAGAGGCACCGGGGAATCCCCAAAGGGGATAAAACCGTTCCGCATCACAATCGCGACCGAGCCCAGCTCAGGATCCAAAGGACCGGGCCAAATGGGCAGGTAAGACGAACGAATGACGGGATGAAGACCGGAGAATCCCCAAAGGGGATAAACCCGCTCCGCGTCACAATCGCGGTCGAGCCTAGCTCAGGATCCACAGGACCGGGCCAAATGGACATGTAAGACGAATGGACGACGGAGCGAAGCCAAAGACCTCTCCAAAAAAAAGAGAGAGAGAGACCAGGGAATCCCCAAAGGGGATAAACCTGTTCCGCATCACAATCGCGGCCGAGCCCAGCTCAGGATCCAAAGGACCGGGCCAAATGGGCAGGTAAGACGAACGGATGACGGGACGAAGATCGGGGAATCCCCAAAGGGGATAAACCCGCTCCGCATCACAATCGCGGCCGAGCCCAGCTCAGGATCCACAGACCGGGCCAAATGTGCAGGTAAGACGAACGGACGACGGAGCAAAGCCAAAGACCTCTCCAAAAAAATAGAGAGAGGCACCGGGGAATCCCCAAAGGAGATAAAACTGTTCCGCATCACAATCGCGGCCGAGCCCAGCTCAAGATCCCAAGGACCGGGCCAAATGGGCAGGTAAGACGAACGGATGACGGGACGAAGACCGGGGAATCCCCAAAGGGGATAAACCCGCTCCGCTTCGGGAAGAACGACCTGCTAGCCAGGAGGTGCGGCTGGCAAGCAGAATTTGACAAACTCAGTCAGCTGTGGGGGGGCCGTCCCTCACCTGGCACTTGCCCTTCAAAGCCTCCCCATAAGCTTCAGCAAACGAAGCATTGAAACCATCAGCCTCAGGATCAAACGGGGCAGGGAGATAACGCTGGAGAGCCGGGAGGTTTCCGGCCAAAAGGTCGATCATCCCTTTAGCAAAGGCATCATCCGCAAGCTCTGCAAGGAACTCCTGGCCAGCGGAGGTCCCCGATACCAGCTCAATGTCATCCTTCAGCGCGTCAGAGCTCTTAGCCAGGAACTCCCCAAGGCTCTGGGCAAGACGCTCCACACGGACATTCACGGCAACGACATAGGCACATGACTTCTGGAACTCAATGGAGCCGGCTTCCTTGATCTTGGAAACATCAGCCTCAAAAACAAGAATGGCCCCATCCGTACCAACCTGGCGAAGCTGCACGTCAGACTTCTCCACGGCGGCCATTTTGGCACGAAGCAGCTGCAACTCCTCAGCTTGTTTCCTCACCATCTCCTGAAGAGACGTGCTCCCCTTAGCGAGCCCAAGAGCAGCGTTCAAATCCTGCTGCATCTTGTGCGGACGCTATTTGGCCTTCTTCACCAGATCATCGGCTTCACAACGCACCTGGGCGGAAGCACGCTCCTGAGCTTCATAGGCAAACCGCGCCTTGCAGAAATAAATGGCGACCTTGTTGAGTGTGTTAAGGCCACACTCATGAAGATCCACCACGTTGTCACGAGCAGCAAAATCACGAAGGAGTTTTAACCCCAAAGAACAGCAAATGGAAGAGGCTGTCTGCCCAAATAACCTTTTCGACTCCGCACAGGGGCCCAACCCGGAGAACTCAATGATATCAGAAAACGAATCCTCTGAACCGGACGGAGGAGGGTCGCTCGAACCTTTGCCCAACGAAGTGAATGGGAGCGGCTTAGGAGGAGAGGCGGTCTCAGTATCTGACCCATCAAGGACCACCACGGCCTTGGAGGATCCTTCCCCATGGCGGGACTTTTTGGGGGGCCATTCATCCCCAGCAGGTTCGGCTTTGGGCCTCTTTTGGCCCTGATCCTCACCAACGATCTGCTTTCCCTTGCTAGCATCAGCCCGACCGGAGGAGGGAGTAGCACGGGGGTGGAGAACCATGGCAGAAGACCTGAGGTAAAGCCCTGCGCAAAGGAGATAAGAAAAATTGTTAGAACAATGTTTGGGAGTCACAAAAAAGAGAGACCAAAACCCGGGCCACAGCGAGGACGTACCTATGCCGGCCTTGCCCAAGTTGGTGTCATTCACCAGCAAACGCAGGTTCTGGACCCTCTCACCGGCAATACGAGTGGCCTGTTCCAGCTCGGCCGAATGGAGAATCGGAGGCTCAAACTTAACAGGGAAAGCATTCCACCGATCGGAGAAGCGGGGAGGGGAATCAACCCCGGCAAGGAAGAATCTCTCCTCCCAGCTGTTCGGATTGGGGGGGGGCGTTGTTGGAAAAGAGAACCCTCCACGAACGGGACACTATGTTGAGATAACCTGTCTGGCCGTACGGGGAAAGCCGGAAGAAATGCGGAAACAATTTCACGGACGGCTCGACCCCCACATTGTGGCACCAGATTATGAAACCAGCGAGAATCCGATGGGAATTCGGAACGAGTTGAGCCGAGGCGATACCAAGGCCCCTGAAAAGAGAGATGTGGAAAGACAACAACGGGAAAACAAAACCCGCTTCCACAGAGTCCAGATGGACGACCACGTAGCCAGGTAGATGCCGCATAGGATGGCGGAGGAACCGTGCGTCCCAAACCCGTGGAGGGGGAAGCAACTGGGGAATCAGGTTCTTCTCGCTAAGAAGCAGACGTTGGCGCTGACGTCGAAAGGGATGGAAGTTAAGGGAGAAACGAGGAGGCTGGGGGGGCATCCCACGCTTATAGACCGAAAGGTCATCCCCTGAATTACAACCGTCATCGGATGAGTTTCCGGGACGACCATGGGCAGACGGCCTAGGGACAATGGAAGACATAGCAAGTACGAAGGAGAAAATAAGGGACTTACAAGGAAGAGATGGAGATCTAGAGAGAAAATAGTCTGGAAGAGTAACAGAGTAATCCCCCCGTTTTGGCAATAGGGTATTTATAGGCAAAAACCACCCCGGCTCCCGAATTGGGGGTAGACACGTGGCGGACCATGTTTGGTGCATCCTACGGCTGAGAGACGCTTCGAGATCCACGCCGCCGGTGGCACGTGCTGAAATCACCCCCCACAATGAGACGTATGAAAAAAAAGAGAGTTTAGAAGAGGAAAAGAGCCCACGAGCAAAAGGAGCAGGGGTCGTTCCTCGTCAGAAGAAGAGGAAAAGAGCCCATGAACAAAAGGAGCAGGGGCCGTTCCTCGTCAGAAAAAGAGGAAAAGAGCCCATCAGCAAAAGGAGCAGGGGCCGTTTCCTCGTCAGAAGAAGAGGAAAAGAGCCCATAAGCAAAAGGAGCAGGGGCCGTTCCTCGTCAGAAGAAGAGGAAAAGAGCCCATGAGCAAAAGGGACAGGGGCCGTTCCTCGTCAGAAAAAGAGGAAAAGAGCCCATAAGCGAAAGGAGCAGGAACCGTTCCTCGTCAGAAAAAAAAAGAAAAAAAATCCAGGATAGAAAGAAGGAGAAGCCGTCCCTCGTAAAAAAAGAAGGGGGGGGGGGGGGGACAGAGGAAATTATGAATGAGTAAACAGAACGCAAGGCATAAAGTGAAAAAGGAAGCTTTATTCTTCGGCTCTACCGACCGGAATATACAACTGAGCAGAGGGGGAACTAACAAAACATGCAAGGAAGCCATGAGGAGGGGAGCGTGGAGAGGCCGGCGGTTCTTCCGATTGCACAAAGGGAAGCTCGAGAGTGGGGGGATCAGGGATTTCACCCCTCTGAATGGCCATGGCGCGCTGCTCATCTCGGCCGAGCTTTCCCATGACCCACCGAAGCTCGGCCCCATCAGTATAATCTTCCACGTTGAAGGGGGGACAGCCGGCCAGAGGGAGCACACTCCTAAGGGCCTTGACACCTTTGAAGTACCCTTTGGCAAAGGCATCGTCAGCAAGCTCTGCAAGCCATTCACCACCAAGTGCGGTCTTCTCCAAAAGCCGCACCCCATGAACCAAGTGATCCTTCTCCGGCACTGACTGCAGCTCGGCCTCGAAAACCTCCCCAGCAGCTCCCCGACAATACTCATAGGCGGCCTGGAGGAACTGGGCAGTCTTCTTAAACTCCTCCACATTGATGGCCAGATTCAGAACGTCGCTGAGGGGATCCCGGCCTTCAGGACGCGGGGTAGGATCTGCGGCAGAAACAAAGGAAATCCCATGTTTCTCAGCTAGGGCCACCTTGGCAAGCAGGCCCTACTTTTCTTGCTCGCCCTGAGCCCGAACGGCCTGGAGCTCCTGTTGAGCCTGAGCCAGGGCAGCCTGCACCTTCTTCATCTCCGCCTGAGCAGCCTCCCGCAGCAGCACGGCTTCCTGCTCTCTCTTGAAAGCCGCATCGGCTTTTCTCTTGAGCTCGACGAGATGTTTCTCCCGAGCGGCCCTTGCCTGCAACAGACTCAGCCCAGCCTACAAGGAAGGAAAGTGGGTTAGATGGGGATGAAGGACAGTTTCAAAATGACAGGGGGAAATGTGGGGAACGTACCTCAAGGGACAGTTTCATAAGCAGAGCATTATCAACAGAGTCGCCCGAAGAACGACCTGACAACTCCAGCCCGGCCTGAAGGGCCATGTCCTTCCAGGCCTCAGAGATCGGACGAACGGCAGAGGGCACCATGACGTTCGTGGGTTTAGGAACAAAGGACTCAAGGCGCGGCCTCTTCGGCTTCTTCCCCTTGTCCTTTCCCCCACCAGCGGGGATACCAACGCCGACCAGGTCCACATTCAGGACCCGGTTATCTTGAGGATGTTGGGCCTCAGAAGTTTGCCCAGTCACCTCAGCGACCAGAAGCCGCTACGCTTCAGCAATACGCTGACTAGCCTGGGATGCGGCAGACGAAGTGGCCCCAGAGGATTGGGCGGCCGCACGAGCCTTAGCCAACGCCGCCCGTTCCTTGTTGGCTTTTGCCTCACGACGAGCCGCCATAGCTGCACTATCCATTTGCTCTCGAGTAGGGGGAGGACCTGAAACAAAGAAGTAACGTTAGTACCGGGCAGTGCGAATCACAAAGGCACTCACCTCAGGAAATGGACCGCTCGGGCCCACAAGATGAACACGAGAGAATGCCAGTCCAGGGATCACGGGCGGTACCTATCCCTGCGTCAGAGAGTGCCTCAATGGTCAGAAGGTCCTTCAGCTTCCTAACGCCGCCCAACTTCAGCTTATCCACGGCATCCCACAACGCCGAGGTTAGCTCCGGCGCCTTAACCTTCGGAGGGTATTCATTCCATCTCACAGGAAGCCGCTCGTCTGCATAGCGAATGAAGAAAAAGCGATTTTTCCAATCGTGGATAGAGGTGGGAGCCCCCTCGAATAGCTTTCTTTTGGGACGAGCGGCCACACTCTGAAACCCATAAGCATTTTGGGGAGTGACTTGGAAAAAATAATGAAAAAGCTCCAGTTTAAAGGTGAGCCCTAGCGATTTGCAAAGAACGAGGAAGGCAGAGATCAAACGGTAGGAGTTCGGCATGAATTGGGCCGGAACAACACTGTAAAACTCGAAGAAATCAAGATAAAACGGGTGGAGCGGGAAGCGCAGTCCGGCCTTTACAGAATCCATGTGCACCATCACCATGCCCGGACGTCTCATGAGGAGGTTATCCGCACCTCGGGGGCTATAGTAAGCAAGCGGGGGGAGAATAATTTGTAGTTCCCTCAGGGCCCTCTTGGAGAAGACCTATTCAATCACAACAACATTGGGAATAAGCACTATGTGCCTGTGCTGATCCATGGGGACGCCGAGCTTGTATATCCGGAGGTCGTCCCCTTCATCGGCCTCGTCACCCGAATCATGATCGGCCGAATGCTCCACCGCCGCGGTAGGTTGCGTCATCATCGCAACGGCGTTCTCAGGATCGACGGCCATATCAACATGTTCTCCTACGACCGGGATCACGACATCAGCTACTGCATCAGGAACCGCCATCAAAGAAGCGCTGGAACGGCCAGAACCGCTCGCTTCCGCTGAAGAACGGGATCTGAGTTCTGTTGCCGAAGATGAACCGGCTGAAGAGCCGGTAGAAGAGCTAGAGCCAGATATTTACCTTGCTAAAACTTGGGAGAGGGATGAACACTGGAACTCGAAATAATCGTTGAACGGCACTGTGAAGGCAAGAGGAGGCAAAGGATGAAAAGCCCTAACACTTCCCATATTCCCGGTATTTATAAGGAGAGGCGCCGGATCAGTGGCCAACCCGCGGGCGACGCGTGGCAGGGAGCGTATACAGGGACGCATATCGTGTAGAGACGGGCTGGTACGAAATTATTACTTTTGCATCGGAAGTTGAACCGGCCTGATAGCTGGCACCTAGAGCCCCGCGAACAACGGCGGGAAACAACCGTCACATAGAGGAAAAGGAAGTAACAGCTCGAGGCGGTACGACGGAAGTTATCTTACTTCTTTATGTCCCGCGCACGCTCGGAACATGAGAAGTGGGGGACTTGTGTTGGGTTAATGGCCAACCAGGGCCGGTCCATCAACCCCTAGGGACGAACGTAGCCCAACATAACCAAGCTGCAGGGCCCAAGGGCCAGGGGACGTACGTAACCCAGCATAGCCAGGCTTCAGGGCCCAAGGGCCAGGGGACGTACGTAGCCCCGTAGGACCAAGCTTCAAGGCCCAAGGGCCAGGGGACGTACGTAGCCCCGTAGGACCAAGCTTCAGAGCCCAAGGGCCAGGGGACGTACGTAGCCCAGCATAGCCAGGCCTCAGGGCCCAAGGGCCAGGGGACGTACGTAGCCTCCGAAGGACCAAGCTTCAGGGCCTAAGGACCAGGGGACGAGCATCTTGTAGACTACGCTCAAGGGCCCAGGATGCCACCAGAGGACTGAGTCCAGTTTAGGGGACGGACGTCCCCACGCTATGGCGGGAAATGGAGATCTTGGCGGGAAGCGCATTAAATGCGGGAGATTTGGTGGTTGGGGTCATGTCGCCCACAGCCGGCCACGTCAACCCCCCCCAACCATCATGGGATACTATAAATAGTCGCATTTATTTCATTGTAAAGGGTTCGCACTTTGACATTCTAGTATTGTAATAGCATCAACAGCACGTAGCATAGCTTAGTACGTTCGGCCCTCGGCTTGTAATTGTTAGGGTGAATGAAATACAGTTATTAGCCCATTCCCCGTTGTTTAGTGAGCTCGCTTTGCTTTCCACCCATTCGAAACCCCCAGGTTACTTGTTGGGCCTGCGGGTTGAGGGGAGTAAACCTCAACATAGGGCATTCGGTAATGAAACTCTACGGACCATTCACCCTACCACAAGAATCAAGATAAATATAAAATAAATTTACAAGAACATGAAACTATGAAGAGATATTAGGGGTGTTTGGTTAGGCAGCCATCAACCAATTTTTAGCTTATTTGACTAATACTATCCTTCGTTCCGTTTTAATCGCAACATGTTGAATTTTGCACCATTCACATGCTCTAATTTGACTACATTTTACACTATTATTTTATGAAAATTATTTTTTAAAAAAATATTGTTCAATTCATCTCATTACAAATTTTCAAAATCTGATTTTTAATATTTTTTTACTAATAGAATTAAGATGTAATTACGGTCAAAGACGTGCGTTGGCAATGTAAAATGTTGATCGTTGCAACTAAAAAAGAACGGAGGAAGTATTTGGATTTTTGACTGGATCAACCAGTTGATAAGGGTGTTTGGTTAGTAGGGCACGTAGCTTTTTACTCCAAAAACTTAAAAAAAATGCTAACAAAAGTGTTGTTTAGGTCTTGGCCGTTTAAGAATCTACATGATAATCCCATTTTACCCGTTGCCTCCCTTCTCTTCTAGGCCGGTCACTTCAACATTTTCCAGGATGAAAAAGCAACAAGAAGTTTTCTTCTGCACATATGACCTCAAATATTCTTCTTTATATTGATTTTTTTCTTCTTTATATTGATTTTTTGGGGGGAGATTTGCAATTTTAATCTTGTAACTTTTGGTTGTTATCATTTTTGGTCCTGTAACTTTAAGCACTAGCAAATTTAGTCCTGTAACTAATAATTTTTTGTAATTTAAGGACTTTCCCACCGGAAAGTACACTTTTTGGCGGAAAAGTTCGACGCCGGCGACATCTTTTCCGGTATTCTATTTCCGGAAAGTATACTTTTCAAGGGAAAAGTCTTTAAATCGCAAATATTAATTAGTTAGAGGACCAAATTTGCAAGTGACTAAAGTTACGAGACTAATAATGATAACGGCCGAAAGTTACGGGATGAATATTGTAAATTTCCCATTTTTTGGACTTTTATGTTTCCTTCGATCAATCAATAGATGTAAGACAAATAGATAATTGTAAAAACAAACAAAATCAAACGTTTAAAAACACCAAAAGTTCACTAAGTTCAACCGAGCTAGCTTAGGTTGTATTAATTTTAGTGAACATTATATTAGTAAATTATTAATTCCGGCCATTAACATATTTATTTTAGTTAATTAATAATATTAATAGTGAACTTGAGTGAAATTTAACATATTAATGTTTCTAAATATGAATTAGTCATGATTGAAAGGTTAGATAATTCAAATTATTAATGCCACAAATGTACTGCTTTTAGTTAATTAATAATATTAATTGAACGTTACTTAATGTACTTATATAATATTTTGATTATAATATACAGACATAATGTATAGACAAAACAGAAGTTGGATGTACCAAAAACATCGCGATAACTATGGAATACGCAGTGAATTTCTTAATGGTGTTAAAGATTTTATTAAATTTGCACAAGAACAGAAAAATTATATGGATGGCGATAAAATCAGATGTCCATGTACAAATGTAAAAATCTTCAATTTAAAGATGTCGACCAAGTTGTGTGGGATTTGTACGAAAAAGGTTTCGTTGCCAATTATTATAATTGGACTTCTCATGGCGAACCTTTCGATCAATCACTTTTACCACAAACAGTAGGTTCATCTCGTAACGTCCCTACCGAGATGAGTGGATGGGGAGACTATGATCAAATGACGTGGGATCAAAGAATGACATATGATGTATACGGTGCTTCAACGATTCAGTTTAATCCCTCACAACCATTTAACGATCTTCCCGAAGCTTCGACCTCGTATCAACCCGATGCGGATGAAGATCCGACCTTTTATCAGCCTCATGCGGATGAGTATCCGAATTCTCATGTTCCTCAAATTGAAGACTTAGCCGAAAGATTTCAAGATGTTTTGAAAGCTGCCGATCAGCCTCTATATGCTGATTGTGAGGGATACTCTCAGCTATCCGCCGTTACAGAGTTGATGAACATTAAATCTGAATACAGTCTCCTTGAATCTTGCATGTCTAGGTTATTGCAGTCATTTGGAGGAATGTTACCGCGTGACCATAATCTTCCTGATTCATATTACAAAATGAAACAATTAATGTCTCAGTTGGGGCTTCCTTGTATAGAAATTGATGCGTGCCCAGAAGGATGTATGTTGTTCTGGAAGGATGATGTGGCACTTGAGAGCTGCAAGTTCAGTGGTGGAGAGAGATACCAGTCTGTTCCTCAAAGCAGGTGTTTTTTTGTAGTGACATATTGATAAAAGTAAAACTATGTTAGTTTGTAAATTATAATTTAATATGATGAATCACACAAATATTACCAAATATATTATGTGACAACGAAAGTAGGACACATGAAAAATAGAAAGATTAGAAAAATATAATAGGACAAAGTACTTGTAATATACACTACATTTCAATTCTTGCAATTTAAGAATATTTTTAATAATTTTTGAACACATACGGAGTACTTTTTAAAACTAAGCTAACAGGATTAGTTCTATATTTTAACTCCCACTAAAACCTAAAAAACATGGAAATATTTCAGAAATAGGAGTAAAAATATTTGAGAATTCCAAAATAGAAGTGTAATGTTTTTATTCCATAAATACGAGTAAATATTGTCAATTCTAGAAATACTCTCATGTCTAAAGTCTGATACTGTCAAAACATGACATCAATTATATTACTCCTATTTAGAAAATAAAAATATGACAATTCTATTTTAGAATTCTGAAACGTTTTTAGTCCTATTTAGCACCATTTATAAAAAAACATTAATAACTCGAAACAATCCCATAAAATATAATTGCAATCGTATTTTATTTAATCCTACATAAAATGAAAGAGGCCAGAGGAAGTAAATTTACAAAAGCAAATAAAATAGTGGTTATGAGTCGTACATATTGCCTATATTAGTCTAGAAAAAGTAATCAAGAAAATGATTAATTAAACACCCATAGTAAATGATACGGTCCATAAGCGAATAATTTTACAAAGTGAAGTGAATGCCCTCTTCAATTGAAGCCAAATTAAACTTCTATTGGGGGCATCACTATATTTTAATCGGGGGCATACCTCTAGATTATAAATTTTACAAAAGTATTATAAGAAGTTATTGGGGGCACCTGCTCCCATTCCCTTGGCTGTAGATCCGCCCCTAATGAAAATACCAAGAGATATTACTTAAACATCAATGGGTGCAAGGAAAGAGCTACCACAACATGAAGAACATCATGAAGAACAAAAAATAAATATAAAAACTGGAAACTGACTAATGGACTAAGTATGGATTGAATGATCAATTTGGGATGGATTGGAGGGTTGTATAGACTAGAAAGTGATTGCTCATGATCTATTCATGATCCTCAATCAACTTGGGGCGAAATTTCTCAGACATATATCCCAAATCTCTTCATTTCAACTCAAAATGTTTTTGCATGTTCTTTGGTATTATGTGTATTGCAGCACAACCAGCATCGTTTAGAAGTAACCGGTGCCGGTTGGAGTTATTTTCCTCAAATTTCACACACGAACGGCACTAGCTGCATTAGAGCACTGGCCCCGATTAGTCACAGTTGCCTCCCTTTCAAAATTCCAGTCTGGTCGACCCTGGGTGAGGCTTGATCGACACCGGTCTATATGCCTTTGTTTACATTACTAGTTTGGACATGATTCTTTCATCAAAATTGTATCTAAGGAAGTCTTCTATCCACCAAAACTTGAATCACTTTATTTGAATCATCCTATTAAAAAATATGAATAGAGTAGTAAGAGGTATGCCAAGTACCTTGTGATCTCATATCATCACTTTTGATTTTCCAAAGAGGAGGTCGCAAGTTCGAGTCTCATCCCAATAGGATGTTGGCATTATCATGAGCATATACTATAATAGATTAATGGGTTTAGAAGGAAATTCCCAAAAAAAAATAGTGAGATATACATCTTGAAACCTACCAGCAACATTTGACTTTATAAGTTACTTTGCTCTTGATGCTTTCATATCCTGGGCATGACATCCTCACATTAGTTGTAGCTTTTTGAGTTATCTTTCACATGAAATGCGAATGGAGTCATTTGGAATTATCTACAATAAGTTATACATGAATTATGAATATAATGTCATCCTCTTGGACCAAAAAACGGTTAATCACAATGTTTTGTGTTGTAACTCTCATTCTGAAGGTATTTGCCCGGTTTCTCTTCTTTTCTTCAGCAAATACTTATAAATATTTATGTAAAGAACAAGTAAATATAATGAATATTAATAAGACTTAATAATATACAGTTTTGATGAAGCCATGAGGAAGCGGTCCAGCCCAACTGGTCGCCGGCTCACTCTCCCTTACGGGAGGTTTCGGGTTTGAAACTCAATGGAGTGAGTTTCAGCCCTGATTACTCCAGGCCCCCCAGACCCCCTCCCCCAGACACCCCTGGAGTAAAAAAAGAAGAAGCCATCATAACAGAAAACGTAATGAAAGAGAAGATATCGCATTCCGAAAGACTAATAGGGACGCGTGGCTTGAACATGCCATGAGTTCAGCCGTGTGTAAAGCGTGGGAAAATCATTGAAGTTTCTTCCATGTACAAACGACTTTACACACGCCATTTGTATAGTTGTGTGTTCAACCGTACTATGCATTTTAACCTCTTAAAAGCCCTATTTAAATCCCTTCTTGCCTCCTTTTTTAGATATCTTTCACCTTAGTTGCAACCTTCCTAAAGATAGTCAAGAACCACAAGATTTAGAGGATCAAACAAATATTATTCGTAACCTAATGTCAATTTATTATACTTTTTAATTATGATAGTCTCATTATGACTAAAGGTAGTCTTCTTCCGGATTTGAGATTGATTAAGGGACATTCTTGATCTATGGTTTCATTCTTGATGATTTGAATCATGATTTTTGTATATTTTGTTTTGTGAATGATTTAGTTGTCTTGGAATGATCGCTAGGTTTACTTTTGCATGTAGAATAATTTATGAGAGGTTAACACAATTAGGGGTCATCACAATGGACGTACTAATTGGCTATCATTCCAACCTTGACCCAAATTTTTACTTGCACCCCAAATTAAGTGCCCTAGCCCGTCAATATCTTATTGACACAGTTATGGTTTCACCCCATCCATATTGTGTCTAGATAGAGATTGAAGATAAAGCTTGAGCGGATGCACCTAGAATTTAACTTTCAAGTACTCATATATTCGACGATGTTTGTTTCTTGCCTTTGTTACTTTTTATGGATATAAACAATACGATGATGAGCCTTTTTGGTTATGCTAAAAATGTAAATTGCTGAACTTAATGAAATCACTTTATCTATCGAATTACGGAGTACGAATTATAAATAATAAGAATGTGTTTAATTTTAGGAGAGGTAACAAAATGTACAAAAATGGAATAATAATGGAGCCGAATTAGGAAGAGTGTAAAGTGAAACCATGAACCACTATGAATAAGAAGTACTTGATAGGAATGAGGAATCCAAGCTCGATTAAAAATGGCTCACATAACATGCCATTGATTAAGGTTCCTCTGAATGGTTGATCACATATTCTATATTTCTATGCCTAGGGCCCGTGTTGTAGATGATTAGAGCCTTGTAATTAGCTTATCAATGGTCTGGATCATGCACTAATGTAGATGATCCAAACTCTAAAGCAATTAGAATAAGGAAAAATGGACAAGAATAATCCCAACTATTAGTGATCCGCTTGAAATAATCCAAAGTGTCAATTATATCAAAATAATCCCAACTATTAAAAGTTTTTCTAAAAATACTCCACTTACTCATACATATCATAAGTTATTTACTCAAAATTTATGATATTTATGAGTAAATGGAGTATTTTGAGAAGGTTTTTCAATAGTTGGGATTATTTTGATATAATTGATACTTTGGATTATTTCAAGCATATCATCAATAGTTGGGATTATTCCTTAGAATAATTAATAAGTAGCCACTTGGTATTTGGCAAAGTTTAGCATGCATTTTCTTGTGGGATCCGATTACTATTCGAAGCATTAGCTTCATTCCACCATCATTGGGCATAGGTATGAGCCAGGATCGGAACGTAGAGTTCAGTTCACATGTACCGCCTATGCAAGTAGACCATCGAATATATACACAAGCGGGTAATTGTCAACAAACTAAGGATCCTAAGATTAATAGAAGATGAAGTGGCAAGCTACATGCAGGTTGAGTGTTCTCCATCTGCAGATAGATCTCACATTTGGCAACCCCTCTCTAACACTTCAAAATAAAATCTATGTCTGCATATGTTACACTCAAAATGTATTAACCTATTAACCTCTGAAGTAATAGGGAGGTACACACCCATGACCCACCCACCCAAAAAATGGGGGCATTGCACTTCATAATTTTGAGAGTTATACCTTTATAATATTGTATTTTTAATGAGAACATAACATATGAAAATGAGACAAGGTTAAGAACATTCAGTCCAGAATAATTAAGATCAGAACATACTTGATCATAAACTTTCGGGCTAATCATGAAAGATTTATATCATACGTAGTGTCAAACAAGAGTGAAGTAGATAAGTTCAAACCAAACCAGATTAGATCACATCATAAAAATATTAGTTCATACTACAACTTCTGACGAACAGAACAAGTAATATTTAAGATTGACCTGATTTGTAGTCATTACTCTTCATTGGTGTTAATAGGAAAAATTGAACCACACATTGACTTATAGCAACTTACTAGCAGAAGGTTGTGCACGCTGAGGGAGTATTATTTTCACTATTCATTATTTACTGGTAATAATATCAGTACAATATTAAAGTGATAGAACAATGAAGTGTTGAGCACACTACCTAAGCTGCAAAGTTTGAGCATGCCACGAGGCTCTTGATAAAATCTTGCTTCTTTACTTTAAAGTTCAACCTGGCATGGTCCAACAAGGCTTGTTCTCACGACATGTCCTCTGAAACTCTTTCTTTCTTCCATTTCAATGCTTTCATTTCGTTTTTTCTCTACATACTTTTCTGACACCTTTGAAGTTCCACCAGTTTTTTGGAAATTCAACTTCTACTTCCCTTCAACCATGTCAATTACAATATCATTTCGAGGTACATTTCATATGAGCTAAGACTCTGATTTTGTTAACTTGGCACTAAATAAATTTAAAAAAAAGATGATCTACCTAAGCCCAGGGAGGAAAATCCAGTGCTTTTATCCATTCCACCATCTACTGAAACTGCTCCAGAGCTTATACAAGGCAAAGCGAGTAGCATCTGTGTCCTTGTTCTGTACACTTGCAAGCTTGAAAAGAGTTTATAAAAAAAGTTTCTCTAAGTTCACAACCAAGAAAACCGGGTGGTGTTTCCCCACTAGATAACCTTGGCTTCAGAAGATCAAGCCCTTTTTCAGGGTCATCATCAACTATGAAATTTCCAATATATGGACTAATTGATCGAATAAAAAATAAGCTAAGCCAAGGGAGAGGAATTGAAATGATATATAATCAGTGTAAGATAATGCATTAACATTTGCCTTAGGCTCTCAAGGCATATGACTACGAATCCTCCATCCACAGGTTTGCAGTTGGATGCTCCAAGACAATGAAAATCTGAAATGTAGTTAAAAAAGCCATCACTTTAGTATGTTTCCAATCCTCTAACACCATCATATGTCTTGCAAACAACTGCTAGCATGGTCTCTAACCCCACGTAATCCGGGAGAATCCTGAATCAAATATTAAAGGCGAAATTGCTTTTGAAACAACAAAAAACTAATAATCAATACATTATCATGTCATTATTCTTCAATAAACACACATTTTTTTGAATAATTAAGGCAAATAACTATAATTTTTGTTTAGTATTAAGGTTCTTTGATAGAGAATATTCCGCTCGTCCCACCATTATGAGGTCATTTCAAACTCCGGTCCCTTGTCCAATTTTCCAATTTCAAATCCATTATGACCATAGATTTCTTTCCCCCTTCATTCCTTTGGTCACATACTCAGCAAAATATCAACCAGATATAATTAATCAAAGGACTATGGGTGTCGAGAATTGCAATTCATAATCATTCACCAAAAGTGAGAAAACTGAACGTCTAGACCAAGAGTGAAAATGACCTAGTAATCATGGGACCAACCAATCAGAAGTAGAATATTTTATTCAATTCAATATTCATCTCTATAAGATTAGATTATGAAAAATTAGTACTACAGTGACAATCTGGACACAGAAGACATAATTTTCAAACCAATGTGTCACTGACCTAATTAGTAGTACAAAAACCAAATACAAAATTACAATTAAATGGAAAGATATAACCTACTTGCTGAGATTATCATCATCATCATCATATGTTTCTAATGTAGCTACAATACCAAACATGTCCTCCATTAGTGGGTGAGGAGAAACCTTATTTCTCTGAAGGGATTTCAGGAATTGAAAAAGTTGCTGGTTGCACACTTTTCATGACTTAAAATTTTTTCAACCGTCTTCTCTAGACAACGTGGATGAAAAAGGTCATCATTGGATTCCATAGCAGTAAAACTTGATGATCGATGTTTTCCTAATATTGTTGGCAGCATATGTTGGTTCATATGAATAATATTTCTTTTCATTTCATATCAAGTGACAAATGGTAACAAGTTTGTAGTGCAAAAGGCATCAACTGAAACTTGAAAAAACATAAGAAATGACATACACAAACTAAATGACTAAAGAAGGAAATACATTGAAGATCTAGAATTGAATCTTCTAGTGTGTTTTTCTCTGTTTTTAAGAATTTGATATTGTCTTCATGTTGTTTCATATTCAAACCCGACTCATGTAGAAGATTCAATTTGATGTTTCATACATAAACTAATTGACCTTTCTGCGGTACTAAATTCCACTTACAGTTATTACAAGTAGCTAACAGACCTTTCCTTAATATATGTATGTGTTAGTGTGTAGATACACACACATATATACACACATCAGATGAATTTAAGTTGTAGAAATAAAGAGACATCAAGTATCACCGGTATCTTTAAATAGGTAGTTATCATGAATGCAGTTAATATATATAAGTATATAACCCATAAGGACAATATGAGGCTATTGGAAAACTTCTTTAGGGAAATAAATTTAATCACCATTAATAAAATCATGATGCAACTCGTTCAAAATGCGAGGTAAACCCTGCCACACACATGGTACATAAGCAGTTGCCCTAGATGATGTATGAGCAACATAGTTCGCAAAGTGCTAAAAATGGGAGAAACTATGCAAGAAAAACAAGTTGGCATATCTCTAATGTCATTTATAGGAAACTTTTATTCAATCATATTGCTATTGGAATAACAAATTAAGCCAGTATTTGACTATCTAGTTTCTATATGTCTGGTTAAAATTAAGGACCCTTAATTAAACAAAAAAATTAAGCTCATTTAAACAAGTACTCCATGAGTAACTTGGGTAGGTTATAGAGGATTTTCAGTACAAAATCATAAGTTTTATTCATAAGCCTTGCAAAATGAGTATGAGTGACAACCTTTGCACTGTGTGCCCCTAAACATGCATCTCCGATGTGTGTTTGATGCCTTACAAGTAAAAAAGATTTGTTCCATGCTTCGACACTGAAGAACCATGAGTAGCAAATGCCTTTCTATTGTCGAAAAGCTGTTAATACAAGAATTTAAGAAAGTTCATAAACACCAAAACAATAATAATTATAATAATAACAGTAATAGTAATAATACGACTATGAAGTCATCATCATCATCACCCTAGTTCTGCAAAGGCTCCCACCTTGGGTGGGGTAAGTGGGGGCGGATCTACGTAGTCTTACCCTTGTACTAAAGCACAAAGAGACCTTTACGAATGACCCAAAGTGAAAAAGCGCGTTGAACATTGCATGGACTGAGTGTTACTTCATACAAAGAGGCGCACTATGAGCCGTTTTGCTTTATTCCATCATATTCCCAAGTCAAAAAATAGTGAGTCTTTGGCTCCATTACAAATGATGGAAAATATTGTGGCTGTTATTATGATAAATATGCTTTGTACGATTGGGAAACATCTCGCAAACACTAATACTAAAGATGCTGCAAATGATTGTTTTATGATTGGGGAAAATGTGTTCTGAAATGTTTAGGCCAATCAATATTTTTCCTATTCTGTTCCCAAAGAGTTGGCAGATATATCAAGAGATCGTTTGGTAACCCTATTTTTCAGCTTATCAACCTTATCAACCAACTTTTTACACATAACTTTTAATTTCGTGTGTTGAATTGTGTAATAATCAGAATTAGTAAGGTTGAAGTTACTTTTCTAGTTAATGACCATTTTAGCTATTTTTCGTATGTAGTGTAATTTTTTCTTTATTTTATTGATAAAATATATTTTAATATAAGTTTTTTGTAAACTAGCCAATGCATCCACTTCATACAGAACTTCATAAATTTCAACATAATCAGTTGATCCAACCAATTTCAGCGTTACCAAATGCGACTCTAAATATACGGGAAAAACGTTTCAAGTCATATGAGACTTTCGGATTTGTAATATCTTGCAAATTTGTGTTTGTTACTAGTCTTAGAAGTGTACAGTCTCACCACAGATATAAATGATTTAGTCGTAGGTATAGTCGATATATTTACTTGTATTCAAAATATGTACTCATAAGTATTTGTTGAAGAAAACAAGAGAAATTGGGCAAATACCTTCACAATGAGAGCTGGAGCATAAAAAGTTGCGGTGACTGGCTTTTTGGACCAAATAGATGACGTTCTTCTCATAATTCAAGTATAACCTATTGTAGCGAATTCCAAATGACTCAATTCGAATTTCATATGAATGATAACTCAATAAGCAACAAATGTTGTGCAGACAACATGACCACAATATGAATGGGTTAAGACCCAATAAAATCAAATGTTGTTGGTGAGATTTCAGGATGCATACCTCTCACGGTTTTATCTGTATCCTTTTATTGGATGATTCAAACCACGCAATTCAAGTTTTGGTTGATATAGGATTTCATTATCTACAACTTTGGTGAAAGAATAGTATCCAAAATGGTAACGTAAAAAAAAAGATATATTGTCTGACACCAGGCAAGCCACAACCAACGCTAGACATGCTGGAATTCTGAAAAAAGAGCTACTGTATGTGACCGGGGCCGGTCATGTGAACCAACCGACGCTGGTCATTTATGAAATACGAGGAAAATGACTCCAAACTGGCGCCGAACACTCCTAATCGTCACAGGTCATGCTGAATCTGCAGAAAACCAGATCATATATCAGGGGTGGAGAGATAGATGGATGGAGGGGCCTCGACTCCCATTGTAAAATTTATGTCTAAATACTTTTTAGTATATAAAAAGCATGTTTACGTTTTAAACTTTGGTCCCCGTGTAAAATTTGCAAATTTCAGACTTCCTAAATCCTAACGATAGACATCTGCCTCCCCACTACCTAATGTACAACACTATAGGGATTAAAACTCTATTTTCCCTTAGGGCACCTCCATCTAAAGGATTATTAGAGAATTAAGTTGGAGATTATTTAGTGAGTGTAGAATCTAGAGAAGATCTTATTATTTTGAGATGATGAATGATTTAATTTAGAAGATGTGTGAAATTATTTTGAAAAAAACTACATGTCATTAAAAAAATTGTTTATTTAAGTAATGTGGGGCTCATAAAAAAAGTACTTGTGTGTTTTCACATGACATTTGGTCAAAGAAAGATTACACAATAATTGAATGCGGCAACGTTATTCAACCTTGGGTTATTTAATTGGCGTGGTGATAAGTGCAATGTTTGACTTAGTTTTTTTTATTTTAACCACTACGTCATAGAGAGTGATAGACTGATAAGACCAAGTGAGTGCTCCTTGAACACAAAACACGGATTCCATGTATCTGTTTGTACGTTAGAACGTACAATGAAATAGTTGGTATGTGTTAAAATGAGTTAATCACCTACGTAGAAGTAAATGGGAGTTAAATTATGACTGTTTGATAATCTTATTTTTTGGTTTATTAAACTTATCATTAAACTTTTTTAATAAACACATAGCTTTTGATTTCGTGCGGTGAATTATTTAATAATAAAAAAAGTAAGGTTGAAGTTACTTTTCAGCCTGTATTGACTGAAGTTATTGTAAAAGATTGATTTAGCTATTTTTCATATAAATTTTCTTTATTTCATTGCTAAAAAGTATTTTAAGTTTTTAATAAATCAATAGAATCAGTTAATCTAACTACTTCAGCCAAAACTTCATACGTTTCCGCAGAAGCAATCGATTCATCCAATTATAGTGTTATCAAACAACTCTTTATAAATAGGAATATTAACAATATCACATCATTATAAAATTATAAAATTAATGTCATTATCATTGGAAGGAGTTGGTACATGTGGGATAATTTTCTCGAAGGGCATAAATGTATGAGAAGGTAGATTTCCACTTTCAGCCCTTTAAATCTCGTTCAGCTTCATATTATACTCCTTTCATTCCTTATAACTTTATCAATTTTTTCATTTTAGCTTGTTGCACTAACTTTTTCACCTTTTGTTTTAGATAAACAATTTGCGATTCTTGTTAATTAGTTCTGTCTATACAAACTTCAATGACATAGTTTTTACTTTATTATTCTGCGTTCCCTTAATTTTGACAAAGTTGTCATACGGGGTCGGAGGGAGTATAACTTAGTCTCTTAGTCACTTCCATTAAAGACTTTTCCACCAAAAAGTACATGGTGGAAAGTTTGACATCATCACTGTATTTTCCGGTACTAATTTTTGCCATAGTTTTTATGTTTTCATGTGAGAAAGTCCTTTAATTTGATAGATGTATTAATTATAAGATCATTTTGCAAATTGCAAATGACTAAACTTGCAGAAATTATATCAAAATTACAAATCTTCCTTATGATTTTTGATGATATTTGACTCTTGTTAAGGTGATTTCTTTTTTACATTCTAACTATAAGTTTCAATGTATGGTAAACAATCAACAATTGTTTTTCGAGAAAAACTGTCACGAATTTTATGGCATCTTTTAAAAAATGCCACAAGGGTTAAGTTCCGAGTTCGAATCCCGTCAACTGCGATGAGAGATTACTATGCTAAAATATACATAAGATCTTTGCAAGTACCAGGTACAGAGCTCCACCCTCTATCTGACAGATTGAGATTATAATCCAATTTACATCCTCCCAACGTAATGTCCGGTCGGGCTTGGGAGCCTCAGGAATGGGGTGTCATCCATTTTTTATCTTTTAAAAAATGCAACAGTGAGAATAAAAAAAACAAAGCTTCACGTGAGGCTGATAAATAGCAACGGCAGAGTGCGCGGCTGCATTCTTTAATAAATAAATGAAGTAAATACCACCGCCGCAATAAAGAAGAGAACCCATCTTTTCTTCATCATCTTCTTTTATTCTAGCACTTAACAGGCATATTCAAACTAGCTTTCAAGAAATGGCCGTCATTGTGAGGAATAAGTTCAATAATTGTTGTTGATTTAGGTTTGTACATTTGATTAATTTCTCAGTTTAATTCCTATTTGGTTGGTTGTTAACTTGTGTTGGGATCCCTACTTAATTGGAGAGGTTCTAGAAAATTCTAGAGCTTTCTAGAGAAGTATAGAATTTTCTAGAACGTTGCGGAGAATCCTAAAGAAGTCTAGAACTTTCTAGAAGCTTGCGGAATAATGTGGAATCCTCTGGAATATTCTAGAGATGTGTGGAACCTTCCGGAAGCTTATGGAAGAGTATGGAAGCATATGGAAGAGAATGGAGATGTGTAGAGATTCCTTGGAATTCTCTAGAATAGGTAGTCATGTAGATCATTCTAGAGAAATATTCTCCACCACTCATTATGGAGGTGGAGTAGTAAAAATAGGAGTAGGAGCCTCCATTCCTATCTATCTCAATCCTAATCCTAGCAATCCTAGCAAGAGAGAATTCACTTCCTAGAGTGAGAAAGCTAGAAAGTTAGAGAGCCTCTTTGAGAGAGAAGAGAGTTAACTTGGGAATGTCATATCCTCAAGCTTGAGTGAGCCACCATTGAGTGAGACAATTTTGTAACATTCTTGTAAATCCTACTATTCTTTTGTATAGTGGAAGAATCTCCATATTGGAGAATTTAAATCGTGTGCTCCCATTACTACCTTAATTCCTAAGTGCCTATCTTAACTTCACGAAGCAGGAAATTCCGAAGTTTTTTCCCAACAGTGGTATCAGAGCCAGGTTCATTTGAGGTTGTCATCAGCTCGTGTAGTTCAATATGGAGGATAGCGTCGCCCATGATGGAGACATGTTCAAGCTAACTGCCAACAACTACTCATATTGGAAGCCAACGATGGAAGACCATTTATACTGCAAGGATTTGCATGAGCCCATCATCTACAAAGAGAAGGTGGAAGGCAAGAGTGACGCTCAATGGGAGCTACTGAATCGGAAAGCCGTTGCTATGATCCGTAAGTGCATCGACAAATCCCTCTTCGAGCATGTGTCCACTTACACGGATGCTTATGAATTATGGACAAAACTTGAGTCCATGATTCAAAAGAAGACACCTCGTAATAAAGCCAATTTAGTTCGACGGTTGGTGAAATTGGAGTATAAGGATGGTCAAAGTATGATTGAACACTTGAATAACTTCAAGGGGCTCGTAAATCAACTAACAAAAATCGAGATGAAGATTGATGACGAGTTGCAAGCCCTTCTACTCCTTAGTTCCTTGCCAGAAAGTTGGGACACACTCGTGGTTACACTTAGTAACTCAGCTCCGGAAGGAAAGCTAACCATGGACACCGTCAGTGATAGTCTTCTTGGCGAAGAATCAAGGAGAATGGAACGAGGTGAGTCTATGCATCCTGAGGCTAATGTTATCGAGAACCGGGGTAGGAATGAGACTCGTGGACGCAGTAAAAGCCGAGATCCGCAACAATCTCGAGGTAGGTCCAAGTCACGCTCGAAGATCACATGCTACTACTGTGGAAGAATGGGCCACAGGAAAATGGAGCGTCGATCCTTCAAGAGAGACCAGAAGGCCGGTAACTTCAAACCAGACCAAGTCACCCCAACGAAGAAGCAAGAAGAGAAGAGTACCACTGCCGTAGTCGCAAAAGAAGATCTGCTATATCTCATTGGAGAAGGTAATATCCTAAACATTGCTTGTGATGATAGTTCCTGGATTATCGATTCTGGTGCTTCGTTCCATGTCACTCCCCATGGAAGTTTCTTCTCATCCTACCAAAGTGGTGACTTCGATACGGTTCAAATGGGAAACCAAGATAGGAGCAAGATCGTTGGGATAGGAGACATCGTCCTGACAACTAGCACCAGATGCAAGCTTGTTCTGATGATGCTGGTCTGATGAATTACTTTGGTGAAGGAAAATGGAAGCTCACCAAAGGAAGTCTAGTCATGGCTAGAGGAAAGAAGGAAGGATCGTTGTATGTGATGCAAGCTAAGCTCTGCAAAGGAGAGGTAAATATAACCACTGATGACATGGAAGTATGGCATAAACGACTTGGTCACATCAGTGAGAAGGGCCTTCACATACTTGCTCGGAAACAACTCCTCCCGGACGTGAAAGGTAAGTCACTTGATCCTTGTGCACACTGTTTAGCTGGAAAACAACAAAGGGTTGCTTTCCAAAGATCTTCTCTACCCACAAGGAGAAAGAACATCCTCGACCTTGTACACACCGATGTGTGCTCAATGTCCGAGAGATCTATTGGTGGTGCGTTGTACTTTGTGACCTTCATTGATGATCATTCAAGGAAGGTATGGTTGCACCTGTTAAAATCAAAGGATCAAGTACTTGACGCTTTCAAGGAATTCCACGCTCTTGTAGAACGTGAGATAGGAAGGAAGATCAAGTGTGTACGATCTGACAATGGAGGTGAGTATAGAGGTCCCTTTGAAGCCTATTGCAAGAAATATGGCATTAGGCTAGAGAAGACTCCACCCAAGACACCACAATTGAATGGGCTAGCTGAGAGAATGAATAGAACTATTGAAGAAAGAGTCTGTTGTGTGCTCTCTCAGGCTAAGTTACCCAAGGATGAATTTGGCTATTGGCTATGGGATCCAATCAACAAGAAGGTTGTTCGTAGCAGAGATGTGGTGTTCTTCGAAGACCAAACAATTGAAGACATTAAAAACTCGGAGAAGCCAAGATTGAGAAGCAGCAGGAGCACCGGACCTACGCAAGTTCGATGTGAGGATACTGATCCACATCAAGACAATAATGTTGAAGACCATGAGCCTGTGTTAGAGCAAAGAAACCAAGAGACTCATGATGAACCAACTCAGGAAGATCCTCAATCTAGTTCTCTGCCAGCACCAGAGCCGAGGCGATCCTCAAGGGAGAGAAGACCATCCACTCGGTACAACACCGAGGAGTACGTGATGCTCACGGATGAGGGGGAGCCACAAAGCTATAAAGAAGCAATCTGTGATGTTCATAAGGAAGAGTGGAGAAGAGCCATGCAAGAAGAGATGCAATCCTTGCATGAGAATCACACTTATGAACTTGTGGAGCTGCCAAAAGGGAGAAGAGCCTTGAAGAATAAATGGGTGTATCGAATCAAGACCGAAGACAATAGCTCAAAGTCTCGTTACAAAGCTCGATTGGTTGTCAAAGGATTCGGTCAAGAAAAAGGCATCGACTTTGAGGAAATATTCTCTCCTGTGGTAAAGATGTCATCCATCCGAGTTGTTCTTGGCCTAGCAGCGACGCAAGATTTGGAGATTGAACAACTCGATGTCAAGACAGCGTTCCTTCACGGCGACCTAGAGGAAGAGATCTACATGGAGCAGCCCGAAGGGTTCAAAGTTCCGAGCAAGGAAAACCTAGTATGTCGCCTCATGAAGAGTCTATATGGCCTCAAACAAGCACCGAGACAGTGGTACAAGAAGTTTGAGTCCTTCATGGCAGAGCATGATTTTACAAAGACAAAGAGCGATCATTGTGTCTTCATAAAGAGGTATGCAAGTGGCGACTTTCTCATACTTCTACTCTATGTTGATGATATGTTGATTGTTGGACAAGATCGCGTAAAAATAGATGCTTTGAAGAAAGGTCTAAGCAAGAGCTTCGCCATGAAATATTTGGGACCGGCTAAACAAATCCTTGGGATGAGAATAACTCGTGATAGATCGAAGAGACTGTTGTGGCTATCCCAAGAGAGGTACATTGAGAAAGTGTTGGAACGGTTCAACATGAACAAATCAAAGCCGGTAAACACACCACTTGCTGGACACTTCAGGTTGAGTTCGAAGAAAAGTCCCACAAGTGAGAAAGAAAGGGAGGAAATGAAGAAGATTCCATACTCATCTGTGGTAGGCAGTCTCATGTATGCAATGATATGCACAAGACCAGATATCGCCTATGCAGTTGGAGTCGTTAGTCGTTTCTTGGCCAACCCTGGGAGTGAACATTGGGTAACGGTCAAATGGATCCTCCGGTATTTATGTGGAACTTCCAAAAGATGTTTATGCTTTGGAAAAGGAAAACCTGTGTTAGAAGGATACACAGATGCAGACTTGGCCGGTGATATTGATTTAAGGAAATCAACATCGGGATACCTAACTACTTTTGCAGGGGGAGCTGTTTCCTGGCAATCAAAGCTGCAAAAGTGTGTTGCATTATCCACCACAGAGGCAGAGTACATCGCAGCTACTGAAGCTTGCAAGGAGATGTTGTGGATGAAGAATGTGTTGCTCGAGCTGGGAATAGATCAAGAAAGGTACGTGTGACACCCTAAAAAAAAATTAAATGCAAATAAAATAATATAAAATTATTATTATTAATAATAAATGAAAATTTATTTTACGGATCAGAGTACATTGACGCACACTTTTATTGCAATCTTCCTTGAAAAAGTTTACTGCTTCGAGGACAAAACATCTTTTAAGGGGAGTAGAATGTGATATCTCAATATATATATATATATATATATATATATATATATATATATATATATATATATATATATATATATATAAAGTGGATAATTTTTAATCATATAAAATTTTGACTTAAATAATGAAACTAAAGTGAGGAGTATTTTTTTATGAACATGAAATTTGAACGATTGCGATTCCAAAAAGGGCTATATTACAGTATTAGTTAGCTGTTATGTACGTACGGGTGAAGTCTATAAATTGAAGTTTTTATTGGAAGATTTTAATGGGCTGAGCAAATATTATTACAATTATATTACAATTATAATAGGTAGTACGAAACCCTAGACTAGAAGCTTCCAATAAGGCATATATATACCTGCGCTATGATAAGCTTTGCGCACTAAAACCTGCTTAAGAAATAAACCTGCGCTACTATGCTATATATGGAGCACATCGCCGGACTCCGTCGCTAGGAGGACATAGAGATCGTTCTCGCCGGAGGAGAAGTCCGGCCGCTGCACCGAAGAGCTAGTGTAACGTTGAGTTGGAAGGCTTCAGTTCGGTCACTACTATCGAAAGAGAAGATCACGGAGGGAGCAACGCCGGAAAGTGCCGAACGAGGATGTACCGTGTGGTATGGCTACTAGCCCTGGTCTCTTTTATTCGCCGACTTCAGTCGTTCAATGAATAGTACGTATGTTTCTCTTCGCTTCGCCTGCTACGTTCCTTCTTATTAATGTTGGACTGAAAAGGCTGATCTGATAGACTATAATAATAATAATAAAATCATGGGCTGAGTGATTTTTATAGTGTTTGGGCAGTATGTATTACTTAGTAATAATATACACTGCTACACCACTTGTTTTCTCCCATCTTTGGACCGGCCAGAGCAATAAAAATAGAGATTATACGAATAGTGTTAACTCTAGCAAAAAAAATGATTATACTGAAATGAATGATTTAAATAATGGATTATTATAGTGATAATTAATGTTGAAACAATAAAATCATAAGAATGGGAATTCATGAAGGGTAGATAAATTAAACTATAAATTTGGATAGATATTGACATATAAAATTTTAATAGAAGGTGATTGAGTGAGATGCAAAGTAGAATAATTGCCTAGATTATTTGGAGAAGATCGAGATAGAAGCTTCGGTTATGAATTATCGTGATTTGAGGTAAGTTTCACGTCAACCAACATTATACTTTTCCTTGTAAATCATTTTTGAAATTATTTGAGCACTTTATGAGATTTCTAGTATTTACATTTGAGTATTTGGAATTTCTTATGGATTATTATTGAGAATTATATTTGAGATTTGAGTATTGGATATTGGATGATATTTTTGAGTATTTGAGATATCTTATGAATTGTTATTGAGATTATATTTATGAAGTATTTGGCTCTTTTGTGAAATTTTATTGTATGGTGAATTCGAGTGTAGTTTGTTGGAGTTAATGTTTTATATTGTGGGTGATTTTGTGGAGTTTGGATTTCATATCCGTTTTGATTGAGATTGAATTATGATTTTGTGAGCACCCAGAGAAATCCGTGGTGTCGGTTTGCCACATCCGGATAAATGTGGAATATTTGGTGAGGGGTAATGGCTATAAGTCTAAATCCACCAAGGGTACTTCCCAAAAGCGGAGTATCCCAGCTTAATTGTAGTGTAATTGGTAGAAAAATCCCGACTACTCGGGCTTCTTACTACCCGGAGGGCTTGGAATCCCTTTTAGGGGGTGTGCACATTTAAGGTAGGAGTTCGGCTTCCACTGGACTTTGATGAGATTGGTTTTGAGGCTTTGAGGTGATTGAGATTATTTGATTGGCTTGATTTGGACTTGAGGTGAATATTATTTGATTGGATTTATCGTGGAATTGAGTTATTGAGTTAGATTGGAATTGTTGGATTATTGGATTGGATTATATTTGGATTGAATTTGAGTTGGATTGAGTTATTAAATTATTTGTGAGTTTTTAGAGTATAAATACTTCTGGATTTGATTTGGTTTAATTATGTTGAATATTGTTTATAATTATTTATATGTATTTTGAGATGAATATTTGATGTTTGATTTACGTTTTGGAAAGTTTGTGATGATTTTGGTGATTTTATGTATATTGATATTTTGGTATTATTATGGTTTGAAATATGTACTTATATTTGAAATATTGATATTTTGCATATTATTTGTGTTATAAGAATATTTTATAAATGTTGTTTTACTTATGATTTATAAATTATTTTGAAAATATATTTTACAAAATGTTTTACAAATATACATATATTATTTAGTTATTTGTTTGGGGTTATGTGGAACTTACTTAGCATTGTTGCTAATTTTTGTTTCTTTTATTTTTTTTCTCGTACTTTATTTGTACAGGTGATGATTTGATGAAGGTGTTGATTCTGAGAGAGCTTCCGCTAGAAAAAATGTAATAAATAGATAACATTGTAGTTTAATTTAGTTTTCAAGACAATTATTGAGTTTAATTGTTTTTAAGGGATTAGCATGTGCACTTGGTTAGGTTAGAGCCGAGTGTGGCGGTAACGCCCCTATTTCCCTTTTGATTTTCCGCTGCACAATTCTGATGTTTTCAAATAAAGTTAATAAATAATGTTTTATTTAAAGGTATTTTTGGGTGGGAAATTTGGGGGTGTTACAGTACGTGTTGAAGTGCGACAATCAAAGTGTAATTTACTTGGCGAAGAACTCAACATTTCATTCCCGCACGAAGCACATTGATACAAGGTATCATTGGATCCGAGAAGTCCTCGAAGAAAAGAAATTGCATCTTGACAAGGTTCACACAGACGAGAACGGGTCAGACATGATGACCAAGGTTATACCGACAAAGAAGTTCGAAGATTGTTGTCAAGGTGCAGGTTTGCTACAACCCCCCAATTAAGTTGGGAGGGGGGGATTTGTTGGGATCCCTACTTAATTGGAGAGGTTCTAGAAAATTCTAGAGCTTTCTAGAGAAGTATAGAATTTTCTAGAACGTTACGGAGAATCCTAGAGAAGTCTAGAACTTTCTAGAAGCTTGCGGAATAATGTGGAATCCTCTGGAATATTCTAGAGATGTGTGGAATCTTCCGGAAGCTTATGGAAGAGTATGGAAGCATATGGAAGAGAATGGAGAGGTGTAGAGATTCCTTGGAATTCTCTAGAATAGGTAGTCATGTAGATCATTCTAGAGAAATATTCTCCACCACTCATTATGGAGGTGGAGTAGTAAAAATAGGAGTAGGAGCCTCCATTCCTATCTATCTCAATCCTAATCCTAGCAATCCTAGCAAGAGAGAATTCACTTCCTAGAGTGAGAAAGCTAGAAAGTTAGAGAGCCTCTTTGAGAGAGAAGAGAGTTAACTTGGGAATGTCATATCCTCAAGCTTGAGTGAGCCACCATTGAGTGAGACAATTTTGTAACATTCTTGTAAATCCTACTATTCTTTTGTATAGTGGAAGAATCTCCATATTGAAGAATTTAAATCGTGTGCTCTCATTACTACCTTAATTCCTAAGTGCCTATCTTAACTTCACGAAGCGGGAAATTCCGGAGTTTTTTCCCAACAACTTGTTATATTACAAAATGCTGGTAGCTTATTTGAATTTTGATCATATTTAGTGGCATAGTTGGTGACGACTTTCATGGGGAAGAAAGGAAGTGGCTGTTTTTCCGGCGTGAAAAAAGCTTTCCAAAACTCTTCCAATGATTTGGCAATGGAGAAGAAGGTACGTTTAATTCCAAACCTTTGGATGTCTCAAAGTGAAAGATAAAAAATGTTACTCTCCACCAGTTTTGTATTGTCCCATCCTAAAATACACTTTCCGTTTTGGATTGTCATTTTCCAAAAAATTCTCAAAGTTCCATTAACTTTTTATTTTTCCACTTTATCTTTTTATCTTTCACTTTACTTTTTATGGAATATCTTATATGGAGTATTTCTTACCTTTTGCAGGTTAGATTTGTGAAACACTATGACATGAAGGTAGTATTTGAAATGCTTTAAGCAATTTAGGGATGTTTGAAATTGATCTTGCTTCTACTTTTTTTTTCAAAAGCAAAAGCAAAATCAGTTTTTTTCAGAAAGTGGTATCCCTTAATCTGTTTCTAAAAGCTGTTTCTATGAGCAATTTGGAGCAATCAGAAGTACTTCTACACTTTGATTCAAATACTCCAATATCTATTTCTGCTTCCTAAATGAGCAAAAACAGTTTTAACAAGTAGATCTAAACACTTCCTCGATACTTCCTTTCTATAATGTAAGATGCATGAGTTTGATGCGAGTTTTAAGAAAATTAACGATAAAATAATTGTTTTACTTCCTCCGTCCCTTAAAACTTTGTAATTTTTTTTTTGTTCCATTAACTTTATCACTTTTCCTTTTAAGTAAAAATTTGTGATTTCAGTTAATTCTTTCTCCTCTGCACAAACCTCAACCACACATTTTTTACTTTACTAATCTTATGCTGGTCAAACTTGACCAAATTTTAAGGGACCGAGGAGTATAATTCTAACCTCCAAAAAGTAAGAAAAAAAATATATCCACAAAAAGTAAATGACAAAGTGGGAAGACAAAAATTAATGGAATCCAATTTAATAACGTATTCATATTTTTGAGTTTTAAAGATCATTCAAAAAGGGAAATGTATTTTATTAAATGATTATTTTGGAGAAAACTTAGATTTAAGTCATGTTATTTAGGAAGTGTTCTTGATATTATGAAGGAAAGCAGGGTAGATAGAAAACAGAACAAAACAGAATCAGTAAAAGTGGTATCACTAGATCACTTCCCAGATTCGCCAACAAGCAATGTTACTGACGAAAAGAGCGACGATGATTCGTGTCCGGAGGCCACTCAGGATTGTCAACATGCCATCATTGTGGCGGGCTGGCGGCCGCAATCGCTGTAGCTGCAGAGGCCGCCATTGCAGCGGCTAAGGCGGCAACTAAGGTTATCAGATTAGCCGGAAGCTACACCGCCCTGCTAAGTAGGAACGGGCGGCCACTATGGTACAATCACATTGCACGTGATGTCTTGTACGAACTCCTATTTAACATTTTTACATTCTACTCTATGTTGTAAAAACCGGACCGGGAGGCGACATAGATAAGTTGCCAGGTCAAGGGTCAACTCGGACCTGGAGGGTCAACCTGATCAAGACCGGTTAACCCGGTCAACGCTATACATACATAAATATATATATTCTATAAAAATATAGTTGAATTTGTAAAGGAAAAAATATTTTCCTTCCTAATTAAAAAACATTTATTCCCTAAGGAATTGAATACTCCCTCCATCCCAGAATGATGGTCTCATTACCTTTGGGTGCAAATATTAAGAAAGTAGTCTAAAAAGACTATTGTACCCTGGTATTATTCACGGGAAAGTTCGCGAAATAGGACTAAAACAGTTTCGAAATTCCAAAATAGGACTGCCATGTTTTTTATTCCCAAAATAGGACTAATTATTGCCATGTTTAGAAAATATTGCCATGTTTGAAGTCTGGTATTGCCAAAACATGACAGTAATTAGTCTTATTTTGGGAATAAAAATATGGTAGTCCTATTTTTGGAATTTTCAAACTGTTTTAGTCCTATTTTGGGTAATATCTCATTATTCACTCCTGATTTCTTTGTTGAAGTTAGTGTGCATGGGGGGGGGGGGGTTATTTTTTTTACTTAATGCTACAGTATAGTTCAGTTCATACTGAACTGTAGATCCGTTCCATTAAGTGCACAGTCCCTGAAACCTTTTAAACCACAAACACATCAAATACATTTGTGAGGGAAATGGTTTAACTTTTCACCATTTCCCTCCTAAAATTTAACCATTAAAGAGTAGTCCAACCAGTTTACAAAATAGAGGGAAAGTCCAAAAACTAGAGGGAAGCTACAGTACGAAATTTTAAATTACAACCAGATTACACCTACAAATACTTCATTCATTACACACAAAATCTACATTAACTACTTAGCTCTGCACCTTCATCTTCATTAATGCCTACTGATCCAAAGTCCAAATACACCTGCACAATGAAATAGGCTGTCAAATGAGGAAAGAGAGCAAATCAAAGATTATTTTTTGAAAAGAGTAGATGCTGCAGGCCAACTTCAGCGTGAGGAAATAAAAAAAAGTTGCACTACAGTTCAAAGTATCTACACGAGCCATTTCCAGAATTTGTACTATTGTAAAGACTCAGTTGCACAGTGGGAATGTCATCAATGTAAGTCACAAATTAACTGGAAATGTGGGAAGAAAAAGAGTTACAGTGCCACTTCAATCTTTTAAGGACATACCTTTAAGCAAAATGACAAATATCAAGTCTGCTTCTCATGCTTTAGCAATTTCAAGAAGTACTTTTCACAAAATGAAGCAAAGGGGACAAATAAAAACACATACAAGCACCATAAAACATTTCTTGACAGAAGAAAACAAACTAACAATGTGTTTTTTTTTTGCTTGAACCACCTTATCCCATCATCTTTACAAGAAAATCACACTTTCCAAGGATTTGGTGCATACATTCATATCGATGAAAAGTGGTTCAATTTGAGTAAAGTTATGACTACATGGTATGTGCATGAAGGAGAGGAACCCCCAGATAGGCATGCAAAATCAAAGAGATTTATAACTAAGGTAATGTTCTTGTGTGCCGTGGGAAAGCCTATATTTGGGGATGAGGGGGAAGTGATATTTGATGGCAAGATTGAAATTTGGCCATTTGTGGAACAGGTAGCAGCAAACACAAATAGCAAGAACATGCCAAAAAATACATTGATGACTAAACCAATCTTGTCAATCACAAAAAATGTTTACAGGGACACATTGGTAACACAGCTTATTCCAGCAATCAAAGCCAAGTGGCCAACTGAATTAGGAAAGCATGTTATCATCCAACAAGATAATGTTAGGCCACACATTAGCTCAGAAGATGAAGTATTTGTTCATACAGCTACAAAAGATGGTTAGAATATTAATTTTGTCAAGCAACCACCTAACAGTCCAGATATGAATGTGCTCGACTTGGAGTTTTCCCACTCCATTCAATCATTGCAGTACCAAACTTGTAGTAAACCAGTGGATGAGTTGATAGTAAATGTACAAGATGCTTTTACCAACTTATCACCAAAGACACTTAACAATGTTTGGCTAACACTACAGTTTACAATGGTTGAGGTTCTTAAGGTTAAGGGTGGAAATAACTACAAGCTTCCACATATAGGAAAACAAAGGCTTGAAAGACTTGGTAACCTACCTACAGCCATTCAAGTGGACAATAACATTGTGCAGTATGCAATTGCACATGTCAGTGACATGCCTACTACCTCACTTCAGTTATTATGAAGACAGCAGAAGCTTTTTTTGTCACCCAAGCTCTCAGTTAACTCTTTTATCATCATAGAGTTGTCATTGACAAGCTCTCTGATAAGTGAGTTATCTTCATAGAGTATTGGAGTTATGTGTAGTATGCATGTTTTTTTTGTATTTTTGAGTTTTTGGAACTCTGCATCACACATTTATGTAATGAAGCATATATGGACATTGTATGTCATTCACTGTCTCAGACATACATATAAATTTCATCACTAAGCTATCACAGTACACATAAGCATCATTATCATACAAACATATAGCCTCCAACGTGTACATGAACAAATAAAGTCCTCTCAGAGAGTATCATTTGCATCATTGAGTTAATTTGAGGTTACTTGAACCTCAAATTACCCTTAGACATTATAACTTTAATCATTGAGGCATCACCGTACACATAAGCATCATTAGCATACAAGGGTGGCTCTCAATAGAAACATATAACCTCCAACATGTAGTTGAACAAATAAAGTCCTATCATAGAGTATCATTTGAATCATAGATTTAATTTGAGGTTACTTGAACCTCAAATTACCCTCAAAGATTTAAAACTTCATCAATGAGGCATCATAGTACACATAAGCATCATTAACATACAAGGGTGGCTCTCAATACAAATCATATCGCCTCTGACCACATATGCAAACACATTCAAACAACCAAACATGTATAACCCCACAATTTACATCATCGATCAGTTAAGTCAAACGTAAACATCATCATAATCGTATAAATAGAGAAATAAAGAGAGAGCAAGGTATACAAACATAGCTTTCATCCTAGAAGCCATTGTCATGAATATTAGGGTCCAGCACATACATATTCTCGTTTTACACTTCTGACTGCCAAGGAAAGTTATAGTCTCCATATGTGTTTGACCGACAACCTTCAACCTCATGAATCTGAAATCTAACCTTTTTGCCAGATCCGGACTCACCGCTTCGCTTCTCACCCTCGTCAACTTCATATGAACTTTCCATGTGCGTGTCCTCCACAATCGATTAAATCAATGTCTCTGTATGGCGGACGGATTGCAGATTTGGACATACAAATTCCGAAAACACTACATCTACACCGATGGCGGTTTCAACGGGCTCAGCGTTGTGATTCGATGGCATTTGTAGAGTTTCAAGGTGAAAGACGAAAGCGATTCCAGAAGAGAAGACAATGAAGATTAAAAGACAGGGATAGAGAAGGGAGGAGAGAGGAGCGGATAACACAGACAGAGTGGGGGGAGGGGGGGGGGGGGTAAAAGCAGACGTACGAAAAATAAAAAACAAAAGGGCTGGTGAGGGAATTAATTAAGGGTATGTATGGGAACCCACTTTAGATTGTTTACTAAAAATGGAAAGAGGACCATCATTTTGGGACAACCCAAATAAGGAAATACAGAGCCATCATTCTGGGACGGAAGGAGTAATACATAATTATCAATCCTTTTAACTAAACCATGAATGCATTTCAAATTAGAGGAACAATAAAATAAACATAACATTGATTACAAACGCTAGCCGGTTGGGCTCTTCAGGCCGGTTGCGGGTTTTAAGCCGGATTAGCGGTTATTGCCGGTTTCACTATGTTAACGGGTTGGAGTACAACCGGACCGGCTTTAATGTCGGTTCACCGGGTTTCAGGCCGACCCTCACCCGCCCAGTCCGGTCCGGTTCTTTAAACATAGATTCTACTCGGTGTCTGCCCTAATCTGATTTTTTTGAGAAAATTCTTTAAATACCGACTAAAAAAAGTTCAGGATTATTATTATTATTATTATTATTATTATTATTATTAGGGGAAAATGATTAAAATACCCCAAACTTTGAAGGGGTGTGAGATAAACACCCTAAACTTGTATATGTAATTTAAATACCCCAAACTTTATATATGAAGTTATTTTAGCACCATGGTCATGTATTATTTCTTTTCAAAATTATTAATTTTTGGTGTTTATTTCATAATTTGATAATTTTTAGCATTCATAAAGATACAATTAACATTCTAAAATTCCATGGTAAAATAAATAGTATTACCCACTACTATATATAATTCTAATGTATTCAATTTGCTATTTTAAATTATGCATTTAACACCATAAATTTACATTTTTGAAAGAAATCATATATAATCATGGTGTTAAAATAACTTTTTATATAAAGCTTGGGGTATTTAAATTACATATGAAAGTTCAAGGTGTTTATCTCACACTCCTTCAAAGTTTGGGGTATTTTAATTATTTTCCCCTTATTATTATTATCTCATATTGAAAAAAGCATTCATTTACTACTATTTTGAGAATTTATTTACCTTATTATTTTAATAGGATAAATGAATCTTATTTGAAGAATAAAAAAATATTTGATCATATTAAACAACAACAACAACAACATCCAAGCCTTAATCCCAAAAGAATTTGGGGTCGGCTAACATGAATCGATCTATGATATCGATGCCAAAAAGAGAAGGCGGACAAGAAAAGGAAAAAAAATAAAATAAAATGAATAAAATAAAGATACATAAATATAAGATAACAATAACACAACAATATAACCAAGATAAAAGAAAAATAAATAAAAGAGCATAAAAAGCTAGAAGATAAAAATAACATAAGAATATAAAAAGATAAGGAAGATAAACGATAAAAGAAACAAGAGAGGAAAGGTAGACAAGACATCAATCGTCCACATGGATGTGCGCCCTCCACTTTGCTCTCTCCAAAGCCATATTCTCATCCAACCCAAGAAGACGCATATCAGTTCTGATTACTCTAATCCAAGTCTGTTTAGGTCTTCCCCTCCCTCTCTTCTCTGACTCTTCTCCCCACACCTCAAGTCGTCTAACAGGTGCATCACTCGGTCTTCTATGCACATGCCCAAACCACCGCAAACGAGACTCCTGCATCTTATCTTCTATAGGTGCTACTCCCACCTTTTGTCTGATTACCTCATTCCTCAGTCGGTCTTTTCTGGTATGTCCACACATCCAACGCAACATACGCATCTCTGTCACACTCATCTTTTGAATGTGGCATTGCTTCATCGCCCAACACTCTACGCCATACATTAATGTTAGTCTAATTGCTGTACGATAAAATTTACCTTTCAGTTTAGTCGGCATACCTCGATCACATAGAAATCCTGAAGCACTTTTTCATTTCATCCACCCAGCTCTGATTCTATGACATACATCTCCATCTAATTCACCATCCTTCTGAATTATGGATCCCAAGTAACGGAATATATCACACACCGGTATCTCCTTACCATCAAGAGTAATCCCACTGTTGCTACTGCTTCTACCTCCACCGAACTTGCACTCCATATACTCAGTCTTGCTTTGGCTCAATTTGAAACCCTTGCTCTCCAATGTTTGTCGCCATACTTCCAACTTTGCTTTAACACCGGATTGTGTCTCATCAATCAATACAATATCATCGGCAAACATCACGCACCACGGTATATCTTCTTGAATTGACTTCGTAAGTTCATCCATGGCTAAAGCAAATAAGAAAGGACTCAGAGCAGATCCTTGGTGCACTCCAATAGTAATAGGGAATTTTGCGGTCCTCCCTACACTAGTGCGTACACTTGTAGTACAAGCATCATACATATCCATGATGATGCTGATATACTTACGTGATATGCCTTTTCTAGTTAAGGCCCACCAAAGAACTTCTCGAGGTACCCTATCATATGCCTTTTCTAAGTCAATGAACACCAAATGCATATCCTTTGTAGTCTCTATACTTCTCCACAACTTGTCTAAGAAGGTGAATGGCCTCAGTTGTTGAGCGTCCAGGCATAAAACCAAATCGATTCTCCTAAATTTTCACACTTTTACGTAGTCTTTGCTCAACCACTCGCTCCCAAAGTTTCACGGTGTGACTCATAAGCTTAATCCCTCGATAGTTAGCACATTCCTGTACATCACCCTTATTTTTACCTCATCATTCCACCAAGACGTGTCCTTTTTTGGTGGCAGACATCCTTTAGATTCTCCGAATATCTCCTTCGCCACTTTGTTAATGGTGGACTCCATTGATAACCACACATCATCCACATGTGTGTCATTATCAATAGACCAAACATCTTCCTCCAACATTTTATGTGCAAATATTTGATCATATTGTGTAGGGAAAATTGTCATTTACTCCTTGTACTATCACGAAAACGTCAATTGAGTGCTCAGACTTTTGAAAAATTCAATCGAATCTCCAAACTTTATAAAAACGTTTAATTGAATCCAATTGCAGGTTACCCGCCACGCCACCAAGTCACTTACTGACGTGGCACACATGTGATAGCCCGGTCAATATCGACTTTGCTGACATGGCCGCACATGTGGAAGCCCAGTCAGCCATTTGCTGATGATGTAGCTCACACGTAGACCGGCCACTGTGCGCCACATCAGAAAGTGACCTGCTGACATGGCATGTAACTTGCTATTTGTCTCAATTGAACGTTTTTTCAAAGTGAGAATTTGATTGATTTTTTAAAGTGTGAGAACCTAATTGACTTTTTCGTGATAATACAAGGACCAAATTGACAATTTCCCCCCTATTTTTTTAACTATATTTGTGCTTTGCTCTAATACTGACTTTGATCTGAGCAAAAAAGTTAAATGATGTGAACCACATATTATTATTACCAAAATAGGAAATAAGACAATCATTTGGGACGTCCTAAAAGAAAAGTAAGACAATTCTTTCGGGACCCAAGTAGTACTTAACAATTACCTAATTATTGTCTAGTCTAAAGTGATTTGGTTGGATCTGGTATGATCTAATTGTTTAAGCTTGGTTTGAGACTAAATTAGTCTAACTAAATAAACCCTAAGTTTAGATTGGTCCGATTTGGTCAAGCTTGATATGATATGATCTAGTCTGTTTAAGTTTAGTATGGTGTGAGACCGAAACCAGTCCAACTAAAAACATTGTAAGGCTAGCTATGATAGTATGATTTGGTCGAATATGTCTATTCTACTATGAAACTATGCAAATATCTTAAATTAGAGTCTCTTCGATCATAACTTCTTTTACTTTATAACCACTTCATGAATAATTGTGTCAAATTAAAACAAGAGATATATAACTGCTAGAATATACATATGTTTTACTATACAAATCATATTGTTGTTTCATATTCATCCTTGTACATATTGATGCAAAATTACATTATAACCATAAATTCGTTCAACATAATCACCAACGGTCAATTGGCAAACACCCCCCCTATATAATTGATTTGTATTATATTTTCGTAGATATTACTGATGTTTAGTTGGAAAGCGATTACAGATCATTTCCATTGTATATATTCCATGTGTAAATTATTCAAAGTTATTTAATCTATCATAATCCACATGTTTATAGAATCTCACAGTATAGTGTTTATGTCTCCGGGTCCAGTCTATCATAAGTTATAGATGTATTAAACTTTTCGTCACTTAAAACTTTGTTACTTTATACTTTTCAAATCAATAATGAGGAACTTTGCTCAATGGCTTTGACCAATATATTTATATGAAAGTTATAAATTTTAACTTTATGAATGTATTTTTAACAAAGAATAGTATGATATCACTTGTGTATTATAAATAATTTCCAATGAATAATGAAGAAATATTATTGGTCTAAAGTTTACCTTCATTGAGCAAAAAATTCAAAGATGGCAAAATTTTGAAGTATAAATCATTCAAATCCAAGTGAGAATTCATTAAAATCTTTTGTAAATAAGCACATGTGATAACAATCCAAAAAAAGATGTATTGTATGTAGGCAAGGCGGGCGTTTCGGGCATTGAAGGGATTAGTGAGACTACAAGCGTTGGTGAGAGGGCACAACGTGCGAAAACAAGCGCACGTGACATTGCGATGCATGCAATCTCTAGTGCGGGTGCAAGCAAGACAATGAGATCGACGACTACAGATGACCCAACACAAGAAGTTACAGTTCAATGAAAATGATGAGAAGAGGTTGTCATTCATGGAGGAAGAAATGAAAGTTCAAAGCAAAGCAAAGAAGTTAGAAAATTGCAATTATGAATATTATGGGTGCGAAAATGTGGGAGCTGGTGAGAGGAAGAATGGTTACGATGCTCAATTGACAAAGGAAAGATCCTCTACTTATCCTTTTGCCTACAAGGTATATATTATTGAAAATTTTATTTTGATTACCTAAAATGTTCTTTGTCTTGACACGGTATAATCATAATTATTTGAGGATAGCATAATAAGCTAAGGAATAAGAATTCTCTTGCGAAAAGGGAAAAGAATTATTTATAAACGTTTCAAGATAAAAAAATAGTTAAATTCCTCAAGAGATTGGGAGAATATACAGAATTATGGAGTGTATAGTATCTCCATTCCACTTGATTTTATGGACTTTCATTTTCTTTTGTCTAAAAAGCATTTTCATTGTAAAAAAAGTATTGATATATTTCATTTATTTGATATGCATTTTATTTGCTAATTGATTTCAATTCAGCAGCAAAGAAGACAAGAGATTCCCTTGAATTATGGAGAAATGCTTGCTGATGAGAGGCAAGAAAGGGGATGGGATTGGGTGGAGCGATGGATGGCATTCCAGCCCATCACATCACAAGAAGGTTCTTACATGACCCATTCATTGACTGACGATATTTCAGAGAAGAGGATGGAAATGGACTTCACGGACTCATTGCCCAATAGGAATGTGAATTCGGCCCAATTTAGAACCAACCAAAATAAAACAAGCCAATCAACGTCTCGTGGACGTCGACAAGTACAAGCAGGCAATGGTTACAAAAGCAAAGGTGAGAAACACAACCCTCATGAAGGGTTCAAGCCCACCCAAGCCCAATGGAGCAACTTGTCGAAGAAAGGGACATCATATGGAGCTCAA
Source organism: Cuscuta europaea (assembly GCA_945859875.1). Classification (NCBI taxonomy): domain Eukaryota; kingdom Viridiplantae; phylum Streptophyta; class Magnoliopsida; order Solanales; family Convolvulaceae; genus Cuscuta; species Cuscuta europaea. The sequence goes on along the minus strand of CAMAPE010000054.1, from coordinate 3,746,969 downwards.
CTAAGAGCCTAATATCGTTACAACTTAACTTAAAGCACATCGACAGTATCTCAAATTACTTTGATCTAATATATATATATATATGTTCATGTCTTGTCTGATCTGATGTGTTATCAAACTAAAACTAATACAATTAGAATATACGAAGTCCATCAAGAATTGTTTTGTATGTAGTAATTAATAATAACTAAAACTAATACAATTAAAATATATGAAGTCCATCAAAAGGTGAGGGTTCGATTCCGATGAGAACATTCATTAACGTCTAAAATGATAACGCTCTAAAGTGATGCATATTACGATTCACGAATGTCCACATTTATAGTTAAAATAATGCAACCATGAAGTTCGAATTGGTAAAACAAAGATAATTGGTCATTAAAATTGTTTGTGAAATTTAAATTTGAATGCACATATAATAAAAGTGTGTGGCAAAAAGTAAAACAAAGATAATTTAAATAATGACATGAATATGAAATATTTAAATAAATAAATAAAACTGGAACAAGAAAAGAATGTAAGAACACATAAAATGTTAAACGGCTGACTTACACGTAAGTTTAAGTTTGTAAATAATCATTATAGTGGTACATAACTTTCTTGGTAAATGAGTAGAAATCTAGGATACCCGTCAGGGGCGGATCTAGCTATGGGCCAGGGAGGGCCTAGGCTCATGCTAAAAAAAAATAAAAAAATTAGTATGTATATATATGTATTTTAATATATTTAATGTTGTGTAGAAATTGTATAAAAATAATAACACTCAAAAGGTTAACAAAAATGAATAAGGTGAGATGGTGGTAGATCATGTCTATGCTAGACGTAGTATCATGAAGATCCTGAGTTCGATTTCCAGGGACAACATTTTTCATTTTGCAATGGAGAGCATATCTTCAACTCATTGGGTTTGGAGGTGAAAATAAGTCCAATAATTATGGGTTTAAGGTGTTTATGTAATTGATTTTGACAAAAAATCTTATTCTCATAATATTTGTTTTTGTCTTAGAGATTTATGTTGTAACATATGTTATTTTACACATGAAAATAAGTTTTATTAAATATACACTACATTTATTCTTAAGTAAATGCAACTGTCTATTTGTCACATTTGTTGATGCACAACTTTGACCAGTAATATACTCCATATATTATTCGCTATTAGTAAAAAAAATAAAAATAAAAATAAGATTTTGAAAATTTACAATTAGACAAGTTGAACAATATTTTAAAAAAAAGTTATTAATTCATTAAAAAATAAAGTGTAATCAAAATATAATATATGAATAGTGTAAAATTCAACATGTTGCATTTATTTAAGAACGTAAGTAATTATTTAAAGAAATACTATATTTTAACACTTCAATTAAATTTGGCCCCTACTGAACGTCGATGTTAGATCCGCCCTGATACCCGTATCATACATTGTTGGGCCGTATCGAAAATTTATTAAGATTTCCAACTTTCTTTGTAATTATTTGAAAAAACAGATACAATATTCCAAAGGATACACATATCAGTTTTTTTATAAAGAAAACGCACAAAAATTAAATAATAAAAGTATAAAAACTAAAAACTAAAGACGAGGTCTACTTATATCCCACACATTATGTTGACTAATGTTCTTATTCGTTCACACTGGGTTCGCTATTAGAAAGTTGCAGAGTCATATTAACGAAAACATAATTTTCCACCAATTCGGATTTTTTCTCTTTTATATTCATGACTTCAAATTCTTCCAACAACTAAGCATTGTATTAATGAGTTAAGTAAAATACAAAAAGAAGAAATTATCTTTATATACTGCACACTGATTTAGATTGGATATTTGGGTACAGCATTTTGCATTTAAAAATACTCAAATCCTATCATTTTTAGTATTTAGAAAATTAGAAATACACTCCTACACTTTTTAATATTAATAAAAATACTTCTATATCTGTATCACACGTAGTATTTTTGTTTCATCGTATCTCGTCCTCATTTTCGTGTTCCAATTTGTGCTACATGCAGGGATGGAACGGGTCTAGGCCGCCCGGCCCATGAACCAGCCCACCCGCTACTGTGCGGGCCTGAATCGGCCTGGTCTTGGGTAACCGGATCCGGGCCTAGGCCCAGTCCGAGGATTGGGGGGGTTCGGGTACAGGCCTTCAATTTAGTGAACCAGCCAGGCCTAGTGGTGGACTCGGTTCGGGCCGGGCCCGGTTCGGGCCTAGAACCGGCCGGGCCTCGGTTCAAGGAAGGCAGGCCCGGAACCGGCCCGGATAACCCCGGGTCCGGTTCGGTTCGGGTCACCCACCCGGTTCACGGGCCGGACCTATTTAATTTTTTTAAAAATATTATATAATTAGAATAATTCTTATTACAATTACAATATATTATATTCGAATTGAAGTATATTTATTTCAGATAAGAAGTACAATTGAGAATTAGGATGAATTTAAAAAATGTAATACATTTTGTAATAAAAAATCAATCGGACTCTCCGCCTTCGGTTGTTTCCTCCATAAAGTGGCGGGTGGGAGTGATGGTAATTTCTTGAGTTCTTCGTTGGGCCTTCAACCAATCGTGAAAGCAAACTAGTGTCTCAAGAGAGCTCGGGCTCAATCTCGTTCTATAATCGGTTACGACGTTGCCGGCCGCACTGAATTCTTGTTCCACGGCAACGGTTGATATCGGCATTGCTGGTACTTGCTTAGCCATCTTTGATAAAATCGGGAATGTTCTTTCATTTTCCTTCCACCACTTAAGAACGTCAAAGTCATCACCAACTTCATAATCAACATTCAATGTTAGATACAAAGAAAGCTCGTTACCTGATCTTTGTTCAGTAGCGGGAGTTGCTCTACTTTTTTTCAAAAGAGAACCAAAAGCGAATTTTAAAAATGATTTTCCTTTAGATGAAGAAGATGTTCGTTGCATGGGAGGGGGTGCATTACCATATTGTGCATGAAATTCATTATACAATTGATGAAATAAATTATTAACCTCGTTGAATTCTTGTTTAGGGTCGATGAGATTATCATCGAACTCTTGAGTTGGAAAAAAAGAAGCATAATAGTAATCTATACAATTTGCCAAGTAAGGAAGTTTATAACGAGGATCAAGAACAAATGCAATACCATATATATGCGGAATATGTGAATAATATTTTAAAAACTTTTGTTTCATGAAATCACAAAAATAACTAACGTAAGTGGCGTCGGAAAATTCACAAAAAGCGTCGGCGAGATTAACAGCTTCAACAAAAAATTCGTTTGCGGTAGGTTTATAAACATGACTAAAAGTTAGAGTTGCGTTATTAAAATATGCCAAAACATTAACAATTTTTTCACAAGTGTCGATGTCAGTCGGGTTTATAATATAGTTACAAGTTTGTCTTAAAAAAGCTGGAAAATGATCTTTATATCTAACAAGTACTTGAATTAAATTATAAGTACTATTCCAACGAATAGACAAATCTTTAGGAAAAGCACAATAATTCACACGTCTATTCTCAATTGTACTTCTCATTTGAAATAAATATACTTCAATTCGAATATAATATATTGTAATTGTAATAAGAATTATTCTAATTATATAATATTAAAAAAAAATTAAATAGGCCCGGCCAGCCGGGCGGCCCGACCCGTGAACCGGGCGGGTGACCCGAACCGAACCGGACCCAGGGTTATCCGGGCCTGTCCTCCTTGAACCGAGGCCCGGCCGGTTCTAGGCCCGAACCGGGCCCGGCCCGAACCGAGTCCACTCCTAGCGAGGCCTGGTTCGGGCCTTTTTTATTTTATTTTTTATTTTTTTGGGTTTGGGCTGGGTTTAGTTGGGCTGGATTGGGTATTTCCGAGGGGTTTGTGGTGATGAGGGCGTGGGGTGAAATAAATAAGAAATAAAAAAAAATTGAACCGGGGCCATCCCCGCAAGCGCCGCCTACCCGGGCAGGTCCCGGTTGACCCATTCCCAAAAAAAAGCCCAGCCGGGCCCAGGCCCAAACCAGAACCAGGCCGGGTCCATTCATGGCTACATAGACTAAAAACTGTCCTCTCAAGAAACTCTAAAAAAACATGGACAAACGACTGTGTGGGAACTGGGAACCACATCGGTCGACCACAAATACATTGTTATAACATGAATCATACTATTGTTAGTTGTTACTACATAGTACTACGTGTAGCTTATGAAAGACTGAAAGAGATACTTTTTTAATATCACTTGCTTAAATTCCATTAAAACAGCCCTTTAGGATTTTAGGGAATGGAAGAAATTATGAACTTGAGAAATTATGGTGGAAATTGATAGATACGGTGCCAACTAAAAAACAATAAAAACATACGTAGTACTAGTACTACTATTTTCGAAGATAGTCAGGTTTTACCAACTCTCCATTTCCCAAAAGGATAAATTTGAAAATTGCGAACAAGCAACAACTGTTTTACACTCCTTTCTGATGTATAAAACACGAATGGGTTTTAGCGGAAGTACTCTGAAACAACTTGGAATTTTACAGTTATCATACCTGAAAAGTTATACAATCGTACATAAGAATGGACTCGGTTCAGGCCAGGCCCAGTTCGGGCCTTGAACCGGCCAGGCCTCGGCTCAAGGTATGGGAGGCCCAAAACCGGCCCAGGTAACCCCCGGTTCCGGGCCTCAGGTATATTTTTTTTTTGGGCTTTTCCTAGTTAACCCCCAACCCTCCCCTTCACCCTCAAACCAACCCTAACCACCTCAAATGGCCCAAAATACCCAGCCCAACCCAAAAACTCAAAAAAAAAATCAAAAAAATAAAATAAAATTGGCCCGGCCCGGGCACGAACCGGCCAGGCCGGTTCACCTTTTGAAGGGCCCGAGCCTGAACCGAGATCCCACCGGGCCGGGTGGCCCGAACCGGCCAACCAATTGGTTCACCGGGCCGGTCCGGGCCCGCACAGTAGCAGGCCGGTCCGGTTCCGGGCCGGTTGGCACGGCCCGAGTCCACCCCTAATCATACATCATAGCCATTTTCAAAAAAGGATATAAATTCAAAAATTGTCATAATGCCAACAAGTCAACAACAAGCAATGGTTTTAGTCGAAGTACTATGAAAAAGCTTGGAATTTTAATGTTATCATACCTGAAAAGTCATACACTTGTACAGTTATACATTCTTTTCTTTGCAAAAGGAACATCAACAATTTTGGCTTTGCCAAAATAGAGTTGATAATATCTTCATCACTGTGTGTAGTGACTACGATGTAGAGGTTTCCAGCGTACATTTATCACACGCAAAAGTTGAACATATCATAATAACTGTGATAAAAAATGGAGTTGGGAGGAGAGTCCACAACATAAGAACAATATGCTTTTTTCTTGGATGCAAAGTATTTTATAGCATTGACTCGGGAGAATAAGCCTAGCTGTAAACAGGTAAAAATATAAAATAATGCAAAACCAAATTGCCCTAACTGATAACATGTAAACCTCAACCCCTTCAACAAGGGTCAGGAAATGAAATGAATGAGATGCAATCCAACCTGAAAAACAGGATGCAACCAACTATGACAATACAACAGACTGACCCAAAAAAGTGTATTTCATGAGGACATGGAAGAAAACATGGACCTGAAATGCAGACAAAAAAAAACTTGACTTGTACATTGACACCTCCCATTGAGAAATCAGCAACCCTTGTAGCACTTCTTGCAAGAAGTAGTTGACCCCGTAACCCAGCACCACCAACCTGAGTTGTCCATTCAACAATAAGAGCAGCCCCCGCCCCGTTCCCATACCCCTCCCCATACCCCACTCCCCAACCCTGAAACCCCATTTCGTACACCCAATGATGCAAATATTAGTTATTTGACAGACATCCCCCTTCAACTTCAACCCTCCGACGCACACCTGACAGCAATGAATGGACCCCATGACGCTGGTGCATGAGTTAGTGACTCAACTTGATGGAAGACTAGTGGCTCCCTGATGATAAAATGTGCAATGACCTTTGATGACATGTGAATGCATCTTGGAACCCGACTCGACACAACCATATGCAAGCATGCAGGGACTCGACTCCTAATAAGGAAATTTTATGTGTATCAGGAGATGGACATATTATCATCTCAAACTGAAATGGCGCGAGTTATGGCCAATTTGGCCCATTCTGCAGATTCCTTGATCAAATGGTCTTCTGAGGATAAACATTCGTTCAAAAAATCTTTGCTTGACGCAGACTGTTGAATCAAAGAACCGGCATTACTTCCCAGCGTGTCTGCCAGGTCACCAAGCACCCCAATAGCTGTTTTTGTCACTGCATCATCCCTGGGACATTGAACAAAGAAAAATGACACATAAGTTCAAGGATACATTGTGGATAACAGTATCATTGCTTTTGTAAAAACTAGAAGGAATGTATCTGATATGGGCCCTCAACTATACACCATTTGGTATATAATTAGACACAATTTAATACTCGTATGATTGGTTCAAAAGTATTTAATTTGGAACTGAATAATCCACAACAGAAAAAAATATCAGTCATATGAAAATGTCCTGAGTAATTGCATAAGCAATGACCAAACATAGTCCGACAGAAAATTGAGGACATTTATTAAAAGTGTCCTCAAGGAACAAAATAAGATATTGACTATTAAAAATGCATAATTGTATATTACTCACATGTCTTTCTCCATGTAAATACTGTCGAGAAACTGTAGAATATGGGGTGCATAAGGGGAAAGAAGATGGGTCTTGGGAGAATTCTTGAATCCCTGAAGAATCCCAGAGTATGCCTCCAGGATACCATTTCTAAGAAGATTGGTATACTCAATCATCTCCTCATCAGCACCCGATGTGTGTGCAGACAACTCTGCAGCACTCTGTAGCATTGGCATAGCATACATTAAGTACTTCTCAAACTCCACTCCTATAGCCAATGCAATGTCTCCGAAGCATGAAAATATTGGAGGCTTCACAGATCGATTGAGCTGGTTGCTTGACAAATCTTTAAGCAGAAGAGTCATTATACCATCACAAAAAGGCAGTATTTTGTCCTCCAAAGCTCTGCATATATCACCAACAACCCCTACAGTTACAGCACAAACTTGATACTCCTCAAAGTTCTGAAGACCCATTTCCAGGTACTTGTAAAACTCTGTCATGTATTTCACAAAATCAGAGCCCAGTGCATAAGCAAGTGCTCCAATGGCAAGCATGGCTTCTTCATGTACAGTGGCACTTCTGCAAGCAAAAACCCTGAGGAAGAGATTCATTATCTGATCCGCATTCTGTATGAATACAAATTTTGCTTGGTCTCCTGTTCCAAGTTTTTGAATGATGACCTGTAAGCAACCACATAGAAGACCTTGAAGCTCACTTTGTTTCTCTCTTTCATCAGATGAGAGTTTCTGTGCCTCCAGAGTGTTGTGGAGCTCCATCATGATGACTGGTAAAAGTAGAACCACCATGGATGCTGATTCATCAGTAGAGCACCTCACAACTTCGTTCAGTGTCTCATATGCAGCTGTCCTTAACCTAGATTCTCCAGCATCTTCACGGTGGGTAACTGTTAAAAGAGCCTGTACAATCTCTTGGAAGAAAGAGGTCAGGGGAGATGGTGAGTCAACATCTTCATATCCCTGTGCAAGAAAATAGAGAGCGCCACATGCTTTCTCTGCAACATTTGGAGCATCTTTCATGCTATGAAGGAGAACTGTGATTATCTGCTGACAATTTGCAGGGGTAAAAATAGTTGATTCAAGCATTGATCCATGAAGAAACTCAAAAATTCTGCCCAAAGTCCAAGCTGTAGTGTCTTTTACATGACTATTGGGGTCTTTGGTCAGAGCAGTGAGCATGAAGTTTAGAGCAACATTGACAATAGGTGTTAACTTTTCTGGGGAAGGACCTTCCAGGATGGAACCGAATGCATATGTGGCAGCTTCTCTCTGCCTCCAATCAGGTTTTGTAATGTTTTCTTCTATGAATGGCATTACGGGTGGAACAATATCATCACCAACTGTACGGGCAACCAAACCAAGGCATGTTCCTCCAGCCATTGCAAGGTTCCATGCACCTTCATCTTGGTCTTGATCTTCTTCTTGCTTGAGAAGTGTTTCTAAAAGCATGGGTACAAGAGCAGGGAGAGCTTGCTTAATGAAATAAAAACATGAAGTGTCAGAGTCTCCTGAGAATTCACTCCCATATTCTTCTAAAATGTCTATCTCCTCATCACATATTGAACTCCAGAACTCAATGGCTTGAAGAGCTACAGGCTCCTCATCCTCCCTTACAGCCTTGGCTGTTATGTTGAAGATGTCTTGGATGTATGGGGCTAACTTCTCATAGTATGTTGATGAAATAGACACCAAACACTCAAAAGCAGCCTGTCGAATTTTCAAATCAGGAGAGAGAGTAGCCTCACAAACAACTCTCATGATAAAATCACGCTCCATATCATTGTTAAAATTTGCCTGAGCGAAGCCCAGAGCATTATACAAAGCTCTAGTGGCAACAAGCCTAATATCATTGCCTTCAGTTGCATTCATACCCTGAACCACAGCTGTAAGTATTTTATTCACTTGATCTTGGTCGACAACATCAGGAGAAACTTCCTCACACAAATACCCCAGAGTTTCCAGAGTGGCTTGCTTTACATGAGCGGAAACTTGGTGAATGTTCGACAACAATGATCCTATAAGCTCAGGCCATTGCTTGTGTGGCAACTCAATGCCGGCAACCTTTGCAATCACTTGGGAAGCAGTTGAACGAGCATCCAAGACAGGAGAAGAAAGGGTCTGTAACAAGCATGCCTTGATCTGAGCCTTCATAGACCCATCCAGTGATAGCCACCTTTGCATAAGCTCATACTTCCTATGTTGTTCCTTTGCATCCAAAGCATTTTTAAGTATCAGCCCAGCTAATTTACGGCTGTCAACTGGCTTATCTTCACTTGCAAGCTCACCGGATAGAGATATAAGAAAAGCAGGAAGGTTTTGTTCCTGAAATTGTTTTAGAGTCTCTTCTGCGTGATTCCGAACAGTTGAATCGTGTGATTGGGCATTGAGAAGAACTTGAGTGACTTCCATTGTGATATGATGTACCTCTGAACATGTAACACAATGCATTTAGATCCATAGCATATTATGAAAAGTACTGCTTCACTTGATACATCTATTTATATTTGAAATAGGGTTTCTCTAATTACAGCATGGCATAACAAATATTACATCTTTAAGATACCAGAGAACCACATATATGGGAAGTCTATCCTCCAATATCATTCCCAAGATCAGATAAAAGACTCAAACATACAGAGCCAAAAAAATCATGACTTTCCATGTTAAACATAAGCAGTATACTAGATACAGGACAACATACTAGGAAGGTTTTCGTAGCAAAACATAATAACACATAACAAAATTCAAATCTTCTATGATTTTACAGATCCATATATATGGTAAGTCTATCCTTCAACATAGGCTCATATATGCAGAGCCCAATCAGTCTCTAGAGTTCGCACATTTAACACGAACAATATACTAGTTGCAGAATCACAGGGCATATAACACAAAAGAACAAAACCCATTGGAACGAGCACAGAAAAAATCAAATTCGTGACATTCTATACTAGTACCAAACCAACTAAGCTTGAAGGAGTTCAACTTGTATAAGCTGCACTAAAACTACCTCGAGTAAAATCAAATCTGTTCCCCCGACCACACGCGCAGTCTCTATAGTCCAACTACAAATTCAGGAAGATGTTTGATATTTAAGTGATAGATCAGCGTTCGTTAACTTCAAGTAAATCGTAGCGATAAAAATGGCAGATACGTATAGATCAAGGGATGGGTAAAAAATTGCATTCCAACAAACTCGATTTCACTATGCATTTCGTATATACACAATCAATCCGAGTACGAACAGAAGTGAAATACCTGAAGCCGAGATGACTGCCGGCGAGAGCGCAAGTGGACAGCACGCTTTCAGATCGAGCACAGCAAAAGCGGCGCCTCCTGAAACCCTAACAGTGTGAAAATGGGGAGAGAGAGGGACGCGGATGCACTGCTGGAACTGAATTATGCAAATCTAAAGGGTACAATTATTTATTATCCTGAAAACATTTTTATTGTGACAATTATCTCTGGCTAACCGTGGCCAGCTTCCTTCAAAATCAGGATCGTTCATCTTTGTTGAGTAGGTCCATATACTCTGAATTCTAGCCATACACGGATGCACAGGATGTTTTTTAATCTTTGTTGGCCAGCTTGTGAAGCTTGATTTTGTCTAACTTTTCTTTTTTTATTATCCTAAAAAACTTTGTAGTTATGGGGGTGTTTTGAAATGTGATGGAGTATATGGGTCTGAGCCCCAGGACCCACATACTCAGAAGAACAGAAAGCACAAGACCCTGAGTGGTGCCCTCGTCGGTCAAGGGACCCCCGTCGGCCGGAAAGGTACCAACTCAGAATATGGTCCTGAAGCCAAGGAACCCGGGTGCCCTCGTCGGCCACGCCCTCGTCGGCCGTGCCCTCGTCGGCCACGCCCTCGTCGGCCACGAGGACCTCACAGAACCGGATTTTACACTTACTCATCTGTACAGCCCATTAGTGGCTTTGTATTCGGCCCAGTAGCGGTCCAGTTGTAAATGGGTCTCCCAAGCCCAAGGCTTGGGAGCCCAGTCCGTATTTTCCCTATAAATACTTCCTCTGGAGGTAGTTATCAGGGTTACAAAATCATTCTATTGAAGCATATTATTGCACTTCTCTCTCTAGCTCTCACTTCTCTCTAGATATACTCTATCAAAATGATTCTGCTTCTGCTTCTTTTTTAAAAGCAGAAGCAGAATCAGAACCAGTTTTCAGAAACTGGTCACCCCCAACTTTTAAAAAAACTGATTCTATGAGTAAATTAGAGCACCAGAATCACTTCTGCGCTTTCCCTTTAAATCAATTATTTTTTGGTTTCTGTTATTTCTCTCTCCTCTGCACAAATCTTAACCACACAGTTTTTACTATTCTTATTTCTCACATACTTTGTACTTGACAAAGTTCACCGGGGGCGGAGGTAGTATAAATGGAAATATTTTCATTTTTCAAATGCCTAGCCAATTGCCAAATGACATAGTATAAATATATGGGAGAGGCGTAACCAAGAGTAAGAGTTGAGTTGGGCCGATATAAAGAAATTTTACAGATAAATTTTTATACATAAATTTTTACATTAAGAAAATAAGCAATTTTAAAATTTTGGTTGGGTCGGGGCCCGGTTGGCCACCCCTCCACCTCCACCCGTGGGAGGATGACCTATGCACATATTTCAGTTTGGGAAGAGAAAGTTAGATAACAGATACAACACCTAATAAACACAAAGATGTACTCAATTTACAAATCATTTGATATGAGGGACAGTAGTACATGCATGGTTAGAAATCATAAGTCTTATTCCATATTTAACGTCCCTTTAGTTGTTTTATACATCTTGTTAACTCTTGTTAACTCTAAAGTAAGCTAGGAATTCCTTCCAAAAACAAAGTAAGCTGGGAATTTACCCTAGCACTATGAGTTTATGACATCGACTTTGTCGGGAATGTATATACTGGTCGGAGCACATATATGATTAGATCTGTTAGCAGACGGACCCAATTCTAAAGAGGCCCACGAGTCAGCCCGTGACAAGGAAAAACCCAATGACCGCTGATTATCCACCACAGCCTTGAGTGCACGCCTAAGCGAAGTGAGATCTTTCTCCCTGTCGCCGCCGCCTTGATCGCTGTACCAGCGGACCACCACGTCCACCTTCGTCCTCCCTCCGACCGTCGCCATCTCCGCCTTGACAACCCTCCCGTTGACCGAGTGAACCGCCTCACTCAATTCCCGGTTCAACCCCGGTCTATCTTCGCAACAGATCATTGCATTCACAGCTAACCCCGACCCTCCTCCTCTTCCTCCTCCGATGCACGGAACGACCGCCACCTCATCATTCTCTCCCGGAAAGAATAAAGGGGTCGCTCCGCTGTCATGCTGTCGCGCCAGCTCAGCCGCCACCGTGGCCCTAAGCTTCCTAAGCTGTTGAACGGCCTCCGTTAGCACTCTTGGTTTATCCTTCTACATGCACACACATGCAAATGCAAATACCTCATCAGTAATTTTCTCATAATACGATAGTATATTTAAGATGCTTAAAAATTACTTTAACAAAGAATGAAGAGAAAAGTATATACACACTACATATATATACTTACTTTAGGGAGATGGGGAAAGATTTTGCGGAGGGCAGAGAGGTGAGAATTGATTCTTTGTCTGCGTTCACTTTCAGCCTTGGCATGTCTATTAGCTGCTTCTTTTGACTTTCTCTTTGATAAAGAATCAGTTTGATCACCATATTGTTTCTCAATACCTATGGCTTGCACCATTGTGTTATACATTTTCCTTGATCACACTATTGTTATTTTTGCCTAGCTTTGCGTGTATAATTTGGGCATTGTTACCTGGTTAAGAAAAAATGAGGTTTGTTGTTGATTGATCGATACAAACACACATTTATTTATGCATTGTAATTATGAACTGATCGAGTAAGGCTCAAGGCCTAGGAGAAGTAATAATTAGAAAATAAAGTGTAATGAATGTTGAATATTTGATTCTGTTGGAGTTAAAGCAAGAATGAATGAGGAAGATATTGAGGAGGATTTTTATTTTTATTTTTATGTAATATGAGTTTTTGGAATGTAATGAGTTTCTCTAAATTATAAAATACGTAGTAGTTCTCAAACCAATAGTCACATACCCATTAAATATTACCGGTCAACAGACTCATGCAATCCACAAAAATAATATTCTTGCTATATTTTTTGTGCTCAGGAAAAAAAATATGTAAAAATTTCACTCTTACAAGGATTATTAGCTTCTTTTATCCTAAACTTTTATCAAACTTCATCTTTTCCATCAATTATGCTTTTCTTTTTTCTTTTTTTCAGAATTGCATATTTTTACCAATACCAATAACATATAAGCAATGTAAGGTTGTAAACATAAAACTAGAAAGAAGTGAAAAAATGTAAAATATAAATATGTTATTCTTATTAAGTTTTGCTAATTCATTCATTGAAAGTGTAATTGTGAGAACAGTTAAAGTTCGAGTCTTTTTTAAAATAAAAGTGAAAGAATGAGATTGATTTGTGAATTTGATGATACTTGAGGATACATTTAGCTAATAATATCTTTCATAATATATAAGTATAGAAGTATGGAACCATGTGAATGTATTTTCTTATACGTAGTATATGCTAATTCCATTTTCTCCTTATTATTTGCAGTTCTGCATCATCGTCGGCGTTAGAGAACTTAGAGTAATCAATATAAAGCAGACTTTTAACTTATACTCTGTATGAATTTTCATTATGATATCTATGGTATAATAAGACTGTTTAGCATCTGCAATTTTCAAATTCCCATTCATAAATTTGGTTTGGGTACATCAATCCCAAGGCTCAATTGCATGCTCTTTTCTTCATACTCAAAACTAACTTAAATTCCAGAGCACTCTTGCACTAAAAGCTTAATAGAGAATACTACTCCGTAATAGGATTTGGAATGAGCAAAATCTATCTCGTCCGGTTAGATTTGTAGTTATAATCTATTCTATCACATTATGTATGCATCAGGTAATCCACTAATCCCATATTCCTCAATAGATTAAAGATCAATCACAATTCACAGCTCATCATGGTAAAGATAATCATCGTCCTTCTCGTTGGCAAAGATAGTGTCATAGAACAAGATCTCATGACGCAAAACCTCTTCTAATGTCAGCTTTCCATCCTTGTTATCATCGGCCTATAAGTTGTGCACATACATTTTAGCAATTTAGCATTCATACAAGAAGGCATGTGACTATTATAAAATGAGGATTTTCTTAAAATCCTACTCATATAAAAGTTATGGAAAAAATGTGACTACTGTTACTATACAATGATTGTCACTCCGGTGTAAACGTAAACATAATCATAGTCATTAAAAGTTACTAATATGACCATTGCGTATAAAAGCCACTTTATCCATTATCTTTATTTTAATCATATATTAATCATTATTTCAACATAAAACTTAATGAAGTACTTTGACCAAGAAAGGATAGCAAGGTGTGTGACAAAATTTGGAAGTATGTAGCAATGAGTTTCCTTCAAGGCTCCGCGAGTTGGGCAACTGCTAGAGAAATGCCTGTTTTTGGTGGATTGCATATGGGCCTGTTATTCTGTCGAGCCGATTGGAGTTTTTTGAAGATTTTGGTATTTTGGGTATGCTGGGCTTTGCCCAGTTTAATTAGCTATTGAGGAATATTTATGTTGATGTGTGGGTCAGGGCCTCTCCCATGCCACTTTGGGGGATTGATGCTAGGTATTTGGGTCTAATTAGTTTAGACTAGATATTAGCTTATCGACTTTTATGGATATTTTTATACACATTGTAAATGTTATTTTTGGACGTATATAATACTATTTACATTTCATCCAAAAAATGAAACTGATTTAGCAAATTTCTAATACTATGATGATATCTTAGCCAGTTAGCTATCCTGAATGGAATAAAAATATTGTGACCGTGCAAGAAATGTGATGACTGATGAGGATGGGCTAGTGTTGGTTTAGTCTTTAGTGTGAGAGGCTAACCTCACGAATTAGATAGGTAGTGTAGTATTTTGCATATGAGAGCTCTCCGGGGCACAAATACTCAAATATTGGCCTTAACTCTTCCACTTCCAAGAACCTGCACATAGAAAATTTACATGAGCAAATGATCACAATGATAGTATACAACCGTTAGGCTATGGAATCAAATTGAACATAACATAAGTGATTTACTTGTCCTTGTTGATGTCAAGTTTTGAAAATGTATCTAGAAGTGATGGCACGCTTTTGCCGTTCATTTCATATTTCAGGTAAGTCTTGTAGGTTGGATAAATTCCTCCCTCAAATTCAAGCAAAGAAAGCTTATGATCCTTGTTGACATCTGCCTGCCTGCTTTTGTATAAATCATGGTTCACTAACGTTTTCTCTTGGGAAAATCAAAAGTTAAAGATGAACAAAATACATTAGAAAAAGGACCTTATCTTCTCCGTCAGTAACCATCTCCTGATATTTTGGTTTTTGCTATCTTCCGGGTCCAGAAAGCTGCAAAACAATTGATTTGTAGAGTAAGCAAGTCAATTATGAGCTGATTACAAAATTAAAATCATCCTCACGGAGAAAGAAGAGGGCCTTCTTGGCTTCTTACTCTCTAAATTCATAAAGGTTGAGAGTTCCATTCCTATCGGCGTCAGCATTTCTGAACTGTATCATCCACCATCCAGCTTCTCCATGTCCAGTCTCGTTTCGCTCTATTCAAATGCCTTTCCGTCAGAAAACTAACCAAACTAATCAAAGTCTCCAATTTTTCAATTTCTGAAAAATGAAAATAAAAACGCTTACCAATTTCTTCATTGGTAAAATGAGGGAGATACTCCGAGAACGAAATGCAGCGATCTCCATCCTTATCACGAAACCCTAATTCTCGCCGCGCCCTGTAATTCAGCCTGTCAATGGCCTGTTGGGTGTTCCAGGATTGGAGCTCATTACGATCCACAAATCCATCGCGAGGTGACATATCCACCATCGGAAACAACACCATCAACCTCAGGGCAGTATTCAGCCTCCCTTTATTATCATAGTAACGATCATCGTCTTCTGATTTCTCCGATTTGGCAACAATGGGGTCGAAAACAGGGGAATATGTCGTGCCTAGACGGCGGCTCAGCCCTTGAGGACTGAGATCATTCTCAAATGTTTTTTGATTTTGTGAGCGGAGGAATAGGACGACGACGAAGGCGGTGGCAGCGCAAACCACCACCTTCGTCGGTTTTCCGGCCATAGCATACCACCGACTAATTTTTTTCTCATCTATTCCTTAAAACACTGTTATTATTGGCGGTTAGCATTTAAAGGTCAGAGTGGATTTTTGGCGCGGACAACGGTTTGTGGTTGTGAGGAATCCCATTGTCTTCCATTACTTTATATTTACTTTATAAAGAAAATATAAAATATTTTCTTTATATTTTCTAGTATGTTTAGTCTCCAAATAAGGAGCTAAATTCTTCCATCTTAGTTTTACTACATTGAAGCTTATGATTTGTAAGTTATGAGTTATAATATTTAATCATCTTTCTTGAATATTAATTACAATCCTATTTTTTATCCATATTAATATTTGGGCATTACTTAAAGGATCAACTAGTTTTGTTTCATATATTAATTATTGCTAGAAATCGATCGACAAATACGCTTGTTAATCGTTCAGTCCTTTCACGGTAGTAAACATGGATTTTTAATGCACGCGTCTCATGGTTAATAATATAAGAAAATTAATTATATTGATTAAACCAATAAACCGCTTGTGTTGAGGTTATCAATCTTAATCGATTTCATCTTAAGTTTTATTGCTATTATCACATCAATATACGACACATGTTTTATATTGTCTTGATAGTAAGTTTTTATTAATACATGCGTCTCGTTATTAATAACTAACCTCGATGAATTAGAGATACTCCATGATTGAGTATTCGAGAGCAAGATAGTTAAAGATATAGTCGGGATCGACGAATATTTCATTAAGTGGAAATAAGCAAAACCAAGTCTCAATCTCTATTTTATTAAACCACATAAGCCGTTCAATTTAGTGTTAAAATTAATTATATCAAATCAATCTTAAAACCCACTTTGTTACTAATTCATTAAAATAGAAATATTTTTTCCCTGCGGATACGAACCTTACTACGTTATATTACAGTATTAATGCGGGTGTTGTATTTATTTTGAGACGCACAACGACTATAGTGTCAACCAATGTCGCTACAGTGTTGTGAAGTCAAATTATTTTCTTAATATATGTGAAGTCAAACTAGGATATTGATTTAGAGATAGGGATAGTATTAAATTGCAACTATCACCCAAATACTACCAAATATGGGTATACAAACTTAATAGAACAAATGAAAAATGTAAAATGAAACTAATTTCTAATAGGAACATTCTGTTAGAGAGATTGGTATTTGAGTGAGAAATGTTCTTTTAGAGAGACTGGTATTTGAAATTTTAGACCAAAGAGCTACAGCTTCACATATAAACTGTAAATATACTTCTTTTGGTAAAATTTTGTGCAGTTTGTTTGTATTAGAGACTGATACTTTTTTTTGTTTGATACTATATTTTCACCCGCGCGATGCGCGGTACATAAATTAAATAATAATATTAAGCAATAATAGTTAATGTCTAAATGACATGACAGAGTATATATGTAATACACAAAAACAATTGTAATTAAGATAAAAATATATACGACTCGTAATTGGTATGAATATTGTTTTGGGAGAGTAAGGAATAGAAACATTATAATAGGAAATCCATACTCTACACGTTTCTAAATACTTCTTTGTAGACAACATTGGTAGTACGGTCTAGTTTTTCTCCATTTTCACCGCATATGAGTATCTTCAAACCCTTGTGATTTGTCACTCTCGATGCTGCAACATATAGTTGACCATGTGTAAAGACAGGTTTTTTCGATATAAGGCCAACATGCGTCAACGATTGACCTTGACTTTTATTTATTTTTATCGCATAAGAGGTCATCACAGGAAATTGTCTTCTTTGAAATTTGAAGGGTATTCTTAAGTCTGATGGAGTCAAACTTAACCTTGGAATGATAACTTCAAGTCCTGCGTATTTCCCCCCTAGAATTTTTGCTCCAAGAATGTGATTTCCAAGCCATGTAATAATCAACCTTGTTCCATTACAAAGGCCCATAGAAGGATCAATATTCTTGAGAAGCATTACTGGAGTACCCACTTTAAGGATTAACTTGTAGTTCGGAACTCCTGATGCACTGATTTTATTGAGGAATTCAGGAGTGTGCAAGTGAGCCAAGAAATCAGAATTTGAGTTTGACTTGCAGATGCTATCAGAACTCAAATATGTCCTAGACTCTTCTTGAACATTGAGAGATGTCATGTATTCATTGATTTGATCCACAACAGCAAGAGTTGGAGCTAGAATTGCACGCTCTAGTAAGTAGGACGAATCATTGGCAATATTCTGAAAATTAGGATATGTGCTTTCCACAATAGTGGCAATTGGATCCTCTCCACACTCTAATAGAATGTCACTTGGAATTCTGACATCAGCAAATCCATCATTGACTTCGCCCGCAATACCATCTCCTAGATCTGCAATCCACTTGGCGAACTCCACCAAATCTTCATATTCACGATCGTTACTAAGTGATTGGAGCCTCATGTTCTTCGTCAAACGCAACACAATGCACTCATGCCAAATATATGAAGAATTAATTGTGGCATTCACTATGTCTTGTCTGGTACCCTTTATAATGACGGGTAGAATTTGCCTAAAGTCTCCCCCGAACACCACTCTTTTCCCTCCAAATGATTTATCTCTGTTATATGAATTTGTAAATTTGAGGATGTCTCTCAAACTCCTGTCCAACGCTTCAAAACAATACTTGTGCATCATTGGTGCCTCATCCCATATAATGAGTTCGCACCGAATTATCAACTGTGTTAATGGACTCCTTTGTTTGATATTGCATGTGGAGTTCTCCGTCGGATTGATTGGTATCACAAACCGTGAATGAGCAGTCCTCCCACCGGGTAACAGTAAAGCTGCAATGCCACTGGATGCAACATTTAGAACAATTTATCCCTTTGACCTCAACGCAGCAGACAATGTTTTCCAAACAAAGGTTTTTCCTGTACCTCCATAACCATATACAAAGAAAACCCCGCCTTTGTTTTCATGAATTGATTCCATAATCTTTATGTGCACATGACGTTGTTGATCATTTAGACTATCAATGCATTTGTCATGCTCTTGACGTAACGCTGCACGATCATATTGCAATTCGTCAAATATAAGCCTATTCTGAGTCATAGATGATTGACTCATGTCAGGGAATGACATTGATGGATAGTTCTTTAAGCTCCTGCCATTCCTTTTCAACATTAGCTCTATTTCAATCAGTGCATAATTTTTAATCTCAGCCTCTGTCAACGTTAAATCTAAAACAAAGAATTCAAAAACACCATTAGCATAACAAAGATATGTATATTATTATTTAAAAGATTAAATATCATGAAAAGCGTAGTAGTATTTGTTTGTACCGGGATGGAGTAAAACTGTTCTCTGTCTGTGTAAAATGTCATCTGACATGAATGACCAACATTTTCCCCAAACGTACTCTGGTCTACTCATCGTATCTGCGATCAATAATATGACAAACAACTTTCTGGGCACCCATGATGAAACCCAAAAACTTCCCTCTGAAATTCCTTCAACATATTCTTTGTCATCATCTAACAATCCCATTGCGTAACATGCATCACGATATGTCTCATAACAAATCCTATCCACAGTTCTTAGATCATCGTAAGATATAGACCCACGCTTCAAATTTAGGACACAACGTAAATAATAAGATTCTCCTGAACCTGGAGGGACATAAGTTAGTCGACCTATAGCAAAACCCTTTTTCCGAGGTACAAATTCTCTTGTTGCAGCCTTCCAAACAAACTTTTGAGGAAATTCAGCATAAGTTAAATCCGCTGCCTCATTTGGGTACTGCTGATTCGCCCTCATCCATGCCAAAAACATACCCTCCTTTACAGATTCACGTAACACAACATCAGTTACCGAAGCATTATCTTCAAAGTAAACATATTGCTCGTCTCGAAAGTGAAAGCTCAATCGTTCAACGGATGGATTCTTATACCGAATCTCGAACCCGAGTATTCTCCACATTGCTTCACATGGAGAAATATACCTACAATCATAGTAGAGTTTTATTTCATCCACGGGTTTCTGATTTTCGTCTGCATTTGACGTTTCATAAAATCCGGTTGTCACACGATCATGTCCTTTGTTGACGTATTTGAACAAATATTTGATTGACCGGTCCTGATTACACCACTCAACAATGAGTCCCGTACTTCAAGAGTAAATACCTGTTATGGGGAACAACATATCTGTTGTCAAGTTGTGTTACACCTTTCACAACACTTCTTCCATCATTGCGCCTTCTATACCTTGGATAACCTTCATCGTCAATGGTTGTCTGTTCATTGAAATTCTTTGGGAAGTGCTTTGAACACTTAGATTGTACCATGCATGGAGCACTTTTTGCTTCATTTCCACATGGCCCATGCATCATATGTGTGCGTACTGCATTGAAATATTCAGGATCATTTGACTCATCAGGTATTTCTGCAGAAATGATGCCATCAATGTCCGCCGGAGTGGGAAACTTGTCTGCACTTCCCATGAATAACAAAATATGAGTGTGGGGAAGGCCACGCTTTTGAAATTCCACCGTGTATATCACTGCACATAAAAATATACACGCATCACTATAAATTTACTATACTGTATATGACATTGAATTAAATAGGATAATGTTGTGATCTATGATATACCTGCTCTGACTTCGCCAAATATCTTATTTTGACGTAGATCTTTAATCAATCCATCCAACTTCATCTTGAAAACTCGACATACTATATCTGGTCTGTCTTCACGACTCAAGTTTCTCTCTTTGAGAAATCTTACAATTTTTGGCCACTTTGGATTGCATGTGAACGTCAAGAAAAGATCTGGATACCCAGCCCAACGACATATTGCCATTGAATCTTGGTAATTTTGAACCATGTAACGTGCTCCTCCAACAAATGTAGGTGGTAAGACAACTCTCTTTCCTTGGGTAGAAGCATCTCTCTCGCCATTAAGCAAAGCATCCGAAAGCCCTTAGTACATTTCACACCGCAATTGTTTTTGATGTGTTCTGATGTACATTAGTCTTGAAGACTCAACCATTGTATATCCATCAACGACAAATTGTTGGAACAACCTTCTACTTTGGAGGATGAAAGTGCATTACGTGGTCCGCTCATGCAGTCTATATGCCAAAAATTCCCTAATGCTAACACTTCGATGACCCTTTGTAGAATAACTATTACCATCACAAAAGTTAATATCCTCCCTATAACCATCTTCACCAAAGGGAAACAGAAGTGGATATTGCAACCCCAAATATGCAGGATTCAATTCATTTATACGCTTCAAAAGCCCTCCCTGTGTTTCAACCATTATATCTCTTTCACCAAGTGATTCATCAAAATCTCCCACAACCAAAGCTGCTACCTCTGAAACCGTAGGTAGATTATAAGTTATGGCATCTTTGTTTCTTCTACCTATCAACTTCAAACTCACTTTTGCCTCGCCACCTTGAAGAATCTTGTCTCTAACCATCCTAAATGACTTCACCAAAACATTATGTTCATCAAGCATTCCTCTTAAAGTGGACACGATTTCTTCGTGCAAATTGTTCTTTTTGGTATCGTCTCTCACAGTTATGCTGGTTGTCCAAGAGACGCACATTTGGGCATTGGTCTACATTATTGATATTCGTTGTCCTCACGCTCGAAGAACGATTAAATGGCAAATGCAATACTGTAGAAGTAAATACAAATAGTACATAATCAACATCATATAATGTTTATGGGCTAATATAAATAGTAAAAAGTAAGAATTACCATTCGTTCTATCAACAAAAGCATATGATGATCCACTGTGATGGTGCAAGGAACGTTTGTGAACATTACAGTCAACATTTTCTGTCCACAAAGTCAATTAAATATAAACATGCCCTCGATTACATGATTCCAATACAATAAACTATTTCTATTACATGATTCCAATACAATAAACAATTTCTATTACATGATTCCAATACAATAGACTATTTGTATGCCCTCAATTACTATTATTATTTTTAGGAACTGATTTTATGTTTGGAGTAACAATTTTGAATCTTGTTTAAACAATATAAGCAAAACTTTTATTCACAAATCTTACTTTGGTAAGGGTCATTATACAAATTATATTTTTAATCATTAAACAATAACTTGAAGCCATTATGATTCCAGTACAATAAACTATTTCTATTACCTTATTCTAGTGCAATTATGACTCACTTGATTTTAAATATTATTTATTATCAACGAATAAATTAAATATTATGGCAAAAAAAAATATTAAATAGTATCAACGAATTGCTTTTAAAAATTAAATTTAAAATTCAACTACATCACTAAAAAAATAAAAACCTCAAATAAGAATATAATAGTTATAACATCGCACCTTCGACTTGATGTGATTGTGATGGAAGTTCATCTTTTATATGCGTTGATACTTCCTTACACATATGCTGGTAGTCGCGAAGACACACATTTGAGCATTGCCCTTTATTAATGATATTCGTTGTCCTCACACTCGAAGAACGATTAAATGGCAAAAGCGAGACTGTAGAAGTAAATACAAATAGTAACGAATGAATATCGTAAAATATGTATTGACATTATATTTGACATTATATAAAAGCTAATACAAATAGTAAGAAGTAAGAAGTACCATTTGTTCTATCAATGAGAACATTTGATGATCCATTGTGATGGTACAACGAACGTTTGTGAACATTGTGGTCAACATTTTCTGTCCACAAAGGCAATTAAATACAAATATGCCATCAATTACATGATTCCAATACAATAAACTATATCTATTACATGATTCCAATACAATAGATTATTTCTATATGCCCTAAATTTTTATGCTTAAAGGCAATTAAATACAAACATGCCCTCAATTACTATTATTATTTTTTGGAAACGTGAATCACTTGCTCTTTAAATTTGAATCTTGTTTTATTAGAAACTTTAGCAACTCTTGTTCTATTAGGAGTAATAATTTTGAATCTTATTCTAAAAAAATAAAAGAAAACATTTTATTCAAAAATCTTACTCTCTTAAGGGTCATTATTATATGATTTTTTTGATTATTTTTGTATCGTTACCATTATACATAATACTATCCTCCGTTCCGTTTTAATCGCAACATGTTGAATTTTACACTATTCACATGTTCAACTTTGACTACATTTTACGCTATTATTTTATGAAAATTATTTAAAAAAAAATATTGTTCAATTCATCTCATTACAAATTTTCAAAATATGATTTTTAATATTTTTTTTACTAATACGGTCAAAGAATGGATGGAGTACAATTTATATTTTTTTAATCATTAAAAATAACTTAAGAATTTTAGCTATGAAATATTTTTATGGCCCAATTAAATCTGATCAAACCATTGAATATTGAATA
The DNA here is from genome assembly GCA_945859875.1 of Cuscuta europaea. Taxonomy (NCBI): domain Eukaryota; kingdom Viridiplantae; phylum Streptophyta; class Magnoliopsida; order Solanales; family Convolvulaceae; genus Cuscuta; species Cuscuta europaea. Next base: position 3,723,743 of record CAMAPE010000054.1, on the reverse strand, counting down.
TGTACAAAAGTATGTAACATCCATTTAATTTCAGACCCAAATTCCTGAAATTTTCAGACCCATAAAACCTTTCAGCCAGCCCTAAACCTACCCGGCCCAATTAAACGTACCCAGCCCAACCCGTTAGATTTAACCTACCCAGACAAATCCTAACCAACCCTAAATATAAATACCCCATTACCTGCGTTCCACCCCATTATCCAGCATCCACCTATTATCCTTCAGACCCTTCTACGCCTCAACCTCCCTCTGCAATAGACACCTACCCTCTTCAATGCGACATTCATCCTCCCCTCTAAAACTCCCCCTCTAAACGCCATCATCCATATCCTTCTCAGTTCTCACTTCTCTGTACGTCGACATTCAATCCGAATGATGGATGGCATGTGTTTCCATGTGATACAATCCGAACGATTGTTGTCCATTCCGATTGAGTTGTCGGTATATTTCTGAATTTCTTTGATTCTAACATACTGGTTCATTATATATTCGATTTTTTGTATTTTGGTTTTGTATATAAAAAATCTTTAAAACATTCAATTCATTGGTGTTTCCACACTGCTTTTTCAAATTTAGTCTGATAATTTTTTAAAAAACTTCCACTGCACGTAGAACCTGTAACAGATCTTTGTAGATCCATGGATATGTGGTTGGTGCATGTCTGAATCTCCGAGAGCTAACATTGTTTGGGATTTAGATCTGTATAGATCCATGACTCTGTGGTTCGTACACATTTATACATAAGTTTTTCGTTTTGATTTTGTCGTGACTAAGGGGTATACTGAGATTTCTTCGCAGTGAAATATTCGGTCACCCTGTATCACGAAATGGTACTACGTATGGGTCTATATTTATAAATTTTTTCGTTCTTACATGTTTGAAAATAAGATATGTAGCATTTGTTGCTTTTAGATCTGTCTAGATCTATGCATTTGTAATGCGTACATGTCTTTACAACATTAGTTTATACAATCTGATATTGGGCCTATTTAATATCGTGGGCACGAACATTTTTAGAAGGCATATACCATTTGTTTCATGAGATCTGTAGATCCATGAAGTTGTGATGCGTACATGTCTTAAACTATATTCTGTCAACATATTCTGCTTACGTCTTAAATTGATATGCATAACCAAGTCTCATTAAGTGGAAATAAGCAAAACCAAGTCTCAATCTCTATTTTATTAAACCACATAAGCCGTTCAACTTAGTGTTAAAATTAATTATATCAAATCAATCTTAAAACCCACTTTGTTACTAATTCATTAAAATAGAAATATTTTTTCCCTGCGGATACGAACCTTACTACGTTATATTACAGTATTAATGCGAGTATTGTATTTATTTTGAGACGCAGAACGACTATAGTGTCAACCAGTGTCGCTACAGTGTTGTGAAATCAAATTATTTTCTTAATATATGTGAAATCAAACTAGGATATTGATTTAGAGATAGAGATAGTATTAAATTGCAACTATCACCCAAATACTACCAAACATGGGTATACAAACTTAATAGAACAAATGAAAAATGTAAAATGAAACTAATTTCTAATAGGAACATTCTCTTAGAGAGATTGGTATTTGAGTGAGAAATGTTCTTTTAGAGAGACTGGTATTTGAAATTTTAGACCAAAGAGCTACAACTTCACATATAAACTGTAAATATACTTCTTTTGGTAAAATTTTGTGCAGTTTGTTTGTATTAGAGACTGATACTTTTTTTTGTTTGATATCTTATCTTATTATCTTCTATTATACAAAAGGAGGAGAAAGTATGAACATTAACCATACACAGTAAACATGAACAGTGTTCCCGCTCAGAAAAAAAATACAAATCGTGGGTCGGGTCGGGTCTACAATGGTGCGGGTCAGAATTTTAGATGGGCCAACTACATTGGTTTGTAAACTCAAATTGTGAGGCTCCATAAAATTTTAGAGCATTAAATGAAAAGTCCATCAACCAATAAAGCAATTTGTGAGGCTCCATAAAAAGGACATGTGAAGGACAATTATATATTTAAAAATGTTTAACAGTCATTTCAAATTTAATGAGGTTGTTCTACAAAATTAAAAAGAATCCGCATGGTTTAAAAAAAGAGAGATGGGTTATCAAAGCTCTCTTAAAAAGCTCAATGCATTGATTGAGGTCATTTAATGTTTGTACTACAAAATCTTTAGTAAAGATTTAGATTGAATGGACCATTGGTTAATTCAGATTTCCTTTTGAACAACACTTGGTTCTACCCATATAAATACACTAAAGATGGGTTGCAAATCACACCACAAACAAGCATTGTGGGTCGGGTCGGGTCTACAATGGTGCGGGTCAGAATTTTAGATGGGCCAACTAGATTGGGTTTGTAAACTGAAATTGTGAGGCTCCATAAAAATTTAGAGCATTAAATGCAAAGTCCATCAACCCATAAAGCAATTTGTGAGGCTACATAAAAAGGACATGTGAAGGACAATTATATATTTAAAAATGTTTAACAGTCATTTCGAATTTAATGAGGTTGTACTACAAAGTTAAAAAGAATCCCCATGGTTTAAAAAAAGAGAGATGGGTTATCAAAGCTCTCTTAAAAAGCTCAATACATTGATCGAGGTCATTTAATGTTTGTACTACAAAATCTTTAGTAAAGATTTAGATTGAATGGACCATTGGTTAATTCAGATTTCCTTTTGAACAGCACTTGGTTCTACCCATATAAATACACTAAAGATGGATTGCAAACCACACCACAAACAAGCATTTCCCAAGCATATCATTCCTACTACTACTTCATCAATGACAGGTTCATCATCCCAAACGGGAATGTGGTCTTTAATCAAAGACATTGATCATACCAAGTCGAGTTGGGCCTTGAGGGTTAGAGTTGTGAGAGTGTACGAGGTGCCTCCCCATGCCAAAGGTGGAGAGACCCTTGAGATGGTTATGCATGATGCAGAGGTAAATACTGAAATTAATTTGTGAAAACATTGAATGTTTTAAAAACCTTTGCGTTGTTAACAGAATTTTATTTAAACAGGGAGACCGTATTCACGCTGTCATTAAGAGGCCACAGTTGTTAATGTTCAAGTCATTAATCAAAGAACATCAAGTGTACGCGCTTCGGCACTTTTTGGTGCTGGACAACTACCAGAACGTGAAAACCACCCCTCACCCCTATTTAATCAAGTTCATAAGCAAAACTGGCTTTAGGGAAGACAATAAGACTGAACTACCGATGCGTTTGTATGATTTTCAACCTTTTGAGATGCTTCAAGCCCAAAGGGCGATCAATGACAAAAATCTCATTGGTAAGTGGATCGAACTTAGTAACTACACTGTCAAAGTTAATGTATTAATTACATTTATCTTAAAATGTTAGATGTGATTGGAAAGGTCATAAGCAAAAGCATCGTTCAAACCCACATCATCAATGGAAAGTCTGAGAGACTAATGGAGCTAACGTTGGGAGACCCTGAGTGAGCCTATTTTTTAAGAAAAAATACTATAATGTGATTTTCGAGACTTTAAACTAATGTTTGGCCGAAACATTTGAATTACGATTAACAGGGGTAACAAACTTGGGTGCGTCTTATGGAATAAATACATAACCCAATACATGGATTATGTGAATGAGCACGCTGGTGAGGCGATTTATATAATATTTCAACTATGCAGGCCGAAAAGATATCAAGGCACATTTTTTTTTAACTCTTGAGCTTTGGCAGCATGTTTATAAGTGTTTTAAATTGAGTCCTATTTTAGGTGCCCTATCCGTGTCATCTTCCTTTGATGTGTCAAAACTCATCATCAATGACACAACATTTGAGTTTCTGGACTTCATAAGCGAGTAAGATTTTTGGAGAGGTTTGGATTCCTAAGTTTTAAAATTTAAAGATTTCAATTAACATTTAAGTCATCACAGGTTTCCAGCTGATGGCGAAGACAACATGACCGTAACAACTGTTACGCAGACCTCACAAGAAGGGAGCAAGAATGATGTGCTGAATGGGCAAGCAACTATAACAACCATTAATGACTTGCTTAATGCGACCGAGGTACTACACAATCATTATTATGACTCTTAAAACAATGCATTTGGTTGTGATCATGAATTTGGTGGTTCATAAAATGCTACAAGATGGTGTTTATTGGGTGCTTGGGGATATTGTCTCTATTGAAAATTTTCGAGAATGGTGTTACCTTAGCTGCCCAACTTGCAACAAGAAACTGGTGCCAGAGGATCAAAGGTTCCGGTGTACTACGTGTAACGTCACCCTGGCTGAGGGAGTTTATCGATATGTGATTTTTTTTTGAATACTGAAAGTGTTTTTTAAGTTCTAAAATGATGAGGACTTATTTAAAATATATGCAGCTACAAGGTCAGTGTATGCATCATGGACAGTTCTGGACATGCAACTTTCATTCTATGGGATAGGGAATGTATAGATTTCTTTGGTAAAACTTCTGTAAGCTTGATGTTTGAGGTGGAAAAGGTAAACTTTATATTTGTTTTAATAGTTATATTTGAGTCAGGAACTTATAAACTTTAATGTTGAAAAAACAGAAAACCGATGACCCAACACGATTCCCAGAAGAGTTAGAAACTTTGGTTGACCAAAAGGCACTCTTCAAAATTCAGCTTAAAAAAAGATCAGAAGAAAATTCCTACAAAGGAACTCTTTCTTTTGGAGTAATCTCAATGGTTCGAACGCCGTCTGTTTTGGCTTTGTACGCAGCGGATGTAAAGGAAGAGACATACAATGATGAGAATACCCCAGAGAAGGTATTATCAATTCAATTTGGGTTTGGATATAATGATTACTACGTGAGATAAACATTGTTTGCATGTTAACAGGTTGGCTCGACTGCGAGCATTAGTGACAAGATAGCTACTAGGAAGGGTAAACGCGTCTCTGCTGAGAAGGAGGTAGAATATTTGAACCTATTTTTTTAAAACACGGTTGGTCAGAACATTGAATTCTGACACTTGCTACTGATGAAAAGCAGGTCAGGTCTCCTATAGAGCTACCGGATACACCTACAGAATGTTCCCAGAGGGAGCTTGAAGTCGAATTGGCTGATGAAATGATAAGAAACCTGAACGGTGAGTTCTCTACCACTCGAAAAGTGAAGAAGTTGAAGATGAAAATCAAACAGGAACCGCTCTGATGGAATTGAAAACGGGGGACATGTTTTGCTTTGAAAAAGTTTGAAGATGGCTTTGAAACAGCATTAAGGGGATGATGTCTTGGGACTACTTTTGCTAAAACACTTTGTTAAATGGTTGTGAAAAACTTAACTACTACTTTTGGAAGTACTGAAATTTCAATTCGCTGTTATAAAAATGCTTATTGGCTATGCAGGTTTAAATATGAAGCACAAAATATTGTGTTTGAATCCTATGTATTCAAAAGGATTGTCTATCCAGGTTTATACATTAAACACAGACAGTGTTGAATGAATACCCCCTATTTTGGATATATTTGCAGGTTTGTACACTGAACACAGCAAACTGTGTTTAGTGTGTTAAGGGACAGAGTTCTACGAAAAAACAAGGAAGTATTCACACTGAGTTTGTAAATAAGAATAGATTAGATTTTGGTCTTATACTTTTGACACATTTATCAATAAATTTCAGGTTTCAGAGATGGACAGGACAACAACGAGAAAACCAACATGATATGGGTGGCTGACTCCATGATGGAGGAGGATGTTTGTTGAAATGTAGAAGTGTATGTTAGAAGTGTGTGAAACTATTTTGTATCAATAAAATTCTTATTCTGGATGTTTGCTTACTTGGTTTCCTATATTTAAAGAGATAAAGAGACAAAACAGATTGAGTAAGTTCATGCGAATGATAACGAAATTGGATGATTTTGGGTCATACCTGGGTCTTTGAAGATGGCAAACCTGCAATCCTAACTTTAAACTAAATTTATATTACAGACCCTTATAAATATTACATCAATGGCAGCCTTCTAAGGTCCCAAAACTAATCCTACTACATGGTTTCCTAAAAAATAATCTTGAAATTCATTTGCATACCTACCAATTTAAAAGGACAAAAGTGCAAGCTGAGGCCAATAAACATCTAAAAACAACTAAATGTCGAAATAATAAGTTTAAATGATGATTTTTAATCTTATCAAGTATAAATGAGTATATTATAAGTTTATTGAAATTTTGTTTCAATATAGGATAGGCCGAAAATGTAATTATCATCTAAAACGTTAAGATGACAAGTAGACATTCTGATTATTATAAAGAAGTTCATTTAAAGTATAAAGAAATGTAGCTTTTGAGTATAAAATGAATAAGTGCTCCGAAATGTGCATTGAAAGTTGATTTTAAAAATTAAATACAATGTAGGATTACGAAATATAACCAATGGTTTTAAAAATATCTAAATGTTCATGGAAAGTTTATTTATAAAATACAAATTACATATATGTTTGCAAAATATATTTATCATTTCAAAGTTAAATTGACAAATACAAATACAAATCTAATTGTAAAAACACAAGCAATTTACACTGCTCAATTATTTCATAAATAAATTTTGTATAAAAAAAGTTTGCTCAAATTCAATTTCAACTAGAAAAGAGTTGTTGAGGTACCTAAACATGATTAGATAGAAGATTTGTGAAGTATATTGAACCATAGAGGTAAACACTTGGGTAGATTTTGTGGGCCTGTAAAAAAAATCATATTAACCCTTAATATTAAATGAAGACTGAAAAAGTATAAATACTGAATATTATACATGAAATCATTCATGTTGATCATTAAACATGAATGCATTCATTATAATAATTAAATAAGAACATTGTATATATAAAACTCTGTTTGATTATCAAAAACTGTGTAGTCATGAAGATTATATTCAAAACTTTGTAATTTAGATGTGATTATTAAACTCAAAATTTATGTTTTCAATTAACTGTGTAAAAAATTACACAGTTAAAAAATTAACTGTCTAAAAATGTAATTGCTTTCAAGATTATTACACGGATGTAAAAAATTATAAAATTGTTTGCTCAATTAATTTGAAGTGAAGGTATTTCCCTATACACTTCTAAATGTAACCTATGTACTTCAGTTGATAGTTCACAAATAAGTTATTAACGAAAAAAATATTTTTAAATTTGTGATAACTTTTCAAAATTCCATTTTTTATCCTGAAAACAATTTAGATACAATTTGTTTTTAGTGAGGAAAAAGAAATAAGACAGTTACATAAGGAAATAAAATTATGAATGTGTGAAGTACATGGTTACACAAGTACACATTGAGCAATTTATTTTGGGCCCTTAGGTGGGCGCCCAGGTATTTCAGATATGAATTACCAAGGAGTCCAGTAGGCCATATTTGTTTTTAAAGAGGGAATGAAGTCATTTTTTAAAAATATTTACACTAAAAAAGATCAGATAAATGATTCAGAATAAAAAAAATACTCCGCAACTTTTTGATAGTGTGAAACAAACATATAATTATAACCACACAGTAGTGTGGCGTGAAGGTCTGCCCACATTAAATGAAGACACCAACACTATCTCAATCATAGGATCTTATGTAGGTCTGCTCATTAAATGAGCAGAGACAGTAGCAGGTAAGTATCGTAATTAATTACAGAGGTAACTTACCAGTGGTCAATAATCTGAGAGCATATATATACACCATCATATATGCATTTATTCCCTGCTCAGAAACTCATTCACTCAACCCAACCACAATGACAAGTGTAAATGATTTTTTTAAAAAATAGTAAGTATAAATGAGTATTATTAAAAGTTTGCTGAAAGTTGGTTTTAAAAGAACTAATGACTAAGATAAGTACAAAATATTATAATTATTTATAAAAACTTCATTTAAAGTATAAAATATTTCGTAGCTTTTATAAAATTTTAAATGACAAGTATAAATGAGTAGAAGTGTCTGCAGCATCCAAATAATAGGATTGGGTCTAGGTCTGCTCAGGTTAAAATCATACAAATCTTCTTTATCCCGAAAAAGTATAAAGACTAAGTATAATACATGAAAGCATTCATGTTAATTATTAAACATGAATGCATTCATTATAATTATTAAATAGGAATATTGTATTTATAAAACTCATTATTTGATTATGAAAAATTTGTAGTCATGAACCTTATATTCAATACTTTCAAATTTAAAATGTATTATTAAACTCAAAATTTAAGTTTATAATTAACTGTGTATATACATATATATATATAAAGTTTAGAGAACAGTTTGCATTTTGAAGAGGGAATGAAGTTTTTTTTGAAAATGTTTACAAAAAAAGTAAGAGATACGAAATTGGAATAAAAAAAAAGTATTTTGATAGTGTGAAAACAAACATACAATCATAACCAAACCATAGTGTGGCGTGTAGGTCTTCTCACATTTAATGAAGATATCAGCAGTATCTCATATGATCTTATGTAGGTCTGCTCATTAAATGAGCATAGACAGCAGCAGGTAAATATCATGATTAATTATAGAGGTGACTTACCCATGGTCAATAATCTCAGAGCATATATACCATCATATAAGCATTTACTCCCTGCTCAGAAACTCATTTACTCAACTCAACAACAATATCTAACTAGAGAGTGCATCAGAAAGTTTAGAGTATAAAGTCTAACAAGTGCTCTTTCTACATGAAGCAAGGGTATGTTTTCTATAGTCGTTTTCATTTAAGATGAGATGGTATACAATGAAATATGCACCTATGATAAATGGTGAATGGTGAATATAATAAACAGCCTTAAAATCAGTTGTAATCCTTTTAATTATGGTAAAAAATTAATAGGAAATTTTAACTTTTCCATTTAAGATGAGATGTTGTTCATGCACAAAATGTTGCTATCCAAAATGTCATGCATGTGGAAGAATGCATGGGCTTTTCTGGTTGGAACCATGCTTTTGGTGTAATGCAAATTTAGGTCACTTTTACTGCATGAAGCCTGTAAACAAGAAAAGGTATACTGGGAAATACTTATGCAAAGAATGTCAAGAATGGCTAGATGCGGGCCCTGAAATACCTAGAAGATCAGATCGGACTGTTACATTGAACAACAAGTACTTCAATGAAAACATGTGTGTGGGGATGAGTTTTGATTGGCTTAACAAAAACTGATTATAGTACTGCATTCATATTAATGAAATATGTGTATGATTTTTTGTTGGATATGTAAAAGAAGTGAACTGTTTGTTTTTTGCAAATTATGTGGACTGTATAATCTGATGTAGTGCTTCGCAGTGATGACTATGCCATGTAATGAATGAAATGTAATGCAATGCTATGATGAATGCTTCTCAGGGGTCATACAGGTGCAGAATGCTATGATGTATGTTTTACTCTATACATGAGGCAAATGCTTCAATGCATGTTGTAATGCAAACTATTTAAAAAAATCAAGCAAAAACCATGATTGCAGAATTCCTAATATATTACTACAGAACAACACATTTATATTGAAATGATGCAGATGAGCCTAATTCAGGAATTTGGGTGGTCAGGGTTTACAGATGTTCAGGCCAACGGACTGCCAGACCACGCAGTTCCGAAAGCCACTTTGATGGCTGGCAGGGTATCCTGCAGTCCTATGGTATGGGCCCTAATAACCAGTAACCACCATGACCAACCTGCCTGAATTTGTTTTGAAATGGAACTAATAAAATCAATGAAACAATTACAAGAATTGGTGTCTTCCCCCAGTTGAAATTAACAACATGTCATTTTGGTTTAATTAACAGCTCTTCAATGAATAGGATCACCAAAAGCACAACAATCAACCGTAAAAGAAGTATTGAAGACTTCACCAACAAAGGTAGTTTTTATATGCATAATGCCATTTTTATTTGTAATGGAAAATAGATAAACAGAGGCTCTGAAACAATGCTTTCTAGAAGGGTAGATGTACATAAAGGCTTTGAAAGTGAAACATATATTACTCAAAAAAATTGAACAATATCAGTTAGCTAAATTTAGAAGAAGAGGTTTTCAAATGTGGGGAAGATTGAAGTTTGTTAACCTGTGTTATACAAATTCAAAACATGAAACAATAATCTGAAATCCAGAAATATCACTCAGGTTTAGTATATGTTTCAATCCAAATGTTGTTTGGAATAGTATACATCTTATTTAGCAAAGTTAGAATTTGTTAAGCTAAATGACCTAAACATGTTAAACAGAAAAACAATAAGGTCTGAGATCATTATGTATCACTCAGACTTCATTGTCGTTACACGTACAAGCCAAATACACGAAACGGTAAGATGTGAGATCGTGGGGTATCACTCAACCTTACTATATCTTTCAATAGGAATATTTGTTTACAAATCGTATAGAATATTCAGCAAATAATTGGTACTACACCATTTAGTGTGGCAAGATTTTTATAAAATATATGAATTCAACAACAGATTTCAAAGCCAGCATTTTCAGAAGAACACAGATAAAACAATTAATGTTTGTCAAATAAATTTAAACAATACATTGAGAAAGTGGACAACAATCAGTAAGATCTGAGACCTGGAATATTATGACTCAGCCTTCGTAGATCTGAGATCATTCAATATCACCCAACCTTCGTAGATAACAGATACAAAAAAAGAACGCGGGAGAAATACAAATCTGAGGACAATAGATCTGAGATCCTTTGTTTATCATCACTCAGCGTGCATGTCATTCAAAGTAAAGAAAAACAGTTTGTAAAAACAGGCTCTAAATATTAAACAATTTCGTATAAAACAGATGTCATGTCGGTTTAAGACAAAAAATACCGAATAGCTGAAGATCTACAACAATCCACAAGTTTAAATTTAAAATCGTATAGATCTTATTCTTCAAAATTGGATGCTTAATATCCAAATCACATGCAAGTGGTCCGAGATCATTAGGTATCACTCAAACTTCGTATAAAATGAAAAGGTAAAAAATAGGGGAAATACCAAAATCAAGGAGTTATCGCTGTAGTAGACATCGGCTAAACCATAGAGAAGGAATTCGAATGCGACCCTTTGGTCACCGGTGAGATAACATTCGAGAGGTACATAGATGGTTGCAGTGATATTATACAGAGAGGTTGAGAGAGAAGGACGCACACAGCCATCGGAATAGCCGATGGTCTGTAGAATTAGCCGTTGAGCAAATGAAATGCACGAGGGGTAAAGGGAGTTTATATACCACGGGTTGGGTTAGGTTAGTTTGTTGGGTTGGATTAAAAATTGTTTTGTTGGGCTAGGTTTTGTGTAATGGGTTGAGAATGGGCCTGCTATGCTATTATTATGGTGTTGGGCTAGGTTGATTTTTATTATTATTAATTATTATTATCATTATTAGTAATTAGTATTGATATTATTATTATTATATTATTGTTATTAATATTCATGTGATGATATTATTAGCATGTAAACATATATTACAGATAATATAATTCATGCTTGGATGTATCATATATTATTTTAAATAATTGCTAATTTATTGTTGTTGTTGATACTTATCATTATTGATTGAAATTATTATCATTATAATTATAAACAATGATAAATTATGTTATACTATTATTATATTATTATATTTGATTATTAACAAAATGAAATAATTTGAATAATATTGAATATAAAATTGTGATCCCAATCACACAAAACCCATACGACGCCGTGGTATTACTCCAATACGTTGTTCTGTAAACACAACATCAAATGAAGAGGCGGACCCGTCTAATGTGTCAGCTGCTAAAACAATCGGTAATTGTAATTACATTTTTCTCAATGTTTAGTTTTTTTATTATTAAAATTATGTAATTTGTTTAGTTTGTTCCGACCTGATTTATCATTATTTATTTGAAGAGTGGGCTGAGTTATTTGGCTAAGTTATTGTTATTATCATAAATCATAATAAGTAATTAAAAATTGTGTTATAATATTGTTATTATCATATTTTTATCATATTCCATTATTGCCAATATGATATAGTGATATAATATTAATAATTAATAATATTATAAATAAATTATTATTATAAAAAGGTTGTAAATGAATATAATATTATAATATTATAAAAAATATTGTTATTGTTATATACTACAATCGTTAGATTATACATTGGTATATTTATAATGAAATAGAGGTGAAAGTGGAAGGTGAAATATTCTTATCATACAATATTGTTTGGATCTGTTTATTTCGCCTGTGGTCCATATGAATTGTTTTGCAAAATTTGGTCTTATTATTATTATTATTATTCGGTTACTATATATGACCTGTTGTAAATCTTAATACGTTGGGCATATATTGAATAGAAAATCGTGATCCCAAACACACAAAACTCATACGACGTCGTGGTATTACTCCAGTACGTTGTTCTGTCAACACAACATCAAATGAAGAGCCAGCCCCATCTAATGTGTCAGCGGCTAAAAGAATGGGTAATTCATATTATTGTTTTCCTTAATATTTAGTTTTAATATTATTAATGTTATTTATATTATATAGTTTGTTCTGGGCCTGAGTTAACATTATTTATTTGAAGAGTGGGCTAAGTTAGTTGGCTAAGTTATTGTTATTATCATAATAAGTATTTAAAAATCATGTTATAATATTGTTATTATCATATTATTGTCATATTTCATTATTGCCAATATGATATAATATAAATAATTAATAATATTATAAATTTTTATTTTAAAAAATTGTAAATATTTATAATATGATAATATTATAAAAAATATTGTTATTGTTATATACTACAATTGTTAGTATATACATTGTTATATCTAAAAATTTTAACGAAATAGCGGTGAAAGTGAAAGGCGAAATATTCTTTTTCGATTCTTATCTTACAATATTGTATGGATTTGTTGATTTGCCTCTGGTCCATATGAATTGTTTTGCAAAATTTGGTCTTATTATTATTATTATTCAGTTACTATATGACCTGTTGTAAATCTTAATACGTTGGGCATATATTGAATAGAAAATTGTGATCCGAATCACACAAAACCCACACGACGTCGTGGTATTACTCCAATACGTTGTTCTGTCAACACAACATCAAATGAAGAGGCAGTTCCGTCTAATGTGTCACACTACAAAAAAACTCGCCCTTTGTCACGGATTTTGTCACGGACGGTAGTTCAAAAAATCCGTGACAAATGATTTTTTGTCACGGATTTGTCACGGAAAAAATCCGTGACACCGGGGGCGTGATAACGTTTTTGTCACGGAAATTAATCCGTGAGACCGTTTGTTTTAACTTAATTAATTAGTTAATTAATTTACATTTAACTAATATTATTGTTAAATATTATCTCATTAATAATTCACAATAATAATTCACACTAAACTAAATAATAATAAAGTTTCAATCCTAGCTATATATATTATGCATCCCATTAACAATAATTAACTAATTTAACTTATTAAATAGTTAATTTCCATTTAACTAATATTGTTAAATATCATTAATTCACAATAATATATAATTCACACTTAACTAATAAAGTTTGAATCCTAACTTAAATCACTACAAATCCTAAATTATGCATTAACAATAATTAACTAATTAATAAACAAATTAAACCTAATCATCATCATTGATCAATTAACTAATATTTAAATCTAACTAATATTATCAACTCATCAAGTTCTAAACCCATTTCCTCAATGTTTTAACTTAATTAATTAGTTAATTAATTTACATTTAACTAATATTATTGTTAAATATTATCTCATTAATAATTCACAATAATAATTCACACTAAACTAAATAATAATAAAGTTTCAATCCTAGTTATATTATGCATCCCATTAACAATAATTGCTAATAAATAATAATTGGTGATAATTAATAACCTAATAAGGTAGCTAACTTAATTAAATCACTACAAATCACTAATTAATTAATCTATAACAAGCTAGCTAATACTTAAATCATCACTACACATCCTAAATTATGCATTAATAACAATAATTGCTGATAAACAAACCGGCCTAATCATTGGTGACAAAATAATTATTTAACTAATTAATTAAACAAACCAGCCTAATCCTAGCTATATTATGCATCACATTAACTAATTAATATTTATATTTAAATTTAACTAATTAAATTATGTTAATAGTTTAATAATATATTGTTAATAATATGAAAATTAACATGACCTCACTAAATTACGTTAATAGTTTAAATAAATGAACAACTAACCTCACTAATTAATTATTAAGCTAATAATTAATTATTATTATATAAAGAAAAAAGAATCCTAACCTCACTAATTAATTAATTATTAAGCTAATAATTAATTTATTACACAATTAAAAGAAATTAGTTAAAATGACATACCTTATCTGCATAAACTGGGAAAATGATGAACTGACGGATTACATCATTCAATCTTTAAACCGATACTACATCACTTGAATCTACGAATTTTTGAACTGATAATTGTTGTTATTTCAATTGTAATGGACGATGGGGTTGGGTTATATAAAAAAGTTTGTCACGGATTTGTCACGGATTTATCCGTGACAACTCTTTTTCCGTACCGTATTATTAAAGGTTACTGCTGGGAAATCAATAATTGAGGTTTGTCACGGATTTTGTCACGGATGGATCCGTGACAAAGTTTTTTAGAAATTTGTCACGGATTTGTCACGGAACAGTCCGTGACAAATGCCCCGGAGCAAAAAAAGTATTCACCGGAGTAAAAAACCGGTCGCCGGGGTAAATTTGTCACGGACCAAATCCGTGACAATATTTTGTCACGGATTTTGTCACGGACCTATCCGTGACAAAACATTTTCGTGACAAATCCCAATATTCCGTGACAAAGCCCGTGACAACTTTGTCACGGCCGTAATACGTGACAAAAATCCGTGACAAAGGGCGAGTTTTTTGGTAGTGTCAACTGCTAAAAGAATCAGTAATTCGTATTATTGTTTGTTTAATATTTAGTTTTTATATTATTAATGCTATGTACATTTTTTAGTTTGTTCTGGGCCTGAGTTAACATTATTTATTTGAAGAGTGGGCTAAGTTATTTGGCTAAGTTATTGTTATTATCATAATAAGTAATTAAAAATTATGTTATAATATTGTTATTATCATATTATTATCATATTTCAATATTGCCAATATGATATAATATTAATAATTAATAATATTATAAATTATTAATAAAAAATTGTAAATTTTTATATTACGATAATATTAAAAAAATTGTAATTTTTTATAATATGATAATATTATAAAAAATATTTTTATTGTTATATACTACAATTATTTGTATATACATTGTTATATCTAAGAATTTTAATGAAATAGCGGTGAAAGTGAAAGGTGAAATATTCATATTCTAATCTTACAATATTGTATGTATTTGTTGATTTGCCTCTTGTCCATATGGATTGTTTTGCAAAATTTTGTCGTATGATTATTATTCGCTTATTATATGACCTGTTGTAAATCTTAATACATTGGATATATATTGAATAGAAAATTGTCCCAATCACACAAAACCCATACGACGCCGTGATATTACTCCAATACGTTGTTCTATAAACACAACATCAAATGAAGAGGCAGGCCCGTCTAATGTGTCAGCTGCTAAAACAATCGGTAATTGTAGTTACTTTTTTCTTAATGTTTAGTTTAATATTATGTATATTGTTTTGTTTGTTCTGTCCTGAGTTTTCATATTTATTTGAATAGTGGGATGAGTTATTTGGGCTAAGTTATTGTTATTATCATAATAAGCAATTAAAAATTATGTTATGATATTCTTATTATCATATTATTATCATATTTCATTTTTGGCAATAATTTGAATAGATTACATTAACTAATACTATATCTATTATTTGATTTTAATATTATGTATATTGTGTAGTTGGTAGTACTCAATTGATCGAATCATAAAATATAAAATCTTCTATAAAAACTAAAATATACCAATTGCGTTTTATTTAGAACAACTTCAATTGTAGTTTCAAGAGAGATGTCCTCGGTTCTAAATGGTATGTCTGAATCTTGGGGAGTTCATCCTGATCATCAAGAACCATGTAATGGTGTATCAAGAGAAGAAGACGATGTGTTGCTTCACGAATCACACGAGATTGAAGGTGTGATGGTATTCATTACACAAATTAAAACTTGTTATTATGTTACACATTTAAAGTAATTTCTTATGATATGAAAGCTTATGTATTTTAGATTTTTCATAGACCAAACAAATGCGGAATATTGGAGCATCGGTGATGCATCACACAATTGTGCATATTGTGGAGCATTATTTTGGTATGAAGAAAGAATTAGTAGAACGGGCAGTGAGAAAACCCCGAAGTATTCTTTGTGTTGCACTCAAGGAAAAATAAAATTGCCACAATTGAAGGAGCCTCCATTGGAACTACAACAGTTCATTCATGGCAAAGATGCAGTTTCCAGGCACTTTCAAGAAAACATCCGTTCATACAACAACATGTTTTCATCCGCTTCCATGGGAGGTAGGATAGATAAAACAGTGAACAGGGGTGGATCACCACCGGTCTTTAAACTAGGAGGCCAAAACTATCACCTCCTCATTGGAAGTTTGCTACCACAGGAAGGAAGTGTGCCGAAATTTGCACAATTGTATATATATGACACGCAGCATGAAGATGCTAATCGCTTGAGCTCAGTGAGGTGATTTCATAATCATGCATACATATTGTGATTTCTAATTTCATGGTATCTTAATGTTATTTGGTCATATGAATTTAGGGATGATAAAGAGAAGAACAATCTGCATGCACATATTGTGTCTACGTTAAGGGAAATGTTAGATCAACATAATGTTTTAGTTAAGTCGTTTAGAATGGTGAGAGATAAACTAGCCGAGGGCGGGGAAACAAAAGTATCCCTAAAGTTGATAGGAAGGAGGACCAAGGATGCCAGAACTTATAATTTACCCACAGTGTCTGAGGTGGCCGCATTGGTGGTAGGTGATTTTGATGAATCACTGGGGCAAAGAGATATAATGGTTGAAACTCAAGGAGGGTATTTGAAAAGAATAAATGAGCTAAATCCGGCATATTTGGGATTACAATATCCACTTTTGTTCCCGTATGGTGATGATGGGTACATGGAGGATATACAATTTTGTAATGAAAGATTGTCAAGCACGCGCGGTCGCCGAAGTGTTAGCATCAGAGAGTTTCTTGCTTATAGATTACATGAACGAGCAAACGAGGACCCTTTCATTCTTAAGAGTAGGAGATTGTTCCAACAGTTCACAGTTGATGGATACACGATGGTTGAGTCATCAAGGCTAATGTATATTAGAACCCATCAAAAACAACTAAGGTGTGAAATGTAAAAAGGCCTATCGGATGCTTTGCTAAGCGGTGAGAGAGATGCCTCAACACAGGGTAAGCGAATTGTTCTTCCACCTACATTCGTTGGGGGTGCTCGCTACATGGTTCAAAACTATCAGGATGCCATGGCTATATGTCGATGGGTGGGGTACCCAGATCTATTCTTGACTTTCACATGTAACCCAAGATGGCCTGAAATTAATACATTCCTTTCTTCAAGGAATTCGAATCCTGAAGATCGTCCTGATATAGTTTGTTGAGTGTTTAAGGTGAAGTTGGATGACTTAATAAAATATCTAAGACAAAGTAAGATATTTGGAGAAATTATAGCAGGTATACCAAATATCATGTGTATACATTTATATAAATACACATTTATATACATGTTTGTGTGTGTCTAACGACATTCTTATGAAATATGATCACAGTGATTTACACAGTTGAATTCCAAAAGCGTGGGTTGCCGCATGCTCATATTTTATTATTCATGGGGAGTGCGGACAAATTTCCCACCCCAGCAGACATTGATCGCATTATATCAGCTGAAATACCCGATGAGAGAGCGAATCTTGAATATTTTAAAGCGGTATGCACACATATGGTGCACGGACCATGTGGCAGTGATGCAAGGAACGCCCCTTGCATGGCTCAATCTAAATGTTCAAAGCACTTTCCAAAGAACTTCAACGAACAAACTATCATTGATGAAGAGGGTTATCCAAAATATAGGAGGCGAAATGATGGAAGAACAATTGTGAAGAGTGGTGCTTCGCTTCACAATAGATATGTTGTCCCCCACAACAGGTCGTTATTGATGAGGTACGGTGCTCATCTTAATGTGGAGTGGTGCAATCAATCGAGGTCAATAAAATATTTATTCAAATATGTCAATAAAGGACACGACCGTGTCACAACAAGATTTTATGAAACAACGCATAAAGATGACATTGACAAACCAGTTGATGAAATTAAATTGTACTATGACTGCCGGTATATTTCTTCATGTGAGGCGATGTGGAGAATATTTGGATTTGAAATTCAGTATAAGAATCCATCTGTTGAACGTTTGAGCTTTCACTTCCACAATGAACAGTACGTTTATTTTGAAGATGGTGCAACGGTAAGTGACGTCGTGTTGCGTGAATCTGTTAAAGAGAGTATGTTTCTGGCATGGATGATAGCAAATGGTGAGTAACCTGAGGCAAGGGATTTAACTTATGCCGAATTTCCTCAAAAGTTTGTGTGGAAAGCGGCAACAAGAGAATTTGTACCCCGAAAAAAGGGGTTTGCATTAGGTCGACTAACATATGTGCCTCCAGGATCAGGAGAGTCTTATTATTTACGATGTGTCCTTAATTTGAGACGTGGGGCTACAAGCTATGATGATCTAAGAACCGTGGACGAGATTATTCATAATACATACTGTGAGGCATGTTTCGCTTTAGGGTTGCTGGACGATGACAAAGAGTATGTTGAAGGATTTTCAGAAGGTAGTTATTGGGCTTCTGCATGGGGACTAAGAAAGCTATTTGTGATTTTATTAGCAGCAGATACAATGAGTAGATCGGAATATGTGTGGGAAAAATGTTGGGCATTTATGTCTGATGACATTCTACATAGACAAAGAAGAGCTTTAATGCATCCAGGTACTAAACAGTTGATATTTTACACATACAAACACACACATATATATATATATATATATATATATATATATATATATATATATATAGAGAGAGAGAGAGAGAGAGAGAGAGAGGGAGGGAGGATCAGGTGAGAAGTTCTCCTTAAGATGAGAAGTGAGAAGTAATCTGAGTCATTGGATTTGCATCTAATCTTACAACGCATCAAACTTATAGACCGAATATAGTAACTTATAACCAATAAATCATAACTTATAAAGCTCTCCATCTTAATTACGGAAATACCACCGCGTAAAAAAATTTCTAGGTTTCTGGAGTTATTTTGACGCGGTGGCATTTTCGTAATTATTTTCGAGGGGGTCTATAAGTTATGATTTATTGGTTAAAAGTTTGTACTTTTAGTTATAAGTTAGACTTTGCAGCTTCTCAGCCTAAAGACACTTCTCACCTGATCCGCTCCCTATATATATGTAATATATATTGCACATGTTATTTGATATAACTCTTTTCATAAATGTAATATTAGATTTGAAGTTGACCGAAGCTGAGATTAAGAATTATGCATTGACTGAAATAGAAATGATGTTGAGGAGAATTGGTAGGACTTTAAAGGATTATCCATCAATGCCATTTCTCATGATAAGTGATGCTACCATGTTTCAGAACAGGCTTATTTCTGATGAATTGCAATACGATCGTGTTACCCTACATGAAGAGCACGACAAATGCATACAGAGTTTCAATGATCAACAACATCAAGTATACACAACCATTATGCAATCTATTGAAGAAAATAATGGTGAGATATTCTTTGTATATGGTTATGGAGGTAGGGGGGAAAACGTTTCTGTGGAAGACGTTATCAGCTGCGTTGAGATCTAAAGGAGAAATTGTTTTAAATGTTGTTTCGAGTGGCATAGCAACTTTACTATTACCGGGTGGTAGGACGGCTCATTCGCGTTTTGCAATATCGATCAACCCGAATGAAAACTCCACATGCAACATAAAACAAGGAAGTCCACTAGCTCAATTGATAATTCGGTGCAAACTGATCATATGGGATGAAGCGCCGATGATGCACAAGTATTGCTTTGAAGCCTTGGATAGAAGTTTGCGGGACATCTTGAGGTTCACTAATTCGTACAGTGCTGAAAAGCCCTTTGGAGGGAAAACGGTGGTATACGGGGGAGACTTTAGACAAATTTTACCAGTCATTACAAAAGGTACTAGACAAGACATTGTGAATGCGACGATTAATTCTTCATATATTTGGCATGAATGCATGGTATTACGTTTGACGAAGAACATGAGGCTGCAATCATTGACTGATGATCGTGAATATGAGGATTTGGTAGAGTTTGCAAAGTGGATTGCGAGTTTAGGAGATGAGACTGCGGGGGAAGATAATGATGGCTTTGCTAATGTCAAAATTCCAAATGACCTTTTGTTAGAGTGTGGAGGCGAACCCATTGCCACTATTGTCCAAAACACCTACCCAAACTTTGAAAATATTGTGAATGACCCGACTTACCTGCAAGAGCGTGTAATCCTCGCTCCAACCCTTGATGTTATTGATGCAATTAATGAATACATGACTTCTTTGAATATTAATGAAGAGTCAAAGACATATTTAAGTTCAGATAGCATTTGCAAGTCAGACTCCAATGCTGATTTTCTGGCTGATTTGCACACTCCAGAATTTCTCAATAAAATACGTGCATCTCGAGTTCCAAACCATGAGTTAACCCTAAAGGTTGGTACCCCAATAATGCTTTTAAGGAATATTGATCCTTCAATGGGGCTTTGCAATGGAACAATGTTAATTGTTACACGACTTGGAAATCACATCCTAGGGGCAAAAATTTTGGGCGGAAAATATGCCGGGCATGAAGTTGTCATTCCGAGATTAAGCTTAACTCCTTCGGATTCAAGAATACCGTTCAAGTTTCAGAGAAGACAATTTCCAGTCATGACCTTTTACGCGATGACTATAAATAAGAGTCAAGGACAGTCTTTGTCTCATGTTGGACTATTATGTAAAAAGTCAGTCTTCACGCATGATCAACCGTATGTTACAGTGTCAAGAGTAACAAATCCTAAGGGTTTGAAGATATTAATATGTGATAAAGATGGTCAACCAACTGACCATACCACCAATGTAGTTTATAAGGAAGTTTTTCGCAATGTGTAGGTTATCGCACTACAGATATTGCTCTGCGGTGAAAATACCGAGACATGCTCTTTTATAACATTTTATTTTCACTACTCATTCCAAAACAAAGTTACTACCTATCTCTGAGTTATCACTATCCGATCTTTGCTTATAATTTATTATGCATATTACGTTTATGACAAATTGCATTAATTTCACGCGACAAAGTAATATTCACAAATAAAATCATATACTCCCTCCGTTCCCAAAAATACTTCCCACTTTCCTTTTTGGGGTGTTCCCAAAAATACTTCTCACTTTCCCATTTTGGACAATTTGTGTGGCTCACATTCATTTTACCTTTTTCTTACACAACCACAACCATACATTTCCACTTTATTCCACTTTCTTAATAAGCGTGCCAAGTCAAACCGGGAACAATTTTTAGGAACGGAAGGAGTAAGTATTACATTTTAATATCCAGGAAATCCCGCGGGTGCGAATTAATTATACATGATGATATGATTACATGTGGAATTCGCACTCTGGTACATGGATGATGGATCTCTCAAGCAGCATCTACTTTGTTTCATCCATCGACTCGCCCGAGTTCACTCATTTTAGTCGAGCACTAACTCGGTCGCCGGTCATCGGTCTTGACGCCGAATGGAAGCCCGTCCGCTCTCAGCAGTCCAACTATCCTACGGTCTCCATCCTCCAAATAGCTTGCCATATCGGCGAAGACGACGAAACTCGTCATTTCTCTAATAATTCGACACCTGTTTTCCTTATCGACCTCTCAGCTATCCCTCTTCCATCTATCTATGAGCTTCTCAGGGATGCGTTTGTCTCGCCTAATGTTCTGAAGTTGGGATTTCGCTTCAAGCAAGACCTGCTGTTCCTGTCCTCCACCTTCTGCTCTCAGGGCTGCGAGCCCGGTTTCGATAGCGTAAGCTTCGCGAAAGTTCTAATTTGAATTCTGAATTTATGGATTGATCAGTTTCTCTTAATTTTTGTTTTTGTTTCACCATTCTACTTATTGCTGATTCCTGTAAACGAAACTTTTGCTCAAAGCTATCGACTTTACAAAATTTAGTCTAGTTCCATAATATTGCCTAGTTCCGGCAAAGTCCAATAGTGTGACTTGTGTTAAGTATATTGAAACTAAAACCGTTTAGCTTGGTTGGATTTTCCTTTTCAAGCTGCTGGGTTTTATACATTTAACTTGAGGGTACACATACTGCCTTATTGTGCTTGGAGCTTAGTATTTGATTGTTCACGATTGTCCACTAGGTGGAACCTTTTATAGATATTACAAGCATATATGGCTACCTGCAACACAAGCAACAAGGAAGAAGGTTACCAAAGCAATCTAAGAGTTTAGCAGCAATTTGCCAGGAAGTGCTGGGCATTTCTCTTTCAAAGGTTTGTGGTATTGGAGTTCACATAATGTTCATAGTTTTAGGCTGGGTGTAAATGGGATGAAAGAATGTGGAGTGAGCATTTATTATCAGCCATTGGAAAGAAAATAGAAGGGAAATAAATGCTGGAAATTAGTTTTTTTTCAGCCATTCAAATATATTCCTCTCCAAAATGGGAAGAAAATCAGTGGAAATTTTAATTCTTTATCTCAACTCCTAACTCATCCCGGCTTCTCAATACATAGTGGCTTACCATTTCTCACTCATCTCTCCCCCTTTAGTTTCATCCAGATCCCAAACCAAAGTCTTTCTCCATTTCTTCTCAAACCAAACCAAATCTTGCATACCTGGTATATCCCATTTGAACGCAGGGTCTTGATAAGGTGAGATGTGCATACACGATACACCTTACCTCTACCCATAGGAGTATAGAGACTTTTCTTTCAAGATCCCTGGCTATGGAAAAGTTCAGGAAGATTTGGACGTTGCCAATTTTTTTGGAACTACTCGTGAATTTTCTAAAACATTGATGATATTTGTAAAATATTTTTGACTTAGAAAAAGAACTTAAGGTGAATAGTAGTGTGGAGAGTGATAATAATTTGTATGGGTATTAAATCAAAGCATAGAAACATAAAAACATTCCCAATTACTTTCTCTCCACTTTAAGACAGTTTGAGCACGAAACTGAATAATGAATATAGAAGTGTAAGGATGACATTCTATTCACTAAAAGTGGATCCCCTGTCTATGATGTGTATACCTCGATTGCAGGAGCTCCAGTGCAGTGATTGGTCACAACGGCCTCTCACAGAAGAACAAAAGACTTATGCTGCACTAGATGCTCTCTGCTTGCTTCAAGTCTTTGATGTACTCAAGGCCAGGGTGGCTAATGTAGTTGGTATGTCAAGTGCCATACTTTGTTCTTTATGCATGTATATTGTACATCTTGAGATATCGAGGCTTTCTTGCATTGCCATCTTATCCAGCTGAATAAGAGAACGATAGCTACAAGATCAAATTCTATAGAGACATTGAAATTGACATTAATTGGTGACATTCTTAGGTATCACAATTCATTGGGTGGTGATCATAGGATTATCTATTTCATCACCTAAAGAATATTCGAAACATAATAATGTCACCTACTAATGTCGACTATCCTTGTCTTCTAATCGTATTGTTTTTTCAGTGTGTATGTTTTTACTTTTAATTAGTGTTTACGGTGTGTTATTGTGATAATTGTGCATTTACGGTGCAACCATTTCTTTTTCCCAGTTTTTGTATTTTGGTAAATTTAGAGAGTTCTGAGCATCAGTCACCGGATAACAAGTAAGGTGCAAGAGAACAAGATAACAATGAAAAATTCTGATCTGATCATATACCCGATTGAGTATATGCAATATTCGACCGGATATTTGAACATTGCTATGTGATCAATTAGTTAATGTTTTCATATTTATTATTACTAGAAGTAATCAACGAATACAATTGTTATTCGCTTGATCTTTTCACAACGGATATATGAGCTAAGTATGGAAGTCTAGCAGACAAAGCTCTTGGAGACGTACGTCTGGCTGTGGCAGACGAAGTCCTTGGGGACGTACGTCTGGCTGTGGCAGACGAAGTCCTTGGAGACGTACGTCTGGCTGACGGAGTGCTGAAGGCCGTTCGTTCCCGGGTGACTGTTACGTGTTGGAGGCCGTACGTCCTCGAGGCCTTCCTATGTGCTGGAGGCCGTACGTCCCCGGGATGATCCATGTGCCAGAGGCCGTACGTCTCTGGGGTGTTCCTTGTGCTTCATGCCATACGTCCTCGGGGTCTTGCATGTAGCTGGAGGCCGTACGTCCCCGGGGTTTCCCCTGTGCTGAAGGACGTACGTCCCCGGGGTCTTGCTTGCAGTAGTGGAAGTATGTGGGTCATGGGGTCTGGACCCATATACTCTATCAGTTACGATTTCACATTAGAAGAATACCTTTCCTTGTGGATACGAACTCTACTACTCTATAATACGGTATTAGTGCTTAGTATTGAATTATTTTTGGGGCAGGCGCGATGACCGTGTGCCGTCATCTTCCTAGAACTTATATATCTACTATTCTGTTGTTTTATTTTATCGGATATGGAACCACACACCTAGACTTCGTTTGAAATGCTGAAGGGCTAAACATAATATGTGTGCTTGTGATGTGGCACATGGGAATCAAAGAGGATAAGGAAACAGTATATCTTAATTAGAATATCTTGCATTAGGGGGGATATGTACACACATGGATGCATGCATACACACATGCAGTTTGTGCTTTCAGATGGGGCATATGTTAATCAAAAGCTCCTCTTGCTCATACTTATGTGCTGATAATGTTAACTGTGTTGTTACTTATCAATTTGTCAGAACAAAACTGAATAGTAGAAGTAAACTACTAAAGAGCTTTCTTTAATTGAGCTAGCAGGAGCCAATAATAATTGTTTAAGTAAGCTTTTTATGCACTTTACCTCTGTTAACAATTTATTCTGTCTTGTGTTGACATAATGAGATAATGACATAATGAGCCAATAATAATTGTCTCTATCTCATGCATTTTCCAAAGCATGTGTTGACATAATGAGATATTTCAATTTAGGGAGTACTGCGTGCAATGATGAAAAGCTCCAGTCGTCTTCCATCAATCTTGGCCTCAAGCAGATTCTTGACATGCCAAATGTTTCTAATAATGTATTGCGGAGTAAGTTCATCAAAGCTACAAAGATGGTCCAAACCATCGTGACCAATTTCCCCCTAGGAATAACCATTTGTGAAGAAGCGGCTTGTGTATTTCAGTATTCCGAAAATAAGCGAATGCATGATGCAGTCATTTGGATTATCACCAAGTATGGTGATAAAATTTTACTAAGTGATGCTGATAGGAAACCCAAAATGTCGAGGCGGAAAATGAGGTCTCCTGCTGGATTATTGGCCAAACCTAGACAATTGGACAGTGGCGAAGAATGGCAAGGTCCTCCGCCTTGGGATATGTCCTTAGGTGGTGATGGTTTCCCTAAGTTCTTATGCGATGTGATGGTATGGAACCATATATTGAAGTTAAAAATTAGGGAGATTATAGAAATTGAGTCACTGTAGAAATTGAACAGAGTGTTTGCACTTGGCTCTTTGGGTCATTCATTAAGCTCGTATGATTTTTTACTCAACTGGCCTCCATGGCCGGACCATTAGAATTCACGAAGTGATGAGACAGTGGCCTAGTTACCCAGGTTCGGCCCATTCTCTAGACTTGTGCTGTCTAAGATTCTCATCCCTTTTTACTGCAAATCTACCATACTAGTTTTTCCACTATCAAGCCATTGACATAAGAAGCCTTTGCATACTCATCTTTTTTGCTCTTTTTGGCATCGATATCATAGATCGATTCATGTTAGCCGACCCCAAATTCTTTTGGGATTAAGGCTTGGATGTTGTTGTTGTTGTTTGTATGGTTTATTTAGGGTCTGCATACATTGGGACTTTCAACATGCTCTTCTCTTAGTGGGAGAGTTGTGCACTACTTATGACCCTTTATGGTTTAGGCTGGTCCAGTAGGAATGTGCACTGACTTCAATAATCCCTTAGGTAGGGTTATTGCTGAATCTGTTGAATTTTCAGAAATGAAAAACTTGCAGTCAATAAATAAGTCTAAACCTACTTATTTTGTGGATAAATGGAACAATGCATTTTGGCTACCATTCCTACCAAAAAGGTGTCTAGGGAATATATACTCTTTCCTTGTGTAGCAGCAATATTGACGCTGCAATATTTTAGGTTGAAGGATTGGCAAAACATTTGAGGTGTGTTGGCATTGATGCTGCCGTTCCACCTATGAGAAAACCTGAAACAAGGTTGCACTTTTGCTTTTTTCTTACTAATATGAAAAATTTGACATGCAATTGGAGTTTTCAGTCTTACTAATATCAGTTTTTATTTCCATCATTTGCAATGGAGCCAAAGATTCATTATTTTTTGGCTTGAGATTATGATGGAATAAAGCAAAATGGCTCACTAAACTGTCTGCACTTCTTTGTTATGAAGCAACAGTCAGTCCATGCAATTTTGGACGGGATTTTCACTATGGGTCATCCGGAAACAGTCTCTCTGTGCTTTAGTACAGGGGTAAGGCTGCGTACATCCGACCCCCCCTTACCCCACCGTAGGTGGGAGCCTTTGCGGCACTGGGGTAAATGAAAATGAAATGAAATGAAATCTGTGCTGCTTGACGAATAATGTTTTTTTAACTTGTTGTTGTTTAATGTTCTTGTTATCAGGAATTTAATAGAACAAGCATCCAAGGAGAAGCGGGTGCTTTTAACACGAGATGCCAAGCTGCTGAGGCATGGCTATCTCATAAAAAACCAAATTTACAGGGTGAAGAGTCTTCTTAAAAATGAACAACTTATTGAGGTGAACAAACTCCATATGCCACCATGCAACAACCAAATGACTTGTTTAGCAACAATGATAATAGAGCTGCACCTCCTGTATTTTACAGGTGATAGAAACATTTAAATTGGCTGTTTCAGAGGATCAGCTGATGTCTAGGTGTACTAAATGCAATGGGAGGTTCATACAGAAAGCTCTTTCAACTGAAGAGGCCGTCGAAGCTGGCAAGGGATTTCAGGTCATCCCAAACTGCTTATTTAACAAGAATTTGGAGTTCTGGCAGTGCATAGATTGCAAACAACTCTATTGGGAGGTAAACAATGTTGAATCCTGGAAACTGCTATGGAAAGGAAATAAAATGCTGATGAAAGGTGTTTTATGTTTGTTTTACCCTGGTAAATGAAAAGTAAAACAAATGATTAACATTTTTATTTTTTCCCACATGTTTAGATTTCTTAATATCCATTTATATATTAGAAGTTTAAAAAAATTGAAATTTGAACAAGTTATAAATATATGTTTATTGAGTTCGAACCAATGTTTTATTTTCTTCAAACATTTCCTTCCAATTTCTTCTGCAATTTCGTCTCTATTTTCTTTCCCTAGCCTTTTCTTGGAATGGACCTTAGTGAATCTGCACATTGTCGTTGTGTTGTGCAGACTCCAGGGATATGATCCCCCCTCTCGCTCCCCCCCAAAACAAATGAATCGAATATATGCACTCCTAATTACACTGTGATATTTGAGTATGCTGATGTTCCACACTTCCACTGTAGGGAACCCAATACCATAATGCTGTACAAAAGTTCATTGACATTTGCAAGCTAAATGAGTAATGCGTCGCTGAGAGAATGATTCCCCGACGGAAGTTTACTGGATGTATGACCAGAAGAATTTAAAGTCCGATGCACTATGAATGGAAAAAGATAACCAGCAACTAAATGTGGAATGATACTATGTGATTAAAAGTTCAATCGAACTGATCCAACATGGCACCTTGGGTGCATCCTCCTTCGGGCACGGACCAAGCTTTTGAATCCATCCATATGTTTTTCCTTTCTGATATTTAGTTTCACCACTCAGATGACTATCACGTGAATGACATTATAATGTAGACTATACTTGGTATTTCATTCCTATTAAATTCAAGTTACCCGTTATAAGAGTAACTTTACAGGTTACGTTTCTCCATATTTTGTATATGAAGACTTGATAGGAGCTTAACTTCTATTTGTATAACATGATTTTGAATAAGATGACTTAACAGGAGCTATAATTCTACACTTCAAGTGTCACATAGCGTTCTAGTTGTAGACGGCCTGTCGGCTGCCAGCATACTCGATTCTAACCCCGATCCTGAAAATGAACAGGTGAGATTCTGCTAATGGAATTTGAGGAGGGCTAGTTCCCGGTATAGGGCCAGTCCTAAACTGGGCTCGTAAGGGTTGGGCTTGGGCCATTAATGGGTACATGTGGTTTATACCGGTCACCATGCCCAAGGAGCCTCACACATAGACTTGGACTTGGGCCGGGTGGCCCGACCCGGAACCTGCCCGGGACCGGTATTGTTCCCACCTGGACTGAACCGGTGGCCCGGTCAGTGACCGGTCCGGGTAGGCCCGACCCGATGGGTTTCCGGTTCGGGCTCGGGTCACCCAAAACAAGGCCCGGCCGGGCCCGGTTCGGGCCAAATTGATTTTTTTTTGGTTTTTTCATTTGTTTGGGCTCCACCCGGGTTGGGCTTGATGTTTAGGACAGGTTTGGGGGGTTTGGGTGGGGGGGGTGGGGGGTGGGGGTCAGGGATGGGTAGGTAAGAAAAAAAAACCAAACCCGAGGCCCGGCCCGGCCCTAAAGTCAAACAAATAGTTAAGTTTGTGTAGGCATCTTTTTGTATTATCTAGTCATATGATAAGTGTATTTTATTCTCAATGGTACCATGCAAAAGCTGGATCTTTCTAATCTAATCACAATCTAGAAGACATGCCTATGTTCATTGCTATAAACAAATAAAACAAAAAAATAACAAAATCATGCGCTAGTAGAATAACCATCAGTGCCCTGGTTGGCCTTCTGCATTTCCATATTCTTCCTCTCCTCCTTTTTAAACCCACTATTCTCTTCATATTCATCATCATCAGAATCCAATATAAAATGTGAGCTGCTGCTAGCCATTTCGAGCTGCTGAACCACCTCTGCGCTAAGTGGTCTATACCTCAAAGCTGATTCCCTGTTAATTCCACTCTTCTTACGCACAATAGAGCATGCTCCACCTCCACACATCAAAACCACAAGAAGAGCAAGATGACAATTGAATTGAAGAGTGGCAATGGCTCGACCTCGATAGTATTTGGGATGTCCATTGCACTTTATGGTGTAATTCCCTCTACTTTTTCCGTGCAATGAGTAGCCATAAGCTATCATGTTGGTGAAAAACGAAAACCCCATTTGTAGGAACGAGATCCCTTGCAGGACCATTCCGATTTTCGACCCCGCTAGGGTCTTTCCTCTGAAGGTAAAATAATAGGAGTTCTTCCACGAATGCGAAGAGGTAAATCAAATTGAGGAATTGGGAAGGAAATTGAAGACGCCTTGTTGTACAACCAACTAAGTCGAGGACGGAGTAGAGAAGGAAAAGGAGCGTAATGGCGATTTCCCCCAACTGGTAAGCCAAACCAACCAAGTCTTTGGAGCCGATGGCGTAAGAGATGGAGATTATGGAGTTGATGATGAAGAGAAATGAGAGGGCAGAAACTGCCACGAATGTCACAGAGGAGGAGAACCTTGAGGAGGATTCTGTCCCAGTGTGTGGTGATTGAGGGTGTGCTAACGGCAACGGAGACACTCTGAAGGTTTCTGTTGATACGAAAGATTCCTAAGCTCTGATCAATATGAAACCTCCGCCGCCGACGGTGTACGTGAACAGGCTCATACCGTTGACTCTAATGCAAATTTTGAGCGCGTAACCGCGTAGTGGTAAGGAATTCTACTGTTTGGGTATTTTACGGTTCCTTTTTAAACTTATTTCCGAAATTAGGGTTTCTTTTGCCTTGTCATTCGTCTTGTCAACGTAGTGCCACATCACCTTCCACGTCATTCACCAGCCATTCCACACCATTTAATTTAGGTACCTTCCACGTCATTCACCAACCATTGCACATCATTTAATTTAGGTCTGCTAAAATTGTATAAAAAATCATTCCTAAAGGGAATGATTTTTTACACATTCAAAGAAGATCTATACCACTCCACCACTTTGCTCATTTGTTACATTTCCTCCTTTACAAATATTTGAAATACAAAGGTTGTACACATTCAAGTGTGCACTAGCTAAAGTCATGTACTACTCATTCCTTTAAATTTATATCATTTCTTGCTCACATAAATATAAAACATGATAACAAATTAATTCGAGATATTCAAATAAAAAATAAAAAACTAATTAAAATATTGATGGAGTATATGGCCCAGGGACCCCCGGCCCACATACTTCCACTATTACATTCAGGCCCAACAGGCCCAAAGCGGGCCAAGCCCGGTAAGATGGAGCTCTAAGCAGCCCACAATACATGAAGGGATGCCTTCGGCCCAATGGCCGAAGGCTACCAGTGACAGAATTGGGCTCAGCAACATCACGGGAAAATAAGGCTTGAAAACCAAGCCTTCGACAATTGGAGCCCTCGGCACTATGAGGCCCCCGATACGCAGAGCCTTCAGACTGTCATCTACAGCCGAAGGTGTTGGTCCCGGTTATACTGGATACAGTCTAGGGGGGGGGGTGAATAGACTGTATTGGTTTTTAGCTTTTTAAACTAAGTACCAGATTTACAGAATAGCCTGTTCTGTTGAAGGGACAGACTGGCAGCGGATGGGGTTCTGGCAGGGAGTTCTGTTAGCCTCAGAGAAGCAAAGGCAGTAGGCCTTCTGTTAACTCGTAGAACAAGTTCTGCTGAACACAGATACCAAGTCCAAGAAGTTATACAGTTCTAACTAAGTGCAAGTATTAAAAGCAGTAAGTAAGCGACACCAGGGATTTTTATAGTGGTTCAAGGAACAACTCGTTCCTCTAATCCACTGTTCCACTAAGCTGTAAAAACTGCCGTTTACAAAGCCTTAGTCCTAGTACTTAAGAAGCACTCCACGTCTTCTTCAAGTCTAGATGTGTCCTGGGATGCACTGCCTGGCTTCCTTTAACACTGGTCCTTTCACTGAGTTTCCTTGAAGTATCACCACTTCACTACTCAAGTTATTTGGACGTCCTTCTTGTAGCAAGAAGAGTTTCTGTTGAAACTGGGGTTCCTCCAACTAGCTTCGTTACAAAATATTTGTATGTGATGAGCTTGAAGAGTTGAAGAACACTTGGAACTTTGCTTGAGTTGGAAAGAGTATTTTTCCAACTTCTGCCTTCTCTTGTAGAAGATATTGAGTTTGAATCTCAACGAGGCTTTTTGCTTTTCAGAGTTTGAATATCTTGCTTGTGGTTTGCAAAGTTGTAGCAAAATTATGTAGTCAAAGTTATCCGGTTGTTCTTCGTAGTGTATCTTTTATACTGAGGTTGTCTTCCCGTTGGAGGAGTAGGAGGACAACTGCATTAAATGAGCGATCAGTTGACTTGACTAGTAGAGCCCGGTAAAGTTGGCGGGTTACTATTTTGGGATAAAGTATTCCTGACATTCCGGCCAATCATCTGCAATTACTCTACGTAGCATGGGGTGCATTAAATGAGCATTTAATGCATGCACTGTAGCTTTTCCGTTTCATACTCCTAGCCGTTGAAGGAATCTTTTAGTTGACTTCCCGGTTCTTTGAAAATCTTCTAAGTGTCAGGCCTTCTGGTGTCTTTGTCTGAGAGTAGAACAGAGGAGGTCTGGAGCATTTCTGTTGGGAGTCTCCAACAGAGACCCAGAAGGGTTTCTGTCAGAGTCAAGACTAACAGAGATCCTGAGGACTTCTGTTCTGGAGCAAAGAACCAAAGGTCCTCTGTTTCAATAAAGCCTTAAGAGGCACTTCTGTTCTTGAAGCACTTCTGTTCTTGAAGGTCTTCTGTCAAGTCGAATACATCTAAGAACTTTACAAAGAAAAATTCTAATACATAATTTCTAAAGGGGTACTCTAAAGTCCTAATTAATCTAGCATCATCAAAATCTAAATACAATTATTCCTTACAATTTCCCCCTTTTTGATGATGCCAAAACCCTTTAACTATTTCCAGAGAAGTGCCTTCACCATAAAAATTTAAAGTTTAAAACCTTCATTAAAATCTTGGTGGGCAACTTGGCATAGGAAAATAGTAAGAGTACGATACATTCAGATAGCAGAAAATAACAGAAATAAGCAAACACAAACAGAAGGCAAAAAGACACGAATTTGAGGAAAAGCACTTCAAAGTAAGAAGGCAGAGATGTGATTTTATTAGATAGGTTTTACAGAGTTTTAAACCTTACACATTCTCCAGATTAGCTGCCTGTAGAGCTTCTTCCTCTAGTCTTTGAAGCCTGAGCAGTTCTTCATTTATTTCAGCTCTGATTTTGAACAGATTGCCAGACCTTTGATAAGATGCCCATATTGGAGATAGCTGTTAGGAAATTGATGTAACGTACCTCGAAAGTACGACAACGGAAGTTTAAAATTTTCCCAAACAGATCTTTCTGATTATGACAAAATAACGAATATGATAATAATAACAGATCTGAGTTAGAACTTACAGATCTTCCAGCCTAGCGGTGATAATCCTTGACCTTTGGTATCCACGTGATTTCTCCTTTCCGAAAGAACGGTTAGATCTCCCTAAGAGAAAGACTAGAAAATCTCTTTGCAGGGAAATAAACTGGTAATACTGAATCTTAAAACTGGTCTCTAATTATGAAGGAGAAGGATGTATTTATACTAGTTCGAAACTAGTTTCCCAATCACAATGAAAGTCTTTCTAATTAATGAGTTCTAATCCTACTAGGACCAATACTCCTAATTAATTAAATAAGTAGATAAAACAAAACAAAATAATAATAATAATTGAGATGTGGCTGCACGCCACTTTCTAATTATTATATATTAATATTTATTTTATTTACTTTTCTTTTAATTCCAAATTACAAAAGAAAATATCTACTTTATTTAATAATAAATACATCTTAATTAAGTATGATAAATCTAATTTATCTTACTTAATTAATTCTATCAAATAGAACTCTCCTTCAGCTTCATGAATTAAATATGTTTAATCTAATTAATATTTAATTCATTTTCAGTATTACGAATTAAATATTATTTAATCCAATTAATAATATTTAATTCCTTCTAACAATTCAATCGGAAGGTATAATCACTTGTTGTGTGACCCATAGGGCCTTATATATTAAGCACTAATCAAATTAAGGTCTTAGCGAATCCCTAGACGATTCTCCAGACAAACTTAATATATAAGGACGTTTGCGAGGACTATACAAACTCCCTGTAATATAGAGCTCATAGTGATACAGTCCTTTCATTCAGCGAACATTCAACTAAGTCTAGAACATGATATAGTGTCTATCCCAATAACTCAGTCTCTGTCTCTCAATCTTTCTAGATGATCCATAACGATCATATTCGATATCCAAAACGAATATATCTTTGCATTGGCCAATGACTTTATGATCCATCTAGATATGAGAAGTAGAATGTTCTCTCTTAATCTATTATGAGGAATGAATCCTTTCTTGGCTCAACTACTACTCCATGTGCTTCGTGATGCACCCAACACATGCCGTATCTACCCCGATTGGAGTGCAAGCGTTGGTCATGGTCAAAGTACATCACTCCGCACATGTAGTACGTATTGACCTCAAGTCGGAGGACTATTACACTACTCTATACGCCGATAATCCCATAGACACATGAATAGAACTTATCAAATGGTTTCTCGGTGGGTATGCCAATATTCTCTAAAATATCTATGTGACCATCATGAATTACAGGAACTCATAGTCGTGAGATCAACTATACTTTCTAAAAGTATGATGCAGTCCACATACCAATCTTATCGTATATCATCAATATCCCATTCTTGATGATCATTGATTGGGGCTATTTTAGGACCTTATGTTATATCATATAAGCTCCCACTTTCTTATTGACAACATAAATCCAAGGGAACACAATTATGAATAAAACATTGACAATCGAAAACAATCATTCATAAAGTGTAATACCGTGTATATATCAAATATAAAAACTAAATGTGATCAAGTACATATGTCTTTAAAGAAATGATTGTCGCTATGACATATATACTAACAATCTCCCACTTGGCCTAGTGCCAATCACCAATGCGTCTAACACCTAGATTCTCAAAATGTCTAGTATGTTTCTCACAGCTCAAAGGTTTGGTGAAGGGATCAGCCAAATTGTCCTCAGTGGAAACACGTTCTATTGGAACCTCTCCTCTTGCTATCTGGTCTCGAATCACATGATAGCGCCTCGGCACATGTCCATTCCTCTTGTCGCATCTTGGTTCCTTTGCTTGTGCAACAGCACCAGTATTGTCACAATAAATGGTTGATGGATGACTATCATTTGGAACAACCCCTAATTCTTTGAGGAATTCACGTATCCATACGGCCATTTTAGCTGCTTCTGATGCAGCAATGTACTCGGCTTCTGTTGTCGAATCAGCTGTAGTGTCTTGCTTGGAACTCTTCCAGTCAACTGCTGCTCCATTGAGATTAAAAACATATCCTGATTGTGACTTATAGTCATCCTTATCTGTCATGAAGCTAGCGTCAGAGTAACCAGATGCTATTAGTTTCTCTTGTCCACCATAAACCAAGAAATATTCTTTAGTTCGTCTAAGATACTTAAGAATAGTCTTAATAGCACTCCAATGCCGTTCTCCTGGATTATTTTGATATCGACCAACAATACTAAGCGCATAAGCCACATCTGGCCTAGTACAGATCATAGCATACATGATTGAACCAATTGCAGAAGCATATGGAATCCCTCTCATGCGTTTGATCTCATCATCAGTTGAAGGACTATCCTTCTTTGATAACGATATCCCATGACCCATCGGGAGGAATCCTTTCTTAGATTCTTCCATTTTAAATCGATGTAGTATTTTGTCAATATACGTGGATTGTGAAAGACCTAACATCCTGTTAACTCTGTCTCTATAGATCTTAATCCCAAGGATATAACAGGCTTCACCTAGATCTTTCATCATGAAGATATTGGATAACCATTCTTTCACGGACTTCAATAAGGGGATATCATTCCCTATGATCAGAATGTCATCAACATATATGACCATAAAGACCACGCTATCCTTGCTGCGTTTTGTATATACACACGCATCTTCATTGCTTCTGATGAAGCCAAACGATTTGACCGCTTCATCAAAACGGATATTCCAACTCCTTGAGGCTTGCTTTAGCCCATATATGGATTTCTCCAATTTACATACTGATTTGGGATTTGACTTGGATATAAAACCTTCAGGTTGTACCATGTACACCTCCTCCTTGAGGTTTCCATTAAGGAAAGCAGTTTTGACATCCATTTGCCAAATTTCATAATCATAGTATGCTGCTATCGCAAGCAAAATTCGAATGGACTTGAGTTTTGCAACTGGCGAATAGGTGTCACTATAGTCAATTCCCTCTCTTTGACTATAACCTTTAGCCACTAGCCTAGCTTTGTATGTTTGCACCTTGCCTTCGGCATCAATTTTCTTCTTGAAAACCCATTTGCATCCAATGGGTCTAACCCCAACAGGCAAGTCAACCAAGTTCCATACTTGATTGATATACATCGAGTCCATTTCAGATTTCATGGCTTCTTTCCACCTCTCTGAATCAATATCTAATATTGCTTCAGTGTAAGTCTTAGGTTCATCCTTGTCAGGAATTTCAACATCATCATGATCCTCCATGAGGAAGCCAAACCTAGTTGGTTCATGACGAATCCTAGTAGACCTACGAAGTTGAATATTTTGCGATTGTTCAGGCTGCTCATTCTGATTGTGAAGAGGTTCTCTTGCATTGGACTGTCCAATGCTCGGAGAATTTTCTGGTGCTACACTTTTAAGTGTTTCCAGAGAAGGAGAAGTAGGTGCAGAAGGAATGACAACCATGTCATTTCTTTCATGCCTAATAGGAACCACTTGCTGGTGCGAGGTGCTTCCTATATTACTCCCACTAGCTGAAGGATATCCTCCTAGAGACATACTTCCGCTTAATCCTCTCACTGAATCCTTGTTTTGACCATCTAACAAGTCTTCATCCTCTATGTTATTTTGTGATTCTTGAATTTCTTCTAGTACTATCTTCTCACGATTGAATTTCTTGAAGACCAAGTCTTCTTCTAGGAATCGTGCCTGTCTGGAAATAATGATTTTATGTTCCTCAGGGTGATAGAAATAATATCCCCTTGTTTCTTTAGGATACCCCACAAAATAACATCTCTCACTTCTAGCTCCTAACTTATCAGTGTGCAATTTCTTTACATAAGAAGGGCAACCCCACACTTTAATATGTGAAAGAACAGGCTTCTTATTACACCATAACTCATATGGTGTCTTTTGCACTGATTTAGATGGAACTCTATTCAGAATGTATATCGAAGTTTGCAATGCATACCCCCAAAGAGATGTCGGAAGAGACGTGGAATTCATCATGGACCTAACCATGTCTAACAAGGTTCTATTTCTCCTTTCAGAGACACCATTCAATTGAGGTGTTCTTGGAGGAGTCCATTGTGACTGAATTCCCTGACCTTTTAAGTAATCGAGAAACTCCTTACTCAAGTATTCCCCTCCACGATCAGATCGTAGAGTCTTGATACTCTTGTCAAGTTGCTTCTCTACTTCAGCCTTATACTCCATGAATTTCTCAAAAGCTTCTGATTTGTGTTTCATAAGATACACAAATCCAAACCTAGAGAAATCGTCAGTAAACGTGATGAAGTAAGAAAAACCTCCTCTAGCTTGAGTTGGGAATGGTCCACACACATCTGTGTGAACCAATTCAAGCACTTCTTTGGCCCGTAGTCCTTTTCCAAGAAAAGGTTTACTCGTCATTTTAGCTGAGAGACACGAATCGCAATTACCATATGATTCAAAATCAAATGGCGTTAAGTAATTTAATTTACTTAGCCTTGTTATTCTAGCTTCATTAATATGACCAAGCCTACAATGCCAAAGATATGTGGTATTTTTCAGATTACTTAACCTTGGTCTTTTATTTTGTACATTTAATATGTCATGTCTACAATTAAGAACATATAAACCATTCATAAGAGGAGCATTTCCATACACAATACCATTTTGTGAAAAACAACAAGTGTTATTAGCAAAATGAAAAGAAAAACCCTCAATGTCTAACATAGGAATGGAAATTATGTTCTTTGTTATAGAAGGAACAAAATAACAATTATTTAGTTCTAATCTATAACCACTGGGTAAATCTAATATATAAGTCCCTACACGTTCAGCAGCAACTTTTGCTCCATTTCCTACACGTAGGTCAATCTCACCCAGCCTAACTGCTCTACTGTCATTTAGGCCTTGCACACTATTGCAAATGTGTGAGCCACAAGCCGTATCT
Source organism: Cuscuta europaea (assembly GCA_945859875.1). NCBI lineage: Eukaryota > Viridiplantae > Streptophyta > Magnoliopsida > Solanales > Convolvulaceae > Cuscuta > Cuscuta europaea. The sequence goes on along the minus strand of CAMAPE010000054.1, from coordinate 3,686,180 downwards.
AATACCCAACAGTGAGAGTTAGTTGTAGACATATTAATATCAATGATAAAAATGCCTAAGCTAGAAGCACTCGGTGCTTTGGCTAGATTAGTCCTGTATATCTCACAATCTCTCTTCCAATGTCCTGTCTCTTTGCAGTAGAGACATACATCATTTGGTACCTCAGCAATGTGATTCTTCTGAATGTCCTTGTCAAACATGGCTAATTCAGAAAGACTAACATCAAGGATCTCGGGTACACATGTATCAAATACATGTTCGATATTTTCTTGCCTAAGAACGAAACGCATATTTTGTTCCAAGTCTAGAAAGTTTGGTTCAATCAGATTATTTGTATCCAAGATACTTCTCAATGATAAATTCGACATACCTAAAAAGCCTAGAGAAGTTCAAATAGAACGGAATTAAAATCATATATTAATTCCTATGATCACATCTAGTTAACTAAATAATATGGACTTTTAATTATTTAGCTCCCACTATTTTTTACATGCTCTTTGACCCCAATAAAAGGAACATGGAATGTTTTGCAATCATAGTGGCCAAAATCCTCATTCATACTATTACAGTCCCAGCTTGGGCTGATCACTGCAATAATATAATGGGTAGGTCCCCAGACCAATTGCGTCCAAACAACTTTTGGTTGATCAATTTTGTTTTTAAATTGATCGACATCCTTACATTAACACTGACGCTTGGGCGACTCGAGCTAATTTAAGTAAGTCAAAACCATCACACGATCACAAACATATGTATCTATAAATTAGTTCTATATTTTGTCGAATGGAATAAACACTTGGGTGAAATATTCTTCAACGAAAAAATATTTCTACTAATTTAATTATGATGGGTGATGTCGTTATCCCAGATAAGACTTAAATTTTAAATTATGGGGAACATTTAGCGGGGTATTAAATTACTTTATTTAATCAAGATGCTAACGACATATTATCAAATAATAATATGTTAATGAGATCTAACTCAGACAGATAATTTAAAGCATGTAATATAAATCTAATTTATAAACAAATACAATAATCAAACAATTAAATTAAAAGCAAGCTTATGGTAATATAGTTATTGATTAAATTTTAACTCAACCATAATTATAATTATAATTATAATTATAACCAATAACTTTACCGGACGATAGTCTCTGAGACTTCCACTAAGTACTACGGAGTAACAATCTACGAATTTAAGTACTTCGTATTTTACTATAAGTAAAACAGGGACTCCATTAATAACTAATTTGAATTGATCAATTTAAGTGGATGTCAAAAACGTTTTCTACAAAAACGTGACTACATGAGAAACACCAATTCTTTTCCTTAAAAAATGGAGAATTTCAAAAATGCCCCCCAAAGCATGCAACTCAAAATTTAAAACTAAGACTTCCATTAGTCTTTGTTTTAGGATGAAGACTTGGCTTGGACAGTCGAGGACGGTAGCAGTAAAACAATCATCCATGCCTGCTGAAAACTATGTTGTTGCGTCTCCTCTGTCTTCTTCATGAGTACGTCCAGGCTTTTTTTCAGGTGAAGGTCATCGTTGTTCGTGGTTTTTTTCGTTTCTCTCCAAGAGACAGTGTTTGTCTAGAAGGAACGCGGACAAGTATCGATTGCAGATCGATCGATAAGGAAAGAAAAGAAAGATGCAACGGAAATCGACTACTTGCAGTAGATCTTTTCGGATTTCACTTTCTAAAATCAAATTTTATAGCTAATTCCAAATTATTTGATTGTGCTGTTTTAAGAACATAAAATCTGATCTCAAAAATCATACTGGAAAATAATTTTAGATTCCAGATATAACTGATTTCGAAAATAAGATTAGGACAAAAATATAGTTTCTAAAAAATATATATTCTTGTCCTACGAACATATCTATGAAAATTCGTATAATGTCATTAAAATCAGTTTGGCTCTGATACCACTGTTAGGAAATTGATGTAACGTACCTCGAAAGTACGGCAGCGGAAGTTTAAAATTTTCCCAAACAGATCTTTCTGATTATGACAAAATAACGAATATGATAATAATAACAGATCTGAGTTAGAACTTACAGATCTTCCAGCCTAGCGGTGATAATCCTTGACCTTTGGTATCCACGTGATTTCTCCTTTCCGAAAGAACGGTTAGATCTCCCTAAGAGAAAGACTAGGAAATCTCTTTGCAGGGAAATAAACTGGTAATACTGAATCTTAAAACTGGTCTCTAATTATGAAGGAGAAGGATGTATTTATACTAGTTCAAAACTAGTTTCCCAATCACAATGAAAGTCTTTCTAATTAATGAGTTCTAATCCTACTAGGACCAATACTCCTAATTAATTAAATAAGTAGATAAAACAAAACAAAATAATAATAATAATTGAGATGTGGCTGCACGCCACTTTCTAATTATTATATATTAATATTTATTTTATTTACTTTTCTTTTAATTCCAAATTACAAAAGAAAATATCTACTTTATTTAATAATAAATACATCTTAATTAAGTATGATAAATCTAATTTATCTTACTTAATTAATTCTATCAAATAGAACTCTCCTTCAGCTTCATGAATTAAATATGTTTAATCTAATTAATATTTAATTCATTTTCAGTATTACGAATTAAATATTATTTAATCCAATTAATAATATTTAATTCCTTCTAACAATTCAATCGGAAGGTATAATCACTTGTTGTGTGACCCATAGGGCCTTATATATTAAGCACTAATCAAATTAAGGTCTTAGCGAATCCCTAGACGATTCTCCAGACAAACTTAATATATAAGGACGTTTGCGAGGACTATACAAAATCCCTGTAATATAGAGCTCATAGTGATACAGTCCTTTCATTCAGCGAACATTCAACTAAGTCTAGAACATGATATAATGTCTATCCCAATAACTCAGTCTCTGTCTCTCAATCTTTCTAGATGATCCATAACGATCATATTCGATATCCAAAACGAATATATCTTTGCATTGGCCAATGACTTTATGATCCATCTAGATATGAGAAGTAGAATGTTCTCTCTTAATCTATTATGAGGAATGAATCCTTTCTTGGCTCAACTACTACTCCATGTGCTTCGTGATGCACCCAACACATGCCGTATCTACCCCGATTGGAGTGCAAGCGTTGGTCATGGTCAAAGTACATCACTCCGCACATGTAGTACGTATTGACCTCAAGTCGGAGGACTATTACACTACTCTATACGCCGATAATCCCATAGACACATGAATAGAACTTATCAAATGGTTTCTCGGTGGGTATGCCAATATTCTCTAAAATATCTATGTGACCATCATGAATTACAGGAACTCATAGTCGTGAGATCAACTATACTTTCTAAAAGTATGATGCAGTCCACATACCAATCTTATCGTATATCATCAATATCCCATTCTTGATGATCATTGATTGGGGCTATTTTAGGACCTTATGTTATATCATATAAGCTCCCACTTTCTTATTGACAACATAAATCCAAGGGAACACAATTATGAATAAAACATTGACAATCGAAAACAATCATTCATAAAGTGTAATACCGTGTATATATCAAATATAAAAACTAAATGTGATCAAGTACATATGTCTTTAAAGAAATGATTGTCGCTATGACATATATACTAACAATCTCCCACTTGGCCTAGTGCCAATCACCAATGCGTCTAACACCTAGATTCTCAAAATGTCTAGTATGTTTCTCACAGCTCAAAGGTTTGGTGAAGGGATCAGCCAAATTGTCCTCAGTGGAAACACGTTCTATTGGAACCTCTCCTCTTGCTATCTGGTCTCGAATCACATGATAGCGCCTCGGCACATGTCCATTCCTCTTGTCGCATCTTGGTTCCTTTGCTTGTGCAACAGCACCAGTATTGTCACAATAAATGGTTGATGGATGACTATCATTTGGAACAACCCCTAATTCTTTGAGGAATTCACGTATCCATACGGCCATTTTAGCTGCTTCTGATGCAGCAATGTACTCGGCTTCTGTTGTCGAATCAGCTGTAGTGTCTTGCTTGGAACTCTTCCAGTCAACTGCTGCTCCATTGAGATTAAAAACATATCCTGATTGTGACTTATAGTCATCCTTATCTGTCATGAAGCTAGCGTCAGAGTAACCAGATGCTATTAGTTTCTCTTGTCCACCATAAACCAAGAAATATTCTTTAGTTCGTCTAAGATACTTAAGAATAGTCTTAATAGCACTCCAATGCCGTTCTCCTGGATTATTTTGATATCGACCAACAATACTAAGCGCATAAGCCACATCTGGCCTAGTACAGATCATAGCATACATGATTGAACCAATTGCAGAAGCATATGGAATCCCTCTCATGCGTTTGATCTCATCATCAGTTGAAGGACTATCCTTCTTTGATAACGATATCCCATGACCCATCGGGAGGAATCCTTTCTTAGATTCTTCCATTTTAAATCGATGTAGTATTTTGTCAATATACGTGGATTGTGAAAGACCTAACATCCTGTTAACTCTGTCTCTATAGATCTTAATCCCAAGGATATAACAGGCTTCACCTAGATCTTTCATCATGAAGATATTGGATAACCATTCTTTCACGGACTTCAATAAGGGGATATCATTCCCTATGATCAGAATGTCATCAACATATATGACCATAAAGACCACGCTATCCTTGCTGCGTTTTGTATATACACACGCATCTTCATTGCTTCTGATGAAGCCAAACGATTTGACCGCTTCATCAAAACGGATATTCCAACTCCTTGAGGCTTGCTTTAGCCCATATATGGATTTCTCCAATTTACATACTGATTTGGGATTTGACTTGGATATAAAACCTTCAGGTTGTACCATGTACACCTCCTCCTTGAGGTTTCCATTAAGGAAAGCAGTTTTGACATCCATTTGCCAAATTTCATAATCATAGTATGCTGCTATCGCAAGCAAAATTCGAATGGACTTGAGTTTTGCAACTGGCGAATAGGTGTCACTATAGTCAATTCCCTCTCTTTGACTATAACCTTTAGCCACTAGCCTAGCTTTGTATGTTTGCACCTTGCCTTCGGCATCAATTTTCTTCTTGAAAACCCATTTGCATCCAATGGGTCTAACCCCAACAGGCAAGTCAACCAAGTTCCATACTTGATTGATATACATCGAGTCCATTTCAGATTTCATGGCTTCTTTCCACCTCTCTGAATCAATATCTAATATTGCTTCAGTGTAAGTCTTAGGTTCATCCTTGTCAGGAATTTCAACATCATCATGATCCTCCATGAGGAAGCCAAACCTAGTTGGTTCATGACGAATCCTAGTAGACCTACGAAGTTGAATATTTTGCGATTGTTCAGGCTGCTCATTCTGATTGTGAAGAGGTTCTCTTGCATTGGACTGTCCAATGCTCGGAGAATTTTCTGGTGCTACACTTTTAAGTGTTTCCAGAGAAGGAGAAGTAGGTGCAGAAGGAATGACAACCATGTCATTTCTTTCATGCCTAATAGGAACCACTTGCTGGTGCGAGGTGCTTCCTATATTACTCCCACTAGCTGAAGGATATCCTCCTAGAGACATACTTCCGCTTAATCCTCTCACTGAATCCTTGTTTTGACCATCTAACAAGTCTTCATCCTCTATGTTATTTTGTGATTCTTGAATTTCTTCTAGTACTATCTTCTCACGATTGAATTTCTTGAAGACCAAGTCTTCTTCTAGGAATCGTGCCTGTCTGGAAATAATGATTTTATGTTCCTCAGGGTGATAGAAATAATATCCCCTTGTTTCTTTAGGATACCCCACAAAATAACATCTCTCACTTCTAGCTCCTAACTTATCAGTGTGCAATTTCTTTACATAAGAAGGGCAACCCCACACTTTAATATGTGAAAGAACAGGCTTCTTATTACACCATAACTCATATGGTGTCTTTTGCACTGATTTAGATGGAACTCTATTCAGAATGTATATCGAAGTTTGCAATGCATACCCCCAAAGAGATGTCGGAAGAGACGTGGAATTCATCATGGACCTAACCATGTCTAACAAGGTTCTATTTCTCCTTTCAGAGACACCATTCAATTGAGGTGTTCTTGGAGGAGTCCATTGTGACTGAATTCCCTGACCTTTTAAGTAATCGAGAAACTCCTTACTCAAGTATTCCCCTCCACGATCAGATCGTAGAGTCTTGATACTCTTGTCAAGTTGCTTCTCTACTTCAGCCTTATACTCCATGAATTTCTCAAAAGCTTCTGATTTGTGTTTCATAAGATACACAAATCCAAACCTAGAGAAATCGTCAGTAAACGTGATGAAGTAAGAAAAACCTCCTCTAGCTTGAGTTGGGAATGGTCCACACACATCTGTGTGAACCAATTCAAGCACTTCTTTGGCCCGTAGTCCTTTTCCAAGAAAAGGTTTACTCGTCATTTTAGCTGAGAGACACGAATCGCAATTACCATATGATTCAAAATCAAATGGCGTTAAGTAATTTAATTTACTTAGCCTTGTTATTCTAGCTTCATTAATATGACCAAGCCTACAATGCCAAAGATATGTGGTATTTTTCAGATTACTTAACCTTGGTCTTTTATTTTGTACATTTAATATGTCATGTCTACAATTAAGAACATATAAACCATTCATAAGAGGAGCATTTCCATACACAATACCATTTTGTGAAAAACAACAAGTGTTATTAGCAAAATGAAAAGAAAAACCCTCAATGTCTAACATAGGAATGGAAATTATGTTCTTTGTTATAGAAGGAACAAAATAACAATTATTTAGTTCTAATCTATAACCACTGGGTAAATCTAATATATAAGTCCCTACACGTTCAGCAGCAACTTTTGCTCCATTTCCTACACGTAGGTCAATCTCACCCAGCCTAACTGCTCTACTGTCATTTAGGCCTTGCACACTATTGCAAATGTGTGAGCCACAAGCCGTATCTAATACCCAACAGTGAGAGTTAGTTGTAGACATATTAATATCAATGATAAAAATGCCTAAGCTAGAAGCACTCGGTGCTTTGGCTAGATTAGTCCTGTATATCTCACAATCTCTCTTCCAATGTCCTGTCTCTTTGCAGTAGAGACATACATCATTTGGTACCTCAGCAATGTGATTCTTCTGAATGTCCTTGTCAAACATGGCTAATTCAGAAAGACTAACATCAAGGATCTCGGGTACACATGTATCAAATACATGTTCGATATTTTCTTGCCTAAGAACGAAACGCATATTTTGTTCCAAGTCTAGAAAGTTTGGTTCAATCAGATTATTTGTATCCAAGATACTTCTCAATGATAAATTCGACATACCTAAAAAGCCTAGAGAAGTTCAAATAGAACGGAATTAAAATCATATATTAATTCCTATGATCACATCTAGTTAACTAAATAATATGGACTTTTAATTATTTAGCTCCCACTATTTTTTACATGCTCTTTGACCCCAATAAAAGGAACATGGAATGTTTTGCAATCATAGTGGCCAAAATCCTCATTCATACTATTACAGTCCCAGCTTGGGCTGATCACTGCAATAATATAATGGGTAGGTCCCCAGACCAATTGCGTCCAAACAACTTTTGGTTGATCAATTTTGTTTTTAAATTGATCGACATCCTTACATTAACACTGACGCTTGGGCGACTCGAGCTAATTTAAGTAAGTCAAAACCATCACACGATCACAAACATATGTATCTATAAATTAGTTCTATATTTTGTCGAATGGAATAAACACTTGGGTGAAATATTCTTCAACGAAAAAATATTTCTACTAATTTAATTATGATGGGTGATGTCGTTATCCCAGATAAGACTTAAATTTTAAATTATGGGGAACATTTAGCGGGGTATTAAATTACTTTATTTAATCAAGATGCTAACGACATATTATCAAATAATAATATGTTAATGAGATCTAACTCAGACAGATAATTTAAAGCATGTAATATAAATCTAATTTATAAACAAATACAATAATCAAACAATTAAATTAAAAGCAAGCTTATGGTAATATAGTTATTGATTAAATTTTAACTCAACCATAATTATAATTATAATTATAATTATAACCAATAACTTTACCGGACGATAGTCTCTGAGACTTCCACTAAGTACTACGGAGTAACAATCTACGAATTTAAGTACTTCGTATTTTACTATAAGTAAAACAGGGACTCCATTAATAACTAATTTGAATTGATCAATTTAAGTGGATGTCAAAAACGTTTTCTACAAAAACGTGACTACATGAGAAACACCAATTCTTTTCCTTAAAAAATGGAGAATTTCAAAAATGCCCCCCAAAGCATGCAACTCAAAATTTAAAACTAAGACTTCCATTAGTCTTTGTTTTAGGATGAAGACTTGGCTTGGACAGTCGAGGACGGTAGCAGTAAAACAATCATCCATGCCTGCTGAAAACTATGTTGTTGCGTCTCCTCTGTCTTCTTCATGAGTACGTCCAGGCTTTTTTTCAGGTGAAGGTCATCGTTGTTCGTGGTTTTTTTCGTTTCTCTCCAAGAGACAGTGTTTGTCTAGAAGGAACGCGGACAAGTATCGATTGCAGATCGATCGATAAGGAAAGAAAAGAAAGATGCAACGGAAATCGACTACTTGCAGTAGATCTTTTCGGATTTCACTTTCTAAAATCAAATTTTATAGCTAATTCCAAATTATTTGATTGTGCTGTTTTAAGAACATAAAATCTGATCTCAAAAATCATACTGGAAAATAATTTTAGATTCCAGATATAACTGATTTCGAAAATAAGATTAGGACAAAAATATAGTTTCTAAAAAATATATATTCTTGTCCTACGAACATATCTATGAAAATTCGTATAATGTCATTAAAATCAGTTTGGCTCTGATACCACTGTTAGGAAATTGATGTAACGTACCTCGAAAGTACGGCAGCGGAAGTTTAAAATTTTCCCAAACAGATCTTTCTGATTATGACAAAATAACGAATATGATAATAATAACAGATCTGAGTTAGAACTTACAGATCTTCCAGCCTAGCGGTGATAATCCTTGACCTTTGGTATCCACGTGATTTCTCCTTTCCGAAAGAACGGTTAGATCTCCCTAAGAGAAAGACTAGGAAATCTCTTTGCAGGGAAATAAACTGGTAATACTGAATCTTAAAACTGGTCTCTAATTATGAAGGAGAAGGATGTATTTATACTAGTTCAAAACTAGTTTCCCAATCACAATGAAAGTCTTTCTAATTAATGAGTTCTAATCCTACTAGGACCAATACTCCTAATTAATTAAATAAGTAGATAAAACAAAACAAAATAATAATAATAATTGAGATGTGGCTGCACGCCACTTTCTAATTATTATATATTAATATTTATTTTATTTACTTTTCTTTTAATTCCAAATTACAAAAGAAAATATCTACTTTATTTAATAATAAATACATCTTAATTAAGTATGATAAATCTAATTTATCTTACTTAATTAATTCTATCAAATAGAACTCTCCTTCAGCTTCATGAATTAAATATGTTTAATCTAATTAATATTTAATTCATTTTCAGTATTACGAATTAAATATTATTTAATCCAATTAATAATATTTAATTCCTTCTAACAATTCAATCGGAAGGTATAATCACTTGTTGTGTGACCCATAGGGCCTTATATATTAAGCACTAATCAAATTAAGGTCTTAGCGAATCCCTAGACGATTCTCCAGACAAACTTAATATATAAGGACGTTTGCGAGGACTATACAAACTCCCTGTAATATAGAGCTCATAGTGATACAGTCCTTTCATTCAGCGAACATTCAACTAAGTCTAGAACATGATATAGTGTCTATCCCAATAACTCAGTCTCTGTCTCTCAATCTTTCTAGATGATCCATAACGATCATATTCGATATCCAAAACGAATATATCTTTGCATTGGCCAATGACTTTATGATCCATCTAGATATGAGAAGTAGAATGTTCTCTCTTAATCTATTATGAGGAATGAATCCTTTCTTGGCTCAACTACTACTCCATGTGCTTCGTGATGCACCCAACACATGCCGTATCTACCCCGATTGGAGTGCAAGCGTTGGTCATGGTCAAAGTACATCACTCCGCACATGTAGTACGTATTGACCTCAAGTCGGAGGACTATTACACTACTCTATACGCCGATAATCCCATAGACACATGAATAGAACTTATCAAATGGTTTCTCGGTGGGTATGCCAATATTCTCTAAAATATCTATGTGACCATCATGAATTACAGGAACTCATAGTCGTGAGATCAACTATACTTTCTAAAAGTATGATGCAGTCCACATACCAATCTTATCGTATATCATCAATATCCCATTCTTGATGATCATTGATTGGGGCTATTTTAGGACCTTATGTTATATCATATAAGCTCCCACTTTCTTATTGACAACATAAATCCAAGGGAACACAATTATGAATAAAACATTGACAATCGAAAACAATCATTCATAAAGTGTAATACCGTGTATATATCAAATATAAAAACTAAATGTGATCAAGTACATATGTCTTTAAAGAAATGATTGTCGCTATGACATATATACTAACAATCTCCCACTTGGCCTAGTGCCAATCACCAATGCGTCTAACACCTAGATTCTCAAAATGTCTAGTATGTTTCTCACAGCTCAAAGGTTTGGTGAAGGGATCAGCCAAATTGTCCTCAGTGGAAACACGTTCTATTGGAACCTCTCCTCTTGCTATCTGGTCTCGAATCACATGATAGCGCCTCGGCACATGTCCATTCCTCTTGTCGCATCTTGGTTCCTTTGCTTGTGCAACAGCACCAGTATTGTCACAATAAATGGTTGATGGATGACTATCATTTGGAACAACCCCTAATTCTTTGAGGAATTCACGTATCCATACGGCCATTTTAGCTGCTTCTGATGCAGCAATGTACTCGGCTTCTGTTGTCGAATCAGCTGTAGTGTCTTGCTTGGAACTCTTCCAGTCAACTGCTGCTCCATTGAGATTAAAAACATATCCTGATTGTGACTTATAGTCATCCTTATCTGTCATGAAGCTAGCGTCAGAGTAACCAGATGCTATTAGTTTCTCTTGTCCACCATAAACCAAGAAATATTCTTTAGTTCGTCTAAGATACTTAAGAATAGTCTTAATAGCACTCCAATGCCGTTCTCCTGGATTATTTTGATATCGACCAACAATACTAAGCGCATAAGCCACATCTGGCCTAGTACAGATCATAGCATACATGATTGAACCAATTGCAGAAGCATATGGAATCCCTCTCATGCGTTTGATCTCATCATCAGTTGAAGGACTATCCTTCTTTGATAACGATATCCCATGACCCATCGGGAGGAATCCTTTCTTAGATTCTTCCATTTTAAATCGATGTAGTATTTTGTCAATATACGTGGATTGTGAAAGACCTAACATCCTGTTAACTCTGTCTCTATAGATCTTAATCCCAAGGATATAACAGGCTTCACCTAGATCTTTCATCATGAAGATATTGGATAACCATTCTTTCACGGACTTCAATAAGGGGATATCATTCCCTATGATCAGAATGTCATCAACATATATGACCATAAAGACCACGCTATCCTTGCTGCGTTTTGTATATACACACGCATCTTCATTGCTTCTGATGAAGCCAAACGATTTGACCGCTTCATCAAAACGGATATTCCAACTCCTTGAGGCTTGCTTTAGCCCATATATGGATTTCTCCAATTTACATACTGATTTGGGATTTGACTTGGATATAAAACCTTCAGGTTGTACCATGTACACCTCCTCCTTGAGGTTTCCATTAAGGAAAGCAGTTTTGACATCCATTTGCCAAATTTCATAATCATAGTATGCTGCTATCGCAAGCAAAATTCGAATGGACTTGAGTTTTGCAACTGGCGAATAGGTGTCACTATAGTCAATTCCCTCTCTTTGACTATAACCTTTAGCCACTAGCCTAGCTTTGTATGTTTGCACCTTGCCTTCGGCATCAATTTTCTTCTTGAAAACCCATTTGCATCCAATGGGTCTAACCCCAACAGGCAAGTCAACCAAGTTCCATACTTGATTGATATACATCGAGTCCATTTCAGATTTCATGGCTTCTTTCCACCTCTCTGAATCAATATCTAATATTGCTTCAGTGTAAGTCTTAGGTTCATCCTTGTCAGGAATTTCAACATCATCATGATCCTCCATGAGGAAGCCAAACCTAGTTGGTTCATGACGAATCCTAGTAGACCTACGAAGTTGAATATTTTGCGATTGTTCAGGCTGCTCATTCTGATTGTGAAGAGGTTCTCTTGCATTGGACTGTCCAATGCTCGGAGAATTTTCTGGTGCTACACTTTTAAGTGTTTCCAGAGAAGGAGAAGTAGGTGCAGAAGGAATGACAACCATGTCATTTCTTTCATGCCTAATAGGAACCACTTGCTGGTGCGAGGTGCTTCCTATATTACTCCCACTAGCTGAAGGATATCCTCCTAGAGACATACTTCCGCTTAATCCTCTCACTGAATCCTTGTTTTGACCATCTAACAAGTCTTCATCCTCTATGTTATTTTGTGATTCTTGAATTTCTTCTAGTACTATCTTCTCACGATTGAATTTCTTGAAGACCAAGTCTTCTTCTAGGAATCGTGCCTGTCTGGAAATAATGATTTTATGTTCCTCAGGGTGATAGAAATAATATCCCCTTGTTTCTTTAGGATACCCCACAAAATAACATCTCTCACTTCTAGCTCCTAACTTATCAGTGTGCAATTTCTTTACATAAGAAGGGCAACCCCACACTTTAATATGTGAAAGAACAGGCTTCTTATTACACCATAACTCATATGGTGTCTTTTGCACTGATTTAGATGGAACTCTATTCAGAATGTATATCGAAGTTTGCAATGCATACCCCCAAAGAGATGTCGGAAGAGACGTGGAATTCATCATGGACCTAACCATGTCTAACAAGGTTCTATTTCTCCTTTCAGAGACACCATTCAATTGAGGTGTTCTTGGAGGAGTCCATTGTGACTGAATTCCCTGACCTTTTAAGTAATCGAGAAACTCCTTACTCAAGTATTCCCCTCCACGATCAGATCGTAGAGTCTTGATACTCTTGTCAAGTTGCTTCTCTACTTCAGCCTTATACTCCATGAATTTCTCAAAAGCTTCTGATTTGTGTTTCATAAGATACACAAATCCAAACCTAGAGAAATCGTCAGTAAACGTGATGAAGTAAGAAAAACCTCCTCTAGCTTGAGTTGGGAATGGTCCACACACATCTGTGTGAACCAATTCAAGCACTTCTTTGGCCCGTAGTCCTTTTCCAAGAAAAGGTTTACTCGTCATTTTAGCTGAGAGACACGAATCGCAATTACCATATGATTCAAAATCAAATGGCGTTAAGTAATTTAATTTACTTAGCCTTGTTATTCTAGCTTCATTAATATGACCAAGCCTACAATGCCAAAGATATGTGGTATTTTTCAGATTACTTAACCTTGGTCTTTTATTTTGTACATTTAATATGTCATGTCTACAATTAAGAACATATAAACCATTCATAAGAGGAGCATTTCCATACACAATACCATTTTGTGAAAAACAACAAGTGTTATTAGCAAAATGAAAAGAAAAACCCTCAATGTCTAACATAGGAATGGAAATTATGTTCTTTGTTATAGAAGGAACAAAATAACAATTATTTAGTTCTAATCTATAACCACTGGGTAAATCTAATATATAAGTCCCTACACGTTCAGCAGCAACTTTTGCTCCATTTCCTACACGTAGGTCAATCTCACCCAGCCTAACTGCTCTACTGTCATTTAGGCCTTGCACACTATTGCAAATGTGTGAGCCACAAGCCGTATCTAATACCCAACAGTGAGAGTTAGTTGTAGACATATTAATATCAATGATAAAAATGCCTAAGCTAGAAGCACTCGGTGCTTTGGCTAGATTAGTCCTGTATATCTCACAATCTCTCTTCCAATGTCCTGTCTCTTTGCAGTAGAGACATACATCATTTGGTACCTCAGCAATGTGATTCTTCTGAATGTCCTTGTCAAACATGGCTAATTCAGAAAGACTAACATCAAGGATCTCGGGTACACATGTATCAAATACATGTTCGATATTTTCTTGCCTAAGAACGAAACGCATATTTTGTTCCAAGTCTAGAAAGTTTGGTTCAATCAGATTATTTGTATCCAAGATACTTCTCAATGATAAATTCGACATACCTAAAAAGCCTAGAGAAGTTCAAATAGAACGGAATTAAAATCATATATTAATTCCTATGATCACATCTAGTTAACTAAATAATATGGACTTTTAATTATTTAGCTCCCACTATTTTTTACATGCTCTTTGACCCCAATAAAAGGAACATGGAATGTTTTGCAATCATAGTGGCCAAAATCCTCATTCATACTATTACAGTCCCAGCTTGGGCTGATCACTGCAATAATATAATGGGTAGGTCCCCAGACCAATTGCGTCCAAACAACTTTTGGTTGATCAATTTTGTTTTTAAATTGATCGACATCCTTACATTAACACTGACGCTTGGGCGACTCGAGCTAATTTAAGTAAGTCAAAACCATCACACGATCACAAACATATGTATCTATAAATTAGTTCTATATTTTGTCGAATGGAATAAACACTTGGGTGAAATATTCTTCAACGAAAAAATATTTCTACTAATTTAATTATGATGGGTGATGTCGTTATCCCAGATAAGACTTAAATTTTAAATTATGGGGAACATTTAGCGGGGTATTAAATTACTTTATTTAATCAAGATGCTAACGACATATTATCAAATAATAATATGTTAATGAGATCTAACTCAGACAGATAATTTAAAGCATGTAATATAAATCTAATTTATAAACAAATACAATAATCAAACAATTAAATTAAAAGCAAGCTTATGGTAATATAGTTATTGATTAAATTTTAACTCAACCATAATTATAATTATAATTATAATTATAACCAATAACTTTACCGGACGATAGTCTCTGAGACTTCCACTAAGTACTACGGAGTAACAATCTACGAATTTAAGTACTTCGTATTTTACTATAAGTAAAACAGGGACTCCATTAATAACTAATTTGAATTGATCAATTTAAGTGGATGTCAAAAACGTTTTCTACAAAAACGTGACTACATGAGAAACACCAATTCTTTTCCTTAAAAAATGGAGAATTTCAAAAATGCCCCCCAAAGCATGCAACTCAAAATTTAAAACTAAGACTTCCATTAGTCTTTGTTTTAGGATGAAGACTTGGCTTGGACAGTCGAGGACGGTAGCAGTAAAACAATCATCCATGCCTGCTGAAAACTATGTTGTTGCGTCTCCTCTGTCTTCTTCATGAGTACGTCCAGGCTTTTTTTCAGGTGAAGGTCATCGTTGTTCGTGGTTTTTTTCGTTTCTCTCCAAGAGACAGTGTTTGTCTAGAAGGAACGCGGACAAGTATCGATTGCAGATCGATCGATAAGGAAAGAAAAGAAAGATGCAACGGAAATCGACTACTTGCAGTAGATCTTTTCGGATTTCACTTTCTAAAATCAAATTTTATAGCTAATTCCAAATTATTTGATTGTGCTGTTTTAAGAACATAAAATCTGATCTCAAAAATCATACTGGAAAATAATTTTAGATTCCAGATATAACTGATTTCGAAAATAAGATTAGGACAAAAATATAGTTTCTAAAAAATATATATTCTTGTCCTACGAACATATCTATGAAAATTCGTATAATGTCATTAAAATCAGTTTGGCTCTGATACCACTGTTAGGAAATTGATGTAACGTACCTCGAAAGTACGGCAGCGGAAGTTTAAAATTTTCCCAAACAGATCTTTCTGATTATGACAAAATAACGAATATGATAATAATAACAGATCTGAGTTAGAACTTACAGATCTTCCAGCCTAGCGGTGATAATCCTTGACCTTTGGTATCCACGTGATTTCTCCTTTCCGAAAGAACGGTTAGATCTCCCTAAGAGAAAGACTAGGAAATCTCTTTGCAGGGAAATAAACTGGTAATACTGAATCTTAAAACTGGTCTCTAATTATGAAGGAGAAGGATGTATTTATACTAGTTCAAAACTAGTTTCCCAATCACAATGAAAGTCTTTCTAATTAATGAGTTCTAATCCTACTAGGACCAATACTCCTAATTAATTAAATAAGTAGATAAAACAAAACAAAATAATAATAATAATTGAGATGTGGCTGCACGCCACTTTCTAATTATTATATATTAATATTTATTTTATTTACTTTTCTTTTAATTCCAAATTACAAAAGAAAATATCTACTTTATTTAATAATAAATACATCTTAATTAAGTATGATAAATCTAATTTATCTTACTTAATTAATTCTATCAAATAGAACTCTCCTTCAGCTTCATGAATTAAATATGTTTAATCTAATTAATATTTAATTCATTTTCAGTATTACGAATTAAATATTATTTAATCCAATTAATAATATTTAATTCCTTCTAACAATTCAATCGGAAGGTATAATCACTTGTTGTGTGACCCATAGGGCCTTATATATTAAGCACTAATCAAATTAAGGTCTTAGCGAATCCCTAGACGATTCTCCAGACAAACTTAATATATAAGGACGTTTGCGAGGACTATACAAACTCCCTGTAATATAGAGCTCATAGTGATACAGTCCTTTCATTCAGCGAACATTCAACTAAGTCTAGAACATGATATAGTGTCTATCCCAATAACTCAGTCTCTGTCTCTCAATCTTTCTAGATGATCCATAACGATCATATTCGATATCCAAAACGAATATATCTTTGCATTGGCCAATGACTTTATGATCCATCTAGATATGAGAAGTAGAATGTTCTCTCTTAATCTATTATGAGGAATGAATCCTTTCTTGGCTCAACTACTACTCCATGTGCTTCGTGATGCACCCAACACATGCCGTATCTACCCCGATTGGAGTGCAAGCGTTGGTCATGGTCAAAGTACATCACTCCGCACATGTAGTACGTATTGACCTCAAGTCGGAGGACTATTACACTACTCTATACGCCGATAATCCCATAGACACATGAATAGAACTTATCAAATGGTTTCTCGGTGGGTATGCCAATATTCTCTAAAATATCTATGTGACCATCATGAATTACAGGAACTCATAGTCGTGAGATCAACTATACTTTCTAAAAGTATGATGCAGTCCACATACCAATCTTATCGTATATCATCAATATCCCATTCTTGATGATCATTGATTGGGGCTATTTTAGGACCTTATGTTATATCATATAAGCTCCCACTTTCTTATTGACAACATAAATCCAAGGGAACACAATTATGAATAAAACATTGACAATCGAAAACAATCATTCATAAAGTGTAATACCGTGTATATATCAAATATAAAAACTAAATGTGATCAAGTACATATGTCTTTAAAGAAATGATTGTCGCTATGACATATATACTAACAATAGCTTGCAGTCCAAATAGTTGAGGACACCTTCATGTATGGTCTTTCCTGGGACAATGTTCTTTTTGTACCATTCTTCTGCTTCTTCAAGAGATCCTCCATACCTAACTCTGACAACACCATCTTTGTCCAGATAGAGGTGCTGTTGTTGGGTAGGAGTCATTTTAGCCTTCATCTCCTCAAATTGAGCTCTGTCAATTTGCTGAGAACCACCCAATCTCCATTCTGTGAAGTTGAAAACTTTCTTCTTCTTGGAGCTCTTCTTTACTGGAGATGGGGGTCTAGGTATGCCTGCTGCTCTCTTCTTTTGTAGAGCAGCTTCAAAATAGGGAGCCGGATCTACTGCAGGCTCACCAGAGGAGGGTGCTCTGGTAGGAGTTCTGTGAGACCTAGGCCTGGTCTGTTGAGGGTCCTCTTCCCCCTTTTTGGCATCATGCAGATCTTCAATCATAAGACTAATCTTCTGGAATTCTGAGGCCTGGGTTGAGGCTATCTGCTCCAGGGCCTCTGGTAGTGTCTGGGTGACAGAAGTAAGGCCTCAAGTTGCCTTAGGAGGAGCAACAGGTGCTTCCCCTTCAGTCTTCTTCTTCTTCTTCTTTTCAGCAGAAGGAGCTACAGAGAGAGGTTTCTGTACCTTCTCTCCCTGTTGTCTCTTGGCCTCAAGTTGAAGCTGTCTCCTCAGTTCTGCCTTTATGGCTTTTTCCCTATTGGGAGAGGCAGTCAGGAAAATTACCTTGGTGTGATCCAAAGCTGAAGCCTTCCTCAAGCTTACCCCTTGTTTGAGGAGCACTTCTGAAATGAGCAGTCCATGCCCTAGCTTCCCAGAATAGAGGCTAGTCTTGGGATTCTTCTTCTTGATCACTTCAATCAGGGACTTCACCATGATTTGTCCCCAATTGATGTTCACCCCATGATGCACTGCATACAGGGCCTTAGCATTGGCCGTTGTAACATCATCTGTGGAGGTGTACTTGCACCATAAACATTTGTGGAAAATGTTTATGAGTAGCTCAAATTCCCTCTTGAGCAGGTGCTTCTTGATGTTGACCTTTTCTGCAGAACTTCTTCTTGAATTCTGGCAGAGGGATGTCAGTATCCTCCAAGTCGAGTAGAGAGGCCCTGTCTTCCTCTAGTTGGATATTGAAGATGTTGTTGATGACGTCAGCATCAATCAAAACTTCTTCTCCTTGGACGACGGAGGAGATGGTTTCATCCTTGAAGGATGCGTTGAGATAGAACTCAACTGTGTCAATGTTGCTGTAGGCCTCATAATCATGAGCGATGACCTTGCTCAGTTGACATTGTGACAGTCCGTCAACAATGGAGGTCATCCTCTCCTTATTCTCTGCGAACCTGGGCAGTATTTCCAGTTCGCATCTCATCCCTGTCAGTACATTTTTGAGAAGTGTTGCCTTTTGTTCCTTTGAAAGATCGGAGAAGCTCAAGAAAGTCATGGAGTTTATTGCGGTTAGAGAGTTTTGGAGAGATAAAGGTTCAAAAACTTGAGAGTTATGAGAGCAGTAACGGTTTAGGTTTGCGAAAGGGGTTTTTATGGATATGGGTTAGTGGACGTTTGAGATAATTTACGGTTCCAAGGTACCAATAAATGTAAAAAGGGGCGCAGTAAATAAACGGGGGCGCAGTAAATTTTATACGGCTGGATACCGTTTTAAGGGTAAAAGGGTAAAAGACCTTTAATAATTTACTAGGTCACCCGGTTTACAAGATTTTCTAAGTCCACCACCTTCTGTTAGACAAGAGGGGGTTCTCTGTAGAAAGGGTTTCTGTTGCATAGGTGTTCTGCCAGGGTAGAGAACATAGGGGGTTAACAGAAGGGGTTCTGCAAAAGGTGTTCTGTTAACAGGAATTCAGCAACAGAGGCCTTTTCTTTTCATCTTTCCCTTGGAATCTCATCCATCATTCCCAATTCTTCTCTCAGTTTGTTGAACCTAGCCTCAGGAAGAGGCTTTGTCAGGATATCTGCAAGCTGGTCTTCTGTTGGCACATGTTCCATGCAGATGTGCTTCTTCTCCACATGATCTCTGATGAAGTGATGTCTGATCTCAATATGCTTTGTTCTGGAATGAAGAACTGGATTCTGAGTAATAGCAATAGCACTGGTGTTGTCACACAACAGCTTAACCTCCTTGGCTTGAATTCCATAGTCCTTCAGTTGTTGCTTCATCCAGAGTAGTTGAGCACAACAACTCCCAACTGCAATGTACTCTGCCTCAGCTGTGCTTGTTGAGATGGAGTTCTGCTTCTTGCTAAACCAGGAAACAAGCCTTCCTCCTAGCAATTGGCAGTGACCAGAAGTGCTTTTTCTGTCTAGTCTGCAACCTACAAAATCTGAGTCAGAATAACCAATTAGTTCAAAGTTACCTCCCTTGGGATACCATAGGCCTGCATTTGGATTCCCTTTGATGTATCTGATGATTCTCTTTGCAGCACTTAGATGGCTTTCTTTGGGCTTTGATTGGTATCTTGCACAGATTCCAACAGAGAATGAGATGTCTGGTCTGCTTGCAGTTAGATACAACAGAGATCCTATGATTCCTCTATATGTTGTTACATCTACATCCTTTCCTTCATCATCTGGACCAATTCCTTGTGAAGTGTTCATGGGAATCTTCACTGATGATTTGCCTTCCACTCCAAACTTCTTGATTAGATCTCTGGTGTATTTCCCTTGATTGATAAAGATCCCTTCTGGAACTTGTTTGACTTGAAGTCCTAGGAAGTAACTGAGTTCTCCCATCATACTCATTTCAAATTGACTCTGCATCACTTGAGAAAATTTCTTGCACAGTTCTGGATTAGTACTTCCAAATATAATGTCATCAACATATATTTGTACTAACAGAATATGATTGGCAACAGAGATTTGAAATAGAGTTTTGTCAACCTTTCCTTTAGTAAACCCATGGTTCACTAGGAAAAGGGACAATGTGTCATACCAGGCTCTGGGAGCTTGCTTAAGACCATAGAGGGCCTTTTTAAGCTTGTAGACACAAGAAGATTGAGTAGGAATGACAAAACCTGGTGGTTGTTCCACATAAACTTCCTCTTCAAGATCTCCATTCAGAAATGCACTCTTGACATCCATCTGGTAGACCTTGATGTTGTTGTAGGCAGCATAGGCTAGAAAGATTCTGATGGCTTCAAGTCTGGCAACTGGTGCAAAAGTCTCATCAAAATCTATTCCTTCTTCTTGACAATATCCTTTAGCTACTAGCCTTGCTTTGTTCCTTACAATGTTGCCATCTTCATCTGCTTTGTTCTTGAATACCCATTTGGTTCCAATGACATTCTGGTGCTTTGGCCTAGGAACAAGTTCCCATACTTTGTTCCTTTCAAACTGAGTGAGCTCTTCTTGCATAGCATTGATCCAATCTGAGTCTGCAAGAGCTTCTTCAACTGTCATAGGTTCCATCTGAGATATATAGCAGGCAAGCATTGCTTCTCTCCTTGATGTGGATCTGGTTTGAACTCCACTTCTGATTTGACCAATCACTTGGTTAGGAGGATGGTCTCTTAACCATGTTAGGTCTGGTTCTGTCAGCTGCTGTCTTGGTTTCTCTGGTTCCTCATCTTCAGAGTCTTCATCTTCATTCAACAGAAGGGGGTTTGCTGCAGGTGTTGGAAATGCAGGGTTGTCTGCCACCTCTTCTGTTGGTTCTGGTGTTCTGTCTTCTATGCTGACTTCCTTGAGAATCTCTGTTACCTCTTTAACAGAGGTGCTTTCATCAAACTTCACATGTATGGATTCTTCAACATGTAGGGTCCTTCTGTTGAGTACTCTATAGGCTTTACTGGTGTTTGAATAGCCTATAAAGACTCCTTCATCAGCCTTTTCTTGAAATACTTTCAGATGCTCCTTTCCATTGTTGAGAATGTAGCACTTGCATCCAAATACATGAAAGTAGCTGATGTTAGGTTTTCTTCCCTTCCAGAGTTCATAAGGGGTCTTCTGGTGATTCTTGTTGATCAAGCTTCTGTTCTGAATATAGCATGCAGTGTTGATTGCTTCAGCCCAATATCTCATAGGCAATCCAGATTCTGCAATCATTGTCCTTGCAGCTTCTTTTAAAGTTCTGTTCCTTCTTTCTGCTACGCCATTCTGTTGAGGGGTTCTGGCGGCAGAACGTTGATGAAAAGTTCCATTCTGATCACAGAAGTCCTTTATGACTTGGTTGACAAATTCAGTTCCTCTGTCTGATCTGATTGTCTTCACTTTCAAGTTCTTCTCAGTCTGAAGTTGCTTTAACAGAGATGGCAACTTCTGAAGAGTTTCATTTTTCTTTGACAGAAAAACAGTCCATGTGTATCTGGAGTAGTCATCAACCATGACTAGGGTGTATTTCTTGCCACCAACGCTTGGAGTCTCAACAGGTCCAAATAAATCCATGTGAATCAGATTTAGAGGGCTTGTAGAAAGATATCCAGCAATGGGTTTGAAGGAATTCTTCACTTGTTTGCCTTTCTGACATGCACTGCAGAGGGTCTCCTTCTTGTACACAATGTCTGGTAGCCCTTCTACAATGTGTTCTCTGGCTAGTTTGTTGATTGTTTTGAAATTCAAATGGTTGAGCTTTTTGTGCCAGTCCCAGCTCAGTTTTGAATCTCCTTTGGCTATCAGGCAAACTCCATCTTTTGCAGTGTTCCAATCAACTACATAGATGTTCTTCTTCCCTGATGCTGTAAGAACCACTTCCTTTGTTGTCTCATGCTTCACATAGCAGAAGTCCTTTGTGAATTCAACAGTGTAGCCTTTGTCACAGAATTGGCTAGCACTTAGCAAGTTGAACTTCAGTCCTTTGACATATGAGACATCATCAATGATTATCTGGTTCTTGATCAGCTTTCCTCTTCCTTTTGTTTGACCTTCTTTGTCATTACCTCCAAAGGTAACTCTAGGTCCTTTGCATTTCTAGAACTCTGTTAGGCAACTTCTGTCACCTGTCATGTGCCTGGAGCATCCACTATCAATAAACCATTCTTGTTCAGAGATGGCTCCAGCACATAGTTCCTGCAAGATCAAAAGAAAGATTTAGGTACCCAAGCAATGCTGGGTCCTGGGGGGTCATGGAGTCTGGGTAGTTGGTACCATTTTGGTCTCATCAAGTGAAACCTTGGTGGGTGGTACCCATTGTCCACCTGGTAGTTGTAGTAGACAGAAGTGTGATTCACTTTGGGCAGATGCTTGTGAGGGTCATGCTTCCTGTTTACATACTTTTGCATAGCTTTCTTTGTTGGAAAGAAGTCCCATATACTATCAAGAGCAGAGGGACGGTTAACCTTGGGCTTCTGAAATTGACCAGCCAACCTCTTCTGCCTGAAGTTAACTTTCTCTTGATATTTGCCCTTCTGGTGATCATTTCTGGCACGATTGACATGAGGTTGTCTGTCAATGAATGGTCTTATATTTTTGTTATTTTGAAAACCTCTTCTGTTGTTAGGTTTTCTGCCAGGTTCATTGTTTTTCAAAAAGGGTTTCTGTTGAACCTTTATCTTACCCTTTTCTGGTCTGACTTCCTCATGAACAACCTTGGTGCCAGATACACCAGCTTGACAGATGGCTCACCTGATTCTGTTGAGCCATAACCAAGACCAAAACCAGTGCCAATCTGTTGATCAAGCACAATCTTTTCCATGGAAGACTGGGCCTTCTGGTAAGTTTTGTACTTAATCTCGAGAGGCTCTATTTCTCTTATTCTCTTAAGAAGAGAAACATTTTCAGTTTCCAGTTGATCTCTTTCCTCAATTAGAAGATTGATTTTGATCTCAACCTCCTTCTTTAAGTCAAGAATTTCAGCTTTCAACTTACTGTTTTCTTCTGTTACAGAAGAATAAGTGGCTTGTATGGCCTTAAACTCTTCCCAAAATTCTGACATTGAATCAGAATCAAAAGCTAAGCCTACCTAAGAAAAACTAGATTCAGAAGTAGAGGTTACCTCATCATCAGAATGAGCCATTAGGCAAAGGTCTTCTGTCTCAGTATCCAGGCAACAGAAGGCCTCATCAGAATCTGAGTCAGAACTGGATTCTGTTTCTGACAGAGGGTCTTTCTCCAGCTGTTCTGTCACAAGTGCCTTTCTTCTTCTGGAGTTGTCCTCGTACTTCTTCTTTTCTCCATCCTGTCCTTGCTTCTTGGACACTCTAGGATGGGGACAATCAGCCTTGAAATGACCAGGTTGTCTGCAGTTGTAACAGAGAAGCTCTCCACTGCTTTCTGTTGATTTGACCTTCTGGTATGGCTTTCTGTTGAAAGATGGACTCCTTCCATCTTTGGGATTCTTCATAAACTTTTTGAATCTCCTGGCAAAGGCAGCCATATATTCATCAGATAAGAGTACTGAAGGGTCAAAATCATTTACCTTAGATGTGCTGGCAGTGAGGGCTGTAATGGTCCTCTCTTCTGGTACATCTTCCTTCTCTTCAATCATTTCAAACTCATGAGCTTTGAGATCTGAAATGAGCTTATCAGTGGGATAAGTCTTTACATCCTTGCTGGCTTGGACAGCAACTACCTTCATCTTCCATGCTGAGGGCAGTCCCCTCAACACCTTCAGGTTGATCTCCTTGGTTGTGAGATCCTTGCCAAGCTCAGAAATCTCTCCAGTGAGAGTGAGGAGCCTGTCATACATCTTGGAGATGCTTTCACCAGGGAGAAGTTTGAAGTCATCAAACTTCTTGTTGGCTATGGTTAGTTTGTTGTCCTTCTCTTGCTCATCACCAGCTCCAATGAGCTCAAGAGTATCCCAGATTTCCTTAGCAGTCTTGCACTTCTTGATTCTGTTGAAGTACCTATCATCAATGGACTTGTAGAGGATGTCCTTGGCAATATTGTCTAGGTTGTACTTTCTCCTCTCTTCAGTGGTCCATTCTGACTTGGCTTTGCTGATCATCTGGGGTCTGGTGTTGTCTATGGCATGTTCAGGATTGACCTTCTGGAAGCTTGTGAAGGGGCCAATATCTAGAACTTCCCACATCTCATCATGTAGGGCACAGAGATGTGCTTTCATCCGGATCCTCCAGTCATCAAACTTAAGATCTGAAAACATAAGATTCTTGGACAAGGAGTGATCCATTATATCAGATAGAAATGAGGTAAAACAGAAAAACAAGTGGATCTTTGTTCAACAAATAACCTAAGAGATTATTAGAACAAGGAGGCTCTGATACCACTTGTTGGTCCCGGTTATACTGGATACAGTCTAGAGGGGGGGGGGTGAATAGACTGTATTGGTTTTTAGCTTTTTAAACTAAGTACCAGATTTACAGAATAGCCTGTTCTGTTGAAGGGACAGACTGGCAGCGGATGGGGTTCTGGCAGGGAGTTCTGTTAGCCTCAGAGAAGCAAAGGCAGTAGGCCTTCTGTTAACTCGTAGAACAAGTTCTGCTGAACACAGATACCAAGTCCAAGAAGTTATACAGTTCTAACTAAGTGCAAGTATTAAAAGCAGTAAGTAAGCGACACCAGGGATTTTTATAGTGGTTCAAGGAACAACTCGTTCCTCTAATCCACTGTTCCACTAAGCTGTAAAAACTGCCGTTTACAAAGCCTTAGTCCTAGTACTTAAGAAGCATTCCACGTCTTCTTCAAGTCTAGATGTGTCCTGGGATGCACTGCCTGGCTTCCTTTAACACTGGTCCTTTCACTGAGTTTCCTTGAAGTATCACCACTTCACTACTCAAGTTATTTGGACGTCCTTCTTGTAGCAAGAAGAGTTTCTGTTGAAACTGGGGTTCCTCCAACTAGCTTCGTTAAAAAATATTTGTATGTGATGAGCTTGAAGAGTTGAAGAACACTTGGAACTTTGCTTGAGTTGGAAAGAGTATTTTTCCAACTTCTGCCTTCTCTTGTAGAAGATATTGAGTTTGAATCTCAACGAGGCTTTTTGCTTTTCAGAGTTTGAATATCTTGCTTGTGGTTTGCAAAGTTGTAGCAAAATTATGTAGTCAAAGTTATCCGGTTGTTCTTCGTAGTGTATCTTTTATACTGAGGCTGTCTTCCCGTTGGAGGAGTAGGAGGACAACTGCATTAAATGAGCGATCAGTTGACTTGACTAGTAGAGCCCGGTAAAGTTGGCGGGTTACTATTTTGGGATAAAGTATTCCTGACATTCCGGCCAATCATCTGCAATTACTCTACGTAGCATGGAGTGCATTAAATGAGCATTTAATGCATGCACTGTAGCTTTTCCGTTTCATACTCCTAGCCGTTGAAGGAATCTTTTAGTTGACTTCCCGGTTCTTTGAAAATCTTCTAAGTGTCAGGCCTTCTGGTGTCTTTGTCTGAGAGTAGAACAGAGGAGGTCTGGAGCATTTCTGTTGGGAGTCTCCAACAGAGACCCAGAAGGGTTTCTGTCAGAGTCAAGACTAACAGAGATCCTGAGGACTTCTGTTCTGGAGCATAGAACCAAAGGTCCTCTGTTTCAATAAAGCCTTAAGAGGCACTTCTGTTCTTGAAGCACTTCTGTTCTTGAAGGTCTTCTGTCAAGTCGAATACATCTAAGAACTTTACAAAGGAAAATTCTAATACATAATTTCTAAAGGGGTACTCTAAAGTCCTAATTAATCTAGCATCATCAAAATCTAAATACAATTATTCCTTACAGAAGGCATCCTCCTCGACAGAATCTCCCATCCACATGCGCTGGATCACCGTACCAAGTACAAACGTCGCATCCAACCACCGCATTTAATGCGACCACATGTGAGTGTCAGTGCCACCCCGGTTGAGGTGACCCCTCGACCACAAGAATGCTGACACGTGTCCCTATCTAGCATTTATTGCTGCTATAAATAGCTCCCCCTTTTCCCTTTGTAAGATGACTGGAATATAACAAGTTCACATATTCGAATACATTCTCTCTCTTACTTATTTGCTCTGACTTCTCTCTAGTTATTCCCCGAAATAACTCTTCGGATAAGCTACCCCCGGGTACACTATCCATCATTTGGTGCTTTCGTTGAGAGGTAGAACAATCAAGTAAGAAACCCTCCCCTTCATCTCAAAACACCTACCAAAATGGGAAGAACCACTCGTGCTCAGTCCAAGAACCTTGAGGACAACAACCTGGCCCTCGGTGAAGTCAACGCCCCCGGAGCCTCCAACAAGGCTCCCGAGGGTGGGGTCATCACTGAGTTAGAACAGGCTGCTGTTGACCTGCGCCTTCAGCTTCAGCAGAATGCTCCCGATGCCCGTCTTGGCATCGAAACCTGAAGGAGGGACCAGAGCGAGAATCAAATTAGCCCTCCGGTTCTCACCATTGACGTACAATCAGCATTCTCCACCTTCATCCAAACACTCACCCAAAACCCAGGTGCCTTCGGCACTCTGGTGCCCCTTCAACCACAGGTCGGGGAGAACACTATGCCTCTCCCGCGTCCACCCCCCTTCGCGAACCCTACCCCTTGGGTTGGGAATGACGAAGGGGTCGTGGCTCAAGACACCACCTCCCAGGAAGTCCAATCTCGGGACCGCCATGGCACAAACAAGGAAAGGCCCAGGACCTCCGCCCTCGAACGGCTCAGAGGGGCGCAAGACCGCCGAGGGTTCCAAGACCACCTCGGCGGAAAGGCGTCCCAAAGACCCCAAGAGAGCGGGGGATCCGTTTCGAGGGCAAACGAGAGGCGTCCCCCTCAGGACAAAGGAAAGGCACCACTACATGCCGATGACGCCAGACACCAAAACAACTGGGCCCATTCGGCCCATGTTCAATCGCAAGGGGCGGAGGCCCTCCCGAAGGACCACCGGGATGAAAGTATCGAGGCCCTCCAACGCCGCCTTGAGGAGATGGAGGCCCACCAAGCGCACACTACAGCTTCCGCTTCACAGGCGGACCCCAAATACGCCGCCATGTTAGCAAAGATGGAGGAGATGCAAAGAAAATTTGCCGAAGGCTCCGGGGAACCTGTCATCCAACTCCGAACTCGGACGCCATTTGTCCCAAGGGTATTGGCAGCCCAAATTCCAGGGAAGTACCGAGGGCAACCTATCAAGCCCTATGAAGGAAAGACGGACCCCCAGGAGCACTACAGCAGGTATCAGAACATCATGGTGATGGTGGGGGCATCGGATGAATATTTGTGCCGTTGGTTCCTCTCCACCTTGGAGGGATCAGCGTACGAATGGTTCAACCGGTTGCCCGAAGGCAGCATTGACTCATGGCAAGAACTCGCCAAACGTTTCTTGACACAGTTTGCGGGAAGGCGTCGGTCAAGGAAACACTTCTCCCACTTACTAACGGTAAGGCAAAGGAAGGAGGAGTCCCTCCGGGACTTCTTGAAACGCTGGAGGCTAGAAATAGTCCAGGTTGACGGCGCCGACGACGGGACCCTTCTGACTCTCCTACAGACGGTCCTCCGCATCGAGAATTTCTCGAGGAGCCTCATCATTGAACCCCCTCGCGATTATATAAGGGCTCTCCAGCGGGGGGACCGGTATGCAGAGGCCGAAGAGATAGAGAAATGTCGCCAGAACCCCGAGCAGCAGCGCCTCCGGCCAGATGACCGGAACAACCGAGGGCCGGGACTCCATCCCATCAATCCAAAGGCCCGACCCCCTCGAGTGATCGCCCCCGGCATGGCTAAGCCAAACCCGGGGGAGGTTATAAGCACAACCCGAAGGCTTGGGCCCAACCCATCCTTCTGGAGCACCCTCGGACGCCTCTGACGCATCCCATCAGCGTCATCCTGGACTACGCCAAGGAGAGGGGCCTCGTGGAGCGCAACTCTCGCGCACTCTTAGAGGTATACATCGTCAACCCCGATGAGCCATACTGCCGCTTCCATCGCAACCAGGGGAATAGAACCGACGACTGCCATCAGCTGAAGGCAGCCATTGAGAGGTCGATACAGACAAGCCACCTGTCTCGGTTCATCAGAGGCCCTCCTCCTCAGGGGACCCCTCGCTACCATGGGCCCCTTAAGAAAGCAAACGCCTGGGTGAACCCGAACACCATTCCCCTTGGTGACCCGAAGGGTAAGAAAAGGGAGATCGGGAATCTCGTTGAGGAGGAGGAGTACAACCACTACCAGGAGAAGAAGCGCCACATCCTCATGATTACCGGGGGCAATATTGGGGGAGATTCCACTACCCAAAGGAAGAAGTGGGCACAATCCCTCTACGTTGGGGAGGTATCTCATATGCCCCCCGTAAAACGATTGAGGGAGGAACCCATTATGTTCACCAACGCAGATCTCCCCCCGGTTTCCTCCCCTCACAGGGATGCGCTGGTAATACAAAGTGAGATCAACGACACCATCATCCACCGAACTTACGTTGATACAAGCAGCTCCGTCAACGTAATGTACCTAGAGAGGAGTTGCCTTCGGCCCATCCGGACCCCCTGTCCGGCTTCACCGGAGACACCATAGACTCTGAGGGGGTAGTGACCCTCCCAATACTCTTTGGCGACGGGCTCCATAGGGCCAAGCTCGAAGTGGAGTTCGTCATCGTCAACATTGACTGCGCCCACAACATCATCCTCGGCCGCCCTGCTCTCGAGGACCTGGAGGCTATCATCTCCATGAGGCACCTATGTCTCAAATTCCCAGCTGAAGGAGGCATCGGCTACTCGAGGGGGAACCAAAAGCTCGCTCGCGCCTGCTATCTTCAGATAACAAAGAAGGTTAGCAAGAATGAGTTCCGGGTAAACACCATCACCAGGACTGTTGAGGAAGAAAAGAAGAGGCCGAGGGCTGAACCAGCTGAGGAGGTAGAAGACTTCGCGCTCGATCCGGCCAAGCCGGAGAGAGTCGTGAAGATAGGGGCCAAGCTCCCTGAAGAATTGAAGACCGGCATCACGAATGCCCTCCGCGCCTACTCCATTGTTTTTACATGGGGGCAGGAGGACATGCCGGGAATTAGCCGAAGGGTCATCACTCACCGCCTGTCAGTGGACCCTTCCTCCAACCCTGTGCAACAGAGAAGAAGACCCCTCTCGGCCAAGAGAAGGGATTTTGTGAAGAAGGAGGTCAGCATGCTCCTCTCCATCAAACATATTAAGGAGGTGAAATACCCCTCATGGCTGGCAAACGTGGTCCTCGCGCAGAAGCCGCCCACCTTCCGCATGTGCGTGGACTACACCGATTTGAATAAAGCATGCCCAATGGACCCTTTCCCTCTACCAAACATTGATCTGTTGGTAGATGAGACAACGGGGTGTGAAATCATGTCTTTCCTCGATGCCCTCCGCAGGTATCACCAGATCTTCATGCACGAGGAAGACGCTGAAGATCTGGTACTTCGAGATCCTTATTATTGGGACCTCGGCACCCCGATCTACTCGGGACTCTACATGTCCCCTAGAACCCATATGGCTTCCTCTTCTTGAAGCCCCTCCCAAAGCACGCCTTGCACGGCGCCTTTGGCGATCCTGTTGATATTGACAGAGTAGTTCCTCCATCCTTTCTAGAGCATCATCATCGTCGCTCTCCTCATCATCGTCATCATCATATTCCCCGTCGT
Source organism: Cuscuta europaea (assembly GCA_945859875.1). Lineage (NCBI taxonomy): Eukaryota > Viridiplantae > Streptophyta > Magnoliopsida > Solanales > Convolvulaceae > Cuscuta > Cuscuta europaea. Next base: position 3,656,179 of record CAMAPE010000054.1, on the reverse strand, counting down.
ATGGGGTCTCAACCGGCTCAGTTCCTGGTTGATATGTTGAATCCTCCTCGGATTCGTAAGACTCATTCAATGTATCAGCATGACCGTCACTCACGGTCTGATCTTGGCCCCCACGGCCTTGTCCCCTGGACACTCAAGAAGTCCCTCTACTGCCTTGCACGGACCCTCCCGATGCTCGGCCAGTCGGGTTCCTTCTAGTTACTTTCCCAGTACGTTCCATTTCTGAAAGGAATTGAGAATGAGTCATTAGACTCGTATCAAATGTCAATTGACGGATAGGCACTTAAAGACATCTTTTGGCTCAAATCACCGTCATACCAATTGTTAAGGGTACCATCTTAACAATTAGAGACATTGCAACTCAAGTACCAAAAGTTCTATAAGTACAAAACTTCTTATGCTCATGGTTTTCAATTTCATTTTCAAAAAGAATTTTGAAGCTTCATTATGACGTTTACGGACTAAGGCTCTGATACCAATTAAATTGTCACGCCCCGAACCCAGGGGCGGATCTACTCACATATGAGGGGGGGGGGCAGCTGCCCCCAATAAGATCCCACTAACCCTTTGTAAGTTTTTAATTAAAATTAAAGATCCAAGTAATTGCCCCCAATAAAAAGAAGTAGTTGCCCCCAATAAACAAAATGAATTGCTCCCAATAAACAAGGTCACGCAAAGCCCCAAATGGCCTAAGAGCCAAGCCCTTCGCAAATTGAGGAATTGAGAACAACGTAAGAGGAGAAGAGGCGGCTAAACCCCGTGAGTGCAGAAGGCTAGACTCAAAGAGGGCAAATCAGAGACCGGTGAACACAGCAGCAACACGGGAACACAGATGGCTAGCCTTATCAGCTTTCAATTTATTATTGACTTTAATTAATAGCTTTAAACCTTCTCACTTTATTTTTTCATTTTAAATCAATTAATCAATAAATCGATGTTAGATTCGGAGTGTTGCCGAATTTATTGGTTTGTTGGCGTGTTGCCTTTGCTAGTTTAGTACTCCGTATAGTTGTTTTATGACTTTATCCTCAATATATATTCATTGTCTTGTTTACTTTCCGTATTTAATATAAAGGGAAAATGGGCAAATAAACCCACGTACTAACAAAAAAAGGTCAAATAAGTTTACATGGTTTAATTAAATTCCTAGACCAAGGAAAATACCCTATCGGGAACTCATTCCCGATTACGCTTGTTTAATCATCTAAAATCATTACCTTGAGGTTCACCTACCTCGAAGACTATTCATCCTTACAATCATAGTTTACATTTCCGGGGCTAACCCCGTCTTGAGGAGTACACATACACCCTCATCCTTTGTGTAATTTGCTGGAGGTTGACACACCTCAAGGACTGCACTGCGAGGGCGGTCTTCTCCAGGGCTGGATATCTAAGCTCAGCTCCATGGAGAACCTTGCTGACATAGTAGACTGGCCTCTAGACCGTTCCTTCTTCTCTCACTAAAACAGAACTGACTGCGCTCTGGGTTACTCCAAAATACAGAACAAGTGTCTCACCAGCCTCAGATCTGCTGAGGAGCAAATCTGATTGTAGATACCTCTTGAGATCCCCGAACGCAACTTGGCACTCCTGCGTCCATTGAAACCCATTGCTCTTTTTTAACACTTGGAAAAGTGGCAAGGACTTATGAGCTGACCTGGACAAGAACCTCCCCAGGGCTGCGAGTCTCCCTATGAGGATCTGGACTTCTTTGACATTCCTTGGGGGCTCCATATCCAGAATTTCCTTGACCTTTTCTGGGTTGGGCTCAATGCCTCTGTGTGTTACCATAAACCTCAGAAATTTCCCGCCTTGGACCGCAAAAGTGCACTTCTTAGGATTGAGTCTTAGGTTTACCTCTTTCATGATGTCGAATACCTCTATGAGATCACCTGCGTGGTTGCCCGCTTTTTTACTCTTCACGGTCATGTCATCAACATAAGCCTCCATGTTCCTCCCCAGCACTGCTCGAAAGACCTTGGCTACCATCCGGGTGTAAGTGGCCCCAGAATTTCTCAACCCGAAGGCCATCACCAGGTAGCAGAAAACTCCCTCTAGTTTAATAAATGAGGTCTTCTCAGCATCATCGGGGTACATGGAGATCTAGTGATATCCCCTGAATGCGTCCATGAAGGAAAGGAGTTCGCATCCAGCGGTCTGATCCACCAATTGATCTATGCTAGGCAAAGGGAAAGGATCTATTGGGCAGGCCTTGTTGAGGTCTGTGTAGTCCACGCACATCCTCCAGGTTGGTGGTTTGGGAGCCAAATCTACATTGGTGAGCCACTCCAGATATTGCACTTCCCTGATATGTCGGATGCCCAACAACATGTTTACTTTCCCTTTAACAAATTATTTCCTGTCGAAAGACAGGTATTTTCTTTTTTGCTTCACGGGCGTCGCCTTCGGATCCAAGTTCAATCGGTGAACTGTTATGCTTGGGTCGAGCCCGGGCATATCCTCAGGCCCCCAAGCAAAATCCGCCTTGAATTCTGTCAAGACCTGGACTATCCTTGCTCTCACGTCGATCGGAAGCCCTGTACCAATCTTGACCCGGCGTTCTGGCCGGGAGGGATCGACTCCGACCTCCTCGAGCTCTGAGGCGGGCTGAGCTCTGAATTGCCCTTACTCATATTTGGATAAGTCCTGCTCGATAGCATTGACCCTTATATAATTTCCCTCATGAGCTTTGCAGGCTCTTACATAACAGTTTATGGCCATCTTCTGGTCTCCCTTCACCGTGCCTATTCCGGCCAGTGTGTAGAATTTCATGCATAGAGCCCGGGAGATAAAGGCTCACAGGTCCTCCAGCAGAGGTCGGCCAAGGATGGCCTTGTGCACGCTAGGCAGCTGAATGACAACAAAATCTGCTTCAATCACCCTCACACATGGTTCTGATCCGAGTTGGATCTTGAGGGTGATCACCCCTTCCGGATCGATTGTATCTCCGGTAAAACCTGAAAGAGGGGGTTTTACCGGTCTGAGAGCTCCCTTCTGGAATCCGATCTCCAGGAAAGCATCCATCATCTATGTACAGTATGTTGACCGAGCTGCCGTTGTCCACGAGCACTCTATGAACAATTGCATCCATGACTTCCATCTTAATCACCAAAGCATACATGTGAGGTGGGGGCATGGGGAGAGGTCGTCATCTGTGAAAGTGATGGACTCCCGCTTCTGCTTTTTGTCAGCAGGAAGACGGGTGATTTCCCCGACAAATAGTTGGCGACTCCACTTCTTTCTTTCCCTCGCAGTGTCTCCTCCCACAGGTCAACCATAGATTTGGTTGACATGCGGGCGCTTTTGCCGGCCTGAATCCTCTCCTTCATCATCATCCTCGAATTGGGCTCTGACCTCCCTCTTTTTTGAAGTTGAGGTCGACTCGTCTTTCCCTTTGTTCCCTGTGTTTTTCCTTGGCGGGTGTTGTCCCTGCTGGTTTTTCCTCACAAACTAGTCCAACTGCCCTTCACGTATGAGCCTTTCCACATACTTCTTCAGAAGGTAACAATCATCAGTTTGATGAGTATCACTCTTGTGGAGCTTTCAATACTTACCCTTAGTAGCCTGACTGTTGACAATGTTGCATCCCTCTGGGATCGTTATCAAGCCCTGCTTTGCCGCGTAATCCAGGATAATTCTCACCGGATGTGTTAATGGTGAAAAATCAGACTGGCTGGATAGGGGCCCTCGGGAACTCCCAATTTGCTCTTTCCCCATCCTTTTTTTTTCTTCTTAGACCCATTCCCCTTATCTGAGTCATGGGTTTCCCTCTCTAAAGCCTTTTTCTTCCCATCCCTGTGTTGGTGCTATCCGGTCTCCTCTTCTCTCTTTCTTTTCTCAGCCTCTTCCACCTCAGCTTGCACATTGGCACGCAGTAACGCTTGATGGCGAACCGGGCTACAAATGTGTAAGCCAACTCCCTAAAGTTTTGGATCCTCCCATCAAGTAAAGAGTCATACCATTCCCGGGCTGGTCCGTCTAGGGTCACTGAGAACCCCCCACACTTGATGGCATCTTCATATCTCATCATCACCATGTACGCCACGTACCTGGAGACATGGTGCTGAGGGTCGGTATTTCCTCGATAGCCCTCAATATTGCACGGCTTGTATCCTTGTGGTAGTGGAGCGTCCATGATCTGGCGGATAAACGGCTCAGGAATCCTCACATCATGTTTGAGGTTGACCCTGCCATCCATTTCCCTCCTGAGCTTGTCCAGTCTTCTTCCGAGGTCATCTTTGCCATGGCCCACCTGAGCGCGAGGTGGGGATCGGCGATCTCCGCGAGCCTGCCGGTTGGCATTGATCTCATCACTGAGATCTCCCCCACGCACGTTGCGGCGGTGGGATGAAACAGCCGCGTACGACGCTTCCTCACTTCGCTCAACCCTGGATGAGATTCTATCATGCACAGAAATCCTTTGCCCACCAATTCGATCCATCACCGAGGTTCTCGGGGTTGGCCTAGAGTGATGGGACCACTGAGACCGGGCTGGCGGAGAGTTCCTCCGCCGTTGCTCATGTCTCTCTTCCTCCCGCTGAGGCATGGATGGAGCCCGGCGGGGGGAAGGAGGTCTTGCGTTAGCGGCAGGGATAATACCTTAAAAGGCGGTGGTCAAAGTTTCCACAGCCCTCTGGAATGTCACCAAACTTGCCAAAGCTTGGGCCGGATCGACGTTGGGGATGAGGTTCCCGGTGCCCGGCGTCTGGAACTGCGGTGGTCGCACCGTTGTGCGCCTGGAACTCCCAACGTCATGGAGATGATTTCCCAAATCACCCTGAACCGTTGTATTATCGTTGCGTCTCCGGAAATCGCTCCGCCGTGACCTGGAACCCTCGTCCTCAATCACGACTTGATTGAAACGATTGCCGCCTTGATTGCTACCCATGAGGTTGTGACTATTTGATCTGACCATTGTCTTCGCAGATCATTCTCTCAACGAGAGCACCAAATGATGAAGTTTAATCCAACTACGAGAGCTATATCTACGGGAGCATATCAAAGTATGACAGCGTAAGGCAGTATTTTTATTATCAGGAGTTCAGTCCCTTCATGAGAAGTTTACAGGAAGTATTTATAGACTATAGGAACTAGTGTTCTAGGAGGAAACTGCTACAATAAATGATATTAATTACACGTTTAATTCAATAAGACTCTTGTAACGTTTTGGGCGTTGTGCAATGATTGTTCCTTTAAGTCCACGTTCCTGCCGTTACTTCCTGTCTGCTGCCAGATAGATATGCACGAATGATAGCCTGTCACCTAAGTCCTAGGAATATTCCGACCTCACTAGAACTCCACCCAGGCTCGAGGTCTGTTGTCCAGCCTGACCTGGTTATGGGTTCCTTCTGTGAGTCTAATTCCTAATTAGGCCCAGCGGCTATTCAATACTTATTCTGTTTATGGACTGATCCTGTTTAAGGGCTAATCCCGTTGTGGGCTAATCCCATCCGAGGGCTTGATCCCGTTATGGGCTTGGTCTGTATTTCCGTAATTGGGTCATGACTGGAGTCCATGGTACCATCACTAATTTTTATAGGTTCGAGCTCGAACAAAACGCTCGAACTCAAGCTAAAAATAACTTTCATTTTCGAAAATTTAGAGCAAACTTAAATTAAAAATATGTATAGCATATTAAAATAAAAATAAAAAATAGATAATTCATTTTTTAGTTCGTGTTCGAGCATCTTATTCGAGCTCGAAGCTATTAAAGTTTATGAGAAAAATCCGAACCGAGCGTGACTCGAGTCTGAGCCGAAATGAGACGGTATAAGGAATTTTTATTAGATGATTTTTACACGTTTTTTATCTTTACAATACAAGATTTTTTTAAACTTTGGTTTGGCTAGGGCCCAATATGGAATTAATTTATTTTTATTTCTTTGAATTATTTTAAATTAATTTTAAACCTCATATCTTAAATTAATTTTTTAGTACTCCCTCCGTCCCGCTAGAAGGTTCCCGTAACGTTTTACGATGTTTGACTGACGATAAAACAACTTAATCCCTATTCACACTCTGATTATTTTTAGTAAATAAAATTCACATATTCAGAAACTACATTAAAACCGCTATAAAGCCTGATAAAAATGTAAATGTGATAAAAATTTGATATATAAAGCAAAAGATTAAAAATAATTTAAGTTGACCATATAAATAGTGGACGAGAACCTTCTAATGGGACGGAGGTAGTATATTTTAACTTCGTTTTATTTTTTTATATGAATATCTCGAGTTAAGTTGTTATCATGTTTTACTTTAATAATATAAGACTTTTTTTTAATTTTGGTGTAGGATGGTGCCTAACACGGATTTTTTGAGATATTTTAGATTAGTTTTATATTTCCATCATTTGCAATGGAGCCAAAAATTCATTATTTTTTGACTTGAGATTGTGATGGAATAAAGCAAAATGGCTCACTAAACTGTCTGCGCTTCTTTGTTATGAAGCAACAGTCAGTCCATGCTATTCTGGATGCGATTTTTACTATGGATCATCCGGAAACGGTCTCTTTGTGCTTTAATATAGGGGTAAGACTGCGTACATCCGACCCCCCTACCCCACCTTAGGTGGGAGTCTTTGGGGCACTGGGGTAAATGAAAATGATGATTTAGATTAGTTTTATATTTCATATCTTAAATTAAGTTTTTAGTATATTTTAATTAGGTTTTTTATTTTTTATTTGAATATTTCGAATTATCTTTTTATCATGTTTTATATTTATGTGAGCAAGGGAATATGTCAATTTAATTTCGGGGAATTATATTTGCAGCCACCATTAACTACCACAGCCACCACCTGCGGGCTGCGGCTGTCTCCCTTGAATAAGGGTTCCAGTTTTTGCCATCTTGTGTGTGGCGTTTAGATTTAGTCATCCTTTGGAGCGACGATTAGGTAGCAGAGAAGGAATTGTTCGCAGGAATATCGCTAGGCGTGCTGTGATGGCCGATGGAGAAGGAGTTGCGAGAGCCAAGGGAGGGAGAAAGGGAGGCGTCGAGAGGGGCTGAAATTGCGGGATAGACGGAGGCGTCAGGGAATCAATCGAGCGGCGAGCGGGAGCTATGCCTTGTTTGTATCAACAATCATAATGATGATCCGGCCTCCTCCTGAACCACCGCCAGGGGATGAACGAGGTGCTAGGGTTCAAGATATTTGTTTTGTTTATTTAGTTTTTTTCTTGTTTCGTCATCCTCCTATTAGCTTTTATTATTTTATCATTTGGTTTTTTGTTAGCGTCTATGTTGTTAGGTTTGTCAGTTTGTTTGGGAATTTAGCCCCCTTTTATGTCATTCGTGTTGCTCTTTCAGGGGTGACCGTCTCTAAGTCTGATCATAGGGTTTACAGTCGTAGTTGTTGGAGTTTAGTTGGTGTCAGATTTGTTTTTCCTTTGATTGATGTAATGATACTGAAACTTATGATATGAATAGAGGCAAGTTTCCGTTCAAAAAAATATTTATGTGAGCAAGAAATAATATATTACCCCCGTCCCACTCAACTTTGCCAAGTTGATGTTTGTTGGTACCGTTCACACAAGAATCAGTCTAGAGGAGGGTGAATAGATTGTTCAAGTTTCAAACTTTTTGTCAAAATCTTAACAGACTTGACAGAGAAGGTCTAGCTCTGGTATCAGAACTGGACCTCGCAGCGGATATTTTGGTAGCAGTTCTGGTCGGGTGGCCTTCAAAAACACACTAAGGCAAATACCTTTCTGATAACTCTTAGGACAAGATCTGTTGAACAAAGAGTCCAAGTCTTTGGAAGTTAAGCAGTTAAAATCTAAGTGCAGGAAAGTAAATGCGTAAAGTAAATGACACTGGGGTTTTTAGTGGTTCAAGGAACAACGCGTTCCTCAAGTCCACTGTTTCACTAAGCTTGCAAAAACAACAGTTTACAACGCCTTAGTCCTAGCACTTAAGAAGCTCTCCTCATCTTCTTCAAGCCTAGTTGTCACCTAGGATGCTCTTCCTAGCTTCTTGATGACTGATCTCATTTCACTGAGTTTCTTGAAGTATCCTCACTTCACTACTCCAGCTAGTTTGAGACGTCCTTTCTTTTGTAAGAAGTGTTTGAGTGAAAAACAGTTTCTCCAACATAGCTTCATTACAAAGGATGTGTAGATGAGGCTTTAGAAGTGTTCAAGAACTGGAGGAACGATTCTTTTGTTGGAAGATGAAGATATGAAGTTTTTGATCTTTCCAACGTAAGCTTTTTCTCTTGTTGAGATGTTGATGATGAAGTCTCAAAAGAATCGTTGTGAGAGAATGAATCGTTGTCCTTCCAATCCTTCGAAGTGTATCATATATACTGAAGGGTGTCTTCCCGTTGGAGTGTAGATGACATCTTCATTAAATGCATGAAATATTGATTTGACCGGCTGGTTTCCAGAAAGTAGCTCAGGGCCGTCTCCAGGAATTTTGGTGCCCCAGACAAAAAATAACTAATGATATCAAATTGTACTTCAAATTAATAACATAATTAAATATGAAATAATTAGAAAATTATAACATCATTTTTTACTAAATGTAAAAAGAAATACCTGATTTAAAATTGATGTAAAGTATGTGAAAATATAAATTCTTCAAAGAAATAAATAAAATTATAAAAGTACTACCTAATACTACCTCCGTCTCGGAATTATCTCCTTATTTGACTGGACACGAGTTTTAAGATAGTGGGAAATGTGTGGTGGAGAGTTGTGCAGAGGAAAGAGAAATGTGTAAGAATGGTTGTGAACCACAAATTCTTTGCCAGAAAAAGGAGGAGATAAATTTGGGACGGACCAAAAAGGAAAGAATGAATATAATTCCGGGACGGAGGGAGTAACATGTTCTTCTTGCTTTTTGATGTGCAAATTTGTAAGTACAACACCACAATCAAGAGTAGATAACACTTTTTTCACCATTTGCAAGCACTGAGTTTAGTGTTTGTCACTAAAACTCCGTTTTTTATAAACGAGGTAATCATCATGATCACTAATTCTTATTGGGCCAGTTTATTCTATATATATAGGAAAATTCTTAGGTCTGAAAGTTCGGACCTGAGGCGCCGTCCGAACACCGCCATTTGGGGCGGTTACCGGTGGAATTGTTTAATGAAATTTTTATGGTATGTTATGCATCAAGTCTAGTTTATTCGCAAAAACATTCAGCTCAAAACTCGATCCCGAAGGCCATCAAATAATTTTTGGAAGTTGACTGCGTTTTTCTATGTATAATTTTGCGCAATTAGTTTCCAAAACTTATTTGACGGCCTTCCCTGTCGGATTTTGATCTGAAAGTTTTTGTGAATAAACTAGACTTGATGAAGAACATACTATAAAAATTTCATCAAAAAATTCCACAGGTAACCGCCCCGAAAGGCGTTGTTCGGACGGCGTTCGGACCAAAACCTGTTGGACAGGAGAATGATGCCCCCCTTGGGAGTGGTGCCCTAGGCCACTGCCTAGGTGCCTACCCCCTATGGCCGGCCCTGAAGTAGCCGACTTTCTATTTTGGGGGCGCGAATATTTTTCCTGGTCAATCATCAGCTTTAAATATCCCGAGTGAAGCTCGTTAAATGAGCATTAAATGTGTGAACAGTAGCATGTTCCGTTGAGAGGCTCCTAGCCGTTAGGGTATCTTCCGTTAGTTTAACGACTATTGGAGGTGCCTTCGAATTCTTCTAAGTGTTAGCAAGTCTGATGAAGTTCTCTGATAGCAACTCTGACAGCCGGCTCTGATGGCAACTCTGGCGCCCAACTCTGGTAGCATCTCTGATGAGCAGCTCTGGTAGCAACTCTGCTGAGCAGCTCTGGTAGCAACTCTGATCAAGAGATCTAAGAGGGTTTCTGGTCAGTCGACTATGATATTACTTACACAAAGAAAATTATAATATAAGATTTCTAAATGGGGTACTCTAATATCCTAATTAGCTTAGCATCGTCAAAATCTAAATACAATTTATTCCTTACAATGTTAAGTGGGAAATTAGAATAGTAAAATTCGTGTGGTTGAGGTTTGTGCAGAGGAGAGAAATGAACAGTGCCACAAAAACATTGCTTTAAAAGGAAAGTGACAAAGTTTTTTGGGACAAACAAAAAAGGAAAGTTGGCAAAGTCCAGTAGAACGGAAGGAGTACAATATTTTTAAAGGAATGAGCAATGCATGAGTTTAGCTTGAATGTGTAAAATCTTTATATTTCAAATATTTGTAAAGGAGAAGATGTAATAAGTGAGCAAAGTGGTGGATTTGTGGGAGATTTCCCAAAATAGGAGTAAATGGAGTTTGGAATTCCAAAATAGGACTACATGTTTTTATTCCCGAAATAGGACTAACATGGCAGTATTTACTGTCATCTTGTAGGCGTGACTGCCAAATAATTGCACTACAGTGGATTTAACAGGGCATTATTCATTATAATAAATGGCAGTATTTTTCATACATGGCAGTAACAACTCCTATTTCAGAAAGAAAAACATAGTAGTCCTATTTTGGAATTTCAGACCTCATTTACTTCTATTTAGGGCAATTTCCCTGGATTTGTTTGTTGAACCATAGGTCACGGGTTCAATTCATGTAGGAACTTTTTTTTGTACAATTTTAGTAGATCTATATTAAGTGATGTGGAATGACTGGTGAATGACATGGAAGGTGATGTGACACTACGCTGACTTGGCAATTGACAAGACAAAAAACACCTCTATTTGGGAAATAAGTTTAAAAGTACCCTAAATTGGGAAATAAGATTTAAAACTACCCCACCTTGGGAAAAAACTCCAAATCCTTAAATGAACTTCTACACAATAGTTAGCTACTTAGCTGTTGTTTATTATGTTTGTAAACTTCCAGCTTTCACTGAGCCGGCAACGATCACTAGTCATCGGGAAAAATTGGTCACTGAGCCAGCAGCAATCACTAGTCTTGACACCTGTTGATGGTCACTCGAGGTCACCCCCGCATGAGAGGATTGTAGCATCGGGTTGCGGAGGCGCTAGTCGTTGTTCAAGTGGTAACTGGGAAGGTGGTCATTGTGAGCGGTAGCTAGTGAGGCAATGATTACTGGGTGGTGATCACTCATGCGCCTGGGTCTAGTTACTACTAGATGATGTCATTATATATTAGAAATGTTAATCTAGTAATATCCATTTAGGAGTTTTCATATTTCAGACCAATTTAGTCACACTTGTAGAACTTAAAAAAGACATCGTTTTATTATTAACCCCATTTAGTAATATTTCTAACAAAACTCCTACGCAAATTCTCTAAAATTATTTAAAAAAAGGTTTTCTATTTGTTTAACTTACAAGTTGGAGTGAAAACGAGTCAAACCGTTCAGTCAAAACCTGACTCGACTTCGGTCAAACTCGAACTCGAGACGGCTCATTAAATAAAGGGAAAATCGCATTTTTAGTCCCTGAAATAGTCATCATGTTGAAATGTCAGACTCGTATTTCTGAGATTGTAAATGTCACCCCTCAATTTTCCAAATTGTTGTAAATGTGGTCCTTTGATGGGTGAAGTGTACTCCTAGCCCACATTGTACAATTTACCCCTCAAAGGACCACATTTACAACAATTTGGATTTGTAGTTTGGTTTATGAGTTAGATATTTATGTTGGGAGTGTTGTGATTAAGCTTTATTCTGAAAATCATTTTGTGGGCAATGCCTGATGTTTGTTCAATAAAATGCATTGTAGGGATAGCTTTTTTGTGGAATGTTATGCTCAATGGGTATGTGAGTTCTGAGGAATATCTGGATAGTGTGGTTGGTTTGTTCATGCAGATGAGGAGTGATACTAAGCCTAATTCTGTGACGTATGCTTGTGTTCTTTCACTTTGTGCTTCTGAAGGAATGATTGAGTTTGGGACACAACTTCATGACCTTGTTGTGAAGTGTGGATTGGAAATGGATTCTTCTGTAGCCAACACATTAGTAACGATGTGTATGAAATGTCGTTGCTTGTTTGATGCCAAGAGATTGTTTGATGTAGCAGAAAAAAGGACTTGGTGCCATGGAATATAATGATCGGTGGATATGTCCTGAATGGGGTCATGAATGAAGCTTGGAATCTATTTCATGAAATGATAGCTATTGATATTAAACCAGATGGCATCACTTTTGCAAGTTTTCTACACTGAGTTGCTGAATCTGAAGATCTGTGTCTAGGTAGGTCTATTCATGGATACATTGTGTGAGACAATGTTTCTTTGGATGCGTATTTGAAAAATGCACTTGATGATATGTATTTCAAGTGTAGAAATGTTGAGTTGGCGCGCAACATTTTTCAGGATAGTGTGCTGGTGGATGTTGCAATTTGTACATCTATGATATCAGGATTTGCTATTAATAGGATGAATCTTGAAGCTCTAGAGGTGTTCAGATGGCTGCTCTTTAAGCGAATGAAGCCAAATGCAGTAACACTGGCAAGTGTGTTACTTGCTTGCATTGAACTGGCTGTCATTAAACTTGGTAAGGAATTGCATGGTACTGCCTTTAAACTTGGGTATGAAGGTAAATGCTTTATGGGTAGTGCCTTGACAGACATGTATGCCAAATGTGGAAGGTTAGACCTAGCTCATCAAAATTTCTCATTGTTGTCGGAGAAAGACATGGTTTGTGGGAATACATTAATAACTGGCTGTTGCAAGAATGGAGAACCAGAACAAGCAATTGGTCTCTTCTACAAGATGGGTGTAGAGGGATGGAAATATGACTGTGAGAGCATATCAGGTGCTCTTTCTGCATGTGCAAACGTACCAGCCCTCCACCATGGAAAAGAGATCCATTCCTTCATGATTAAAGGTGCAATATTCGATCGGATATTTGAACATTATTATGTGAACAATTAGTTAATGTTTTCGTATTTATTATTACTAGAAGTAATCAACGAATACACTTGTTATTCGCTTGATCTTTTCACAAGTGAAAACTTTAGATTACTAATGCATGCCTTTCATGGTTAATAATCTAAAGGGGAATTAGTTATATTAATTAAACCGATAAACTGTCAATGTTGAGGTTGTTGAACTCAGTTAATTTCAGTTCTTCATTGACTAAATAATAAGGGTTATTAAGGAACACCTCTTGTTATTAATAATTATCCTAGATGAATTGAAAATACACCACGACCGAGTATTCAAGAAGGGATAGTTAAAGTAATACTCGGGTTCAATGAGCATTTCATTAAGTAGAAATTAGCAAAACAAGTCTCCATGTCAAAGTTAATCTTTTTACCTTCATAATTCCTTCATTTTTGTGTTTTAATAATCTCAAGTTCATACAAACTTAAAAAACCCCATTTGGTTACGATTTCACATTAGAAGAATACCTTTCCTTGTGAGTATGAACTCTATTACTCTATACTACGATATTAGTGCTTAGTATTGAATTATTTTTGGGGCGGGCGCGATGACCGTGCCGTACTGCCGTCATTTTCCTAGAACTTATATATCTACTATTATATTGTTTTATTTTATTGGATATGGAACCACACACCTAGACTTCGTTTGAAATTGTGAAGGGCTAAACATAGTATGCGTGCTTGTGATGTGGCACATGGGAATCAAAGAGGATAAGGAAACAGTATATATTAATTAAAATATCTTGCATTAGGGGGGATATGTACACACATGGATGCATGCATACACACATGCAGTTTGTGCTTTCAGATGGGGCATATGTTAATCAAGAGCTCCTCTTGCTCATACTTATGTGCTGATAATGTTAATTGTGTTGTTACTTATCGATTTGTCAGAACAAAAATGAATAGTAGAAGTAAACTACTAAAGAGCTTTCTTTAATTGAGCTAGCAGGAGCCACTAATAATTGTTTAAGTAAGCTTTGCATGCACTTTATCTTTGTTAACAATTTATTCTGTCTTGTGGTTCTGTCTCTATCTCATGCATTTTCCAGATCATGTGTTGACATACTGGGATAATTCAATTTAGGGAGTACTGTGTGCAAATGTGCAATGATGAAAAGCTCCAGTCGTCTTCCATCAAATTAAAGAGATTCTTGACATGCCAAATGTTTGTAATAATGTATTGCAGAGTAAGTTCATCAAAGCTACAAAGATGGTCCAAACCATCATGACCGATTTCCCCATAGGAATAACCATCTCTGAAGAAGCGAGTTGTGTACTTCAGTATTCCCAAAATAAGCGAATGCGTGATGCAGTCATTTGGATTTTCAGCAAGTATAGAGAGAATATTTTACTAAGTGATGCTGATAGGAAACCCAAAATGTCGAGGCGGAAAACGAGAAGGTCTCATGCTCGATTATTGGCCAAACCTAGGCAATTGGACAGTGGCGAAGAATGGCAAGGTCCTCCGCCTTGGGATATGTCCTTAGGTGGTGATGGTTTGATGGTTTCCCTAAGTTCTTATGCGATGTGATGATATGGAACCATATATTGAAGTTCAAAATTAGGGGGATTATAGAAATTGAGTCACTGTAGAAATTGAACAGAGCATTTGCACTTGGCTCTTTGGATCATGGCCTAACCATTAGAATTCACAAAGTGATGAGACAGTGGCCTAGTAACCCAGGCTCGGCCAATACTCTAGACTTGTGCTGTCTAAGATTCTCATCCCATTTTACTGCAAATCTACCATCTAGTTTTTCCACTATCAGGCCATTGACATAATCTACCTTTAGGGTCTGCATACATTGGGGCTTTCAACATGCTCTTCTCTTAGTGGGAGAGTTGTGCACTACTTATGACCCTTTATGGTTTAGGCTGGTCCAGTAGGAATGTACACCGACTTCAATAATCCCTTAGGTAGGGTTATTGCTGAATCTGTTGAATTTTCAGAAATGAAAAACTTGCAGTCAATAAATAAGTCTAAACCTACTTATTTTGTTGATAAATGGAACAATGCATTTTGGCTACCACTCCTACCAAAAGGTGTCTATGGAATATATATACGCTTTCCTTGTGTAGCAGCAATATTGATGCTGCAATATTTTAGGTTGAAGGATTGGCAAAACATTTGAGGTGTGTTGGCATTGATGCTGCCGTTCCACCTATGAGAAAACCTGAAACAAGGTTGCACTTTTGCTTTTTTCTTACTAATATGAAAATTTTGACATGCAATTGGAGTTTTCAGTTTTTATGGATATATCTGTGCTGCTTGACGAATAATGTTTTTTTAACCTGTTGTTGTTTAATGTTCTTGTTATCAGGAATTTAATAGAACAAGCATCCAAGCCTCCAAGGAGAAGCGGGTGCTTTTAACATGAGATGCCAAGCTGCTGAGGCATGGCTATCTCATAAAAAACCAAATTTACAGAGTGAAGAGTCTTCTTAAAAATGAACAACTTATTGAGGTGAACAAACTCCATATGCCACCATGCAACAACCAAATGACTTGTTTAGCAACAATGATAATAGAGTTGCACCTCCTGTATTTTACAGGTGATAGAAACATTTAAATTGGCTGTTTCAGAGGATCAGCTGATGTCTAGGTGTACTAAATGCAATGGGAGGTTCATACAGAAGCTCTTTCAACTGAAGATGCTGTTGAAGCTGGCAAGGGATTTCAGGTCACCTCAAACTGCTTATTTAACAAGAATTTGGAGTTCTGGCAGTGCATAGATTGCAAACAACTCTATTGGGAGGTAAACAATGTTGCTACTTGTTGTAGGTTATGTTGAATCCTGGAAACTGCTATGGAAAGGAAATAAAATGCTGATGAAAGGTGTTTTATGTTTGTTTTTTATAGAGACCTGGACTTATGGGCTTATGGAGTGAGATATAATAGAAATAATACTGAGTATTTTAATCAAATGTAATAGTGGGCTGGCCCATTAGAAATAGAATAAATAAGTGAGAGTGGTGAGGAGATGGGGAGGCAGACTTTGGATCGGGACTGGGACTTGGGAGTGTTGAGACTACTCGAAGTGTCTCTATCGTTTCTTTTCTTCTTTCCGTTCTCTTTGCACGACAATTTCCATCATCCACCATTGTAATAGCTTATGTACTCAGTTTTCCAGAATTAATATACAGTAATTTTCTGGTTCCTATCATTGGTATCAAAGCATCCTTCCTGGAGCCTGAATCGATCGTCAGTTTCAACGACAGTCGAAGAAGAGGATGGACAATAGCGACAGTTGGAAGGAGTTGCGCTATATGCTGCGCAAACTTCGTCACCGTCAGAGGCGACATAGAGATAGAGCTAGGAGCCCTCCTAGACATCGTCGGCCAATTGAAAAACAATGCTCGACGTTAGCCGCTACTCACCAGCCCTCTTCGTCGCCTACAATTTATCGCAGTTCTCAGCGATCGTCAATAGCTCTTCCCTGTTCGCAAGCGTCGCCCCGAGCAGATGCCCGCAGTTCATAGGCCCCTTCACGTACAGCTTCTCATAGGACGCAGAGTTCGACGCTCAGGAATCATTCCAGTTCGCAATCGCGAACTTCATCTTCCGGTTCGCTGACTTCAACTCTAGCTTCATCCAGTTCGCAGTGGGTAACCGCATCATCTCCCAGTTCATTGCGAACTGTTTCTCCTCTTCGATCTTCATCGTCAGCGGCTTCTTCCAGTTCGCCAGCTTCGCAGCAAACACTATCTCCCAGACCTCAGGGTTCTTCACAAACAGATCTCCCCTGTTCGCAGGTCTCTTCATCTACTAACAGCTTGTGTGTGACTCGATCAGGAGGAGACTTGAAATCAACGGGATCATCCTATGCGAGCCCTAGTGTGAGGCTAGACAGAGGAGAAATCATCCGTTCACAGCCTACATCATATAAAGAGGAGGTGTCCATTAACAGAAATCATATCAGCCCAAGAAGGGAGATTGATTTGAATATATCAAATTGTGCTTACCACTTGGTACCTGAGAACATTATTAAGACTGGTATATCTATTATTGGCAAGCATGGAAATGAAAATGTGTCCCTCCTATTCCCAAACTCTCAAAAATACTTGAACCGAAAGGCATCAGATGACGAGATATATGAATTGGTGATAGCTTCTATGAAATTCAAGGAGTCTGAGATGCTTAAAGACAAATTCATGAATGGATTAAAGGAGGAGATTAGAGTCAAGTTGAAACTATTGCATTCTGGGATTCTGGTAGAGTTAAAGGACAGGGCACTGATTTTCGTGGTAAACTTTGAAGAAGCTGGTATAAACATGGATGGCTTTGACGTTGTTTGGCCACCATGGAGAAGTAAAATCGTTTCAGGATATCAGTTAATTTCAATGTCACAGATAACTCATGAGCAGGAGCATCCAGATGCTTCATTTCTTCTACAACATTTTGAAATGCTGAACGGTCCCTCAGAGAAAGCATCTCTCAGTTTGGTCCACATCAATCCTCAGGTAGAAGTCAAATCATTCCATAAACATTTTGCTACCTGTGAATTCTTATCTGAGGTGAAAGTCATGTACCCAGTTTTACCAATTACGTTGGCTACTCTACCTGAGGTAAACGGCATGGAGAGCATTAGTACTACTGCGGCAACAACAGCTCTAGACTCTTACACTCATTTTTTGAGTGTTGTTATTGGACACGAATCTGTCCAATTTCACGATTACATGATTGGCAGTAGCTCTGGCTCTGAGGAAACAAGATTGCAATTGATCACTGAACCCAACACTGAAGTTTCCCTTTTCCCAAGTGGTGTTGTGTATCAATGCACAGCTCTCTCTTCACTTGTCAGTTCTTCAGTATGCATCTGGCAGTACATGGCATCAGGATCCAAACGGATTATGGGATTTGAAAGTCGTCGGGTTGCTCTGCTTGATATTGGTTCACCTTCGGTTTTATTTGTAATATACAGTCACTCTAACTCAAGATCTCTGGTCTATTCTGCTAAGGCATCTTTGGGTGTTCATCAAAACACTGTGAAACCGGAAGGTGGAATCTCATATGAAACTAAGGAAGAACTTGCTTTGTGCTTAACCAGAGTTGGACACATTATTTTAATGACTTGCAGCATTGGCTGTTTTATCAATTCGCAACCAGTACATCCAGAAAAGCATGTTGAAAGAAAAGATCAAACAGCATCATCTGATCATGAGGAACAAAACAATTACAAAGATCCCAACAATCAGCGTGTTCTCCAGGCAAGCACGCTCATGGTTCCGCCATAAGTTAGATACTGGGAAGGAAGAGGTGCCCGGATGAAGATGAAGTTGAAGGTCAAGGCTCTTACTTCCCACCTTGAGGACAAGGTGGTTGTCAAAGGGAGGAGTGATGATAGAGACCTGGACTTATGGGCTTATGGAGTGAGATATAATAGAAATAATACTGAGTATTTTAATCAAATGTAATAGTGGGCTGGCCCATTAGAAATATAATAAATAAGTGAGAGTGGTGAGGAGATGGGGAGGCAGACTTTGGATCGGGACTGGGACTTGGGAGTATTGATGGATTCGGTTCGGGCCACCCGGCCCGTGACCCGGCCCGGCCCGGTACTGTGCGGGTCCGGGACTGGCCCGGTCAGGCGGTCCGGGACCGGGTCTGGGCCCGAACCGGGGGGAAGGGGCGGGGCGGGCTCGGTTCAGCAATTTTGTGACCCGGCCCGGCCGGGTCGGGCCCGGGCCCGGGCCCGGGTCCGGTTCGATCAAATTTAAAAAAAAAAAAAATTGGGTTGGGCTCCTACTAGCCGTTGGGGGTGGGGCTGGGGACAACCCAAACGGCTATATAGCCGTTGGGTGGGTTATAGGGGGGGTCCGGGGGGTGGGTGGTGGGGGGTGGTGGGGGGGGGTGGGGGGTAAAAAAACCTATAAATACTCCTCCTAATCTTAAACATTTTTTCATATCTCTTCTCCAATTCTTCCTAAATCCTATTCTTAACTCTCTACTCTCTAATTCTCTTATTCTCCATTCTCCAATATATTATATTTATTATTTATAGTTTATATTAATTATCTACTTATATAAACTATAAATAGATATAAATAGTATTATATTACTTATATTTGTTATCTAATTATATATTACTTATATATTTATTATATCTATTAATATAGTTGGAAACTTGGAATTATATCTAATTAATTTGAAGTCATTCTATTACTCCCATCCGAAA
The DNA here is from genome assembly GCA_945859875.1 of Cuscuta europaea. Lineage (NCBI taxonomy): Eukaryota > Viridiplantae > Streptophyta > Magnoliopsida > Solanales > Convolvulaceae > Cuscuta > Cuscuta europaea. The sequence continues at coordinate 3,637,161 of CAMAPE010000054.1, read as the reverse complement.
GACCGAAAGTCCGAAAGAGGTACGAAATTATTCTATTATTTATACTTGTTTAATTACTAGTTAATTAGTATAGTTGGAATTACGATTTTTTATTAATATAGTTGGAATTACAATTTTTTATTAATTGCTACATTTGACTCTAGTTTAAAAAATATGTTGTACACAAAACTAGTTAATTCACTACTTAATTTGCTATAACTCGAATTAATAGTTAGATAAATAGTTAATTAGTTTTTTACAATTTTTTATTAATTGCTACATTTGACTCTAGTTTAAAAAATATGTTGTACACAAAACTAGTTAATTCACTACTTAATTTGCTATAACTCGAATTAATAGTTAGATAAATAGTTAATTAGTTTTTTTACAATTTCTTATTAATTGCTACATTTGACTCTAGTTTAAAAAATATGTTGTACACAAAACTAGTTAATTCACTACTTAATTTGCTATAACTCGAATTAATAGTTAGATAAATAGTTAATTAGTTTTTTACAATTTTTTATTAATTGCTACATTTGACTCTAGTTTAAAAAATATGTTGTACACAAAACTAGTTAATTCACTACTTAATTTGCTATAACTCGAATTAATAGTTAGATAAATAGTTAATTAGTTTTTTTACAATTTTTTATTAATTGCTACATTTGACTCTAGTTTAAAAAATATGTTGTACACAAAACTAGTTAATTCACTACTATATTTGCTATAATTCGAATTAATAGTTAGATAAATAGTTAATTAGTTTTTTACAATTTATTATTAATTGCTACATTTTTTAGATGGATCGTCCTAGATATTTGGTTGATATGGGTAACCTCGAGCGCAACCGAACGAACGAGCTTGCGAGGAAGAGATCCCGCAAAGGTAAATCACATCTCGGCTCTTCATCTCAAAGTCAAGATGATTTTGATACGGGTTACGTAAGGAGGGATGGGGATGCGATGACCGACGAACAACTAGAACAAGAATTGCACCGACATAATTCCCGCTTTTTTCAAGACCAACCGAGGACCATTGACGAAGAAGAGCTCGAGGACGAGGACGACGATGTGGAGGAAGCAATTCCGGAGAGCCACGACGACGACGAGGAGGAGGGTGGCGGCAGCCATGACGCCGACCAAGCAGCCTCATCCCAAACAGGTACAAAAAAAGTAAATCTGAATTAATGGCTAATAATTTTTCTAAGTGGAAGGACCCGAACACCGGGAATTGGACCGCAACTTGCAATTGGTGCAAGAAAAACTATAGCTTGGGGATTTCCGGCGGATACGGATCCGCCACAAGACACCTTAAGTCCAAACACCCGGTGGAGTATGCAAAATTAGGCGGCGGAACGGGGAAACAAACGCAAATATCGAGGTTTGCAAATAACCAACAAGCTTTTGGTAATTTCTCATACAATGATGCACAAAATTTGACAGGTATGGCTAACTTACTTGTTGAAGAAAATTTGCCTTATTTGTTTTCTGAAAGTCTTGCTTTTCGTGATTATGCACAAACTTGTTTAAATCCTCAATATAGAGGTTATAGTCGCAAAACGGTTAAGAAAGAAATTTCAAGGCTTTATGGTGCGGAAAAGGTAAGGTTACAAAATTATTTTGCAAACTTTGATGGACGTGTTACTGTATGTTTTGACGTATGGGAGGATACTTATCATAATTTACATTATTTGGGTCTGACTGTACATTATATTGATAATGATTGGCATATGCATAAACGTGTTCTTGCTTTCCGTGAATTTAATGATCGTCACACCGCTGAACATATTTATATTTTGATTGAACGTATTTTAATTGAGTATAATTTAATTGATAAGGTGTTTGCTATTGGTTTTGATAATGCTACTAATAATACTGCTGCTATTCCTAGATTGCGTGAATTGTGTGGTTCTACTTCTTTGATGGGTAGATTTTTTCATCAACGATGTGCATGTCATGTTCTAAATTTATGTGTGCAAGATGGTCTAAAAGCGTTGGGAGCATCGTTGGAGGTAGTCAAGGGGGGGATTAGACGTATTTGGGGTAATGGACACCTTAGGAAAAAATGGCATGATTATTTGATAGAAAGAGGTGAGAGATATGTGGCTTTTCCAAAAGATTTGTCTATTCGTTGGAATAGTACCTATAAGTTAATTGGAGTTCTTCTTAGATATAAACAACATTTTCCTGCTTTTATGAAACAATATGATAACTATATTATAAACTCGGCTGAGATCGACACCTGTGAAAAAATTTGTAATGCTTTGATATATTTTAATAATGCAACTGAAACTTTTAGTCATGTTTATAAACCTACCTCAAACCAATTTATTCGTGAAGCTGTTAATCTCGCCGGTGCTTTTTCAAATTTTGAGAATGCTGATTATGTGAATTATTTTGCTGGTTTTATGAAGGAAAAGTTTTTAAAATATTATTCACATATTCCGCATATTTATGGTATTGCATTTGTTCTCGATCCTCGTTTTAGACTTGGTTCTTTAGAAGAATGTTTGAATTATTATTATGCTGCTTTTTTTGGTCCATTGCCAATGTATGAGGACAACCCAATTGATCCGAAAAAAGAATACAACGAGGTTAGTGATATATTTTATGCATTATTCAATGAGTTTCATGCACAATATGGCAATGCGCCCCCTCCCCCGACACAAACATCATCTAAAGGAAAATCAATTTTCAAATCTACATTTGCCAATCTTATTAAAAAAACAAAATCAACTCCCGCTACACAACAAAGCACAATTAATGAGATTTCTTTGTATTTAACTTATGATGTTGATTTTGAAGAAGATGATGATTTTGACGTACTAAACTGGTGGAAGGGAAAGAAAGAATGTTCCCGGTTTTAGCAAAGATGGCTAAGCAAGTGCTATCAATGCCGGTTTCAACGGTTGCCGTGGAACAAGAATTTAGTTCGGCCGGCAATGTTCTAACCCGAGGGTTGGACGGGTCCGGTTCGGGCCGGGCCACCCGCCCGGGTCACGGGTCGGATCCGGTTCGGGCCGGGCCGGTTAATTTTTTTTTTATATAATTTATATTTTATATTTTATAGTTTATAGTTTGATACGAGTATTAAAAACAAACTTCAATTGCATTTATTTGAAATGAAATAGGAACTACATTTGAAAATTAAAACAAACTTTAAGAGATAAACATTTTGAAAATTGTAATCAATCGGAACTTCCCGCACCTCCCGATCCTTTGGCTTTGTCACATGACTTCATATGCTTGATTGCCATCCCGAATCCGCCTGAAGCCCCCATAATACATTTTTTTTCGCACCATTTACAAATTGCGTACCACATCCCGGTCTTCGGGTCCTTCTGCTTATCAAAATTATACCGTATAATGGCATTTTGATTTTCCATCTTAACTTCTTGGAGAAGAGAATTAGAGAGTAGATATATAATATATTGGAGAATAAGAGAATTAGAGAGTAGAGAGTTAAGAATAGGATTTAGGAAGAATTGGAGAAGAGATATGAAAAAATGTTTAAGAGTAGGAGAATTTATAGGTTTTTTTACCCCCCACCCCCCCCCCCACCCCCACCCCCTACCAGCCAACCCCCCCGGACCCCCCCTTTACCCCACCCAACGGCTATATAGCCGTTTGGGTTGTCCCCAGCCCCACCCCCAAGGCCTCAACGGCTAGTAGCCAAAAAAAAAAAAAAAGTTTTTTTTTTTAAAAATAGACCCGGACCCGGGCCCGGGCCCGACCCGGCCGGGCCGGGTCACAAAAATGATGAACCGAGCCCGCCCCACCCCTTCCCCCCGGTTCGGGCCCAGACCCGGTCCCGGACCGCCCGACCGGGCCGGTCCCGGGCCCGCACAGTACCGGGCCGGGTCACGGGCCGGGAGGCCCGAACCGAATCCATCCCTAGTCTCTATCGTTTCTTTTCTTCTTTCCGTTCTCTTTGCACGACAATTTCCATCATCCACCATTGTAATAGCTTATGTACTCAGTTTTCCAGAATTAATATACAGTAATTTTCTGGTTCCTATCAGTTTTACCCTGGTAAATGAAAAGTAAAACAAATGATTAACATTTTTATTTTTTTCCCACATGTTTAGATTTCTTAGTATCTAGTTATATATTGGAAGTTTAAAAAAACTGAAATTTGAACAAATAATAAATATACGTTTATTGAGTTTGAACCAATGTTTTATTTTCTTCAAACATTTCCTTCCAATTTCTTCTCTATTTTCTTTCCCTCTCGCTCCGGATTTTGTATATGAAGACTTGATCGGAGCTAAACTTCTATTTGTATAACTTGATTTTGTATAAGATGATTTAACAGGAGCTATAATTCTACTTTTCAAGTGTCACATAGCATTCTAGTTGTAGACAGTCTGTCGGCTGCCAGCATACTCGATTCTCACCCCAATCCTGAAAATAAATAGGTGAGATTCTGCCAATGGGATTTGGGGCAGGGCTAGTTCCCATTACAGGCCCAGTCCCAAACCGGGCTCGTAAGGGTTGGGCTTGGGCCATTAATGGGTATATGTGGTTTATACCGGTCACCATGCCCAAGGAGCCTCAAACATTTTTTATTGCCTAACGTTTTGAAATTTCAGTTGATTTTTACTAAACATATGTTAAATATTTGTGTTATTTTTACTTCAACTAGTTTTTTCACCAGTGCAGAAAAGTTATTTTACTTTATTTGATAGTAATTTAATTATTTTCCTAAACGCATGAATGCATAACGTTTTTCTTTCGATTTGACAAGTGTTCTACCCCTCCATTGCCTAAAGCCAAACAAACAGTTAAGTTTGCATAGACATCTTTTTGTATTATACAGCGCCTCCTGTTCAACCAATTTGAAAGAACATGACGTGCCAGGGAAAATTTCATTCAAATCAAATTATTATCAAGTCATATGATAAGTGTATTTTATTCTCAATCGTATCATGCAAAAGCTAGATCTTTCTAATCTAATCACAATCTAGAAGACATGCCTATGTTCATTGCTATAAACAAATAAAACAAAAAAATAACAAAATCATGCACCAGTAGAATAACCATTAGTGCTCTGGTTGGCCCGCATTTCCATATTCTTCCTCTCCTCTTTTTTAAACCCACTATTCTCTTCATCTTCATCATCATCAGAATCCAATGTAAAATGTGAGCTGCTGCTAGCCATTTCCAGCTGCTGCACCACCTCTGAACTAAGTGGTCTATACCTCAAAGCTGATTCCCTGTTAATTCCACTCTTCTTACACACAATAGAGTATGCTCCAGACATCAAAACCACAAGAAGAGCAAGATGGCAATTGAACTGAAGAGTGGCAATGGCTCGACCTCGATGGTATTCGGGATGTCCATTGCACTTTATGGTGTAATTCCCTCTACTTTTTCCGTGCAATGAGCAGCCATGAGCTATCATGTTTGTGAAAAACGAAAACCCCATTTGTAGGAACCAGATCCCTTGCAGGACCAATCCGATTCCGCGTCCCAGTCTAGTATAGCTGGATTTAGGGTTTTTCAATTCCAGAATAGTAGAGAATGCACACACAGAAATGGGCACTAGAAAGAGATCATAGTACCTATTTTCGACCCCGCTAGGGTCTTTTCTCTGAAGGTAAAATAATAGAAATTCTTCCATGAATGCGAAGAGGGAAATCAAATTGAGGAATTGCGAAGGAAATTGAAGACGCCTTGTTGTACAACTAACAAAGCCAAGGACGGAGTAGAGAAGGAAAAGGAGCGAAATGGCGATTTCCCCCAGCTGGTAAGCCAAACCAACAGAGTCTTTGGAGCTGATGGCGTCAGAGATGGAGATCATGGAGTTGACGATGAAGAGAAATGAGAGGGCGGAAACTCCCAGGAATGTCACGGAGGAGGAGAACCTTGAGGAGGATTCCGTCCCAGTGTGTGGTGATTGAGGGTGTGTTAACGGCGACGGAGACACTCTGAAGGTTTCTGTGGATGATACGAAAGATTCCCAAGCTCCGATCAGTATGAAACCTCCGCCGCCTACGGTGTACGCGAACAGGCTCATAGCGTTGACTTTAATGCAAATTTTGAGCGCGTAGGCAGGGGCGGATCCAGCTTTGGCCGTCAGGTGGGGCCTAAATTTAATTAACTAACGCATATTGCACAAAAAAAGTCAAAATGTAATACCATAAAGTCTATTTCACAAATTTTATTTCCAAATATAAAATAACATCTATTGTAACAAATAATCAAAGACAAAAGTAAATATTTTAAGATTAAGAGTTTACATCAAAGTCAAATACAAAAAAATCACAAATTTACAACTGTTATCTACGTGTTTTCATTGACAAATATCATTTGGTAATGAGATCATTGTCACTTTTCAATAAGATATCTTTTTTTACATAAACAATAAGTCTACTATTGAGCCCGTCATCACTCATCCTGTTGCTCAAACTATCCTTTACATCATTTATTGCTGAAAATACTCCTTCAACACTAGAGATTACATCGGGAAGAATCAACGCCAAAGTCAAAAATCACATTCATAATAAATTCATACTAAATGTTAAAACTAGTGAGTGCCTCACTCAAATAATCAAATGACTCAAATTGAATATAATTCGCCCAAATATGCGGCACGACTAAACAAACTTGGTAAAGTAGCAGTTAGCAGAATTACCAGCGAGACGGCCAGGCGACGAAGAGGGAAAATGGATCGCAGAGCACTGGAGCAGTCGAGCTCTAGAGAGATGAGAGGCGAGAGTGATAAGCGCCAAGAGGCTACTGAGCTAGAGGCTAAGCCGACAGCCTTGCCGTCGTGCACCGACAGTCCGACGGGAGAAGGCCGAATAGCGAAGAGTCGGTTTGGGTTTTTTTGCCGAATAGCGAAGAGTCGATCGATTAATAGCTAAGAGTCGGTTTGGGTTTGTTGATTTGTAACTTGGGCCAAGTTTATTTTGGGCTTGGCTGATTGGGAGATTGAATTCTGGGCAAATGGATTACAAGTTAACTCTATGGGCTGGTAATCACACACGAAGGTCGAAATGTGATGTACAGAATATTAGATATCCTTATTTGAACTTTTAGCTTATATGACTTTTACTAAAAACCTATTTGACCAATGACCACTGGTTTCAAAGAAAAAGAAATTGTAAGGAATTGAAATGCAAGGTCTACTTTTTACTTGGACTTGTCTCACAATGCAGCTTATAGAGGGGTAGGATTAGGGCGGAATAATCGGGTTAAGATTGAAGGGTTATTTTTTACTCTAAAATGCTACTTTATCGCTTAAAAACTTCTAAAGACCAAAATTACCCCAAAGTTCCCTCAATACTAGATCATACAATGCCATATAAATTATTGATGGGCTATAGTGCCCGACTATAACCGCTACAGCACCCGCTACTGGCATAACGACACTAAAGCCAATCGCACCACTACACCACAACAGAGAGCTATTGATATCACATATCTATATTGGAATTGCATGTTAGTTGATAGATATATAAATAGACAATACGTGTTATAATTACAATAGGAGTCCCACAATAATATATTAATAATAAACTACTCTATTACACCCCCTCAATCTGTGCAAGGGAAACAATGTGCAGATTGTCCTAAAGAAGAGTAAACCGTTGTGGAGACAAACAATTGGTAAAGATATCTTCAAGTTGAGCTTGTGTAGGAACATACTTAACTTGAAGATCATCATGGGTCATCAGGAACAAAATGATAATCAATATTAATATTCTTACTTTGGGCATGCTGAATAGGATTGATCGAGAGATACGAAGCAGAGACATTATCACAAAATAAAGTAGTAGGCGCTCGAACTAGAAAACCCAACTCGAACAAAACTGAACGAATGTGAAGAGTATCCTGAACAATAAAAGCAATGGCTCTATATTCAGCTTTAGTGGAAGAGCGGGAGACAGTGGGTTGTTTCTTGGACCGCCAAGAGATGAGATTCGGTCCTAGAAAATTGCATAGCCAAAAGGTAGACCTACCTGTATTAGGACATCCAGCCCAATCAACATATGGATAAGCAACGACCGATGTAGGACCACGAGAAGACTGGAGGAGTAGACCATGAGTGGATGCGTCCTGAAGATACCTCAAAATGAGCTTAATAGCCTACATATGTGAAGTACGGGGGGCATGCATAAATTGAGAAACCAAGTGTACATCACAAGTAATATATCTTGTCGAGTCAAAGTCAAAACTGTAATGCACCTACCATACTCCCATACCATGTGGCGTCAGCAAGGAGCTCTCCATCAGTAAGGGAAAGGTTAGAACTATATATATATATATATATATATATATATATATATATATATATATATATATATATATATATATATATATATATATATATATATATATATATATAGCGGTTCCGTTAAGAACGGACTCCCAGGAGAGAAATAAGAACGAATCTGGACCGTTGGATTGTATTGTGTGGAACGGAAATGTGCATTTGATGAAGCTGAAATGTGTATTACATGATACTGAAATGTGCAGAATAAAAATTTAAACTCAATTGTGCATTAGGTGAAGCTGAAACGTGCGGAATAAAATGTACAAAAATAACATCACATCGTACCTTTTATTCTGCACATTTCAATTACACCTAGTGCACATTTCAATTTCACCTAATGCACAATTCAGCTTCACTTAATGACATTGTATCATACGCTTTGTGTTGCACATTTCAATTTCACCTAATGCACATTAAAGTTTCATCTAATGCACATTGAATTTCACTTAAAACAAATCTAAGGGTCCACATTCGTTCTCATTTCTCTCCTAAGATCATGTTCTTATTTGATCCAAAACACACACACACACATATATATATAGGGAATGGTTCAAATACAAAGACCTCTTCCCATGCAAAGTGAGAATGAATCTTGTGCATTCATTTCCACATCTAATGGCTCAAAATGAGCCAAAAATGCACAAATTCGACCAAAATCACGGTGGAAAATTCGTAAATATGTTGCACTTTTTTGTTACCGCGAAAAAGTGCAATAGAAACACGTAAAAGTTAAAAGCGAAACATGCAAACGTGCATATCTTCGCACTTTACACGGGAAGAGGTCTTTTTATTTGAACTCTTCCATATATATATATATATATATATATATATATATATATATATATATATATATATATATATATATATATATATATATATATATATATATATATATATATATATATATATATATATATATATATATATATGCTCAACTAGGAATAATCCAGAGGTAGTACGAGATGCATGGACACCCAGGAAAAAAAAGCAAATCTCCCAAATCTTTCATGACAAAACACTTAGTTAAGAGAGATAAAAAATGAGTGACTAATTTCGAGGAGTTACCTGCAACAATAATATCATCAGCATAGAGCAACAACTATATAATGTCATAATTACGCCGAAAAATGAACATGGAATTATCAGATCGGCTGGAAACAAAACCACGAGACAGAAGAAAACTATTAAATCGATGAAACCAAGCATGTGGTGCTTGTTTGAGACCATAAATGGCTTTACGAAGCCAACACAGATGATGAGGAAACTGAGGATGAACAAATCCAAGAGGTTGACGTATATAAACCTCCTCGGTAAGGTGACCATGAAGAAAAACATTTTTAACATCAAGTTGGCGAATTGGCCAACCAAAAGACACGGCTAAGGAGAGAACTAGACCAACAGTAGTGGGCTTAACAATAGGACCAAATACCTGCCTGCTGATTAAACCCTTGAACATCCAACCGAGCTTTATAGCGTTCTACAGACCCATTAGCCAAATATTTAGTTTTATAAATCCATTTTGACCCAACCACATTTTTCTAGCATCAAACGGTACTAAATCTGATGTATGATTAGAGATAAGGGCATTAAATTCCTCTGCCATTGAGGCTCTCCACTTAAGATGCTTATTAGCAATGGAAAAACAGGTGGGATCAGGCATGCTAAAAATTGTGCTTAAATTAAAAATAGTTTAGGGCTTAAAATCCCGGATTTTGGCCGAGTTTGCATGGAATGAACATTATTAACCGGGACGAAACAATTGGAGTTGATGTCGGTCAGAGAGAAAGAATGGTCGAGGGATGAGGCCGAGCTATCGGGCAGGCCGTGGGCTGAGATATCAGGCAATTGGTGTGGTGTAGGGGGGTGGTATTCGCAGCAGTGTTGGGAGTGGTCGGAGCAGTAGGGGTGCGATAGGGACTGGGCGTTGCAGTGGCACTGTTGGGGTTGGTGTCGGTCAGAGAAACAGGCTGGGTGGGGTGGTCTGGTTCGGGTAGAAGGTGCTAAGCACGGTGGTTGTGTAGCAGCATGGATGGGGAGGGAAAAATGGTTCCGGTAGGAGAAGTATGGTGGTGGTCATGAATGGGAAGAGGAACCAATGAACTAGGCAAGGTAAAGACATTAGATGAAGACAACGTGGTACGAATTAATATAAATCAGCATAAAGAAAATGATTTTTTAAAAATCTAACATTCCTGCTAATGTATACCCGCCCAGAAATAGGACCAAGACAACGGTACTTTTTATATTCAGACACATATCCTAGAAAAACACATTGAACAGATTGTGGTAAAAGTTTATTTGCCGAAGAGGCATTAAAATTAGGAAAACATGCACAACCAAATACAAGCATCCCAGATAAATCTGGTTTAACGTGAAAAAGTATTTCATACGGATTAATAATAGGAGAAGGTAACCGATTAATAATAAACGTGGCAGTGAGTATAACATCTACCCAAAATGTGGTTGGCAAATTGGCGGTGATGAGCATAGTGCACGCTACTTCAAGTAAATGACGGTGCTTGCGCTCACCCACACCATTTTGCTGCGGAGTTTAAGGGCAGGATTTTTGAAAACTAATTCCATGATCAGTAAAAAAATCTCATATTAAAATGATCAATCAAATTCACCCCCTCTATCACTCTGAGAATTCTTAATTTTGCGGTCAAGTAAATTTTCAGTCATTAATTTAAAATGATGAAAATGAGTAGTAACCTCAAACTTACGCCACATGGGATACAACTAGGTAAAACGAGAAAAATCATCCACAAAACAAACAAGGATTGTTGTGAAAAACTTTATTAAAAGGCAACCGTTGTGATTTTCCTAAACGACATCAAAATAGAAGTAAAAATGTCAGAAATTAAATTATTCAGTTTGAGTTGATCTAATACACGAGTATCATAGTGTCCTAATCTATCATGCCATAGGGATACGGGAATAGAAACAACGGATAAAGCAACATGTGGAGGTGTAGGCTGACGAACGGGATAGACACCATTATCACTAAATGCTCGAAGTAGAACCGCCCCCGTTGTTAGGTCATTTACAGTAAAGCAATTTTTATCAAAAGTTACAACACAATTGTTATCAAAACATTCTTTCTGAATCGACAAAATATTATATTTAATATGAGGAACATGAAAAACAGATTTAATTGAAGAGGACGAGGCGAGGATCCCAAAATGACCTGACCAATATGCATAACAGGGAGAATAGTACCATTTGCTACTAATAGAATGAGAATTAAGAGAAAAAGATTTATCACACAAAACACCTGGATGAGGAGTTATATGTGCTGAGACACCTGAGTCAGGATACCACATGATGTTAGAAGCCTCAGGAGCCTGAGCAGCAAGAGCGGGTGCAGCCGGCTGAATAAATCGGGATGGACATGTAGAAGCAGGGTGACTTGAAGCATAACAAACCTGACAAACTACAGGAGGAGGTACAGAATTCCCTAATTCCCTTCTACTAAAGAAGAGCCTGCATAACCACGGTTGGTAGAGGAAGCAGATAAGGCATACGTATAAAAATTTGACCAAACAGACATACCTGCTGAACCTGGTGCTCCAAGAATGCCTGCATGCGGTGCACCCCCTGGAACATAGTCGGGTGGGGGGTAACTGTAAGTCCGTAACTCATCTGTAGAGGATAGCCATAGCCGGACTAGGGTGGACCATTGCAACGACCATGCTGTCCTCGGTCCCCTCAGTCTCGATGACCGTGGCCACCCCGGCCGCGATATCCTCTCCCTCGGTGCTGTTGGGCGCCGTGTGGAGCAGGCTGTCCCGCAACTTGAACTTGACCGGTAAATGCTTGAGTCGAATGAGGATCTTCTAGAGAACGCATGTACTGAAGAGTTTGTTCCTTTTCAATCAAGCTAGTGTGTAGTTTTCATAGGTGAAGCTCTCTGGAGAAAGGCCAACCGAGGTAATAGGAGACTCATAGTCCCGTCCCAGACCAAGTAAAATAGATTGAAACAGTTCACGAGTAGAAATAGGAGCATTAAGACATCTAAGTTATCAACAATGATGTTAATGTCTCTAAGATAATGCTCCATGGGCTGATTAGGACCTTTCCTAGAATGTGACAGCTGATGTTTCAATTCCATGGACCGGGCAAGACTAGCAGACATAAAATGGGATTCTGAACCGGGAAAGACTAGCAGACATAAAGTGGGATTCTGAACGACTCCAAATAGCAAGAGCATTCTTTAATTCATGCACCTCAATTAAGACATCACGAGACAATGAAGCAAACGGCCAGGAGGACACAGTTTGATCAAGTTTCAACCAATTACAATAATCAGGATTGATTGTCTCATGATGAAAAGCATAAAAAATATAGGGAAGAGGAGCAGGAATCGAACCATCTAAAATTCCCAAAAAACATTGGAGACCACAAAAGACTCAAATGGAGTACGCCAAGACAAATAATACTCTACGACAGCCAGTTTTGTGGTCATAATATTGGTAACATTAAGAGCATAAAATCCAATGTTCTTAACTAAATCAGTCAAAATTGAACATGGATTGGCAGTAGGAGGTGTGGGACCTACCGATCCAGAAGAAGAGAGGGGAGCAATTCTTGGCGCTTTGTCAAACGTTGGACTGACAAAGCTAGAGGTGGAGTCGGTGTTTGGAGGCAGAGGCATCTTGAGGACTTTGAAGGCCCCAAACAAAAAAAATTATCATATTCAAATCATAAAAAATCATATGAAAAAAACATATTCAAATTGCAGATATAACGTGAACGTCCAAAGGAAAAATTATTTCACTAGTTATCTCAACTTATTCTTTCTTTTTGTACTAATATATAATACAAAAATCATAAACAATAAGTTAAAAAAGACCAAGAATCTATAAATAAAAATGACAAATAAAAGAAAATAAATAATTTAGTAATACCAATGCCATCAATAGTAAATTGTTTTACCAGTATAGCAATATTAACCCCATAATTTTTAGATTATACCTATTTGTCATTCATTCAGCATATTAAATATTTAACGTTACATCTTTACTCTTTTGGTAGACATTATTTCACAGTAATCACACAAAAACACTTGTAGTACGAAAAAGTTAAAATCCTTATTAACTTATTTAGACATCTACATGTGACATGTCGCTGCCTGCTGGATGCGTAGAAGATAATTTTCCTATTCTTGTTTACAATTATTAAGTAATTATACATAATACTAATAGTAATAGTGATGGATAGTCTACCTGAGGTATGTTTATCCGAGGGGTTATTGCGGGAAATAACTAGAGAGAAGTCAGAGCATAAATAAGAGAGAGAGAGAGAATGTGTGTGTGTATTGCTGAGAAAGTAGTGAGCGTATTTCGCCTGGATTAAAAATGGGGAAAAGGAGCGCTATTTATAGTAGTAATAAATGCCAGATAGGGACACGTGTCAAGCATCTAGTGGCCGAGGGGTCACATCAACTGGTTGGCGCTGGCAGTCGCATGTGGCCGCATTTAATGCGGCTGTTGGATGTGACATCGTACTTGGTACGGTGATTCAGGCGCATGTGGAGAGGATATTGTGTCGAGAAAGGTGCCCTCGGCTGCAGGTGATTAGCCGAGGGCTCTGAGTACCGGGGACCTCCTTAGTGCCGAGGGCTCTAGGTGCCGAGGGCTACTGATTTTCGTCGTTTTCCCAGTGACTTTGTTTGCTTGAGTTGGCCATCCTGTGAGAATTGGAGCCTTCGGCCAGGGGGGCGAGGGCACCCTTAGTGTGCCACGTAGGTTGCCTAGTACTTGGGGCGCTGTGATTTGAGCATGTTGTGCTTCCTGAGCCTATTGGGCCTCCCTTAGAATAGTAGGAGTCTATGGGCCGGGGGTTCCTGGGCCATATACTCCATCAGGAGTCCCTCACTCCTTTTGGCGAAAGGTACTTGAAGGAAAAGGAGTAATCTGTGTTTGTCCTTTTGGTGTTGTTCCGTTGTAGTTTGTAAAGTTTGTGAGTAGTTTGTTGTGTGCATGTTTCAACCGAGGGCAGTCCCTCAGTTACCCACATTCCGGGACTTGAGGGATCATGCTTGTTATTCTGGGAGTTTTTGACATTTTTTGTTTTTTGAGGTTTTTCCCGAAGGGGTTCTCCAGTCCCCCACTCCTTGAGGCACTTGCGGAGTGGTGAAAAGGAGTAGAGTAGTGCCTGTCTGTAATATGAAGCCGAGGGGTGACGCTTTTCATTTCATTTTGGGGGGATGCCTCGTTAAAAAACTCATTGGAAAAAACCCTGTGGGAAAAAATTCTAATGAGGGAAAAAGAGTACACCGAATTCCCCCAATGATGAGTCGAAAGGGTGAAATCCCGGTTTGAAATGAGTGGCAATATTTTTGCCGAAGGCTATCCCTGTCTGAAGGCGCGTGTGCTGATTTGCCGAAGGCTCGCCTTTGATATCCTGGGGAATGCCGGGGGGAGCCCCCAATTCATGAGAATGAGGATGCATTGAATGTAGATGATATTTCCTATTCTGTCGAGGGGACCGTTGTTTGTTGACGAGTGGGGGCAACCTTTGATGAAGGTGTGCTCCCCCGGGGGCTACGTGGTCCTCAATGTGTTTGAGGGTTGAGTGTTCCCGAGGGGTGCACCCGTTGCGAAGTCGTGGGCTTCTGAAGGAGTGAGCCCGAAGGCACTTGTGATGTAGTATGAGGGGCATAAGCCGGGAGCACCTCTCGGTAAGTGTAACCCGGGAGCTCCTCTTGATGAAGTGGAGTGAAGGAGAAAGCTCGGGGGCTAGTTTCTTGGTTGATGAAGGAGTGGTCTGCCGAGGGTGCGGACTTGGTTCCCGGAATATAGCCGTTGTAAATAGAGACGTTGGAATACCTAACGTCAGAAATATAGCCATTGGGGGGGCCTCCACGTGGTGTGCGTTCGTTGGCCGCCTGTGGGCGGGCGTCACCGATTGGGCAACTCGTCGGTTTGTAATGATGACTTCGTACCGGAGGCCCGATTTTCAGGCCCAAGCCCGGATTTGGGCGCCTATAAATACCCCAAGGCCAGGGTCATTACCCTTGTGCGATTTCATTGTAGCGAAGCTCTGCAGAATTTTATAGAGAGAGAAACACATGCCCTCGATCCAATTCTCGTTCCAAGGTCAGTTCCCCACCTGCTCTTCTCCTCTCTTAGTTAGCTGTGCTCTGTGTCCTTAGATTAGGGGTTAGAATTCTGTAGACAGCCCTCGGTGTAGAGTCCCGTCTTCGTAGCATACCAAAATGTCGTCCCAGAGCGATTCGCAGGACATTTCGAGGGAGCCTTCGGTTGAGGATGAAATTGTCTCCGATGTGGAGTCCCCAAGTGAACAGCCTTCGGTGGGGCATGATGCCGCTGTGGTGATGGAGTTGCAGAGAGCCCTCGTAGCCGAGGTGGAAGCCGAGGGGTTCGAACAAGAATGCGAGGATGAAGAGTTGGCCCTCGCCTGGCAAGTGGCCGAGGAAGAGGCGCAGAGAGAAAACATGAGGGTCACCGTCGCTGTTCTTCCCCCTCGCGACGTTGGTGAAGCCAGTACCTCTCAGCCCCCGGGAAGAAGAAGACGAAGGTTGCCGCGTCCAAAAAGAAAGGCAGTGTTGCTGATCAAGGGAAGCCTGTCGACATGTCCGAGGGGTACTCCTACCTGAATACCGCCGCCCTTGAGATACGGTCGAAGGCTGATGGGGCGGTACACAGCTCCACGTGGGGCCCTCGGCGACGGTAGTGCCACCGGGACCTGATGATGTCCTCTCCCGGGCCCCCGATGGATGTATAGCCGTTCACATTCTCTCGGTGTCAATGGGCCTCCGATTCCCCCTGCACCCTTTTCTGCGTGAGTACCTTCGGTACGTAGGACTGCTCCCCTGCCAGCTCACGCTGAATAGCCACTCGTACATCGCGGGGTTCCTCCATCTCTGTAAGTCCCGGGGGGTAACGCCTAGCCTGGACCTATTCTTCCAAAGTTTCAACTTGTGCCGGGGGGCATGCGAATGCCGAGGGCTTCGCGAACCTGCAGCGGGTGGCTTTGTTCAAGTTGTTTACTGAAGCGCCCTCCTCAAACAAAGGGTGGAAAGACCGATGGTGCTATGTAAAGCTAGCCGAGAGCCCATTCTCGAGGGAGTTGCGCGATCGGTTCAGGCGTCATGAGAAGGTGAGGAGCGCCGCCCTCGAGAAAGATGGCAGGATCCTGGCTAAGATCCCGGAGGGTCGGAACAAGAACATCACCATCAAGGAGTGCACCCAGGAGAGGGATCTGTATGCCCTTGGGTTCTGACGGTACCGTTTCCTGGGGGAAACAGATGAAAAGTACCCGATGTTCGATGGAGCCTCCGGGGGTTTAGGAGGTAGTAGCCGAGGGCATCCAATTTTTAGACTTATGAATATTTTTTTGTTAGGCGTAGACATTTTTTGCACCTTTTCTCCTCCGGCCTAAACCATCTTCATTCTTTTGCAGGTATCAACACGGATCTCAACGCCTTCGCCGCTCTCAAGAAGCAGAAAGCTAAAGTCCCGGGCCAGAAGAAGCCCAGTAAGCAGAAGCCCCTCGGGGAATTCTCGAAGAAGGGTGGTGAGCCTTCGGAAGAGGCTGCCAAGAGGAAGGCAGCCGGTAAAGGTCCAATCCCCGAGGGGAAGAGACCAAAGAAGGGGGACGCTGGGAAGAAGGCTCCCCCAGTGGTGGTCAGGGATGAGCACTCCACCTCTGAGCCCTGTATCCAAGTGGCGGCGACTGCTTCCAATCTTCCCTCGGGCCAGGGGGTGGGGTAGGTTTGCCCCGGGAGGACATACGGTTCTCTCTGCCGAAGGGTGCTGCCATCACACATGGCACTGTGGACCCTCGGGAGTTCCTGGGCGGGGCTACCCCTTCGTTGGACAGGAAGGCCCTCGGGAAGCTTGACGATGAGGCTCTCGAGTCAAAGATCCTCCGGTCCTCCCTCACTGTATGTTTTTTTTTCTTTTTTTTGCATAGTGGTTTACTTCCTCTATCTGTTGCATGATGGTAGCCTTACCCCCTTACGTTGTTGTTAACAGACTTGCATAGCCCTCGGTGAGCATGTCAGGAGGTTCGACGAGTGGCGCCTCCAGAAGGCGCAACAGGATGAGACAATGAAAAAGCTCATCCGTGACAACGCCGAGGCCATGAGGCAAATGGCCCAGCTGGAAGGGGACCTTCAGCAGGCGAGGGCTGCAGCGGAGAAGGCGGTCAACGAGAAAGCTGAGGCCGAGAGGGCTGCTGCTGAGGCCGCAAAGAAAGCCTCCGAGGATGCAGAGGCCGCCAAAGCAGAGGCCGCCACCGGTGTTGTTGCTGCTTTCATGGTCGAGGGGTGGAAGGCAGAAGGCCACAAAGATTGGATGGCTTCGGTCGTGGAGGGATCTGTCGACGGGTGGGTGAAGGGCCCTGGGGTGATGTGGCTAGCCCGAAAGGGCGAAGACTATTACGCTGGGGGGAATTTTTCACCCAGGCCCTGATCTACAGAAGGCTGGCGCGGCATCTGAAGATTGAACCGAAGGCCTTCGACCAAGCGGCATATGGCCTCCCCCCCCCCTCCAACCAGATATCAGAGTCCCCCTTCCTGAAGGCGTTGAAAGGCCAGAATTAGAGGATTCTGAGCTGCTGAAGGAGGCCGGGGAGGAAGAGGAAGGGGCCGGAGCAGAGGTCACCTCGAAGCCTGGTGAGGAGGCAAAAGCTGAGTGAAATTGTACTTAGTAAATTTTTGAACAGTTTTGTAATGAACATCTGTATGATTCCGGCCTCGACCATTCTGTAATAGACACTTCAACTTTTCCTTTCTCTTGATGAATGAATGTCTGCCTTCGGGCTTTTGTACCCAATTCATTTTCCTTTAAATGTTTGCCTTCGTTTTTCTTTGAATGTATGCCCTCATTTTTCTTTGAATGTATGCCCTCGTTTCTTGATGCTTAGATTGTCAGTTGTTAGGGACTTAGAAAAATTTTCTTAGTGTTGTCCTCTCGCCAGGCCTTCGGTTGTGTGGTCCCTCGGGCTGCATGGGTGTTTGACCGAGGGTCAAAAATATTTAGGACTTAGAAGATATTTCTAAGTGTAGTTGTATGAGGTAGGAGCCTTCGGGTGAATGTGAGAGCCTTTCGTAGGAGTGCTTTCGGTTGACCGGTGGCTCGACAGGGGGCAAAGCATTCAAGACTTAGGAAAAATTTCTCTAAGTGTTGTTTAGTATCACGCCTTCGAGCACTTGCCCCCCTGGGCATGAGAATACGTGACCGAAGGCCAAATATGTAGAACTTAGCAAAAACAATTTTTCTAAGTGTTGTTTTACTGAGTCTTCGGCTGCGCAGCCCCTCCGGCTGTCTGAGGATTTGACCGAGGGCCAGGATATTTAGGACTTAGAAAATTTTTCCAAGTGTTGCTTGTCATCTGCCCTTCAGCCTACGCCCTCTCTTAGTAGTATTGAATAGCTTGGCCTTCATTGCATGATGGGTTGGCTGAGGGCCAACCATCTAGGTCTTGGGACATTTTCCATATTTCATGGTGAATAGACCCTTCGATTTGTAGTGTCCTGAGTAAGAGATCCCTCAGTGAGTAGAAGTTGCCTTCGATCTTTGTTGATCAGAAAAGCCTTCGGCCAGAGGGCCCTTATCATGCTCCCGAAGGTGCCGATGGGGATGTAGGTGCCTTCGGCATTACTTGAAATGTTGTTGAGTGAACCTATCAAGTTCTGTATGATTTGAACCTTCGGGTTTTTATGTATCCGGAGGCAATCAAAATGTGGACTTAGCCATTTGTTGATGATACTTGTTGAATAGTATCCTTGGTAATTAAGAGCTTCCAGGTGTCGAAGGTGTTCCCGTGGGGAGCCCTCGATATGTTTCCGTGAATTGTTGGAGTGGTGTACTCATTGATTTCTCGCTGAGTCTACTCCCCTTCGCCACCCCTTTTTTTGGTAGTGAAGGGAAAGCTTCAAGAAACTTGATTTCTTGGTAAGGCTTGGCCTATCGGGAGGTAATAAAATACACCATTACCTCCCCCATCGGGTTAACCTTCCGAGTTCCGAGGGGATCGAGGGTCGTTTCCTGGGCACAAGACATGGTCTGTAGTCTGCCTCCCCTTGGGAGATGGCACGGAAAGCGCCTCAGTTTTGAAAGTCGTCCCCTCGGCGCCAGACATAGTCCGTGGCCTGCCACACCCTTGGGGTAGTGGTGCGGGGAGCGTTTCAATTTGGAAGTCGAATCCTGGGCATATTGGATGCCTGCCAATCCCTTGGGGAAATGGCGCGGAAAGCGTTCCGTTTTTGAAAGTCGAATCCTGGGCATATTACTTGCCTGTCATACCCTTGGGGTAGTGACACGAAAAGCGTTTCAGGGAAGGGTTTTCATTTGCAAATGGCCGGGGCACTACGTGCTACCGGAACCAACAGGTGGCGCCTTCGGTATATGCGTCCTCGAGGGGTACGGCTTTAGAAACAACATTTGGTGTTTGTTCCGATATACGGCCCCCGGCACTTCGTACTGAGGGGTCTTCTTTGGAAAACACTTGGTGTTTTCTTCCTTGTTGTAGGTGATAGTATTGTCTACCCTCGGCACTTGGTGCCGAGGGTTCTTGCTTGTGATAAGGCCTTGGGCCAGGGGCTGATATGAGGGCTTGGCCGCTCGTAAGAGTCTTGTTCCATGTTCTTGGTGTCTTCAATATGCCTCCATTCTTCAAAAATTGGAGGCCTTGGGCCGCAAAATAATACATTCACTAGTTATGAGGGCTTGGCCGCTCTGATGTTATTGATAAAATTTAACTAAGTGATGTACATTCCAGTGTCTAGGGACCTCAGTCCCATTGGGGCGTTTTAGTTTGTAAGTTCCTGGTTTGATGACGGTCGCCACGATGTAGGGGCCCTCGAACTTTGGTGCCATCTTTCCGCCCTCGGTTGGTTGGCTAGCTTCCCTTCTTCGGAGGACATAATCCCCCACTTGGAATTCCCGGGAGCCTTCGGTAGTTTTCCGCGCGTATGAAGGCTTGCTCTCGACGTTCTGAAATAAGGTGAAGGTCGAGGGCCATATTGGCGTCGTTGGCCTTGGGGTCATATTGTGTGGCCCTTCGGGTCGGAAGAGTTACCTCAGTGGGGGCCTTAGCTTCAAATCCGTAGCAAAGGGAGAAAGGTGTCTCGTCTGTTGCTCGCCGAGGGGTGGTACGGTAGACCCATAAGATGTTGTGGAGCTCTTCTACCCAACAACCCCCTTCGGCCTCCGGTTTCTTCTTTAGGCCCTCGAGCAAGGTCCTGTTGGCGTTCTCCACTTGACCGTTGCCTTGAGGGTAGGCAACAGATGAGAAGGTGTGTTTGATGCCCCACGCCTCTAGGAGGGCACAGAAGGGGGCTGCATCAAACTGAGTCCCGTTGTCGGAGATGATTTGCTAGGGGGCGCCAAACCTTGTGAGGATGTTCTTGAGAACAAAATGACGGCACCTGGCCTCAGTAATGCTGGCAAGGGGCTCAGCTTCCACCCATTTGGTGAAGTAGTCGATGGCGACAATGATGTACCTATTGTTGGAGGTACCCCTCGATCTTGGCAATCTTTGAGATATGCTCAGGGGATTCGGCAGAAAGCTTTGATAAAATGTCGGCCTCGGAGTTTTGAGCCCTCGTATTTGAGTAAGAGAGTGTGCCTCAAATACCTTAAGCAACTCCTTGGCCGCTTCTTTGTACTGCTTCATTCTCCCTTCCTTGGCTTCGTACTCCCCGGAAATTTAGCCGACAACTAATTTGGAGTCGCACTTTACGTGGATCTGTCGGGCCTTCATGTTAGCCGCCAGCCGAAGGCCACAGAGGAGGGCCTCGTATTCAGCTTCATTGTTAGAGACTTTGAAAGAGAAGCGGACTGCGTAATAGGCCCGGAAGCCTTCGGGTGAGATGAGAACCACCCCTCCTCCACATGCCTTGACAGCGGAGGAGCCGTCGGTGTAGAGGGTCCACCAATCATCCGAGGGGGCCGAGGGCTCCTCGTCCGTGGCTGATCTTGCTGTACATTCCATCACGAAGTCCGCTAGGGCTTGGTCCTTGATGGCGGACCTAGGACGGATGTCAATGTTGTATTGGCTCAGGAAGACAACCCATTTTACCATTCGGGAGGAGCTGGTGGGGCTCCTCATCAAAGCGTCGAGGGGTTGGTGAGTGAGGACCTGGACCCGGTGAGCTTGGAAGTAATGGCCCAACTTCTTGACAGTCCACACGATGGCCAACCCCGTTTTTTCCACAGGGAATACTGGAGTTCTGCTTCCCTGAGGGTCTTGCTAACATAGAAGATGGCATGTTGGATGCCATCCTCTTCCCTGATGAGTACTGAGTTGATGGCTGCCGGGCTAACACCCAGGTAGAGGTACAGGGTCTCCCCCACCTTGGGTTTAGAGAGCACAGGGGGTGAAGACGAGTACCGTTTCTGTTCCTCGAAGGCCCGTTGACACTCTGAAGTCCACTGGAAACCGGCGGTCTTTCTCATGATCTGGAAGAAGAGTAAGGACTTCTCCGCCGATTTGGATAGGAAGCGATTGAGGGCTACCAGGCGGCCCGTCAATCGTTGGACCTCCTTCACGTTGCGTGGGGGCTCCATGTTGATGATGGCCTGGATCTTCTCGGGGTTGACCTCGATACCCCTTCGGCTCACCATGTAGCCCAAGAATTTGCCCCCTTGTACGCCGAAGGTGCACTTCTTCAGGTTTAGCCGAAGGCTGAACTTCTGCATGATGGTGAAGATTTCCCTCAAGTCGTCAGCATGGCTTGCTGATTGCTTGCTTTTGACGATCATGTCGTCAACATATGCCTCCTTGGTGAGCCCTAGGACAGCTTGAAAGACCCTGGCCACCATCCGGGTGTAGGTGGCACCTGAATTCTTTAGGCCGAAGGCCATGACAAACTAACAGAAGATTCCCTCGGGAGTCATGAAGGCTGTTTTTTCAGCGTCTTCCTCATGCATAAATATCTGATGATACCTGCGGAATGCGTCGAGAAATGACATGATTTCACACCCGCGGTCTCATCTACAAGTTGATCAATATTCGGCAAAGGAAAGGGGTCCATGGGACACGCCTTATTGAGATCCGTGTAGTCCACGCACATGCGGAATGAGGGAGGTTTTTGTGCGAGGACTACATTCGCCAGCCATGAGGGGTATTTTACCTCTTTGATGTGCTTGATAGAGAGGAGCATGGCGACCTCCTTGTTCACAAATTCCCTCCTCTCGGCCGAGAGGGGTCTCCTCCGTTGTTGTACTGGTTTGGCCGAAGGGTCCACCGAGAGGCGGTAGGTGATGACCCTTCGGCTGATCCCCGGCATGTCCTCCGCCCCCCATGCAAAAGAAATGGAGTAGGCGCGGAGGGCGTTGATGATGCCGGTCTTCAAGTCTTCGGGGAGCTTGGCTCCAATCTTCACGACTCTCTCCGGCTTGGCCGGATCGAGCGCAAAATCTTTTACCTCCTCGGTTGGTTCAGCCCTCGATCTCCTTTCTTCCTCTTCCACAGTTCCGGTGATGGTGTCAACGCGGAACTCCGTCTTGCTAACCTTCTTCGTCACTTGAAGGTAGCAAGCGCGGGCGAGTTTTTGATTCCCCCTTGAGTAACTGATGCCTCCCTCGGCTGGGAACTTGAGGCAGAGGTGCCTCATGGAGATGACGGCTTCGAGATCTTCGAGGGCTGGCCGGCCGAGGATGATGTTGTGGGCACAGTCGATGTTGACGGCGACGAACTCCACTTCGAGCTTGGCTCTATGGAGCCCGTCGCCGAATAGTACCGGGAGGGTTATGACCCCCTCGGAATCAATGGTGTCACCGGTGAAGCCGGCAAGAGGGGTCTTGATGGGCCGAAGGGGCCCCCTCTCCAGATGCAGCTCTCTGAAGGTACTGAGGTACATTACATTGACGGAGCTGCCCGTGTCAATGTAAGTTCGGTGAATGATAGTGTCATTGATCTCTGTGCGGATGACGAGGGCATCCCTGTGTGGAGAGGACACTGGGGGGAGATCAGCGTTAGTGAAGGTGATGGGTTCTTCCCTCAGCCGCTTTACTGGGGGCATATGAGTGACTTCCCCCACGTAAAGGGATTGAGCCCACTTCTTTCGTTGACTGGTGGAGTCACCCCCGGTATTGCCCCCCGTGATCATGAGGATGTGGCGCTTCTTTTCTTGGTACCGAAGGTACTCTTCCTCCTCTTCTTCCAGGTTCCCAATCTCCCTCTTCCTGTCAAGGGGGATGGTGTTGGGGTTGACCCATGCGTTTGCTCTCGTAGGGTGCCCTCGAGATGGCCCTTGGTGAGGGGGGCCCTGTTGCTGAGGGCCCTGGACAAATTGGGACAAATGGCCCGCCTGTATCAACCTTTCGATGGCCGTCTTCAGCTGATGGCAGTCATCGGTTTTGTGCCCCTGATGCCGGTGGAAGCGACAGTAGGGGTAGTTTGGATTGATGGCATATACCTCCGGGGGTGCGCGAGAATCTCGTTCCACCAGGCCCTCTCTTCAGCGAAGTCGAGGATGACGCTGACGGGGTGCGTCAAGAGTGTCTGAGGGTGCTCCAGGAGAACAGGCTGTGCCCAAACCCTCGAGTTCCCCTTGTAACCTCCCCCGGGCTTGGATTGGCCGTGCCGGGGGTGATCACCGGGGGGTGCCGAATCCTTGGGTTGATTACGGGGAGCCCCCTGCCCCCGGTTGCCTTTATCGTCAGGCCGAGGGCGTTGCTAATCGGGGTTGTGATGGCATTTCTCCACCTCCTCGGCTTCGGCATACCTGTCCCCCCGCTGTAGGGCCCTTATATAATCGCGGGGGCGTTCGATGATGAGGCTCCTTCAGAAGTTTCCGGGGCGGAGTACTGTTTGGAGGAGGGCCAGGAGGGTCCCGTCGTCAGCGCCATCAACTTTATCAGCCTCCGTTCTCTAGCGCTCCAAGAAGTCCCGAAGGGTCTCCTCCTTCCTCTGCCTCACTGTCAGCAAGTGGGAGAAGTGTTTTCTTGTGCGGCGCCTTCCCGCAAATTGTGTCAAGAATCGCTGGGCGAGTTCTTGTCATGAGTCGATGCAGCCCTCGGGCAATCGATTGAACCATTCGTAAGCCGGCCCCTCTAAGGTGGAGAGGAACCAGCGGCACAAATACTCATCTGATGCCCCCACCATCATCATACTGTTTTGGTATCTGGTGTAGTGCTCCTGGGGGTCAGTTTTTCCGTCGTAGGGCTAGATGAGTTGCCCTCGGTATTTTTCCGGGATCCGGGCCGCCAATACCCTTGGGGTAAATGGCGTCCGGGTTCGAAGTTGTATGGTGGGTTCCCCGGAGCCCTCAGTTATCTTCTTCTGCATTTCCTCCATCTTGCCCAACATGGCCTCATACTTCAGGTCTGAATGAGGGGCAGAAGTGGTGGCGTGCGTTTTGGTGGCCTCCATCTCGTCAAGCCGACGCTGAAGGGCCGCAATAATTTCATCCCGGGGGTCCTTCGGGAGGGCCTCCGCCCCTGCGAATGGACACGGGCCGAGTGGGTCTGGTTGATTTGGTGACGGGCGTCGTTGGCATGGAGAGGTGCCTTGCCTTTGTCCTGAGGGGGACGTCTTTCATTGGCCCTGGAGACGGATCCGCCACTTTCCTGAGGCCTCTGGAACGCCTTCCCCCCGAGGCGGTCTTGGACCCCTCGGCGGTCTTGCGCCCCTCCGAGTCTCTCGAGGGCGGAGTTCTGGGGTTGTTCTTTATTCACGTTGTGGTGGTCCCGGGATTGGACTTCCTGGGAGGCCGTATCTTGGGCCACGACCCCCTTGACGTTCCCAATCTGGAGGACAGGGTTCCCGAGGGGGTGTGGATGAGGGGGAGGCATGATATTTTCCCCGACCTGAGGTTGGAGGGGAACCAGAGTGCCGAAGGCACCCGGATTCTGGGTGAGCGTCTGGATGAAGGCGGAAAACGCCAATTGTACGTCGATAGTGATGACCGGAGGGCTGACTTGGTTCTCGCTCTGGTCCTTTTTTGGCCTCGATGTCGAGGCGGGCATCGGGTGCATTTGTTGAATTTGATGGCGTAGGTCGACAGCCGTCTGGTCCAACCCGACGATGACGCCGCCCCCGGAAGCCCTGTTAGAGGCTTCGGGGACATCGACTTCGCCGAGGGCCAAGTTCCTATCCCTGTTTTGTGTTTGGCGAGGGGGGGTTCTTACTTGATTATTCGATCTCTCAACGAGAGCACCAAATGATGGATAGTCTACCCGGGGGTATGTTTATCCGAGGGGTTATTGCGGGAAATAACTAGAGAGAAGTCAAAGCATAAATAAGAGAGAGAGAGAGAGAGAGTGTATTGCTGAGAAAGTAGTGAGCGTATTTCGCCTGGATTACAAATGGGGAAAAGGGGCACTATTTATAGTAGTAATAAATGCCAGATAGGGACACGTGTCAAGCATCTAGTGGCCGAGGGGTCACATCAACTGGCTGGCGCTGGCTGGCGCATGTGGCCGCATTTGATGCGGCTGTTGGATGTGACGTCATACTTGGTACGGTGATTCAAGCGCATGTGGAGAGGATAGTGTGTCGAGAAAGGTGCCCTCGGCTGCAGGTGATTAGCCGAGGGCTCTGAGTACCGGGGACCTCCTTAGTGCTGAGGGCTTTAGGTGCCGAGGGCTACTGATTTTCTCTGTTTTCCCAGTGACTTTGTTTGCTTGAGTTGGCCATCCTGTGAGAATTGGAGCCTTCGGCCAGGGGGGCGAAGGCACCCCTAGTGTGCCACGTAGATTGCCTAGTACTTGGGGCGCTATGATTTGGGCCTGCTGTGCTTCCTGGGCCTATTGGACCTCCCTTAGAATAGTAAGAGTCTATGAGCCAGGGGTTCCTGAGCCATATATTCCATCAAATAGCTTTGATTTTGGAGGCCCCCTTGGCATGTGAGACCCAAGGCTTTTGCCTGGCCTAACTCCCCCAAAGCCCCCTCTGTTTGGAGAGAGTGGTCTGACACTGGAGAACAAGGATGGCGCTGGTGGACGGACGGAGCAGTCAGAGTCCATGTGAAGAT
The DNA here is from genome assembly GCA_945859875.1 of Cuscuta europaea. NCBI lineage: Eukaryota > Viridiplantae > Streptophyta > Magnoliopsida > Solanales > Convolvulaceae > Cuscuta > Cuscuta europaea. The sequence continues at coordinate 3,610,946 of CAMAPE010000054.1, read as the reverse complement.
AGGGGGAATCTAGGCGCCAAAATCTGTCGAAGGGGGCAACGACGTCCACTGGCGTTGCGGAAGACAAGGGGTGTCGGCCGCCATGAATAGTGCTGAAGAAGAAGACACAGCCAAGGTGAAGGCTGATGCGGAGGACATGACTGGTGAAGGCTGATGCGAAGAACATGGCTGGCGTAGATGATTCCATTGGTGTAGCGACGGTGGAGGACACCTGCGCAGAGATGGCAGAAGTTTGCGGCTCTGCGGAAGACATGGCCAAGAAAGAAGATTTCTTCTTAGGTTTTAGATGGTGTGCCTCTTGATACCGTGTGAGAATAATAGAGACTTAACATGTATTAATATATAAAAGCAAAAGATTTCTTGGAACAGAAGTCGCCGCTCAAATATGTCAACATCAAGAGAAAGACTTGGGAAAATAAATAAATAAATACGAGTATAATACATTTGGGATAAATGAAATTAAATGTACTAATATTCAATTGTGAGTTTGTCGTGGTGGTAGGGAATGGCCGCCTACAACTTCAACCTAAAACAGTAAATTTCTATGACCCATCTCTTCCTTCACGTGAGTGAATTCCCATCATTATCTTCGACGGACTATTGGGGAGGATTTTTGGCGTAAAAATCTCACCCAAGTATCCCAAATAGTGAATTTTGTAATTCCAACAAGGTAGATGAAGTCCTGTCAAATCCTGTCAGCCTGTTATGGACATGGGTACATGATATTTTAATAAATTCCTATTGAAAGTGAAACAAATATTGAGCCACTAAAGTACTGCTATAAATACGAGCAATATATTGCAAAAATTGATCAATCTAATTCTCATTCGGATTCTAACAATGTGTGTATTGTTCATGAATTACAGACTGTATTGATCAATCTAGTTCTACACCTGAGAATAGCAAGAATACCATGACAACGTGTATGTTTATGTAATGAAACACACAGACTAACAAAGTGTGTATTGTTCATGAATTACAGATTATTTCTATCTCAACACAATTTATTTTAAGCATTGTGTATTATTTATGACTAGTTATATTTGGCTTTTGTTGTATATTATGAGAAAGCTAATGTCTTGATACAGATTTGGAATAAAGTTTAGTTCGAGGAAATATACACATATATTGAATACCAGAAGTTCGTACGCCTATATATATATATATATATATATATATATATATATATATATATATATATATATATATATATATATATATATATATATATATATATATATATATATATATATATATATATTGTGCAGCCATGGTGTGTGTAATTTGTCATATATTGTGTACACATATACGTAGTATTACCATATTGAGGGATCTAAACTGATTTACTTGATATGCAATGCTTTGATATACTCCCTCCGTCCCTTATAACTTTGACAACTTTCCTTTTTTGGTTGTCCCAAAAACTTTGCAACTTTCCCTTTTAATCAATCAATTTGTGGCTTCTGTTATTTCTCTCTCCTCTACACAAATATCTACCACACAGTTTTTACTTTATTATTCTACGTGCCGGTCAAACTTGACAATCCTTTTAGGGACGGAGGGAGTACATTGTATAAATCCTTTTTAATGACAAACAAAGATGCATGGAAAAGGCATTCTTAAAGAGAAATATGTAATGTTTTTGGCATTTTCAGAAAAAATGGCAGTTTTTAGTAAAAATGACATTTTTTTCACCAGCATGAGATGGGGTGTAGGAAGGTAGTAAAAGCGGTGGGAAAGGCATCCATATTTTTTTTAATTTTTTATGAAGTTTTACTACTCCCTTAGTCCCTTAAAACTTTTTCAAGTTTGACCGGAACGGGGATTAATAAAGTAAAATCTGTGTGGCAGAGGTTTGTTCGGAGGAGAAAGATTAACTGAAAACACAAATTCTTTACTCAAAAGGGAAATTGGCAAAGTTAGTGGAGCATCCAAAAAATGAAAGTTGACAAAGTTTTAAGGGACGGAGGGAGTATTTTTTATTAATTTAAAAAAATTAAATTTTTTATTTTATAAATATTTTATAAATTTTTTAATTAGTTTTCTACGATTTTTTGATTTTTTTCAAATTTATTATAAATTAAATTTTGAATTAACTCATATTTAAAGGAAGGGTAAGAATGAAATGAAAAAATAGATATGTTTCTCATAGGACTAACATGGTTTTAATAAGTCCTATTTTGAATTTTCGTCATAGTTTTAGTCCTAGGAGTAATTTCTATTAACAATTTGTGTCCGTTATTGTATCTTACGAAGTATTCAATTTGGAATGAATGTTTTTCAAACAAATGCTTCTGTAACGGAGTAAACATTCAATTACGTATAATTTATGATTAAGCTGTGTTCTTAACATATTGTAGTAATAATGACGGGTTTATCTGAAAATATTAACGAAAATCAGAAAATGATAAAAGTATCGGACCATATCCACAGATCTTGCAGATCTGTAGGATCTGAATGTTGTTTTTAGTAAAAAATCTATTTTACTAAAATAGTAAAAGTGTTTGTTCATCTCAAAAAGTCTATTCGAAAAGGATGTGCGGTGTAGTGGACGGATAGAGGGTTTACCGCTGTTGACCCGGACAATTGTTAGGTTGTGGCTGGATGCATCTGGCCTGACATGCGCGGTAGAAGGTGAGAACAAGGATTCCTTTAGCCGTCGGTGTGATGGAGTTCCGTTGAGAGCTCTGTGTCGGCGATGAATGGGGAGAGGTCTGCGCAAAAGGAATGCTACGTTGGTAAAAAAGTAAAATCGCATTTTAAAAAAGCTTTCATCCGTATTCTACCCAAAATGTAACTTATTTTAAAGAACCTATGTAAAAAATTCATAAATGCCATATAAACACCATGTGCATATTTGAAATGTAAAACCTTCGTTTAATATATAAACACTCTTTTAATGTAAAACCTTCGTTTAATGTAAAACCTTCGTTTAATATATAAAAAATTCATAAATGCCATATAAACACTCTTTTGCAAAATCAGACATGAATAGAAAAAGTAGGAGTAGCATACCTTTTCTCAAAGTCGAAGCTTCAAAATAGAGGTTGTCAACCCAAAAGAATAATAGTCATGTTGCTGTTTTTGTACAGATCTTAGCCGTTCACTTAAATCTGAGATGGGCTAAAGGGTCAAATAGGTCCATGTACTCATATCAATAGCTCAATTGGGTACCCGAACTAAAAAAAGGTCCAATCCAATCCTCAAACTCTTCAAAATCGTTCAATTTTTTCGTTTAGCCGGTAAACTCACGGTACTCAATTGAGCTATTGATATGAGTACAGGGACCTATTTGACCCTTTAGCCTTTGAAAAAACGAAAAAATTGAACGATTTTGAAGAGTTGGAGGATTTGATTGGACCTTTTTTTAGTTCGGGTACCCAATTGAGCTATTGATATGAGTACATGGACCTATTTGACCCTTTAACCATCTGAGATGTAATCAGAATGAACAAAGGTTGTTGCTTGGGCTGAGTGCATGTCGGTTGTTTGCATGTGTTTGGATATTGGCGGGTTTGGCCAAACTGTCAACTTTTTACAAAGCAAAACGCTGCTTTTAGCAACGGTTTGACTTGAAACCTCCAAAAAACAAACGGACCCATGTGAAGACTACTTTTGACAATCTTTTTTGACATGCATGAGTGCACTTTTGGGTTAATTTTGACAATCTTTTTTGACATGCATGAGTGCACTTTTAATCAGTAACTATTCACTTTATAGTATAAACATTTGCACATTTTTTAAAATTTTCTCTTGTGTTTAAAGTTCATCTAATCCATCCATTTTCAAGTGATCAAAGACCAAGATTTGTTCTCACTTTTCATGGGAAGACTACTTTTTACTTGAACTCACCCCTATATATATATATATATATAGAGAGAGAGAGAGAGAAAAGATCATGTGAGAAGTCCTCTTTAGGCTGAGAAGCTGCGAAGTCTAACTTATAAGCTCAAAACACGAACTTTTAACCAATAAATCATAACTTATAGACCCCCTCCAAAAAAATACGAAAATGCCACCACATCAAAATAACTCCAGAAACCTGGAAAAAAAATTGCAAAAAGTTCGTGTTTTTGAGAGGGTCTATAAGTTATGATTTTTTGGTTAAAAGTTCGTGTTTTTTGCTTATAAGTTAGACTTCGCAGCTTCTCAGCCTAAGGGCACTTCTCAGCTGATCCGCTCCATATATATATATATATATATATATATATATATATATATATATATATATATATATATATATATATATATATATATATATACACACACACACACACACGTATATATATATATATATATATATATATATACACACGTATATATATAGGGTCGGGTTCTAATGAGAAGACATCTTAACGTGAGAAGTGAGAAGTTACACATTTACCTATTTCTGATGCACTTTTTTGTTATTCTGATGCACTTTTGGCGATGGCAGAAAATTTCCGATTAATTACGGAAATGCCACCACGTCTAGCATAACTTTTTAAATATGTTTTGCACTTTCCCGTGCACTTTTTTGCTAATCTGATGCACAGATCTTAAAATGAACGCACCAGATGCATTCTCACTTCTTACGATAAGTCATCTTCTCATTTGATCCTTATTCTATATATATATATATATATATATATATATATATATATATATATATATATACACACACACACACACATACACATCTTTACTTTGGAAATGAAAAAAAAAATCTTTTTCACAATCACTCGTGCATCACGCGAGTGAATTACTAGCAAAACATTTTACTACAAGAAAGGATTTTAACAGGGCATAGTGCGAAACAGAAGGTGTTAATTCCCGAGCATTGTTTAAAACCTTCATATGTCAGCTTGGCATTCCAATTCCAGATACGATAATACCCAAAAATAACTTAATATGTCATTATCGCGTGTTGGTTTCTTGTTCAAAAAACATGTTTTAGTCATGATTAACTTTACGTGATTGTATCTAGAATAATCAATGATAGAGGAACGAACATTGAAACAAAAATTTTTGTGTATAAGAAGTGTTTCTTAACATTTAGCATTAAATTATGTGCGTTTCAAATTATATTTTTATCATATCACTGTGTGCTACTTACCGTTTTATGGTGTTAGAACAATTTGTGTACTATTCCATAATCAACGATAAATCATTATCAGACATGTTTCATATCACATCAAGTTTTAATTGATTATGGGGTATAATTGTAAATGATTAAATTAGAGTTACAAATTTGTTTTTTATACACGTGATACTTAAATTGTAATTTGTTTTTTATACACGTGAAATTTCACCAACCGTGCATCACAGTGTATGTGTAGTATCAAGGGTTACCAATCGTTGTGATTTGAAAATTCTAATTGTTGATGAAGATGAAGGAACCACTGACAACACTCAGAATATTGTATTCAAAGAAGTGTTCAACAATGTTTATGTTTATGAAATGCATATTTACAATGTTTTGGTTTCTACGTAGTTGTTGGATGTTTTTTATCTTGTAAGTAATGGTTAGTGCTCTCTTTTAACCATAATATTGTAAGTGTGTTTCGTTCATTGCTTTGATCCACAACAGTATTCCATGGAGACAGACGATGTCGTCAATTGATAAAATAATTTGCATTAGTGAGCACAAATAATTTTGAAAGAAAAATTCTTTGACTTACATAGTTTCTATCATCTATACATTTTTATATTGTTTCATGTATTTTCTTTTATTGTTGAGATCCCTTTATTGTTTCATAAAAAAAAATGACACCTCATCCCTGAGGGCCCCCAACCCCTTTATTGTTTCATAGTTTCAGTTATTGTTTGACAAGAATAAACTCAATAAAGACGAACAAGTTGCAAATAACGGTTACTTACTACTCTCTCAAGTCCCAAATAAAGTTCACACTTTTCTTTTTAGGCCGGTCCAAAATAAAATTCACACTTCTTCTCTCTTCCTTATTTGTCAAATTATCTACATCAAAACAATGCAAAACAGTATCAAACAGTGTCACAACAGTGTTGTACTCTACAGTAAAATCAAATTTATTTCTTTAATTTGTGTTAAGTCAAACAATGAACTTTATTTAGAACCACAAAGACTAATTTATTGGGAAATTTTCACAAGTAAGCTTAAAAGTGAAAATAATATCACTTTTTTCACTTTTGAAAACATTTTTCAAAAATGGACTAACCGTGATTTTCTTTTCACAAATAGACTTTGTATACAAAACTCCTAGCTGACCCGGATACGTACTCCTAAGAAGCCACGTGAGATTCCCCCTCCAACTATCCACGATCTATTCTTTTCCATAAATCAATATAAACTCTAATAATTACTCAATTCTTGTTTCTAATAGAAAATGATGTACAAATAAAAAATATATATAAAGAATTTGAAAATTACTAGAAAACAATAAAATACTAGAAAACGAAAATAATAAAAGTAAAACAACGCACTATATAAATTTGAAATTGAAAACTTGTAAATAAAATTAAAAAATCAAAAAGAAATTAATTTTGTAAAATATATCAGAAAAATGAAAAAAAATATAGAAATAGAAAAAATAAAAAATTGAAAAATTGAAAATAAAAATGAAAAATTCGAAAAGCTCTTGGATAATACTCCAAAATGTATACTCCAAATTTTATAAAATGTATTTTTTAAAAACATATACTCCTTAATTTATATAAAAAGAAAATTAAAAATGAAAATTTATATATCACTAATGAAAACAAAAAGGGGAAATATGTAAAAATAAATACGCAAAAAATATATAATATAAAAATTTTAAATAATCTAAAAAATTAAAAAAATATGAAAATCCTCAAAAATTCCAAATAAATTTTATAAAACAAAATTAAAATAGAAAAACATCTGAAAATTTTCAAAAAAAAAATCCGAAAATTAAATTTAACTTAAAATCATTATAAAAAAGAACACAAGAACGTGAAAAATTAAAATAAAATGAAACTTAACAATAAAAAAATAAAAAAATAAAAAAGTGAATACTTGCATTATGTAATTTTAAATTTTTTAGAAAAGGTAATAATTCCAAACTCGAATGCCAAATGTAAAAAATCTAAAATAGTAAAAACGTAAAAAAGCTGAAATTATTACAAAGTATGTTTTTTAAAAAATTTGTGAGGACTAAGGAGCTACAAAGTTTAATTCTTATTACCATTTTGTTGTTATTTTTTGTTGCATGTTGTTTCTGTCACGCCCCGGACCTAGCCGGACACGTCAACAACCCGCCGTACAGTACGAATAGTCAACCGCAGTCCGACTCATCCATACTATACAAGGCGTCATGAATACCATTCACACATAGTACATCCATAAACAAGCATAATGTAAATCATTCATTTAAAACAGCGGAAGCATTTAATAAAGATGTCTTAGCCACACTTTGGCAAACATGGGCATACAAGCCCCCAAATAAAGATGTCAACGCGGAACTCCGTCTTGCTAACCTTCTTCGTCACTTGAAGGTAGCAAGCGCGGGCGAGTTTTTGATTCCCCCTTGAGTAACTGATGCCTCCCTCGGCTGGGAACTTGAGGCAGAGGTGCCTCATGGAGATGACGGCTTCGAGATCTTCGAGGGCTGGCCGGCCGAGGATGATGTTGTGGGCACAGTCGATGTTGACGGCGACGAACTCCACTTCGAGCTTGGCTCTATGGAGCCCGTCGCCGAATAGTACCGGGAGGGTTATGACCCCCTCGGAATCAATGGTGTCACCGGTGAAGCCGGCAAGAGGGGTCTTGATGGGCCGAAGGGGCCCCCTCTCCAGATGCAGCTCTCTGAAGGTACTGAGGTACATTACATTGACGGAGCTGCCCGTGTCAATGTAAGTTCGGTGAATGATAGTGTCATTGATCTCTGTGCGGATGACGAGGGCATCCCTGTGTGGAGAGGACACTGGGGGGAGATCAGCGTTAGTGAAGGTGATGGGTTCTTCCCTCAGCCGCTTTACTGGGGGCATATGAGTGACTTCCCCCACGTAAAGGGATTGAGCCCACTTCTTTCGTTGACTGGTGGAGTCACCCCCGGTATTGCCCCCCGTGATCATGAGGATGTGGCGCTTCTTTTCTTGGTACCGAAGGTACTCTTCCTCCTCTTCTTCCAGGTTCCCAATCTCCCTCTTCCTGTCAAGGGGGATGGTGTTGGGGTTGACCCATGCGTTTGCTCTCGTAGGGTGCCCTCGAGATGGCCCTTGGTGAGGGGGGCCCTGTTGCTGAGGGCCCTGGACAAATTGGGACAAATGGCCCGCCTGTATCAACCTTTCGATGGCCGTCTTCAGCTGATGGCAGTCATCGGTTTTGTGCCCCTGATGCCGGTGGAAGCGACAGTAGGGGTAGTTTGGATTGATGGCATATACCTCCGGGGGTGCGCGAGAATCTCGTTCCACCAGGCCCTCTCTTCAGCGAAGTCGAGGATGACGCTGACGGGGTGCGTCAAGAGTGTCTGAGGGTGCTCCAGGAGAACAGGCTGTGCCCAAACCCTCGAGTTCCCCTTGTAACCTCCCCCGGGCTTGGATTGGCCGTGCCGGGGGTGATCACCGGGGGGTGCCGAATCCTTGGGTTGATTACGGGGAGCCCCCTGCCCCCGGTTGCCTTTATCGTCAGGCCGAGGGCGTTGCTAATCGGGGTTGTGATGGCATTTCTCCACCTCCTCGGCTTCGGCATACCTGTCCCCCCGCTGTAGGGCCCTTATATAATCGCGGGGGCGTTCGATGATGAGGCTCCTTCAGAAGTTTCCGGGGCGGAGTACTGTTTGGAGGAGGGCCAGGAGGGTCCCGTCGTCAGCGCCATCAACTTTATCAGCCTCCGTTCTCTAGCGCTCCAAGAAGTCCCGAAGGGTCTCCTCCTTCCTCTGCCTCACTGTCAGCAAGTGGGAGAAGTGTTTTCTTGTGCGGCGCCTTCCCGCAAATTGTGTCAAGAATCGCTGGGCGAGTTCTTGTCATGAGTCGATGCAGCCCTCGGGCAATCGATTGAACCATTCGTAAGCCGGCCCCTCTAAGGTGGAGAGGAACCAGCGGCACAAATACTCATCTGATGCCCCCACCATCATCATACTGTTTTGGTATCTGGTGTAGTGCTCCTGGGGGTCAGTTTTTCCGTCGTAGGGCTAGATGAGTTGCCCTCGGTATTTTTCCGGGATCCGGGCCGCCAATACCCTTGGGGTAAATGGCGTCCGGGTTCGAAGTTGTATGGTGGGTTCCCCGGAGCCCTCAGTTATCTTCTTCTGCATTTCCTCCATCTTGCCCAACATGGCCTCATACTTCAGGTCTGAATGAGGGGCAGAAGTGGTGGCGTGCGTTTTGGTGGCCTCCATCTCGTCAAGCCGACGCTGAAGGGCCGCAATAATTTCATCCCGGGGGTCCTTCGGGAGGGCCTCCGCCCCTGCGAATGGACACGGGCCGAGTGGGTCTGGTTGATTTGGTGACGGGCGTCGTTGGCATGGAGAGGTGCCTTGCCTTTGTCCTGAGGGGGACGTCTTTCATTGGCCCTGGAGACGGATCCGCCACTTTCCTGAGGCCTCTGGAACGCCTTCCCCCCGAGGCGGTCTTGGACCCCTCGGCGGTCTTGCGCCCCTCCGAGTCTCTCGAGGGCGGAGTTCTGGGGTTGTTCTTTATTCACGTTGTGGTGGTCCCGGGATTGGACTTCCTGGGAGGCCGTATCTTGGGCCACGACCCCCTTGACGTTCCCAATCTGGAGGACAGGGTTCCCGAGGGGGTGTGGATGAGGGGGAGGCATGATATTTTCCCCGACCTGAGGTTGGAGGGGAACCAGAGTGCCGAAGGCACCCGGATTCTGGGTGAGCGTCTGGATGAAGGCGGAAAACGCCAATTGTACGTCGATAGTGATGACCGGAGGGCTGACTTGGTTCTCGCTCTGGTCCTTTTTTGGCCTCGATGTCGAGGCGGGCATCGGGTGCATTTGTTGAATTGATGGCGTAGGTCGACAGCCGTCTGGTCCAACCCGACGATGACGCCGCCCCCGGAAGCCCTGTTAGAGGCTTCGGGGACATCGACTTCGCCGAGGGCCAAGTTCCTATCCCTGTTTTGTGTTTGGCGAGGGGGGGTTCTTACTTGATTATTCGATCTCTCAACGAGAGCACCAAATGATGGATAGTCTACCCGGGGGTATGTTTATCCGAGGGGTTATTGCGGGAAATAACTAGAGAGAAGTCAAAGCATAAATAAGAGAGAGAGAGAGAGAGAGTGTATTGCTGAGAAAGTAGTGAGCGTATTTCGCCTGGATTACAAATGGGGAAAAGGGGCACTATTTATAGTAGTAATAAATGCCAGATAGGGACACGTGTCAAGCATCTAGTGGCCGAGGGGTCACATCAACTGGCTGGCGCTGGCTGGCGCATGTGGCCGCATTTGATGCGGCTGTTGGATGTGACGTCATACTTGGTACGGTGATTCAAGCGCATGTGGAGAGGATAGTGTGTCGAGAAAGGTGCCCTCGGCTGCAGGTGATTAGCCGAGGGCTCTGAGTACCGGGGACCTCCTTAGTGCTGAGGGCTTTAGGTGCCGAGGGCTACTGATTTTCTCTGTTTTCCCAGTGACTTTGTTTGCTTGAGTTGGCCATCCTGTGAGAATTGGAGCCTTCGGCCAGGGGGGCGAAGGCACCCCTAGTGTGCCACGTAGATTGCCTAGTACTTGGGGCGCTATGATTTGGGCCTGCTGTGCTTCCTGGGCCTATTGGACCTCCCTTAGAATAGTAAGAGTCTATGAGCCAGGGGTTCCTGAGCCATATATTCCATCAAATAGCTTTGATTTTGGAGGCCCCCTTGGCATGTGAGACCCAAGGCTTTTGCCTGGCCTAACTCCCCCAAAGCCCCCTCTGTTTGGAGAGAGTGGTCTGACACTGGAGAACAAGGATGGCGCTGGTGGACGGACGGAGCAGTCAGAGTCCATGTGAAGATAGGGGGAATCTAGGCGCCAAAATCTGTCGAAGGGGGCAACGACGTCCACTGGCGTTGCGGAAGACAAGGGGTGTCGGCCGCCATGAATAGTGCTGAAGAAGAAGACACAGCCAAGGTGAAGGCTGATGCGGAGGACATGACTGGTGAAGGCTGATGCGAAGAACATGGCTGGCGTAGATGATTCCATTGGTGTAGCGACGGTGGAGGACACCTGCGCAGAGATGGCAGAAGTTTGCGGCTCTGCGGAAGACATGGCCAAGAAAGAAGATTTCTTCTTAGGTTTTAGATGGTGTGCCTCTTGATACCGTGTGAGAATAATAGAGACTTAACATGTATTAATATATAAAAGCAAAAGATTTCTTGGAACAGAAGTCGCCGCTCAAATATGTCAACATCAAGAGAAAGACTTGGGAAAATAAATAAATAAATACGAGTATAATACATTTGGGATAAATGAAATTAAATGTACTAATATTCAATTGTGAGTTTGTCGTGGTGGTAGGGAATGGCCGCCTACAACTTCAACCTAAAACAGTAAATTTCTATGACCCATCTCTTCCTTCACGTGAGTGAATTCCCATCATTATCTTCGACGGACTATTGGGGAGGATTTTTGGCGTAAAAATCTCACCCAAGTATCCCAAATAGTGAATTTTGTAATTCCAACAAGGTAGATGAAGTCCTGTCAAATCCTGTCAGCCTGTTATGGACATGGGTACATGATATTTTAATAAATTCCTATTGAAAGTGAAACAAATATTGAGCCACTAAAGTACTGCTATAAATACGAGCAATATATTGCAAAAATTGATCAATCTAATTCTCATTCGGATTCTAACAATGTGTGTATTGTTCATGAATTACAGACTGTATTGATCAATCTAGTTCTACACCTGAGAATAGCAAGAATACCATGACAACGTGTATGTTTATGTAATGAAACACACAGACTAACAAAGTGTGTATTGTTCATGAATTACAGATTATTTCTATCTCAACACAATTTATTTTAAGCATTGTGTATTATTTATGACTAGTTATATTTGGCTTTTGTTGTATATTATGAGAAAGCTAATGTCTTGATACAGATTTGGAATAAAGTTTAGTTCGAGGAAATATACACATATATTGAATACCAGAAGTTCGTACGCCTATATATATATATATATATATATATATATATATATATATATATATATATATATATATATATATATATATATATATATATATATATATATATATATATATATATATATATATTGTGCAGCCATGGTGTGTGTAATTTGTCATATATTGTGTACACATATACGTAGTATTACCATATTGAGGGATCTAAACTGATTTACTTGATATGCAATGCTTTGATATACTCCCTCCGTCCCTTATAACTTTGACAACTTTCCTTTTTTGGTTGTCCCAAAAACTTTGCAACTTTCCCTTTTAATCAATCAATTTGTGGCTTCTGTTATTTCTCTCTCCTCTACACAAATATCTACCACACAGTTTTTACTTTATTATTCTACGTGCCGGTCAAACTTGACAATCCTTTTAGGGACGGAGGGAGTACATTGTATAAATCCTTTTTAATGACAAACAAAGATGCATGGAAAAGGCATTCTTAAAGAGAAATATGTAATGTTTTTGGCATTTTCAGAAAAAATGGCAGTTTTTAGTAAAAATGACATTTTTTTCACCAGCATGAGATGGGGTGTAGGAAGGTAGTAAAAGCGGTGGGAAAGGCATCCATATTTTTTTTAATTTTTTATGAAGTTTTACTACTCCCTTAGTCCCTTAAAACTTTTTCAAGTTTGACCGGAACGGGGATTAATAAAGTAAAATCTGTGTGGCAGAGGTTTGTTCGGAGGAGAAAGATTAACTGAAAACACAAATTCTTTACTCAAAAGGGAAATTGGCAAAGTTAGTGGAGCATCCAAAAAATGAAAGTTGACAAAGTTTTAAGGGACGGAGGGAGTATTTTTTATTAATTTAAAAAAATTAAATTTTTTATTTTATAAATATTTTATAAATTTTTTAATTAGTTTTCTACGATTTTTTGATTTTTTTCAAATTTATTATAAATTAAATTTTGAATTAACTCATATTTAAAGGAAGGGTAAGAATGAAATGAAAAAATAGATATGTTTCTCATAGGACTAACATGGTTTTAATAAGTCCTATTTTGAATTTTCGTCATAGTTTTAGTCCTAGGAGTAATTTCTATTAACAATTTGTGTCCGTTATTGTATCTTACGAAGTATTCAATTTGGAATGAATGTTTTTCAAACAAATGCTTCTGTAACGGAGTAAACATTCAATTACGTATAATTTATGATTAAGCTGTGTTCTTAACATATTGTAGTAATAATGACGGGTTTATCTGAAAATATTAACGAAAATCAGAAAATGATAAAAGTATCGGACCATATCCACAGATCTTGCAGATCTGTAGGATCTGAATGTTGTTTTTAGTAAAAAATCTATTTTACTAAAATAGTAAAAGTGTTTGTTCATCTCAAAAAGTCTATTCGAAAAGGATGTGCGGTGTAGTGGACGGATAGAGGGTTTACCGCTGTTGACCCGGACAATTGTTAGGTTGTGGCTGGATGCATCTGGCCTGACATGCGCGGTAGAAGGTGAGAACAAGGATTCCTTTAGCCGTCGGTGTGATGGAGTTCCGTTGAGAGCTCTGTGTCGGCGATGAATGGGGAGAGGTCTGCGCAAAAGGAATGCTACGTTGGTAAAAAAGTAAAATCGCATTTTAAAAAAGCTTTCATCCGTATTCTACCCAAAATGTAACTTATTTTAAAGAACCTATGTAAAAAATTCATAAATGCCATATAAACACCATGTGCATATTTGAAATGTAAAACCTTCGTTTAATATATAAACACTCTTTTAATGTAAAACCTTCGTTTAATGTAAAACCTTCGTTTAATATATAAAAAATTCATAAATGCCATATAAACACTCTTTTGCAAAATCAGACATGAATAGAAAAAGTAGGAGTAGCATACCTTTTCTCAAAGTCGAAGCTTCAAAATAGAGGTTGTCAACCCAAAAGAATAATAGTCATGTTGCTGTTTTTGTACAGATCTTAGCCGTTCACTTAAATCTGAGATGGGCTAAAGGGTCAAATAGGTCCATGTACTCATATCAATAGCTCAATTGGGTACCCGAACTAAAAAAAGGTCCAATCCAATCCTCAAACTCTTCAAAATCGTTCAATTTTTTCGTTTAGCCGGTAAACTCACGGTACTCAATTGAGCTATTGATATGAGTACAGGGACCTATTTGACCCTTTAGCCTTTGAAAAAACGAAAAAATTGAACGATTTTGAAGAGTTGGAGGATTTGATTGGACCTTTTTTTAGTTCGGGTACCCAATTGAGCTATTGATATGAGTACATGGACCTATTTGACCCTTTAACCATCTGAGATGTAATCAGAATGAACAAAGGTTGTTGCTTGGGCTGAGTGCATGTCGGTTGTTTGCATGTGTTTGGATATTGGCGGGTTTGGCCAAACTGTCAACTTTTTACAAAGCAAAACGCTGCTTTTAGCAACGGTTTGACTTGAAACCTCCAAAAAACAAACGGACCCATGTGAAGACTACTTTTGACAATCTTTTTTGACATGCATGAGTGCACTTTTGGGTTAATTTTGACAATCTTTTTTGACATGCATGAGTGCACTTTTAATCAGTAACTATTCACTTTATAGTATAAACATTTGCACATTTTTTAAAATTTTCTCTTGTGTTTAAAGTTCATCTAATCCATCCATTTTCAAGTGATCAAAGACCAAGATTTGTTCTCACTTTTCATGGGAAGACTACTTTTTACTTGAACTCACCCCTATATATATATATATATATAGAGAGAGAGAGAGAGAAAAGATCATGTGAGAAGTCCTCTTTAGGCTGAGAAGCTGCGAAGTCTAACTTATAAGCTCAAAACACGAACTTTTAACCAATAAATCATAACTTATAGACCCCCTCCAAAAAAATACGAAAATGCCACCACATCAAAATAACTCCAGAAACCTGGAAAAAAAATTGCAAAAAGTTCGTGTTTTTGAGAGGGTCTATAAGTTATGATTTTTTGGTTAAAAGTTCGTGTTTTTTGCTTATAAGTTAGACTTCGCAGCTTCTCAGCCTAAGGGCACTTCTCAGCTGATCCGCTCCATATATATATATATATATATATATATATATATATATATATATATATACACACACACACACACGTATATATATATATATATATATATATATATATACACACGTATATATATAGGGTCGGGTTCTAATGAGAAGACATCTTAACGTGAGAAGTGAGAAGTTACACATTTACCTATTTCTGATGCACTTTTTTGTTATTCTGATGCACTTTTGGCGATGGCAGAAAATTTCCGATTAATTACGGAAATGCCACCACGTCTAGCATAACTTTTTAAATATGTTTTGCACTTTCCCGTGCACTTTTTTGCTAATCTGATGCACAGATCTTAAAATGAACGCACCAGATGCATTCTCACTTCTTACGATAAGTCATCTTCTCATTTGATCCTTATTCTATATATATATATATATATATATATATATATATATATATATATATATATATATACACACACACACACACATACACATCTTTACTTTGGAAATGAAAAAAAAAATCTTTTTCACAATCACTCGTGCATCACGCGAGTGAATTACTAGCAAAACATTTTACTACAAGAAAGGATTTTAACAGGGCATAGTGCGAAACAGAAGGTGTTAATTCCCGAGCATTGTTTAAAACCTTCATATGTCAGCTTGGCATTCCAATTCCAGATACGATAATACCCAAAAATAACTTAATATGTCATTATCGCGTGTTGGTTTCTTGTTCAAAAAACATGTTTTAGTCATGATTAACTTTACGTGATTGTATCTAGAATAATCAATGATAGAGGAACGAACATTGAAACAAAAATTTTTGTGTATAAGAAGTGTTTCTTAACATTTAGCATTAAATTATGTGCGTTTCAAATTATATTTTTATCATATCACTGTGTGCTACTTACCGTTTTATGGTGTTAGAACAATTTGTGTACTATTCCATAATCAACGATAAATCATTATCAGACATGTTTCATATCACATCAAGTTTTAATTGATTATGGGGTATAATTGTAAATGATTAAATTAGAGTTACAAATTTGTTTTTTATACACGTGATACTTAAATTGTAATTTGTTTTTTATACACGTGAAATTTCACCAACCGTGCATCACAGTGTATGTGTAGTATCAAGGGTTACCAATCGTTGTGATTTGAAAATTCTAATTGTTGATGAAGATGAAGGAACCACTGACAACACTCAGAATATTGTATTCAAAGAAGTGTTCAACAATGTTTATGTTTATGAAATGCATATTTACAATGTTTTGGTTTCTACGTAGTTGTTGGATGTTTTTTATCTTGTAAGTAATGGTTAGTGCTCTCTTTTAACCATAATATTGTAAGTGTGTTTCGTTCATTGCTTTGATCCACAACAGTATTCCATGGAGACAGACGATGTCGTCAATTGATAAAATAATTTGCATTAGTGAGCACAAATAATTTTGAAAGAAAAATTCTTTGACTTACATAGTTTCTATCATCTATACATTTTTATATTGTTTCATGTATTTTCTTTTATTGTTGAGATCCCTTTATTGTTTCATAAAAAAAAATGACACCTCATCCCTGAGGGCCCCCAACCCCTTTATTGTTTCATAGTTTCAGTTATTGTTTGACAAGAATAAACTCAATAAAGACGAACAAGTTGCAAATAACGGTTACTTACTACTCTCTCAAGTCCCAAATAAAGTTCACACTTTTCTTTTTAGGCCGGTCCAAAATAAAATTCACACTTCTTCTCTCTTCCTTATTTGTCAAATTATCTACATCAAAACAATGCAAAACAGTATCAAACAGTGTCACAACAGTGTTGTACTCTACAGTAAAATCAAATTTATTTCTTTAATTTGTGTTAAGTCAAACAATGAACTTTATTTAGAACCACAAAGACTAATTTATTGGGAAATTTTCACAAGTAAGCTTAAAAGTGAAAATAATATCACTTTTTTCACTTTTGAAAACATTTTTCAAAAATGGACTAACCGTGATTTTCTTTTCACAAATAGACTTTGTATACAAAACTCCTAGCTGACCCGGATACGTACTCCTAAGAAGCCACGTGAGATTCCCCCTCCAACTATCCACGATCTATTCTTTTCCATAAATCAATATAAACTCTAATAATTACTCAATTCTTGTTTCTAATAGAAAATGATGTACAAATAAAAAATATATATAAAGAATTTGAAAATTACTAGAAAACAATAAAATACTAGAAAACGAAAATAATAAAAGTAAAACAACGCACTATATAAATTTGAAATTGAAAACTTGTAAATAAAATTAAAAAATCAAAAAGAAATTAATTTTGTAAAATATATCAGAAAAATGAAAAAAAATATAGAAATAGAAAAAATAAAAAATTGAAAAATTGAAAATAAAAATGAAAAATTCGAAAAGCTCTTGGATAATACTCCAAAATGTATACTCCAAATTTTATAAAATGTATTTTTTAAAAACATATACTCCTTAATTTATATAAAAAGAAAATTAAAAATGAAAATTTATATATCACTAATGAAAACAAAAAGGGGAAATATGTAAAAATAAATACGCAAAAAATATATAATATAAAAATTTTAAATAATCTAAAAAATTAAAAAAATATGAAAATCCTCAAAAATTCCAAATAAATTTTATAAAACAAAATTAAAATAGAAAAACATCTGAAAATTTTCAAAAAAAAAATCCGAAAATTAAATTTAACTTAAAATCATTATAAAAAAGAACACAAGAACGTGAAAAATTAAAATAAAATGAAACTTAACAATAAAAAAATAAAAAAATAAAAAAGTGAATACTTGCATTATGTAATTTTAAATTTTTTAGAAAAGGTAATAATTCCAAACTCGAATGCCAAATGTAAAAAATCTAAAATAGTAAAAACGTAAAAAAGCTGAAATTATTACAAAGTATGTTTTTTAAAAAATTTGTGAGGACTAAGGAGCTACAAAGTTTAATTCTTATTACCATTTTGTTGTTATTTTTTGTTGCATGTTGTTTCTGTCACGCCCCGGACCTAGCCGGACACGTCAACAACCCGCCGTACAGTACGAATAGTCAACCGCAGTCCGACTCATCCATACTATACAAGGCGTCATGAATACCATTCACACATAGTACATCCATAAACAAGCATAATGTAAATCATTCATTTAAAACAGCGGAAGCATTTAATAAAGATGTCTTAGCCACACTTTGGCAAACATGGGCATACAAGCCCCCAAATAGTTATTCAAAAATAATATCCATGAGCATTGTTATAATTGTTTCGAAAACAGGAAACAGAAGAAGCACGAACCACGTCTTCTCCCTTGAAAGTCCCTGAAGCAACGGGCGCCGGTAGCAACCTTCAAGTCCTACCTGAAACTGTGAGGTGGCCTCCCCCGTGAAGGGGAGGTCAGTACTTGGAAATATTTGACAAGTACAATAGCAACTATACTAAGTATAATCAACGTTTTAATTTCCAAGACCCCCGACTTAGGGTACTATAATATTATAGGCCATAACCCTCGGTTACCCCCTTTTACCTTTAACTGTACTTACTTTACATAAAGTTAAGTAGTCGGCCCGTAGGCCCATATTCATTTAGAATTCACCGTTCTCATTTCCCCGTGACCGCGAGTCACGATAACCCCGTGGAGTCCCATCGAGCCCCTATTGTATAGCATGGGCTCGGCCCAACTCCATCTCTATACAATCCTCTAACTCGATGTATCATATCAAAATTTGTATGGCAAGGGCTCGGCCCAACTACGTTTCCATACCAACCATAACTTCGTGGCAAGGGCTCGGCCCAACTACGTTTCCATGCTAATCATATTACATGGCATGGGCTCGGCCCAACTACATCTCCATGTCATCCTAGAGTCCAACTCTAATAATTTTCATGATCAAGTTCTCAAGCAAGTCCTATGCCTAGAATCAATTTCCGGAGGTGGCCTTTAGGCCTACCCCTAATCACTCTTTAGTGTTCATATCATTCATCCTTAAGTATCTCTTGAGACTACTTAAGGCATATCTATTCACAATCCTACCTCTTAGGATTTATTTCATCATTTATTTATATTAATTCCCCAACTAGTATTTTGATACTAATTGGATAACCTTAGAACATGCCAAGTTCCTATTTCCCATATTGCATTTCATTTCCATTGATTTCTCAATCCAAGTATAGTTTAATCTCAATATCAAAAATATCACTTTAATCCATTCATGAATCTCATACATGAAGTAAAGTATATTTTATCACAATGTCATCTTAGTAATTCCATTAACATGCCATTCCATTCATTTCACATAATCATACACAATTATTCTAAATTTGTATATCATGCTTCACTTACTCATATACATATTATTTTCATTTAGACATTATTAATCTTTAATAGTCCATGAAAATCCCATCTAATTACTTTAGGCATTCTTATGAAATTAACTCACTAATTATAAGCAATATAGTCGGCCATCCTCACCTCGTGATGTGCTACAATAGTTGCCTTTGTTACGCCCCTCGATCAATCCCCGTTCTAGGCCGATTGAAAGGCAGAACTGGACTGCCTGGGCAAAAGCCGGGCGGCTTTCACGAAAGCCGGGCGGCTTTCGTGGTCTGCAACTGCGACTAGCTCCTTTGAAGTGGCGGTTTCCGGCGATTTCAACTCCTATCGATTTGCCAACCCTCCTAAGTTAATTACCACCACTTTATATCAATATTCTACACTTTTAAACGTGTAGAACTCATGGTTTAATCCACCATATGATTTCTTAAAAATCATACAATAATAAAACTAGTTAAAGATTGTTTATTGAGTTCTTACCTCAAAAACAACCCTCTTCTCTTTGGATTCTCTTCCTTGCTGCTTGGACTATGAAAGGAGGCTTCCCTAGAGCTTCTCTCTTTGCCTTGGCCGAGTGGATGGGTGAGGAAATGGTAGGATAAGTGATCAACACCATCCACCTAAGTCAACCCACAAAATAAGGGAGTAGGGTAATGGTGGGTAGGGGTTTTGTCTCTTGGAGACTTCCCACCTACTAGGTACACTCCCTCCAGCTGCTTCCTTGTCATTTGCAGCACATTGGGTCGTGGGGTGGCCCCCACTCATGTGGGAGGTCATCCCCTTATGCCCCGATGTGTATAATCGGCCCCGAAAGTTGTATTTTTCGGACTGTTTTAGTCATATTATATTTTATCGGACCGGATAAAATATATCCCGCGTTCCCAATAATTATGGGCATTTAGAATGGATGTATATTCCCCAACATTAATTTAGGAGTCTCCGAAACTCATTTCGGGCTGTTATCCGTTAAATTGCCAATACCGGTAATTGGGCCCCGTTTGACCAACCGGTCAACGCCATGCCTTTCTTATGGCCCAAATAAGATACCTACCACTATATACATATTATCTAGACCAAGGTGAATATAATATGTGGTTCGGGAATTATCGGGCGGTCCACATTCCCGCTGTGGGCCCCACATGCAATTTACTATTCACGTAAAAGAAATAATAAAAATTTACAATTACGCAAATTCATCAATCATCCTTCAAGGTTTATTACATAATTTACTAAAAGTAAATATGCTCGGGGTCGGTGTTACAGTTTCTTTGTGTTTCTGTATGTTTATTTTTGTTGCAAATTTCAAATATCTGTTTTTTATTGTTTCTTCAAGTTTTATTGTTGATATTCATAAATTGAAATTTATCATTTTAGGTGATTACATATCTATAAATGATTTTTTGATTCCAATGAAGTAGCAAAGATATATGGGCAGGAACCTAAATAAACAATTAAAATCAAAGTCAACTACAAACAACAATAAGCAACAAAATTCAACAAAAAGAAACACATATAGAGGTCGTTTGGCAACCCTCATTTTCGGCTTATCAGGCTTATCAGCCAACTTTTTTACCAAACACGTAAATTTTGCTTCCGAGCGCTGAATTGTGTAGTAAGCCAAAAAAGTAAGGTTGGAGTTACTTTTCTGACTGTATTGGCTGAAGTTACTGTAGATGACCATTTTAACTATTTTACATATAGTTTTTTCTTTATTTTATTAATAAAATATATTTTAAAAATATTTTTTTCTTGTATCAGCAGAATCAGCCAATGTAGCCAGTTCTGCCAGAACTTCATAAATTTCACCAGAATCAGCCAGAATAGCCGATTTTCATGCTCCCAAACGGGCTCATAATGCAACAAAAAGCAACAAAAGATAGCATATGAAACTATCACAATAAATACATAATTTTTGATTTTTTTATTCTTAAGAAGTAGCAAAGATATATAAGCAGGAACCTAAATAAACAACTAAAATCAAATTCAACTGTAAACAACAATAAGCAACAAAGTGCAACAACAAGTTCTTAAAATTTATATTAATTTTTAATTTCTTTTTGTTGATGAATTTTCATATTTTGTTTCTTAATATTTATATTTTGTTTCTTATTGTTTAGTTTTGTTTCTTGTGATTTTATTATATGCAATTTTGTCACTACACACACATGTATAGGGTGTCTTTGTACCAAAATAGGTGAAAACCCCAGAAACATGAATACAAAATTAAGGAAAAAACCGGGCATTGATCAATATCGACATAAAGTAACAAGATCCAACAAAAAGAAACAAGATGCAACAAAAACCAACATAATAAAACAAAGAGAAACAAAAAGAAAAAACAACATACAATATGCACCTTTTTTTCCATATTGTTGATTAGAATTACAAATATCATTACAAAATAAATGAGACAGTACAATCAAATTCATTTTCTAATATACATTTACAAGTAACCTAAAGAAAGTCCTTGCGATGCAGCATTCCATATTCCACTTTACATGAAGAACATACACGTCGATAAAAAATGAAGTATTTAAATAGATTCGCAATTATCAATACTTCTAGACATGATATTCTTATACAAGCTTTTGATTGAGAAAGCAGTAGTCATTATAGTTCAAGAGCTCCTGTCATTACAGTTCAAGTGCTGCAGTCAGCGACCACATAACTTTGTCAAAATCACATTATATATAGCGTCTGTTTAAAATTTTAGCACTCCCATTGAAATGAAGGAATGAGGGATGTATCCAAACCCAATCACCTTGCAGACACTTTTATAGCTTAAAAGCATACGTAGTACTTCGTATAAGCAGAGTTGCAGAATGCATGAACCATAAATGTCTCCAGCAGCTTTTATTTCAGCACATCCTATCTAAATCCATCCAATCAAGGTCAATTACATCGGTTTCCAGACCAGGAAGTCTCAAGCTTGCTACTTTCCAGATGCAACTTTTATAAGAGAATCGCAATTATCTCTAAACTCAACAAATGGATAAATAAAAGAGTTTTAACATTTATTCGCCATCTAAACATGGTATAAAGGACCTGATATCCTATTGGTAGACAAGAAATTATATAAATTAAAGCCTTTCATGCAGAGCATGCATACAGAATTGGAAAACTATGGCCATCCTTTCATATTCGATAGTTAGTTTGAGAGTGAAATATCATTACTTTGATGTCAAGGTCTAGAGGTAAATTGAAACAACATATGTCAAGTCATTATGTTACATCACTTAGCCTATAGCTTCCTAACCCGTAAGATCTACAAACAATCTAAAATAATAAAGGAAGCTAAGTTGTGAAATTTCAGTCAAAAAATGCCATCATCGTTATATTGCAGTTCAGAAGCTTAATTGACTAGCTTTTTCACATGTAACATCTCCATCTCTTTTCTAAAATTCTTCACATCTCCGGATCTCATAATGAATTGGGAAAACTATTACATTGTGGATCCAGTCATTTCCAAAAGTACTGAGACTAGCAAAGAGGCACATGTAATAGGGAGCATTTGGACAATTTCCACTTCAAAGTTGAGATATTTACAGAATAAAGTGATCAATCATATATTGTTAGCTTTCTGAATTTTACTTTTCAATTCAATTTTTTCAAGAGTACACATCTTGTAGAAGTTAATTAGTGACTCAAATATTCAGCTATGGTAATTGATACTTCATAGAGATACTAATGGTACCATTACATAAAAACCCAACACAACAATTGGATTTAGCATTAATAGGTAGAGTTACAGGGATAAATCTAATTGACACGTCAAGTTCTAGCATCTGATAGCTTCAATTAAACGTATGTTGAATATATGTAGTGGTGTGAGAAAAATGAGTTGAAATTTTAAAAAAAGGAGATAAATGCAAGGATTGACATACTCACCGAGGCGCACAATCACTTGGCGACCCTGTACACTTGCAATGAATTCCTCTTAGCGCGGCTCTCCGCTAGATCTAACATCAACCTCACCGGAAAATCAACCTTGCATGCCCGGGATCTTGAAGGCGGTGCGGAGTTGGCGATTGAAACTGCTCAAGTTTGAGCTGTTTGAAATAAGATTGAGGAAGTGATTGAAATCGCTTCCTGCCTTGAGCTTCTCGTTGCCGATGATGGCTTTGAGTTGGGCCTGGAATTTGGTCGAGTGGCTTGGACAACGTGATCTTCATGTCTCCATCGTTGTAGAATAATTCATCGGGGTCACCGTAGAACTTCATTGTCGATTTCCAAAGGGATGTACTGCGTATGTTTTAATTTAGGATGTGATTATTTTTGAAATAAAATAGTTAAATTGAAAAGATGAAAGTCTAGGAATGAAAGAAAAATACTTACGAGACATAAATGAAATGTGACACCTAAAACGAGACTGTACAGGTAATTTCCACTAATTTATTCACCCGGGCATAAAACCCGTGAAAAATCCAGAATAATTTTGTTGAGTTGACTTTGAAGACTAATGACTAATCTACGTTGGGCCCAACAAAAGCTTTGGTTAGTGGAAATTTTCTCTGGCTAAAACCAGACACAGTAGATCTGGTTGTGCCCCGCTACCATCGTAACCGTAAGGACCACCGTACGGAGATGGCTTTTTCCTCCCGCCGCGGAGGGTGGTGGTCTCACTATCTCCTCCCCACCTCCAAGCCTTCAATGAAGCAGGCACGTAAGTCCCGCAAACGGACAGCCATTAAAGACTTCCTGCTCGCCAACTTCTTCTCCATTGGCATCTCTTTGTGCTTTCTCTTTTTCCTACTCATCATCTACAGCTATGGCGTTCCTAAACCACTACTCTCCTCTCACTTCCGTTCCACCCGGACCCGTTTTTCTCGAACCCGTAAGCCCGTTTACAGGAAATCCCCAGCTGGCGATGCCGTTTCGGGGGCTGTGGTGGATATAACCACCAAGGGTCTATATGACAAGATTCAGTTCCTTGATGAGGATGGTGGTGCTTGGAAGCAAGGTTGGAAGGTAACTTACAAGGGAAATGAATGGGATTCCGAGAAATTAAAGATTTTTGTTGTTCCTCATTCGCATAATGATCCAGGTTGGATTTACACAGTTGAGGAGTATTATAATCGACAGTCCAGGCACATTCTTGACACCATTGTTGAAACACTTTCGAAGGTGAATTTTCTTTTGTTGCGTCCTCACAATACAATTGTTTAATCAACGTCAGATGCAAATATGGTGAATATAGGAAACTGACCTAGTGACCTGAATATCAATTTCATTTGGATGTTCTGATTAGTGCTTCATGTTGCAACTACAAGTGTTTACTTACTGACAAAAATTGCTCATGAAATTCTGATTCTCTGATGGTTACTTTTCCAAGTTAATTTTGGGGACATTTTGTTATGTTCCATTTCATAATGTTTAATGTGATTTCTTCCGCTAATCGTTCGGGGTATTGGTGTATAGGATGCTCGCCGCAAGTTTATATGGGAAGAAATGTCTTATTTGGAGAGATGGTGGAGGGATGCATCAGCTGCAAATAAAGAATCCTTCATCAATTTAGTACAGAATGGACAACTAGAAATCGTAGGTGGTGGTTGGGTGATGAATGATGAGGTAAGCCTGTGCTGTTAACGTAATGACACTTTTGCAATGGTGTGCAAGTACTAATTTTTCTCTTCAAGTGCTGCATATTTCTTCCCATTGGGATCTGGGAATGGTGAAAAGAAAGCCATGTTTTCAACGGATTACAGTGGCAATTTGACATTTTTTTAGTAAAATTAACCATAATGAATGAGTTATAGGCTTCCAGCTTCTTGAAAAAATGGGATTATTTGTCTGGTAACAGTTAATTAGCTGGTTTTACGTGTAAAACTGTAATCATATTTGGTACTTGTATTGGCTGCATAACTGGCGTGCCTTCGGAAAGCTAGACTAAAGTAATGATCTTTTGGACAAGTTATGTCAATTTAACTGGGACCCTTGGATCTGTAGAACTTAATTTGCATTTTGCTCTTCATATTTGGTTTTCTCGTCAAGGAATCATTTTCCTTGTAATTGTCTTTCAATCATCTGTGAATTTCTCTTACTTGTGCACCCACAGCTTATTTTGTTCTCTTTTGTTTTTACAGGCTAATTCACACTACTTTGCAATCATAGAACAGGTAAAGTGTATAATTCTCTTGTTTTTACTCACATTCTTCTTATTACTGCTTTTCTTAAAGCTGCTGGCTCAATATATAATTATTTATTTTGTGGTTACGTGTTACCTTTTCAGCATTAGTTAATGTCTAGTTCATAAGTGCATATTTTGATTACACATAATAGGGCTGCTTTATTAATACCAGTATACCACCCAACTTTTCTTGCTTTGAGTTTCTAATTGAAAACTAAAGTAATAAGCTGAACAGATGATGCCAACTGGAGAATTAGATAGAGATTTATATGGGGCCCAAAATGTTCCAGTTCTCATTTACTGAGTTGAAAATTGTGACGTTGTTGCATAATGTATGTCATCTCATTCTAGTTTCCGTAATATGCTTGAAGTAAATCGTCCTTTTTAACCTTTTATTCATATTTAATAATTTGTAAACCCAGCAAAATAGCTGGGATTTCTTAATAACTATATATGTACTTAAGCATGCATATCATATGCTGTCCCTATAAGCTGTGCTAAGGATCTTGTTTTCTGAATCTATTACCAGATAACAGAGGGTAATTTGTGGCTTAATGAAACTTGCGGTGTTGTTCCAAAAAATTCGTGGGTGATAGATCCTTTCGGATACTCTCCAACAATGGCATACCTTTTTCGTCGTATGGGTTTCGAAAATATGCTCATACAGAGGACACATTATGAGTTGAAGAAGGAACTGGCTTTGTACAGAAATTTAGAATTTGTATGGCGGCAGAGCTGGGATGCTGAAGAAACAACTGACATGTTTGTCCATATGATGCCTTTTTATTCATATGATATTCCACATACTTGTGGGCCTGAGCCTGCAATATGCTGTCAATTTGACTTTGCTAGAACCTATGGCTTTACGTATGAGCGCTGCCCTTGGGGAGAATATCCACAGGAGACCACACCAGAAAATGTGAAAGAAAGAGCACTTAAGCTGCTGGATCAATATAGAAAGAAATCAACACTATATCGCACAAATACTCTTCTTATTCCCCTCGGAGATGATTTCCGCTATGTCACCGTTGATGAGGCTGAAGCTCAGTTCAGGAATTATCAGCTTCTGCTTGATTATATCAATTCTGATGCGGACTTGAATGCAGAAGCAAAATTTGGTACCTTGGAAGATTATTTCCGGACTCTTCGTGAAGAGGCTGATAGGGTAAATTACTCCCGTCCAAATGAGATTGGGTCTATTGAGATTGGTGGGTTTCCTTCTCTTTCAGGCGATTTCTTCACATATGCTGACAGACAGCAAGATTACTGGAGTGGTTATTATGTTTCTCGGCCTTTCTTCAAGGCTGTTGATCGTGTGTTGGAGCAAACCCTCCGCGGTGCTGAAATGATGATGGCTTTCCTATTAGGTCATTGTCAGAAACCACAATGTGAACGGTTACCTACCGGATTTTCCTATAAGTTAGCAGCGGCTAGGAGGAACCTAGCGCTGTTTCAACATCATGATGGGGTTACTGGTACAGCTAAGGACCACGTAGTTAATGATTATGGGGTGAGAATGCACATAGCTTTGCAAGATCTTCAAATTTTCATGTCAAAGGCCGTAGAGGTGTTGCTTGGGATTCGCCATGAAAAGAATGAACAGAACCCATCTCAGTTTGAGCCTGCACAAGTGAGATCTAAATACGATGCTCAGCCAGTGCACAAAGCCATGGCTGCTCATGAAGGTACAGTCCAGACTGTGGTGATATTTAATCCACTAGAGCAGACAAGACATGAGGCTGTGATGGTAATTGTTGACAGACCGGAGGTGACAATCTTGGACTCAAATTGGACATGTGTGAAAAGCCAGATTTCTCCAGAGATGCAACAACACTACAGCAGCAAGGAGGATGAAACATTATTCTCTGGTAGACATCGTGTATACTGGAAAGCTTCGGTCCCTCCATTAGGGTTGCAAACTTATTATGTCGCTAATGGGTTTGCCGGTTGTGAAAAGGCCATACCAGCCGAGGTCAAATGGTTCGTGCCTTCTTCCAATATTTCTTGCCCCAAACCATATACTTGCTCAAGAATGGAGGGTGAAGAAGCAATAATCAGTAATCGCCATCAGACGCTTACATTTAGCATGAAGGAAGGATTGTTACAGAGAGTTAGTCATACCAATGGCCGCCATAATGTTGTTATTGGGGAGGAAATAAGTATGTACTCTAGCACTGAGAGTGGAGCTTACCTATTCAAACCAAACGGCGATGCTCAGCCCATTTTTGTAGCCGGTGGGTCGATGGTTATCTCGGCGGGCCACTTGGTGCAGGAAGCTTACTCATTCCCAAAGACACAATGGGACAAAGCTCCAATTTCCCATAGCACCCGCATATATGATTATGGTGGTGGTGACAGTTCCTCGATACAAGGAAATGTCATTGAGAAGGAGTACCATGTGGAGCTTCTTGGCAGTGATTTTAACAACAAAGAACTTATAGCTAGGTACAGAACTGATATTGACAACCAAAGGGTTTTCTATTCTGATTTAAATGGGTTCCAAATGAGCCGTAGAGAGACGTATGATAAGATCCCTGTTCAAGGGAACTATTATCCGATGCCATCTCTTGCTTTTATGCAGGGACCGGATGGTCGACGCTTCTCCGTCCACACCCGGCAGTCCCTAGGTGTGGCAAGCCTTAGAGATGGATGGTTAGAGATAATGCTGGACCGGCGATTGGTGAGGGATGATGGGCGTGGTCTTGGACAGGGGGTGATGGACAATCGGCCAATGAATGTTGTGTTCCACATCCTTGTAGAGTCTTCTTCTAACGCTTCAATAGCTTCTGCAATAACTAATCATCACCCTCTAAGCCCTTCCCTTTTATCTCATCTCATAAATTCCCACCTAAACTACCCCCTCAACACATTTGTAGCCAAGAAAGCACATGAAATCTCTGTACAGCCTCCCCCAAGATCCTTCTCTCCACTGGCATCCAACCTTCCATGTGACTTGCACATCCTAAGTTTCAAGGTTCCTCGCCCTCTAAAATATTCCCAGCAGCCCCCACTTGAGGAAGAGCCTAAGTTTGTTCTCATCTTCCAGCGGTGGCATTGGGACTCCTCGTATTGTCGGAAAGGTGGCAGGTCTGATTGCTCAAGTGTGGCTGATGTGCCAGTTAACCTATTTGACATGTTCAAGGGTCTTTCCGTTTCGAATGCAAAGCCCACATCTTTGAATCTTTTGCATGAAGACACAGAGATGCTTGGTTATAAGGGGCATTTTGCAGATGGTGCCCGTGAAGGTCATGTCCTCATCTCTCCCATGGAAATACAGGCTTACAAGTTACACCTACGACCAAATTAGCCAGAGAGTAATTTTTGCAATTTTCTTTGATCAAAGTGTTTTTCTTCTTAAGGAGGTTTAAGGGTACTCTCCATGATATAGACCAAGGTGGGAAAAGCAATATGTTTCTGAAGATTATACTTTTTTATATTCTATACCTCCTTATATATGAATATATAATATCCAAGATGTCTTGCAGGTTTCATTGCCATAAAGTAATGACTACTTTTCTTGAATAAAATAAAAGATTCAGGGTGCATGGGCAAATTTTCAAATCCATCTAAACTTTTTAGCCTTTCAAGATTGAAAAATATATTGAGGAACAACATTGATATAAAATTTGATATTTTAATCAAAATATTAAAATAGTATATTTTTCACTTCTGGTTTGGACATAACAAATTAAAAATG
This sequence comes from Cuscuta europaea, assembly GCA_945859875.1. NCBI lineage: Eukaryota > Viridiplantae > Streptophyta > Magnoliopsida > Solanales > Convolvulaceae > Cuscuta > Cuscuta europaea. Next base: position 3,581,699 of record CAMAPE010000054.1, on the reverse strand, counting down.
ACTATCTGCTATAAGGAAACATATATGCTCTTCACCAAGAACGAGAACACCTGTGTAAAAGCTTCACTCCTTCCCCTGGGAAGTGGGAAACATAGAGCCTTTTTCACGCCGTAATTAATACAATGTTTTTTTTTTCATTTTGAAGGTGTTTGCTGCTGACTGGAGTCCCGATGGTGAGAAAGTTTCCTCTGGTGGCAAAGACAGACTTTTGAACCTATGTATGGGTTAATATATTATATTTATATGTCACACAATCTCACCTAGAAGATAAAATTTTGGTCCTGTTGGGTTAGGGTTTGAATCTAAAGGTCTTATAGTGTGAGCACAAGCCATAATTTTGTTGTTGCATGTTTTAATTTATTCTTATTTATTTTAGTATGCTACTAATATGAGATTATGAAGCCATGTGCTTTTTAGTTTTCCAAAGTAGGATATGCCACCAACAAGAGTACAGGCATTTAGTGATATTATTAAAAGTCACTTTAGAAGTTTTGTTATTTAAAATCACTTTGTGAAGGGTTTACACATTGCAGCTTTAAATATTCTTGTGGTTTGTACTCTTCAACGTTGTTTTGGTTTGGTTGTGTTTATTAATTTAAATTTTTCATCAAAGTTCTGCCCTTGGAATTAACTATTTCAGTAATAGTTCAAAGTGATTATTCTATTTTGTTGTGTTGTTTAAATTTAAGTCTAAGTGATTTGTCAGCCTATTCATAGCTAAAAGAAGTTTACATATATACAAATCAAGAGTTTAACATTTAAACTTAAAACTGCAAATAAGTAAATTATTTTACTTATAACTATGTATTGTTTAATTTGATTCAAAAGTATATTCATATCTCATCATGAAATGGTTATCACTAGGTTTTGTCATATGCGTATCATTTTAGTTATTTTATGCAGAGGTATATGAAGGAAAACACAGTTAATTTCCCCATGTGATTGAAACTCTGTTTTCTTTGAACGAAAAGCTTCTAATTTTTTCATTAGAGGGGAAAAACTTATCACATTAGACTCTAGGATAGTTGGAGGCTTAATTAGCACGCCAGATGACAGTCCCAACCAACTGGCTCTTTTTTGGGATCAAAAGTACATATATTAAGAGACCAGTAAAAAAATACAGTAACAAGGGTCATACCACATAATCTACAGTATCAAATATTTTGGTTTATATCCACAAAACAATAAGTAGATTGGGAGAAATGTCAAAACACAGGTAATTTATAAACCAGCCTGTTGTTAGCATTACTATAAGCACTTCTACCTTCCCAAACATTAGAAACTATTTAGCACATTGCAATTTTCATAGCTTTCATAAAAATAGATCAAAGTTTGTTGTGATATTTATTAAATTAAAAACATTTCATAAGGTTTTACCCCATGACGCAAAAAAAAACATTTCATAAGGTTTTACTCGTTACACATTAGATAAATTGAATAGATTTAATTGTCATTAAAATTCTAAAAAAATATTTTACGAATAACGATGTCTTTTACAAAACTAAAAACTGTGGGCAGATTTTTTTTTAGTAAACTTATTTAAAATAACGATGTTCAATACTCATAGAGCTACATAAAACAAATCTTGCTCACTTTGATCTCAAAACTCAAGTATAAAATGCATTTAGTTATCAGAGAACACGTGAGAGAACTGATTAGTTGTTTGGTAATTTAACGCTTTGTGATCCATTTGATTAGGCTATTGATGAACGTGGCAAGATCAACGATTATATGTTGTGGTAAAGACATACTTAAACACGGATTCAACATCTTCATATGACTCAGATAGTGCACTCCATCTAGACCCATTTTTTTCAGAATTTCTCAATACCATTAAATGCTCTGGTGTGCCAAGCCATGAGTTGAAGTTATGTACGTCATTCGGGTTTCAATCATGAACAACTTTACATCGCGGTCTCAAGGGTAACGTCCCCGTTTGGATTGAAGTTGATTATATGTGATGATGACGGAAAATCGGTAAAGAAGAATTTAAATGTTGTTTACAAGGAAGTATATAATAATTTGTAAATTTTATCTTCATTTACTTTTGTTAAAAACAATATATGCAGTGTTCTATCTTTACCACAACATTTTCATATATTCATAAATAATTTATTACTTACTAATTACATCCCATGCGAAGCACGGGTGAAAAATCTAGTTAAGTAAAAAATAGAGGCTGAAAACAAGTGAAGCAAGGCAGGAGCTGGGTTTCCTTCCAAACCTGTCGCTGGTTGAAGAATTCTTTGTCTTCTTTTTCCTACATCCCATAGAAGCACTGGTACCTGGTAGGAGTGGACTCGGGCCGGGCCAACCGGACCGGAAAACTGGACCGGCCCGCTACTGTGCGGGCCCGGCCCGGCCCGGTGAACTGGTTGGTTGCCCGGTTCAGGCCACCCGGCCCGGTGGGATGGCGGTTCGGGCTCAGGCCCTTCAAAAGGTGGGATGGCGGTTCGGGCTCGGTTCGGGCTACTAGCTGGTTTTTGCATTTTTTGATGGACTGTTAGACTTTGGGAGAACAACACTACATGACTTGTGCCTGGAATTAAATTACGGACTTTCTTGTTTCCCTTAGATAGATGTAGACATGTAGTTCGGGAAGACCTATTGCATTTTAATGTTATAATAAAGTTATGTGTAAGTGTGTAACACTAATTTACACTAACAATACATACTTGATTACATCTTACAGTCTACCAAACTACACAGTTTTCTCTTCCTTCTTTCACTTTTGATTATTAGTTTATATGGTTGCACTTCCTGAGAGGTGGACCCATCCCAGACCCGCGACTTCCTGGTTTCGGTTTCAACCCGCTCGGTGGCTCGGGAACCATGAGCATGTCCACCCGTACCGTCCCAACTATAGTTAAAGGGTGATTTACAAACCTGTGTATTTTGGCAAAGTTTCTAGCCTCACAACTCAGTCCTCAACAGATTACACCATGAAGAGACATCTTCTAAGATGTTTCCATGTTTATCAACATCAACATCAAAATAGGAGACAAGTGTTCTACCCCTCCATTCCATAAAGCCAAACAAACAGTTAAGTTTGCATAGACATCTTTTTTTTGTATTATACAGTGCCTCCTGTTCAACCAATTTGAAAGAACATGCCGTGCCAGGGAAAATTTCATTCAAATCAAATTATTATCAAGTCATATGATAAGTGTATTTTATTCTCAATCGTATTATGCAAAAGCTGGATCTTTCTAATCTAATCACAATCTAGAAGACGTGCCTATGTTCATTGCTATAAACAAATAAAAAAAACAAAATCATGCACGAGTAGAATAACCAGTACTCCACTAGTGCCCTTGTTGGCCTTCTGCATTTCCATATTCTTCCTCTCCTCTTTTTTAAACCCACTATTCTCTTCATCTTCATCATAATCAGAATCCAATGTAAAATGTGAACTGCTGCTAGCCATATCCAGCTGCTGCACCATCTCTACACTAAGGGTCTGTTTGCAAGAGCTTTAAAAAGCGGTTTTCGACTTTTGGCTTAAAAACCTAAAATTAGCGTTTTAAAGTGACAACTTCTACTTAAAAAAGTGTTTCTCGACTTTTGACTGAAAAATGTTTTTTACTTTTTCTATTACACGAAAAGCACAAATTTTACCAAATGCTACCAACTTTTACTTTTCAAAATCATTTTTTTCTCGAACACTATCAACTTTTACTACTAATCACTTCAAAAAGTGCTTTTTTAAAGCAAAAGCATTTGCAAACACTCCCTAAGTGGTCTATACCTCAAAGTTGATTCCCTGTTAATTCCACTCTTCTTAGACACAATAGGGTATGCTCCAGACATCAAAACCACAAGAAGAGCAAGATGGCAGTTGAACTGAAGAGTGGCAATGGCTCGACCTCGATGGTATTCGGGATGTGCATTGCACTTTATGGTGTAATTCCCTCTACTTTTTCCGTGCAATGAGCATCCATGAGCTATCATGTTGGTGAAAAACGAAAACCCCATTTGCAGGAACCCGATCCCTTACAGGACATGTCCCATTCCGTGCCCCAGTCTAGTGTAACTAATGCGAAGAGGGGAATCAAATTGAGGAATTGGGAAGGAAATTGAAGACGCCTTCTTGTACATTACCGTGATCACTTGCCTTGACACCTGTCGATGGTCACTGGAGGTCACCCCCGCATGAGAGGATTGTAGCATCAAGTTGCGGCGGCGGCGGCACTAGTCATTGTGCAAGTGGTAACTGGTGATTGTGAGCGGTGGTCACTTCGGACGGTAGTTTGTTAGACAATGATTACTGGGTGGTGATCGCTCATGCGCCTGGTATGATGTCACCGTATATTGGAAAGGTTAATCTAGTAATATTCATTTAGAAGTTTTCATATTTCAATTTAGTCACATTTCTAGAACTTAAAAAAGACATCATTTTATTAGAACCCCATTTACTAATATTTGTAACAAAACTCCTAAGAAAATTCTCTAAAATTATTTAAAAAATGTTTTTTTATTTGTTTAATAACTTCCACGGTGGAGTGCAAACGAGTCAAACTGTCAAGTCAAAACTTGACTCGAGTTCGGTCAAACTCAAACTCGAGACGGCTCATTAAATAAAACAAGCCGAAGTCGAGCTCTATTTTTTGATCTCGTGAGCTCGCGAGCCATAAGTCCATAACATACTTATATACATAACTAAATAATTAAATATATATGATTATATAGATACACATTATATTTATTTACTTGTTGATGTTTATTTATTTATTTATTTCAAACCTTCGCACCAATTTTCGGGTGAAAATACCATGTCAGGTAACTTTAATGATGAAAATAGTGAGTGATGAATAGTGACCTGAATATACTTGTTTTCACCTTGACCTTGGGCGAGAATAGTGACCAATTTTCCACTTGCTTTTATATAGAGTAAGATATCTGTACATCTTCTTCTTTAGGGTAAGAATGAACCATATGAATCCTATTACCAGTTTGAAAGAATATGATACTTCACTTCAAAACCAACAAAACATCGTGTGAAACTATTTCGCCGCTTAATTATGGTTGGTGCATTTTAGGAATGATAAAAATGTTGGTGTAACACTAACACCAAAGCAAAATGCTCTTGTACAATTAGTTTTTGTCATTGCACCCTTCACTATAATCTATATAGTGCATTTTAGGAATGATAAAATGTTGATGTAACACTAAAGCAAAATGCTCTTGTACAATTAGTTTTAGTCATTGCACCATTCACTAAAATCTACATACTTGCTCCTTACTTCCGTTAAAAAACAACAGTTAGTTTCCAATCATTCGTACATGTGGCCTTGACATTTTAATTGTTCTACATACTAGATTGAATTGATTTCCATTCAATTCATGGTCCGTTAAAAAGCAACATTTAGTTTCTATTCAATTACTTAATTGATTTCAATTATTAGAAAACTGACTTACAGTGACACTTTTTAGTGACACTCTTTTAAATAGTGTCGCTAATTGAGGACATATCTTATCACTAACATATATGTGTCATTGATTTATGACACTATAACATCAAAATAAATTACTGATTCTAAATAGAACTTTAACATTTATTTTTATTTTATCTCATTGCCAATTCAACTCCAAAACCTAAAATTTCCTCCATTATTTTAGTTTTCTATCTAATAATTTAGTTTTCCCACACAAAAACGTATAGTGTATTTTTCAGTCTACATGGGTTCTCCCTTCCTCTTGGGCCCTTGGCCATAAGAATAATACTAAAGGTACCCCAAAGTTGTACCCCATTTTTACCCCACCCCTATTGTGTGGTCATAAATGGGGCAACTCATTTAAGTGGGGCACCCCTCAAGTATCATCAAATTCACAAATCAATCTCATTCTTTCACTTTTATTTAAAAAAGACTCAAACTTTAACTATTCTCACAACTATGAGTGAATTAGCAAAACTTAATAAGAACAACATATTTATATTTCATATTTTTTCACTTCTTTCTAGTTTTATGTTTACAACCTTACATTGCTTATATCTTGGTGGTATTGATAAAAATGTGCAATTCTGAAAAAAGAAAAAAGAAAATCATAATTGATGCAAAATGAAGTTTGAGTTCTTTTATGATAAAAGTCAAAGAACAGAATAAATTTGTGAATTTGATAATAGTTTGGGATAAAATAAACTAATAATCCTTATGAGTGAAATTTTTACGTATTTTTTTCAGAGCGCAAAAAAATATAGTAAGAATATTATTTTTGAGGATTGCATGAGTCTGTTGACCGGTAATATTTAATGGGAATGTGCTATTGGTTTGAGAACTACGCAGTATTTTACAATTTACAGAAACTCATTATATTCCAAAAACTCATATTACATAAAGATTAAAAAAAATCCTCCTCAATATCTTCCTCATTCATTCTTGCTTTAACTCCAACAGAATCAAATATTCAACATTCATTACACTTTATTTTCTAATTATTACTTCTAGCCTTGAGCCTTATTCGATCAGTTCATAATCACAATGCATAAATAAATGTGTGTGTTTGTATCGATCAATCAACAACAAACCTCATTTTTTCTTAACCAGATAACAATGCCCAAATGATACACGCAAAGCTAGGCAAAAATAACAATAGTGTGATCGAGGAAAACGTATAACACAATGGTGCAAGCCATAGGTATTGAGAAACAATATGGTGATCAAACCGATTATTTATCAAAGAGAAAGTCAAAAGAAGCAGCTAATAGACATGCCAAGGCAGAAAGTGAACGCAGACAAAGAATCAATTCTCACCTCTCTGCCCTCCGCAAAATCTTTCCCCATCTCCCTAAAGTAAGTATATTCTTCTCTTCATTCTTTGAAGTAACTTTTAAGCATCTTAAGTATATTATGAGAAAATTACTAGAAGAATGACCAAAGAGACGGTGATTGCTAAAATATGACAAGATGAGCTATAAAAGAACAAGCGCCTAATGTGTGGTCATTTAATTCATTTAAGTAGAGCACCACTTAAATGAATTGACCCATTTATGGTCACACATTAGGAGTTGAGGTTAAAATGAGGTATATTTTGGAGTACATCTGGCAAAACTCAAATATATAGGAACTAATCACCTTATACCTCCTGAGACTTGTGCTACCGCAGAAAAATGTGTGGTCATATTCAAAACATAATGGCTTTGTTTGTTTTTCAATCTTTTGGTGGAAATGTCATTTCAATCCGCTACATTTTGCACCGTTTTCGGTTCAAATAAGTTCAGCGTTTTGACTGATGAAACATTAATACCCAAACATGCCCGTTAACAAAATGATGTCTACATATCATGTATGCTACTTATAGTTACTGATGAGGTCTTTGCATGTGCATGTGTGTGCATGTAGAAGGATAAACCAAGAGTGCTAACGGAGGCCGTTCAGCAGCTTAGGAAGCTTAGGGCCACGGTGGCGGCTGAGCTGGCGCAACAGCATGACGGCGGAGCGACCCCTTTATTCTTTCCGGGAGAGAATGATGAGGTGGCGGTCGTTCCGTGCATCGGAGGAGGAAGAGGAGGAGGGTCGGGGTTAGCTGTGAATGCAATGATCTGTTGCGAAGATAGACCGGGGTTGAACCGGGAATTGAGTGAGGCGGTTCACTCGGTCAACGGGAGGGTGGTCAAGGCGGAGATGGCGACGGTCGGAGGGAGGACGAAGGTGGACGTGGTGGTCCGCTGGTACAGCGATCAAGGCGGCGGCGACAGGGAGAAAGATCTCACGTCGCTTAGGCGTGCACTCAAGGTTGTGGTGGATAATCGGTCATTGGGCTTTTCCTTGTCACGGGCTGACTCGTGGGCCTCTTTAGAATTGGGTCCGTCTGCTAACAGATGTAATCATATATGTGCTCCAACCAGTATATATATTCCCGACAAACTCGATGTCATAAACTCATAGTGCTAGTGTAAATTCCTAGCTTACTTTAGAGTTAACAAGATTTATTAGCTAGACAAGACTGTCCTTTTTAGTTACCCTATGTATAAAACGTCTAAAACAGTAAGCCTTTGAAATTATTGCTCTTTTAAAAACTGGGTCATTGATTACTTTGACACCCAACAGGCCACAAATTCAAATAACACTTGGGACATGTTTACTTCACAGGTTACTAAACGATGCTTATTAAAACTCGTGTTAATGAGCGTCGCATAAAATAAGCAGTGTTGTAAACTCATAAATACTTCAAAAAATTTAAAACACCGTTTAATATTAAAATGTCCAAAACAACCTTATACATATACATACACAAAAACATTCATGACCACAAGTAGATAATATAATATAATATAATACGTGGGGGTCACCTCGTACGCGTACTCAACCCCTACCCATCCCTTATTCCCGTACCACAACCTCTACCCCTACCCTACACCCTAACCCTCGACTCCCCCTACCATGACCTTACTCTCTACCCCTACTCCCATACCCCTAACCCTACCCTACTCATACCCCGACCCCTGCCCCTACTCCTTTACCTCCTACCTCATAGTGTACCCTTACCCCTACCCCTTTACCTTGACCAGTAGGCTCGTACCCCTATCCCCACCCTAGGGTAAGGGGGGTAAGGGTAGGGTATGAGTTTTAGTAAGGGTAGGGTGAGGGGTAAGTAGGGGCGGGCAGTGTAAAGGGGGTATGGTTGGGGGTCGGGTGAGGGTCGAGGTAAGGGCAGGTGATAGGGGGTAAAGGGGTAGGGTTGGGGTAGGGCAAGGAGTACAAGTGGTGGGGTGGGGGTGGGTAAGGGGTTATGGTCGGGGTAAGGGGTGGGGGTCGGGATAAGGTAGGGTAGGGTGCTAGGGGGTAGAGGGTAACAATATGGTAAGGGAAAGAGGTAAAGGTGAGAGTAAATTCGGAAATTGAAAACGTTTAAAATGACACTTAATTAATACATGGGGGTAGAGGGTAACAATAGGGTAAGGGAAAGGATTGGTAAAATGACGAATGTATCTATCATAATTCGTATAATGTCATTAGAATCAGTTTGGCTCTGATACCACTGTTAGGAAATTGATGTAACGTACCTCGAAAGTACAACGAAAGTTTAAAAATTTCCCAAACAGTTCTTCCCTAATTATGACAAAACAATGAATATGATAATCATAACATATCTGAGTTAAAACTTACATATCTTCCAATCTAGCGGTGATAATCCTTGACCTTAGGTATCCACGTGATTTCTTCTTTCCGAAAGAACGGTTAGATCTCCCTAAGAGAAAGACTAGAAAATCTTTTTTGCAGGTAAAGAAACTGGTAATACTAAATCTAGAAAACTGATCTATTAATTATGAAGGAGGATGTATTTATACTAGTTCTAAACTAGTTTCTCAATCACAATGAAAGTCTTGCTCATTAATGAGTTCTAGTCCTATGAGGACCAATACTTCATTATTAATTAAATATAAGTAGATTGAATAAAATAAAATAAAAATAATAATAACAACAAGAATAGAGAAGTAGCGAGCAACCACTCTCTACTTATTGTATATATATTATTATTTATTTTATTCCCTTTTCTTTTAGATTCCAGATCATAAAGAAAAATATCAACTTTATTTAATTAAATATACATCTTAATTAAGTACAATAAATCCAATTTATTCCACTTAATTAATTCTATCAAATAGAACTCTCCTTCAACTTCATGAATTAAATATGTTTAATAATCTAATTAATATTTAATCCATTTTAAGTATTACTAATTAAATATTATTTAATCTATATAATAATATTAAATTCCTTATAATAGTTCAATCAGAAGGTATAATCACTTCTTGTGTGACCTGATGGATAGTATACCTGGGGGGTAGCTTATCCGAGGGGTTATTGCGGAGAATAACTAGAGAGAAGTCAGAGCAAATAAGTAAGAGAGAGAGAGTGTGATATGCACTAATTAGTAGTGCATAAATGTATATTTTTATGATTGATTTGTGTGTATTGTTTACCGTTTTATTTAGTTTGTAAACATTTGTGTGATTTTAGTTGTAATCGTATTTTAATTCTCATTTATAAGTTGTAAAGTATAGTTAGGATTTGTGGTGTTGGAAAGGAAGACTTTGAAGAGAAGAAAACAAGAAATTTGACTGCCCAGGAGTGAAACCCGACCGGGTAGAAACCTCCACCCGGTCGGGTATGATTTAACAGACGAAATTGCCAAGAAAGTCACTGGACCCGGTCAGGTCCCCTACTTGACCCGGTCGGGTCAGATGTGACCCGGGACAAAACGACGTGCGAAGATCACCAGAACGTGACGAATTATCTGATTTTGACCGGACCCGGTCGGGTAAGTACTTGACCCGGTCGGGTACCCGGCCAAAGGTGTTGAAAAACACCTATAAATAGCACACTTTTTCTTCTCTAAAAATCATCCCTTCTTCCATACTCTTTAGCTCAGTTTAGAATAGCATTTCTTTATATTTTTCTAGCTATGTTTAGTCTCCAAATGAGGAGCTAAACTTCCAATCTTGGTGTTGCTCTTGAAGCTTGTTGATTATTAAAGTTGTGAGTTATTTTCTTAACTTCTTTCCTTGAATATTAATTAATAGTTCTTTCCTTAATACCATCTCTATATTAATGTTGGGGAGTGTTGCTAAGATGACAATTAGTTAACATCTCGACATTAGTTAGAATGGTATTTTCTTCCTCTGTATTAATATTGGGGAGTGTTGCTAAGATGACAATTAGTTAACATCTTGATATTAATTATAGTAGAATTCATCTTCTTTAATAATATTCTTCCTTGAATATTAATTAATTCCTACTCTTATTTCATATTAATATTTTGAACATTACTTAAAGGATCAACTAGTTTTGTTTCATATATTAATTATTACTAGAAACGATCAACGAACCGATGGTTAATCGTTGATGGTTTCTCAAGTAAGTAACTTCGGTTTATTAATGCACGGTCGTGGTTAATAAACTTAAGAGGGATTAATTTTGTTGGTTAAACCGAAACCGCTTGTGTTGAGGTTATCAATCTCAATTGATTTCATCAAGGAGTTAGAAAGATTAAATGCTACTATTAAATCGGTATACGGTGTTGTTCTATATTTGATTAATAGTAAGAGTTATTAATGAACGGTCGTTGTTAATAACTACCCTCGATGAAGTGGATATACTCCCCGATTGAGTATTCGAGAGGGAATAAGTTATAGATATAACAATGATCGACTAAAATATATCAACAAGTGGAAAGTAGCAATGCCAAGTCCTTTTTATCTTTGAATTAAACACATATAGGTTGTTCATCTTAGTTCTTAATTAAATTAAATCACTCAATCCAAATCCCCCTTTTTATTTACTAAGTATCATAAAAAGAGAATTATTCCTTTCCCTGTGGATACGAACTCTACTACGCTATACTACGTATAAGTGTTAGTATTGAAAATTATTTTGACGCACCGTGACAAAGTGCTCGTCAAATTTGGCGCCGTTGCCGGGGAAAGGCAATTACTTTTCTTTTTATTTTTTCTCATAAAAATCAAAAACAAAAAAAAATATAAAAGAAAAAAAAATCTTACTTTTCTATTTTCTGAGCTTGCATGAGTAAATGGATACCAACACATCATCCCTAGAGAGTCAAATTTCTGACTTGACTTCTCTAATAAAGGAGTTTATCTCATGTTCAAAATCTCAAGATGTCCATACATGCAACATTTGCATGTCACAAAGGCATCTTACGGATTTTTGCCCAGAGCTTCAAGAAGAATTCTTTGAACAAAGGAATGATGTTGGTTTTCAAGAGAGGTATGGTTCATTCTCCAACACATACAGCCCATACTCATGTTCTTATTCCAGCATGTCCACTGAAGACATGATCCGAGCTCTCACTATCAATGTGACAAATATGCAACAAAATATGTCACAATGCTCGCAAGAAGCAGTATCCAACGAACAGAACTTGGACAATCAGTTGAAACAAATGTCAAGCATTGTGTACCACATGGGCGAGGAGGAGGAAGAAGAGGAGCTTACGGAAAAAGCTCAACCGGAGGAGGAACCTGAAAACTCAACTCAACCACCGGCCATTCCTAAGATCATGCCACCATTTCCTGAGGCTCTAAGGGAAACACAAAGGGTGGAGAAGGACAAAGATATCTATGCAATCTTCAGCAATTGTGAGTATAATTTAGACTTCTCTTTGGTCACAAATAAGCAAGGAATAACGGTGGGATTACACAAATATTTCATACTCCCTCTTATACCACCCGGATCAAAACCCCTTCCATTGACCATGCTTAATGAAAATCATGGACCAACACTCTCACAATATGAAGCGATAGAAATCTGGATATTTGATCCCGGAAAGGTCAAAATAAAGGGTCGAAAAACTGAGTCTTTCTATAAGAGTCACCCGGGTGAAAATTTGAAGAAGATGAGTTATCACGATCCAAGCTTGAACGATTGAACACAACCATGGTGTCGTGCCACGACGTTAACTAAGGCGCTTCTTGGGAGGCAACCCAAGCAAGGTACGTTTACTTGTTTTATTTTATTTTTACACTTTTCAAAAAAAATGACCTGGGATTGAACCTGGCCGGGTATAAAACCCCACCCGGTCGGGTTACCTCTAAAAACAAAACACCCGGCCAACCACCCGGGCGAGGCAAGAGTGGAACAATGATAAACCAAACACCCGACCGGGTAGACCCCTATACCCGGCCGGGCAACCCAACAAAAAACATTCTGCCTCGAGTGAACAGTTTACGCCCGACCGGGTACACAACCCCACCCGGCCGGGTATCTCGATTTTTTGGAAACCAGGCCATTTCTCAAAAAAAAAAATTAAATCACCCCCTTTGTCTTCCCTTTCGAACCACACCCCAAATTTCCTCCATTTCCAAAAGTCAAAAGCTTCATATCTCCTACATCCATCCACCAATTAAACCCATTTCATTCATCACCTCTTCACCCTTTTCATCTCCACACCCACGAATCACCAACAAAACCTCCCAAAAAGTAACCAAAAAAAATTCATCTGAGACACAAGCACTAGGGACAGTGCTTTGATTAGCTTGGAGGGAGAGTTTTATGGAATACTCACATTCATACTCTTTATTCTTGTAAAAAAAAATATAGTAAAAAAGCTTGTTAAGTTGAAAATATGAAAGGGCAACTTAAGCAAAAATAAAGCAAAAATGAGAGTGAGTTGTGAGGATTAAAACAGAAAAATGTGGGAAGCTGAGATGAAATCCCGAAAGGGCACCTAGGCAAAATGAGAGAACGAGAGAAAGTATTTTCTTTCGTTCTCTCATTTTGCCTAGGTGCCCTTTCGGGATTTCATCCCAACTTCCCACATTTTTCTGTTTTAATCCTCACAACTCACTCTCATTTTTTGCTTTATTTTTGCTTAAGTTGCCCTTTCAGGTTTTCAACTTAACAAGCTTTTTTACTATATTTTTTTTTACAAGAATAAAGAGTATGAATGTGAGTATTCCATAAAACTCTTAGTATATCAAAGAATATTAATTTGTCATCTTAGCAACACTCCTCAATATTAATATAGAGGAAGAAAATACCATTCTAACTAATGTCGAGATGTTAACTAATTGTCATCTTAGCAACACTCCCCAACATTAATATAGAGATGATATTAAGGAAAGAACTATTAATTAATATTCAAGGAAAGAAGTTAAGAAAATAACTCACAACTTTAATAATCAACAAGCTTCAAGAGCAACACCAAGAATGGAAGTTTAGCTCCTCATTTGGAGGCTAAACATAGCTAGAAAAACATAAAGAAATGCTATTCTAAACTGAGCTAAAGAGAATGGAAGAAGGGATGCTTTTTTGTGAAGAAAAAGTGTGCTATTTATAGGTGTTTTTCAACACCTTTGGACGGGTACCCGACCGGGTCAAGTACTCACCCGACCGGGTCCATGTCAAAATCAAATATCCTCCACGTTCTGGCGATCTTTAGCATGTTAAAGTGTCCGGGTCAAGTCAGACCCGATCGGGTGGGGTAGGGGAGCCGACCGGGTGAGTGCAAAAATTGGATATTCTTCACGTTCGGGTGATCTTTGCACAAGGGGTTGTCCCCGGTCACTTCTCACCCGACCGGGTGAGGTACTGGGCCCGACCGGGCCATGCACTTTCTTTGCATTTTCGTTTTTCACTTCTTACCCGACCGGGTCAAGTCTTATACCCGGTCGAGTATTTGCTCCTGGGCAGCCAAATCTTCTTTTTTTTACTTCAAAGTCTCCCTTTCCAAAACCACAAATCCTAACTAAACTTTACAACTGACAAATATAGACTAAGATACAATTACAACTGAAATCACATAAATGTTTAAAAACTAAATAAAACGTCAAACAATTAACATAAATCAAACATAAAAACATGTACTTATGCACTACTAATTAGTGTGCATCAGAGTGTATATTCGATATGTATTAAGCGTGGTTTACAACGGGGAAATGGGGTGCTATTTATAGTAGCAATAAATGCCAGACAGGGACACGTGTCAAGTATTCATTGGCCGAGGGATCACCTCAACTGGTTGGCGCTGGCAATCGCATGTGGCCGCATTTAATGCGGCTGTTGGACGTGACGTCGTACTTGGTACGGTGATTCATACACATGTGGAGCGGATATTATGTCGGGAAAGGTGCCCTCGGCTGCAGGTGATTAGCCGAGGGCTCTGAGTACCGGGGACCTCCTTAGTGCCGAGGGCTCTAGTTGCCGAGGGCTACTGATTTTCACCGTTTTCTCCCAGTAACTTTGTTTTCCAGATTTGGCCATCCTGTGAGAATTGGAGCCTTCGGCCAGGGGAGCGAAGACACCCCTAGTGCGCCACGTGGGTTGCTTGGTACTTGGAGCGTCGTGATTTGGGTCTGATGTGCTTCATGGGCCTATTGGGCCTCCATTAGAATAGTAGGAGTCTATGGGTCGGGGGTTCCTGGGCCATATACTCCATCAGGAGTCCCTCACTCCTTTTGCTGAAAGGTACTTGAGGGAAAAGGAGTAATTGTGTTTGTCCTCTGTCGTTGTTCCGTTGTAGTTTGTAGAGTTGTGGGTATTTTTGCTTGTTCATTTATTCTGCCGAGGGCAGTCCCTCAGTTACCCACATGTTGGGACTTGAGGGGTCATGTTTGCTGTTTACGGGAGTTTTTAGCATTTTGCGGTTTTTGTGATTTTTCCCGAGGGGGGTCTCCAGTCCCCCACTCCTTGAGGCACTTGCAAAGTGGTGAAAAGGAGTAGAGTAATCATGTTGCTGTTTTGGGCCGAAGGCTGACGCTTTTCGTTTCATTTTGGGGGGATGCCTCGTTAAAAACCTCATTAGGAAAAACCCTGTGGGAAAAAATCCTAATGAGGGAAAAAGAGTGCACCGAATTCCGCCAACGATGAATCGAAAATGTGAGGCCCTGGTTTGAAATGGAGTACAATGCTGATGCCGAAGGCTATCCTTGTTCTGAGGGCGCGTGTGTTGATTAGCCGGAGGCTTGCTGTTGATATCCTTGGAGTGCCAAAGGGGAGTCCCTCAATCTGGGGATCGAGGGCGTGATGAATGTGAGTAGTAGTTGAAGTATTACCGGGGGGTCCCCTGTTTGTTGATCAGTTGGTGAGGTGGATATTCGAGGGCTCCCGTTACCTGTGTGCCGTAGGCTATCCGTCAATGAGGGGTACTTCCCGGGGGCTGCCCGGTCCTCAAAGTGCTGAGGGGGGAATCCCCGAGGGGTGTGCCTGTTACGAAACCGTGGGCTTCTGAAGGAGTGAGCCCGAAGGCATTTGTTATGTAGTGTGAGGGGCATAAACTGGGAGCATCTCGGGGTAAGTGTACCCGGGGGCTCCTCTTGATGAAGTGTAGTGAAGTAAAAAGCCCGGGGGCTAGTTTCCTGGTTGATGAAGGAGTGGTCTGCTAAATATAGCCGGGAGCTCTCAGAACATAGCCGTTGTAAATATAGCCGTTGGAATACCTAACGTCAAAAATATAGCCATTGGGGGGGCTTCCACGTGGTGCGTGCTCGTTGGCCGCCCGTGGGCGGGTGTCACCGATTGGGCAACTCGTCGGTTGGCAATGATGATTTTGTACCGGAGGCCCGGTTTTCAGGCCCAAGCCCGGATTAATGCGCCTATAAATACCCCAAGGTCAGGCCACTTTTCCCTGTGCGATATCATTGTAGTGAAGCTCTGCCGGATTTTTTCTAGAGAGAGAAACACTTGCCCTCGATCTAATGCCCGTTCCAAGGCCAGTTCCCACCTGCTCTTCTCCTCTCTTAGTTAGCTGTGCCTAGCGGTCTTAGGAGTTGTACTTAGGAATCGTAGCTTAGGGCACTTAGCATTCCTGAACCCCTGAGCTAGCACAGACGATGTCTTCACAAAGCAACTCTCAAGATATCTCGGGGGCGCCCTCAATGGAGGTGGAAACCGTCTCGGACGTGGAGTCCACAAGTGAACAGCCCTCAGTGGGACGAGATGTCGTCATAGCAATGGAGCTGCAGAGAGCCCTCGTCGCCGAGGTGGAAGCCGAGGGCTTCGAACAAGAATGCGAGGATGAAGAGGTGGCCCTCGCCTGGTAGGTAGTTGAGGAAGAGGCACAGAGAGAGGGCGCGAGGGTCACCGTCGCTGTTCTCCCCCCTCGCGGCGCTGGTGAGGCCAGCACCTCTCAGCCGTTGAACGCGGTCCCCCTCCGGGTGGCCCCCGGGAAAAAGAAGACGAAGGGTGCTGCTTCCAAGAAGAAAGGCAGCGTCGCAGACCAAGGGAAGCCCATCGATATGCCCGAGGGGTATTCCTACCTGAATACCGCCGTCCTAGAGATAAGGTCGAAGGCTGATGAGGCGGATTTCTACGTCACCCAGTTACATGTGGGGCCCTCGGCCGTAGTGGTGGCACCGGGTCCTGATGATGTCCTCTCCCGGGCTCCCGAGGGCTGCATCGCCGTGCACATCCTGTCCGTATCGATGGGGCTCCGGTTCCCCCTACACCCATTCCTTCGGGAATACCTTCGGTACGTGGGTTTGGTCCCCTGCCAATTGACGCCGAACAACCACTCATACATCGCGGGCTTCCTCCATCTCTGCAAGTCCCGGGGGGTAACGCCTAGCCTAGACCTGTTCTTTCAAAGTTTCAATTTGTGCCGGGGGGGGGGGGGGGGGGGGGCATGCGAATGCCGAGGGCTTCGCGAACTTGCAGCAGGTGGCCTTGTTCAAGCTGTTTACTGAGGCGCCCTCCTCAAACAAAGGGTGGAAAGACCGATGGTGCTACGTAAAGTTAGCCGAGAGCCCCTTCCCGAGGGAGCTGTGTGATCGGTTCAGAAGGCACGAGAAAGTGAGGAGCGCCGCCCTCGAGAAGGACGGGAGGATCCTGGCCAAGATCCCGGAGGGCCGAAATAAAAATATAGCCATCAAGGAGTGCACTCAAGAGGAGGACCTCTACACCCTCGGGTTCCGACAGTATCGCTTCCTGGGGGAAACAGATGAAAAGTACCCGGTGTTCGATGGAGCCTCCGGGGGTTTAGGAGGTAGCAGCCGAGGGCACCTTTATTCTCGTACTTAGCACATAGTATGATTTTTTTTTGTACTTTCATGCCATTTGTCAATGACCCGTCGGCCTGACCTCATATTGTGTTGCAGGTATCCCGGTCTCCAAGATGAACGTCAGGGGGCTTGCTGATCTGAAGAAGAAGTCCTCCAAGGTCCCGAAGGGGACGGATGCGGGCATGCAGAAGCCCGCCGGTGACTTCTTCAAGAAGTCCGAGGGGCCGTCGATGGTCCCAAGCGCTGACGCTGACGCCGCCGCCGCGAAGAGAAAGGCCGCGGGCAAGGCTCCCGAGGGCAAGAGGCCAAAAAAGGGGGATACCGGGAAGAAGGATCCTCCCTTGGTCGTCATAGATGAGTGCCCCGCCTCCGGGACGCATGTAACACTTGAGATTTAATTTAAACGGATTAATAGTACTAGTCATACCAATAAGGTGCATCGCCTACGGGGCCGGGGTGTTACAAGTGGTATCAGAGCAACCCTGCGACAGTGTGTTGATCCGTTGGATATCGGGCGGGCACTTAGCAGGGGAAAAGATTCTGGGATATGATTGAGATTGGTTTATGGGCGCAACGAGGACGTTGCGTTCCTAAGTGGGGGTGATTGTAACACTTGAGATTTAATTTAAACGGATTAATAGTACTACTCATACCAATAAGGTGCATCTCCTTTTAAGGGAGCTCATTAGCTAAGTACTCCAAAGTTAAGCGTGTTTGCACATGAGTAGTCTTGGGATGGGTGACCCCTTGGGGAGTTTCTCAGGGCGCGCACGAGTGAGGACAAAGTGCGCGGAAAAGGCTAGTGGCGGTTTGTGAGGACAGTACTAGAGGTCAGAAGTAACTGCCCCGGGACCTACGGGGCATGGGTGTTACAACGCATGTGGAGATGCCGGTGGCTGAAGTGCCGAGGGGTGTCCGGGAGCCACCCTCCGAGGTTCTGCAGGTTTCTCTTCCGAGGGGACAGCCGTCATGAACTGCACGGTGGACCCGAGGGTGCTTCTGAGGGGCATGAGCCCCGAGATTGACAGAACCGCCCTCGGGGCTGATGATGACCTTGCCCTCGAGGACAAGATCCTCCAGTCTTCCCTCACTGTAAGTTTCTTCTTGGATTACCGTTTTACTTTGCGCTAGGATATATTGTACAGCTTTCCTAACTTCTTTGTAACTTACAGGCTTGCATTGCCCTCGGCGAACAGGCCCGGAGGCTGGAGGAGTGGCGCCTGCACAAGGCCGAGCAGGACGCGAAGATGCAGGAGCTCGTCTGCCAGAACTCTGATGCCATCAGGCAGATGGCTGCACTGGAGGAGAGCCTTTGGCAGATGACGCTGCGGGCGAAGGCCGCAGACCGGGGCAAATCCGATGCTGAGAGGTCCGCAGCTGAAGCCCTCGAGAGAGCCGCCAAGGAGGCCGAGGCCGCCAAGGCGGATGCCGTCGCAAAGGCCCGAGAGGACGCCGTCTCCGGATTTTTGGCGGGGGGGGGGGGGGGGGTGGAAAGCCGAGGAGCACAAACAGTGGTTTTCCTCGGTCGTGGAGTCCTCCGTCGATGAATGGTGCGACGGCCCCGACATGGAGTGGGTTTCCCGAAAGGGCAAACAGTACTACGATGGGGGCGAGTTTTTTACTCAGGCCCTCATCTACCGGAGGATGGCCCGTCATTTGAAGATCGATCAAAAAGACTTCGACCCGGCGGCATACGACCTTCCTCCCCTGCAGCCAGATGTCCGTGTTCCTCTCCCCTTAGATGTCGAAAGGCCAGACCTAGAAGATACTGAGCTGATGAAGGAGGCCGAGGGGGACGATGCAGAGGCCGACATAGAGGTCACCTCAAAGCCTGCGGAAGAGGCTGCCTCCGGGGCTGATAATAGTTGATTTGTATTTAGCACATTTTGAACAATTCTGTTGTAACGAATATTTGTATGCTCCCGGCCTCGGCCATTTTGTAATGCACACTTTAACTTCTCCATCTTTTTGATGAATGAATACCTGCCTTCAGGCTTTTTGTATATAATTCGTTTCCTTTGATTGTTTTCCTTTGAATGTATGCCTTCGTCCTTTCTGAATGTATGCCTTCGTCTTTTCTGAATGTATGCCCTCATCTTTTCTGAATGTATACCTTCGTCTTTCTTTGAATGCGTGTTAGGACTTAGAATATATTCCTCTAAGTATAGTGTCTCTTGTAGCCCTCGGCTACTAGGACCCTTTAGTTATCTGAACGTTTCGCCGAGGGCCCAATGTTCAGGACTTAGAAATTTTTCTAAGTGTTGTTCATCTGTTGGCCCCCGGCTAATTCCTTCCCTCTGGTTCTGTGTAGCCTTCATGAGATAACCAGAGGCAAGGTGCTTAGGACTTAGAAAATTCTTCTAAGTGTTTGGATACCGTTCAGCCTTCAGTACGAGGGTACCCTTCGCTGCACGGGTATATAACCGAGGGCTCAGAATACTCAGGACTTAGAAAATATTTCCAAGTGCAGTTTTATCAAGCCTTTGACTGTGTGGCCCCTCTGGCTGCATGGAGATTTGACCGAGGGTCAAAAACAATTGGGACTTCGAAAATTTTCTAAGTGTAGTTTGTATGAGGGAGGAGCCTTCGGGTGAATGTGAGGACATTGTCTCAGATGTGCCTTCGGTTGGCTGGTGGCTCCACAGGGGCAAAGTATTTAGGACTTAGATTATTTTCTCTAAGTATTTCCTGCTGCTGGCATTCGGTAGGGGACCCTTCGGCTGTATACTTTGTGGGCCTAGAACCGTTTATTTTGTCTTGCAAGGTTGGCCTGCGGTAACAAAAGCCTTCGGCTGTTTATTATGTTCCCCAATGTTGATATAGGAGAGTTTGTAATCCAAGTCTAGCATAAAAAGGCAGACTCCCTCGGGAATTGTCTGGGTGTATCCCCTCAGCATGTAGTGAGGTGCCGGAGGTGATTCTTGCTTTGATTTGGCCAACATTTGATAGTTTTGTCATAGAGTAGCCTTCGGGAACGTTTTGAGTTGTTGTTGGGTGAGCCTGTCATTTTTTGTAGGGTTTGAGCCTTCAGTTTTGATATAGCCGGAGGCAATCATGGAGTGGACTTGGCCATTTGTTGATGATGTCTGTTGTGAATGGTATCATTGGTACTTATGAGCTTCCAGGTATGACATTCATGTAATTTCCATGCTTACGTTTATGTTTTTATTAGTTTAGATTGATTATTACCTTGGAAATTACACACTTTTGGTGTAATAGTTTTAGTTGTAAAAATGTTTGTAATTTGTTTAGATTAGGTTTATACTGAGCTCAAACAGGTCCAAGATCACTCTAGGGACCATTGGTGAACATCACAAATGGAAGGAGGGTGCAAAAAATCTCAAGATTCTGATTTTTGGTGTTGTACCCGGTCGGGTATGACCTATACCCGATCGGGTACCTTGTTGAAAAATCAAATCGGATCGGATCCGGGACAAGACAACGTGCAGGGGAGATTTTGGCACGATCAACTGTTCATACCCGATCGGGTGGCCGACATACCCGATCGGGTATAACCTAGTTTTTTATATTTCCGCGAAGCAACCAAGTACCCGATCGAGTGCCCTTACAGCCCGATCGGGTACACGACCCTGCAAGCCTAAAAAGCCTATAAATACCCCCCTTTCCTTCCCACAAAAATCACTAATTCATATATACTTCTAAGCTCAGTCTAGAATAGTTCTTTCTTTATATTTTCTTCATGTTTAGTCCCCAAATGAGGAGCTAAACTCTTCCATCTTGGTTTTGCTACTTTGAAGCTTAATGAATTTGTAAGTTGTGAGTTATTTTCTTTAATCTTCTTCCTTGAATATTAATTATTTCCTATTCATATTCCATATTAATATTTTCAGCATTACTTAAAGGATCAACTAGTTTTGTTTCATATATTAATTATTACTAGAATCAATCGATTAATACACTTGTTATTAACTCGGTTCTTTCAACGGTAGTAAAACTTGGATTATTAATGCATGCGTCTCATGGTTAATAATCTAAGGGGAATTAATTATATTGATTAAACCAATAAACCGCTTGTGTTGAGGTTATCAATCTCAATCGTTTTCATCTTAAGTTTATTGCTACTATCGGGCTAATATACGACGCGTGTTCTATATTAACTCGGTAGTAAGTTTTATTAATGAACGCGTCTCGTTATTAATAACTACCCTCGATGAACTGGATATACTCCTCGATTGAGTATTCGAGAGGAAGATAGTTAAAGATATAACCGGGATCGACGAACATTTCATTAAGTGGATAAAAGCAAAACCAAATCCTCATCTCTATTAATCAAAATCATATAGGTTGTTCATCTTAGTATTAATTAAATTCAATCAAATCAAACATACCCCCCCCCCCCTGTTACTATTTATATAAGAGAAAAGTATTCCTTTCCCTGTGGATACGAACCTTACTACACTATACTACGTATTAGTGTTGTATTGATTAATTATTTTGAGTGCACCTCACGACAAGTGCACGTCAAATTTGGCGCCGTTGCCGGGGAAAGGCAATTATTTTTTCTTTTACTGTATTTCAAAAAAAAATTAAATAAAAATATAAAGAGTTCTTATTTCTTCTATTTCTGAGCTTGGTGAAGTATATGGTTAAACATCGTTCCATAAACGAAATCACATATCAAACAAACCCGGAAATAGAGCAAACTTTCGAGCGGTTGAAAAATAAATTTTCTAGTACCGACTCGGAGGAATTATCTACCGGAGATACATCCAGCGCTAGTTCTCATTCTAGCGAAACCGAAGAGCCAATAACTATGGCTCTCGAAACAAGAACTTTGAGGGAGCTCACAGCTCCAAACTTAAATCAACAACCCTTATGTATCACCTTCCCAACTCTTGATGAGAGTGCTACATTTGAGTTGAAATCTGGACTCATACATCTACTCCCATCTTTCCATGACTTAAGAGGGGAGGACCCAAATAAACACCTCTCGAAGTTCCATGTTGTTTGCACAAGCATGTGCCCCAATGGAGTCATCGAGGAACAAATAAAATTGAGGGCCTTTCCATTCTCCCTAAAAGATACCGCCAAAGACTGGCTATTCTACCTTCCTTCGGGAAGTATAGGTACATGGGCGGCCATGAAGAAAGCTTTCCTTGAAAGGTACTATCCTGCTTCTGTCTCCTCATCTCTCAAAAAGCAAATCAGCAATGTGGAGCAAAAAGATGATGAATCGTTCTATGAATATTGGGAACGATTCAAGAAACTTTGTGCGAGCTGTCCATACCATGGCTACTCGGAGCAAGACCTCATCCTATACTTTTATGATGGTCTTTGCAATGATGATAGGTGAATGATCAACGCCGCATGTGGAGGGGGGATCGTCAACAAGACTCCTTCTCAAGCTATAAATCTTATCTCGGAATTGGCCGAGAATTGTAGACATCACAACGGGCGATCATCAACAAAAAGAGTCATGGCGGCGGAATCATCATCATCATTGGAGAGTCAAGTTGCCGGCTTGACTTCTTTGGTTAAGGATTTTATTTTGAATTCCAAGACCCAAGAAGTCAAGGTCTGCGGCATTTGTACACAACAGGGGCACCCCACCGACTCATGCCCAACTCTCCAAGAAGACAACACCGAGCAGGTCAACGCTTTGGGATTTCCCAACCAAAAGAGGTACGATTCTTATGACAATACTTATAATCCCGAGTGGAGAGATCACCCCAATTTGAGATATGGGAATCCGCAAGGAAACCCACAACAAAATAACCCTCCACAAAATCAATTTCCTCAAAAACAACCATACTCTAAACCCCAAAGCCAAGGCTCAAATATGTCCACCGAGGACATGATCCGAGCACTCACCACTAATGTCTCAACCATGCAACAAAACATGGTTCAATTTCAACATGAGACAAAATCCAGCATACAAAACCTTGAGAACCAAATGAGCCAAATCTCAAGTGCGGTGAGTAGGCTCGAAGCTAAGGATTCGGGAAAGCTTCCATCTCAAACAAAGCCGAATCCTAGGCAACAAGCTCATGCGGTCATATTGAGGAGTGGCAAGGAGTTGGTTATTGCCAAAGAAAAAATCAAGAGCCACATTGGCGAAGAAGAGGAAGAAGAGGAGTTTGTAGAAAAAGCTCAACCGGAGGAGGATAAAACTCAAACCTCAAATCCAACGCCGGTCATCCCAGAAATTGAAGCACCTTTTCCCGAGGCTCTGAGGGAAACAAGAAGGGTGGAGAAGGATAAAGACATCTATGAGACATTCTCCAAATGTGAGGTAAATATTCCTCTCCTTAACTTGATAAAGGGTGTTCCTAGATTTGCAAATTTTTTTAAAGAGCTATGTACAATAAAAAGGAAACATAGACTCAATGGAAAACAAAAAGTCCAAGTTAGTGAACGTGTTTCAGCGGTCTTTCAAAAGAAACTCCCCAAAAAATACAATGACCCGGGCATGTTCATTATACCTTGTAAGTTGGGAGGTACTACGTTTTCAAAGGCCATGCTAGATTTAGGAGCGTCAATTAATGTCATTCCTTACTCCTTATTCAAATCACTTGAGCTTGGCCCTCTAAATGAAACTGGAGTAGTCATTCAACTTGCGGATAGATCAAATGCTTATCCTAAAGGTACTGTCGAAGACATACTAGTTATGGTTGATAATTTGATCTTTCCCGCTGACTTTTATGTTTTGGAAATGGAGAATGATAAAAATGCGGTTCCTATCCTTTTAGGAAGGCCATTTTTAAAAACCGCTAGAGCAAAAATTGATGTTTTTAGCGGATCTTTAACAATGGAATTTGATGGAGATAAGGTTGAATTCAACATTTATGACTCCATGAAATACCCAAATGAAGATCATTCTTTATTCGCCGTTGATATTATTGATCCTCTTGTACAAAACACTTTTGAAATAAATGGAGAGGATGAATTGTTGAGCGTGATTGAGAATGATTTCGGGGACAATTCTCTAGAACTTGCCTTGACTCCCAACATACAAGCCATGATGGTGGAGTTGGATAACCATTTCCAACTTCCACTTATGCCACTGGGGTCAAGAGCATTTCCACTAACCATCCCTGAAGAAAAGCCTTTGCCTTCTATTTTGCAGGCCCCCGAAGTTGAGATGAAGCCACTCCCAAAACATTTGAAATATGTGTTTTTGGGAGAAAAAGAGACCTTGCCGGTTATAATCTCCAACAAATTGACCCAAGAGCAAGAAGGAAAGCTGGTTGCGGTGCTCAAAAAGCATAAACTTGCAATTGGATGGACTATAGCCGACATCAAGGGCATTAGTCCATCCACTTGCATGCACCGTATCTTGATGGAGGACGAAGCAAAGCCGGTGAGGCAGCCCCAAAGAAGATTGAACCCACCTATGATGGAGGTGGTAAAAAAGGAGGTCATCAAGCTACTACAAATGGGGATCATCTTCCCCATTTCCGATTCAAAATGGGTTAGCCCAACCCAAGTTGTTCCTAAGAAGACCGGAGTCACGGTGGTGGAGAACAAGCATGGAGAACTTATGCCCACCCGAATTCAAAATGGGTGGAGGGTGTGCATAGATTACCATAGACTCAATGCGGTAACTAGAAAGGATTTCTTTCCTTTACCCTTCATTGATCAAATGCTTGAGAGACTTGCCAGGCATGAGTTCTATTGTTTCCTTGATGGCTACTCCGGGTACTTTCAAGTACCCATAGCCCCCGAAGATCAGGAGAAGACCACTTTCATTTGTCCATTTGGCACCTTTGCATATCGACGCATGCCATTCGGACTATGCAATGCCTCGGCCACATTCCAAAGATGCATGATGAGCATATTCTCTGAATATGTTGAGCTATTTATGGAAGTTTTTATGGATGATTTTACAATCCATGGAGACTCATTTGATTCATGCCTATACCATCTATCTCTTGTATTAAAAAGATGCTTAGAATCAAACCTTGTTTTGAACTCGGAAAAATGCCACTTCATGGTGGAAGAAGGAATTGTTCTAGGCCATGTCATCTCATCAAAGGGTATAGAGGTAGACAAGGCCAAAGTTGAAGTCATCCAATCACTCCCTTATCCTACCACCGTTAGGGAGATACGATCATTCCTTGGACATGCAGGTTTCTATCGAAGATTTATTAAGGATTTCTCAAAGATCGCATCTCCTTTGTGCACACTTTTGCAAAAGGAGGTGGAATTCATCTTTTCCGAGGAATGCAAAAAGGCCTTCCAAACGTTGAAGGAAAAACTAGTAACCGCGCCTATCATTCAAGCACCCGATTGGTCTCTTCCTTTTGAGATCATGTGTGACGCCAGCGACTATGCGGTAGGGGCCATCTTGGGCCAAAAGGTTGGAAGGGCCTCTCATGTTATCTACTATGCATCCACCACCCTAAATGATGCCCAGCGCAACTACGCCACCACCGAAAAAGAAATGCTGGCTGTCGTCTATGCACTTGAAAAATTCATGTCATACTTACTTGGAACCAAGGTGATAATTTACACCGATCATGCAGCTCTTAGGTTCTTAATGACAAAAAAGGAAGCCAAACCAAGGTTGATACGGTGGATACTTCTTTTGAGCGAGTTCGATGTGGAGATCAAAGACAAGAAGGGCATGGAGAACTTAGTGGCCGACCACTTGAGCCGTTTAGTTCTTGATGAGGGGAACGATCACATCAAAGATTATATCCGAGGGGAATTTCCCGATGAGACCCTTTTCTCTCTAAAGGAAATTCACCCTTGGTATGCACATATTGTTAATTTCCTTGTTCTAAACAGGTTCCCACCAAGCTTCTCTAAAGCTCAAAAAGAGAAACTTCAACACGATGCAAAACAATACGTGTGGGATGAACCATACTTATGGAAACACTGCAAGGACCAAGTGATTCGAAGATGCATTCCTGAAACAGAGATAGCATCCATCCTCTCATTTTGTCACTCACATGCATGCGGTGGTCATTTTGGAGGAAAAAGAACATCAATGAAGGTGCTAGAATGCGGTTTTTGGTGGCCGAGCTTATTTCGAGATGCCCATGCCTTTTGTCGATCTTGTGACAATTGCCAACGCATGGGCAACATCTCTCGAAAACATGAAATGCCACAAGTTCCTATGCTCTACGTTGAAATCTTTGATGTGAGGGGAATAGATTTCATGGGACCTTTTCCTAATTCCCATGGAAATTTATATATTCTCTTGGCGGTGGACTACGTGTCAAAATGGGTGGAAGCAAAAACCACCAAGACCGATGATGCCAAAGTAGTGACGGACTTCCTCAAAACCCGTATTTTTTCAAGGTTTGGAATTCCACGAGTTTTAATAAGCGACAGGGGTACTCACTTCTACAACAAAACTGTGAGTGCCTTGTTGAAGAAGTATGGCGTCACTCATAAACTCTCCACCGCCTACCACCCACAAACAAACGGGCAAGCCGAAGTCTCAAACAGGGAGCTGAAGTCTATACTCCAAAAGACAGTGAATCCTAACCGAAAAGATTGGAGTCTTCGCATGGATGATGCCTTATGGGCATATAGAACCGCTTTCAAGACCCCTATTGGGATGTCACCCTATAGATTTGTATTCGGGAAAGCGTGTCATCTCCCAGTCGAACTCGAACATAAGTCTTATTGGGCGGTGAGAACATTCAATCTTGACATGGAGCAAGCGGGGAGACAAAGGAAGCTACAACTCCAAGAGCTAGAGGAGCTTCGACTGGAGTCCTATGAGAACGCGGCCATCTACAAAGAAAAGACGAAGGTATGGCATGACAAAATGATAACAAGAAAGGATTTCAAAATTGGAGACAAAGTCCTTCTTTTTAGATTACGCCTTCGTCTTTTCCCCGGTAAGTTAAGATCAAGGTGGGAAGGACCATTCGAGGTGGTCAAAGTCTACTCACATGGAGCGATTGAGATCAAAAGCCTTGACACCGATAAAATCTTCAAGGTTAACGGGCATCAACTCAAACCGTTCCTTGAAGGTTTCCAAAAAGAAAGCGCTGAATGCATGGATCTCTTCGATCCAATCTGATAAGGATGAACACTACCATGGCGTCGTGCCGCGACGTTAAATAAGGCGCTTCTTGGGAGGCAACCCAAGCCAAGGTACGCATTTTTTTTATCTTTTCTTTTCAATTTTTTGATTTGGAATGTCAACTTTGAGAAAATGGGGAGATTCTCAAAAGAAAATAAGGGAAAAATCATGTTTTTGAAAGGCTGGGAAAATCTCCGATCGGTCATCATCACTTATCCGGCCGGATCCATACCAAAAAAGAGGATAAAATTGGAAAAAATCACACCCCAGGGTAGTGTACCCGATCGGGCCCCATTACTGCACCCGATCGGGTATAGATGAAAAAAAAAGGAAACCGAAGGAAAAACCCAAGACCCGATCGAGTCAAGGCTGAAAACAAGGTCAGCACCCGATCGGGTAGATCCATGACCCGATCGGGTATAAACAAAAAGAATTGGGAATTTTCTTCGTCACGTTTTACCTGATCGGGTTGGGGCTGAAAACAAGAGGGTACCCGATCGGGTATGTCGGGTCACCCGATCAGGCATAAATGAAAAAATTGTGAATTTTTCTTCGTCAGGTTTTACCCGATCGAGTACCCCTAAAACTCGATCGGGTACGAACCCCTGGAGCAAAAAAAAATTTAACGAAGTACCCAATCGGGTACTCCCATATACCCGGTCGGGTAAAATAATGTTTTTGGTTGGAATTTATACGGCGCAGAATGCCCGATCGAGTATAACCCAAACTCGATCGGGTCTGATCCTAAAACATGAGAAAACAGGAGGGTACCCGATCGGGTATGTCGGGCCACCCGATCGGGTACACCAACTTTTAACCCAAATCAGATCCAAAAATCGGCCACTTCATCTTCTCCAACCCCAAACATTCGAACCTCTCTTCCCAAATCCACCATTTTCGAACCTTCTCCCTTCCATGTCTCCATCAATACTCAACAAAAACCCATCAAACCACCACCAAAACACTCCCCTCACTCTCCTCTACAACCCACTACCCATAAAATCCACCCTCTCCCCATATTTCCGAAACGCCCAAACCCTACCCCAAACCCCAAGTCCGAATCAAGCTCCACATTTGGTCATCAATGGCTCCAAAAAGAAACCAACCGGAGAGCTCCAACACACGGGGACCAATTCATGGCTTTGAGGATGTCCGCTTTGGGCCGGGAAATCATCGGGCACGATTTTTGGCCATCATTAAAAGGCAAGTAGTTCCTTCTCGATTTCTTTGTCATGATGCCTTTGAGAAACTAGGCTTAGAGGATGGCATGAGGGAATTATTTCATGTATTGCAAATGAATTTGATTTTCAATATGCGATACAATTGTGTTGACAAAATCATATATGAGGTCATGAGCTCCATGAAATTTGTTCTACAAGAGGACCCGACGGATTTCAATTCCGATGAACTCACGTTTCGTGTGCGCAACACCGAATACTCAATAACGAGACGTGAGTTTGCCGCACACTTTGGAATTCCCGTGGCCCATGAGAGGGGGGATACCGGAAATCACGCTTGATGCTCATACTCTATGGTCAAAAATGACCGAAGAAGTGAAAGTTAACGCGTCTAAACTCTCAATTAGTCACGTTCAACATCCCCTTCTCCGGATTTTCTTAAAGTTCTTGTGTAATTCTTTGCTCGGCCGCCCCAACAATCACCATACTCGGATGGGGGACGTGGCCGTACTCACTCTAGCCCTTTTTCAGAGACCTACGGCATATAACCTTTGTAATCTCATGTGGGATCATTTAGAGGAAGCTTGTAAGAAAACATGGAACATTGTGGTTGGGGGGTAATCATGCACTTGGTGTCCAAATTTGGCTATACGGACAATGCTCCAATTCACGCCGATACATTGATGCACATTGGTTGGTTATCCAATGCGGGATTAATCTCTTTGGGAAACAAGGACCACAATGGCACCCAACATTACAAATGGCACATGAAGTACCCCGAACCCATCAAATACTTTCCCCTCCCTTGCGACGAACTACCTAAACATAGGTATAAACTAGCAAGCTTCGAAATCACCCACTATTTGCTTCCTAATGCCATTCCACCACACCTTCAAGCCCAACCGAACCAACCCGACCAAGCCGGACACCAAGAGGAACATGAACATGAACATGCCCAACACCACATCCCCGACTCCCCTCAAAACCCACCCCCGCAAGACTTTTTCCAACAACTCTTGGAGGGCCAACAAGCACTACTTGCCAGGTTCAACACCATGAACCTCAACTACACGAACATGGGTGAACAACTTGAACGAGTCCGAGAGGAGCAACGGGCGGGTTTCCAAAGAATTGAGGAGCTACGACAAGCCGACCTCCACCGCTATGAAGAGGATTATCGTAGGGCTTATGGTCCTATGTACTCATACATAGCTCATCACGGAGATTTCGCATCTATGACTTCACTGTCACCGGCACCTTCTTGGTATAATCCCTCCGATTGGGGAAATTTTGGTGGCTCTAGTTCCGGCGGTGGAGGATACAACGGTGGGGATACTACTATGGGAGACGGTGATGATGTCCATGGGAGCGGCTTTGGAGGCGGCTATTATGGCAGAGAAGGCGGGCACTAGGGATAGTGCCATGTTTCAAGTGTGGGGGAGGGAAATTCATCTCTTGGTATGTTTACTCCCTTTGTTTTTTGCTTTTTTCACCTTACACTAAGCATTATTTTCTTGTAATAGATGTACACAAAAAAAAAAACCAAAACAAAACAAAAAAAAAGAAATGAAATGCTAGTTAGGTTGAAAACCCAAAAAAAAAACAAAAAAAAGACAAAAGGGCAATCTAAGCAAGAAGGGCTTACAAAAATAATGAGTGAGTGGTGAGAAAAGGAAAAGAAAAGAGATGCTAGGATGAAAACCTGAAAAGGCTCCTAGGCAAAACGAGAGATATGAGAGAAATTTGTTTTTGCAGGACATCATCTATTGAAGATAAGAAGAAGAAGAAAAGGAGAAGAGGCAAAGAAGAAGTAAGGAGCATAGAAGACCCTTAAACCCAAGGAAATGTTGTTCTGTGAACTCATTTACAATACTTGGTGGTCTTAGTTTCTTATTTTTTTACTATCATTGAACTTATGATCTTTTGATGAACATTGTATAAACATTTGGTTTTACTCAAGGTCGAGTAAAGAAACTAAGTGTGGGGGAGTTGACATTCATGTAATTTCCATGCTTACGTTTATGTTTTTATTAGTTTAGATTGATTATTACCTTGGAAATTACACACTTTTGGTGTAATAGTTTTAGTTGTAAAAATGTTTGTAATTTGTTTAGATTAGGTTTATACTGAGCTCAAACAGGTCCAAGATCACTCTAGGGACCATTGGTGAACATCACAAATGGAAGGAGGGTGCAAAAAATCTCAAGATTCTGATTTTTGGTGTTGTACCCGGTCGGGTATGACCTATACCCGATCGGGTACCTTGTTGAAAAATCAAATCGGATCGGATCCGGGACAAGGCAACGTGCAGGGGAGATTTTGGCAGGATCAATTGTTCATACCCGATCGGGTGGCCGACATACCCGATCGGGTATAACCTAGTTTTTTATATTTCCGCGAAGCCTAAAAAGCCTATAAATATCCCCCTTTCCTTCCCACAAAAATCACCAATTCATATATACTTCTAAGCTCAGTCTAGAATAGTTCTTTCTTTATATTTTCTTCATGTTTAGTCCCCAAATGAGGAGCTAAACTCTTCCATCTTGGTTTTGCTACTTTGAAGCTTAATGAATTTGTAAGTTGTGAGTTATTTTCTTTAATCTTCTTCCTTGAATATTAATTATTTCCTATTCATATTCCATATTAATATTTTGAGCATTACTTAAAGGATCAACTAGTTTTGTTTCATATATTAATTATTACTAGAATCAATCGATTAATACGCTTGTTATTAACTCGGTTCTTTCAACGGTAGTAAAACTTGGATTATTAATGCATGCGTCTCATGGTTAATAATCTAAGGGGAATTAATTATATTGATTAAACCAATAAACCGCTTGTGTTGAGGTTATCAATCTCAATCGTTTTCATCTTAAGTTTATTGCTACTATCGGGCTAATATACGACGCATGTTCTATATTAACTCGGTAGTAAGTTTTATTAATGAACGCGTCTCGTTATTAATAACTACCCTCGATGAACCGGATATACTCCTCGATTGAGTATTCGAGAGGAAGATAGTTAAAGATATAACCGGGATCGACGAACATTTCATTAAGTGGATAAAAGCAAAACCAAGTCCTCATCTCTATTAATCAAACTCATATAGGTTGTTCATCTTAGTATTAATTAAATTCAATCAAATCAAACTTAACCCCCCCCCCCTTGTTACTATTAATATAAGAGAAAAGTATTCCTTTCCCTGTGGATACGAACCTTACTACACTATACTACGTATTAGTGTTGTATTGATTAATTATTTTGAGTGCACCTCACGACAAGTGCACGTCAAGGTACCGAAGGCGTTCCCATGGGGAGCCCTCGGTATGTCCTCGTGAATTTGTTGGAGTGGTGTACTCATTGATTTCTCGCTGAGTCTACTCCCCTTCACCACCCTATTTTTTTTTGTAGTGAAGGGAAGACTTCAAGAAACTTGGTTTCTTGGTAAGGCTTGGCCTATCGGGAGGTAACAGAATACACCATTAGCTCCCCCCTCGGGTTAACCTTCCGAGTTCCGAGAGGATCGAGGGTCGTTTCCTGGGTACAAGATATGGTGGTCTGTAGCCTACCTCCCCTTGAGGGATGGCACGGAAAGCGCCTCAGTTTTGAAAGTCGTCCCCTCGGCGCCAGACATAGTCTGTGGCCTGCCACACCCTTGGGGTAGTGGTGCGGGGAGCGTTTCGATTTGGAAGTCGAATCCTGGGCATTTTAGATGCCTGCCAATCCCTTGGGGAAATGGCGCGGAAAGCGTTCCGTTTTTTAAAGTCGAATCCTGGGCATATTACGTGCATGTCATACCCTTGGGGTAGTGACGCGGAAATCGTTTCAGGGAAGGGTTTTCATTTGCACACTGGTTTCAAATGGTCGGGGGCACTACGTGCTGCCGGCACCGAGAGGTGGCGCCTTCGGTATAAGCGTCCTCGAGGGGTACGGCTTTAGAAACAACACTTGGTGTTTGTTCCGATGTACGGCCCCTGACACTTGGTACCGAGGGGTCTTCTGTGGAAACACTTGGTGTTTTTCCTTTATTTGTCGCAGGTGATTGTGTTGTCTACCCTCGGTACTTGGTACCGAGGGGTCTTCTGTGGAAACACTTGGTGTTTTCTTCTGTTTGTTGAAAGTCGACAGTGGTGTATCCCCCCCGGTACTTGGTACCGAGGGGTCTCCTTTGAAGAAAGTTGGCACTCTCTTCCTCGTTGCAGGTGATAGTATTGTCTACCCTCGGCACTTGGTGCCGAGGGTTCTTGCTCGTGATATGGCTTTGGGCCAGGGGGTGATATGAGGGCTTGGCCACTCGTAAGAATCCTGTTCCGTGTTCTTGTTGTCTTCAAAATGCCTTCATTCTTCAAAATTTTTAGGCCTTGGGCCGTAAAATAATACATTCACTAGTTATGAGGGCTTGGCCGCTCTCATGTTATTGATAAAATTTAACTAAGTGATGTACATTCCAGTGTCTAGGGACTGCAGTCCCATTGGGGCGTTTCAGTTTGTAAGTTCCTGGTTTGATGATGGCTGCCACGATGTAGGGGCCCTCGAACTTTGGTGCCATCTTCCCACCCTCGGTCGGTTGGCTGGCTTCCCTTCTTCGGAGGACATAATCCCCCACATGGAATTCCCGGGAGCGGACCTTGGCGTCAATGTAACTCTTCACTTGCCTTCGGTAGTTTTCTGCGCGTATGAAGGCTTGCTCTCGGCGTTCTGAAATAAGGTGGAGGTCGAGGGCCATATTGGCGTCGTTGGCCTCTGGATCTTACTGTGTGACCCTTCGGGTTGGAAGAGTTACCTCAGTGGGGGCCTTAGCTTCAAATCCGTAGCAAAGGGAGAAGGGTGTCTCGCCAGTTGCCCGCCGAGGGGTGGTACGGTAGGCCCATAGGATGTTGTGGAGCTCTTCTACCCA
This sequence comes from Cuscuta europaea, assembly GCA_945859875.1. Taxonomy (NCBI): domain Eukaryota; kingdom Viridiplantae; phylum Streptophyta; class Magnoliopsida; order Solanales; family Convolvulaceae; genus Cuscuta; species Cuscuta europaea. Next base: position 3,548,163 of record CAMAPE010000054.1, on the reverse strand, counting down.
GCCACCCCTTTCGGCCTCCAGTTTTTTCTTTAGGCCCTCGAGCAAGGTCCTGTTGGCGTTCTCCACCTGACCGTTGCCCTGAGGGTAGGCAACGGATGAGAAGGTGTGTTTGATGCCCCATGCCTCCAGGAGGGCACAGAAGGGGGCTGCCTCGAACTGAGTCCCGTTGTCGGAGATGATTTGCTGGGGGACGTCAAACCTTGTGAGGATGTTTTTGAGAACAAAATGACAGCACCTGGCCTCAGTAATGCTGGCGAGGGGCTCAGCTTCCACACATTTGGTGAAGTAATCGATGGTGACGATGATGTACCTGTTGTTGGAGGTACCCCTCGGCAGAGGGCCCACAAGGTCTATGCCCCATCGAGCGAAGGGTATGGATGTGCTGATGGGGGCATAGTTGACCGCTAGCCTGCCGGGGGCTTTCTGGAAGTGTTGGCATTCGGAGCACCTTCGGGCAAGATCTGCACAATCCCGGGCTATTGTGGGCCAGAAGTAGCCCTGGATTATTAGCCTTCGGGACATGGAGAAGGGGCCCTCGTGAGCTGAACAAGTGCCACTGTGCACTTCCTCCATCGCCACTTCGGCTTCATCTTGATGAAGGCACCGAAGTAATGTCCCGTTGTAGGACCTTTTGTAAAGCCTCCCGTCTTCGATAGCGTAGCTGGGAGCCCTCAGCTTTGCTAGCTTAGCGCGGGCCTCGTCCCCGGGCAGTTGTCATGTGGTGATGAAGGCGACAATGTCTGAGATCCAGTCACCCTGCCATTGTTGTATGTTCATGACGGGGCTAGCATGTATGCTAGAGAGGCTCAGCTCTTCTACTTTGGCAATCTTTGAGATGTGCTCAGGGGATTCGGCCGAGAGCTTGGATAAAATGTCGGCCTCAGAGTTTTGAGCCCTCGGTATTTGAGTAAGAGAGTGTGCCTCAAATACCTTAAACAACTCCTTGGCCGCCTCCTTATATTGCTTCATTCTCCCTTCCTTGGCTTCGTAATCCCCGGAAATTTGGCCGACAACCAATTTGGAATCGCATTTGACGTGGATCTGTCGGGCCTTCATGTTGGCTGCCAGCCGAAGGCCACAGAGGAGGGCCTCGTATTCGGCTTCATTGTTAGAGACCTTGAAGGAGAAGCGGACTGCGTAATAGGCCCGAAGCCTTCGGGTGAGATGAGAACCACCCCTCCTCCACATGCTTTGACGGCGGAGGAGCCGTCGGTGTAGAGGGTCCACCAATCATCCGAAGGAGCCGAGGGCTCCTCGTCCGTGGCTGATCTTGCCGTACATTCCGTCACGAAGTCCGCTAGGGCTTGGCCCTTGATGGCGAGCCTAAGATGGATGTCAATGTTGTATTGGCTCAAGAAGACAGCCCATTTCACCATTCGGGAGGAGCTAGTGGGGCTCCTCATCAAGGCGCCGAGGGGTTGGTGAGTGAGGACCTGGACCGGGTGAGCTTGGAAGTAATGGCCCAACTTCTTGACGGTCCACACGATAGCCAACACCATTTTTCCACGGGGGAGTACCGGAGTTCTGCTTCCCTGAGGGTCTTGCTAACATAGAAGATGGCATGTTGGATGCCATCCTCCTCCCGGATGAGTACTGAGCTGATGGCTGCCGGGCTAACGCCCAGGTAAAGGTATAGGATCTCCCCCACCGTGGGTTTAGAGAGCACAGGGGGCGAAGATAAGTACCGTTTTAGTTCCTCGAAGGCCTCCTGACACTCTGAAGTCCACTGGAAACCGTCGGTTTTTCTCATGATCTAGAAGAAGGGTAAGGACTTCTCTGCCGATTTTGATAAGAAGTGATTGAGGGCTGCCAGGCGGCTCGTCAATCGTTGGACCTCCTTTACGTTACGTGGGGGCTCCATGTTGATGATGGCCTGGATCTTCTCGGGGTTGGCCTCGATACCCCTTCGGCTCACCATGTAGCCCAAGAATTTTCCCCCTTGGACGCCGAAGGTACACTTCTTCGGGTTTAGCCGAAGGTTGAATTTCTGCATGATGGCGAAGATCTCCCTCAGGTCGTCAGCATGGCTTGCTGATTGCTGGCTTTTTACGATCATGTCGTCAACATATGCCTCCATGGTGCGCCCTAGGACAACTTGAAATACCCTGGCCACCATCCGAGTGTAGGTGGCGCCTGAGTTCTTTAGGCCGAAGGCCATGACAAGGTAGCAGAAAATGCCCTCGGGAGTCATGAAGGCTGTTTTTTCTGCGTCTTCCTCATGCATAAATATTTGATGATATCCGCGGAATGCGTCGAGGAAAGACATGATCTCACATCCCGCGGTTTCATCCACAAGTTGATCAATATTTGGCAAAGGAAAGGGGTCCATGGGACACACTTTGTTGAGATCCGTGTAGTCCACGCACATGCAGAATGAGGGCGGTTTTTGTGCAAGGACCACGTTTGCCAACCATGAGGGGTACTTTACCTCCTTGATGTGCTTGATAGACAGGAGCATGGCGACCTCCTTCTTCACAAATCCCCTCCTCTCGGCCGAGAGGGGTCTCCTCAGCTGCTGTACTGGTTTGGCCGAAGGGTCCACCGAGAGGCGGTGGGTGATGACCCTTCGGGTGATCCCCGGCATGTCCTCCGGCCCCCATGCAAAAACGATGGAGTAGGCGCGGAGGGCGCTGATGATGCCGGTCTTCAAGTCTTCGGGGAGCTTGGCTCCAATCTTCACGACTCTCTCCGGCTTGGCCGGATCGAGCGCGAAGTCTTCTACCTCCTCGGCTGGTTCAGCCCTCGGTCTCCTTTCTTCCGCTTCCACAGTTCCGGTGATGGTGTCAACGCGGAACTCCGTCTTGCTAACCTTCTTTGTCACTTGAAGGTAGCAAGCGCAGACAAGCTTTTGGTTCCCCCTTGAGTAACCGATGCCCCCCTCGGCTGGGAACTTGAGGCAGAGGTGTCTCATGGAGATGACGGCTTCGAGATCCTTGAGGGCCGGCCGGCCGAGGATGATGTTGTGGGTGCAGTCGATGTTGACGACGACGAACTCCACCTCGAGCTTGGCTCTATGGAGCCCGTCGCCGAAGAGTACTGGGAGGGTTATAACCCCCTCGGAATCAATGGTGTCGCCGGTGAAGCCGACAAGAGGGGTCTTGATGGGCCGAAGGGACCCCCTCTCCAGATGCAGCTCTCTGAAGGTACTGAGGTACATTACATTGACGGAGCTGCCCGTGTCAACGTAAGTTCGGTGAATAATAGTGTCATTTATTTTTGTGCGGATGACGAGGGCATCCCTGTGTGGGGAGGACACTAGGGGGAGATCAGCGTTAGTGAAGGTAATGGGTTCCTCCCTCAGCTGCTTTACTGGGGGCATATGAGTGACTTCCCCCACGTAAAGTGATTGAGCCCACTTCTTTCGTTGACTCGTAGAATCACCCCCGGTATTGCCCCCCGTGATCATGAGGATGTGGCGTTTCTTTTCTTGGTACCGGGGGTACTCCTCCTCCTCTTCTTCCAGATTTCCAATCTCCCTCTTCTTGCCGAGGGGGGTGGTGTTGGGGTTGAACCATGCATTTGTTCTCGCAGTTTGCCCTCGGGTTGGCCCTTGGTGAGGGGGCCCCTGTTGCTGAGGGCCCTGGATAAATTGGGACAGATGGCCCGCTTGTATCAACCTTTCGATGGCCGTCTTCAGCTGATGGCAGTCATCGGTCCTGTGCCCTTGGTGCCGGTGGAAGCGACAATAGGGGTAGTTTGGATTGATGACGAATATTTCCGGAGGTGCGCGTGAATCTCGCTCCACTAGGCCCCTCTCCTCAGCAAAATCAAGAATGACGCTGACGGGGTGCGTCAAAAGTGTCCGAGGGTGCTCCAGGAGAACAGGCTGTGCCCAAGCTCTCGGGGTCCCCTTGTAGCCTCCCCCGGGTCTGGCTTGGCCATGCCAGGGGCGATCACCGGAGGGGGCAGAATCCTTGGGATGATTGCGGGGAGCCCCCGGTTACCTTTGTCGTCTGGCCGAGGGCGTTGCTGATCCGGGACGTGATGGCATTTCTCTACCTCCTCGGCTTCGGCATACCGGTCCCCCCGCTGTAGGGCCCTTATATAATCGCAGAGGGGGGGTTCGATGATGAGGCTCCTTGAGAAGTTCCCGGGGCGGAGTACTGTTTGGAGAAGGGCCAGGAGGGTCCCGTCGTCGGCGCCATCAACTTTATCAGCCTCCGTTCTCCAGCGCTCCAAGAAGTCCCGAAGGGTCTCCTCCTTCTTTTGCCTCACTGTCAGTAGGTGGGAGAAGTGCTTCCTTGTGCGGCGTCTTCCCGCAAATTGCGTCAAAAATCGCTGGGCGAGTTCTTGCCATGAGTCAATGCAGCCCTCGGGCAATCGATTGAACCATTCGTACGCCGACCCCTCCAAGGTGGAAAGGAACCAGCGACATAAATACTCATCCGATGCCCCCACCATCATCATGTTGTTTTGGTATCTGCTGTAGTGCTCCTGGGGGTCAGTTTTTCCATCGTAGGGCTTGATGAGCTGCCCTCGGTATTTCTCCGAGATCCGAGCCGCCAATACCCTTAGGGTGAAAGGCGTCCGGGTCCGGAGCTGTATGGTGGGTTCCCCGGAGCCCTCTGTTATCTTCCTCTGCATTTCCTCCACCTTGGCCAACATGGCCTCATACTTGAGGTCCGTATGAGGGGCAGAAGTGGTGGCGTGTGCTTTGGTGGCCCCCATCTCGTCAAGCCGGCGCTGGAGGGCCGCAATGATTTCGTCCCGGGGGTCCTTCGAGAGGGCCTCCGCCCCCTGCGAATGGACACGGGCCGAGTGGGCCTGGTTGATTTGGTGACGGGCATCGATGGCATGGAGAGGTGCCTTGCCTTTGTCCTGAGGGGGACGTCTTTCATTGGCCCTGGAGACGGACCCGCCACTTTCCTGAGGCCTCTGGAACGCCTTCCCCTCGAGGTGGTCTTGGACCCCTCGGCGGTCTTGCACCCCTCCGAGTCTCTCGAGGGCGGAGGTCCGGAGTTGTTCTTTGTTCACGTTGTGGCGGTCCCGGGATTGGACTTCCTAGGAGGCCGTATCTTGGGCCACGACCCCCTCGACGTTCCCAATCCGGAGGACTGGGTTCCCGAGGGGGTGTGGATGAGGAGGTGGCATGATATTTCCCCCAACCTGAGGTTGAAGGGGAACCAAAGTGCCGAAGGCACCCGGGTTATGGGTGAGCGTCTGGACGAAGGCGGAAAACGCCGATTGTACGTCGATTGTGATGACCGGAGGGCTAATTTGATTCTCGCTTCGGTCCTTCTTCTTGGCCTCGATGCCGAGGCGGGCATCGGGGCCATTCTGTTGAATCTACTGGCGTAGGTCGACAGCCGTCTGGTCCAACCCTGCGATGACGCCGCCCCCGGGAGCCCTGTTAGAGGCTTCGGGGACGTCACCTTCGTCGAGGGCCAGGTTCCTGTCTTCGACATTTTTTGAGTTGGCACGTGTTGTTCTCACCATTTTAGCTAGGTGTTTTGTGTTTGGTCGAGGGGGAGGGTTTCTTACTTGATTGTTCGACCTCTCAACGAGAGCACCAAATGATGGATAGTATACTCGGGGGTAGCTTATCCGAGGGGTTATTGTGGAGAATAACTAGAGAGAAGTCAGAGCAAATAAGTAAGAGAGAGAGTGTATATTCGATATGTATTAAGCGTGGTTTACAACGGGGAAATGGGGTGCTATTTATAGTAGCAATAAATGCCAGACAGGGACACGTGTCAAGTATTCAATTGCCGAGGGGTCACCTCAACTGGTTGGCGCTGGCAATCGCATGTGGCCGCATTTAATGCGGCTGTTGGACGTGACGTCGTACTTGGTACGATGATTCATACGCATGTGGAGCGGATATTATGTTGGGAAAGGTGCCCTCGGCTGCAGGTGATTAGCCGAGGGCTCTGAGTACCGGGGACCTCCTTAGTGCAGAGGGCTCTAGTTGCCGAGGGCTACTGATTTTCGCTGTTTTCTCCCAGTAACTTCGTTTTCCAGATTTGGCCATCCTGTGAGAATTGGAGCCTTCGGACAGGGGGCCGAAGGCACCCCTAGTGCGCCACGTGGGTTGCTTGGTACTTGGAGCGCCGTGATTTGGGCCTGATGTGCTTCCTGGGCCTATTGGACCTCCATTAGAATAGTAGGAGTCTATGGGCCGGGGGTTCCTAGGCCATATACTCCATCATGACCCATATGGCCTTATATATTAAGCACTAATCAAAGTAAGGTCTTAGTAGAATCTCTAGACGATTTACCAGACAAACTTAATATATAAGGACGTTTGCGAGGACTATTCAAACTCTCTGTAATATAGAGCTCATAGTGATACAGTGCTTTCATTCAACGAACATTCAACTAAGTCTAGAACATGATATTGTGTCTATTCCATTAACTTCGTCTATGTCTCTCAATATTTCTAGATGATCCATAACGATCATATTCGATATCCAAAACGAATATATCTTTGCATTGGCCAATGACTTTATGATCCATCTGGATATGAGAAGTAAAATGTTCTCTTTTAATCTATTATGAGGAATGAATCCTTTCTTGGCTCAACTACTACTCCATGTGCTTCGTGATGCACCCAACACATGCAGTATCTACCCCGATTGGAGTGCAATCGTTGGTCATGGTCAAAGTACATCACTCCGCACATGTAGTACGTATGTATTGACCTCAAGTCGGAGGACTATTACACTACTCTATACGCCGATAATCTCATAGACACATGAATAGAACTTATCAAATGCTTTCTCGGTAGGCATGCCAATATTCTCTAAAATATATATGTGACCATCATGAATTGCAGGAACTCATAGTTGTGAGATCAACTATACTTTGTAAAAGCATGATGCAGTCCACATACCAATCTTATCACATATCATCAATATCCCATTTTGATGATCATTGATTGGGACTATTTTAGGACCTTATGTTATATCATATAAGTTCTCACTTACTTATTGACAACATAAGTACAAGGGAACACAATTATGAATAAGATATTGACAATCGAAATACTTAATCATCAATGTGTAATACCGTATATATCAAATATCAAATATATAAAACTGAATGTGCTCAAATACATATATATCTAAAAAGTGATTGTCGCTATGACATATATACTAACAGAGTATGCTTAGTAAGCCACACTTTAAGCATCTCTTTCAGTTAGTAAGCAACTTTTTAAGCAGCTTGATTGTTTACTTCATCTGTCTTACTAATCTAACAGTAACTTTAGCAATGAAGTAAACACCTCCTTAGTTTTGAGATGTAACCATAATAGTGTATTTTGTACGGAAAATAACCAAAATGGACGTAGTATAAATGATTTATAAATTACTAAAAGTGTATGGTTAAGGACACTCCAATCTAAAGTTGTGAACATAAATATAGCCAATGTGTTATTGTTATGATAACTATCTATTAAAAAAACTCTATTAACGTAATGTTTTTATCAGTTGTCATTATTTTAAACAATATATGAACTAAAAATGTTTTTACTTGGATTTATTTCAATTTCAGATTATATCATATCAAACCAAATCAGTTAAGATCAGACCGTGACAATTATAAAATACAAAAGAGACCAGACATCTATCAGACTATACCAATTTAAAACATATCAGATTAGACCAAATCAAACTAGACCATACCATAAAAATTTCACTTTAAATAAAAATATCTGAAGTTGAAGTACGTAAACACATCTAAAATGCATCATGTATTATGAATATAAAGAAAAAATAATTCTTGAATGTAAACAATCCGCTACAAATCTCTTTACCCCATACAAAAGTTTATCATCTTTGATTTTATTGGTCAAACTATGTTAAAATGTTACCAGTTATTTTAGTAATTACATTTTTGTTCATAGTCTCTTTACCCCATACAAAAGTTTACCATCTTTGAGTTTATTGGTCAAACTATGTTAAAATGTTACCAGTTATTTTAGTAATTACATTTTTGCTTAAATGATAAATTTTGTACCTTATTATAGTAATTCAAATAATCTTTATTTTCATATCATTTTGTCATTATTAGCTATTTTGAATAAAAATCTATAAGGTGTTTGGTTAATAGCCTATTCGTCATTTTTTTTTAATTTGGAGTGACTTGGTTGTTTTACTTTGTCAAACAGCTATAAGTGTTTGGTCAATATTTTTTTATTTGGTTGTAAGCTACGAAAAAGCCAAAAATGAAAAAAAGGCATTATGAGTAGCTTTTTAGAACAGATTTTCCATATTAATATTTAAAATCCTAATATACCCTCCCACTTTAGTCCTCTCGTTCATTATTTTATAATGAGAATATTATCCGAAATAGAACTAAAGATGTTTGAAAATTTCAAAATAGGATCGTCATGTTTTTATTCTCAAAATAGGACCATTTACTGCCATGTTTTGGCAGTACCAAACTTTAAACATGACAGTATTTTCTAAACTTCACAATAATTACTCTTATTTTGGGAATAAAAAACATGAGTCCTATTTTGAATTTTTCCAATTATTTTAATCCTATTTCGGGAACTTTCCCTTTTATATTTACTCAAAATATGAAATAAAATGAAAAATAATTACAACAACATAATAACACAGACAATAAATATCATCATGTATATAATTCATATTTTATAATATTATTTTAAAAGTCACTAAAAATCATATTTAAAATATTTATACTAAAAACACATGAATTTGTGCATATATAATATATAGTTAAACTAATACAACGTACTGTTTTGGAGCATTTATGTAATTGTGTGTGCATGTAGTTTGTAAATAATAATAATAATAGTAATAATAATAACAGTAACAGTAATAGTAATAGTAATACTAATGATAATAGTAATGATAATAGTATAATAATAGTAATAACAATAGTAATAATAATTAGTAATAATAATAGTAATAATAATAGTAATAATAACAGTAATAATAGTAACAATAATAGTAATAGTAATAATAATATTAATATTAAAATTAATAATAATGATGATGATGGTGATGATGATGATTATAATGATAATACTGATGATAATGATATAAAAAATGACAATAAGAATAATAAAAGTAGTAGTAATAATAGTAATAATAAAATAATAAAATAATAATGATAATAATAATAATCATAATCATGATGATAATGATAATGATAATAATGATGATGATGGTGGTGGTGATGATAATGATGATAATAATGATAATAATAATAATAACAATAATAATAACAATAAGATTAAGAATAATAGTAATAGTAATAGTAATAGTAATAGTAATAATAAAATAATAATAGTAACAACAATAATAATAAAAATTAAAAAATAATAATAATACTGATAATGATAATGATGATAATAAGAGAATATTACCCGAAATAGGACTTAATAGTTTGAAAATTCCAAAACAGGTCTGTCTTGTTTTTATTCTCAAAATAAGGCTAATTACTGTCATGTTTTGGCAGTACCAGACTTCAAACATGACAATATTTTCTAAACATTGCAGTAATCAGTCATATTTTTTGAATTTTTCAAACTGCTTTAGTTCTATTTCGGGAACTTTCCTAATAATAATGATGATGATATCTAGTAATAATAATAATAGGCCAATAATAATAGGGAAAATGGAAACTAATAATCCAATCTTTTAGCGATCTTCTTACAATAGTCCCACCTTTTGATTATTCATGAATAATCCAACATTTGCACACCATCTTCATTCACTGGTCCCTGGCCGATTTATGACATGTTATTCCAAGTTATTTTTTTATCTTTGCAAAACATTATACCATAATTCTCACCTTATGATGACATAATGTTATAAGGTGAGAATTATGGTATAATGTTTTGCAAAGATAAAAAAATAACTTGGAATAACAGGTCATAAATCGGTTAGGGACCAGTGAATGAAGATGGAGTGAAAATGTTAGATTATTCATGAATAATCAAAAGATGGGACTATCGTAAAAAAAGGTTAGATTATTCATTAATAATCGACACTTAAATATCAATCTTCTTCCTTAATTTGTAGTTGGACTGTAGAAATCGGCTGGATTATTAGTTTAGTTGGTTCGCCTCCCACATATTGATGTCCTTTGGCAATTGGGCATACCCTTTACATTTGCATAATTCAGTTCCAGCAGTGCATCCGCGTCACTCTCGCTCCCCATTTTCTCACTGTTAGGGTTTCAGGAGGCGCCGCTTTTGCTGTGCTCGATCTGAAAGCGTGCTGTCCACTTGCGCTCTCGCCGGCAGTCATCTCGGCTTCAGGTATTTCACTTCTGTTCGTACTCGGATTGATTGTGTATATACGAAATGCATAGTGAAATGGAGTTTGTAGGAATGCAATTTTTTACCCATCCCTTGATCTATACGTATCTGCTCATTTTTATCGCTACGATTTAGTAGAAGTAAACGAACGTTGATCTATCACTTAAATATCAATCTTCTTCCTTAATTTGTAGTTGGACTATAGAGACTGTGCGTGTGGTCGGGGGAACAGATTTGATTTTACTCGAGGTAGTTTTAGTGCAGCTTATACAAGTTGAACTCCTTCAAGCTAGTTGTTTTGGTACTAGTATAGAATGTCACGAATTTGATTTTTTCTGTGCTCGTTCCAATGGGTTTTGTTCTTTTGTGTTATATGCCCTGTGATTCTGCAACTAGTATATCGTTTGTGTTAAATGTGCAAACTCTAGAGACTGATTGGGCTCTGCATATATGAGCCTAATACATTTTTATTCTTATATATATTCCCCTTTAACACAATATGAAATCTTTGAGGAACTAATAATAGACTAAATTAATTGAAAATCATAGCATTTGTATTTTTTTACTAAGTATATTCTTTATAAATGTTCTGCATATTGACTAGACATATTTTACTTCACTATAGTCACACTTTAAACATTTCAGAAAATACACAAATGAAACAGCTAAAGTCACAATACTTTGGATATAAATTTGTCGTTTCTTCTTCATTCGTTTACTTCACTAAATATTTTCTTTATAAATGTTCAAAATCTAAAACAGGCTATTTAGCTCTAAAAGGAAAAAGAAACACTCATATACTCACTTAACTTTCTCCCCAGCCATCCTCTTCTTTCCATCTGTGCAAATGCTCCCATCTTTACACAACATAATTCTTTCACATTTGCAAAATGCACAATAACCACTCCTTCTCCGTGGACACGTACCTCTCTCTATTGTACCCTTCAAATCAGTATAGCCGTTCCTTCCCACTTTTTATTGATCTGATTAATATCTAGTAATCTTGATTTATTTTTACAGACACAACTCTTCTCTAGTTTCTAATATCCCCAAATGCTGAAGAAGAAATAAAATTACAAAACTCGGGTTCAGAAGTGGCCCTCCGGTCACAAGGTCGAGTGCAGACCCAAAAACAAAAAAATTAAAATTTTCAGGCCCAGTATTCTGCCTTGGTAAAGTTATGGCGAATTTTTCACAAGTAGACTAAAAAGTGAAAATAATATCACTTTTGTTACCCTTAAAAGTTTCTTTCAAATATAGATTATTTCAAAGCTTCTTTTCAAAAATAGATCATTCCATGTATGAAGCCCACCCACTCCAATTTCCTCTCCTGAGTCCGAACACATGCACCCATTTACGTCAATTATTGCCTCCTTTTCACACATGCACTCATTCACATATCCACACTCAACTTTTTACTTTTAAATTGAAAATATAAAAAATCATTAACTCATATAGTTGATAATATAATACTTAGAAAAAAATAAAATAATAAAAGAGAAATTGATTTTTAAAAAACATAAAAGACTAAAATAAAACTAAATTCCAAAATAATTAAATTGATTTTACAATATTGGAAAATTGGAAAATTGTAAATTAAATTTAAAAATTAAAGAAAATGAATTTAAATTTTACAAAAAAGTTAGAAAAATAAAAAACATGTAGAAATCCTAAGATAACAAAAATTGAGAAATATTTTTTATGTAGTGTTTTTGAATAGATAAAATAATTTATTTTATGAAATATAAAAAATCAAAAGTTTTATAAAAAGTATAAAATAGTTAAAAAAAATTGATATTCTACGTGCAGCATATTGTAATATAATATATTATTCAAATTATTTATTGGAATATATTTTACATAATATGGCTAGTGAAAACAAATTTTGTCCGAATATGTTTTAGCTATTGACTTCTTTTTCGGTCGTAAAATGTCTTTTGTGGTCGCTAATAGTCTTTAATGGACATCTTTTAAGTAATGACGACCAAATTTGCGTTCACAAACGGCCTTTTTTGTAATGTATGTTGTCGTTATTATGTAATGACCAACGACGAGTGTGTTTGTGGTCGTTAATAAGTAACGATGAGATCTCGTGTCGTCGTTAATTATTAACGACGAACTTTGTCGTTAAAACCAATAACGATGGAGCCTATAACAACCACTTGACGACGAAAAAAAGTGGTCGTTAAAAGCTTTAATGACCAACTTTTGAGCCTATATAAATCTGAAATCATCGAACGTACAGTATCACAAATACAAATCTGAGATCTAAATCTAAAAAGCTATGAACAGCCCAATTAATTCAATTCATATTGAAGATATGGTGATTAAACACATACCGAAGCAGCCGAGCTGGCAGGGGCGAAGGACGGAGGGCGGAGCCGCAAAGCCGAAAAGCCAGAGAGGCTGGAGGGTGCCGCCGGCGCAGGGCGGTAGAGGAGCAGCCGCGCATGTCTTCGACGCGCTCGAATCGCCTGCACCGGTAAGGCCATACCTGAAAGCGCATGATCTACTCCACCGGTAAGAGAGAACGAGAGGGCGAGAGATGATGAGAGGGGTGGGTGGTGAAAGGAGAGATGACGGAGGAAAGGATGAAGTAGGGTAGGAGGCAGTCTGCCAGGAATCGTCGATCATTATTCAGGGGTTGAGGCCGTTGTGCTTTGATTTAGGTTATTTCTGAAATAAAAAAACTAAAGTGAAAAGGTGAAAGTTTAAAAATGAAAAATAAATTATACGGTTACATAAATGAAATGCATTTATAAAAGATGGACCGTACTGGATAATTCCACAAAGTTATATGAGGCCCAGCTGCCAAAAGGCCCAAAATTAACAAACAAACATCTCTGGATCATCTGTCATCCACGCAGTTGAAGTGTCGAATGCGCCCGCCAAGTCGCCGACTACCTTCGCAGCTTCTCCATCGCCCGGTTGCCTGCTCTCCGCCACTCAGTCACTCACCCTTCAGCAGTTCGCCCATTCGGTCCTTACACTCTTCACCTTCCGTAGTTCCGGTATTTCTCTAGTCCTTCATTAATTGATTTAATTCAGAGTTGTTTATAAATATTTAGTTAAGTTAATGGTAATATTGTTTGTTGAAACCTAAGCAAACCATTGAGAAAACTATTCACAATATCTTTGTAATTTTCGTCAGATCTACGAATTTGACAATGTGTTGTAATTTTCAGCAGATCTCTAAATTTAGCTTTGGATTCATTCATTTGTGTCACCAGACCGATTCAGAAAAACTAAGATATGGGTTCTTTACCTAAGATCCCAACATGGCAGAAAAAATAATGTTTTTTATTTTCAGAAAACGTTTTGCTCTGCAAGTAAAAACCCCACACTTCAAATTAATGCAAATGGAACTTTTCAAAAGTAGGAATTATTGAAGCATGAATGCTGTGTTTTTTAAAACAATCACCAATTGCATAAGCTGGATTCAAATATAATCTCCTAAAAATACCTATGTTCAACACAATTGGGACTGATTTTTTTGCTCAACATTATCAATTTGAGGGATTTTTGACTTTTTCTCTGTGGTCAATACTTCTACAATACAATAGATATTAAAGCAAAATATCATGTTCTAATCATCAAAGAATAGTAATTAGTACCTTTAATGATATTATATTATATTTACCAAACATTAATTTTTGTTTATGTTTCAAATTTGTTTACATAACAGTAAATCTCAATAAAGAATGTCTTCATCAAAATTTGAAAACAAACCACTGACAATTCATTAGACAAAAATCGGGAGCAGTACACAATTTTTCATATGTTGTATTGATGATCTTTTTTCAGCTTATCAGATGATCCTTTCTAGGGTATTTACACCTATAAAACACTCACACACTGTAATGATAATATTATAACTTTTAATTAACTTTTTATTTTGGTCGTTAAAGATAAAATTTAGTAACGACGAATTCATTAGTCATTGTTAATAGAAACTTTTAACGATGACTTTTTAGAGTCGTCGTTGTATGGTCGTTGTTAAAAGACCTTTTTCCTGTAGTGCTAAAAACTGTGATTTTTTATGATCTTCGCCAACACACAAAACATATTACTCCGTAATTCTTATTGCTAATTATTGCTACATATATTTAATAGGTATTTTTGCAATTTTCCTTTGGTGACAAATGGTTATTGTTATTGTTGTGGCTAATGGTTATTGTTATCGGTGACAAACTATGCTTAATTTTTATTGCTAATGGTTTTGCTATAACAAAATGTTATTGTTATTGTCACTATTGTTGTCGTCAACGAATCCTATTTATATGCAAAAAATCCTATTTATATGCATTTTGATGCATTGAATTTGTCAACTTGTGGATAAGCATTGAAAATTAATAGTTATATTCATATATCTTTCGCAACATTCAAGACAAATGTATTTTCGAAAGGCTTTAAAACTATTTAAAATTTAATGTGTAACAATGGTGTGACAATTAAGTATACTCAAAAAACGTTTATTTGAAGATGCTTTGGGAGAAGCAAATTAGCACACAGATCAAAAAGTGGTTTTAACAAAATCGTTTTCTAAAAGTAAACACAAAGTAAATCCGCTAATCTAATAGAAAAAATATAGGGGGAATATTATTTGATTTTCAAAAAACAACCCTAGCTAATAGTACCCGCTGATCTGAATCCAAAGAGCAGGATAGAGCTTGGAGCTTGATATGGCTATTAGATCCAAGGATGCGATGAAGATGCTAGTCAAGAAGTTAGGTGGTGAGAAGAGCTTGGGGGCTGGAACCAAACAACAGCTGGAGAAATTGCCACCCAAGAGTAATGTTATTATGGGCCGTGCCCACCGTGGCCTGTACGCTGGGCGCCATATTCGCTTTGGCAACCAAGTCAGCGAAGACGGCGGAAACAAGTAAGCGTCAAGCTTATTTATTTGTATTTTTTGCTTCATAAATCTATTTGCTGATGCATTGCGTATTAGAATTGAATGATAGTAATTACTCCCTTTGATGATAAGAAAATGTCAGTGTTCTTGAGAAGCGTCCAGACTACAATTACGAAAGTTAATGACTTCTGGAGATGTATATATCTCTTATTTGACTGTCAGTAGCTTGAATCACACTTTCATTATTTTGTTACTGAAAATGTTTTGGAAGATGGCAAAACTAGAAAATCAGAAATTTTCATGGAGTACATGCAAAGTTCATGGAAGTTATGGCCAATAATGGGCATATGACTTTGTGAAGATTGCACCAAGGTGATATGAATTCCTCAGCTTATGTTTTTACCCCTCTCCTTAAAAGAAATTCATCCATTTTATCTATCTAATGAAAGCTGTGAAGCTCATTATCTCTCTCAGATAAAAGATTCTTCAAAGTTGTAGTTACCTCATTCTCTCAGACAAACTGTACAGCCAAGATAAGCCATCAACTATATTGCTTATCAATGATGAAGTAGTATCTGGAGCATGAGATGTTTTTCTCTTTCCGTAGTTGCACGATATGCTAACAACTCGTGATTGAACATTTTGAAAACCGAAACTAGTACTAGTTTCCTAGTGATAAAATGAATGAACTTTGTAGAGCACAATTTAATGTGATCTGTTTCCCCTGATATGACTTCATCTCCTTCGGCACATCGGTTATGGTGTTGTTTGACTGAGAGGTTGCCGGTTGGGAGTGACCTCTTGTAAAAAATTATGAGGGAAGGCTTGCTCCTTAGTCCTTACACACCTTGGGTGGAGCCCTTCCCTGACCCTCGCCTTAGAGAGGACACCAATGTGCACCGGGATGCCCTTTTATGACTCCATTTGTTTGGTGAGGTAGATTCATGAAAACTACTGGAAATGTTTACCAAGTGTGTGTAATACTCTTGAAACAACTAAGTGGAGTCCCCTATAATTGCTTGCTGTATTGTTTATTCAAACTTTTCTCCCTTTATGTGTAAGTTTTAAAAACTGCTCTGGGGTGGACCTAGATGCACAGGTGTGCTAAAATTTCCGCATCAGCAACTCAGCCTGCAGCAGATTTCAGAAGGTGTTCACATCTTCATGCATCTTGCCTCCTTTGCGCGCATCCCGATGCATTCACATGCCGCTTTGTGGCTGTAGGGTTTTTATTGCCATAGGGTTAGACTTATCTTCTGCCAGGTCATTGATTTAAATCTATATCTATTAATTAAATCCAATCACCTGATACATCATTGTGAAAGTTCAATAAGACTTGATTGTCCTCAAATGCCGGTGGTGGCTGATAGAGGGTAATCCTATTCTGCTGTTTTCGTTTTCTGAGTTTCGATTTAAAACTAATACGAAAGCTCATTTTCATTTTTTAACCTCATAAACTATTGAATCCTCAACCAGTGTAATACTAAGTTAGCTAAGTTATGAATTTCTTTCTGGATGTGACGTTCATATCCTGAAATGTAGGTGTAATATAATTCTGAGTTACCTAATGAGTAATGCTGTTGTTCCTTGATTACTGACTTGTGATTTTGACCTGAGTTGTTCAATTAAGCATCTACTCTTGTAGGCTATGCTTGGAACATACGGAGTAAAATGTACTCCCTCCGTCCCATTTGACTTTGCCATCTTTCCTTTTTTGGTTGTCCCAAAAAACTTTGCCACTTTCCCATTAAAGTAACTATTTTGTGGTTCTACTCATTTCTCTCTCCTCTGCACAAACTTCAACCACACAATTTTTACTATTCTTATTTCTCACCTAACTTAAGGAGTGCAAAGTCCATTGGGATGGAGGTAATAGTTGATAGAAAATAGTGCCATAGGAAAAAGTTCTTTTATGTAAAATATGTTGGCCCTTTTCCATGAATATTACTAAATTAATTTCAAAAGACAAATATGACTTATTTTAAAAGTTTCCAAAAACGTGACATATTTAGTGACTACTTCACATTAACTCGACATCTATAGTGACTTGTTGTTCTAAAATATACGGAGTACCATAGTTAGTTACTAGTTCACAATGACTTCTACACAGTGACTAGTCATAGTTTTATCTAGGGATAAGGGTCAGATAGGGCCTCGAACTTGTGAAAAAATGTCAAATAAGGTCATATTTAGGATGCTCTGTCCGGCTGACGCCACTTGGGGCGGTTCCCGGTGGAATTTTTTGATGATTTTTTTTGAGAATCTTATTCATTAAGTCTAGTTTACTCATATCAAATTTGAACTAAAACTTCCATCGGGAAGGCATTCAAATGAATTCTTGAAGATAACTGCTCTTTTAACTGCGCAATTATCTTCAAGAATTCATTTGTATGCCTTCCCGATTGAAGTTTTAGTTCAAATTTGATATGAGTAAACTAGACTTGATGAATAAGATTCTCAAAAAATTTCATCAAAAAATTCCACCGGGAACCGTCTCAAATGGCGTCGGCCGGATAGAGCATCCTAAATATGGCCTTATTTGACATTTTTTTTTTCAAATTTGAGGCCCTATCTGACCCTTATCCCTTTTATCTACATAGTGACTAGTCATAGTTTTATTAGTAATACATGTCATTTTTTGAATATATTTGTGTTTACCTTGGTTTCTATAAAGTATAAAAGTTTTAATAAAATTTACACAAAACTTTCCTCCGAGTTGCAATACTCTCATTTTCACGTTTGTCAACACATTACTTTGATTGTCAATATATTTAATTCCCTATTAGTAAAAAAAACTGGTTTTGAAAATTTGTAATGAGATGAATTCACCAATATTTTTCTCATCATCATTACTGCAGTGCCGCAAAGGCTCCCACACCTTCAGTGGGGTAAGGGAGGTCGGATGACGCAGTCTTACCCCTGTACTTAAGCACATAGAAACTGTTTCCGGATGACCCATAGTGAAAATCGCTTCGAAAATTGCATGGACCGATCGTTGCTTCATAACAAAGAAGCGCAGATAATTTAGTAAGCCATTTTGCTTTATTCCATCATATTCCCAAGCCAAAAAATAGTGAGTCTTTGACTCCATTGCAAATGATGAAAATAATTCACCAATATTTTTCTAAAAAAGAATTATCGCGTGCATGAATAAGTAAAATGTAGTCAAAGTAGTAGATGTGAATAGTGTGAAATTCTACATGTTGCAACTAAAAAGAAACGGAGGTAGTATGTAAATCAACTTTTTGTTCATTTGTTTGAATTGATTAAAGTTTTAAAACATTTTTCAAAATGACAAGGAAAGACTTGCTTCTTATACACGTGGTGTGAGACCCTTTTCCCGCAAGAAAGCCGATGTGCCCTGAGTTGTCCTGTTTTTATGTAAAAAAAACATATCTGACTAAGTATGTAAATTTATGTATGAAGTTTGGACCAAATTTCCTTCTCCATTTTCTTTCTGGTGCATTTCCAGGTGCCAAACAGGATTGATTCTTGGTAGTGTAGAAATAAATCATGTTTGGTTAGTGTGTTTTATATACGTACGTATTATCTACATATACTAGTGAACTTTCATTCATTTTATGATTAAATGACAAAAAAATGAACAAAACAGGACACGGAGGAATTGGAAGCCCAATGTGCAAGGCAAACGTCTGTTCAGTTACATCCTGGACCGCTTCATTAAAGTCAAGGTCTCCACTCATGCTCTTAGATGCATCGACAGAGCTGGCGGATTCGACGAGTACCTCCTGAAGACACCGTATGAGAAGATGGATTCAGAATTTGGGGTGTATTGGAAAGCTAAAATTCAAAATATGTATGAAGAGCTGGGAGAGAAGGAAGTGTTCTTGTCACTGGAGGATGAAGGGAAGATCAAAGAGAAATTCAAGGGATTGAAATTAGTTGAGAAGGCCCATTGTAGACAAGCGAGGGTTAAAATGTATGATTGGATACTCAGATCAGAAAAGATAGAAGACGAGGAGGCACATGAAGGGACTGATGAAGAAGCCGGTAATAGTGTAGAGGAAGCTTTAGTTTCTCAACCAGAATTTAGTACACAGATGGTTGCCAATGCTTGATGTTGTTCTAAGTGTTTTATTTTCCTGTCAAAACATCTTTTATGATATGGTTGTTACTCATGCGTGTGTTCAGGAGACTTCTGTATGCTAGCCTGTAAGTGCAGCTTTCATAAAATGTGCTGTCTCATTTACGCCTAGAAGAAGCTCAGTCCTAGGGATGGAGTCGGGCCGGGTAAACCAGACTGGAACCGGCCCGGCCTGGCCCACTACAGTAATGAACCGGCCCGACCCGCCGGCCAGGGTCCGGGTATTTTCGGGGCGAGCTTCGGGTCGCCAAAATAGGAACCGGCCCGGCCGGATCTCCAACGATCAAGTGATCAACTATTTTTTTATATAAATAAAACAGCTCCTCCTAGGCTCCTAGCCGTTGGGAACACACCCAAACGGCTCTATAGCCGTTGGAGGGCTTGGAGGGGGGGGGGGGGGGGGTCCAGGGGGGTGGGGTATAAAAAATACTATAAATACTCCTATTTTCTAAACAATTTTCTACACATCTTCTCCAACTCATCCTACTATCTATTCTCTAATAATCTTAATCATCTCCATCTTCATCTTCTTCAATTCTCTCTACATATATTTATACAATTATTATATGTACTTATATATTAATTTTCTACTTATAAAGACATATATTATATTACTAAAATTTATTATCTACTTAATATATACTTCATATTTACTTAATATCTACTTAATATCTACTTATTATATTATTGTTATTTACTTATATTTACATATTACATCTACTTTATATATACTTATACTGCGTATATATTAAAGTATTAAATATAAGTGTATTACTCATCTTATAGTAATATACTTATATATTATATACTATAAACATTATATTATATATTAGTTAAACAATTCTTATATCTACTTATATACTTATTATCTAGAGTTAATGACTCAAATAGGAGTAATTGCAAACTTTATTGCACATATAGGACTACTTACGAAAGTTAAGTTTCATAGGACCATTTTCAGAGCAGTTGGACAAAAATACCACCTTTTAATATATTAAATTTTAAAAATGTAAAATTAAAAACTCTTGAGCCCTAGCAGTAACACTATCATTGCCAGGACAAACCTCCCGCGGTTTTAAAGTGGTGGAAGGAAAAAGAAAGAACGTTCCCGGTTTTATCAAAGAAAAAAACTATTGAATTTTTTGCTCAAATTTGGTATGACTGAACAAGACTTTATTAAGAACATACAAAAAAATTCATCAAAACATACCACTGGGAACCATCTCAAATTGAGGTGGCCGGACCACCCTTTTGTCATGACGTCTTTATTCATTGACCGGAACCCCCCGCGGACAACACCATCAGAGGGTGTTTCCGGTGGAATGTTTTGATGAAATTTTTTGAGCATGTTCCTCATCAAGTATAGTTTATGCATATCAAATTTCAGCTCAAATTTAATTCGGGAAGGCAGTTAAACAAATTTTTGAAACATACTGTGTTTTATATATGTACAAAATGGGCCGTAAGACAAGAGCCGCCACTTGAAGTGGCGTCTTTTGTACTATAAGAGAAGAGCCACCACTCGTAGTGGCGGCTTTTGTGAAGTAATACAAGAGACGCCACTTGGAGTGGCGGCTTTCCTTAACCGTGGTTAATTCCAGCAGTATTTTGAGAATTATTCTTAACCCGTCAGTATTTCGGGAATAATTTATTTAATTAGCATTATTCCGGGAAAAAACTCAATTAAATTACTAATTAAATTAAAGTACTTAATCCTAGGGGTAGGCAAAAATATCAGAAAATTGGTATACTGCACTTACCGTACCGGAAAATACCGTAAAATTGGTATACTGTCATTTTCAGGAAGGTATTTTACCATACCGATTTATTTCGGTACGATAACGGTAAATGTTTTCAAATAACTTGATATACCGATATAACGGTAAACAATGACCCGACTAATATACTTGCTACAACTCTTCATCATTTTATTAAAAATATATACTCTGTATAATTTTATTTTCTATTGGGTCTTTATAACCTATTTTAAAAACTTGAATAATTAATTTTACATTGTTTGGCACAAATATGAGGAAACATCTTTCAAGAAGTTATTAAACGATAATTTACCAGAACTAAAAAGGAACAATAAAAATGGATACTTTACAGGGAAATAAAACAAAATGTGTCACATTTACATGGATTAAAACGTATTCAAGCCCTCGATTAAATGAAATAGGTTTCATATTATAACTTTGAAAAAAAGTGTACGGATTATAAAAGAAGTTTTAGAATAAAAATTTACAAAGGATGAAAAAAATATCTTGTAGGGAACTAAAACAAAATGTAGAATGTTTAGATAGGGTTTACAAATGTATTCAAACCCTTGATTAAATGACAAAACATTCAAATCATAATTTTGTAAAAAAATGTTCAGACAATAGCCCATAATCCTATTTATAGGGATTGCAAATGTGCTTAAACCCCTAATTAAAGAAACGATGAGACTTTCAAATTGTAACTTTGTAATACTTGCCTATGAAGTTAACCAGTGTTCTGTTTCTTTTTGTAAAATAGATCGGGAAAAGAATGCTGTTTTATTTTACAAAATAACAAAATATTGTTTTAAAAAGTGAAAGCAAAAAGGAATTCCCGGATTCTGGTCCCGGCGGGGCTCGAACCCGCGACTTTCGGCTCATAAGACCAACGCTCTAACCAACTGAGCTACGGGACCTCTTGTTGTCAGTTCTATGTTTGTAGTATATATTCGATAAAGATATTTAGCAAGAGTAAGACGCGAACGGAAATTGGAAACCGAACTGCTTTGTTTGTAGTTTCACCCGAAATTACACATGTTTATTTTTACTACTCCGTATAAAGTAAAATGTATTCCAACCATTTGTACTACTTATTTATTTAGTTTTCTAAGATTGGACGGGCAAAAGTTTAATGAAAAAGTACGGAAAAAATATATGTGATTGGGTCCGTTTTTAAATAGGATCATTGGTTTCATTTTTCTTATCAAAGCGGTTCATGTGTTTGAACTTCATTATCACAATAGGATTCTGACGTCTGACGCCGTTAGAAATCGGCAGAGAAAGATGATGAACAATAACTTCGATTTTAAAAAGTGCTCGAAAAATTAAAAGAAAAATATCGGTAGGTGTGCCTCGACAAGACGACTGCGAGACCATCTTTCTTTTTCGAGTTACCCTTGTCACCGGAAAGTCCACCGCAAAAGTGATATTAGCGAATTCAATTTAAAAAAATAATACAAACACATCTGAATTATCCAAAGACGAAGGTGGTTTGGATGTCATCTTGATGAGACGCACCTTCCGATATGTTTCTTTTAATTTTCCGGACACTTTTGAAATTCAGAATTATTTTTCATCGTCTTCCGTAGGCATTTTTAATGGCGTGATCCCCGCGCCAATTCATACGTTGCACCTCGGCACACAGGTCTATATTCCTCAACCCAGAGTTTCCTCTCGGCTTCATGAGTGAGAGACTAGGGGACTACCTCGTCCCAAATGCAGAAAAACAAAAACAACAAACATCCTTGTCAACCAAAGATCATTACACCTCGGCCAAGATCACAAAACACCAAAGCACAAAGTATCGAACAAAAGCAGGAAGCTCTACTCCCTTTCACCTCAAGATCTTTCGGCACAGATAGTGGGTGACTACTGATATAATATATAGCCTGAGACCCACATCTCACATACTCTAGGATACACAAGTGGCCCAAACCCATCCAATTATCCCCTCATGAGATGAGGGCACACACAGAAAAGAGAAGCCAAAGCCATATGACAATTGGATCAAGATAATTGATCATACTAATCACGTCGGCTAGTGACGTCTTGTCCAAAGACATATATCCCAGACAGAATCACTCAAGTACAACGAAAACACCAAGGACGAGGGGCACACACACCTCGGCTTACGTCTACTCAGAGTCGGTTAATGAATGACATGTTTGACTTCAGAACTCTCATCCATAGATTAGTTTACACATATACATGCATTTAATGCATTACTTATTTATTACTAATATAAATACCCTTGAGACAAATGTACTCGATTATAATTTATAACTACACTGTAGGACTAATATAAGAGCCATTTATCCATTATGTATCCACAATCAAAATTCATCAACACAAAGAAAAATGAACCGACGGAACATAATGATCACACCATGTTGTGACACGAACTCAATCCGTATAATCAATACGCCGACTCACCGAGCTTGTGCTGCCTGTTTATTAGGCTAATTATGTGTGTTTAAGTTTTTTATTTTTTTAAAGAGATTTATTTAGGGGTGGGCGCGGTCCAGAACGGTCCGGTAAATTGGTAAAACCCGTAATGTATCCGTGAGGTTTTTAACGGTCTGGTACGGTCCGGTTCCAAGGATAGAACCGTTCGGTACCATGTCGTTTCGGAACGGTACAAAACGATACGGTACAATGCCAAACACATGCTAACTTTTTTATAAAAACCTTGCAATTAGTAGATATCATTACACCAACCAACTCACATGACATGTTGAAATAAATACAGGAAATTGCATACCTAGTATTAAAATTTACAAATACACAAATAGTGCAACACAACTAAGAAAAAGTATAGCAAAACGATGACGCACGAGATAAATATCATTTTTAATTTACTAAGTTCATGTGAAAATATAAAAACGAATATCATCAAATTGTTTAATATAATAGAAATCTTCAACGTTCTTCTTCTTCGTTCTAGGTTAAATATTACTCCGTAGTTCTAATTTAATTAATTAATTTATTTATTTTTTTTATCAGGAAGCTAGAGGATTGCCTTTTTATTTTATTTTTTTAGTTCTAATTTAATTTATAGTTGAACCTTGAGAGCTAAGATTTAAACCATATTAATTAGGTTGTAAAAAATGCACAAATATGATACAACAAAAAGTCATGTACACTACATTACTAGAAATAAATAATCATTAATGATTTCTGAAATTTTAATATTGTTTCAATACATACCAAAATATAACATAAATTATCTAAAAAGAAAAACTAACAATATATATATAAACAACACATTTTAGATATCTTAGGGACACATGAATACATACTTGGGGTATAAAATTGTTGGTCTAGATCTATTGATATAGAAAAATATAAAAAATTCAAATGCATTATTTACGAACGATTTGGTCCGGTATTTTTTGGTTCTCAAAATCTAGGACCGGTCCCGTACCCATTTCAAACGGTACGGTTTCGGTACGGGATAAAAATGTATAGAACCATTTAAATACCCGGTATTCGGTTCGGTACCATTACGGGACGGTTCGATACCGATTCGATTCGGGTTTTATGCCCACCCCTAGATTTATTGATTATATACTAAAAACAATCTAACAAATTCATGTTATTTACAAAATGTTCAACGTAGTCGGTAGTATATGAGATGGTTTTTATTTGAACTTATTCCTGCCTGTCAAAGATTAGACTATATTAAACTTAAGCAGACCAGAAAAGATCATACTTCAATTGTAAAATACACAGAGGCCAAACATTTAACAAAAATTAGATTAATTCAAATCAGACTAGATCAGACCAAAAAATTTCAATTCAATTAAAAACATACATAGTTTCACATTTAAAGCATCTCCAATGCAAATATGTGAACGGTGTATACGTGAAATGAAAGAAGTCTATTAAAAAACAACAAATAGAATATCTCTTTCCTTATTTGAACGGTCTTATTTATTTTTGGTATGTATCTAGACATTGTGGTTGACATTGTTGAAAAAACTTAACAAGAGACATAAAATCGTGGAAAGAAAAGAAAGAGAAGTTTCATAAATTTAATGTTCATAAATTTAATGTTTTGTGTCTATCTCTCTCATGTCACATATGCATCGTGCACATTGTAACATTGAAGATTCTCTTAGAGGCTTTTACTACAAGAGAATTTCCTAAGTAGGAGGAAAACATTTCCAAATTTCTCAAATATGAGTCCATTTTTTTCTTCCCAATATAGGATTCATTCACTCATATTTAAGAAAGTTTTGATTCTTTTTATAGGATTAAATAAATTCTATTTCAAAAAGAAAATAATACTAGTCATAGGGTATGTTTGGCAGAACTAGGCGAAAAGATGCTTTTCTAAGCTTTTTAGTAACTGTTAGCTTGTAGTGACTGGAAAGATCTTAAAATAAAAAGATTATAGCTATTTGATAAAAACTGATTGTTTGATTTAGTTCTGTTTGCCATACAAGCTATTGAGACTAATTAATGCTAAAACTATAGACTTTTCTCAGATGCTACTCACTGTAATATTTCTAAAAAGATCTCTTATTTTTAAAAAATCTCTTAGAAATTGGCATGCCACACATACAGCTACAAGCATTTAAAGGCTTAGTGCATGTTTGGGAAGGATAAGGATGTTTTTACTTGGACTGTAATTTGCTGGTCTGGTCTGGTCTAAACTGGCCTGGTCCAGTTTGGTTTCTTTGTATTTTTATAACTATCCTAGTGTGGTCTGGTCTGAACTGGTCTGGTCTGGTCTGGGAGGAATTACAGTCCAAATAAAAACATCCTAAATCCATACCTTCTAGCTTTTCAGTCACTTGTGCCAATTGTGTCAGAGAGAAAAATTAATTAATACGAAGTATGTAGTACTATATACTCCGTACGTTTTTCTTCTTATTATTGTAACTAGTTTTTACTCGCGCGATGCGCGATTGTATAGGTGCCCAATGCACCTTGTGTTGAAAAATATGCATATTACATACTATCGTACCATATGTCCACGCTTTGTACAATTCAAAAACAAAATAAAAAAACATACAGTCACAAAAGAGTTGGACCTTATTTTTCCTAATTTTACAATGAAAAATCATAAAAATGACTTGAAATATCTAATACTCCGTATATCTTAAATAACTCAAAAAATCACAATACAGGCTGAGTATAAAATGACTACAAAAACTACCATGAATGTGACACGAGGGAAAATAACCACGTTAGTTCACATGAATACAATATAAGTTCAATGGGATCTCTTGCCTTTTATTTTAAAATGGATTATAAAACTGATAAAACGATGTAATTTCATAAGCAAGAGGATTGACTTGATCAGTTAAATACTCGACATTTTAGTAAGAGTCCACGACAGTATATAAGGGTCAAATATAAGACACATTCTAAGACTAAGTGGAAATCAATCTGTAAGAAAAATAAAAATTGATGTGTGTTAGCTTAAAACAACATGTGAAGACAAGCAAAGTGAAATAACCTTGAAATATTATCAAACACCTAATGTGAATTTTATTTCCTTTCATGTGCATTTATTATTGACAAAATAAATAAATATCTTTTTAAGTCTTGATCCATAAAGGGTCAATTTTATGAACCTGTTACAGGCATTCACTCCATAAAGTTTGGCTCTTGCACTTTATGAACCAAAGCTGCTTATATGTGATTAGACCTCCACTACCAAGACACAAAGGGTCGATTAGCTGCATTAAAGAAAAGCCAGAAAGAAGCATGCATTTTAGCAGAAAGAAGTTGCAAAGGCAAGGCACCTCAGAGATATGGTTCAGCACACAACACTGATGTGCCTAACTTGGAATCAAGTTTATGGAGCCAGTGGAGAACACAACACTGATGTTCTCTCTTCTTACACATGGAGAACATATATGAGTGCGAAACTAACCAACTTGAATCTAGTCTGCTCTCAAGGATAGATGCAAAGCCGAGATGGAACTGATTAACAAGACACCCCCCGGAGAATTGATAAATGCTCTTATCTCATCGTCCTGTTGTAACTGTAGTTAGTGTTAATTCAAACAACGGGTTTATTTTTATGTCACTCTTGTCTATAAAGCAGGTGAGGTTGCTGTGAGCTCTACTGGTACCCCTAGTTTGATCATGTCAAGCCAATGTAGCCACCATATTAAGATTAGATGGTCTGTAGAATTTGTTACTGGTGTTTTCTTGTATTTATTTTAGCTATCTGCAACTCATATTACAAAAAAATGCCAAAATAATATAACTAAGTTCAGAATGGAGTCATCAAAGAGGAACATACTTATATACCTAGAGTATATAACCATATTTAACAAAAATGAATCATTAAAGGTCTATACATACTCTCGTTTTCTTTCCCTATTCTCTACTCTCTAGGAATCAGCAAAGAAACTTAACAGACTCATAATTTGATTTTCCATTGACTTAGGTTGAAGTTCACTTATAGAGATGGAGATGGATTGTCAAAAACATTATTCCGTCCTATCCTGCTAAAGATTTACCACTTCATGTAAAAGTTTTAAAGATTAAATATACCTTTGGAGTTTCCAAATGAAATGAAAAAGTCAACTAAATAAGATGAGCAAATAAGTTTAAAAGTAAAGTAAGATCTGCTCATTTCCAAAACATTGCAGATTTGACCAGGGGGCTAATATCTATTTATACCCGAATCGTATAATCGTCACAAAACATATTTCCCTTCATTTAACCCAACAGAAACTCTAAACCCAAATGATTTGGCATCCTTGACTAAAAATAGGCAACAAGCTCAGTAGTTGATGATAGTATGACTGTAAGAAGACACTCATCCACGAATTTGGATTTTCTACACCAGAATATAATACAAATAGAAGAAGGCACATGTTAAAGTGAAATAAAAAAAACTGAAATTAGGGAATTAACGAAATATGCCTATGTAAGAACCCTGGTCAACAACAGTTAAATATACCTTTGCATTTTCCAAATGAAATGAAAAAAGTCAGCGAAAAATATGAGGAGTAAAAGTATAGCGGGAACTGCTCATTTCCAAAACATTGCAGATTTGAGCAAGGGGCAACTATCTATTTTTACCCGGACTTTAAAAACGTCACAAAACACATTTACCTTCATTAAACCCAACAGAAACTCACAACACAAGAAGCTCATTAGTTGATGATGATATGACCACAATAAGACATTCTTCCAAGGTTTTGGATTTTCTACACTAGATATAATACAAATACAAGAAGGGACTTGTTAAAGTGAAATTAACAAAACTGTGATTATGGAATGAACAAAATACAACTATGTAAACACCTTGGTCAACAAGAAGTCCACAACCTATGTCATGTCTAATTTGGCAAGTACCATTTACTAAACACAAGGGAAGGTTAGATACTACATATTTTCTATAACCCTATAGGAATGGTATAGTAAATAAAAACCCAAAAATATCAGAATGCAACATCTAAGTTTCAAAATTTACATATAACCCTATAATAATGCTGAACGTCTAAAATAAAATCCAAAACATGTGTTCTACATAGGTTTCCGAGCATAAGTCGAAAGCCAAGACACCAACTTTTAAAACTATATATGTAGAAGTATTTCTTTAAAACTATTGGGAAGTGGAAATATTTTATCTAGCAATTACTGGCTATTTATGACAATTCCATAGGGTGGGAAAATATTACACTGATTTTCGAAAATCAAGTATCAGTTAATATATATTCATGTATTTTTACTGGTATTTAATTTGGTATGACTCCTTTGAACCATATGTAGAATCGCAGTAAGGGAGAACACTTAAGATTCTCTTGAATATCCATTATCCAGGACTTCATAGAAGATGCAAACGACGAAATCAAGAAAAAGCTGGAAAAATGAAGTATTAGAGTAAAAGAACATTAAAATGAACCAATGAAGCGATTCACTCCTGAAAATAATGAAGTTGCCGAAAAAATGAAAAAACCCTAACTTGTTACTGAAACAGTTCTTCAGATGCCGAAAGTAATGGACAACTCATTTGTTGGTTATGTCTCAAATCCGATGTGTGGTTCACCAAAGTCCAAACCATCCAGTGTGTAGGAAAGGCTGTTGAGTACCCTTTTGTTCTCACAGCAACCTCGACACTCCATCACAACAAATCTATAATAGCAACACTTGGGACACTGACACACTCATACGGTTCCACTACGGAGGGCTTCGTCAACCGTAATAACTTGAATAGTAAAATCGTGAAGGAAAAGAGGGATAGATGATTACTACTTACCTTAGATGCAACTGCCGTGCTAGAGTCATTGAGATTACAACCCTATGTCTGCTCGCCATTACCCTGGAGTGTCAAAACTATTGAGGTGCTTGAAGGAAGAAGAGGAGATGAAAGGATAGACTGAAATCTGAATGACTGAAATAAGCCAAAGACTTAGTTAACGTAAGGGGGAACATACGGGAACTACTTCCCCGTTAAACAAAAGCTAGTTTAAAAGTATAAAAAACCATACGTGATGTACATCCATTTTATGCAGCTAGAGACACCAACACGTTTTTTATGACCATTATACCCTTGACAACATTCACTCTTATATAATTGTAGAGATGAGTTGTTCTGTGTTTGATATGATTTTCTACACAGTATCAAGCACAACATCTGAATATATGTATTGTGATTGACATTATTGATAAAATGTATCTCAACATATAGAAGACTATGAAAAGCATTATGAAATGAATCGAATCCAAACATAACAATTCAGTTCTAATCGATTCTCAAATTCCTGATTCTCAAATCCCAACTTGATCGAATGTTGTGTTTATTTGGGTAGAATATGTTAAAAGTGTGTTTTCCAAAATTGGCGGTATACTCTTACAAATATATAATCATCCCATGATTTTATACTCCCTCCGATCCTTATTAAACTTTATACTTTGACTTCACACATATTAAGGAAATAAATTTGACTTTACTGTAGAATACACTGTTTGACACTATTTGACACTGTTTGACACTGTTTAGCATTGTTTTGCATTGTTTGGTGTAGATTTGTTTGCCAAATAAGGCAAATAAGAAAGTGTAAAGTTTAATATGGGACGGCGCGAAAAGAAAAGTGTAAAGTTAATTAAGGACTGAAGGGAGTATAAAATTACTACTAATCGGGGGCGTATCTAGAGCGTCATTTTAGTCCCCGACTCACCCAAAATTTCACAAAATGTACAAATATGAGTTGTTATCTTTTTTTTGGCAAAAGGTAACTTAATTAATATTAAAACCCAGAACCAGATACAAGTTTGCCACCATAAAGGCTCCACTGGGGTGAGACTTAGAGCTGGAATCACGCTTACAAGCGGACCATCTTGCTAACCCCACAATTTGGTAAACTTCATACACAGAATTGCTTCACCTGCTACTAAAAGGGAACTTAAAAAACATAACAGAGTTCTTAAAAAGTAAATAATCAAAGAAGTAACATAATCCAGTTTTTCCAGCCACTAGCAAGAGAACAACGGTTTGACCTGCCTCCACTAAAGGTACTTGTTGGAGATATTTAATTGTGAATCAAGTTTGTCATAGATTAGCTTTATATTTAATCCTTGAATTTAATTAGTGCATGAATTAGATAGAAATCGGGCCAAGTGTTAGGCCCATATAAACAGGCTAAAAGCCTTGTACGCCTAACCTAAACCTCGCCTATAAAAAGGGAGCCGAGGTTTAGGAATAGGTTAACGTCGTACTTATTCTTCATAGCCTTACGCGCATATCTTTCTGTTGTACGAGTTCACGGTTTATCAAAGAAGGTTTTACGTTGATTCATTCTGTGTTCATCCTTACGTTTAATCTTCGTTGTTAGATCGTTATTCATTGCTGTTACAGAAACAGGGACTAACAATTGGTATCAGAGCCGATCGAGAACCGATCAGAAGAACTCCTGCAGAATACTCTGTTTTTGTTTACGTTGTTCTTACTGTCGATTTTTTGCTCTGTAATTTTGTTTCTTGTTCAAAAATTGTAAAAGTTACACCTTTAGAATCGCCTTTTCAAAGCGATCAAGGGGTATACTTCAGATTATGTTTTTCGCATATTCAGATTTCGAGATATCTCGAGTAGGGGCTGTCGACATCTTGCTTCTTCACAGGTTCTGCTACGTTTTTCGAGCTGAAAACTTTACCCGAGGATCTCGACATTCTACTCTACAGGAAACTACCTTCAGATTTTGTTTATCTGATTTTTACAGGTTGCAGGATTTCGACATTGAGGATTTCGACATCTAGGATTTCGAGATCTTGATTTCGAGTTAAGGATTCGACATCTGGTCTCGACATTTGACTTCTCAGAATTAAGATTTCGAGTATTAACTTCTCGACATTTCAAATCTCGAGATCAGCATCTCGAAATTTGAAATCTCGAGATCCCTAATCTCGAGATCCTTAATCTCGAGCTCAAATCTCGATACCGGGCCTCCTTTATCGAAATCTGAGATTTCGATATTCAGATCTCGACATCTGATTTTTCGACTTTCTGCTTCTGAAAATCTTTTGATCAATTTTCTCGAACGGTCAATTTAGTACAGCAATGGCTTCGGAATACAATGCACAAGGGAACAGCAGTACCCCTCATAGTCTCAGGAAGGGAGAATATCAAATGTGGAGGAACAGATTCCTTAATTTCCTCGAGCACAAAGAGAACTCCGCTGCAATGCTTGAATCATTGCTTGAAGGACCAGCTGAACTCTTGATTTCAGTTGGTGGAGATCCAGAAAATAATCCTCCTATTTTTCCAGAAATAAGGAGGAAAGTGCCATCTGAATACACAGAAGCTGACAATCTCAGACTTCGTGGTGACCTCATGGCCAAAACATACCTTCTTCAAGCAATCCCCAATGAAGTATATGTTCTCATAGACAACATGCAAACAGCTAAGGAAATGTGGGATGAGATAGAAAAGCTGCTACAAGGCACAAGCATCAGCCTCAAAACCAAGAAGACTACGATTCTTATCGCTTATGACTCCTTCAAAGCAGGTCCAGGAGAACCATTGAATGAGACTTACAACAGACTCGTTCAACTGGTAAACGAACTCAGAAAAATCAAAGTATTCAGGTCCAATCTGGAACTGAATATTAGATTTTTATCCAGCCTGCATCCTGCATGGGAAAAGACAGTGAAGGATGTCAGATCTCGGATAGATTTGGACGAAATTGACCTCTGCACACTCTATGAACATCTGAAGCAATTCGTCAACGAGGTTGCCTGTGCTGAGGATCATCACACCACAAACCCCTTAGCTCTTGTAATGGAGGCTCGGCCAACAAGAACAACCACTTCACTAAAGAAGAAAAAGAAGAAGGTGGTGGTTGAATCAGATGATGATGATAGTGATGATGACAAATCTGATCTAGAGGCTGAGCTAGCAGACTTACAGAAGAAGATGACACTGCTTGCCAAAAGATTTGCTAAGAAGAACAGCTCCTCCAACAAGCTGAGAACTTCCTCCTCAAACTACAAGCAGAAGAACCATGATCAAGGATCTTCTAGGAAGGCATCATCAACAGAAGAAGCTCCAAAATGCTACAATTGCGGTAAGCCTGAACATGTTATTAAAGACTGCCGCCTTCCAAAGAAGAAAGATGCTAACTTCTACAAGCAGAAGATGCTGTGGAATAAGCAGAAAATGCTGATGGTGCAGAAAGAAGAAGAAACCTCTGCCATGATTGTTGAGAATGAGAACTGGGCTGAAGATTTTTCTGAGGAGGAGGAAGACAACTATGCTCTTATGGCACGCGTGGAGGAAGATGAAAGAAAGGGTGATGCTGCGATCCCCGAAAGCGAGTGCTCAACAAGCTCTGTAAGTACCTCACATACTCCTTTAAATAATCAAATGCAGTCCTTACTTGAGAAGGACAATCTAATCAAAGAACTAAAGGAGAGACTAGACAATAATCACAGGGTACTGAAACAGAATCTAGACCAAAAGTCTTCCTTAAGTGTTCACCTTGAAATTGCAAAAGATCAGGTCAAAAAGGTGTCCTCAGATTTTGAAAGCCTTGAACTTAAGATAGCTGAATTAACTAGGAAATTTGAGGATAGTGAACGGGAAAAAAGCACAGCTAAGGCTGAATGCGATTTTTTGCATAACAAGAGAAGAACACTTTTAAATAAAGTAAAAGAACCAGAGGATCTAGCTGCTAGAAGAGGTCAATCAGAACAAACAGTTTTTCTGCCTAACAGCAAACAAAAGGATGACCGATTTTACAATGCTAAAACATGACTGGGCATAACCAACCCACGTAATCTAAAGAAAGTTAACTGTCTTCAAATCTATAACAAAGATTACATGGGACTAGGGTTTGGCGAGAAAATGTATTTTCGAAGTGATGAAGACAATGCTAAAGCAGAAGAAGAAAAGAGAAAGAATCCAAAATCTGCGATTTCTTGTGATTATCCCTCTGTAAATGAAAAACAACTTTCAGAACAAAAACCTACTTCCTGCTTTAGTGAATGCCTTGACCCTTATGCTAAAGATATTCCTCACATAGGACATCCTCTAGACCCTCCCCCAAGAGTAGGTATTGCTAAAACTGGTGAGGAACCGCGTATATTTCCCATGGCTCAAAAGCTAAAAAACCTACAGAAAACTCTTGATAACGAGAGAGAGAGATTTGAAACTGAAAAGAAAGGTTTTGAGCGCAACTGGCAGGAACTTCTTCAAAAGTTCAATGATTTGAGTGAGCAGTATCATGCTAAAACAGACCCTTCTACGACTAAGCCTGACAGCTCACACACCTCACATGAGAAAAACAATGCTTTAAAAGGTTCGTCCACTCATCTCTCCTCTCCTTTGTTTACAGGGAATGAAGTGAATAAGGAAGGAGAAGAGAAGAATGAGTGGAGGAAAAAGAGGAAGGAAATCGCAGAAGGCAAAAAGAAAGTTTTTGAGAATAATGCCAGCCCTAGATCTAGTTCTATTTTTTACTCTAAAGTTAATTGTAATTCTGTCTCTACAAAACAAACTTCTAGTAGTTCAGTTTTGAGTCCCAAGCTGAATATTTCTGAGACATCTTCTAGACAACGTTCTATTTTTAATACAAGTGTTGCTTATGGTTATTCTGTTCCAGATCCCCATAATTATGAATGTGATGTGAATGCTGTTAAATCAAAGCCTCTCAGAAAGCTCAAACCTGAAAAAGAAACCAAGAAAGGAACTTCTAAGGGAACGTTTTGTATTCCTGATATGAAATATGCCCTTAGAGTTCATTCGAGGAAACATCTTAATCGGCTTTCTAAGGAGGAGATTTTCAAAACCAAACTTAAGAAACAACCGTTCAATCACAAAGCACCTGTCTACTATCCTCCTAAACCTAAAACTGAGAGGTGGGTCCCCAAGATGAGACCTACCAAAACTGAAACAGATAGGTGGGTCCCCAAACGAAGACCCATCAAAACTGAAACTGAAAGATGGGTTCCCAATCGAAGACCCATCAAAACTGAAACTGAAAGGTGGGTCCCCAAATTCAGACCCACCAGAACCAAAATGGAAACTGCTAGGTGGACTCCAAAAACCAGACACACTGCAAGAACAGATCTGGCTATTGGAAAACCCACAAAAGATAGATCTTTTGTTGAAAAAGCTGCTGACCTTGGATCACAGCTCAAAGCAAGATTTAAAAAGGTGTTTCTTGATAATAAGGAAGGACCCACTCCAAGTTGGGTACCTAAACCTGTTTGATTATTTTGCAGGACGGTCATGTGTGGCACTTAGACTCAGGATGCTCAACCCACATGACCGGAATAAAGCACCTTTTGAGCAACTACACCAACTGCTACGGAGGCAATGTCAGATTCGGGAATGACGCCTCATCTCCTATCCTTGGGTATGGGGACGTCGTCTGTGCCAGTGTCACAATAAAAGATGTTTCATTTGTCAAAGGGCTCAAACATAACTTACTGAGCATTGGACAATTCTGTGACAGCGGGATGGAAGTGAGGTTCTTTGCAAAACAATGCTGTGTTCTTGACAGCACAGGGAATACATTATTAACGTGTTACAGAACATCAAATCTGTACACTATTGATCTGAAAAGCGTCCAATCCACCACTTCCATTTGTCTGCTGTCCAAAGCTTCAACTGAACAGAACAACCTATGGCACAGACGTCTCTCCCATCTGAACTTCAAACATCTATCAACATTGTCCTCCAAGAAACTTGTCAAGGGGCTTCCTCTGCTAAAGTCTTCCGCTGAAAATCATTGTAGTGCCTGCAAAATGGGCAAAATGACGCGAAGCTCCCACAAGTCAAAAACCGAACTTTCTTCTACACATCAGTTGCAGCTAATACACATGGATCTGTGTGGACCTATGAGAGTACAAAGCATCAACGGTCGCAAATACACTCTGGTGATAGTTGATGACTTCTCTAGGTATACATGGACAAAATTTCTCCGTTCAAAAGACGAGGCTGCAGAAAACATTATGACCTTTATCAGAACAATCCAGAAACTGCTACAGCACAATGTTCGAATCGTTAGAACTGAAAATGGTACCGAGTTCAAAAATCAAACTCTAACTGAGTTCTATGAATCACTCGGTATCACTCAGCAATTTGCAGCAGCTAAAACTCCCCAACAGAACGGAGTTGTTGAGAGAAAGAACAGAACCATTGTTGAAGCAGCACGTACCATGCTAATCCAATCCAGACTGCCTCACTTCATGTGGGCAGAGGCAATCAATACTGCGTGCTTCACTCAGAACAGAACATTCATCCACAAACGCTTCAACAAGACTCCATATGAGATCCTATTCAACAAAACTCCTGACATCTCCTTCTTCAAGGTTTTTGGCTGCAAGTGCTTCATACTCAATGATCGGACAGAGAGAAGTAAGCTGGATCCCAAAGCCAGAGAAGGCGTATTCATTGGCTACTCACTGCAATCCAAAGCTTACAGAGTCTATCTCAGAGACAAGCGTACTGTCATCGAGAGTGTAAATGTTACATTCTATGAAATGGCAGACTTTGCAATCGAACATCTCCAGACCGATCCATCAACTGCTGTACCAGTAGCTTCTGATAAAGCTGAACCAAACACCGAACATGACGATGTGATTCTCGACTCTCTCTTCAGAAACTTCTACGAGAACTCACAACCTCCACCTCCTGCATACACTCCAGAGTCAACATCAACTCCAACAGCAGAGATTCCGCTTCTCACAGGACCAGACGATGTACCATCCACACCCTCAACCCCTCAAACCAATCCCAGAGGTGTGGATGATCACAGCTTTGCTTCATGTCCAGAATCATCTCCACTACACACCACAGCTGCCCCAGAGCCTTCAACCTCATTTCAGGACTCAGATCAACCAATAATTACTCCAACTCCTCTAGCTCATGAGAGGAAGTGGACGAGAGCACATCCTGTTGAACAGATAATAGGTGATCCGAGTCAAGGTGTGCGAACAAGATCAGCGACGATGAATGAATGCCACTTTGCATGCTTCTTGAGCCAGTCTGAACCATCAAAAGTCTCTGATGCTATACTTGATCCAGATTGGGTGATTGCCATGCAAGATGAACTCAATCAGTTTGACAGACTGGATGTGTGGTCACTGGTACCCAGGCCTCAGAGAAAGACAATCATTGGCACGAAGTGGGTATTCAAAAATAAAAGAGATGAAGAAGGCACAGTCGTAAGAAACAAGGCAAGGCTGGTCGCAAAGGGATATAATCAACAGGAGGGCATAGACTACGATGATACGTTTGCGCCCGTAGCTAGAATTGAAGCAATCCGCCTCTTTCTTGCATACGCGGCGCACAAAAACTTCACCGTCTTTCAAATGGACGTGAAAACATCTTTTCTGAATGGGACTTTAGAAGAAGAAGTCTATGTAGCTCAACCTGAAGGATTTGTAGATCCAAAATTCCCAGACCATGTCTACAAGCTCAAGAAAGCTCTCTATGGGTTGAAACAGGCACCCAGAGCTTGGTATGATGCCTTGACTGAATTTTTGATCGATTCAGGTTTCTCAAAAGGAAAGATCGATACTACTTTGTTTATCAAGCGACAGAAGTCTGACATCATCCTGATTCAGATCTATGTTGATGACATCATCTTTGCCTCTTCAAATCCGCGCATGTGCCAACACACTTTGAGAAACTGATGAAAACCAAGTTCGAGATGAGCATGATGGGCGAACTTAACTTCTTCTTAGGCCTGCAAGTAAGACAACTCTCTGATGGCATTTTCATCAATCAGTCCAAATACATTCTGGATATGCTAAAGAGATTCAACATAGAAGGCAAATCTTCCATGACGACCCCCATGTCCCCAAACAACAAACTGGACTCAGACCCCTCCGGGAAGCCAGTTGATGCTACAAACTACAGGGCCATCATTGGATCTTTGCTATATCTCACGTCAAGCAGGCCTGACATTGTCTTCTCCACATGCTTATGTGCACGCTTTCAGGCGAATCCGAAGGAATCCCATCTGACCGCTGTTCGAAGAATTCTAAGATACCTCAAAGGCACTGTGAATCTAGGCCTTTGGTATCCCAAGCACTCAAGTTTTGACCTAGTCGGATACTCTGACGCTGATTTTGCTGGTTGCCGGATGGACCGCAAAAGTACATCGGGAGCTGTCCAGTTCTTGGGCGATAAGTTAGTCTGCTGGTCTTCCAAGAAACAGAACTGTGTGTCAACATCTACGGCCGAGGCAGAATACGTCACGACTGCTAGCTGTTGTTCACAAATATTATGGATGAAGACCCAGTTAAAGGACTACGGTTACACTTTCCGCCATATCCCGATCTACAGTGACTCACAGAGCGCCATCGCCATCACCAGCAATCCGGTTCATCACTTCCGCACCAAACACATCGACCTGCGCTGTCATTTCATCAAGGACCACGTGGAGAAAGGAGATATTGACATGTATTTTGTAAGGTCAGAGCTTCAACTGGCTGACTTGTTCACTAAGGCATTGGATGAAAAAAGATTCCAGTTCGTAGTCTCCAAGTTGGGCATGTTGAACCTCGAGCCTGTTTAATTTTTGTCTCCACTGATCTGCAAAGTGTGTGTGTGTGTGGAACTTGTAAAAAGTGTGTGTGCGTGTGATTTGTAAATAGTGTGTGTGCGTTGCATGTGTTGAGGGGGAGAAAACCAGAAAAATAACAAAAAATAGTGTGCGTGTGTTGCATGTGTTGAGTGGGTGTGAAAAATAAAAAAGAACAAAAATAGTGTGTGTGCGTTGCATTTTTTTGAGGGGGAGAAAATTTTCACTGATTAAGGGGGAGCTCTCTATTTTTACTCTCTATTTTTACTGGTTTGGGCCTCGAAAATCTTTTAAAAGGGCACTGTGTGCCAGCCCAATAATTTGGGCTCAACTGTTACGGAGGAGGTCCAAAATTTTTCTCGCGTATATAAGCCTCGCGAAAAACCCTTCTGAAAAACCCTTCTCTTCCATTCTATTTTTCTAAGGCCAGAAACTTTCGCACTTCAGAGCTCTCAGACCGTTCTCCTTCTTCCCAAACTTCCGATTTCGCAATATCCTTCCCCCGTTTCTCTTTCACGACATTCTTAAGAAGGTAGTTTTTCTTTGTTTGTGATCAAAACCCAAAAACGAACGTTCGATCTCGAAAACCCGTTGAAATTTGTTCATGTTCGAAATCCAAAAACGAACGTTTGTTCTCGCAAAACCTCGTAACTTCTCAAAATCAAAATCAAATTAGGTTTTTTTTTCGTTTGAATGTATGTCGAAATCGCTTGTTATTGTTTGTTATATCTTTGTTTTTACAGGTGGAAAATCTCTTCAAAATTCGTCGGTTCATCTTCTCGAAATCAAGATCTCGAGATGGGCATCTCGACATCTTGATCTCGAGATTTGAATCTCGAAATCAAGATCTCGAGATCTGCATCTCGACATCAAGATCTCGAGATTTGAATCTCGAAATCAAGATCTCGAGATCTGCATCTCGACATCTTGATCTCGAGATTTGAATCTCGAAATCAAGATCTCGGGATCTGCATCTCGACATCTTGATCTCGAGATTTGAATCTCGAAATCAAGATCTCGAGATTTGGATCTCGAAATCATGATCTCGAGATACAGATCTCAAGATTTGGACTTTGCAATTTTTTTAAAAACTCCATCTGCATAAACTTATCTGACAACTGCAAATCAAACTCTATCAATCAAATCAAACAATTGAACTTCATGTGCTGACCCCCTGCTTCTACAGTTTAAAATGGCAGGAACCACTCAAACGCAGATCGATGATGCCATCTACCCCAAAGGGAAATGGATCAAGGTGCTGGACAACAATTTCCAGCTAGACTTTGCGGTGTTCAAATGCCAGAACCCCATAGTTCCAGCCATCATGAAAGGTCACTATCTCTGGCCTGCACTTCACAACTCAAAACCGGTGCCAGAGATATACCTACAACAGTTCTGGGGGCATATGCATACGGATTCGCTGAAGGATCGTTCAAAAATAAAGACCAAGCTAAATGGCATGCGGGTGATTCTTACACCATCTACTCTACGGGCTACTCTATCGCTGCCAATCCATGATGAGTACGATGCGCTGCCATCCATCCCAGATCTACTGAAAGACGTGGCATCCCTAGGCTACACATCATTACTGCCACAACTGTCAAACTTCAACGGCGCATATCTCCGTCACCCGTGGAAGAATCTCTTCGGGCTAGTGAACAAGTGCCTGTCGCCGAAGCATGCCGGATTCGACAAGTGCAACAAGCAGATCCTGCTTATCTTCCATGGCATCGCCTTCAACAAGAACTACGACATGGCACAGCTCTTCTTCTCAGAGCTAATGGACCTGGTCAAGGCCAAAGAAAAGAATAGGCTAGGTACCATTCCGTACGCCAAATGGCTCGGGCTGATCATACACGACTGCATGGCAGAGCACGACTCCATACCAAAACGCAGTACAGATCCTCACTTCACAGCACTGAAGCTACAATATTTCAAAGCAGACAAGAATCCTACTTATGGTATGAAGATACCTGGATTTCTGCTAAAGCTGGTAAAATCTTCAAATCCAGCAGTCCAGCAATACAAAGAAGCCACTGAGAAAACTGTCCCTATGGTTCAGCAAAACCCAGCTGGACCTACCCCAGGGGCAAAGCCGAGTGTTAGTAAGGGTCCCAAGAGAGCCCAAAAGCCACAGAAACCAGTGGCCGGTTCGCCCAATGAAGGAAAGTCTGACGACTCTCTTGAGACGAGTCAGGCGGCTGAGGGCACCGAAATAGACGCTGAGGAAACGGCCAATGAATCATCAAGTGAAGCCCAAACAAACACTGACGACGAGGCTTCCGAGAGCGTGGGCACGGAGAGCGGGGAATCTGGCTCGGATGATGACGACGATGATAATGATAGTGATGATGTGGAGCTCACATATGCCCTAATCAGAAAAGGGAAGCTGCCAGTCGAATCTCCGAAGAAGAAAAGAATTACTGCTGAAGACGCAGCACCAATAATCGCTGGCAGACCTCAAGTCTTCACAATCAAAGAAAAAGCTAAACCGAGAGCCGATCCCAGCGAGACAAATTGCTCCAAGGATGATTATGACGAGGCGGCTCATTCAATTAAGGCATCATTCAATTCAGAGGAAGTCGTCATCCGAGAGAAAAGGGCAAAGGTCAAGAATGACAAGGCTGCCAAGGCAAAGCCCCAGCCCCAAGCCAGAAAGAGCCTGATTGATAAGGCAGTTTCCAGTACTATCGCTAACTAGAAAAGTGTCATCTTTGATGACACTTTCACTATAGTTTAACTCGAAGACAGAATCAATAGTAGTGTTCATCAGGAAGCTGATTTGAATGAAAAGAAAAGTCAACATAGGATTAGGTTCCCGGGTAGAAGTCGCAGCATCTGGCTCAACTGCGCAAGCACAGCCCTCTCCCAGCCACTCGATAGCCTCTCAACAGGCTATTGTTTCAAAAGAACGGGACTCCACCCCCTCGCTGGTTCCTTCTGAATCAGTTGAGCATACAATTGACCTATCTCCCAAGGTCAAAACCCCTTCTTCTCACACATCGAGTCTAGGTGTCACATTCCCCACATTTTCTTCATTTTCTAGGACACCTACACTATTCACTGCACATACAGGTGCACACACCCTGAACGCAACAACCAGAGCGCAAGCTATGACGGTTGGAAGCCCTGCTACGCCCATAATGATTCCATCATTAAATGCAGGCCACACATCAACAATCTTCACTGATGCTGTGTCAACAGTTACAACCCCCGTAACTGGTCACCCTACCTTTGAAGACGTAAACGTTCTACTCAATCGCTTCCTAGATTCCACCATTAAGCCATGGGTGCAAGATGCAATGACCGCTCTAGCACAGGAATTTAGGACCACCCAAGCGGTTCGGTCTGAACAAACCCCACACCAACCTTCCCTTGAACCGTTCATCTCCCATACACAACCCATATCCTCCACCCCTCTATCCCACCAATCCATAAACCAAATTCCCATTCCTTCTCTTTCTCGGGGAACCCATGATACAGAACCAGTATTCTCCCCACACCCGACCACACCCTCCATCGATCTCTCCTCACTATCCTTTGATACACTAGCGTCGGCTTTGCTGAACAACCTCCTTAACACCCCTGAAGACAAGCTTACTCTTCATTAGCAAGCCATACTTGAAGCCCTTCTTTCTTCACCTGAAACCAAGAGCACTTGCAAGGAGAGTCCTCGTGGTCGCAAACGTTCCCATGAGGACCCCGATGATTCGGATCCTCATGAGGGGGAGAACAAGCGACCTCGATCACTTGAGCAAACTGCCCTACCAAGCCAAATTCCACAACCCATCCAACCCGAAACCTCAACAAACCAACAGCCACCATCCACAACCAACTTATCTAGCATGGTCGAGCTAGAAATAACATCCTGAGGCGTATCTCCAAGAGATACCAACCGAGGAGGGGATGGAAGTCCTGATGATGTTACCACCGGTACATCTTCTCCATCAGGCCATCAGTTGGAACCTAGTTCTAAGCTGATGTCAACGGGCAATCCAAGTGAACCTGGTAGTGCTACTCAGGAACAATCACCGCCTCAACAAAGAGTTCCATATATTTCCCCAGGCAAAGACATCCATGATGCACTGGAGGAGGCGGTGATATATGACAAATGGCCGAGACAATGGACAGAATGGGATGATCTTCGGAATGAGGCCGAACAAGAGGATATGCAAAGAAACTGGTGGCTACGAGAGCTAATTAACAAATGCTCTGAAGATATCATAAGGCTCGAGGACGATGAACGCAAGGAAGGGGAGAATTACAAAGAATCCCAGAAAACTCTTGAATCGGTCGTAAGACAATCAGCAGGAAGACTTCCCAAGACAGAGAAACCCTGGGATAACGTTCGCATCAAAGCCCCCTTCCAAGAAGAAATCAGAGAGCATATCTGGCGTAGACCAGACAGAGTCAAGCCACTGAATGAACTGAAGCTAAGAGGCCTTACTCATTTAAAAGGAAAGCAGGCTGGAGGTCATCTGCATATGCTGCTACAAAGGTCAACCGGTACACAGAGAGAATTGATGGAACAAGATCTGAAGTCGAATATTCTCCCGATTCATCAAATTCTACAAGTGAAGGCTGAAGATTATCTTGGAGTAACATTCTACACTTACAGACTTCAACGCACTGACGGGAGCGAATTTACTTGTCAAGAGAACGACTTCATCATGCTGAAACCGGATGACATCTACCAAATGTTCATGGCCTACAGATACCTTCCAGTCAGGCAGAGCATAATATACAGCGAAGGCCTCGCAGCTATCAAGAGATTCATGCTTAGACAGATCCGAGTACACTCTTCACATGACCTACAGATGGCTATTGAGTGCAATCTGAAAAAGACAAATCTGACAAAGCCAAGATTGTATGGTCCAGAACTTGAAGACTTCCCAGCCTACCACATCTTCTTCACACCGCCAGCAGTCACCTATCTGAACCACAAGAACGAAAAACGTCTGATGGTAGTCAGTGAAATTGAGAAGTACTGTGACGGAACACTGAAGATAATCAAAGAACAGATTCTAAAGATGAAGGCAGAGCTAGAGGAAAACCTTCAAGAGGCATCGTCTTATGTTCAAAAGGAACACTCTACAGTAGAGACAATTTTAAAGGCCATTGACGATCGCCTCGAAAAGAAAAATACGCTGAGGCAATATGAGCATGCACTTGGTATGAGGAAGCACTACTTCAAGTCTCAGAAGCAATAAGAGAATGGCACTTGATCACAAAGGGGGAGATTGTTGGAGATATTTAATTGTGAATCAAGTTTGTCATAGATTAGCTTTATATTTAATCCTTGTATTTAATTAGTGCATGAATTAGATAGAAATCGGGCCAAGTGTTAGGCCCATATAAACAGGCTAAAAGCCTTGTACGCCTAACCTAAACCTCGCCTATAAAAAGGGAGCCGAGGTTTAGGAATAGGTTAACGTCGTACTTATTCTTCATAGCCTTACGCGCATATCTTTCTGTTGTACGAGTTCACGGTTTATCAAAGAAGGTATTACGTTGTTTCATTCTGTGTTCATCCTTACGTTTAATCTTCGTTGTTAGATCGTTATTCATTGCTGTTACAGAAAAAGGGACTAACAGTACTTCACTCTTATCCTTGCATTCTTGCAACGACCGTCCCCAAACGGCCATTACCATACTCGACATAAACAAAACTCAATATATAAAGCGGAATGTTAAAGACACAAAGTTTCGTCATGAAACTTTATTTCTTATATACATAAGAAATTTTATAACTAAAATGTCAAAAGACCAACAACAACCACCCATAAAACAAAGTCATCACACCTGATCAGGATTTTTAAAATAAAATATTAAGTATCAA
The DNA here is from genome assembly GCA_945859875.1 of Cuscuta europaea. NCBI lineage: Eukaryota > Viridiplantae > Streptophyta > Magnoliopsida > Solanales > Convolvulaceae > Cuscuta > Cuscuta europaea. The sequence goes on along the minus strand of CAMAPE010000054.1, from coordinate 3,504,367 downwards.
AGTATTATGCAAAACACAAGAAACATCCAGGTCTTCTCCGTTAACCCATCCAAGGCCTTGTCACCAGCTCCGTACATCCTCTCTCAGGTTTCATTCTTCATTTATTACCTATACATGAGAACACAAGAGAATAGAATTCTCGTAAGCAATAATGCTTAGTAAATCACCATTTCATCCACTAAAATATTTAGGGAATCTTAGCTAATCATAAACCGATAACTCATATTGGATACACAACACATAATCTATAATCAATATAATTACATCACATAAGCATTCATGTATCAAACACCAAGATAGTTCCTTATCCATCCCTCTTTCTTCTGATTTCATTCCTCAACTTTAAGGGCCCGTAGCTCGTGTCCTGGCCCCTTGCTAATGACCTTGGGTAGCTAGCCCGCAACCATCAGAAGTAATCCCGGGACTCCCCGCGGAAGGAGATCCCGCTCCGATCAGCTCACGTGATTACTTGGGGGCACGGCTACCTTAGGACATCTCTTATCATTCCTTAGATATCATCATCAACATAACTCCCTTTCATCATTGGTTCTATAGGAACCCAATCAAAGATCAAACATACGTCATGAATATCATACATTTAATCATTTCATAACTCTACAATCAACACCACATGTCAACACTTACATATCACTTGAACTTCACCTATCATCACGTCACATAAGTTCAAGTATCCAAGCAAACATATCAAATTCATAATTAGCAAGCCTTCTGTTTTTTGATTTAGAACTATCATGTATAGGTGGTGATGACTTACCTGATTCACGTGGAGTTTTTACCCTCAATTGTGTGTATAAGGCGTCCACGGACAACGGTTCTTCGATGAGCAGCTATTTTTATTTTATTTTTTTCTTAACCTAGAAGGTAAACTACCAAAATCAGTGGGGCAAATGCCGGAGAACATTTGCCAGATTTTATTGATCAATCAAAGACTAAGTACAAAGGAGGGGGACTATACCAAAACCTCCCAACCAGAATTTGAAGAGAAAAAAATTACATATAACGAAAAGAAGGAAGCAAAAATAGGCCCTTTTAGCTAAAATCGGAAGATCCATCACATTAAGAAATTCCTCCAAAGTGTCCGTCCGGCCCAAAGCCAGAAAGTGTGCGGCCCAATTATCTTCACGCAGGGTATGAATGAGAGATACATTGTTGTTGTCTGAAAATATCCCACTGTCTTCAATTTCATTCCTCCATTAGCGCATACCTGAGTCCAACAGGATAGAAATCGCAAGTTTGGAATCCGTCTCTAGGTGAAAATTCGTATAGCCAGCTTGGACCGCCCAGCGGGTAGCGAAAAGAATGGACCTGAGCTCAGCTCCCAGAGGAGAAGAAGCGTTAATGGGGAAACGAAAAGAAAAAACCATCCTTCCTTGGCTATTTCTCATGATTTCATCTCCAATAGACTGACAAGGTAAGAACGCTGCATCCGTATTCAATTTGAAACCGATTTTAGGTTTAAACCATTTAATGACCTGAAATCTCGTCCCAGTTAACTTGAAAGTTCTGGGAATAAGATTTTCTTCAAATAAGACACCCCCTACTGAGAGCACTTTCAGATTTGATAGGGATAGCAACCATTCCTGAGTATAACCTTTAATCTGTTGAATCAGCTGACAAACAGTAGGTGGATTGTCTTTCTCACCCCACAAAATGCTTGTTTAAACTTTCCAAATATGCCAATAAATGATCCCGGGAAGGTTGTGTCTGAAAACATCTTCAAGTTTCTTGCTACCAGCCTTAAACCACCAAGTAATTAGAACATTCCTAATAGAAGTGTCAGCCATAGGAACAAGAATGTTCAAAATTCCCATAAAATAGCTCCAAATAGGGTAAGCAAAGGTACACTGGTAGAAAAGATGGTCATCAAAATCATCATGACTTCTACACATAGGGAAAATTGATGGATTAATAACCCTCTGAAATCTCTGCATATTATTAGTGATAGGAAGACTGTCATTAAGAAGTTTCGAAAGAAAAAGTTTCACTTTTAATTGTTGTTTGGGATGCCAAACATGTTTGTAAGAGAACATAGTCCCAGAACCCTCTCTTACAAAGTTATAAACAGATTGAAAACTGAATAGCCCATTCTCTTCCAATTCCCAGATAATATCCCCTTCTGAATTTGAAGAACAAATTGAAAGGCCAATATGATTTGCTGAGCAAATTCTTTTCCAGATTGGGGAATCAGTAATTTTAGGACTGCTCCCTGCATGACCATGGTATCTAGCATTGATAAATGAGTTCCAAAGAGTATGACTAGTTTTCCATTTCCACCATAATTTTAGGATAAAAGCTTTCTCTAAGTCAGTTAGAGCTCTAATACCAAGCCCACCCTCCACGGTAGGAACACAAAGTTTGGCCCATTTTTTCCAATGAAATTTCTGTTTAGTATGAGAGGAACCCCAGAAAAATGCTGCCATTTTAACTTCAAGGATTTTTCTAACTTTTCTTGGCAGGTTGTCTGCAGCCAGAGTATGAAGAGGTATGGAGTTCAAAACATGTCTAATCATTACCAATCTCCCTGCTTGAGATAAGTTCTTCTGTCTCCAAGGGGTTAAATTTTTCTCAAATTGCTTAATAAGTTGACCACAGTATTTATACATGTTGATACCCTTATGTAAGTTAACCCCCAAATACTTCATAGGTAGAGAGGAGATCTGCATACCAAGCAGATTTTTGATGCTTCTTTTCCTTCTCTCAGCATCCTTCCCAAAAATGACAGAGCTTTTTTCAAAATTAACAGTTTGACCTGAGGCCCTTTGATAAGTTTCCAGAAAACCTTTGAATTTAGCTAAAGATCTGATATCCCCATTTAAAAAAACCAATAGGTCATCAGCATAGCCCAAATGGTTAATAGGGAACCCTTGTAGACCAATATAATAAGGCTTAATCAAACCTTCCTGAAAATGCCAATTAAGACCCCTAGAAAAGCCTTCAGCTGCAATGATAAAGAGAAAAGGGGAAAGTGGGTCCCCTTGTTTAACCCCTCTCAAAGGCTTAAAAAAACCTTGAGGACTACCATTGATCAGAATAGAGAGAGTAGTTGCTTGCAGGTTATTCTAAACAATATGAATGAAATGGTCAGAAAAACCAAACTTCTTTAAAACCCCTGTGAGAAAGGTCCAAGATACCTTATCAAAAGCTTTAGCCATGTCCAGTTTAATAACAACATTATAACCCCTAACTTTTCTGTCTAAATATTGAATCATCTCCTGAGCTATTAGAACTTGATCAGTGATATCCCTGTTTTTCATAAATCCAGCCTGCACTGAAGATATGATTTTAGGCAAAATTTCACCAAGTCTAGTGGCCAAAATCTTAGTGCAGACTTTGCTGACAAAATTGGACAGGCAGATAGGCCCGAAATCAACAAAAGAAAGAGGTCTATCTTTTTTAGGAATCAGAACAATCCAGGAACTTGAAATGCCATTAGGAATATGGACCCGAAGAAAGAATTCCTGAACAACACTTATCAAATCAGAGCCAACAATATGCCAACATCTTATAAAAAAAATTCAAGTTTTTCCAGCCACTAGCAAGGGAACAACGGTTTGACTTGCCTCCACTAAAGGTACTTCACTCTTATCCTTGCATTCTTGTAACGACCGTCCCCAAACGGCCATTACCATACTCGACATAAACAAAACTCAATATACAAAGCGGAATATTAAAGACACAAAGTTTCGTCATGAAACTTTATTTCTTATATACATAAGAAATTTTATAACTAAAATGTCAAAAGACCAACAACAACCACCTGTAAAACAAAGTCATCACACCTGATTAGGATTTTTAAAATAAAATATTAATGTAACACCCGGCCCCATAGGCCCCGAGGTAGTTACTTCTGACCTCTAGTACTGTCCTCACAAACCGCCACTAGCCTTTTCCGCGCACTTTGTCCTCACTCGTGCACGCCATGGGAAACTTCCCAAGACTACTCCCGTGCAAGCACGCTTAACTTTGGAGTTCTTAGGTGATGAGCTCCCTTAAAAGGAGATGCATCTTGTTGGTATGAGTAGTACTATTAATCCTCTTAAATTAATCTCGGGTATTACAATCACCCCCACTTAGGAACGCAACGTCCTCGTTGCGCCCATAAACCAATCTCAATCATATCCCAGAATCTTTTCCCCTGCTAAGTGCCCGCCCGATATCCAACGGATCAGCACACTGTCGCAGGGTTGCTCTGATACCACCTGTAACACCCCGGCCCCGTAGGCCCTGAGGTAGTTACTTCTGACCTCTAGTACTGTCCTCACAAACCGCCACTAGCCTTTTCCGCGCACTTTGTCCCACTCGTGCGCGCCCTGGGAAACTTCCTAGGTGGTCACCCATCCCAAGACTACTCCCGTGCAAGCACGCTTAACTTTGGAGTTCTTAGGTGATGAGCTCCCTTAAAAGGAGATGCATCTTGTTGGTATGAGTAGTACTATTAATCCTCTTAAATTAATATCGGGTATTACAATTAAACAACCCGTAGTTGTATCAAAGAATTATACAAAACACAAGAAACAACCAGGTCTTCTCCGTTAACCCATCCAAGGCCTTGTCACCAGCACTGTACATCCTCTCTCAGGTTTCATTCTTCATTTATTACCTATACATGAGAACACAAGAGAATAAAATTCTCGTAAGCAATAATGCTTAGTAAGTCACCATTTCATCCACTAAAATATTTAGGGAATCTTAGCTAATCATAAACCGATAACTCATATTGGATACACAACACATAATCTATAATCAACATAATTACATCACATAAGCATTAATGTATCAAACACGAAGATAGTTCCTTATCCATCCCTCTTTCTTCTTATTTCATTCCTCGACTTTAAGGGCCCGTAGCTCGTGTCCTGGTCCCTCGCTAATGACCTTGGATAGCTAGCCCACAGCCATCAGAAGTAATCCCGGGACTCCCCGCGGAAGGAGATCCCGCTCCGTTCAGCTCACGTGATTACTTGGGGGCACGGCTACCTTAGAACATCTCTTATCATTCCTTAGATATCATCATCAGCATAATTCCCTTTCATCATTGGTTCTATAGGAACCCAATCTAAGATCAAACATACGTCATGAATATCATACATTTAATCATTTCATAACTCTACAATCAACACCACATGTCAACACTTACATATCACTTGAACTTCACCTATCATCATGTCACACAAGTTCAAGTATCCAAGCAAACATATCAAATTCATAAATAGCAAGACTTCCGTACATTGATTTAGAACTATCATGTATAGACCTGTTTCTGTTGTTGATCCACGGGAAACGGTTTTTCGATGAGCAGCTATTTTTTTTAACCCGGAAGGTAAGCTACTAAAATCAGTGGGGCAAATGCCGGGGAACATTTGCCGGATTTTATTGATCAATCAAAGACTAAGTACAAAGGAGGGGGACTATACCAAAACCTCCCAACTAGAATTTGAAGAGAAAAAAATTACATATAACGAATCGAAGGAAGCCCAAAGAGGTACGAAAAATAGGCCCTTTTAGCTAAAATCGGAAGATCCATCACATTAAGAAATTCCTCCAAAGTGTCCGTCCGGCCCAAAGCCAGAAAGTGTGCGGCCCAATTATCTTCACGCAGGGTATGAACGAGAGATACATTGTTGTTGTCTGAAAATATCCCACTGTCTTCAACTTCATTTCTCCATTTGCGCACACCTGAGTCCAACATGATAGAAATCGCAAGTTTGGAATCCGTCTCTAGCTGAAAATTCATATAGCCAACTTGGACCGCCCAACGGGTAGCAAAAAGAATGGACCTGAGCTCAGCTTCCAGAGGAGAAGAGGCGTTAATGGGGAAACAAAAAGCAAAAACCATCCTTCCTTGGCTATTTCTCATGATTGCACCTCCAACAGACTGACAAGGTAAGAACGCTGCATCCGTATTCAATTTGAAACCGATTTTAGGTTTAAACCATTTAATGAGCTGAAATCTCGTCCCAGTTAACTTGAAATTTCTGGGAATAAGATTTTCTTCAAATAAGACATCCCCTACTGAGAGCACTTTCAGATTTGATAGGGATAACGACCATTCCTGAGTATAACCTTTAATCTGTTGAATCAGCTGACGAACATTAGGTGGATTGTCTTTCTCACCCCACAAAATGCTTGTGTAAACTTTCCAAATATGCCAATAAATGATCCCGGGAAGGTTGTGTCTGAAAACATCTTCAAGTTTCTTGCTACCAGCCTTAAACCACCAAGTAATTAGAACATTCCTAATAGAAGTGTCAGCCATAGGAACAAGAATGTTCAAAATTCCCATAAAATAGCTCCAAATAGGGTAAGCAAAGGTACACTGGTAGAAAAGATGGTCATCAAAATCATCATGACTTCTACACATAGGGAAAATTGATGGATTAATAACCCTCTGAAATCTCTGCATATTATTAGTGATAGGAAGACTGTCATTAAGAAGTTTCGAAAGAAAAAGTTTCACTTTTAATTGTTGTTTGGGATGCCAAACATGTTTGTAAGAGAACATAGTCCCAGAACCCTCTCTTACAAAGTTATAAACAGATTGAAAACTGAATAGCCCATTCTCTTCCAATTCCCAGATAATATCCCCTTCTGAATTTGAAGAACAAATTGAAAGGCCAATATGATTTGCTGAGCAAATTCTTTTCCAGATTGGGGAATAAGTAATTTTAGGATTGCTCCCTGCATGACCATGGTATCTAGCATCGATAAATGAGTTCCAAAGAGTATGACCATTTTTCCATTTCCACCACAATTTTAGGGTAAAAGCCTTCTCTAAGTCAGTTAGAGCTCTAATACCAAGCCCCCCTCCACTGTAAAAACATAAAGTTTGACCCATTTTTTTCAATGAAATTTCTGTTTAGTATGAGAGGAACCCCAGGAAAATGCTGCCATTTTAACTTCAAGGATTTTTCTAACTTTTCTTGGCAGGTTGTCTACAGCCAGAGTATGAAGAGGTATGGAGTACAAAACATGTCTAATCATTACCTATCTCCCTGCTTGAGATAAGTTCTTCTGTCTCCAAGGAGTTAATTTTTTCTCAAATTGCTTAATAAGTTGACCACAGTATTTATACATGTTGATGCCCTTATGTAAGTTAACCCCCAAATACTTCATAGGTAGAGAGGAGATCTGCATACCAAGCAGATTTTTGATGCTTCTTTTCCTTCTCTCGGCATCCTTCCCAAAAATGACAGAGCTTTTTTCAAAATTAACAGTTTGACCTGGGCCCTTTGATAAGTTTCCAGAAAACCTTTGAATTTAGCTAAAGATCTGATATCCCCATTTAAAAAAACCAATATAATAAGGATTAATCAAACCTTCCTTAAAATGCCAATTAAGACCCCTAGAAAAGCCTTCAGCTTCAATGATAAAGAGAAAAGGGGAAAGTGGGTCCCCTTGTTTAACCCCTCTCAAAGGCTTAAAAAACCTTGAGGACTACCATTGATCAGAACAAAGAGAGTATACGTAGTTGCTTGCAGGTTATTCTGAACAATATGAATGAAATGGTCAGAAAAACCAAACTTCTTTAAAACCCCTGTGAGAAAGGTCCAAGATACCTTATCAAAAGCTTTAGCCATGTCCAGTTTAATAACAACATTAGAACCCCTAACTTTTCTGTCTAAAGATCGAATCATCTCCTGAGCTATTAGAACTTGATCAGTGATATCCCTGTTTTTCATAAATCCAGCCTGCTCTGAAGATATGATTTTTGGCAAAATTTCACCAAGTCTAGTGGCCAAAATCTTAGTGCAGACTTTGCTGACGAAATTGGACAGGCAGATAGACCCGAAATCAACAAAAGAAACAGGTCTATCTTTTTTAGGAATCAGAACAATCCAGGAACTTGAAATGCCATTAGGAATAGGGACCCCAAGAAAGAATTCCTGAACAACACTTATCAAATCAGGGCCAACAATATGCCAACATCTTTTAAAAAAAATTCCATTAAAACCATCAGGTCTTGGAGCCCCATTTTGATTCAAATTCCACACTGCCTCTTTAACTTCATGGCTATCAGGTAGAATAGTGAGCCCTTCATTATCTGTATGTGTAATGAGGTGAGGAATAAATTTCAGAATATCATCTGGAGAGTTGACACCCTCATTTGAGTACATGTTTTTGAAGAAAGTCACAACAGCCTCTCCAATCTCTGGTAAAGCAGAAATCTCCTCCCCATCAGAATTTTGTATAGAGGTAATAGCCTGCATTCTGTTCTTGAGTTTCACATAGGAATGAAAAAATTTTGTATTGGCATCCCCTTCCTTGATCCATTTAATTTTGGCCTTTTGCTTCCAAAATTTTCTTTCCATTTTGTACTTTGAAAGAAGTAAAGCTTGAGCTTGAGACCACTTTTCTTTATTTTCTGGAATGGGATTATCTTGAAAAGACTTTTCAGTCAATAAAACCTCATTTTCACAAAACTTGATATCTTCAAAGATGTTCCCAAAAATAGAATGATTCCAATCTTTTAAATCATTTTTGAGACACTGCAGTTTCAGAACTAAACCTCTCATGCCTGCACAAGTAGATTTAGACTTCCAACTTTTATTAACAACCTCCATAAAAGTAGGGTGGGACAGCCACATATTTTGAAATCTAAATGGCTTTGGATCTGTACTGGTTTTGTGAGAACATTGAACCAAAATAGGCAGATGATCTGAAGTAGCATTATTTAAGTGAGAAATTTGAATAACACAAAAAAATCAATGGAATAGCTATTTACCAAAAATCTGTCCAGTCTTCTCCATAACCTGCCATTGGATCTAACCCCTGTCCATGTGAATTTACAGCAAGAGTAGGACAGGTCAATGAGATTACATCTAGAAATGCAATCTGAAAACTCTTGCAGACTCGTAAGAATTGGAATACCCCTCCCTTGATGTTCATTAAAATTAGCAATTGTATTAAAATCTCCCCTATCATCCAAGGATCTTTGATATTAATAGAGAAGTCTGACAGAGCAGACCAGAGAATTCTTCTTTCAAAATATGTATGACTCCCATAGATTGTTGTTAGCCAACCTGTAAATTCATTCTTTCTAACTTTGAAATGAACATACTGCTCATGCCAATCAAATTTAGAAAGATATATTTTATTGGAATCTCATAAAATCCATATTTTGTTAATATCTGAAGACCTGACTTCATTCATCCCAAACAGATTTTTATAATAAACCTCCTTAGATCTGTCCACAATAGGTTCAATAACAGAAAGAATAGAAACACTCCAATGTTTTATTAGGGAATTCAGTTTACAACTGGAGGATTCTAGACCCCTAACATTTCAAATGAGCCAATTCATTGAGAAGAAGAAAGGTAAGTTTGTGAGAACTCTGGGTTATCCTTCTTTCTAGCTGCATTTCTGGTGGTAATAGAAGAGACTTCCACTTCCTGCTTTTATCTATGTCTTCTATTGGTAACTTTGGTGAAACCATCTTGCTCTTCTTCTGCCAAAACACTATGTGTAATGTGTTGCTCTTCCGTCCTCTCCCCCTGGAGTTCTATCCTCTCCTTCTCAGCTATTTTTCTTTTAAAACCTTCCATTTTTTCAAAAATTTCAGACCAACCATTCTGCCAGGCATCACAATCAACTTTTGAATTATTTTCACTATCAGAATGATACTCCTTGGAAAGTAGTTCAAGGTCCTGTTCCAAAGAGTGTTGTAATTGTTTTAAATGAGTGTCATCCTTAGCTTCTGATGTTGTTTTTGCAGGGATTAAAGGCATAGTATCAAAAGGCTGGCTTCCACCTCTATGATTTCCTGTGGTTCCACTTCCACCGCATATTGTACCATTGCTGTCTCAAGGATAACCTCCTCAGCCGCTGAAACTTTCACTTCTCCCTTACCATTTGTTGTATTAGAAATAGACTCAATGTTTGTAATAATTTGGACTTTCTCCTGAACTTTTTCTTTGCCTTTCTCTGCCCATGTAAATTTACGTTCCTTATCCTGATTGTGTTTAGGCATAGAAATTGCCAAAGTAGAATCCACAGTTCTTTTAGGACATTTAGTAGACGAATGGCCTAAATGTAAACACTTTAAGCAATATTCAGGGCGATTTTCGTAGATCACAGATTGCATAAAACCATAGGATCTACATTGGATCCAAACCTTGCTTGGCATCTCTTTAGTTGGATCGAGCTCAACAAGAATTCTTGCCATAGCCGGTCTAGCTAGTGATGCAGTAACCACGTCAATCTTCATCGGTTTGCCAATCAGACTTGCTATGTCAAACATAGCCCGTTTGTCCTGTAAATGAATAGGTAGATCCTCGAAACCTAGCCAAACCGAAACCACCAGGGATTCCACATTTGGCCGAAAATCCGGAGTCCACTTCGTGACTCTCATAATACAACCGTTAACAGACCAGTTCTGTCGGTTCCAGCAGCGGAGATAATCTTCCTGTAAATCGAACCGAATAAGAACATGATTTTGATTCAAAAGTCCCAAATGAAATTTACCTTGGAAACCAATAATGTCAAACTCTTTACAGAGGTTGATCATGCTCGGTCTACTTTTGAAGAAATAACCAACAAGAGCTCTCCTATGTTTCCAAGCCAATTCTTGAATTTCATTTTCTAGGAAATTGATAGCCGGAACTCCTTTGAAACGAGTAGGTTGCTTAGCAGATAATGGTCCATCCGAGCGATCAGCAACCACAGATGCAAACGATCTCCCCGTCCATGCTCCAGGTGGTTGCGCCGCATCCGCGGTGAGCTTGTCGTGGGTCATGAGATGGTGATTCGACGTCCGCTAAAAGTCACTACCCCTTAAGTGACCTAGATCACCATAGTGGAGAGAAAATGGGATCCGCATGAGCAGCCATATATAGATATATGATTTACACTTTATCAACACAATTTCATGCTTTTACCAAAAACCCTAAGACTTAGGCATAAGAGGAACTCAACAAAACCAGTCCCAGAATACGATAGACTTCTAAGACTCCTATATCTCATCCGGTCAAATTCTCGGGTAATTAGACAACCAACACCCGATTGAAATTCATACTCAAGAGTCAACAACAACTAACCAATAACCATACTATCAAGAGTTCTACACATCTACTTAAAATCAGCCTATACATATTAAGAAGATTCCCCAAATTCTTTCATCAATTTGACATAGTTTTGATATAACTAGTTATTCAAGAATAGATTTAAAAAAACTTGTTAAACCAAGTATAAACAACCACTCTACAACACTCCTATCATCCATAAAATCCATTAATTTCTTAGAATCAACCCAAAACTTACTCAACCCTAGTTTACTCATGCTATCCCTACACTTCAAATATATAGCACTCAAACATACGTTAAAGCATGATCATAATAAAAGTGATTAACACGTAAGAAGTAAATAAAAAGTACAGGTGTTACAATCCCTCCAACCTTATAAAAGTTTTGTCCCCGAAACTTAGAATAACTCAGGGTAGCACTTCGTCATGGCTTCCTCGGGTTCCCATGATTCCTCCACAGTACCTTTACTAACATTATCTCCTTATTTATGAGTCTTTTAGCCTCATGGTCAAGTATTTTCACCGGTTTCTCTTCATAGGTCATATTTGGTTTAGTTTGTACTTGCGGGGGTACAAGAATATGTTCTGGGTTTTCAAAATATCTTTTGAGCATCAAAATGTGGAACACATTATGTATACCTGTCATTTCTTCAGGTAGTGCCAACTCATAAGCAACCTTACCCACCCTTTTGGTAATTTCAAATGGTCCCACAAATCGCGGGTTGAGCTTACCCTTCTTACCAAACCGCATCACTCCCTTCATCGGAGTGACTTTCACGAATACACGTTCCCCTTGTTGGAACTCAAGGGGTCGTCTCTTTGCGTCAGCATAACTCTTCTGTCGACATTGAGTTGCCTCAATACTTTGTCAGATGGTTTTGATGGCCTCAGAGGTCTCCTCGATTATCTCAGTTCTACCTTCGAGTTGTTCCTCCATTACTCTCTTTTCCCCACTCTCAAACCACGTGATAGAGGACCTGCACCTTCTTCCATACAACACTTCGTAAGGGGCCTTGCCAATAGTAGCCTGGTAACTATTGTTGTACGCGAATTTTGCGAGGCTTAAATACTTTACCCAACTACCCTGAAAGTCAATTGCACACGCCCTTAACATGTCCTCAAGGACTCGATTAACCCTATCGGTCTGTCCATCTATCTGCGGGTGAAAGGTTGTGCTGTATTTCAATTTTGTTCCCAATGACCGTTGCACACACTCCCAGAAGTGTGATGTAAATTTGGAGTCTCTATCGGAAATTATAGTTTTGGGCACCCCGTGCAATCAGACTATCTCACGCACATACAACCAAGCTAATTTCTCCACATTCATCGTCACTGCGATGGGGATAAAATGGGCCGAATTGGTTAATCGGTCTACAATTACCCAAATGCCATCGAATCCATCTATGGTCTTTGGTAATCCCACAATGAAATCCATTGAGATATCCTCCCATTTCCACTCTGGAATCTCAATAGGCTGTAATTCTCCTCCCGGCCTCTGCTGTTCTACCTTTATTTGCTAACAGGTCAAACATGACTGTACGAACTTTGCCACATCTTTCTTCATTCCTTTCCACCAAAAGCTCTGTTTGAGGTCTCTGTACATCTTGGTTACACGTGGGTGCATTGCAAAAGGTGTTCAGTGAGCTTCCTTCATAATGTTCTTCTTAAATTCCTTGACATTTGGAATGCACAATTGTCCTCGGAATTTAAGTACGCCTTTATCATCAATCTGAAAATCAGATGATTTACCTTCGTGAATCCCTTTCTTGATTTCTACTAGATCAGGATCTTCTTCTTGCTTGCTTTCCATATCCCCAAAATTTGTTGGTGTTGGCATAATCACCGACAAGCGTCCCTGCACTACCATCTCCAAGCCAAATGCCTCGACCTCCTTTCGTAGTTCAGGATGTATGGTCTTCATCAGGGCTATCGATGCATGAGCCTTTCTACTCAAAGCATCAGCGACTTTGTTAGCTTTCCCTGGATGGTAAAGTATCTCACAATCATAGTCTTTAACCACTTCCAGCCACCTTCGTTGCCTCATATTTAGTTCTTTTTGTGTGAAGATATACTATAGGCTTTGATGGTCAGTATAGATCTTGCATTGCACTCCATAGAGGTAGTGTCTCCAAATCTTTAAAGCATGAATAACTGCCGCCAATTCTAGGTCATGAGTTGGGTAATTTTGCTCATAATCCTTTAGCTGTCGAGAAGCAAATGCGATGACTCTGTCATTCTACATGAGAACTGCTCCTAACCCCATCTTTGAAGCATCACAATAGATCACAAGCTCTTCTGTTCCTTCAGATAACGCCAGAACGGGTGCAGAAGTCAAACATTCCTTAATCTTCTGAAAGTTCTCTTCACATCTATCGGTCCATTCAAACTTCTTCCCCTTGTGAGTCAAGGTTGTTAATGGAAGAGCAATTTTGGAAAACCCTTCCACAAACTTCCTATAGTAACCCACAAGACCCAAGAAACTCCAGACTTCTCTAACATTCTTAGGCCGGACCCAATCTCTAACTGCTGAAATCTTGGATGCATCCACAATGATACCTTCTTTAGAGATCACATGGCCAAGAAAAGCCACTTGACCCACAAAAACTCACACTTCGAGAATTTCTCATATAGCTTATTCTCTCGGAGTGTATGCAACACTGCCCGTAAATGTTCTTCGTGCTCCTCCATGGATTTTGAATACACCAATATATCATCTATGAACATTATCACAAATTTGTCCAGATACTCTCTGAAAACCCTATTCATCAGATCCATGAAAGCAGCAGGTGCACTGGTCAAGCCAAAAGGCATAACTACAAATTCATAATATCCGTACCTGGATTGGAATGCGATTTTTGGAATATCTTCATTCTTGACCCTCAGCTGATGATACCCCGATCTCAGATCAATCTTTGAAAAAGTAGTGGCACCTCTCAACTGATCAAACAGATCATCAATCCTCTGTAAGGGATACCTGTTCTTGATCGTCACCTTGTTCAACTCCCGGTAGTCTATGCACAATCTCATAGACCCGTCTTTCTTGTTCACGAACAACACAGATGCTCCCCAAGGAAAAAAACTGGGACGAATGAAGCCTTTCTCAAGTAACTCCTGTAATTGTGTATACAACTCCTTCAACTCTATTGGTGCCATACGATAGGGTTCCTTGAATATCGGGTTTGTACCCGGTATGAGCTTGATCTCAAATTCTATCTCCCTCGGTGGAGGTAACCCAGGAAGATCATCCAGAAACACATCTCGAAACTCATTAACAATAGCTAATGTTTCCAGTTTGGACTCATTCTCCGCAGGTTTACTCACCACATGAGCTAAAAATGCTTGACACCCGCTCTGAAGATATTTTCTTGCCTTCACAGCAGTGATTACCATCTTCTCCAGTCTTCGTGAATCTCCACTGAAATTAGAAGGTTCTGCACCATCCGGTGCAAACCGTACATTCGTGGATCGACAATTGATGTAGGCAGAATATTTACTGAGGAAATCCATTCGCAATATCATATCAAAATCATTCATATCCAGCATTACCCAATCCGCATACAACTCTCTTTCTGCTAGCAATAATGGTACATCTCTCAGCCAAAGACTTGACCACATGGTCTCTCCGGACGGAAGGGACACCGAAAAGCTATACCCTGATTCTTCTTTAGGCCTCTCAGTTCTATTAGCAAATGTTTTGGAAACAAAGGAATGTGTTTCTTCGGTATCAAATAACACATTAGCATTGATGTTTAGTATGTAAACATGACCTGTAACCACATCTGGATTCTGGGATGCCTCTTCTTTTGTGAGCGTGTAAACTCTTGTGGTGGCGACCTCTGGTGGTGCCTCCAACCTTCCTTGCTGGATGGAAGGGCCCTCAATGTACCCCTGCATATGATGGATTGCCCCGGAACTAGCCATACCATTGCCACTTATAGGCTGTTGTTACCCCCTTCGTGGAAATGTTCTAGCAAAGTGACCCTCCTGACCACAAAGGTACCAAGTCGTACCTTCATATCGGCACTGTCGGGGATGGTTGCGGCCACACTTGTTGCACATTGGATGTCATACGATCTTCTCTTGATGGAATGGGATGAAATTGGATCTTTTCCCCTTATGCTCGGTATAAGATCTCTTCTTGTTTCTTTGCCATCCTTGTGAACCACCAGAGTTATGAGTTAGCAGATGCTGAATCCCTGCTGGGGTCATGACACCTGGCTATATGGCTAGCACATAGTATTCCACTTGGGTAGCAATGTTGACACACTCCGTCAATGTGTCAGAAGTCGCGTTGCCCCTCCGGACATGGACAACTATCTCTGGTCTCAATGCCCTCAGGAATATTCTGGTCTTATCTGCTTTGGCGGGAGCTGTGGTCGGGCATAACTGTAGGAGATCAGTGAGTTTGGTCGCCAGCGCCAACACATCCATCGACCCCTGGGTGAGGCCATGGAGTTCATCTCAATATCGGGTCATCCTGCTAGGGTTCAAATACTTGTCATTGAATTCCCTTGAAAACTGTTCCCACGTCATGGTGACAGTGTTGACCCTTTGCTTCACTGTCTCCCACCAAGTCCTCGCGCTCATCGTTAAACTATAAGATGCACACTTGACCTTCTCGTTATCGCTCAATTCTAGTTCTTCAGCTAGACTCTCTACTTTCTTTAGCCAGTCCCGAGCTCTGAGGGGGTCGGCCCCACCCTCAAAGTTTTCAGGGTGTGCCTTCTTTCATAGGATCAGTAGTGGTTCTCGGTGGACCACTTCGTTCCATCCTGTCTCCTGATGATCATCTCTTCCTCCCTCATCATGATGCTCATTCTCATGTTGGTTGTTGTTATTATTGTTTCGGCTACCTGCCTCGACCATTAGACGCGTAATGAGGATGTTCTAGTCATGAATTTGCCTTCGGAGTTCCGCTACCACACGAGCCAGCTCCGCATTACTGATTGATGAACCACCCTCGTTACTTTGACCCTCTCGTGACATTCTGTGCCAGAGTTTTAATTTAACAACTAATATAACAACACACACACATAATTATTCAACACTTGTAATTACTTTACTTATGAAAAGTTGTGGTTATCCTTATATAACCAAAACTACTAACTTACCTGAGAGATGTTGAGCGGTACGTGGCAATGGATGGAGCTACGGAAGGACATGGGCTCTGATACCAAACTGTAATGACCGTCCCCAAACGGCCATTACCATACTCGACATAAACAAAACTCAATATACAAAGCAGAATATTAAAGACACAAAGTTTCGTCATGAAACTTTATTTCTTATATACATAAGAAATTTTATAACTAAAATGTCAAAAGACCAACAACAACCACCCGTAAAACAACGTCATCACACCTGATCAGGATTTTTAAAGTAAAATATTAAACAACCCGTAGTTGTATCAAAGTATTATACAAAACACAAGAAACAACCAGGTCTTCTCCGTTAACCCAACCAAGGCCTTGTCACCAGCTCCGTACATCCTCTCTCAGGTTTCAGTCTTCATTTATTACCTATACATGAGAACACAAGAGAATAGAATTCTTGTAAGCAACAATGCTTAGTAAGTCAACATTTCATCCACTAAAATATTCAGGGAATCTTAGCTAATCATAAACCGATACTCATATTGGATACACAACACATAATCTATAATCAACATAATTGCATCACATAAGCATTCATGTATCAAACACCAAGACAGTTCCTTATCCATCCATCTTTCTTCTTATTTCATTCCTCGACTGTAATGGCTCGTAGCTCGTGTCCTGGCCCCTCACTAATGACCTTGGGTAGCTAGCCCGCAGCCATCAGAAGTAATCCCGAGACTCCACGCGGAAGGAGATCCCGCTCCGTTCAGCTCAGGTGATTAATGGGGCACGACTACCTTAGAACATATCTTATCATTCCTTAGATATCATCATCATCATAATTCCCTTTCATGATTGGTTCTATAGGAACCCAATCTAAGATCAAACATACATCATGAATATCACACATTTAATCATTTCATAACTCTACAATCAACACCACATATCAACACTTACATATCACTTGAACTTCACCTATCATCATGTCACACAAGTTCAAGTATCCAAGCAAACATATCATATTCATTATTAGCAAGACTTCCATACTTTGATTTAGAACTATCATGTATAAGTGGTGATGACTTATTTACATGATTCACGTGGAGTTTTTACCCTCAATTGTTTGTATAAGGCGCCCACGGGCAACAGTTCTTCGATGAGCAGCTATATATATGATTTACACTTCATCAACGCAATTTCATGCTTTTACAAAAAACCCTAAGACTTAGGCATAAGAGGAACTCAACAAAACCAGTCCCCGAATACGATAGACTTCTAAGACTCCTATATCTCAACCGGTCAAATTCTGGGGTAATTAGACAACCAACACCCGATTGAAACTAACCAATAACCATACTATCAAGATTTCTACACATCTACTTAAAATCAGCCTATACATATTAAGAAGATTCCCCAAATTCTTTCATCAGTTTGACATAGTTTTGATATAGCAGTTATTCAAGAATAGATTTAAAAAAACTTGTTAAACCAAGTATAAACAACCACTCTACAACACTCCTATCATCCATAAAATCCATTAATTTTTTAGAATCAACCCAAAACTTACTCAACCCTAGTTTAATCCCAAAACAAGAACTATGGATCAAATATAGAAAAATTCTTCATGTAAAGTGTAAAAATCTTACCAAGTGATGATATTTGATGAAGAATAGGTTTAATTTGGCCTTGAATCACCTTAGGAAGGGTTTTGATATTGTTGGTAGAGAGATGGACGAGCTCAGGTCCAAATTGGGGTTGAAAGGGGATTTTTTCGCTAAAAATAGCCTTTTGCACCGACTGAGAAAACTGACCGGACCGGTGCCGGTTTGTCCCTGACCGGCGCCGGTTGCCTTGCCATTCCAACACCCTAAAGTTTCTGTTTTGAACCGGCGCCGGTTTAGGCCCAACCGGCGCCGGTCTGGCACCCTTGGGTGCCGAAAACGCCCTTTTTTGCCTAAACCGACCCTGATTGTTGCCTATCCCATCCTAGACCCCCAATGACCTTTTAAACTATATTTTAAACACCCAAATACTATCTAACATGACAAATAACTTGATATACCATTACATTCAAAAATACAAATGATTATTACAGTGAAATTTCGTTGCTCATCGGATACCGTCGCCTGTTACGTTCAAACATAATACAAACATGTGAGTTCAAATATCATTTTCATAAAGTTCAAAATCATGCTATCCCTACACTTCACACATGTAGCACTCAAACATAAGTTAAAGCATGATCATAATAAAAGTGATTAGCACGTAAGAAGTAAATAAAAAGTACACACGTTACAATTCTCCTACTACTGGTGATGCTGCCCGGGCAATACCACCACTTCCAAGTTTTTTGGGTTCTCCTCATCCATATCCATACTAGCATGTGCCCCCACATCACAATCCTTGTCAGTGACCCTACGCTTTCTTGGTGCGCCCTGGGTTGTAGCAATCTCCTTCCCCTTTGACAGGAGTCCTTCCACTATATAGCTTTTCTGTACGTTCCTTTGTCGCTTTATCGGACTCTGCTTTCTCATCTCGTCTATCTTCTGGCTTGTTAGTGCTAGGAATAATTAAGCCACCTGTTACCCGGATGCGAACCTCCCCGTCTCATATCAGCCCGCAACCATGGTCCATAAGGTTTCTCCCCGGTACCTAAATCACTATTCAGATTAGATCGACAATAACAGTCAGCATGCCCGAGAATCCTGCACAGAAAGCAGAAATTCAGGAGTCTCTCATAACGAAAATTTGCCCAGATCCAACTATCTCCCTCCTGCCTAACCTGTAAGCGTCTAGTCAAAGCCATAGTAATATTAAGCGTGACTCTAAACCGCAGAACCAACCTTTGCTTTCCACCAAGGGAGCCCTCATCCACTTGCACCACCGATCCGATACTATTAGCTATACCACGATCTGCCCTTGCCGTCATGTAGCTTAAGGGTAGGTTATGAACCTGAACCCAGAAATCCGCATGATCCAGCGGAACCTCCAGAGGTTTATCAGTGCGCCCCAGTCATTTAATAACCACAAGATTCTGCTCAAAAGACCAATGTCCTTCATCAACAACTCTGTTCAGATCGCATTCATGATAGAACTGCAATAGGAATTTAGAATCCTCAATTTCATTGATAGATACTCCTTTGACCGGTTGCCAAATCATAGCCATTGTTTGGCAAAAAGAAATGGCACGAACAGGTTTGTCAGAGACCACTCTGGCCACAGCCGCTAGATTAAATCCCTCTATAATCCCATTCGCGTTCTCTGCTGGATCAGCCACTAACATCAACCCCTGATTCTCTTCCTCGGCAATTGCCAGCATGCTAACATTTCTCGATATCATTTCCATCACAGTACAAACCAGATTATTCAAACACAAAGCAAATAAAACTACCGGAACAAGATAAAAAAAGTCAATTGAAAGCACTGCTTTCCACACAAAAGGAGGGGAGCAGCCATCGTTTGTTCAGAGCAGAAGAACAACAATCAACCTCGGCCAAATTGAGCCGGAAACAAAGCACGGGACTAGACGCTCGGAGAAGAAAAAAATCCGTCGAAACACGAGAAAAACGAAGAAAAAAACGCACCCCGGTACCAGAAGAATTGAAGCGCCGATACTCTCTAATAGCACCGTCACCTTTATCAGTTTGGTTCTGCCTTGAGAAGCCCTTCAGAAACGCCGCTCTAAATTGCCGTTGAAATCATCGCGAAGCCTGGGCCGGCTGGAGAGCTTGAGTTTACATATCCATTATAGACTTGACTACAACCATAACTTAGAAAATCAGATGAGTTGTTATCTTTTATTAGCAAGATAGGACTTATTCAATCCTATTGAAAGTATTCTGCATAAAACTTTCCCAATTAAGAGTGAAAGAATCATTATAGACTCACAGTTTAGAAAATTAAAGATTGTCCTAATTTTATTGAACCGCGTGACAAAACAAACTTTTTAAATTTTGCAAATAGCACTCAATAATATACTTCCTCCGTTCTTAAATAAATGAAAACGGTCAACATTACACACTTGTCGAGACACAACTTTGACCATTAATAAATATAATTCCCTATTAGTAAAAAAATAAAAAAATAGATTTTGAATATTTACAATGAGAAAAATGTAACAATATTTTTTTAAAAATATATAATTAATAAATAAAACGTTATCAAAGTAGAACATGTGAATAGTGTAAAATTCAACATGGTACATTTATTTGAGAACGGAGGTAATACTAGTAGGGGTGGGCAAAAGACCCGGTCCCGTTGGTCCGTTCCGGAACGTTCCGGTTCCGTTCTGAAATTGTCCCGTTAAATTCGGGACAAACTATTTTTGTCATGTTCCGGTCCCGAACCGTTTCAAAACAAAACGGGACCGAGACAAATAAAATATGTCCCGTTCCGTCCCGTTGTCCCGAATTCAAAATTGTATGGAGTATATAGTTGTGGGTTAGTGAGTCAACCATCAATTCAAATACTAATGAATATTAATATTAATTAGGTATTACTTATCTAATATGTAAAACACCTAAAGGAGTCTAAATTATATCAAGTATGAACTATCTTCTACATACTAAAAAAACTCATCTATACTTCACATGTTTCACTTCTAATAATATTGTTTGTCTTTTTATTTATTTTTGTAGTTTCTTAGTAGTATTGTGTGTGTTGGAGTTAATTGTTGTTGTTACGGTTTGTTTCGTGCAACTATCCTATTAATCTACTATTTTTGTGTTGCATTTATCGTAAATTTTTGTATGTGTTGCATTTTTAGTGTTGTAGTTTTTGTCATGAAATTTCTTTTTGGAGTTGTATTTTTTCGCTGCAATTTTTTTGGGATGTCCCGAACCGTCCCGTTCTGTTCCGGTACCGGTTTAAAAGGGACAACACCGGGACAACATCTTGTCCCGTCCCGTTCTGTCCCGTTATCCTAAACCGGGTTCGGGACCGGGATAGTCTAATTCTCATCCCGTTCCGTCCCATGCCCACCCCTAGGTAATAGTACTACCGAGTAGTATTTGAAATAAAAAAAAAGGAAAAGAAGAAAAACCCTACCCTAAGCTACCTCTGGCCTGGCACAAAGACATTATTATTATTCTCACTACTACTATTTCATCTATTTCGTGCGGGCTCTCGATGTATTATCAATTAAGATCCTTTTAACAAGGTGATATATTGAAACTGCCAAACACAACACAACAGCTCAAAGTGGATTTCTCTCTTGCTTTCTAGCTTTAGGACCATCACTTGTTGGAAGACTCATTGCTTTCTGTTTGCTTTTCTTTTTCTTTTCCTCTCTCCACTTTTCTCTCACCCTTTGCTCAAATGGATTCTTCTCAGTGGCCACAGGTAAACACATATTCAACCATCTTCTCTCTATCTTTACTTCTCTGGCCTGCTTGCCTCTATATATACTTATGATATGACTCATAATTAAACATCTATATGCTTACAATATATTCTTAATCCTAGCTAGGGTTTAGAGAGAAATTCAAAAAACCAGTTATGTATATATCTACACATATATGTGCATATATATTATTGATCTTAACTTTGCTTTGGCTCTCCAAATTTCATCTACCAATCTTCTTTAATTTTTGTTGTAATCACAGTTTGAAAACCTACTTTTACAAGCTAAGAAATGCCCCTTCTTTAGTTGTTTAATTCCTGTTTTTTTTGTTCCAATACATTTGTTATCTAAAGAATGAACACCGTTTTAATTAATTTCTTCTCAGTTCTTTAAGTACGTAAAAATGCATATGGTATCTATCAACACTTGTGATTAAAGTTCAATTTACATCTTCCTTCCTAATTTAGTATCTTGCTAGGTGTCAATCCTTTTTCTTTCTCTTCTTCAACAACTTCATTCTTCTATAAATCTTTAAATAATAGCCCGTGCATCTATTTTAGCAAGGTTGTACCTGCACCTAGCTAGAGCTAGGTCGGAGATAGCTTAGCCCAATGTGTACAAATTAAATAAATTAAACTAAAAGAATATAATGAAGAATATCTGTTCACCAGAGAATATTTGTATTTTGTGTTTTATGTGATTGGAATGAACAAGAAAATATCTTCCCACTTGTAGCGAGCGATTCTTTGATATTTTGTACGGAGTAGAAAACATTTTCTCATTTCGAACAAGGGATATGTTTACAAAGAATACATTTTTCCAAGAAAAAATGTTTCAAGAAAAAAAATCTTTTCATCAAAAACATTTTTGAATTTGCCCTAAATAGTACTCCGTAAATAGCACCATGAATAAGGTATAGTTTTACTAAATACCCGTACTATGTTTTTTTCTAAATGAGAATAAATAGTGACATCTTGAAACCATATTGTTTTTTTTTTTCAGACATTTCTTGAAACCATATTGTTAAACTCAAATGATATCGTCATTCTTTAAAGCTTGATGTAATTTCATGATGAATGCCAGTACTTCACTTCTATTTAGAAAAAAGATATAAAGAAAAAGCACAACACTGCATTGGGCAAATTAAACCACCTTATTTAGTTATTTATACTCTTATTTTCGAATTTTCCTAATTAAAACCTACGAAGTATGCATATAGATAGTATTACTGTACAGGTTTTCTAGTGGCAAACACTTGTAGTAAATCTTTCTCCTTTTCTTCAAGAGTGATTTATATCATGATAAATATGTTCATCCAAACTAATGCAAAAAATATATGAGTAAAAACAAGGACAATGGTTTGCAGAAGTATACTTTTCTTTAAATAGGAATAAATATTGTCATCTTGAAATTATACTTTCACACCGATCATACCTATACTCTATGATTCCGATGTGAATCTTTACTCTTCATATTCGAGAAAAAACTCATTATTCATATTTCCCATCCAACTTGTTTTAACTCATATTTTGAGAAATTTACTAAGAGGCATTTGGTAATATCCAAAGCGATTGCATTAACTGATTCTACTGAAATTTACGAACTTCTGACTGAAGTGACTGAATTGGTTGATTATGTTAATATATCAAAACAATTATGATACATATTAAAAATATATTTTAATAATTAAATAAAGAAAAAATTATACGGAGTATGAAAAATAACTAAAATGATCTTCTATACTAAAATCAGTCAATACAAACAAAAAATAACTACAACATTAAACATTTTTTTATAAATGTGTATTTGTAGAAACATAGAAAGTAGTAGTGATGACTGATGATGATGATAATGTCTTGGGATGGCAGGGTGGTGTGGAGGGTAATAGTCCAAAGAAGACAAGGACAGAAAAGGAAAAAGCGGCATTGAATTGTCCAAGATGTAGTTCCCCCAACACCAAGTTCTGTTACTACAACAATTATAGCTTGTCCCAGCCCAGGTACTTTTGTAAGACGTGTAGGCGCTATTGGACCGCAGGTGGTTCTCTGAGGAATGTTCCGGTCGGCGGCGGTTCAAGAAAGCACTGCCGTAGATCCTCTTTTTCATCTCCCTCCCTCTCTTCTAACAAGATTCTCACTTCCAGCTCCACTACTGCCAAGATGAATTACCTAGCTTATGATCCGCCGCCGCCCGTCTCTGTCACCGGCGGCGGCAGCAATAATAACACTTTCAGCGGCGTTTCTGGGCTTGTGAATCAGAATCAGAATCAGAATCATCAGCAGAAGAATGGGTTTTTTTCTTCTTTCATGGGCATGTTGCCGCCTCCAGCAGCTGACCATATGTTATTTCCGCTGCCGGCTGGGGTTCATTCAAACGACGGCGGCAGCGGTTTTAACTTTTGTTTGGATGGGTTTTATGGAAATTTACTGCAAGGGTCTGGGGGCGCTTCAGGTAATGCCAGGCTCTTCTTCCATGATGCCGATGTGAAGCCTGCAGTTTCTGCAGCGGAGATTGACAATGATCGTCTGTTTGGTCAGCGCCGGCCGCCGGAAGAGGACGCCGCCGCTGGCGGTGCCGGAGTTGGTGGTGATGCGGGAAATAATGGGTATTGGAATAATAATAATAATAACAATAACAATAATCATAATTATGGGATGCGAGGTGGAGGATCATGGTGTGATTAGTTAATTATTAATGAATAATTAATTAAATATAGGTGGTGCTTATTTGGTGTGGGGCTTTTGTTCATTTCATCATTTTGTTGCAAATTTTTCTTGTTCATGTTACGTTTGGTGATCAAAAGTTGGTTTTTAAGTGTATTGATCAATCAAGTAAGAGAGTAATTAACAGATTGGGGCCGGTTTGGACGTAGTGTTTTTTTTAATATTTCAAAGGGAGATTTGTAATTTTAGTTCTGTAACTTTCGGTTGTTATCGTTTTTGGTCCTGTAACTTTAAGCACTAGCAAAGTTGGTCATTTAACTAATAAATTTTTGTAATTTAAGGATTTTCCCACCGGAAAGTACACTTTCCGGCGGAAAAGTTCGACGACGGCGACATCTTTTCCGGTATGCTATTGACGGAAAGTATACTTTTCAGAGGAAAAGTCCTTAAATCGCAAATATTAATTAGTTATAGGACCAAATTTGCAAGTGACTAAAGTTACGGGACTAAAGTCCCATATTTCAATTCCTATCTCATAGAGATCAACATTATATGGTGCTACATATATTTTGGAGTTATGCCCTAGTTAATAGCCTATTATACATGCTATGCTTGATTTGAATTGGTTTTTTACTACTATACTCAGTGAGTTCTTTTTGAACAAACTTGTTTGATCAGTAAATTTTATTTTGTGTTTCTTTGAACAGTTCTATACGGGCTTCAATTAATTTATATTTCCATTTTGAACTTTTTTCTCACTTAAGAGTTAATTTCAACATTTTGCTTTGGAACTTCAATCTTCTATCATCTTTCTCTTCTCACATTTATTACTTGAACTTATTTCAATCCAAGACCAGAACATATTATACTAGATTTAAACAGATCATACTAGATCAAAATTATATAAGTTAGATCGGACTAAACTTTGACAGTTGTAAAATACATATAGACAAACAGCAGTGACCAGACCATATTAAATTTGAAAATTTCAGTCCAATTAAAAATATCCTTAAGCATTATACCGTACATCGGATGCAATATTCAATGGATACAAAAAGTACATGTTGTTCATAGGGGTATTTAAAATTGATTCTGTTTGTGCTTCTTTTTTGTTTTAAAAGTAAAAGTAAAATTAGAATTAATTTTTCAGAAGCTAGTCTTGCTCAACTTCTTAAGAACTACTTCTAGGAGTAATTTGAAAGACTTAAATGTACTTTTGAAATTTCACCCAAATACTCAGATATCCGCTTCAGGGGCCCCCGGGCCATATACTCCATCAGGAGTCTCTCACTCCTTTTGCCGAAAGGTACTTGAGGGAAAAGGAGTAATTGCGTTAGTCCTTTGATGTTGGCGTTTTGCTTTGTAGTTTGTGGAGTTTTGTGAGGAGTTCTTCGTCTGCATGTTTTGCCGAGGGCAGTTCCTCAGTCCCCACATTTTGGGATTTGAAGGATTATGTTGTTGCTTTGGGAAGATTTTGACATTTTGCATTTTTGTGATTTTCCCCAAGGGGTCTTCCAGTCCCCCACTCCTTGAGGCGCATGTAATGTGGTGAAGAGGAGTAGAGTGGTGCCTGTTTTTATCATGGGGCCGAAGGCATGAGATTTTCGTTTCATTTTGGGGGGGATGCCTCGTTAAAAATTGATACGTTCGTAATTTCCATATTTATGATTGTATTTTTAATTAGTTTTGCTTGACCTTTACTTTGGAAATTACACACTTTTGGTGTAATAGATTAGTTTGTTAAATTCTTGTAAATAGGTTAGATTAGATATATTCTGAGCTCAAACAGGTATTGATCACTCGAAGTACAGTTGGTGAACCCCAAAAAGTGGAAAGAAGGTGCAAAAGTTCAAAGACAAAAGAAGATCCTGAATTTTGGTCTATACTCGGTCGAGTATTAGCTATACTCGATCGGGTATTAGGTTGGAACTTCAAATCGGATCAGATCCGAAGACAAGGGAACATGCCGGGAAGATTTCGGCCACGATTTTATGTCTATACCCGATCGGGTAGACCGACATACCCGATCGGGTATGCCTTTGAATTTCAAACAAAGATCGGTCGAGTATGGTCCGAATACCATTTTCTAAGCATACTCGACCGGGTATTAATATATACTCGATCGGGTATACTTATGGAAAATAGCCTGAAACCGGTCGAGTATACCTCGGATCGAGTGTTACACACATACTCGATCGGGTACCATGTATATACCCGATCGAGTACCCGAATCCCATCCCAAAAGCCTACAAATACACCTCCTTTCCTTCACAAAGATATATCCAATTCCTTTGTACATCTAAGCTCAGTATAGAATAGCTCTTTCTTTATATTTTTCATCATGTTTAGTCTCCAAATGAGGAGCTAAACTCTTCCATCTTGGTTTTGCTACTTTGAAGCTTAATGAATTTGTAAGTTGTGAGTTATTTTCTTTAATCTTCTTCCTTGAATATTAATTCTTTCTTTCAAAATACTATCTCTGTATCAAAGTTGAGGAGTGTTACTAAGATGACAATTAGTTAACATCTTGACATTGGTTATAGTAATAGCTATTTCTTCCTCTATGATAATATTGGGGAGTGTTACTAAGATGACAATTAGTTAACATCTTGATATTAATCATAGTAGGATTCATATTCTTTAATATTCTTCCTTGAGTATTAATTAATTCCTATTCATATTTCATGTTAATATCTTAAACATTACTTAAAGTATCAACTAGTATTGTTTCTCATATTAATTATTACTAGAATCAATCGGTTAATACGCTTGTTATTAATCCGGTTCTTTCAACGGTAGTAAACTTGGAATATTAATGCATGCATCTCATGGTTAATATGCCAAGGGGAATTAATTATATTGATTAAACCAATAAACCGCTTGTGTTGAGGTTATCAATCTCAATCGTTTTCATCTTAAGTTTATTGCTACTATCAAGTTAATATACGGCGCTTGTTCTATATTGACTCGATAGTAAGTTTTATTAATGAACGCATCTCGTTATTAATAACTACCCTCGATGAACTGGATATACTCCTCGATTGAGTATTCGAGAGGAAGATAGTTAAAGATATAACCGGGATCGACGAACATTTCATTAAGTGCATAAAAGCAAAACCAAGTCTTCATCTCATTGAATTAAACTCATATAGGTTGTTTATCTTAGTGTTTTTAAAGCAAACAAATCTAAACCCCCTTTTTTGTTACTATTTATATAAAAGAAAAGTATTCATTTCCCTGTGGATACGAACCTTACTACACTATACTACGTATTAGTGTCGTATTGATTAATTATTTTGAGTGCACCTAACGACAAGTGCACGTCAAATTTGGCGTCGTTGCCGGGGAAAGGCAATTAATTTTTCTTTTATTTCATATCAAGAAAAATCAAAAAAAAATATTAAATAAAAATATAAAGAGTTCTTATTTTTTTCTATTTCTGAGCTTGGTGAAGTATATGGTTAAACACCGTTCTATAAACAAGATCACCTATCAAACAAACCCAGAAATAGAACAAACTTTCGAGCGGTTGAAAAGTAAATTTTCTAATAACGACTCGGAGGAATCATCTATCAGAGATTCATCCAGCGCTAGCTCTCATTCTAGCGAAACCGAAGAGTCAATAACCATGGCTCTTGAGACAAGAACACTACGGGAGCTCACTGCTCCAAATCTCAATCAACAACCATTATGTATTACCTTCCCTACACTCGATGAAGGTAATACATTTGAGCTAAAATTTGGGCTCATACATCTACTGCCATCCTTTCATGGCCTAAGAGGAGAAGATCCGAACAAACACCTTTCTGAGTTCCATATTGTGTGCACAAGCATGTGCCCCAGTGGTGTCTCGGAAGAATAAATCAAATTGAGGGCTTTTCCATTCTCCCTCAAAGACACTGCAAAGGATTGGCTATTCTATCTTCCTTCGGGAAGTATAGACACATGGGCAGCAATGAAAAAATGCTTCTTGGATAGGTACTATCCCGCCTCAATCTCATCTTCTTTAAAAAAACAAATAAGCAACATTGAGCAAAAAGAAGATGAAACATTGTATGAATATTGGGAGCGCTTCAAAAAGTTGTGTGCTAGTTGCCCATATCATGGGTACACCGAGCAAGACCTCATCCTCTATTTTTATGATGGTCTTGCGGATCAAGATAGGCGCATGGTGAATGCGGCATGTGGAGGGGGAATTGTTAACAAAACCCCTTCTCAAGCAAGGAATCTCATCTCGGAGTTGGCTGAGAACTCCAGACATTACAGTGGGTGATCCTCAACTCGAAGGGTTGCCGCAGCAGAATCCAACACCTCGTTGGAAGGCCAAGTTGCCAGTTTGACTTCTCTGGTCAAAGAACTTCTTCTGAAACCAAACACTCAGGAGGTCAGAGCTTGTGGCATTTGCACAGCAACCGGGCACCCCACTGATTCGTGCCCATCCCTCCAAGAAGAACAAGTCAACGCCTTGGGTTTCCAAGGCCATCAACAGAAGATGTATGATCCATTTTCAAATTCTTACAACCCTGGATTGTGGGATCATCCTAACTTGAGGTATGGAAACCCTCAACAATCCAACTCATCTTCTCAATCTGGTATGTCAACTGATGACA
The DNA here is from genome assembly GCA_945859875.1 of Cuscuta europaea. NCBI lineage: Eukaryota > Viridiplantae > Streptophyta > Magnoliopsida > Solanales > Convolvulaceae > Cuscuta > Cuscuta europaea. The sequence continues at coordinate 3,475,618 of CAMAPE010000054.1, read as the reverse complement.
TGATCCGGACTTTGACCTCAAGCATGGTTACCATGCAACAAAACATGGGACAATTTCAACAAACCATGATACAATTTCAACATGAGACAAAGTCAAGCATTAACAATTTGGAAATGCCGTGAACCGACTTGAAACAAAGGACTCGAGTAAACTCCCATCCCAAACGGAGCAAAACCTGAGACAACATGTGAATGCCATCATGTTGAGTAGTGAGGCAACATGGAAGGAGGTAGATCAAGAGGAGGACCCTGAAGAAGAAATTCAACCTGAGGAGGGGGTCACAACAGCCAAGCTCCCCCTACCGTCATCATATGAACCAGTAGCCCCGTTCCCTGAGGCACTGAGAGAGACAAAGAAACCGGAGAAAGATTCTGACATCTATGAGACTTTCGCCAAGTGTGAGGTAAACATTCCGCTCCTTAACTCAATGAAAAGTGTTCCTCGTTTTGCTAAATTTTTAAAAGAATTATGCAAAACAAAAATGAAAAATAAATTGAAAGAGAAACAAGAGGTTATGGTTAGTGAACATGTCTCAACTATTTTCCAAAATAAACTCCCCGAAAAATGTAGCGACCCAGACATGTTCACTATTCCTTGCATGATAGGGGGCACCACATTTCCTAGGGCCTTGTTGGATTTAGGGGCATCAATAAATGTCATTCCTCATTCCGTTTATAAATCCCTACAACTTGGCCCACTACATCAAACCGGTGTAGTAATTCAACTAGCGGATCATTCTAGCACTTACCCGAAGGGTATGATAGAAGATGTGCTAGTAGAAGTGGAAAATATGGTTTTCCCTGTCGACTTCTATGTCCTCGAAATGGGAAATGATGACCAAACAACACCCATCCTTTTGGGTAGACCCTTCTTGAAGACCGCAAAAACTAAAATCGACGTGTCTAGTGGTTCATTAACTTTAGAGTTCAATGACCAAAAAGTAGAGTTCAATATATTTGACTCTACGAAAAAACAAATTGAAGATCAATCTCTTTTCTCTTTAAGTGTTGTTGAACCACAAGAACCATTTTTTTTTAAGAAATTTGATAAAATCTTTCAAGAAGAGGAGAAAATTGAGCATAGGGAGTCATCGGTGGTTGGAACAAAGTCATTGAGATGCAAACTTAAACCACCTGCAATTGAGGTGTTGATGAGAAAGAAACCCCGGCCTTACTGGAAAAGGCCGAAGAATAAATTTGAAAAATGGCTAAATAAGGCCACAAAAAATGAATCAAGGGATGTTCACGATCCCACTTAAAAAAAATGAATAACGTCGTGCCACGACGTTAACTAAGGCGCTTCTTGGGAGGCAACCCAAGTTTATTTTTTATTTAATTCAAGTGTTTAGAATTCATTTTTTGTCTAATTATTTGAGAGATCAGTGAGAGAGGGCACTAATCACGGGTTTTGGAAGAAAAAAATTAAAAAAATGCAGGTTTTGGAGTATTTGGGGACATACCCGATCGAGTACAACCTGATACTCGGTCGGGTATGACCAAAAGAAAAGGGAACCGGGCACTACTCGATCGAGGAAGCACTCAAAAATTGAAAAACGAGGGATACCCGATCGGGTATCACTATACACCCGGTCGGGTATGAACAGAAATGCTAAAGTTGAAGAAGACTGACTCCCACACTCGACCGAGTACAAGCCTCAAAAGTAGAAAAGAGCAAATACCCGATCGGGTATGGAATATTACTCGACCGGGTACCAGAGGCAGGCCACTCATGAACTTCATTTTACAGAAATACTCGACCGGGTAACAATACACTACCCGATCGAGTACAGGAGGCAGGTTGCTCAAAAAGGCCACTTTCCAGACATACCCGACCGAGTAACAGCACATACTCGATCGGGTATACGGGCATTATAACCTCAAATCAGCCCCAAACACTTCATCTTCCCCAAAATCCCCAACCCCATATCGAACAAAACACCCCCAACCTCCATCTTTACACCTTCTCTCTACCATATCTCTTCCATTTCTTCACCAAATCATCCCATTTCAACACCAAAACACTCCCCTCATCCTCCTCTACACACTCATACCCACCAATCCCATTCTCCCCCAATTTTCACAGGTCCGAAAAACCCTACCCTCACCTTCACAAATTCGGATTTCAAGGCCAAATTGACTCCAAAATGGCTCCAAGGAAGGAGAAAGGACAAAGCTCCAACACTAGAGCATCCATCCCGGGCTACGAGGACATCCTCTTCATGGAAAACGAACACCGCACCCGCTTCATGTCCACAATTGAAAGGCAAGTTAAACCTTCTCGCTTTTTATGCCATGATGCCCTAAAGGAATTAGGAGTGTACAAAATGATGAAGAAATTTTTTCATGAGTTTAGCATGGATAAGATTTTCAAAATGCAATACCACTCAAATTAAAAAATTATCTATGAATTCCTAAGCTCTGTGCAATTTGAGAACAATGAAGAGGATTTTAGGGATGATAAACTCAAGTTTCGCTTGTTTAACCACAACCACTCCATCACGAAACTTGAGTTTGCCGAACACTTTGGTATTCCGGTCCCGTACCAAAAATCTATATCCGACAATACCGCCTTCGGCCATACCCTATGGACAAAGATGACCGGGGAGACTAAATTTAGCTCCTCCCAACTCTATATTAGTCATGTCCAACATCCCGTCCTCCGCCTATTTTTGAAATTCCTCGCCAACTCCTTGCTTGGACGTCCCAACAACCATCACACTAGGATGGGGGATGTGTGCCTGATATCGGTAGCCCTATTCCGTGTCCACGTAGATTTCAACCTATGTAATCTTATGTGGGCACATCTCAAAAAAGAAAGCGTGGCAAAGGGTGCTATTGTAGTGGGCGGGGTGATTATGCACTTGGCCACAAAGTTCGGGTATACGGATAACTCTCCTATACCCGACTACTGTTTGATGAACATATCTTGGCTGGGCCACTCGGGTTGTACATTTTTTTCACACACCGTTTATGGTGAAGAAAGGCCCAGAAATATGTACAACTGGCTCATCCACCCCAAACCCCTCAAATACTTCCTCTTGCCCAACCCAGAACTCCCCCAACTGCACTACAAAACAGGAAGAGAGGAGCAACATTACCTCTTCCCACACGCCCTCCCACCACATCTCCAGGAACCGGAACAGGAACCTCCCCAACACCAACCCGATTACGAGCCCTATGATCAACTCCATAGCCATCCAAACATGGGCCAGGACTTCCCAGAACAAAGCCAAAACCCTCCACCACCCGACTTCTTTCAACAACTTCTGGAGGGTCAACAACAACTGCTTACGGGAATAACCCAAATGGACAAACGGCTCAACCGATTAGAGGAGGAGCAAAGAGCTGGTTTTCAACGATTAGAGGATGAGCAAAGAGCCGGATTTCAACGATTGGAGGAGCTCAGGGAGGCCGATAGACATCGGTATGAGGAAGACCAACATAGGTTCTACGGACCTATGTACTCTTATATGGCACAGCAGGGATCCTTCCATACCATGGCGAACCCCCCTCCACCACCCTCGTGGTATGACCCCACTCATTGGGGTAACTTTGGAGGATCTGGCTCCGGGGGTGGAGGGTACGACGGCGGAGATGGCGGGGACACCTACACGGGAGATGGTGGCCAAGGGAGCGGCTTCGGAGGGAGCTACTACGGAGGAGAAGGCGGGCACTAGGGACAGTGCTTGATTCAAGTGCGGGGGAGACACTCATGATGGTATGTAATTTTCATTTCTACCTAGCACTATGCATGTAATTCTTTTGAACTTTTACACAAAAAACAAAATAAATAAAAGAAAATAAATGCTAGTTAGGTTGAAAACCCAACAAAATGGGCAATCTAAGCAAAAAGGGCTTATATAAAAAAAATGGGTGAGTTGGAGAGAATGGAAAATGAAAAGAGGTGCTAGGATGAAAACCTGAAAAGACTCCTAGGCAAAATGAGAGATATGAGAGAAATGTTTGTTCTTGCAGGCACTCATTGTATCCTTGTGAAGAATAAGAAGATTCAAGATAAAGAAGAAGAGAGGAGGAGAAGATAAGATAACACTAGGAGGCCATTAAACCCAAGATGCTCTTTTGTAATTTGAGTTTAAAACTCATTTTTCTTTGTCATCCTTGATGGTCTTTGTGTTTGTATTGTGTTTTTGTTGAACTGTGGAACTTTTGGACAAACATTGACACTTGTAAACATTTGATCTTACTCGAGACGAGTAAAGGTTTAAGTGTGGGGGAGTTGATACGTTCGTAATTTCCATATTTATGATTGTATTTTTAATTAGTTTTGCTTGACCTTTACTTTGGAAATTACACACTTTTGGTGTAATAGATTAGTTTGTTAAATTCTTGTAAATAGGTTAGATTAGATATATTCTGAGCTCAAACAGGTATTGATCACTCGAAGTACAGTTGGTGAACCCCAAAAAGTGGAAAGAAGGTGCAAAAGTTCAAAGACAAAAGAAGATCCTGAATTTTGGTCTATACTCGGTCGAGTATTAGCTATACTCGATCGGGTATTAGGTTGGAACTTCAAATCGGATCAGATCCGAAGACAAGGGAACATGCTGGGAAGATTTCGGCCACGATTTTATGTCTATACCCGATCGGGTAGACCGACATACCCGATCGGGTATGCCTTTGAATTTCAAACGAAGATCGGTCGAGTATGGTCCGAATACCATTTTCTAAGCATACTCGACCGGGTATTAATATATACTCGATCGAGTATACTTATGGAAAATAGCGTGAAACCGGTCGAGTATACCTCGGATCGAGTGTTACACACATACTCGATCGGGTACCATGTATATACCCGATCGAGTACCCGAATCCCATCCCAAAAGCCTATAAATACATCTCCTTTCCTTCACAAAGATATATCCAATTCCTTTGTACATCTAAGCTCAGTATAGAATAGCTCTTTCTTTATATTTTTCATCATGTTTAGTCTCCAAATGAGGAGCTAAACTCTTCCATCTTGGTTTTGCTACTTTGAAGCTTAATGAATTTGTAAGTTGTGAGTTATTTTCTTTAATCTTCTTCCTTGAATATTAATTCTTTCTTTCAAAATACTATCTCTATATCAAAGTTGGGGAGTGTTAATAAGATGACAATTAGTTAACATCTTGACATTGGTTATAGTAATAGCTATTTCTTCCTCTATGATAATATTGGGGAGTGTTACTAAGATGACAATTAGTTAACATCTTGATATTAATCATAGTAGGATTCATATTCTTTAATATTCTTCCTTGAGTATTAATTAATTCCTATTCATATTTCATGTTAATATCTTAAACATTACTTAAAGTATCAACTAGTATTGTTTCTCATATTAATTATTACTAGAATCAATCGGTTAATACGCTTGTTATTAATCCGGTTCTTTCAACGGTAGTAAACTTGGAATATTAATGCATGCATCTCTCGGTTAATATGCCAAGGGGAATTAATTATATTGATTAAACCAATAAACTGCTTGTGTTGAGGTTATCAATCTCAATCATTTTCATCTTAAGTTTATTGCTACTATCAAGTTAATATACGGCGCTTGTTCTATATTGACTCGATAGTAAGTTTTATTAATGAACGCAACTCGTTATTCATAACTACCCTCGATGAACTGGATATACTCCTCGATTGAGTATTCGAGAGGAAGATAGTTAAAGATATAACCGGGATCGACGAACATTTCATTAAGTGGATAAAAGCAAAACCAAGTCTTCATCTCATTGAATTAAACTCATATAGGTTGTTTATCTTAGTGTTTTTAAAGCAAACAAATCTAAACCCCCTTTTTTGTTACTATTTATATAAAAGAAAAGTATTTCTTTCCCTGTGGATACGAACCTTACTACACTATACTACGTATTAGTGTCGTATTGATTAATTATTTTGAGTGCACCTAACGACAAGTGCACGTCAAAAATCTTATTAGAAAAAACCCTGTGGGAAAAAACTCTAATGATGGAAAAAGAGTGCACCGAATGATGGATAGTGTACCCGGGGGGTAGCTTATCCGAGGGGTTACTGCGGGGAGTAACTTAGAGAGAAGTCAGAGCAAATAAGTAAGAGAGAGTGAATTCGAATATATGAGTTATGTATTCAAGGCGTGGTTTACAATGGGGAAATGGGCTGCTATTTATAGTAGCAATAAATGCTAGACGGGGACACGTGTCAAGCATCCGACGGTCGAGGGTCACGTCAATCGGGGTGGCACCGGCACTCGCATGTGGCCGCATTAAATGCGGCGGTTGGATGTGACGTTGTACCTGGTACGGTGATCCAGACACATGTAGAGAGGAGATTCTGTCGAGGAAGGTGCCTTCGGCTGTAGATGATTAGCCGAAGGCTCTTTATATCGGGGGCCAGTCAGTGCCGAGGGCTCTAAGTGCTGAAGGCTACCGATTTCGCCGTTTTCTCCTAGTGGCTTCGTATGCCTAAACCAGTTGTTCTTTGATGATTTGGCGCCTTCGGCCAGGGGGCCGAAGGCGGCTGTATGGGAGCCATGAGCTTCCTGTTACTCGAGGCGCTGTGACTTGGGCCTGTTGTGCTTCCTGGGCTTGTTGGGCCCTTGTTAGAGTAGTAGGAGTCTATGGACCGGGGGGCCCTGGGCCATATACTCCATCAATATCAGTCCAGATCAAAGCACAATTTCATGTTCTTTCTACGTTTAATTAGGTCTCGTTCTTCATAGCCGCCTATAGCTACTTCCCATTCAGTTCTACCGATCGCTTTTTCAAAAGATTTTTTTGTCGTGGCTTACGACTATACGGTTTGAAAGGATATTCGATCCAAATGTAATGGTGGTTTGGTATGTAATTAAAATTAAGAGTATTTTGGTAAAAGCAGGTGTAGTTCATTGCTGTTGGAATTACCGCCTAAAAGTTCCTCGTGGTTCTTCATCATCATTACCTTTCCATTGTTCGTTGAAATTTCCTAGCCGTTCTTCATAGTCGCTTACCCGATGTCATCTTTTGAGACAGTGAGGCCTTGTGGTTTGAAAGGAAATCCGATTCAAATGAGTTGTGGTCTGCTATGGAATTTACAAGTAAGGGCATTATGGTCAAAGGAGGTGTAGTTAAGTCTTACGCTAAGCTGTAATCCTAATTTTGGGAAGTTATTATGATTAGGTCCTATTTGTAAAATTTTCTCTTAACTTCCACTCCGTATGTGTGACGTACCATAAAAAACCGCTATGTGTGACATTTACTTGAGTTTATTTAAGGGAAATTGCCTAAATAGGAGTAAATGAGGTTTCAAATTTCAAAATAGGACTACTATGTTTTCTTTTCCGAAATAGGAGTTGTTAAAGTCATGTATGAAAAATACTGTCATGATTGAAAAATATTGCCATTAATTATAATAAATATTGTCATGTTAAATGCACAATACTGCAACTATTTGGCAGTCACGCCTACAACATAGCAGTAAATACTGTCATGTTAGTCCTATTTCAGAAATAAAAACATAATACTCCTATTTTGGAATTTCAAACTCCATTTATACCTATTTTGGGAAATCTCCCTTTATTTAATTAGGTTAGTCTCAAAGCATTATCTCATTACACGTACTATCTATGAGATCCATTATCTAATCGTTTTTTGTTTAATAGTACTTTAGTTATAGCTTTTAATATTCAAATTATAATTACTAGGGCTAACTTATGTCTTAAAGGGTAAATAAATATTAATTAACTTTATCATTAGATATCTATCATAAATTAACTTAGAAGTCAAATTTTAAAATGATAGTAGTATTAATTAAAATTAATGTTTTCTTAATTACTAAATAAATATGTCCCCGCAATACATGTTTACACCACTAAACAGTTGCAAATTTGTGCTGCTTGATAGAGTAATTGTCTAGAGAGAAGTGAGAGCTAGAGAGAGAAGTGCAATAATATGCTTCAATAGAATGATTTTGTAACCCTGATAACTACCTCCAGAGGAAGTATTTATAGGGAAAATACGGGTTGGGCTCCCAAGCCTTGGGCTTGGGAGGCCCATTTACAACTGGACCGCTACTGGGCCGAATACAAAGCCACTAATGGGCTATACAAATGAATAAGTATAAGATCCGGTTCTGTGAGACTTCCGTGGCCGACGAGGGCGCGGCCGACGAGGGCGTGGCCGACGAGGGCACCCTGGTTCCCTGGCTTCAGGGCCATATTCTGAGTTGGTCCCTCTCTGGCCACCGAGGGTCTTCTGGCCGACGAGGGCACCACGTGGTGGTTGTGCTCTCTGTTCTTCTGAGTATGTGGGTCCTGGGGCCTGGACCCATATACTCCATCAGGAGTCCCCCACTCTCTAAGTTGAGATGTAGACGAAGCGCAGGAGAGTAGATTTCCGTGCCTGATGCTTCTTGGCCGATGTGGGACCGTTGGCCGATCCCTGTCGCGGTGCTTGATAGCCCTGTGTTATGGGTTTGGCCGTTGCCTGTCCCTTGATGCGGCCGGGGAGGGTCCTTGCTCCTTTGGTGCGCTTTGTTTGTTGGATGATGCGGGTTCCAGCATAGGTGGCCGATGAAGGTAGTTTCTGTCCCTGGTTGCTGACTAGTTTATGTCCTTTTGGCCGTTGTTGATGATGCCTTGTGTGTTTGGACGACCAGGCGTCATATTGCCCCAGGTTTTGGGGTTGATAACCCTGTCTGGCCGAAGAGGAGGTTGTGAGGACCTCAGGGCCGTTGTGGTACATGGACGTCAGTGGTTTAGGTATGTTGACCTTTCTCTTGGTTCCTGGCTTGAGTGATGTGGTTTCGAAGCCGATAAGTGTCCTGTGATCTCAAGCTTTGCTGTGGCCGAAGGTGCACCATGACGTTATGGACATTGTGGTGCATGTCTGATGTTGTAGTTGTGGACTTGGTGTATTTTTGGATTTCTCTTGATTTTGCCTTTTATTCTTGAGGCCAGTGTAGTCCCCCAGTCCCCCACTGCTTCAGGCCGAGGAGTAAGTGAGGGGTGAAGGAGTAGATTGGAACGTAGGCCGAAGTGGGATCCTCATACTGCCCTTGAATCCAACCCTTTGGCAATTTCCTGACCAAGGTAACCCTGTTGGAGAACCCTTGGACGCAGGTCGCTTTCAAAGGGTTATCATCAAGGATGTAGTGCGAGGGCCTCATGGACGTTACGTTCATCTCCTTTGGGATGGTGTGACCATTTGGGTGGCCGATACGGGTGCCGTTGGAGTACCGTTATATGCTGTTGGCCCTAGAGTTCCCTGGCCGTTCTGGGTGTTTTCTTTTCCTTTTTCCCGTTCCGTAGAGCCTGATTTTGCTAGCAGGCTCTTGATATGTAGTTTGGGCTTGGCCCATTGGTGACGTGGTGGCCTCCCGTTGGTGGCCGTTGATGTGGCCACTGGCAGGGTTCCACGTGTAGTGACCGTTGGGTGGGGGGTTCTATAAATACCCCTCTCCATCCGACGAGAATTCTCACTTGCAATCTGAGTTGTCGAAGTGCTGGCCAAATTCTTAGAGAGATAAACTCCCAAGCTTGTGTTCTTCGTGTTCTTCGTGTTCGAGGTTAGTGTTCATCGAAATCTTCTCTGTACTTTGCATATTTTGCTTCCTATGCTAGTGATCTAGTGTTAGGCGCTTCAACACCCTTAGATCTTGAAGTAGGCTGCAGTATACCCGAACTAGTGTTTAAGATGAAAAACTTCAACGAAGAGTATTATCCCTACGATGACGAGCCCTCCGCCAAGTCCCTGGATTATGAGGTGGTCGAGGAGTTCTGTGAGGAGCTTGAGAACCTGAGCTCGTTCAGGACCGGTGAGCAGGCCAAGGAGGACGGTGTGGACGAGGGGTCCGCGTCGTCGTCTGGAGATGGGGACGCAGGTGTTTCCCGTACTGCTGATGGGGCGTCCACGTCGGCTGCCATTCCCTGCCCAAAGCCGGTGTTGCGCCGCCGAAGAGGGTAAGGAGGCCAAAGAGAGGGCCAACCTTCTCTTACTTGGATCTGACGAACATCTACGTTATCAGGCCGCAGAGTAATGCGGGTGAATATCTGGTGGCGCAGATGTATGTGGGGCCGTATGGTAGAGTCAGGGCCCCCAGGCCGACAGATCATGTGCTCAATCCACCCCCGGGTTACTTCGGAGTGTACCCGATGAGCTTTGCCAAAGGGCTTAGGTTCCCGCTTCATCCCTTTATCACCGAGTACCTTGATATGGTGGGGCTTCCTCCGGCCTTATTGACGCCAAATAGCTACTCGCTCATCGTCGGCTTCCTTCTGCGGTGTGCTGAGTTGGATTTCAGGCCGACGACAGCGCTGTTCATGAACCTTTACCAGATAGGACGCGGAAGTCACCAGAACTGTGCGTCATATGCTACTCTCCAACAACTGCCCAAGAAGAGGAGTTTTACAGACCTGCTGACGTCCATTCATGGCTGGAAGGGAAAGTTTGTGTTCATGTCCTTGGGCGAAGGGGGCATAGAGTTTCCCTCCGTCGGCCATACCGACCGTTTTAATCTTCATGATACGCCGAGGAGCTCCATCCTGGACGCTTAGGTTGAGGCTTTCCTGAAAGGAGGGCCGAGGAGTGTGAAGACGTATATTACCGAATACAAAATGGCCGCCCTCGGCTTTGTACGATATTTTGTGTATGGTGACCTTGACGATGATGTGGAGTTGTGGCCGAAGATGACCACGTCTTATGAGGAGGCTGATGGTCCCGATCTGGGGGTGCCAGCTGAGGCCGATGGTAAGTCCCTTCTGATGCGCTTCCTCTCGTCGTACTTTTGTATTCCGTTTTTCTAACCCTTAGTGTTTTTTGTGATGCAGGTTTTGTGATGGATCGCATGTCCTTTATGAAGAGGGCACAGCTCAAAGCGGCCGAAGAGCTGAAGGCCCAACAGCCTGGTGCTTCCCCTGCGGCCAAGCCCCCGGTACAGCCGAAGAAGAAGCGGCAGGCCGATGAGGGCCAAAAAAAGTTGACCGAGGTGGGACTGAAGCCTCCCAAGAAGTCAAAGAGGGCTTCCTCTGCCGGTGAGGCTGGGACGTCGGATGTTCCTTCTGGGGACGGAGGGGGTTCAAACCCTGATGCTTTGGTGGACCGCCCTTTGGGCCCTTCGTCCACCACTCTCTCCACTGTTCCTGCTGCCGTAACGGCCGCCTGAAAGAAAGGGTCCGGCCGAGAGCTGGTCAGGGGGGACATATAAACTCCAGGTGGAGTACCCTGTCAAAGGGGGGCTGTTCAACGAGATCGTTGACGGCCACGAGGTGATTTCTCAAGCCATCCCTGACGAAGACCGGGCTTATCTGAAGAAGCTCGGCCATGTGAAGATGTACGATGGTGGGATGGACCACATCGTCCAAGTAAGTAACCGTGCCTGCTTCGTCTTAGTCTCCTCTCCCCATTTTTTTTGCAATGTTGTTTAACCCCTTTTTTGATGCAGGGTGCCTTCATGTTGATGGAAAGCAATAGGAGGCAAGAAAGGGAGATTGCTCGCCTGAGGCAGTTCGAGCAAAAGGTGGCCTCAGCCGATGAGGCGCTAGGCAGCTTGGAGAGGCTGCGTCTTGAGGTTGAGAGCCTGAAGAAGAGGGCTGACGAGGCCGACCTGTTGGCCGCTGAGAAGGAAGGGGCCCTCCAGCGTTTGGCCGACGTGGAGCGTGCTCGCGACGAGGCCCTCCGGCGTGCGGAGGAGGCCGAGAAGGGCAAGGCCAGTGCAGAGCTGGCTCTTAGCGCCGCCGAGGAGAAAGCCATTGATGCTGCTGTGCAGAAGTTCCTTGAAGTCGGCTGGAAGGACGAGGCCCGGCTTCCCTTTTGCTTTGAGGTCGTGGCGGCCAGGCTCGTTGACTGGGTGACCCAATCCCCTTTTGCATGTAAGAGTGTGGGTAAGCAAAATTTTGACCATATTAGTCAGCGTATGAAACAATTGACTACTTCAGCTCTATCATGTGCGCAAACCAAATTACACTAAACATTTATTTTTTAAATTAATAAATTAATTATAGTTATAATTATAATTATAATACTAATAATAATAATAATATAGAGAAGAATGAGCTTGGGGCAAAGCTCAACATTACAACTTTGATTTTAGGATCAGAATTGGATGGAAAAAATGGGAAAAGAAAAGTTTAAGGCTTTAAGCTGGGTTTAATTTGCTCTTATAGTCTTATGTATAAGCTACGAGACACGCCCACACAAAATTCGAAACAAACAGTTTCTGGTTAATACATAAATCCAGCTCTCCTAATTCATAACATTTACTTGTTCATATATAACTCGAGGATTTAATTGCATGTGGTGTTGCTCGAAGTCAAAGACCTTAACTGCAAAAGGATTGAGAACATTTTAATGAACAACAATGAAATGAAAGTCTATGTTGCAAGTCATTTAAGAGTCCAAAGTAAATTACCTTTTCCAGCAAATCTATAGCGCCTGATAAATCTACCTTTTCGTTCTTTAAGAAGTCAATACGAGAACTGATAAGTTGCTTCCGCTCTTCTGCCTACAAAAACAAATACCATAGCGTATTCACATGTGACAATAATTTGAAATAAAATGTTACCTAACCTATACTAGATATGAAATCTATGTAAGGTCATATATCCCTTCAGTTAACTTTGAAAATCTTCTACGACCTTGGCCAATACCAGATGCAACGGCTGTTGTATAGGAGGCTTCAACGGCGTTTCCTGGATATGGGTGTGACCAAGGAGTGGGCCGTCGGCCTTGAGCTGCCTTCGTTAATGAGGCATCCTGAAGCAGAGTTGGAGCTTCCGGTGGCTGAACGGCAGCTCCCCATTGAGAGCTCACGCATCAGCGACGACTGGGCGTATGAGCGGAGCATGTTTGAGGATACTGCGACGTCGGGTGTTGCTGCAGGTACGTCTGTTGCCCCGGCCGAAGAGGGAGCCGAGCTCGAGAAGGACTCTGAAGCCCCTCTAGAGTCCTGATTCCTTGTAGTTTTTTTCTCTGACTTTGTACTATGTAACGGCCTAGAATCCCTCCTTGTACTTCCCAATCTAATGAATGAAAAGAAATGCTTCTTTCAAACTTTACTGTTTCCGCGTTCTTTCCTTGCCGTGTTTGTACGACGTCCTCGTGTGGGTGTTTGCTTGCCTTGTTGCCAGAATACTTAGAATTTTTTGAAAATTTTCCTAAGTATTAAGTCAGTCATTGCTTTAGAAAAATCTTCCAAGTAGTTGACCGATACGGATGCCTTGGCCGAAGAGGGTGCCCTCAATTGTTTTGGGTGCCCACTTCGTCTAGGTGTTTGGGAGTTGTAGTTTTCTCTGCCTGTTACCCTTGTCGGCCGTACCTTCGATATTTGTGTTTGGAGTCCACTGGCAACTAGGGCAGCCACCTTTGTTGTCTCTATTAGTTGACAAGACCCCACCGGTCGTTGATTAGGCCGATACGGGCAATTATGGGTACTTGAGTGACCGCTTCATCTTGAGCTGCCCCTGTGGTAAGGGGATTGCCCAATTTTTTAGGCCATGTAATTTTCCCTGCGTAGTACCGTCGTCGGCCAAGTTAAACGGTTTGGCCGATGAAGGTACCCGGTGTGTTGCCTTTTCCTTTGCATTTGCTTTCCTTAGGGTTCTCTAAGTGTTGGAATTCACTTGGAGATTTTCAGCTCAAACCATCGTCTTGGTTTTAGTGCCTTTAACGGCCAACAAAAGTCTTGTGGCCGGTAGGGGTTGCCAACCTTGTGTGTGACTTTCGCTTTCCTGCCCGCTTCGTCCTGGGATTCCCTTTCCGGTGATCAACTTCAGGATGGTGTTTTGAGTGAAGTTGTAATTCTTTATTTCATACTAAGTGTTGGTGCTTCAAAGGGCTATGGCCGATGAAGGTTACCACTCGCGTGTCACCCAACCACATTGGTTAGGGTTTTATAGGCGTATGCTTCGTCCTTGACAATTTCCTTGTGGTGTGTGGCCACTTCGTCCACGTTGCCTGTTGGTAATGTTTACCTTTGTATTCAACTGATACGTACTCAGCCAGATGTGGCTGTTTTGTGGGGATTCATTTCTACTGCTCGAGGCCGGCAAGTGCGCACGGCCGTCGGCTTCCCTCTTTTTTTTTTCGTTCCCCGTTTCAGGGAGTGTCCTTCTTTCAGGCTTCGGTCGAAGGGGTCGATGGCCCTTCGGCCGGTTCGGACTTCGTTTATAACGTCCGTGATCTCAGGGGGGGTCCCGTCGCCTATTTATGACGCGGGCTAGACTTTTGGTTGGTTTCCAACGGCTGTCGTTGCCCATCCCTGAGTTTTGGGATTTTGTCACCTCGGCCATGATTTCAGACCTGTCGTTCTGCGATCAGGCGCGTGGACGACGCGGTGAACTTCCCGTTTCAAGACGCGGGCCGTTTGCGGGCCCATCGTCCTGGGGACGCCGTCGATCCTGCCTGAGCATTTCGCTCTAAGGGGGCGATACGACATGCTCTCTCAGCTGGCCTAAGCCTTTCGCTGATACAAAATACAATGGGCATGCCTGGGCTTTTCACTCAAGATATGCAGATGCGAAGCGCCACATCGGCCATGCCTGAGCCTTTCGCTCTAAGGTGGCCGATGAGGGCGCCTATCCATGTGGTAATTGAATTTCGAGAAATCAGAGGAAACATGATTTTTATTCAAAAGTGGCTCAAGGCCGAGGGTGGCGTTCAATCAATAACCCGTCAAAGGGTGAGGGCTTCGCTGGCTGCACCTCCTTCGGATTATTGATAAAACTTCACCAAATGGTGTACATTCCACGTTCGTGGTACATTGGTCCCGTTTGGGCGTTTAAGCTTGTAGGTGCCGGGTTTCACCACGGCACTGACGATGTAGGGACTTTCATACTTCAAGGCTAGCTTGCCTCCTTCTGTCGGCTGGCTTGCTTCCCTTCGGCGGAGGACGTAGTCCCCCACTTGGAATTCTCGGGAACGTACCTTGGCGTCATAGTATGATTTTACTTGACGCCGGTAGTTCTCCGCTCGGATGAATGCTTGCTCGCGTCTTTCTTCGACCAGGTGGAGGTCGATCTTCATGTTTTCCTCATTAACCTCTGGGTCATACTGCTCCACTCGTCGGCTGGGAATGGTGACCTCTGTGGGTGCCTTAGCTTCAAAGCCATAGCACAGGGCAAAAGGTGTTTCACCCGTCGCCCTCCTTGGCGTGGTACGATAGCACCACAGGATGTTGGGGAGCTCGTCGACCCAACTCCCTCCTGCGTCCTGTAGGTTCTTCTTCAGCCCTTCCATGATGGTTCTACTGGCGTTCTCAACCTGCCCGTTGCCTTGAGGGTAGGCAACGGAGGAGAAATGGTGTTTTATCCCCCATTCTCGAAGGAGCTCTTGGAAGGGCGCCGCTTCAAACTGGGTGCCGTTGTCGGATATGATCTCTTGGGGGACACCAAAGCGGGTGAGAATGTTCTTGTGAACGAACTTCTGACACCTGGCCCCCGTGATGCTGGCCAAGGGTTCCGCTTCGACCCACTTAGTGAAGTAGTCGACTGCGACGATGATGTAGCGGTTGTTGCCGGCAGCTCTGGGCAGAGGGCCGACCAGGTCAATCCCCCACCTTGAGAACGGAATAGCAGTGCTGACGGGGGCGTAGTTGACGGATGGCCGACCAGGGGCCTTCTGGAGTACCTGGCACGTGGTACACTTCCTGGCCAGGTCCGCACAGTCTCGCGCCATCGTGGGCCAGAAGAAGCCATGGACGACGAGACGCCGGGACATGCTGAAAGGGCCCTGGTGCGAGGAGCAAACACCACAATGAACTTCTTCCATGGCCACGTCGGCCTCATCCTGGTGCAGGCATCGAAGGAGAGTGCCATTATAGGATCGTTTGTAGAGTTTGCCATCTTCAATGGTGTAGCTTGGGGCCCTGAGTTTGGCGAGTTTGGCCCTCTCCTCGTCCGGGGGCAGCTCCCCCGTCGTGATGAAGGTGATGACGTCGGAGATCCAGTCCTCCGGTCGCTGTTGGACGCACAAGACGGGGCTGGCATGGATGCTGGACATGCTCAACTCCTCGATCTTGGCTAGCTGGGAGATTTTCTCCGGGGTGTCCGAGCTGAGTTTGGAGAGGATGTCGGCCTCGGCGTTCTCGGCCCTTGGGATCTGTGTGATCTCGTGGGTTTCGAACGCCTTCAGCAGCTCCTCTGCTGCTTGTTTGTACTGCTTCGTCCGGCCTTCCTTTGCTTCGTACGTACCCTCAACCTGGCCCACTACCAGCTTGGAGTCACACCTGATTTTGATGTGTCGGGCTCTGAGGCCGGCGGCGAGTCTGAGGCCGCCGAGGAGGGCCTCGTACTCGGCTTCATTGTTGGATACCCTGAAGTTGAAGCGGATGGCATAGTAAGCTCTGAATCCTTCAGGGGATATGAGGACGACGACGCCACCGCATGATTTCGCGGCCGACGAGCCATCAGTGAAGAGGATCCATGTGTCATCGGGCTCTGGCCCGGGGGCGGTAGCGGCTGTCTCCCTTGCCGTGCATTCGGTGATGAAGTCGGCCAAAGCTTGCCCTTTGATGGATGGACTTGGCTTGATTTCAATCTGAAACTGACTGAGGAAGATTGCCCATTTCACCATCCTTGAGGAGCTAGTGGGGCTCCTCATGAGCGCGCCGAGGGGCTGCTGGGTCAGCACATGGATGGCATGGGCCTGGAAGTAGTGCCCCAGCTTCTTCACCGTATGGACGATGGCCAGCACCGTCTTCTCAATGGGGGAGTACCTGAGTTCGGCCTCCCTGAGTGTCTTGCTGATGTAGAAGATGGCCTTCTGCACCCCTTCGTCCTCACGGATGAGCACGGAGCTGATGGACGACGTGCTCACCCCTAAGTACAAGAAGAGGGTTTCGCCGGCTTTGGGCTTGGAGAGCACGAGCGGGGACGATAGGTACCTCTTCAGCTCTTCGAACGCCTCCTGTCACTCCGTCGTCCACTTGAAGCTGTTGGCTTTACGCATGATCCGGAAGAAGAGGAGTGCCCTTTCGGCTGACCAGAAGAGGAAACGGTTCAGGGCCGCCAGGCGCCCCGTTAGTCGTTGTACTTCCTTGACGTTGCGGGGCGGCTCCATGTTGATGATAGCCTGTGTCTTCTCCGGGTTTATCTCGATGCCTCTCCGGCTGACCATGTAGCCGAGGAACTTGCCGCCTTGGACGCCGAAGGCGCACTTCTTGGGGTTGAGGCGGAGCCTGAACTCCTTCATGATTTCAAAGATTTCCCGGAGGTCGTCGGCGTGGGTGGAGGCCTGCCTGCTCTTGACGATCATGTCGTCGACGTATGCCTCCATCGTCCGGCCGAGGACTGCTTTGAAGTTCTTAGCCACCATCCTAGTATAGGTGGCGCCAGAGTTTTTGAGTCCGAAGGCCATGACGAGGTAGCAAAAGATTCCCTCCGGGGTCATGAATGTCGTCTTCTCAGCGTCACCTTCATGCATGGAAATTTGGTGGTACCCTCTGAAAGCATCAAGGAACGACATCAACTCGCACCCCGCCGTCTCGTCCACCAGCTGATCAATGTTGGGGAGAGGGAACGGGTCCATGGGGCACGCCTTGTTCAGGTCAGTGTAATCAACACACATTCTGAATGTCGGCGGTTTTTGGGCGAGGACGACGTTGGCTAGCCACGTCGGGTACTTCACATCTTTTATGTGGCTGATCGAGAGGAGCATGGCGACCTCCCCTTTCACGAAGTCCCGCCTGTCGGCGGATAAGTAGCGCCGCTTCTGCTTGACGGGCGCAGAGGCTGGATCGACGGTCAGCCGGTGAGTAATCACCTGGCGGCTGATGCCTGGCATGTCGTCCGGGCCCCACGCGAAGATAACGGCGTACGACCGTAGGACGAGGAGGATGGCGTCCCACTGGTCCTGCGGGAGTTGCTTCCCGATTCTGAGAACCTGCTCCGGCCGGGAGGTATCCAGAGGGACTTCCTCGACCTCCTCGGCCGGTTCAGCATGCGGCCTCTCCTCGTCCTTGGCAACGGCTGCCGTGATGGTGTCTATCCTCTGTCCTTCCCTTTCGGCCGGCCTCGTTAGCTTCAGGTAGCATGCTCTGGCTATCCTCTGGTTTCCTCTGGCGTAGCCGATGCCGTCATTGGTGGGGAACTTCAGACACAAGTGCTTCATGGAGATGGACCTCCAAGTCCTTCATGCCTCTGGCCTCCAAGTCCTTCAGTGCTGGCCGCCCTAAGATCAGGTTGTGGGCGCACTGGAGGTGGACCACCATGAACTCCATGTCAATTTTGGCGCGGTGGGGGCCGTCACCGACCTCCACGGGGAGGACTATCGTGCCCTCGGCGTCGATAGAGTCCCCGGTGAAGCTGGATAACGGTGTCTTGATCGGCTTCAGCAGAGCTTTGTCCAGCTTCAGCTGCCTGAAGGTGTCCAGGTACATCACGTTGACGGAGCTCCCCGTATCGATGTAAGTGCGGTGGATGATGGTGTCACCGATCTCACACCGGACGACAAGGGCATCCCTATGTGATTCCGTACCCGGAGACAGATCCTTGTCGGTGAAGGTGATCGCCTCCGTTCGCTGCTTCTTCGGCAAGGGGGGAACGTGGGACACCTCCCCTATGTAGAGGGATTGGGCCCATTTCTTTCTCTGGGTGACGGAGTCCCCCCTAGTATTCCCACCCACAATGAGGTGAATGTGATTCTTCTTTGGCGGGGGCTCTTCGAAGTCCTCGTCGTCGCTGAGCCTGCCAATCTCTCGCTTCTTCGTAGAGGGTTCGCCCCCTGGTTTGCCAGTTTTTACCCATGTATTTTTGCGTGGGCCACCTTTAACAAACTGGGAGAGTTCCCCCTGACGAATAAGACGCTCGATGGCCTTCTTCAGCGTGATGCATTCGTCGGTGTTGTGCGAGGAGTTCTTGTGGAACCGGCAGTATGTGCCGCCCTGCTGGATGGCAAGGACCTCCTCGGCCGGCCGAGGAGCCTACTCGATGAGGCCGTGCTTCTCGGCATAGTCGAGGATGGTGCCGACCGGGTGAGTGAGGGCAACTCCCGGCCGTTCCAACCTCAGCCGCCAGTGGCGATCTTTCTTACTTTGTCCACTAGAGCCGTGACGGCCCTGGGCACCCTGGCCGGCCGGGGACGGACCCGGGGCCGACGAAGGATTTGTCTTCTTGGAGGGTTGGCCTCCCTCTTTCTTGTGGTTGTGGAGCTCGTCGGCGTCGGCGTACAAGCTTCCACGCTGGAGCGCCTTGGCGTACGACCTTGGAGGGTCGGTGATGAGGCTCTTGGCGTACGGGGAGCTGCGGAGGGCTCCTTGGTACATGACGAGGAGGGTGCGCTCATCGGCCCCCTCGACTTCTTTGGTCTCCCTCGTCCACCGATCAATGAACGACCGGAGGGACTCATCATGTTGCTGCTTGACGGAGAGGAGGTGGGTGAAATACTTCTTCGCACGCTTCCTCCCGGCAAAGTGGGTGAGGAAGCGTTGGGCAAGGTCCTGCCATGAGTCAATGCTCCCTTCGGGGAGCGCGTTGAACCACTCGTACGCTGGCCCCTCAAGAGTAGAGAGGAACCAACGGCAGAGGTATTCGTCTGACGCGTTCACCATCAGCATGTTGTTCTGATAACGGCTGAAGTGTTCCTGTGGGTCTGATCGGCCATCGTAGGACTTGATGGCGTTCCCCCTGTACTTCTCCGGGATGGGGGCCGAGAGCACCCTAATGGTGAAAGGGGTCCTGGTCCTGACCTGGATGATGGGGTCGCCTCGCCCTTCGGCCAACTCCCTCTCCAGGGCGCTGACCTTGTTCATAAGAGCGTTGAGGCCGGGGTCGTTGGAGGCGCCAGCCGTGGGGGTGTTGGCCGATTGCCTGGCCTCCATCTGAGCCAGCCTCCTTTCCAGCTGGGCGATGACCTCGTCCCGGGGGTCTCTGGCGGCCGCAGCGGTGCCCTGCTGGTTTCTCATGCGCTCATCGTGGGCCGCATTGATCCGGTGGCGCACGTCGTCCTCGTGCAACTTCCCCTTGCCCTTGTCCAGGCGGGGCTGGTCCGCTGTCCGGGACACAGACCCCAAGCTTTCCCTCGGCGAGCCAGGTCGACGCTCACCAATCCGCCCTGCCATTCTCTCCGAAACCGGACAACGACGCGTGTCACCTAGCCTATTGAAGGTAGAGGCTTTTCCACGCGCTGAGGTCTGCCCAGGCCGAAGAGGGGAATCGGGGTGGGAGTGGGACGACGTCGTGTCCTGGGCCATCACCCCCTCATTGTTGCCTATATGGACGGCCAACGGTTGGGGCTGAGGAGGTGGAGTGACGTTCCCCCCGGTCCTTGGCAAGAGTGCGCTGAGGACGGTGGGGTTCTGGGCCAAGCTGGCGATGATGACCGACAGCGCGGCCTGGACCTGTGGATCCACAGACGGAGAGGCCGCGGCCATAGGCTTGGCCGGGGTGTGGTCTGTCTTCTCAGCTCGTTTCTTGTCCAAGTCGACGCGGGCATCAGGGGCTCCGCCGTTGAGCTGGTTGCGGAGGTCCGTCGTGAGGTTGATGGCCTCCTGGAAGACGTCCCCTCCGCCGACCTGGTCGGCCGTAGCATCCTCCTCGTGCTCCCTGGCCTCCTGGTCCTCAGGGATGGCCTTGCTGACGAGGTTGCGGTTTGATTTAGTTCTTCCCATGATCAGTGGTTAGCTGTGCTTGGTAGCGACGATGGGTGTTAACTTGATTGTTCTAGCTCTCAATGAAAGCACCAAATGATAGAGTAATTGTCTAGAGAGAAGTGAGAGCTAGAGAGAGAAGTGCAATAATATGCTTCAATAGAATGATTTTGTAACCCTGATAACTACCTCCAGAGGAAGTATTTATAGGGAAAATACGGGCTGGGCTCCCAAGCCTTGGGCTTGGGAGGCCCATTTACAACTGGACCGCTACTGGGCCGAATACAAAGCCACTAATGGGCTATACAAATGAAATAAGTATAAGATCCGGTTCTGTGAGACTTCCGTGGCCGACGAGGGCGCGACCGACGAGGGCGCGGCCGACGAGGGCGTAGCCTACGAGGGCACCCTGGTTCCCTGGCTTCAGGGCCATATTCTGAGTTGGTCCCTCTCTGGCCGTCGAGGGTCTTCTGGCCGACGAGGGCACCACGTGGTGGCTGTGCTCTCTGTTCTTCTGAGTATGTGAGTCCTGGGGCTTGGACCCATATACTCCATCACTGCTAATTATGAATAGTTGTAACACTGAAAATGAAAATGGAAACCGAAACGTTTGGCACGCATTCTTGCGTACCAGACATCACATTTTCAGACAAGCAAGCCCACACCATGCCAACAATTCTGATTATTAAGTATTTAATTTTATATTATTAGAAATATAAGAAATCATATGTTGAAACTTCACTTTGTCAAGAATTTATTAATAATATTTTTATTTCTCTCAAAAAAAATTATAATTTTTTAATACATTAATGAAAAAAAATGACTCAAAGTAGACTAGTAGTACGTGTACATAAATAGATAAAAGCCTTTAATTGTAAAAGTCTGATGTACCGCGAGATAAATTTACTTTTTGTCATCAATATCTCAAATATGAAATTCCGCTTGACATTAAAATAAAAAAGTACACCAGATTATATACTTTCTATAAGAATTCAAATGAGAGTATCGCAATTCATCTTGCGCATATATGATTGTAATCAGATTATTGGTGATTTAATATTTTGGATATATTGAGAGAGTATTTCGTAACAACACAATTATTTTGTTCTAGAGTATAAACACTTTAATACAATTATTTTGTTCTAGAGTATCTAAAAATATTACCAAAACGAACGAGCGTACGACCCCTTAATCGTTACTAATCTCTTAGCTTAGCGAATGATTAAGTGTGTGTGAAGGTGTCCTAGAATAAATTAGATCTCTCTTAATTTATTCTACATGCAATTATAATCCTAGTAGTCATTCTAGGTTACAAGAGATATTGAATTTGACAAAACTTCCTTCAATAAAGTTGTAGATAATGAAGTCCTCTATCCACCAAAACTTGCCGAATTGTATTTGAATCATCCAATCAAGTGATATGAATAAAATTGTATTTGTATTTGACTTCATCATCCGTTTTCACCTTCTTCCTCTGAGATTCTTGCAATGGTATCTTCATATGATTTGTAGCCCTTGAAGTTGGATTTTTTATGAAACTTGAATAAGTGTCCTTTGGATGCTTCTAAGAAGAGATATGATTGAACGATTGACATAAGGTCATTTTGAACGCCGTTTTCAAGCTCTATTTGTCTTCTTTTGATCCCGTAGCCAATCCTAGAGCTCTTTTGTCATCAAAATCTTCATTGTGAACCTCCCGGTGACCTCCAAAGCTCTCAATTCACTCTCGAATGATTCTCGAATCATCCCGTTTTCTCCTCAAGCGCCGGTGCCGAACTCTAAATTCCTGATTTTGACCCAAAACAACACAAACTCAAACCTATGCCCGGTAAATATAACTTGAGCTAAAATTGAGACTTATAACACCTTAAAGCTTGGAAAACCATCAAAAGCAGATCCCAACACGCATCAAATGCGTATCTAAATACGGACTTATCAGATCCCCACACACTTAAGCTTTTGCTTGTCCTCAAGCAAACTGAACAACGGGACTTACGATAATCACCACACGGTATTCAAAACAATTAGCATGCACACGTAGTCAAAGGAATATTCACAGAACAGAAAGGCTAAACCAAGAAAATTCTTCCCTAAACTACATCTTTGTACTCTTGCTAACTCGAACGACAAATTTATTTACAACATCCTTAAAGTAATGTCAGCAAACACTAATGAACTAGCTACTAATCAGAAGGACTTGTGAACGTAGTGGTGAATGGTGAATAAATAAACAGTCCCCTTTTTTGAGAGTTTTGGAACAACCTGACAAGGACTTAATGCATTCAGGAATTTAGGGGCTATTCTTAGGATCAAGGAATTCAGTAGGACACAGATTCAGGACTATCATCTAAACCTATGCAAAGAGTAGACATGGTGTACAAATAAGCTAAACCGCTGCGGCACATTGGTGCTTTGACGTATACTTGAAGTACGCGTAGAACTAATGCTAATTTTGCAATAACCTCCAAGTTTAATTAATTAAGTTCAGTTTTCCGTGTCATGTTGACACGAGAATGCCATTTCTTTCAAAAGATCCCCAAGTCTCATCTTATTGTGTTCAACACTTACGCTTTTTGACCGGGTCTCCCATTCTCTTTTTCGCAAGGTAAGAGGTCTAGTTTATTTAATTAATTTTTTCAATTTTCAGAGTTTCACTAGACATTACCCCATTCTAATCTCGGCCTCACCAAGAGAAATTAGCAATTAAAGTTCATTTAATCAAAGTGAATCCATGCACACAATGCAATCCTCGAAAATATCAAATTCATAAAAAGTGACTTCTCTTACCCCATTTGGGGCATATGAACAGTGCCAACGGTGGCTCCTACAAAAATTCCCTAAACTTAACAAATTAATCCTCTAGTTCCCTAAACATCAAGACTTCGTCAGACTTATTCACGAGTAAGGAAACAGGCCATTTGGCTATGGAGCTCAATTGATTGGGTAAAGAACGGAATGGTCAGGCTCAAAGTGGCTTATTCTAAAGGACTTATTCAAGTCAGATGGATGATTTGTGAAACGATTCAATGGGTGACTAATGCCTTCATCCTCACAAAAACTAGGTTATAGTGCAAGCAATTTAAGCCTAAACACTTCAAAGATGTTCTAAAAGCATAGTCAACACGCTAGCCAGCTCACAAAGACACAGTTTAAGGAAAAAATTTCAAAACTTTTGACATGACTTTCCTATGAATATACAACTAACACCAGCGCATGCTAACTCTAGTAATCCCATGTGACAACTACTGCCCCAATGCCCAATTCACTCCCCCCACACTTAAACTTTGGCATCGCCCTCGATGGCCAAAAATGCACTATGCACAAGGGGATAAAGAGGAAAGGGTCATGCGTGCTCAACTTAACTCAAGTCAACAATTAACACAGGCAAAGAGAATGATCATGAAAACTTCCCTAAGGGCGTTGATCGGTGCACAATAAGAACTGAGTCAAATTGTGAACCTTGGCGCCTCATCCAAACGAAAAACCCCGAGCAAAAACAAAAAAAAACATGCAGAAAACAAAAGTGCAAAAATAAGCTTGGGTTGCCTCCCAAGAAGCGCTACTTTTAACGTCGTTTGCCTGACGATACCTCATATGCTATCAAATAGTAAAGACTGCAGTGGAGCCCTAATCATCAACTTATCCAGCTTTCCCTCAACAAATGTCATTAGGTGGCGCAGATTCATAAACTCTTGGAACCATGTAGGAATCATGTGGTCTTCATGAATATCATCAGCAAACAAGGGTAGAATGCCCCTCACATCCTTTGGTTCCAAATGCATCATAAACACATCCTTTCCTTGCTCAAATGTACCGTGGAAATTCGGAGCACCTAATTTTGACTCAATATCACTCTTCATGAAGGCATCCCAACTCTTATTGTCACCACTCTCATTAATATCTTCTCGGATGATGTTGTCACTCTCCACACAAAAAGGAATATCATCATCAAGGAGTGAATCAAAGAAATCCAAATCTGAAGCCACGTAAGAGTGGATCGGTGCATGTGTACAAGAGGGGTAATTTTGTTTGTGGAGTGGGACTTCTTCATTATGGACATCATCTACCTCGCCCCCACCTTCTTGGAGCATGTAATCATCTTTTCCCAACTCATCTTCAATACCCAAACCTACCTCAGTAGCACCATCATCATGACTGATTTGCTCCATGCCCTCATCAGGTGTTGAGACTAATGGTAAATCAAACAGATCGGGAGTTTCTGTATGAAGATCACAGTGATCTTCATCAGTTACAGCTTGTACCGTTTGAAACTTTTTCCTGTATTCTTGGAAAAACAACTTGACGCTACTATCTTCTTGTTCATCTTCAAACATAGGTGGGTCTTCAAAAGCATCAGGAAGTGTATCATCCATCATACTCCCACCTTCGCAGTCTGAGTCAATGCCATGATCATCCTTATTGGTCTCCTCAGGTTGGGCTTCTGTGTTGCTAGGATGGGATCTCCCAGACTCCTCAGATAGGGCGTTAGATAACTGATCCAAATGATTATGTATGGTCTGAAATCTTGACTGCATTAATTGTTCATTTGTCGCAATCGTTCGCATAAACTTTTGGAATGTTTCTTCTAGGCTGAGGTGAGTTTGCTGCATTTTAGGCATCGTATGTTCCGCCTCCTCAAATTGATTATGTGGCTCATTACTCGGCAAGGAAATAGGAGTGGCTGAAAAGTTTGTGCTTGTGAGTTGTGGGGGAAGGTGAAGTGGGGTATGCAGTTGCCCAGTAAGGATGGTCATTTGGAGGAATGGGGCAAACACATGAATGGTGACCTCCTCCACAGAAGGAACAAATGCGATTTTTAGGAAAGCAGTCAACCAATTCCTCAAGAGTTTTAGTTCGAATGAGAAATTCCATCATGGAGCGTGGTTTTGTCCGATGATATTATGGATAAGGATAATGATTAGGAGAATGAGATTGGGAGTATTGCGTATTTGGAAGAAGGTAAGAATAGGAAGATGGAAAATTTTGTGGTGTAGAAGAATAATATTGGTGAGGTGTGTAGAATTGAGGAGGAGGAGGAGGAGGAGGAGGAGGAGGAGGAGGAGGAGGAGGAGTGTAAGGAGAGTATGGCGTATATGGTGAATATTCCATGGAGGTTTGAGGGTAAGGAATTCCTCCAGAAATTTGGTTGAACGGGTCCATCTCATGCCTCTTAGAAAAATACCTGAAAGGTTAGCACAGAAAAATCCTACGGAAAATAAAAAGAAAATAACTAACAAAAAATCTCGCTGAAATTAATTAACCCTTAAGACCGACACCGTCCCCGGCAACGGCGCCAAAAACTGGCGTGAGTTTTCTCGCACTTAAAATAGATCGTAGTATAGGGTGTAATTACGAGTATCGTCTCCACAGGGACGGACAAAAGAGAATTAAGAATTAATTAAATTCAGCGATTGAAAAGAAATAAAAAAAAGTAAATTGTGCGAGATTTGGATTGATGGAAAATTAAATTGCAATTGAACGCATAAAATAAATGGGTTCTTTCTAATTAATGACGAAGGGAACAGAGATTGATTCCAGGGTAATCAGATTTCTGGCTGATCAGGCTTAATCACATGAATTTAATTTAATTGAGCCTCGCTAATCATTACTAAGTTCTAACCGCTCTCGCGGCGTAGAGTACAATAATTTAGAGAACCAGGTTGGTCTCTCATGCGACTGGTATCTAAAATTATTGCCAAAACGAAGGAGCGTACGGCCCCTTAATCGTTACTAATCTCTTAGCGAACGATTAAGTGTGTGTGAAGGTGTCCTAGAATAGATTTGATCGATCTCTCTTAATTTATTCTACATGCAATTATAATCCTCGTGGTCATTCTAGGTTACAAGAGATATCAATTAAATCATTCAAACACAAATTAAATCAAGATTCATGCAATTAATCCATCATGAGTTTAGTCATACATCATGATTCACCCCTTCATCAATCCCAAATCCCTAATTAAAACTTACTCACAAATCATAATTGAAGAATCAATAGAATTGGGAAGAATAGAATTAATTGTCATTAATTAAAAAGTAGGAACTTACAAAGAATCTCAAAGAATTGGAGAACAAGCCTGAAAAGCTCTCAAAATTTCATGCTAGGCTATCTCTCTAAGTCCCCCCCCCCCCCCCCCCCCCCCCACAATAGGGGCCTTATTTAAAGAAAAAGGGGAAAATCCTATTAGAACTAGGGTTTCGGCGTCAGGCACGACGCCAAGCACGACCGTGCCTGCGCCCGTGTTTCCGGAGCAAATTCAATTTTTCGCGTCCAGGCACGGCGTGCATGACTTGCCAAACACGACCGTGCCGGCTTCCAGGGAATGAGTTCTTCGATATGCTACAGGCACGGCGCGCCTAACTTCCCAGGCACGACCGTGCCTGACCTGTTTTTCACCATTTCTCTAATCCGAATTTGACAAAACGTCCTTCATAAAAGTTGTAGATAATGAAGTCTTCTATCCACCACAACTTGCCGAATTGAATTTGAATCATCCAATCAAGAGATATAAATAAAATAGTGGAAGGTCTCATTCTGAAATCGCAACAGGGATCATCTGACTTCATCATCTGTTTTCACCTTCTACCTTTCAGATTCTTGCAATGGTGACTTCATATGATTTGTAGCCCTTGAAGTTGGCTTTACTATTCAACTTGAATCGTGTCCTTTGGATGCTTCTACGAAGAGATATGATTGAACGATTGACATAAGGTCATTCTGAACGCCATTTTCAAGCTCTATTTGTTTTCTTTTGATCCTGTAACCAATCCTAGAGCTCTTTTGTCATCAAATCTTCATTGTGAACCTCTCGGTGACCTCCAAAGCTCTCAATTCACTCTATAATGCTTCTCGAAGCATCCTGTTTCCTCCTCAAAAGCCGGTGCCGAACTCTAAATTCCTGATTTTGACCCCAAACAACACAAAACTCGAACCAACGCCCGGTAAATATAATTTGAACTAAAATTGAAACTTATAACACCTTAAAGCTAGGAAACCCATTAAAAGCCGATCCCAACACACATCAAATGTGTGTCTAAATACGGACTTATCAGGTTTTTTTAAGAAGTGTATTAATTTGTTTAGCAAGGGACGTTATTAAGTACGTACGTAACATAGGTAAGGCGTGTCTACTACGTACGTAAGGGTGTCCGTTCTTTTTTTAACTAAATATGGAGTAATTTTCTAAGTAGAATATAGAAATAGTTATATATTTTTTATTAAAGAAAGATACTACGTTGTATATAAAAATTTGATGCTTTAAGTGTAATGACAAGTGACTATAATAGTAATTATTGTCAAGGTAACTTTTGTTCAATATTTACACTTAACTATGGCATTATGTACATACAATAATATACGGTAACTCTTAGTCATTTTTTTGTAAATTAATTTTATTTTGATAATATTTTTTGAAAAAAATGATAGAATCTATTATCTCATTTCTTTCACTATTAATTAATAATTTGTCACGGTGATATGACAAGTCCTAATGAGAAGAGCTTCTAATGAATTTGGAGGACTCGATTCCAAATGCAAAATTGAAGCCTTGTTTGATTTTAATAATTATTAATAATATTGTAATATATCTAATATAACTATATTATAAGAAATGGTCTTATCAGGCACGATGTAGATTATGGCTTGAAATGTAGATTATATCAATAAAACGTTGGATTAAAATTTTGTTGAAGTGTATGCACAATATTTTTCAATAATTTATTTAACTGACTTCTCAATTGAATTTTAAATTAAAATTTTGTGTACGTGATCTAAAATTCATGAAGAACATTCTCGCAAAACTTATAAAACAAATCGATCTGAAAGCTCCTTGATCAAACAGGGTTGTCCGTACGAGATAGACATTTCTCACCATATTAAAATATTACCATTAAAAATATTGGGACCTCCAAAATTGGTGGGCCATGTTCCAGATGACCTATTGCACATGTTAAAAAGCAGCCCTCCTAATGATGTAGGTTTTATACTCGTGTGTACCACAAGCTCGAGCCAATGTATAAAAAAGTGTGATCTTCACACGGCCGTTAGGTTGCGGAGTCTTGAACCTTAATTATTCCACCAAACTTCTCACTGCTTTATCATTGATCCAAAAGGTGGAATCTTCCGCCCCGGAGCCTCCTACACCTCGACCTGACAGGGCACGTGGGAGGATGTAAATCACGGTGACTCTGTCAGCGAAGTAGTAGTAGGCTCATATACCCGTGCACGCCAGAGGTCCAGCTCATTTCAAAAGTTGTAACCTCCACACGATCGATGAGAGATTCGAACTTGTACTAAGTCTAAATGGTTAAGGAGACAGGGGACTAGGTATGCATGTGCATGTGATTGATGATATGATGCATGCTTTTACATCACATGCTGCCTTTTAGATATACACACATCCACTTTAACCCTTTAATCTGTTAAAAGCAGTGCTCTGCCTGCATCATCTCCCACATAATGCATTCATCATATCTGCGCTGCCCGGATACTCTCTCGCCCTGGCCTGGGGACACCTATATATCATACATATCCAGTACTACTCCATCCACTTATTTATTTCATTTCTTTTTTTAATTATTTTGTGTTTCTAAATTTTTGACATTTTATATTTTGTAACATTTATATGGCTCAATATCAACGATGCAGTTATTTTATTAGTAGTAATTGTGTCATGCACTCGCTTCATGTCACAATTTTAATTTGGCATAATTAATAAGAAATGCGTAAATACTTAAATGGTACCGGGGTGGGCATATCGGTTTTTGCAGTTTTAACAGTTTCGGATAGTTTTGGATTGGAACAGATTGAAAGAATTATTACCAAATAAAAATCATGCTATTTTTTGGTTTGGTTCAATTTTTTTAATGTGGTTTGGTTCGGTTTGAATTTTTTATTTTTAAATAATATATGAAGGATTTATTGATTTTTTTAATTTGGTTCGATTTTATTCAGTTACGATTGGAAAAAATACTACCAAACGCAGACCAAATTGCATATGATCCGGTTTTGATTCAGTTTAGTTCAGTTTGGTACGGTCGGGACGTGTTAAATCAAACCGACATGCCCACCTATATGGCCTTCGTTAATGATGCATTTCCAGTTTCGACTTCTCAACTTTTGACTAATGGAAACTAGTAACTTAAATATATTTAATTTTATGATGATTTTGTCATGAAACTAGTATTTTAGTTATATTTAATTTTTAGAAATTGCTCTAAATAGGAGCAAAAACGTTTTGAAATTCTAAAATAGGAGTATCA
The DNA here is from genome assembly GCA_945859875.1 of Cuscuta europaea. Taxonomy (NCBI): domain Eukaryota; kingdom Viridiplantae; phylum Streptophyta; class Magnoliopsida; order Solanales; family Convolvulaceae; genus Cuscuta; species Cuscuta europaea. The sequence continues at coordinate 3,445,826 of CAMAPE010000054.1, read as the reverse complement.
TGTTTTTTATTCACCGAATAGGAGTAATCTGCCAAGTTTGGAAAAAATGCCATATTTTAAAGCCTGGTAATGCCAAACTTGGCAGAAATTTACTCTTATTCAAGGAATAAAAAACATGATACTCCTATTTTGGAATTTCAAAACTTTTTTACTCCTATTTAAGGAATTCTATCTTTAATTTTCGAGTTAGACAGTTTTTTTATTAAACACCTAATTTTAGTTTTGCACATTGAATTGTGCAATAGTAAAAATAGGTATGATTAGAGTTACTTTTCTGTCTAAATTAGCTGAATTATCAAAAGTTGGCGATTTTAGCTATTTTTATATAAGTTTTTTCTTTTTATTAATAAAATATTGCGTAAATTTTAAATATAATTTATTCACAGTTCACTAGATTTAGCCAATTTAGTAGTTTCAATCAAAATTCACCAATTTCACTATAATCATTTGATTCAACTAATTTTAGTGTTATCAAAAAGCTTAAAATTTCCTAATGAGCTTGTGATATTAGGAGTAAAATTTTTGATTTGTTGCAATGATTGCCTATCTGCCTGATTTCTCTTTGAGTTGGTCGAACTAATTAGTCCAATCATAACATAATGTACTTTAAATATGAAAACTTTTAATTATATGAATTACTACGTATTTAAATTTAACAAATATAATTTCAAGCGTCTTCTTTAATACAAACTCGGTCATGTATTTCTTAATGAGTAAATATCATAGATGACACATTAATAATAGTATTAGGTACCAACTATTGAATGAGTCAAATGAGTACTTCGATACCATCTAAGTTGACGATTTGAGTTCACCTACCTACATTATCAGAAATTTGTGTATAATAATAAATTAATGAGAAAATGATTTTAAATACTACGTAGTACCCATTAATTAATTGAATATAGAATAAAAGTGATACATATCAATAGAAAATCATTTATAAATGTCGAATGCGTGGCCCCATTTTGAGAAAACTTTATCTAAGAACATAAAGTTAATGAAGTTCAATTCTTTCGGAAGTGTTAACAATTGGGATGAAATTCATTCTTAAAACAATTGGGATGAAATTCATTCTTAAAACAATTGGGATGAAATTCATTCTTAAAACAATTGGGATGAAATTCATTCTTAAAACAATTGGGATGAAATTCATTCTTAATGAATCCATCAGAAAATCAAGGTGTATTGCCATTTGTTAACAATTAACCATTAAAAGACAAAATAAAATTGGAGAGTAAAGTTTCCTATGAAAATGAGTGCAAATAAAAGTACTATAACTATATTTAAATGTTTTAACCAACAATACTATTCATTTTTTTTTGCCAAAGAATCAAGTGCGGTAGCCAGAATTTCACGCTTAAAATCTACTATCCATTACTTTCATCACATTAAGAGTTAAGATATTAAAATTTAACAACACCAATGCTTAAGAAAAACAATATCAAATTATACATGGAGCAATAAAGTGTGTTGGGTGTCGAAAGAATTCCGGAAAAGTATCAGTTTACTAAATAAAATAAAATACATGAACACAATGTACTATATATAAAGGTAACATGACGAACTTTGCAAAGTTTTATGAAGTCTAGTTTGACCTATTGATGGACTCGGGCCAGGTCGGGCCCGGGCCGGGCCGGGCCTAGGCCCGGTCGGGCCGCCGGGTTGTATGACATGGGCCCGGGTCCGGCCCGAGGGTTGGACGGGTCCGGTTCGGGCCGGGCCACCCGCCCGGGTCACGGGTCGGGTCCGGTTCGGGCCGGGCCGGTTAAATTTTTTTTTTATAATTTATATTTTATAGTTTATAGTTTTATACGAGTATTAAAAACAAACTTCAATTGCATTTATTTGAAATGAAATAGGAACTACATTTGAAAATTAAAACAAACTTTAAGAGAAACATTTTGAAAATTGTAATCAATCGGAACTTCCCGCACCTCCCGATCCTTTGGCTTTGTCACATGACTTCGTATGCTTGATTGTCATCCCGAATCCGCCTGAAACCCTCATGCTACATTTTTTCTCGCACCATTTGCAAATTGCGTACCACATCCCGATCTTCGGATCCTTCTGCTTATCAAAATTATACCGTATAATGGCATCTTGATTTTCCATCTTAACTTCTTAAGTATAAACTATAAAGTAGATATATAAATAATAAATATAATATATTGGAGAATAAGAGAATTAGAGAGTAGAGAGTTAAGAATAGGATTTAGGAAGAATTGGAGAAGAGATATGAAAAAATGTTTAAGATTAGGAGTATTTATAGGTTTTTTTACCCCCCACCCCCCACCACCCAACCCCCCCGGACCCCCCCTTTACCCCACCCAACGGCTATATAGCCGTTTGGGTTGTCCCCAGCCCCACCCTTAACGGCTAGTAGCCCAAGAACCAAAAAAAAAAAAAATTAAAATCTTAAGACCGGACCCGGGGCCGGGTCACATTAATCCAGCACCGAGCCCACCCCGCCCATTCCCACCGGTTCGGGTCCATACCCGGTCCCGGACCGCCCGACCGGGCCGGTCCCGGGCCCGCACAGTACCGGGCCGGGTCGGGTCACGGGCCGGGCCGGGTCACGGGCCGGGCCGGGTCACGGGCCGGGTGGCCCGAACCGAATCCACCCCTAGTTTGACCCGTGCATGAATCTGCATTTGTGTTTCGAGGTTCTCTGATACATAAGAAATAAATAATCTTCAACATAAATGATGAAATAACATAAATTATCCAACCACGCATTTTAAATTTATACCTAGAATTTCACCTCAACATATAGTGTAGGATAAATTGAAGGTTTGGCCTCATATGTCATTCGGAGTAACTAAGAAATGATCTAATTAAATTGTAGAGCTAGCTGCTTTACATGCAACTTTAGTCCCATAACTCTAAAGTCTAAACCTTCATCAAGTGAAGGATAATTTGGCAAGAATTTAATGTCTGCTGGCACTTGCAGTTTGGGGTTTTCACCAAAACCTTGTACAAAAACGCCTCAGATACCAGAGTACCTGCATAAATGGAAAGTGGATACTGGAGTGGGACCTTCCATAGGTAACTGAGGGAAAAATCATAATAGTAGTGGCTCATTAGCTCAATATAAATCAATTGACTCAAGGACCCGACGAGCTTGGATGTGAAGAGCATTTAAGCGTTGTTCAGGATCAAGGGTGGAGCCGAATTGGCTAGCTGCCCATATCAATGATGCAGTTTTTTCACCCAGGTACCTCCTCACACCATCCTGTATTGTTGCCATGGGCAATTTATCCCTCCCCTCATTCACATGCCCTATAAGAAGCAAGAGAAACTCTCCGCATTTCAACCTGGTCAAATCGAACAAAATAATCAGGGGGAAACATTTCAACCGCATTTCATGAAACGTAGTAAATCAGATGGTGATCTAGAGATCTAGAGAAAGTACCTTAGATTTTCATCTACTTGTTTGCCTCTGATTAGTAAAGCAACCTCCTCTATGCCATTGCAAGCCTCAAATTCCTGTGATAACATCACACGGGAAAAAAACTCTATTCTTAAATCTTTTTCAGTCTTCAAATCGCAATCCACCAAACACATGCTTAACTGGAATCCTCCCAGGAAACATGCTGTTGAGATAGAAATACACAACTACAGACATAACCAGTGATCTTTTAGGATGGGGAGGGGGAGTTATACATGATAGTCTACAACAACAACAACAACAACAACAACAACAACAACAACATCCAAGCCTTAATCCCAAAAGAATTTGGGGTCGGCTAACATGAATCAATCTATGATAGTCTACATTATTATAAAATGATCAAAGAAAAAACGATAATTAATACCTACAATATAGAATTTGTCAATCAAATCCCATGAATAGCAAAAATTAAAACTTATAAATCTGAATGCAGCACCACAACCTGAACAAGGCACTATCAACGCCACAGGCAACCTAGAAATATAACCCATACACAAAACACAAATGCTAAGAATGCTTTTTCCTTTGGACGTGACAAATAATTTGCTAAAAAATTAATGTCTTAGAGAGTACTGCAGTTCAGTCTTTAAGAGACTAATGGGATGATGACTGAAAAGAAAATTGGTATTGTAAATCACTTGGTCCTAGATTGTTTTTTGTTTATTTATAGATGTGGGTGATATGTTTTTCTGCTGCATATCTACTTACAATGGCATTAAATATATGGATTACTAGATCTTTGATGAGTCAAAATATTAAGTAATATAGCCTTGGCTCACTAAACTGTCTGCACTTCTTTGTTATGAAGCAGCAGTCAGTTAGTTCATACAATTTTAAACGTGATTATCATCATGGGTCATCCGGAAACAATCTCCCTATGCTTTAGTAGGGGCGTACGTCCGACCCCCTTACCCTACTGTAGGTGGGAGCCTTTGTGGCACTGAGGTAATGTTATTTTTGTTGTAGCCTAATCTTGGGGGATAATCAATTTTGATAATCTATACATATTACATACATTAATACATACACATGTACATATATGCTACTCTGGTTTCTATGTCTGGTCAAAGAGCTATGGTGCAAGGCATTAGAGGGTTGTCCTATCAATGTGAGACCCATTATGCACAGATCTTGAGGCTCTTGACCTCTTTACTTGGATGCCCCCACAATCACCATACAGCTGCCTAGCTCTTTGACTACAAGGAGGACCCATTTCTCATACATGTGCTACATAACATGAAGTGTATACCCAAGAAAAGTTGGGTGAGGAAAGGTACATAAAATGCCTAATTCAGCAAATGTATGAAGCCTTCTATAGATAAGAGAAGCCGAAACACATACCATTTGATTTGTAGATGAATCCAGCAGAATCGAAATCAATGCATCTAAACAAGCACCTTGCTCAAGTACCCCTCGATTTGATAACATGTTCATTAAGACCTGTTTATTAAGTAAAAAATAGTGTCACTGAATCAAATTAAGCACTGATATCAATTTTTATAATGCGTGAGAGAAATTTCCAGGTGAAAAACAGTATTAATGCACCACAAACGTCAAGTAAAATATCATAGCTGGAGAAGAAAAATGTGTACATTTACTATTTACACACCGGAATGGCCTTGTATTTATGAGCCAAAACAGTGCTCTCTCGATGAAGAAGGCAACACCCTTCCAAGACTCTAAGTGCAATGGCAGCTTCACCATCAGTAGAAGGACTGGTTATTCCCAGAGGTTCAACGGTGAATATATGGTCAAGGCTCGCCACATTCTGATCCTCGTGTTCTCTCAGTGAATGTTCAAAAAGCACTGGAACCACTGCAACATCATTGATACATTATAAATAGTAAAGCCCAATTTCAACTGAAACAAAGTTTATTAACCAATATGTCCTTGATGATTTGAAATTTAATTGAATCAAACAATCAGTTAAGTCCCCACCCTAGGTGGGAGCCTTTGCGGCACTAGGGTAAATGAAAATGATGAATGATGATGAAACAATCAGTTAACTCTAAAGATGGCAAGGGAGGTTTGATTTGGCAATTAAAAGCAATTATAATGGCAAGTTTGCTACCGAAACCAGTAGGAATGCAAGTAAACTTCATGCTCCAGCACTAAAACTGGAGAAAATTAAATTAATTAACCAAAATGTGGAAAACCATTTAACATACACCTGGGAACCCTGTAATAAATATATAAATAGAACTGGGATTCAAAGATTAAAAACAATGGAGAGAAAACAACCTTGAAGCTCAGGGATAGATTGGCTGTGGATGAAGAGATTGATGGTGGCGTCGCACTCGGCCACGGATCGGAGGAACTTGAGAATGCGGCGAAGGCCACGTACTCGGAGAAAGGAGAACTCAGCGCGTGCATCGCTTAGGCCGGTCCGGAGTGCAAGTGAGATCTCCCTGTACAGTCTCTGCCTATCCAGCAAGTTGACCAGGTCTTCCACCGGAGATTGCGAATCATCCTGAGTTCCCGGGTTTGATCGGTCCCTCCAAAACGGTGTCTTCAGATACATTTTCACCCTTGTTGATATCAACGGACGAGGGTTTCTAAAACGAACGACAGAACATTTCACCGGGAAGCTTACTCCGATGATCCATTCATTTTAAAAAGTGTATAACTGTATACTCCAATTTTGGTTAAATTTTAATACAGCAATTGCGGGTTAAATCTTTATTCCTCTTTTTTTTGAACCTAAATCTTTATTCCTAAAATATGACTTATTTAGTTTTATTAAAAGAATTAATTTATTAAAATTTCTTAAATTAGGAGTGAATGGATCTTATTTTAGAAATAAAACATCTTTAGTCCTATTTATAAACTTTATCATTTGTTTTAGTCCTATTTAGAGAAGTTTCTTTAAAAATGATAGTTTGGCTTAGGGTCGGGCATAACAATGTTCGATTCAGTTTTTATTGGTTTTAGTTCGGTTCAATATGACACAGATTGAAAGAGCTATTACCAACCAAAAATCATAATCTCTCTGTTTCAAAATTATCTTTATTCTTTTATTTACGTATGTCCCAATACAAACTTTTTTTCTCTTTTCGTAAAGAATTTGTGATTCATAACATTTAACCTCGCTTTCTCTCTTCTCTGTATAAATTTACGCCACGCATTTCCCACTTTCTTAATTCACGTGCAAAGTCAAAACAGGAGTTTAATTTGGAACGGAGGTGGTACTTTTTATGGTTTAATTTGGTTCTATTTAGATTTTTTATTTTATAATAGAGAAAACTATCAAATAAGTCCATGTTCTATAACCAAAATGGCAATTAAGTCCATCTACTTAGAAATCGCTCAATTAAACCTTTGAACTACTAAAAAAACTCAATTTGGCGTTTTAGCCGGTCACACACCGGTTAGCCGGTTATTTGGTGACTTAGATTTCAACGTGGCTTTAATATTTGGGTTCATCTATGGTACCTTCTAAAATAAACAATGTACCGGTACATAAACATTTTTAGCCAATCACATTATAATATGAAGCCACGTTAGCATATTAGTCATATTAGTAGACCAATTTTTATTATTTGCATTTTAGTCCCTAATAAAAGAAGAGTTAACAAATGAAACACTCAAATGTTTGCCCTGTCCTCACGTCATTCCCGTAAGATCCCCAAGAAGCCAGGCCGACGAAACCCAAAAACGTTGCTGATACAAAAGGGAATCATATTACTAAATCACTAATCATTTACTGGGTCCAGAATTTTTACTAAAACATACCAATCAAACATCTGTCAAACAATAAAATCTAAGATTTGGCTTTTGATGCATCTTTTCATCTCTTTTTAACAAATAAGGCACCAACGAAGAGAAAGGTGGAAAGATCTAGGGCTGGGAATCTGAGCGACTGTTTCTTAGGAATTGAACCAATCTCTTTACTTGTTAACTGCTTTACTAGGGACTAAAATGAAAATAATAAAACTGATTCCTAGGTTGTTAACCGTGGCCTAATATTACAATGTGATTGGTTAAATATTTTGGGTACCCGTACACTGCTTATTTATGAAGGTACCGTAGAAATTTCCTTAATATTTTCTTTTAGAATCCTTTGTTGACCGGCTTTAATTTGATGACTAGATTACACATCATCTTCTTCAGCTCTCTGTTAGATTCATCGATGAACACCTCCACGGCCCTGCCGCCGTCAGTATTATCAACATGCCTAACAATATTCGTGAGTCGGATACTGCAACCAATGAGAGATTGAAGGTTGCCACAACATGGATTTTCCGCATTATTAGAAAGGAAATCAATTAGATGAAAATTTCAGAGAGACTCTTTAAAAGGTTGAGATGTTCAATTAGATGTCAAACGATTTCTTGATAAAGCTCTGCTTCTTTTCCACCATTTTAATGGTCTCCATAGCGATGTCCTGACGAGGGAAGTTGAGGGTAGAGCGTGAGTATGTGGTCTTCGGTCTTGCTCTTCCAGATTGAGAAATATGAATAGTTGTAATAAAGAAAGAAGGAAGCTCTTCTGGGTGGGAAGATGAACAGTGGGGATAAGGAAGATGGGTGCTCTTCATCTGGCCGTTTGGATAGGGACTGAGGAAGATGAAACGTGGGGATAAGGATGATGGATTATCTTTTGGGTGAGGACGAAGGAACAGGGGATAGCTTTAGAAATTACTCCACGTGCGACTAAAACTATGTCAAAAACTCAAAATATAATTTGCTATCTATTTCTTTTCAAAATAGGACCAAATTAGTCCTATTGGAAACATACCTATTTTTTCCATCCATTCTTACCCTTCTTTTAAATATGAGTTAATTAAATGTTTAATTCATAATAAATTCGAAAAAAATTCAAAAATTCATAGAAAAATAATTAAAAAATTTATAAAATATTTATAAAATAAAAAATTAAAAAAATAGTTTTTTTATTTTTTAAAAAAAATAATAAAAAAAAGTAAAACTCCATAAAAATATAAAAAAAAATATATGGATGCCTTTCCCACCGTCTGAACTACCTCCCTGCACCACCATCTCCGGGAAGTTAAAAAAATTCCATTTTTCTTAAAAACTGCCATTTTTTCCTGAAAATGCCAAAAACATGACATATTTCTCTTTGAGAATGCCAACATTTTCATTATTTTCTGCCATAAATATGGCATTCGTAATGAACTTGACATTTATTTCCGGTGACTGGAGGTGGTGGTGCAGAGGCAGCAGAGGCGGCGGTGAATTTTATTTTATTTTTTTGAGTTTTTTAATTTTTTTTTTTATTTTTTTTTTTTATTTTTTTTGAAAAAAAATAAATTAATTAATTATTATCGAAATATTTTTATTAGTTTTTTAGTATTTTTTACGAATTTTTATTATTTTTTATTATTTTATTATGAATTAAAGCATTTCAATAGCTAGAAGGGTATATTTGTCCAAGACACATAATTAGTTCTATGAAAACATAGTTTAGTTTTTGGTCCTATTTGTGCAAAGTGAGTGACTTTTAGTCCTATTTTGATAATTAACCCGGGATAGCATAAGACGGAAGAGGTCAACAGAAGATTCTGAAAAAAAAGAAAAAAGAAAAGCCATATGGAAATCCACGTAAATTTATAACCGGCTAACCGGTGATTGACCTACTAAAATGCGAAATTGAGTGTTTTTTAATAATTTAGGGGTTTAATTGAGTGATTTCTTAGTACATGGACTTAATTGCCATTTTGGTCATACTACATGGACTTATTTGTCAGTTTTCTCTTTATAATAATATATGAAGATTTTATTGAATTTCTTTAGTTTAGTTAGTTTTTTGTTTTTTATTTTGTTTCGGTTCAATTCAGTTTAATAGGGTTTGGAAGAAATACGGCCAAACTCAAATCAAATTACATATGATTCGATTTCGGTTCGGTTTAGTACGGTTCTGTTAAACCAAATCGATATTGTTAAAAACCTCCTATTGTTATAGAATGTGTGGATGATTAGGGTCCAGTCCAGTAGTACTTGTAGCCCTATTCCTTGTCCCTCTTGTATATATATCAGGCATGCGTGAATGAGGCATGCGTGAATGACTAAAGTACGTCTCTCCACTCTATTCATTACAAGTTATCACCAAGATTATCTCGGAACAATGATAAAGGTTATAAACTGGACTATGAAATGTGTATGGTTGACGGTAGGGTGTAGGGATTAGATCATATAAGAGTGGAGGGAGTGAGGTGCGATCTTTGGTCTGCTACGACTGTTGGATCTACAGGTCGTAGTTCTTGAATGAGTGAAAGTTTAAGCGTTGTAAGTTCAGACCTTATATCCTCCCTAGTAAGATTAACAAATGATACTCTGACACACTTTGTGAAAAGTAAACTACAAAAATATATTGTCAGTTTTTTTACACATACTTCTCTAGACGTATACTATTGAATCAGTATATAGCAAAGAAGTATCACTCAAAAGCTTTTAGCTTATACGTGTGAATAAGATTTATTGTTATTATGTTTTTTTTTTAAATAACAATGATTTTGGGGAAAAGAAATCTCCTAGGAGCTATTTGGATAAACAAAATTCCAAATAGAATACGAAAATAAATGTTTTGAAATAAATCCTTGAAGTTAAAATGTGATTATCTAATCATGATATAATTGAAAAATACACTTTTAGTATTACTCTTCATAGAATCTCTCAAGAAAAAGAGATTCAACATATAAGAGAGTAAATATAAAATTGGTTTTATGAATGTTCATTATGGTGAGAATAAGAACCTTCTCTAATTGTTGGATTTATCGATTTTTTTAATCCCTTTCATAAGCTTTATAAATATGGATATTACTACTTCTAATTAGACTTTTATTTAAGTCTTAAACTTTGGTATAAATTATACTCTCTCCGTCCCATAAAATAGTTCCCACAAGGATTTGGATCAGAGTTTGAAAGTGTGAATAAAGTAGAAATGTATGGTTGTGGTTGAGTAAGAAAAAAGTAAATGAATGGTAACTGATGGAGTATATGGCCCAGGGACCCCCGGCCCACATACTTCCTCTACCACAATCAGGCCCAACAGGCCCAAACGGGCCAAGCCCAGCAAAATGGAGCTCTGAGCAGCCCACAATACGCAAAGGGGTGCCTTCGGCCCTATGGCCGAAGGCTACCAGTGACGGAATCGAGCTCAGAAACATCACAGGAGAACAAGGCTTGAAAACCAAGCCTTCGGCAACTGCAGCCCTCGGCAGGTAGGAGCCCTCGGTTAGAAGAGGCATCACAGGAGAACAAGGCTTGAAAACCAAGCCTTCGGCACCTGTAGCCCTCGGCAGGTAGGAGCCCTCAGTTAGAAGAGGCATCACAGGAGAACAAGGCTTGAAAACCAAGCCTTCGGCACCTGCAGCCCTCGGCAGGTAGGAGCCCTCGGTTAGAAGAGCCTTCGGCCCCGCACCCTTCAGCCGAAGGCATCCACCTCGACAGAATATCCTCTTCACATGCGCCTGGATCACCGTACCAAGTTCAAACGTCACATCCAACCACCGCATTTAATGCGGCCACATGCGAGTGCCAGTGCCACCCCGGTCGAGGTGACCCCTCGACCACCAGAAAACTGACACATGTCCTTATCTAGCATTTATTACTACTATAAATAGCACCCCTTTCCCCCATTGTAAAACACGCTCATTACATATCGAATATACACTCTCTCTTACTTATTTGCTCTGACTTCTCTCCAGTTATTCTCCGCAATAACCCCTCGGATAAGCTACCCCCGGGTACACTATCCATCATTTGGTGCTCTCGTTGAGAGGTCGAACGATCAAGTAAGAAACCCTCCCCCTTCGCCAAACACTAGCCCTCTACCAAAATGGTGAGAACAACACGTGCCAACTCCAAAAACGTAGAAGACAAGAACCTGGCCCTCGGCGACGTCAACGCCCCCGAAGCCTCTCACAAGGCTCCCGAGGGCGGTGTCATCGCTGGGCTGGAACAGGCGGCTGTCGACCTACTCCTTCAGATCCAGCAGAATGCCCCCGATGCCCGCCTCGACATCGAGGCCAAGAAGAAAAACCGGAGCGATGACCAAGTCAGCCCTCCGGTCCTCACCATCGACGTTCATTCGGCACTCTCCGCCTTCATCCAGACGCTAACTCAGAACCCGGGTGCCTTCGGCACCCTGGCTCCGGCTCAACCCCAGGTTGGGGAGAACATCGTACTTCCCCCTCTGCCACACCCCTTCGGAAACCACATCCCTCGGGTTAGGAATAACGAAGGGGTAGTGGCCCAAGACACGGCCTCCCAGGAAGTTCAGTCCCGGGACCACCACAATGACAACAGAGAAAGGCCCTGCACTTCCGCCCTCAACCGGCTCGGAGGGGGGCAAGACCGCCGAGGGCCCCAAGAAAGCGGAGGGTCTGTCTCGAGGGCAGACGAGGAGCGTCCCCCTCGGGACAAAGGCAAGGCACCCCTTCATGCCGACGATGCTCGCCACCAGATCAACCAGGCCCACTCGGCCCGGGTTCGTTCGCAGGGGGCGGAGACCCTCCCGAAGGACCCCCGGGACGAAATTATTGCGGCCCTCCAACGCCGACTTGATGAAATGGAGGCCGACAAAGCTCACGCCACCACCTCCACCCCTCATTCAGACCTCAAAATACGAGGCCATGATGGCCAAAATGGAGGAATTACAGAAGAAGGTAGCCGAGGGCTCCGGGGAACCCATCATCCAGCTCCGGACCCGGACCCGGACGCCATTCACCCCAAGGGTATTGGCGGCCCAAATCCCGGAAAAGTACCGAGGGCAACTCATCAAACCCTATGAAGGAAAAACTGATCCCCAGGAGCACTACAACAGGTATCAAAACAGCATGATGATGATGGGGGCATCAGATGAATACTTATGTCGTTGGTTCCTTTCCACCTTGGAGGGACCAGCATACGAATGGTTCAATCGATTGCCCGAGGGCAGCATTGACTCTTGGCAAGATCTTGCCCAACGCTTCCTCACCCATTTTGCCAGAAGGAAGCGCGCGAGAAAGCACTTCTCCCAGCTCCTCTCCGTCAAGCAACAGCCTGACGAAACACTTCGGACCTTCATTGACCGGTGGATGAAGGAGACAGACGAGGTCGAGGGCGCCGACGAGCGTACCCTCCTCGTCCTCTTCCAGGGGGTTCTCCGCAGCAGCCCCTACGCACGGAGCCTCATCACCGACCCCCCAAGATCATACCTCAGAGCACTCCAGCGGGGGAGCCTATACGCCGACGCCGACGACCTCCACTCCTTCAAGAAGAACGAGGGCCAGCCCTCGAAGAAAATAAACAACACGCCGGCCCCAAATGTGCCCTCGGCCGGAGGCCGAGACCATGGAAGCCACACCCAGCAGGGCCGTAACGAACGTCAATGGCGCCCTCGGCTGGACATGCCGAGGACTCCCCTCACGCACCCGGTGAGCACTATCCTCAACTATGCGGAAGAGCAGGAACTTTTCCCCAAGGACCCTCGGTCGGCGAGGGAGATCTACGCCATCCACCAAGGCGGCACTTATTGTCGTTACCACAAAAGCACCTCCCACAATACAGACGATTGTGTCTCGTTAAAGAAGGCTATTGAACTCTTAATTCAACGGGGTGAGCTCCACCAATTCATCAAAAATGCCCCAAGGAAAAACACCAGGGAGAACACCGATAAAGAAGAAGGGTACGTCGCAACAAAGAAACATGAAATCGGGAGGCTCAGTGACGGAGAGGAGTTCGAGGAGCCCCAGCCGAAGAAGCGCCACCTCCGCTAATCATGTTCCTCACCTTCGGCGTTAGTCTCAGCCTTGGGCCCTCGACCTCGAGGCACATTACCATCCCCTCGGCCTAGAGCCCTCGGCCTTGAGCGGTGAATCTTAACAAAGCCGTTGTCAAACAACGCACCCCTTGTATTCCGCTTATTTCTATGAATTTAAGTAAACTACAACACAATCCAGACATCTTATCGGCCCCTTCGAGGCCAAATGCCCAGGTATGGCCGATGGTTTCTAGAGACGAGGGGCCTGCAAAAGGCCCACGTTTTTGGAGCGGGACGCTCGCCGCGTCGCCGGCGCGCAACGCACGGCGACAGGCCTGAAAGAATGGCTGAGGTGACGAAATCCCCAAACTTGGGGGTGAAACGGCAGTCTTCGGAAACCGACCAAGCCTAGCCCGCGCCGTAAATAGACGACGGGACCCCCCAAGGTCAAGGGACGGTTCAGCACCGGGGGACTAACAGACGAACCCCCGGACGGATCACTTGGACCCCCTTCCGGCCGAGGCGGGGAAGCAACCCCCTCGGCCGAAGCCTAGAAGAAGGAACACACATCAGGAGGACTAACATACGACCTCCTGGCACAATCAAGGGACGGCCCAGCGCCAGGGGACTAACAGACAAACCCCCGGACGGATCACTTGGACCTCCTTTCGGTCGAGGCGGGGAATCAACCCCTCGGCTGAAGCCTAGAAGAAGGAACACACATCAGGAGGACTAACATACGACCTCCTGGCACAATCAAGGGACGGCCCAGCGCCGGGGGACTAACAGATGAACCCCCGGACGAATCACTTGGACCTCCTTTCGGCCGAGGCAGGGAATCAACCCCTCGGTCGATGCCTGAAAAAAGGAACATACACCCAGAGGACTCCTGGAACTATCAAGGAAAGGCCCTCGGCCTCAATTCGATTCCACGTCACCAATGGCCCTCGGCCTTGGCATGATTCCACGTCACCAACTGCCCTCGGCCTCAGCGTGATCCCACATCACAACGGCCCTCGGCCTCAACATCAGACGGCCCTCGGTCTCAAAATCAACAATGGCCCTCGGCCTCAACATCAGACGGCCCTCGGCCTCAACATCACAACGGCCCTCGGCCTCAACATCAGAACGGCCCTCGGTCTCAACATTACTCTATGTCATAACGGTTTTTGCCTTACATGATTTCACATCACCAAAGGCCCTCGGCCTCAACGTGATTCTACATCAACAACGGCTCTCGGCTTCAGCGTGATTCCACATCACAACGGCCCTCGGCCTCAACATCAGAACGGCCCTCGGCCTCAACATCACAACGGCCCTCGGCCTCAGCGTGATTCCACATCACAGCAACCCTCGACCTTCATCCCTCCGACATTTTATTTGATGTCAGGGGCTATCATACAGGCTCATCGGCCTTCATCCCTCCGGCATCTTTATTTGATGTCGGGGACCATCACACAGGCCATCGGCCTTCAGCCCTCCGGCATCTTTATTTGATGCCGGGAGCCATCACACAGGCCGTTCGGCCTTCATCCCTTCGACATCTTTATTTGATGCCGAGGGCTATCATACAGGCCCATCGGCCTTCATCCCCCCGACATCTTTATTTGATGTCGGGGGAATCACACAGGTCCCTCGGCCTTCATCCCTCCGGCATCTTTATTTGATGCTGAGGGCTATCATACAGGCCCATCGGCCTTCATCCCCCCGACATCTTTATTTGATGTCGGGGGAATCACACAGGTCCCTCGGCCTTCATCCCTTCGGCATCTTTATTCGATGCCAGGGGCTATCATATAGGCCCATCGGCCTTCATCCCTCCGACATCTTTATTTGATGTCGAGGGCCATCACACATGCCATCGGCCTTCAGCCCTCCGGCATCTTTATTTGATGCCGGGAGCTATCATACAGGCCCCTCGGCCTTCATTTCTCCGATATCTTTATTTGATGTCAGGGGCCATCACGAAGACCCCTCGGTCTCCATCCCTCTGGCCTCTGTATTTGATGTCAGGGGCTCTCACACAAGCCCACCTGGCCTTGCACCCCTCCGTCACCTTTATTTGATAACGGGGGGAGGGGGTCCTTACAAGCTCCTTAGCTTTTTCATGCAGGGATCTAAGGCTGATCTTGGATATCTCCTCAGCAGACGGACACAACCGTCGCTCAACAATCAAGGCCGAAGGGTGCACTCCTTTTGCTTCATTCTGGGGGCATCCGGTGTACTCTTTTTCCCTCATTAGGATTTTTTTTTCCACATGGTTTTTTTTCCTAATGAGGTTTTTAACGAGGCATCTCCCCATTGTGGAACAAAAGGTGTCGCCCCTCGGCGGCTCCTGCTGAAGGCATGCATCACTCTACTCCTGTTTCCCTCGAGAAACTCTCGGCAAAAGGAGTGGGGGACTGGGGGACTCCCCTCGGCAAAACACGCAAATGTTAAAAATTTTCTATTTCTCAGCTACAGCAGGCTGAGGCAAGATCACAATGGCAATCTACTCCCCTCGACATGATGCTTTCGGCTTACAGAATGCCTCCGGCCACACAATGCCTTCGGCCACATGATGCCTCCGGCCACACAATGCCTTCGGCCACATGATGCCTTCGGCCACATGATGCCTCCGGCCACATGATGCCTTCGGCCACATGATGCCTTCAGCCACACAAAGCCTTCAGTCAACAAATGCCCTCGGCAAAGCACACAAACGCAGATCTCTCATTACTTTACAAACTACAACAAAGAAACACATACGAGCAACACACTTACACTCCCTTCAGGAAGCTCTCAGCCCTCGACATATGGGGGAAGTGAGAAAATGAGGCACCCAACAGGACAGGGAAGCCTTCGGGGAAATCACCACAGCTACTCCTTTTCCCTCAAGTACCTTTCGGCAAAAGGAGTGGGGGACTCCTGATGGAGTATATGGCCCAGGGACCCCCGGCCCACATACTTCCTCTACTACAATCAGGCCCAACAGGCCCAAACGGGCCAAGCCCAGCGAAATGGAGCTCTGAGCAGCCCACAATACGCAAAGGGGTGCCTTCGGCCCTATGGCCGAAGGCTACCAGTGACGGAATCGAGCTCAGAAACATCACAGGAGAACAAGGCTTGAAAACCAAGCCTTCGGCAACCGCAGCCCTCGGCAGGTAGGAGCCCTCGGTTAGAAGAGGCATCACAGGAGAACAAGGCTTGAAAACCAAGCCTTCGGCACCTGTAGCCCTCGGCAGGTAGGAGCCCTCAGTTAGAAGAGGCATCACAGGAGAACAAGGCTTGAAAACCAAGCCTTCGGCACATGCAGCCCTCGGCAGGTAGGAGCCCTCGGTTAGAAGAGCCTTCGGCCCCGCACCTTTCAGCCGAAGGCATCCACCTCGACAGAATATCCTCTTCACATGCGCCTGGATCACCGTACCAAGTACAAACGTCACATCCAACCACCGCATTTAATGCGGCCACATGCGAGTGCCAGTGCCACCCCGGTCGAGGTGACCCCTCGACCACCAGAAAACTGACACGTGTCCTTATCTAGCATTTATTACTACTATAAATAGCACCCCTTTCCCCCATTGTAAAACACACTCATTACATATCGAATATACACTCTCTCTCTTACTTATTTGCTCTGACTTCTCTCCAGTTATTCTCCGCAATAACCCCTCGGATAAGCTACCCCCGGGTACACTATCCATCAGTAACCACACAAAACTTTCCAAAAAGGAAAATGAGAACAATTTTTTGGGACGGCTCAAAAAGGAAAGTGGGAACTATATTTTGCGGGGCGGAGGGAGTATTCATTTGAGATTTTAAATTGATTTGACATCTCATTATTTTATCTCAAATTATATTTGAGATATTTATCCAACTAGATTCATTGAATGCATATTTATGAATTTTGTGCATTACAAGGAATATTAGTACATACATAATAGAACGATATCTACCTTATTCTACTTGATATCATAGCACTCTGAAGTATACGAGTGACATTTTCAAATTATTAAAACTTATAACAAATAGGTGTTTTAACCTATTGTGATGATAGTGGTTAAGATTAGTTATAGATGTAACGATCAACAAACTGCCCCATCAACATTGCTGATTACAAGAATTCCTGGCTTTCTCTCTCTGGCAACGGAGGGAAGTGCAGCGCCGCCTCCTAGGGTTTTCCTAGGGGCGTTTGTCCGGCTACGATTGTTCGGTCGTGGTGCGAGTTTGGATTTTGCATCTGTTAATTGCTGATATAGGCATAGCAGATCATTTTTGTGTTTTCTTTTTTGGGATTGAGGTCATCGACCTAATCGTTTTGGGATCTATCTCGGTTGATTCGAGCAAAGCATTTGTTGGTTGCTTTAATTGTGCCCGAGGTGTTTGGTCTCGACAATGAGCAGGTTCGGAGTTTCTGGCAGAGGATTAGAGCAACAGTTTTGCATGGATAGCTTCGTGGACAAATACAAGAAGATGGCAAGTGGGGCAGAGGAAGAAGAACTGAATCTAGATGAAGCTGATGTTGAGATTGTGGCAGATAAGCGGCGGGCGCGTCCCCCTCCTGAGCCGCCGACATGGAGTGCAAGTAAATCTAGGGTTTGGAAGAAGACTTATTTTATCTATTTTATTTATTTTTCCAGTGATTTTTATGCATGTTTTGTTAGTTGTTTTTTCTTTATTATTCCAGTTTGTAAGACGTTGATTTTAGATGTGGGTGACAACGGAATTGGGGTAACCGTTTTTGGCTCATTTGTGCCCATTAATGGATCGGCGAGTTATATTGCTTCTGATGAGGTGATTAACTATGAGTCTGGTTCGCGGGACGACGGTTGTCAGGATTTTATTTGTCGGATTACCCATCATCTAAATGTTAAGATTTCAATTTAAGCCAAATTCTTCCAAAAAAAAACCTATTGTGATGATTTAATATACAATAAATTAAGGAATGAGTATTTATTTATTTCCGTAATTCCTTATTTTCATTTATGAGTGATTAAAGTGAGGAACCGTCTAAATAGTTCGTATCTAAATGAATAGAATTGTACTTATGACCTCTAAATGCATCTAGAAGTCACCAACGTTTACTACGTTCTAAATTTGTTCATCACAATGGTTTTGACATAGAATAAAACCATGTCATGGGTTCAAGTCTTATGAGCGATCTCTTATCAAAGTAACAAGAGTTGCCTTATACACCTTTGTGGGGTTTCCCCGAACTCTCACATTATGAGGACATCGATGTCCACCGAGCTACCCTCAATGGATTTTCACATAGAAATTCACTATAAAAAATGAGATAGAAAATATTATATTGCGTCTAATAAATGCAAAATAAAATGTATATTTAAGTAGGTTAGAGAAAAAATGGTCATTGACTCATATAAACTTTGAAATAACTCATTTGAGTTGGTAATCACTCGAATAAAGGATACAATTGCATCCAACACAATGTAAATTGTTGGTCCTAGCATTGATAAATAGAAAAACAATATCCACCTTCTAAAGTACGAGAAGAAATATTCACTTTTCATATGCCTTATCGATGTAGTAGAAGGCATGTGAGTTATTTCTTAAAGTTTACTCCTTAGCAAAAATAGAATCAAGACGTGCCCATAATTTGTTTAGATCAAAGAAATTATTTTATTCAAGTAACTAATCAAAAACTTATGATAAATAAAAAAACACAACACAAAAAGTTGATAATAGTGTTGTTTGTGATGTGTTTCACTCTAGAAAAAACAATGACAAAAATGATTAGGTCTCTTTTTCCCTAAAATTTTGCATTTGCCTCCCTTGCCACAGTGGCTTTGAAAGCAAAGCTCATTGCATTTGTCATCATCGCTCGAACTTAGATTGCATGAGCCAATGTGATTGTCATAACAACAATTGACCTTGCATTCTACTTGAACCAGATCTCTTGATAGGATGGAGAAAACAAGGACCAACAGCAACACATTCAATTTGGTCATTTTTGTCTGCTTAATAGATGCAATGGTTCTCTAACTTAAAAATTAATTTTCCTTATCGAGACGTGTCCATATATGCTAAGGAAATAACAATAAAGATATCTCATTTTTTTTCTATACAATGTGATGTGAGAACTTATCTATCAAAATGCGGGTCATTTAAGTAATTATGATTTGGTAGAAAGTTACTCATGCTATCTATTTTTCTGTTACATAAAAATGTTGCATTTGCAAAACTTCCAACAAAACATATTTATTTAAGGGTCCACCACCCGACCAATCAAGTCTATATGACTTGTTACTGCTACACAGTTCTTATCAAAAATACTTGATGATTATTGCATATTTGTCGAGATCAATGAAAAACATCTTGCAATCAATGTGAAAATCAAAATCTCAATAAAGTTCACATTTAAAAGAATGTAGATGGTGAATATTATATTTATTATGCACACACTAGTTAATAAATCTTTTCATGGGATTATGCAATATTGAAAGCACTCTTACACATTTGTTTTTTAGACCGATAGTAGACAACCACTTTTATGTATACCAGTTGATGACTAGATCTTAGCCTGAGATGTTTTACTTATGCATATATGGTTGTTAACTTATCGTGCCTAATGCGTCTCCCATAGCGCACTATAATCGGTCTTATAAGACAAATGATTTTGTGTTGGATACAAATCCGCAACAATAGCCCGCTATTAGCCTTACCATACAGTGTGTACATTGCATTGCGGAATGTCACCTTGATAAGACAGTCGACTTTCCTGTCATTAGGGGAGAAAATAGATAATTCTCTAATTGAATGATAGGAATCATTATGGTACATCCCTACCATGTCTTAACAATAATTTCCAAACTTCAAAATATAATATTGAAGTAAAGGATTAGAATCGCCATAAGCAATGTAAGTGATCATATCACATACACTAGCTGTAAAATATATTTATAAGGCTTGAATTCAAATTAAAAGACACAATGCTAAAGGAAGAAGCATTGCAACCACAAGCAGTGGGGTTGTGGTTGAGGTCGTGACTCTCTAAAGAAATAGAGGGAAGCCACAAGTAGTAGAGGGTAGATAAGGCACAAACCAAGATACTCGTCATCATATGAATTCCTCTCACGAGATTATCTCTGACTAAATATGTCCATGAATCAACATTAATGGGGGACGCCCTGAAGTTCAAATGATTCCACAGAATTAAAATCTCAATGGTAATGAGAGTGTGTCTGAGTCGAAAGATATGTCTTACACGTATAGTGATGATATATTTGTACGGTTGCTCAAAGGAGTATAGAGCACGATGATATTGAACCATACTCTATTGCAATATGAAAGCAATGAGAATATTGGCCTAAATGCGTACAAGTAATCCAGGTATAAATTTAATATTTGACAAAGAGACATGTATCTGGTATTATAGTACTAATCAACCAAGTGTACAGCCTGTACGACATAAAATAATTCTTTGTTAGAAAGCGTATTGAGATAATGAGGTCCTAATTACTCTCACAACGCCCTGGATTCAAATATGAAAAGTTATACTCTCTCCGTCCCATTTAAAGGTTCCCATTTTCCTATTTTAGACGTCCCACCTAAAGATTCTCAATTTCTATTTTAGGAAACAGTTAACACTCTTAAATGATGATTTGATCATCAAATACTAAAAAATACATTTATAAAATCACAGTTATCATCAATAACATATTATATTATATACTCGTCAAAATTATTTTTCAAAATATATTCGAATTAGCATATTTAATTATTGTCTAAATAATCGTGTCATTTTGACACGAGAACCTTTAAATGGGACGGAGGTAGTACTTCTCTATTTTGAACATAAAAATGTTCAACTACATAATCTCTAAGTAGCCTCCAAAGTAATGGAGACACAACTAAAGATTGGGGTCACCAAATGTCTCAATAAAATCTCATTTAAGAGATGTATTTGAAGCATTTGTTATGTTTTTACTATCTCAAATCAAGTGATTCTAAATCACATAGTACAATTGTATTCGATCCAAATAGACATGAGGAACCCTCTAAGCAATCAATAGATTAAGAAGGGATAAAAAAAATGGCAGATTATGCCTTGCACATTTCTAAATGAAGCAAACTCCAAATTTTCAAGTATCATTATATGTCGAAGATAGAGACATAATGTGTACTCATAATGAAATATTGAAATATGAAAAATCTTTGGTACTTGAAAATCTTAATTGAGATAAAGGATCTTGGGAAACTCAGGTTTGTTTTGAAATTAAACACCGAGTTGGTTGAATACTAGTTCACCAGTTGCATATATATAAAAAAAGTTCTCAAACAAATTAACATAGATAAATGTAAACTGTTAGCACTCCCATGATTGGTTGAAATATGGATGTTAGAAAAGATATCCATTATCGAAAAGTTAATGGGAGAAGGAATTCCCTGTGAAAGTGTAATATGCGCATGATTGTATTTTGACAAACACATTCGACCAAATAATACATTCTCAAGAACATGTTAGCTGAAAATAGCTCAGGACCAACACATCGTTACTTTGATATCTATATGAAATCATTAGTGTAAACTTCATTCATCCCTTATAAATTGAATTAAATGATTGATTATAACAATATTCATAAAGGAATTGAAAATATCAAAAGTATTACTCTAACACAAAGTAACGTGAATTGAGTTTTGATGAATATCCCCTTATTAATACTCCGTATTTTTTAATGAGTATATATTTATCATGAAAGAAACCATGATGATATGTATAAAATACGTTGGTAAAAATATATATCAAGATTCTTATTGATATGTTTCTCTCAGGGTGAGTGCTTACATATTTATTTATCATCAAGTATATTTGTGCGTTGTACTCTTTTTCCCTTTTGACCAAGGTTTATTTTTTTCGCATTGGATTTTATTACTTGGTAAGGTTTTTAATGAGACAACATAATATGCACCATCCCACAGTTTAATTTTGCAAAAGTAAAACAATGTTGAAGTAAGAACAAAATTATTTAGCACATAGTTACTATATCGCAGTCAAAAGTAATTGACACAAAGTTATTAGTGAATCATACTTCCTTTTCCATTTGACCGATATTTATTTTTCCCATTGGGTTTTGTTCATTGGAAACGTTTTAGCAAGTTTAATTTTTACACTTATCACCTTAGACTTGGCACACAGGGAGAGAATTAAAAGAAATATATTCATCTATTTGTGTGTCATTGATATGGTGATTAACGTAAAAAGTATTGGAATGCATAGACTTTCCGAATATCCTTGATTAATGTAAATATTAAGGATACATATAGACATGAGGGGTCTCCCCACATACACTATGTTACACTTTTTTCCTTTAATCAAGTTTTATTTTCTCACTGGGTTTTGTTACTTGGTAAGGTTTTTAATGAGTTATCAATACATGTAAACTTTATTGATCAAAGCAAGGAACAAATAAAGATATACTTAATGGAAGAAGCATATCTTGATGTTATACTCTCTTTCTCCAGTCAAGTTTATTTTTTCCCATAGGGTTTTGGTTACTTGCCAGAGTTTTGACGAGGCAACAAAACATTTACCAAATTCTATCTACAACTCAGCACAAGAGGAAGTGTTGAAGTAAATTCTGTGTAGTGTGTTATCGTGTATATAGAATATGTATTATGATCATTCTATGTAAACTATGTATTATGGGCTCATTGCCCGCATGGGCCCATTGGTCCTTGTAAACCCTAATACCTCTCTATTTATAGGGCCTTTGATAATGAAACTACACACAATTCTCCCTACGAACAATTCTCCCTACAACGACGATTTGTTTTCCTACTACGGAGAATTTTAGTATGTTAATGATTAATCCCTGGTGAAAGTTCGATATAAATAACTAATTCAACTTTGCACTATTTACCACTTGAATTTTGATTATTCACAATATTTACCCTTTAATTTTAGCCAACTTTTTTCATAATTAATTTCATATATTGTTAAATTAATCAAATGAAAGCTTTCCAAAATATACTCCCTGTTTCATTTTAAGGTTCTCACTTTTCTTTTTAGACGTCTCACTTAAATGTTATCATTTTCTTGATATTTCTTGGTATTTGAACGGGACAGAAGTAGTACTCAATGTTTTTATAAGTCAAGATAATCCATCATCATGATTATAACCATATTTGTTTCTTGGTATTTCTTCTTTGTTACATATCGAAGAAATGTCATTGAGACTAATTGAGTTGGATAAATTATGTAAAAAAAAAAGAAAAATTGAAAATAATAATCCCAACTATTGTCGGTCCGCTTATAATAATCTCAACTATATATGTTGATTATTTTTGTATAATCCCAACTATATGGACCGTTATATGGACCGTCCGCCTATAATGGTCCATGACCGCATATTACATGCTCTAACCAGTGAATTTTTAATAGAAATTAAGCGTAAAAATTAAAATTTGGGATTATTTATAGGGATTACCTGCTATATCTTTTTAGAAACTATAGGAATTTATTTATAGTCGGTCACGTCAGACCATTATTGGCGGAAGGTCCCTAAAGTTGGGATTTTTCAGAAATAATCGATAGTTAGGATTATTATGAGCGGACCGCCAATAGTTGAGATTATTACAATCAATTTTTCCTAAAAAAATTATATTTGTGACGAAAAAGTTCTTAAAATCTTAATAACACACATTTTAAACAACATTCTTTAACGTATTTCATGAGTATTAGAGCATCTCCAATGCTACAATGTGCACGGTGCATATGTGGCATGAGAGATAGCCACATAAATATTAGTAAATAAATTCTTTATCTCCTTATTTGAATGGTTTTATACAATTTTGGTAAGTTTTTCTCTCCACAATGTCAAGGAGACCGTCTAGATATTGACATTGCAGTTGACATTGCAGGAGAAAGCTTACCAAAATTATATATAATCATTCAAATAAGAAGAGAGATAATTTATTTGTTAATATTTATGTGGTTATCTTTCATGCCACATGTGCACCGTACACACTATAGCATTTGAGATGCTCTTACTCGTAAATCTCCTCTCATAACTTCTCTCATTAATATTTGTTCTACTACTATCTAGGTTGACAAAATACCAATAAACAACTATGACTTATAAGTTATAACTATGATGAATTGTTTTTACATTTAAAAGTAGATTTGGTTGACAATTTTCATTCAATTTAAGACTTCAATTCCAAGAAACTTAATTTAACCAATATTAAAACGATGGGGCAACAACCCATGAGCATGAGCAAAGCTCAGTGAATAATGATTTATTTTTGAAAATACAAAATTATGTTAGTAATTATGACATAACTCGAAGGGTAATAGTAATTTTTCATTTCTTCTTTTAATTTTCTTTCGAATAGAGTCGACAAAAGCTATAAAAAAATTGTCGGTCTCATAAGATTGTTTGTTAAGAAATAAGAATAAGGGCCATTTTTTCGGATTATTGTGCAAAGAAAAATAGACTAATAAATTAAATCCTTTGATTATTGTGTTTTACTTAAACACGTCGCTTCGTGTCGGATTTCGGCCCTCTAGAAAAACTAAAGCATCCCTTTGGCTAGACACGTCTCTTCTCTTAATAAGGAAAAAATATAGGCAGCCCGCCGAATACCAATTAATTATTAAGACTTTATACGTACTAGATTTGATTATAATTTCCTCACATTAATCACTGGATTAATATTCTTGCCTTTCAATATAATTAAATAATTAGTAATGGCAATACCATAATACTTCGTAGTATGTAAGGATTTGATGAATACTCAGATTCACATCCCATATATAGTACCTCATAAAATCTCCCCATTAAAAGAAACACTAATTAAAACAGAACCTTGTTTCTAAATTTACACGTGGAAACTAATCATAATGATTTATTTATAGATAATTAATTCAGCATCTCACATTATTAATTAAATTATCTAATAAAGCCTCCTCCCCTCCATCAATATTAACCCCCACACGCTCACAAAAGATTAGAGAGCGAAGGAGACTGGAGATAATGGATGGTCATGATAACAATGATTGGGATCTTTTCGCAGTGGTAAGAAGTTGCAGAAACAACAATGGCAATTCTAGTAGTAGTAGCAATGGTAATGCTCAAGATGGCAATGCTCATCACTACTTCATCAATGGTGGCCTTCCTGAACGACTCTCCAATGCCGAAACCCGTCATGGCGAATTCCCCAATTTACTTCCCGAAAGGCGTTATTTCGGCTTAGACGAAGTTCTTGACCGCTTCATTAACAGAAAGCAGCAAGACGAAGAAATGAATCCTCGAAGTGATGACAAAGATGAAAGCCCTCAAAATACTATCGTGTCCCCGAACCTGACCCCAAAAGTTCAGCATGGAAAAAGCGGGTCTGCAAAGGAGGTCACGGTGGTTGAGGTGGCGGTGGAGAAAGTGGAGGAATGGGACGGATGGTTGTGGCGCAAGTACGGGAAGAAGAAGGTGTGCGACTCGCCGCATACGAAGAGCTATTACAGATGTAGCTTTGAGGGGCACAAGTGCCCCGCAAAGAAACACATTCAGCAAAGTCAAAGGGACGAAAGTAAGTTTATCGTGACATATAGAGGTCAGCATAACCACTTTTCTCCGGTTCCTAGCAACACGACCAAACGTCGAAAAAGGAACAGCGCTCCTCCTGCCTCTCCCTGAGAAACTAAAATGTGTAATATTACCATATGTTTGTCTTAGAAAATGTTTCATATCTAAGTTTATTTTCTTGAAATAGAAGAAATCTTTCCTTTATATTTCCATGAATGGATTAATTCTTAAGATCACTCCTTTTCTATCAGTTCCACACTTGTGCCTTTCTTTTTCAGGGAGTTCGGGAGATAGTAGACCGTTGAAAATGTGAAAAAATGTATGAGAAAAAAGGATGAAAAGGAAAACATTAGGATAGAACAAAATAGTAGAAAAAAAGATGAACAAGAAAGAGGAGATGAAAAAGAAATTTAAAACTTGCCAAAAATGGAACAGGACAGGTATTAAAAAACATTCCTAAAATGAATAAGGAGCAAATAATTCACCACAGGTAAGACTGGAAAATAGAAAACTGTAAAAGAAGTTACTTGGGCCATAATGCCCACGGCCAAAATACACTAAAAGATTGAAACCAACTCATTAGCTAGCTTAATCCATTTTTTTAAACACATATGTCTGTCTCTAATAGAGAGGCTCTTAACAGTTTCCAGTTCCTCATAATCCATAACACAAACATACTAAGTATAAATTAAAGATGAAATATCAAGAAGGATTATAGCTATTCACAAGGATAATAGATTAATTAAAAAGAAAAAAAAAAAGTATTCACAAAGGTATATCTCACAATTTTTTGGTTGCACTGTACAGAGAGTAAAGAAGATGATGATATGATGTAGAATCATAGACTTACATATTTACATTGTGAAACGAAGGAAATCAGGAATGTGGGGGGATTGGTTTGGCTACCAATCCTCCTTGGCAATTTTTGACTTCTCAAGAATGAACTTCCCTTCCTTGTACTTTTGCGTTGCTTCGAATGCTCGTTCATACTTCCAACCTAACAACTCATTACATTCGCCACAAAAAACATCGGCAACGGTGTGAACACCAGTCATAAGATGTCTGTCTTCTTTGGTCCCCACAACTATATTCATCACATGAGAGAATAGAAAGGCTCTTCCATTCCTTCCCTGAAAATTTTCAAGAAATTAAACTATACCCATTACCCAAATCGCAACTTCTGACTTAGCAACAACAAAGCCTCTCAAGTTTCGGTGCCTATGAAATATTGCGTACTTCCTTTGTTCTATTTTAGTTGCTAAACTTTCACATTCATATCTCTCAACACATAACTTTGACAAACATAAACTTTAATAAACATAACTACCTATTATTTTAAAGGGATAAAATCCCATTTTATAGAAATCACCCACAGGCCACAGACATACATCTAACCTCTATCAGCAGGGCACTGGTACTCTTGGCGGGGGAGGGGGTGGAACTTACCTGGACTAGCAATGGACCCACCCAAGTTTTTCATGTGTAAAACTTTGCTGTACAAAGTAATGTGAATGAAAATGCTTTATGGGTGTTCTTGTGCCCTATAGGCAGATTTTGTCCCCGGTTAAGAAAGCCAAATTAATTTACAGAATTTGGAGTAAAATCTTTATTCACCATTTATGCAGCTTGCCCCCGCCTTTAGGGTATTATCCCAGCTTCACTTAGAGCTAATTCTTATTGAGTTACCAAATTAAGTAGTCCAATTTTTCACAGGGCGAATTTAAAAAAAAATAACCATAAAAATTGATGAAACCTAATTTGACTCTGTTTCAATGATTTTAATATTTTATCATGGGCATAGCCCATAGGGCTCTCTGTGGTATGATAAACCTAATACACTTATACACAGAGATTATAATCTTTATTCTTCAGTCAGTCAAAAACCAAAGGAGGTCTGAAACTTCAACAACAAACTTGATGTTCCTATATAATCAAATCATGAAAAGTTCAACAAATAGAAAGCAGAAAGAATGACATAAATCAATTCACTCGCCTGAAAAGCCTTGGATACTATGTCATCATGAGCAGATACATGATTTCTGCATTTATAGCAACAGTATAAACGCGGCCCAACGAAATCATCCATGGTAAGAGAACTCCAGGAAGACATAATTGGCACCTCACAGTCCTCTCTCACTCTACTCACGGTGAAATCATTAAAATTTCAGTATAAACTACAAGAAATACTCATAAAGATGGAAACTTTAGACAATATTACTACTGTAAAACAATATTAATCAATAATCATCAAGATCATAGATCAAAAGCACAGATTAATACAAGTTTAAGCTCAAGGGAGAAAGAGAAAGAACCTGGAATCCTTTAAGTTGAAATATCAAGAAACGGTTATGGATGGATGACCCATAACACACTGCAATGAAGGATATATATGAGAGAAGCTTGCGTGTAGATGATTGTGGATTGAAAAGGACTTGTTCTTTTTCTTTTAAGAAAAACTATAGTGAAAGCGAAATGGGAAACGATAAAAGTCATAAAACCAGGTAGTAATTGGTAATAGTGAAAGTGAAAATGGTTTTGTGTAGAGTGTAGACGTGAATCGTGATTGGGGGGATATAAAATACAGTACTTGATTACTTTTTGTTTAAATCCAGCCGCTACATTATTATCCCAAGCTGAGGGCATAGACGAAAATTTCTTGGTGTTGATTTTTTTTGGACATATTTCTCAATATTGATTGATTTAGGGTTTGAATTATCCACTTCAATATGAGAAAAAACATAGGGATGTAGGAAATTCTATTTCTATACAATAAGAATATTTTAGTTGGGCTAAAATTTTCTAGTCCAGTCTAATAAATATATGGTCTTTACACACTCAAATTTTACAAATGTCCGAGCCTAGTTTGATTTGGTCTGATCTAATTTGATCTTATCTGATTAGGACGGAAACCGACCAAGTAAATACATCCTAAGAGTACAATCAAGAGATTTTTTAATATGAAAACTATTTGTAACCTAAACAAAAGTAAAGTATAGTTGTAATGAAATCATACTACCCATGCTATCCGGTAGGGATGGACCCAACCGGTTCGGCCCGGCCCGCAACTGTGCGGGCTCGGCTCGGCCCGGCCCGGATGACGGTTGGGCGGTTCGGGCTTTGAACCGGCCCATTTGGGTAGGGCGGTTTGGGCACGGATCATTAAAAATGCGAACCGGCCCGGGCCTAACGGCTATTTTTTAAAAAAAAAATCTTTTCCAGGCAAACAAGGCCTTAAGACCGTTGCATTCAAACCCAAACGGCTCTATAGCCGTTGGGAGGCTCAATGGGGGGCCCGGGGTGGGTTGGGGTGGGGTGGGGGTGGGGGTGGGGGTACAAAAAATCTATAAATACTCCATTTTTTCTATACAATTTACTATACAACTTCTCCAAATATTTCTACTCTCTAATCTCTATTCTCTACTAATCTTCTCCATCTTCATCTTCTCAAATTTATAACTACATATATTATATTTATAAAATTTCTTATCTACT
This sequence comes from Cuscuta europaea, assembly GCA_945859875.1. Taxonomy (NCBI): domain Eukaryota; kingdom Viridiplantae; phylum Streptophyta; class Magnoliopsida; order Solanales; family Convolvulaceae; genus Cuscuta; species Cuscuta europaea. The sequence continues at coordinate 3,416,657 of CAMAPE010000054.1, read as the reverse complement.
TATTATCTACTTATATTAATATCCAATTATTATATTATTGTTATTTACTTATATTTACATATACTTAATATATACTTATATATATTAAAGTATTATATATAAGTGTATTACTCATCTTATAGTAATATACTTATATTATATATATACTATAAACATAATATTATATATTACTAGTTAATCTACTTATTATGTACTTATAAATATATATATATTAAGTATATCTACTTATACACTTATTATCTACTTATCGAATTGCTTATACACTCTCACACTCCCATTAATTTAGTTTACACACTCATACATTCTTTATTAATATAAAACTAGTTAATTGTTTCACTTATCATTTTAGTATTAGTTCATTGCTATAAAAGTAGTTAATTGTTAGTTTTATTGGAAATAGTTACATTAAAAATTGTTAGACAATAATTCGAAATTAATTGTTTAATTGTTAAACTAGTTAATTGTTACATTTCTTATTCTCCTATAAAACTAGTTAATTGTTACATTTCTTAATCTCCTATAAAACTAGTTAATTGTTACATTTCTTAATCTCCTATAAAACTAGTTAATTGTTAATTATATTAAAGTTGTTCGCATTTTATAATAAAAGTAGTTAAACTTGTTAAATTTTTATTTATTTTTTATTTGTTAACAAATAGTTTGAATTTGATTACTTACTAGTTAATTAGTTGCATTGTTACATTTTCTGATTTTTAATTGTAGTTTAAAATTGTAGTTGCATAGTTCGAATTTAATTGTTACATTCTAGTTAATTTTATTACATTGTAGTTGCATAGTTCGAATTTAATTGTATTTCGAATTAACTAGTTTAATTGTACTTCGAATTTAATATTTGTTATATTTTTAAGATGGAATGTGGTAGATCTTCTGCAGATATGGGTAACCTCCGCCGCAACCGAACAAAGGAGATTGCGAGGAATCATCCAAGCTCACGCAAAGGTAAGGGACGGGCTGGGTCTTCATCTCAAACCCGAGATGATTTTGATGCGGATTACAACCAAAGATATGGGGATGCAATGTCTGATGAGAAAGTAGAACAACTATTGCAATAAAATCAAGGGCGCTTTTTCCATCAACAATACATCCTGCAAACCATTGATGAAGAAGAGCTCGAGGATGATGATGCGAAGGAGGGGGATCCGCAAACGGTCGAGGACGAGGTTCATGGCACACCGGACGATGAGGAAAATCAAGCGGAAGTGGCTACTTCTTACCAAGGCAGTGAGAAAGCTGAATCTGTCTTTAAGGCCAATTTTACAAAAGTCAAAGACCCCGAAACCGAGATATCGTACGCCACTTGCAAGCATTGCCCAAAAGTGTATAACTTGGGAATTTCTGGAGGGTACGGGAGCGCCACAAGGCATCTTAAGGCTAAGCACCCGGCGGCGTATGCGAAATCGGACAAAGGCAAGGGAAAGCAAACATAAATTTCAAGGTTTGGAAATGGCCAACCCTTCGCTAATTTCTCCTATGATGATAAAAAACATTTGACCAGTATGTCTCATTTAATTGTTGAAGAAAATTTGTCTTTTATTTTTTCCGAAAGTCTTGCTTTAAAAGAATATGCTCAAGGTATTTTAAATCCTCAATTTCGAAACTATAGTCGCAAAACAATTAAAAAAGAAGTTATAAGGCAATATGTTTTGGAAAAGCAAAAATTACAAACGTTTTTCGTAAACTTTGATGGACGTGTTAGTATATGTGGTGATATATGGGAGGATACTCATCATCATTTATATTATTTGGGTGCACATTATATTGATAATGATCGGTGTATGCATAAACGTGTTCTTGCTTTTCGTGAATTTAATGATCGACACACTGGTGATAATATTTATATTCTCATTGAGCGTATATTAATTGAGTATAGTTTGATTGATTAGGTGTTTGTTATTTGTTTTGATAATGCTAGTAATAATACTGTTGCTATTCCTAGATTGCGTGAATTGTGTGGTTCATCTTCTTTGATGCCTTGATGGGTAGGTTTTTTCATCAGCGTTGTGCATGTCATATTTTAAATTTATGTGTAAAAGACGGGCTAGCGGCGTTGGGAGATGCTATGGAGGTGGTGAAGGGGGGATTAAACTTATTTGGGCTAGTAATCAACTTAAGATGCAATGGAGAAATTATTTGAGAAAAGACGTTTCAAATATTGTGCTTTTCCTAAAGATTGGTTTATTCGTTGGAAAAGTACTTATAACTTAATTAAGGTGCTTATTAGATTTAAAAACCATTTTCCTTCTTTTTTTAAAAGAATGTGCTAACTACATTATAAACCCGGCTGACTTCGACACTTGTGAAAAAAATGTGAATCTTTTGGTGTTTTTTAATAATGCAACTCAAACTTTTAGTCATGTTTATAAACCTACCGTAAACCAATTTTATGTTAAAGCTGTTAATCTCGCCGGTGCTTTTTGTGAATTTTCCGATGTCAATTACGTTAGTTATTTTTGTTCTTACATGAAAGAGAAGTTTTTAAAATATTATTCACATATTCCGCATATATATGGTATTGCATTTATTTTTTATCCTCGTTTTAGACTTGATTATTTGGGGAAATGTTTAGATTACTATTATGCTTCTTTTTTTGGTCCATTGCCTATGTACGATGACAAGGCCATAGACCCTAAACAAGAATTCCAAGAGGTTAATAATTTACTTTATCAATTATTTAATGAGTTTCATGCACAATATGGTAGCGCACCCCCTCCGCCCCCCGTCACGAACATCTTCTTCATCTAAAGGAAAATCAATTTTGAAATCTGCATTTGGCAATCTTATGAAAAAAAGTAAATCAACTCTGGTTAATGAACAAAGCTCATTTAACGAGCTTTCTTTGTATCTAACATTTCATGTTGAGTACGAAGAAGGAAATGACTTTGACGTACTTCAGTGGTGGAAGGAAAAAGAAAGAACGTTCCCGATCTTATCAAAGATGGCTAAGCAAGTGCTAGCAATGTCGGTATCCACAGTTGTTGTGGAACAAGAGTTTAGTGCGGCTGACAACGTGCTAACGGACTATAGAACGAGATTGAGCGCAAACTCTCTTGAGACGCTTGTTTGCTTCTACGATTGGTTGAAGCCCAACGTAGAACTCAAGAACTGAGCATCGAACCTACCCGCCACTTTATGGAGGAAACAATCGAAGATGGCGGAGATTCCGATTGATTCTTATTTATTAAAAATTGTATTTCATGTTTTATTTTTTTCTCAATTTTCAATTGTACTACATATTTCAAATAAATATATTTTAACTTTTTTATGTCCAACTAATGTTAACTTAATATTTAATAAAAAAAATAATTAGCTCGGGCCCGGCCCGAACTGGCCCGCTACCCGGCCGGGTAGTCCGACCCAAACCGGACCCGGTATCAACCCGGACCGGTTCCGGGCCCATGTTTTTTAAAAAAAGTCCGCTTGGGCCCAGCCAGGAGCCCGGCTCGGCCCGGGCTCGGTCCATCCCTACTATCCAGTATTAAAAACGTGACAATATAAGGGGAACATAATAGTATTGCTTTGTGAACCTTTACAAATACATAGATGACTTTTTCTAAAGTATATTAGCTTTGTCCCGGTGAACTTTGTCAAGTTCGAAGTAGATGAAAACTAAAGAAAGTTTAAACTATGTTGTTGAGATTTGTGCAGAAAAAAGAGAATTGAACATAAGCACAAAATAATGGCAAATTATACCGTATGACCGGTATACCGTATGACCGGTATACCGTATTTCTTTTTTTTTCCTTTTGTTTATAAAAAATGCTAATAACTTTTTTATTTTTGATCCAATTTTTATAAAATGTATATCAACATTTTTTATTTTTCATGATCTTTCAAATGAGACCAATATTGCTTATGTAATTTTAAGAAATTATCGAACTATTATATTAATGAGTATTGGATTATAAGGAAAATCGAACTAAATTTAATACAGAAAAATAATTGTGTAAATCACAATTTATCTTAAAATTGTGTATATAAAAAAATTATTTTATTATGTATTTATACATGTGAGTTACATATTTTTATATGTAAAGTTACATATTTGTACACGTAAAGTTACATATTTATACACACGAGTTGCATTTGGCCTACCTGAACGCGAGTTACATATTTTTACACGTAAAGTTACATATTTATACACGTGAGTTACATATTTATACACACGAGTTGTATTTGACCTGTCTGAACACGAGTTACATATTTTTACACGTAAAGTTACATATTTTTACACGTAGAGTTACATATTTATACACACGAGTTGCATTTGGCCTGACTGGACGTGAGTTGCATATTTCTACACATAAAATTACATATTTTACATATGTTAATATAATAGTTCGATAATATGTTAAAATTACATAGGCAATATTGGTCTCATTTGAAAGATCATGAAAAATAAAAAATGTTGATACAAATTTTATAAAAATCGGATCAAAAATAAAAAAGTTATTACCATTTTTTTTAAAAAAAAAGAGAAAATAATACCCTATGAATGCATGGTGCTCACCATGCACCAGTTGCACGATATACGCAACCGGTGCATATTAGTAGAAAAGTTTTGGAGTAGGTGTTTTATTACTTCATTTCTCAAAATATGAGTAAATGATCTATATATGACTTTTTCTTAAAATATAAGCCATTGTAGTGGAATCAGTGTCGCAACATTCCAACCTCAGTTCATAGAATGAGACATGCTTGATGTACACAAATTTAGTACACCTTATGTGTACACAATACACCTCCCCTTATTGTCTATCTACAAGACAATTTGTGAACGAATTGTTTGCGTAGACAAACCATTAAGAGGGCGTACACAATGTGTACGATAAATGTGTACCAATAGCTTTTGTGTCCTAGAAATCGCTCTTGAATGGACCAATTATTCCTAGAACACAAATTCTGATTCTGGTTTTATCAAGAAAAAGATCTATTTCTCAAGGCTCCATATACTCTCTCCTTGAAGAATATGTACGGACTACGAGTACAACACAAGATCCTATTGCTACTTCTAAGATAACTGCTGCTGTTAATTTCAGCATTTTCTTGAGATGATAAAGAGCCACACCATATATTTCCAGCTGTGCTGATAGTAATAATAAAGAATGATAGCTAGCATGTTCACTAGACACTTATTAATACATCATTATCTATATATGGTGTAACTTGTAACCAGAAGGAAGTCACAACTTACTCTGTTTATAACAAGTGTCTCCATTAGAAACTTGTGTGACTCAAGATCAAGGAATTTAGGAATGCAAAGAATTACAAAACCAAACAGCTAAGTGGGAATCATTCATTCAGATCATCTAAGGTACAGATTTGGCCTATACTGTTTTTTCCTTGACATTTTGTATCAAGGAGCATTGAGTGGATCAGACTCGGTATCCAACATCGGTGTCCAGTTTTCTGCCTCTGCAATTTTGTACCATCAAACATTTAGAATTTGCGATGCAATTTATTAAAAGAAAAACCTCACGCAAAACAAGGGTCTATTTGGAACCAGAAAATGCAAAAGAACAAACTGAGGAGGGTGCAAGGTGAATTTTTACGGAAAGAAAAACTAAGGTCAAATTAGAGCATGTTATAACTCTTTTTTTTGGTATCTTCTAAAACTCATTTTACTTATTTACAACGATTACATGAAGAATATGAAATCCCAACATATGTAAAAGAAATAAAACATTGAACACATTTCATTTTCCTTGCATTTTCAGAAGTAAAGCCAAACACATGAAAATAACTTGGCTCTTTTTCCTTTGCCTAGCAGTTTCTGGAATTCAAACAAACCCTCATGATATTCTTTTTATTTATCAAGTCCATTGTATGTTTAAAGTAAAAATAATTGACAAAATGTGACTTGCATGAAAAAAAACCTCAAAAGAATTTCAAATGGTGATCATATTTTATTTTCCTTTGCATCTCTCATGGTAAAACCTAACATAAAATACTAGTTTTCCTTGGCATATTTTTCCTTTTCATTTGCATTTTGTGGGATCCAAACATACCCTGAATTCTTTACAAAGGTTGACAATTGGGGATATGAATCAACTAAAATGCTACTGTACAACCCACTTACTTGGCTTTTCTGTAATAGCTCTTAGACGCCTCTGCAAGATGGCGGCCACAAACAGAAAGATTGAGCACATGCCAAACATAACACTGATGGGGAATGCAGCAACCTGAACATAAACACATGTTTAAACATAACTCATTTTTGTCTTCAAATGGCATGCCAAAATAAAGCCAACAAACTAATAAAAGCAAGAGATATCATAACAACAACATACATTGTACAGCACTATGCAAACAAAGAGGTTTAGAGGAATCCTGAAAAAGTTCATTATGGTACTTCTCGACTCCTCTGGAATGTATTGGGATCTCATCTTCATTATGGATGGCCAGAAGATACCCACGCAAGCCTCAAACGTACAAAATCCAAAAACAAGGATATACCCTGTAAATGATATCCCTCCCTCTTTCACACTTGAAGGAGTTATCAAAAACTGTTTCATAGAACTACATAGTTAGAAGATGTGAGTAGAACACTTATTACCAATTTGGTCTCAAGTTAGACACTACTACTCAATTTTGTCCTCATCTTTTCATCGAACTTGATTTGGGTCCTTGAGTATGAAATTTGGACCCAATTGAATCCCCATTCATACTTGGTTCTAAATAAGAATGGTATTTTGTCCATTCACTAAATTTAGACCCAATTCAGAACTCAATTTGGATCCAATTTAGTCCAAACTCCAGAACATACTTAACTACCATTTTACTTGGGGTAAAATGTGTTCAACTCATTGAAATTTCATAGTCAAGGACCAAATGAGTACAAAAATGTTGAAGTAATAGTATTTAGTTGAGGGACTAAACTGGTGTTTTAGCTTTAAATAAGAGGAACCAGCTTGAAAACTAGACAGTTTCTAGAAACATACATTTGTCACAATTGGTAACATGAGAGCCGCGGAAGAAATAACAAACACCACTTGCATGTAACTCTCAACCTTAATTGAGTTACGGGTCAAGAGGCGAGATGCGACTGAGCTTCCCAACATTGATGCCAGCATAAAAGTTGCAAAGATAAATCCATGAGGAATGTCTTCGTCGTTTGGACTAAGAGCAGGAGTCCAGAGAAACACAAAGGTGTACATTGAGCCCTCAAACAGGGATTGTATAGCGCCCAGCAATGCAATCTTCTCATCTATTGGACATTAAAGATAGAGTTAGTACTCCATTTAATCCCCTGACTACATACACTATCGCACAATTTGGTCCTAAACTTTTTCTGGACTCAGTTTTATCAATGTCTCCTTGACAATGCAATTAAGACTCAATTTCATCCTGATGCATATTTCACTCTAATTATGAAGAGTATTTCATCTGTTAAAAACTAATAGGGTACGAATTACATGGTTGAGAACCAAGCTGAATCCAATATTGGGTCAAAATTAATTTATCGAGGACCAAGTTGGGTCCTCAAAAATTCGATGACAAGGTTGAGAACGTGTCAAGATGTCAAGTAACTAAACCGGGTATTAATTCTTAGTATAGAGCAATGTCTAATGTTACGAACCAAATCATAAAGATATAAAATGGAAAAAAGGATGGAAAAATATGTCTGTGAGTTAAACATCCCTAGCCAGCCTACCTGAAGCAATTGCAATAGAAGCATTCTTGAACTGAGTCATTAAATCTTTGTTATCTGATGGATCTCCGTAGTTCTCACTCCATGATGATAATATGATGGCCATCCCAAGGGAAAGAAAACATGAAGCGGCATCAAAGGGTGACACTGGTCCAAGATTTAACGTATCAACAAGAAAATTCCCAAATAATCCTGACAGGATGGCAATAAGACCATTTCCAAGAAATATTGCCTTAGAGAATGTGATTGAAAGCCACTGCTGATCGAATCCTCTCTGTACACAGTAAAAACAAAAACATGTTAGTCAAGAACTGGGAAATTAGCTCTCAAGGTCAATACCTCTTACCAAATTCTGGTTAAAGTTCCAAATCAACAGAAAATACATAGTTACATAAGTTGTTAGTATATGATCGGTCGATGATCATCTGCATGTTCATAAGTTACTCTGGAAGAAGATTACTTCAGAGGGGAAGCAGATGTCAAGAAGACATATTTAAGCAAATAAAATAAATAATAAGGTAGCATGAGATGACATTCCGTCAGTAAAAAAGCCCTCTTTGGAAACTTAATTTTGTCAAAAAAGAGGGTTATATTTAAACAGAAAAAAGACCAACATTCAATATATTAAATGTTTTGTTTTCATAAAAAGAGTCTCAAACAAGTACATAATGTTAAACTTAGTGAAATCAACAAATAAATTTGAAAGGTATAGCTAGATTTGATGATTCTGAATATTTGTGCTTTACTAAACTTAGAAAGATGTACCCTGGTGAAACATGAACTTTTTTATATAGACGAAGGTAGTACTAGATAGCAAATTTAAAACCTAAGCGTTTAAATGAGTAAACTTCTGTTTTAAAAAAACACTTTCTTCTTATTATAACAGCAAGTAAGAGTTCAATGGTATAGAGTAACTTAAATGCATTTGAGGTTTACTTCATAGTAGTTATGCTATTGTAACAACTAAAGAGATATTAGATGCAAGCTACACAAGAAAGTTCATACAACTGAGTCGAGATCACTTCATGAGTTCAGCAGTTCATGATGCCAATAATGTATGAACATATAACTTCATAGCGACTTATCTTCATTTCATCAGATGTAATATCCAAGGATCCTCACCTTAAAATGCTCCGCTACTAGCCAAGACTCAAATGATGAGAAGAGGAGAGATGTGGCAATACCACCTAAGATACGCCCCAACATCAGGACTTTGTAATGAGGGGAATGCTTTGTGATGCAGCTGAGTATGTAAGTAATGCAATAAGTGACACAAGCTCTCTTTCGACCCCTGACAAGAATGACACAAGCATTTAGTGTAAATCCATCACAAATAAGAGCGAGTACTTATCTATGTGTGCATATGTATACGCTGTAAATTCACTCTCACTGTTTGTCTGCTAGAGATCCAACTATTGTGCCAAACAACATGGAAGACCCAAAACCAGCAATAAAGAGCTGCCCAATTTCTCCCTTTTCATATCCATATGTAGTGTAGAGGTAGTATACATATGGACCCTGTAACCAATCACCAGCTGTTTCCAAAAAAAATGAGCAAGCGCATCAGACATGGGAAGGTTGCATTTCATTTATATCATAAAAAGCTGTTCATTTGAGATAATCAAAAGTGAGCACAAGATCCAATAGAATACAGTTGAAGAGCATGTGATAGCACAACCAATAGAGAAAGTTTTAATTCTTATCCTCTCCCGTTTCCTAAAGGAGAGTTACTAAAGCAAACTGATCGAAATTCGCTCATTAAAAATTTTACTTTCTCCGCGCCCTAATCATCTAACGATTTCGTCTCTCACATCATACATCCAAAAACTTCTGAATGAGCTTGCAAGTTTGACTTCACCAGAAACGGTAAATTAGACCCAACACCAGCCCCAAATTCCATCACTACTACAGATCGGATCATGCATGAATGCATAAATACAAGTGAATCCTACAAATTTCACACAAAGCGCGCGATTCTGGGAACGTGCAGTGATGGGGGGAGCCAGATCTAAGGGCAAAATAATGTAAAGCGGACGAAACATACCCATCATCAGAGAGTAAACAACGAGGTAATTGTTTTTGAAAGCATTGAAGGTCTGAGACGTTGTGATGCGATCTTTGCTGGTCTTACTCAGCTCCAGAGCTGCCACCACCGCGGCCAAGCCGCCAAACACCACGTAGTAGAACAGCTCCATTTTCGTCCACACTCAAATTCTCCGCAAGCTCTCAGATAAATGCAGTCACTGCAGCATCAGGCTTGCATTGATTGATCGCGTTCCGATCTCATGGTAGACAAATCTGGAGGATACATATATATACTCCGTAAAATGGGTGTTACGGGTAGAACGAGCCGCGGTTTGATGCTGCGTTCAAACCAGTGAGTGGCTTCTGATTGGATCCAATCTTGGCCTTTGCTTTCGCAGCATGGACACGTGGCGGACACGAGTTGCTTGATGCCCGTCGGTGGAAGTGTGTTGCATTACTGCTACTATTGTAGCGCTCGGAGGGTAAATGGATACTACCGGTATAGCAAATGTCCCCGTATCAAATATTCTCAAATACTTTAAAGTTGAGTTTGGGATTAATAAAGTAAAAAAAGTGTGGTCGAAATTTGTACAGAAGAGAGAGAATTAATATTAGCGACTGATGGATAGTCTACCCGGGGTATGTATCCGAAGGGTTACTGCGGAGAGAAACTAGAGAGAAGTCAGAGCAAAAGTAAGAGAGAGAGAGTATATTGCTGAGAATGTAGTGGGCGTGTTTAGCTTGGATTACAAATGGGGAAAAAGGGCGCTATTTATAGTAGTAATAAATGTCAGATAGGGACACATGTCATCATTCTGGTGGTCGAGGGTCACCTCAACGGGGTGGCACTGGCACTCGCATGTGGCCGCATTAAATGTGGTGGTTGGATGTGACGTGTGTACTTGGTACGTTGATCCAGCGCATGTGGGTGGGAGATTCTGTCGAGGAGAAGCCTTCGACCGTAGATGATTGACCGAAGGATCTTCCTTCCGGGGGCACCCTAGGTGCCGAGGGCTGCTGTTTTTACTGTTTTCTCCCAGTGCCTTTGTACGCTGAAAATAGCCTTTCTGTGAGTATCAGGAGCCTTCGGCCAAGGGGCCGAAGGCACCCCCCAGTGTGTATTGTTGGCTGCTTGGTACTCGGGGCGCTGTGATTTGGGCCTGTTGTGCTTCCTGGGCATATTGGGCCTTGGTTTAGAGCAGTAGGAGTCTATGGGTCGGGGGTCCCTGGGCCACATACTCCATCACGAGTCCCTCACTCCTTTTGCCGAAAGGTACTTGAGGGAAAAGGAGTGATTCGTGTTTGTCCTCTGCCGTTGTTCCGTTGTAGTTTGTAAAGTTGTGAGGAGTTTTCTGTTTGCATGTTTCTACCGAGGGCAGTCCCTCAGTTACCCACATTTCGGGACTTGAGGGATCATGTTTGTTGTTGTGGGAGTTTTTTGATATTTTTGTATTTTGAGATTTTTCCCGAGGGGGTCCTCCAGTCCCCCACTCCTTGAGGCACTTGCAAAGTGGTGAAAAGGAGTAGAGTAGTGCCTGTCTGTAATATGAAGCCGAGGGGTGACGCTTTTCGTTTCATTTTGGGGGGATGCCTCGTTAAAAACCTCATTAGAAAAAACCCTGTGGGAAAAAATTCCAATGAGGGAAAAAGAGTGCACCGAATTCCCCCAATGATGAGTCGAAAAGGTGAAACCCTGGTCTGAAATGAGTGGCAGTATTCTTGCCGAAGGCTATCCTCGTCTGAGGGCGCGCGTGTTGCTTTGCCGAAGGCTCGCTTTTGATATCCTGGGAGATGCCGAAGGGGAGCCCTCAATTCATGAGAATGAGGGTGCGACGAATGTAGGTGATATTTCCTGTGTTGTCGAGGGGTCCCTTGTTTGTTAACATGTTGGGGGTTGTGGTGCCCCGAGGGGTTTCCTTGTTGCATAGCCGGGGGTAGCTGTTAATGAAAGTGTGCTCCCCAGGGGTTTCGTGGTCCTCAATGTGTTTGAGGGACGAGTGTTCCCGAGGGGTGTGCCCGTGGTGAAGCCGTGGGCTTTTGAAGGAGTGAGCCCGAAGTCACTTTTGATGTAGTATGAGGGGCATAGGCCGGGAGCACATCTGGATAAGTGTACATGGGGGCTCCTCTTGATGAAGTGGAGTGAAGGAGAAAGCCCGGGGGCTAGTTTTTTGGTTGATGAAGGAGTGGTCTGCTGAGGGCGTGCCCTTGGGTTCCTTGAATATAGTCGTTGTAATATGACCGTTGGAGGGGGAGGACACGTGGCACGTGGCCGTTGGCTGCCCGCGGGCGGGCGTCACTGATTGGGTGAAACGACGGTATGTAATGATGAATTTGCAACCGGAGGCCCGGTTTTTGGGCCCAAGCCCGGATCTGGGTGCCTATAAATACCCCAAGGCCAAGCCATTTCCCCTTTACGCATTCTTGTTGCAGCGAAGTGCTGGCAAAAATTTTCTAGAGAGAGAAAATCCCCTTCGGTCAAACCAAGTTCTCAAGGTCAGTTCTCCCCTCGGTTTTCCTTCAGCTGCATACTTAGTCTTTCCTGCCTTAGGTTAAGTGCTAGGATTGGTTAGGAAGCCCTCGGTTTTAGAAACCCTTCTGCCTTAGTGTAAGAAATGTCATCTCAAAGCGATTCAGAAGACATCTCGAGGGAGCCCTCGATTGATGATGAAGTGGTTTCCGAGGTGGAATCCATAAGCGAGCCCTCGACTGGTGACGATGCTGATGTGGCTGTGGAGATGCAGAAGGCCCTCGTTACCGAAGTCGAAGCCGAGGACTTCGAGCAGGTGATGGAGGACGAGGAGCTCGCCCTCGCTGTGCAGACTACGGAGGAGGAAGAGGAGAAGGAGAGAATGAGGGTGACTATCGTTATTCTTCCCCCTCGCGATGCCGGTGAAGCCAGCACCTCTCGGCCATTGAACTCGGCACCTCTCCAGGTGGCCCCCGGGAAGAAGAAGAAAACGAAGGCTGCCGTTCCCAAGAAGAAGGGTGGCGTTGCTGACCAGGGAAGGCCCATCGATCTGCCCGAGGGCTATTCCTTCTTAAATACCGCCGCCCTCGAGATCAAGTCGAAGGCTGACATGGCGGAGTGTTATGTCACACAACTGCATGTGGGCCCCTCGGATACTGTAATAATGTCGGGACCAAATGACCTCCTCTCCCAGGCCCCCGAAGGGTGTATAGCGGTGCATATCCTCTCGGTCATCATGGGCCTTCGGTTCCCACTGCATCCATTCCTTCGGGAATATCTTAGGTACGTTGGCCTGGTCCCCTGTCAACTGACACCAAACAGCCATTCGTACATAACCGGATTTCTCCATCTCTGCAAGTCCCGGGGGGTAACACCCAGCTTGGAGCTATTCTTTCAAAGCTTCAACTTGTGCCGGGGGGGCCATGCGAACGCCGAGGGGTTTGCGAATCTACAACAGGTATCCCAGTTCAAGTTGTTCACAGAGGCGCCCTCTTCTAACAAAGGGTGGAAGGATAGATGGTGTTACGTGAAGTTGGACAAGTGCCTGTTCCCGAGGGTGCTGCGGGACCGCTTCCGTCGGCATCCAAAGATCAGGAGTGCTGCCCTCGAGAAAGACGGCCTGATCCTGTCAAAAATCCCGGAGGGCCGGAACAAAAATATAGCCATCAAAGAGTGCACCCTAGAGAAGGATTTGCATGCCCTCGGGTTCCGGCGGTATCGTTTTCTTGGGGAGACCGACGAGAAGTACCCCGAGTTGGACAGAGCCTTCGAGGGAGCTGGAGGTTGGTGCCGAGGGCGTTGAGTTTTTGTACTCGGGATTTTTTTTGTTTTTTTATTGTCTATTCACGCTTTCTACCCCTCGGTCTAACTGTTTTTTGTTGTTTGCAGGCGTGAATATGGACGCAGGGAAACTCTTCGCCCTGAAGAAGAAAAAGGGCAAGGCCCAGGCTCAGAAGAAGGACCCTTCGGTCCAGCAGCCCGTTGAGGCCTTCTTTCAGAAGGAGATACCGGAGCCCTCCGTTGTGGCTACCGTTGCTGATGTGGCCGAGGGGGCCACGAAAAAGAAGAAAGGTAGCAAGGGGGTAGAGCCCCCTGCCAAGAAGCAGAGAGGTCTCGGGGATGTTGCTGATCAGGCGGCCCCCTTAGTGATCATAGAGGATCGCTCCTCTCCAGAGCCCCCGGTTGTCACCGCGGCGACAGCTCAGATGGACCTTCCCCCGGGAGGCTTCCCCCGGGAGATTCTTCAACTCTCCCTGGCTCCGGGAGCTTCCGTGATTCACGGCTTGGCCGAACCGAAGGCTTTCCTGAGGGGGATCACTTCGGTGATGGATAAGGCGGCCCTCTCGACCTACGACGACGAGGCCCTCGAGAGCAAGATCTTCCGATCTTCTCTAACTGTAAGTTTTTTCCCTTGTCCCTGTTTTAACATTTAATACCTTTCCAACATTCGTCTAACTCTTCTGTTCGTTGTTTAACATGCTTGCATAGCCCTCGGAGAGCATGCGCAAAGGCTCGAGCAGTGGCGCCTCCACAAGGCGGAGCAGGATGAGAAAATGAAGGAGCTCATCCTCAAGAAATCTGATGCTGTGAAGCATATGGCTCAGCTGGAGGAGAACCTTCGGAAGGCTACCGAGGGGGCTGAGCAGAGGCTAAAGGCTGCCGTGGAGGAGGCCAAACTTGAAGCCAAGAGGGTCGCCGCCGAGGCCTCCAAGAAAGCTGCTGAGGAGGCGGAGTCTGCCAAGGCCGAAGCCATCGCCAAAGCTCGAGAGGATGTCGTCGCTGCATTCATGGCTGAGGGCTGGAAGACCGAGGAGCGGCAGCAGTGGGTGGCCTCGGTCGTCGAGTCTTCGGTGGATAGCTGGGTGAAGGGCCCCGGGGCCGATTGGATGGCGGAAAAGGGTGACAGCTATTATCAAGGGGGTGAATTCTTCACTCAGCATATGGTTTACCGGAGGCTTGCCAGGCACTTCAGTGTTCCCCTCGAGCAATTTGATCCGGCAGTATACGGCCTTCCCCCCTTGCAACCTGATGTGAGAGTTCCCCTCCCCTCGGGCGAAGAGAGGCTGGTGATCCACGACTCTATGATGATGGTCGGAGATGACGATGATGCCATCGGGGAAGAGGTCTCCTCCAAAGCCGCCGAAGGGGCCGACGGTGAAGCTGCCAACTTGTAATTTGTACTCTGAACAACTCCTGATGCCCCTTTGAAATAACATTGTTAACTCTTGGCTCCGGCCCTTATGAACACCCTGCCCTATGTTTTTGATGAATTGATGCCTTCGGGCTTTTGTATATAATATGTTTTTATTTTTTGAATGTATGCCTTCGCCTTCTCTTCGCTAATGAATGCCTTCGTACTCTGATGTTTTAGTCATTAGTCGTTTAGGACATAGAGGAATTTTCTTAGTGTTGTCCTCCCACCAGGCCTTCGGTTGTGTGGCCCCTCGGGCTGCATGGGTGTTTGCCCGAGGGCGAAATATTTAGGACTTAGAAAGTTTTTCCAAGTGTAGTTTCACCAGCCTTCGGCTGTGTGGCCCCTCAGATGCATGAGGACTGGGCCGAGGGCCCGATTTTTAGGACTTAGAAAATATTTTCCTAAGTATAGTGCATCCCGTAGCCTTCGGCTACTAGGTCCCTTTAGTCATCTGAGTATTTCATCGAGGGCCGAATGCTCAAGACTTAAAAAAAAATTCTAAGTGTCGTTCATCACTTGGCCCTCGGCTAATTCCTTCCCTCTGATTCTGTGTAGCCTTCATGAGGTGACCGGAGGCAAAGCATTTAGGACTTAGAAAATTTTCTAAGCGTAACTTAGACGTTGAGCCATCGGCTAGTGGATCCCTCCAGATGTATGAGATAAGAGCCTTCGAATGATTGTGAGAGCCTTGTCGTAGCGCACCTTCGGTTGAATGATAAAGGGCCCAACACTTTAGGACTTAGAAATTTTTTTAAGTGTTTGAATATCATCTGGCCTTCGGTATGTGGAGCCTTCAGGTTTGCAGATTTTTAGGTGGCATCTCCCTCGGTCATGGTGATAGTAGTAATTGCCTTCGATCTTTGTTGATCATAAGAGCCTTCAGCCCTTGTCATGTTTCCAAAGGGTGGACTTAGGAAATTTCGTAGAACATTGATGTCGTAGTAGATGCCGATGGGGAGTAGGCGCCTTCAGTGTTCCTTGAAATGTTGTTGGGTGGACTTAACCAATTATATCCCTTTTGTAGGATCAGAGCCTTCGGTGTTGATGGATGTCGTAGGTGACCAAATTGAGGACTTAGCCCTTTCCTGGTGATGTTTGTTGAATGGCATCCTTCGGGAATTTAGGAGCTTTCAGGCACCGGAGGTGTTCCCGTGGGGAGCCCTCGGCACGATTTTAAAACCCCTTGTGATGCCGAAGGGCATTCTGATGTGATTTGTTGGAGTTGTGTACTCATTGATTTCTCGCCGAGTCTACTCCCTTTCACCACCCCAATTTTTTTTTTTGGTAGTGAAGGGAAGGTTTCAAGAAACTTGGTTTCTTGGTAAGGCTGGGCCTATCGGGAGCCAACAGAATACACCATTAGCTCCCCCTCGGGTTAACCTTCCGAGTTCCGAGGGGATCGAGGGTCGTTTCCTGGGCACAAGACATGGTCTGTAGCCTGCCTCCCCTTGGGAGATGGCACGGAAAGCGCCTCAGATTTGAAAGACGTCCCCTCAACGCCAGACATAGTCCGTGGCCTGCCACACCCTTGGGGTAGTGGCGTGGGGAGCGTTTCGGTTTGGAAGTCGAATCCTGGGCATATTAGATGCCTGCCAATCCCTAGGGGAAATGGCGTGGAAAGCGTTCTGTTTTTGAAAGTCGAATCCTGGGCATATTACTTGCCTGTCATACCCTTGGGGTAGTGACGCGGAAAGCGTTTCAGGGAAGGGTTTTCATTTGCACACTGGTTGCAAATGGCCGGGGGCACTACGTGCTACCGGCACCGATAGGTTGCACCTTCGGTATATGCGTCCTCGAGGGGTACGACTTTATAAACAACACTCTGTGTTTGTTCCGGTATATGGCCCCCGACACTTAGTACCGAGGGGTCTTCTTCGAAAACACTGGGTGTTTGTTGAAGGTTGATAGGAGTGCGTACCCTCGGCACTTGGTGCCGAAGGGACTTCCAAGGAAACACTTGGTGTTTTATCTTCTGTTTGTTGCAAGTGATAGGAGAGTCTACCCCTGACACTTGGTGCTGAAGGGTCTTCTTCGAGGAGAAAAAACTTGGTGTTTTTCCTCCTTCGTTGCAGGTAGTAGATGATATGTTCCCTCGGCACTTGGTGCCGAAGGGTCCTGTTACGAAAAGGCCTTGGGCCGGGAGCTCATATGAGGGCTTGGCCACTCATGATAGTCTCGTCTTCTGTTTTTGTGTCTTCAATATATCTTCATTCTTCAAAATCGGAGGCCTTGGGCCGTAGGGTAATACATTCACTAGTTATGAGGGCTTGGCCTCTCTATTACTGATAAAATTTAACTAAGTGATGTACATTCCAATGTCTAGGGACCTCGGTCCCATTGGGGCGTTTAAGTTTGTAAGTTCCTGGTTTGATGATGGCCGTCACAATGTAGGGGCCTTCGAACTTTGGTGCCATCTTGCCGCCCTCGGTTGGTTGGCTAGCTTTCCTTCTTCGGAGGACATAGTCCCCCACTTGGAATTCCCGGGAGCGGACTTTGGCGTCAATGTAACTCTTTACTTGCCTTCGGTAGTTTTCCGCGGTATGAAGGCTTGCTCTCGGTGTTCTGAAATAAGGTGAAGGTCGAGAGCCATATTGGCGTCGTTGACCTCAGGATCATATTGTGCGACCCTTCGGGTCGGAAGAGTTACCTCAGTGGGGACCTTAGCTTCAAATCTGTAGCAAAGTGAGAAGGGTGTCTCGCCTGTTGCTCACCGAGGGGTGGTGCGGTAGGCCCATAAGATGTTGTGGAGCTCTTCTACCCAACCACCCCCTTTGGCCTCCAGTTTCTTCTTTAGGCCCTCGAGCAAGGTCCGGTTGGCGTTTTCCACTTGACCGTTACCTTGAGGGTAGGCAACGGATGAGAAGGTGTGTTTGATGCCCCATGCCTCTAGGAGGGCACAGAAGGGGGCTTCCTCAAACTAAGTCCCGTTGTCGGAGATGATTTGTTGGGGGACGCCAAACCTTGTGAGGATGTTCTTGAGAACAAAATGACGGCACTTGGCCTCGGTGATGCTGGCGAGGGGCTCAGCTTCCACCCATTTGGTGAAATAGTCGATGGCGACGATAATGTACCTGTTGTTGGAGGTACCCCTCAGCAGAGGGCCCACAAGGTCTATGCCCCATCGAGCGAAGGGTATGGATGTGCTGATGGGGGCATAGTTGACCGCTGGCCTGCCGGGGGCTTTCTGGAAGTGTTGGCATGCGGTACACCTTCGGGTGAGATCCGCACAATCCCGGGCATTGTAGGCCAAAAGTAGCCTTGAATTATGAGCCTTCGGGACATGGAGAAGGGTGCCTGGTGAGGTGAGAAAGTGCCACTGTGCACCTCTTCCATCGCGACCTCAGCTTTATCTTGATGAAGGCACCGAAGTAGCGTCCCGTTGTATGATCTTTTGTAAAGCCTTCCGTCCTCGATGGTGTAGCTGAGAGCCCTCAGCTTTGCTAGCTTGGCACGGGACTCATCCTCGGGCAGTTGCCCTGTGGTGATGAAGGCGACAATATCCGAGATCCAGTCCTCTTGCCTTTGTTGTATGGGCATGACGGGGCTAGCATGTATGCTGGAGAGGCTGAGCTCCTCGATCTTGGCAATCTTTGAGATATGCTCAGGGGATTCGGGTGAGAGCTTTGATAAAATGTCGGCCTCGGAGTTTTGAGCCCTCGGTATTTGAGTAAGAGAGTGTGCCTCAAATACCTTAAGCAACTCTTTGGCCGCTTCTTTGTACTGCTTCATTCTTCCTTCCTTGGCTTCGTACTCCCCGGAAATTTGGCCGACGACTAACTTGGAGTCGCACTTGACGTGGATCTGTCGGGCCTTCATGTTAGCTGCCAGTTGAAGGCCACAGAGGAGGGCCTCGTATTCAGCTTCATTGTTGGAGACCTTGAAGGAGAAGCGGATTGCATAATAGGCCCGGAAGCCTTCGGGTGAGATGAGAACCACCCCTCCTCCACATGCTTTGACAGCGGAGGAGCCATCGGTGTAGAGGGTCCACCAATCGTCCGAGGGAGCCGAGGGCTCCTCGTCCGTGGCTGATCTAGCCGTGCACTCCGTCACGAAGTCCGTTAGGGCTTGGCCCTTGATGGCGGGCCTAGGACGGATGTCGATGTTGTATTGGCTCAGGAAGACAGCTCATTGTACCATTCGGGAGGAGCTGGTGGGGCTCCTCATCAAAGCGCCGAGGGGTTGGTGAGGACCTGGACAGGGTGAGCTTGGAAGTAGTGGCCCAACTTCTTGACAGTCCAAACGATAGCCAACACTGTTTTTTCCACAGGGGAATACCGGAGCTCCGCTTCCCTGAGGGTCTTGCTAACATAGAAGATGGCACGTTGGACGCCATCCTCTTCCCAGATGAGTACTGAGCTGATGGCTGCCGGGCTAACACCAAGGTAAAGGTATAGGGTCTCCCCTACCTTGGGTTTAGAGAGCACAGGGGGTGAAGATAAGTACCGTTTTAGTTCCTCGAAGGCCTCCTCACACTCTGAAGTCCACTGGAAACCAGAGGTCTTTCTCATGATCTGGAAGAAGGGTAAGGACTTCTCCGCCGATTTTGATAGGAAGCGATTGAGGGCTGCCAGGCGGCCCGTCAACCGTTGGACCTCCTTCACGTTGCGTAGGGGCTCCATATTGATGATGGCCTGGATTTTCTCGGGGTTGGCCTTGATACCCCTTCGTCTCACCATGTAGCCTAAGAATTTGCCTCCTTGCACGCCGAAGGTGCACTTCTTCGGGTTTAGCCGAAGGTTGAACTTCTGCATGATGGTGAAGATCTCCCTGATGTCGTCAGCATGGCTGGAGGATTGTTTGCTTTTGACGATCATGTCGTCAACATACGCCTCCATGGTGCGCCCCAGGACGGCCTGAAATACCCTGGCCACCATCCGGGTGTATGTGGCGCCTGAGTTTTTGAGGCCGAAGGCCATGACAAGGTAGCAGAAGATGCCCTCGGGAGTCATGAAGGCTGTTTTTTCGGCGTCTTCCTTGTGCATGAAAATTTGGTGATACCCTCGGAAGGCATCGAGGAAGGACATGATTTCGCACCCCGCGGTCTCATCTACCAATTGATCAATGTTTGGTAAAGGGAAGGGGTCCATGGGGCACACTTTGTTGAGGTCTGTGTAGTCCACGCACATGCGGAAGGTGGGAGGCTTTTGTGCGAGGACTACGTTTACCAGCCATGAGGGGTACTTTACCTCCTTGCTGTGCTTGATAGAGAGGAGCATGGCGACCTCCTTCTTCACAAATTCCCTCCTCTCGGCCGAGAGGGGTCTTCTTCGTTGTTGTACTGGTTTAGCCGAAGGGTCCACCGAGAGGCGGTGGGTGATGACCCTTCGGCTGATCCCCGGCATGTCCTCCGGCCCCCATGCAAAAACAATGGAGTAGGCGCGGAGGGCGTTGATGATGCCGGTCTTCAAGTCTTCGGGGAGCTAGGCTCCAATCCTCACGACTCTCTCCGGCTTGACCGGATCGAGCGCAAAGTCTTCTACGTCCTCGGCCGGTTCAGCCCTTGGCCTCTTCTCCTCCTCTTCAATAGCCCCGGTGATGGTGTCAACACGGAACTCGGCTTTGCTAACCTTCTTCGTCACTTGGAGATAGCAAGCGCGGGCAAGTTTCTGATTTCCCCTTGCGTAGCCGATGCCCCCTTCGGCTGGGAACTTGAGGCAAAGGTGCCTCATGGAGATGATGGCTTCGAGATCCTCGAGGGCGGCCGGCCGAGGATGATGTTGTGGGCGCAATCGATGTTGACGACGATGAACTCCACTTCGAGCTTGGCTCTATGGAGCCCGTCGCCAAATAGTACCGGGAGGGTTATGACCCCCTCGGAGTCAATGGTGTCACCGGTGAAGCCGGCAAGAGGGGTCTTTAATCTTGATGGGCCGAAGGGACCCCCTCTCCAGGTGTAGCTCTCTGAAGGTGCTGAGATACATTACATTGACGGAGCTGCCCGTGTCAACGTAAGTTCTGTGGATGATAGTATTATTGATCTCCGTACGGATGACGAGGGCATCCCTGTGCGGAGAGGAAACCGGGGGGAGGTCAGCGTTAGTGAAGGTGATGGGTTCCTCCCTCAGCCGCTTTACCGGGGGCATATGAGTGACTTCCCCCACGTATAGCGATTGAGCCCACTTCTTCCGTTGGCTGGTGGAGTCTCCCCCTGTGTTGCCACCGGTGATCATGAGGATGTGGCGCTTCTTCTCGAGGCCGTGGGGGGCACTCTTCTTCTTCCTCTTCCAAATTCCCGATCTCCCTCTTCCTACCGAGGGGGATGGTGTTTGGGTTAACCCAAGTGTTTGCTTTCGCTGGGCGCCCTCGGGGTGGCCCTTGGTAGGGAGAACCCTGTTGCTGAGGGCCTTGGACAAACTGGGACAGATGGCCTGCCTGTATTAACCTCTCGATGGCTGTTTTCAGCTGATGGCAGTCATCGGTTTTGTGCCCTTGATGTCGGTGGAAGCGACAGTAGGGGTAGCTTGGGTTGATGGCATATACCTCCGGGGGTGCGCGAGAATCTCGCTCCACCAGGCCCCTCTCCTCAGCGAAGTCGAGGATGACGCTGACGGGGTGCGTCAAAGGTGTCCGAGGGTGTTCCAGGAGAACAGGTTGCGCCCAAGTCTTCGGGTTACCCTTGTAACCTCCCCCGGGCTTAGCTTGGCCGTGCCGGGGCGATCACCGGGGGGTGCCGGCCCCTTGGACTGATGTGAGGGAGCTCTCGGCCCCGGTTGTTTTTGTCGTCCAGCCGAGGGCGCTGCTGGTCTGGGTTGTGGTGGTACTTTTCCACCTCTTCGGCCTCGGCATACCGGTCCCCCCGCTGTAGGGCCCTTATGTAATCACGAGGAGGTTCGATGATGAGACTCCTTAAAAAATTTCCGGTGCGGAGGACGGTTTGCAGGAGGGCCAGGAGGGTCCCGTCATCGGTGCCGTCAACTTTATCCGCCTCCGTTCTCCAACGTTCCAGGAAATCCCGAAAGGTCTCATCCTTCCTCTGCCTCACCGTTAGTAAATGGGAGAACTGTTTCCTTGTCCGGCGCCTTCCCGCAAATTGGGTCAAGAATCGCTGGGCGAGTTCTTGCCACGAGTCGATGCAGCCTTCGAGCAATCGGTTGAACCATTCATAGGTCGGCCCCTCTAAGGTGGAGAGGAACCATCGGCACAAATACTCATATGATGCCCCCACCATCATCATACTGTTTTGGTACCTGCTGTAGTGCTCCTGGGGGTCAGTTTTTCCCTAAATTAATAATTTGTATGATTCTTTGTAATATCTATTATTCAAATGTCAATTTATTATAGATTTTATAGGTATATATTAATATATAATTACGGTCAAACGTCCACCTAGTTTGACCAAAAAAAGTCAAACTAAGACAAACTTTAAGGGACGGAGGGAGTATTAAACAAAAATGGGGTTACCAGAGGCTCTTAAAAACTCAACCTATTGAAACCGATGAAAACATGCTTGGAATATATGAACAACAAAACATTTTATATTTAGAATTTATGTTACTAATAAATACAGATCATTTTTAAATGTTAGAATAGGACTATTAACGAGTTGAGCCAATCCCGAACATCGAGAGTTTGGCTCGTTAAGGTAATACTAATATTAGCGTTCGGGCTAGTGCTATTTACGAACTGGGCTTCTATCAAACTATGTGTAATTATTATGTATTTATCAACAAAAATGAGTTTATATAGTTGATATTAAATTGATAAAGTAAGAATAAAAGAATATTAATCTAGATCCAGATAAATTTTAACAATTTTGGTATGAGACAACTTAGTGGCACAAATCAGAAATGAAAAGATGACACAATTTTAGCGAGGTAGGAGAATAATTGTTTGAGGAGAAAATTGTGTTCCAATGATTGCAAAGACAGCCGTTTGCATTAGAGCATCTCCAATGCAAGAGTGTGGTCTTTTACACACCTTTACGCATGAGTCCCATTTTTATCTCATAATTTTTATGTGTAGCACCCACATATTTCCTAATTTATTTTCATTTTCATTTTTTAATATCAATTTTAACCCACTTTTCATCATCTTTTCCTCCCCGAATCCCATGTAAGGTCCATTTATGGACCTTGTCATAGATCTAGGTCTACTTTTTATCTCTATCTCTCTCCTCTCTTTCATTTTTCCTCACACATCACTTCATTCAAATATTCATTTTATCTCTATCTCTCGTATGCCACTTCATTTTAGCTATGTTATTAATTATGAAGTTGTTCTTTTCTCATTCATCACATTATCCGGCTCCATGTCACACCTCCCAACTGGTTCCCAAAGTGCTACATCATTGATAAAGTGCTTGCTAGAATAATAAGGGAGTGTTTGCTGGTGCTTCAACTTCAAAAAGGTAATTTTAAAGGAATTTTAAAGAAAGTGATTATTGGTAAAAGTTGATAGTGTTTTAGAATAGAAGTGATTGAGTTAATAATTTTATTATTTTACGTCTAATTAAGTATATTGTGTTTCATGGTGGCATTACTGCACTATTGGTCATATTCACTGCACAACAAACTTCCTTAGTGCATTCATCCACTGCCATGTACAACATATATATTGTCATATTCACTACCATAATTATTGTCATGTTCAATGTCAATTTTCAATGCTCACAAATCCTAAATTCTCTCACCATACTCAACAAAATTTATTACCATGCTCACTGTTCATATTCACTGCCCATATTTAATGTCCATAAACCCTAATTTCAACAAATCCCAATTTCAAAATTAGAAAAAGAAGATTAAGAATGGAGGAGGAAGGCTGGTCAGCGACGGCGAGTTTGAGTGCATTGTGCGGCAAGTTGGAGACCGCGGCAGGGGAGCGCCACATCAGTACGGTGCACTGCAACCCGATTTTCCTTATTACAGTCAGCAGCAACCAGCTGGAGCACCGCCACATCTCATTGGGCAGCAGGGGCAGCAGGCTGTTGGGCCAGGTCAGCATGGTTATGGCCTTGGTCAGCAGGGCCAGCAGGCTTCGACTCAGGGGGTGTTTACTCCTCGCCCGCACACTTGAGGTTCTACATGTAATTCGGTTTTGTCAACTTTAAATATTAATCCCTATTTTATTAATGATACTCACGCTAGCACTGCAGGTTTTCCACCGGGTGAGGGTATCCTGGGTTCTGTTCCACCACCCGTTGTCTGCCAAATTTGTTTCGATGCAGGTCACTCCGCTCTTCAGTGTCCTTCTCGTTTTACTCAGCCCTCAGCTCGAGCCCTTCTGACTTCCAACAATGGTGAATCCAATGATGCTTTATGGTACCCTGACTCTGGGGCTTTGACTCACATGACTCCTTCGGAAAGTATTTTAGTTAATAAACTACCTTATAGTGGACCACTTTCTATTAGTGTAGCTAATGACTCTAAACTTCATATTGTTAATATTGGCGATGTGCATTTAAATTCTTCTAGTCATCCTCTAACGTTAAAATCTGTGTTTCATGTGCCCCACATCAAATTTAATTTATTATCTATTCAAAAACTTTGTGCTGATAACGACTGTGTTGTAATTTTTGATAAAAATTCTTTTTTTTGTTAAGGACAAAATTTCGGGGAAGGTCCTTCTTCAAGTACCTAGTCATGGTCATCTCTATCCAGTCAGCCTCAGCCCCCAGCCACCACTAGCGTTGTCCTCTCTTACTTCATCTGGACCTGTTTGGCACCGTAGATTAACCATTGTGGCACCTCTATTTTACGTCGTTTACATAGTCAGGGACATATTTGTAGTAGTTCTAGTTTCTCTCATGATTGTATTTCTTGCCGTTTAGGCAAATCTCAACGTTTACCTTTACAGCTGTTGGTCATAATTCTACAATGCCTTTGCAATTAATTCATTCTGATGTTTGGCAATCTCCCATTTTATTTAATCTAGGTTTTAAATATTATGTGTGTTTTATGGATGATTTTTCTCGCTATACTTAGGCTTTTCCCCATGCGCACCAAAGCTGAAGTCTTTCATCATTTTAAGAACTTTAAAGCTTTAGTTGAAAATCTTTTTAACACAAAAATTAAAATTTTTCAAAGTGATGGAGGGGGTGAATTTGTTAATTTTAATGTGTAGCAATTTTTTGATCAATATGGCATTTATTTTCGTAAATCCTACTCTGACACGCCTCAACAAAATGGGGTTGCTGAACGTAAACATCGACATCTATTAGAACTCTCTCGGACTATGCTCCTTGAAGCATATATTCCTAGTGAGTTCTGGGTAGGTGCAATTTTTACGGCTGCATATATTAACCGTTTATCCTCTCCCTTACTTGGTGATTCTTCTCCGTATTAAAGACTGTTTCAAAAATCTCCTGATTATTCATTTATGCGTGTGTTTGGTTGTTCTTGCTTCCCGAACATCTCTGCGTCCTCTGCCAACAAACTTTCTGGTCGTTCAGTTCATTGTGTTTTTATTGGCTATGCATCTGGCTATAAAGGGTATCATTGTCTTGAGCCTAAGTCTGGTAGAGTTTATGTTAGTCGTCATGTTAGATTTTTAGAAGAAAATTTCCCTATACGTGACTGCTTTCATCCTCATCTGAGTCGTCTTCCCTTTCCAATAATTCTAAATTTTTCCTAACTAATACACTTAGACCAGCCTCTCCTCCGCCATCACCTGTGCTCACCTCCAGCCAGTCAACTCCGCTTCCTACAGTCGTGTCACCATCCAGCCCAGCCAATACTTCCCCTTTCTCTTCTCCCCTCCACGACCAGCCTACCCCATCTCGGCAATTGTCTGCCGCACCGCCAACAACCAGTTTGCCACTTGTCTCACCCATTCCCAGTCCACGGCTTGCTTCTCCTCCCTCCAGCTCGAAGTCGGCCGAAGTCCTCACCAGCCCGTCCAGTGCGTCATGCTCTTCCTCGTCTAGTCCTGAGGCCTCCCCGTTACATGTTCATCCTATGGAAACTCGGGCAAACCTGTCCCGAGGTCTCGCATTTTTTGCTGAAATTTGGTATGGATAAACCGGAATTGATGAAGAACATACAAAAAAACCACCGGGAACCGGGAAGAAAGTTAAATAAATTCTTTACACACCAAATTCCTCATCAAGTCTAGTTTATACATACCAAATTTAAAATAAAAATTTATATATATATATATATATATATATATATATATATATATATATATATATACTCCCTCCGGTCCTTATTAAACTTTACACTTTGACTTCACACATATAAAGGAAATAAATTTGACTTTACTGTAGAGTGCACTGTTTGGCACTGTTTGACACTGTTTTGCATTGTTTGGTGTAGATTTGTTTGCCAATTAAGGCAAATAAGGAAGTGTAAAGTTTAATATGGGATGACTCAAAAAGGAAAGTGTAAAGTTAATTAAGGACCGGAGGGAGTATATATATAATTATGTTCAAGTGAGAAAATGATCTTAGGAGAGAAATGAGAATGAATCAGGATCGTTAGATTTGTTTTATGTGATATTCAATGTGCATTAGATGAAACTGGAACGTGCATTAGATGAAAATCAATTGTGCATTACCAATGATATGATACAATGACATTATGTGAAGCTGAATTGTGCACTAGATGAAAATCAAATCTGCATTACGTGAAACTAAAATGTGCAGAATATAAGGTAAAATGTGATGCCATTTTCGTGCATTTTATTTTGCACATTTCGATTCCACCTAATGCACATTTGAGTTTAACCTTTTATTATGCATATTTCATTTTAATCTAATGCACATTTCAATTTAACCAAATGAACAATTCAGTTTCACATAACACAATCCAACAGTCCAGATTCACACACACACACACATATATACATATACATACATATATATATGTATGTATGTATATATGTATATATATAGACACACATATATACACATATATATAGGGAAGAGTTCAAATAAAAAGACCTCTTCTCGTGCATGCAAAGTTTGAAGATTTGCACTTTTTCATGTTTCACTTGCACTTTTGAGCCATTAGATGTAGAAATGAACGCACAAGATCCATTCTCACTTTGCATGGGAAGAGCTCTTTGTATTTGAATCATCCCACACACACACACACACACACACACACATATATATATATATACATGGGTTTTGGTTCAAATAAGAACATGATCTTAGGAGAGAAATGAGAACGAATCTGGATCGTTAGATTTGCTTTAAGTGAAATTCAATGTGCATTAGATGAAACTGTAATGTGCATTAGGTGAAATTGAAATGTGCAACACAAAGCGTATGATACAATGTCATTAAGTGAAGCTGAATTGTGCATTAGGTGAAATTGAAATGTGCACTAGGTGAAACTGAAATGTGCAGAATAAAAGGTACGATGTGATGTTATTTTCGTACATTTTATTCCGCACATTTCAGTTTCACCTAATGCACAATTGAGTTTAAATTTGTATTCTGCACATTTCAGTATCATGTAATACACATTTCAGTTTCATCAAATGCACATTTCCGTTCCACATAATACAATCCAACGGTCCAGATTCGTTCTTATTTCTCTCCTGGGAGTCCGTTCTTACCGGAACCGCTTCCTATACACACACACACACACACACACACACACATATATATATATATATATATATATATATATATATATATATATATATATATATATAATTTTGTTCCAGTGAGAAAGGACTCTCACTAGAGAAATGAGAATGAATCTGGACCGTTGGATTGTATTATGTAAAATTGAATTGTGCATTTGGTAAAACTGAAATGTTCATCAAGTGAAATTAAAATGTGCAGAATGAAAAGTTAAATTCAAATGTGCATTATGTTAAATTGAAATGTGCAGAATAAAAGGCACTAAAATGCCACCACATTGTAGTTTTTATTCTGCACATTTCAGTTTCACCTAGTGCACATTTCAGTTTCCCCTAATGCACAATTCAGCTTCACATAATATCATTGTGCCTTACTTGTTGTGTTGCACATTTCGATGTCACCTAATGCACATTTCAGGTTCACTTAATGAACATTCAATTTCACAAAGTGCAACCTAATGGTCCAAATACATTCTCATTTCTCTCCTAAAATCATTTTCTCACTTGAACTTATTTATATATATATATATATATATATATATATATATATATATATATATATATATATCGTTATTGTCAAGACGTCCTGACCGGAACCCCGTGCGGACAACACCATCAGAGGGACTTTATGATGGGATTTTTTGATGAATATTTTTGAGCATGTTCCTTATCAAATCTCGTTTATGCATACCAATTTTCAATTCAAAATTCAATCGGGAAGGCAGTTAAAAAAGTTCTTGAAACATACCGTGTTTTATA
This sequence comes from Cuscuta europaea, assembly GCA_945859875.1. Classification (NCBI taxonomy): domain Eukaryota; kingdom Viridiplantae; phylum Streptophyta; class Magnoliopsida; order Solanales; family Convolvulaceae; genus Cuscuta; species Cuscuta europaea. Next base: position 3,388,508 of record CAMAPE010000054.1, on the reverse strand, counting down.
TATGTAAAAAATGTGTTGTAAGAGAAGAGCCGTCACTTGAAGTGGAGGCTTTGTACTATAAGAGAAGAGCCGCCACTTCAAGTGGTGGCTTTTTACTGTAAGAGAATAGCCATCACTTCAAGTGGCGGCTTTCCCTAACCACGGTTAACCCAACAGTATTTTGGGAATTATTTTTAATCCAGCAGTATTTCGGGAATTATTTATTTAATTAGCATTATTCCGGAAAAAAAAAAACTCATTAAAAAATTGAATTAATGTATGCCACTTGCAAATAAAACGTCTACAACTTCATTTTTAGAGATAAATTGTAAATATCCTTACACTTTGTATTTACTTGTTTTGAAAAGAATTGGAAAACATGTGTTCCTTATGTAGTTTAGGGTGTGATTTTTTATTTTTTATGGGAAATTTTCCTCAATAGAAATAAAAATAACACAAAATTTCATAGCAGCATTATATTTTTTTAACTAAACATGAGTAATTCACTGTCAATCTAAAATTTTAGGAATTTTATCAATTCAGGACCCGAAAGATAGATGAGTTATCAATTCGGGACCTGAAAGATGAGATCTATCGGTATAGGACCCGAATGATGAAAAACTATCAATCTAGGACCTAAAATTTCATAGGTTTTGATTTGTTTAATTTTTTATTAATTCCATTGCTAATTTTTGATAAACTTTTCTTCACAAAAGTTTATTAGTTTCATAAAACTAAATAAAATTTAAAAATTTAAGATAAAAAAATTAATTAAATTTCGGACAACTAAGGTCTTAAATTGATAATTTCCGATCATTCAAGTCCTCAATCGATAGTTTTCCATCATTCGAGTCCTATATCGATACATTTCATCTTTCAGGTCCCGGATTGATAATTCATCTATCTTTCGGGTCCCGGATTGATAATTCATCTACCAAGTTTAATATGACACTACTTTCACTCTTACTAAGGACATTTTTCACTTTATTCTATTTGTCTAGTATGTCTCCATTAATGTATTTGGTGCTTAACATTTTTTTTTTGAATCAATATTTCAGGTATTTAACTATGTTTAATAAACCGAACCGGACCGGTTGGGTTGGCCAAGAAACCGGTGAACCGATCCTTTTCCCGATCCAGTTACCCTTTGACCCGCAAATATAACCAAAACCGGAAAAACCTAACAACCCGTTGGAACTCGGGCACAACCCAGCCCGCTGGGAACTCAGAAACCTGTCAAAACCCGGATTCCAGCCTATTACAAAATTCCATCGTCGGGGGTAGGGGGAATCGATCCGTAGTGATCTATTTTTCTAGTATGTCTCCATTAATTTATTTGGTGCTTAACATTGGTTTTCTTCTTTGAATCAATATTTCATTGAATCAATATTTCAGGTATTTATTTTTAATCAAATTAAAATTAAAAAAGGAAAAGGTGAAACCGAACCAATTAAATCAGAATTCCATGTTTTGATAGTCAAAACCTAATCCAATGGAACTTTTTATTTTGATTAGATATTCAGATTTGATTCCAATCAAACCTTAGATTAGTTAGATATCATTAGGGATGAACTGGGCTCGCGCAGCCTGATTCAGGACCGATACTGTCTGTACTGGCCCCGGACCAGTACCCGAACCGTTGGTTATAAGGGGCGGGCTTCGGGCTTGATTTTTTTGGCCCAACCTGGCCGGTCCCCGTCCCGGTCCGGGACTAACGGCTATTTTTTAAAAAAACAATTATTATTTTGTAATTAAATAGGTGGGTACCGATCCGGAGCCGTTACTGTTCGGGACCGGACCGAAACTGGAGCAAACCGGGTCGATACAGGGCTTCACTTTTTTAGAACCTGGACCGGACGAGACCAGGCTTGAGACCGACCTGAGTCCAACCTTATGCAGAACTGGGAGAATTTAAAGTTTGTTAATTTCTTAAAGATGTCATTAAAAGTTGGATTCAGTACATCACTAGTTCACTACTGATGTTAGATTATCATGTCACATTATTATGTCTAAATAAGGGCTACTTTAATTACCACTAGTCCACTGCAATGATGTCAATCATTAGAGTGAAACAAAAAATCAACTTATGATAAAACCCAATAGCTTTGAGAACTTGAGTAATTCTTCAAGGGAACTTGAAGAATTCTTAAATCACTTCAGACTCTTGTCCAGTTCCCATACCCAAACAGGTAAAGAAGCTTAAACGATACGGAAAAGGACCTGCCCGCATTTTTTCAAGGCCAAAACCAAAGACATTATCATTAGATAAATCTACTTTTTTATATTCTTTGTGAGTTTAATGTACCAAATTCAGCGCATTATAGCCCCTGTGATTTAAAAAATGCGTCAAACTACCTTATGTTTTAATTAATTATGCGCAAAATCCCTTCTATGAACAAATGCAATTGTCAAATATAAGAAAAATGATTAACATTTTTGTATGATTTAGAGATTTTGACATATTTACTTGCATATTTAATCAGAATATTAGGAAAAGTGCTCTCAAAATCATTAAATTTATTCATAAAAGAGGTTCTGACTTCTGTGCATGATTAATTAAAACACAAGAAGGTTTGAGGCATTTTTCAAATCACAGAGGCTAATGCGCTGAATTTCTATATCACGAGGGGTTTGGTACTTTGGTACATTAAACTATTAAAGTATTAAACCCTATTCTTTGTTACAGACTTACAGACTTGCACAGTTACACTATTGAATGAATGAATCTACTTGTATACGGAGTACTTTTTACGAGTCTTTTTCAACCAAAGCCAAACAAGTCATTTATATCTATTTGTTATTTTATACTCCGTACTTTTTAGCCCAAGCCAGTCAATTTATTAAGGGCTTTTCTGCCTATTCAGCAAACAGCCAACCACCAGTAATGCTCTACATTTGAATTGTCGTTCACAAGTAGAAAAGTCTTGATATATATTCTCCCCATTGTCACTTTCATACATGCAATTTCAAAAGATTTGTCTGCCAGAGCCAGACAACAAATCCTAATTTGGAGTTCATTCGGATCTCTACCATTTCTCCAACAAGTATATTTTAAAAAAAAGAACTTTTACTTGGTTTACAGTTGTGATGTAATTCAAAGGACCAAAAGCACAAAAAAATAGAGTACCAGCTTGAAAAGTAGGCCTCATACAGTTCCGGGTTTTTTCAGCACAAGCAATTCGAGCAGTTGAGCTTAGCGGGTCAACTCAGAACTGTTGAGTGTCCAAAAAACAGAAAGCAGGGAAGGAGCGAGATAATACAGATCATACATCAAACATGTCCAGTTGAACCCTGTCGAACTAATACAAATCCTAGCAGACCCCCAATACAATAGCACAAGGAGTTAAACAAAATTTTACAACATTATAAAAATGAGTAGTATGGTGAGGAACGAACGCTAGACTCAAGAATCATGGGACTCGGACTGCAAGTTCACAATTTGAGAAAGCACGACCCTCGAGAGCTCACTAATTGCAACTTTAACCTGATAATCATCACTGTGCTCCCCGCTTTGTGACCACCCTCCTATTTGGGAGCCTAATCTGGAATAGTATTCACTAGCAGCAGTTTTTGTATTCTTAGAAGTAGTAACCACTTTCTCCAAATCCACTTCAGATAATGCCCTCGGCCCGCTCTGTGAAGTGTGGGGAAGAAAGTTAGATATTCAGAGAAGTTCTTTAAGGGAAAGAGTGAACTTTTTACTTGATAAAGAAGTGTTGGGAAATGACATGAAAAGTGCTTGTAACTGCTTGTTTTGTAACAGTCATTTGGCTGAAATTGCTGATTTTTCAAGAAGTGTTTGGTAACATCACGTACTCACGTCAAAAGTAAAGCGAACCGGGTTACCAAAAGGGGGCCTTTGTGCTTATTTAAAAGATGTACCGGAACGAGGGGTTTTGAAATGAAAAAAAATGTGTAGTGCTTAAGTGATAAAGCACTTAGCATAAGTCACCCCACCAAACAGACTGTATCACACAAGAAATAAGAAGATCCTCCAGAAAAGAAAAGAAAACGGAAAAAAACTTACTGAGCATGTCCTCCCATTTTTCTCTGCATCTAGAAGTTCACGAATAGGGTAATATGCAGCTTTCTTACAGAGATCAAGAAGATCAGAACCAGTGTATCCATCACACAGACCAGCTATGTGGTCATAATCAATGTTGCCTTCGACCTTCTCACCCTTGAGGATCACTTTTAGTATTTCTACTCTCTCGCGGCGATCAGGAAACCCGATCTCAAAGGCCTGGGGAAGACGTCTAAGGATTGCTTCATCAAGCTCTGATGGACGATTAGTTGCAGCAAGTACCATCACCCTTGCACTTTCTGTTCAAAGCAATATTGAACAAGAATCGGACACATATGAGTGACATACATGTCATCTAACCAGAGAAACATTTGAAAAGCCAACTAGCTTTTTTAATCGTTCATTTCCCAATAAATGGTATGTTTGAATGGAAGAATTGGGAGGGCTAATTCAAAATATTATTATACATTTGAGATTTTATAGAATTTGAAGAAATAGTATAACAGATTATCTTAGAACAATTCAATCAGCCTGCATTTTTTCAAAAATACTAATGAAGGTATAGACTAGGATGTCCAAAGCCTTCCACTCCTAAACCAGCCATCATAACTGACCCTGAGAATTGATCAGATAAGTGGTTTTAGACGGGGTTGAAAGGGAAGGCTTTGGAGGTATTTAATTTATACATTTATGTATAAACTTGAAGTTTCATAAACAGAAATATAAACATAGTAAGTAATGTTATAGACAGGCCTCCAAAGTCTTCACTCCATCCAAATTGACCCTAATGCATGTTTGGGAGTTAGGTTTTGGAAGGAAGGGAAAGGGTGAGGAGGGTTTATGACCCTCCGTTTTTTGTTTAGAGTTTTAACCAACCGGAAGGGATGGTTTTGGAGTCCTCTTGTGTTAGGAACCCTCTTATATTAGACTAATAATAGAAGTATTAATAAGAATATATTAGCAATGGGTACTTGAGGTATTGTATAGTATAAATAGACGGGAGAGGGGAATTAGTAGGAGGCTTTTTGGGACTTTGGTCTGGGACTGGGAAAGATTAGAGAGTTATTCTCTTCTCTTTTGGGAGGCTTCGGCCTTAGTTACTGCTTCTCTGAGTAACCGATCTTCTTCATCAAATAAGAATTCAGTTTGGTTTTCTTGTTAAGCTACTGTAATTGTTCTGTACTGGAGAGGTTTCTAACATTGGTATCAGAGCAGTCGATCGCTGAGATAACCACGCCTGAAAATGGAGGGACGACTCACTGAAGTGGAGAGGAATCAGCGTCAAATGCAAGTTAGGATGGCGAATATAGCGGCTAATATGGCCGTGATGCAAGCGGCGATGCAAGCTAGCATCGCAGAATTGTAGAACCGACTTCAAAGTCGTTCGAGGAATCAATCGCACACTTCTGATACGTCGCATCAAGAACCGAAGCTTCGAAAGGATCATGGAGATCGATCGAGCAACACCAGGCATCATCGTCCCTGTGACAAGCCGAGTCCGTCGCAATCGCTCACTAAGTCGCAGAAGGAATCGCAGGAGCCGCTAACTGTTTCGCACTCGCGAAAGGATCTGAGCGGAAATTTGGGAAAAATCGCGGAAACGATGGAGCGCTTAAAAGTGGAGAAGGAGAAGAGCTTAAAACCGGAGAAAGAAAATCGCTCAAACCTGGAGAAAGAGAAACACTCAAGCCTAGAGAAGGAGAAACGTGCGAAGAGCAAACAACATCACCGGCGAGGACGATCGAGGAAGAGGTCATTGCAAACCATATCTCCCAGGGTGCTAATGTCAACATGCCAACATGAATCATCCGTTTCAGAATTTAAAATCATAGCCGCATCATTAAAAGGATTAAAAGGGACTATAATTCTGGAAATTCATATTGAATTGAAGCAAGTGGCACCAACAGTTTCAGGGAATAGTGAAGTTGATATTCTGCGTGCATTTAACATTAATTTGGAAGGGCTGAACTCATTGAACAAGTTTGATAGTTTCAGATGTGAGGGCATTGCTTCTATGATGGGTAATAAAAAGGGGTTAGAAGAGGACAAGGTGTTGAGCATTATTGTTTTTAGGAGAGGGATGGAGAAGTATGTGGCTGATACTTTGGAATACCAGTTGGATAAAATCAGTATGGCCCGGGGTCCTATTACTCAGGCTACTGTTAATGGACTGGAAGCTGAAGCAAAACTGAACTGTTCCACTTATGTTCTTGTAACGGAAAACAAGCTAGGAGAAGATGTTGGAAATATAGAAGTAGAATCCTACTTGCTGGAAAGAATAGTTATGGCAATATCCCAGTATCAATGTGCAGTTTTTTCCTTGTTTGTCAATATCCCAATACACATCAGGCAACACATGGCATCAGGATATAGATTGATTGAGGAGTTTGTAAGCGGCCAGACATCTTTAGAAAGGTTCATGGTCCCACAATCAGTTCGATATTGGGAATGGAGAGGAACAAGGAAGAGGAAGAAGAAGCCGAAGATTGTAGCTGTTTCCTATAATCCACCTTGAGGGCAAGGTGGAAGTTTAGGGGGGGAGTATTGTTAGGAACCCTCTTATATTAGACTAATAATAGAAGTATTAATAAGAATATATTAGCAATGGGTACTTGAGGTATTGTATAGTATAAATAGACGGGAGAGGGGAATTAGTAGGAGGCTTTTTGGGACTTTGGTCTGGGACTGGGAAAGATTAGAGAGTTATTCTCTTCTCTTTTGGGAGGCTTCGGCCTTAGTTACTGCTTCTCTGTGTAACCGATCTTCTTCATCAAATAAGAATTCAGTTTGGTTTTCTTGTTAAGCTACTGTAATTGTTCTGTACTGGAGAGGTTTCTAACATCTTGTCACCCTTCAAACCCTTCGAATGCTCAATTTTTTAGTTCCCCAAACTAGGGATTTTCTTTTAATGAATAACTAATTAAATGACAACTATAAGTGTCTCAGTAAGTGTATCACTTTCCTTTTTTTTCTGTATCTTTTAATGAATACCTCTGAAGTGATTTTTAAATACTCCCTCCGTATCACAATAAGTGCCTCACTTTCCTTTTTTGTTGTATCAAAATAAGTGTCTCACTTCCATTTTAGGAAATAAATCCACCCCAACAGCAGGTACGGTACACTTTAATCAAGTAAACAGTACTGCTACAATACCAAAACTCTCATACTTTTCAAAAAGTGTACAGTACACCTATAAATTATCTTAAGCTACGTAAAAAGCCTATTGGGATACTTATTTTAATACGGAGGGAGTATAATTTATCCATAGCCTTCCCCAGCAGGAAGAAGGGTTTCTTTCACTCCCCCCCCCTCCCACACCTAACCTTCAGAAGCTTCCCTTCTCCTTCCCCCAAAACTGCCAAACATACACTAAAGGTCAATTCTAAGTAGCACAGGAATGGAAACGGGGAATCTCTAATCTCAAAATATCAAGATATGGGTACGGCAAGGAAATGTCGAACTAAAAATTAAAATTTTACTAATATAGGTCATGTTTACATCCAAAAAAATACACAATAAATAAAACCAAATGTTCCTTGTTATAATCCATTTACTGCCTCACCCAAATACCCAATAGACTTCCAGCAGTGAAGTAAGACCAGGAGTCAGCAGATGCCTGTCGCCCAATACTCTATGCGTCTACCGTCATGTGCGTCGCTGGCTAATTCAAGACTTCAAGTCCAACTCGGACTTTCTGAGTATCTTCTTCCCGCCGACCATCGTTGCCCAGTGGTGACTAGCAAATCGGAGGTATTGTTTCAGCAAGGTTTGCCAATAGGAGTGCGGCCGACTGCCCGCTCAAGTTTTTTTTTTTTAAATTAAGAAACGTGTTGGTCCAATTTAAAAACATTTCAGAAACGTTTCCCCAACCCGGCCCATATCTCAGAAACGTTTCCTGGCGTTTCCTGGCATTTCCCGTTTCTCAGGGTCTATTGGGGTCTGTTTAGATAGAGGGTCTGTTGGGGAAGGACTTGGAGGGTTAAATTTATGTACCATTATGTATTTGTGATTTTCAAATTTGGAGGCCCACTAAACTGTATGTGCTTCTTTGTTGTGAGGCATCAATCAGTCCATGCAATTTCTGATGCGATTTTCACTATGGGTCATCCGGAAACAGTCTCTTTGTGCTTTAGTACAGGGGTAAGGCCGCATACATCCGACCCCCTTACCCTACCGTAGGTGGGAGCCTTTGCGGCACTGGAGTAATGATGATGATGAACATGAAGATATTATGTGATGGTATAACACCTCAAACCCTTTAATCCATTTTAAGAAACATTATATTTATCAAGATAGTCTAAATCTACCCCGCCAAATCCCTCTACCCAAACATACCTCGAGTGTATGACCCCCCGCTTTATGCTTTTTTGAGTAAATAAGCTCTAAAACAAAGAATCAAGTTGTAGGCCAGACAGACCCAAAATATAGAGTACAGAACACCACCAAATGTTTTAAACCAAACTTATAGTCCAGGAAAGAAGAACTTACGGTCTGTGGTGAAACCATCCCACAAAGCCATGAACTCAGTCTTCATATTAGTTAATGCTTCATGATCATTAGTCTTCCTTTGACCCAAAAAACTATCCACCTCATCAATGAATATAATTGCAGGCTGGAGTTTATATGCCAAGCTAAATACAGCAGCCACTTCAAGGTTATAGAACATAAAATATGATCAGGCTTAACACCGAGGGAGACACCAAAATACCACATTTTGGAATAAATTAAGGAGAGAAAGTGACTTAGTGCAAAACTATGTACAGCTCGACAATGCTTAAAACTCACCTAATTTTTGGGCATCACCAAACCATTTGCTCATAAGATTTGAAATCTTCACATTGATAAAGACGGCTCCTGATTCTTTTGCAATAGCTTTTGCAAGCATGGTTTTGCCCGTTCCAGGTGGCCCGTATAACAATACACCCTTTTGTGGGCCAAGAAGCTTTCCATGGGAAAACAGCTCTGGTCTTCGTAGAGGAAGAATCACCAACTCATATAATGCTTGTTTTATAGTTTCCAGTCCACCAATAGAACCAAACTCCACATCAATATGGTCAGGATTAATTACATCACATGCTATTACATCCTGTGCACCCACAAAAGGGGGAAATTTTTAAAAACAGAAAAAGAAAAAAAGAAAAAACTGAACAGCAATAGAACACAAATTGCAAATTGCATATAAGTGATGGACTGACGGGATTCCACATGTGGCACTCTAGCACATTATAGTAATACGCCGGTCCGAAAATGGAGTCTTGAATAGTAATTATACTTTTTAATTAAAGATATCATGTGTACGGATACCGTATAATTGCCGCAATGAACTTTAGATAAATCTTGTTTACTAACTCTCCTCTGACATAATCAAACAAATTGAACACTCACCCTATTCTATGTTCTAACAGACATGCAGAGACCAGTATATAAGCCAAGCCCATTGCATGAACAAAAAAATTTGAGGTGAATCTTGGTTACTATCTTACGCATCTTATGAATAGGTATCTCACTTCATAAAGTAAAAACAAGATTATGGGCATCTGAATAAAATCTGTGAACATTCAATCCCTTACCACTTGCAACGCTAACAAAAGAAAAAGAACTGAGTGGCATGGTATTCATAGTCAATTCAATTAATTTTCTAGAATTAGCTAACACTACAAACTCGAGCAAAATAATATACTTAGTTGAGAAGATTTAGGTTGCATCCCTTTTGGTTTCAACCACCACGAGTAATCAACTCAAAGAATATCAATTCAATTCTTACTCCAATTAAATTGCATACATAGTAGAAGCACTTTATGGGACAAAGATTCTTATAAAACATAAATCATGAGAAAGGGTTGGTGAGAAGTGAAAAGAGACCTCATAGGGGTTGGTTTGGATTAAGGGACGACCGAGACGCTTGGCGATTTCCTTCTTGTGCTCGACGGCTTTCTTTGAAGCCTCGCGGTTCGGGTCAAGATGGCGGAGCCCGGCAAACAGCACCAGGCAACTTAGAGCGGCGCTGGCGGCGTACAAGATCAATTCCTGCAAGAACCTCGTCTCCGACGAACCCTTCATCACAATGATTGGTAACAATGAAATAATGAATTCACTAATCAAAACTGATAATATGAAGGTCTGTCTTTGATGATGAGCGAGAACAAAAGACAGGGAGATGCGCTTGGAACCGCGATAAGACACGGAGAGAAATGGACATTCCGGGATCTGGATTATCCGGGCCGGGAGAACGGACCTTTGTTTTTACAAAAACAACCTTTCTTCTTTATGAAGATTGGCCCGAACCGGTAATGCCACGTTTTCTTTTTATACCACATTGTTAGTTTCTTTTCCACATTCCCGCAATACTATTGCATGTTTGGTAATTAGCAGCTAGTTTATTACTTACGGAGTAGTACTCAAGTATATGAAGTAGCACCAGATTGTAATATGGGTTTGTTTGGAAAATGGCTTATTAGTCAGCAGATCGGGGGTCGGAGCCCATATATTCCATCAGGAGTCCCCCACTCCCTGAGTCGAGAGTACTTGAGGCGAAAGGGAGTAGTCCAAACTGTATCTGCAACGTTCTTGTGTCTTTGATTTCTCCCTCTCCGGCCGGGGACCACCACCCTTGTCCATGATGGGGAGGTGCCTCGTTAAAAACCTTTACTAGGAAAAAACTCTGTGGGAAAAATCCTAATAAAGGGAAAAAGAGTACACCTAGCGCCCCCAACATGAAACAAGGAAGGTAGGCCCCTTCCGGCATAATCATTTTTGTCTAGTTCAACCTGTCTTCATCTGACTTAGCTCTCGTTCCTGCTCATGCGTGATGTTTGCTGCTCATCCAGAAAATCTGACCTCTCAGTCCCCCGGTCCCCCACTCTTTGAGGCGAGTGGAGTCGAGGTGAAAATGAGTAAAGTTGTAACACCCCCATTTTTCCCGCCCAAAAATACATTTAAATAATGATTTATTCAAAGGAATTATCAACTTTATTTGAAAACATCAGAGATACAGCGGAAGTCTTAATAGGAAAATGGGTGTTACCGCCACATCCGGTCATCTATTAACCGAATGCACAGGCTAACCAAAACAAAACAATAAAACTAATGTCATAATAAATAAATGTTGATTTCTTGACTAGGTTTGACTAAAGCATCTTCTAAATCGCTCTCAGGTTCAAGCAACCAATCAGTCAACATAAGCTTCCAACTAATCACCTGTAAAAAAAATAAGGGAGGAGAAAGGAACAAGAAAAAATAACAAAAATTAGCTTTAGAGCTAAGTAAGTACTACCCAACCCCGTAAAATAATCAGATTTGGAGAAAATAGTTTTTCATATAATATTATATAAAAATGACGCACTCCACCAAAATACTTTTCTCTTTGATTTTTCTTAAAATCACTTATTTGCTAAAATCTTCAACTTCTCTTGGAAAATATCATAGTAATTCTTCTCTTTAAATTTCTTAAGAAAATCACTTCTTCTCTAACTTCCTAGTAATTTAGAAGGGCGGTGCTCAACCTTTAGACTGAGCCCGGTGGACCGTGGTTACGGACGGCCACCCCGAACAAGTGCCGGTACCACAATTGCTCTTGCGGAAACGAAACGACTACCTTAAGTGTGCACACCCCCTAAAAGGGATTCCAAGCCCTCCGAGTAGTAAGTCATCCCGAGTGGTCAGAACCCAATCACTTCACCTTTAAAATTCTTGAATGATTAGGGACCACTACTATAACTTCTTCTTAAAAGGGATCATATATCCAAATGTCATTTTAAATTCAAACTGTACATCTTAGTAGCATCAGCCCTAATCACCCTCCACATTTATCCGGATGTGGAAAACCGACACCTCAGATTACTCTCGAGATGCTCACTTCTTATAAAAATGTAAATTTTATCTTCAACTAATACTTCCAAAAATACTTCTCAATTTCTCTTAAAAAGTCTCGAAGGTATTTAAAAATATTTAATACCCCAAAAGTACTTAATTTATCTTTCTCAACTACCATATATATAATATCTCCTCAAAATCACATACACAAAATTCACAATTCACACTTAATCACATAATGCATAATAAGCATATAATACGAGGAAACAATTTTGGATTGACAGAGAAACTTACCTTAAGTCCTGATGCTCCTAACTCTCTTCCTCAATTCCAGTCTCTAAATATTCACCTTTTTAATTAAGATGATATAATTAGTCACTTATATTATTTGTAATTATTTTACCCGATTTTTCTCCTTTTTATTCCTTTATTCGAATTTATTAATAGTATTAGTTAATAATTCGAATATATTTTATTAATCACTTTTTATCAATCACCTTTTTAATTCAGTCATTTACTTAAACTATCCAAATTCACCATTAATTTACTCTGCCTATAAAACATCCAATTAATTTACTATATTTTACTATCGTTAAGAACTTAAGCTATACAGATTATGAATATATTCAATTTACTTCAATTATAGCTTATTACAAATATATTCATACTTAATAACTATCTCATACGGTGGTATTATTTAAGCTATTTAAACTAATTCAGTAATTAATACAATAGTCCTTTATTAATTTTAATCAAGTCCGATAATAAAAGGTAATAAATAACTAACTCAGTTTATCATAATCTTTTTATTATTAACACCTATACCATTAATCCAATAAATATGTAAAAGTCCGAATTATATTAAAATATTCAATTCTCATGATTACCTTAATCAACATTAATAGTACATCCGAACATTATAACATTTATTTAAATTACTAATCATCATCAACTTAATCAAATTTTATTAATCACACACTTAATATTTCTGATTCCGTAATTATGTTAATTTTATTAATCTACTTCAATTAATCCAATAATTAGTGAAATCAATGTCTATCCAATTTTATTTAATCTAATTATGGTACTAAGTCCAAATAAACAATTATTGTTTTAATATAATATTCGTTTATCAGTTTTTATTAATTAAACCATCAATTCCCTTTTTATTATGTAATTATGTTAAATAACAATTAACAAATTTATCCAAGTGATTACTATCAATTAATCAAGCCAATTTCACCATTAATATTTCTTATCTCAAATTTATCTATTTTGCAGATTATTATTATTATTATTATTATTATTATTATTATTATTATTATTATTATTATTATTATTACTTAGCCCAAAAGCTGCAGCCCAAAAAAAAAGAAAATAAAATGCCAGCCCAAATGATGGAACACGGCCCAAATAATAAAAAAAAGGAAAGAAGAACACTGTTGTTCTTCCTCATGAGCTTCGACGGAAACGACGTGCAGTGGGAAGGCCTTACCTCGTCAGATGAGCGAACTGTGGTGACAGAGCACTCCCTCGGGACGGCGGTGGTCGGTGATGGACTGGCGGCGCCGACGTTTCCATCTTCTTCTCCGTTTTCCGTCGTTACAGTTAGCCCGGCGAAACTTCGTCAAGCGATATCTCTCTCGTTTCACGACCGTTTTCAACGATTCTTTCACCGTTGGATTCCTCTCCATGATCTCGAAGGGGAAGGTTTCTATGTGAGTTTTGGCTTCGGTTTTGGGTTATAACGAAGGGTCAAAAAATGGAGTATATATATACGTATATATGTATTAACGTATATACAACGCTGGATGGTGTTTGTGAATGAGAATAAACGAGGGCGGAGGACGCTATTTATACTGATATTTAGGGTTTGAGGCTGCGTTTAAAGTTTATCGGATTGGTATACAAGCTTAAGTTTCAAGAGTTTTAGTCCTAGTTGATAAAACAATGTGGAGTAGTTGTTTATTTAGGATTCCTTTTGTGTATGAAGACCTGCAGTCCAGGTTCATGTGGTTAAAACGAGAGCAGCATTCACATGCTTGATTTATCGTAGGAGCAACGTTTCCGAACGTAGACGATCTTAGTTTGTACGAAGTATATTCATTCCTATTTACACGGTAGTTTTGATTTATCTTTACCGCAGGTTTTAATTTTTTTTCTTTTCTTTTGTTATGTACTTCGTACATAGTAGGTTACGTAGGTTTAATTAGTTTATACTAGGTTTAATTTTGTATTCTAACATTATTACTACATATGTGTTTTTATGTGTATAATTAATAATTTGTTCAACTATTATTAATTGTTTTTAACATTTATAAAAAATGTCACTTTCATAACTATCATAATAATAATGTTATTTCTATTATTGAAATATTTTTATCTGACTAAAACGTCGTAAATTTTGAAATTTTATCTGATTAGAATGTCACGACTGTTGAATTTTTGTTTGACTCACTTAATAATTAAAATGTCATTGCCGTAACATTTTTTCTACTAATAAAAATTATTTTTATTTTTTTTTATTTAAATTTTTGGAGTGTCACAAAAGTCATCTTCGTACCTACACATTTAGCATGCATATAAATTTTTTCTTGGGGTTTATGTTTCCGATCGGGAGTTCGTCACTTGAAAAAGTGGAAATGTGAATTGTTGATGTAATGATAGAATACTTAGTAGAGCGGAGGTGTGAGCCATTCGTACGCAACGGTCACCACTCTTGGAATGACTAAGACCGGTCTTCGTGCATGAGAGTCAGGGTTTTGTGCTTGAGGAGTCAGGGCTTTGTGCCTGAGGAGTCAGAGCTTTGTGCCTGAGGAGTCAGGGCTTTAAATCCTAGAGATGGGTCTCGAGGAACACTCTACTAGGCATTTGATCATAAGTGCGTGATAGTGTGACATTCGCCCGACAAAAAGAAATGATTTAAATAAATATTAAGCCTTCTGAAAATTAAAGAATACTTATCTTTTTGAAGTGGGTTGAGATATATTGGGCTGATAAGTAGACTGTCTGGGCAGATCTAGCAATTGGGCCTTTAATTCCTTGAGCAGCTCGGCTGAAATAAAATCACGGGAGCTTGTTGTCCACCCAAATAATGCCAAGTGCTCCATCTTTGACAGCTAACTCCCCTTCACAATTTTGGCCCTTCGTACGTGTGGTCTGCTCTCATCCAAGTGATGAGCATCTTGTGGAGAGGCAGATGAAACATCCCACCAAGGCCAAGCAGTACAGGTCGGCCGCTCATCAGAGGGTCCACGGTGGCTGAAACGGCAGCGGCGGCTCTGGCGACCCCAACCTAGATCTGGAAAACCCGGATTTTCTTTCTTCTTTTTTCTCAGAAACAGCTCGCTTGTATCAAAAAAGGGGAACAGTGGTGCGACTGCGAAAGAGGAGCGGGCGTTCAGAGCTTTGGTCCGTCGGAGTTTGGTTGAGGAATAACACCTACAGGTTGCGAATCATCGAGGCTTCTCCTCTCCGGATCTGGATCTTCCATGAGCTTACAGTGGTGGCGCACAGCGGTAGATGCCCCTCCGGCGTTGGTGGCATGTTCCGTGGTAGTGGTGGTCTGCCGGTGGCGGCGATGCTAGACCAGAAAGTGTTGCGGTGACTCCTCTGAGACACGGCGGCGCGGTGACGGTTGCTCCGGCCAGGTCTGGGACAGATCGGTAAAGTGAAAGCAGGGTCGTCGCTGGTCTGGAAGTACCATCGCTCCTCGTCACTGCTCTCGCCGGATAGTGGAAGAGGAACCGCTGCTGCTCAGGTTGCTTTTGGCGAGGCCGGATTTCTGGAACGAGCCCTCCCTTTGACCACCAAAACGAGCCACATCTTAGCGGTGCGAACTGGGTGCTCACGTCTTAGCGACAGATGACGGAGGCCACAACTCCTCCTTTGCTGGCGGCGATGTCTACAGATGCAGCCATAAGTGATCTCTAGGGCGGTGACGAGGTCTGAGATCTGGAGCCTTACCCACGGCAGTGGGTGGTTCTTGTTGCTCCAGTTCCCCCAGAATGCAGATTCATTTTCCACCTTTTTCTATTTTGATTTTCCAGAACAACTTTTTCTGGAATTTTTGTGATTTGGATGCTTTTGTTGTATTTTTTGGGAGGTTTTCTCACTTGATGTGTTCAAACCTCTCAATCGAGAGCATCATTGTTGGATAATTGATACCCATATTGTATAAACTAGGAAAGATTTGAACAAGAAAGAAGGAGAATATTGGTTGTATATTTGTGTATTTGACGAGGTATTGTGTATGAATCAATATTGGTTGTATATTTGAGTTCTGTAGCCTCCTAAAGAAGTATATATAGGGAAAATCCGGGTCTGGTCCTCTAATATGGGCCTGACAAACCCGGTTACATAAATGGACTGATAGTACAAACAACTAATCTAGAACATCTGAATAATAATAATAATGTACAATAATATGAATGATATCCGCTAAACGTGTGTGGGCCGCTGTCCAGGTCCAGTAGTCAGCAGACCGGGGGGTCGGAGTCCATATATTCCATCAATGGTGAAGAACAAAATAGGTGTTGATGACACTTGCATCTGTTCCACAATCAAATTGCAGACAAGAGAAACACATATTGATATGGATTGAGAGAGCGGAGGTGTCGCAGTTAAAGTGAAGTCGCTATGAGAGACTTTTGAGGAGATTGATAGACAAATATGGAGGACGGGCAGAAACTTTGGGAGACGAAGGTCGATGCATAGTCAGATTTTGATTAGGCTTAGTGTTTAGACTCTTTTTCAAATAAAAGTGAAAAGTTGAAAGTTTAAATATGAAAAGTATTGTGTTGGTGGATATAAATGATATGTTAAATATAAAAGTGAACCGTGCAGATAATTTCCACTTATGTCCCATTAAAAACGTTCATAGTGAAGCCAAATAAGGGAAAACGACCAAAAATATAACATCTACAATTTTTGGAAAATGAAATACGAGTAATTTTCATTTTTCTAAAAATGTGACTAATCTTTGTTTAATTAATAAGCATTTATTTTCGTTGTAATTCTTACCTAACTAGTCACCCCACTCTCTTCCCCACACCCCACCGTTGCCTCTAGCAAATAATAACAATTACCGCCAACCACCATCAGAATAAATTGTAGGGAAAAAATATGACACTCATAATTATATGTTTGATGACGATAATGACATTATCGTGGTAATCGCAACACTGACAATGTCACATAGTATGAGTGACATAAGAAAAACTAACAATGTCATAGTACAGACATTATGACTTGTATTATACAGCACTTTTGAAGTCTGACTTTAATAAAATACTGTCTTTGTCTAATAAAATTTGGTCAACTTTTCTTTTTCGATCGTTCCAAAAAATTTACCATTTACTTTTAAAGTAACAAATATGCGGCTAAAATTAATCTACGTGGAAGACTAATTTTTTAGAGAAACAACTTAATTTTTAGTGTTTAGAGAAACCAGAAACCATAAAATTAATTTTGAGGTATTTGCCCAAATGGGAGTAAATCAATTATTAATTGCTAAAATAGGACTAAAGTATAAAAATTCCCTAAATAAGAATTATTATTTGTATTTGGACAAATATATCCTTGAAGCTTGGTAACCACAGACCCAATGCCGGACCGCTGCTTGCCTGCCGTCGCCGCTTGCCGGCCTCCGCCGATCGCCGCTGCTCGCAAACTGCCGCCGAGGTCTTAGAATTGTCCGCCGTTGCAGATGTGGATCTGGTCACCGGAGTCATAGATCTGGTCTTAGACTTCTCAATTCCGGCCGCCGGCGCTGCAGATCCGGCCTCCGCTGGTGTAGATCCATCCTCCGCCGCTTCATCTTTGGCCACTGCCGCCACTGTTGTCAACATTTTTTCAGATTGTCAAAGTGAGTCGAGAATGCCATTTTAATGGCATTTTAAAGGGAATTACAAAAATTTTTGAAGAGTAAGAATGCCATTTTGATGGCATTTTCAGAATTTTTTTTGGCAATTTTAGCAGAAATCGGCCAAGCATCGAACCTGCGACAAAAACAAAAGGAGAAGAGAAAAATACAATTTTTTATGTAGAATAAGAATGTCATTTTTATGGCATTTTCAGAGTTGAACTTGGCATTTCTGCAAAAAATATAATTGGGGAAGAGAGAACGAAGAGGGAAGAACAATCAGAGAAAAGAACAAGACCTTCGAAAAAGAGAAGAAGATCTTCGGCGGCGACGG
The DNA here is from genome assembly GCA_945859875.1 of Cuscuta europaea. NCBI lineage: Eukaryota > Viridiplantae > Streptophyta > Magnoliopsida > Solanales > Convolvulaceae > Cuscuta > Cuscuta europaea. Next base: position 3,370,496 of record CAMAPE010000054.1, on the reverse strand, counting down.
CGGCGGACCACGGCGGACTTCGCATCAGCGACGTCGATGGACCGCGGCAGACTTCACATCAGGGATGACGATGACTGTCCTTCTAGGTATGATTGGGGAGGGGAAGAAGAGATCTACTGGAAATGAGAAGGGGATGTGTGGGGAGGGGAAGAAAAAGGTGTGGGGGAGAGGAAGAAAAAGGTGCGAGGGTGGGAAAGGTGCGCATGGGGAGGGGAAAAAGGGTAAATTTGTCATTAGGTACTATTTTAGGATAAAAATTATATATGATCCTATTTAGGAATATTATTAATAATTTAGTCCCACTTAGGGTAATAAATCATTAATTTTTTGGGTTTAGAGTAGTGTTTAGAGAAAAACCAGAAAATGTAAACATATGTCGACATTATGCGGAGCCGCGGGAAACCAGAAACCATTAATTTTTTTCTTAAGAAAAAAGAGAGAGAATACAGACAAGGAAAAATAATGATGCTGGACAGCGTAAAAAGGCAGCCGAAATATATGCGATGATTAACTGTACAGCAGGGGCCAAATAATTCTTCCCTCACTTGCAAGCGCCGCACGGACAAATGCTCGAACAGTGGTGCTGCACACTCCTCCTAAAAAGTTAGCCTCTTTTTGAGGTGAGGATCATCCATCTTTGTTCTTGTTCTAAATACAGAGTATTATCTACTCTGCAATCCATTATTGACTGACTCCTCCTTTGAGAATTGGACAAACTGGTCAACGCGAAGAAACATTTATAGCCCACCAGCTATTTAAGAATCTTCTTCCGCGAATTGATTGCCGTTAATATTGTGCTTTGTTCGAAAGTTTTGTAGTACACCTACCATATGAGGATGTTTTTTTTGCTTTTGTACTACCATGTCGTACAAGGGTTTGGTCTAAGCTCTGGTAATTCTTTATAACCTCCCCCCTTTCTTCTATTGCTAGCACCATCTCCACATCAATGGTGGTAGTAGTTCATAGCTGTTGAGATTTTTCTTTCATTAATATATTAAAAAAAAATTGGGTTTTCTGCCTTAGCGGTTGGTGGAATTCCCCCCTGTTTCTCTGGGAAATTATTTATGATCTTATGTTCTGAATAAAAAATATCAAGTAAAAACCAGTTCTTGATTTAAATCTTTGGTCTACTTACTCAGGTAAGACTCTCAAATTGTATCTTTCCATTTCTGGATTTTGGGTTTAAATTTGTGCGAAGGGTAATTTTAATCTGAATAAAAACTCTGGCGGTGTGATAGTAGAATGAGGCATGCGGATGGGAAAGAGGCAGAGGAGGTGATGGAGATTAAAAGAGAAGAAGAGAGGGAAAAAGAAGAGGAAGCGAAGAGGGTTCCTCTTCCTCCATGGAGGAAGCAAATAACAATTCGAGGGATTATAGCAAGCTGTTTGATTGGAATGATTTACAGTGTCATAGTGATGAAGCTCAATCTGACAACTGGACTTGTCCCAAATCTAAATGTCTCAGCTGCCCTTCTTGCCTATGTGTTAATGCAATCTTGGATTAAGCTTCTCCAAAAGGCTAATCTGGCTTCAACTCCATTCACTAGGCAGGAGAATACTGTGATTCAGACATGTGCTGTTGCGTGCTACAGCATTGCTGTTGGAGGTTAGCAACTAATTTTATTTTGCATCGGCTTGTAGTATATGATTGGATCCCTGAAAATGCTATTGAATGAAAAAAACGTTGAAAAGTTACTTCTTTATGCTTGATTTTACGCTGAAATGCTAAAGAGAATACAATTCAATTATTTGTTTAATTTTTTTATATATGTTTATATTTCTGCAATGGTTTTGTGCTTGTTTTAAGCTGTAACTCATCTTCAACCCCCCCCCATCACATTTCATGTCCATAAAATCAAAATTTTCTATTTTTTTCCTATTTTGTTCCCCTAGTATTTTCCATGATCCAAACAGACCCTTACCGTTGTTTCCAATCATTTCCACAAAGTGGTGTGTGACTAATTTTATCCATTAACTAATGTTGTTTTAAGGTGGTTTTGGGTCTTATCTCCTGGGGTTGAACAAGAAGACATATGAGCAGGCTGGGGTGGATACAATAGGAAATGTAGCAGGGAGTTATAAGGAGCCAAGGCTGGACTGGATAATTGGTTTCCTCTTTGTGGTTAGCTTTGTTGGGTTATTAGCTTTGGTTCCTCTCAGAAAGGTACTCTTTTCTCATCTTTGAATTAAAATACATATGGAGTAATGTCTAAGTCAAGATTTTGTTTCTGTGCAGATAATGATCATAGACTATCAGCTAACATATCCTAGTGGAACTGCTACTGCGGTTCTGATCAATGGGTTTCATACCCCCAAGGGAGATGGTGATGCGAAGTAAGCAACTATTACTAAAATCAAAGCACTTAATTGTTTAGAGGCATTTTTTTTGGGGGGGATGTGAAGGACCTATAGGCTCCTCCAAACCTAGCTCTTTGCCTGTCTCAAAAAGAATATTATAATATTCTTCATTCGTTCTTATTTAGTTTAAACAGTTCAGTTTTTCAATGCACACTTTGATCATTAATACGGTGTACATTGAATTATCCACAAGTAAATTATTAAAATTATTGATATTTCGAAAAGTTTCTATGACAATATTTTACATATTTTTTTTAATACATTAATAAAAAGTTAAAAACATATGGTTTTTTAATACATTAATAAAATAAAACCGGCGAAAGTAAATTTTGTAAATTGTGCAAAAATCAGACATTGCAACTAGTAAAGAACGAATGACGTATTATATTTTTTTTATACATTTCCCTTCACTCCTCAATTGGACCAAAAACAACATAATCATATACACTCCCATTTTCCTCCCCTTCCTTCCCCTCATTTGGACCTAACAAAGACTGAAACATTTCCTTGTGGAAACTAGTTTATGCAAAATCTATACAAAATATACCCTTCCTTGCCTTGGATTCCTCCAGGAAACAGGTACAAGGATTTGTGAAATTCACCTCGGCCAGTTTTTTGTGGAGTTTGTTCCAGTGGTTTTATTCAGGTGGTGATCAGTGTGGGTTTGCAAACTTCCCCACCTTTGGGTTGAAAGCCTGGAAACACTCGTATGTCCTCTTACCTGTTCATAGCAAGATTTAATAAGAGTTGTATTGTTTCAATCACTTAATGATTTAGACAGTTGAAATTTTGCAGATTTTTCTTTGACTTCAGCATGACTTATATAGGAGCAGGAATGATTTGTTCTCACCTGGTGAACTTGTCTTTGCTTCTTGGAGCAATTCTCTCTTGGGGAATAATGTGGCCACTAATTGGTGCGCGTAAAGGTTCATGGTTCCCTGCTTCTATACCAGAAAGCAGCATGAAGAGTCTAAATGGTTATAAGGTCTAAAAAATATCTCTATTTTTTGTTGACCAGTAAATTTACAGTAATTAACAATACTTTTCTTAACATGCAGGTTTTTATTTCTATTGCTCTCATCCTAGGTGATGGTCTCTACAATTTTCTTCGGACGGCATTCTACACTGGTCGAAGCATATATGTTGCACTGAACAAAAGAAATTCTAGGACGTGTAAGTGAATCCTTGATTTCTTGTCATCATACTTTGTCTTTGTTTCCATGGATATTTAGAGGACCTTTTGATAAGAGTAAATTGAGCCGAATTCACTAAATTAGCTTAAATTGCTAGAATTGTGGTTTAATGATCTGAATTATATATATATATATATATATATATATATATATATATATATACGGAGTATTTAATTCAAAATTATATTATTAACAAATTAGAGAAAAAATGGAAATACGGGTAACATGTTGTTTCCTTTCATTTCAACCATTACGCGCAAGAAAATGACACATGCACTACTCTTTCTTTGTAAATAGGTTCAACCATAAGTGACCGCTTTGTTTGCCATTTTTTTTACTTTCTGCTTTAAGAAGGGTACCTAAAACTGGTTTTCTCGTTATCTATAATATTTTACTTGATTCATACACCAAAATTACTTTTCTACCCAAAATTATTTTATTTTTTAAATAACTTGTAGTTTCAAATTCTACCAACTTTTACAATTAAGCATTTCTGTTAAATACATCATTTTCACAGACATACACAAAGACAAACACTACCTTTGTGTTTGGTAGACAGTCTAGCTAATAAGCATGCTAAGTATACTCCCCAAAGGGGTACTTATATGTATAAAATAAAGATTAGAAGAATGGGAGAATGGATTAAAAATTGGAACTTCAGTAAATCAACCTTTTGCTACATATTGATTGTTTTAATGAAAAAATGGAAAGATCTATGCTTTGCTGCTTAAGTTTCACTTGTGAAAAATATGCCCTAATGACAAAGATATTTCCTTGGCAGCAGTTCCAGAAACAAAGATTGAGCATTCTATTGACAATCTTCAAAGAAATGAAGTGTTTGTTAGAGAGAGCATTCCCTTGTGGGTAGCATGCATAGGGTACACAGTTTTCTCCATCATCTCCATAATCATAATCCCGATCATGTTTCCTCCATTGAAGTGGTATTTCGTTCTCGTGGCCTACACCCTTGCACCGGCCTTAAGCTTCTGCAATGCTTATGGAGCTGGTCTGACGGACATGAACATGGCATATAACTATGGGAAAGTGGCTCTTTTTACATTAGCCGCTTTGTCCGGGAAAGAAAACGGTGTAATGGCGGGACTCATTGGGTGTGGGCTCATAAAGTCCATTGTCTCAATCTCATCCGATTTAATGCACGATTTCAAAACGGGCCACCTTACCCTTACATCCCCACGATCGATGCTCATAAGCCAAGCGATTGGGACCGCCATGGGTTGTGTGGTGGCCCCACTAACGTTCTTCCTCTTCTACAAGACATTCGACGTGGGCAACCCAAATGGGGAATACAAAGCTCCTTATGCTATCATATATAGAAACATGGCCATCCTTGGTGTTCAAGGCTTCTCCGCACTCCCCCGACATTGTTTACAGCTATGCTATGGTTTTTTCGCCTTTGCATTGTTTGCCAACCTGGCGAGAGATGTGGTCCCAGGGAGGGTTGGGAAGTGGATCCCGCTCCCGATGGCTATGGCTGTACCATTTCTCGTTGGGGCTTCGTTTGCTATTGATATGTGTGTTGGTAGTATCGTTGTGTATGGTTGGCACAAGATGAACGGCAAGAAGGCGAAACTGATGGTTCCTGCAGTTGCCTCGGGTTTGATATGCGGTGATGGATTGTGGATCCTCCCATTGTCGATACTTGCGCTGACCAAAGTCAAAGCTCCGATCTGCATGAATTTTTTGCCTGCAAACACATCCTAAAATGGAATGCAAATATGCAATAAGGGTACAACAGAAAAGCTTTGGCGTGAGGTGGCGAAAGGTAAATAAATGAGAAGTAATTTTTTTCTTGTCCCATTATCGTGGGAGAGACTACCTCGGCATAGAAGTACAATAAATCACTTAGACTCTTAGAGTGTACAATATGGGGTGAACTGTAAATGTGTATAAGCGGCAAAAGTGTATCATGCTGTAATGTATAGTTGTGACATGTTAACATGGATTCCTTTGGAGTCATTATGTATGGTGTGAACTCACTGACGGAACGAACATAATGACAATGTTGGATACCGATTTACTTATTTTCTTGGTGGTTAAATTAATTTCACGCAAACACCTCTCTATGGTTTAGTACAGAGGTAAGACTGCGTAGATCTGACTCCCTTACCTCACCATAGGGTAATGATGATGATGACATGTAACTATTTCCATTATTTTTAATGGAGTCAAAAATTCATTATTTTTTCACTTTGGAAATATGATGGAATTAATCAAAATGACTCACTAAATTATTTTCGAAACGATTTTCATAATGAGTCCATGTAATTTTCGTAGCGATTTTCATAATGAGTTTATGTAATTTTCGTAGCGATTTTTATTATGAGCCATCCAGGTACATCTGACTCTCTTATGTCATCGTAAGTAGGCATGGACTCGGACCGGTCCGGTTCCGGTTCCGGGCCGGGCCTGGGTGGGCTTTTTTTGCAAATCCTTGGGCCCGGAACCGGCCCGGCCCGGGCCCGGTTCAATGTCTAATTTTTTTTGCTTTCTTGTTATCCCCCCGACCCCCCACCCCCACCCCCAAACCTCCCCAAAACACCCAACCCTACCCTAGGAAAAGAAAAAAATTGAAAAAACAAAAAAATTGACCCGGGCTCGACCCGAACCGCCCGGGCCGGTTCGCCCAAAACTGGGCCCGAGCCCGGCCCGCCCGACCCGCCCAAACGGGCTAAAAGCCCGAAACCGGCCAACCGGTCCCGGTCGGGTCTGGGCCCGCGCAGTAGCGGGCCGGCCCGGTTTAGTCCATCCCTAATCGTAAGTGGAAGCCTTTGGGGTACTAGGGTAAGGGGGTGCTTGGATCTGATTTTTGAAACTGCTTCTGCTCCTTTAGGGAGCAGAAGCAGACGTTGGAATGTTTGAGTGAAAGTGCAAAAGTGATTTTGGTGCTCTAATGTATTCCTAGAAGCTCCTAGAATCATTTTTTTTTGAAGTTGGGGGAAACCAGCTTTTGAAAACTGATTCTGAATATGATTCTGCTTTAAGAAACAAGCAGAAGCATAATCAGTCCCAAACATCACCTTATATTGTTATTGTTGTATATAGATATAACTATTTATTTTCTTGGAAGGCCCTACAGAGATATCCGCCCCTAAGTTCCATCATATTTGTAAGGAACATATAATACAAGTGTGGTCCCTGTCCCAATTATTCAATTATTTTGGTTGAGTAGTGAAAAATTGGAACAATGACCAAGATTCGAAATCTGCAGCGGTCGTGTGGAGGTTACAGCTCCAACTTGCTGGGTTGGACCTCTGGTGCGCACAGGTATAAGGCCTACCATCATTGGGTCGACTTACTCCTCCACCATCTGTTGTGTCGGGATGTGAGGGCGTCTGGGGTGAGCGATTCCACCTTTTAGAACAATAAAATCTCAACCAATTAAGATATAATTGACACAAGAAGTAAATAATATGAAGTTTTGTCACAACAAATTTATACGTGTTGTAAAATCCTGAGAATGACAAATGTGAATTGTTCATCCTTGTCATCAGGACACTAATCCAATTTCCATCCTTGTAATAGACAGATGAGTAGGTTTAATGTTTTCAACAGATTATGTAGAATAACTCTTTGATGATTCATCTCCTAGTCAAACTAGTATAAATAGGGTGATCAACCCTTTGTAAATGTACTTAGAAATTCAGAAAATATTCAGATATTAAGAAGAAGTAATTTAGAGCTTTTTATCTATTTATCTATCTCTTAAAGTTGATCTTCATCTTCTTCATTTCACAACATGTTATCAGCACAAATCTGCTCAAAGATCTTCAAGAAATCATCTCCTGCAGGTATTAACATTAATATCTATTCTTGTTTTAAACCAGAAATTTATTCTGGATTTTTTCATATATGAATAGAAAATATAGATAACATACATTTCCATGATTGATTTCTTCCATCAATTTTGATAAAGCTCTAGTAGGAGAGGAGGAAATTGACTCATCTACGTAAGTTGTAGTACTTCACATCCCATAATAATGAGACTTCGTAAGGAAGAACAAGTAAAAAAAAAGCATAAGGCAAATAATGATGGATATAAAAAAAAGGAATGGTAAGAGGAATAGGTGAGAAATAGAACGGCCAAGTGCAAGAGTGATATGTGAGATAATATACTGTGGCATGTGTAAATATAACAAAGTGACATGCATGGGTACTTCTACAACAATGTTAGTCACGAAGTAATTTTAGACAACGGTGCTCAGTCTCAACATGTGCTATCAAACCAAGAAACTGCATTCTTTTTGTTTTCTTTAATCACAGGTCTGCATTATAGTGAACACAAACAAAATTGATTGTTTTGTTTCTTGAGTCTTGATTGTCAGAAGTAAAAATCAGTCTTCTAGGTGGCAGGCACCCACATATATACTTACAAAAGGATACATCATCAGTTTAAATAACTAAAACAAATTTTTATGGTTGTATGGTTCGTAATTACCATAAATAATTAAAAAGAAAAATGTTTATACTTATAGTCCAATTCGTGTGTGTGTGTGTGTGTGTGTGTGTGTGTGTGTGTGTGTGTGTGTGTGTGTATACTTCGTATGTGAAGGGTTGCGATAGTAATATGCATAATTTTATACGGTATAAAATTAACTAATTATCTGGCTGTAGTTTATGGCATCTTATTTGTTGTTATTTTATTTGCTTAATTTTATATGGTATAAAATTTTGAATAAAGAGTATGTTATTTAATGTAACTAAATTTTGTAGTTATATCATGGCCAACATAAACAAAAGAGAATTCGATGTTCTTGATCTATCCGGCCAAAAATACCTGGAATGGAAAGTTGATGCTTTAGCACATTTGAAGGCTAATGGTCTCGAAGACACTATTGAGGCTATTAATGAATCATCTTCCCAAGATAAAGCGAAAGCTATAATTTTTCTCCGCCACCATCTCCATGAAAGTCTCAAATTTGAATATCTTTTGGTTGATGACCCAAAAGAATTATGGGACAATTTACAGGAGAGGTATGGCTACCAACAAAAGGTCCTTTTGCCTAAAGCTCAGTACGACTGGATCAATTTAAGATTCCAGGAATTTAAATCTATCAGTGACTATAATTCTGCAATGTTCCAAATAACATCTAAATTAAAGTTATGTGGACAAAAAGTCACTGATGCTGATATGTTGGAAAAACCTTTTCTACCATGCATATTTCTAATATGCTGCTACAACAGCAATATAGAGAAAAAGGTTTTAAAAAATACTCTGACTTAATATCAGTATTATTGGTAGCTGAGCAAAATAATGACCTTTTGATAAAAAATCATAATTTGAGACCCACTGGTTCTAGTCCTTCGGTTTATGGTCCATCTGGCCATAATTTAGCCACTGAATCAAATGCAACATACAGTGGCAGTAGAAGGCATTTTAAACGTGGGCATTTTAATGGTCATAAAAACAAGTCACACCGAGAATTCAAACAGGTCGAAAGACCAAATTATAAGGGCAAGGGCAAACAAAAGGCCCATCAAATAAATCGCCCTTTAAAATCCTCGGTGAAGACGACTTGTTACAAGTGCGGCATGACGGGGCACTGGGCTAACAAATGGCGTACTGCAAAGCATCTGGTGGAATTATTTCAAACTTCCATGAATTTGAACAAAGGCAAAAATATGGAAGCTAATTATGTCAATGACACAACTCCATCTCTGCCAAAATTTGACGTGTCTGACTTTTTCGCGGATGATGCCATTATGGACGATGCTTTTGCCATAAACCAAAATGTTACTAAATAAAATAGTAGACTCCTGATGTTGTACAATACTAGTTTTTTGTATTTTTTCTTTCTTCCCCGTTTTATTTTGTTTTTAAATAAATATGTGTAATGTATATACTCTTAAGTTAAATAATATGCATAATTTGTGATCAAGCTTATCTTTATTTATATATATTGAAGATATGGATCGTTCAAATGATAAAGAGCTATGTCTGATAGACAGCGCCACAACGCACACCATTTTGAGAAATAAAATATATTTTTCTCAAATGACTTTAGTTGAAGCTAAAGTCAATACCATATCATGTGTTGCGAAGCTCATTGAAGGCTCTGGGAAAGCATATGTGATGCTCCCTAACGGGACCAAAATAATTATAAATGACGCTTTATATTCCAGCAAATCGCGGAGGAATTTATTAAGTTTTAAAGATATGCGTCAAAATGGTTATCACATAGAAACTGTGAATGAAAACCAAAAGGAATATATTTGTCTAACGACAACTAAATCTGGCACTAAATGTATTTGTGAAAAAATGCCAGCATATTCCTCAGGACTATATTTCACTCATATTAGTCCATTCGAAATAAATTTGGTTTCTAACACAAAGTTAGATGATCAGAAAACATTCATGTTGTGGCATGACCGTTTAGGTCACCCAGGCCAGGTAATGATGCATAAAATCATTAAGACTTCACTTGGACATCCATTAAAGAATATCAGGATTCCATTATCAAGTGATTTTCCTTGTAAGGCCCGTTCTCTTGGCAAAATGATCATCAGACCTTCTATGAACAAAATTGCAACTGAATCACCTGTATTTTTAGAAAGGATTCAAGGAGATATTTGTGGGCCGATTGCCCCACCATGTGGACCATTTCGATATTTTATGGTGTTGATTGATGCTTCAACACGTTGGTCACATGTGAGTCTTTTATCGACTAGAAATTTAGCATTTGCTAAACTCCTTGCTCAAATTATAAGATTAAGAGCTCATTTTCCGGATCATTCTATAAAAAGAATCCGACTTGATAATGCAGGAGAATTTACATCCCAATCATTTAACGACTATTGTATGTCGATTGGGATTGGTGTGGAACACCCTGTTGCTCATGTCCATACACAAAATGGTCTTGCTGAATCTTTGATTAAATGATTACAATTAATCGCCAGACCATTATTAATGAAGTGTAACTTACCTTCATCAGCTTGGGGACATGCTATTTTACATGCAGCAAATTTAATTCGGCTTAGACCAACTGCATATCATGAATATTCCCCAATGCAATTAGTAACTGGACAAGAGCCAAACTTAGCACACATAAAAATATTTGGTTGTGTTGTTTATGTTCCGATTGCTCCACCTCATCGTACAAAAATGGGCCCTCAAAGAAGGTTGGGAATTTATGTTGGATTTGAATCTCCCTCAATAATCAAATATCTTGAACCGATGACTGGTGACTTATTCACCGCACGGTTCGCTGAGTGTCATTTTAATGAGACAATATTCCCAACCTTAGGGGGAGAAACTAATAAATCGGACCCAAGTATGAAAGAAATAACATGGAATGCAACAGGATTATCACACCTTGATTTTAGATCAAATATATGTGAGCAAGAGGTGCAAAAGATAATCCATTTACAAAATGTTGCAAATCAGTTGCCTGATGCATTCACAGATACAAAGCAAAGTCACATATTGCTGCTATGAATGCTCCTGCCAGAATCGAAATTCCAACAGAGAATTTGTAAAAATCTCTTGCAAATGATTCTTCTATACGCAAAAAGCGTGGCAGGCCACTTGGATCCAAAGATATAAAACCAAGAAAAACTAAAAGGCAGGAATTGATCTGTGATGCCAAAGATGTTCATCCTTCTGAACAAGAAAATGAACAATTTGTAAATACTGACATAGAAAATGATATTGACAATACAAACATCTCAAATGATGATCCAACTTCCTTAAACGAAGAAGATATTCCAGATAATGATAGAAACGTTGATAATTATGAAATTTCAATAAACTACGTTTCTACCGGAATGCAATGGAACCGTAAAGATGTTGATATTAATGAGATATTTGTCTATGCCATTGCCACGAATGTTATGAATGAAAACAATGATAATGAGCCAACATCAATTGAAGAATGTCAGAAACGACACGATTGGCCAAAATGGAATGAAGCTATTCAGGCTGAATTAAAATCACTTGAAAAACGTGATGTTTTTGGACCGATAGTCCTTATGCCAAAAGACGTAAAACCAGTGGGTTTTAAATGGGTATTTGTGCGTAAACGCAATGAGAAAAATGAAATCGTAAGATATAAAGCCCGACTTGTTGCCCAATGTTTTTCTGAAATGCCGGGAATTGATTATGAAGAAACCTATTCTCGAGTAGTTGATGCAACTACATTAAGGTTTCTCATTGGCATGTCTGTGTTTGAAAGGCTGCAAATGCGCCTAATGGATGTAGTGACTGCATATTTATACGGTTCACTCGATACAGACATTTATATGAAAGTCCTCGGTGGATTTAAAATGCCTGAAGCTTATAGCTCGAAACCTCGAGAAATGTTTTCCATAAAACTACAGAAGTCATTATATGGACTAAAACAATCTGGACGAATGTGGTATAATCGTCTCAGTGAATATCTTCTCAAAGAAGGATATAAGAATGATCCAATTAGTCCATGTGTTTTCATTCGGCAATCAAATTCGGGATTCGCCATAATTGCAGTTTATGTTGATGACTTAAACATTATTGGAACTCCAGATGAAATCGAGAATATTGCAAAATATCTTATGAAAGAATTTGAAATGAAAGATCTCGGGAGAACCAAATTTTGTCTCGGACTTCAAATTGAGCATTTGAAGAATGGACAAAGCTCATCCTTTGACTTCACCAATGGTCATTCGATCTCTCAACATACACGATGATCCATTCCGTCCCCGAGAAGACGACGAAGAAATACTCGGTCCCGAAGTACCATATCTGAGTGCTATTGGAGCTTTAATGTAATTAGTTAATAATACCAGACCAGATATTGCATTTTCTGTAAATTTATTAGCTAGGTACAGTTCATGCCCAACAAGACGTCATTGGAACGGGATCAAACACATATTCCGTTATCTTCGCGGTACAGCTAATCTCGGCCTATTCTACCACAAAGATGAAAAAGCCGCTTTAATCGGATATGCAGACGCTGGATATTTATCAGATCCTAAAAAGGCAAAATCACAAACCGGGTACGTATTTACTTATGGTAACACCGCAATCTCGTGGAGATCTATGAAGCAGACATTGACAGCTACATCATCAAATCATTCTGAGTTAATTACACTATATGAAACCGGAAGAGAATGTGTGTGGCTGTGATCTATGATTCAACACATCCAAAACGAATGCGGTATGAAGCCTATTACTTGTCATCCTACTGTGATCTACGAAGACAACACTGCGTGCATAGCTCAGATTAAAGAAGGCTACATCAAAGGAGACAGAACGAAACACATATCACCAAAGTTCTTCTCTACTCATGATCTGGAGAAAGAAGGGACGATCAACATTCAACAAATCAGATCTAGTGAAAATCCGGTTGATCTCTTGACCAAATCTTTACCCCCAAAGAAGTTCATAGAACTTGTGCAGAAAATCGGCATGCGCCGCCTTCAAAATTTATGTTAATTTCAGGGGGAGTATTTGAATGCACTGCACTCGTTTTTCCTTCATCAGGTTTTTATCCCACTGGGGTTTTCCTAATAAGGTTTTTAACGAGACAGTACATCCAAATACAACGACATTATAAATCATAATCTTTACCCCTTAATTTTCACAATAAATTTTTAAAATAATAAATATCTATTCAAGGATGAACATTCAAGGGGGAGTGTTGTAAAATCCTGAGAATGACAAGTGTAAATTGTTCATCCTTGTCACCAGGACACTAATCCAATTTCCATCTTTGTAATAGACAGATGACTAGGTTTAATGTTTCCAACAGATTATGTAGAACAATTCTTTGATGATTCATCTCCTAGTCAAACTAGTATAAATAGGGTGATCAACCCTTTGTAAATGTACTCAGAAATTCAGAAAATATTCAGATATTAAGAAGTAATTTAGAGCTTTTTATCTATATATATATCTCTTAAATTTGATCTTCATCTTCTTCATTTCACAACAATACGTAGTATATGACATTCTTATCATATTTTTAATTCTGTAAGGGACATGTATTATTTTAGATAGTCACTCTCAATGATAATGGTTTCTGCTGTATTTCTCCAATCTTTTGGCATCAATTTTAGTCAATTTTCAATTTGAACCATACCGCATATAATTTTTAATGTGTTTTTATTGACACATAAAAATAAGTAATTAATATGTTTATCTTCACCAATGGCGTATCCAGAAAAATACGCCGGTGCATCCAGAAAAATACGCCAGTGGGGGCGAATTTACCTGGTTAAGGGGGGAATACTAGAAAAAACAAACTAATCAAATTAAGAAAAACAATTGTAAAATCAATTATAAATAACAAAATATTTTATGGACAAAAACATTATGATATCATGTTGAATTAAGTTTCACTTTGTTAGAAATAATTTCATCACATGACATCTTTAATTTCTGCAAAGTTATGTCAATATATAATTGAATCAACTAAGAAAAGGATCAAACATGTAGTTAGAATTAATTTAAATTTAAAATTCACAAGTATATTAAAAAAATAGTTTATATTATGTACAAAACCAGTTCATATGTGAAACTAGAATTGTAATGTAGTTTAGATCTTTCCAACAAGGAAATAATTTAAAAAGAATTATGTAAAACCACTCAGAATTTGTTTAAGACTTCAAGGGCAAAAGCAAAAAAAAAAAAACAAAAATCTGGATAAGGGTTCGAACCCAAGACCACACTTAGAAATCACATCTTACAACCAGGGGCGGAGCCAATGGGGGGTTAGGGTGGTCAACCGACCCCGCTGAAAATTTAAGAGTATAAAGCTCTGAAATATCTTCGATTTGATATATTATGGCTCCCGCAACTGATTACGAGTAAAAAGTTATGACTTCTGCAAAATCAGTACTATCTAAACGTAAAATTAACAAAATTTGATGCATACCATAAATCATTTTTCCAAATTTTCAAAAATAGGGTATAATTCACTCAATAAAGGGCTTGTTGGCAGAGCTACTGCCAGTCGTGGAGGGGGGGGGGGGGGTCCGAATGCATGCAATTTCTCCAAACCTGCTGCCAGCAGGTGACAGTGGTTCTTCCTCCGGTGGTGGGGCGAATGGATTAACTACGTTGAGTGTCGAGCAAGTTCAGGTCCTCTTAAACTTAATTAATGATGATACTCACTCATGTGATCGGATGTCGGGTAAGCACATTTCACTTAATTGGATTATTGACACTGGGGCATCTCATCATGTCACAGGTGACTTTACTTGTCTGGTTGGTACCACACGAATCACTGCATGTCTGGTTAGACTTCCCGATGGCAGGACTGTTGCCGCTATTTTTCAGGGTCGTGTACCCCCTGTCTAGAAATCTTGTTCTGGATCATGTTCTTTATGTGCCGGGACTTGCTTGTCATCTTATATCTGTATCACAGTTGACTGATCAGTCTTCCTGCCTTGTCACATTTACTAATAATTTTTGTGCTATACATGACCTACACTCGAGGAACCTGATTCGAGCCGGTGAGAGACGAGATGGGCTATTTTATTTTAGGGGGGTGCCTGCGCTACATGATGTACACGCTACTTCATCACTATCAGAGTTTGATTTATGGCATCATCGTTTGGGCCATCCTTCAGATCGGGTCCTAAAGTTGTTGCCTATTATTATTTCTAGTACTTCTCAAAAGAAATTAAATAAACCTTGTGAGGTATGTCCAGACTATTGGGAGGAAAAACTCCCTACGAAATGCTCACGGGTAAGCCACCCGTCTTTTCTCACTTGCGCGTGTTTGGGTGCCTCTGTTTCACTCACAATATCAAGTCTAGGGGAAATAAATTTTCTCCACGCAGTAGACAATGTGTTTTCATGGGCTATCCACATGGTCAGAAAGGCTGGAAGCTATATGATTGGGACACAGGCTGGAAGCTATATGATTGGGTTATCCAATTTCATGAGAACAAGTTTCCATTTTCGGACTCAGCATGTACGCCCGCGACACCTCTTGTCGACTCTTGTTCGGGTAATGCTGGACCTACTATTTTTTACCCAGAGCTCGTGGTTCTACCTAGTGCACCCATAACATCTGGTACCGGTTTTATGGCCGATCCTCCTATAGTGCTTGGAGAGGCAGACACCGAAACTCTTGGATGTGGTATGCGGTCTAAACGCGCCTCTATTCTGCTCTGAGATTTCGTCACTAATCATATTCGCCCCCTGAGCCCATCTCCGTCATCATCCGACTCCATTGGTTCCTCAGGTACGCCTTATTCTATAGCTAATTATGTAAAATGTGACAAGTTTTCTTCCCGTCATCGGGGCTTTCTTGGAGCTATTCTTGCAGGACAGGAACCTCGTTCATTTGGAGACGCTATGCCTGATCCTGGCTGGCGGCAGGCTATGCAGGCTGAAATTTGGGCACTTGAGGATAATCACATTTGGTCCATGGAACCTCTTCTCCCGGGAAAAAGGCTCTCGGTTGCAAGTGGGTGTACAAGATCAAATATCACTCTGATGGATCTGTGGAACGCCTCAAGGCGCGTCTTGTTGTGTTCGGGAATCACCAACAAGAAGGAATCGATTATATTGAGACTTTCGCTCCGGTTGCGAAAATGGTGAGTGTTCGTACTCTCTTAGCTGTAGCCGCCGCCAAGCACTAGGAATTGCATCAGATGAATGTGCACAATGCATTTCTCCACGGTGATCTAGATGAGGAGGTATACATGAAACCTCCGCCATGTTTTCGTGTTTCTCGGCCTGACCTCGTGTGTAGGTTGAAAAAATCTTTATATGGTCTGCGTCAGGCTCCGCGATGTTGGTTTGCCAAGATGGCTTTGTCCCTGAAGAAATATGGATTCTCTTACTCTTACTCGGATTACTCTTTATTTACTCTGCGCCGTGACGCCGTCCATTTTCATGTGTTAGTATATGTGGATGATTTAATTATTGATGGCAATGATTCTGATGCCATTTCTCGGTTTAAATCTTATTTGCATACTTGCTTCCACATGAAGGATCTGGGTGCACTCAAATATTTTTTAGGCATCGAGGTGGCTCAGAATAATGAAGGACGATTTCTCTGTTAGCGTAAATATACGTTGGATATTATCTATGAGGCTGGCCTTCTTGGGGCAAAGCCCGCTGACTTTCCTACAGATGGCTCGTTGGCCGCCTAATTTATCTCTCATTCACTAGCCCTGATTTGGCTTATGCAGTTCACACTTTGTCTTAGTTTATGCAGGCACCACAGACGGATCACTGGCTCGCGGCTATACGGTGTGTTCATTATCTCATGGGTACACCTGGACAGAGTATTCTCTTGCGCTCTTCTTGTGATTTGACTCTGACAGAGTGGTGTGACTCTGATTGGGCAAGTTGTTCGCTGAATCGACGTTCTCTTACTGACTGGATGATTTTTCTAGGTGGCTCTCCCATCTCCTGGAAAACCAAGAAACAACACACTGCCAAACTCAGTATCACTCTATGGCCGCGATCACTGCCAAACTCAAATGGCTTAAAGGCTTACTCTTGAATCTAGGGGTTAATCACTCCCGCTCCATGTCCCTCTTTTGCGACAGTCGTTCTGCACTTCACATTGCCCATAATCCCATGTTTCACGAACGTACGAAGCACATTGAGGTTGATTGTCATTATGTCCGTGACGCCATAAAAGGAGGCTTAATCACCACTCGTCACGTTGCTACCACCGAATAGCTCGCTGATATCTTCACCGAAGCACTGGAAAAGGCAATTTCAGTATCTTCTTGGCAAGTTGGGCATTTTAGATTCGCATTCTCCAACTTGAGGGGGGGGGGGGGGGTGTTAGGCCCGTATATGTTTTTAATTTAGTGGGATAAGGGCTTAGTTTTAGTCTTAGAGTAGCCTTGTATGTGTATATATTTGACCTCTTGTAAATGATTAGCACAGATGAATTTATTCTAATCACTCTCAAAATATTCAGCAACCCGACCTAACCGAGTTTTGAGGATACATGCTCGATCCTTGGGTACTCCACCCAACCTAACCGAGTTTTGAGGATACACGCTCGATCCTTGGGCACTCCACCCGGCCTAACCGAGTTTTGAGGATACACGCTCGATCCTTGGGTACTCCACCCGACCTAATCGAGTTTTGAGGATACACGCTCGATCCTTGGGTACTCCACCCGGCCTAACCGAGTTTTGAGGATACACGCTCGATCCTTGGGTACTCCACCCGACCTAACCAAGTTTTAAGGATACACGCTTGATCCTTTGGTACTCCACCCGTCCTATGACCTACCACACATCATACTAGATAGGAAGGTCTATATCATATCATTACTAACGACTAAACCAAGGGTTAGCATTTAATCATCAATATCAAGCCATATCATTTAAATATCATGTTCCATGCAATTCCATGCATAATATTCATGTATAGTTTGACATCACAAGATCAAACCCTATCTCGCAGTTGATCGAGATATTTGGTCACATTGATCAGGTATAGTGCTACTCTTTTCTCATTCATGATTAGGTATATTTGTCTCCCACTAAATGCTTAGTAGTTAGCTTTCCAAGAACCAAATTTTAACTTTGAAAGTATTGATTTTTATTTTTGAGACCATAAATATTTTTCAGAGAAGTACATAAAAGTATTTTCATGTTTAAAGTCCAGATTTATAGCTTGACTATGTTGGTGTTTCTACACTCAATATTTGACTAATAATTTGATAATATTTCGGCCTGAGCTTTGATTACTTTTATTTTGTCAATGATGGAATTGCTGAAATTGATGTTTTTCTATTCATAATAGTTTGTCTTTAAGACAGTTCATCTTTGAAAATCTATAATTTCATTTGTAGAATATATTTAGAGGTGTGCATCAGGGTCGGATCTAGTATGCCTATAGGGGGGGGGGGGGGGGGCAGCTGCCCCCAATAAAGTTCCACTAATCCTTGTAATTTGTTAATAAATTTTAGAAGCTCAATTATTTGCCTCCAATACAAAAAATGGATTGCTCCTATACCTAAAGAGCCTTCTCCCATGAATAAAAAAATTGACTTAGAGTTGGAGTCACAAGATTTCAAGCGAGCAAATAAGAAACTGGTCAAGACAGTGGCTCAATTCCAACAAGACTCCAACTCTCTATGTTACAATTAATAAATCAATTAAATAGACTTGAAGTTTTGCAGTTTTTTTGGACCCGGTAGGAAGTTTTGCAGTATTTGTTGCCTAGTTTAGTTGTTTAATCCTCTCTATATGTATTTATTGTATTGTTTACTTGTTTAAGGTCATACATTAATTTTTAATTCTTATATAAATATTAATTTAGTTTATTAAACTTATTATAATACTATTAATTTATTATGAAATTATTTATTTTCATCAATTAGGTAAATTTTTAGAAGAATCAATTATATTTATTTTAATTGATGAGTTAGTGGTATAGTTATACATCTATTTCTGTATTAGTGTAATGCTTTACACTATTAGAAAATCGAAAATGTCATTTAATAAGTTAGAAATCCTAAATGCAAATAATATGTTACTTTAGGTAATTAAATAAAGTGTATTGATGTATTCAAAAAAGTTATACTCCCTCTGTTTCATAAAATTCTTCTCACATACACCTTTTCCTTACTCAACCACAATCATAAATTTCCATTTTATTCTCATTTTCTTAAATTCTGATTCAAGTCAAACCGGGAACATTTTATAGGACAAAGGGAGTATTTAATTTCACTACTTTTCAGAATCAATGGTGAGGTATTGGGCTATCATTCCTTCACCAATACTGAATCCTGGATAATCAAAATTTTATTGTTTCAAATATAGCTTCTCAATGTTTTCCCAAAATAGTGAAGACCAATTTGCGTAATAGAATTGGCGATAACTTTTTGAGTTATTGTCTAATTTGTTTTATTGTAAAAGATGTGTTTAAAATTATTATAAATGAAATTCTAATGAACCCCTTCCAAAAGATGAAAATTCAGTTCGAACAACTGTACTATGATGTATTGTGTTAAAACTTTTGTTATTGTAAGTTGTAACATTACATTAATATTTTATTAATTATTTTCGAATGCATTTTTATTTACCCTTTCCTAGATGTCCCCAATAAGTTTTGATCCTGGATCCGCCACTGGTGTGCATTGATCATTGAATTGCAACTGTGGTTAATCAGTTGTGGTTTGCAAGGGTATAACTTTTATATCTTTTGAACATATTTCTCTTACCTTTTTAGCTTAGTGCTTTAATATCATACATTTGGATATGATATTTGGTAATCCACTTGAACTTTGAGTATTGATTTGTATAAAACATGAATTTGTATGCACTCCTAAAACTATTGATGTTTTATTAATAGATATGTAATAATTTTATTCAAATCTTTCTCGGAACGTAAATTGCTTTATTACTCTTAATCCGAGCTAAGCAGGTTACTATTGGAAGAAATAATTATCCATACCCCAACAGCTTGAAACAGTCTAATGTATTTTTTGTATATAATGAAATGAACTATATGTTTTGCTGCATTTACACATTTATATTTTATTATGTTTAGCTGTATTTACATGATGATATAGACTTAAAGTTCATTTACCATCTCTGGCAGATTGTTTAAGGCCAATGGATAGCCTATATTTATAATTGGATTCTCTCAGATGGGTTATTACAGATTTCGAAGGAAAGATACAAGGTATACCACATATATCACATTTGGTGCTGATATGAACTTCGACATGATCTGTTGCTGGGGTGGGGATTGGCTGAAAGACAAATTTCCAAGTTTGATAGTGGCACATTTTTTGTTTTGGATATTTTTTGAATCTAGACTATGGATTACTGTTAACTTTGAGTTTAAAGTAGTCGTGCAAATCCGGGCCAGTAAAGAACAGTAAGGGAAGCCTAATTGGCGGTTGAACAAAAGTTAAGACTCAGGAAAGTGATTTAAGAAAGAATCATTAACATATGGAAACTGTATTCCTTTCTATTTTATGTATCGTTTTATCTAAAGTTAAAAGAACTTTGGATCTTGGAGTCGTAAAAGCCAAAATCGTTAAAGAAAATGATTAATTTTCAATATCATTTGTAGATTTTGTTAGCATGAATTTCAATACATAGACAAATTGGAACTTACTACACTAATATTTTTGGTAAAACTCATTGTAATATTGAGGGATCTAAATGACATTTTCTTCTTTTATGTATAGATAAAATAGCAATGGTTCTAGAGCCATTAAAACCAAAATTATGCAAGGAATTCCTCTATGAATTCAAAGAAGATGCAGTAGGCTCTACTCTTGTGCTCTACTCTTGTGCAGAAGATCAAGTATTTGAATAACATGAGCTTTACTATTTATATTCAATATTTTTAATATTGTTATGGCTGAAAAGCTCCTATTCAGAAAATTCTTCTTGTGTTATTGGAGTAGTTAGCAAACACCAATTACCTTTTCATAGTTAACGCTAGAAAAAAACACAGTTAGACTACAAAAAGTACTTGTTTTTGTAAGTCCTAAATCAACAGGCCTAAGTGATTTATAATGTTAAGTCTTAAAAAAGTTGTCTCACACTGGATTTTTATAAAAATAAAACACAATATTAAGATTTACGACTCCTCCTATCAGGTTTACCTTTTAAGATGAAATCACAAATCTTAATATTGTATCACAGCTAGATCCGATTGTGATTTGAAGTTTATTCAACAATCATGACTAAGGTAGCTCGTTAGGGGTCTGTTTGCTCTATTTATACACCCTGATGTTGTAATATGCAGTTTGAAATGAGAGGGCATGTTTTGTGGTGCATCTTTTTTAGCAAAGAAGACTTATATTAGAATAATAGAGACTCGTTGAGTAGCAAAAGGACAAACCCTCCCATCCCGGTCACCGACCCTAGGATTAGACATGGAACTGTAAATGTTTAAAACACAACAGTTCGCTAACCACTTAGCGGGCAACTTGAAGCCTATTGCGACCAAAAGAGAAAAATTACCCCACAGAACACCAACCAAATAAAAAACAACCAAGAGTCCGGACTAAAAAATCCAAACCCAACAAAAACGAAATGAAAACTACTAGTTTGAAAATAGAATTGAAAGCAGAAAAGATAAACTTGAGAGCTTGTGTCATCCCTCTTCAACTTATCGACTGAGCTTGTTGCCCATACCTCGCCCCCCAACCTGTTTTTTCCGCCATTGGTTTCAACTTCCATCATTGAGTATGGCTCTCCTAACAGCTCCAATCTACCACGCTTCTGCTCAGCTACTTGTGACTTATAATGTGGCAAACACATCAGGTATCAATCACCTATTTATTAGGATTCTCCACCACTAGCCATTTATTTCCTCCACCCTTATCACTGAATCCACTACCTGCCCGCATCCCCGATCCAAACTCCTTCAATTGAGGTTGGCTAGGAGAATCTAGCACCAATTGACAAAACTTATCACCATGACCAATAAGCCCACAAACGAAGCAAAAGTTGGGAAGTTTTTCATATTTCAAGTTTACCAATAGGCAATCCCCATTTGCTTTTTGGACGTTCACATTTTTTCGAAGCAATTGCCTCCCATTTAGACAAACCTTGATCCTTAGATAAGCTCTCAATTGTCCTTCACACGGGTGATCATCAAGCTTAACAAAACTTCCAAGTTTATTACCAATAATTTTAGCAACCCTTAAATTCAAATACCTAATTAGCAAGTTATACCTAAAGGAACTTGTAAAGGCAAATCATCAAGCTTTAATTCATGCAACACAACAAGATTTTTATTGTAAAGCCATGAACCATACTCTAAAACACGCCTCATGTCAATCTCATGATAAAAGGAAAACATATACCTCTTATCACCAATAACCTTGATCGACACACCCCTGCTAGGTCTCCAAATAGAGGCCATCGTGTCCCTGAACGACAAGAATTTGACCGTCTTCTTGGACAAATCAGCCCCCACCAAGGACCACTGGGACAACCCTCATTCCTGCTCTTCCTTCTCATTAAAATCAGGCAATACCTAGTCTACCTCATCGCCATCCTTCTCCTCCAATTGCAATCTTCCATACCGATCGACCAGATCCTATTGGGCATCCATAGCATGAGACGACGAAACAGAGCCGGCTATGAAGGCAAGGCACATAGGCATATGCCTAGCTAGGGCCACATCACTAGCTGGGGCACCAAATTTTAAAAACTACTCTGTAACTATTAATATTATAAGTATGTTCTGTGAATGAAAGTGATTTATCACACTAACTACAAGAAAAAAGAAGAAATACTTTACCACTACAAAAAGTGTGTGTGACGGGTTGTGCAGCTCATTTATAAAAATCATTGCACAACAATCCTACAAATAGAAAGTATCACGTATACTTATTTCAAACTCTAAAATATGGTTGTCTGTTCCTCACTATATTATACAAAGAGAGCAAAATCAATTATTTCTTAAATATTTATTTAGTCAATTTGTAGACATGCCACCAAAGCATGCACCCGTACACATGTCAAAGGAAATTCAAAATTCAGCTAGAAAACTCAACGTGTTTTAGTGTGGCCATATAAAATATTTTTTCATATTAGGTAAATTTTTAATAAGAGACAATATTTTATAGTCAATTTAGTTTCAAGTCAATTGATAAATTCATATACTAGTATTAGTTTTTAAATTTGTGTCTCAAGTGTAACAACATTTTTCTTGTAGTATTTTTTCTAAAATTTACTCATTAAAACATACGGAGTATGTTTTTAACTTATGCAATATTATAAAATATATTAAATAGATTGTAATATAATTAATTATAATTTTATGCTAACTTTTCTTTATATAATATAGTTTATACTCTATGAGAGGCAAACGAAAGTGAAACTCAGGTTTTTTAGATAAAGCTAAACAAACCAACTAACCAAGCTATACAATAAGTTCTATGGATGGATAGTTATGTAAAAACAAGTCTCTCTAAATTTGTACTACCAACCTGGATAATTAGATATGTTTCAGAATTTTATTACAATATTTAATTTTTAATTATCGATCCTTTGATTCATGTATTTAGAGGTACCAGTGTGTTTATTTTATCTAACCAATACTCCAAATATGATTTGCTTTGTATAAATATGAATGTCACTCACTAATATAATAGTCTAGTTTTAATTTTCGTCTAGGGCACCGAAATTCCTAAAGACGGCCCTGTGACGAAAGAGCGAATTCCAAACGTGCAACTGCCATCAAACAAGCAAACAAATAGCAACACCCGGCGCTAAGAACAAACACTACTCTTTGTTGACAAAAACAGAATCCAATAATTGACTTTTTTGATATACTACGAGGGCTTATTTGATAGTTTTCCCTTCTTTCTTCGACATGCGTAGTTATTACATACGTATATGTAATGCTATTGCACCATTCTCATTGTTTTGCTTAATTTATGTACATTAGTTTATCAAATAAATTAAAATGGGTCGTTGGATTGTTATATCATTACTTTTGTTATTTTCATTATTTTATTATTACTGATATTATTATCGTTGTTTAATGGATATTTCAGAGTATTATTGATGTTTTTATTGATGTTGTAATCATTATTTTATCGTAAACTTGAAGAGAATAAAAAAACATCTGAAAAATAAAAAATTAAGGAGTATAATTAGTGAAAACTAAATACTATATATGCAAAGAGTACTAATTTTAATTATAAAGTTATTTCTAAAGTACATATTATTATTGGTTTATGTGTGACAATTAGTATTATTCAAATTTTATTTTTCATTATTTTTATAAAGTTCTATTTTAAATCTTTTTCCAACAGCTAGCTTTAGCAAACGATCAGGAACAGCTAACAAAAAGTCCAAACAACTAATACAAATCGCTGATCAAAACAACTAACCTAAGCAGCTAGCAGCTAACAACTAACCGTTGATTACCAAACAAGGCCTGTGTCTTGTATTTGTAATGTTTTTGTAGTTGCTGTTAGAAAAATTCCACTTTTGGTCCCGGAACTATTATGTCACTTCCACATTCTGTACCATACTTCCGATTTCGCCACATCTTATCCCATCGTTTTCTCCCGTTACCATTCTTCGTCCTTCCGACGATAAGTCTGACGGGGTTACCTATTTTAGCTTTTAATGAAGGTCATTTTAGTACAATCAAGTTCCTTTTTACTTATTCTTGCCCACCGCATGTCCTTACTGAAATGAAGCTATTCTACCATCATCTTCTACCTCTCCTTTGAACCCTAAATCGGAGGCCCTCAGCCATCAACTCCTTCATTCTACCATGTCGTTCTTGTCACCGGTGAAGCACAAACAACCCAAAATGTCTACCAGTTATTCTTCTTCTTCAAAATCAATAGGTCAAAATGAATATGGAGAATGGATTCCGGTTAAGCACTGTCACTGTGGGCTTGAAATGAAGCTTTTGACCACATGGAAACATGATAACTATGGGAGAAGGTTTTGGAAATGCGTAGGAGGTGAGGTGAATTTTTTTGAACAATGCTTGTTTTTTGTTATTTGAGCAACTTGTTAACCAGAAACCTAAATTCGCAGAGATGTCAGGGGTGTGGCTTCATGGACTGGTTTGACCCTCCAATGTGCAAGAGGTCACAGAAAATTATTCATGGGTTGCTGAAAAAATTGAATGGCTATGAAGACCAAATGCAGATATTGCACTTGAAGGTGGAAGAGTTACAAGCAAATGAAAAGAAGAAATACAAAATGAAGAAAAAACCCTAAATTCATTCAAATTGTGTGTTTTGTAACAATTGTTGTTTTTGTATCCATGTATGCATATATGTAATAGTTTGGCTTGTATGTTGTGATCTTAATGTGACTTTTATGATGTATTGAGGCATTAAGCATCACTTGATTGTTACTTCAAACTCATTTGCAAGGGACTTCATTATGTTTACATGTTCTGATACCCATCAATTGATTGTTACTTCAAACTGATTTGCAAGTGACTTTAATTTATTATGTTTACATGTTCTGATAAGGTGTGGGTAGTTTACAATCTTAACACACAGGTAAACTAAGAATCACATGAACAAAAAATGAAAACCAAGCTGCTGAAAACACAGGTCTCTTTTTATAACCTAAAGCATAACAAAACATACTACCTAAAGCATAACAACATGAAGAAAAACCATAACAACCCATAACAACAACATCAACACAAACTGAATACATAGAACCTGATTAGAAATAGAACAAGTTGGGTATGACATCCTCAATAAAAGGCAGATAAGATGTTTCATATTACATAGTACAAAAGGCTGAGTATGGCATCCTCAGTACAAAAGACAACCAGATAAGATGTTTAATACAAATGGGTTGTTTTAAACTTACATATTACACAAAACATATTACATATTACATATTAAACTACTCCAGGTCTATTGGGTCTGCATCATTCCCAAAAAAAGATAAACTTGAAAGAGCTTTTGGATCTAGTGCTGTAGGTTGATCTCTTCTTAATGTCCAGCTTTTGAGGCTTGGTTCTTTTTAGTTCTGACTTCTGACCTTTTGAGGTCTTTGAATCAGGGGGTGGTCCATAGCTAAGCTTGACCCCATGAGGATTTCTCACCTCTATCTCCTTACTGCAGTCATCATCAGTTTCCTCAGTGTGTTCTCCACTTCCCCCCTCATTCTCTTTTTCACATTCTTTGTGTTCATAAATGCCTTGCTCAGTGTCTTGACTAAACATTGATGTGTCCTCCATTGAAACAACCATAGGAAATTCAGTTTCCATAGAAGGAGACTCTGCAAAGTCTAAAGTAACATCCACCAAGTTGTCCTCATATAGGTCTTCAACTGTAGCTTCTCCATCAAGCACAGGTGCTCCATCAACTGTTGGTTCTCCATCAACCGTAGCTGATCCGTCCACAATACCTAATCCATCAACCATAGGTGTTCCAGCATCTCCATCACCATGTTTGGTACCCACATTGTGCTTGGCTGTGGATTTTCTTTTTCTTTTCCTAGGTTGCAACTGAGTATACAAAAAATAAGAAGAAGATGTGGTTATACATCTCCTAACATTATGCCCTTCTTTCTTACACTTTGAGCAATGCATCTTAAAGTGTATTCTTGACACTTTCACTCCATCTGTACTCAGCAATGCATCAACAATTGATTTCCTCCTAAGCTTTCTTGGTCTTCCAGGTCTGGCTGAATACAAAGGTGAAAGTGGTGCTCTTCTTTCATAAAGAGGCCACTCATTAGGCCTTGCCATTGGTTTTATTGACCCAACATATATCTTCGGGTAAACTTCCCTTATGTAACATGCGTGCACATAATCATCTACTGGCCCTTTTCCAAACTGCAGCCAAATAGCACATATAGCATGCTTGCATGGGATGCCAGTTAGGTCCCACACCCTGCATGTGCAACTTTTTTTCTCCAAATCTACAACATGTTGGGTACCACTCATCCCAGTAATCTCAAACTCATTATCTCCACACTGATAACCTATCAAACCTGCAACAAACTTCTCAATTTCTTGTATCTTTTTTACTATTCTGGGGCATACATTGGAGGTCCATTTCTTTGCTTTTTCTCTACTGGTAAAAAGTTTTGTAAGTAAAAGTTTCCTTATGGATTCTAAGCAAATGAGAATGGCCTCTTGTCTTGCATCTAAGATCACACCATTGAAACACTCACATATGTTGTTTGTGAGCATATCAGTTTTCGAGTGTGTGGAGAAATGAGACTTTGACCATTCTCTTGGATTTTTATCTGTCAGCCACTCAAAAGCTTTTTGATCTATTTCCATTACCTTTGTAAGAGCAGCCTTAAATGAATTGACAGTACAAGCTCTAGCACATTCCCATAGACTATCTTTGATTGCTTTACCATGAAACCCAGCCACCTTCATGTTCCCATACAAATGTCTTACACAGAACCTATGTTCAACCTTTGGAAACAACTCAGTCACAGCTTGAATCAAACCTTTTTGCTTGTCAAACATGAATGTGAATAGATGTTCATTATCTTGTGTGATATCAGCATCTCTTCTTATTAGATTCAAAAACCAGGACCAAGACTCCTTTGTTTCCCCTCAACAATAGCATATGCTAATGGAAATATGCTATTGTTTGCATCAATCCCAACTGCCACTAATAACTGCCCCCCTTTCATGGTTTTCAGATGAGTGCCATCAACACCTAGTACTGGTCTGCAACTTTTAAAGCCTTCTCGAGATGCTTCCCAACACATGTACATCCTTAAGAATCTCTGTTGCCCATCCAGCTCTATGTTTAATTTTCACTTAATTTAACAACACATGTGGTCATTGGATTGCTCCTCCTTATTTCAGCCACATAACACCACAATTTTTTTGAAGTAGTCATCTTCTTCACCTCTAACCAACCTTTTAGCCTTGCTCATTGCTTTACAAGCCTGCCTTTGAGTCACATGAAACCTTTCATCAGTACATACCTTTTGCCTGAACACTTTGTTCTTCCAGATGGAGTGACTTTTGATCTCCTTTAACCACCTTTTAGCAACCTTTGTTGAGTTAACCATTTTATTGTGATACACCCAAGAGCACTCTTCATGTGTTCTGTGATACTGTAGTATCCTCCAAGAGTGGAAATTTGCTACCTTCCTGAGGTTAATTCTCCATGGACAGTCTAAGTGCTTGCATTTGACAACAACTCTTTCCTTATCACTTTTTGAAAACTTTAGGTCCTTACCTGTCTTAAAAGCATGATTCTCAACTACTTCTTTAAATTCTTTCTTGGTAGCAAAGGTCAGTCTCGGCTTGAAGGTAGGATTTTGCATATCAGTCCGGGCACAAAAATCACTCCACTTATCATTATCAGAATCAGAACCATGAATGGAAGCATCATCTTCAAAGTTTGGTTCAGGATCTACCAATGATGGATGGTTTTCTATGTTTTCTTGTTCAGTGTTAGTGTGCAGCCCTCCATACTCAGCTGTTGGATCAATGTTATTGGAAAAATCACTATCATCTTTAGAAACAAAGTCGCCTAGATCTGAATCTTCATCATCCCCAGAAAAATCTTCTAACTCCTCACTGTAAGCACAATCACTGCCAGAGAAGTCATCATCACCATATCCACCTTCATCCTCTTCTTCTAAGAAATTTCCTTCTTCTAACTCAACCCAAATCTCCACAACTCTACCCACACTTCCATTATTCACACAGGCCCAAATCTCTGAGTCACCTTTCAGTTCTTCTAATTAAGAATCTAAATAGGAAAACACCCTTCTTACCTTATCAGTGCAACCAAGTTCTTGTAGTTTCTCTTTCAGGACGACTAGACCAAACTCATCCACATCTAGATCACGAAATAGATGAGTAGTGCCTCCCCTGTAAGCAGGTCTGGCAGTGCCATGGTCTTTTCCTCCGTACAACAGCTTCAGACTAAATGTAGTCTCACATTGCGCTGTTTAAAAAAAGGCATTCAATGTGGTAGGTCAATCATTCAAAGTGGTACACACAACCACATAATAAATACATACACAATACAAACATCAAAAATACAATTTTTTCAAAGTACACTACACACAAACCATTCCACAAACCATTAGATAAAGTTAAAAAGGAAAAATAATCTGGTCTCATTTGTCAAATCCAAAAAGATAAAGGGAAAAGAGAATCTCACTACAGATAAACCCTACCCTACCTTCTCCACCAACATAAAAAAACCTTTTGTTTTTGTCTTTAACACTTCACCTAATTTTCTACTCACATCATTCATACGCAACTTCACAAAATTTCTTACCCAAATTAGGTTAGAGAAATTTCTTACCTTTCTGGTTGTCTTCCACACTCGTCCCTTCTCCATGTCCTCTTCGCCCCATTCCAATTGTTGGAACATCAGTAAATCGCGTTCTCATCCTTAGATTACGTTCTAGGGCTCATCGCACCCCTTGAAGGGGAAATGGAAATTACAGTGTATAGTAGAAGGAGAGATGCTTAGGTGATAGTTAGCTGTTTAAAAGGAACTTGATTTTACTAAAATGACCTTCATTAAAAGCTAAAATAGGTAACCCCGTCGGACTTATCACCGGAAGGACGAGGAATGGTAACGGGAGAAAACGATGGGATAAGATGTGGCGAAATCGGAAGTATGGTACAAAATGTGGAAGTTGCATAATATTGTCGGGATCAAAAGTGGAATTTTTTCTGTTATGGTAAATAAATATAATAGGTACTGAGTATTTGAGAATTTAATAGTTGTTATTCTATATTAATTGTAGTTGTGCTATTGAGTTCATGTGCTGTTGTTTTTTGGTCAATCAAATTGTGGTAAACAATGAGGATATATGGTTTAATGTTGCGCTTTTTGGTTTTGCTGATTTTGTTCTGGTTTTGTTGATCTTTATGGTAAAGAAAAATACATCTTGCCTACAACTAATCTCAAACTCTTCACCTCAATACCTCAAAAGTAAGGTTTCTGATAATAAGCAGCCTGACCATAAGTTAAACAAATACTGGTAAATGATGCTGAAATAGAACCCAACTTTCCATTAATGTAAAGGCATGAATGGAATGGAATGGAATGGAAAGTTAAGTAGCTAACAACACTCTTTTAGTAACACTATGAGTATATGTTAGCTTAATATTTCCTTCAGTCCAATGTTATTAACATCAAACATGAATTTCAGATGTAGAAAAAAGATTATAAAAGAGAGAATACAAAATCTTTACATTCCACCCAAGCTGCACTTAAAATAGGTCAATTATATCAAAAAAGCTATCAAAGATGTTTTTTGCTGGTGTTATGCTCAATGAAATGTTTGCTACTGTTATCCTAAGTCTCCTTTACAAATTGGTACCAAGTCAAAGGATATTGCTGCCACTATCCCACCTCATCCAGTTATAATCACAGACATTTCATCACCCTCCAACCTATTATAACCACTAAATGGAAAATCGCTAATACAAGTAACCAGAAAATTAAGTAATGAGCCGAAATAAGACTCTATAATAACACACAGACAACTGGAACATACACATCGACATATTATACACTTTACATAAGCACATCACAAATAGTGAAGAACAAACGCATATTTACATTCAAAGCAAATGAAATCAAATATATAAACGATCAAACATCAACACAAACTCATACCAAGCTCAGGGACGTCATCCATGGCCGCCGTATATTGAGGAAATAACTTTTTTTCCATAGCTTTCTGAATTGTCTCTTTTATAGAGGGACAAATTTTATTGTAAAGTATAATGTTTTAACACTATACTGTAGTGTCGTTATTATATAGAAGTGAGACTTTATTTAGACGCATTCATAAAAAAAATTGAGAAACAAATTAAAGAGGCATATTGATGCTGTTTTCATAATCTTATATCTGCTTATATCATAATCTCATATTGCTCCTGTTTTCACAAAAGCACTTCAAGAGCATCGTAATTCTAAAAATCATCTGTACAATCACTGATCCTACACAAGCTCTCTTACTCAGTCATAGCGAATCTCAGGTATCCGACCATGAGCTCTCTTGATGAGGTCCATGTACTTTACCAGATTTTGGCAGCGTGTGATGTCCAAGTATTGCAGCTTCTTCATACACAGTATGTTTAACAGGTCTAAGTCCCCAATTGTTGAATCTGAGAGGTTAATTATCCTCAAATCTGAAAACCCAGAAGAATAAGAAGAAGAGACGAGATGAGTTGAGAAATGGCTATCAACTTCCCCGTTCCTTCTGATCCCCCTAATGTCAGGGCAACATCGCTTCACCGCTTCTAAAACTGCAGGGTTGAAGTAGGGTGAATCGGAAAAGTCAATGACCTCCAATTTCCGGCACCTCCCTATCAGCTCCAGGATCACTCCTTCACTACCATTGTAAGACCCATGGAATGAAAAGTTTCTCAGGTTAGGGCATCTGTCACCATTACAACGCACAGAATCGCAAACGCATTTCAGATTAATCGCATCCAGAAATTGAAAACCTCGAATGATCGGTTTCATCTTCGATATTTCTTTCAATTGCAAATTTAAGGTCTTACCGACTGGCGATCAGAGTAAGAACGGTGTCGTCATTGTGAGGCCCATCAACGGAATTGAGAAAGGGGTAGACGAAGAGAGAGGTGATGGCCGCTCCGCTGCCGGCTCTGTCCATGAGCATTTGAAGGCGGAGGACGCCGCCGCTACGCCTGCCACGGAATGGATCCGGAAAGGCGGACCTGTACGGAAATGAAGCTTTGACGAATGCATCATCGGCGGAGAGGGGGTAAGTGTCGGCGATCATGGAGGCCCAGCAACGAGGGTCGCGAGAAACGTGGGCCCATGATTTGCATACGAATGGAAGGTTGAAGAGGCGATCTTCAATGGAGGACTTGCAGAAGATGTTGGATATTGCAAGGTTTGGGAGATTATCCCACGTTACTTTTATGCGTTTCAACTCCATCGAAGCCCTTGCTTAACAGAAGACTGAGGGACTCAACTATTCAGTAGTAGAAGTAGACACCTAAAATACTCCTTTTAGCGATACTATTTTTTTTAGCAATACTAATTTGCTTAGATAAATACTCCGTATTTAGACAATAATTAAATAAAATATCTTGATTATATTTTGAGAAATAATTTTAATAGATGTATATTATAATGTAATTAGTATTGATAACTGTGATTTAATGAATGTATTATTTTTAATATTTAATGATTAATTTGTCACTTAAAATTGTTAATTGTCTCCTAAAATAGAAATGAGAACATTTATACGGGACGTCCAAAAAGGAAAGGGATAACCTTCTAACGTGACAGAGGGAGTACTTCGTAATCACATTAAGCAAACAATGAGTAGGGCAGTCTTTATAATTATTGGGGCCCTAGACAAAAATATACAAAATAAGTTACTTAATAATTACTCCCTCCGCCCTTTTTTATTTAGCCAAACATTGTTTTCCAAGTCAATGATGTGTAAATTTGACTGATTATATATTTATACACGGTAATATTGATAATATGAAAATAATATGAAAATGTTCTTTGTTAAAAGTACTATCATAAAAACATAAATTTATTAAATTTCACATAAATATATTAATTAAAATAATAGACCAAAGTTTATCATCTTTGACTGAAAAAGTAAAAGCTGACAGTGTTTGATAAAATATGTGTTTTTCGTGTAATAGAAAAAGTGAAAATCAGTTTAAAACACTCTTGAACTTGCTTTCATCATTTAGCTTTTAAGTGATTAATTAATTAATTTAGTTGTCATTCAAAAACACCAATTTCAGTTTTTTTAAAGTCAAAAGCTGAAAATCACTTTTTTTGGGAACAGTCCCTTAAGATGTCTATTTTTTGAAAGCAATATAATTAACTATTATTAATAAAATAAAAGTTCAAAGACTTCACAATACAACTAGGAGGAAAGAACAACCAAAGTGGCAACCAGAAATGGAAACTGCGTCTCGAGCTAACTCGTGAACAGCGCATACCAAGTTGGGACTGTATTTCTCCTTCAATTCCTGAAACAACGAGCAAGGCATCATACTACACATCAGTATCATCCCACTGCATCGTATGTCTAAAATATTGATTATATTGACTTTTCTTGTTATAAACTTCGAAGAATGATAAGTATTTATCTGCCTGAAGTTTACAAATTTTACATGTTTATAAAATATTTTTGTAATAAAACATTTTCATTAGTTAATTAATGGGCAAAAGAAATACTCCGTATTTTTTTTTGCATGTGGGAATCTCAGAGTCGGCCATACCTAGCGTTTCGCTTTAAGGGGTTGATACGATGCGATGTGTTGTGTGTCATCCTTTACTTAAATTTACAAAAAATAAGCAGAACATAACTTGCTATTGATATAAGTGGCTCATGGCCGAGGGTGGTAATCCATCAACAATCCATTCAGGCGTTAGCTTCTTTTTCGGGCTTTTTACCGAAGGGTGGGTGGCTCTGTCGCCCCACCTCCTTCGGATTATTGATAGAACTTCACGAGATGGTGTGGATGTGATACTTCTTCGGCTGGGGCTCCATGTCTTCGCCTTCGGTGAGATTACCTATCTCGCGTTTTTTCTTTGGGGCGCCCTTTACAAATTGGGAAAGTTCGCCTTGCCGAATCAAGCGTTCGATAGCTTTCTTCAGCGTGACAGAATCGTCAGTATTGTGGGAGGTGTTCTTGTGGTAGCGGCAGTAGGTGCCGTCCTGGTGAACAGCGTATATTTCCTTGGCCGATCGAGGATCTCTGGGGATGAGATCTTGCTCCTCCGCATAGTCGAGGATGGTACTCACCGAGTGTGTGAGTGGAGTTCTCGGTACGTCCGTCCTTGGGTTTCATGGTTTCTTGCCGCGTCTTTGTCCGTTGGGACCAGAGTGTGCATGCTTTCCCTGGTCGGGGGCCGAAGGAGCGTTGCTAGGCTTTTTCGACTGATGGATGTCCTTCTTGTGGGAATGGAGCTCATCAGCGTCAGCATACAAGCTCCCTCGCTGGAGTGCCTTGGTGTATGACCTCGGTGGGTCAGTGATGAGGCTCCTCGCGTGGGGGTTACTACGGAGAACGCCTTGAAAGAGGACGAGGAGGGTGCGCTCATTGGCACCTTCGACCTCGTCGGTCTCCTTCGTCCATCGGTCGATGAAAGACCTGAGTGATTCATCGTGTTGCTGTTTGACGGAGAGGAGATGGGAGAAATGTTTCTTCACGCGCTTCCATCCAGCGAAGTGGATGATGGGGTCATCACATCCCTCGGCCAGCTCCCTCTCCAAGAAGCTGACCTTGTGCAAGAGTGCATTGTATCCGGGTCTTGGGAGGTGATGGCTGAGGGCTTGCTGAACAGTTGCCTTGCCTCCATCTGGGCAAGCAACTTTTCCAGTCGGGCGATGACATCGTCCCTAGGATCCTTGACGGCCATAGTGGCGCCCTGTTGAGTCCTGACGCAGGCTGCATGGGCCGTGTTGATGTGGCAACGTATGTCGTCCTCATGTAGTTTCCCTTTGCCTTTGTCAAGGCGGGGTCGATCCGCTGTCCGGGATATGGACCCCAAGCTCTCCCTTGGTGAGCCAGGCTCACGTATACCAATCCGTCTCGATAGCCTCTCTGATGCTGGTCAACGATGCGTGTCCCCTAGCCTATTGAAG
Organism: Cuscuta europaea; assembly: GCA_945859875.1. Classification (NCBI taxonomy): domain Eukaryota; kingdom Viridiplantae; phylum Streptophyta; class Magnoliopsida; order Solanales; family Convolvulaceae; genus Cuscuta; species Cuscuta europaea. The sequence continues at coordinate 3,335,949 of CAMAPE010000054.1, read as the reverse complement.
GCTAAGACTTTACGCACTGGGGTCGGTCCAACTCGGGGATAGGAAGCAGGGTTGGAATGGGATGAAGACGTGTCCTACGGTTCTACCCCCTCGACGTTGCCAATCTTCATGATCAACGGCTGAGGTGGGGGTGGTGGTGGAGTAGTGTTCTCTCCTCCCGCGTCCTTGGCACGAGCGCGCTGAGGACGGTGGGGTTCTGAGCCAGGCTGGCTATGATGGTCAATAGAGCGGCCTGGAGCTGAGGGTCAACAGCAGGAGTAGTCTGCTGCCCCGAGACATGGTCACCTTGGTCCATGCGCTTCTTCTCAAGGCCGATACGGGCGTCTTGAGCGTTGTCGTTAAGTTGATTACGGAGGTCAGCCGTGGGGTCGATGGTCTCTTGAAAGATGCTAACTTGATTGTTCTAGCTCTCAATGAAAGCACCAAATGATAGAGTATTAATTATTAGAGAGAAGGGAGAGCTAGAAAGAGAATTAATATGTATAAATGAATTTCCAACCCTTTACATAGCTTGGGAGGCCCATTACAATATGGACTGGGCTCCTAAGTCTTGGGCTTGGGAGGCCCATTACAATATAATGACTCTATTGGGCTCAGAACATTCGAATATATTAGCTAAGTATGGAAGTCTGGCTCTGTGAGCTCTCTGTGGCTGATGGAGGTATGGCCGACAGAGGTATGGCCGACGGAGGTATGGCCGACGGGGGCACCCTGGTTCTCCTGGCTTCTGGATCATATTCTGAGTTGACTCTTCTTTGGCCGATGGGGTGCCATCTGGCCAACGGATGGCTCACTGGATGACAGATGTGCTCCTCTTAGTCATCTGAGTATGTGGGTCATGGGGTCTGGACCCGTGTACTCCATCAGGAAAGATGCTTACTTTTCCAACTCATAACACCTCCCCATTCTCTGCTATTCTCAGCCTACCAACAACGGCTAGAAACATAATGATAGACTATAAGTCTAGAGAGAAGTGAGAGCTAGAGAGAGAAGTAGTATAATTGCTCTGTATTAATGAATTTGTCAATCCCTACAACTACCTCCAGAGGAAGTATTTATAGGAAAAATGCGGGCTGGGCTCCCAAGTCTTGGGTTTGGGAGGCCCATTTACAACTGGACCGCTATTGGGCCGAATACAAAGTAAATGGTAGAGTATACAAATGATTAAGTGCAAAATCCTATTCTGGGAGTTCTTTATGGCCGACGAGGGTCTGGCCGATGAGTGCATGGCCGACGAAGACCCGGCCGACGAGATCACCTGATTCTTCTGGCTTCCGGATCATATTCTGGGTTGACTTCGTTCCGGCCGATGAGGGCCATCTGGCCGATGAGGGTCCCACTAGGTGACAGTTGTGCCTTCTGTTCTCTTGAGTATGTGGGTCTTGGGGTCTACACCCATATACTCCATCACATAATCTTTGGAATAAACTTTTTTGATCGAGTTGTTCTGTATGGATCATCTTCTGTTGGGACTAGGGGTGGTTCGGTACGGTATACCTAATATTTTCTCTCATACTTTTACCGTACCAAAATTTTCGGTATACAAAATTTATATACCGTTACCTTATCGAAGTTTCGGTATACCGTATTTTGGTATACCGAAGTTTCGGTTCGGTATCGGTACGATATCGATAAATTACCGTGCATGTCTCACAATACAACAAATTATCATACACTAACAAAATATACTAAATCGGTGTTACTAGCGACATATTTAATCCATTATTTAAATGTTACAAAATACAATTAATAATCTATTGATGTCAGATTCAATATTGAACAATAATTATTATTAGTATATATAAGCAGTTCAACATGTCACATATTAAAAAATAGAATATTCTCATTAAATAAATTGAACAATATAGATATAATTAAATGAATATAAAAATAAATAAAATTATTCAAACAACATAGATACAAAATCATCTATCCCTAATATGATATTGGGTATTTAGTCATTTTTTAATTTTAAAAAATATTTGAAATAGACTTTCAAAACAAAATTGTGTGCCTCGACTAAGTAGATCTCTATGTAGATACATTCGTCACATAAGTGTATTCATCTTCACTCATCAGCTCAGTCATCGTGACTCACAAGCTCATGGAACAAGATGAACTAGTTTCTTGACATTAGTACATTACTTATTAGTCATTATGCTTATTTGTTTGAAAGTTACGTAGTAGAAGCCTAAGCTTAAAGCTTATAGCGGGTTTGGTGAGTTGGACCTTTCTTTTTGTATTTTAGTATATGTAACCAACCTAAGTATTAATTTTGGGCTTCGAAATTGTAATTGACTTTTACAATATTTTAGAATTTAAATTAATTGTTGGGTATGAATCTGGTACGGTATTATACCGGTATACCACGGTATTTGAAAACATTTACTGATACCTTACCGAAATAAATCGGTACGGTATGGTACCATACTGACGTGCACTTTGTCGTGAAGTGCACTCAAAATAAATACAATACAACAAATGTACGTAGTATATTGAAGTAAGGTTCATATCCACAAGGAAAGGAATATTTCTTTTATGTAACTAGTAACAAAAGGGGGGGATTTCATGATTGTTGATAAATTTAAATGTATTTAAGCACTAAGATGAACGACTTATGTGGTTTACTTTAATAGGAATGAAGACTTGGTTTTGCTTTTATCCACTTAATGAAATGTTCGTCGATCCCGGTTATATCTTTAACTATCTTCCTCTCGAATACTCAATCGAGGAGTATATCCAGTTCATCGAGGGTAGTTATTAATAACGAGACGCGTTCATTAATAAAACTTACTACCGAGTTAATATAGAACACACGCCGTATATCAACTCGACAGTAGCAATAAAATCAAGATGAAAATGACTGAGATTGATAACCTCAACACAAGTGGTTTATTGGTTTAATCAACATAATTAATTCCCCTTAGATTATTAACCATGAGACACATGCATTAATAATCCAAGTTTACTACTATGAATGAACCGAATTAATAACAAGCGTATTAATCGAATGATTCTAGTAATAATTAATATATGAAACAAAATTAGTTGATCCTTTAAGTAATGTTCAAAATAATAATATGGAATATGAATAGGAATTAATTAATACTCAAGGAAGAATATTAAAGAAGATTAATCCTACAATAGTTAATATCAAGATGTTAACTAATTGTCATCTTAGTAACACTCCTCAGTATTAACAAAGAGGAAGAAATATCTATTACTATAACTAATGTCAAGATGTTAACTAATTGTCATCTTAGTTACACTCCCCAACATTGATATAGAAATAGTATTTAAAGGAAGAATTAATATTCAAGGAAGAAGATTAAAGAAAATAACTCACAACTTACAAATTCATTAAGCTTCAAAGTAGCAAAACCAAGATAGAAGAGTTTAGCTCCTCATCTGGAGACTAAACATGATGAAAATATAAAGAAAGAACTATTCTAGACTGAGCTTAGAAGTATAAAGGAATTGGTGATCTCATTGTGAAGGAAAGGAGGTGTATTTATAGGCTTTTGGGATGCAGTTCGGGTACCCGATCGGGTATATACACGGTACCCGATCGGGCATGTGTAAAACGTCAACTTCGAAGCATACTCGATCGGTTCTGGGTTATATTCTATAAGTATACCCGATCGGATGTGTTCTTATACTCGATCGGGTATGTGTAAAACCTTAGATTCGCGGTATACTTGATCAAATTCGAGGTTGAAATTAAAGGCATACCCGATCAGGTGTGTCGGTGTACCCGATCAGGTATAGACACTCGATCGTGGTCAAGATCTTCCCTGCATGTTCCTTTGTCTTCGGATCCGATCCAATTTGAAATATCAACAAGATACCCGATCGAGTATAGGTCATACTCGACCGGGTATAGACCAAAAAAATCAGGATGTTCTTTATATCTTATGATTTTGCACCTTCCTTTCACTTTTGGGGTTCACCAACTGTCCTTTGAGTGATCAAGACCTGTTTGGGCTCAGAATAAACCTAATCTAAACAATTTACAAATATTTAACAAACTAAACTATTACACCAAAAGTGTGTAATTTCCAAAGTAAAAATCAATCAAAACTAATTAAAAACACAAAAATACATATGGAAATTACGAGCGTATCACGTACCAAAAATGAAGATATACCAATATTTCTGTATTTTCGATACGATAAGTGTGGTATACCGATTTTTCGGTATTTTTGCCCACACTTAGTTGGGACAGTGTAGAAAGTAGTTGTTTCTTTTGAAAGGTAAAACCATTTTCATCAATGTGTATGTAATAAAAGAAGTCATGAAAAGTAGGCCTTGTTGGTAGGGAATGTGGAGTTATATGACTCAAACAATATTCTAACCTTTTTAACTTTCCAACATCTGTGAGGAGTGGCTTGATAGCACTAGAATGCCTTTTGATTTCCTTTCTTTTGTACCACCTACAGACTGTCGTAGGTTGACACTTTCATAGCATAGCCCAATGCTCTCATATTTTTCTTAGATGCAATGGTATGTCTTTCATTTTCTGATTGTTTAAGACAATCTTTTTTCTGCCACAATTACCTTTTCAGTTACTTTGCACGTTTATGACTACACCTTCTTGCATATGTTGTTTTGCTTTCTTCCACAACCTGTGAACTGTTTCTCTGTTGACTTTGAACTCGTTGCCTATGTTACTAATAACACCCCTCTTAAGTTTCCCTTCACTAGGCATGCGTAACAACTTCGCTATTATGTGCATTCTTTGTTGTTCTGTTAGTTTAGGCCTGAGATGTTGTGATGTTTCTCCTTCTCCTTAACTTTGTGTGTGAAACGTGCTTGCAGGTGAAAAGGGGACGAGTTGATTGTCTAGTGCCTGTTCTGGATTGGAGGGAAGCTCAGCTTCTTCCATTGATGGATGTTTGTGTATCTTCTTTTCTTTGTAATGGACTTTATATATAGGAGTAGACTTGATGTAATTTTTGGAGGGATTTGCGAGGTTTACATAAATTTAGAACCATGTAAACTCAATTTGGGAGGGAAAACCGTATGTGGCCAATAAAGATCTATTGTCATGTAATGTAGCAGAAAGGATGATTCTATAGTACATGGCTTCATTCCTTTTGCTCCTGGCCTCACTTTTGTTATTTATTTTTACCGTAGGAGTGTTTAGTTATTACCCTTGTGTTAGTAAGGGTATATAAGGAAAGTCAAGGACTAAAATCTTACTCCCTTAAAATGCCAAAAGTCAAACTGTGACTTTCATTGCGAAACGGAGGGAGTATTAAAATCACTAATAAGGTCAATTACAACATACTAATAATAACTTATATCATACTACCTCAGTAACGTTGAGATCCTTCCACTTTAGAAGTGGGCGAGATTATGAATAGTGAAAATAGATATATAAATCATTGAGGGTATGATGAGAAGATAACGCAAAAGTGTGATGGAATGAAGAATAAATCCAAAAAAGTAAGTGTAATAGTGTATTGTTTTTAAAATTATTGAGAGTATGATAAGAAGATATATAAATGAAAAGATTATTCAGCTACGGTTGAAAAAGGAAAGCGAGAAGATCTTTACGTTACGGAGGTAATATTCAATATGAAATATGAAAAATACATTCTTCTAAAATATCTTAAACAACATAGATATAAATAAAATAACAAGGATCTTCAACAAAAGAATACAAATAATCCAAGCAACATGGCTATAAAGCTGTTTACACTTATACTAATATTGTGTTTCAAGTCATTTTTATATTCATACCGATTATTTTCAAAATATACTCAGTATATCGATATCATACCGAAGAAATTGGGTACATACAATACCGATTTTTTTTTCTCAAAAGAATCACGCAATCACATTTTAGACCAATCATCTCAAAATGGTAATTCATCTTCATTTTCCACCCATACAATGTATTTCAAAAACCAAACACGCCTTCAGATTTCGGTGTTTATGTTCACAAGCTGGAAATTCAATTAATCTCACCACATTAATGCTCACTTTATTCGGAAAAATCTAAGGAGGAAAAGCGCAATTAATACTTACAATGAGATCGATTAATTTCCCTTTTTTAATTTAATCAAGAAAACCTGTTTGTTGAAACACAGCGTTGCGAACCCGGCGTAAATCTCTTCCCTTGAGGGTTCTTCCCACTCCTTCAAAGACGGACAGTGTCACGTGCGCCCTGGCAACCATCACGTGAGGGGGCACCATTTCGTCGTCGTCTTCGTCGTTCTCCGCCTCGTCGAACCGGTCCAACGCCTCGAACCCGACAGTCTGGTGCTTCGGCCAAACCGGCACGTTCATCGGGGCCGATTTGTGGAATTTCGCGCCGGCGTTCGGATTCGATCTGGATTTCGCCTGGGGGATTATCCTGGCGGCGGGATTGAGGGAGGATTTGCGGCGGACGAGGTGGTGGTCGTCGTTGAGGGCGTCGGAGAGGCCGGGGATCGACGGGTTGAAGTGTCTGCGCGGCCGATTCGGGGGCGCCGGAGAGGAAGGAGGGATTCCGGCGGCGGAAGAGGAGGAGCCGAAGAGCTCGTCCTCGTCGAGCTCGAGATTGTCGGATTCCGGCTGTTTGAGAATCCCGAGTAAGCGGAGGGACGACGGGGAAGCCATGGGCGCTATCAACATGCCTCGTGTCATGGTGATGGAGAAGGGATGGCTTTAATTTCTATTTTTTTTTTTTACTTTATCGATTTGTTTATTAAGGAAATTATTGAATCGATAAATACGATATATTTTAATGCAGTAAATGATTGGAATCCAGATTACATCCAAAATGTATATATCATTAAGCTATTCCGTATTACTGTATTAGATTGCTCCATAGATTGTAGATCCGCAAAGATATGTCTTTTTCATCATACCTTGCATATCAAAATAATAAGATAATAGGTTGTTGTTGAAATTTTTCTAGAAAGAATTTATTTTAAGATGGTGAAGTGTGAACTATGGAGTATGATTTTTAGAGGTTTTTAAAACAACATTATTGAAATAAAATGCTATGATCACTTTATTTAAAAACGGAATTGAAGTTATTATAACTAAAATTATTACTATCGTTATTACACTTAAAAGCTACATTTTTATAAGAATAGTATGACAAAAATATAACTTCCAGCTTTTGATTGGACAAAAATAAAACTAAACTTCGTTTTAAGACATAAATGAGACTAAAACAATATCAAAAGTCCAAAATAACCCTAACTATTCCCTGTTATCGTTCACCATTTCGACCTCTTTCCACTTGGTTGGAAATTTCAGTATCTTGCTGGATCTCGAGAGTAGTCCATGGCCACGGATTTGGCAAGACCAGGAGAGAAGCCCATCGCTGCCCACCTCATCGGCTCACCCTTCCATCATTGCTCATACCGGCCTTCATCGTCGTTCGGTTGATCCGTTGCGATTCCATCGCTGCTACCTCACTGACCCACCCTTTAACTTCTGTCGCTATTCATCGCCTCCGTCACCGCCAACTGAATCCATCTTCACCTTCTTCGTCATCATAGTCCAATCGCATCCTCACCATCGTATAGGTTATACTTCTTCATCTCACTTCTTTTCCTTCATTCTTCTTCTCTTTCAACGATGGTAATTAATGGCTAGATACCTGCAGCGATGGCATGTTTCGATTTTGGATCTAGGTTTTCCATGATGCGAGGGACCAAATCAATGACATTGGGAGGGGTTGTGGGCTACGATGTTGGGAAGGGAGGTTTGGGGAGTCAAGGTGGGGATAATTGTGATTTGGAGTTGGAGAGGGTGGGCAATGGCGGTCCATGGGAAGAGAAGCAGTTGTGCCTAGGAAGCGGGTCATAGGTCAATGTGGGTTGGGTAGTAAGTCACTGTCCCTTGGTCGGTGGTGATCATTGTCAGGTGGTGGCCGACGAAGGCACTGGGTTGGTGGAGGTCACTGTGACGACAGTGACTGGACATAACGTCGCAGACGGACGGTGATGACTAGTTGTGGCGTTGGAGACATTTGAAAATTGGTCATTGGGAACAACGGAGTCACTGTGGTGGTGGTGGTCATTGTGGCTGCCGGTAGTAACTGACTGGGTGGTCAATGGACGGGCAGACATTGGTCACTAGGTCACTAGATAGGTGGATGTTGGTCACTGATCGGCGGGCGAGCATGTAACTGGGATTTTAGTAACACTGACATTGGTCACTACAGTATTGACCCAACTGGGTTTCGTAAGGGTGTGTTGGTCCTTTTAGCCCCTATTAGTCACATTTTTTGAATTTAAAAAGGGCATTTTTTATCCATGAGTTGATTTTTAGTATATTGATGTCCTAATCCCTTTTTATAAATACTCCCTCCGTCCCATATTTATCTTCACAAGTACAATTGACACACATATTAAGATAGTGAAAAATGTATGGTAGAGAGTTGTGTAGAGGAAAGAGAAATGTGTAAGAATGTGTAAAAATGGTTGTGAACCACAAATTCTTTACTAAAAAGAGAAAGATGAGATAAATTTGGGACAGACCGAAAAGGAAAGTAGGAAGATAATTCCGGGACGGAGGGAGTAACATTTATTTTAGTCATATAAATGACATTATTTTATTTTTCAGACACAAAAAAAGATTATGACTATGTTTAGAAGAGAAGATAGATAGCTAAATATATTAACAAATTTAGAGACTATTGTTTGAAACTAAATAAAAGTTAATGAATTTAGAGGCCATTTGGCAACCCTCATTTTCGACTTATTAGCCAATTTTTTTACCAAACACGTAAATTTTGCTTTCGAGCGCTGAATTGTGTAATAAGCCAAAAAGTAAGGTTGGAGTTACTTTTCTGGCTGTATTGGCTGAAGTTACTGTAGATGACCATTTTAGCTATTTTTACATATAATTTTTTTCTTTATTTTATTAATAAAATATATTTTAAAAATATTTTTTTCTTGTATCAGCAGAATCAGGCAATGTAGCCAGTTCAGCCAGAACTTCATAAATTTCAGCAGAATCAGCCAGAATAGCCGATTTTCATGCTCCCAAACGGGCTCTTAGAGTGTTGATGGAATGAAGTAGATTTGTTTGATCGCTCAATTACTTGAAAAATGAAAAATAACAATAAAAACAAACGTTTCAATAAAATTAAGATAAATTGAGTAAGAGCAGAGATAATGTTGATGTAAGTTTACGGTAAGTTACAACTTACAAGATCAAATTGAAGTGCCTAAATCAAATCAAATTCAACTTTTCATCCAAAAAACATTGTCTATTGCGGTCTGGGCTAGATTCTACATTTCTACGGGATGGGGGGGTTCTGGTCGGGCTTCAAAGCGCTGGAATGGCAGATTATCTCCACGGGAAGCCGAATTGGTCGGTATAAGAGAAAAGCTCTTACTTGGATTAAACAACAAGATTGGGGTTTTGTGGATGTCGAGTCCGACGCTTCTCGTGTTATTTATGAAATTCGGGAGGGCTCTAGTGTTTCGGCATCAGGTTTGGTTGCTGGTGATATTCGAGATATTCGTTTTAGGTTTACGAACATCTGTTTTCACTATATTTGGCGATCTGCGAACAAAGTGGCCAATGAGTCTGCTAAAACCGCTTGTTCTACGTCTGATGGCCAGTTGGGGTTGTGTTATCCTCCTAATTTTATCATTGATGTATTGAATGATGATTTTATTAATGATGATCAAATTTTGAATTCATATTAAATTGGACACGGACCCACGAACATAGCTTTTGTAATCAATTAAATTTACAAAGTTAAAGCATTTAGAGCCCATTTAGTAACACTGTTTTTCGGTTTATTAGATTTATAAGTCAACTTTTTCATCAAACACGTAACTTTTGGTTTTAAATCGTGTAATAAAAGAAAAAGTAAGATTCAAATTACTATACAAGATCATTGTAACTATTTTTACATATAATGTTTTCTTTATTTTATTAATAAAATATTTGGACTTTGACAAATGCAAAATACTTGTACTCAAGTCGAAACCTCAACGCACAATTAATCTCCGTGAAGTCATCTGTACTTCGAAGGATGGAGAGGTTTTGGAGAATGCTATATTCGCGGCCTCGCGTGAATACAATTAAATATCTACGGGTTGGAGAATTAGGGGGCGTTTGGAAGTTATTCTGCTTCTGCTTCTTTTTTTAAAGAAGAAGCAGAATCAGTTTTCAGAAGCTGCTACCCTCCAGCTTCTAAAAAAACTGATTATAGGAGTAAATTAGAGCAGCAGAATCACTTCTGCATTTTCACCCAAACATTCCAACTTCTTCTGCTCCTTCATTAATGAAAATGTATTTTGGGTTATTCCTTGATTGTATTGTTGTCATTAATACTCCGTATTTGTTAGTGGGATGGAATGTAACTAGCCTTTTGAAAGTGTTTAAAAAAATAAAACTGACGGCTGTGGGATTTGAACCCACGCCCTTTCGGACCAGAGCCTAAATCTGGCGCCTTAGACCACTCGGCCAAACCGTCCTTGTGTGAAGATGATTACCATAAACTTATTTAGAACAATCCGTAGTCCTGCGGTATTAAGCATCAAAACTTTAAAAATGAATTTTTTTTACTCTCAAGTTCTTGCATCGGGGACCAGTTGAGGGTATTAAAAATAGAAAAAAATATTGATATTGATATGTAAATTATGCGCATGAATTCTTTATGATTTAAAAAATGCGTCAAACTTCACGTGTTACGATTTTTCATGTGCAAATGCTCCTCCAAGCACAAATTTAATAATTTAGAAATCATTTGTCTTGATATTATGAATGGATATGAGAGTGAATTTGTCGAAATCTCTAAATTATACACACTATCACTTTGCTTTTATTTGGAAATTAAATTTGTTCGTGGTGAGGCATTGATCCATATTCCAATAAATTGATATTTGTGAAGTGCTCAATTGCTCAAGTTTTTATTATTATTGAATGACGTTTTAAACTTTGTTTTTAATTTTGATGATTTTTTCCCCTATAATTTGTCCACCCTTTCTCTTTTGAAGTTTGATCATTTATGTTCACCCGTTAATTACTGATCCACTCAATAACCCGCTCATGATGCACGGTTGAATGTGGATAAATTTTTTATTGGGTGATGGAAGTGTTGGTGAAATATGAATAATTGACGGGTGGATGCGGGTGAGCCTTCATCCTGTGTAAATCCGATTTGTTGTCACTCCTAAATATTGAATGCATGTAATGTTTTAGTGTATGAAATTACTAATCCTCATTCTTAAAGCATCAGAATGTGTATTTATAGTGCTACCTCCGTCGTGGCTTAAGGTTTTAATTAATTGCAAAATGAAACAATTACTTAGATAACAATCAAATAAAGTAATTTGAGTATATTTTGAGACACAATTGTGATGAGTATGTATTATACTGAATCATTGATTACGACCATACATCCCGTAACACTATATATTCATAAAATCATTTATTTTCCTAACAACATCTAAAGCACATGCAAGTATCGCTCTTTCTTACACGTACGTTAGATCACTAAGGTGTTTTTACAGATTTGGAAAAGTGCTATAGACTACAGCTCTGAGGTAGTTATCTTCCGCCATGATGAGAAATTCATATGGGATTTTCATTTATGAAACTCTATTTACTTGTGCCCCAATAGCACCATCTCCGACCTTTAGCATCCATGCATCAGATTTTTCAAGGTCACTAGACTCTTTTCATTAAGAGCACTTGAAAGTAATATCATATTATTCGTGAGATGTCAAAGTACACGCTCCTCATTCCAACGTATCATCATGATATTTATGGCACTTATAATAGCCTTAAAGTCATTTACTAAGGACTTTATGAAGGAAATAATATCCTTGGCAAAAGTAACGTGCATATGGGAGTTGCAGGAGATGGTCTTTAAAATTCTTTCTTTTCCAAGTTAATGATTAGCCTCCTATATAAATCTGCGATTCCAATCGAAATAATTCCCAAGCCTACTAAAATCCTAGCAAAAATTCCCATTCAGTTTACTTGGTAATTGGAGCAGTATTCGAAGTAAACCAGAAAGAATAGTTGTAGTTTTGGTTTGAACGTAGTCTTATCCTGGGAGTAAGTAGCCTGTCCGTGCTCATCAGCCCCAGTGGTACGGGGGTTATCTTTCTTCAAAGCCTAGTCCGATATATATCTCAGGCGATTCTACATACCTCGATAAGTTTACACTTTCATTCCATTTTATTCTTGGGGTAATTTGAGTTTGCACCCCATTTTATTGTCTACATTAGACTTTGCACCCTATTTTTAAAAAACTTTGTATTTGCACCCTCACCCCATATGAAAAGACAAAATTGCATACCCCTCGATCAAGAATATGTTGAAGGCCAATAGAATTGCTAATGAAGGGGCATTTTTGTCTTTTCATATGGGGTTGGGGTGCAAATACAAACGTTTTTAAAAACAATGTGCAAAGTCTAATTTGGACAATAAAATGGGGTGCAAACTTAAATTACCCCTTTATTCTTTTCTAATTATTGTTTTTTTCTGGTACTGTCAATTTTGCTATTTGGTTTCTCACTATCATTAATATCATTTTAAAATAATTATATTAATATCAAACATATTTTAATATATATAACACTTAATTTTACTAATATTCAATTTCGGGTTTAAACTTGCTATCTGTTGGGACAAATGAAACAACAATCTTGAAGAAAGATAAAGAATAGGAAGTTTTAACCATGTCTTCCGACAATGCTAATAACAATGTGAAAGTTGACACTTCTGTTGAAACAGAAACAGTCATGATCATACCCGATGACAAAATTGGGTCTTCCTCCGAAAATGGGGGTAGTATTGTGTTAGGAATATTTTATGGTGTCCAATCTAATTAAATATTTTTGTATTCGAGTAGTTATTAATTAAACGTGTAATACGGGCCACAAATGTGTATCAGCCCGTTAGCTTCCTTATAACCCGTAAGTTAGCCAACTTCTCCTATAAAAGGAGGCTAACTTACGGGAACCCTAACTAACGATCGAGGCTTTAGAGAATAGAGGCGCAGAGATAGAGAGATTAGGGTTTGCCGCTGATCTCCTTCTCCATGGAGGGCAGCGGCCAATTTACACGGCATACCAGATTCGTTTGATTATCTCCATATCTTTATATCTGCTTCTTTATCACTGTTATGTTTGTTGTTTGTTAGTATACTGGGTTATCAATTGGTATCAGAGCAGGAAAAACAAGCAGAATTTAAAGAAGATAACGTAGCCCCCCGGGGTCGTTTAGGCGCCCGTTATCATCACTATAGAGTTAAACTCTGATGTGATGGCCTGAAAATGATGGTGATTCTTATGTTGCATCACCAGGACTTCCTTCCAATCATTGGTCTACATCTGTAATAGATGAGCCCTATGGAAGTTCTCGCGGGTCTTGAAGACTTGCAACTGACTCAAAAAGTGCGTCTGTGTCCTAGAAAATTTCAAAACATTTGGGAGTGAGTAACTAGACACGACGTGATCAATGAAAGTTCAGTGGCATGGGGCTGAGGCGACTGTAGTCAGTATCACTTGCTTCAGAAGGAGATAGTAATGAGAGATGAGGTTCCCCGTGAAATGTGATTAAACACCTGTCTGTTGGGAGACAAGTGAGTGGTCTTGGGTAGGGTTAAGCATGCACTGTTGGACAAGATGCAGTGACTTCTACCCGGGATCTAATTAAATCAGTCCTGAACCTATGGGGACTGCCCAGAGTATTTGAGTGCCTAGGATAAATGTTCAATTCATAGCAGGCAATTGAGGTAGCAGATTCATCATTGATTATTGTATTCTTGCTCACTTGAGCCTTCTGCTACCTAATGCTCATAATGTTCACTCACTCACTCGCTCACTCACTCACTTACGCTCGGCTTTGTCCCTTGGGTAGGCTTAGTTGGGTTTACTAAGCCATAGGAACATGTTCTCTCATTACTTTCTTGATTTTCTCTCTGTACTCCCCCTCAACTGGAGCACTCAGTATGCTTTGTCATTGTTGGGCACCGGGGAGGATAACATTGAACACTCTCCCGAAAATGTTACATCCGTTGAGAGATTCCTTGCTTTGTCGGTGTAAGGCGCTAGGAGGAGAAAACTGAAACTCCCCCTCAGAATGTGCAAGGGTTGATTGCTCAGAGCTCGTCATACCCGCCATGTGTGTGGAGCAATCTGAACATGTACCACACATGACGGTTTCCCTTAGCTCATCATTTGGAATTTCAGCACGTTTGAGGATCACACAATGTTGATGAGTTAGGGGAGGCTTCAGCAGTTGATTGTTGATTGTTGTAAGATGACCGTTGACGCGAGGTTGATTGAATTATCTACAATTTTCAGACCTTTACAGTGCAGCTAAGACCTTAGGTTTGACTTTGAAAGAATTTGATTAGATTTGTCTAAGTTTTGACCTGGACATCGGTGATTTACAAAGTTTGTCGGAAAACTAACGTTTTGACCCTCAAAGACTGCGAGTGAGGGCGCGTGAGAATGGATTCTGGAGTAAAGCCCCAGAATAGATGTAGATCTTTTCGTTAGCATTACAACAAAAAAAGTTTGCTAAAATGGGATTAGCGAGTCAAAAGTTAGGGCCAAAACAGTGCGGTGTCGCAGAAAATCTCTAATTTTGAGTTTTTGAGGAAATTCTTCGAGGTTGAGGTTCTCGATGTTGAATTTCGAGAGCAGGTAAAATTAAACAGAATTTTAAGGCAAAAACTCGAAATCCTTATCTCGAGATTTTAATTTCGAGTTTGCCTCGAAGAGTAATGGCAAAATCCACCTGCAAAATAGACCTCAGAATTACGAAATCTTCAGAATTTCAAAATGTTTGGAACATCGAAAACTTTGGGGTTTCGAAAACCTCATAATATCGAAAACTTGCTGTTTGAAAAACACTAGAACATCTAAAACTTCTAAAAACTTTGATGAGCAGGCAATCTTTCAGAAATCCTATTATGTAAAGCTTCGATGAACTTTGAAGGAGGTCAAGATTCGAATTATGAGTTCCAAGAAACTGCAAACTTTGAAAGATTCAAAACATCGAGAAATTCCAAAAATTCTGAAATTTTTCAGAATGCCGAAATCCTAAACATCGAGTTCCTAAAACTCGAAATTCCAAAACTCGAAATTCCAAAATTATCAATTTTAAAAACTCGAGGTTTAAAACTCGAGATCAGAACTCAAGGTTTAAAACTCGAGGACAGAACTCGAGGTTTAAACTCGAGGTTAGAACTCGAGGTTTAAACTCGAGGTCAGAACTCGAGGTTTAAAACTCGAGATCAGAACCCGAGGTTTAAAACTCGAGGTCAGAACTCGAGGTTTAAAACTCGAGGTCAGAACTCGAGGTTTAAAACTCGATGTCAGAACTCGAGGTTTAAACTCGAGGTCAGAACTCGAGGTTTAAAACTCGAGGTCAGAACTCGAGGTTTCAAACTCGAGGTCAGAACTCGAGGTTTCAAACTCGAGGTCAGAACTCGAGGTTTCAAACTCGAGGTCAGAACTCGAGGTTTCAAACTCGAGGTCAGAACTCAAGGTTTAAACTCGAGGTTAGAACTCGAGGTTTAAACTTGAGTTAATGACCGTGAGTTTAAAACTCGAGTTCATGATCGCGAGTTTAAAACTCTCGATTTTAAGACTGTCGAGTTTAGGAATTCAAGACCCAAAATGTAGAGTTCCTGCAAAATAAAAACTTCGAAATTTGAGAATCTGAAAACTGTTCTAAATAGCCCTGAAGGTCGCGATTCCTCCTGTATCTGTTTCAAGTCAAAAACGTTTCTGCAGCAGTGTAAAAGCATAAACTCAACATTCATGTAGAGTTCTTCAAAAAATGAAAATTTGCAGAAATCGAAAAAGAGGAATGCTGCTGGATCGGTTTTGAAAGGCGATTCCAACAGTATAATTTCTACAAATTTTCGTTCACAAACAAGATTACAGAGCAAAACTCTATATTGAAGAAAATATGAAGAAAAGCAGAGCAGTTCTTCGTAAGATCAGAAAAATCGCAGATACATTCAACCTGTTTCACGCCTCGGCTCTGATACCAATTGATAACCCAGTATACGAACAAACAACAAACATAACAGTGATAAAGAAGCAAATATAAAGATATGGAGATAATCAAACGAATCTGCTATACCGTGTAAACTGGCCGCTGCCCTCCCTGGAGAAGGAGAGCAGCGGCAAACCCTAATCTCTCTATCTTTGCGCCTATATTCTCTAAAGTCTCGATCGTTAGTTAGGGTTCCCACAAGTTAGCCTCCTTTTATATGAGAAGTTGGCTAACTTACGGGTTACAAGGAAGCTAACGGGCTGATACACATTTGTGGCCTGTATTACACGCTTAATTAATAACTACACAAATACAAAGATATTTAATTAGATTGGACACCATAAAATATTCCTAACATATTGGTTATAACACAAATGGCACGCATAGGGTTGATTTGACTGTAATGCCCGAGATTTTTTTTGGACATTTTTTCAAGCGCTGACAACAATGTATGAAAACATGGTTGATCACTAAAGGCTTGATATCGGTGATTATGACATGGTGCCCCATAATTGATGAAAATGATCCCAAAAGCGTAGAACTGTCTTTGGCGTGGCAAGAGAGGGATGAAATAGGCAAAGGAATGACACTATTGGGTTTATCCAATGTGTTGTTTGATGTCTATGGCACCCTTCATCAAGGCTGCCAAAGATCTTTGGGATGAACTGGACATGAAATATAATACTGAGGACAATGTTCTTGAGAAGTATACTATTTCCAAATTTCTTAAATTTGAAATGAAAGAAGGAAAATCGGTGCTTGAACAAACTCGGGAATTAGATCTCATTTTACATTCCCTTCGAGAAGCTGAAATGGAATTTCCCGAAAAGTTTCAAGTGATGGCTATTATTGAAAAGTTCCCAAATTCTTTGGAGGATTTTGGGATGACCCTTAAACATAATATGAAAAAATCACTTTAAAAAGTTTAATGCATTCTATTACGGTTAAAGCGAAACATAAAAAGGAAGAGGGAGTTCATGTACCTTTTGAATTTCAACCAAGGGCTCATATGGTTGTGGGAGGTAAATCAAACCGAGATTTCAAAACAAAACAACATGGTAAATCCCACGATCCTCTAAAAGCCAAAATGAAAATTACTAAGAAACCAAAAGCAAATCGACCATGCTGGAATTGTGGACAGATGGGTCATTGGGCCAAGACTTGTCCAAACAAGAAGGCTAAGGCTCAGTCTACCGAACCTCAAGTCAATATGGTGACTGATGGGTTAAATTTCAATGGGTATGCTACAATTAATCCTCAAATATTTACTATATATGATTCCAATGAGTGGTTAGTAGATACTGGAGCGAACATGCACGTTTGTGCTGATAAAACGCTTTTTGTTTCTTACCAGCCTCCATTTGGAACATCAGTGATGATGGAGAACACTAGTGCTGCTATGGTGCATGGATTAGGACGTGTAGACTTGAAATTTCCCTCGAGTCAAGTTCTATCCTTGCATAATGTGCATCATGTTCCGGAGATTAGAAGAAACATTATTAGTGGCTCTATTCTTGTTAAGGAGGGTTATGAACTTACTTTTAAATTGAATAAAGTTGTAATTTTGCATTTTGAATCTTTTGTTGGAAAGGGTTATTTGTCAGATGGACTCTTTAAAGTCATTGTTGGTTTTGTTGAATTGAATTATTTATCTGAGAATTTTGATTCGTCAACTCTATGGCATTATCGATTGGGTCACATTAATTTAGATTGTGTAAAAAGAATGATGAACTTAAATTTAATTCCTAAGCACTCCATTGATAAAACTAAGAAATGTTTGGTATGTGCTACTACTAAACAAGTAAGAAAACCTTATCATTCAATTGATAGAAATTCAGAATTACTTGATTTAATTCATACTGATATTTGCGAGTTTAATGGAGTGTTTACTCGTGACCAAAAGAAATATTTTATCACTTTTATTTATGATTATTCTAAATACTGTTATGTGTATCTACTTAAGGATAAAAATGAAGCTCTTGAAAAGTTCTTAATTTTTAAGAATGAAATAGAGAACCAAACTCGCAAGAAAATTAAAAGGATCAGATCTGATAGCGGAGGAGAGTATACCTCCAACTTTAGTTGTACTAGAATGCCAAAAATATGGTATAGTGCATGAGGAAACACCTCCCTATTCACCACAATCAAATGGAGTAACGGAACGGAAAAATAGAACTTTTAAAGATATGGTTAATAGTTTATTAGAGAATTCTGGATTACCTAAATTTATGTGGGGGGAAACTTGAATACGGCCTACCATATTCTGGATAGGATTCCCATGAAACATAAAGATAAGTGTCCATTTGAACTCTTAACACGCAGGAAACCAAATTTGAAATATTTTAAAGTATTGAGCTATCTCGCAAAAGTCTTAGTCCCTGAACACAAAAGAAAGAAACTTGGGCCTAAAACTGTTGATCCTATTTTTATTGTTTATGTTGAACACTCTTATGCGTTGAGATTTTTGGTTATTAAATCTGAAACTTTTGGCATAAATGTTAACACTATTATAGAATTTCCCGATACTACTTTCTTTGAAGATGTTTTTCCAAAGAAAATGGGTGTGCCCCAAAACACTTATTTTGAAAATCAAGAAACCACATTTAATTCAATTCCTGATCAAGTGGAAAAGATGAAAAATGTGGGGGTAGAATTTGGTAGTTCTAGTCACGTTGATTTTGAATTAAATGATCTAGATGAGCCTAGAAGGACTGAAGGAGCAAACGAGCTAGGATCATCAAGAATTTTGGAAGTGATTTTATCACCTACACTATTAAAGGTGATCCAATTTCCTTTAGAGATGCAAACGCCACGTTTGAGGCCATTTATTGGAAGGATGCCATTAAAAGTGAAATGGACTCTATTGTTCAAAATGGAACATGGGAGCTCGTTGACCTTCCTCCTGGTTGTACCACTATTGGGTGTAAATGGATTTTTAAAAAGAAGTTAAAACCAGATGGAACCATTGATAAACATAAGGCCGGATTAGTTCCTAGTTATA
Organism: Cuscuta europaea; assembly: GCA_945859875.1. Lineage (NCBI taxonomy): Eukaryota > Viridiplantae > Streptophyta > Magnoliopsida > Solanales > Convolvulaceae > Cuscuta > Cuscuta europaea. The sequence continues at coordinate 3,316,958 of CAMAPE010000054.1, read as the reverse complement.
AACAAAAAGAAGGTATTGATTTTTTCGTTACATATGCTCTTGTTGCAAGAATGACCATAATAAGAATGCTTATAGCATTGGCCTTCCTGTATGGTCTTAAAATTCATCAAATGGATGTTAAGACAACTTTTCTTCACAGTGACTAATGGAGTATTAACTCCTAGAGAGATTAGATGAATTCGATCTCGGATTCTCTACAATGAAGAAGTGGTTAGCTATTTATAGCTGACATAAATGCTAGGTGCAATAAATGAGGGTACACGTGGCAAGTAACCAACGGTGGAGGATCGACTCAGCCAGGGTGGCACCGACACAACATGTGGCCACATTCAATGCGGTGGTTTGGGTGTGACGTTGCATTTAATGCGGCGGTTGGACGTGACATCGTAATCAATGCGGTGATTTCATAGCGTGCCGAGGAGATCTTGTCGGGGTAGTGTTGAAGGTCGTACGTACCCCAGAGGCCTTCATGTGATGAAGGTCGTATGTAGCTTGGGGATCGTCATATGATGAAGGTCGTACGTACCCTGGGAGCCTTCATGTGCCAGGGGCCGTACGTAGCCAGAGACCGTCATGTGCTGAAGGACGTTCGTATCCCGGGAGACTTCATGTGGTAAAAGCCGTACGTCCCCTGAAGCCTTCCTGTGATGAAGGACGTACGTCCCCTGAGGCATCAATGTGCCTGGAAGATGTACGTCCCCTGGGGCATTCATATGCTGAAGGGCGTAAGTTCCTTGAGCCTTCAGGTGCTGAAGGATGTACATCCCCTGAGGCCTTCATGTGTAGAAGGACGTACGTTTCCCGGGCCTTTAGGTGCTGATGGACGTACATCCCCTAGGGCATTCTTGTGACGAAAGACGTACGTCCCCTAAGGCCTTCATGTGTAGAAGGACATACGTCCCCTCAGGCCTTCATGTGATGAAGGACATATGTTTCCTGGGCCTTTAGGTGCTGATGAACGTACGTAGCTGGATACCGCCATGTGTTGGAGGTCGTACGTACCCCGGAGGACTTTAATGTGCTGGAGGACGAACGTCCCCTGGGACCTTCATGTGTTGGAGGACATACGTCCCCGGGGCCTTCCATGTGCTGGAGGATGTACGTCCCCTAGGGGCTTCCATGTGCTGGAGGACGTACGTCCCTTGGGGGCTTCCATGTGCTGAAAGATGTACGTCCCCTAGGCCATTCATGGGTCTTGTTTGCGGTGTTTGGGCCACTTGGACCTGTTGGGCCTGATTGTAGTAGTGGAAGTATGTGGGTCGGAGGTTCCTGGGCCATGTACTCCATCAGGAGTCCCCCACTCTCTGAGCTGAGATGTAGACGAAGTGAAAGGGAGTATATCCTTGTTGTCTTGATGCTTTCTTGGCCTTTAGAGGATTGCCTGGGAGAATCTGGCGTTTCTGGCCGAGGTGGTGCCATAAATGTTAGCTGCCTTTTGTCCTTCATTTCGAGGACGATGAACGTCCATCATTTCGAGGACGAGTAACGTCCTTCATTTCGAGGACGAGGAACATCCTTCAATTCGAGGACGATGAATGCCCTTCATTTCTAGGACGAGGAACGCACTTCAATTTGAGGACGATGAATGCCCTTCATTTCGAGGACGAGCAACATCCTTCATTTTGAGGATGATGAATGTCCTTCATTTTGAGGACGATGAATGTCCTTCATTCTGAGGACAGGGAACGTCCTTCATTTCGAGGAAGATATGTGTCCTTGATTTTTAGGACGATGTGCATCCTGCCTCGAGCTTCGGCTTGGCCGAAGGGTGACCACATGATTGTGGTCATTGAGATACCATTGTCATTAGCTTTGAGGACGATGCCTGCTTTCCGCTTTTGATTTTTGCCGAAGGTGGACGTCTGTGGTGTCCTTGTCATTCTGGCCGATGGTTGATCACGATGATTGAGGGCGTCCATGGCTTGTGGTCCTTTGCGCTTTTAGAACTTGTTTAGCTTGGGATCTTTTTGCGGCCTGTGGAGGCCGATATAGTCCCCTAATCCCCCACTCCTTGAGGCACATGTAATGAGGTGAAAAGGAGTAGAGTAATGCATGTCTTCAACACGGGGCTGAGGGTCGACACCTTTTGACCATAATGGGGTGATGCCTTGTTAAAAACCTCATTAGGAAAAACCCTATAGGAAAAAATCCTAATGAGGGAAAGAGAGCACACCGGATGCCCCAAAAATGAAGCAAAACTTGTGTTCCCTTCGGCCTGAGCGTGGAGCTGCAGTGGTGTCCGTATGCTGAGGGGACGCCCGTCTGATGAGCCGATCCTGAGAGAAAGGATCACGCAGAGGCTGAGGAGCCATACTTGATCTGAAGAAGACGGCGCTGAGAGGCCGTTCATCGTAAAGGCGATGGTCCCCATCCTGGAAGGGATGGAGAGCCCGATCGCTAGCTCAAGACGTTCGGCGCTGAGGAAGCCGGTCTTGAGATAAAGGATCACGTCGAGTCTAAGGGGCCGTACGTGATTTGAGGAAGATGGCACAGAGAGGTCGTTCGTCATAAAGGCGACGGTCCCCATCCTGAAAGGGATGGAGAGCTCGATCGCTAGCTCAGGACGTCCGGCTTTTAGGAAGTCGGTCTTGAGGTAAAGGGTCACGCCGAGATTGAGGAGCCGTACGTGCCCTGAGGATGACGACACTGAGAGGCCGTTGGTATAAAAATCATGTTGACATTGAGATGGTAATCTGTTGGCCGAAGTAGGTATGCCCTTGTTACGTTTCGTGGAAGTGGTGGCCGTTGTGGGGTCACTCTTGGCCGTAGGGGTCAGTGATGGTGTTTAAGGCCATTGTGTGACCCTCGGCTTGCATCTGAGGGGCCGGAGAAGGTGGGCCGTGTGAAGAAATTTGAACGGGTGGCTTCCTATTGGTCAAAATGGAGGTGACCGTTAGGGTGACCTCTAAGAGTGTGCCATGTGTAGTGACCATTGGGGTGGCCTCAGAGAAAGTGCCACGTGTAGTGACCGTTGGGAGGGGGTCTATAAATACCCCTCCCCTCCAAGATGAGCTCCTCACTCGCATCCTTTGATAACGAAGTGCTGCTCCAATTTCTAGAGAGAGAAAGCTTGCTTGAGTGTTCTTTGCATTCTCGGATCTTCAAAGGTTAGTCTTCAACCGTTCTTCCCTTATTTTACATACTTTTCTTCCTCAGGCCTTGATCTAGTGTTAGTCGGGAAACTTCACTTAGATCCCAAGTAGCTCCCCTTAGGATTCCAATAGCTGTTATGGTGGATTGTTTGGACGAAGAGTATTATCCGTACGACGATGAAGCCTCTTCCAAGTCTCTTGATTATGGAATAGTCGTAGAGTGTTGTGAGGAGATCGACGAAATGAGCCCCTCCAAACCAGGGGAGCGGCAGGGGCACGAGCGAAGTATGGACGAGGTTGTTGCCTCGTCGTCAACGGGTGAGGACGTCGGGATTTCTCGCGCTACGGACGAAGTCTCTGTGTCGGCCACCATTCCTTGCCCCGATCCCCTTTCGACTGTCAAGGGGAAAGTTCCCATAGTAGGCTTTCCGCCGAAGAGGAGGCGTCGGTCGAAGAAAGGTCCAGGCGTCTCCTTTCTGGATCTCATCAACCTATACCTTATCAAACCGCAGAGCAATGCGGGCGAGTATTACGTTGCCCAACTGTATGTTGGGCCGTGTGGCCGGGTTAGGGCACCCGGGCCAGCGGATCACATTCTCAACCCTCCTGCAGGGTACTTTGGGGTGTACCCCATGAGCTTCGCTAAGGGGCTCAGGTTCCCCATTCATCCATTTATTACGGAGTATATGTATATGGTGGGTCTTCCTTCGGCCTTGCTGACCCTGAATAGCTACTCGCTGATTATCAGGTTCTGCTCCGGTGCTCCGAGTTAAGCATCATTCCGACGACGGCCTTGTTCATGAATCTATATCAGATTGGCCGAGGCAGCCATAAGAATTGTGCCTGCTACGCCAACCTCCTCGTCCATTCATGGATGGAAGTCCAAGTTCGTTTTCGTGTCCTTGGGCAAAGGGGGTGATTTCCCCTCGGTGCATCACCTTAGTTCTTTCAATCACCACGAGCTGCCGAAGAGTGCTGTTATTGAAGCCCAAGTGGAGGAGTTCTTGAAGGATGGGCCGAGGAGCGTCAAAGACTATATCATGGAGTATAAGATGGCCTCCCTCGGCTTCATCAGGTACTTTGTTTATGGAGATGACGAAGATGATGACTTATGGCCGAAGATGACCACGTCTGTTGAGGAGGCTGATGGCCCTTACTTGGGTGTGCCTGCTGAGGCCGATTGTAATACCCTCTTAGCGTCCTTGGTCTTACTACCTGCGTTATCTTCTTGCTTTCTGACCTTTGTTATTTTTTTCTTGTGCAGACTATGTCGTGGATCGTACGTCTTTCATGAAGAATGCCTCCAAGAAGGCGGCCGAGGAACTGGCGGCCAAACAGGTTGCTAAGCAAGCATTGGCTGATGTAGCTCAACCAAACTCTGATCAGGCTAAAAGGCCTCCTACTCAGCCGAAGAAGAAACGTCTTGCTGACGAGGGGCAGAAGAAGCTGACTGAGGCTGGATTGCAGCCTTCCAAGAAGTCCAAGAAAGCTTCTCCCTCTTCTGGTGCTGATGCCGGAGTGTTGACTGTCCCATTTGGGGATGAAGGTGGCTCCAATGTTGACGTCGTGGTGGACCTCACTTCAGGTCCTTCATCTGCTGCTGTCTTCCAGCCACCCTCTATTGCTCCAGGCTTCCGGAAGAAGGCGTGCGGCCGAGAGCTGGACGGGCGGACGTATAAGCGTGCCGTTGAGTACCCTGTGAAGGGCGGCGTGTTCAACGAGATCATCAACGGCCACAATGTGATCTCCCAGGCTGTTCTAGATGAAGACCGGGTGTAGCTCAACGGGCTTGGTGACGGTCAGATCTATGACGGTGGGATGGACAACCTTGTTCAAATAAATTTGCCCTCATATTTTGCCCTTCTTTCATTTGTTTCTGATGGTGTCACCGTCCTCCTAACGGTTTTGTTTCGTGCAGGCAGCCTTCATGCTGATGGAGAGTCACAAAAGGAAGCAGGAGGAGATTTCTTGGCTGAGGCAGATCGAGCAAAAGGCGGCTTGGGGCGATGAGGCCCTGAGCTGCCTGGACCTGCTGCGGGCTGATGTGGAGGCTCTGAAGAAGAGGGCTGATGATGCCGATACGGCCACCCGTCAGTACATCGCTGAAGAAGAAGAAGGCTCATGAGGAGGTCCTTCGTCGTGCTGATGAGGCCGAAAAGGCCAAAGCCGAGGCTGAGCGAACCGCTGAGGTTGCCGGAAAGAGGGCCGCCGAGGCCGCCATCGAGAAGTTCCTTGTAACGCCCGTTTTTTTTCTACTTCTTATGCATTAATTAATGCCATTTATGATCATGTTTTAACTTATGTTTGAGTGCTATATGTGTGAAGTGTAGGGATAACATGTGAGTATGAACTTTGTGATAATGATATTTGAACTTACATGCTTGTATTATGTTTTATCATAACAGGCGACGGTACCCGATGAGCAACGAAGCGATGCCATAATAATCATTTTATTTCGAATGGGATGGTATATCAATTTAGTTGTCATGTTAGGTGGTATTCTGGTGTTTAAAAATATAGTTTAAATGTCATCGGGGGTCAAGGGTATGATCGGCCAACAATCGGGGTCGGTTTAGGGTGAAAAAGGGCATTTTCGGCAACCAAGGCAACCCCGAACCAGCGCCGGTTGGACCCGGACCGGCGCCGGTCCAAAGCAGAACCTTACAGCGGTGGAAAGGCAGGGCAACCAGCGCTGATTGGGCCCTGACCGGCGCCGTTCGGAGCGATTTTGGCCAGTCGGTGTAAAACGCATATTTAACGGAGAAAAAACCCTTTTGACCCCAAATTTCAACCTTGCTCATCCGTCTCTCTGTAAACCAGCCCCAAAACCTTCTCCAAGTGATTCAAGCTCAAAAGTAAACATACTTTTCATCAAAGATCATCAATTGGTATGTTTCTCACTTTACATAGAGTAATTCATTCATACTTAGGTTTTAGTTCTTATTGTTAGGGATTTCTACATATATGGTTAATTTTGGGTTGGTTCTAAGAAATTAATGGATTTATGGATGGTAGGAGTGTTGTAAAGTGTTTGTTTATCCTTGGTTTAACAAGTTTTAAATCTATTCTTGAATAACTAGCTATCCGAAAACTATGTCAAATTGATAAAAAGAATTTGGGGAATTTTCTTAGTATGTATAGTTCTTGGTTGAGGATTTTGCTAGGGTTGGTTGATTTAGAGTTGATGCTAGGAAAATTAATGGATTTTCTTAATGATAAGGTTGCTATGGAGTTGTTGTTCATCATTGATTGAAAACCCTTGCGAAGTTTTAAGTATTTAGCTACCCCAAAATTATATCCAATTTAATGAAAGAATTTGGGAAGTATTTTAATGATTACTGGCTGATTCTAATTAGATACTATGAGATTCATGAAATTCAATCGGATTCTTAGTTATCTAGCCACCCTGAATCTATGCCTGATTTGTTGTAGGAAAAGGGGGAGTTTTCTAACTTGTAGGGGCTGATTTGTGAACTTTCCCTCACCTTAAGTCTAAGGATTTTCTAAAGACATGAATTTAAGTTTGATCAAGTATAAGCTTGTGTATTTATAATTATAGTTGCTCATCGAAGAACCGTTGCTCATGGACACCGTACACGTACACACAAGGGCAAATACACCGCGTGAACCAGGTAAGTCATCACCACCTATACATGATAGTTTGAAATGAAATATGGAAGTCTAGCTACCTATGAATTGGATAGGTTTGCTTGAATGCTTGAATTTGTATGGTATGAGATTATGTGAATGCCCTGTTATGTGTATATATTTATAGGTGATGTTGATTGAGAGGTATCTATGATTCTAAGTTCTATGGTTAATGTTAAGTTGGATTTATAGGACTCCAACAATGAATGAAAGTTGTGATGGTAATGATATCTAATGAATGATAAGAAATGTTCTAAGGTAGCCGTTCCCCCAAGTAATCACCTAAGCTGAACGGAGCGGGATCTCCTTCCGCGGGGAGTCCTGTGATTACTTCTGATGGATGCGGGCTAGCTACCCAAGGTCATTAGCGAGGGGCCAGGACACGAGCTACGGGCCCATCAAGTCAAGTAATAAGATAAGAAGAAAGAATGATGAATGAGGAAATCTTTTAGATTTCGTTACATGATGTTGTATTTTACATGATATGAATATGTGTGTGAATATGCTATGTGTATGGAGTATTCAAGCTCATGTATCTAATTATGGCTAGCTAAGATTCCCTAAACGTTTTTAGTGGATGAAATTGTGACTTACTAAGCATTATTGCTTACGAGACTTCTATTTTCTCGTATTCTCATGTATAGGTAATGAACGAGGTACGGAAGCCTAAGGGAATGTATGGAGCCGGTGACAAGGTTTTGGATGGGTTAACGGAGAAGATCGGGCTATCAGTTATGTTGTGGTTTTAGTATGTTGGTACTTCAAAGGGTTGTTAAACGTTTTTAAAATCCCGATCAGGTGTTGATGGAGTATAAGGGTCTAGGCCCCAGGACCCACATACTCAGAAGAACAGAAAGCACAGCCACTACGCGGTGCCCTCGTCGGCCGTGCCCTCGTCGGCCGAAGAGGGTCCGACTCAGAATATGACCCTGAAGCCAAGGAACCAAGGTGTCCTCATCGGCCGCGCCCTCGTCGGTCGTGCCCTCGTCGGCCAAGACCCTCGTCGGCCACGGAAGTCTCACAGAACCGGATTTTACACTTATTCATTCATATAGCCCACCAGTGGCTCTGTATTCGGCCCAATAGCGGTCCAGTTGTAAATGGGCCTCCCAAGTCCAAGGCTTGGGAGCCGAGCCCGTATTTTTCCTATAAATACTTCCTCTGGAGGTAGTTATGGGGGTTACAAAATCATTCTATTGAAGCATTACTTGCACTTCTCTCTCTAGTTCTCACTTCTCTCTAGATATATACTCTATCATTTGGTGCTCTCGTTGAGAGCTAGAACAATCAAGTTAGCACCCTTCGTCGCTACCAAGCACAACTAACCACTGATCATGGGAAGAACTAAGTCAAACCGCAACCTCGTCAGCAAGGCTATCCCTGAGGACCAGGAGATAAGGGAGCATGAAGAGGACGCTACGGCCGACCAGGTCGACGGAGGAGACGTCTTCCAGGAGGCCATCAACCTCACGACGGACCTCCGCAACCAACTCAACGGCGGAGCCCCCGATGCCCGCATCGGCCTGGACAAGAAACGCGCTGAGAAGACAGACCACGCCCCGGCCCAGCCTATGGCCGCGGCTTCTCCGTCTGTGGATCCACAGGTCCAGGCCGCGCTGTCGGTCATCATCGCCAGCTTGGCCCAGAACCCCACCGTCCTCAGCGCACTCTTACCAAGGACTGGGGGAACGTCACTCCACCTCCTCAGCCCCAACCGTTGGCCGTTAGGATAGGCAACGATGAGGGGGTGATGGCCCAGGACACGGCGTCGTCCCACTCCCACCCCTCTTCCCGTCTTCGGCCTGGGCAGACCACAACGCGTGGAAAAGCCTCTGCCTTCAATAGGCTAGGTGACACGCGCCGTCGTCCGGTTTCGGAGAGGATGGCAGGGCGGATTGGTGAGCGTCGGCCAGGATCGCCAAGGGAAAGCTTGGGGTCTGTGTCCCGGACAGCGGACCAGCCCCGCCTGGACAAGGGAAAGGGAAAATTGCACGAAGACGCTGTGCGCCACCAGATCAATACAGCCCACGACGAGCACATGAAGAATCAACACCGCTGCGGCCGCCAGGGACCCCCGGGACGAGGTCATCGCCCAGCTGGAAAGGAGGCTGGCCCAGATGGAGGCCAGACAATCGGCGAACATCCCCACGGCCGGCGCCTCCAACGACCCTGGCCTCAACGCCCTCATGAACAAAGTCAGCACCCTTGAGAGGGAGTTGGCCGAAGGGCGAGGTGACCCCGTCATCCAGGTCAGGACCAGGATCCCTTTCACCAACCGGGTGCTCTCGGCCCCCATCCCGGAGAAGTACAGGGGAAACGCCATCAGGTCCTACGATGGCCGATCAGACCCCCAGGAGCACTTCAGCCGCTATCAGAACAACATGCTGATGGTGAACGCGTCGGATGAATATCTCTGCCGTTGGTTCCTCTCTACTCTTGAGGGTCCGGAGTACGAGTGGTTCAACGCGCTTCGCGAAGGAAGTATTGACTCATGGCAAGACCTTGCCTAGCGCTTCCTCACCCATTTTGCCAGGAGGAAGCGTGCGAAGAAGTATTTCACCCATCTCCTCTCCATCAAGCAGCAACATGACGAACCCCTCCGGTCGTTCATTGATCGGTGGGCGAGGGAGACCGAAGAGGTCGAAGGGGCCGATGAGCACACCCTCCTCGTCCTATACCAGGGAGCCCTCCGCAGCTCCCCGTACGCCAGAAGTCTCTTGACCGATCCTCCAAGATCGTATGCGAAGGCGCTTCAGCGCGGGAGCTTGTACGCCGACGCCGACGAGCTCCACAACCACAAAAAGAGGGAAGCCATCCCGGCCAAGGCCATCCCTCCAAGAAGACAAATCCTTCGCCGGCCCCGGGACCATCCCCGGCCGGCCAGGGTGCCCAGGGCCGTCACGGCTCTGGTGGACAAAGCAAGAAAGACCGCCACTGGCGGCCGAGGTTGGAACGGACGGGGGTCCCACTCACCCACCCGGTCAGCACCATCCTCGACTACGCCGAGAAGCATGGCCTCATTGAGCAGGCTCCTCGGCTGGCCGAGGAGGTCCTTGCCATCCAGCAGGGCGGCACATACTGTCGATTTCACAAGAACTCCTCACACAACACCAACGACTGCATCACGCTAAAGAAAGCCATCGACGAAGCGGCAAACCTGGGGGAACTCTCCCAATTTGTTAAAGGTGGCCCACGCAAAAATACGTGGGTAAACACCGGCAAACCTGGGGGTGAACCCTCTACGAAGAAGCGGGAGATCGGCAGGCTCAGCGACAACGAGGACTTTGAAGAGCCTCCGCCAAAGAAGAACCACATTCACCTCATTGTAGGTGGGAACACCGGGGGGGACTCCGTCACCCAGAGGAAGAAATGGGCCCAATCCCTCTACATTGGGGAGGTGTCCCACGTCCCCCCCCCCCCCAGCCGAAGAAACAGTGAACGGAGGCGATCACCTTCACCAACAAGGATCTGCCTCCGGGTACGGAATCACATAGGGACGCCCTCGTCATCCGGTGTGAGATCGGTGACTCCATCATCCACCGCACTTACATCGATACGGGGAGCTCCGTCAACGTGCTGTACCTGGACACCTTCAGGCAGCTGAAGCTGGACAAAGCTCTGCTGAAGTCGATCAAGACACCGTTATCCGGCTTCACCGAGGACTCTATCGACGCCGAGGGCACGATAGTCCTCCCCGTGGAGGTCGGTGACGGCCCCCACCGCGCCAAAATTGACATGGAGTTCATGGTGGTCAACCTCCAGTGCGCCCACAACCTGATTTTGGGGCGGCCAACACTGGAGGACTTGGAGGCCATCATCTCCATGAAGCACTTGTGTCTGATGTTCCCCACCAATGGCGGCATCGGCTACGCCAGAGGAAACCAGAGGATAGCCAGAGCATGCCAAAAGGGGAGGACAGAGGATAGACACCATCACGGCAGCCGTTGCCAAGGACGGGGAGAGGCCGCATGCCGAACCGGCCGAGGAGGTCGAGGAAGTCCCTCTGGATACCTCCCGGCCGGAGCGGGTCCTCAGAATCGGGAAGCAACTCCCACAGGACCAGCGGGACGCCATCCTCCTCGTCCTACGGTCATACGCCGTTATCTTCGCGTGGGGCCCGGACGACATGCCAGGCATCAGCCGGCAGGTGATCACTCATCGGCTGACCGTCGATCCAGCCTCCGCGCCTGTCAAGCAGAAGCGGCGCTACTTGTCCGCCGACAGGCGGGACTTCGTCAAAGGGGAGGTCGCCATGCTCCTCTCAATCAACCACATCAAAGAGGTGAAGTACCCGACGTGGCTAGCCAACGTCGTCCTCGCCCAAAAACCGCCGACATTCAGAATATGTGTTGACTACACTGATCTGAACAAGGCGTGCCCCATGGACCCGTTCCCTCTCCCCAATATTGATCAGTTGGTGGATGAGACGGCAGGATGCGAGTTGATGTCGTTCCTTGATGCTTTCAGAGGGTACCACCAAATTTTCATGCATAAAGATGACGCTGAGAAGACGGCATTCATGACCCCGGAGGGAATCTTTTGCTACCTCGTCATGGCTTTCGGACTCAAAAACTCCGGCGCCACCTATACAAGGATGGTGGCCAAAATCTTCAGAGCAGTCCTCGGTCGGACGATGGAGGCATACGTCGACGACATAATTGTCAAGAGCAGGCAAGCCACCACACATGCCGACGACCTCCGGGAAATCTTTGAAATCATGAAGGAGTTCAGGCTCTGCCTCAACCCCAAGAAGTGCGCCTTCGGCGTCCAAGGCGGCAAGTTCCTCGGCTACATGGTCAGCCGGAGGGGCATCGAGATAAATCCGGAGAAGACACAGGCTATCATCAACATGGAGCCGCCCCGCAACGTCAAGGAGGTACAGTGGCTGACGGGGCGCCTGGCGGCCCTGAACCGTTTCCTCTCTAGGCCAGCCGAGAGGGCACTCCCTTTCTTCCAGATCATGCGCAAAGCTAACAGCTTCAAATGGACGACGGAGTGCCAGGTAGCGTTCGAAGAACTGAAGAGTTACCTTTCGTCCCCACCCGTGCTCTCCAAGCCCGAAGCCGGCGAAACCCTCTTCTTGTACTTAGGGGTGAGCATGTCGGCCATCAGCTCCGTGCTCATCCGTGAGGACAAAGGGGTGCAGAAGACCATTTTCTACATCGGCAAGACACTTAGGGAGGCCGAGCTCAGGTACTCCCCCATTGAGAAGACGGTGCTAGCCATCGTCCATACGGTGAAAAAGCTGGGGCACTACTTCCAGGCCCATGCCGTCCATGTACTGACCCAGCAGCCCCTGGGCGCACTCATGAGGAGCCCCACTAGCTCCTCAAGGATGGTAAAATGGGCGATCTTCCTCAGCCAATTCCAGATTGAGATCAAGCCAAGGCCATCCATCAAAGGGCAAGCTTTGGCCGACTTCATCACCGAATGCACGGCAAGGGAGACAGCCACTACCACCCCCGGGCCGGAGCCCGATGACACATGGATCCTCTTCACCGACGGCTCGTTGGCCGCGAAATCATGTGGCGGCGGCGTCCTCATATCCCCTGAAGGATTCAGAGCTTACTATGCCATCCGCTTCAACTTCAGGGTATCCAACAATGAAGCCGAGTATGAGGCCCTCCTCAGCGGCCTCAGACTCGCCGCCGGCCTCAGAGCCCGACACATCAAAATCAGGTGCGACTCCAAGCTGGTAGTGGGCCAGGTTGAGGGTACGTACGAAGCAAAGGAAGGCCGGATGAAGCAATACAAACAGGCAGCAGAGGAGTTGCTGAAGGCTTTCGAAACCCACGAGATCACACAGATCCCAAGGGCCGAGAACGCCGAGGCCGACATCCTCTCCAAACTCAGCTCGGACACTCCGGAGCACATCTCCCAGTTAGCCAAGATCGAGGAGCTGAGCATGTCCAGCATCCATGCCAGCCCCATCTTGTGCATCCAACAACGACTGGAGGACTGGATCTCCGACATCACCACCTTCATCACGACGGGGGAATTACCCCAGGACGAGGAGAGGGCCAAGCTCGCCAAACTCAGGGCCCCAAGCTACACCATTGAAGATGGCAAACTCTACAAACGATCCTATAATGGCACTCTCCTCCGATGCCTGCACCAGGACGAGGCCGATGTGGCCATGGAAGAAGTTCACTATGGTGTTTGCTCCTCGCACCAGGGCCCTTTCAGCATGTCCCGGCGTCTCGTTGTCCAGGGCTTCTTCTGGCCGACGATGGCGCGGGATTGTGCGGACCTGGCCAGGAAATGTACCACGTGCCAGGTGCTCCAGAAGGCCCCTGGTCGGCCGGCCGTCAACTACGCCCCCGTCAGCACTGCTATTCCATTCTCAAGATGGGGGATTGACCTGGTCGGCCCTCTACCCAGAGCTGCTGGCAACAACCGCTACATCATCGTCGCAGTCGACTACTTCACCAAGTGGGTCGAAGCGGAACATTTGGCCAGCATCACGGGAGCCAGGTGTCAGAAGTTCGTTCACAAGAACATTCTCACCCGCTTTGGTGTCCCCCAAGGGAACATATCCGACAACGGCACCCAGTTCGAAGCGGCGCCCTTTCAGGAGCTCCTTCGAGAGTGGGGAATAAAGCACCGTTTCTCCTCCGTTGCCTACCCTCAAGGCAACGGGCAGGTTGAGAACGCCAACAGAACTATAATGGAGGGGCTGAAGAAGAACCTACAGGACGCAGGAGGGAGTTGGGTCGACGAGCTCCCCAACATCCTGTGGTGCTATCGCACTACGCCGAGGAGGGCAACGGGTGAAACACCTTTTGCCCTGTGCTATGGCTTTGAAGCAAAAGCACCCACGGAGGTCACCATTCCCAGCCGACGGGTGGAACGGTATGACCCAGAGGTCAACGAGGAAAACATGAAAATCGACCTCCACCTGGTCGATGGAAGAGGTGAACATGCATTCATCCGAGCAGAGAACTACCGGCGTCAAGTAAAATCATACTATGACGCCAAGGTACGTTCCCGAGAACTCCAAGTGGGGGACTACGTCCTCCGCCAAAGGGAAGCAAGTCAGCCGACGGAAGGAGGCAAGCTAGCCTTGAAGTATGAAGGTCCCTACATTGTCAGTGCCGTGGTGAAACCCGGCACCTACAAGCTTAAACGCCCAAACGGGACCAATGTACCACGAACGTGGAATGTACACCATTTGGTGAAGTTTTATCAATAATCCGAAGGAGGTGCAGCCGGCGAAGCCCTCACCCTTTGACGGGTTATTGATTGAACGTCACCCTCGGCCTTGAGCCATTTTTTGAATAAAAATCATGTTTCCCTTGATTTATTGGAGTTCGACTTGAACATTAACAAGCGCCCTCATCGGCCACCTTAGAGCGAAAGGCTCAGGCATGGCCGATGTGGCGCTTCGCATCCGCAACCTTAGAGTGAAAAGCTCAGGTATGCCCATTGTATTTTGTATCAGCAAAAGGTTTAGGCCAGCTGAGAGAACACGTCGTATCGGCTCCTTAGAGCGAGACGCTCAGGCAGAGCCGACGACGTCCCCAGGACGTGGGGCCCGCAAACGGCCCGCGTCTTGAAATGGGAAGTTCACCGCGTCGTCCACGCGCCTGATCGCAGGACGACAGGCCTGAAATCATGGCCAAGGTGACAAAATCCCCAAACTCAGGGATGGGCAACGACAGCCGTTGGAAACCAACCAAAAGTCTAGCCCGCGTCATAAATAGGCGACGGGACCCCCCCCCTGAGATCACGGACGTTATAAACGAAGTCCAAACCGGCCGAAGGGCCATCGACCCCTTTGGCTGAAGCCTGAAAGAAGGACACTCCCCGAAATGGGGAACGAAAAAAAAAGAAGAGGGGAGCCGACGGCCGTGCGCACTTGCCGGCCTCGAGCAAAAAATATATATATATATATAAATCCCCACAAAACAGCCACATTTGGCTAAGTACATATCAGTTGAATACAAAGGTAACACTACCAACAGGGAACGCGGACGAAGCGGCCACCCACTACAAGGAAAGTGTTGAGGACGGAGCATACGCCCATAAAACCCTAACCAAAGTGGTTGGGTGAAACGAGGGTGGTAACCTTCATCGGCCATAATCTCTTGAAGCGCCAACACTTAGTATGAAAAAAGGAATTATAACTTCACACTTGAACCACAATCCTGAAGTTGACCACCGGAAAGGAGGCCCACGACGAAGCGGGCAACAATACACCCGCGGGAAAGTTAAAAATTCGAGTGACAACCCCTACCGGCCACAACATTCTTGATGGCCGTTACAGGCACCAAAACCTAGGTGGTTGGTCAGGCTGAAAACCTTTGGGAAAATTTGTCTAAGTGATTCCCAAACACTTAGAGAAAATTCCCAAGGAAAAGGTTCCCTTAGTGAATTCCAACACTTAGAGAATTTCTTGAGGAAAGCAAACGCGAAGGAAAAGGCACCCTCATCGGCCACAAAGCCTAACTTGGCCGACGACGGTACCACACAGAAGGAACTACACTTGGAGAAATCTCCAAAACATTGAATATCGAAGGAATAGCCTCGAGATGAAGCGGGCACCTGAATACCTGCAGGCCGGTAGTTACCCATGTCTTGCATCGATACTTAGATAAATTCCTAAGTTCAAAAAACCAAGGCAAGAAACAAAGACACTCAAGGCCGAAGGGGACACCCAACCCATGCACTCCAAAGGCCAAGTCCCATAGAGGACCACTTCGGCCAGGACACTCAGACGGCAAAGGTCACTTACCCTTATCGGCCACAACACATGAATCCAGGCCGACCTCCTGCTCAGATAAGGGGGAGGGGAACAAAGCGGCCACAAAGAATAACGGGCCGACAAGAACACCACGCGTGGCATATTGGCTCAACACTTAGGAAATTTTCAAAAACTTCGATCAACAGTGAAAGGGGACGTAACATCAAGACGTTGAGAACACCCACCCACATGAAGCTCGGATACTGTGAGAATCCCCAAGTCCCAATTCCAAAACACTTAGACAAATTTGAAAAGAAAAACAGCAGAGGAACCAAATAGGGAATAAGACGACAAAGACAGTAAGGAACGTGAAGATGTTTTCATTTCACACAAACCAGTACATGGTGGGCACTTCGGCCGTTACAGTCAAAATTATAAAACAAAGGGCCAATTACAAAGTTGAAAACAGTTGTGGACGATCATGGCTCTGTAGCGGCCTCGTTGGAAGCAGGGCCCGCAACGTCCTCATCGGCAACAAGCTCAGCACCAACCCCGACCTCAGCATCCAGGCCGGCCTCGACGGCGGAAGTGGCGGTGTCATCCAAGTAATCGTCCTCTTCGTACTCTGGTTCGCCCAGGCCGGAACTCTCTATCGGAGCTTGCCTATCGCACAGAGGAAGGTTGACCTGCTCCTCCGGATCTCTCATCAGCCGAGGAAGCCGCAGATTCCGCCTGACCCAACCTCGGGTATAGTTCAGGGTCCTGAGAGCGCGACTCAGCCGCCGATAGATGAGCCTCTGCATCCGATGCTGGCCCATGTTGTAGTACACGGACATCTCCCGTTCAAAATATTCTTGGCCGGCAGGGGAGTTCTGCCCCCAATCTTCAAGCTTGGCCGCCACGACCTCATAGCACCAAGGGAGGCGCTTGTCGGCCCTCCAGCCTTCGGCCAGGAACTTCGCAACAGCATCATCGGCAGCCTTTACTGCCGCAGCCTCAGCTTCGGCCTTGGCCCTCTCGGACTCATCCGCCCGCAGACGTTCAGCCTCACGGGCACTCTTCTCATCGGCTAGCTTGGCCAGGGCCTCTTCCTTGGCCGCATCGGCCTCATCAGCTTTCCTCTGCAAGGCTGCAAAATCTGCCCGCAGCCTCCCCAAACAGCTCATGGCCTCATCGGCCGAGGCTGCCTTCTCTTCAAACTCCTTCAAACGGGCAATCTCCCGCTGCTGCCTCTTATGGCTCTCCATGAGCATAAAGGCACCCTGCAATGGAAAAGGCTCAGGAAAAAATGCAAAAATATCAAAGGAAAAAAAAGAGCAAAGGCCAAGGAAGAAAGGAATTACCTGGACGACAAGGTCCATACCACCGTCGTATATCTTGAGATCTCCTAACTTGTCAAGATATACCCGATCCTTGGCCAGGATGGCCTGAGAGAGGACGCTATGGCCGTCAATGCCATCATTGAAACCCCCCCCCCCGTCTTTGGGGTATTGAACCTCCATATTGTATGTGGCCGTCGCCACCTCCTTGCCCGACCGCTTCGGCCGGGAGCCATCAGCAAGGGAGAGGGGTTGAGAACCCTCCCCGGAAAGACCAGATGTCAGGTCCATAAGGGCAGCCGCAGCGCTGGACCCTCCTTCGTCCATAGTTGAGACAGCTAGTATGCCGGCCTCATCGGCAATGGCAGAAGAGGGAGCCTTCTTCGACTTCTTGTCGGGCTGCATGCCGGCCTCAGTCAGCTTCCTCTGAGTCTCCTCCACCGGCCGTTTTTTCTTCGGTTGGGGAGGGGGCCTCTTCGTAGCATCACCACCGGCAGCGGCCTTCGCTGCAGCTTCCTTGGTGGCCAGCTCCGCCTTGGCCTTCACAGCGGCCTTGTTCATCACGGATCGGCGATCCATCACAAAATCTGCACAACAAGCAAACAAGTCAGCAAATTAAAATGACAAAGTAAAATGAGGACGCCGAAGGGGGTATTACCATCAGCTTCGGCAGGAACGCCCATATCGGGGCCGTCGGCCTCCTCGAAGGTCGTAGTCATCTTCGGCCATATTTGGATGTCGTCTTCCTTGTCACCATACACGAAGTACCTGAAGAAGCCGATAGCGGTCATCTTGTACTCCGTGATGTAGTCCTTCACACTCCTCGCCCCCCCCCCCCCTCCAAGAAGGCCGCCACCTGAGCATTGAGGATCAAACTCTTAGGAGGGTCATGAAGGGTGAACCTTCCATCATGGCCGACAGAGGGGAACTCCGTGCCACCTTCTCCCAGGGACACGAAGACAACTTTGCTCTTCCAACCATGTATGGACGAAGGCAAATCCGTGAACGTCCTCTTATTCGGCAGCTGCTGCAAAGTGGTGTAGCAGGCGCAATTCTTGTGGCTTCCTCGGCCAATCTGGTAGAGATTCATGAAGAGGGCCGTTGTCGGCCTGTAACCCAACTCCGCACAACGGAGAAGGAAGCCCACCATCAGCGAGTAACTGTTAGGGGTCAGCAAGGCCGGCGGAAGCCCCACCATGTCCAAATACTCCTGAATGAAGGGATGGAGGGGAAACCTCAGCCCCTTGGCAAAACTCATCGGATATACCCCGAAGTACCCCGGCGGCGGGTTGAGCACGTGGTCTGACGGCCTAGGCACCCTGACACTCCCAAACGGCCCCACGTACATCTGTGCGACCAGATAATCAGCGACACTGCTCTCCGGCTTGATAAGGAAAATGTTGGTAAGGTCCAGGTAAGAGAAGCCTGGCCCATTCTTCGGCCGCCTATTCCTCTTCGGCCGTGGCAGCCCCTTCACGGCAGATACCGGCTTCGGGCACAGGATAGTAGTAGAGGCGGACGCCCCGTCCACTACACGGGAGGCCCTTACGTCCTCACCCTCAGATGACGAAGCGGACCTTTCGTCCTCGTCCTCCTCGTCCGCATGTTCCCCGGATTTGTACGGGCTCAGGTGCTCGATCTCTTCGGCGCACTCTTCGATCACAGCATAGTCAAGACACTTGGCGGAGGGCTCATCGTCGTACGAGTAATATTCCTCGTTTAAGGATTTCATCCTAAACAACTCCTAAGGCACTAAGGGAAACTATTTTAGATCTAAGGTGTTTTTGTGACTAACACTGGATCAAGGCCTAGAAGAGCAAAATATGTAAGAAATAGAAGAACGGATTGAAGAACTAACCTTGAAGTTTTGAAGGGGGTGAAGAACACTCAGCAAGGTCTCTCTCTCTCTCTAAAAAAATTTGGGCAGCACTTCGTTACTCAGAATGCAAATGAGGCCCTCTCCTCGGAACGAGGAGGGTATTTATAGCCACACTCCCAACGGTAACTACACGTGGCATCTCCTCAGTGGCCACACCAACGGCCACCAATGGGATGCCACCACTCTGTCTACAAATCAGCAGCCCACTACCGAAGCAGGCCCTACGGATCAAGAAAGGAAAAATAGCACCCACAACGGTCAGGGCATTCAACGGCCAACACAGTCTACGGGTACCCAGGTAGCACTCGTATCGGCCATTCCAAGGGTCACACATTGTGCAAGGGCTTCACAACGGCCACAATACCCCAAAGGAAAGGAACATAACGGTTATGAGGCCCTCACACTAAACCCTTGATGATAACCCTTTGAAAGCGACCTGCGTCCAAGGGTTCTCCCACAGGGTTACCTTGGTCAGGAAATCGCCAAAGGGTTGGATCCAAGGGCAGTATGAGGAGCCCTCTTCGGCCCGGATTTAATCTACTCCTTCACCCCTCACTCACTCTTCGGCCTGAAGCAGTGGGGGACTGGGGGACTACACCGGCCTGAAGCAGTGGGGGACTGGGGGACTACACCGGCCTCAAGAATAACAGGCAAAATCAAAAGAAATCCAAACATACACCAAGTCCACAACTATAACATCAGACATGCACCACAACGTCCATAACATCATGGTGCACCTTCGGCCACAGCAAAGCTTGAGACCACAGAACACTTATAGGCCTTGAAACCACCCATCACTCTCAAGCCAGGAATCAAGAGAAAGGTTAACATACCTAAATCACTGTCGTCCATGTACCGGAACGGCCCCGAGGCCCTCACAACTCCATCTTCGGCCAGACAGTGTTGTCATCCCCAAAACCTTGGGCAATACGACGCCTGGCCGTCCAAAAACACAGGGCATCATCAACAACGGCCAAAGGAATGCGTAGTTCCCTCATCGGCCACCCAAAACAAAGACGCAACCCCTACGGCCTCACCAACCCAAAAGGGAAACTTACCCAGTCAATAACCAAGGATAGGCACTACCTTCATCGGCCACTCGTGCCAGAACACTCATCGTCTAACAAACAAAGCGCAACAAAGGAACAGTAGCCTACCCCATCCGCATCAGGGGACAGGCAACGACCGAACTCAGAACAGGGCCACCAAACGCCGCGACACGGAACGGCCAACGTGGTCCCGCATCGGCCAAAAAGCATCAAGTACAGAGATCTACTCTCCCTCACTTCGTCTACATCTCAGCTTAGAGAGTGGGGGACTCCTGATGGAGTATATGGGTCTAGGCCCCAGGACCCACATACTCAGAAGAACAGAAAACACAGCCACTACGCGGTGCCCTCGTCGGCCGTGCCCTCGTCGGCCGAAGAGGGTCCGACTCAGAATATGACCCTGAAGCCAAGGAACCAAGGTGTCCTCGTCGGCCGCGCCCTCGTCGGCCGTGCCCTCGTCGGCCAAGACCCTCGTCGGCCACGGAAGTCTCACAGAACCGGATTTTACACTTATTCATTCATATAGCCCACCAGTGGCTCTGTATTCGGCCCAATAGCAGTCCAGTTGTAAATGGGCCTCCCAAGCCCAAGGCTTGGGAGCCCAGCCCGTATTTTTCCTATAAATACTTCCTCTGTAGGTAGTTATGGGGGTTACAAAATCATTCTACTGAAGCATTACTTGCACTTCTCTCTCTAGCTCTCACTTCTCTCTAGATATATACTCTATCAGGTGTAATGGTTTTACAATTGTTTTATTTTGGATGCGTTTCGTTATGGTTGTAAGGTTGATTTGTTCTAAAAGAAATAAAGTCTCATATTGAGGCTTTGTATCTTTATTTCCGCTTGATTTATCGAGTCTCTTTTATGTTTGAGTATCATAATGGCCGTTTTGGGGACGGTCGTTACATTCCTGGACGATGATCGGAAAGCTGAGGAGTGCCTACCTTGGTGCTTTGAGGTTGTGGCGGCCAGGTTCAAGGACTGGACTCAGCCCAGCCCCACCGGGATGGAGTTCTGGGAGAGGGAAATGAAGGCCTTCTACGATATCGACCATCTTCGGATGCAACGACTTATCTACCGGAGATTGCACCGGCATTTCAAGGAGGTGAAGTTGACTAAAAAGTTTGTTATCGACTTGAAGCTGCCTCGGAAAATGAATGATCCGAAGGCTGAGCTGCAACTCCCAGAGGAGGAAAGACAACTCCCCATTCTGAGCTCAGACATCGGCGAGGATGAGTGGAGTGATGATGACATGGTGGAGGACACGACTGTCTCCAAGGCCGATGGAGCGGAGGATGCGGTGGAGGAAACCGATGATGGGATCGCTCAAGGCGCCCACGATGGGGGAGCCGTAAGAGACGCTGGTGAAGAAGCTTGATCCTCTAGTAAGTTTCGTCGTTAGTATAGATTAGCAGCTGATGTGATACAAATATGTAATGGCCGTTATGCCCCCCTGTATTCGAAAGAATTTCGATGAAAGATTTCAGTTTATCTCCTTCGTCCATCTTTACTTTTTCATGATGTTGGCTTGTTGCATCTTCCTCATCCCTGCATTGCTGTTGTTATTTCGCACTTTGAAATATTTCTAAGTGTTAGCTGGGACCAAGCGAGTGTTGTCCCTTGTTGTGGCCGACGAAGGTGTTCGATCCTCGTCGGTTTAAGGAGCAGATATTTCCCACAAATCTTTTGAGTCCGCAACGTCTTCTCTGTGGCCTCTGTCGGCCAAGTAAATGTCACCTAGGAATTTTTTCCAAGAGTTTTGTTTTGGGTAGCCTATGCTTGCTTGCTTCGTCCAATACTCATCTAGGACCAGGCTGGGATGGACGTCCATCCGGTGATTCGGGGACGTCCGTCTGATTCTTCTGGGGAAGTCGACCTTCAGATATAGAACCACGTTCCATGATACTAAGGACGTTCGTCTGATAACACTGAGGACGTTCGACCGATGACTCGAGGGACGTTCGTTTGGGGAAACCGATCCCCGAATTTAGACTTATGTCTGATGATACTGAGGACGTTCGTTCGTGGATTCTGGAGATGTTGGCCTCCCATAATGGAATCATGTCCCATGATTCTGAGGACGTTCGGTTGATGATTCTGAGGAAGCCCGTCTGATGATTCGGGGGAAGTCGTTCCCCATATTTAGACTCACGTCTGAGGACGTTCGTCCAATTATTTTGGGGACGTTCGTCTGATATGCCTGTATGGTCTTGCTTCGTCCATAATGCACAGTACTTGCCTGATACGTACTTAGCCAAACATGTGGCTTGTATTGTGGGCATTTCGCTCGAGGCCGACGAGTGCACGGTCCGTCGGCTGTCCCTCTTTTATTTGTGGGGATTTCGCACGAGACTGGCGAGTGCACGGTCCTTTGGCTGTCCCTCTTTTATTTCTTCCTTTTTACTTCTTAGAGCAAGGAGTGGGTATCCTTCTTTCAGGCTCGGCCGAGGGGGTTGCTCTTCCCTTGGCCGACAGGGAGTCCATGAGGGCAGTTGTTAGTCCTTTGGCGTTGGATCGTCCCTTAGTCTTGGGGGGGGGGGGGGGGGGGGGTCTCGTTGTCTATCCAAGGCGCGGGCTCAGGCTTTTGATCGGTTACCGATAGCTGTCGTTTCCCTAACCCCAAGTTTGGAGATTTTGTCACCTCGGCCTTCTTTCAGGCTTGCCGTCCTGCGATTTAGCGCGACGACGATGCGATGAGCTTCTCGTTTCAAGACATGGGCCATTTTGCGAGCCCTTCGTCCTGGGAGACAGTCGGCCATACCTGAGCGTTTCACTCTAAGGGAACAATACGATGTGCTTTGTTGCGTGGCATCCTTTACTCAATTCAAATAAGCGGAACAAAACTTTTATTAAGATAAGTGCCTCGTGGCCGAGGGTGGTAATCAATCAATAACTCGTCACGGGGTGAGGGCTTCGCAGGCTACACCACCTTCGGGTTACTGATAGAACTTCACCAAGTGATGTATATTCCACAATCCTGGCACTTCTGACCCATTAGGGGTTTTAAGTTTGTAGGTGCTCACTTTGATTATGGCACTGATGATGTAGGGTCCTTCATACTTCAGGGCTAGCTTACATCTTTATGTCGGCTTGCTTGCTTCCCTTCGGTGGAGGACGTAGTCCCCCACCTGGAACTCTCGGGAACGTTCCTTGGCATCGTAGTATGATTTCACTTGATGACAATAGTTCTCTACCTAGAAACAAGCTTGCTCACGTCTTTCGTCGGCCAGGTGGAGGTCAATCTTCATGTTCTCTCATTGGCCTGAAGTTCATTCTGCTCAACCCGTCGGCTGAGTATGGTGACCTTCGTTAGTGCTTTTGCTTCAAAACCATAGCATATGGCGAAAGATGTTTCACCCGTGGCCCTCCTCGGCGTAGTACGGTAGCACCACAGGATGTTATGGAGCTCGTCGGCCCAGCTGCGTACTTCGTCCTCAAGCTTCTTCTTCAGGGCCTCCAAGATGGTTCGGTTGGCATTCTCAACCTGCCCGTTGCCTTGAGGGTAGGCGATGGAGGAGATACGGTGTTTGATATCCCATGCTTGGAGGAGTTCCTGGAATGGCTCAGCCTCGAACTGGGTGCCGTTGTTGGAGACAATTTCTTGGGGGATGCCGAAGCGGGTGAGGATGTTTGTAAGGACAAACTTCCAGCACCGCGCTTCAGTCATGCTTGCTAACGACTCCGCCTCGACCCACTTGGTGAAGTAGTCGATAGCGATGATGATGTACCGGTTGTTGCCAGTGGCCCTTGGGAGGGGGCCGACTAGGTCAATTCCCCACCTTGAGAATGGGATTGCAGTGCTCACCGGGGAGTAGTTGACGGCTGGCCGACCGGGGGCCTTCTGTAGTACTTGGCATGCAGTGCACTTCCTTGCAAGGTTAGCACAATCTCGTGCCATCGTCGGCCGAAAATGGCCTTGGATGACGAGACGGCGAGACATGCTGAAAGGGCCTTGGTGTGATGAGAAAACTCCGTAGTGGACTTCTTCCATGGCCACTTCGGCTTCCTCCGGGTGCAAGCATCGGAGAGTGCCATTGTATGATCTCTTGTACAGCTTTCCATCCTCAATGGTGTAGCTTGGGGTCCTGAGTTTGGCTAGCTTGGCTCTCTCCATGTCTTGAGGTAGCTCTCCCGTGGTAATGAAGGTCTTGATGTCAGAGACCCAGTCCTCCGGGTGCTATTGAATGCACAAGATCGGGCTGGCATGGATGCTGTAAATGTTGAGCTCCTCGATCTTGGCTATCTTAGAGATGTGCTCCGGAGTATCTGTGCTGAGTTTGGAGAGTATGTCGGCTTCAGCATTCTCCGCCCTTGGGATCTGGGTGATCTCATGGGTTTCAAATGCCTTGAGCAATTCTTCAGCCGCTTGCTTGTACTGCCTCATCCTACCCTCATTGGCTTAATACGAGCCCTCGATCTGGCCTACCACAAATTTGGAATCTCATTTGATCCTGATATGCTACGCCTTGAGTCCGGCAGTGAGTCTGAGGTCACTGAGGAGGGCTTCATACTCAGCTTCATTGTTGGACACCCTGAAGTTGAAGTGGATGGCATAATAAGATCTAAATCCTTCAGGGGAGATGAGGAGGACGTCGCCTCAACATGCTTTTGCGGTTGATGAGCCGTCAGTGTATAGGGTCCATGTTTCGTCTGGTTCTGAGCTAAGTATGTTAACGGCTGTCTCCTTTGTCGTGCATTCGATCACAAAGTCGGCCAAGGCTTGCCCTTTGATGGATGGTCTTGGCTTGATTTCAATATGATACTGGCTGAGGAAGATTGCCCATTTCACCATTCGTGAAGAGCTAGTTTGGCTCTGCATGAGTGCGCTGAGGGGCTATTGCGTGAGGACATGGACAACGTGTGCCTGAAAGTAGTGCCCCAGTTTTCTCACCATATGGATGATGGATAGCACCATCTTCTCGATGGGGGAGTATATGAGTTCCGCTTCCCGTAACGTCTTGTTGACGTAAAAGATGGCTTTTTGTACCCCTTCATCCTCACGGATGAGCACAGAGCTGATGGTCGACGTGCTCACCCCCAAGTATAAGAAGAGCGTCTCGCCGGGCTTGGGCTTGGAGAGGACGGGAGGGAAGGCTAGGTATTGCTTCAGTTTCTCGAAGGCTTGCTGGCACTCCGTCGTCCATTTGAAGCTATTGGCCTTGCGTATGATTTGGAAGAAGGGGAGTGATCTCTCGGCCGATTTGGAGAGGAAACGGTTTAGGGCGGCAATGCGTCCCGTCTGCCGTTGAACCTCCTTGGCATTGCGCGGTGGTTCCATCTTATTAATGGTCGTGATCTTCTTCGGGTTTATTTCAATACCCCTTCGGCTGACCATATATCCAAGGAACTTGCCGCCCTGGACGCTGAAGGTGCACATCTTTGGGTTCAAGCGAACCTTGAACTTCTTCATTATTTTGAAGATCTCCTGGAGGTCGCTAGCATGGGCGGTTGATTGTTTGCTCTTAACGATCATGTCATCCACGTACGCCTCCATCATTTGGCCGAGGACGGCTCTGAAAACTTTGGCCACCATCCTTGTGTACGTGGCGCCGGAGTTTTTTAGCCCAAAGGCCATGACGAGGTAGCAGAAAATTCCCTTCGGGGTCATGAAAGTTATCTTCTCAGCGTCATCCTCGTGCATGAAGATCTGGTGGTACCCCTTGAAGGCGTCGAGGAACGACATCAACTCGCATACCGCCGTCTCGTCCACTAATTGATCAATATTGGGGAGAGGGAATGGGTCCATAGGGCATGCCTTGTTCAGATCAGTGTAATCGTCGCACATTCTGAACGTCGACAGCTTTTGGGCGAGGATGACGTTGGGCAGCCAAGTTGGGTACTCCACCTCTTTGATGTGGCTGATGGAGAGGAGCATAGTGACTTGCCCTTTGATGAAGTCCCGTCATTCGGCCGAGGGGTAGCGCCACTTTTGCTTGACCGGCGTGGAGGCCGAGTCGAATGAGAGCCGATGAGTGATTACCTTGCGGCTGATTCCTGGAATGTCCTCCGGACCCACGCGAAGATGATGGTGTGGGACCGCAGGACGAGGAGGATGGCGTCGCGTTGGTCCCGGGGGAGTTGTCTCCCTATCTTTAGGACTCGCTCTGGCTGGGAGGCGTCCAAGGGGACTTCCTCGACCGGCTCTGCGCGTGGTCTTTCCTCGTCCTTGGCGACGGTGATGATGTCCACCCTCTGCTCGGTGCTGGTGGCATTCTTCGTCAGCTTGAGGTAACATGCTCTAGCTATCCTCTGGTTCCCCCTAGCATAGCCGATGTCGTTGTTGGTAGGGAACTTCAAGCAGAGATGCTTCATGGAGATGATGGCTTCCATATCCTCCAACGCTGGCCAACCCCAGATCAAATTGTGGGGGCATTCAAGGTTGACCACCATAAACTCCATGTCAAGCTTGGCACGATGGACGCCGTCGCTGACCTCCACAGGGAGGACTATCGTGCCTTTGGCATCGATAGAGTCCCCGGTGAAGCCAGACAACGACGTCTTTATCGGCTTGAGCTGTGATTTGTTCAGCTTCAGCTGTCTGAACGTATCCAGGTACATTACATTGACGGAACTCCCGGTGTCAATGTAAGTCCGGTGGATGATGGAGTTGCCTATCTCACATCGGATGATGAGGTTGTCCCTGAGAGATGCGGGACCTGGAGGTAATTCATTGTCGGTGAAGGTGATTGCCTCCGTCCGTTGCCTCTTTTGCTGGGGAGGAACATAGGATACCTCACTGATGTATAGAGACTGGGCCCATTTCTTCTTTTGGGTTGCGGATTCCCACCAGTGTTGCCTCCAACGATGTGGTGGATGTGGTTCTTCTTCGGATGGGGCTCCTCGAGGTCCTAGTCATCGCCGAGTCTACCGATTTCAAGCTTTTTCATCGAGGTTTCCCCTCCCTTATTTCCAGTGCTCACCCAGGCTTTCTTTCGTGGGCCGCCTTTAACAAATTGGGTGTTTCCCCCTGCCAAATCAGGCATTCAATGGCTCGCTTCAGCGTGACGCAATCGTCGATATTGTGGGAGGTGTTCTTGTGGTAGCGGCAGTAGGTGCCACTCTGGTGGACGACGTAGATCTCCTTTGTTGACCTGGGATCTCTAGGGATGAGATCATGTTCCTCCGCGTAGTCTAGGATGGTGCTGACCGAGTGTGTGAGGGGAGTCCTCGGCCTGTCCGTTGTCGGGCGCCATGGGTGCTCATTGTTTTTTCCACCGGACTCCTGGTGGGCCTACCCTCCCTGACCTCGGTCCCCGGCCGAGGGTGTGCCTAGTGTAGGGTTTGTCTTCTTCGATGGTTGCCCGCCATCCTTCTTGTGGGAGTGGAGCTCGTCGACGTCAGCGTATAAGCTTCCCCGCTGAAGAGCCTTGGTGTATGACCTCAGGGGGTCACTGATGAGACTCCTCGCGTAAGGGTTGTTGTGGAGAACGCCCTGAAATAGGACGAGGAGGGTGCGGTCATCGGCAAGTTCTACCTCGTAAGTCTCCTTCGTCCATCGGTCGATGAAAGCCCAGAGTGATTCATCGTGTTGTTGTTTGATGGATAGGAGATGGGAGAAATGTTTCTTTACGCGCTTCCTTCCAGCAAAGTGGGTGAGGAAACGTTGAGCAAGATCCTGCCATGAGTCCACGCTTCCTTCGGGCAGCGCATTGAACCACTCGTACGCTAGTCCCTCGAGAGTGGAAAGGAACCAATGGCAGAGGTATTCATCCGATGCGTTCACCATCAGCATGTTGTTCTGATAGCGGCTGAAGTGTTTCTGGGGGGTCAGTGCGGCCGTCAATGGGCTTGATGGCGTTCCCCCGGTACTTCTCAGGTATTGGGAATTTGGGACCGAGAGTACCCTTGTGGTGAAGGGAGTTCTGGTCCGGATCTAGACGATGGGGTCACCGTGCCCTTCGGCTAGCTCCCGCTCCAGGGCGCCGACCTTGTGTAAGAGGGCGTTGAAGCCGGGATCCCTTGATGAGTTGGCCATAGGGGCGGCGGTCAGTTGCTTTGCCTCCATCTGGGCGAACCTTCTTTTTAGTTGGGCAATGACCTCGTCCCGGGGGTCCTTGGCGGCCGTGAGCCGTGTTGATTTGGTGGCGCGCATCATCTTCATGCAACTTTCCTTTGCCTTTGTCCAGGCGGGGCCGATCCGCTGTCCAGGATACGGACCCCAGGCTTTCCCTTGGTGAGCCAGGCTCACGTTCACCAATCCGTCTTTCCATCCTCTCCGATGTTGGCCGACGACGCATGTCACCTAGCCTATTGAAGGCCGAGGCTTTTCCACGCGCTTGGGTTGGTCCACCACGGGGAGGGGACGCGGGATGGGAGTGGGACGAAGACGTGTCCTGGGGCTTAACCCCCTCGTCGTTTCCAATCTTCATGACTAACGGCTGAGGCGAGGGAGGCAGTGGAGTAGTGTTATCCTCCGTCCTTTGCATGAGTGCGCTGAGGACGGTGGGGTTCTGGGCCAAGCTGGCTATGATGGCCGAGAGTGTGGCCCGAAGCTGAGGGTCAACAGCAGGAGGAGCCGGTTGTCCCGGGGCGTTGTCGCCCTTTTCCATGCGCTTCTTCTTAAGGCCGACGCGGGCGTCTTGAGCGTTCACGTTGAGCTGATTGCGGAGTTCAGCTGTGGGATCGATGGTCTCCTGGAAGATTTCTGCGTCGGCGACCTTGTTGGCCGTAGCATCGCCAGAGCGTTCTCGGTCCTCCTGAGTTTCAGGGATCGTCTTGCTGATGAGGTTACAGTTTGACTTTGTTCTTCCCATAGTCAGTTAGCTGTGCTTGGTAGCGACGAAGGATGCTAACTCAATTGTTCTAGCTCTCAATGAAAGCACCAAATGATGGAGTATTAACTCTTAGAGAGAAGGGAGGGCTAGAGACGGGAGTGATATGTATTAAATGAATTCGATCTGGGATTCTCTACAATGAAGAAGTGGCTAGCTTTTTATAGCTGCCATAAATGCTAGGTGCAATAAATGAGGGTACACGTGACAAGTAACCAGCGGTGGAGGATCAACTCAACCACGGTGGCACCGGACACAGCATGTGGCCGCATTCAATGCGGTGGTTTGGGTGTGACGTTGCATTTAATGCGGCGGTTGGACGTGACATCGTATTCAATGCGGCGATTTCATAGCGTGCCGATGAGATCTTGTCGGGGTAGTGTCGAAGGCCGTACGTACCCCAGAGGCCTTCATGTGATGAAGGCCGTACGTAGCCTGGGGACCGTCATATGACGAAGGCCGTACGTACCCCGGGAGCCTTCATGTGTGATCATGATTCTAAAAATCGGCCTAGGCGTCCGCCTAGGCGGCGCCTAGTCGCTAGGCGGTGGCCGGGCGCCCCGATTCCGCTCTAATCGGTGGAAAAAATCGTTTCGGGGCCTAGGCGGGCTAGGCGGGCGCCTAGTCGGCTAGGCGGGCACATAGGCGGGCGCCTAGGCGGGCTAGGCGGTGGCTAGGCGGCCTGGACTAAAAATTTTCCCGAACCAACTTTTTTTCCCGTTTTATCTTAATACATCATGTGATCAAGAAGTATTCTATTCCTATATGATTTATTTTCATATTCTCACAATAAAAAGATAACTTTTAAACATAAATAAACTTTTTATAATGTATTTTAAAATTTTAAGACAGTAAAAACACAAATATCATAATTTATTTATTAAATATTTTATTATTGATGAGTCTACTATAAAAAACTTAACATCTAATGATTATATGAGCTATTTCTATTTTCAAAATATTATAAAATTATTAGTAATATAATTAAAATTCAAAGGAAATAAATAGAAAACAAAAACTAATGGAAAAATACCTAGGCGTCCTCGTCGGCGCCTAGGCGCCCGCCTAGGCGGGCTAGGCGCTAGGCGGCCAGTCAGTGCCCGACTAGCGCCTAGCGCCTTTTAGAACACTGTGTGTGATGTACTCCTAATTTACCATATTTACGATCTTGTTTTTTCACACTTCTAAATACTTTATTTCTCATTTTTGAAGAAAAGGGATTGATTTTTATCATCTTGGACATTTTAAGGTATTGCACTTGTTTTGATATATTTTTGTATTTCTGGACAATTCGAGATTCAAATTGAAATTGTGAAAAGAAATAAAATTACTCCCAAGTGAAGATGGAAAAATCACTAAAGTGAAGCGGATACTTATTTTAACTTCAGAGTCAATCAAACAATTAACCGGCCAAAAGAAGAAGCAACCGAATAGAAAAGCCAAAGTGTGGCTGATTAGAAGAAAGCACTATTCACTAAATAGTGAATAAAATATCCCCGTAGAAAAAGGCTCCAACAAAGGATTGGATTGGATTGGATTATTGATGAAGGGATCTTGCAACTTGGCTGCACTTAAAACCAAAATAGGCCTCATCATGCCCAGTCGGCCATCACCGAAAACAGCAGCAAGAAGATTGCAAAGAAGAAAAAAATGCACAAATGAATAGCAGAAAGAAAAATATTGATCAGCATCCCCATTTCAGGATTTTTATGTTTTAGCCCCTTCTCCTACTACTATATAAAGGGTCATCCAAGAGCTGCAAAACACATCAATTCAGAGAGAAATCTCCTTCTTCTCTTCGTTAGTTTTGTTTATAAAAGTGATTCTTCTTTCAAGAACACTTTCTGTAAATTTCAGTTTGTAATTTCCATTTCCAGAATTTTAGTTCTTTATATTTCAACAATCAAGTTCATTTGGGATTATCCAGAATTGCAGAACCATTTTCAACTTAAGGAATTCACTTTCTCTATTCCAACTCATTATTTATGCCTCCAGGTTCTTATTCAAATACTCATTTTATTTTCTTTAATCTGTTAAATTAATTATGTCTATCATTAGTTTTAGTTTTATTTCGTTTACTGTAATTATGTGTAACTAAATTAGTTTAGGTTTGGGCAAGATGTAATTTTTATTGTTAATGTTCATATGATAATAATTGATTAAAACTATTACTTGGTTAATTTTAGGAGTGTTGGGTTGAATATTCTAATCTGCTAAATACATTATGTTGGGAAATGAATATTATCACGGGAGTGAAATTTCATTAAAATCCCTTTTGATAATTCACCTACTAAATTGCTACACGGAAATGTTAAGGCATTAAGGATAATTTGATTTTGTACTTTTTACTGTCTTAATAAAATTACCGCAGAAGCGGAATTAATTTAAGATAGTGTAATCAACTAAGTCGTGGGAATGATTAGAAGATTACCATTTATAAATCTTTCACACACCTAAAGGTAACTAAATTAATTAGTTAAATCTTTATTATTATGAACATTAAAATAAAATTACTCTTAGCCCAAACCTAATTTTCTCTATCATTAATTGTTAAATTACCAAGTATTGTGATTTATTTTACTCCCTAGCAATTTCGCATTTATACAAACAAGATAAAAAAAATCCGATCACTTAGCTCCATTGCAAAATGTATCAATTTGTGAATAGCTAAAAATTAATCATTAATTCTAGTTCTCTTTGTGAGCCATTATCTAGCGGAACGATACTCACTTACTCTATACTATATCGTTACAAGCCAATTAAAACATCATTTCCATTCATATTTTACATCATTTCACACTACACATTATGACCTGTCAATGTGCTATGGGGCCGTACGTAGCCAGAGACCGTCATGTGTTGAAGGCCGTTCGTATCTTGGGAGCCTTCATGTGGTAAAAGCCGTACGTCCCCTGAAGCCTTCCTGTGATGAAGGATGTACGTCCCCTGGGGCATCAATGTGCCTGGAAGATGTACGCCCCTTGGGGTATTCATATGCCAAAGGACGTAAGTTCCTTGGGCCTTCAAGTGGTGAAGGACGTACGTCCCCTGTGGTAAAGGCCGTACGTAGGTGGATGCCGTCATGGCATTCAGGTGCTGAAGAATGTACGTCCCATGGGCCTTCATGTGTAGAAGGACGTACGTTTCCTGGGCCTTTAGGTGCTGATGGACGTACATCCCCTAGGGCATTCTTGTGACGAAGGACGTACGTCCCATGATGCCTTCATGTGTAGAAGGACGTACGTCCCCTGAGGCCTTCATGTGACGAAGGACGTACGTTTCCTTGGCCTTTAGGTGCTGATGGACGTACGTAGCTGGATACCACCATGTGTTGGAGGCCGTACGTACCCCAAAGGACTTTAGTGTGCTGGAGGACGTACGCCCCCCTGGGACATTCATGTGCTAGAGGATGTACGTCCCCGGGGCCTTCCATGTGTTGGAGGATGTACGTCCCCTAGGGGCTTCCATGTGCTGGAGGGCGTACGTCCCCTAGGGGTTTCCATGTGCCGAAAGACGTACGTCCCCTAGGCCATTCATGGGCCTTGTTTGCGGTGTTTGGGCCACTTGGGCCTGTTGGGCCTGATTGTAGTCGTGGAAGTATGTGGGCCGGAGGTTCGTGGGCCATATACTCCATCAGTGACCTTGAAGAAGAAATTCACATGGATCAGCCTGAGGGAATTGTGACAAAAGGCAATGAGAGAAAAGTTTGTAAATTAGTTAAGTCTTTGTATGGACTTAAGCAAGCCCCTAAACAATGGAACGAAAAATTTGATAAAATAATTTTTTCGTTTGGATTTACTCTTATAGATGCTGATCAAAGTGTTTATTATAAATGTAAACGTGATATAAGTATTATTTTATGCCTATATGTTGACGATATATTATTATTTGGCACTAATGATAATACTACTTTTGAGACTAAATCATTTTTGAAAGCAAAGTTTGAAATGAAGGATATGGGGGTGGCTGAAGTAATTCTTGGGCTAAAGTTGACTAGATCAACCGAATGCATATCTATTTCTCAGCCACATTATATAGAAAAATTAATAGAAAAATTTGGATTCAAAAATAGTAGAATTGCTAAAACACCTTGTGATCCTTCAAAAGCTTTGTATAAAAATGAAAGTGGTGTTCATGTGTCTCAATTAAGATATTCTCAGATGATTGGTAGCATGGGTTACTTAGCTAACTGTACTAGACCTGATATTGCATTTTCAGTGTCTAAACTAAGTCGATAGACTTGCTATCCAAACAAAACTCATTGGGAGGCTTTAGATAGAGTATTTAGGTATTTGAAAGGAACTATTTCCTTGTGTTTGCATTATGGGAAATATTCTCCTGTTCTTGAAGGATAAAGTGATGCAAGCTGGATAGCTAAGAACTCCGAGAGTTATGGGTGTATCAGCTATGTGTTTACATTTGGTGGTGGGGCTGTTGCCTCGAAGTCCACTAAACGAATGGTACTTTCTCGGTCTACTTATGAGGCTGAACTATGTGCGTTGGATACTACAAAAATGGCTGGATGGTTTATGGGATTAATGTCCGAATTACCTATATTCAGCAAGCCGATTCCACCTATTTGTTTGCATTGTGATAGTATGAGAACAATTGCAAAAATTAGAAGTACCAAGTATAATCAAAAGACTAGGAGACACATTCAAGTTAGATTAAAAACCGTAAGAAAATTTGTGTCTCAGGGGGTGTTTGCTGTTGATTTTTTGTTGGATCCAAAGATAATACAACGGACCCTTTAGCAAAAGGACTTGATTTAAATCAAGTGATAAAATCCAGGTTAGGAATGTGACTGAAACCCGATATTCATTCATCTATGGTAGCTACCCAACTGATCTGAGTGAAGATCCCAGAAAGTCGGTTCAATGTGGTATTAACAAACTATAGAGTGAATTGTGCATCTTATTCAAATTTTAATAAGTGTCTATTCCTTGATAAAATCTGAGAGATGCTGAAATTGCTACGTTAGTAAGAGTTTAATACTCTGAATGGGGTCGAGCTTTATAAGCAGAGTGTTAGCAATACACTCTTGGAGATGCCCAACTATCGGAATTTTATTGGGTGACCGCAATAAGAGAATAAGGGTTAATTCTCGAATACATTCTTAAGACAGGATCAGGATGCACGGTCTTAACGCATCAACCCTATAGATTACTGCTATAACAGGTAATGTGTTGCTATCATCCAACACCTCTACACCACAAATTGGAGTTCAAGAACTCTGTTCACTCAAATTTGGCGGAGATGTTTGTTGATTGCTTAGAAGATGGTTCAAACCGTAAGGTACCTTCTTTGAACACACATTACGATGCTGAAAGTTGAATTTTCAACTATGGATTGGTGAGAGATTGTTGTAAATATGATATAGAGATTTTTTTGGGGTCTCATTTATGAGCTCTATGATTAATATATAGATGATGAATTATTATTTGGAGATTTATTTTATTATGTGTCAAAGAATCAATTCCATATTTGGATTGAATCCATAGTAGAAATGAGAAAGTGACATATTAATAATTGAATTTTTGTCCAAATTTTGAAGAGTATGGCCGGATATATGCTAATATTTATAACATTGATGATGAATGTTATTAGCTCATTCAAAATTGGACAAATGATGCATTGATTTACACGCTCCTCATTCCAACTTATCATCATGATACTTATGGCACTTATCATAGTCTTAAAGTCATTTACTAAGGACTTTATAAAGGAAATAATATATCCTTGACAAAAGTAACGTGCATATGGGAGTTGCAGAGTTGCAGGAGATGGTCTTTCAAATTCTTTCTTTTCCAAGTTAATGATTGCTTCCTATATAAATCTGCCTATCTGATTCCAATCAAAATCATTCCCAAGCCTACTAAAATTCTAGCAAAAATCCCATTCAGTTTACTTGGTAATTGGAGCAGTATTCGAAGTAAACCAGAAAGAATAATTGTAGTTCTTGTTTGAACGTAGTCTTATCCTGGGGTAAGTAGTTTGTCCGTGCTGATCAGCCTCAATGGTATAGGGGTTATCTTTCTTCAAGCCTAGTCCGATATCTCGGGGGATTCTACGTATCTCGATAAATTTACACTTTCATTTCATTTTATTTTTTTCTAATTTTTTTTTCTGGTACTGTCGATTTTGCTATTTGGTTTCTCACTATCATTAATATTATTATAAAATAATTATATTAATATCAAACATATATATATATATATATATATATATATATATATAAACACTTAATTTTACTAATATTTAATTTTGGGTTTTAAACTTGCTATCTGTTGGGACAAATAAAACAACAAAAAATTTACCATTTTTAGTCCTCCGACTATTATATCAGTGACACTTTTGGTAGTCGACTTTGGATTGTTACATTTTATTCCTTCGACTATTGTGTGAAAGATACTTTTGATACCCATTTTTGTAGTTTTTCATATTAAACCTTTCAACTTTAATGAAAGTGACACTTTGATTCTTCAACTATTATAACAACTCCATCCACCGCCTCTGCCTCATGTTTAACTCTTTCTGAGTAAACACGTACTTCAAGCTTTTGTGGTCAGTGTATATGTGACACGTCTCCCCGTAGAGATAATGTCTCCATATCTTCACTGCAAACACCACAGCTCCCAACTCTAAATCATGAGTAGGATAATTTACCTCATGCAATCACCCTCCCATTTTGCATCAACACACATTCCAGCCCTTGGATGCTCGCATCGCTATAGACATCGTACCCCATACCCTTTTTGGGTAATGCAAGTACCGGTACCTCGGTCAATCTCCTCTTTAGCTCTAGGAATCCTTTCTCACATCAGTCATCCCATACAAACTTAGCCCCTTTTCGAGTGAGCTTTGTCAATGGTGATGCCAAAACTGAGAATTTCTCCACGAACTTTCTATAATAGCCCCCCAATCCGAGGAAACTACGAATTTCCTTGACGTTCTTTGGCCTTTCCCATTCGGTGATGGCCTCAATCTTCTTGTTATCAATCGCAATTCCCGATCCCGAAATCACATGCCCGAGAAAGCCAATATCCTTTAGCCAAAATGCACACTTAGAAAATTTAGCATAGAGTTGCTTCTCCCGTAGTGTCTCAAGAACAAGTACTAAGTGTTCCTTATGCTCCTCGTCACTCTTTGAGTAAATTAAGATGTCATCTATGAACACGATCACAAATCGGTCCAAGTATTTATGAAATACTCGGTTCATCAAGTCCATAAATGCCGCTGGGGAGTTTGTTAGCCCAAACGACATGACTAGGAATTCGAAGTGACCATACCTTGTGCAGAAATCACTCTTCGGTATGTCATCCTCCTTTATCTTCAATTGATGGTACCCCGATCTCAAGTCAATCTTCGAAAACACTATTGCTCCTCGGAGCTGATCAAACAAGTCATCAATCCTAGGCAAGGGATACCTATTCTTGATCGTGACTTTGTTTAGTTGACGGTAGTCAATACACATTCGAAGCATCCCATCCTTCTTTTTCACAAATAGAACTGGTGCTCCCCATGGGGAGTGGCTTGGTCTTATGAAACCGTTATCCAATAGCTCTTGCAATTGGGTCTTCAACTCGTTAAGTTCTGTGGGTGTCATCCGGTATGGCAGTATAGAGATTGGTTTGGTGTCAGGCTCAACCTCAATCACGAACTCAATCTCCCTATCGGGTGGAAGCCCCGGTAAGTCTTTTGGGAAGACATTCGGATACTTGCACACAATTCGCACATCATTGATGTCCAACTCTTCCTTGGTTTTATCTACCACGTATGCTAGATACGCGTGGCATCCCTTTCTCATCATATTTCTTGCCCTCACGGCGGATATGATACAACTCTTTGATTTTCCCCTGTCTCCCTCAAAGCATAAGGTAAGCCCTTCACCGATTTCAAGTTCAAGGACCTTCGTATAACAATCGACCCTAACATGATGCTTCTCAAGCCAATCCGTTCCGAGGATTGCATCAAATTCAATCATACTCAGCGGTACGAAGTCACACGTCAGGGTTTGGCCCTCCACCTCCACCTCCCACGATGGATAGTGGTTATCTCTTTCAATATCATCCCCTAGAGGTGTAGATACCAATAGGGTTTGATTCATCGGTACAAGTGGTGCGTTGAATCCCCTGGCAAACGCCTCACTCACGAATGATCGTTGCGCCCTGGTATCAATAAGGATTCTTGCGTCTCTCCCGTTTATCTTTAGTGTTCCTACATTCATAAGTCATGTAAGACACACTTTCTAAGTGATAGACTCGTTTATTAAGTTATAGAGTGCACCAATTTAAGGTTTAGATGATGGTCATTCAACGCCCCATCACAACCCGTTCGGTTCTCACCCTCAAAAACCAACCTTGTGCACTAACAGGGGGAAAGCCGACCGCTTTTCACAAATGCCGGCCGCTTTTTGTTCAACCCCGAACTTGTCATTACGTAAGCCGGCTAGGCTTTGCTAAAAGCCGTCCGGTTTTCGTCGCCGTAGTTAAATCCCATTAATTATATACAAAAGCCGGTCGGGCTTTGCCAAAGCCGGCCGGTTTTTGGTCGCGTAGAATTTTCCCCATTTCACAAACGCCGGCCGGTTTCCATGAAAGCCGGCCAGTTTTCAGCGCCGTAGTTTTATTCCGGAATTAAATTCCAAAAGCCGGCCGGTTTCTACGAAAGCCGGTCGATGATCAGCAGCGAGAAAATTTTGAGTTTTTATTATTTACGAAAGACAGCCGGTCTTCGGTGGAAGCCGGCCGGTATTCGTCGCCGTAGAATTTTAAAAATAAATCCAACTGAAAGCCAGGCGGCTTTTGCAGGCCCCGGGCGGCTTTCGAGCGCAACCAAGGATTCACGAGATCCCATTACCGTGTGTCGGCCGCTTTTCACAGGTGCCAGCCGACGTTCGTTGCCATAGTTTTTATTTCATAAATCATTTACCAAAGCCGGGCGACTTTGGCAAACACCGGGTGGCATTCGCCCAGGGCGATCTTACACTTCGCCTTCATTACTCAAAACCGGCACAATTTGTCGAGGTTCGTATATCTTGCAACCTCTTGAATTTAATACATATAGTGAAATTAAACATCATGAGTTATGAAATTACCCGCAACGGAGTCCGAGTTAGCACGAGCATCCGCCTCCATCATTGCATAGACCCTAGCTTGGGTCTTCCCTTGATTTACGGATGGCGCGTTGCTTGCACTTGCTCCACCATGCCCCATGCTTGCATTGGGCACTCCCATTCGGTTCCTACTCATTGTTGTTCCACTACTTGGCCCGGTTCCCATGGCTCGTTCGAGTTGTGGGCAACTCACCTTCAAGTGTCCAACCTCCCCGCATTGATAACATCTCGTGGGATCACGACACTTGCCTAGGTGATTCTTCTTACAGTTGCTACACCTTTTCATGCCCGAGCCTTGTGACATAGAGTTTTGCCCGCTCGGGCCTTGGTTTCCCCTTGATGGTGGTGCAGGGGTTCTGAAAGATCCGCCTCCCTCGTGATTCCCTTTCTTATTAGAACCTTGGGGGCCATGGCTCTCCCATTTTCTTTTCTTTGCCTCTTCGGCATTCTTTCGCTTTCTTTCCTCCCACTCCTTTTCTCCCTTTAAACCTTGCTCAACCACTTGACTAAACTTCATATTAGGCAATTGTGTTGCCCTCTCACATATGTCAAGGTCCAAGGCATCCCAGAAGTGGTTCACCATCCGGTTCTCATCACAAATGTACTCCGGTATGAACTCAGCAAGTTTTCTGAACTTGTGCTCAAGTTCCTTCACCGTGCATTCACCTCCTTGGGTCAAATTTGTGTACTCCCTCCTCTTCAAGTTCACCTCGAATTCGGAGTAGTATTGGCTAAAGAACTCCTGTCGGAAATTCTCCCACGTGACGGCCTCGCCGTACTTCCCTTTAACTCCGTCCCACCATATGGACGTCATGCCTTCTAGCAATCTCGTTGCCACTCTCATCTTCATGTTGGGTGGCAGCTCCATGTCAAGGGCCGCTTCATTGAACCTTTTGATCCATTCGGCCGCAACGGAGATGGTCTCCCGTTCCATCAAACGGTTTACATCCCAAATCTCTTGCCTCTTTGAGGTACTTTGAGATCCTTATAATAGGAACCTCGGCACCTCTACCTCCTCGGGGTTCTATGCTCTCCCTAGGAGTCACATGGCTCCCTCTTCTTGAAGCCCCTCCCAAAGCACACCTTGCCCGACACCTTTGGCGATCTTGATGGTATTGCCAGAGCAATTCCTCAATCCGTTCGAGAGCGTCATTATCATCGCTCTCATCACTAGCATCGTCGTATTTCCCATCATATGGGGTTTCAACCGGCTCAATTCCCGGTCGGTAAGTTGAATCCTCCTCGGACTCGTAATGCTCATCAGTTGTCTCCACATGACCGTAACTCACCGTCAGTGAGTGGCCTGCACGGCCCTGTCCCCGAGACACCCTCGATGCCCCTCGACTACCATGCTGGGACGTTCCCGGTGCCTGGCCAGTCGGGTTTCTTTGAGTTATTCTACCGGTACGTTCCATTTCAGAAAGAAATTGAGAATGAGTCATTAGACTCGTATCAAATGTCAATTGACGGATAGGCACTTAAAGACATCTCTTAGCTCAAATCACCGCCATACATATTGTTAAGGGTACCATCTTAACAATTAGAGACATTGCAACTTAAGTACCAAAAGTTCTATAAGTACAAAACTTCTTATGCTCATGGTTTTCAAATTCATTTTTCAAAAAAAAATTGAAGCTTCATTATGATGTTTACGGGCTAAGGCTCTGATACCAATTAAATTGTCACGCCCCGGACCTACCCGGACACGTCAACAACCCGCCGTACAGTACGAATAGTCAACCGCAGTCCAACTCATCCATACTATACAAGGCGTCTTGAATACCATTCACACATAGTACATCCATAAACAAACATAATGTAAAATATTCATTTAAAGCAGCGGAAACATTTAATACAAGTGTTCAAGCCACACTTGGCATAATTAGGCATACAAGCCCCCAAAATAATTATTAAAAAATAATATCCATGAGCGTTAACATAAGTGTTTTCAAAACTGGACGAAAGAAGCACGAACCACATCTTCTCTCCTTGAATCTTCTCGAAGCAACGGGCGATGGTAGCAACCTTCAAGTTCTACCTGAAACTGTGAGGTGACCTCCCCCGTGAAGGAGAGGTCAGTACACTTGGAAGCATTTGACAAGTACAATGACAACTATACAGAGTATAATCAATATTCTAATTTCTAAGACCCTCAAATTAGGGTGATATCATAATATAAATAATAATCTATATTTCCCACTTATTATCTTTATAATAAATAAATTCATTTATCTGTCGGCACACGGCCCTCCATATATATTCCTTTTCATTCATCATTTGTACAACCCAACCCGTGGGTCTTATTATTTCTACAGGATTTGCTACCGCTGTCTGAGACCTCATGAGGCTCTCGGTTCAGATTTCAACATCCCGCCCCTGGACTCGTACCCATCATCCCGTAGGAAGGTAAGGCCCTTCGGGGTCCTATCTTATGTGTTACCGCTACCGGAGCCTAGTTAGGTCTCCGATTCGGATTCCACCCTA
This sequence comes from Cuscuta europaea, assembly GCA_945859875.1. Taxonomy (NCBI): domain Eukaryota; kingdom Viridiplantae; phylum Streptophyta; class Magnoliopsida; order Solanales; family Convolvulaceae; genus Cuscuta; species Cuscuta europaea. The sequence continues at coordinate 3,276,918 of CAMAPE010000054.1, read as the reverse complement.
ACTCATGATCACGATGCTAGTCCATGCTATCCAACCCCGCTCTCTAGAGTCGGGAAGGGCCATGGTCCTTACTTATTCCCATAATTCAACCGGCTATCCTCAAGGACTACCGAACACGCCCGTAGGTCAATCCTATACCTAGGATCAATTAATTATTCAATTTATCTTGGGTATCCCTTAAGGCCTACCCCTAGTATATAACTTAAAGTTCATACTTTCCTACCTTAAAGCATCTCTTAAGACTACTTAAGGCATAACACTTCACAATCCAACCTTAGGATCAATTTTAGCAAGATTTCACTTTAATGTCCAACTAGTATATCTATACTAGTCCAATTAATTCCAACAAAACCAAGTTCTCTATTCATGGTCATTTATAAAATGCCCCACTGATTTTCCATTGAAAATATCATCATTATATCAACATACAAAATATCACTTTTAATCATTCATATATTCTTATATGAAGTAAAAAGTATATTTCAACATGCATTTCATAGTTAATCCATTATCAAGTCAACATACTCATAACACATGATCATACACAATTTATTCCTAAATTTGTATATCATGCTCCTTTCTTATGGACAATATTCTTCTCATTCTTAGGCATTATTAATCATTAATAATCCATAAAAATACATTTAATTACCTTAGGTAATCTCATGAAATTAACTCACTAATTATAAGCAACATAGTCAGTCATCCTCACCTTATGAAGTGCTGAAATCGTTGCCTTTGATAAGCCCTTCTATCAATCCTCGTTCTAAACCGATAAGAAGCTAAAACTGGACTGCCTGGACAAATGCCGGCCGGCTTTGGCAACACGAATAGCTTCTTCTTCTTGGCGGTTTCTGGCAATTTTAACTCCTATCGATTCCACGATTCTTCTAGGTTAAATACTACCACTTTATATCAATATTATACACTTTTAAACGTGTAGAACATCATGTTTACTCCATCATATGATTTCTTAAAAATCATACAAGAATAAACTAGTTAAAGAATACTAGATGAGTTCTTACCCGGCCAACTCCTAGCTTCTCCCTCTTGGATTCTCCGTCCTCCTTGCTTTCTTTGAGCTTGATCTTGGTGAAAAGCCTCCCTAGAGCTCCCTCTCTATGCTTTGGTCGAAATAATGCATAGGGTAGGGGAGAAGTACCTCCTTCCAACTACTCTCAAGATAGAGCCAAGAATGGGGTGTGAGTTTTGTCTCTATGAGACTTCCCATCCCCTTATACGCACCACTCATGTGAGGTTGCCTCCCCTCCCCATTATTTGAGTTTATTTGATGTGTAGGATATTTTTGGCAGGGTGGATCAAAATAGCACTTGTTTGTCCAAACATTTTCTTCACCCCCAGTTGACATTTATTGGGCTTCTATAATTATTACGATGACTCAACTAAATATTTGGTAGTCCATTCTTAATATTATGGACCTGATAAATAATTTAATTAATCATTCCTTAATTAAATGTATCATTCTTTTACACGAAACATTCGCTAGAAAAAAATCAAATACATATTGAATTCCAAATTCAAGTACATCCGGGTGCGGTGTCACATACGTGACAGAATGAATATGATTTCTGGACGTTGTGTCTACGTGGTCGTTGTGTCTGATTCTCAGGTAGCAGGTCGTCAAAGATACTCCGTCTGTGGTTCTGCACGAAACTGGACAGACCGGGCTCTCCATGATTTCTGCTTCTGTAGTGAAGGACTGAGGGCTCTGTCGGGGCTGACATGGTGGAAACCATCTGTATGCTTTGAGTGGTTGAGTGTAAGCATGTCCTTCTTGATTTGGGATGAAGGGACTCCAGAAAGAAACAAGTTGGTATGCTGGGAGCGGGAGTTGTCTCAGGGATGAGAGGTGTATAGTGTGTAACCTGAGAAATGACAGTGGGTTGGGGTTCTCCGGTTGGTGACAAGCCTAGTGTGAGGGAGACGTGATCCATCGTCATTGCAGGTGGATCTGTCGCCGCCGGGGTGAAACCAAGATCAAGTCTCGCGACAGCAGTCCCGGCGTCGCTCCTCCGATTAATCATTGAGTTTGAAGCTATCGACACCACTGATTGCACCTGTGAACGAAGAACGTCATTCTCCCGTTGAAGGTGGGCCATTCGTTCCGCCACCTCTCGCCGGATTTCTTCTTTTGCCGCTTCTAGCTGCGCATGGAACTCTATCAACAAAGGATTGTCTCCGGCCATGCTTGATGATCTTCCTCTTGCACGATGCCCCACGGTGGGTGCCAAATTATTCAAGCAATAATTAGTCTAATCTAAAACAAGTATTTAGAATTGGGATCGTGCAAAATAATAAGTAAAAAACCTCGATAAATTGAACTGAATAATCTATCGAATTTTTAAGAATATTTTCGTATGAATATAGTAGCTAGAGCTCTATGTTTATTCAGAGAGATTCCCCTTTTCTACAATGTCTTCTCTTCTATTTAAATGGATAAATCCTCCACTATCTTGACTCAACCAACCGGCTAAGTAGCGGACTCCTATTCTTCCGCATGCAGTTACGTATGCTTCTTTTGCTCCAAGTCTAATCCTTCCATCAGTGCTTATAGTTATCCTCGTCAGCTTTTCCCTTATTTAATTGGGCTTCACATTTAATTCCCTTTTAGGAATGGGTCGGTCCACTAGTTGTATTTCTACGGCCCAACATCGACTCTCATGAATTGAAATATGATATCGGTGTTAATAACATTAGATAGAAAAAAAACAGACTATAAATTTTATTGACGGATGATTTATGACATTTTTAAATGGAGATAAAAAATCATAGAAATATATTTGTCTTATGGAGAATGTCGAATGAAGAAATTGTTGAGGGTTATCTTTTTTACTTTTGTCTTATAGGAAATTATACATTGTAGATCCGTAAAATATACTCCCTATTTATATTTTCTTGGAGTTAGAGCAACTATGCATGTGTATAATGGTGGAGTGTAATCTATTGATGACATCCTCCCAAAGTTTTCTGTATGTTGTTTATGTAAAGAGGATGGGAACAAATTAATCACAATATATTTTCGAAAACAAAAGAGAAAATTTGGACACATCTAGAAAGGGTGGTTGGATGACATCCTCCCAAAGTTTTTTGTATTACTATTAATTATAGTTTGATGTAGTTTATTTTATTATTTTTGTTATCCAATTACTATTTTTTTAATCAACAAAAATATTTTGGCAAAAAAAACGAACCGGAATAAAATCAACCGAACTGAACTTTTTACTTCGATTCGGCATTTGGTATTAGCTGAAAACCGAACCGTTTGAACCAAACTCACCCCCACTTGCACCATGCGGAAGCTTTGCACCAAGAATCATATGAACAATTATAAGGATCTCACCGCTGCTCCAAAATCCTGCCTAAGCAACCTTCAAGCACACTACAAGCAAAATAGCCAAGCCCCTTGGACGAAATCACCTTGCCCAAAAAAAAAATCAAATACTAGGAAACGAAATCAAGAGGAAAAATCCGAAGTGCCGCACGAATGATCGGTGGATGTCAAAACTAGACCTGGACAAAACCGGGCCGGCCCGCCCAGCCCGCCCGCACAAATGGGCGGGCTTGGGCATATATATTTACCCACCGGGCCAGCCCGAGCCCGGCCCGCAATAAGATATGAGCGGGCTTGGGTTAGGGTGTAGGTCCGTTCGGGCCGATAAGCCCGGCCCGCTACATTTAGTGTGTGTATATATATATATATATATATATATATATATATATATATATATATATATATATACACTAATTTATTTATTTATTTGCATATACACATGTATATTTATATTTACTAATTTTTCTTTATACATATTTATAGTTTATTATGTTTAAATTTAAATTTGTAGTTCTTAACAACTAGCCCAACCAATATAATATCTATTTTGTACTTAAAGATAATACTTTGTGCTTAAATTTTAAATTTTAGATATAGTTTCTCATTATTATTTTTGTGTAAGTATTTTTTTTGTATGTGGTGAAAGACGTATAAACATTATAAGCGTATTAATTATTTTCTAAATGTTGTAATATTATTTTTAAAGTATTTAAAAAATCATATAATTTTGAAAAAATTAAAGTATTCCCGGACCGGGTGGCCCAGTACCCGGCCCACTCATATGGGTGGGTATGGACATAGGGTTAGGCCCGTTTTTGTGGGCCGGGCCGGCCTTGCCCACACATGATGGGCAGAAAATTTATAAAAAGCCCGGCCCGAACCCGTTTTTGTACAGGTCTAGTCAAAACCCTCATAAGAGAGGGAAACGGCCGCTCGAGTGTGAAGTCTATGTCAACCTTATTTTTTCTTAATTTTTTTTAGACAGTAATTTTAAATTGATTTTTCTCATTTAGCCCCCTTTACTATTGCTTTTAAGTCCAGTCTAACCCAAAACTCTTTACTTTAAATCCAACCCAACTTTCTCAATTCGCCCCATAAGTACTCCGCATTCGAATTTTACTCCTTCACAAGAGGGCACCGCAATCTCAGGCTTCTTTTACGGTACTTGAGAAGCAACAAAGTGACCCTGTTATGAAGCTGCCGCCGCTGCGGCAGCCTAACGCCGCCCCTCTCCGTAGGATGTCCATCAAACAATGGAATGCAATAGAGAATGCGACCAGGGCAGTCCACCTTAGGCAGTGGCTACCTGGATGTTCAAGGAAGCATGCAGGCCGCTACTTTTGTTGATGGCCATCCTAATGTAAACTACGGAGTAATAAGGGCTAGAGCCCTAGACAGCCATATGACATGCCCTACATTGCAGCTAGTAGTGCGTCTATAATGCCCACTTGTTAGCAATTACTCCCTCCGTCCCCTTAACAATGGGACAAGAGGGAGTGATACGTAAATTAATAAAAATGGTTTATGCGGTTGATATTTAGAGTCACACAAATTTTACCAAATTTAGTATGGGACAATCTTAGTGCAACAGACCGATAAGGTAAAATGAGATAATCATAGCGCGACGGAGGTAGTAACAATTTGGAAGTTGTGTTTTATATTTTAGAAATGAATTATATGAACGTAGTAACCTTAAGAACATAGAATTCATCTCAACTCAAACTGATCATATTTGAAATTCATTACTAAATAGTCTATAATAATATGTCGTAGTTGTCAAATATACATTTATCAATTTTGTTTCTATGAACGGAATGTCATTACTAAAAACCTCATCCCGTGCAACGAACACGTGAAAGTTCTAATTGTTCCTAAGGGTTATGCTACCTTTTCTAGACAAATTATCATTCGTACTTTATTGAAGGGGAGTTTTGATACACCGCTTCCAGTGTTGCATTGAGACTGATAATCACATGTTCAACTTTTCATAGTGACCTCTTGAGTCTTGTCATAATGATAATGGAAGATTTGCCACTTATACATCCTTGTGGCGAGGACATCAATGTGCACTAAGATGCCCTTTTATCATTTATACATTATTCTTTCATCTAACCCGATCTTCAATTTTATCGGTTCATCTTATCAGACACGTAACTTTTGTTTTTGTGAAATAGATTAGGTAATAATGAATACAAGTATGGTTGGAATTACTTTTTGTGTCTAAATTTGTTGAAATTGTTTGTTTTAGTTGTTTTTCATATTGTTTTTTAATATTTAAATACATGTTAAATATTATAGACATCACCAACTTTGTGTTGAGGGTGAAATAAAAAAAGTAAAGTGGTTGAATTTTGTGTAGAGAAGAGGGAAATAAGTTGAACCGCAAATTCATTACTTTAAAAGGAAAATGATAAAGTTTTGGGGGAAAATAAAAAATAAGTAGACAAAGTATTGTGGGATGGAGGGTGTAGTTGTTTTTTTTTCAAAATCACCATATTCAATAAATTTTTCCTCTCCCGATAGAATTTCAGCAGATTATGCCAATTCAACTCATTTCAATATCATCAAATGGACTCGAAATATCATACTTTCAACATGTATCTTTTCTTTTTGTGTTTATGGCATTAAAAAATCTCTAAGTAGGAGTAATAATGTTTTAGAAATCCAAATAATTAGAGCATTATGTTTTATTCCCTAAAAAAGAATAATTAATGTTATCCTTGGAAAATATTATCAATTATGATAGTAAATTGTCATATTTAGAGTCTCATAATGCCAAAACAAGGATGTTTTTATTTGAATTGATTGCACTCCCAAACCCAACCAGATCACAAAGTAAAGTTCAATGTTTTTATCAGTTTAGTCATTTATGAATATCATATTAGACACTTAGCTTTTAAGCGAACCAAATTAACCCATAATTCACTTATCTAAATGACATTTAGAGCATCCAGTGGAGGACCTAAGGGGGGGGGGGGGGGGCTAGGTGAGGCACGTGCCCCCACTTCGAGCCCAGAATTTCACTAGTAGTACTTAGGATAAAAACGAGTGTCCCGCCTTCATACCAGTATTTGATAATTAAGATACTAAAATGTTATGGTTATATAAAAATAAGGAATTTTATCAATTCACGATCCGAAAGATAGAGTAATTATCAATTCAGGATCCGAAAGATGAAACGTATCGGTATAGGTCCCGAATGATGAAAAACTATCAATTTAGGACCTAACATTTCATAGGTTTTTATTTGTTTAGATTTGTATTAATTCCGTTACTAATTTTTGAAAAAAAATTCTACACAAAAGTTTATTAGTTTAATAAAACTTAATAATATTTAAAAAATTTAAAATTAAAAAAATAATAAAATTTATGACAACTTAAGTCCTAGATTGATAGTTTTTAATCATTCAGGTCCTAAATTGATAGTTTTTCATCATTCTAGTCCTATATCGATGCATTTCATCTTTGAAGTTCCAGATTGATAACTCATCCATCTTTCATGTCTTGAATTGATAAAATTCTTTAAAATAAAAGATATAGAATTATCAAAAAACAAAAAAAATAATTAAGAATTGAAAACAAAAAGTAACAAAAAAAGTTTAAATGCAAAAAAGTAGCCAATGTGCGGGCAACTAAAAGTACGGAGTATTAAAAGTCTAAAAACTCACTAACATTTGGAAGACTAGAATGATAAAACATAAGTTCTCCAATTTCTGTGAGTCAAAGCTGTTGAACCTTGCGGAGTTATATTTATGCAATTTTTCATTTGTTGATCGAATGGAGCTGAAAGAGCAACTCCAGGTGTGGAAATATGAAATGAAAACAAATGAGTTATTTTCTGCCGTACAAAAATTATTGGTGAAGTTTTGAATTGTAAGAACATGATTGAGCTTAAAGTTCACAATTCTTTTCACGTGATATATCGTCTGATTGAGTTGGCTTTAATTTTACCAGTTGCAACGGCCACCGTTGAAAGAGCCTTCTCTGTGATAAATATTAACAAGACAGATCTTCGCAATAAGATGATAGATGACTATCTTACGGATTATTTGGTGTGCTACATCGAGAGAGATGTTTTTAGAAGCATCGATAATAAACTATTATGCAACATTTTCAGAATATGATAACTCGTAGGCTCGATTTACCAAAGTTGCAGCAGTGATCTATTTAATGTGTAATTAACTATTCTATATAATTTAATACATTTTTATAACCATCTTTATTACATTTGGAGTTTTTTTATAGACTAACTTTGATGTCTAGTGTGCCCCGTTCTCACAAATCTCTGGGTCCGCCACCGAGAGCATCTTTAATGGGAATATGGAATTGGGTGTAAAACAAAGAAGCGTTCTTTTTAAAAGAAAGCTGCAATCTGGCTTAAACATAAACCAGAGCAATCTTTTGTCTAATACTACGTAGTTGACAACGGCCGACCTCTCAGTTGGAAGCACTCAAGCACATCATTCCACCCCCTTTGATTTTGCTTCCCCGTGCTCGGATTCGGAGATATATCATATTAGAAATCACTCCACCATCTCCGAAAGAGATGAGGAACCCATGTACCGCCCATTCCAAGATCGGAAATCGGCAGTAGTCACAGGTTTGTCACAATCGGTTGACGGAGCCATCGTCCTGTTGGACCTTTCCTGGCTGGTATTCCTGGTAACCGCTAGTCGCGAGTCCAAAATCACCGCAGATTGCCCGATGTTTGAGTTCCCTTGTCTCTCCATCGGAGACGCTGCAGCTTCAGCGTCTCCGGGCCTGTGTTCTTGAATCTACTGGCTGTCGTTCCACCGCCGCTCCCGGGTGTTAACCGCCAAGCCTCTTCCTTCTTTGTATGCCGTTCCGCCATAGTCGTCCGCCGTTTCTGTAGCTACCATCCCTGACGAGTGGAGCCGCTCGTACAGCTTCGTCGGCCCCCATCTAATCCATCCAATTAATTAAACGCATATATAGATTCTACACTACAAGAATTTTCGCGTTTTACTGTCGGATTATCCGACACTAAATCTGTCAGTAAACGCTTTGATGTCGGATTTTAGTGGCGGATCCTGCCGTCGCTAAAATCTGGACATTAATCAAATTAGCGTCGGATAAGCTCGGTAGACGCAAATCAGACACGGAATTTAGTGTCGGCTATTCCGTCACTAATGTTTGTTTCGGATATTCCACCACTAATATCCGTCAATGATTTATTTTTGTGAAACTAGGATTTTTATTTAATAAAATATAGTTTTATAATATAAATACAAATTCTTTTTAAAATTCGTAATTTTGTATACAAAAAAACGTAGGTCTGCAATCCACTACTAATGTCCATCATTGATTTAAGTTCTTATAAATAAAATCTTTTAAATAACATATACATATACATGTTCAACAATATAAATTCAATTTAATAATTATAAAAAATCTGTATACTAAAAATGTAATAATAAAATCTAGAGACAAATAAACAAAACACATAGCAACCATATTCAACACATATTATATTACATACTTTGGTCCAAAACTTGCTAAGAAATAAAAACATTCATCATTAATCAATTCATAGTGAAATTTAACAACTTGAAATAGAAACGAGATAGTAAAATTAAACTTAACACGAATCTAATGACAAACTAATGAGAACATGATTCATCAAGACTGTCTCCCGAGTCTCTAGAGGATTCCGATGTTGCAAAGAAAGTGGGCGCATCAATCCCTATTGATTTTAAAAATGGAAGCCATGTTTGTTCAAATTTCTTAGGCTGTGAATCGGGCTCCTCGTCTTGAACAAGATCATCTACAATTGGCATAACTGGGGGGGCTTCATCACCCTCTGAAATTAACACCTCCCTCATGCGTGCATCCCAATAAACACAAAATTCACGCATCCGGCGAGCTCTTGAAGACAAACGTTCTGTACTTGACTCATTTACATGATGAAGGAAAGCTTCTGAATAGCTGCCAAGTCCACCAACTCTCATCTTTTTGCACCCAACAACTTCCAAGTATTTGGAAGACAATTTAGTTGATGAGATCTTGGGTGTTGTTGAACTTTCTTCTTGACTTGAAGGCTGAGACTGTTGTTGGAAATCATCTTGACAAGCATTATACAATTTACTCAAAGCATCCTATACAAGAAAAAATAACAAACTTAAGTAAATCTGCACAAAAAAATAACAACAGAATCTGCCATATGCCACTTTTTACAGATTTTGACCTAAAATATATACTAGGATAAGTTCTGCAGAAAAGAGGAACTAGGCAAGCATAGCATACCATGTTTAGACTAGAAGAGTCTATAATAGTGTAACCATCAGACCTAGTTGAGGAAGCAAGCACCACTGCTTTCAACTTTTATAGTGTATAATCTTTCCACATCAAAAAGCAGTCTTATATTCAATACAAAGTGAATTATTTCTATTCTAATGCAGACCTGTCCACGATATGAATATCATATTACATATAAATTAAGGCCTCATTCAAAGATTGATGTCTTCCTGCACTTCAATTAGCCATCAAACTTTTATTATTACATAAAAATTGAAAAATCCTAAAATACACCCCTCCTTTAACTTGTGTGGCTAGCTTAATTTAGTATCTTTTTTTAGACCATGCTCTCAACGAGAACAACTTTAAAGGGACTGGAATATTAGTTTGTAACTAAAACAGTTGAAAATTACATAGAATATGCAGACTACGGAAGGAGATAGGTAACTCATTACAATCTAATTTAGACTTAAATCTAATTGTCTTTTTAGTATATAACAGATTATTTTTAAATCAAACTAAAAAGAAATGTAACTACATACCTTCACCACATTTTGTGAGGGACAAGTAATAAGCTCTCCATTCTTCCTTTTCTCTGGATGATAAATACCATACATCTTCACGGGGTTTATGTGTTTGCCAGTGGCTCTCAACTAAAATAAATACTCAAAATCAAATAACTATGATGAATTAAGTAAATGTATGACAGATATGCTAACATCAACTTAAATTTCAACCTCTTGTGTAGCTAAATCAATAGCGGATTGAGACCCTCCGTATTGCTTACACCTATCTCCACCTGCAATGCGATTTTTTTTACCAGACTTTGATGCCTTGACAAACTGTATAGACTTCTTAAATTCTTCAACAACAGACCAAGTGAAATCATTCACAGTTGGAGGTCGAGTTTTCCTTGAAAGTTTGAATTAGTTAGATAAACAAATGAAGTAAACCATGTATGTTGACAGAAAAAATGAATATTCAAACAAATATGAAGCATTTATTTTACTACCTTAATCGAGTCATGATTTTGGAGTAGGCTTGTTTTTTCAAATACTTTAGATATCCGGCTTTTATTTGTTCATCACTGAATTGCTCACTATCCCAAGTAACTAACCTCTGTGAAATGAAAATAAGTTATTTAAGAAACAAATTATATGAAAAAATGATTTATTATAGAAGAAAATGATTTATTATAGAATTAAAATTACCTGGAACTGATCCCAATAAAGGTCTTTTGTTCTTGTTGGTATCCATTGCCATCTTTGGCCAGCCGGGTGCAAATTATATGTGATTTGCCTACCCACAATTTTCTGAAATTTTAAACTGGTTTGGTTGATAACTATGTTTGTTAGGCTGCATTTAAATTGTGTGAGTTAGTTTACATAGTTACAGAGAAGTTAAAATAAAAAAGAATGTATAAAAGTAGTAAGGGTGAACGGTGAAACTCACTTCTTAGTTGCGTTTAAACCAATATTGGGTTTTTGAAATCGTGCAACTGATACAGGCTTGAAAGGGTCCAAAGGTGGTTCCCCCCAGTTAAGATGGGCATATACTTCTGGCTTCCATTCTATGGGAACCTCTTCCGTATCTTCATTTGATTTGTCTGTGGCATCGTTTTCTTCCGGTGGATCCTCGTTCATTTCAAATGTTGATGAGTTATTCTGATTGGATAATGGTTCGTGGTTTTGGAACGTTTGAATGACATGTTGTTGGTTATTTGCTGCTGAATTCACAGGTCTAAGACCAGGAGGTCGGCTATACTGGGATGGAGGTGGTTGGAGAATTCGCTTATTTTGCCCGACTGGTAAGGATGTGTTTTTTCTGTTCACCGCAAACGGTGTAGATGACCTTGAGTGACTGTGAGTTGCTGACTGTTTTGAGTTGCTTGTACTGCCAGTTTTTTCAGGGACTTTATTAGCTTGTTTGCTATTTAGCTTGGCAGCCCCAAATCCTTTTGCTGGAACCATGTTAGACCTTTATCTTCAGAAGTAGCACCCTTTAAAGCACCAAAATCCAAGTAAATCATTAACTAAAACAGATTATTTTAGTAGGGAGTTCAAAAACGGAGTAGAGAGTTCAAACTACAGACAACATTCATTTTTCCTACTAATGGACAGCAATCATTTTAAGCTATATTTTATATACTTACATCATCTAACAAGCAACTTATTTAGCTTGACATATTCAAGTAATATTCAAGTAACATGCAGTGATCATCATCCCAAAAAACATTAACGGTTTGTACACAATTCAAAAATGCAGCCAAGTAAACAAGGATTCAAAAAAATAGCATTGGACAAAAAATCAATTCCTTAATAGTTTAATACTAGGAAGTATAAAACAAGCATAAAAGACTTTTCAAAACTCTGTTCAGTGTCTCAGTGATCATATTATGAATAAATTAGCAATTAAGCAAGAAGTTTCAGTGAGGTTTTTTTAAAAAGAGTGTTAGTTTAAATAAACTTGGTAAGGTTTTAGTAAGTTTAATTAACATGATAAAAACAAAGCATATTCTTTTTAGCATGTGGTTGGAGTAAAAGTAGCACATTCAGAACACCTCCTGCTGGAGGGTCAAAACAGTAAAAGTAGCACATTCAGAACAATCCTTCAAGATCAAACTGATGATGAGAGATGGTTAGTTGAATAAATGGAAGATATCATTTGAATAAGGACATATACTCAAAAAATGGAATGCTCTTTGAATTTGTTCGCACGAGAATATAATTTACAAAAATATATCATGCAAACAATTTTGAGTTAGGCATGCAATCGGATTTTTTAGGCATGCGGTCCGATTAAAAATGTGATGTTTGAAAAACAAAACCGACAAACTCATATGTGCTGGAACTTTCGGTTCCAAAACCAGACGGACTCCCAAAACCAGACCTTCATGTTCTTTCAATGCTTGGTGTGGTTTTGTGAGATCGGTGGATGAAACCCAAATAGAGTGAACTCAGTGGAGTGATGAAGGATTACCTCTAGTTTGCTGGTGGCGGAGAGATTAAAAAGGGTTGATTGATGAGAGATGGTTAGTTGAATCTTCAGACTTGAAGCTTCACAAAAGGTGCGAAGCTGATTTGAAGTCGTCCTCAGACCTCTTCCCTGCGCTAAAATTAGAACCTAATTTAGGGCCTTGATGATTTAGGGCTAATATCTGGAGTAAAAGAGTGAGAAGAAGTAAGAAACAGATAACCTGGAAGGGGTGTAGGAAATCTCTCTAGAACCGCTTCTTTTCTTAGCACGATTAGGGTTCCTTGAAATTGTTTTGTGGGGGACTAGAGGGACGAATAAGTGGAGGGAGTTTGAGAATCAGGGGGGAAAGGAGCGGGTGATCAAAATTTTCACCAAATAATTGAGGGAAATGGGCGGAAACGAAATCATGCCCGACAAAATTATTAATAATAAAAATATTAAAATATACTCCGTACAATTTTAGCATTTTCAACCAACAATTTTATGATTAAAAAATCCAAAATTTTACATTTTATTATTTTCAGTATTTTAGGATGTTGGATGCCCGACAAAGTTTTTTTAGCATGTTAGACTAGATCAGACTTAAACAGACCAGATCAAATCAGATAAGACTTTCATAATTATAAAATACACAAATTAGACATTTATTGCTAATTTTAATCCCCCCCCCCCATACATATATAATCTAAAAATCAGTATCGTGACATTAAGATGTTTGCATTACACATCATCAATGTGCATCTGTCATATTACTAGCTAATAATAAAAATAGAGACATAATGGTTATATGATCACTATTGGACACAACATTAGCATTTCCGTATAGGCCATGTTGTTCATGATCATTAGTGTCTTCGTTATTAGTAAGCTCATCTTCATATGTTTCATGCAATGAGAAGCCATCGTTGTTTGGTAGTCTTGGAAAATCCAACACAATTTTGAATGATATGCCTGGTTCATTCTCCTGAAATTCTTGCTGGTGTCCTTCGTCATCACTTGATTCTCCTCCCTCTTCTTTCTCCACAAAAGCTCGTGGCATGCATTGAATTACATAATGCCACCTGTTGATCCTCTTCCTTGTACTTGGATATGACACATACACAACTTGATCGGCCTGGGATGCTAGGATGTAGCAATCTAAAGTGCGTAGTCGGAATTGAGTGTTCACGTCCACGAACTTGTATCGTGGATGAACTCTTGCACCTCTATCAGAAGGCTCAAACCATTCACAATTGAAGACAATTACCTTGCAATGAGATCGCACAATAGTGTTGAATTTATAACCATTTATATTAAGCGCCTGGTAGGTTGTCACATAGGGAGAAGGAAATCCAGATAAAGCACGAACCCACCGTGGATGATCTGTCATGTCATTTTGCACCTAAACATAAACACATATTGCATCAATTATTTTATTCAACAAATTTAAGGCATGAACATATTCTCATTTAAGGAATAATTAGCTCCAAAATCTCACTTGATGATAAAACTAAAGAGGAAATTGTGTTTGTAACATTATATCATAGGAACTTGTTGGTCCTACTGCGTTGATGAACATTCTGTAATGAAATTGGAAAATATATTAAATCAGAGCACACATATGAGTGCAATAAAAATGTGTAACTACTACAACTTACTCCCTGAATGAGTCAATCTCCGGACAATTTTGTAATACATATGAGTGGACAGCATTAGATTCATTTTGGTCCATGTACCGCCTCGTGCTTGCACCAATTGTTTTTGCCTTCTGTGCAAAAACTGAAACACTAAAATCAGTGTTAATCATGCAACCATCGTCAAACCTGGGGATACGATGTGCTTTTGTGGCTACATCCTCTGGAAAATAATAGCTTGCAAATGTGCCCATTTCACTTTGTAAATAACCTTCCCTAATAGATGCTTCAACCCTAGCTTTATTTCCAATTTTAGTCTTCAGCACCGATCCCAAGAAACTACAACAATTGCACAAAATAAGATATCGAGTAAAAAAGTCACATGACTATACAAAAGTATTAATCACCCACCTTTCAAAACGATACATCCATCGATATTGTGGAGGCCCGCCGAACAAAGCCTCATGTGGTAAGTGCACAACAAGGTGTTCTGTAGGGTCAAAGAACGAGGGTGGAAAAATCTTCTCCAACTTGCACAAAATCACAGGAATATCTTCCTTTAGCTTCTCAATGTCACACACCAATATAGTCTTTCTTGTTAACTCACGAAAAAATAAGCTAATCTCCGTAATTGCCTCCCATATCCAATCAGGCAACATCTCTTTTAAAGCAACTGGAAGTAGGCGTTGCATGAAGACATGACAATCATGGCTCTTCATACCAAATAACTTAAGTTTTTCCATTTGCACACAACGGCCTAATCGAGATGCAAAACCATCTGGGAACTTCAGTGAATCAATCCAGCTGCACAGAACATTTTTTTGTTCATTTGAGAGGGTAAAGGGAGCTTTAGGATATTTTCCACGAGAGTCTCTCCCCATGCTCGGTCTATGGCAAATACGCTCCATATCCATTCTCCCTTGTGTATGGTCCTTTGATTTTCCTGGTACTCCCAAAATTGTATAGAAGATGTTTTCAAAGAAATTCTTCTCTATGTGCATGACATCAAGATTATGTCGTATGAGCAAATTCTTCCAGTATGGGAGATCCCAAAATATGCTACGCTTCTTCCATCCAATGTCTTTTCCAACAATTGCATTATGCTCTACACCACCCAATTCAGTAACTGACATGAAACTATTTACCTCATCATAGCAGTATGAGTCGTCCCTATGGATCGGAGGACCATACAAGATTGATTTACCTTTAGTAAAATTATTTTCATCTAACCGAAATGGATGGTCACTTGGTAGAAACTTTCTGTGGTTATCAAACCAACTATGCTTCTTACTATGAGGTAGCCAAAATGCTTCAGTGAACTCAGTACAATAAGGACATGCAAACTTCCCCTTCGTGCTCCATCCCGATAGCATGGCATATGCTGGAAGGTCATTAATTGTCCATAACAAAATAGCTCTCATATTAAAAGTTTGCTTTGAAACTGCATCATATGTTATGGCACCAACCTCCCACAATTCTTTAAGCTCCTCTACCAATGGTTGCAGGTACACATCAATTCCGTTCGCAGGATTCCTCGGTCCTGGAACTAATATAGTTAAAAATAAGAATTGCTGTTTCATACACATACCTGGAGGCAAATTATACGGTGTCACGATTACAGGCCAACATGAGTATTTTTGTCCAAATTGACCGAAAGGCTGAAACCCATCTGTGCATAGACCAAGTCGAACATTTCTTGGATCTTCAGCAAATTCCGGATAAAGATTGTTGACATGAATCCACGCCTTTGCATCTGATGGGTGACGCATTACTCCTTCCTCCCTGTGGTGATTTTTGTGCCACCTCATATCATCCGTTGTAGTAGCTGAAGCATAAAGTCGTTGCAATCTAGGAGTAAGAGGAAAGTACTCCATTTTTGCAAGAGGAATACGCTTATTTGTCTGCTTGCTAATGTCATACCTTGCAGTAGAGCAAAATTTACACTCCAGTAGCTCACTATCTGCTCTCCAATATATCATGCACCCTTTTGGACAACAATCAATGGATTGATGGCTCATTCCTAACATAGATAGTTTTCTTTTAATTTTTTTGAAATTAGGAATTGGTTTGTTTGGAATGTTTGATGGGAAAAACCTGTTTATGAATTGAGAAATTCTATCAGTTGCACTTTCTGATAAACTCATCTCTGTCTTTAAATTCAACATCTCTGTCATTGCACTCAACTGCGTCATTGGGCAGCCATCAAAACACTGTTGACTCATCGTATCTAACATTTCGTACATCTCTGTTGTGACTGGACAAGGTTCGTCCTCTCCAGCTTCATTGTGGTCAAATCCCATTGGGAGTTCATTCCTCATAGCATCTTCAAGCATTGATTTGTACGGATCATATTGCGCTCCAGATGTATTACCACGAGATGAGCTACTCTCATCCAAATAAACTAAACCATTTGAATTGTTTGGCTCTCCGTGTGCTGCCCATACATAATAGTCTTCCACAAAGCCTTTTTCAAATAAATGCTGTCTAACAATCTCCCATGTCAACCACTTTTTATTCTTGCACTTTCTACAAGGACATGCAATAACACCGCTTGGATATAAGTCTACCGCCGCTTGAATAAACTCGGTAACTCCTTCCTTGAAATCTTCATTTAGAACCCCTCGTCTTGCAAGCCTTTTGTACATCCATGATCTATCGTGACTCATTTAGAAACCTATACAAGATATCATACTAAATAATGTTATTTATTCATATCATTAAATACTTTTGTTGACGGAATCACATTAATTAAATACTTAAAGAACTATGTCATTTTATTCACAAACACCTAAATATTGTATTTAAATACTAAATGAAACATCCACCACTTTTGTTTATCTTTCTCAACAAAAAATTAAAAACTTCATTTATATTTATTACTTTAATTTCTCAAAGTAGGACATCAAATCTATAGTTTTTAAAAACAAACACCATACACATTTACCAATATATTCAAAGAAGTAGATTGTTTTTTCATACTCACCATCTTAAACTAACATTAAATTTAAAGTTCATCACACTAAAATAATGTGAATGTTTTTATATCATTAAAGAATGGGCCAATTTTTTTCAATATAACCTAAATCTATGTTAAAACAACCAAAACGATGACTAATAATCATTCATTTATACATATAATTAATTAATTATTACAAAAGGATAATAAAAGATACTTTCTTCAAATAAAAGGACTAAGAAATCAATATTTTTGTGTATGCAAGAAAAAAATATGAAATCATATTTTTAGTTTAAATATTTAAGAATAACATCATATGATATATAATCAATTAATTAATATAAGAAAATTATAAATAATAATTAAAAGTAAGAGCTCTAACCTTGAAATCCCGTCCAGATTTATTTTGATAGAGAGATAAGGATAAGATATGTGTGTGGTGGAATGATGTGTCGGTGGTATGGGTAGGGATATAAAGTTCAAATTTAGTGACGGATTTTAGTGACGGATATATCCGTCTCTAATTGTTGACGGATAATTCCGACACTACTATCTGCCACTAATCAGTGTCTATCACATATCTGTCACGCTTTCCGTCACTAAACAGTGGCGGCTTTAATCGGACGCCAATTGTTGACAGATGACCATCCGACATTAAATCCGACACTAATTACCGTCCAAATTTATATCGGACACAAAAATCCGACAGTAATTTCCGAATTTCTTGTAGTGCTAATTTCTGCGCACTCATAGTTCAATCAAACGAACAAGATCGGAAAAATAATTCAAAGGGGAGGAGTTTCAAGCAGATGCAAAGGAAGCAAGAAATTAGTTACTTGCTGAGTAAGATTGTGAGAAAGCCTTGCTGAAAGTCGACAGAGAAGTAGAAGGCACGGGTTTTTTCCCGTTCCAGCTCGTCAGCATAGGGCAAATGCTGTTGGAGTTAACCTTGTTATTTATTATTTCATCGTGTTTAATTTAATTTATTTTGAGTCATTGATGCATTTTACTAGAGTGTGAGTGCACGGCGGGATGAGTCGTGTCAAGTAGTGTGCGTCGCGTGGCACCGTGCATATGTTGTAGCGGCACTGATGTGCGTGTGTGCCGTTGCAATAGTGTTAGTCTAAGTTGGGTCAATTAGTTAAGTTGCACATTAGGTTATTTGCATTTAATATTAGATTATATTATTAGTTAGGCTTGCATGCATGTAGGTTTGGACTCGGGTCGGGCCACCCGGCCCGTGGACCGGCCCGGCCCGCTACTGTGCGGGACCGGGACCGGCCCGGTTCTCGGGTCCGGGTCCGGGTCCGGGTCGGGCCTAGGCCCGGGGGTAGGGCGGGTCCGGGCTCGGGTCTCAATTTTGGTGAATCGGCCCGGCCGGGTCGGGCCCGGGCCCGGGCCAAATTGAATTTTTTTTATTTTTTTTTCATTTTTGGGGTTCCACCCGGGTTGGCCTTGATGGGTAGGATGGGTTTGGGGGGTTTGGGAGGGGGGGGGGGGGGTGAGGGGGGGGGGGATTAGGAAAGCAAAAAAAAAAAAAAAAAACCAAAGCGAAGGCCCGGCCCGGCCCGGCCCGGACCCGGTGGCTACCCGGGCCGGTCCCGGGTCCACCATTCTTGAACCGCCGGCCCGCCCGGGCCTAGGCCCGACCCGGACCCGGCCCGGACCCTAGCTAGTCCACCCCTACATGCATGTAACCACCTCTATGTAGGTTTAGTGCATTGTGGAGTGAGTGGGTCGTGTGGTAACTGTTGCATTTGTACGTGCATGGCCTGGGAGGTTTTACCTTGCTTATAAATTATGTGAATGAAACTATGCGTGGTAGAGTTACACTCTCCCTGGCGATTCTTTTACTTCGTATTATTTTTTAAAGCATTAACCGACACCTCAAAAAGGCTACGCATGCATGTTTTTCTTCTAAGCTTTAATTACTAAAGCTACTTATGAATTTATTGTCTTAAGCATTTCCAACAAATGGATGGTTCCCTTGGAGACTCTTTTTTAACTTCCCCTCCATTTTTATTTACGTGGCAATGCATTCCTAAGAATAGAGAGACTCGTTAAAGATGTAGAAATTACTTTAAATAGAACTAAAACAATAGCAAAAACGCAAAATAGGACTTGCTATGTTTTTATTCCAAAATAGGACCATATGAGTCCTATTTGGAAACATACCTATTTTTACCTTCCATTCTTACCCTTTCATTAAAATATGAGTTAAAAACAGTCAAAAGCCATAATTAAATGTTTAATTCATAATAAATTCTAAAAAATTCAATAAATCGTAGAAAAATAATTAAAAAATTTACAAAATATTTATAAAATAAAAAATTCAAAAAAAAATAATAATTTTTTTAAAAAAAATCAATAAAAAATAGTAAAACTCCATAAAAAAATTAAAAAAAATATATAGATGCCTTTCCCACCGCCTGTACGACCTCCCTGCACCACCACCTCTGGCCAGTGAAAAAATGCCATTTTTCCTAAAAACTGCCATTTTTTCTGAAAATGCCAAAAAAGTGGCATATTTCTCTTTGCGAATGCCAACATTTTCATTGTTTTCTGCCATAAATATGGCATTCGTAATGAACTTGGCATTTTTTTCCCTGGTCACTGGAGGTGGTGGTGCAGAGGCGGAAGAGGCGGCGGTGAATTTTATTTTATTTTTTTTGAGTTTTTTATTTATTTTTATTTTTTATTTTTTTTTTGACAAAAAAATAAATTAATTAATTATTATTATCGAAATATTTTTATTAGTTTTTAAGTATTTTTTACGATTTTTTATTATTTTTATTATTTTATTATGAATTAAAACATTCAATAGCTAGAAGGGTATATTTGTCCAAGATACACATAATTAGTCCTATGAAAATATAGTTTAATTTTTGGTCCTATTTATGCAAAGTGATGCTCTTAACCACCCACTCATATTTCAATTTAAGAGTGCTCCATGGCTAACAATCATTTATCACATCTAATGTGCCCTATTTACGCCTCCTCTTCTCTCGTCATCTATATGTTAAGATTTAGGATTTCATCCTAAAAGGTCATCCTGATAGGAGAAGTAGCTCAAAGTCTTATATAGTGTTTTATTATTTTATAGTTTTCCGTTGTGGAACAAATACTTTAACACGCCCCCTCAGCCCGAATCGGACTGGACAATATCGGAGTGTATAAATGGATCAAACAGACTCTTAACAAGTTACCCTTAATCATGGGTGCTAAACAAGCAGTCAAACTACAACAGGACTTGGCTCTGATACCATGTTAAGATTTGGGGTTTCATCCTAAAAGGTCAACCTGATAGGAGTTGTAATTATATAACACTTGATTCTTTCACACGTTTCTGGTGTGGGAATTCAACACCCGACCTCACGACTAGACACTATCCGGATTGTGCCATTCATTTTCTTCATCGATTCGTTGTTGTCATTTTTGTATAATAGTGTCATCATTTTTCATAAGGCGCCCACACCATGGATCGATTTGGCTCTCATAGCATATTCAGATCTGGATTTCATACTAAAATGTCAACCTGATAGAAGGAGTAGCTCAAAGTCTTATATATTGTTTCATTATTTTATAGTTTTTCGGTATGGGGCAAATATTTTAGGGAAAACTATCAAATAAGTCCTCGAACTTTCATAAAAAGGTCAATTAAGTCCTTCTATAGAAGGTTCTGTCCGGCCGTCGCGATTTGGGGCAGTTCCCGGTGGAATTTTTTGATGAAATGTTTTGAGCATCTTACTAACCAAGTCTTGTTTACTCATACCAAATTTTAGCTAAAAATTCAATCGGGAACACATTCAAATTAATTCTTGAAGATAACTGCGCATTTTTGCGTTCTCGAATTAATTTGAATGCGCTCCCGATTAAAGTTTTAGCTGAAATTTGGTATGAGTAAACTAGACTTGATGAATAAGATTCTCAAAAAAAATCATCAAAAAATTCCACTGGGAACCGCCCCAAATCGCGATGACCGGACAAAGTCTCCTATAGAAGGACTTAATTGATTTTTTTATGAAAGTTCGAGGACCTATTTGACAGTTTTCCCAATATTTTAACATTACCCTATCGTCATCTACTTCTTTTAGTGTATGTCGTTCAATGCAAGTGTATAATTGTTTTGTTTAACCTCTCCCTTCATGTGAGAAAAGAAAATGAATTTCTTTTGGGGGTAATAATGGCATGTTAATGGGTGAATGGGTTTGGGTCGCGTGAATCATAGGATGTTTTTATTTGAATTGAAATTTGCTAGAGTGATCTGATTTGTTTAAGTCTGATCTGGTCTGAACAATGGATGAACTCGATCTGGTCCCGGACCGGCCGGTCCGAGTTCCCGAATCCTGAGACCGGAATCAATCCAAAGTAGTAGGGTACCCGGTTCTGGTCTGCTCTACCTGGCCGATTCGAACGCGGTTTTATTTTTTCAAAATGAATTCACACATTAAAAAATGTATATTTATTAGAAACACTACAATGACTTAGTATTATTAACACACTTATAAAATACAATTGAGAATAGTTTGAAGTTAAAATTTACGTACATGAACTATTCATTTGAAATGACTAGTTCCCCACCCAGCCCCACTTAGGGGTGAACTGGGACGGTCTGACCCGACACTATGCAAGTCCGACCCAGTTGATCGGGAGCGGGACCAAGCCCGAGGCCTGACCCGAGTAAAGAAACAGTGGACTACGGGGTCAATACTTAGTGGACCGTCCAGGCCGGGCCGTGGCCGGTCTGAGGCCAACACACAATTTTATTTAAACGAAAATTGGGTTTGAATTCATTGGGAAGGCTCCTAGCCCGACCCGAAGCCTGACCGGGTAGCCCGACCCAATCCGGTACCTAGTACCTACCCGGGCCGGTACCGAGACTTGTATTTTTGGACCTGGAGCCTGCCTTGTCCCTACCTGAAGGCCTGCCTGGACGCCACCCAGTCTACCCGTAGTCCCACCCCTTGAATAAAAAAATTACTGTTGGGATTGGAATCGAGACCGGATCGAACCCGCCTGATCCGATCCCCAAATCCCTTACCTGAGCCCGAGACCCGCACAACCCGGTTGGGTACCCGGTCGAAGTTCGGGACCCGAAAACCAGACCCGATTCAGTCCCCCTGCACATTCATTGGCAGGCCCAATTCTGGTCCAATCTGGACTGCCTACCGGGTCCACTCCTAATCCGAATTGGTTTGGTCTATAAATGTCTGGTCTTTGTGTATTTTACAACTATGAAATTCTGATATGTTTAAGTCTGGTGTAGTTTGATCTGATTAAATGTGGTATGGAATTGAAAATAGTCCAACTGTCCAAGTAAAGACATCCTTACTCTGGTCTATTTTTCCGTCCATATTCTTCTAGACTAATAATATTACAGAAGCTTCATATCTTGTATATGGAAGGTAGGGATGGCAACGGGACGGATCGAGGACAGGTACACATAAAACCGAAACTGCCCCGTTGGATAAATGTTTGCCCCGAAACTGCCCCATTACCCGTTCGGGTAATTTTATTTGAACCGTACCCGCCCCAACGGGGAATCGGTTTATCCACGGGTAACCGTTTCCCCAAATGCTCTTAAATAACTAATTTCTAATCCTAAATTCCTAATGTAAACATCCTTCACAGTAAATTACACTCCGTATACTCAAAGCCCCAATTTCTTTTTCAATTTACATCGCATTTCGTATACATCGTACATTCGTACTCACTCCATATCCAACTTTGCTAAATCTTAATGATGTAAAAAATTGCAAAATTCGACATCGAGCAAACTCACCAAACTGTAATATACACACTCTGTATTAACCACAAGAGAACTTACCTTTGAGAGGAGTGATTCCGAAAATAGAAGAAAGAAGGAACTATGTAGAATCCTTGATAGTAAGAGAGATTATAAGACACTGGTGGTAGAGCCGAACTGCAGGCCCAACATCGCTCCATCTAGAAGAATCGAAGAGAGTTGTTCTCACCGTTAAGAAGCAGAGCCCTGAACTGTAAATCCGTATTCCATGATAAACTCTGAGTTAGGGATGTTAGGGTTTTTAAAGTGAGCCTCTGATGTAATATTCTTTATATACTTGTATGATATACTTAGTATGATATTCTTTATATACGATTTAATGTACACAATTTAGTATATATACTTATTATTCTTATATATAAAGAGTTATAATTTATTAATAATGTTATGGATCGGGTAACGATGCGGGTACCCGCACCATTGGTGAACGGGCGGTTTCGGGACAGCAACGTCTAAAATCGGTTAGGACGTTGCCGGCCGCACTGAATTCTTGTTCCACGGCAACGGTTGATATCGGCATTGCTAGTACTTGCTTAGCCATCTTTGATAAAATCGGGAATGTTCTTTCATTTTCCTTCCACCACTTAAGAACGTCAAAGTCATCACCAACTTCATAATCAACATTCAATGTTAGATACAAAGAAAGCTCGTTACCTGAGCTTTGTTCAGTAGCGGGAGTTGCTCTACTTTTTTTCAAAAGAGAACCAAAAGCGGATTTTAAAAGTGATTTTCCTTTAGATGAAGAAGATGTTCGTTGCATGGGAGGGGGTGCATTACCATATTGCGCATGAAATTCATTATACAATTGATGAAATAAATTACTAACCTCGTTGAATTCTTGTTTAGGGTCGATGGGATTATCATCGAACTCTTGAGTTGGAAAAAAAGAAGCATAATAGTAATCTATACAATTTGCCAAGTAAGGAAGTTTATAACGAGGATCAAGAACAAATGCAATACCATATATATGCGGAATATGTGAATAATATTTTAAAAACTTTTGTTTCATGAAATCACAAAAATAACTAACGTAAGCGGCGTCGGAAAATTCACAAAAAGTGCCGGCGAGATTAACAGCTTCAACAAAAAATTCGTTTGCGGTAGGTTTATAAACATGACTAAAAGTTAGAGTTGCGTTATTAAAATATGCCAAAACATTAACAATTTTTTCACAAGTGTCGATGTCAGCCGGGTTTATAATATAGTTACAAGTTTGTCTTAAAAAAGCTGGAAAATGATCTTTATATCTAACAAGTACTTGAATTAAATTATAAGTACTATTCCAACGAATAGACAAATCTTTAGGAAAAGCACAATAATTCACGCGTCTATCCTTCAAATATTGCCACCATTGCATTTTTAGTGGAGTGTTAGCCCAAATCAATTTAATTCCCCCCTTCACTACCTCCAAAGCATTTCCTAATGCCGCTAAGCCATCTTGTACACACAAATTTAGAATATGACATGCACAACGTTGATGAAAAAATCTACCCATCAATGTAGAAGCACCACACAATTCACGTAATCTAGGTATAGCAGCAGTATTATTACTAGCATTATCAAAACCTACAGCAAACACCTTATCAATCAAATTATACTCAATTAAAATACGTTCAATGAGAATATAAATATTATCAGCAGTGTGACGATCATTGAATTCACGAAAAGCAAGAACACGTTTATGCATATTCCAATCATCATCAATATAATGTGCAGTTAGACCCAAATAATATAAATGATGATAAGTATCCTCCCATATATCGCTACAAATACTAACACGTCCATCAAAGTTTGCGAAAAATATTTGTAATTTTTCTTTTTCCAAGTTATATTGCCTTATAACTTCTTTTTTAATCGTTTTGCGACTATAATTTCTAAATTGAGGATTTAAAGTACCTTGAGCATAATCTCTTAAAGCAAGACTTTCGGAAAAAATAAAGGGTAAATTTTCTTCAACAATTAAATGAGACATACCAGTCAAATGTTTTTTATCATCATAGGAAAAATTACCAAAGGGTTGAGAATTTGCAAACCTTGATATTTGTGTTTGCTTCCCCTTTCCTTTGTCTATTTTCGCATACTCCACAACGTGGGTGGACTGAAGATGTCTTTTGAGACTCCCGTATCCGCCAGAAATTCCCAAGCTAAACTCTTTCTTGCAATGATTGCAACTTGCGTACCATTTTTCGGTTTTTTCGTCTTTCCTTTTTGTAAAATTGTTTTCAATAATTTTAGATTTAGATTTAGATTTCTTACCAATTTTGGTTGTAGTCGTTGAAGGGCCCTCGTCCTCTTCCTCATCATCCGGAGTCCCGTCGTCCCCCGCGTCCTCCTCCCCATCGTCATCCTCTTCCTCGAGCTCCTCTTCATCGATGGTTGTCGGGAATTGTTGTTCTTGTGCAAAACGTGGATCATTTTGGGACAATAGGTGTTGTAGTTCCTCGTCGGACATCATCATACCATCTCGCCGTTGGTAATCCGTTTCAAAATCATCTCGACTTTGAAAAGAAGACTCGGCCCGCGCTTTACCTTTGCCTTTGCGTGAAGTAGATCGAGTCGATGCAATCTCCCTCTTGCGGTTGCGTTGGAGATTACCCACATCTACAGAATGTCTACCTCGCTCCATATTTAAAATTGAACAAATATTAGCACTTAACTAATATGAGAAATGTAAAAATTAACTATTTTTGTTATTTTAATGAGATATGTAGCAATTAACTAATATGAGAAATGTAAAAATTAACTAGTTTTTTTTACTTTAATGAGATATGTAGCAATTAACTAATATGAGAAATGTAAAATTGTAGCAATTAACTAATTAACTAATATGAGAAATGTAAAAATGTAGCAATTAACTAATTAACTAATATGAAAAATGCACAAATGTAGCAATTAACTAATATGAGAAATGTAAAAATATAGCAATTAACTAATTAACTAATATGAGAAATGTAAAAATGTAGCAATTAACTAATATGAGAAATGTAAAAATATAGCAATTAACTAATTAACTAATATGAGAAATGTAAAAATGTAGCAATTAACTAATTAACTAATATGAGAAATGTAAAAATGTAGCAATTAACTAATTAACTAATATGAGAAATGTAAAAATGTAGCAATTAACTAATTAACTAATATGAGAAAATGTACAAATGTAGCAATTAACTAATATGAGAAATGTAAAAATGTAGCAATTAACTAATATGAGAAATGTAACAATTAAGTAGTTTAACTAATATTAATATGACAAATGAAACAATTAACTTTAACTACTTTAACTAATATTAATATGAAAAATGAAACAATTAAGTAATTAAATAGATAAACGAGAAGTGTATATATAAATCAAATGTATAACTATATATAGTATATATAAATATATAATGTGTAAATATATTATAAGTAATATATAATATAATGTATAACTATATTCTAAGTAATATATAATATAATGTATAACTATATATAGTATATATAAATATATAATGTGTAAATATATTATAAGTAATATATAATATATATGTATAACAATATATAGTATATAATATAATGCGTAAAGAATTATAATATGAATGTGTATAAGTATATATTTATAAGTAGATAATTAATATTATAATATATAAGTAGATATAATAATTATATAAATTATATATATGTAGAAAGAATTTGGAGAAGATGAAGAATGAAGATGATTGAATATGAGAGATTAAGAGAATAGAGAATTTAGATTTTAGAGAGTAGAAAGAGTTGTAGGTGTAAAAAATGTATAGAAAATAGGAGTATAAATAGGTTTTTTTTTGTATACCCCACCCCCACCCCCACCCCACCCCCCTAACCCCCCAGACCCCCCTCCTATGCTCCCAACGGCTATAGAGCCGTTTGGGAGGTCTCCCAACGGCTAGTAGAGCCTTCAAATTTTTTAAAATTTTTTTTTTTTTTTTGTGACCGTTGAGGCCCGGACCGGGCCCGGCCCGGCCGGGCCGGTTCACCAAATTTTAAGCCCGGGCCCGAACCGCTACATGACCGGGCCGGGTGGCCCGAACCGTGACCTAACCGACAAACCGGGCCGGTCCGGGCCCGCACAGTAGCGGGCCGGTCCGGTTCCGGGCCGGTTGGCCTGGCCCGAGTCCACCACTACTAACGGGGCGGATTAATATAGGACCATAACCGCACCATTATCGATTTAAAAAATCGGGTATTCCCCGCCTCGTACCCGTTCCCCGATCAAACCAGTTCTCCTCATATGCTCGCCGCCTACTGGTCAGTGGTCACAAAAAAGTCGCAATGTTTTTTGGTTCCGCGACAGAATCTAATTCTGAGAATCAAGATGGGTCGACCACTAATAGCAAAGAAACATCACTCTGGTCCAAAGAAAATTGAAGAAACATCCATTAGTTAAGAAAAGATTATATTTACCAAGGTTGTAAACAACAAATCATTCAATTCGATTACTCAACCGGACAACTATTACGTTTCAGAGTTGACACACGTGTATTACAAACAAGAATAAACAATCATTTGCAAGATTCAAAAGAATATGCAGGTTCGAGATCATCCAAACGATGTACCGCCCCTCTGCACTTTTAGCTTTAAACAAATAATGAAAAATAAAGTTCAAAATCACCCTGCACACATATGGAAAGAGAGAAAAAAAAAGTTGATAGAAAAATTTGCACTTATCTACTCTACTACTAATGAAGTCTCCTTCACAGAGATTGATGCTATCTATGGAACCTTGCATTCGTGTTGCGAACTGTCACGCCATGCAAGAACTTTGTGTACCCAAGCAAGTTTAATTTTCCGTCGGGTCTTATCCAGTCTTTAAGGAGAGAATGAGCCGTAGGGCCCAAGTTCTGTTCCTGCACAGGCCAAATGTAACAAGTTTTGTGTGAGTGTATACAGCTTTGACTCAATGTCAACAAATTAAGAGTGAAAAATCCCCGAAAGAAGCCCTTACCTGTGCCAGTTCCTCTACAGAAATTACACGGTTTCCTTCTCTTTCAAAATTCTCAAACGCAGTACTTGCTATTTGATCCCAATTTTCATGTGCTTCAAGGTGATACACACTGATTGCAGCAGCACAAAATTCTTCAAAGTTCATTTGTGTATACGATAGTGGTTCCATCTAAAAGATTCAGATAACAAATAATTACTTTCAGATGCTATCCTGGATAATGTGACTCTCATTGATGTATAAACCTCCCAACTTGATTATATCTAAATGCTATTAAAATGATTTCATAAAGAAATAATGGGTCTTAACCCAACAACAAATGGGTGCAAAAGATAGGCTGCATTTGCCTTTTTGGTCCAAATTTTGAATGTTGAGCAGCAATCTACGGAGTATGTTTATGTAAAATGATTAATAATGTAAAAGTAATACTAGTATAATAAATATTTGGGGTAATTTTAGTTTGCACCCCATTTTATTGTGCAAATTTGACTTTGCACCTCATTTTTTAAAAACTTTGTTTTTGCACCCGAACCCCAAACGAAAAGACAAAATTGCCTCTCCATTAACAATTTTGTTGGCCTTCAACCTACTTCTAATCGAGGGCATTTTTGTCTTTTCATATGGGGTTGGGGTGCAAAAACAAAAAAATTTAAAAACGGGGTGCAAAGTCTAATTTGGACAATAAAATGGGGTGCAAACTCAAATTACCCCTACATGTTTTTCATTAACAAAGTACTAGCATTGGGACATGGGAAGGTGGTGCGGTTATTGAGAAAAGTGGGTTTATGTGGTTGATATTGAATTGATAACGTAAAAATAAAGTAAGAATGATTTAGAACCACATAAATTTTACCAAATTTGGTACGGGACAATCTTAGTGGGTCGGACTGAAAGAGAAGATGAAACAATTTTAGCGGGAAGGAGGGAGTATCTTTTGTGGGAAAGAGGGAGTATAAAGTTCTGTTCATTAACCATTCTTTCAATAGTAGAGACAGAGCTTGAAACATAATAAAACTTTCAATGTTGAGAGGTACTGGTGAGCGGACAGTGTGATTTCACATAATCAAGCTGGATACCATTATGATAATAATTTGATAATACAGGAAATATCGTATCAAGGAATGGAACGGACTGAAAGTCAAAGAGTAAATCTAATGCTAAATTCAACATTGCAAATAATGTTAGATATCTAACCAGGCTTAAAATTTCAAAGACTCTAGATTCCCTCATTGCATCAGTCATATGTCTCATGAGAGCCTGCATCAATTTCCCAACAAAGTAGTTAGGACCTGAATAAATAATGGATATCATATAATTATACCAACATAACTATCGCTATAAAGTAAACAATAAGAGTTGATTGTACTTTTGTGACATTTCCACTTTAGTCCAACGTGCTCCAAATACCATGAAAGTTAGTAGGATGTTATTTATAAAAGTGTTCACTGGGGCATATTGGACCAGAAGTGAACTACTTTTCAGAGTTAAGAACAACAAATGTAAGAAATTGTAAATTAAGTTAAATGAAACACTACCAACCATTTTGAAGTTTTCAAGTGATATAAAACCATCTTTTGGTTCCAAAAGCTGGAATTGGGCCCTGAGGTAAAACAGCTCTTGTGCTGTCAAAGCTTTTGAAAGAGCCTGTAGTATTATTAATTAACAAGCACAAATAAGAAAATAAAAGTGACAATAAACATCAAATAACTAATACATATCAAGAAAGGGAAACAAATGTTTTTCGATACCTTTAGTGCAGCACGTTTCAAATGTGAGGCTCGGATATATGACTTGACCAATTTATAGATTAGTATATCCAAAGGAATGGAAAAATTTTCTAGTCTCAGCCAAGGATGAACTGCAAGTATTATGCACAGAATTTGGTAAAAACCATCTGGTGTTTTTTATATATAGATAAGTGCTCAAATAAAAACATAAGGTCTGTTAGGCAGAATAAGCAGAACAGGTAGCTTTTCACTTATAAGGCTGAACTGGTTGTATTAATCAAACGCTGTTCCTTTCAGAAAAATCAGTATATTCAACCATTTCAGGCAAATTCTCTTCCTACACAGGCTCATAATCTAAGAAGATTAGTCAACTCACTTAGTGCTTGTGCAGCACTCATTCTCTTTCTATGATCTTTATTCAAAAGTCTTCTCACAAAATCTTTGGCTTCTGCTGATACACCTGGCCAAGGAGCATCCGCAAAATTAGGATCTGCTCGCAGTACTGAGCGGAAGATTCCAGACTCTGTGCGTGCCCAAAAAGGTCTGCTTCCACATAACAGGATATAGGTTATGACACCAATACTCCACATGTCTGCTTCAACATTGTATGATCTATGTAGTACTTCAGGTGCAACATAGTATGCACTCCCAACAATATCATTGAGACGTTGATCTGCACATGTTTAAGAACGTGTGGTTTTGCATTTTCTTACAATAAAGGGAGACGCACAAATGAATGAATGCATTTTAACAAGTACAAATCAATACTGTCACACAGTTGATACACACCCATAAAAGCAGCATCGGCTACTTGGTATTGAAACTTAGGGTTTCATTCTCAAGGGTGGACCTATAGGACAAGTAGCTTGAGACCTTATGTCAGCTTCTATTTTTGTGTATGGCCGGTATAGAATGACTTAACATGCCCCTAAAAAGAAACGTTCCATTTCTATGATTCCCAAATTGGATATTTTAGAATATAATGAAATCCCCATTTAGTAGCACATTCGAGCAGACCAATCAATTCTGTACTATTTTTAGTCTTAGTTGGATAAGTTACTCGTTTGAGCATAATGACTCTAATATCATATGAGGACTTGACCTTTCTTATAGGAAGGTCAACCTGATAAGAGAGCTAGTGCAAACCTAATGTGTGAGTTTGTATGTTTAAATGTTATCAACTTATATGCAACTTTATATCTATTTTTATGTGTTATTTATAGATTATGTTCTATTACGGCTTACCAAACGTTATCCAAGCTCCCTGCCATAAGCTGCATACTTGTAAGTTGTAACAAAAGAAGAAAAGGGGGCAGCCCAGTGCACATTGGCATCGCACAAGGCAAGGGTCCAGGGAAGGGTCCCACACTCCCACCACAAGGGTGTATAAGGAGCAAGCCTTCCCTTGTCATTTTGACAAGAAGCTGCTCCCAAGACTTGAATCTGTGACCTTTCAGTCACACAGCATGACAGCATCACCGTAAACAGTGCGCCAAGTTTAAGAACCAGGCTGAATTTTCATTTATAGTTCCTATGAATTATATGTCTCCAATAACGACAGCACGTTAACACTCGATGGATCAACTACATTTTGCAAGAGGCAATAGCATTCAAGGAAGAAGATAGATCAACTCCCTAGCACAGACAAGCTTGAAGGAGCTAGAATTGTGCAATTATTAGTACCTGGCTTGATAAAATCTGATAGACCAAAATCAATAACCTTCAGGGGAGCATCTTCATCTCTTTTAGTAAAAAGAAAGTTCTGCAAAGAAAACAACATCTTCATCAACACCATCAACAGCATCTTAATTCCAAATAGAGTGGGGTCGGTGCATGAAATCTGTAGGATTTCTGAATTGTTTAACAATATAAACTTGCAAAAAACAGTGGCAATCTTTTACGTCAAAGCCCTTCCTGTCATAACTTTTTAAAGAAGGAATAATTAGATGAAATTTTTATAACATCATTAATTTTTAAGACTTGGATTGAAAATATAATGATTACTTAAAATACTCTTTCGGTTCCATAAAAAGAGTCTTTTT
This sequence comes from Cuscuta europaea, assembly GCA_945859875.1. Lineage (NCBI taxonomy): Eukaryota > Viridiplantae > Streptophyta > Magnoliopsida > Solanales > Convolvulaceae > Cuscuta > Cuscuta europaea. Next base: position 3,245,234 of record CAMAPE010000054.1, on the reverse strand, counting down.
AGTTCCAATGTACAACTGTTTATATTTGGCGAAGTACAAATGTTATCACTTATAAGTTATAAATTAGACTGTGTTTTTCGATACCTTGTTTATGGTTAACCTAAACTGATCAAACTAATATTGTTTGTTACTCTATTTTGGTAAATTTCTTGAAAGTCTCGTATTGCACATCATGGGAAATTGCACCAAGGGAAATTGGAATTGTGAAGTCAACGTGCAAATCATCAAATATGACTTAAGAAAACCACATTCATAGGAACAAATTGGGCTGCATATCTCTGTAAGTGTGATAGTGACAATGGAATGGAGGTAAATATGGGTTACCTCAGGCTTCAGATCACGATGCACAACACCTTGAAGATGACAAAAGGCTACAACATTTAATATCTGCAAAACTACTCTCTTGGCATCCTCCTCTGTGTATCTTCCACCTCTGAAATTACAAAATGAAAAAAAGATGATGCACTTAAGCTAAAGAAATCTCTTACACAAACCATTAATGGTTAAAGAGGAGAAACATTACCTTGATAGTATCCTGTCTAATAGTTCACCTCCTTCACACAATCTGTACAAAAGACCACACTGAATAAATAGGATAATATTACAATTTTTTGCATAAACTCACACCAAGAAGAAGAGCATTAAAAGTTGCACTATAAAGTTGTAAGCAACTCATGTATAAAAATCAGGCAGCCTGCGTGAAGCCGCGAACTTTATTGAATCATGCAGTTTGTTCATGCATTTTAAAAAATTTATTCCATCCATAGCGGTATAGCCTTGTGAACTTGTTCTTCCTTAACCCTGAAGTTTTGTTTCTTTAGTTTAAATGCAAAATAAACTACTAAATTTTTTAATATGCTAAAAGTTAAAATTACTAGTTATAGTCAAAATCCATAAATCCATAACGAGGAGCGATGGTTAATGATGTGTCCTATACAGGCTATATAAGAAACAATACATATATGAATTTGGATGGAACTAAAACTTAATAGGGTGCCAAACCCAACCAAATCAGTAGCCTTGATATAGGCCCCTTTGATGAATGCACATTCGAGACAAGGTGTCGAGTTGTCAGAGTAATGAAAACAAAAGAATCGGGATGTGTACAGCCAAGAGTATGAATGTTTGTGCTATACTGGATAACAGTGAAACAATAAATTAATGACTTTGAGCTACTTCTCCTTTAAGGTTACCTGTTAGAATAGAATCATGTGTGTTAATACGTACACTTATAGTGGAATCTGCTTCTTCAGTAGAACATGAAAATAAAAATTAATTTTAATAGGTAAAAACATAAATACCAACTTATAAACACCGCTAGAAGACAAAATAAATAAAAAGAATGGTAGAATCTATACATACATAGGATACAAATGTCACAAATCCAAAAATAGGAGCTTGATGCTAAACCATAATGCAATGCATAGCAAAAGCCAATTTTAGGGGAAAATGTGATTCGTGAAAATATGACAGGTAAGATGAGAGTTAACAAGAAAGGCATACTCCATCACAATGTAGACGTTTTGAGCATCCTCACATGCATCATAAAACTTAATCAAATTATGATGTCCAGATAAAGCTTTTAAAATTTTCACTTCCCTACGAACATCTTCAATAGATATGGCAGTTGTCATCTGCATAAACCAAGACCAAACATTACGACTAGGAATGAAAATAAGCATCAATTAAAATGTCAAATAAAGTACTACCAATGATGGAGTATATGGACCAGGGACCCCCCGGCCCAGCCCAGCCCACAGACTCCTGCTACTCTAACATAGGCCCAACAGGCCCATGGAGCACAAGAGGTCCAAATCACAGCGGCCCAAGTGCCAAGAAGCCAACGGTGCAAACATGATTGCCTTCGACCCCATGGCCGAGGGCTCCAAACTCCAAGAAACAGGTGATCTTCTACATACAAAGCTATTGGGAGAAAGCGGAGAAATCAGAAGCTTTCGGCTACTAGGTAGCCCTCGGCTACATAGTGCCCTCGGTTACATAGAGCCCTCGGCTACAAAGCCCTCGACTATGTACAGACATCGGAGATACCCTTTAGAGACAAGCAACAGCCGCATTTAATGCGGCGTCACGTCCGTCCACCGCATTTAATGCGGTGCACATGCGTATGACAGTGCCACCCCGATTGAGGTGACCCCTCCACCACCATATTATTGACACGTGTTCTTATCTAGCATTTACTGCTGCTATAAATAGCAGCCCATTCTCCAATGTAAAGCATCACAACTTTCCTATTCGAATACACGCTCTCTCTCTTACTTATTGTTCTGACTTCTCTCTAGGTTATTTCCGCATCAACCAATATGAAATTTCTTTCTTTCTTTTTTAATCCCAAAGGGGGCACAAAATGGTTATCAACAGTTGAAGGATCAGCCTTCTTAGTTTGAATATGCAGGGATACAATGTTCATTAACACTAATAAAGATTAATTTGCAGCCACTACTATTTGACGATTTCTCTTCCACGAAGGCTATATTCAATTCATTTTACAGCAGTTCAACTAGAGAAGAAGCAGAAACATGATATTTTGTGCCACCAAATGGACAATTTAAATAAAATACATTCACATACCACTTACCTTTGCTTTGGAAATGATCTTCACCGCTACGGGTTGATTCTTGAGCTCTCCCTTTTTACCTTTAGCCAGACAAGTATGACCGAAATGCCCACGACCCACCTCTTTCCCCAGTTCATACTTGGACGCGAAGTTTTTGGCATACCCGAAACTCTTATCAAGCTGCCTCTCTCCGCCGCCGCCTCCATTTTCCTCGGGAATTGGCCCGTCCCTTGGTCTAGTTGAAGCAGGAGCCTGCCGCTTCAGTAGAGCCGACATTATTGGTTTCGCAGGAGACGGGGGAGGGAATGGCCACTTGAATTTCCTCCTCGGAGTTGCAGCCGGAGACGGCGAGGGACCGATGCCAGCCGGGTAGGGGCTCTGCCATGGACTGGCGGAAAAGGAATAAGCCGGAGTGTTCTTGCTGGAATGACTCTCAGCGATCCCATTCGTGGAGGAATGTTGAAAAGGTACCGGGGAAGTAGGCGGTTTGGGACGCTGGCCGTCCCCGACGGAAGCTGCAGTGGTAACGACGCCACCTGCCGGAGGGACGACGCCGTCGTCGGTAACGACCTTGCTGCAACAGTGCCCCATAAACTCAGAAAGTTGTTCCGATCACGATGGTCAACGTCTACTCATCACACGGCGAAGACGTGAAGGGAAAACTCTGATACAGACCTAACGCCGGCCAAAGAAATTTATTAGCTATATATACGGGTACATGTCCGCATCTCTCAGTCAGCAAATGAGTAAATCATCCGTTAATTTTTCCCTTATATTTGGAAAAACACTTCAGGTTACAAATATTGTGATATAGATTCAGATAAGATCTTAAGAATTACTCCCTCCATTCTATATTAACTTTCTTATGTTCCATTTTAAGACATGTTTTATTATTTGTCTCTCTTTTTATTTTAGGAAAGTTTTTTATAAAATACCTCCACTTTTATTACTTTTACCTAGGGGTGGGTTCGGTTCTTGTGATTCGGTTTTGACCTAAAACCAAATATAGAATCAAAGTAAAAAGTTCGGTTCGGTTTCGATTTGGTTCTACACTCCATAACTTGGAACCACGGTTTAATTGGTTTTGTTTGTTTCGATTCGGTTTCGGTTTTTTTCGATTTTTTACCAAAAAATTATCATTTAATTTAAAATTGATATAATACTTTGAGGGATCAAACATATATTACATAAAGAATGCAAGCACACTACAATAAATAAAATAAAAATGAAAATAAATAAATTTGTCATGAATTATATGAGTATGCGAGAGAAATAATTATATAAAAGTATATATTATTAATTTACATTGTTTGTGACTAGTTCAAAAAAAGTTCATGAGTATATATGTTATATGTGATATAGTTGAGATAAATATTTATTGTTTCATCAATACGAATTCTTTAAGTTAAATAAAAATAAAAGTTAATTAATACTAATAACAAGTAAAAACATATTATCAGTATAGCTACATTATTACGTGCAATGAATGTGTAAATGAATTCACAAACTAAACTAAACATAACAAACATTATTTCTCTAGCCCAAGAAAACCAAAAACTATTAATGATATTAGGATTAGTTAGGATTAATTCTTAACAATGGACAAATAAATTTTACTCCGTATGTTTTAACTAGTTCGGTTTGTTCGGTTCGGTTCGGTTTTGAAGGGTAAAAACCAAAACCGAACCAAACAACTACGGTTCGGTTCGGTTTTTTACATTCGGCTTCGGTTTGCTAGCGGTTCGGTTTTATTTGGCTACGGTTCGGTATGATTTGATTCGGTTTTCGGTTTTCGGTTTTTTCGGACCCAGTCCTACTTTTACCCCTCTTACTTTTTACAAACTACTTTCTCTTTCCTACTTTATCATAACTTTACTCTACTTAATATACTATCTTTCCTACTTTATCATCACTTCATCACCACTTTACTCTTTTTAATATATTCTCTTTCATACTTTATCATTTACCCTGCACACTCTACATTTACCTTACTATTTTTCTATTAAAACTCGTGTCCAAGGCTAGCGGGACAAATAATAAAGAACGGAGAGAGTATGAGTTTAAACACTAAGGATTAAAAAGTAATACAAGTAAAACACTTCAAATAACTCATCAATATTTTTACCTCATCTTTTTTTTGGATAAACTGTAAATATATATATCCAAAGTGTTTATGTACATCTGTACAGCATAAAAAAGACATATATGGGTCATCCGAAGCAAGGATTCTCCGTCACCTCACAAACCAACCCTTATCTAGCTATGCATACATGCTAGCCATCACAAAAATCGGTGACGAATCAGCAAAAATTAGAATGTTATCTTATCAATCGGATACATATAATAGAGTACTTTATACACCATAAACTTGATATGCTTGACCATATCAATCATCGTGGTCTTGGTCTTATCAAAGCAAATCATATTCCTCATGCGCCAAGTCCAATAGATGGTGTAGCAAAAAGATAGCCTCACGGCTTTGGCTTTGGCATTTGCTCCATTATGCTCCTTTTTTATCCATTTGACTGCATTTGAAAATGTGGTCATCTGTCTAGTTAGTCCAAGCCAGTCCCAAATCAAGTTCCAAACGTGCCCTGTAAATGTGCATTCAAAATATAGGTGTGACATCGTTTCCGGGCCACCCTTACAAAAATGACAAACGTTAATCACATCAAGAAACCCCAAACTATCATACGTAGCTAACCTTCCCTGGAAGGCAAGCCAAGTAATGAATGAGAATTTGGGGGGAATATAACTCTTCCAAATGAAGGACATCCAAGGGTGGATAGTATCTTTGGTCCTAATAAGTAATTCATACACTTTTGAAGAAGGAAGTTTCCCATTTTGGGAGAGCTTCCCCAAGTGAGTCATGACAAGGTCCAAAGAAGGGAACTTTAATTTGATACATTCATGTCCTGGATATTCACAATGGTCTTCATAAGCCGTGAGTCCTGATGCACACTAATTAGTAGTGCATAATTACATGTTTTTATGTTTGATTTATGTTAATTGTTTGACGTTTTATTTAGTTTGTAAACATTTATGTGATTTCAGTTGTAATTGTATTTTAGTCTTTATTTGTAAGTTGTAAAGTTTAGTTAGGATTTGTGGTGTCGGAAAGGAAGACTTTGAAGAGAAGAAAACAAGAAATTTGACTGCCCAGGAGTGAAACCCGACCGGGTAGAAACCCCCACCCGGTCGGGTGTGATTTAACAGACGAAATTGCCAAGAAAGTCACTGGACCCGGTCGGGTCCCCTACTTGACCCGGTCGGGTCAGATGTGACCCGGGACAAAACGACGTGCGAAGATCACCAGAACGTGGCGGATTATGTGATTTTGACCGGACCCGGTCGGGTAAGTACTATACCCGGTCGGGTACCCGGCCAAAGGTGTTGAAAAACACCTATAAATAGCACACTTTTTCTTCACAAAAAATCATCCCTTCTTCCAATCTCTTTAGCTCAGCTTAGAATAGCATTTCTTTATATTTTTCTAGCTATGTTTAGCCTCCACATGAGGAGCTAAACTTCCATTCTTGGTTTTGCTCTTGAAGCTTGTTGATTATTAAAGTTGTGAGTTATTTTCTTAACTTCTTCTCTTGATTATTAATTCTTCCCTTAATCTCATTCTATATTAATGTTGGAGGGTTGCTAAGTGACGATTAGTTAACGTTCCGACATTAATTACTACTAGAAACGATCAACGAACCGATGGTTAATCGTTGGTGGTTTCACAAGTAAGTAACTTCGGTTTATTAATGCACGGTCGTGGTTAATAGACTTAAGAGGGATCAATTTTGTTGGTTAAATCGAAACCGTTGTGTTAAGGTTATCAATCTCAATTGGTTTCATCAAGGGGTTAAAAAAGATTGAATGCTACTATTATATCGGTATAAGGCGTTGTTCTATATTTGATTAATAGTAAGGGTTATTAATGAACGGTCGTTGTTAATAACTACCCTCGATGAATTGGAGATACTCCTCGATTGAGTATTCGAGAGGGGATAAGTTATAGATATAACAAGGATCGACTACAATATATCAACAAGTGGAAAGTAGCAAAGCCAAGTCCCTTTTATTCTTGAATTAAACACATATAGGTTGTTCATCTTAGTTTTTAATTAAATTAAATCACTCAAACCAAAACCCCCCTTTTTTATTCATTAAGTTCATAAAAAGAGAATTATCACTTTCCCTGTGGATACGAACTCTACTACACTATACTACGTATAAGTGTTTAGTATTGAATTTATTTTGACGCACCTTGACAAAAGTGCTCATCAAATTTGGCGCCGTTGCCGGGGAAAGGCAATTATTTTTCTTTTTATTTTATCTCATAAAAATCAAAACAAAAAAAAATATAAAAAAAAAATATTAAAAAAAAACTCTTGCTCTTCTATTTTCTGAGCTTATATGAGTAAATGGATACCAACACATCATCGCTAGAGAGTCAAATTTCTAGCTTAACATTTTTAGTAAAGGAGTTTCTCTTATGCTCAAACGTTCAAGATACCAAGACCTGCAACAGTTGCATGTCACAAAGGCATCTTACGGATTTTTGCCCCAAGGTGCAAGAAGAATACTTTGAACAGAGTGATGATGTTGTTTTCCGAGAGAGGTATTGTTGGGATATTGACCTAGAGGCCCAATACCCAGATCGGGAAGGCCCAAGGTATCCGGCCCAAGTAACAGGCCCATCACTCCATGATGAAAAGATCCAGTAAGGAGACATACCGAACGGGGTTCGGCCCAAATAAAGGTTGGCCCAATAAGAAGACATACCGAACGAGGTTCGGGCTATATATCATACTTGGGCCACTTTGACAGCATCTTCAGTACGGACCAACATCCCGTTCGAGCAATGGCCAACCAACAAGTGGCCAGGTGCAGTTAATGCCAGACTATGACATCAGCAAGTGGAAGCATGGATGACCAAGTCGGTGGAACAACGGCCAATCAGCAAGAGGCAGCCCATGCTCTCCATTAGTATAAATAGAAGGTTTCAAGTCATTGTAAGGGTTAGCATTTCAATACTCAAGCTCTAGAATAGCATCATTTGCTCTTATTTCTTGTATTAAGGCATAGTTTCCGACTTATCGATCGGGAAATCCCTTGTAATCAGATTGGTTAATTAATACAAGTGAGCTTTCGAGTTTTAGTTAGTTCAGATCTTATATTTTCTCGTACACCTTGATTCTGGGCCATTCCTGATATATCCAAAGTTCGTGTTGGGCTTTCGGATCTACGGGACTTACCCTCAACATTGGCGCCGTCTGTGGGAAACTTGCAAAAAGTTTCACTTTCTAAACATCCAAAAAAACTCTATTTCTAAAAATGGTCAGGATCAATTCCTATCATACAAACGACGGTTCACACCGTCACGGGGGGAGTCAAAACCCCCAGGGACAATCCAGTCGAGGATCTTATCCTCGTGTTAATGGGGATTTTGTGATCCCCGAATCTCTGAGGAGAAATCCCCAGGCCATGCGTGACATGGCCCAATTCATGCAGCACATGGCAAACGAAGAAGAAGGAGGTTCCAGCTTTACAGGAGAAACTCCACGCGCGGAAACGACCACAGCGTCATCCCGCTCACATACCCATCGGGATAATCGACGTAGCGCCCCACCAGCAGCGCATCCCAGTCCCAGTGACCGAACCCCGGTCGGGTCGCAAGCTAGAGGACCAACTCCCGTCGGTCATCATTTCCAATATGACGAGCGGGAAAATACTAGGGCCCCTCAGCGGCATTGGGACCGGGACTGTGCGGATATGAGGGTTCCACCACCGCCCCCTCTGACGGACCAGGAGGAAGAGATGGCCGAGATGAGGAGGCAAATGAATGAAATGCGGGACCAGATGAACAGGCTACCTGCACAACCTGCACCAGTCCAACTGGGGATTACTTCCCCGTTTACAAGGGAGCTCATGTACGCGGATATCCAAGGGGGTGCCAAGCCCCCGACCGGCCAAATATATGATGGGGTGGGAGATCCCCACGTACATCTGAGGAGTTACCAAGGCGGACGTGCTAGGAGCACCCGAGGCTGCCATTTGCCGTTTGTTTTTCAGCACGCTCAGGGGGCCTGCCCAGGAATGGTTCGGGACACTAAAGCCCGGGTCAATCAATAGCTTTACCGAGTTATCAACGTTATTCTTGGCTCAATTTGCTTCTAGTGCCAATCCCAAACGGCACTTCAGCTATCTGACCAGCGTGAAGCAAAATGCCAAGGAGACCCTCAACCAATTCCTGAAAAGGTGGAGGGATGAAACTTTAACAGTGGGAAGCATGACGGATGATACCGCCATCACCCTGTTCACGAATGCTCTCCGAACGGGGGAGTTGTACAAAGAATTGAAGAAGAATTCGGGCACGGCGTACGCCGAAGTATTAGATAGGGCGCGCAAGCATGCCGCCCTAGAAGAAGAAATAATGATCAGGGATAAGGTCATTACGCCTGCTGCCCCGATCAGACTGGCCGATCGGCTGGGTCCTAGCCCAGCGGCCACTTTACCTCCCAAACAAGGGAGATTTACACCCCTGGTCCTATCAATAGCGGCCATCTATCAGAACGAGAGGGACAATATTCCCATCCCGACTGATTCTGGACAGTTCATGGGAACGGATGACAATGCTTTCTGTAAATATCACAACAGAAAGGGTCATGCCACCAATGCCTGCAGGGCCCTGCAAACAGCAATTGAGGATCTGATCCGAAGGGGCCATCTGGGCAAATATGTGAACAAAGATCCGAATGCAATGGGCACGTTAAAACCGGCCAGGAAACCTAACAGCTGGCGCCGGGATGCTCAACGTGACGCCCAGCCTCAGAATGATGTGTATGTTCCTCCCAGAGATGAGCCAGAGGGCTCGGGAGGCCCCGGAAAGAAGCCTCGAATGGAGGTCAAGGTCATATTTGGGGGCGGAGAGACCGGAGATTCGAACGTCGAACGGAAAAGGTTCGAGCGGAGTCTTTATGTGGGGTCCGTCTCCGCTCCCCCCCCAGAAGAAAGGAAGGACAGACCCGATCACGTTCGGGCCAGCTGATCTACCCAACTCTCCAAGTCCCCACAGGGATGAACTGGTGGTAAGCATGTGTATTGACAATGCTTTAATCCGCCGAGTGCTGGTCGATACTGGGAGCAGTGTGAATGTATTGTATCTACAATCATTCGAGAAAATGGGTCTGCAAAGGAGCAACCTGACCCACCTGCGGACTCCACTGGCGAGTTTTACCGGTAACTGCATCGAGGCGGAAGGGACCATCCAATTGATGGTTGAAATTGGAGATGAAACCCACAGAGCGTCACTCCGAATGACGTTCGTGGTGGTAGATATAAAGTGCGCCCATAATGCCATTTTGGGCCAACCAGGATTGGAAGATCTGGAGGCAATAGCCTCTGTCCGCCACTCATGCATCAAATTCCCCACAGACACTGGGGTAGGGGTGGCCAGAACTGACCCAACAACAGCCCGGACATGTTATCGGGAGGCCCTGAAACAGATGAACACTCGTGGGATGCGGGTGAATACAATTGAGGTGGAAACCCACCGAACGGAGTTCGAGGCACACCCGGAGCCCGCCACCCTTCTTGAACAAATCGACCTCGACTTTCCCCCGAACCGTAAGGTCGCTATCGGGGTAGATCTGGAGGCAGATATCCGGGATGGCGTGATTGCCGTCCTCAAAAAGTTTCAGGTGCTATTTGCCCGGGGGCAAGAAGATATGCCCGGCATTGATCCAGAAATAATATGCCACAAACTTGCCGTTCGGTCTGATGCAAAACCGGTCCAACAGAAGAAACGGTATCAAGCGACCGAACGGCGGGAATTCACCAAGAAGGAAGTGGCCACTTTGCTAAGGATAAAGCATATCCGTCCGGTAATCCACGTAGAATGGCTATCCAATGTGGTTCTAGCCCCAAAACAATCTACCTGGAGAATGTGCGTGGATTACTCCGATCTGAATAAAGCATGCCCCATGGATCCCTACCCAGTGCCGAGGATCGATCTGCTAGTGGATGAGACTGCTGGGTGCGAGTTACTGAGCTTCATGGATGCTTTCCGGGGTTATCATCAGATATTCATGCACCCGGCCGATGCAGAGAAAACGACGTTTGTTACTTCGGATGGCGTGTTCTGCTACATCGTCATGCCATTCGGATTAAAGAACGTGATGGCAACCTTCCAGAGGATGATCGGGATGCTGTTTAAAGATGTACTGGGTGTCACAATGGAAGCCTACGTTGATGACATCTTGATCAAGAGCAAAAAGAAGGAAAACCATGTCCTGGACATAGAAAAGGTGTTCGGGATAATGCAAAGGGCGAATATGAGGCTCAATCCCAAGAAATGCGCGTTTGCTGTAAGAGGAGGCAAATTTTTGGGGTACATGATGAGCGAGAAGGGGATTGAGCCCAATCCAGAAAAAGTAAAGGCCATTGTGGACATGGAGCCCCCGAGGAATCTTAAGGAAGTACAGAGATTGACCGGTCGGCTAGCAGCCCTGAGCAGATTCCTATCAAAACTGGCCGATCGAGCTATCCCGTTTTTCCAAATCATGAAGAAAGCCAACCCTTTCGAGTGGACGGCCGAATGCCAAACGGCCTTTGAGGATTTCAAGACATATCTGCCTTCCCCCTGGTCTTGACAAAGCCCGAACCAGGGGAACATCTGTATATGTACCTGGCTGTAGCCGACTTGGCCGTAAGCACGGTTCTGCTGAAAGAAGAAGATGGCGTTCAACGGCCAATCTATTTTGTGAGCAAGGCGTTGAACGGCCCGGAAACCAGGTACACCTTGATAGAAAAGAATATACTGGCCCTGATAGCTGCCATTAAACGCCTGGCCCCGTATTTCCAAACCCACCCGGTAACTGTATATACTACCCAGCCATTAGCCACCATCTTGAGAAATCCTATGGCAAGTGGGCGCATTACCAAGTGGAGTCTCCTGATCGGGCAGTACGAGGTAGATTTCAAACCCCGGCCTACTATCAAAGGGCAGGCCCTGGCAGATTTCATTGCAGAATGTACCGCCCGGCCCTCAGAAAAAGATTCAGAGAACAACGGGCTGGATAACTGGTGGGAAATGTACGTGGATGGAGCATCTAGTGCCAAAGGTTGTGGAGCTAGAGCTGTGATCACATCGCCTGAGGGGTTCAAAGCATATTATTCCATTCATTTTGATTTCAAGGTGACCAACAATGAGGCTGAATATGAGGCTCTCATTGCTGGTTTAAAGTATGCAAGGGCCCTGGGCGCCGATCGGTTAAAAGTGAGATCGGACAGTCAACTGGTGGTACATCAAGTGAACGGCACGGCTGAGGCCAAAGAAGAAAGGATGAAGGCATACAAGGAAATGGTCGAGGAGCAGATACGTAAATTTGAACAGGTGGTGCTCGACCAGATATCCAGAATCGAAAATACTGAAGCAGATATCCTGTCCAAATTAGAACATGCAGCGTTCGACGATCGGGCACAGGAGATCCCGGCTCATATCCAACGTTTTGCCCATCGGGAAACATTGGCAACCCCAGCAATAATGGTTCTCCAGATCGAGGCCATATCTTATGCCATCCCGAGCTGGGTCGTGGATATGACCAACTACCTAAAAGACGGAACCCTCCCGCAAGATAAAAATCATGCTTATCAAATAAAATGCATCCAGAGGAGGGCTTCCATGTTCGAGTTGGTGGACGGGCAGCTGTACAAAAAGACATTTGGGGGACCGTATCTGAAATGCCTCCCACCCGATCTAGCGGCAGCTGTAATGGAAGAGATTCATGAAGGTATCTGTTCCAGTCACCAAGGGCCCAAGACGCTGGCCAGAAAAATCATCTTGCAAGGATATTATTGGCCAACTATCCAACAGGACTGCTTCGCGCATACCAGGAAATGTAAGGTATGCCAATTATACGCACCGGTTCCCGGACGGCCTGCCACTTTCTACACTCCAATGACAGTGGCCCTTCCATTTGCAAGATGGGGAATAGACCTGTTAGGTCCTCTACCTACTGCACCTGGAAACAACGAGTACATCATTGTGGGGATAGATTACTTCACCAAATGGGTAGAGGCCGAGCCACTGGCCAGCATCACAGATGTAAAATGCCAGAAGTTTGTCTGGAAAAATATCATTTGCCGGTTCGGAATCCCTGAACAGATTATAACTGGCAATGGAAGGCAGTTCGTGAGCCGGAATTTTGAGAACTACCTGGTCAAATGGGGGATCAAGCATTCCAGAGCATCCGTCGCATACCCTCAAGCAAATGGCCAGGTAGAAAATATGAACCGAACCATCATGGATGGCATGAAGAAGAAGCTAGAAGAATACTCCTCGTCGTGGCCTGATCAGTTGAATTACATTCTATGGACTTACAGGACCACACCCCGAACGGCCACGGGAGAGACTCCATTTGCCCTTGCCTATGGTTTTCAAGCCAAAGTACCAACGGAGATCCTAGTTCCCACACACCGAACGGTGCATTACAGCCCAGAACAGAATGAAGATAACTTACGGGCCGAATTGCATTTCGTAGAAGAAAGGAGGGATCTGGCAGCGGCACGAATGGAAGAGTATCACAGAGCCACAAGAAGATACTTCGATAAGCAGGTTAAAGTTCGTTCAATCGAGGTAGGGGACCTGGTACTAAGAAAGAGAGAGAAAAGCAAGCCGCTCGAAGGGGGCAAAATGGCACAAAATTGGGAAGGCTCCTACCAAGTATGTAAGAAGTATGCTTCAGGAACGTTTGGCCTATAAAATACCGAAGGCCGACCGGCAGGAACCTGGAATGTAGAGCATCTGAGGAGATTTTATCAGTAAAAACGGCTGTTGCCACCTCTAAAATATATATATATATATATATATATATATATATATATATATATATATAGAGGGAGACATAACTTCCACAAACTCAGCCCATGGTTAACTCGATCATTCCGGATAACCGGATGACGAACGGGTTAACAAAATGGAAGGAAAATCAATTCTCAGTTTAGAGAGTTTTTGACCCTAGAATTACGAAAGAATAAAGGGATCAAAAACGGCTTGAAGAATTGAGGCTCAGAAAATCGGTGCCCATGGTTAACTCGATCATTCCGGATGACCGAATGACGAACGGGTTAATTCCATGGAAGGAAAATCAATTCTCAGTTTAGAGAGTTTTTGACCCTAGATTTATGTAAGAATAAAGGGATCAAAAATGGCTTGAAGAGTTGAGGCTCAGAAAATCGGTGCCCATGGTTAACTCAATCATTCTGGATGACCGAATGACGAACGAGTTAATTCCATGGAAGGAAAGTCATTCTCAGCCAAACGACTGGGAGTTTGACGCTCAGATAGTCTCACCTCAGCGGTTAATATGAGAATCGATTCTGGAAAACCGAATGACGAACATATTAGCAGTTTGAAGGGAGCCATACATTTCAGCAAGAGTTTTGACCCTGTAATTACGCATTGATGAAAGGATCAAAATGGCCTGGAGTTCGAAGGACAGTGATTCTCTCCTCAGCTTGTTAACACGTGGAATCATTCTGGATGACCGAATGACGAACGGGTTAACAGCTTGGAGGGAGCTGAGTCGTCAACTTAGCCAAAGTCGACCCTGTAATTACGTACGGGCAAAGGGATCAAAACGGCTTGGAGGTGGTGTCAAGACTGTAAGATATGGATTAACCGAGCGACGTTCGGATAAGGTACGAATTGTCGTCCGGGGAATCGGAATTATGGTTTTGAAAAATCTCGCCTCAGTCATAAAACTTGACTTGGAAGCTAGTCGCCCTTTTAGCTATAAGTAAGAAATGATCCAACTTCGGTGATCTTGCTTACAGTTCGGAAGGGGTTACCTCAGACCCCTAATATGGATGATACGAGCCAGAGAAAACAGTTCGGAATGCATCAGAATTATGGGTTTGGAAGGAGAGAGCCTCACCTCAGCTGGTTAACGCATGAAATCATTCTGGATGACCGAATGACGAACGGGTTAGCAGTTTGGAGGGAGCCCCTATCCCAGCCGAGAGTTTGACCCTGTGGTCACGATCAAAACGGCATGGAGGAATTCACCTCAGCTAAGAGTTTTGAACCCGTGCGTCACGAACAGGAAAAGGGATCAAAACGGGTTCAGGAAGGTGTCAGAACAATTATGAAGAGAGTCTCACCTCAGCTTGTTAACACGCGAAATCATTCCGGATGACCGAATGTCGAACGTATTAACAGCTTGGAGGGAGCCCCTATTCCGGCCGAGAGTTTGACCCTGTGGTCACGACCAAAACGGCTTGGAGGAATTCACCTCAGCTAAGAGTTTTGAACCCGTGCGTCACGAACAGGAAAAGGGATCAAAACAGGTTCGGAAAAGGTGTCAGATATAAAGATACATGAGCCGAGTGAAGTTCGGCCATGTAGAAAAGATTGTGGACAAAAAGTCAAAGGAATAGAAAAAGTACAACAGACAAAGGAAAAAAGTCCAGTTTATTCTTCGGCGTTACTAGCCGGAATATACAAGAACAAATATACAAGAAAGAAGACAACAGATAAGGAAAGGCTACACCAATGGATGATCGCCGTTCGGGGAGGACGTAGGCTCAGAGCTCCCTGCCTGCACTGCATCGTCAGACGATGCTTTGGATCTTTTTTCCATGACGCGATCGTACGTATTCCCGAACAGATCATCGAAGCCTAGTTCATCAGGATCGAACGGCTTGGGGAAACGCTCTAAGATCAGTTCAAGATTCCTATCCAGAAGCAGGTCCTGACTTTGCTTTACGGTTTTCTCGGTCAGGACATCCAAGAAAGATTTCCCTTCCGGCGTGCTGTCCAGGAGGTCGATCCCTGCCTTGATGGGATCTGAGCTCTCACGCAAAAATTGGCCAAGGTGAGGACCTAGGAATTACCGGGCCGTGTTCTCCAGAGCGAGGTTCAGCGCCTTGCCCCGTTGGAAATCCACTACCGATTGCTGAGCAATCTGAGAGGTATTGACCGTGTAGGGTTCGGGCAGATGATCTCCGACAGCCTTATCAAATTTAATGCCAGCAGATTCAGCAGCCCGCACCTTGGCCCGGAGTTCTTTGAGCTCCCGGTCGCGACGACGGGACGTCTCCTGCATCTTGGCCAGGGCAGCTTTTGCCTTCTCACCCTCTTTGGCCTGCTCCTGGAGGTCGGTCGCTAACTTCCGAGCGGCGGAAAGAAGGACCTGGCCATCATCCCGATCACTGGCCAGGGCTTTCATCTCCTTCTCAGCAGCAAGAAAGGCTTTGTGATAGTACACGCCAGCCTGAAAACAAGGTTACAATGAAAGTCAGAAAAGGTAAAGCATGAGTAATAGAAAGGTATGGGTCGGACTGAAATGTACCTTGAGTGCTTCCTGGTGACCTGCTTCGAAAAGGTCCGACCAGTGAGTCAAGTTAGTGAAGCTCGGGGGAACTTTGATCGCAGTATGACACCACATAGAAGATGGCATCAACCCGAACAGATACCTCCCTTCCGATCTGGGCCCCATATTTGATAACTCAACAAACATCCGATCATCGATCGGTGTGGCAGTAAGAACCGGAGTTTGTTTGTTGGCAGGCACTGATCTTTTGAGCTCAACCTCCGGCCCGGTCAAGTCAACCACGTGGTCGATCGGGATCAGGTGATCGCCATCATTTCCTTTGCGCTTTTTGCGGGTTTGCTCCGCCGAATCACGATCGGCTATCATCTTCTCTTTCCCTTTAGCAGAGGAGATAGAACGCCGGACGGGTATGGGAGAGATCACACCTACAAGAAAGAGAAATAAAAAATAAGAAAGTTGAATTGTGAGAGCGAAGGATGATCGGGTTAAAACCCTACTATGCTTACCAATTCCAGCAGATAACATGCTCGAGGCAGTGACAAAGCTGCGAAGACTTCTGGTCCCTCCCATTCGCAGAGACTCAGCCTGGGAGCGTAGAACGGCATCCACCCTGGGCAGGGAATCCCGAACGGGATATGCGTTCCACCGGTCCGGGAATGGCAAAGAATCACCTACCCGAACGAACAAAAACCGCTCTTCCCAGTCAGCCTGCGGGGTAACGTTCTCTGTGAACAGCTGACGGTCAGAACGGGCTACCAGCTTCAAGTACCCGGTCGTCCAGTAGGGCTGATAGCAGTAATGATAAAGGAACAGATCGACGCTCGGGGTGATCCTCAACTCGTGGCACCGGATAATGAAGCCTGTCAGAATACGGTAGGTGCTGGGCACGAACTGAGCGGGCAGTACAGCAACCCGGCGTAAGAACTCCACTATGAATGAGTGGAGAGGGAACCGAAGTCCAGCAGTCAGAGCATCGAGGTGCACTAGCACGTGCCCCGGTCTGTGCCTCATAGGGTGCCGAATGAATCCGGCATAGTATTCTCTTGGTGGGGGCAACAACTGGCTAAGTTGCCGTTCAACATCTTCTGGGAGACGTTGTTTGTGTTTGCGTATGCGATTGAAATGTAGGGGAATGCGGGGTGGCCGCTCGGGCATCCCCTTGTTGTAAACCTGGAGGTCATCTCCCGACAGACATCCATCCTCCTGCGGCTGTTCGGTATGTTTGCTGACCTGAGTATTGGCGGTTTTGGGTGTTTGGGACGAAGAGCCTTCAGCCTGGTTACCAGCGGATGTTTTGCTTTTGCGGATCAAAGACATCTCTTCAGATTCTGAGCTAGAAGAGTAGTACATAAAAACGCTGGAGGAAATTTGGGAATTCTAGAGAGAGAAGGCTTGAGAGTATGCAAAGGAATTCTAGAGAGAGAAAGCTCGAAAGAAAAATGAGAAAACAGCAGGAGAAATTAGGGGAAGCACCTCTCTATAAATAGGGAAAGTACCGCACAACTCCCTAATCCATGAGCAACACGTGGCATTTGGTGGTTACGATTAAATTGGGGCATTTATGTTTCATTTTTTGTGCACGTACCCCGGACGGGCTTACAGAGGATTAGCAAAAGTCACAGGGGCTTGCTGTTTAGAAAAATGCTAAGTCCTAAATATCAACCTGAAGCCCGACCGGCCAACAGTATTGTAAAAGGTCATCTGGAAGAAAAATGCTAAGGCCTAAGTGTCAACCTGAAGCCCGACCGGCCGACAGTATTATAAAAGGTTATCTGGAAGAAAAATGCTAAGGCCTAAATGCCAACCTGAAGCCCGACCGGCTATCAATATTATGAAAGAGTCCAGGCGCAAAGAAAACCGAGAAAACTGCCAAGTCCTAAAATTTGGTATGAAGCCCGAACGGCTGAGTGTCGGGGGGAAGGGTTTTTTTCCTTTAAATTATCAGAACTGTCTAATGCCCGAACGGCGATCAACGGCATTAAGAATATTTGAGCAAGGAATAAGTTAGGAAATTGCTAAGTCCTACAGAACAGGCCGAATCCCGAATGACGAGTACATCATGCATTACAAACAGAAAAGACAGCACAGAAAGTTTCAGATAAAAGAGGGATATATATTCATTGGTTCTACTGACCGGGAAGTACAAGCTATTTAGAGAAAAGGAAAATTACAAAAAGTAATGAAAAAGTACATATGAATTATTGACTGGGGGCCATGTCATCTCCCTCTTCATCCTCATCCTCATCCTCATCATCATCAGATGGGGGTTCAGGCTCTTTTCCCGCAGCTCGATCAGCTTCCCGTTGTTGGGCTCGAAGATATTTCTCGAACTGCGCCTGGATGATGTCATCTGTGGGGAGATCAGAGGCCTGAACCGGTCTCCCCAGTTGATTTTGAAGCTGAGTGATGAAGGGACGCAGCAAGACCTGGCCAATTTTGCCATAAAGATCGGAGACAATGGAGTCGTTCCATTTCTTGGCCTCCGGGTCCTTATCCAAGAGGGCCACCCCAGCCGATAACCGACCGGCGCCTTTGGGGAAATCCTTCAAATACGCCCCAAAGGCGAACGAGATTTGGGCCCTTGCATGTTCATCCTTGATGATGGAGAATTCATCGGAGGATTTAAACATGTCCCGGACGGCGGACAGATCCACGTTCACTTCATAAGGACCGTCCGGGATACTGGATGGCAGTTCTTCGAATCTGACCCGTGCGGCCTCAGCGGCAAGGATCTTCGCCTGGGAAGCTGCGAGTTGGACCCGAAGGGTACCGACTTCAGCATCCAGCCTCTGCTTTTCCTCAGCAAAGGTTTTCCGTTCGGCCTCCAGAGAGGCGATGGCAGCAGCAGCATGTTGCTCAGCAGAAGACTGGGCAACAATCAGTTCCCGCTCCTTGACCAGGCGGGCCTCCCGCATCTGAAGGGTGTACAAGCCCATCTACAGAATACCGTTCGAGAATTAGTACTGGTTACAGAGAATAAAATTAAGACAAAGCGTAAAAGACAACGTACCTTCAGAGCAGTCAGAGCCAAACATTCCTCAGATTGCTCGACCGGCAACTGGGGGAGGGAAAAGTTGTTAAACCAGGAGGAGGTAGACCAGATCTGGCTCGCTGTAGATCCAGCCCTCTCTAAAACCTCATGAATAGGGTCGGATAGGGAGATCCGCTCGACCTGACCCGTAATGTGGTCGGTATGGGTCTCACCGGCATTCGAGGATTTCCCCCGAACGGAGTCGAAATGCTGAGAAAATTGGTGCAGTTGGTAAGAACCGAACCGATCATCAAGCAGCATGGCCTCTAGTTGATCCTGGTGGACCTGCTGAATTGGCTGAGGTTCTGGGAGCGGTTGAGAAGGGGCAGCCTCCTGAGCGGGAACAATGGTGGGAGTAGGTTGGGGGTTCTTCCGGGATTTTTTCCGCTTTCCGCCCCCACCGGCTGCGATGACTCTGCTATCATCCATGGGAAGATCTGGGTTGGGTGCTGAAAAAAGGCAAAGAACAATGTTAGTATCGAGCGGCCCCAGCGTGTGAGAAACTAGAAAAAAGAATAAAGGAACGTTTCTCGCACGGGAAGGACCGCCCGGACCAAGGCACTTGGTTTATCAAAACAAGTAAACCCAAGAGAACGGGCAGTACCTATCCCGGCTGTTATAAGTCGTTCGGGGGTCAGATAATTCATGATGTCCATGCATTTATCCTTCTCCACAGCGAGCACGTCCTTGTAGATTTCTTCAGTCAGGACAGGATCAGGGGTTTTGCGGGGAAAAGCATTCCACTTGCGGGGAATCAGACCGTCCGGGATGGACACGAAGAAAAACCGGTCTTTCCACCCTTCGATCGAAGTTGGGTTTCCTTTGAACAGGATGTGTCCCGTTCGGGCACTAGTGGCCAAATAGCCATGGGTCTGTTGGGGGGCTACTTTGAAAAACTGGTGGAAGAGTTCTAGGGTTGGTCGGGCGCCGGCATCTTTGCAACGACAAATGAAACCCGCCATTGCTCGATAAGAGTTCGGCATAATCTGGGCCGGTACAATTTCGTAGAAATTGAAGAAAGAAATAAAGAAAGGGTGTAACGGAAATCTAAGGCCGGCCCTAATTGAGTCAAAGTGGACTATGGTCATTCCGGGCCTATGACGCATTGGATGAAGCCCGGCTTGCAAACGGAAATCCACCGGGTCAGGGATAAGGGCCGGAATTTCGGCCCTATTGTGAGAGGTCAATTTTTGCCTCCTCTCCCTAATCAATTTTAGGTCAAGAGTATGGTGAGGAACATCGTTGGGACGTCCGGCCACCATGGAGGCCAATTCGTCCTCAGATTTGGTGTCATCAGAATCCTCACTGGAGGAAGAAGAAGTGCTAGGGAGGTCCTCCGCCTCAGCCCTGTTATTCATCACCGTCTCGGTAGAAACACCGGCAAACGGAACTGGGATGGCATCTACCATGGCGGTGTCACGGTCATCCCCATGAGAGGCCATCTCCGAATCAGAAGAATGCTCTGTGGGGCTCATCTCGATCGAAGCCAGAAATGAAGATGGGGAATCCAAGGTTGGGAAGTTACCTGAGCAAGGGAAGCAGGGGGAATTTGCAGAGGAAACAACGAAGGCCAAGGAATTGCAGAGTCGAAACCCGGAATTGAAGAATTAAGGGCTAATTTATAGCCTTGAAACCGCCGTGGCGAGAACCAATCAGAGAGCGACACATCACTAGGGGCATTTAAGCTAGACACGCGTCTAATGAAAAGACTAAACGACGGTTATCATGATGAATATGGGGAAATGAAGCGGCAGCCGTCAAATCGCAGCATGGGGAACTGATTACTTCTGTACCCCGATCGCCATTCGGGGTATTATGACATTGGTATACTTCCTGATGCACTCACTTCGTTCGAGACATCGGAAGTGGGGGACTTGTGTTGGGATATTGACCTAGAGGCCCAATACCCAGATCGGGAAGGCCCAAGGTATCCGGCCCAAGTAATAGGCCCATCACTCCATGATGAAAAGATCCAGTAAGGAGACATACCAAACGGGGTTCGGCCCAAATAAAGGTTGGCCCAATAAGAAGACATACCGAACGAGGTTCGGGCTATATATCATACTTGGGCCACTTTGACAGCATCGTCAGTACGGACCAACATCCCGTTCGAGCAATGGCCAACCAGCAAGTGGCCAGGTGCAGTTAATGCCAGACTATGACATCAGCAAGTGGAAGCATGGATGACCAAGTCGGTGGAACAACGGCCAATCAGCAAGAGGCATCCCATGCTCTCCATTAGTATAAATAGAAGGTTTCAAGTCATTGTAAGGGTTAGCATTTCAATACTCAAGCTCTAGAATAGCATCATTTGCTCTTATTTCTTGTATTAAGGCATAGTTTCCGACTTATCGATCGGGAAATCCCTTGTAATCAGATTGGTTAATTAATACAAGTGAGCTTTCGAGTTTTAGTTAGTTCAGATCTTATATTTTCTCGTACACCTTGATTCTGGGCCATTCCTGATATATCCAAAGTTCGTGTTGGGCTTTCGGATCTACGGGACTTACCCTCAACAGGTATGATTCATTCTCCAACACATATAATCCATACTCAAGTTATTATTCCAGCATGTCCACTGAAGACATGATCCGAGCTCTCACTATCAATGTGACACAAATGCAACAAGATATGTCGCAATACCCGCAAGAAACAGTGCTCAAAGAACTGAACTTGGAGAATCAATCGAAACAAGTGCCAAACATTGTGAACCACATTGGCGAGGAGGAAGAAGAAGAGGAGCTTACGGAGGAAGCTCAACCAGAGGAGGAGAAACTTCAAAACTCAACTCCATCACCGGCCATTCCTGAGAACATGCCACCATTTCCTGAGGCTCTAAGGGAAACAGAAAGGGTAGAGAAGGACAAAGATGAAATCCTCAGCAAATTTGAGGATAATTCAAATGTACTTTTCACGGTTGAAAATAAACCGAGAAAATATCATTTGGATTTCTTTTCATTCACCAATATGCAGGAAATGACAGTGGAGTTAAGTAAACATTTGATACCCCCTCTCATGCCACCAAGATCAAAACACTTTTCATTGACCATCCTAAATGATAATTTCTTTCCCTCACTCTCACCACATGAATCAATGAAAAACTGGATATTTGATCCTGGAGGGATTTTCAAAGTGAAGGGTCAGAGAAAAAAGCATTCCTATGGAAGCCCTAGGAGTGAAAATGTGGCGAAGCTAAACTATCGCGATCCAAGTTTAAATGATTGAACACAATGATGGCGTCGTGCCGCGACGTTAAATAAGGCGCTTCTTGGGAGGCAACCCAAGCAAGGTACGTTTACTTGTTTTAGTTTATTTTTACACATTTAAAAAAAAATGGTCTGGGATTGGACCCGGCCGGGTATAAACCCTAACCCGGTCGGGTTACTTCTAAAAACAAAACACCCGGGCAATCACCCGGGCGAGGAATGAGCAAAACAAGAATAAATTTTTCGCCCGACCGGGTAGACCCCCATACCCGGCCGGGCAACCCAGCAAAAGCTTTCTGCCTCGGGTGGACAGTTTACACCCGACCGGGTAGACCCCTATACCCGGTCGGGCAACCCAACAAAAAACATTCTGCCTCGGGT
Source organism: Cuscuta europaea (assembly GCA_945859875.1). NCBI lineage: Eukaryota > Viridiplantae > Streptophyta > Magnoliopsida > Solanales > Convolvulaceae > Cuscuta > Cuscuta europaea. The sequence continues at coordinate 3,222,707 of CAMAPE010000054.1, read as the reverse complement.
GAACAAAGTACGCCCGACCGGGTACACTACCCCACCCGGCCGGGTATCTCGATTTTTTTGGAAACCAGACCATTTCTCATAAAAAAAAATGAAGCACCCCCCTTTTGTCTTCCCTTTCGAACCACACCCCAAATTTCCTCCATTTCCAAAAGTCAAAAGCTTCATATCTCCTACATCCATCCACCAATTAAACTCATTTCATTCATCACCTCTTCACCCTTTTCATCTCCACACCCACGAATCACCAACAAAACCTCCCAAAAAGTATCCAAAAAAAAACACATTCATCTTAGACACAAGCACTAGGGACAGTGCTTTGATTAGCTTGGGGGGAGAGTTTTATGGAATACTCACATTCATACTCTTTATTCTTGTAAAAAAAAATAAAAATTATAAAAGCTTGTTAAGTTGAAAACCTGAAAGGGCAACTTAAGCAAAAATAAAGCAAAAATAAGAGTGAGTTGTGAGGATTAAAACAGAAAAATGTGGGAAGCTGGGATGAAAACCCGAAAGGGCACCTAGGCAAAATGAGAGAACGAGAGAAGATATTTTCTTTTATTTCTGCAGGATCTTAAGGGTAACGAAAAAAAAGAGGATGAGGTTGATAAAGAAATATGGAGTTGAAGACCCTCTTTACTGTTATATTTTTGGGGATTTACTTTATGTGTTTCTAAAAACACTCGTGGATGTGTGTGTTGATATTCTTGTCATTTTAAGGACTTCTTGGATCGGATTTGATTTACTCGAGACGAGTAAAGGTTTAAGTGTGGGGGTGTTTGATGCACACTAATTAGTAGTGCATAATTACATGTTTTTATGTTTGATTTATGTTAATTGTTTGACATTTTATTTAGTTTGTAAACATTTATGTGATTTCAGTTGTAATTGTATTTTAGTCTTTATTTGTAAGTTGTAAAGTTTAGTTAGGATTTGTGGTGTCGGAAAGGAAGACTTTGAAGAGAAGAAAACAAGAAATTTGACTGCCCAGGAGTGAAACCCGACCGGGTAGAAACCCCCACCCGGTCGGGTGTGATTTAACAGACGAAATTGCCAAGAAAGTCACTGGACCCGGTCGGGTCCCCTACTTGACCCGGTCGGGTCAGATGTGACCCGGGACAAAACGACGTGCGAAGATCACCAGAACGTGGCGGATTATCTGATTTTGACCGGACCCGGTCGGGTAAGTACTATACCCGGTCGGGTACCCAGCCAAAGGTGGTTAAAAACACCTATAAATAGCACACTTTTTCTTCACAAAAAATCATCCCTTCTTCCAATCTCTTTAGCTCAGCTTAGAATAGCATTTCTTTATATTTTTCTAGCTATGTTTAGCCTCCACATGAGGAGCTAAACTTCCATTCTTGGTTTTGCTCTTGAAGCTTGTTGATTATTAAAGTTGTGAGTTATTTTCTTAACTTCTTCTCTTGATTATTAATTCTTCCCTTAATCTCATTCTATATTAATGTTGGAGGGTTGCTAAGTGACGATTAGTTAACGTTCCGACATTAATTACTACTAGAAACGATCAACGAACCGATGGTTAATCGTTGGTGGTTTCACAAGTAAGTAACTTCGGTTTATTAATGCACGGTCGTGGTTAATAGACTTAAGAGGGATCAATTTTGTTGGTTAAATCGAAACCGTTGTGTTAAGGTTATCAATCTCAATTGGTTTCATCAAGGGGTTAAAAAAGATTGAATGCTACTATTATATCGGTATAAGGCGTTGTTCTATATTTGATTAATAGTAAGGGTTATTAATGAACGGTCGTTGTTAATAACTACCCTCGATGAATTGGAGATACTCCTCGATTGAGTATTCGAGAGGGGATAAGTTATAGATATAACAAGGATCGACTACAATATATCAACAAGTGGAAAGTAGCAAAGCCAAGTCCCTTTTATTCTTGAATTAAACACATATAGGTTGTTCATCTTAGTTTTTAATTAAATTAAATCACTCAAACCAAAACCCCCCTTTTTTATTCATTAAGTTCATAAAAAGAGAATTATCCCTTTCCCTGTGGATACGAACTCTACTACACTATACTACGTATAAGTGTTTAGTATTGAATTTATTTTGACGCACCTTGACAAAAGTGCTCATCAAGTCCCTAGTGTGTGGCACAAAAGTCCACACATCTCTACCATGGAGGTAAATCCCCATGCAATATTTTTACCTCATCAAATTTACTTAGTGATGATAAAAGTAACTAACGAATAAAAGAGTCTAGAGACACTCTAAGGCAAATTTTCCTTTAAATCTCTTGATTGAAATATGTCGAGTGACAGAGTTTGCACTCTTGAGAGTTAGTTCTTGGTGAAAGAAATTAAAGAACATTAAGTAAATGGTACCAGATATTTTAATAGTGGTTCTACAAACAATGCATTCTTCTACTCTACTTTCCACTAAGCTGCAAGTAATGTACAATTACAAGCTTATCTGTATCTCCTAAAAAACTCTCGACGTGATCTTCAAAAATAGTGTTCTTGATGACTGGCTTGTTCGCTAGACTCTTGGAAGTATCCATACTTCACTCTACTACTTTGGCACCCCTTGTTTTGAAAGAAATATCCTTTAATTTGTTAAGAAAAAGATTATTTCGTATGTGGGTTATGAATATTACAACAATCAGATAAATAAATGGAATAACAGAGAGTAGATGAGTAGAAATGAATGTTATTGATTATGATACAGATGAGCGAGAAGTTACATATCGAGTATTTAATGCTACAACAAAAGTGTGACTCTCATCTCTCCGGAGCGATGATACAGACGCCATCGTTAATTGTTCAATTGTTAGGTTTTCGGAAGCAAGTACTTTTTGTATGTAGTATTTGAAGGTTGAGTTTCCGTATAATATTAGGCTTCCGGACCCAAATACAAAGTTGGCCTGGACAATTAACTAATCTATTCTTACACAAATACAAAGATAACAAATGCAATTGTACACAATAAAATAATACCCAACAATCTCTCTCTTTGTGTCACTTTGCATTGTAGTGCGAATTATCTTTGTTTTGTGTTCACTCGCTTCCTCTTCGTTTGATGTGTCCAGATTTTAGAGTCAACAATCTTCCCCTTTGTGCCAAACTAGCTCTCCTTGTAGTTGTTGCTCTTTATCAACATGAGTGAAGTCCAATGTCGTCTTTAGAATGGCTGTTTTGATGGAATCTAGATGAGCACGGGCTTCACCTCTCATAGTGTATGATACAAGCCTCCTCTAAAATGTAGTCTCATTGACTGTTTTGATGTGAAGGATCTCGATGAGTACTTTTCGGTGGTGCATCGTAATTGATTGACATGAATTCTTGAGGCAACATATGTTGATTTGTTTTATAGCGTATATACCGTGTCAAATGCGTCTGACACAGTATTGAAGCTGATTTGGTACGACATGTAGCACATGGAAATGTATGTATTCATGTCACAGTCCAATTAGGAGAAAGGCGAGTGAGGTCTCTACCATTGAATTGGTGCTTAAAATCTTCGAAAGTGTGTTTGGTGGGAAGACTGAACTCTTCTAGTGGATTCAAGAGTGATTTAGAGAGCAGAGTAGACACAGATGGAGTGCTTCTCATCGCTTCACCATATACCTCTGGTTGGTGATTGTGACTTCTCTTTTTCTCTGTGTTTGATTTGCTTCTAGCATGTTGCTTATTCCCTCATTTCGTTTAGTTTCCCGCATGCTTGTTTTCATGGGAAGGAAGACTCTACCAGCTTAATACAAATGATGTAATAAAAAATACAAGTGTTGGTGAGGAGGAAATTGTCTCTTCTTTTGATCGAGGAGAGATGTATCTCGGAGCCACACACGGTTTAAAACCAAATAGCTAGGAAAGGATCGAGAATGGAGTCATGGACTGTCATGGACTATCTCCCCCCTCATGACGATCGGATCCATCGGACTGTCATGTGTTTATTCTGAAAAACAGTGACTTCCTCTTTCATTACTTCATTCTTTCCATATATTTCTCATTTGTTCACAATTACTCATCAAATGGCGCTAAGAAAATGGATAAAAAATGGAGACATTATGGTGTTTTGTTATCACAACATCAATGAAAATCATTGATTTGTGGCCTGCATACCAATTATGAGAAACTGTAGAGGGCTTTAGACCAATCATCGTAAAGCATCTAAAGTAGATGTCACTCTGGTCGTTATTACATTATCACAAGGCTCAGTAGAGAAAAAAATGTAGCATCAGGGCCATGTAAGTTAAACAAGCTTTCAATAATATTTTCATTACTAGAAAGGGAGGATCCACCATTTTATGGGTACCAAAGACTTCATAGGTACATGACTGACTATTCATCCCGTAGAGGTCACTGCATCTTGTTCAACATACAGATGATTAAACACCTCAAGGGGAACCTCATCATCTATCACTTTTGACCTTTGAGATGAGTAATAATGAATATAGTGGTTTAAACATCACATCATTGAACTTTCATCGATCGTGTTGTGCCTAGTAACTCCGCTCCCAAACGTTTAGAGTCAATTGTTGGTCTTCATGACCATGTAGGATCTTCCATAGGCTCAACTACTACATATGCACTCTGAAGTTTGGAAGAAAATCCTGACATTGCAACATCAATATCATGGTATCATCATCGTGTTCAAGCCGTCCTCCGAAGTTCAACTCTAAAGCGATGCTAACAGGAGTCTAACAACAGATGATTCAGCACATTGATTCACATATAATGATGATAAGTTAGAGGAGGCATCTATTTTTTATTGTCATATATGGATCATTAACATGTCGATTGAATTTATCTCAAGTTTCTGGACTTTGAAATAAAGTGGTGACTAGGTATGAATTGAAGATTTTTCCTCCTTTGACCTTGAGAAGTGTTGGTCTTTAAGCTTGATATTTTTTACTTTTCTTCTTCTTATTATTATATATATATATATGAGAGAGAGAGAAATGATCATGTCCAGTACTCTCCCATCCAAACGCCGTCCGAGCACCGCAGTTTGGGGCAATTCCCAATGGAATTTTTTGATGAAATTTTTTGAGCATGTTCCTCATCAAGTCTAGTTTATCCAAAAAAAACTTCTCAACATTAGATTGGGAAGGCAATCAAACTATTTTTTGAAGTTAACTGCGTTTTTATATGTATATTTTGGCGCAGTCAAATTAAAAAAATGATTTGACTGCCACCCCGATCGAATTTTGAGCTGAAATGTTTTGTGGATAAACTAGACTTGATGAGGAACATGCTTAAAAAATTTCATCAAACAATTCTGTAAGGCTGATAGATCTTCCAGCTTAGGTCTCCAGCCACACGAACCCGAAGGTTCTAAAACAACTCACAACCACCACGAAGGACCTACCGGACCGGGAACCACCACCAAGGTATCAGAACCCACAACCCAAACCCAGCTACCCTCTCAAACCTCTCCTTAGAGCTAACAGAGCACACACACATGAAGGAGGTGAAGAGAGGAGCGGAAGAAGGAGAAAGGCTAGAGAGAAGCCAGACCCTCTCTCTCTAAAACACAGAAGGCTCTAGAACTAGGGTTACAAGAATGCGGCTCACTCACCGGGCAAAGGAGAAGGAAAGGCATAAATAGGCGGGTCAAGGACAGTCCAATAAGGTAAATAGGTCAAACAGGTAAAGGGGCCGAATCACAAAGGAGAGGTCAAACAAAGAAGGTAAATGGGCTGGTGGTATCCAAATGGTAAAGGCCCAAGTCCCAGGTAATATTGGAGAAGAAGGCCAAGGCCCATAGGGCCAATACCTCTCACATTCTCCACCTTATTGGTCCTATGTGGTGTAGAGCAAAAATGTGGCATGGCAAAAGACTCATCATCGTTGGTTGCCCAAGACATCCAAGGATATCTTAGGCCAACAATTGGAGGTATCCAAAAGACACTCCCTGGGTCACACTTGACTCAGAAACACAAATTGAAAAGTGTGATGCACACTTTCCTGATCCTGAAGGATCAAAGGGACAAACCGGATGCCCAAAGAACACCATGTTCTCTGAGCAAGGTCCAGGAGTGTGAACACTCCATAGACCAAACGACCTGCAAAAACACACAATATCTAACCACAGTCCAAATTTAATGTTCGTTTACAAGAAAGTAACTTCTCAACAGAGAGACACTTTGTCCCCATATCAGCACGGTTGAACTCTGATGGGATCTTCTCCAGCATGATATCACCTGCCTCCACAATTTCTCGAATGAAATGGAACCTGACTTCAATGTGCTTGGTCCTGTCATGAAACACAGGGTTCTTGCAAAGCTGTATGGCAGATTGACTGTATGAGAAAACTGTAATTTTATGTTTAAGAAAACCTAGATCATTGACAAGCCTTTTAAGCCAAATAGCTTCCTTAAAGGCTTTAGTGGCAGCAACATACTCAGACTCAGTAGTGGACAAGGCAACAATGGGTTGCAACTGGGACTTCCAACTAATACAGGACCCACACAAAATAAACACATAAGAAGTGGTAGACTTCCTATTATCCCTATCATTAGCATAGTTAGAATCCGCATATCCACGTAACACAGTACCATCAGAACACTTAGCAAAAAACAGACCATGATTCACAGTTGATTTAAGGTATCTCAAAAGCCATTTCAGAGCATTCCGGTGAGGCATACCAGGATTTGACATATAACGACTCAAGCAACTTACATCATACGCAATGTCAGGCCTAGTACTGACCATAAGATACATCACATATCCTATAGCACAAAATGTGACGCTAAAGGAACATTCACAGGGGAAGCAGATTGCATGTTGAATTTACTCAAAACCTTCTCTACATAAGAAACTTGGTTTAACAAAAGAGTAGACTTGATTCTATCCCTAATGATATTGATGCCTAGGATCCTCTTAGCATCCCCTAGGTTTTTCATGGAAAAATTTTCACAGACACTTTTGCACATGAACAATGGAATCAAGATTAGGACTAATAATTAACATATCATCCACATAGAGTAATAAGAATACTGGCATAGAAGAGGTATCCTTATAATATAAGCAATGATCACAAGCAGACTTAACAAATTTCATAGATTTCATGCATCGATCAAACTTAGTATTCCATTGCCTAGGAGACTGCTTCAGACCAAATAAGGCCTTCCTTAGCAAACACACATAATCACTTTTCTTGGGATCCACAAACCCTTCAGGTTGGGTCATATAGATCTTTTTATCAAGATCACCATGCAGAAAAGCAGTGGTCACATCCATCTGTTTCATTTCCCAATTAAAGTGAGCAACTAAAGCAAGCATGATCCTAACAGTAGTAAACTTAACCACAGGAGCAAAAATTTCAGCATTATCTACCCCATGTTTTTGCGTAAACCCCTTAGCCACTAACCTAGCCTTAAATCTCACACTTTGAGGTTCTTCCTTGACCTTAAACAACCACTTTCACTCTACAACAGAACAATTGGGAGGTCTAGGGACCAAGGTCTAGGTTTTGTTAACTCTAAGAGACTCCATCTCACTATTCATGGCATTTAGCCACTTCTGGGACTCTTTAGAAGTAAGGGCTTCCTTATAGGTTTTGGGCTCATTTAACTCAAGGGTCTCAAACACACAGTAAGCAAATAGGGAGGTATCATGCACACGAAAAGCATAATCAGACATAGAATCAGACACCTTTTTAACAGTCCTTCTACTCTTATCTCTAACAATTTGATAGTTATGCAAATCAGGTATATCATGCTCCACAGAATCATGTTGTTCAGAATTATCATGAGAAGACTCCACCCCACTAGAAGGGGTGGTACCATGCAGGTTAGCATCAGAATCATTAACATTGTCAAACAATGGAATGGTAGCAGCAGGAGTAGACTCCACCTAAGACTGAACACTCTCAGAACTTAGTTTTGTGGTAGGACTAGACAGACAAGGAAATTCAGACTCATTGAAGATTACATCCTTACTGATCACTACCTTAAAACCCACCTGGTTTCTATCCCACAGCCTATAACCTTTTACCCCCTCAGGATGCCCAAGAAAGACACACTTCTTAGACCTAGGATCCAGCTTATCCAGCTGTTGATGAACATAGGCAGCACAACCAAACACTCTAAGGTTGGACAAGTCTAGGGGCTTTCCAGAGTAAACTAACTCAGGGCACTTTCCTCCTAGAGGAACAGAGGGGGACCTATTTACCAAATAGGCGGCAGTGTTAACTGCTTCACCCCAGAATTGCTTAGACAGATCAGAGGTGGCAAGGAGACTTCTTACTTTATTAAGCAAGGTTCTATTCATACGCTCAGCTACCCCATTCTGCTGGGAGTATAGGGCACAGTTTTGTGCCTTTTTATTCCCCAGTCAACACACAGTTGATTCATCTCCCTATTACAGAATTCTAGGTCATTATCAGTTCTAAGGGCTTTAACCTTCAGATCAGACTCAGTTTCAACTAGGGTTTTCCACTCCCTAAACTTCTCAACAACATCAGACTTATTCTGCAAGAGGCAAACCCAAACTTTCCTAGAGAAATCATCTATAATAGACAGGAAATATCTCTTACCACCATGAGTAGACATACTGGCAGGGCCCCAAACATCAACATGGACATATTCTAAGGCAGAGGTACACTTAGACAGATTTGGATAGGAGGAACTAGGAAAACTGATCCTATGCTGCTTTCCAAGCACACAAGCTTCACAAAAAGGCACAAAAGATACACAATCTTTACCAAAGTAACCAGATTTATGCATGATTTCTAGACCCTTATTACTCATGTGACCTAGTCTATTATGCCACAACACAGAGCTATCAGGACAAACAGCATTAGCAGAATCAGAGAAAGGAACAACATGGCACACATACTGATTATTCACCTTCAAAGCTTTGAACATAACCACAGAATTTTTCAAAACCTTCATGCAACCATTACCCCATTTTCCCTCTAACTCACTATCCTCAAAAGCAGCAACTGAAAACATATTATGACACAGATCTAGAACATGCCTCACATTTTTCACAGTGTACACAGTCCCATTATCAAACTTCAAACATATGCTCCCCACCCCATGCACTTTGCATTTCTTACTATCAGCTAGAGACACATAGCCATCATCACAAAGATCATAGGAATAAAACAAGGATGTGAAAGGAATCATATGATAAGTGCAGCCAGAGTCAATAAGCCATTCATTTTCAGTCAAGCCACTTAACACATCATCATGTATATCATTAGAGACAACAGACTTGGCCTGGTCAGACTTTTTAGGACTGGGACAGTCCTTTATGAAATGGTCAGACTTACCACAATTGTAACAGACCCTTTTCTTAGACTTACCTCTCTTCTTACTAGGCTTCTGACTATTCTTATCTTGATTTTCCTTCTTGGAGTTCTTAGACCTATTCTTAGACCTACCCCTCACAAACAAGGCCTCATCAGAATCACCAGACTGATTGCCATGACCCCTATTTTGTTTCAAATCAAGTTCTTTACTTTTTAAGCCATTAACCACAATATCTAAAGTAACATCATCTCTACCATACTTGATAGAAGATTTGACATCACTATAAGAATCAGGAATAGCATTGAGCAAAATAATTGGGGTGTAGTCATCAATATGCTTGTCACCAGCCTGTTTGATGTTTTGGACAAGTTTGTTAAAAATATCCAAATTTTCATCTATATCCTTAGTAAGGTCAAGCCTGAACCTGAAAAAAATTTCAAGTAAAAATAGTTTGCCTCGTAAGGAGGTATCAGTATACAGACTGACTATCAAGTTTTTCCCACAAACCTTTGGCAGAGTCAAGTATACCAACTTTCCTTAACATAGAGTCAGAAAGATTTAAGTAAATTGTTGAACATGCAGTTTCATTCATTTCAAGTTGTTTAGCCTCAGTTTCAGTTTCTAAAAACTTGCCAGTGATAGCTCTGAAAACTTTTTGTTGAATTAAAACACATTTAATCTTTTGCTTCCAGATATCAAAATCAGTTTTCCCATTAAAGGGCAACATTCCATATTGATTAGCAGCCATGGCAAAACACACAGAAACCTAAGAAATGCCACACAGACACAACAAGTGAAAACCCTAGAGTAGGCCAGGCTGCGGACTAGAGGACCACACAGTTCCGAGGCCACTCTGGTGGCTGGCAGGGTATCCCCTAGCCCTAACACCACGCGCCTTTACTAATCAGGGAGAATCACTCAAGTTATCCGTGGACAGAAAGACAACAGAGGGACTAGAAACAACACTCAGAAAGAACAAACTCACAGAATCCAGAAAGATGCAAAGGAGCCAGCCCCAACCCACAACCCCAAACACACAGAGAGACAGTCAAGAACACAAACCAATCACGGGTCTGAACATGCAACAGGCAAATCAACACATGCAAAGGAGGGATTCAGCCGACATACCTGGGGTGATGGCGGTCGGGATAAAATCAATCGACGGCCGCATGGGGATAAAGGGAAGTAAAATAAACAAAATCCGGAGGCACCCGGTGCACCTAGGGTGTTTCAAGCCAATTTACCTGAGCGGATATCCAGGGGGATTATCCGACTTACCATACATGAAGAGGAATGAGCCGAGCTCGTCAGAGGCGAGTAGCTGCTGGATTTCCGGTGGAGCTTTCCGGCGAGAGACGGCGAGAACCAAGCTCTGATACCACTATAAGACTGATAGATCTTCCAGCTCAGGTCTCCAGCCACACGAACCCGAAGGTTCTAAAACAACTCACAACCACCACGAAGGACCTACCGGACCGGGAACCACCACCAAGGTACCAGAACCCACAACCCAAACCCATCTACCCTCTCAAACCTCTCCCTAGAGCTAACAGAGCACACACACACACGAAGGAGGTGAAGAGAGGAGCGGAAGAAGGAGAAAGGCTAGAGAGAAGCTAGACCCTCTCTCTCTAAAACACAGAAGGCTCTAGAACTAGGGTTACAAGAATGCGGCTCACTCACCGAGCAAAGGAGAAGGAAAGGCAAAAATAGGCGGGTCAAGGACAGCCCAATAAGGTAAGTAGGTCTAACAGGTAAAGGGGCCGAATCACAAAGGAGAGGGTCAAACAAACAAGGTAAATGGGCTGGTGGTATCCAAATGGTAAAGGCCCAAGTCCCAGGTAATATTGGAGAAGAAGGCCAAGGCCCATAGGTCCAATACCTCTCACAAATTCTACCGGGAATGGCCCCAAACGGCGGTGTTCGGACCGCATTCAGACGGAGAAGTGCTGGACATGATTATTTCTCTCTCTCTCTCTCTCTCTCTATATATATATATATATATATATATAATCTCAAGGTTGACTTTTGGAAGCTTTGGCCATAGTGTTGACCTATGATTTTGGAGTTTGGACCTCAAAGTTTGAAATGGGTCAAAAACAAAAGGAGATGAACAACTATGGTGGAAAACGGAGAAAACAAAGTAGGAGGAAAAACGTTAAATAACTAACACTTGACAGTATATAGACCCCACACATTAAAAAATTTAAGTAGTTCGTACAGAGATGGAAGGGCTAATGGAAAATTCTAGAGAAAAAGTATGAGAAAAACATAAAAAAACATATCCTTAGAAGCTATTCTGCTACTCTTACTCTTACTTTTACTCTTATTCTGGTGTTTACTCCGTATTACTTATTCTAATTTTATTTAGAAAATATCAGATAAAAAGTCAAATCAAATTAGCCCAAAACATTCGATCCAGATCAAATTAAATAAGAAAACGAGACCAGACAAAAAACACTCATATCAAACCACAAAGGTTAAGACATAATTTATTACTTCTACAATTATGATGATTCTGATCTAATCTAAATAATTTTGTTGGTTATTATTGTATGTTGCTTCCATAGAAATTAATTATGAATACTGTTATTATTATAGTCATTATTTGTATGTTATTATATTCATAAAACATCATATTATATTACTATGGTTATTATCAAGGGAAAATGGCCAGATAGGTCAAATAAGGCCTTATATAGGAGGCTCTGTTCGGCCGTCGTCATTTGGGGTAGCTCCCGATATAAATTTTTTGACCATCCTATTAATTAAGTCTAGTTCACTCATACCGAATTTCAGCTAAAAATTCAATCGGGAAGGCATTCAAATTAATTCTTGAAGATAACTGCGCAGTTATCATCAAGAATTAATTTGCATGTCTTCCTGATTGAAGTTGTAGCTGAAATTTGGTATGAATAACTAGACTTAATGAATAAGATGCTCAAAAAATTTCATCAACAAATTCCACCGGAAACCGCCTCAGATGGCGACGGCCAGACAGAACCTCCTATATAAGGTCTTATTTGATCTTTTTATGTAAGTTCGAGGACCTATTTGACCCTTTTCCCTATTATCAATGATAGTATTATTATTTGACTTTATCATTATTATTGTACATTTATTGTTATCAACATTTATATGTGACTATTATTATAAAAGTGTAGGTTGTTGGTACCTATAATTTATTTATAATAGTAAAACTGCATATTATAATGGTATTGATAAAGTTTATTATGATGATAATCATAATTATAAAAATAAGGATAACTATAACGATAATAAAATGATATTGTAATTAAAGTTATAATTATAATTATAATTATAAATATGATGATACTAATAAAAATGAAGGTCATAATAATAATTTTATAAATACTAATAAACACTCAATCACATAATAAATATTTAGATCTGATCGCAATAATTCAGATCAAACAAAATAAAAAAAAACTCGAATCAAATCAGAAAGATTCAATCAGATCAGAAAGATTCATAATGCGGGATCGTACAAGATTATCAGAACATGTTAGAAAAATTCATATTAGATCATACCAGATCTTAAAAATTTCAGATCATAAATATTCATATCAGGCGAATAAATTAAAACAACTTCTTAATAGCAACCATATTAATAGAGTATAATTCTCGGAATAAATATTATATCAGTTCAGTTTCCAAAACAATTGTACAACATCACGATATAAAAAAATGTATAATATCAAATTCTTTAAATTTTGAAATAATGGAACTTTAGTTCAGGTGAATGAGACTATAATGGTACAACACTAATAATAAAAGTGAATATCCAATTACATAATGTAAATTTGTAAACTCCACGTATTCCCAATTCCAATCCAACACTTCTTATTATCATCCTCATCATATAAGTAACCATATAAATAATTAATAACTATTACAACACTAAGCACATAAATGACAATGTAACTAAAAAATCATACTCCAAAATGTATTCCATGATGGTAGTTAGTTCACACTACCTCTGTCCTTCTTTATTTAGTCATCTTTGACTTTTCCCATCAAAGATGATAAACTTTGATCCATTATTTTAACTACTCCCTCCGTCCCGAATTGAATTGCAAACTTTGACCGGCACAAGGATTAAGGAATAACAATAAATGATGCTTGCTTTTTACACTTTTGTCCATTTTTCTAAAAGTAGATGCCTTTAAGTTAATGGGAAAAAAGTAAAAGTAAGAGTAAATTTGTCACTTTATTCTTATTTACATAACTAAAATAGAAAGTGGAAAACCATTTTGGGACAATCAAAATAGGAAGTTTTGCAAATCAAATTGGGACGGAGGGAGTAATATATTTCTGTGAGACTTATTAAATTTATACTTTTATGATAGTATTTTTGACAAAAAATATTTTAGTATCAATATTTTAGTATCATTTCCTAGAAACAAGTTCCCATTTCCTTAAATTGCAAGTTAATCTACATCAAAGCAGTGCCAAACAGTGCCAAACAGTATCGAAACAGTGCGAAACAGTGTCGAAACAGTGTCAAAACAGTAAAATTTACCCCATGGTAAGTTTATTTCCTTAATATGTGTGTATGTCAAATTGTGAAGTTAATTGTGGGACAGAGGGAGTATAATCGATCAAAGTTTAAAACAATTGACTTAAAAGTAGTGTGTGGCTAAATATAAAAGGATGGAGGGAGTAGAAGAAATGTATTATTGTCAAAATTTTGATCATATTCTATGAATAGTTCACAATATTTATCGATATTTGTCGCTAAACTCATATCAAATGCATGCCCGAGATGTTACGATAATTTTCTATTTATTACGGAGTAGTTAGAATCTGTTCGAATATAAACCCTACGCGCCTCAGGTGTTATACCGTATGACCGGTATACGGTGAGCAACGTATACCGGCATACGGTTTTTGGCAAGCAACTTCTTTATTTTTTATTTCTCATTTTTTTTAAAAATGGTAATAACTTTTTTATTTTTGATCCGATTTTTATAAAATTTATATCCACATTTTTTATTTTTCATGATCTTTCAAATGAGACCAATATTACCTATGTAATTTTAACATATTATCGAACTATTATATTAACCTATGTAAAATATGTAATTTTACGTGTAGAAATATGTAACTCACATCCAGTCAGGCCAAATGTAACTCGTGTGTATAAATATGTAACTCTACGTGTAAAACTATGTAACTTTACGTGTAAAAATATGTAACTCGCGTTCAGATAGGTCAAATACAAATCCTGTGTATAAATATGTAACTCGCGTGTAAAAATATGTAAGTTTACGTGTAAAAATATGTAACTTTACGTGTAAAAATATGTAACTCGCGTTCAGGCAAGCCAAATGCAACTCGTGTGTATAAATATGTAACTTTACGTGTAACAATATGTAACTTTATGTATAAAAATATGTAACTCACATGTATAAATACATAATACAATAAATTTTTTATATACACAATTTTAAGATAAATTGTGATTTACACAATTATTTTTCTATATTCAGAACTTTTATATTCAGAACTTTTATATCCTTCTCCGTAAGCCCTGCCCCTGTGTTTTTGTTGCTTTAGAAAAAAGTTACTTTTATATTCAGAACTAGTTGTTCAAATTGGCGCTTCTTTCTATTATGTTGGGATTGAAACTTGGCAGTTGTTTTGGCTTAATACAAGGCCGGCTTTGGGGCCAGTCAACCTAGATGTTTGCCTAGGGCCTCTCAGTTTTTAAAGACATGCATTTGCTTAAGAAAACTTTGAATTTTTGTGGTTTACTAGTTTTCTGACCTTATAAATGGTTTTTGACATGTAGTATCAGATTTTTTAATTAAAAAACTTTAAATTTTTGTAAAATTTCGAAAAATATAAATAAAAACATGGACAATTTAAGAATCTCAAAGTCTATATTTTTGCATTTTTTAGACTTATTTACATGTCTACATCGTTTTAAAATTATTTATCTATTTATGAATTAATACTATTTTTATATTATCACATTATTTTTAAAATTTATATAAGCTCTTTAAGATTTATCAATTGTTTTAATTAACTATTTTCGAAAATAACCTGCTATTGAAGGTAAAAATAGCCTGATTAATTTTTCATTTGTAGTAAATATACTAATCATCATCATCACCCAGTGCCGGAAAGGCTTACCCCTGCACTGAAACATAAAGAGACTGTTTCTGGATGACCCATAATGAAAATCTCGTTAAAAATTGCATGAGCAGATTGCTGCTTCATAACAAAGAATTACAGACAGTTTAATTAGTGAGCCATTTTACTTTACTCCATCATATTCCCAAGCCAAAAAATAGAGTCTTTGACTCCATTGAAAATGATGGAAAAGTAAAGGGGGTTTACTTTGACTCCATTGGCAGCCCTCTCAGATTCCAAAAATATGACCTTCCTGGTCACTTTTTTGTCCTTATACAAAGGAGAGGGCTGCAGAATTACGATGCCTGGGTGAAGAAGAAGAGGCTGAGATGATCGACGGGTTGGGCTTTTGTTTTTTAAAGAGGTCATCTTTTTGTCCAGATGTAATGTGGTCGTATTTTTGTCCATTCAAAGTCCATAGATAATATTTTAGCCATTCTTTCAAAAGTAAATGTACTAATAATGTTTTTTTAGTATAGCGATGTAAGTGTTGAATTGAAAATGGTAGAAGAGTCTATTTGACTCTTTGCGCTAAATATTTGTAGTACTCTATATTATACATTGAGTATTCGGTACTCTATGGGGGTGTTTCGTAAACGACGTTTTGGCCGAAAATGACGGTTAGATCACTTTTAGCGTTTTCAAAAAGTGAAAAAGTTATTTGGTAAATAGTTGTTCGGCACTAGCGTTTTTGGCCAAAAACGTTGATATGTAATTTATTTTACCTCATCGGCCGATCCCTTATCCACTATTGATAATGTTGAGCACAGAGAATAACTATTCTTTTAAGCTGGGTTATCTACTCGGCGAGTACTCGCAACTCGGCGAGTACTCGCAACTCGGCGAGTACTCGGCGAGTACTCGCAACTCGGGTACCGACCTTGTCGAGTAGCTATCTGACTCAGTCCGTGTTTTATTTCCGAGTTACTCGGTGAGTTTATCAACTCGGCGAGTACTCGGTCTAACTCGGTCCCCCTCAAAAATTGAAAAACTAATTTACAAAACTTAGGTTAAACGGAGTTCCTGAAATCTACTATCCCCCAGAGTCGTGACTATGATCTCTCGATAAGTTCTCATCCTCTTTCTTGTATCTTCCCCTCTCCCCTCTCTCGTTTCTTCTTCCGCCCTCCCGTCCTTCTTTGCCAATTGTTCTTTTTTGTATTCTTAAAATATCACCATCTTGATTGTTTAATATTGATGCACACATATTTTTTGATATAAATAAATTATTTTCACTAGTATGACTATATATATTCCCTCCGTCCTATAATGAACTTCACAGTTGACCTACACACATATTAAGGAAATAAACTTACCATGGGGTAAATTTTATTGTTTTGACACTGTTTCGACACTGTTTTGCACTGTTTCGACACTGTTTTGCATTGTTTTGCACTGTTTGACACTGTTTTGATGTAGATTAACTTTCCATTTAAGGAAATGAGAACATGTTTCTGGGACATCCAAAAAAGGAAAGTGGGAAGTTCATTGCGGGACATAGGGAGTATTATACTTCGTACTACGTAACTTTAAATTAATATCACTATATTGATTGTTTATTATGACAAATCATTGATCCATACACACTGATACACATCATCTGCTAATCCAACACTTAAGAGAAATCAAATGATTTAGGATGGACATGGTTAGAGCACAGAGATCCTAGCAAATCATTAGATGATTGAGTTTTCTAGAAGACTTAGAATGTTTATGACTTTTGCTACTCCATCACTTTCGCTATGCATTTTCTTTAAGATTAAAGAAAAAATATATTTCTTTAATCTCAGGCACCTGTACTATTAAATTTAATAATTACAAGACTGAGTAGTCACCGAGTAATCGGTCCTACTCGCTACTCGGCCCTTGACCGAGTTACTACCGAGTAGCGAGTTAACTACATAGCTTTTAAGAAAATATTTTCAAGATCAATTTATTTTCCTGCAATCAAACAGAACTTAAGATACTAAGAGGGATTTGTTGCAGGTAATATCTGTTAGTATATATGTCCTAGCGACAATCACTTTTTAGAGATATATGTACTTGATCACATTCAGTTTTATATATTTGATATATACGGTATTACACATTGACGATTAAGTATTTCAATTGTCAATATCTTATTCATAATTGTGTTCCCTTGGACTTATGTTGTCAATAAGTAAGTGGGAGCTTATATGATATAACATAAGGTCCTAAAATAGCCCCAATCAATGATCATCAAGAATGGGATATTGATGATATGCGATAAGATTGGTATGTGGACTGCATCATACTTTTAGAAAGTATAGTTGATCTCACGACTATGAGTTCCTGTAATTCATGATGGTCACATAGATATTTTAGAGAATATTGGCATACCCACCGAGAAACCATTTGATGAGTTCTATTCATGTGTCTATGGGATTATCGGCGTATAGAGTAGTGTAATAGTCCTCCGACTTGAGGTCAATACGTACTACATGTGCGGAGTGATGTACTTTGACCATGACCAACGCTTGCACTCCAATCGGGGTAGATACGGCATGTGTTGGGTGCATCACGAAGCACATGGAGTAGTAGTTGAGCCAAGAAAGAATTCATTCCTCATAATAGATCAAGAGAGAACATTCTACTTCTCATATCTAGATGGATCATAAAGTCATTGGCCAATGCAAAGATATATTCGTTTTGGATATCGAATATGATCATTATGGATCATCTAGAAAGATTGAGAGATAGAGACTAAGTTATTGGAATAGACACAATATCAAGTTCTAGACTTAGTTGAATGTTCGCTGAATGAAAGGACCGTATCACTATGAGCTCTATATTACAGGGAGTTTGTATAGTCCTCGCAAACGTCCTTATATATTAAGTTAGTCTGGAGAATCGTCTAGGGATTCGCTAAGACCTTAATTTGATTAGTGTTTAATATATAAGGCCCTATGGGTCACACAACAAGTGATTATATCTTCCGATTAAATTGTTAGAAGGAATTAAATATTATTAATTGGATTAAATAATATTTAATTCGTAATACTGAAAATGAATTAAAAATTAATTAGATTAAACATATTTAATTCATAAACTTGAAGGAGAGTTCTATTTGATAGAATTAATTAAGTCTGATAAATTAGATTTATTATACTTAATTAAGATGTATTTGTAATTAAATAAAGGTAATGTTTTCTTTTGTAATTTAGAATTATAAATGAAATAAAATATTATATATTAATAAAGAGAAGAGGTGAGTGGCGTGAACCCTCCCTCCCTCTTATTACTATTGTATATTGTTTTTATTTAATTATTGATAAGTATTGGTTCTGGTAGGACTAGAACTCATTAATGAGAAAAACTTTCATTGTGATTGGGAAACTAGTTTAGAACTACTATAAATACACTCTCCTCCTTCATAATTAAATATCATTTTTAAGATTCAGTATTACCAGTTTATTTCCCTGCGAAGAGATTTCCTAGTCTTTCTCTTAGGGAAATCTAACCGTTCTTTCGGAAAGGAGAAATCACGTGGATACCAAAGGTCAAGGATTATCACCGCTAGACTGGAAGATCTGTAAGTTCTAACTCAGATATGTTATTATTATCATATTCGTTATTTTGTCATAATCAGGGAAGATCTGTTTGGGAAATTTTTAAACTTCCGCTGCCGTACTTTCGAGGTACGTTACATCAATTTCCTAACAGTGGTATCAGAGCCAAACTGATTTTAATGACATTATACGAATATGGATTCATGATTTCTTGTGTGCACATATTCTCGACTAATTTTATTTTTCGAAATTAGATTAATTTCAATTTTTATGAAATCTGAAAATTGAATTAGAATTGTTTTTGAAACAAGTCAGAAATCTCAAGTGCCTTCCCTGCCACTAGTTTTTTAGAAATTGTATTAGAAGTTTAGAACCAAAATCGTTGAATCTGGACAATCCTTGAGTCGGAACGACCATGGCAGTTGACCTCCAACCGACGAAAGCCTGATGATAGAGACAACTAAAATCTGGAGAGCGGGCAACATTGTTACGACGTCTACGTAGTAGATTCTGTCGGCAAAAACTGCACTTGCGTTTGTATATGGGAAGCCTTTTGCGCGAACTACTCTGGAAAATTGTAGAGTTGTATGGTCCGATTAGATCGACACCTTTTTGTTTTATTTTAGGATTGAGTCTCATATTGAGAATTAGATAAACATTGGATTCTCCTGCCATGTTTACTAAAGTCCTAATAAATTAAGAGACGTGCTGCGATTGAGAGTAGTGCATAGTGCTTGGGCTCTTGGGCAAGGGTTTTCCATGATTTTTCTTAATTAATATTAAAAATGGATGTTTTTAAATATTAGTTAAATATTAAAATTAACCTTATTGTAATTAGATTAATAATCTCAGAGACTGAATAAGTTTAATTTTAATAAAGCTTGGTTTACATAATAATTGTATTATTGTTATATTATTAAGCATGTTTTTACTTTAATTGTATTTATTTATAAATTAGATTTATATTGCATGCCTTAATTTTATAAGTTTGAGTTAGATCTAATTAACATATTATTTGATAATATGTTGTTAACATCTTGAATAATAATTTAATACCCCGCTAAACGTTCCCCATAATTAAAAATTTAAGTCTTATTTAGGATAACGACATCACCCATCATAATTAAATTAGTAGAAATATTTTTTCGTTGAAGAATATTTCACCCAAGTTTTATTCCACTCGACAAAATATAGAACTAATTTATAGATACATATGTTTGTGATCGTGTGATGGTTTTGACTTACTTAAATTAGCTCGAGTCGCCCAAGCGTCAGTGTTAATTTAAGGATGTCGATCAATTTAAAAATTGATCAACCAAAAGTTGCTTGGACGCAATTGGTCTAGGGACCTACCCATTATATTATTGCAGTGATCAGCCCAAGCTGGGACTGTAATAGTATGAATGAGGATTTTGGCCACTATGATTGTAAAACATTCCATGTTCTTTTTATTGGGGTCAAAGAGCATGCAAAATAGTGGGAGCTAAATAATTAAAAGTCCATATTATTTAGTTAACTAGATGTGATCATAGGAATTAATATATGATTTTAATTCCGTTCTATTTGAACTTCTTTAGGCTTTTAGGAATGTCGAATTTATCATTGAGAAGTATCTTGGATACATGCAAGCTTACTGGACCAAACTTTCTGGATTGGGAAAGAAATGTGCGTTTAGTTCTTAGACAAGAAAATATTGAGTATGTGTTAGACACGCCGGTACCCAAGATTCCTGATGCTAACTCTCTCGAGTTTGCCACGTTTGACCTGACTGCTCGAGAGAAACACGTTACTGATGCTAAAACTGTGCAATGTGTTATATTGGCTGCAATGTCTATGGAGTTGCAAAGGCAACACGATAGGATGAGCGCCTTCGAGATGCTTGAACACTTGAAAAGTCTGTTTGATTCAGAGAGTCAGACTCTAGAGTATGAACTTCTGACAGACATTTTCAAGTGTAGGCTTCAAGAGGGTGGCAACGTGTCTGAGCACGTCCTCAAAATGATTGGCTTAATTGAAAGAGTTGCTACCACCGGAATTAAGTTTGAGGATCGTGTCTCAGCTGCTATCATCCTATATTCGCTTCCGAGTTCATTTACTAACTTCATTGTGAATTATAATTTGAACAAAACGAAAGCGACCATGCCTGAACTCCATAACATGCTCAAGTCTTATGAAGCCTCAACCTCTAAAGGAAAGACTGTTCTTATGGTAAGCTCTAATGCTAAGTCTCGTTCTAAGAACAAGAATAAGCAAAAGAAGAAAGGTAAGGTTGGACCTACCCCTACAGCTCTGAAGCCTAAAGGTGGAGGTCATATGAAGCCAAAGGTTGCAAAGGATGTTTGTCTCTACTGCAAAGAAAAGGGACATTGGAAGAGAGATTGTGAGCTGTATAAGGCTAATCTAGCCAAAGCACCAGGTGCTTCAAGCTCAGGTAATTTTATCATTAAATAAATATGTCTATAACTAACTCTCATTGTTAAAGTATTAGATAACACTTATAGCTTACACATTTGTAAAAATGTGCAGAAGCCTGAGAAGCAGTGTAGCAGTTGGACTGGGTAAAATTGACCTACGCGTGAAGGCTGGAGCAAAAGTTGCTGCTGAACGTGATAGGATCTTATAGTTTAGATTTGCCCGGTGGTTTTAGATTAGAATTAAATAATTGTTATTTTATTCCTTCTATTACCAAGAAGATTATTTCCATTCATATGTTAGACATTAAAAGATTTCTATTTCCATTTTGCTAATAATAATTGTTATTTTCATAAAATGGCGTTGTTGTGGAAATGCTTTTCTTATGAATGGTTAATTATCAATCGACATATTAGATATTAAATGAATAAAATAAAAGGATCTCGATTAAGTAATCAGAAAAATTACTACCTATCTATGACATTGCAAACTTGGTCAAATTAATGAAACAAGAATAGCAACGCTAAATAAATTAGATTATTTAACACCTTTTGACTTTGAGTCATATGGAACTTGTGAATCTTGTCTTTCAAGTAAATTGACTAATAAACCTTTTCTAGGAAAAAGGATAGCAAGCCAAAGAGTACTTAAGTAAAGTTTCTGATTTATTTAAAAGATCGAAGAATTCGATCATAATGAACTCCTCCAGAACACCTCAGAAGTGTGACGTTCTGCAAGGAGAAATAGGGCCTTGTTAGACATGGCTAGATCTATGATGAATTCATTTTCTCTTCCAAACATTCTTTTTAGGGTACACACTATAAATCTCAATATGCATTCTGAATAGTTTGATTAGTGCAAAACGTACTATATGAGTTGTGGTATAATAAAAGACATTTTCTTCACATATTAAATATGGGTTGCCCTACATATGTAAAGAAATGTGCACTAATAAAATTGAGATGAAGTAACATAGAGAATGAAGATTTGTTAGATGGTCTGACGAAGGATTCAATGGGAGAATTAAGTCGAAGAATGTCTCTAGGAGTATATCCTTCAGCTAGTGGGAGTAATATAGGAAGCGCTTCGCACCAGCAGGTGATTCTTATGAAGAAAGTAATGGCATGGTTGTCATTCCTTCTGCACCTAACTCTCCCTCTCTGAGTAAAGCACCAGAAACTCTCTGAACATTGGGATAGTCCAATGAAAGAAAACCTCTTCACTATCAGAATGAACAGCCTGAACAAAACGCAAAACATTCAACTTTGTGGGTCTACTAGGATTCGTCATGAACTAACTAGGTTTGGCTTCCTCATGGAGGATCATGATGATGTTCAGATTCCTGATACGGATGAACCTAAGACTCACATAGAAGCATTATTAGATGTTGATTCATAGAGATGGTGAGAAGCCATAAAATCTAAAATGGACTCGAAGTGTATCAATCAAGTATGGAACTTGGTTGACTTGCCTGTTGGGGTTGGACCCATTGGATGCAAATGATTTTCAAGAAGAAAATTAATGTCGAAGGCAAGGTGCAAACATACAAAGCTAGGCTAGTGGCTAAAGGTTATAGTCAAAGAGAAGGAATTGACTATAGTGATACCTATTCGCCAGTTGCAAAACTCAAGACCATTCAGATTTTGTTTGTGACAGCTACATACTATGATTATGAGATTTGAGAAATGAATATCAAAACCCATTTCCTTAATGGAAACCTCAAGGAGGAGGTGTACATGGTACAACCTGAAGGCTTTTGCATCCATGTAAAACTCTAAATCATTATGTTAATTAGAGAAATCTATTTACGGGCTAAAACAAGCCTCTAGGAGTTGAAATATTAATTTTGATGAAATAGTCAAATCAATTGACCTCATCAAATGAAATGAGGATGCTTGCGTGTTTAGAGTGCGCAACAAGGATAGCGTGGTCTTTGTAATGATATATGTTGATCATAGAGAATGATATCCCCTCATTGAAGTCCGTGAAAGGATGGTCACCCAAAATCTTCATGAACATCTTTTTGTCTATGGTAGACAGAAAGGACTAGTAGAATTTAATTATTCTAGCACTAGTTTCATGTATGATAAGAAAGACTACGAGTCACAGTCAATATATGTTTTTAGTCTCAATGTAATAGTAGTGCTGAAAGAGTTACAAGTTAGAAACTACTATAAATTCGACAACTAGAGCCTAGTAAATTGTTGCATTTGATACAACACAGGTAAACGTTTAGATATGTTAGTTCCTTAAAGACACAGGGGTAGTTCCTAGCGATAGTTATCCAATAATTGTTATTGTGATTGTACCTGGTGCATTTGCACAAGCTAAGGAACCAAGATGCGAAGTAAGGAACTAGAAAATACCAGTATGCTATCATGTTTTGATAACAAAAAGCAAGATGAGAAGTTGCAATAGAATGCCTTCCCGTAGAGGACAATTTGGCTCACCCATTCACCAAACCTTTGAGATGCGAGAAACATACTAGACTTTTAAGAGACTAGGTGTTAGACGCATCGGTGATTGGCACTAGGCCAAGTGGGAGATTGTTAGTATATATGTCCTAGCGACAATCACTTTTTAGAGATATATGTACTTGATCACATTCAGTTTTATATATTTGATATATACGGTATTACACATTGACGATTAAGTATTTCAATTGTCAATATCTTATTCATAATTGTGTTCCCTTGGACTTATGTTGTCAATAAGTAAGTGGGAGCTTATATGATATAACATAAGGTCCTAAAATAGCCCCAATCAATGATCATCAAGAATGGGATATTGATGATATGCGATAAGATTGGTATGTGGACTGCATCATACTTTTAGAAAGTATAGTTGATCTCACGACTATGAGTTCCTGTAATTCATGATGGTCACATAGATATTTTAGAGAATATTGGCATACCCACCGAGAAACCATTTGATGAGTTCTATTCATGTGTCTATGGGATTATCGGCGTATAGAGTAGTGTAATAGTCCTCCGACTTGAGGTCAATACGTACTACATGTGCGGAGTGATGTACTTTGATCATGACCAACGCTTGCACTCCAATCGGGGTAGATACGGCATGTGTTGGGTGCATCACGAAGCACATGGAGTAGTAGTTGAGCCAAGAAAGAATTCATTCCTCATAATAGATCAAGAGAGAACATTCTACTTCTCATATCTAGATGGATCATAAAGTCATTGGCCAATGCAAAGATATATTCGTTTTTGGATATCGAATATGATCATTATGGATCATCTAGAAAGATTGAGAGATAGAGACTAAGTTATTGGAATAGACACAATATCAAGTTCTAGACTTAGTTGAATGTTCGCTGAATGAAAGGACCGTATCACTATGAGCTCTATATTACAGGGAGTTTGTATAGTCCTCGCAAACGTCCTTATATATTAAGTTAGTCTGGAGAATCGTCTAGGGATTCGCTAAGACCTTAATTTGATTAGTGTTTAATATATAAGGCCCTATGGGTCACACAACAAGTGATTATATCTTCCGATTAAATTGTTAGAAGGAATTAAATATTATTAATTGGATTAAATAATATTTAATTCGTAATACTGAAAATGAATTAAAAATTAATTAGATTAAACATATTTAATTCATAAACTTGAAGGAGAGTTCTATTTGATAGAATTAATTAAGTCTGATAAATTAGATTTATTATACTTAATTAAGATGTATTTGTAATTAAATAAAGGTAATGTTTTCTTTTGTAATTTAGAATTATAAATGAAATAAAATATTATATATTAATAAAGAGAAGAGGTGAGTGGCGTGAACCCTCCCTCCCTCTTATTACTATTGTATATTGTTTTTATTTAATTATTGATAAGTATTGGTTCTGGTAGGACTAGAACTCATTAATGAGAAAGACTTTCATTGTGATTGGGAAACTAGTTTAGAACTACTATAAATACACTCTCCTCCTTCATAATTAAATCATTTTTAAGATTCAGTATTACCAGTTTATTTCCCTGCGAAGAGATTTCCTAGTCTTTCTCTTAGGGAAATCTAACCGTTCTTTCGGAAAGGAGAAATCACGTGGATACCAAAGGTCAAGGATTATCACCGCTAGGCTGGAAGATCTGTAAGTTCTAACTCAGATATGTTATTATTATCATATTCGTTATTTTGTCATAATCAGGGAAGATCTGTTTGGGAAATTTTTAAACTTCCGCTGCCGTACTTTCGAGGTACGTTACATCAATTTCCTAACAATATCAACATTTCCTCTCCAGAGAGGTCCCTAACTGTGTGTAAATGAAGCCCAACAGCAAAGTTCTTGTAAACTTAGAGAGGAATGCCTCATCTTTGGAGTCCAAACTTGTTTTTCGCAATGGATATGAAAACTTTAAGTCCCAAAAGCCAAACTCAGCCCCTCTGAGAAGACCCCCCCATCCCCCCATTCATCAAAGCCAATTTCTAGGTAAAGTAAAAGATTTCTTGGGGGTAATATCGGAAGCAAACAAAAAGCTGGAGGTTGATGCAAAAAACAACCCAGAGAACTATGATATAGAAGCTCTAACTGGGGAGGAATCTCAGTTTATTGAGATGGATTTAATGCTTGGTGTGGCAGAGTTACAGAGTAAGGAAGCCATAGCTGCTGCTGAGTCTGCCATAGCTGGTAATCAACCCGTGATGATTCCTCTTGCTTCCACTAGCAGTGATGATGATGATGCAAGTGACGATGAATTGGAATGTGAAGCTGAAAAACATTTTCCAGATAACGGGAGAACTGGAAAGCCTACTCAGGAATATTCTGCAAGTAAATCTTCAAGAAATGAGAAGCATTCAAGAAAGAGATCGAAAATTGTCGAGCTCTCTTGAGACCTAGATTGTTTGAGGTTTTGAAATACAAGATGATGATGGAGATTGGATTCCTCGTTTGGGGCAATGCATCTATTCTGATGTCAAACCAAAATCTGAGCTCTTATGCATCTATTCTGATGTCAATCTAAGCCATCTCTATGAGTTGCATGGTCTGATAATTGATATGCAACATTTTTATTTTGTTTAGATTGTATTACCAAGATGTGATTAAATGTGCTCTTTTGTTCTATTTGGATGGAAAAGCTTACCAACATTTTATAGAAATTGCTCTAAATAAGAGCAAAAACGTTTTGAAATTCTAAAATAGGAGCATCATGTTTTTTATTACCCGAATAGGAGTAATCTACCAAGTTTGGAAAAAAATGTCATGTTTTAAAGCCTATTAATGCCAAACTTGACAGAAATTTACTCTAATTCAAGGAAAAAAAATGATACTCCTATTTAGAATTTCAAATTTTTTTTTACTCCTATTTAGGGAACTCTCTCAACATTTTATACACGTTTGATCAGTCTAAGGCACCGCTTGCAAACACTTAAAAAAAGTGTTTCCCACCTTTTGGCTTAAAAAAGCTAAAAAAGTGTTTTCAAGTAACAACTTCTAGTTAAATTAATACTTAAAAGTTAAAAGCTAGAATTCGCATTTTATTTTTTCTATTATACAAAAAACACTTGGAGGCTGTTTGGTAACACTGTTTTTCGGCTTATCAGGCTTATCAGTCAACTTTTTCACCAAACACGTAACTTTTGTTTTCGCGCACTAAATTGTGTAATAATAAGAAAAAGTAAGGTTAGAGTTACTTTTCTGACTGTATTGGCTGAAATTACTGTAGATGATCATTTTAGCTATTTTCATATATATTTTTTTCTTTATTTTATTAATAAAATGTATTTTAAAAATACTTTTTTCTTAAATCACCAGAATCAACCAATGCAGCCAATTCAGCCAGAACTTCATAAATTTCAGCAGAATAAGCTGAATCAGCCGATTTTCGTGTTACCAAACGGGCTCTTATTTTACCAAACACTACCAACTTTAACTTTTCAAAATCAATTTTTTCCCAAACACTACTAACTTTTACTATTAAACACTTTTTCCAAAATCACTTTAAAAAGTTCAAAAGCACTTATGAGCCGTGTTTGCAAACAAAGCCTAAATTTGGCTCAAGTGATTGGAGTTTATTTTATTGAAACTGTACGTCTGTACCCTGCCCTTTTTATTTACAACTAGACTATAAACCCGTGCGTTGCACGGGGAAAATCAACTCACATTACTCAAATAAAAAGACATCGAATGAATATTGTATACTACCTCCGGTCCGGGTAACGGTCCCAATTGAGTTTACGATATTTGACATGTCATAAATTTAAGTGATCCTTGTTAATAATAAAATTATTTTAGTAAATAAAATATACATATTCAAAAATTATATTAAAAGTCTTGTAAAGTCGCAAAAAACTCAAATTTGATAAAAATTGGATATATAAAGAAAAAGGTTAAGAAAAATTACATTAATTTGCATCTAATTTTTTATTCGTTAATTAAATATATTTTAAATACGGAGTATAATTTTCTATAATTTAGAAGAATTAGAAAATTTAATCAGTTCAATAAGAATTTCATAATTTCAGTAGTTTTAACCAATTATGTCAATTGCAATGTTGCTTAACAGGGTCTTGTGAATAAGTTCTACTTCACTTGACTTCTATGGATGCCACTTATGAGAGAATGAGCTTTAATGTTATGACTTGAAGAATGCTTCAATGTGGGAATATGCGGGAATAATTGCAGAAATTTAATTGTCCACTCAATTCCTTTATATTATATAAAGATAATGATTTGTTGTACACAAGTAGGGATGGACCTGGTCCCAAATTGGTTGGTCCCGATTCCCCATTCTTAAGACTGGAATTGACCTGGACTAGTACGAGTTCCATCCCGGTGTGGTCTAAATGGCCGGTCCGGGGCCAGTTTTAATTTTTTAAACTGCAATTTACACATTAACAAGGAAATGAATATTTCTTTGAAACACTACATTGACTTAGAGTATTAACACATTTATAAATTACATTTGAGAATAATTTAAACTTTAAAATTTAAATACATGAACTAATTGCCGGAGTCGTTTCCGGCGTCGATTATCGCTTCCTCCATAAAAATGTAGAAGTAGGAATGCAGGATTAGAGATTATAAATAATTCTATAATATAATAAGTATATAAATATAATTATAATATGAATATATTAAATATGAAAGTGTAAATTTGAATAATGTAGGATTTGAGAGTAGAGAGATTGAATAGAAGTAGAATCGTAGGAAAAAATGAATACAATGGTTAGATAGTTATAGAATTTTTTAGGCCCCCTAACCCCCTCCCCAAAGTCCCAAATGACTATATAGCCATAACTAGCCGTTCCAAACAGCTAGTTGCCCTCTCAGCTCCATCCTATAATTTTGTAAAAAAATTAGCAGGGCCTACTCGAGATCAGAATTGCCCCACACCCGGTTGGGTATCCGGTCCAAGACCGGAACTCGGATCCGGTCCGGTTCTGCAAAGTAGCGGGTCCGATTCTGGTCTCGCTCAAGACTGCCAATCGGGTCCACACACCCTTAAACACAAGGAGTTATACATTGTGTACGCATTTATCAGTCACAACCAATTGATGCAGTGACATACATATTTGCATGTGGATAAAAACAAGAGTTGTATGTGCACATACAACTCTTCCCTGTGCCCACAAACATTATTTTTCGTGCAAAAGGCACACTGACAGGCACTTGACAGTAAGGCTGACAATATCACCCGCACCCGCGAATATCCAGTCAACCCGAACCAAAAATATGGACGAAAACCCGAAAAAGTATGAATGTAAAATGGATGACGGGTGGATTGAAAGATGGGTTGGATCGGGTGTGGATGAACACTCATCCAATCCATCACCTGACCCATCACCGTTCCATCCACCCACCCACATACCCGCATATTAATTATATATATATATATATAATCAATGTTATTATATCAATACATATGTATTTGTTAATTGAGAAGACACATATCTATGAATTTGGGAAATAAAGACAGTTGGAGAGTTTAAAAAAGTAACAGATGAACTGCAAAAATAATTTTGTGCGGATACCGAAATGTAGAATTTTACAGGTTGAAAAAGTTTCATGTCTATTTTGTTTGACAATCAGTTCTTTCTTTATCGGCAGTGAATTAATAATTGTAATATGCTTAATTGCTCAAGTTTTTTTTGTTAATATTCAATGAATTCTTATTTTTTGGTTTTCAATTATTATGATTTCTCTTTATAATTTATTTATTTTGTCTTTCAAGTTAAGCCATTTATATTCTCCCTTTACTCACCTGGTCCACCCGGTAACCCGTTCATGATGGATGAGTTGGATGTGGGTGTAATTTTTAATGGATGATGGACAGGTTGGATGGAGTATGAAAAATAAACGGGTGGATGCGGATGAGCCTTCACCCGTATAAATCTGACCTGCTGCCACCCCTATCTGACAGACGCACAAGGCAATGCTGATGTGCAACCCAATCTCTGTTTGTGTAGTTCCTCTGTGCATGAACAATAATTGTCTGCACACATACATACTTTTATGTGATAATATTGATAGTCCATGTTTCTGTAACAGTAATGAATAGCAGTATAACAAAGACGATTCAACGTAAAGATGAACACAGATGAATTGATGTAAAAACCTCTTTGATATACCGTGAACTCGTACACAGAATGATTTGCGCTAAGGCCATTATGAATAAGTACGAAAGTTAACCTAATCTTGAATCCTCGGCTCCCTTTTTATAGGCGAGGTTCAGGTAGGCGTGAAAGGCTTTTAGCCTTTAGTATGGGCCTAACACTTAGCCCATATTCTATCTAATAAATGCACATATTTAATACAAGGAATAATAATAAAGCTAATCTATTACAAGATAGATGACAAACTTGATTCACAATTAAATTATCTTCAACAAATATTGTAAATTTTTTAGAGATTTTACCACAAAATGAATAGTTGTGTTGCTCAAAGATAATGGTCAATGTGATCATTTTTAGTTTATTGTGTTCACATATATTTTATCACTCAAACAATAGTTAATATTTCTGTATCCTGGGTTCCCCGAGAATGTGAAGGAATGGGTATTTGGTTGATTGATTGGTGAGATAGAGGGGTGGAGGATACTGGTTGTGTATGGGAGATGAAGGGTTCAGGGGAAGGTTGGGGTGGGGGTTGTTCAGACTGAACCGCTTGGGTGTTCCTAAATTCCTGTGCTAGAGCGGTCATTGCTTCTTGCACCCATGGTTTGATGGTGGAATCTAGGAAGCGATTTAGCAGAACGTTGACGTCTTCAAAGGTTGGGTGTCCAGTTACGGGGGTTGTAACTGTTGTCACAGCATCAGTGAAGATAGCTGATGTGTGGCCTGCGTGCAATGATGGGATCATTGAGGCCATAGCAGGACTTCAAACCGTCATAGCTTGCGCTCTGGTTGTTGCGTTCAGGGTGTGTGCACCTGTATGTGCTGTGAATAGTGTAGGTGTCCTAGAAAAAGAAGAAAATGTAGGAAATGTGACACCCAGACTCGATGTGTTTGAAGGAGGGGTTTTGACCTCGGGCGATAGGTCAATAGTACGCTCAACTGATTCGGAAGGAACCAGTGAGGGGGGTGAGTCCCGTGCTTTTGAAACGATAGCCTGTTGAGAGGCTATCGAGTGGCTAGGTGAGGGATGTGCTTGCGCAGTTGAGCCAGATGCTGTGACTTCTACCCGGGAACCGAAAAGATCGGCTCCTGTACTTAGGGATTCGGCTCGGCTTATCTGGATAAATGGATCACAGCCGGCGAATATGTGCTCGTCAGCCTTATCTATGAGGCTCTTTCTGACGCGAGGCTGGGGCTTTGACTTAGCAGCTTTGTCATTTTTAATCTTAGCTCGTTTCTCTCTGATAATGGCATCTTTGGAGTTCTTGATGGAATGGGATGCTTCATCATAGTCAGACTTGGAGCTGTTTGTTTCTCTGTGAACGCTCTTCGATTTTTGCAGCTCCTTGATGGTGAAGACTTTTGGTTTGCCTGCAATTATAGGTGCTGCGTCTTCAACAGTTATCTTCTTGGGAGATTCGACATGCAACTTTCCTTTTCTGATTAGAGCATAGGTGTGCTCAACGTCGTCGTTGTCATCATCATCACCATTTGAGTCAGGCTCCTCGCCATCCGTACCCACGCTCTCGGATGCCTCATCGTCAGTGTTAGTTTGGGCATCACTCGACGACTCATCGGCAGATTCCTCAGCGTCTGTTTCGGTGCCCTCAGCCGTCTGACTCGTCTCGAGAGAGTCGTCAGACTTTCCTTCATGGGGCAAACCGGCCACTGGTTTCTATGGCTTCTGGACTTTCTTAGGACCCTTACCTGCACTCGGCATTGTCACCGGGGTAGGTCCAGCTGGGTTTTGCTGAACCATAGGGACAGTTCTCTCAATGTTCTCTTGGTACTGTTTGACTGCCGGATTGGATGGATTGACAAGTTGGAGCAGAAAACCAGGAATCCGCAGACCGTTGACAGGATTTTTGTCTGCTTTGAAGTACTGCAGCTTTGGGGCTGTGAAGTGTGGATCAGCACTGCGTCTTGGAATGGAGGAGTGCTCTGCCATGCAGTCATTGATAATCAGCCCTAGCCACCTCGCATATGGGATGGTACCTGACCTGTTTTTCTCCTTTGCTTTGACCAGGTCCATGAGCTCTGAGAAGAAGAGCTGTGCCACGTCGTAGTTTTTGTTGTATGCAATGCCGTGAAAGATTAGTAGAATCTGCTTGTTGCACTTGTCAAACCCGGCATGCTTTGGCGACAGGCATTTATTCACCAGCCCGAACAGACTCTTCCACGGGTGATGGAGATAGGCTCCGTTGAAATTTGATAGTTGTGGCAGTAGTGAGGTGTATCCGAGAGCTGCCACGTCTTTGAGGAGATCAGGGATGGATGGAAGCACATCATACGTGTCGTGAACTGGCAGCGCTAGTGTGGATCGCAATGTAGACGGTGTCAGAATTACGCGCATGCCATTTAGTTTTGTCTTGATTTTGGTGCGATCCTTTGCTGATTCAGAGATTGTTGTAGGTATATCTCTGGCACTGGTTTTGCGTTGTGAAGTGCAGGCCAGAGATAGTGACCTTTCATTATGGCCGGAATGATCGGGTTCTGGCACTTGAAGACGGTGAGGTCTAGCTGGAAGTTGTTGTCCAGCACCTTGATCCACTTGCCCTTAGGATAGATGGCGTCGTCAATTTGTGTTTGAGATGTTCCTGCCATTATGAACTGTAAAAGCAGGGGGTCAGCATATTAATTCATTTGTTTGATTGCTCTGAGATTAGATGGAAAGAGTTTTGGTGTTTGCAGGTTTTAGACAATATGTGCAGGTGGGTTTTTTGAAAAACATTGCAAGTCCAAATCTCGAGATCCAAATCTCGAGATCAAGATTTTGAGAGCCAAATCTCGAGATCTTGATTTCGAGATTCAAATCTCGAGATCTTGATTTCGAGATCCGAATCTCGAGATCAAGATTTCGAGATCCGAATCTCGAGATCAAGATTTCGAGATCCGAATCTCGAGATCAAGATTTCGAGATCCGAATCTCGAGATCAAGATTTCGAGATCCGAATCTCGAGATCAAGATTTCGAGATCCGAATCTCGAGATCAAGATTTCGAGATCCAAATCTCGAGATCTTGATGTCGAGATCCAAATCTCGAGATCAAGATTTCGAGATTCAAATCTCGAGATCAAGATTTCGAGATTCAAATCTCGAGATCAAGATGTCGAGATTCAAATCTCGAGATCTCTTCTCGAAGACGAATCGACGAACTCGAGATCTGGAGAACTGAATCTCGAGATCATTAATCTCGAAACGATGATTCCACCTGCAAAAACACAAACAATAGATTCTAAAACGATATTCAATCATGGATTACGACCTTGAATCAAACGAAGGAAAACCTTTTGAACTTGTTTTTGAGGTATTACGATCGTTTTGCGAAAACGGTTTTCGATTGACAAAACAAATGGCGATGGAGAAAGAGATGGGAGGTTAGAAGATGAGATAGCTGTTGAACTACCTTAGAGAAAAAGAGACGGGGAGATGTAGAGAAAACGCGAGGAAGACGAAGGATTAGGGAGCTCTGAGTTTGCGAGAAACAGTTTGCGAAAATACAGTGAGATAGGGTCGGAAGGGTTTTTCACGAGGTTTTAAATAAGCGGGAAGGTTGGGCCTTAACAGTTCAGCCCGAAATTATGGGCTAGCAAAGAATTTTTGAGGCCCAAAGTCACTAAAAAATTGAGCTCCCCCTCAAAATCTGAAAATTTTTGCCTTTTCCCCCCAAAAAATAAATGCAACAAACAATATGTATAAAATGCAACGCACACACACTATTTTTGTTCTTTTTCGGATTTTCTCCCCCTCAGCACATGCAACACACGCACACTATTTTTTGTTCTTTTTTAGATTTTCTCCCCCTCAACACATGCAACACACGCACACTATTTTTTTTTTCCGGATTTTCTCCCCCTCAACACATGCAATGCACACACACTTTTTACAGATCACACTCACGCACGTTTTTTACAAGTCCCACACACACACACTTTTCAGACCAGTGGAGACGAAATTTAAACAGGCTCGAGGTTCAACATGCCCAACTTGGAGACCAGGAACTGGAATCTTTTTTCATCCAATGCCTTAGTAAACAAGTCAGCCAGTTGAAGCTCTGAGCTTACAAAGTACATATCAATGTCTCCTTTCTCCACGTGATCCTTGATGAAATGATATCGCAGATCAATGTGTTTGGTGCGGGAGTGGTGAACAAGATTGCTTGTGATGGCGATGGCGCTTTGAGAGTCACTGTAGATCGGGATATGGCGGAACGTGTAACCGTAGTCCTTGAGCTGAGTCTTTATCCATAATATTTGTGAACAACAGCTAGTAGCCGCGACGTATTCGGCCTCAGCTGTAGATGTCGACACACAATTCTGCTTTTTGGAAGACCAGCAGACTAGCTTCTCGCCCAAGAATTGGACGGCTCCCGATGTACTTTTGCGGTCCATCCGGCAACCTGCAAAATCAGCGTCCGAGTATCCGACTAGATCAAAGCCAGAATGCTTGGGATACCAAAGTCCTAGATTCACCGTGCCTTTGAGGTATCTTAAAATTCGACGTACAACGGTCAGATGAGATTCCTTCGGATTGGCTTGAAACCGAGCACATAAGCATGTGGAGGAAACAATGTCAGGCCTGCTTGACGTGAGATATAGCAAAGATCCAATGATGGCCCTGTAATTCGTAGCATCAACTGGCTTCCCGGAGGGATCTGAGTCCAGTTTATTGTTTGGGGACATAGGGGTCGTCATGGAAGATTTGCCTTCAATGTTGAATCTGTTTAGCATATCCAGAATGTATTTAGACTGGTTGATGAAAATGCCATCAGAGAGTTGTCTTACTTGCAGGCCTAAGAAGAAGTTAAGTTCACCCATCATGCTCATCTCGAACATTGTTTTCATTAGTTTCTCAAAATGTTGGCAAAGGCGCGGATTTGATGAGGCAAAGATGATGTCATCGACATAGATCTGAATCAGAATGATGTCAGATTTCTGTCGTTTGATAAACAGAGTAGTATCAATCTTTCCTTTGGAGAAACCTGAATCAATCAGAAATTCGGTCAAGGCATCGTACCAAGCTCTGGGTGCCTGTTTCAGCCCATGGAGAGCTTTCTTGAGCTTGTATACATGGTCTGGGAATTTTGGATCTACAAATCCTTCAGGTTGAGCAACATAGACTTCTTCTTCTAAAGTCCCATTTAGAAAAGCTGTTTTCACATCCATCTGAAAGACGGTGAAGTTTTTGTGCGCCGCGTATGCAAGAAAAAGGTGGATTGCTTCGATTCTAGCTACGGGCGCAAATGTTTCATCATAGTCTATGCCTTCATGTTGATTATATCCCTTTGCGACCAGCCTTGCCTTGTTCCTTACAACTGTTCCTTCTTCATCTCTTTTATTTTTGAAGATCCACTTCGTGCCAATGATGGTCTTTCTCTGAGGCTTGGGTACCAGTGACCATACTTCCAGTCTGTCAAATTGATTGAGTTCATCTTGCATTGAAATCACCCAATCTGGATCAAGTAGTGCACTTGAGACCTTTGATGGTTCTGACTGGCTTAGGAAGCAGGCGAAGTGGCATTCATTCATCGTTGCGGATCTTGTGCGCACACCTTGACTCGGATCACCTATTATCTGATCAACGGGATGTGCTCTCGTCCATTTCCTCTCATGAGCTAGAGGAGTTGGAGTAATGATTGGTTGATCTGAGTCCTGATAGGAGTATGAGGGCTCTGGAGCAGCTGTGGTGTGCAGTGGAGATGATTCTGGACTTGTAGCAAAACCGTGATCATCCACACCTCTGAGATTGGATTGAGGGGTTGAGGGTGTGGATGGTACATCGTCTAGACCTGTGAGGAGCGGAATCTCTGCTATTGGAGTTGATGTTGAAGCTGGTGTGCATGGAGGAGGTGGAGATTGTGAGTTCACGTAGAAGTTTCTAAAAAGAGAATCGAGAATCACATCTTCGTGTTCTGTGTTTGGTGCAGCTTTATCAGAAGCCACTGGTACAACATGTGTTGGATCAGCCTGTAGATGTTCAATTGCGAAGTCTGCCATTTCATAGAATGTAACATTTACACTCTCGATGACAATGCGCTTGTCTCTTAGATAGACTCTGTAAGCTTTGGACTGCAGTGAGTAACCAATAAACACGCCTTCTCTGGCTTTGGGGTCCAGCTTACTTCTCTATGTTCGATCATTCAGTATGAAGCACTTGCAGCCAAAAACCTTGAAGAAAGAAATGTCGGGAGTTCTGTTGAATAGAATTTCATACGGAGTCTTGTCGAAGCGTTTATGGATGGATGTTCTGTTCTGGGTGAAGCACGCAGTATTGATTGCCTCTGCCCACATGAAGTGAGGCAGTCTGGATTGGATTAACATGGTGCGTGCTGCTTCAACAAGGGTTCTATTCTTTCTCTCAACAACTCCGTTCTGTTGGGGAGTTTTAGCTGCTGCAAATTGCCGAGTGATACCGAGAGATTCATAGAACTCAATGAGAGTTTGATTTTTGAACTCGGTACCATTGTCAGTTCTTACATATCGAACACTGTGCTGTAGCAGTTTCTGGATGGTCCTGATAAAGGTCATAATGTTTTCTGCAGCCTCGTCCTTAGAGCGAAGAAATTTTGTCCATGTGTACCTAGAGAAATCATCAACGATCACCAGAGTGTATTTGCGGCCGTTGATGCTTTGGACTCTCATAGGTCCACACAAATCCATGTGAATTAACTGCAGCTGGTGTGTAGATGATGGTACTGTTTTTGACTTGTGGAAGCTTCGCGTCATTTTGCCCATTTTGCAGGCACTACAATGATTTTCAGCGAAAGACTTTAGCAGAGGAAGCCCCTTGACAAGTTTCTTGGAGGACAGGATTGATAGATGCTTGAAATTCAGATGGGAGAGACGTCTGTGCCAAAGGTTGTTCTGTTCTGTTGAAGCTTTGGACAACAGACAGATGGAAGTGGTGGATTGTACGCTTTTCAGATCAATAGTGTACAGATTTGAAGTTCTGTAACACGTTAATAATGTACTCCCCATGCTGTCTAGAACACAACATTGTTTTGCAAAGAACCGTACTTCCATCCCGCTGTCACAGAATTGCCCTATGCTCAGTAAATTGTGTTTGAGCCCTTTGACAAAAGAAACATCTTTGATAGTGACACTGGCACAGATGACGTCCCCATACCCAAGAATAGGAGATGAGGCGTCATTCCCGAATCTGACATTGCCTCCGTAACAGTTGGTGTAGTTGCTCAACAGGTGTTTTATTCCGGTCATGTGGGTTGAGCATCCTGGATCTAAGTGCCACACATGACCGTCCTGCAAAACAATCAAACAGGTTTAGGTACCCATCTTGGAGTGGGTCCTTCCTTATTAACAAAAAACACCTTTCTAAATCTTGCTTTTAGCTGTGATCCAAGGTCAGCAGCTCTTTCAACAAAGGATCTTTCTCTTGTGGACTCTCCAATAGCCAGATCTGCTTTTGCAATGGGTCTGGTTTTTGGAGCCCACTTAGCAGTTTCCATTTTGGTGGGTCTGATTTTGTGAACCCACCTTTCCGTTTTAGTCTTGGTGGGTCTGTTCTTGGTGACCCACCTTTCAGGTTCAGTTTTGGTGGGTCTGAGTTTGGGGACCCACCTATCTGTTTCAAGCTTGGTAGGTCTCATCTTGGGGACCAATCTTTTGGTTTCAGTTTTGGTGGGTCTTATCTTGGGAACCCACCTTTTAGTTTTAGTTTTGGGAGGAGAGTAGACATGAGCTTTGTGATTGAATGGTTGTTTCTTAAGTTTGGTTTTAAAAATTTCCTCTTTAGAAAGCCGATTAAGATGTTTCCTTGAATGAACTCGAAGAGCATATTTCATATCAGGTATACAAAATATTCCCTTAGAAGTTCTGTTCTCGGTTTCCCTTTTTGGTTTGAGCTTTCTGTGAGGCTTTGCTTTAACAACATTCACATCACATTCATAATTATGGGGGTCTGGAACAGAATAACCATAAGCAATATTTGAATTATGAATTGAACGATGTCTAGAAGAAGTCTCAGAAATTTTCAGCTTGGGACTCAAGACTGAACTACTAGAAGTTTGTTTCTCAGAGACAGAATTACAATTAACTTTAGAATAAAAAATAGAACTAGATCTAGGGCTGGCTTTATTATCAAAAACATTCTTTTTGCCTTCTGCGATTTCCTCCCTCTTCTTCCTCCACTCACTATTCTCTTCTCCTTCCTTCTTTACTTCATTTCCTGTAAGCAAAGGAGAAGAGAGATGAGTGGACGAACCTTTTAAAAACTTTGTTTTCTTTGGTGAGGTGTGTGAACTGTCAGACTTATTATTAGAAGTAGAAGGGGCTGTTTTAGCATGATACTGCTCACTTAATTCATTGAACTTTTGAAGAAGTTCCTGCCAGTTGCTCTCAAAGCCTCTCTTTTCAGTTTCAAATCTCTCTCTCTCTCGTTATCAAGAGTTTTCTGGAGGTTTTTGAGTTTTTGAGCCATAGGAAAAATACAAGGTTCCTCTCCAATTTTAGAGATACCTACACTTGGGGGTGGGTCTAGAGGATGTCCTATGTGTGGAATATCTTTTGCATAAGGGTCAAGACACTCACTAAAGCAGGAACTAGATTCTTCTTGTGAAAGTTGTTTTTCATTAACAGAGGGATAATCACAAGAAATCGCAGCTTTAGGGTTCTTGCTCTTTTCTTCTTCTGCTTCAGCGTTTTCATCATCACTTCGAAAATACATTTTCTCACCAAACCCTAGTCCCATGTAATATTTGTTATAGATTTGAAGACAATTTACTTTCTTTAGATTACATGGGTTGGTTATGCCCAGTCCTATTCTAGGATTGTAAAATCGGTCATCCTTTATTCGATTAAGAAAAATTGTCTGTTCAGACTGACCTCTCTTAGCAGCTAGATCCTCTAGTTCTTTTATTTTGTTCAAAAGTGTTCTTCTCTTATTATGCAAAAAATCGCATTCAGCCTTTGCTGTGCTTTTTTCTCGTTCACTATCCTCAAATTTCTTAGTTAATTCAGCTATCTTAAGTTCAAAACTTTCAAAACCGGGCCTTTCAACTTTTGGTCTAGATTCTGTTTCAGTACCCTGTGATTATTGTCTAATCTCTCCTTTAGTTCTTTAATTAGATTGTCCTTCTCAACTAAGGACTGATTTTGATTATTTAAAGGAATATGAGAGGTACTTACAGAGCTTGTTGAGCATTCACTTTCGGGGATCGCAACATCACCCTTTCTTTCATCTTCTTCCTCCAAGCGTGCCATCAGGGCAGAGTTTTCTTCCTCCTCCTCATCAGAAGTATCTTCTTCCCAGTTATCATTCTCAGCAAGCATTGCAGAAGTTTCTTCTTCTTTCTGCACCATCAGCATTTTCTGCTTATTCCACAGCATCTTCTGCTTGTAGAAGTTTGCATCCTTCTTCTTTGGGAGGCGGCAGTCTCTGATGACATGTCCAGCCTTTCCACAATTGTAGCATTTGGGGGCATCTTCAGCCGATGGCGCCTTCCTAGAAGATCCTTGATCATGGTTCTTCTGTTTGTAGTTTGAGGAGGAGGTTCTCAGCTTGTTGGAGGAGCTGTTTTTTTTTGCAAATCTCTTGGAAAGCAGTGTCATCTTCTTCTGTAAGTCTGCAAGCTCAGCCTCTAGATCAGATTTGTCATCATCACTTTCATCTTCATCTGATTCAACCACCACCTTCTTTTCTTCTTCTTCAGTGGTGTGGTTGTCCTTCGGGGCTGAGCTTCCATCACTAGAGCCAGAGGATTTGTGCTGTGATGATCCTCGGCACAAGCAACCTCATTGACAAATTGCTTCAAATGTTCATAAAGAGTGCAGAGGTCAATTTCATCCAAGTCAATGCGAGATCTAACATCCTTCACTGTCTTTTCCCATGCAGGATGCAGGCTTGATAGAAATCTTATATTCAGTTCCAAGTTGGACCTGAATACTTTGATTTTCTAAGTTCATTGACCAGTTGGACGAGTCTGTTGTAAGTCTCGTTCAATGGTTCTCCCTGGCCTGCTTTGAAGGAGTCATAAGCAATAAGAATTGTTGTCTTCTTGGTTTTAAGGCTAATGCTTGTGCCTTGGAGCATTTTCTCTATCTCATCCCACATTTCCTTTGCTGTTTGCATGCTGTCGATGAGAACATATACTTCGTTAGGGATTGCTTGAAGGAGGTACGTCTTGACCATGAGATCACCTCGAAGCCTGAGCCTGTCAGCTTCGGTATATTCAGATGCCACTTTTCGTCTCCTTTCTGGAAGAATAGGTGGATTGTTTTCTGGATCTCCACCAACTGAAATCATCAGTTCAGCTGGTCCTTCAAGCAACGATTCAAGCATCGCAGCGGAGTTTTCTTTGTGCTCAAGGAAATTAAGGAATCGATTCCTCCACATTTGGTATTCTCCTTTCCTGAGACTGGGAGGAGTACTGTTGTTCCCTTGGGCATTGAATTCTGAGGCCATTGCTGTATAAAACTGACCGTTCGAGATAATTGATCAAAAGATTTTCAGAGGCAGAATGTCGAAAATCAGATGTCGAGATCTGAATATCGAGATCTGGGATATCGAGATTAGGATGTCGAGTTTTGAAATCTCGAGATTTCAAATGTCGAGAAGTAGATCTCGAGATTTGAGATGTCGAGAAGTTAAACTCGAAATCTTATTTCGAGAAGTCAAATGTCGAGACCAGATGTCGAGATCTTAAAATCGAAATCTTGATCTCGAGATTTAGATGTCGAAATCCTCAATGTCGAAATCCTGCAAACTGTAAAAATCAGATAAGCAAAATCTGAAGGAAGTTTCTTGTAGAGTATGATGTCGAGATCCTCAGGTGAAGTTTTCAGCTCGAAATACTTGGCAGAACCTGTTTAAAACCTAGATGTCGACATATGCTACTCGAAATATCTCAAGTACAGAAATTGCAGAAAACGAAATCTGAAGTATACCCCGTGATCGCTTCGAAACGACGATTCTAAGGGTGTAACTTTTACAACTTTTTAACAAGAAACAAGATTACAGAGTAAAAAATCGACAGAAAGAACAACGTAAAGATTAACAGAGGTCTTCTGCAGGCGTTCTTCTGATCGGCTCTCGATCGGCTCTGATACCAATTGATAGTCCATGTTTCTGTAACAGCAATGAATAGCAGTATAACAAAGACGATTCAACGTAAAGACGAACACAGATGAATCGATGTAAAACCCTCTTTGATATACCGTGAACTCGTACACAGAATGATTTGCGCTAAGGCTATTATGAATAAGTACGAAAGTTAACCTAATCCTGAATCCTCGGCTCCCTTTTTATAGGCGAGGTTCAGGTAGGCGTGAAAGGCTTTTAGCCTTTAGTATGGGCCTAACACTTGGCCCATATTCTATCTAATAAATGCACATATTTAATACAAGGATTAATAATAAAGCTAATCTATTACAAGATAGATGACAAACTTGATTCACAATTAAATTATCTTCAACAAATATTGTAAATTTTTTAGAGATTTTACCACAAAATGAATAGTTGTGTTGCTCAAAGATAATGGTCAATGTGATCATTTTTAGTTTATTGTGTTCACATATATTTTATCACTCAAACAATAGTTAATTATGTTGCTCACTGATAATAGTTATCAGTGTGATCTATTTTAGTTGTTTCTTCAATCAATTTTAATTGTATGGGTAAACAAATTATGTAATTGTCTATATACACCAGCATTAATAATGTAGTTGTATGTTTGACCAATTTAAATGTAATTTAAAAAACACAAAGATAATAAATATAGATGGAAAGAGGGAAACATGTCAATTTTATGCAAGTAACAAATAATAATGAAAAAAATGATATAAAAATGTAGAGAAGAAGAGGATGGAGAAGAGAGGAGGATGAAGAAAAGGAGAAGAAGATACAGTCTTTGGTTCATGAATATCCGAATGAGGATGGGTAGAGATAGGGAAGAGAGAAGAGGGAGAGAGCAAATAGTTTGATCCAGATGATGAGCTCTCACCATTACTTTTCCACTTCGGGGAAGTAACCTCATGTATAGGTGAAGAAAGCTTTGGACCATCTCTTGCACAATTCGAAATCCATCGTTTGCATTCGGAGTAGTTCCCGAAGATGATTGTGGTGCTAGGATTCTTGATCGGATCCTAGTGATAGGGCCTTGCATGTCTTGACTCAAGCTTAACGACGCTCTAGAATTCAGAATGAACACGGACTTGTTGGATGCCATTGGTCCGTTTTCCTTGATCAAAAGTGAAGACATTAGAGGTAGAGTTGTCCCACCGAGCATGTTAAAAATTTGTGAAACAATTTTTAAGTATTTACTTAAAATTGATCACACATAATAATATATTAGAATATCTGGTACTATCTCTAAATATGAATCCTCTGATTCTTCACTTGCAATTTGAAATAAACATAATTAAAGAATATAATTCAAAATCAAATCTTTAATCCTTCAAAAATTCGGTCGTTCTTCAGATCTTCGAATCTTCGTTCTTCGGATCTTTAACTCTTCTTAAATGCAGAATTCAGGTTAAAGGGCCTCCGATTTTCAAGTAGCTTGATCTTCAACAAAAGGACCATTTTATGGCTTGATGTTCTGTTTAAGGGCTTCCCGAGTTATATGGTTGATTTTCAATTGAATTTTGGTTCAATCTTTATATGAATATCTTCAAATGTTCGAAGACTCGTTCTTCATATCTTCGAATCTTCAAAGCACCGTTCTTCAGATATTCGAATCTTCGAACTTCGTTCTTCAGGATCTTCGAACATTCTTCAACTTTTGGATTTATTTTATCAAAAATGAACAAAATCACAAAGGATTATTCGTATATTCTTAATAAAATCCGTGGCTTGATCTTTTCCTCTTCTTTGAAATTGTTCAGAGCCTTTCGGGAGTTTTTCAGAGCTTTTCTGCAGCGTTTCCTCGTCTGGAAGTTCTCTCCTCTATTCCTCTCAACTGAGACCCCTATTTATAGGTGTGGAGGGGGTGAAAATATGCTTTAGAGTTTAGCAAATTCGTCCATACCCCTTGGCCTCAATTAAAATGGGCTACGGGCTCCATTTGCTTGCATTTTAATAATTAGAAAAATCAGCATTTATGCAATGTATCTAGACAGTTTTTAACAAGGTTCACAATTATTTTTTATGCATATGGACATATTCGTAACCATATTCATTGCTCTTTTATCAAGTAGATCATACCTCTCATATTTTAGGCCACTATTTATTATTGGGCTCAAAACAATAGTACCGGTCCATTTCTTTAAAAGCTCAATTTATAACTAAATTAACTGGATATTTTAAATAATCCAAATTAATTCAATCACTAAATTTCTTCTCAATGGGTCCATATCAATATATTTCTTTTGATAAGGCCCAAAGACCTTTACCAGCGGCCAAATAGATTTCAACATCGGTACAATAGCATTTAAACGAGGCCCATTAAGATATAACATAGACCGATAGCATTTAAAAGAACTCAACAATCACCATAATTGGCCCAATAATTTTATATGTCTACACACTCAAGATAGACAAATTATGCAAAATGTAACACAAGTAAACTACTTGACATTTGGACATCAAAATAAGGGGTTTTCACCTAAATATTACTAAAGTAAACACAATTTCTAAAAATGTGACCACATTAACATTAGGACAAAAATATAACTAAGAAGGTCATATTAATGTCATTGCCAGATTTTAAAGTCACTGTACAATTTTAATGTTACTGTAGACACCGCCCGTGTCACTGTAGACACCGCCCGTGTCACTGTAGACACCGCCCGTGTCATTGTAGCCACCGCCTGTGTCACTATAGCCACCGCCTGTGTCACTTTGGCCACCGCCCGTGTCACTGTAACCACCTTCACCGCAACTACCACTGCACCGCCGGCCACCGCCGCAGGCACACCACCCCATTACCGCCGCCACACCGCTTCATCCAGTGACCACCGCTTAACCGCACCGGCCACAGCCCCCGGCGACCACCGATACCACTCCCGTTCCCACCTGCCCCATCTGCACACCCCCAACCCTCCTCTCCTCCCCAACCGCCCCCACCCCCTCCTCCACCCTCCCCCAGCCCCCAGCAACTCCAACCCCAGCCCCCAGCAGCCCCACCCCCTTCCAGCACCCTCCCCAACCCACCAGTGGCCCCCAACCCCCCTCCAGCACCCTGCCAAAGCCCCCCAGCAGCCCAATGCCTCCCCTGCCCCCACAATCGCCGATCGCCACCTTCAACCCTAGCTATTAGAGCCCGACCAATGCACACCGCCGCACCCTAGCCGCCAAACCTAACTGTCGCCCAGCCTGTAACTCTAGTCACCGCTCACCTCGTTTCTATAACCCTAGCCGCCGCCGTAACCTTAGCTGCCGCCCCACGTTGAAAGCCTGGCCGACACACCAATTCGAAGTTTCCGACTAGTGGATGTATCATAAGAGAGGGGGTTGTCATCGACGACGGATTTATCGCTGATCTGGTTGTCAAAAGTTTGCCGCTCTCCCGATATGTTCATTGCACCCCCAAAATCAGTTTGAAAGAGAAGGAAAAAAAGGTAGATGACGATGCAGGTGAACAACGACGTTGTCAAACGGAGAGGTAGACGCCGGCGATCAGGCGGCGTGGTTGTGGCGATTTCCTACTCAGAGGTGGCGATTTTCAATGCTCTCGAGACCTAGGGTGTTGATGAAGAACATATACAGAGCAGCAGAGACCAGGAGCAAGAGAGATGCAGTGACGAAGTAAGTGAGAAACGGGAGAGATGGGTTGAACGTAGGAGTAAATTAGTTTTTTGTCCAAACATAT
The DNA here is from genome assembly GCA_945859875.1 of Cuscuta europaea. Lineage (NCBI taxonomy): Eukaryota > Viridiplantae > Streptophyta > Magnoliopsida > Solanales > Convolvulaceae > Cuscuta > Cuscuta europaea. The sequence continues at coordinate 3,178,042 of CAMAPE010000054.1, read as the reverse complement.
TTTGATTATATTTTTGTCCATTAAAACTCTACCAATAATATTTGAGTCATTATTTCTCAAAATAATAGGAAGAGTTTGTATATGCTTTTCAGTAATTTATGCATGTGCCATCATTAGTTCTCGTTCATATAAAAGAGATTTACATCCGAATGTGCAATTTCTAGTGTGAATTGAAATTCCATACCAACTCAACTTTTCTCGTCCATTTTTTGCTAGAAATTGTGCTCTTCGATAGATGAATTCTTAAAATGTACAAAGTTATTACTCAGGGACAAAGTTTAACCTCCAATAGCGGACACAAACAAAACTTATGCGTATCTCCCAAAATGACATTGTTCGTAGACCGACAAAACCGGCCCGGCCTGCCTGACCCGCCCGACCCGCCCAGCCCGCCCACACAAATGGGTGGGCTTGGGCATATATATTTATCCATCGGCCTGGCCCAAGCCCGACTCGCTACATTTAGTATATATAAATATATATTTATATATACTAATTTATTTATTTATTTGCATATACAATGTATATTTATATTTACTAATTTTTCTTTATACATATTTATAATTTATTATGTTTAAATTTAAATTTTTAGTTCTTAACAACTAGCCACACCAATATAATACGGAGTATCTATTTTTGTACTTAAAGATAATACTTTGTGCTTAAATTTTAAATTTTAGATATAGTTTATCATTATTATTTTTGTGCAAGTATTTTTTTTGTATGTGGTGAAAGAAGTATAAACATTATTAGCGTATTAATTATTTTTTAAATGTTGTAATATTATTTTTAAAGTATTTAAAATATCATATAATTTTGAAAAAATTAAAATTTTCCTTGGCCGGGCGGGCCGGTGGATTACCCGGCCCGCTCTTATGTGCGGATATGGACATAGGGTTAGGCCCGTTACTGTGGACCGGGCCGGGTCCGCCCACACATGATGGACAGAATATTTATAAAAAGTCCGGCACGAGCCCGGACCGAACCCGTTTTTGTAGAGGTCTAAATTTGTTCCACAAATACATCAATCAAATAAGGAAGTACGCACTACTCGTTGCAATGTAGCTTAGTGATGGAGTATATGGGTCTGAGCCCCAGGACCCACATACTCGGAAGAACGGAAAGCACAAGACAACAGAGTGGCGCCCTCGTCGGCCAAGACGCCCCCTTCGGTCGAAAAGGGGCCAACTCGGATTATGGTCCCGAGTCCAAGGAACCCGGGTGCCCTCGTCGGCCGTGCCCTCGTCGGCCGTGCCCTCGTCGGCCACGCCCCCGTCGGCCACGAAGACCTCACAGAATCGGATTTTATACTTACTCATTTGTACAGTCCATTAGTGGCTTTGTATTCGGCCCAGTAGCGGTCCAGTTGTAAATGGGCCTCCCAAGCCTAAGGCTTGGGAGCCCAACCCTAATTTTCTCTATAAATACTCCCCTTGGGAGTAGTTATAGGGGTTACAAAATCATTCTATTGAAGCATATTATTGCACTTCTCTCTCTAGCTCTCACTTCTCTCTAGATATACTCTATCATTTGGTGCTCTCGTTGAGAGCTAGAACAATCAAGTTAGCACCCTTCGTCGCTACCAAGCACAGCTAACCACTGATCATGGGGAGAACTAAGTCAAACCGCAACCTCGTCAGCAAAGCCATCCCTGATGACCAAGAACCCAGGGAGCACGATGAGGACGCCACGGTCGACCAGGTTGGCGGAGGGGACCTCTTCCAGGAGGCCTTCAACCTCACAACGGACCTCCGCAACCAACTCAACGGCGGCGCCCCTGATGCCCGCCTCGGCTTGGACAAGAAGCGAGCTGAAAAGACGGATCACGCCCCGGCCCAGCCTATGGCCGCGGCCTCTCCGTCCGTGGATCCACAGGTCCAGGCCGCGCTGTCGGTCATCATCGCCAGCCTAGCTCAGAACCCCACCGTCCTCAGCGCACTCTTGCCAAGGACCGGGGGAAACGTCACTCCACCTCCTCATCCCCAACCGTTGGCCGTCCAGATAGGCAACAATGAGGGGGTTGTGGCCCAGGACACGGCGTCGTCCCACTCCCACCCTGCTTCCCCTCTTCGGCCCGGGCAGACCCCAGCGCGTGGAAAAGCCTCTGCCTTCAATAGGCTAGGTGACACGCACCGTCGTCCGGTTTCGGAGAGGATGGCGGGACGGATTGGTGATCTTCGTCCAGGCTCGCCAAGGGAAAGTTTGGGGTCTGTGTCCCGGACAGCGGACCAGCCCCGCCCGGACAAGGGCAAGGGGAAGTTGCACGAGGATGACGTGCGTCACCAGATCAACTCGGCCCACAACGAGCGCCTGAGGAACCAGCCGGGCGCCGCTGCGACCGATAGGGACCCCCGGGACGAGGTCATCGCCCAGCTGGAGAGGAGGCTGGCTCATATGGAAGCCAAGCAGTCGGCCAACATCCCTACGGCCGGCACCTCCAACGACCCCGGCCTCAACGCGCTCATGAACAAAGTTAGCGCCCTGGAGAGGGAGCTGGCCGAAGGGCGGGGTGACCCCATCATCCAGGTCAGGACGAGGACCCCTTTCACCAACGGGGTCCTCTCGGCCCCCATCCCTGAGAAGTACAGGGGGAACGCCATCAAGTCCTACGATGGCCGATCAGACCCCCAGGAGCACTTCAGCCGTTATCAAAACAACATGCTGATGGTGAATGCGTCCGACGAATACCTCTGCCGGTGGTTCCTCTCTACTCTCGAGGGACCAGCGTACGAGTGGTTCAACGGACTGCCAGAAGGAAGCATTGACTCATGGCAGGATCTCGCCCAGCGCTTCCTCACTCACTTTGCCGAGAGGAAGCGCGCCAAGAAGTATTTCACCCACCTCCTCTCCGTCAAGCAGCAGCACGAGGAGTCCCTCCGGTCATTCATCGATCGGTGGACGAGGGAGACCGAGGAGGTCGAGGGGGCCGATGAGCGCACCCTCCTCGCCTTGTACCAGGGAGCCCTCCGCAGCTCCCCGTACGCCAGGAGCCTCATCACTGACCCCCCGAGGTCGTACGCCAAGGCTCTCCAACGCGGAGGCTTGTATGCCGACGCCGACGAGCTCCACAATCACAAGAGAGAGGGGGGCCATCCCCCCAAGAAGACAAATCCTTCGCCGGCCCCGGGTCCGTCCCCGGCCGGCCAGGGTGCCCAGGGCCACCACGGCTCTGGTGGACAGAGTAAGAAAGACCGCCACTGGCGGCCGAGGCTGGAACGGCCGGGGGTAACCCTCACCCACCCGGTCGCCACCATCCTCGATTATGCCGAGAAGCACGGCCTCATCGAGCAGGCTCCTCGGCCGGCCGAGGAGATCCTTGCCATCCAGCAGGGCGGCACGTACTGCCGGTTCCACAAGAACTCGTCGCACAACACCGACGATTGCATCACATTGAAGAAGGCCATCGAGCGCCTTATTCGCCAGGGGGAACTCTCCCAGTTTGTCAAAGGTGGCCCACGTAAAAACACTTGGGTAAACACCGGCAAACATGGGGGCGAACCCTCTGCGAAGAAGCGCGCGATTGGTAGGCTCAGCGACGACGAGGACTTCGAGGAGCCTCCGCCAAAGAAGAATCACATCCACCTCATCGTAGGTGGGAACACTGGGGGGGACTCCGCCACTCAGAGAAAGAAATGGGCCCAATCCCTTTACATTGGGGAGGTGTCCCACGTTCCCCCCCAGCCGAAGAAGCAGCGAACGGAGGCGATCACCTTCACCGACAAGGATCTGCCTCCAGGTACGGAGTCACACAGGGACGCCCTCGTCATCCGATGTGAGATCGGTGACTCCATCATCCACCGTACTTACATCGATACGGGGAGCTCCGTCAACGTGATGTACCTAGACACCTTCAAGCAACTGAAGCTGGACAGAGCTTTGCTGAAGCCGATCAAGACCCCGTTATCCGGCTTCACCGGGGACTCTATCGACGCCGAGGGCACGATAGTCCTCCCCGTGGAAGTCGGTGACGGCCCCCACCACGCCAAAATTGACATGGAGTTCGTGGTGGTCAACCTCCAGTGCGCCCACAACCTGATCTTGGGCCGGCCAGCGCTGGAGGACTTGGAGGCCATCATCTCCATGAAGCACTTATGTTTGAAGTTCCTTACCAATGACGGCATCGGCTACGCCAGAGGAAATCAGAGGATAGCCAGAGCTTGCTACCTCAAGCTAACAAGGCCGGCCGAAAGGGAAGGACAGAGGATAGACACCATTACGGCCGTCGTCGCCATGGACGAGGAGAGGCCACATGCGGAGCCGGCCGAGGAGGTCGAGGAAATCCCTCTGGATACCTCCCGGCCGGAGCGGGTTCTCAGGGTCGGAAAGCAACTCCCCCAGGACCAACGAGACGCCATCCTCCTCGTCCTACGGTCATACGCCGTTGTCTTCGCGTGGGGCCCGGACGATATGCCAGGCATCAGCCGCCAGGTGATCACTCACCGGCTGACCGTCGATCCGGCCTCCGCGCCTGTCAAACAGAAGCGGCGTTACTTGTCCGCCGACAGGCGGGACTTCTTAAAAGGGGAGGTCGCCATGCTCCTCTCAATCAGACACATCAAAGAGGTGAAGTACCCGACATGGTTGGCCAACGTCGTCCTCGCACAAAAACCGCCGACATTCAGAATGTGTGTTGACTACACTGACCTGAACAAGGCGTGCCCCATGGACCCGATCCCTCTCCCCAACATTGATCAGCTGGTGGACGAGACGGCGGGGTGCGAGTTGATGTCGTTCCTCAACGCTTTCAGAGAGTACCACCAAATCTCCATGCATGAAGATGACGCTGAGAAGACGGCATTCATGACCCCAGAGGGAATCTTTTGCTACCTCGTCATGGCCTTCGGACTCAAAAACTCCGGCGCCACCTATACTAGGATGGTGGCCAAGATCTTCAGAGCGGTCCTTGGCTGGACGATGGAGGCGTACGTCGACGACATGATCGTCAAGAGCAAGCAGGCCACCTCCCACGCCGACGACCTCCGGGAAATCTTTGAAATAATGAAGGAGTTCAGGCTCCGCCTTAACCCCAAGAAGTGCGCCTTCGGCGTTCAGGGCGGCAAGTTCCTCGGCTACATGGTCAGCCGGAGAGGCATCGAGATAAACCCACAGAAGACGCAGGCCATCATCAACATGGAGCCGCCCCGCAACGTCAAGGAGGTACAGCGACTGACGGGGCGCCTGGCGGCCTTAAACCGGTTCCTCTCCAGGTCCGCCGAGAGGGCACTCCCCTTCTTTCAGATCATGAGGAAAGCCAACAGCTTCAAGTGGACGACGGAGTGCCAGGAAGCATTCGACGAATTGAAAAGGTACTTGTCGTCCCCACCCGTGCTCTCCAAGCCCAGAGCTGGCGAAACCCTCTTCTTGTACTTAGGGGTGAGCACGTCGGCCATCAGCTCCGTGCTCATCCGTGAGGACGAAGGGGTGCAGAAGGCCATTTTCTACATCAGCAAGACGCTCAGGGAGGCCGAGCTCAGGTACTCCCCCATTGAGAAGACGGTGCTGGCCATCGTCCACACAGTGAAGAAGCTGGGGCACTATTTCCAAGCCCACACCGTCCATGTGCTGACCCAACAGCCTCTTGGCGCGCTCATGAGGAGCCCCACTAGCTCCTCGAGGATGGTGAAATGGGCGATCTTCCTCAGCCAGTTTCAGATTGAGATCAAGCCAAGGCCATCTATCAAAGGGCAAGCCTTGGCCGACTTCGTCATTGAATGCACAGCAAGGGAGACGGCCGTCGAGAACTCCGGGCCGGAGCCGGACGATACGTGGACCCTGTTCACTGACGGCTCGTCGGCCGCGAAATCATGCGGCGGCAGCGTCGTCCTCATATCCCCTGAAGGATTCAGAGCTTACTATGCCATACGCTTCAACTTCAGGGTATCCAACAACGAAGCCGAGTATGAGGCCCTCCTCAGCGGTCTCAGACTCGCCGTCGGCCTCAAGGCCAAGCACCTCAGAATCAGGTGCGACTCCAAACTGGTAGTGGGCCAGGTGGAGGGATCGTACGAAGCAAAGGAAGGCCGGATGAAGCAGTACAAGCAAGCGGCGGAGGAATTGCTGAAAGCGTTTGACACCCACGAGATCACTCAGATCCCAAGGGCCGAGAACGCCGAAGCCGACATCCTCTCCAAGCTCAGCTCGGACACCCCGGAGCACATCTCCTAGTTGGCCAAGATCGAGGAGTTGAGCATGTCCAGCATCCATGCCAGCCCCGTCTTGTGCGCCCAACAGCGACCAGAGGACTGGATCTCCGACATCGCCACCTTCATCACTACGGGGGAGCTGCCCCCGGACGAGGAGAGGGCCAAACTTGCCAAACTCAGGCCCCCAAGCTACACCATCGAAGATGGCAAACTCTACAAACGGTCCTATAATGGCACTCTCCTCCGGTGCCTGCACCAGGACGAGGCCGACACAGCCATGGAAGAAGTTCATTGTGGCGTCTGTTCCTCACACCAGGGCCCTTTCAGCATGTCCCGGCGTCTCGTCATCCAGGGCTTCTTCTGGCCGACGATGGCACGCGACTGCGCTGACCTGGCCAGGAAATGCACCACATGCCAGGTACTCCAGAAGGCCCCTGACCGGCCAGCTGTCAACTATGCCCCTGTCAGCACCGCAATTCCATTCTCCAGGTGGGGAATTGACCTGGTCGGCCCCCTGCCCAGAGCCGCCGGGAATAACCGCTACATCATCGTCGCCGTCGACTACTTCACCAAGTGGGTCGAGGCGGAGCCCTTGGCCAGCATCACGGGGGCCAGATGCCAAAGATTTGTTTACAAGAACATCATCACACGCTTTGGCGTCCCCCAGGAGATTATATCAGACAACGGCACCCAATTCGAGGCAGCCCCTTTCCAGGAGCTCCTCCGGGAGTTTGGGGTGAGGCACCGTTTCTCCTCCGTTGCCTATCCTCAGGGCAACGGGCAGGTCGAGAACGCCAACAGAACAATTATGGAAGGGCTGAAGAAAAACCTCCAGGCCGCAGGAGGTAGTTGGGTCGACGAGCTCCCCAACATCCTGTGGTGCTACAGGACCACGCCGAGGAGGGCGACAGGCGAAACACCTTTCGCCCTGTGCTACGGCTTTGAAGCAAAGGCACCCATGGAAGTGGCCATCCCCAGCCGGCGGGTGGAACAATATGAGCCTGACACCAACGAAGAGAACATGAAGATTGACCTACACCTGGTTGATGAGAGGCGTGAGCAAGCTTACGTCCGAGCAGAGAACTACTGGCGTCAAATAAAATCATACTATGACGCCAAGGTACGTTCCCGGGAATTTCAGGTGGGGGACTACGTCCTCCGCCGAAGGGAAGCAAGCCAACCGACAGAGGGTGGCAAGCTAGCATTGAAGTACGAAGGGCCCTACATCGTCAGTGCCGTGGTCAAACCCGGCACCTACAAGCTTAAACGCCCGAATGGGTCCAATGTACCACGAACATGGAATGTACACCATCTGGTGAAGTTTTATCAGTAATCCGAAGGAGGTGTAGACGGCGAAGCCCTCACCCCTTAACGGGTTACTGATTGAACGCCACCCTCGGCCTCGAGCCACTTATGAATAAAATCATGTTCTGATTTTTTCTCTGGAAATTCAAAGTAAAACATTAGCAGGTGCCCTCGTCGGCCACCTTAGAGCGAAAGGCTCAGGTCTGGCCGACATGGCCCCTTGCATTTGCAGCCTACGAGCGACAAGCTCAGGCACTCCATTGTATTTTGTATCAGCGAAGGGCTCAGGCCTAGCTGAAAGAGCACATCGTCCTGGCCCCGTAAGCCTAGAAGTGAAACACTCAGGTATGGCCGACGATGTCCCCAGGACGAGGGGCCCGCAAACGGCCCACGTCTTGAAACGAGAAGCTCACCGCGTCGTCCACGCGCCAGAACGCAGGACGACAGGCCTGAAATCATGGCCGAGGTGACAAAATCCCAAAACTCAGGGATGGGCAACGAGAGCCATTGGAAACCGACCAAAAGTCTAGCCCGCGTCATAAATAGGCGACGGGACCCGCCCTGAGACCACGGACGTTATAAACGAAGTCCGAACCGGCCGAAGGACGAGCACACCCTTCGGCCGAAGCCTTAAAGAAGGATATCCCCCGAAACGGAAAAAAAAAACATACAAGGGGAAAAGAGGGAAGCCGACGGCCGCGCACACTTACCGGCCTCGAGCAATGAAAAAATAAAATCCCCACAACTCAGGCCCAACTAGGCCAAGTACATATCAGTTGAACACAAGTGTAGTACCACTGACAGGCAACATGGACGACACGTCCACACACTGCAAGGGAATAATCAAGGCCGATACACACGCCTATAAAACCCTAACCACATCGGTTGGGTGACACGCGAGAGGTGACCTTCATCGGCCATAGTCCTTTGAGGCACCAACGCTTGGTATGAAACAAAGCATCGCAATCTTGAGGATGACCAGGACGAAGCGGGCACTCATCACACCCGCGAAAGGATCAAGCAATCAAGAAACAACCTCTACTCGCCACAGTATCTCGGATGGCCGACGCAGGCACTGGAACCAAGGCCGTTGGTCAAGCGAAAGTTCTCTGGGAATTGGTCCAAGTGTTTACATGGCTGGCCGGCGAAGGTAGGACCACCTCCTCGGCCGACAGCGGTACCGCAAAGAAGTAAATGCCCAGCATTTACACTTGGAAAATTCTCTAAGTACTCAAGTGGAAGAACTCTGGACGAAGCGGGTACATATATATTCCAAGGCCGTTAGCTACCTACGCCTTGCATATGTACTTGGAAAAAATTCAAAGTCCAAAAGACTAAGGTGAAGGTGCCCTTATCGGCCACAACACAGGAATGCAGGCCGACAACGACACTGGTTCAACACTTGGCAAATCACCCAAACCATTTGCCAATAATGGGGAGAGACTAAACCCCATGGACGTAGCGGACACCACGATCAAGGGCAAAAGGACGTAGCCAAGGACCACCGGTCAAGCCGACAAGGCCACCAGGCCGAAAGCAAAGCACCTAAGTGGATCCCAAAACACTTAGAAAATTTTTGAAAAAATTCCTAAGTGTTATGAAACTACGTCCAGGCCGATCAAGTCACTAGGCCGTAAAGACAGCAGCTACATGGACCCAAAAACACTTGGGAAATTTTTGAAAAAAAATCCTAAGTGTTATGATAGTAAAGAAAAGATGAATAGGCCGACCAGACTACTGGACAGGAAGGCCGACCTCACGGATGTAGCGGACACTCGCGGGTGACCCAAGTTGTGACCTTGACACTTAGACAAATTTTAGAATTGAAATGTCAAATGGCAAACAAGCATACAAGGGATTCAAAGCCGAAAAGGACAGCAAAAATTTCTTCAATTGATAGTGAGTTCATTACAATTGGGGGCACTTCGGCCGTTACATCATTTGGCAAAAAATGAAAAGCTAATTACAACAGGGAATAGCCGATCAAGCCTCCGGGGCACCTTCATCCGCGGCTGGCTCTTCAACCTCGTCGGCTCCCTCCTCGGCGGCCTCTTCAGCCTCGTCAATTCCCTCCTCGGCGGCGGCCGCAGCGCTAGTGGCATCGTCCAGGAAGTCGAATTCAGTGTAGTCCGGCTCGCCGAGGCCGGAGCTTTCTATGGGGGACTCTCGCTCCGACAGCGGAAGCTTGGCCTGCTCTTCTGGATCCTTCATCAGCTTTGGCAGCTTCAGGTTCCGTCTAGCCCACCCAGACGTGTAATTCATGGCCTTCAACGCCCGGGATAGCCGCCGACACAGGAGCCTTTGCATCCGCTCCTGGCCCAGGTTGTAATAAACGGACATCTCCTGGCTGAAATACTCCCGGCCGGCGGGGGAGTTCATCCCCCAACTCTCAAGCCTGGCGGCCACCACTTCGTAGCACCAGGGAAGCCTCTCATCGGCCTTCCACCCCTCGGCCAGGAACTTCTCAACGGCCTCATCAGCAGCCCTCACGACGGCGGCCTCGGCCTCAGCTTTCGCCTTGACGGCCTCCTCGCTCTTGCGCCCCTCGGCCTCCAGCGCCCCTTGGGACTCCTCGAGCTCCCTTTTGCTCTCCTCGAGCTTGGCCAGGGCATCGTCCCTGGCCGCGGCGGCTTCATCAGCCTTTGCCTGCAACGCCTTGGCATCCTCCCGGAGTCGATCAAGGTAAGCTACCGCCTCGTCGGCCGAGGCAGCCTTCTGCTCCAGCCCTTTCAAGCGAGCTATCTCCCAATACTGCCTCTTATGGCTTTCCATAAGCATAAAGGCACTCTGCAGAAGGAAAACAGAGGTCAGGCAAAAGACTCTACACAGACGAAGAGAAAGACAAAAACATAGGGACAGTAACTCACTTGGACGAAGAGGTCCATGCCGCCCTCGTAAATCTTCTCGTCCCCGAGCTTCTTCAAGTAAGCCCGATCTTTGGCCGGCATGGCCTGGGCCAGGACGACGTGGCCAGGGACGAGATCATTAAACACGCCCCCGCCGACGGGGTATTCTACCACCTTCTGGTAGGTGGCACCGGCAATCTCCTTGCCGGCCCTCTTCGTCCGTGGTTCCTGGACGAGAGGAAGCGCTGGGGCAGCATCGTCAGCAACAGTAAGGTCCACGACGGGACCACCATCGTCCACGATGGGGACAGTCAGAGTACCGGCCTCAGTAGTCGGGGAAGGGGAAGGAGCCCTCTTCGTCTTCTTCGAGACGCTCACGCCGGCCTCAGTTAACTTTTTTTGGCCGTCAGTGGCCGGCCTTTTCTTCTTCGATGGAGCAGGCTTTGGGGCCGCATCAGCAGTAGCCCCGCTCCCACCGGCCGCGGCACGTCTGGCCGCCTCGGCCGCCTTAGCAGCAATCTCCTCGGCCGCTTTGGCCTTGGCAATAGCCATCATCGAACGACGGTCCATGACAAAATCTACAAAGGAAAAACACAAACAGATTAGTAAGGCAAAGGACAAAACATAAAGACAGAAAGCCGAAGAAAGAATTACCATCGGCCTCAGCAGGAATGCCCAAGTCCGGGCCGTCGGCCTCCTCAAAGGTGGTGGTCATCCTCGGCCAGAGTTGGAGGTCATCCTCCTTGTCACCATAGACATAGTACCTCACGAAGCCGAGGGCGGCCATCTTGTATTCAGTAATGTAATCCTTCACGCTCCTCGGCCCCCCTTCCAAGAAAGCCTCCACCTGAGCGTCCAAAATAGAGCTCTTCGGCGGGTCGTGCAGGTTAAACCTCCCGGTGTGGCCGAGGGAGGGAAACTCAGTGCCACTCTCACCAATGGACACAAACACGAACTTGCTCTTCCACCCATGAATGGACGTAGGCAAATCCGTGAAACTCCTCTTCTTCGGCAGCTGTTGAAGAGTAGCATAGGCCGCGCAGTTCTTGTGGCTTCCTCGGCCGATCTGGTACAAATTCATGAATAAGGCCGTTGTCGGCCTGTAGCCCAACTCCTCACACCGGAGCAAAAACCCCACCATCAGGGAGTAGCTGTTCGGCGTCAGCAGGGCCGGAGGAAGCCCTACCATGTCCAGGTACTCGGTAATGAAAGGGTGAAGGGGGAACCTCAACCCCTTAGCAAAACTCATCGGGTATACTCCAAAGTATCCTGGTGGCGGAAGAAGAACATGGTCCGTCGGCCTGGGTGCCCTAACCCGCCCGAACGGCCCCACGTACATCTGGGCAACGAGATAGTCGGCCGCACTGCTTTCCGGCTTGATCAGGAAGATGTTGGTGAGATCCAACTGGGAAGTGCCCGGCCCACTCTTCGACCTCCTCACTCTCTTCGGCTTAGCTGCTCCCTTCACAGCAGACACCGGCCTCGGGCACGGAATGACAGCAGAAGTGGACGCCCCGTCCACCACTCGGGACGCACCTACGTCCTCACCCTTTGAAGAGGAGGCGGACTCCTCGTCCTCGCCTTCCTCGTCCACTGGCTCTCCGGATTTGTATGGACTTAAACGCTCTATCTCCTCCTCAAACTCCTCGAGCACCTCGTAGTCAAGCGACCTCGTGGAGGGCTGGTCGTCGTAGGGGTAGTAGTCGTCGTTCAAACTCTTCATAACTACTACTACGGGCCTAAGGAGATTTAACTTAAGATCTAAGGGTGTTCAAACACCTAACACTAGATCACTAATCTAGGAAGCAAAATATGAAAAGTGAGGAAGATCGTGATGAACACTAACCTTGAACAACGACGAACACGAAGAACAAGCTTGGGAGTTTATCTCTCTAGAAAAATGGGCAGCACTTCGACAATTCAGAATACAAATGTGATTCCTCGTCGGAGGGGAAGGGGTATTTATAGACCCCTCCACCCAACGGTCACTACACGTGGCACTCTCCTAGTGGCCACATCAACGGCCACCAACGGGAGGCCACCACGTCACCAACGGGCCAGGCCCAACCCACATCAACAGCCCACTGGCAAACCAGACTCCAACGGCCCACACACTTGCCGGCTTTACAAGTACCAGCAAGCGCCCACAACGTCCCACTTGCCCGCCAAGATCACAACTGCCAAACAATAAGGAGACGGCAACGGCCGGGAACGTAACGGCCACAAGATCAAAGAACCCAAGAGCCCACAAGCCATCAGCTCCTCGTCATGACCCTTGATGATAACTCTCTACAAGCGATCTGCGCACAAGGGTTCTCCCACAAGGTTACCTTGGCCAGAAAATCGCCATGAGAGTTGGATTCAGGGGGACTACGGAGAGGCCGCTTCGGCCAGTGACTCAAGCAACTCCTTCACCCCTCACACTCCTCGGCCTGAAGCAGTGGGGGACTGGGGGACTACACCGGCCTCAGCAAAACAAAGCAGGGCCACATCATCAAAGAACATGAATGTGACCACAAAGCATGGCCACATCATCCATACAGCACAACGGAACTTCATCGGCCAACAAGCCACTAGAGGCAAGGACACTCATCGTCCTCCACCAACAATTAGTCTTGACGGGCCCTTCGGCCAAGAACACGAAGGCCAACCAGCAACGGCCAAAAGGAGTGCGCAAACACCCTCATCGGCCACCCAAAGGAAAGGACGCCATCGTCCTCAAAGCAAGGAATAACTTCAGTGGCCTCGTCGGCCCAAACACAAACTTCAAACATTAGCGCCCAAGCAAAACGTGCCCTCAACGGCCACCATTGAAAGAAGGACACTCATCGTCCCAAAACAAACACATTAAGGAAACAACGGCCTCCCCGGCCACAGCGAGGAACAGGTAACGGCCAAAGCACAGAACAGGATCACCAAAGAGGAAACAACGCCAAACGCCGCAACGGCTAACGGCCCGGGGATGGGGGACTCAAAGCACAGGAATCTACTCTCCTTCGCTTCGTCTACGTCCCAGCTTAGAGAGTGGGGGACTCCTGATGGAGTATATGGGTCTGAGCCCCAGGACCCACATACTCGGAAGAACGGAAAGCACAAGACAACAGAGTGGCGCCCTCGTCGGCCAAGACGCCCCCGTCGGCCGAAAAGGGGCCAACTCGGATTATGGTCCTGAGTCCAAGGAACCCGGGTGCCCTCGTCGGCCGTGCCCTCGTCGGCCGTGCCCTCGTCGGCCACGCCCCCGTCGGCCACGAAGACCTCACAGAATCGGATTTTATACTTACTCATTTGTACAGCCCATTAGTGGCTTTGTATTCGGCACAGTAGCGGTCCAGTTGTAAATGGGCCTCCCAAGCCCAAGGCTTGGGAGCCCAACCCTAATTTTCTCTATAAATACTCCCATTGGGAGTAGTTATATGGGTTACAAAATCATTCTATTGAAGCATATTATTGCACTTCTCTCTCTAGCTCTCACTTCTCTCTAGATATACTCTATCACTTAGGGCATGCCGTATGACTGTCTAGGCGAGAGCCGTTTTTTAGGGGTATATATATCAGGTTATCCGGGCGGGTCAGGCAGGCCGGGCCGGTTTTTTGTGTGGACGGGCTGGGCGGGTCGGGCCGCATTAACACTCCTATATCGGCCCCCGAATGCCCGATTAATGGGGTCTCAGATTTGTAAAAATTTATTAGTATATTATATAGTAATATTATATATTAAAATACAGTTAGTGAAGAAGAAAAATATAGATCAATCATTTTTCGTTGGTTCTTTTAATTCTCTTTTATTCAAATTGCTTGACTAATGAGTTGTATTACTTCAAATCAAGTATTAAGTAAGTTTTAGATAAAAAAAATTATTACATTATTTAATAAGTATTCAATTGATTTAAGTATAAGTATTTAAATTGATTTTTTTTTAATTTTCTATATTAATATGGGACATCATTTTTACCTTTTGAATATCCATGTAGCCACTGCCTGAGGTGGACTGCCCTGGTCGCATAATCTGTTGCATTCCATTGTTTGATGGACACCCTACGGAGCCGAGGTATCTCTGGAATTGTAGCTGCTGATGGAAATGGAAGACTTGTTGTTGAGGGAGAGGGGCGGTGTTAGGCTGCCGTAGCGGCGGCAGCTTCATAACAGGGTCACTTTGTTGCTTCTTAAGTACCGTAAAAGAAGCCTGAGATTGGGGCACCCTCTTTTCTCGTGAAGGAGTAAAATTCAAATGTGGAGTAGACTGTGTGATCTCTCTTTGGTGGATGAGAGACATGCTTAGGGGCATTGAGAAAGTTGGGTTGGATTTAAATTAACAGCCCGTTTGGTAGTACGAAAATCAGTTGATTTGACTGATTATGCTGAAATTTATGAAGTTCTGATTGAAGTGGTTGTATTGGCTGATTCTGCTGATTTAAGAAAAAATTATTTTTAAAATATATTTCATTAATAAAATAAAGAAAAATTATATGTAAAATAGCTAAAATGATCATCTACAGTAACTTGCGCCAATACAGCCAGAAAAGTAACCCCAACCTTACTTTTTCTGCTTATTACAGAATTCAGCGCGTGAAAACAAAAATTACGTGTTTGGTGAAAAAGTTGACTTATAAACCTGATATGTCGAAAAATAGTGTTGCCAAACACGTTCTAAAGAGTTTTGGGTTAGACTGGACTTAAACGCAATAGTAAATTGGGCTAAATGAGAAAAACTAATTTAAAATTACTATGTCTAATATTTTTTTTTAGAAAGAATAAGGTTGAACTAGACTTCACACACAAGCAGCTGTTTCCCTCTCTTATGAGGGTTTTGACATCCGCCGATCATTCGTGCGGCACTTGGGATTTTTCCTCTTGATTTCTTTTCTGTGTATTTGAATTTTTTTTGGGCAAGGTGATCTCGTTCAAGGGGCTTGACTATTTCGCTTGGAGTGTGCTCGAAGGTTGCTTACGCAAGATTTTGGAGCACCAGTGAGATCACTATAACTGTTCTTATGATTGTTGGTGCGAAGCTTCTGCCTGGTGCAAGTAGGGGTGCATTCGGTTCAAACGGGTTGGCTTTCAGCAAAACCAAATGTCGAATCAAAGTAAAACAATTCGGTTCGGTTCGGTCATATATTGAAAAATCTGGAACCATGATTTATTTCGGTTCGTTTTCGGTTTTTTGGTTTTTGCAAAAATATTTTGGTTGATTGAAAAAATAGTAATTGGAAAACAAAAACAAAAAAACAAACTACATCAAACTATAAATAATACTAATACAATACAAAAACATAATTATAATTATAAAAAGAGAAGAAACAAATGCCCTCCCGAGCAATGAATTCGAGAGTACATGCATATTAAATTAAAAAAAAATCTAAATTAATTTGATGCATATATGATTTTATTTGTGACTCATTTATAGTGTATTCGCTAGTTAAAATTTTATTTGCTTGTAGCCCAAATTTTGTTTTGTGCAACAAATGTATATGCTTGTTGCCCAAAATATTAATTATGTGGCATTAGAAGAATATGTGCTGCCCAAAATATTAATTATGTGCAAGGACATTTGATTTTGTGGCCCATACAAATTTACCTTGATGCACAAAAAGGATTTTCTTGTAGTGAAAAATAAAAATGAAATTTAAAACCGTGTAAATTAATTAATCATTTCTTAAGGTTCAATATATCGTTGGGTAAAAGTAAATACACTTGTGGATGGTGTTACAAATTTCCTAGGGTCAGGCGAACGTGTGTTCGGGGAAAATTAATCATTAAAAGAATGGAAATATACAGAAGCAAAGAGCAATAGGTCCGACGAAACAAGTACTTAATTGTTCGGCACTACTGGCCGGAAAATACAAGAGAAAAATACAAAGAATGTATCAAGATAAGAGGGGGAAATTAAAAGTCATAGCCTAAGGCCCCGTTTGGTTGGAGGGTTTCAGAGGGGAGGGGAGGAAAGTGTGGGATTTGTGTGTGTTTGGTTGAAGGAAATAGGGGGAAGAGGAGGAAAGTGGAAGGCTTTCAAAATCCTCCACTTCCTCCCATTCTAAACCCCCCAAATCGGGGTATTTAGGAGGAAACGTGTCGATAACCGCAAACTATATATCTCCTACGTGAATTGACGTGCACTTTGTCACGGTGCGTCAAAATAATTTCAATACTAAACACTTATACGTAGTATAGCGTACTAGAGTTCGTATCCACAGGGAAAGGAATAATTCTCTTTTTATGATACTTAGTAAATAAAAAGGGGGGTTTGGATTGAGTGACTTAATTTAATTAAGAACTAAGATGAACAACCTATATGTGTTTAATTCAAAGATAAAAAGGACTTGACATTGCTACTTTCCACTTGTTGATATATTTTAGTCGATCATTGTCATATCTATAACTTATTCCCTCTCGAATACTCAATCGGGGAGTATATCCACTTCATCGAGGGTAGTTATTAACAACGACCGTTCATTAATAACTCTTACTATTAATCAAATATAGAACAACGCCTTATACCGATTTAATAGTAGCATTTAATCTTTCTAACTCCTTGATGAAATCAATTGAGATTGATAACCTCGACACAAGCGGTTTCGGTTTAACCAACAAAATTAATCCCTCTTAAGTTTATTAACCACGACCGTGCATTAATAAACCGAAGTTACTTACTTGTGAAACCATCAACGATTAATCATCGGTTCGTTGATCGTTTCTAGTAATAATTAATATATGAAACAAAACTAGTTGATCCTTTAAGTAATGTTCAAAATATTAATATGAAATAAGAGTAGGAATTAATTAATATTCAAGGAAGAATATTATTAAAGAAGATGAATCCTACTATAATTAATATCAAGATGTTAACTAATTGTCATCTTAGCAACACTCCCCAATATTAATATAGAGGAAGAAAATACCATTCTAACTAATGTCGAGATGTTAACTAATTGTCATCTTAGCAACACTCCCCAACATTAATATAGAGATGGTATTAAGGAAAGAACTATTAATTAATATTCAAGGAAAGAAGTTAAGAAAATAACTCACAACTTTAATAATCAACAAGCTTCAAGAGCAACACCAAGAATGGAAGTTTAGCTCCTCATTTGGAGGCTAAACATAGCTAGAAAAATATAAAGAAATGCTATTCTAAACTGAGCTAAAGAGAATGAAAGAAGGGATGATTTTTAGAGGAGAAAAAGAGTGCTATTTATAGGTGTTTTTCAACACCTTTGGCCGGGTACCCGACCGGGTCAAGTACTCACCCGACCGGGTCCATGTCAAAATCAAATATCCTCCACGTTCTGGCGATCTTCAGCATGTTAAAGTGTCCGGGTCAAGTCAGACCCGACCGGGTGGGGTAGGGGACCCGATCGGGTGAGTGCAAAAATTGGATATTCTTCACGTTCGGGTGATCTTTGCACACCGGGTTGTCCCCGGTCACTTCTCACCCGACCGGGTGAGGTAGTGGGCCCGACCGGGCCATGCACTTTCTTTGCATTTTCGTTTTTCACTTCTTACCCGACCGGGTCAAGTATTATACCCGGTCGGGTATTTGCTCCTGGGCAGCCAAATCTTCTTTTTCTTCACTTCAAAGTCTTCCTTTCCAAAACCATAAATCCTAACTAAACTTTACAACTGACAAATAAAGACTAAAATACAATTACAACTGAAATCACATAAATGTTTACAAACTAAATAAAACGTTAAACAATTAACATAAATCAAACATAAAAACATGTAATTATGCACTACTAATTAGTGTGCATCATGAATGAACAAAACGTTATAATATAAAAAGGTAAAAAACAAAAAAATTGAAAAATTATAAAATTAAAAAATTAAAAAATTTAAAGATTAAAAATTTTAAAAATTATAAAAATAAAAATTTTAAAAATTAAAAAATTAAAAAATTATAAATTAAAAATTTAAAAATTTAAAAATAACAAAATTTAAAAATAAAAATAAAATATTAAAAATTCCAAACTGAAAAATGAAAAATTATAAAATTAAAAAAGTAAAAAATCAAATAAAATAAAATAATGACTCAAGACCATAGGAGTAATATTCACAATAGTTAGACATATATCTATTTTTTTAAGTAAGCTATAAAATAGAAGTAAATTGCAAAAATATTTTGATTAAACGTTTCCTCTCATTTCCTCCAACCAAACACAAATTTTTATCAAAATCTTCTTTCCCCTTCCCTTCCCTCCTTGACTCTCCCCTTCCCTCCCCTCCTTTGAACCAAACAAGGCCTAAGGGTCCGCTGGGGTATTAAGATCTAGCGAGACTTCCAGAGCACCAAGTACTTTGGCAACCCCATCATCCCTCTGCCACACAACCTCCTCATAGGCGTCGAGGAAGAGAGGGTCAAAACTCGCGGCTTCGGGATAAAAGGGCTAAGGGAAATGCCACTCGGGAACATGGAGATTATACCGTTCATCCTTCCTGACATTCCGCAGAGTCACTCCTACTCTCTCAACATCTGCCAGTTTAGGCTGAAAAGCCCGGATTTCATCACCACGACGATCCAGTCACTCTTTAAGCTCTTTAAGTCTCTTGCAGGGATTTAAATAGCGGTCCGCTACCGCTATTGCGGCCGTTATATGTAGCGGTCGCGGTAGACTAGATTCCTCTCTAGGAAAAGAGTAATCAGAAAGGAATCAAATTTCTACCCAAATAGTCTATATTCCTCTCTAAATAGGTTAGATAGGAACATAGATAGGAAGTATGGTTCCCTTCTAAAACCCTCCTTGCTAATTTGTAGTTCCTACAATCCTACCTAAGTTCCTCTCTACCTAAAGTCTTAGTATGTAATTCCTGCCTAAGTAGCTTTGTAAATGTTCCTTTAATTTCAAAAATGGCAAGAAGGACGAAACAAAAAATGGTAGAAAGGAACATGATCCCTTCTAGTATCACTGTATGAGTATTTTAATTATATAATTATTATAACAGAGAGGAACTTAGTTCCACTCCAAAAAAAGTGTAAATAAATAGTAATTAATAGAAAGGAACTCACTTCCTAAATATCATTTGGATGTATGTATATATATTACACACACGTCCATGAGATAAAGCCAATTTGAAATAGCAAATTATATCAATACTAAAAAGACCCAAAACATAGCTCTGAATATTCAAATACTTCAAAATATTCATACCAAAATATCATGACAACCAATCATTCAAAATATCTTAAAGCACGTCAAATAAAGTTCAAATGTGAAATTGAATCAATTATAAATGCAAATTCTAAGAAAGTTCGTCCTCATCATCTTGACTTCCAGTCCCCGGTCGATTCAGTTCATTGTTGGTAGCATGGATTGCTTGTGGAGCTTGTGGCATTAATTAACATACTCATGTAAGATCCCAATTGAGGTTATTGCGGAAGAGCATTCATATAACTAGTTTGTTGTTGATGTTGTGGAAGGAAACCCATCACCGAAGCTTGCTGAATATTTTGAGGCGGAAACATACTTGGGAACATGCTTTGTGACGGTTGGAACATACATATCGAACGGTGCAATTGGTCAATGGTAGCTGAAGCAGTTTGTTTAAATTGCTGAAGCATTTGGTCAATATACTTCGCTACCGCTACGGGCCGCTATTGCGGTGTGAATGGGAATCACGTCGAAATCCGCTACGTAACCGCAACGGATCCGCTACGCCGTCCGCTTCACGTAGCTACAAGCCACGATAGGCCACAACAGGACCCATCCGGCACCGATGGCATCGCATCACAACTTGCACGTTGTATTTTTGGCTTTCCAAGAAACATGTCGAGCTCATGCGTGCATGCCTGATGCGTACATGCTGAGAACTACATACATGAATGATGCATGCGCGTGCAGTGAACTCTAAATTGTGTTTGTAATAATTACTTAGTTTAGCAATACTTCTAATTATTATTCTCTTGTAATCGTCATATTCTTCTTGGTTGATTCATTGTTCACATATAAATGTTCAAAGAAGTATATATTGATAATGTTTTTATTAACTTTATCATCCATTAATTCAATTAAACAAATTTATGTTCAATATAGTTAATGAAGATTTGTTAAAGAATACATACATAGTACAAAAAATCATGATATTTCTATCTTGTGCGTACGTACTTGAAAATATTTCACGCCACTATGACCGTTGTACACATCGCATCGGCCACATTAACCGCTACCGCGAAGACCGCTACCGCTACCGTTGTCGCTATTTAAAACCCTTGGTCCATCTGTTGTATATACAGACATATACGGAGGCACACAAACATGAGTACTTGTAATTGTGTGTGTCTATAAATCCACACAAATATATACGTAATACTAACTCCATTCAAGTATAATTAAGATTAACATAAAATGTCCATAAATCCACATGATTATATACGATGTATATAAGATTTTAAGATGCCACCACAAAGCTAAACCTACTACTTCTCCACTGGACAAACATTAAAATTATATGGACATATTCTATAAATCAATCAAGTACGAAATGACAGAGTTATATAAGTTCAAGGTAGCTAGCTAGCCAAACATATCATTGCAAAAGCATGCATGCAGAAACTTATCACAACATTAGTTTACATGAGCATGGCCATCAACTCCCCAATATTGTGGTTTGATTAGGCCATCACTAGAAGTAGAAGGCTGCATGTTTCCTTGAACATCCATGCAGCCATTACTACCTGAGGTGGCTTGCCCGGCCGCTCGCATAATCTGCTGCATTCCACTCATGGATGAAAACCTAGCAAACCCTAGGCAACTCTGGAACTGTTGCTGCTGCTGCTGGAGGACATGTTCTTGAGGGGGAAGGGCGGCGTTAGGCTGCAGCAACGGCGGCGGCGGATTCATAACAGGGTCAGCACTTTGTTCCTGTGTACGAACGGAAGAAGAAGCATGCGATTCCGGCGGAACCAACTGTGTTTCTTGTGGAGGAGCAGAACCTGATATGACTGGCTCCTGCAAATGTGGAGTAGACTATATATATGTTGGAAAATGCAGTTCGTACACGGTACACGTCATTTTACTCGTTCGTCGAATTGTATGTGAGAGACAGTTTATTTTCGTTTTGCAAAGAGAATCGTTTTTCGCACCGACAATTTTTTATGTGTGACTTGTCCCGTTGTCCGTGGCACCGACAAAAAAAATTACCAGTGTGAAAAATGTTTCTTTTAACAAAACAAAGAAAAAACGTTTCTGCACAGACTATTTGATAGGGCTGAGGCTTGTAAAAAGGCGTGTACACAAAGCATGTACTATGTACTATTAACCTGAGAGGCTACTTCTGATCCTTGCGGTGGTACCACATCCGCCATTGCAGCTAAATATGTCAAGTTCTCCTGGAGAATGTCTAGATACCTTTTTTCATATAGAGACCAAACCGTCAAACTTAGGAAAAAATCAGTACCTATATAAAAGAGGTTCTACAAACATAAGCTAGCTAGTATAACCGAAGGATGGAATCAAGGGCGTAATTTTTAGGGCAATTTATTAAATTGAATTAACGAAATTAAAGAATTTATACACATTATAATGTTTACGAGTTTTTCTCTATTGGAAAATCTATACTCTAAATCTAAACGCACCGATTAAGTTACTTTTAGGTATAAAAAACAAAGAAAAAGAATACGAAATGGTTTTCATTGATGGACGATGAAGAACCTTTGGCGAGTGTTCAAAAATGACCGAAAAGCGTTAAATTCGTGCGTATTCGATAAAAAAAACATGTAACCATATTATTCAATTTGATTTATGTGAAATCTTGACATCAAATATGAGATTGACATGTAATTATATTGTCCAATTTGACCCTTCTCTCATTCCAGAAATGTTTTATATATACATGTTTGATGAATAATATGGAAAGCAATCTTGCTTCACCCAAGACCATTTCTGGAACTGGCTGATAATTGTAGTTTCACGACAATCAGATAATAAAAGCACAGAGCAGAGTGTAGATGAGATGAATTGAATAGAGTATTGAATTCCATAATGATACATGAAGTTTATAGATCGAGAATTCAATACTCAACTCCAGAACCACGCCCCTCTCTCTAAATGTCTGGATGCGATTACAAATTTAGTAAAAGTTAGGTTTACGAAATTATCGATTAAAAAACTATTTTATAAAAAAACATATTTTATTAAAATACCATTACAAAAAAAATTACGGGATTGACACGTAACTTGGCACGAACTTATCGATTTTTCGTGCCAAATAGCTCGTGCAAAGTATTTTTGACACGGATTTGGAATTTCCTTGCCAAAATCTCTGTCAATCCCATGAATTTTTGTAGTGTACAAAGAGTAATTATACACAATAAAATAAGGGTGATTCTGATTGCAGCCTCCCTTTTGCTAAATACAACCTCATATTAAAATTATTATTAAATAATATAATTAAACATACTTATTTGCCCTTTTAATTTGGCACTCCTCAATTCCATCGTCACTTTCACGGATCTGAAGACCCGGATGCTACTGTACAACGGCGCAACGACCACATGGTATAAGGTTTTATGGGAAATCATCAATAAAGTTCCCTTTAATTCTCTTTATTTCCCTTTAATTTCCTTTAATTCCCTTCAATAAACCAAAATAAGGATACAATAGCCAATTACAGTATTTTTAGTTATTTAAATGAGATAGTTCCCGAAATAGGACTACAACAGTTTGAAAATTCTAAAATATGACTGTCATGTTTTTTATTCCCAAAATAGGAGTAATTACTGCCAAGTTAAGAAAATAGTAAAATACCGCCATGTTTGAAGTTTGATAATGCCAAAATATGACACTAATTAGTCCTATTTTGGGAATAAAAACATGACAGTCCTATTTTGGAATTTTCAAACCTTTTTAGTCCTATTTCGGGTAATATTCTCTATTTAAATTTTATGAAGGGCTGTGAATAGTAATACTGGGCTGCATTTAGAATTGCCCTAAAATAATTACTAAAATAATTACTAACACTAGCCTTCACAATTTAACCATATTTAGTCTTGAATGATTCAGGTTGATTTAATCATGTACGGAGTATCTTGATTGCAACGTACGTACGTTATGTTTTCAATTCAGAATTCGATGCACGGTAATACCTTCTATGCTAAATTGCTGGTCTTTCAAATTAAACTAATATTTTTATTACATTAAGGATGTTTTTACTTGGACTAATTCGTCCAAGTAATTACTCCTATTTTGGGAATATTTTTTTTAAACTAATTCATCCCAGACCAGACCAGATCAGACCAGACCAGACCAGATCAAACTAGACCAGACTTGGATAGTTATAAAAATACAAAGAAACCAGACCAGACCAAACTAGTTCAGACCAGACCAGACCAGACCAGATCAGACCAGACCAGCAAATTACGGTCCAAGTAAAAACATCCTAAATGCAATATTACTTACATTAGTGTTGTTGAACTTTCTCACGTATAGAAATATCATTTGTTGTTTCTTAATGCATGTGTACATTTTAAAAGTCAACTGGATCATAACATATACCGAGTCTATAGTAGGAGTATATCTCTTTAAGATATTATTTCCAGAAGAGACTGCAGGAACCGAGTTTTGCAGCGCATTATGCCTGATAAATATGCGCCAAATATTACGTACGCCGGATATTACGTACGTAATACTACCTCTTTCCCTACGTTTGAGACAAAAAGGTTGTGACTCGTTTTTAAGAAAAAGTAGAATTACGTGGTTGATATTAAATTGATAAAGTGTAAATAAAGTAAGAATGAATTGTAGTCACTCAAATATTACCAAATACGGTATGAGACAAAAAAGGTAAAACGGAACAAAGTTAGGAGGACGAAAGGAGTACATATTAGTGGTATTACTTATGTCTCGCTTCATTATTTACATTGTGAAATGACACAACTATTTTGAAAATAATTAAATAAGATAAGTTGAATATATTTTGAGAAATAGTTTTGATAGTAATATGTAGTATAATATATTGGGATTGTTGATGATAACTGAGACATTATATGTATTATTTTTAATATTTGATGATCAAATTTTCATTTAAAAGTATCGAATGTTTTCTAGAATAGAAATAAGAATTTTTATATGGAAATCTAAAAAGTTAAAGTGAAAACTTAGAATGAGACAAAGAGTACTACAACCTTTACTTTTGGGTGACAACTCCGGTACCCATTTAAAAAAATGGGGGTACCGTACCTATTATTCATTTAATTGGTCCAAATAGGTATATTATTTTTAATTTAGAATTACATAATTCAACTGCAACATATTCATTGGTCCATGTGGACAAAGGTATGGTACCTTACGGGTACCGTAGAATCTACTTTACTTTTGCGTGCACGCAGACTAGGTAGCATAAATCAAATACGGAGTATATAATCAACTCACTCAGCACTTTCGGCCATTTTCCCGAGATTATTGCATTCCATAATAGCCAAAATCAGTTTTGTGTTATCTTGGAGGATCTGCATGAATCACAAAATACAAGTATATCCACTGAGCAAAATTACATTTGCACACAAAATTAGTACATAAATTGTACAAACTCCCTAGTTACGTGAGTACACAAGCAATTCATACTATTTGTTTATAAATTTATGTACAACAAAAGTGACCCATGCATACAATGATGGGCGAAGTATATTCATACTCCTTCCATCCCTTAAAAGTTTGACATCTTTCCTTTATGGGACGTCCTAAAAAACATTGTCACATTCCCTTGTAATCAATTATTTTGTGGTTCATATTATTCCTCTCTCTTCTACACAAACCTCAATCACACAGTTTTTACTTTATTATTCCATGTGCTCGTCAAACTTGACAAAGTTTTAAGGGACGGAGGTAGTATGTACTACTATCGTACTGCGTATATAAAAACCATACTACATATATCAAAACTGCAACGATCCTACATCGATCAAATATGAGCTTGATCGGTGGCTTATAAGCTAGGTATCTCCTCCTCCTAATCGTTGGTCTTTTGAGAGTGACTTCTACATGTGAACTTATGATCTTGATATGGGCCTAGTAGTGGCTTGGGCCCCGAGGGGTGCCAACCGTGACTAGAGCTGGTTCGGTATGGTATACCGAAATTTCAATCTCATACCGCATACCGTACCGAAAATCCGGTATTGGTAAATGTCATACCGTTACCATACCGAAACTTTCGGTATACCGAATTTCGGTATACCGAAAATTCGGTACGGTATGTAACCCATACTGTTTTATACCGAAAATTCAAAAAAATAAACTTCTTGGCAATTCCGTATAAAGTATTAGCTTAAGGGGCCTACCGAACATCCAAAAAACTGATTTTAACAAGTCAAAACTAGCATATGACATCAATACATAAACCGGTACCAAAACTAAAACACAATATTTAATCCAAAGTAGAAAATACTAAAATTATGTGCTAATATCTCAAGTCTCAACACAATTCATAATGACAATTAGAATATTTATCCAACATAAATCAATGATAACTAATGTGGGTAATAACAAATCTTTGAACCATTGTTGCAGCTCCAAAAGATAAGTCGTCTAACACTTCACTCCAAAAGTTGTATTTACATCCTCCCAATTTTACATATTTAGACAGACAAGTGGAACTAGTACATAACAAGAATTGTTGTGAAACACCTCGTGCTTTCAGCGCTCTGCAATAATATAGTTCATCTTGCTGTGATTCAAACGATCATTCAACTTGTGTTACACATAATCAGAGGATTGTTCTCAAGAATCATTAAGATATGTAGTGTCTAAACTCTAAACAGCTTGGTAGGAAGTTTGCATTATGTTTGGAAACCCCACTACGAAACTACGAGAGGGAAAATGGGGAAGAATTAATACAATTAATCATCACAAATCCCTTTAATACATCTTTAGAACATTTGTGTTGATGCAAAAATATTCCTTCACGGTTCACAACCACAATTTTTTAAGTACCCCGTCACTCGTCCGCATCTCCATCGTCAATGCTCAATAGTCTACAGCTCTGTCACTCGTTGAAGAGAAGAGAAGTTGCTTGACTCTAGGTTGATTTATTTGATTAGGGATTTAGGTCTCTACTTGGGAGGACTGGAGAAAGGCTGTAGTATTATAAGATGGGTTATTTTTAATTTTGGGCCTTGGTGTTTTAATAATTTCATTTAATGGGTTTGGCCTTAAAAATTTACAAATTCTATTTCGGTATTTCGGTATTTCGGTATATACTGTACCATACCGAAATTAACGGTATTTCGGTATATACCGAAATACCGAAAATTTTAAAAAGTTCATACCTTTACCGTACCGAAGTGACCTGGTATGGTATCATACCGTACCGAACTTTTCGATATACCGAAAATTTCGGTAAATTCGGTATTTTTCGGTATGGTATGGCCGGTATACCAAAATTTCGGTATATTTTCCCACCCCTAACCGTGACAAACATAGCCGTATCCAACAATGACGTTGACTCTTCGAAGCGTGAGGTATTGTAATGATCCCATATTGATGAAGTACGGTCTTGATTAGTTGCTTATAAGCTAGGTGTCTCCTCCTAATCGACTAGTCTTTTGAGAGTGAGTTCTAAACGTGAATTTATGACTTTGGTATGGATTTAGAATGCACTAGGTTCATATCAAAAACTTACAAGAGAAGACGTCACCTACATCAAAATTTTCGCCGGATAGTGTACTATACTTTCAGATGGAAAAGTGCTAATATTGAAAAAATTATTAGTTACACGGCCGAATACACAAGTAAGTAAAATTATATGACAAAAACGGGACTAAATTTACAATCTTAAAACGATCATAAGTAGATAGAAACCCTAGTTAGGGCAAGGGATCTCAAAATCTCACCAATTAAACTTTATTTTTTAATTATTTGAGCGAGGAATGTACCTTCTGAATCTGGTGCTGCGTCAGAATAGGAAAGCTGCCGGACTGAGAAGCAGCGTCGAGATAGGGTGGCTGCGCGGCGGCCTGCGCCATCAGTTCCGGAGTTTCCAAGGTCATCTGATCCATCTTAAATCTTAATTAATTACTCGATTAAGAATTTCTTTAACTCTCTAAAAAAGGAATTTCCTTAATTCTCTAAAAGGAAATTCCTTAATTAAGCAAACATAGATCGATCGATATAGATCCGAGCTATAGGCCTAGATTTAATTAAGTGCGTAATCTGTGATTACGGTGGAGATTTGCCGGCTTAATTTAGAATTTCAAAGTCCGATCCGATTGAGCCCTATACAGCATATACGACCACGCGGACTAACGTGGGCCCAGTGCAACGAGTTCCGCATGTCCACTACGAATTGCATGTAATCCCTGGAGTAATTAAGAGTGAGCTTTTACATTAAGAGAAGAATTCCTTAGATAAGAGAAAAAGTTTTGAAATTCCAAAATAGGAGTATCATGTTTTTTATTCCGAATATGAGTAAATTTCTGTCAAGTTTGGCATTACTAGCTCTAAAACATGGCATTTTTTTACAAACTTAGCAGATTACTCCTATTCAGTGAATAAAAAACATGATACTCCTATTTTGGAATTTCAAAACGTTTTTGCTTCTATTTAGGGCAATTTCTATTACATTAAATATGTAGTTCCTGGGTCCAACTATAATTGTCTCGTTTCTTTTTTATGTTGGTGATGGAGTATATGGCCCGGGAACCCCCGGCCCACAGACTCCTACGACTCCAAAAGGCCCAACAGGCCCAAATCACGGCACCCAGAGTACCAAGCAGCCCGCAATACGCACCAGGGGTGCCTTCGGCCCCCTGGCCGAAGGCTCCAAACTATCACAGCATGGATATTTCGAACAAACAGAGGAACTGGGAGAAGACGGCGAAAATAGTAGCCCTCGGCACCTGGAGCCCTCGGCACTCAGAGGTCTCGGCACTAGGAGCCCTCGGTTAGTCCTCTGCAGCCGAGGGCACCTCTCCCGACATAATATCCGCGCCACATGCGTACAGATCACCGTACCCTGTACAGACATCCCATCCAACAGCCGCATTAAATGCGGCCACATGCGGCTGCCAACGCCAACCAGTTGAGGTGACCTCTCGGCCAATGGGCGCTTGACATGTGTCCCTGTCCGGCATTTATTGCTACTATAAATAGCACCCCATTTCCCCATTTGTAACCGCGCTGAAAACGCTCCACACTTATAATATACTTTCTCTCTCTACATTTGCTTGCTCTGACTTCTCTCTTATTACTCCCCGTAATAACCCCTCGGATATATACCCCCCGGGTAGACTATCCATCATTTGGTGCTCTCGTTGAGAGGCCGAACAATCAAGTAAGAAACCCTCCCCCTTCGCCAAACCCTAGCCCTCTACCAAAAATGGTGAGAACAACATGTGCCAACTCCAAAAACGTGGAAGACAAGAACCTGGCCCTCGGCGACGTCAACGCCCCCGAAGCCTCTCACAGGGCTCCCGAGGGCGGTGTCATCGCTGGGCTGGAACAGGCGGCTGTCGACCTACGCCTTCAGATCCAACAGAATGCCCCCGATGCCCGCCTCGGCATCGAGGCCAAGAAGAAAAACCGGAGCGATGACCAAGTCAGCCCTCCGGTTCTCACCATCGACGTGCAATCGGCGCTCTCCGCCTTCATCCAAATGCTCACTCAGAACCCGGGTGCCTTCGGCACCCTGGCTCCGGCTCAACCCCAGGTGGGGGAGAACATCATACTTCCCCCTCTGCCACACCCCTTCGGAAACCCCACCCCTCGGGTGAGGAACGACGAAGGGGTAGTGGCCCAAGATACGTCCTCCCAGGAAGTTCAGTCCCGGGACCGCCACAATGACGACAGAGAAAGGCCCCGCACTTCCGCCCTCAACCGGCTCGGAGGAGGGCCAGACCGCCGAGGGGTCCAAGACCGCCTCGGAGGGACCCCCAGGAACACTACAACAAATATCAAAACAGCATGATGATGGTAGGGGCGTCGGACGAATATTTGTGTCGTTGGTTCCTCTCCACCGTAGAGGGGCCGGCATACGAATGGTTCAACCGGTTGCCCGAGGGCTGCATTGATTCGTGGCAAGAACTCGCCCAGCGATTCTTGACACAATTTGCTGGGAGGCGTCGCACAAGGAAGCACTTCTCCCACCTCCTAACCATACGCCAAAAGAGGGATGAGACCCTTCGGGACTTCCTGGAGCGCTGGAGGACGGAAGCCGACGAAGTCGACGGTGCTGATGACGGGACCCTCCTGGCCCTCCTACAAACCGTCCTCCGCACCGGCAACTTTTCAAGGAGCCTCATCATTGAACCCCCCCCCCCCCCCCCCCCCCGCGACTACATAAGGGCTTTGCAGCGGGGGGATCGATATGCTGAGGCCGAGGAGGTGGAGAAATACCACCAGCATCCGGATCAGCATCCCCCGAGGGCTGACAACAAGAACAACCGAGGGCCGGGGGCTCCTTCATATCACCTCAAGTCTTCAGGACCCTCTGATGACCGCCCTCGGCAAGGCCAAGCCAAGCCCGGGGGAGGCTATAAGAGCAGCCCTAAGACTTGGGCACAGCCCATTCTCCTGGACCGCCCTCGGACGCCATTGACGCACCCCGTCAGCATCATCCTTGATTTTGCCGAGGAGAGGGGCCTCGTTGAACGCGATTCTCGCGCACCCCCGGAGGTACATGCTATCAATCCTCAGTTCCCCTACTGTCGTTTCCATCGGCACCAGGGGCACAGAACCGATGACTGCCATCAGCTAAAGACGGCCATCGAGAGATTGATACAGGCGGGGCACCTGTCCCAATTTATCCAGAGCCCTCGGCAGGAGGGGCCTTCTCATCAGGGACCTCCCCGAGGGCACCACATGAAGGTAAACGCTTGGGTGAACCCGAACACCATCCCCCTCGGCAAGAAGAGGGAGATCGGAAACTTGGAGGAGGAAGAGGAGGAGTACCCCCACTACCAGGAGAAAAAACGCCACATCCTCATGATCACCGGTGGCAATACAGGGGGCGATTCCACCAGCCAGCGGAAGAAGTGGGCTCAATCGCTTTACGTGGGGGAGGTCACTCATATGCCCCCGGTAAAGCGACTGAGGGAGGAACCCATCACCTTCACCAACGCAGATCTCCCTCCTACTTCTTCTCCTCACAGGGATGCCTTGGTGATTCGGACTGAAATAAACGACACCATCATTCACCGAACTTACATTGACACGGGCAGCTCCGTCAATGTAATGTACCTCAGCACCTTCAGAGAGCTGCATCTGGAGAGGGGGTCCCTTCGGCCCATTAAGACCCCTCTTGCCGGCTTCACCGGCGATACTATTGATTCCGAGGGGGTAATAACCCTCCCGGTGATCTTCGGCGACGGGCTCCATAGAGCCCAGCTCGAAGTGGAGTTCGTCGTCGTCAACATCGACTGCGCCCACAACATCATCCTCGGCCGGCCAGCCCTCGAGGACCTCGAGGCCATCATCTCCATGAGGCACCTCTGCCTCAAGTTTCCCGCCGAGGGGGGCATTGGCTACTCCCGAGGGAATCAGAAAATCGCCCGCGCCTGCTATCTTCAAGTCACTAAGAAGGTAAGTAAGACGGAATTCCGTGTTGACACCATCACCGGAACCATCGACCAAGAAGAAAAAAGGCCGAGGGCTGAACCTGCCGAGGACGTAGAAGACTTTGCGCTCGATCCGGCCCAGCCGGAGAGAGTCGTGAAGATTGGAGCCCAGCTCCCTGAAGATCTGAAGACCGGTATCACCGATGCCCTCCGCGCCTACTCCACTGTCTTTGCATGGGGGCCGGAGGACATGCCGGGAATCAGCCTGTAATATCCCGAAAATTTGAGAGAATTTGGGAAATAATTAAAATTGTGTTTCATATTGTTTACACGGTCTTTAGGTCGTTTATTATGTTTGGTTTAGTGTTTGGGACAAAGGGGAGGTCCAAATGGGGAAGAAACGGGGCAAAAACTAAGGTTTGGGGCGTCTGGGGGTCACGCACGGCGTGCGTGGAAGGTACGCACGCGTGCGTTCCTGTTGTATCCTAATGCAACTCAAACTTCGGAAATTCACTATAAATACATCCCTAATCCGATTTTCCTCATTCCAAAAACCCTAGGATCGCCTTTTTAAGCTTTATCCCTTCCATCTCTTCAATATTAACGTATCCAGCACGAAATTTTATGCCAATGATGAGATCAAACAATCCAATATTCCGGTAAGTGCGTTTGTTGCCTAATTCGCGTCGTTCATCCGTTTCCTAAATTTCTTTCTATTAAATTGAGATCCTTCGAACCTATCACTTCCTAGGTACGTGAGAATGATCCATCAAACTAGATTTGACGTTTAGGATTCGTTGCTAGCCTCGAGGTAAGGACTATTGCAACCAAAATTACTATTTTGCCCCTATATTGTATAAACTAGGGGTTGTGCTATGATTTGAGTTTCTTTCTGAAATTTTATGGATAATTCGGTTATAATAGTATGAGTATGATGATGTATGCTTTTCTGGGAATTTATGAACGTGTGATTTTTGGTGAATTTATCAAATCAGTTTATCATGGCTAAAATTGTGATTTTTGATGATTGTTCTTTTGGGATTGGAAAATTTTGGTGATTGTTTTGGTATGAGTTGAAGAATGATTTGAGACTATTATAACTGGTTATATTGAAAATATATTATGGGTTCAGAATACTCCAATTTGTTTATTTTGGTGGTAGTAGTAAATGCTACTTTTGGGAAGTGGTTGTTTGGGTTAAACCCTCTTTTTGGAAAGTGTTGTGAGATCAAATCTTTTGGGATAAATTATATATTTTTAAATGTATAATTTGGTATGAAAATTTACATATATATTCTGGAGTTATAAATATCCTTATTGGATTATTTTGAATATGGTATTAAATACTATTTTGGAACTAGTTTTGGATAAACCCTAAATTGTAAGTTTCTTTGCCAATCCAAAATTGTTTCCTCGTATTACATGCATATTATGCATTATGTGATTAAGTGTGAATTGTGAATTTTGTGTATGTGATTTTGAGGAGATATTATATATATGGTAGTTGAGAAATATAAATTAAGAGTACTTTTTGGGGTATTAAATATTTTTAAATACCTTTGAGATTATTTAGAGAGATTGAGAAGTATTTTTGAAGTATTATTTAATTGAAGATAAAATTTACATTTTTATAAGAAGTGAGCATCTCGAGAGTAATCCGAGGTGTCGGTTTTTCCACATCCGGATAAATGTGGAGGGTGATTAGAGCTACTACTATTAAAAAGTACAGTTTAAGTTTGGATCTATGATCCCTTTTAAGAAGAAGTTATAGTAGTAGTCCCTAATCATTCAAGAATTTTAGAGTTGGGGTGGTTGGGTTCCGACCACTCGGGATGACTTACTACTCGGAGGGCTTGGAATCCCTTTTAGGGGGTGTGCACACTTAAGGTAGTCGTTTCGTTTCCGCAAGAGCAGTTGTGGTACCGGCACTTGTTCGGGGTGGCCGTCCGTAACCACGGTCCACCGGGCTCAGTCGAAAGGTTGAGCACCGCCCTTTTAAATTACTAGGAAGTTAGAGAAGAAGTGATTTTCTTAAGAAGTTTAAAGAGAAGAATTACTAAGAGATTTTTCCAAGAGAAGTTGAGGATTTTAGTAAAGAAGTGATTTTAAGAAAAATCAAAGAGAAAAGTATTTTGGTGGAGTGTGTCATTTTTATATAGTATTATATGAAAAACTATTTTCACCAAATGTGATTATTTTACGGGGTTGGGTCGGCCTTACTTAGCTAAAAAGCTAATTTTTGTTTCCTTTGCTTTGTTTGTTTTCTGCACTTTAATTGTGCAGGTGATGAAAGTTATGCATGATGATGAGAGCTGCGTTAGATCACGTAGTTTAGTATTTATAATCACCTAGTTATTGTTTATTTCAGTTTGAGAACATGCAGACATTTAAATTATTTTTGAAATTTTCAGTACTTAAATACTTGGATTATTTTTGGATGGTGGTAACACCCATTTCCCTATTAAGACTTCCGCTGTATCTCTGATGTTTTCAAATAAAGTTGATAATTCCTTTGAATAAATCATTATTTAAATGTATTTTTGGTTGGGGAAAATGGGGGTGTTACACAGCCGAAGGGTCATCACCCACCGCCTCTCGGTGGACCCCTCGGCAAAAGCAGTACAGCAACGAAGAAGACCCATCTCGGCCGAGAGAAGGGAATTTGTGAAGAAGGAGGTCGCCATGCTCCTCTCTATTAAGCACATCAAGGAGGTGAAATATCCCTCATGGCTGGCCAACGTGGTCCTCGCACAGAAGCCCCCTACCTTCCGCATGTGCGTGGACTACACCGATCTCAACAAGGCGTGCCCTATGGATCCATTCCCTCTACCAAATATTGATCAACTGGTGGATGAGACCGCAGGGTGTGAGATCATGTCCTTCCTCGATGCCTTCCGAGGGTATCACCAAATTTTCATGCACGAGGAAGACGCCGAAAAAACTGCCTTCATGACTCCCGAGGGCATCTTCTGCTACCTAGTAATGGCCTTCGGCCTAAAGAACTCGGGGGCCACCTACACCCGGATGGTGGCCCGGGTCTTTCAAGCCGTCCTAGGGCGCACCATGGAGGCCTATGTTGACGACATGATCGTCAAGAGCAAACAATCTTCCAGCCATGCCGACGACCTCCGGGAAATCTTCGCCATCATGCAAAAATTCAACCTTCGGCTGAACTCGAAGAAGTGCACCTTCGGCGTCCAAGGGGGCAAATTCCTGGGCTACATGGTGAGCCGAAGGGGTATTGAGGCCAACCTCGAGAAGATCCAGGCCATCATCGACATGGAACCCCCACACAATGTGAAGGAAGTTCAACGGTTGACGGGCCGCCTGGCAGCCCTCAACCGCTTTCTATCTAAATCAGCAGAGAAGTCTTTACCCTTCTTCCAGATCATGAGGAAGACGGCTGGTTTTCAATGGACTTCGGAATGCCAGGAGGCTTTTGACGAGCTCAAACGATATCTATCTTCACCTCTTGTGCTCTCCAAACCCAAGGTAGGGGAGACCCTCTACCTCTACCTTGGGGTCAGCCCGGCGGCCATCAGCTCTGTGCTCATTCGGGAGGAAGACGGAATCCAACATGCCATCTTCTACGTTAGCAAAACCCTAAGGGAGGCCGAGCTCAGGTACTCTCCTGTGGAAAAAACGGTGTTAGCCATCGTTTGGACCGTCAAGAAGTTGGGCCACTACTTTCAGGCTCACCCGGTTCAGGTCCTCACTCATCAACCCCTCGGCGCCCTCATGAGGAGCCCCACCAGCTCCTCCCGCATGGTGAAATGGGCTATCTTCTTGAGCCAGTACAACATTGACATCCGTCCAAGGCCTGCCATCAAGGGCCAAGCCCTGGCGGACTTTGTGACGGAATGTACCGCAAGGGCAGCCACGGACGGGGAGCCCTCGGCTACCTCGGACGACTGGTGGACCCTCTACACCGACGGCTCCTCCGCGACCAAAGCATGCGGGGGAGGGGTAGTCCTCATTACTCCCGAGGGCTTCAGAGCCTACTATGCAATCCGCTTCTCCTTCAAAGTCTCCAACAACGAGGCCGAATATGAGGCCCTCCTATGTGGCCTTCGGCTGGCTGCCAACATGAGGGCTCGACAGATCCACATCAAATGCGACTCCAAGTTGGTCGTTGGCCAAATCTCCGAGGAATATGAGGCCAAGGAGGGAAGAATGAAACAGTACAAGGAAGCGGCCAAGGAGTTGCTTAAGGTATTTGAGTCACACTCTCTCACTCAAATACCGAGGGCTCAGAACTCTGAGGCCGACATATTATCTAAGCTCTCGACCGACTCCCCCGAGCACATCTCCAAAATTGCCAAAATTGAGGAAGTCAGCCTCTCAAGTATCCATGCAAGCCCCGTTATGAACATACAACAACGCCAAGAGGATTGGATCTCAGATATCACCGCCTTCATCTCCACAGGGCAGCTACCCGAGAATGAGACCCGCGCAAAACTGGCAAAGCTGAGGGCTCCTAGCTACACCATCGAAGATGGAAGTCTCTACAAACGATCTTACAATGGCACGCTACTTCGGTGCCTTCATCAAGATGAAGCCGAGGTCGCAATGGAGGAAGTGCACAGTGGCACTTGCTCAGCTCACCAGGGACCCTTCTCCATGTCCCGAAGGCTCATTCTCCAGGGCTACTTCTGGCCAACCATGGCCAGAGATTGTGCTGACCTTGCCCGGAGGTGCACCGCATGTCAACATTTCCAGAAAGCCCCCGGCAGGCCAGCGGTCAACTATGCCCCCATCAGCACATCTGTCCCCTTTTCTCGATGGGGGATAGACCTTGTGGGCCCTCTGCCGAGGGGTACCTCCAACAACAGATACATCATTGTGGCCATCGACTACTTTACCAAGTGGGTGGAGGCTGAACCCCTCGCCAGCATCACAGAGGCGAAGTGCCGTCACTTCGTCCTCAAGAACATCCTCACAAGGTTTGGCGTCCCCCAGCAGATCATCTCCGACAATGGGACACAATTTGAGGCAGCCCCCTTCTGTGCCCTTCTGGAGGCATGGGGCATCAAACACACCTTCTCCTCCGTTGCCTACCCTCAAGGCAACGGGCAAGTAGAGAACGCCAACCGGACCTTGCTCGAAGGCCTCAAAAAGAAGCTGGAGGCCGAGGGCGGTGGCTGGGTAGAAGAACTCCACAACATCCTTTGGGCCTACCGCACCACCCCTCGGCGAGCAACAGGTGAAACACCCTTCTCCCTCTGCTACGGTTTTGAAGCCAAAGCTCCTACGGAAGTCACCCTTCCCACCCGGAGGGTGATCCAATATGACCCCGAGGTCAACGACAGCAACATGGCCCTCGACCTCCACCTCCTTTCAGAACGCCGGGAGCAAGCCTTCATCCGGGCAGAGAACTACCGAAGACAAGTCAAAGGCTACATCGACGCCAAGGTTCGCACCCGAGAATTTCAAGTGGGAGACTATGTCCTCTGGAGGAGGGAAGCCAGCCAATCAACCGAGGGAGGAAAAATGGCACCAAAATTCGAAGGCCCCTACATCATAGCAGCCATCATCAAACCTGGGACTTACAAGCTCAAACGCCCCAACGGGAAAGAGGTCCCTAGGCACTGGAATGTACACCACTTAGTTAAATTTTATCAATAATGTAAGAGCGGCCAAGCCCTCATAACTAATGAATGTACTATCCTATGGCCCAAGGCCTCCAATTTTGAAGAATGAAGACACATTCAAGACATCAGGAACAAAACACTTATGAGCGGCCAAGTCCTCATACTGACTGCAGGCCCCAGGCCTCACCTCGAGAAGAACCCCCTCCGGCGTCAAGTGCCGAGGGCGGACACCATCAACACCTACGACAACAGCAAAAACACCATGTGTTTTCAGTCAAGACCCCTCGGTACCAAGTACCGAGGGAGCGAACTCCTATCACCAACGACAAGGAACGCCATGTGTTTCATTTCCCTTCGGCACCCAGTGCCGAGGGTACATCCCCACCTTCAACATCAATAAAGAAAAGATAAGAACACCAAGTGTTCCTATAGAAGACCCTTCGGCACCCAGTGCCGAGGGTACACCTCCATCATCAACATCAAAACGAAGAAAAACACCAAATGTTTCAAAGAAGACCCCTCGGCACCCAGTTCCAGGGATATGCTCTCCTATCAACTTCCAAACATCTGTTGGGAAACACCAAGTGTTTCCTCCGAGGGTCCTCCGGCACCAAACGCCGAGGGCGAACACTCCAATCAAAACACCAAGTGTTTCATTTGAAGACCCTTCGGTACCAAGTACCGAGGGTAGACACCTCCATCAACTACAACAGAAAAGAACACCAAGTGTTCCTACAGAAGACCCCTCGGTACCAAGTACCGGGGGCTACATATCGAAACTAACACCAAGTGTTGTTTCTAAAGCCGTACCCCACGAGGACGCATATACCGAAGGCGCCACCATCAGTGCCGGCGGCACGTAGTGCCCCCGGCCATTTGCAACTAGTGTGCGAATGAAAACCCTTTCTTGAAACGCTTTCCGCGTCACTACCCCCAGGGTGTGATAGGCATGAGAAATGCCCAGGATTCGACTTTCAAAAACAGAACGCTTTCCGCGTCATCACCCCAAGGGTATGACAGGCACGAGAAATGCCCAGGATTCGACTTCCAAACCGAAACGCTCCCCGCGCCACCACCCCAAGGGTGTGGCAGGCCACGGACTATGTCTAGTGTCGAGGGGACGACTTTCAAAAATGAGGCGCTTTCCGCGCCATCCCCCAAGGGGAGGTAGGTTACAGACCACCATATCTTGTGCCCAAGAAACGACCCTCGATCCCCTCGGAACTCGGAAGGTTAACCCGAGGGAGGATAGCCATTGGTGTATTCTGATGGTCTCCTGATAGGCCCAGCCTTGCCAAGAAACCAAGTTTCTTGATGCCTTCCCTTCACCACCAACCAAAAAAAAAGAGGGGGTGAAGGGGAGTAGACTCAGCGAGAAATCAAAGAGTACACTCCAACAGATCACAACATGCCGAGGGCTCCCCACGAGAACACCTCCGGTAGTTGAAGGCTCCTATTTCCCGAAGGCATCTGTTACGCACTAATACCGAGGGCCCTTACCCCATGACAAGGGACACAACTGGCTGAGTCAAACTCTACAACTTTTCAAGTAATTGCCGAGGGCACATACTCCTCATCGGCTTCCTTTACAACAACAGGAGTCCACACTTTTCCTAAGTCCACACTTTTGGAAAATGACAACAACCGGAGGCTAATATATCATCCGACATCCGAAGGCACCTATTACAATTTACAAATCATCAAAGGCCAATCGAGGGGGCTTATTTCAAAATATCTGCCCCTCGGACAGACTCCTCAATGACCGAAGGTTCAACATCTACAACACAGTTTGAGATTTTTCTAAGTCCCACATATTTGGCCCCCGGTCAAATACTCATACAACACAAGGGCCTCACGATCACCCGAAGGGTCCTATTCATGTACCCGGAGGGATCTACATCCGGAAGCTCAACATCAATCAACGCTTGGAAAATATTCTAAGTCCTAAATGAGTAGCCCCCGGGCATCTTGCAAAAATGACGCAGAGTCAGAGGGCACCCATCACCCCGAAGGCAACACAAGGAGGCAGCACTTAGAGTAAAGAGAAAAAAATTCTAAGTCCTAAAGATTGGGCCCCCGGCCCAATCAATATTACAGCCAAGGGAATATGATAGCCGAAGGCTATGCGATACAACAGCACTTAGAAAATTTTCTAAGTCCTACATGTTTTTCCCTCGGTCAACTACTCATACATCAAGAAGGGATGCCATCGCCCGAATGCTCCCAAGGGAAAAGCTACACTTGGAAATCTTTCTGAGCCCTACACATTTCACCCTCAACTTATAAAGGGACCCAATAGCCGAAGGCTACCTATCAATCAAAGGCTACAGTACACAAGGAATCAACACTGAGGAAAATTTTCTAAGTCCTGAAGAATTGGCCCCCGGCCTAATCAACATTTCAGTTGGGGCTCCACAGTAGCCGAAGGCTACATAACATACTACACTTGCAAAAATTTTCTAAGTCCCGTACATTGGGCCCTCGGTCCAATATTCACACATCAGGAAGGAGGCTACCAGCCGAGGGCATCCGAGGGCAAAACTACACCTAGAAATTTTTCTAAGTCCTAGGAATTGGGTTCTCAACCTAATCACCACACAGCAATGGAACTACAAACACCCGAAGGCCCTATGGTGTGTTACACTTAGAAAAAATTTCTAAGTCCTAATTATTGCTGAACCCTCGGTTGTATATCCAGCAGAGGGTGCCCAACTACCGAAGGCTTCCAAGGGCAAGCTACAACCAAAAAATGTTCTAAGTCCTAAAACATACATTCAAAGGAGCAAAGGCATACATCCAAAACGAGACGAAGGCATACATTCAAGAAGAGATGAATTAAAGAAAACAAGCCATATATACAAAGCCCGAAGGCAATCATTCAATCATCAAAAAAGGAGTAAATGTAATTGTTACAAACAGGCCGAAGCCGAATGATCAATGGTGTTCATTACAAGAGTATGTTCAGAAATTTCTAAGTACAAATCTTCTCTGTGACTTCAGCATCATTATCTCCGGGGGCATCTTCTACGGCGGCTTAAGAGGAGACTTCTTCCCCAGCAGCATCACTTCTGACGGCTCCGCCCCCATCACCCCCCATCATCACAGAATCGTATATCGTCGGCCGCTCTTCGCCCGGGGGGAGGGGAACTCTCACATCTGGTTGCAATGGAGGGAGGCCGTATGCTGAGGGGTCAAATTGGTCGAGGGATACGCCAAAGTGCCTGGCGAGCCTCCGGTAAATCAGATGCTGGGTAAAGAATTCACCCCCCTGGTAGTAGGCGTCGCCCCTATCTGTCAGCCAGTCAACCCCGGGGCCTTCTACCCAAGCATCCACCGAGGCCGCCACCACGGAGGCCACCCACTCCTTATGGCCCTCGGCCCTCCAGCCCTCGGCAAGGAACTCAGCAACTGCCTCCTCTCGGGCCTTGGCCACAGCTCCCTCCCTGGCGGTTTTGGCCTCATCGACAGCTTTCTTCGCCGTCTCAGCAGCAACCCTCTTGGCCTCTGCCTTTCCCTCGGCTATGCCATCGGCCTTGGCCTTCTCCGCCTTCGCCTCCCGGAGGGCCTCCTCCAGCTGCGCAGCATGCTTCATCGCTTCAGAGTTCTTGCGAATCAGCCCCTCCATCTTCTTATCCTGCTCGGCCTCGTGAAGGCGCCTTTCCTCACGCCTCCGGGACTGTTCCCCGAGGGCTATGCAGGCCTGCAAACAATGATCAAAGGAGTTAGATTATTCCTCAGAAAGAAAGTACTAAAATGATAAGAGAAGGAAACAGGAAGCAGATACTTACAGTGAGAGAGGACCAGAGGATCCTGTTCTCGAGGGCATCATCGTCGTATGTCTCGAAGGCTTCTTTATCCATCTTCGAGGTGATGCCCCGCAGGAAGGCCCTCGGCTCGGCAGTACCGTGCATCAGTGAAGCACCGGGGGCAAAGGAGAGTTGACGGATCTCCCGGGGTAATTCCTCCGGGGGAGATTCACCGGAGCCTTCGGGGTGACCAAGGCCAGAGGCCCATCAGTGGAGGGCATGTCATCAACAATTATGAGGGGGGCCGCTCCCTCAACGGCGCCCCCGGCGGCTTTCTGCCTCTTGGTAGGGGGCTCCACCCCCTTACCACTCCGCTTCTTCTTCACGGCCGCCTCGGCCTTCGACCCCCCGGTCCCCTCAGCAGCATTGACATCCTCAGCGGAAGGCTCTACGACCTTCGGGAAAAACGCATCGGCTGGCTTCTGGCCCGAGGGCCCCTCCTTCTTTGCCTGGGTTTTGCCCTTCCTCTTTGCAAACAGAGCGTTGGCATTCATCTTGCTACCTGCAAAGAACGACAACAACAAGTTAAAAGGTTAGAACCGAGGAGTCAGAGACACAACGACAAACATGACAAAAAAAATCTAAGTATAAAAGCCGTAGCCCTCGGGCACTACCTCCTGCTTCCCCGAAGGCTTTATCATATAGGGGATACTTCTCATCGGCTTCCCCAATGAAGCGGTATCTCCGAAAGCCGAGGGCGTAGAGTTCCTTATCGGCAGTGTAATCTTTAATAGAAACCTGCTTCGTGCGACCCTCCGGGATTTTGGCTATTACCAGGCCATCTTTCTCGAGGGCGGCGCTTCCAACCTTCGGATGCCGACGGAAGCGATCCCGAAGTTCCGCCGGGAATGGGTTCTCAGCAACTCTGATGTAGCACCAACGCTCCTTCCAGCCCTTATTTGACGAAGGCGCCTCCGTAAATAGCTTCCACCTAGCTATCTGCTGCAGGTTGGCGAAGCCCTCGGCATTCGCGTGACCCCCTCGGCAGAGGTTGAAGCTCTGGAAGAACAGGTCCAGGCTGGGGGTCACCCCTCGGTCCCTGCAGAGGTTCAAAAACCCCGCCACGTAGGAGTGGCTATTAGGTGTCAGCTGGCAGGGGACCAAGCCAACAAACCTCAGGTACTCCTGGAGGAAGGGGTGCAGAGGGAACCGAAGGCCCATGGAGACCGACATTACGTGTACTGCAATACACCCCTCGGGCGCCCGAGACAGCACATCGTCAACTCCCGGCTCGACCACCACGGCCGAGGGCCCAACATGCAGCTGCGTGACGTACAAATCAGCCCTGTCCGCCTTCGATTTTATCTCCAAGGCAGCAGTATTGAGCCAGGAATACCCCTCCGGCATATCTATGGGTTTCCCCTGATCGGCGGCAACGATCTTCTTCTTGGGGGCAACTACCTTGGCCTTCTTCTTCCCGGGGGCCACCCGGATGGGAACTGCATTCAGCGGCTGAGAGGTACTGGCCTCACCAGCACCCCGAGGGGGAAGGACGGCCACAGTAACCTTCGCCCTCTCCTTTTCCTCTTCCTCCTCAGCAACTTGGACGACGAGGGCCAACTCCTCATCTTCGGCGGTTCGCTCGAATTCCTCCGCCTCGGCCTCGGCCACCAGATCCTTCTGCACCTCGGTGGCGAGAGCTGCATCACCACCATCTGAGGGCTGACTGCTACTGGACTCTACGTCAGAGATGCTTTCATCCTCCATCGAGAATCACTCTGGGACGACATTCTAACTCTAGCTCGAGGGCTCGGGGGAACTAAGGTTTTCTAGAGAATTCTATCTCCTAACCTAAGGGCACAAGGCACAGCTAAACTAAAAGGAGAAGGGCAGGGGGAACTGACCTTGAGAACAGAGGATTCAACCGAGGGCAAGTTTCTCTCTCTAGAAAATTTTTGCCAGAGCTTCGCTACACTGAGTTCGCACAGCGGGGAATGGCTCTGGCATTGGGGTATTTATAGGCGCTGGAATCCGGGCTTGGGCCCAAAAACTGGGCCTTCGGCCAAGCGTCATCATTACACACCGTCGTTTCACCCAACCGGTGACGCCCGCCCACGAGCAGCCAACGACTACACTCCACGTGTACCCCCCCCCCCCCCCAACGGCTATAAATCTGACGCTACATATTCCAACGGCTATATTTCCAACGGCTATATTCTGGAAGCCCCCGGGTTTTCTTACTTCACTCCATTTCATCAAGGAGAGCCTCCGGGTACACTTACCCAGAGACGCCCCCGGTTTGTGCCGTACACAGTACATAACAGACGCCTTCGGCATCACTCCTTCAGAAACCCAAGGCTTCATGACAGAGCACCCCTCGGGGATTCCCCTTAGCATTGTGAGGATCGGGTAGCCCCCGGGGAGTATGCCTCCTTGACGGATAGCCCACAGCGCACAGGTAATGGGAGCCCTCGGGTATCCTCATCACTAACTAACCAGCAAGCAGGGGACCCCCCGGCGACAATTCAATTACTGCCCTCATCCATCATGCCCTCGATCCCCAGATTGAGGGGCTCCCCTTCGGCACCCCCAGGACATCAGCGGCAAGCCTTCGGCTAATCAACACATGAGCCCTCAGAAAAAGAGAGCCTTCGGCATTACCGTTATTCTCCATTTTTTGACCAAGGTTTCGCATTTTCGATTCATCATTGGGGGAATTCGGTGCACTCTTTTTCCCTCATTAGGATTTTTTCCCACAGGGTTTTTCCTAATGAGGTTTTTAACGAGGCATCCACCCAAAATGAAACGAAAAGCGTCAGCCTTTGGCCCACAACAGCAACACAAACTACTCTACTCCTTTTCACCACTTTACAAGTGCCTCAAGGAGTGGGGGACTGGAGGACCCCCTCGGGAAAATCATTAAATTACAAAATTAGTGAAATTCCAACAAACGACAAAGCAAGCCCTCAAGTCCCGACATGTGGGTAACTGAGGGACTGCCTTCGGCAGGGACACGCAAACAACAAACTCCTCACCAACTTCAGAGATCACGACAGGACAACATCAAAGGGCAAGCACAAATTACTCCTTTTCCCTCAAATACCTTTCGGCAAAAGGAGTGAGGGACTCCTGATGGAGTATATGGCCCGGGAAACCCCGGCCCACAGACTCCTACTGCTCCAGAAGGCCCAACAGGCCCAAATCACGGCGCCCAGAGTACCAAGCAACCCGCAATACGCACCAGGGGTGCCTTCGGCCCCCTGGCCGAAGGCTCCAAACTATCACAGCATGGATATTTCGAACAAACTGAGGAACTGGGAGAAAACGGCGAAAATGGTAGCCCTCGGCACCTGGAGCCCTCGGCACTCAGAGGTCTCGACACTAGGAGCCCTCGGCTAGTCCTCTGCAGCCGAGGGCACCTCTCCCGACATAATATCCGCGCCACATGCGTACAGATCACCGTACCCTGTACAGACATCCCATCCAACAGCCGCATTAAATGCGGCCACATGCGGCTGCCAACGCCAACCAGTTGAGGTGACCTCTCGGCCAATGGGCGCTTGACACGTGTCCCTGTCCGGCATTTATTGCTACTATAAATAGCACCCCATTTCCCCATTTGTAACCACGCTGAAAACGCTCCACACTTATAATATACTTTCTCTCTCTACATTTGCTTGCTCTGACTTCTCTCTTATTACTCCCCGTAATAACCCCTCGGATATATACCCCCCGGGTAGACTATCCATCAGTT
Source organism: Cuscuta europaea (assembly GCA_945859875.1). Classification (NCBI taxonomy): domain Eukaryota; kingdom Viridiplantae; phylum Streptophyta; class Magnoliopsida; order Solanales; family Convolvulaceae; genus Cuscuta; species Cuscuta europaea. The sequence goes on along the minus strand of CAMAPE010000054.1, from coordinate 3,134,181 downwards.
GGTCTAACAAAATTTAGCTTATATCACATTTGAAAATATTTATGTGTTAAGAATTCATTTTTACTTTATTTTCACTTTATTAACTCATAACCGTCCACATAATTGCATAAAAAAATCAACCTCATAATTCTATATTTCTTAAAAATTAGACCACTCTATTTTGTCCTAATATTACGGGACGGATGTAGTAGTTTTTTATTTTATATGTACTATATTATGTAATAATCAAAATAAGTAAGGTTAATTTACGTTTCTTGTTGAATTAGTTGACGTTAGTGTAGATGATCACTTTTAACTACTTCCTCTGTTTAGAAAAGGTTCGTTAAATTGACTTTTCTTAGTCAACGACAATCAACTTTGACCAATGATATTTTTTTAACAAGGAATTATTTTGAATATGAAAATTATATCAAAATATTTTTATAAGTGTAAAAATTATCAAAATATCAAAATTTTCAAAATATTTTTATAAAGTATAAAATTTATAAACTATATACAAATATACTCCCTCCGTCCCTAAATGTTCTTCCGTAGTACAAATGGCACACGGATTAAGAAAGTGTGAATTGTGTAGTGGATAGTTGTGCAGATGAGAGAAAAATGTGTAAGAATTACTGTGAACCACAAATTTTTTACCAAAAAAGGAAAGTGGAAGTTTTTTTGGGACGCCCAAAAAGAAAAGTTGGAAGTATTTTTAGGGATGGAGGGAGTAATAGTTATAATCATTGTCAAAAATTTATCATCATTGACAAAGATAAGTCAATACGACGATCCTTGTGTAGTGGATAGTTGTGCAGAGGAGAGAAAAATGTGTAAGAATTGTTGTGAACCACAAATTCTTTACCAAAAAGGAAAGTGAAAGTTTTTTTGGGACGCCCAAAAAGAAAAGTTGGAAGAATTTTTAGGGATGGAGGGAGTAATAGTTATAATCATTGTCAAAACTTTATCATCATTGACCAAGATAAGTCAATACAAGGTAGTATATACTTTTTCATGCAACATTCCTTTATTTCATTAATAGGGTATATTTTAAATTTAGTTTCCCCATAATTCAGCGGATTCAACTACTTCAACAAGAACTTAATCAATTTTAGTTGATTCAGATAATTCAGCCAATTTCAACATTATCCACTTAAAGGTACACAAAATCTGGTAATTCAAACAATGGAAATCACATACTCCCTCCGTCTCATAGGACTTTGTCAACTTTTCCTTTTTAGTTGTTCCAAAAAACTTTGCGACTTTTCTATTAAAGAAACTAATGTGTGGTTCTGCACATTTCTCTCTCCTCTTCACAAATCTCAATCACACAATTTTTACTTTTCTTTTTTCTCACCTACTTTGCATTTGGCAAAGTCCACTAGAACAGAGGTAGTATATTGCTTTTCATTTACTCTGTAATCATTATCAAATTCTACGGTACCAGACTACTGGGCCCTTAGTTCAGTTAGGCTATGTTTGGCAAGCCACTTCAGCTAAAAAGGGGCTGAAATCTTTAAAATCAGTCACTTTTGATTAAAATAATCATGTTTGTTTGGAGGGCTGGACTAGGCTTGATCTCAAATAAAAGGGCTGAACTGCAACGTTGAGGAAGGTAACGTTTAGATTCCTCATCTCTCAATTTCCAATATATCCCTGCTCAATCTCACGCCACAACTCCCAACACCTTTTCTTCCTCAATTGATCGCCCAAGTTTCAACGTAGAGCCCTCCAGGTTTTACTTATTCCCTCATTCCCTACTGATACAGATCTTATGTCCTCCCCAATCGACAAGTTATCTTTCTCTACTACACTCCATCTGTCCTTTCTCCAAGTTATATTTCTTTTTTTTTGCGGATTCCATGTTATATTTCTAATAATCAGCAAATTTTAATCTTTCATTCTATACCGTCCAGAAAATCAGTAGCAGTTTATATTATACACACACACACAAATCTTCAGGTCCGGAATTCCGGATGGGAGCCGGCCATTCAGACGGCTGCGTTTCGGCCTCTTCCCGGTGGAATTTTTTGATGAAGTTTTTATGTCATGTTCTTCATCAAGTCTAGTTTATCCACAAAACAATTCATCAAAAACTTCAATCGGGAAGGCCGTCAAATGATTTTTGGAAGTTAACTGCATTTCATATATATTTTGGGCGTAGTTATCTTCCAAATATCATTTGATGGCTTTCCCGATTTAATTTTTAGATTTTTTTTTGTGGATAAACTAGACTTGATGAAGAACATGGCATAAAAATTCATCAAAAAATTCCATCGAGAAGGGCCTCAAATGCCACCGTCCGGACGGCGGTTCCGGTCAGGAATTCCTGACCGCAAGTTTACTATATATACATATCCACACATATAAATATTTAATGCAATCTCAATACTTATTAAATTATAAAAGCATTATAAAAAATATTTAATGCATTAATTAATCATATGCCCTTTAATGTAATTTCATATTATCCTTTCCAGCTCTTTTTGCCAGACGAGACTACTTCATTCAGATAGCAATTCCGATTCAACATTTTAAAGTTCAGATCCAGACAATTGTCTCTGATTCAGACAATAACTACCTCTATTTCAGATATTCGCCTCCAGATTCAGCTCGTTGTGTGAAACATAGCCTCAATCGTTGGAAACTTGTTTTTTGTACACAAAGGTGTACACTTTTATTGTACACCATGTAAATACCGTTTGAAAACAATTACCCTGCTCCCAAAAAAGCCCGCCTCCCCCTCTTGTATGTCCATCGCACTCCCAAAAAAAAATCACCTCCCCTTTTCTCCATATATAGAAGTGAAAAGCCCTAAGAGGAGTGCGTAAGCAGCCATGCGAAGAAGATGAAAACCTCCATAGACTTCATTCGCCTCCCAGCAACACACCGCCTTCGCCCCCTATTAGCACCACACTGACGTCGCCTGCCTCCATACAACAATCTGCCATCGCTGCTCCTTCTCGTCGTGGAGTAACCAGTAACCACTACTCCTTCTCGCCATTCTTTCCTGATCGCCGCCTTCTCCTTATTGATCCCTCTTCACTTATTGGCTATAAGGCTCCAAGGAACAAACGTTGCATGTTTCATAGATGTGAGTAGACTCATATAGGTCTGCTAGAGTTCTTACCCGAAGGGGTGGCCGTAGACTCATATAGGTCTGCTAGAGTTCTTACCCGAAGGGGTGGGGATTCTGGTGAGGAGTCATGCTCGTTTGATCTATTAGCTCCGGAAGAGGATCTTGGTGTAGAAGTGGGGCTTTGTTGATCATGATTTTCCTCTTCTGGTATTTCCTGTAGTTGGGAAGTAGTTGTCTTTCTTTCAACTTTTTCTGTCTCCCAAATCCAAGAGGTTTGCTCGTCAAACTCCACATCTCGACTTGTCACCAACTTCTTTGTCTCGAGATTGTAGATTCGATATCCCTTGGATTTGGAGTTGTAGCCAAGGAAGATGCATTTCTCTGCTTTATCTTCTAACTTGTGCCTTTTTACGGATGGAATGTGGATGTAGCATATGCTTCCAAACACCTTTAAATGTTTGGCTGAAGGCTTTTGTCCCGACCATGCCTCAATAGGTGTTTTGTTCAGAACGGTCTTAGTTGGACATCGGTTGAGTACGTAGACTGAAGTATACACTGCCTCTGCCCATAACATTTTAGGCCGTCCTTTCTCAGCTAGTATGGATCTTGTCATCTCCATGAATGTTCGATTCTTCCTTTCTGACACCCCATTTTGTTGTGGAGTGTATGCTACTGTTAGTTGATGCTCTATACCTTCATCTTCATAGAACTTGACAAATTCTTTTAAGTTGTATTCGGTACCTCGATCGCTTCTCAACTTCTTGATTTGATGACCACTCTGTTTCTCCACGAAGTTCTTGAATCTCTTGAATATTCTAAAGTTTGGATTTTTCTTGGAAAAAATACACCCATGTCATCCTTGAGTAATCATCGATGAACAGTATGAAGTACCTGTTCTTCGAAACTGAAGGCGTGCGCATTGGACCGCAAACATCGGTGTGGACAAGCTCTAGTATCTGTTTGGCTCTCCATGTTTTCTCTGTTTGAAATGGCTGCATGTGCTGCTTCTCAACCATACATCCTTCACATACTCCTTCTTTTTCATCCAATAGTGGCATGTCTCTCATCATCTTCTTTTGGTGTAGTAATCTCAAGGCATTGAGATTGAAGTGCCCAAATCTTCGATGCCATAGACTCGTATCACTCAGTTGAGCCACCATCGCCTTTTGTGGATATTGCCATTCAATGGGAAAGTTTCTATTATTTCCCATTTTTACTTCAACAATTTCTTGATTATTATTCTTGTCATAAATTCGGCAAGAATTTTTCTCAAAGTGTAAGGCATATCCACTTTCCATCATTTGGCCAACTCTTAGTAGATTTTGTGCAAGGCATGGCACTAGGAGAACGTTTCTAATAAAGCGCATACCTTTCTTTGTATCTATGACAATGGTACCTTTCCCTTTTTCTTCCACCAAATCGCCATTGTCCATCTTGACCTTTGTCTTGATAGAAGTGTCTAACTCATGGAAGATGGTCTCGTTGGATGTCATGTGATTGTTGCATCCACTATCGATGTACCACTCTTCTTCTTTTGCTTCTATTGCTGAGTGACATGCGTAGAACATGTACTCTTTCTCCTTGAAATCCTCAGAATAGTTAGCCCGATAGTTTCTTCTATCACTGCAATATTTTTCTTCATGCCCAAACCTCTTGCAATTTCTGCATTGTAGCTTTCCTCGATGGTAGCAATCTTTCTCTAAGTGATTAGTCTTCTTGCATATTTTGCATGGTGGAAAGTTCGTCTTCCTCTCCTTGTTGTTAGAATCTCATCTTTATGGGGTTTAAAGTTTCCACCATTTCTTCAGTCATTCCTTTTAATGTTGAGCTTAGATCGGAAGACACTTTCTAATGAACTTTCAGGCCATCTATTCAGCCTTTGCTCACGTGCTTCTAGCGACCCCATTAATTCAGTGATGGACATTTTTGATAGATCTTTTGACTCCTCAATAGCCGAAACTACTCGATCATACTTTTCAGGGAGACTGATTAAGACCTTCTGAATTATTCTCTCGTCGGTTATGTTTTCTCTAAGAGTTCGCATTTCGTTGACTATATGTATAACCCAAGAGAAATAATCTTTTTCCATCTCAGATTCTCTCATCTTTAAATTATCGAGCTCTCTTCTTAAACTTTGTAATTTAATAGTTCTAACTTTCTTATTTCCTTGAAATTCCTCCTTAAGAATATCCCAAGCTTCTTTTTCCGTAGTAGCACGAATTATTCTCGGGAAAATAGTATCACAAACGGATTGTTGAAGAAGATAGAGAGCTCTAGAATTTTGCTGCTTTTGTTTCTTACGTACCGCGGAAGTTGATGCGTCGTCGCTTCCTTTTTCCGGCATGATGATTCCTTCTTCAACAATATCCCTGAGATCATGTGATTCTAGACAAGTCTTCATACGGACACTCCAATAGTCATAGTTTTCTCCATTGAACATCGGAGTCGATACCGAGAAGTTTGATGTTGCCATAATGCCCACTTATGATCGAACAATCTCTGATACCACTCGTTAGAAAATAGAAGAGATTGTAGGTGTATGAGTATGATAAGTGATTTTAGTTAGGTGTAGTGTAGATGATGTGTTTTAGAGTAGAGCTCTTGTCTCTAGAAAAGCAGTATTGTATTGATGTTGCTTGGTTTGCTTGGTTGAGCAAATGAGTACATAAGGTCCTATTTATATTTGATAGATGATCATTCTATATCCTTATTAAATGCTAAGAATCTAGAGTATTCTACTTGTAATTAATCTAGACTCTCCTTAAGAATTCTCTAGAACCTTTTTAGCATTAACTTTCTAGAACATTTCTAGATATAACTACATAACATATTCTAGATAAATGCATCATTATTTAATAACCACAAATACCTTTTCCGTACTTTTCCCTAAAAATTAATATATGAATTATTACATCAATTCTATATATGTATTTTTACATTTTATTATCAAATTTTTGGTTGTTCATGTAATCATGTTTGAACAAAACAGGTTTGCCCCTGGTTCAAGCTCTGGTGCACACAACAAGCTACCTTATTAGATAAAACTACCACATTGTTGTTGCCGGGAATTAAACCTAAAACTTCAACCTAACTACCTCACTCAGCCACCGTTGAATTGACCTACCCGTACAGGTAAATTTTGTCATTCCTTGAGTGTGTACCACGTTGAAGATGTCGAATGAACTTTGTCAAGTTATTGAAGTCCAAAATTACGATTACAACATGCTACATACTCCCTCGGTATCACATTATCTGTCTCATTTGCTTTATCACGTAGTTAAATATAATTAATTAATGTACGCTTTATAATAAGTAAGAGGTTTTTTATACTGTAGCAACATTGTAGCTACTTTTAGGATGAGTTTCTTTCAAAAAAGGGAAATGTGACAATTAATTTGATACGTTCCAAAAGAGAAACGTAGACAGATAAACTAATACAGAGGAGGTATTTAAAAAATTATATATGAAGTATACAATATTTAAATGAAAAATATCACATTTCAATATGCATAATTAATGAAAATTTAAAGTGCAGTTTTTCCTATTATATTCTCTCAGAAATTAGAATATACTACCTCCGTCCCGATGGACTTTGACAAGTGCAAATTAGGTAGGAAATAAGAATAGTAAAAACTGTGTAGTTGAGATTTGTGCAAAAGAGAGAGAAATATGCAGAACCACAAATTAGTTGCTTTAATACGGAGTAGAAAAGTGGCAAGGTTGTTTTTGAAAAAATGAAATAGAAAAGTTAACAAAATCCAATGAGAGAAAGAGGTATTATGTATAAATATGCGGTGTTTCCTAGGAGGTGATGCTTTGGAGTTTGGAGTCCAGTTTTAAAAGTTTTATTGGAACGACCAAACGATCGACATTTTACTAATTCTATATCGCAAATAAATGTCACGTATCGCAAGTGTTGAGATGGCCGAGTTGGTCTAAGGCGCCAGATTAAGGTTCTGGTCCGAAAGGGCGTGGGTTCAAATCCCACTCTCAACAAATATTTTTGGAGTATTTGATTAATACGTACAAGAATAACATTGTAATTTTAGAATTTTTTTTGGGCATGGGTTCAAGGATGTTTTTGCTTGGACTTTAATTTGCTGGTCTGGTCTGAAATTTTATTTTTTATATTTTTTGCATAAAGATTTTATTTTATATATATTATAATCCATAAATAATTTTATTTTATTCATTTATAATTAAAAATAATAATATTCCTTCCAAATTATCGAAAATTATTATCGTTTTAATTGGATTGATTTCAATCCCAGACCGAAGCAGATCATACAAATACAGAACAACTAGTGTAGCACCCGTGGCATGCCCCGGTAGTGTGAATTTGACAGAAATACCAGTAAATATTTTGAATTATTTATATGATACGATCAAAAGTTTGGCTATAATCGATTTTTTTATGGACTAACCACCATCAGGGAAGACGGTGAGGAATCACCATCTTTTGGAGTATGAATTTGTGGTTATATTATTGTTTATATGCTAATTGTTGTTTTAGTTGTGGAATATTAATTATTTATAGGGCTGATTATATGATGAGTGATGATGATGATAATAAGTGTGGAATTGGAATTAGGAGTATGTGGAGTTTACATTGTTTTAGATAATTATTACATGCATTATTGGTGTAATACTTTTAGAGTCTCGCTCACGTGAACTAAAATTCCATTATTTAAAAAAAAATTGGTTGTGGATTAGAGCCTCACTCAAATATGTGAGATTGATTTTTGTATGATTAGAGTCCTATTACGTGTATTAGAGTCTCATTACTTAAAATTTTTATGTAGTACAATTTTTTTAGAAATTGAATTGATATCATATTTATTTTGAGAATTCTACTCCATTAATATAGTTGATATTAAGTAGCTATTCTATTCATTTAATTTGATATGCATATTTATGTATTTAAACTTTGGTCTAATCTGATCTGGTTTTTTATGATCTATTCTAGTCTGGTATGATCCTGCAATATGAATGTTTCCGGTGGCGGATTTAAAGTTTAGTTTTTCAGTATTCAATATGTTTACAATTAATAATTTAAAGAAGTTATATCATTGATTTATATTTTTACTTGGTTCAAAAAAAACTCAATTTTTACTATAGATTTGATATATCATTGATTTATAACTCAAATTTTACTATTGACTATTTTTATTTTTATATATGTAATATTGGTGTCATATGAAAGATCATAAAAAATTATAAGTTATGATATATTTTTTGTAAAAACTGTAGTACAAAAATGTAGAGAACTTCAAAAAAGATTCTTTCTCACCGCTTTCTCCAAATGAGTTGGCTTGATTAAAATAAATAGCAGTGGTGCACCGAGTGAATAGTAGTGATGCACCAAGTGAACTTGGATTAATTAAATGATTTAGTAGTAGTGATAACATAATTTTTATGAACCAATAAGAGACTGACACATCATTGATTTATAATTCAATTTTATTATATAAAAATAACATTTTTCAGTTTTATATATGCAATATTGGTGTCATATGAAAACATATAAAAAGTTATCAATTTTGATACATTTCTTTTAAAAATTGGAGTACAAAAAAGTTATAGCACATTAAAAAAAATACTTAGCTTGCTGATCTCCTACCCTTTCTCTAATTTTTGTAAAGACCGGACTATAAATGAAAAAGTTATAGCACCTTAAAAAGAGTTTTTTCCTTCACTTTTTCCAAATGAGTTGACGTGATTAATATAAATAGCACTGATGCACCGGGTGAATAGCAGTGATGCACCAAGTGACCTTCATTAGTTTAATGTTTTAGTAGTAGTGATAATAAAAAAATTATTAACGAATAAGAGATTGACACATCACTTATTTTTAACTCAATTTTATTTTATAAAATAATGTTTTTATTTTTATATATGCAATATCGGTGTCATATGAAAGATCATAAAAATTGTAAATATTGATGTATTTTTTGTAAAAATTGGAGTACAAATAAATAAGTTATACTCATCTGTCCCTATTTAAAAGTGCCACTTCGTTTAACACACAATTTATGAAAGTGACACTGTTTGACACTCTTTTGACACTGTTTTACTGTTTTGTTTACCAAATAAGAAAAGAGATCCTTTATAGGGATGAACCGAAAAGGAAAGTGACATGTTTATTTAATTTAGAGACGAAGGGAGTAATATATTAAAAAAAGATTTTCTTTCTCCTTCCCTTCCTCCAAATTAGCAGTGATGCATGTAGTGAATAGCAACGATAAACCGAGTCAACTTTTATATGAATTGCATACTTTAGTAGTAGTGACAAATTTTTTTTTATTAATCAATAGAATTTTTAACTTATTTTCGCTATATAAAATAAAAGATAATTTGTATAAATATATGTGTGTGTGTGTATATATATATAATATTGATGTTATATGAAAGATCATAAAAAATTATGAATTTTGATATATTTTTTGTAAAAATTGGATTATAAATATAAAAGTATATAACTTTTAAAAAATAGATTTTTTTTCTCGATGCAGAATTTTGTGTATATATTTTGGCTTGCTCCAAAATAGCCTTGATGCACGATTTTAGGAGGAATAATAGTGATAATAACCGTGAATCAATGAATTGTTTTAATAATAGAGATAATAAAATTTGTATTATCCAATAGGAAGTTGACACATCATTGCTTTTTAACTCACTTTTACTATATAAAACTATAGATAATAAAACAGTACAAGTATTAATAATAACAACAATAACAACAACAACAACAACAATAATAATAGTAGTAGTAGTAGTAATAATAATAGTAATAATACTAATAATAGTAATAATAGTAATAGTACTAATAATAATAATAACAATGAAAATAACAATAATAATAATAATAATAATAATAATAATAATAATAATAATAATAATAATAATAATAATAATAATAATAATAATAATAATAATAATAATAAAATATGGTCTGGTCCGGTCTGGTCTGATCTGGTCTGGTCTGGTCTGGTCTGGTCTGGGACGAATTACAGTCCAAGTAAAAACAACCCAAGAATAATACGTACTTTTAAAATAACTTTTAACAATACCAACTATGTAAAATAGAGCAAAAGTAATATAAAACATTTTTCACTAAAAAATCAATCGTTTAATTCACCAAAAAATAATATTAAAATATCAAATAAGTGATTGTATTTCCAAATATTATTTATTTGATGGGTTGCTATTAGTTTTTGATGACTTAGATGATTGAAATTCTTGTTGAAATGTGACTCCATGTTATTTTTGTTTTATTAAAAATCATTTTCAAAGTATGTATTATTATTGGTTGATGAATGATAGTTGGTATTATTTAAAGTTATTTTCCCAAATAAATATGATACACTTGGGATGAAAAAATTCAAAAATTGAGATTGATGACACCAAAAAATGAATCCCAGATGCGTTCCATAGAAAAGATCCAAAATTTAACTACAGTCCAAAAGTTAATAGAAGAACTGTAGAATAACAGACCAACAATTTTGAACTGAGAAAAAGAGGAAATATAAGAGGAGACAAACCTGAGAAGAAGAACAGTCTCTGTTGCGGATGAAGAATGGGGAGGAAAGTGGCTCTCCGCCGTGGAAGAACGTGATAGATAAGTACTGGGTGCGTCGGACTGGTAGGGTGGATTTCAAATCCGATGGGTGAGGCAAAGAGAATTGATGGAATTGGATTAGTGTTATTTTTCATACCAATTCCATTAAAATCAGTTGAAATCCAAGAGAAACAAATCCATGAAGTAATTGAGGACACCCGGATTTTAAAAGAGTTTTGAAAATCAAAGTTGAGGACACTTGGATTTTGATGGAATTCTAAATTCCTTTAAAAATTCGTAAGAATCCATATTGGGGATTTCCCTCGATGGACTACCAGAAATCCCCGTTTTATTTCTTTTTTTGTGCATATGGGGGTTTCCCTTGATGGTCTCTATTATTATCCCTTGATGAACAAATATGCACAAAAAAAGAAATAAAATGGGGATTTCTGTTGTTCAATATGGATAGACAATATGGATGAACTTAACTACCAAACTTAACTCCTCTTGCCTCAGTATGGATTTCCCTTGATGGACTACCAGTCCATTTACACGATTTAAGAGCGCTTAATTCTATTGCTAATCTTTTTGGAAATCCCACCAGAATTGATGCTCCCACTGCCAACTTTTCTAGACCATCCACAGCCAGGATTTGTATCGAAATTGATGTCTCTCTGGATCTGCCCCCTAAAATTTGGATTGGGAAAGGTTCAACTGGTTTTTTCCAGAAAATTGTGTGTGAAAATCTACCCCTTTTCTGTAAAAACTGTTTTCATTTTGGGCATAAAGATAAGGAATGCCTAAAAGCTCTAATGGCAAAGGGTGGTGCTGCAACCTGCAATGCCACTGCAGTTTCTAATGTTGGTGTTGCCCTTGTTCCTGATGGTATTGTTACTTGTACTAAAGCTTCACAGAATGTTAATCCAGTCTTGACTACTCAACAGCCGGGTACCTCTAATGATGCCATTATGCCTATTACTGATGTTATTGATGCTAGCGCTAAAGTTAAGGATGTTATTGCTACTGGTACTTTAGCAGTTTTTAATCCCACTGATAAGGCCAATTTTAAAGATACTTTTTTCCATCAAGTGATCAATCTGAATACCTCATTAAATTTTCTGAGTGGATTGCAAGCATTAGAGATGGCACTATTGGAGGACCAAATGATGGTTTTGCAGAGATTGAAATCCCTGATGAGTTCTTGATTAAAGATTTTGAAGATCCCATATCAAAGATGGTAGAATGCATCTATCCTTCCCTTGCTACCGCTGATGATGATCCGAGTTATTTGGAAAAAAGAGCAATATTGGCACCCACTCTTGATGTTGTGGACTCTATCAATGAATGCATGCTCACATGAAATGATTCTGAGTTGAAAACATATCTCAGTTCGATAGCCCATGTAAATCAGATGCTAATCTTGATTTCTTAGCAGATCTTCATACTCCAGAATTTTTAAATGGAATTAAAGCTTCGGGAGTTCCAAATCATCAACTACATCTTAAAGTTGGCACACCTGTTATGCTAATGAGAAATATTGATCCTTCTCAAGGTTTGTGCAATGGAACAAGGATGGTTATCACAAGATTAGGCAAACATGTGCTGGAAGCAAAAATTTTGACGGGAATTAGTGTAGGTGAAAAGGTGTTAATACCAAGGATGTCTTTGACACCATCAGATTTGAGATTGCCTTTTAAGTTTCAAAGAAGACAATTTCCTCTTATTGTCTCATATGCAATGACAATAAACAAGAGTCAGGGACAATCTTTATCTAATGTTGGATTGGTTTTACGCAAACCTGTTTTTAGTCATGGACAATTGTATGTGGCTCTTTCCCGTGTTACTAATCTCCATGATTTGAAGGTTCTTATATGTGACAAAGAAGGTCAAAGTACCAATGTAACAACAAATGTTGTTTTTAAAGAAGTGTTTCGAAATTTGTAAACATTAATAACTTTCATTTGGTGATTCACTATCAATTTAGTTATGTTTTTCTTACTTCCTTATAATATGATAGATTTTAACTTTCATTTAATAATTAGTATTATTGAATTACAAGAAATGTACTACCACTATTACATACCAAATTATTACGGACTACGTAGTATATTAGATGTGCGATTCATATTATTAAAAAATCTATTCTTTAACATGTATAATTTTCCCGTGCATCGCACGGGTATAATACTAGTTCCATTAAAATCAATTGAAATCCAAGAGAAACAAATCCATGAAGTAATTGAGGACACCCGGATTTTAAAAGAGTTTTGAAAATCAAAGTTGAGGACACCCGGATTTTGATGGAATTCTAAATTCCTTTAAACATTCGTAAAAATCCATATTGGGGATTTCCCTCGATGGACTACCAGAAATCCCCATTTTATTTCTTTTTTTGTGCATATGGGGGTTTCCCTTGATGGTCTATATCATTATCCCTTGATGAACAAATATGCACAAAAAAGAAATAAAATGGGGATTTCTGTTGTTCAATATGGATAGACAATATGGATGAACTTAACTACCAAACTTAACTCCTCTTGCCCCAGTATGGATTTCCCTTGATGGACTACCAGTCCATTTACACGATTTAAGAGCGCTTAATTCTATTGCTAATCTTTTTGGAAATCCCATCAGAATTGATGCTCTCACTGCCAACTTTTCTAGACCATCCACAGCCAGGATTTGTATCGAAATTGATGTCTCTCTGGATCTGCCCCCTAAAATTTGGATTGGGAAAGGTTCAACTGGTTTTTTCTAGAAATTTGTGTGTGAAAATCTACCCCTTTTCTGTAAAAACTGTTTTCATTTTGGGCATAAAGATAAGGAATGCCTAAAAGCTCTAATGGCAAAGGGTGGTGCTGCAACCTGCAATGCCACTGCAGTTTCTAATTGTTACTTGTACTAAAGCTTCACAGAATGTTAATCCAGTCTTGACTAATCAACAGCCGGGTACCTCTAATGATGCCATTATGCCTATTACTGATGTTATTGATGCTAGCGCTAAAGTTAAGGATGTTATTGCTACTGGTACTTTAGCAGTTTCTAATCCCACTGATAAGGCCAATTTTCAAGATACTTTTTGCTCAATTGAGAACTCATGTTATCCTTGTGCCCCTGTTACTGCTAAACAGGTCCAGGCAGATTCTGTTATTGATGTCTCTGTGATTAGTACCCCTGTTTCAGTTGAAAAGCCAGGTTTTTGTACTCCTGTTAATGAACTCACTGCCATTGTGACTAATGCACCTATTTCAGTTGAGAAGCCAGGTTCTGATTGTGCTCATGTTAACGAAAAAGAAGTTCTTGCCCCTGTTACTGCCACACAAGTCCAAGCAGGTTCCGGTATAAATTCTTCTGTGAGTAATGCCCCTGTTTCAGTTGAGAAGCAAGGATTTCTTTGTGCTCCTGTTAATGAACTTACTGCCATTGTGACTAATGTCCCTATTTCAGTTGAGAACCTGTTAAATAATTCTTGGTGTTGATGCTAATCGAGTGCTAAGAGACCACAAGAAGGCTCCTGTCGATGTTACCCAGTCCACCGCAGTCGGACGCGAAATATCCTGTTATTATAATGAAATCCCGGTGGCCACCCATCACGAGGCGGTAACCGAGGGTATTCATCAACTCGTTACCTGTAATGTTGGATATGATACTTTTGAGGCCCAAAATGGAAATGATGAGATTCTCTCTGATCCGACGCATGATTACGCAGTGACTACACTTGTCCCGATCCTGTCCAGTGATGAAACTTTTACTGAGGACACCCAAACGCTAACTTTTTTTTGTTGCAGGCCGGGGATACAGACAATTGTACAACTGAGGAGGAAAACTTGGAAGAATTTACGCAAGTCAAAAGTAGAAAGAGCAAAAACACAATCTCCAAAATCTCTCTAAAGAAAACTACAGAAGATGTTCAACTATACTACGAGGTCGGATATTCATCGCATCCTATGATCACTAGAAGCCAATCAAAAAAACCTCAAAACGAAACGGACTATTTTCTCTATCCAGTTGACGAAAGGTTTGATTCACCGCATAAACTAGCGGCAGCTCTACAGCGCTTGAGATTATCTCGTCCAGAGGAAAAAACATTCAGGCCGTATCTAAAGAATGCCATCAGGTTTCATAACAAATATAACAGAGCAATATCAACTGCAATTGGGATCTCCTCAAAGGATTTCAATTGCTGACGTACTTTTTCTCTGTCACTTTCTCTTAATCTCATCAAATGTAATTTCATATCTCTTGTACTCACAACTTTATTTAAATAAATTTGGGAGGTGTTCCCCGGCAAACCCCACCTAATGTGGTTTAAGCCGGGAAAAAAATGTCACTCAAATGTAATGGTTGCTTATTTAACACCACAACTCGAATTTCTTAGTTGAACACTACATTAAAAATAACATGAGTAACATAAAAAATCAACCCTTGTATTGAAACAAAAAAATGAATTTTTTTAAATCCTTTTGTGGTCATGATATTAAAAAACAAAACATATTCACGATTTACATAAAGTAATTGTGCAATTAGATTCTATTTTTTCATTATTTACATTGAAACCAATGTTTTGTTTCTTAATTCTTATATTATGTATTTGACAAGTTACACCACTTCGAATGGACTTGAGTTACAATTGATTAGACGATTAGTAATGTGAGTTACATATTTTTACATGCGAGTTACATCATTCATGCTATTGGGACAAAAAAATAGTTATTGTACACACGTGTACTGTTCTCGTGAATTTTTTAAAACAATTGTGTAAAACTATATTTCCTAGCTACTTCTTCGGTTTAAGTGGCTAAATTTATATTATCTATACGACCATATGGTGTATCAACACCCACTTCGTATACTGTGAGAGCAGCTCATCGTGAGCATGTTGGTCCTACAGACAAAAACGTCTGTTACTGTTCACGCGGGTGAACACTAAGTTTTTTTTTTGATTTTTTATTGCCCAGTAGCAGCACAGAATGATGTAACTCGCGTGTAAAGAAATGTAATTCACATTGATAAAAAATGTGACTAACATCACAATATTAATCCTACAATGCAAAGTGGCTCCGGTAAAGTGACTCTGTCGGCCACCGGCCACAGTGACTACCAACCCGTCATAAGGACTGCCCACCATCACAGTGACTACCCCCACCGCCGGCGACCACCACCGGGTCATCGCCTGCAGCCCCATCTAATGACCAGCAACCCCAGCCCCAACAGCCTCCACTAGCCACCCACCAAACCTCGCCTGTGACCCACCCTAGCTGTCACAATCCCTGACCAGCCCGACCCCAACCCTAGCCACCACACAAACTTCTCGATCTCGACCAGCCCCAGTCGCTTCACGACCTACTGAATTTGGATCGGACCAGCCCCAGCCGCCACACGACATCCTGGATCTGAATCCCAAAATGAGGAAGATGTCCACCAATTGATATCTCCTCGGATTCTCCATCCCCGACGCGAGACAAAAAGAGATGAAAAAGAAGGCGACCGACAGAACTGCTATGATGGCACGCGACGAAGTTGTTGAGCTGCAATGGCGGTGCGAATTTTCTGACTTGCGGTGCTTCAGCGTTGGCAACTTGCTTCATCATTGGAGACGATGCACACTCAAGATGGAGATTGTGGCGATGTTCGAGATGCCGACGATGGTGGTGTCTGAGAATGGCGAAATTGACGCAGACCTAGGCGGAGAGAAGAAGACGATAGGGCGGGTAGGTTAGACTAAAATTTTGCCAAATTTTCCCTCTTATATGAAGAAGGGTAATTCTGCCATTTCATGTCTAAACGGGTCTCATTTGTGTCCATACGGGATTCCTGTCACATTTTTGTCAATTTGAAAGTTGTGTGTAATATATCTACCATTCTCTTTTTTTTTTCATTTGACTTTGATTAATTTTTTATTTTTTTAATTAATATTGCTTTGTTTTCTTTGACAATTTTTTTGCAACAAATGTTATTTACATCTGAAATAATTTTTGTTAAAATCGTATTATTATACTACATTTTTACATTTTGTGCAATATACGCTATTTAATTAAATTTTAGCCCCCACTAAATGTCATCCACTTTTGCAGCTAGATTAAAAACAAATTACAGTTAAATGGTTTCTCAAACATACATATACGTACTACACACTATTTTAATGTCTAAACAAGTAAAACAACAAATCAATCACCCTCTATGTAAACCGAATTAAAAGCTTCTAAAACCCAATTATGGAAAAAAAATCTAGGATTATCCTATCGGGTCAAATCAGCCGTAGGCAGCCCTGCGGAAGGGGTTCCTCGCAATGGTTTTATAATCGGAGGAGTACCCACTACTGATTATTGGGTCGTCTTCTTCGCATGGATCTGATGGAAGGGCCGGGAAAGAAAGCCGTTTCTTGGCAGAAGAATTACTCTCCCTATCAGGGGTCGAAAAGGGCCTCTGCTGCCTTGGCGATTGGGAGCGAGCCATGGCAGATGCCGTGGCCGCCATGTAATTCGGCCGCCGACCCGTCGGCGTCCGGCTTCCAATCGCCCGGTGGAAGTAGCTCGAGAGCGAGCTCGGCGTTTCCGGCGTCGGATGGTGGTCGCTCTCATGATATTCTCTATTGCATTGCGGCGGCGGCGGGCTGAGCGAGTGGACGGAGATGGGTTTGATGTTGCCGGCAGGTGTGCGGGGAGAATGGACGGCGTAGGGACGGGCAGTGTCCATTTCGACGGTCCTGATTTGATCAAACGAAGCTCTTCTTATGCTTGCATATCCCTTGCTCACTGTCCTGTCACAATTTGCCTCCACCTCTTCATCGCTTCTTGTGTCTTCTTTGTCCTTGCTTGAGCTCCACATCTAACAATTAAGGCAATTTGGCATTATTTAATTTATCTTGTTTTGTTTCAAAGAAAAAACCTTTGTTTACTCTTTTCTCAAAATATTATCCACATAATGTAAGGCTAATCCCAACCTAGTTTTGTCAATGAATCAGATTTCACATCATCAGTTTATACGTATTTGCTTAGTCAATTCATTTTTTATTTTAATCCGTCACCGTCAATATATTTACCCACCAAAATTTTCTTAATTAATGCCTACATTTTATTATTATAGATCAATTTTTTTTTTTGAAAATTTTCCCCAACAATTATGATTTTAAAATATCAAATATTTTGATATAAAAATAAATAAATTTGAAGTTTTATTTTGTTGTTGTTAATTTATACCTATTTTTGAAAAAAAATGAAAGATGTAAAATAGAATCAGTATGGATCTACTTAACAACCATGAGATCTTAATATTAGCGTTTGGATCTACTTAACAAAAGTTTTGCACAAAAAAATCTCTAATGGATGAAACTTTATATGTTTCTATTTTTAAACTTCATATATATAATATTAATGTCATAAGAAAGACAATTTTTTTATCGGTGTGAAAAACAATTTTCTTTACAAAATGAAAAAATGTGTGTGCACTACTAATTTGACAGGCGTGTAAAATATTGTGTACAACTTCGCATGTGACCGAAGCATGGTTATATCTAATACCATGTGTTACACACTACAATTATTCGAACCCTAGTGACTCTAACATGTCATTTTGCACATGTATGAATGATTCAGATGGGAAAAAAGGACTAATTTATTGATTAGAGAATAAGATTCACATATGATCAAAGCACGATTATGGGGGAAAATGGCAAAAACTATCTACCTAAATTGAATATGGTTGGACCACACTTGAAAAAGAAAAAGCAAGTGGCAGGGCTAATTGGTACCTGATTAGAGTAGTTATAGGCAAACACCCTTTCACGTTGTAAAGCTGAAGCTCCAAGATCTGTTCTTGACTGCATTGAAAAAAATAATCCAACATGTTTAAAATGGGAGTAAAATCTGTCTAAAACAAGATTACCGCACTCGATAAGGTCTCGAGAAAATGAAAATGAACAGGGAAGGTACTCACAGTGGATCTTCTGTGTGACCAATTCGTTCTCCCTTCACACGACAACCTTCTCCGCCGATCACACACTTGAGTCTGCACTCTAACCAGAGATTGCATACACCTAAGAGTCATTTTCGCCCGCTTTCGGGCGTTATGTCCTCTTACTACTGCCTGCAGCATCACAACCCCCTTCAATGCTCCAAGAGCTTTTCTTGCCTGTCCAAGAAAAATACATCAAAACTGTTAGGACTAAAGGTTGGGCCTCTAATCATGTGTCCATGCTGCAGGAGTGCAGGGCAACTTTCTTTTCGGTTTTGTTAAGCCCTCCCGCTCTAGTCAAATATAAAAATACAAACTAACATATAAAACATCAATATCTATCCAAATAACCTTTTAAAATATATAAACTCAAATCTTTAATGACATTATAGCCGATTAAACTTAAACGCGCAATCAATCAGACTAATATAACTTAAAAACAGCACACTGATTTTCAAGATTAAACATTACCAGGTATCCCCTGAAAGCTGTCTGGATAGAAATAGCAGCATGCTGTTGTTTGACCAAAAGGAAAGGTCTTGTGAGCCGAATCATCTCAACGGCTGCTTGTGCGGTTGCAGCCACGGCCTCAGCTGCAGCTGCTGTGGCCATGGCCATTGCAACGGTCTGCTTTTGTCTGCAAGACTCATCACCATCATCAGCATTTCCTGCAATAGGGTTTATTCCATTTCTTTCTGCAGTAATTGTTTCATGGACTCCAGCTAGCTTCCGAGACACCCATCTCCGCTTCCCTCTCTTCTGCAAATCGCTTAAAGATGCATGAAACCGCTGTAACTGTAAAATGATAGTAATATAAGGACTTATTTAATCAATTAACTAATGAGGAATGACTAAAAACCTTAGTTTCTTCCTCCTCTTCTTCTTCAAGTTCACATTCATCCCTTCTGCTGCTATTGTTGTTGTTGTTGTCGTTGCTGTTGATAATTTTCTGGTTATCTTTGGAAGGCGATCTGAAAGCCTTTTTTACCAAATCTAACCAAGAAGACCCTCTTCCCGTCTTCCCCATTGGTAAATGTTAAGTGGAGGTTATCTGTATATACTAGCTAGCTATACATCAGAATTCAGAAAGCTTTTGAAACTAGATGTAGTTCATGGACTATGCTATTCCTGATAATATGGTTGAACTTCAAGAAAAACAGAATATGTACTTGATGTTATGAAGAAGATATAGAGAGAAGTATCCCTTGAGCAAATGAAACCAGACTTTGCAGAATGTAACATTCCTAAGGAAGCCTAATACCCAAAAGTCTATACAGATATAGTCACACATATATGGGTATCTTTGTTCCTTTTTAGTGATGACATATTCTTTGAAAAAATGATGAAATGCACTCGTAAAACAAAACTTTATCTCAAGCAGCTGATTATTTTTAGTTTTTTATATTTTTACCAACATTTTTATGTGTCACTCAATAACTTACACATACTTATTCCTTTTAATTTTTACAATTCATATTCTATCCTCTTAAATAATGTAATTTTACTGAATTTGTCCTGATTGACCCACCTGTAGCTATGACATCCAACTTTTGTCTCCAAGTTGTTTCCTACTTTATCCACCTTGGTTCGAACCAATGCTACATAAAGTGTTTCCTAATATACGTCTGTAAGTGCAAGAGGATAGCCAATTAATTAGCCATCCCAATTTTTACTTTACATAATTATAGTTACTCTGAAAAATTAAACATCCGTACGGATGTTTTCTTACTCTTTTTAGTTATTATAATTGTTATTGTTGTCGTCGTTATCATTATTATCCTTACATAATTATAGTTACTCTGAAAAATTAGCCAATTATTATTGTTGTTGTTGTTATCATTATCTTCATTATCCTAATCATCATCATCATCAGGAACGAAGCTAGGGTACTGAGGCGGACTAGACCGGTACAAAGAATATTTTTATAAAGAAATTTACACGAAATTTTTAACCAGACATTTTTTAAATTTGGGATGGGCCGGGACCAGGGTTGGCCCTCCCTAAATATGCCCCTGATCATCATCATCATCATCAATATCATACTACCTCCATCCCGATGGACTTTGCCAAGTGCAAAGTAGGTGAGAAATAAGAACAGTAAAAACTGTGTGGTTGAGATTTGTGCAAAGGAGAGAAAAATGTGCAAAACCACAATTTAGTTGCTTCAATAGAAAAATGACAAAGTTTTTGGGGACAACCAAAAAAGAAAAGTTAGCAAAGTCCAATGGGATGGAGAGAGTATTATTATACGGAGTATATATTATTAATACTATTTATGATTCATTATATTTATATTCTTCTTATAATTGTTATTATTATTGTTGTTGTAATTGTTGTTATATTCGAATATACGGAGCATTAAATTTAGTTTTTATACCTTAATGACCACAAAAGAACGCAGTACACATTATAGATATTACTCGAGGTAAGGGTGAGTTTGGTCCTCAAAGTTGCATAAAAGGGGTCAAATAAGTCCTTATAACGTCTTACTGTCCGGCCGTCGCCATTTGGGGCAGTTCCCGGTGGAAGTTTTTGATGAAATTTTTTGAGCATCTTATTAATTAAGTCTAGTTTACTCATACCAAATTTCAGCCAAAACTTAAATCGGGAAGGCATTCAAATGAAGTTTTGAAGATAACTGCGCTTTTAACTGCGCAGTTATCTTCAAAACTTCATTTGAATGCCTTCCCGATTTAAGTTTTATCTGAAATTTGGTATGAGTAAACTAAACTTAATGAATAAGATGTTAAAAAAAATTTATCAAAAAATTCCATTGGGAACCGCCCCAAATGACGACTCCCGGAGAGTAGGGACGTTATAAAGACTTATTTGACCCCTTTTATGCAACTTCGAGGACCAAACTGACCCTT
Organism: Cuscuta europaea; assembly: GCA_945859875.1. Classification (NCBI taxonomy): domain Eukaryota; kingdom Viridiplantae; phylum Streptophyta; class Magnoliopsida; order Solanales; family Convolvulaceae; genus Cuscuta; species Cuscuta europaea. The sequence continues at coordinate 3,112,742 of CAMAPE010000054.1, read as the reverse complement.
ACCTCGATATTACTCCGTACGTATATGGAAAGGTTATACTCGAACTCCGAGTACAAGATACAGATTATATTATCATACAAATGAATATTTTACGGATGTTTTTAATTGGATTAAATTTTCTAATTTGGTATGGTTTGGTCTATTTAAATTTGGTCCGGTCTGGTTTATTATATCTGATTTGGTTTGAACTGGTTTATTCTGATATGATCTATTTAAGTATGGTCTGGTGTGTGCAATCCGGTCTTGTCGAGGACTGAAATCAGTCCCAATAGAAACATTACATTTTTCGATGATGTGGAAGGAAATTTATTATTTTTAATTATATATGAATAAGAATTAATTGTTTGGGAATTATAATATATAGATAATACTTCAGTTAAAACAAAATTTCAGAGCATGCCAGACTAGATGAGACTAAAACAGACCAGACCAGACTAAAAAAGACTAGAGCAAACAAGACCATGTCAGACCAGTAAATTTCTATCCAAAAGAAGACATCCTAAGGTCGGGTTATCTATGTGTCTGAGCATCGCCGATGGGACTTTAGTGCGTGTGGGCCCACCTACATTTTAGTGAAATCTTGTCATTATATATGTATAAAATTTTATGTAAAAATAGCACGTAATATGGAGTATTTTATAAGGAGATAGTCGCTAAATGAGCGAAAGGTGACCGTCTAACGCCTAACCCGCCAATGCGCTGATTAAGGCACCTAGATGTTCCTCTATTTTTTTCCTTGAGATTTAAGAATACATATTATTTACTAAATATTTTATAATACTTTCACAATAGAAATAGTTCATATAATAAATCACTATCATTGGTAATAGTGGAATTCGCGGAAATGGATAAATATGGTGAAATTCATGAAATTCTAATTCAAGTTTTGAATTGACTGAATCCACGTACTACATTATAAAAGAGTATAAAGGAGTATTTTATTAATAAAATTAAGACAAAATTACATAGAAAATAGCTAAACTTATTTTCTACCGTAACTTTAGCCAATTCAATCAGAAAAGCAATTGCAACCTCACTGATTTTGATTATTACACAATTCAGCAAATGAAGTCAAAAACCTACGTGATTGGTAAGAAAAAGTGACTGGTAAAGCTGATAAATTGAAAATAGGAATTACCAATTGACTGATTTTTCTTACTAATTACAACGAAATGAGGGTGCTCTATCATGCTTACACTACTTAGCGCCGCCTAGCTAGACCTAAGTTTAGAATCATATGTAAAAAATTGCTCGAATGCACTTCCCCTAGTAATAATTTCATATTAGGAATATGTATATGCCAGCTCTTGCGACATTACTTATTTTTATTATTATATAATAAATTTCGTTAAATCAAAAGTTTAATATTTCTTAAAAATATGAACATATATATAATGCTCTCTTTGTTCTTTTATAATTAATTGTCATATATTTTCTTTGGAAAGTTTTTTCTAATTGTCTCATTTTCATTTTTAGATTTTTTTTGATAAAAACATCTTTATACTTTCACTTTTACTTTTATTGCCCTTCCTATTTTTCTTTTTACAAAATACTCTCTATTTAATTTCAAGTTCTTAACATATTCTCTTTTTACGTTTTAATTTATCAAATACCTTCTATATTGCACGAACTATTTTCTTCTTAAATACTTCATTCGTCCCATGTTGACTTGACGATAAAATGTTAAACTAAAAAGTTTGTTATTGAAATTTGAATAAAGAAAAAAGTTTTTTTTTTATCAAATATTGTTGTATTATTCCTTAGTTTAAATGAAACGACTAAATAGAGAAATTGTACATGGTTTTGTAAGATGGAGAATACCATAACGCTTAGGATGTTTTTACTTGGATTGTTTTCAGTTCCAGACCAGACCAGATCAGACTTAAACATACCAAATCAGATCAGACCAAACTTAAACAAACCAGATCAGGCTTAAAAAGACCCGACTAAACTTGACTTTCGTAATTATAAAATACACAGAGATCAGACGTTTATAGACCAAACCAGATCAGTAAATTACGATCAAACTAAAAACATGATTAAAAAGATAGGATGATTATTAATAAGTAGAAAATATAAACGAACCAACGGGTCAGGAATTATGATTCTCATTCAATAAAGGAATAATTCATGAAAAGGAATTGTAAATGAATAAATTCATCGTTCCAAGTCCACTTAAAAAAAATCATCGTTCGAACAGCATGTTGATGCCATATGCTTATGTCAGGATTCTGTCAAAATTATGCTTCCTCGAGATAACCAAAAGCTGCAGAAAGAGGACTTATACGATGATGAAGCTTTTTCTTTTTGTTTCTTCCCCACTTTTCTTTTTATTTTATTCAATTTCTTTTATTTTTGCCGTTCCTGGAAAAGCACGTCTGACCATTTTCTTTTATTAAGTGGTGCCCCACTTAAATGAATTGCTCCATTTATGGCCACACATTAGGATGTGAGGGTAAAAATGGGGTACATTTTGGGGTACCTTTAGCATTTGTGATGTTCGTTTTATGAATGATTTTTAGTATGCAAGTTTTGCCTATACTTGCTCCGTTCGATAAAAGTTGAAATATTCGAATTTCATAACTATTCACACATCTTACTGTGACTATGATTTTCTAATAATATATATAATAAAAATATTAATAAATTTGTATTAATGTAAATTTCCAATATATTAACTTTTTATAATATTACTAATACGTAAATAAATATAATTACAGTCAAAGTTGCGCGTTGGCAAACGTGAAAGTCAAACTGTTAAAACTTTTATGGAACCGGATAGTATTTTAGAAAAAAGTGTTTGTATTCGACTTTTTGTACATGTCCATACACGTTACGTTGTTTGTGACCGAAGGCATGTTTTTTTAACTTGTTCACAAACAAAAAATATATTTTGTCCGTAAACAAGTTTCAATAAAGTACATCGCAAATTATACAGTGGTATCGGTATACCATGCACATGGTATACCGATACCACATACGGCACCATTTTTTCTTCTCTGGAGCACTACATTAGTTTCCTTTCTTTCCCTCATACTCAAGTCCTCCAGATTTCTTTGGAACACTATCTCTTTATTTTTCTTTTTTGTTTTCTTTCAACTATTTTCTTCTCTATTTAAATATTAAAAACTAATTTTGATTTTTCTAGTATTTCTTTAACTAATTAAATTACAATTGAATTAACTTATTTATTGACCAATTTATTACCAATTTATTACCAATTTAGTACTTCAAATTTACTTTTGGTGTAATATTTTTTACATTCATACTATTTTTTGTAAAATATATTTCATATTCATACACTTGTTTCTATAATAATTTTTTTTATCTATTTTATATGTTTGTAACGTTTTTAAGACATTAAGTTTGTTTATTTCGATTTAAATATGATAAAACATGAGATTACATTTTTCATATGTATGAGCTATGTTTATAGACAATTTCTAGAGTTATATTTGATAGTATATGAGGTTACATCTTCTTGTGCATGAGTTACACCTGTTTATGCATGAGTTACATCTTTCTATGCGCGAGTAATATTTGAGTTTGCCTCAACAAGTTACATTTGGATTTGCCTCAACAAGTTACATTTTGCATACCACTAAGTTAGATTTTCCATCAACACGAGTTATATTTCATAACACAAGTTACATCACAAAATAAACTCATGCTATTGAAACAAAAAAAACTTTTTTGTAAAATAATAAAATAATTACTGGAGTATTTCTTTTGGCAAAAAACAAATTGCTTGGCAAAAAATTGAATTTTCTTTAAATACTTTTATGACCTTAATCTGAAAAACCAAACATATTCACTATTTATTTAAATTAATTGAACAATTAAACTCCTTGTTTTCATTGTTTACATTCAATATTATGTGAACTTACATCTTCTTATGAGCGAGTTACATCTGTTTATGCGTGAGTTACATCTTAATATACGTGAGTTACACTACGAAATGAACTCTTGCTAATGTTAAAAAATGATTTTTTTTGTTATATCATTTTTATAGCCCTAATATTAAAAAAAACATATTCACTATCTACAAAAAGTAATTGGTCAATTAGGATCAATTTTTCATTGTTTACATTAAAATCAATTTTTATAATATATATGTGTGTGTGTATTTTAAATATAGTTTTTTGTTTTCTTATATATACATATATATATATATATATATATATATATATATATATATATATATATATATATATATATATATATACACACACACACACAGATAAGAGATCAAATACAAACCATGCTTAAAATACTAACCTACAAACTCAATAATATGCATCACTTTGCACTTCAATGTGCAGTAAAAATAATGTAAAGATGCAGGGGTGAGATCACATACAAATTAGTCCTCTCATTCAAATCACCTTTACATTATTTGTATTGCACATTGAAGTTCAAAGTATTTCATATTATTCAATCCATAAAATAGCAGTTTCATATTTACATTATTTGTATTGCATATTGAAATTCAAAGAGTGCATCTTTATATTATTTGCACTGCATATTGAAGTTCAAAGTGTTGCATATTATTGAGTTTGTAGGTTAGTAAGTTAAGCATGGTTTGTATGTGATCTCACCCATATATATATAGATCATTCTTGATGTTTTTTTTACAAGTATAAAGATCATTCCTGATGTTTTTTTAGGTGTATGTGCACCATTACATATTGCATATGCACTTTTGCTATTATGTATTCACTAGTGGAAAATCGTCAATCAGAGGCGCTTTTTTTAGGCCACGTGTGTCGCTTCAAAGCGCCTCTAAAAGAGGTGCCGCAAATTGTTATCAGAGACATTTTTAATTGAGAAGCGCCTCTAATTTTTTTTCCGAATTCTTGCGGCGCTTATTTAACTAGAAGCGCCTCCAAATCATCCAGGCGTGTGACGCTTATTGAATCAAAAGCGCCTCTAAAGTTATTTTTTTCGTGCGCGCGGCGCTTATATACTAGAAGCGCCTCTAATTTCTTTTTTGTTAATTTCGATTTGCGGCGCTTATAGCTCAGAAGCGCCTCTGATATATATATTTTTTAAAATTTAATTATTATAGTCAATTTTATTTCTTGATTTAAAAGGTTAACAAACGACTACGGATACAAAAGTTAAAAAACGTCTATATCATACCAAACATCAAATATTCATTCAAATTATAACAAAATGGGGATATAAAAGATTGTTCTGAAACGTAGTAATTTAAACCCATTCGTGTCCTACAACATAGTAGTCTATGAATTGCATCATTTCGGCTTTCATAACAGTGCAACATCGATAAATATATTCACCATATATTTCTGATATCATTGATTCTTGCCAATATATATGGTATTTTTTTGAATTCAAGACCTGAAATGTTTAATGACAACAAATATATATTAATTCACCAGTATAAACACTTAATACATAAACACTTAATATACTATTACCAATTTAGTGATTACACAATTTACTCATACAAAAGTGGTACACCGATTTTCAAATTTGTAGCTTGGCATGTTATAGAAAACATTCATTTCAGAATTCAGAAATTAAGTAAACAAATAATCATCAAATAATCATAGAAGTGATAAAAACGTGAATCTTTGTTGCACTTCTCTAAAACTGAGAATCAGAGGAAAGTAAATATATAGATAGTATATATATATCTAAGCATTGAAAACCTGAAAATATGTTGTGTGCTAATTAATTCTACATATATAATCTTCTGCATATTTGGTACTCCCGTATTCTCGTTATGTCTGTAACTTTTAATTAATACAGTGAACTCAGTCCCTCAACTTTCGACGTATCCAATTTTAGTCCTTAAATTAACATAAAGGTGGCAAATTGAGTATTTCCTCTCATGAAAACATTAACTTCTGGTTGTAACTGAAATTTTAGTTTGAGCACTATTAGTCAAATTAGGAAGTTATCTTATATACAGTTCTGATCAATTATCAGATAATCACTGATTTTTATTGGATTGTCCATGATACCATCCGAATTTGTTTAGCAGATAGGGATAGTGTTTTTCTGGAAGCTTTGTTCTGAATCAAGGACAAACATATGCTGAATGCAGTTAAGGAAAGAAATTGTTTGCAAATCCAATCGGCTATTAACAAAGCACCGATTGATCTTTTTTCATTCAACTGTTTGATTAGTAATGTTTGTACGAGACAAAGGACGAAAAATTACATCTTTTGGGACAATTCAAGGACTAAAGTGGATACACAAATGACATCGAACTATCCACTTTTACCTCATAGATTGTCACAATAGTAACAACAAAAATAGATTATTGTAATAATTTACATCAAATATAAATATATTACGGAGTATATGAAAGTGAGATTTTGGGAAATCTCATCACACAACTCCTTGAAAAGTTGATTGATTATAGTGGTGATTTCATCTTCTCTCGAAGCTGCAAGGGGTGTAAGAGAAAAGAACAATTTATATGTTAATTAGTGGAACAGATGATCCACAAAATTTGTAGATCAATATTACAAATTTGTGGATAAAAATAACCTTCTCTATAGATAAATATTACTGTAATTGTCTGGAAAGTAAAAAAAATTAACTTGAATTACTAAAAAGTGATACATATTTAAGGAGCTTTTTTGGTTGGAGTTATTGAATATAATCCAAGGTATGCATGAACTAATTCCATTGCAAGTCTACAACAATGTATTCGACATTGAGCAATAAAAACCATAGTAAATCAAGAACATTGTCTCTTGACAAAAATAACATCTCTGCAGTAAAAATTCACCTACTAAAAAAGACATGAAATTAAAGAGTGAACATATTGTCTTCAATTTCCACCTCAAACACTCATCCCCAAAACCTTATGATTTTTCAACCTTGATAATTTTCTGCAATTTGTTAGAGGAGTTCTGGGTAGAAGATCCTCCATCATTTTCTTCCGCGTGATCTGACACACACCGCTTCAAAATTGAGGTAGTAGTCGTGACATCATCTATAGCATGAAGTTCAATGGTAACATAAAAATTAGCTAAATATTTTAGTTAAAAATATCTAAATATGGTTATTACTAATCCAGAATGCCAATTTAAATTTTAGGAATTACATATCAATTTGAAATGACAATACAATGATATGTTTACAAATGTCAAAATGAAATAGATACAATATTCAAACTCAAGCTACGATTATTTAATTTTTTAAGCAATACTCACATTTGATGAAGTCACTTTTGGCTGACCGAAAAAAATCCAAATCATCATTAGAGTCTAGTTCCTAGAGATTAAAATTCTAAGCAATTGTTAGACTTTAAAAATGAAAAGGATACTACAATAATTTCAATATAAAGTTTGTTTATTTACATACCACTTGTTGTGGTTCATGACATCATTATTTTGTGTGAGACACCTCACAGAGAATACTTTGTCACTTTTTTAAAGTCTTCCTCATTTATATCGGTCTTGAACAAAAGATGTAGACGACTCACTAAATCATCAATTTCTTTTGATGTAGTTGTCAAATGAATGCCACTCTAAAAGACCAAAAGATATATAATAATACATATTTAACATATTTTTAGAGAATTACTTAAAACGATTACTCTTAGATATACCAATTCCAATTGTTCTCTGAGTTGTCCTGCAGTTTATGTAACAATTGACGACACTCGTGATCACAACGAAACGGAGCCTGAAGAAACCTTCACGTTAAGAGTAATCTTATATCAATGTATTCCCTCGTTGACACTTCATTTCTTTTCGTACACTTGTACTTGTCCATGTAATTAGATTCCTTTTCAGAGCAAGATATTTTTACACAATCTTGACGGGACCAAGTTCTTCAATTGAAAATAGTTGTGATTTTATTAAAAACCCAACAGCAAAGACTCTAAATTATGTTGGCAAATGAAATATGTTTAAAACGAAGTATGAAAGAGGAACTGAAAAATGAATCAAATTGAATTCAAATAGTCTAACCTCCGTAATTGCAAGTAGTTCAGCCATCCGACTTTACCAATGAAGGATCTCTAAAAAACCATGGAGTTTGTAGATGAGGAAAACGAGAGGCGGCTATCAACCTTAAACGTAAATAGATAGGTATCAAGAAGTAACTAATAATCCATTATTACTAATTAAAAAAAAAATCAATTACTACCTTTGTCCTAAAAAATGGGTCAAATTGACTTTTCTTAGTCAATAGTATTAAATTTTAGACAATGATTTTAGATATTATATTTGTGGGTGATTTTTTTTGGAAGATATTTGTGGGTGATTTATAAATTTTATACTTTTATGAAAGATTTTCTAATAAATAACATGCTCATTGAATTTTCATATTCTATATAATTTTGTATTAAAAAATATCATTGGTCAAACTTGATTACTATCTCTACAATATAATAAGGGGGAATTTTGTCAGGGGTTAAATGGTGATAAAAAAATGTTGGTGTCTCTTGATGCATCATCTCAATGTACTTTGTGTTTACTTTGTTGTACATGGTCGAAGCTTCCGTTAGTAACCTTGATTTCAACGTTATACCCATACCCTTTAAAACAACTTATGGAGTATATTATTATATCACAGCTTCTTTTTCATTTATTTCTTTGAAGCCCCTTACCCTTTCCCCTCCTCCCTTCCGTCCGCTCATCATTCTTGGTCTGGTTCCACTAGGAGGAGCTCATCCACCACAAATAGTTGGAGACCAGGAGGGTCGGAAACCCCAACCAGAAACTCGCATAATCCAAAATTTATTCCGGACTCTTGCTTATCATGGGAAGTCATCAATGCATCATCTTACAAAGACTATCCGGTTTGCCTAACAACTGAAAAAAGGTCAGGTTTCTTCTAATTCTCCATTGATTTGCTTTGTTGTTTAGTTGTTATATATGTTGCTCTATTGCTTCGTTTTTGCCATCTTTACAAAAACATAGCTTAAGCATTTTCTTAAACATTAAAAATCAGTTTGGTTTTTAAAATGTAGATTACAAATTGTATTTTTGTATGGGGTATTGCAAAATACAAATGGCTGCAAAGTTTTATTGCAATCTTTTCAAAATATAGTGAACCACACAACCTGTTTGTGAAATTGTCTAGGTGAGAGTCTTTGTGTTTCTGATTATTCATTACATGCTTATCCATTTTAAGTTTTTTATTTTGCAACTATGCACGAGATAAGTTTAATATTGATCCAAGAATGTATATACTAGAGATATGTACACAAATATCATCAATAAAACATAAAACATAACAACAAACTACACAAAGCCCTCAACACCAGGTTTTGGTTCTATCTATTTTTCTGAATAAATCTCATGATTGTCCTTATTAGATCCTTGTTGAAATTCTTAGAAACAATTTAAGCCTCAAGGGTGAGACATTTTATTCATCTATTTGATGCTTTGATGATATGTTTGCTTTGTGTAAACCACAAACATTTTTTTCTTAAAAGAGGACAATTCTTCCACACACGGTAGTGATTACTCCGATTTAGGTAATAAAAACATATTGCTCATATTTTGGAATTCCAAAACATTTTTACTCCTATTTAGGGAAGTTTTTTGCAATAAATATATTATATTTATATTGTTGGAAAGCTTATGTGATGAGTTCCATTCAACCACTACTTACAGTCTTGCATTGATATGAGTTAATTTGTTGTTGCAGGTCCTGTTATGTCTTGTGACTAAATTCACTATTGCGCTCAGGGAAATTGGAACGTTCATGGAAGTTCTTAGGTCTCAGGTACATTCATAAAAATATGAATACTAAAGTAATTTTTTAAGAAATTGTCAATCTACTATTAAACATCTACTTGAAATCTGTAATGTTGAAGAATTAAGTCATAGTTTAGTGAAGATGCCATTCTTAAATACCTTCTTAGTTTTATTAACTTTTAAGTGTATTTAGAATCTTTTACATTTGGCATTTTCAATACCTTTTATTGGCATTTTAGTGTATTAATATCATTTTTCATATAAATAGTTTGAATGTTTGTCTCTTTTTCCTCCCCTATTGCCCTACTTAGACAGACTTGACATTGAGAAGAGAGAGTAACTATGAAATTTTAATGTTCTTCCATATTGTCATTTCAAGTTGAGCACTTGTTGGATGTTGGACTGTTGCAATTTGTTAACATAGATTTGCATGATGTCAAGGTACTAATGTTCTTTTAATACTTTTTCTGGTTATATTTTGTCTTCGAGTTCCCCAAAATGATTTAAAAAAAACTGTCTCTACAGGCTATAGTACTATCCATGTTATCTTTTGATTGTTTCGATTTTCAAGTGCTTTATGATTATTTGGTCGGTTTATTTGTAAATGTGACTGGCTAATCATAATTATGTCGTCTATACTTGTTGGTCTAAGTTGACAGTTAGTGATGACTTTCTTAGTACAAATTTCATAGTAAGCTTTACTAAAGAATGCGGTTGGTGGAGGAAGCTCGAAAGCGCTTTGACAAGGCTAGCATTCTATATGATCAAGTAATCTATTTGCATGTTTGAATCGTGTTTTATTTGTCGAATGTTAACTTAATAGTCATTGTTATCAAGAGTGGGAAGGTTAAGATGTGGTTCTTGTTAGAGGCTCGTGATAAGTTTTTGTCACTAAGGAAAGACATCAAAAGTGACATAGTGAGCATGTTACAAGAGGTATTATGATGAGCCTGCTGTGTTCATTGCTTGTATGAAAGGTTGTTGTATTTAGGTTCTTTCCCTATAGACTTTAACATGTCATGGAATCGGTGTAGGAACTTCATAATGCAAGGTCATCCTTGAGCAAGCACGGTTCAACTTGGTGGGTATACTTGTGACTACCATAATAGGATTTTGGTCATACTAGCTCCAATTATACTGAAAAAACTTAATTTTCTTGCAAATTGAATTTGACTGCTTACTATCCAGGTGGCTGCACTTTCAAATGTTGAAAGCAAAGAAACGGTTTGAATTCGTAGTGGCACAATGGATGCCCACCTCCGTTACTTTAAACAGGTTGGTTATTAAGTGTGATATCTCTCTTCATCTTTTGGTAACAAGTCTCTCATATATTCTTTTATTTTTAAATTGTGTGTACACCTATCTTCCATATATGCCAATCGGTATTATCCCACCTTAGTATTTAGGGCATAAATTACTTCATAAGCTCTTGTTGGAGGGATGTCCTTTTTTAGTAACCCTTTTCACTCTATAAGTTAGTGGTCCAGTTTAACAATGTTCAAAATTGGACCTGTAGTAGTGCCCATAGAAGTATTTAGGACATACCTTTGTGCATCAAGTTTCTAGGTATAAGCTCTTTTTCTAGGGTGACTAATATGTGTTTATGCCTATTTTTTCGTTTACATCCATCTGTCTTATCCCACGGTGGTGTTTAGGGCATAAGCGCCTGTTTTTCATTTATGTCCACCTGTGTTATCCAACAATACTATCTAGGCCATATGTTACTTGAATAGTGATTCCTTGTTTCAAATTCCTTGCCATTTATTTCAGAGAAGGGATCTGCCCAAAAACGATGGAGAGAACTTGCCACAGACCACCTTCATACTAATATATTCTTTTAGCTTTTGATACTAATATTGTATTCATATTACTCATATATTCACTCAACCTAAATCAAGGAATTAACGTCCCTACGATGGCCTTGGGCATTACAACGAACGCGCAACGCGCGTTGCTAAACTAGTTCACTAAGAAAAGTTAATTTGGCCAATCTTTTTGGGACGGAGAGAATATTACTTAGAGGTATATGGATTCAAATGTTTAATATATGAAACTGATTTCTACAACATTTTCGTTTTTATTATCTAAATATTCTAAACTATATATAAAATCTATATATTCTAATATTTTTCCAACAATCTAGATAGAATAAGCATCTTAACTACACTACTAGTTTATGAATGCTATTTTAGTTCTACCCATCTATATCAAATCAAATTGTGGGGAGAAGCAGCTTACTTATTACGGAAGTCTTCATTTCAGAGATACTCTCATTCACTATATCTTTGTACAACAGATGCAGTTTGCAAGAATAACTTCACCTATACTATTAAATGTGTTATTATGTTAAGTATAGAGAATACATAAATAAGATTACATCATCAATTTACAAATATATACCATTATCCAAATTCTTCAAAGCTTTTGCATACTCACTTCATAGTGTACACGACAATTACTTTTTACTGTTGATAAAAAATATGAACAGAATCCCAATATCCCATATTAGCTTCCTTTAATGTGCTATAGAAAATGGAATGGACTCTATTTTAATGTCTGGATTGGAATAAAAAATCATAGTCTAAATTTTAATTTTTAGACGTGCTATAAATTTTAGGATTTCAGATATTAAAAATTGATGATTTTAATGATATTGTATTTCTCATGATTGTATTTCTTATCGTTTAGGAAAATCACAACGATTACTTTTTCAAGATGTTTGGCATAAATCTACTGCTCCTTTATTTGTAATTCATTCAGATGTGTGGCAATCTCCAGTTATTTCTTAAAGTGGTTTTAAATATTATGTTTTTATTTATTGATGATTATTCTCGTTTTACTTAGCTCTACCCCATGCACAATAAAAGTGAAGTTCTGATACATTTTCAACAATTTAAATTAATGGTGAAAAATTTACTCAACTCTAAACTTATAACTTTTCAAAGTGATGGAGGGGGTGAGTTTGATAATCATGGTATGCGTAATGTTTTCCTTTAGAATGGCATTTTATTTCGAAAATCTTGTTCTGACACTCCCTAACAAAATGGAGTTGCTGAAAGCAAACATCGTCATCTCCTGGAATTAACTCGCACTATGTTTTTTGAAGCAAAACTGCCAACTAAGTTCTGGGTTCAGGGCCGGCCCTGACCATGTTTAGGAGGTGCGGCCGAACAGGGCCCAGATCAGGAGAGGACCTAATTTTTAATACTCCGTATGTTAAGTATTTGTGCAATAATTTGATCGATTATTATGCCGAATGTTATATTTGCTCTGTTCATTTGCGGCATTGCAGATTTGTAGGTAGGATTAAAGCCAATTCCAAAATGCAAATAAAATCGTGTGCTATATGTGTATACATATACCACTAGAATGAAAACGTGGCATGAAACTACAATTTGATTAACGTGAAAATGTTGGGTAAGTAAACCACAATTACTTATGGAGTAAGTTTTTTGTTTAAATTTTATCAGCAGTCGAATTTTAGGACAAAAAGGAATATGGAGAATTGGGGAGAAAAGGGTAAGAATCACCCTAGCCTTGCACCTTTATTCTTTAGACAATTAAATCTAATCTAATTTCTAACGACTTCTTCTCTACGAATCTGAACACAATGGTCGTTGGCTTCTTCTAGAGTTAAAAATATCAGTCTGAGTATTAAAAACATAAAATATAATACTGAATATAAATTTCAATTATTTTGTTATTCAGTATTTTGTTTTATACTTAAGGGCCTGAATATTCAATTTCGAACAGAGCCCATTATACGTCAAGGCCGGCCCTGTCTGGGTTGATGCGGTATTTACTGCTACCTACATTTTTAATCGTCTCCCTGCTCCTAATTTAAATGATGCTTCCCCGTTTGAGAAATTATTTCACCACTCGTCAGACTTCTCTTTTATACGTACTTTTGGGTGTGCCTGTTTTCCAAATTTTAATGTCACTTCTGCCAACAAGCTTTCCCCAAGATCCACTTTATATATTTTTCAGGGATATTGCCCTGAATATAAAGGTTATCGTTGTCTTTATCCTACTACTCACAAAATTTACATTAATGGGAATGTTCGTTTTTTATTTTTATGAAAATTATTTTCCTTGCTCGGACTTAATATTTTCTCTTAATAACTAATAAGTCGGCTATGCGCCTATGCCTATGTTGTCCACTGGTTCCACTGAGCATCTGCATGACCTCACCACACCCATACATCATTCTGATGCCTTACCTCCCTCTCAGCTACTCCACCTTCGGATGGTCCACCAAATCAGCCGGTACAGCCGGCTTCTTCGACTACCGACCATCACCAGCCATGCGTTTCACCGCTCGCAAGTGCGACCCCACCAGCCCGTAATCCCAGCCGCTTGCCTACCTCTTCTATGCCCTCGGGCAGCTCATCCGCCAGCCACCCACACCACGTACAACCCCGCCACTGAGCAGTATGACCGACCACACCTCATCCCTGATACCTCCTCCGTTGATTGGTCACCCCATGCAAACCCGTTCTAAGTCGGGTATTTTTGAACCAAAATCAAATTTTACTCTTAAAGCAGACATGTCAGCATGTGATCCAACTTGATTTTCTATGGCTAATAAAGATGCTAAATGGAGGGCTGCTATGGCAAAGGATTTTAATGATCTTATTGATAATCATATTTGGGATTTGGTTCCATTTAATCCTAATAAAAATGTGTTTGGACCTAAATGGATTTATAAGACAAAATTTAATTCTGATAGGTCGGTTGAGCGTTACAAGGTGCGTCTGGTTGCACAAGGTTTTACTCACAGGCTAGTGTAGACTTTTCTGAAACTTTTAAGGAGGGTGTCCTCAATATGGATTTTAATGGATTTTGAAAGATTTTAGAATTCCATCACAATCTAGGTGTTCTCAATATGGAGTTCAATGGATTCCATTAAAATATGGGTGTCCTCAATCTTTCCATGGATTTCAAATAGTATTTGTTCTAATGGATTTTAAAGGATTCTAGTGGATTTCTATGCATAAAACATTCAATCCAAAATATCTTCTCACCCCCTCGGATTTCAAATCCATCTCATCCTTACCAAGACATAACAGCTCTCCTGTGGAGAAGCAAAACAAATGGACTCTCTGGAGCTTACCTGCAAAACAAATGGACTCTCTGGAGCTTACCTGCAAAACAAATGGACTCTCTGGAGCTTACCTGCTAAATAATACACCTACGTAGTATGGAGAAGGAAGACAGAGTGGTCCACTATACAACAAGTAGCCTCTCTCTATTTATTTCCCACATCATTGCTTCACTGTAAGTGCTTAAATCATATCATTGCCTAATTGCCTAGCCCATGCTGCGAAGATTCCGTTACTCTATAATGCATCTCTTGGCTCTTTCAGAAGACATAAATGCTTGATGAGTTATGTTGGATATGCCAAGACTCGTGAGAATGACACCACCAACTTAGATCCGCTCATTTCCTTCTTCAGTTGTTGAAGCTGGACTGCCGAGACCTAATTTCTGGGCTTTTCAGAATCAGACAGGATTTCAATTTCAAAATCCAATGATTCTATACAATTCCATCAGAATCTCATGGATTCTATACAATTCCATAAAAATCTATCAAAATCTGAATCTTTTAAAATCCATTAAAATCCATATTGGGGACACCCCCCTAAAACTGTGATTAAACTCACTACTGTTCGTATTGTGTTATCTCTTGTTGTATATTTTGGTTGGAATATTTGTTAGTTGGATGTTAAAAATGACTTTCTTCATGGCAATTTAAAAGAAGAAGTTTATATGCGTCAGCCTCCTAGGTTTATTCATCCAAAGTTTCCTAGTCATGTGTGTCGTCTCAGGAAAGCTGTTTATGGTCTCAAACAGACCCCACGAGTCGGGTTTTATCGCTTTAGTAGTTTTCTCCTGACTCATGATTTTGTTTGTAGCATGTCTGATAACTCTTTATTTATTTTTCGACAAGGGTCTATTGTTCTTTATCTTCTTCTATATGTTGATGATATTATTGTTACTCATAATTCTCCTTCCTTCATTAGAACATTTATTTTTTGTCTTGGTCGTTATTTTGCTATGAAGGATTTAGGGGATTTACATTTCTTTCTGGGTGTCCAAGTTGTACGCTTATCCTCTAGTTTATTTTTATCTCACCAAAAATATGTTTCGGATTTACTAGCCCGATTCCATCTTTACACTCTTAAGCTCGTTCGTACTCTTCTTCCGACACGAACTAAGTTATCTCTCACTGATGGGATCTTCTAGCCAATCCTACTGAGTACCAGAGTATGGTAGGTACTTTATAGTATTTAACCATGACACAACGTGATATTACATTTGCTTGTTGTTCATCTGGTTTCCCAGTTTATGCATGCTCCCCGTACTTCACATATTCTGGCTGTTAAGCGTATTTTCAGGCACCTTTAGGGGACTCCAGCTCATGACTTACTCCTTCGGCCGAGTCCGAAATCTCATACTTTGCAGGCTTATTCTGATGCTGATTGGGCAGCATGTCCTGATAGCAGCCAATCCACGTCTAGTTTTGCTATATTTCTCGGTCCTAATTTGGTTTCATAGGGTCCAAAAAGCAACCCATTATCCAGATCTTCCACTGAAGCTGAATATAGGACCATTGCTTATACCGTTTGGGACACACTTCATATTTGGTCTATATTGTTCGAACTCGGAGTTCCCATTCACACGCCAGTCAAATTGCTTCGTGATAATGTTTCAGCATCATATTTGTCCACTAATCCTATTCAGCATGCTCGCGGCAAACATATCAGTATTGACTATCATTTTGTACGCGAGAGAGTGTCCCATGGAGATCTGGTTGTCCGTTATGTTCCTACGTAGTTCCAGCTTGCTGATATTTTCACCAAGTGCTTGTCTCCACAACGTTTTGTTTTTCTCATAGACAATCTGCGTGTTGTTTCCCCTGCACGGGTTGAGGGGGTTTAATAATGTATTTATTATCCTAATAGGTTTTTCCTATTTTAATTATTTTCCTTATGTATTCTAAACACTTCTCTATTATATATAGGGTGAGTTCTAATACAAAGGGGTCTTCCCATGAAAAATGAGAAGTGATCTAAGTCCTTGATCACTTCAAAATGAATGGAGTAGATAAAAACTCACGGTAAACCAAAATGTGTAATACATAATAGTAAAAGTGCATATGCCATATCTAAGAGTGCATATTCACCTCCTAAAAAACAACATAAACGATTTCTATACTTGTTACTTTCCAGCCCGAAAAGTGATGCACTTTTGTGGTACTCCAATGCACTTTTTCTCCATAGTCATGCACATTTATCATTTACACTATTGGCACTGAATTTTTTAATATTACACTATTGGCACCGAATTTTCCACTTTAAAATTGATCTGATTCATTCATTTTCACATTTTAATGGCTAAGATTACTTCTCATTTTTCATATAAGTAGTACTTTGTATTTGAACCTCCCTCTTTCACACACACACACACACACACAGGGGCGGACCCACGAAGGGTCCCACGGGGTCCCGGGACCCCACGTACTTCCAAAAAAATACCTATATATTTTATATATTTTATTTAAAATTTACTTATAAATGTATATATAACACAAAATCAAGTATGAATTCTAAAGAATGGAGGAGAACAATGGAGGAAAACCTTTAAAAACCTTTACTTTTTGTGGAGGTGCAAGGATCGATTCCCTCTCACTCCTATTCCTCTTTTTTTGATTTATTATTGTAAAAGATCACAACTACATCCTTTTGCCCTTTTTAAAAATCTCCAACTTTGCACTTTACATAATTCAATTAATTATTAAAATTTCTATTATGATTTTCCATTATTAAGTGAAGAATTGAATAAAATAATTGGTGAATATGAAATTAATTTGACTGACAATACACATGATCAACATGTTTATTTTGAATCTTTAGAAGCTTATCCTGGTTTGAGAAAAAAATTATTGATTTGCATCATAATGTTCAAGATGAGTTGCGTCATAGTATGGACTATGAAACGTTGTACTACTTTAATATTTGGAATTTTATCAATTCAAAACTTGAAAGGTAAATGAATTATCAATCTGAGACCTGAAAGAAGATATTTATAGATATAAGACTCAAATGATGAAAATTGTAAATTTAGGACTTGAATGATTAAAGACTATCCATCTCGGACCTATATTGTCATGAATTTTATTATTTTTATGTTAAAATTTTTAAATATTATTTAGTTTTATTTAACTAATAAACTTTTGTGGAAAAAAGTTTATCAAAAATTAGCAAAGGAATTAATAAATAAATAAATAAATAAATCAATCAAAATCTATGAAATCTTAGATCCTAGATTGATAATTTTCATCTTTCGGGTCCTATATTAATACATTTCATCTTTCGGGTAACGAATTTATAATTTATCTATCTATAAGGTCCTGAATTGATAAAAGTTCTTAATATTTTGATGATGTACATTAACTATGAAATGTTATGCTACTTTAATATTATATAATTACATTTTTTAAAAAAATTTATTGGTTAGACTTACATTAAGGTAGGGACCCCGTGACTCCGATTTTCTGGGTCCGCCACTGCGCACACACACACACACACACACACACACACACACACACACACACACACACATATATATATATATATATATATATATATATATATATATATATATATATATATATAGGAGTATTCATGTGCGTCTGGCCGCACCACAGGGGCCGACCGGCCGACGGCTTTTGGCCGCCTTCCCGGTGGAATTTTTTGTTGAAATTTTTACGACATGTACTTCATCAAGTCTAGTTTATGCACAAACAAATTGAGATAAAAACTCAATCCGGAGGTCGTCAAATGATTTTTTGAAGTTGCAGCGTTTTTTGTGTGTAAGTTTGCATAGTTAACTTCAAAAAATCATTTGAAGACCTTACGAATTGAGTTTTTAGCTGAATTTTTTGTGTATAAACTAGACTTGATGAAGAACATGTCATAAAAATTTCATCACGGGAAGGTGGCCAAACGCCGTCGGCCGGACGGCGCTTCTCCTGCGGACGGACGCACTAGAACAACCCTCCCTCTCTCTCTCTCTCTCTCTCTCTCTATATATATATATATATATATATATATATATATATATATATGACACCCAGGACTAGCCCATTGATAAGCTTGTCATTATTCTCACATCAGCTTGGCAACCTCGGCAAGACGAGGACACCCACATAAAAAATCCCAGAAGATGAAGATTGAAGGCATTGGTAAAGAATGGTCACCACGCCCTCCCCCCAACATGGGTATGGCCACCTCGGTTAGGGCTTTGAGCAAACAATTTCCATTTTTGTACTTAGCAGAATAGTTGCGTGTAAACAGCCCAAAAGCAGCCCATCATTGTAAACGGGCAACCCAAGACCAGAGAGCCCAACCCAAATTTCCCCTATAAAAAACCCTCGGGGGTAGTTGTGGGGGGTTGAAAAATGTTAATTGCAAATAACCTTCTTACTCTAGATCTCACTTCTTTCTAGAATTATACTCGATCATTTGGTTCTTTAAATGAGAGCTAGAACAATCAAGTTAGTTCCCTCATCTATGGATAGCTATTGTGACCGATCTGATGGATACCCGACCCATACCGAACCGCGCCGGGCAAAACAGGGATAACTGCATGTACGCATTGACTGGGTAGCGGGTATGGGGCGGGAAATACACGTACGGGTAATGGGGCGATTATGGTTCTATACATGCCCGCCCATTACCCGCCCTGTACCCGCCCCTGTTTATTTTTCATTATATTTTTATTACATTTTTATCTATTATTTGTCCCCCGAGTACTAAAAGATGAGATTTTTCTCTTCTCATTATGTATATATGGATAATATATGTACTAACTATAGTGTATGAATGGAAGTTGATAATAGTTTTTATAGTCTTGTTTGAATATTATCATATTTTTTTCACGATTAATTATTTTTAGTTTCAAATTAATTTAGGTTGTCTTCTTTCTCGTCTTGTAGATATAATAAACTTTAAAGTGGTGTTTGAGGTCTAGAGTAATCTAGGAGGTGCAATTTTTCGCCTTTTAAAATATTATTTTTATATTAAAATATCAATGACTCATTTAATAAAGAGGTTACTAGCGGTTACCCGCGGTTATACCCGTTACCCGTTGGGGCGGTTATGGTTTGAGTAAAAATTACTCGTTGGATAATGTAAAACTCAATAGGGAGGGTACAATTATATGTAAAACTCCCCTTCGGACAAGGCTCTCCATCCCTACCCTCATCGCTACCATGCACTACTAACTAAAACGTGGGAAAGCCTAGGTCCAAGAACAACCCCACGGGCAAGGCTCTCCTAGGCCTCTGGATCTAGCAGGAGAGGTCGGGAGACGCCACGACCGAGAAAGCGGACTAGGAGGCCAAACTACAGAACATCGCCACCCCGGATGCATGTATTGGCCTCAAAGGAAGGTGCAAAGAAAGGAGTAATCCCACACGGGCACCAACAAACCATCCCTCATATGAACGTGCAGGCAATGCTCTCCGTTATCATCGCAAGCCTCACCCAGAACCTCGCGGCTTTGAGCGCCTTCATGCCCAAGACAGGGGAAAACATGCCGCCCCCGCCCCCACTTGTGCCCACCACCAAATTCCTGAAATATGGCAATGACGAAGGCATTGAGGCCCAGAACACCGCCTCGCACACCGTTGCCTCACCCCCTCTCGCTGAGGCCTAATCAAGAGTGTGGACGCACCTCGTCCCATCATAGGTTGGGGAATGCGCAGCGCTGACAAATATCTGAAAGGATCGAGACTGAAGGCCCAATTCCCCATAGAAAAGCCTCTGGGGTTATCGTGAATTGAGTTAAAGGATTGTATAGAAATGTAGTTCGGTCGAGCCCTTGCTATGCAATCGGGGCTTGATGAAACCCTATGGGGTTATCGTGGCTTGAGGTCACGGGGAATGAAAATGGTAAATTCTAAATGAATATGGGACCACAGACCATCTACTTGACTTTATATAAAGTAAGTATGTTTTCAAACAGGGTAACCGAGGGTTATGGCCTATAATATTCTATCACCCTAGATTGAGGGTCTTAGAAATTGAAACATTGATTATATTAAGTCTAGTTGTCATTGTACTTTTCAAATGCTTCAAAGTATTGACCTCCCCTTCACAGGGGAGGCTACCTCACAGTTTAAGGTAGAAGTTGAAGCTTGCTACCAACGCCCGTTGCTCGGTGATATCTAGGAGAGAAGACGTGGTTCGTGCTTCCTCCGTTTCTATTTTGAAAACAATTGTATAAATGCTTATTGATATTAATTTTCTGAATAATTATTTGGGGACTTGTATGCCTAATTTGCCAAGTGTGGCTTGAACACCTGTAATATTGTTTCCGTTGCTTTAATGAATATTTTACATTATGTTTGTTTATGGATATACTACGTGTGAATGATATTCCAGACACCTTGTATAGTATGGATGTGTTGGACTGCGGTTGACTATTCATACTTTACGGTGGGTTATTGACGTGTCCGGGTAGGTCCGGGGCGTGACAATTTAGTTGGTATCAGAGCCTTATTCCGTAAACATCATAATGAATAGACCTGTACAAAACCGGGCCGGCCTGCCTGGCCCGCCCGCACAAATCGGCGGGCTTGGGCATATATATTTACCCACCGGGCCCATCCCGGCCCGGCCCGGCCCGCAATAAGATATAGGCGGGCTTTGGTTAGGGTGTAGGCCCGTTCGGGCCGATAAGCCTGGCCCGCTACATTTAGTATACATACATACATATATATACATACACACACACACACACACACACATATATATATATATATATATAAATATATGTATGTGTTGGTCCAAAATAGGACGCTCGTAGGCTTTTAGGAAAGCTACGTACGACACTCAAGCGGGAATCAAGAAAGTAATATGAATAAGGAAAGTTGCAAAGGGATTTGGTTGCCAGAAATAGCATATCTGTATTTGAAATTTGAATTGCCTTTTATAGGCGATTACAAATGGTAACTGCCGAACATAATAATGACTAAATTAATTACAACATTAATACGGAATTAAACACATAATTAAGTAGTGCATTGATTGTTGGCCGTTACTCTTCCTGGCTGGCAGGCTGGACGCTTGAGCTCCCTCCTGCTGGACTGGACGGTGGGCTTCCCGCTAGGCTGGAGGAAGGCTTCTCATCGGGCTGAAGGCAGGCTCCCGGGTAGGCTGGAAGGCAGGCTCCCGGGTAGGCTGGAAGGCAGGCTCCCCGATGGGCTGGAGGCAGGCTCCCACCTGGGCTGGACCGCAGGCTCCCAGTTGGGCTGGATCGCAGGCTCCCAGCGGGGCTGGTGGTCGGTAGGCTCCTGGCTAGGCTGGAAGGCAGGCTCCCCACTGGGCTGGAAGGCAGGCTCTCTACTGGGCTGGAAGGCAGGCTCCCCACTGGGCTGGAAGGCAGGCTCCCCGCTGGGCTGGTCGACAGGCTCTCTTGGGCTTCCGCTCCTTGATTGCCCTGATTGGTTGGGCCGACTCAAGCTCTAGGTTGCTGGGCTTGGGCCCGCTAGTCCAAGTTCGGGGCCTGGGCCGATTAGGCTCTGGGCCTGGTCCCATAACCCCATCACGAGTCCCCCACTCCCTTAGTCGAGTAGTAGACTCGGCTAAGAGGGAGTAGTTCAGGTCAGCTGCCCATTAAAAAATATTCACATATCAGGGAGCCATAATTGTGGATTCTGTCAATCCCACAATTTATGGAGATTTCCAAATTTCGAATAAGGCACCCAACTTTAAAAGGCCCCAAATTAATTCCCTTAGCGTTCTAGCATTCCAGCAGCAAGCTTTCTCCCAGACTTCAGGATCCAGGTCAGCTTCAAAAAATCCCTGAAATTCATTTTTATTACTTCATAAATTATTTTTGGACTTTATTTTATTTTTCCTCCCTTTTCTTTTCTTTCCTTCTTTTTTCTTTCCTTTCTTTTTTCTTTCCTTTCTTTTTTCTTTCCTTTCTTCTCTTTCCTTTCTCTCCCACGACCTGCGTCCGTCTTCCTCATGTCGCCCCAGCGCCGCCGCCGTCAACCAGGGGACCGGGTTGACCGCCGTCTTGCTCCGAGCGACTCCCGTGTCGACCTCTGCTGTGCCAACCACCGGTCGCCGATGTCTCCCCTGTAGTCCGGCGAATCTGACCGGCGGATCTGGGCTCCTGTGGTGGCCGGCGCGTGCTACAGGGATTGGCGGGCTGTCTTGTGCCACCCACCGGTCGCCGATATTGCCCCTGCAGCCCGGTGAATCTGGCTGGCGGGCCTGGGCTCCTGTGGTGACCGGCGCACGCTATAGGGATCGGCGGCCACCCCATTGTCGGACGGTGTCGCCCAAGAGGTTGGCGGCTAGACGGCTGGGTGACCAAGCGCCCTCGGGCCGGATGGATTTGTCCTTCTCACGGGCGTCCATGATGTTCATCCGCTGCAAACCATCGTTGCGTAGGAAGCCGAGCGGCCAGGTGGTTCCCCGAATCCAAGTTGGGCGGCACCGTCCCTTTCTTGGCCGGCTGCTGTCGGGCCTCGAAGGAACTAGGGCTGAGGCAAGCTAATGCCCATATGTGCGGTTCCCCATGGAGCTAGGTATCACCTTGGCCGAGCAATGTTGGTTGGGGATCGGACCGGCGGCCGCCACTCTGCCGGTAGACTTTGCTTAGGAAGCCGGCGGCCGTCCCACTGCTGGCTGGCATTGCCCTTCCCCTAGGCGACCAAGGCGGGCACCCCCTGCTTGATGCATTCCATGTTGATTGGCAAACTTGTCACTTTATCATTTTATTTTTATTTTTGAGGTGCAGGTGCGATCTCCCCAATCTGACCATGCAAGACGATGGACGCTCACCCCATGAAAACAACGATCATGTAGATTCGGGATTATCGGCTATTATTGGAGCAGAGCGTGGGGCGGCCGTGAGACCCATGCGGGTCAGCCACGGCCCTCGGCCACGTATGCATGCGGGTGTTACTAGTGGACGGCAAGCTGATGTTCTCCCTGAGTTGGCTCCAGCTAGACGGGTTGCCATTTCTGAGGGACGACCCCTCAATGTTCTAGACAGAGCGTGCATCCAACCTGTGAACGTACCAGACTCTGACGATGATTCTGATACTCGGGTGGACTTGGATTCCTGGTGGGACCTTGATAGCAGCGGAATACCGGATCTCCCTTCTCGCGTCACAGAAGGGGATCTTGTCATAACATATAGTCTGATTGGTGATAATTGTTTGTTGGAACCTCCGGTGGCCACTGACGTATTGAGCGATCCACCAGCCCCCTATTTCGGGGTCCATATCCGCTCACTGGAGTTAGGGATGGCCGTGCCACTGCACCCCTTCCTGGTTCGGTTCCTTCACTTTTTGGGTGTGGCCCCGGGTCAATTGGCTCTGGCGGCTCATATGTTCGTTGCCGCTTTTGTGGCGCGGTGTGAGGATGTGGGCCTCACACCCACGATTGATCTGTTTTTCAGCTGCTTCCAGTGACGTGCTTCTAGCTTTTTCGCCTTACTCTCCCAGAAGCCGGTGAGCAAACTGTTTCGATCGGGTTACCCCCGTTCAGGGAAAGGGTGGAAGAAGAGATGGATATGGGTATCCGACCCCAACCTCCCGTCCCCTCTGCCTCAGTGGGGTGAACGGGTTCGGAAGTGTGACCGGGTCGCTCTCTCCCCTGGTCTCAAGTCCTCCATCGAGATATTGTCCGCAGGCGATCCCCACTCCATCAGCTCATATTTAGGTGACTGTCATCTGCCTGGTCTATGTTTGCTACTTTGTATTTTATTCTGCTTATCCTCACATTTTTCTTCCGTAGCTGTGCCTGAGAAGCTCGTTGTTGAGGCGGAATCCAATGAAGAGGAGGAGCCTCAACAAGTCATCGTTCCTGTGGCAGCAACGGCTGCAAAGGGGAAAGGGCACGGAGCCCCCCCTCCAAGAAGGGTGAGAGTTACCTTCGGGCCTCGGCCAACTACGCCAGTGCAGGAGAAGCACAAGGGCGGACTCGTCGATCTGCTAGTCAAATTGGATGGGTCCGATGAGGAGGAGGAGGAGCCCTGCCCCGCCGTTGCTGATGTGGCCCCCAAGACGGTTGCGGGGAAAGAGCGCGGAGCCTCCTCCCCAGGCCGAGGGGAACGAGTCTCGAAGAAGGCCAAGGTCGCCCCCAAGTTTCCTTCCGCTGAGCAGGTACATGAGGGTGCAAATGAGAGGATGGCCGAACGGAGCAGCCATGACACCCAACATACAGTTACTTACGCCTTCCCATCTTCGAGTGCCTCGATTGTGCATGAAGGCTTCCCGGTCGTGGATTATGCTTCATCAATCCTCCCACCAGGCGACCTCACCTGTACGACTTCCCAAGAGTTTCATCCCCTCTTGGAGGGTTCTATCCGGTCACATATCGAGGTAGGTTGATCACATTTTGGTGTGGATTGTGTTTATCCCTGAACTCCCTCACATTTTCGTTTGTCTATCTTGCAGGGGCTCGCCAAGACCATCAGGGCACTTCACGCAGCCAATCATTCTCAGGCCAGGCTTCAGCGTGAGGTTGACGAAGCTAGGGCTGCCCTGCGGGCCAGCCAGAAAGCCTTCTCCGAGCTGCAGTCCTCGCGTGCACAAGAATGTGAAGAAGCGGCCAAACAAAGAGCCAAGAAAGCGCTCTCCGAGTTCCAGGCCTCCGAGCAGTTCCAGAAGCTCATCTCTGCGAGGGTGCAAGCAGAAGAGTCTGAACTAGTGCAGAGGTGGCTGACGACCCCCGACAGAGAGTATTGGCGCGCTCGCGAAGTCCTCTATGCTTTTCAGAGTGGCAAGTATTTGATGCAGCAGAAGGTGTATGGCCGGTTGAAAGATCTCGACCCTGACTTTCATCCATCCACACTGGGCCTTCTTGACGTATGAAGAAACCCGTGGAGGCGATAGCCCTTCTTCCCCCAGAGGCCGTCCGTCAGGAGGAGGAGCTTGGTAGTTCTAACGAATGGGCTTGGTTCTTTCCGCCAGCTCCGGGGAACATGACTCCTGTGGCCCCTGGCCAGGACTTGGTTGGTGTGTTAGATGACACTTTCGAGGTTGATGGCGATGGGTCTGTCCAGTCGTGACATTGTATTTTGTATTTCCTTTGTTTCCCACTTGAATACTTTGTGGATGTTTGATTTTTATTTCATACGCCTCCTTTTCTATACTTTGCATTACGAATACTTAGCAATTTATTCGGGGATCTGGCTTCTCTAACCTCCCGGGGGGCGGTTAGGCTGGCGTGGCCGAGCCTATCCGTGCCCCTCCTAGTTGGGTAGAAGTGATCTGTTCGCTATTGATATGGAATCAACAAGTAAGCGACTTGTTTGGCCAGCAAGGTCAGACATTGAACCGACGAGGAAGACCCTTAGGTCGGTATCCTGAACGTTCATGACCCGGGGGTCAGTCCTACTGTCACTTTAACCCGTCCAGTTTGCCCGGACTTGGGGAATAATCTGGTTACTCCCGCATGGATAGCCAAACAACAGGGGCGGACCCTGCATGATCCACCAGAACGAACCCGCACCGCCAACTCAGGGATGACGAGAGTGCGAGCTGCTTGGCCAGCGATGTTAGGCGGTGAGCACTCGAAAGGACCCGGAGGTCAGCATCCTTAGTACCCTCGACCCGGAGGCCGGCCCTACCGTCGCCTCGACTGTCGCGGCTAGCTCTTTACTTTAGAAAATTGCCCGGATTCTTGAAAATCGCTTGGCTATTTTCGGTTAAAGAGCCTGGCCGAGGTCGGCCAAACACCGAGGGGGGGGGCATAGTACCTTTTTTTTTTGCTGCCGCCCTTTATTGCTAAGTGAGGTCGGACCTCTTTTGATGACAAAATATCGCTAGCAAAGTATATTGAATTCATGATGTGGGCGGACCACATGAAGAATTACAAATTGTAATCTCGTGCTCGGAGCACAGGAGTTTACAAAGAAAAGTGAAACTTCGATTTTCTACTGGTAAAACTTCATCAGGTGCTCGGCATTCCAGACGCGGTCTACCAACCGGCCTGTTGTTGTCTTCAACTTGTATGTCCCAGGGCCGATCACTGCGTCAACCACGTAAGGGCCTTCCCACTTGACGGAGAGCTTACCTCCCTCTGTCGGCCTGCTGGCCTTCCTACGTCTTAGGACATAATCACCGACGTCAAAACTCCGGGGTCGGGCTCGGCTGTCTTGGTACGCCTTGACTTGTCGTCGATAGTTTTCCGCTTTGATGAAGGCACGGTCTCTTCTTTCCTCAATGAGGTGGAGCTCGGCTCGGAGCCTCTCCTCATTGCTGGCTGGTTCAAACTCTTCTACTCGCCGGCTGGGAACTACGGCCTCGAACGGTGCCCTCGCCTCAAAGCCATAACACAAGGCAAAGGGGGTCTCTCTTGTTGCCTTCCTTGGGGTTGTTCTGAAGGTCCAGAGTATATTGTTCAACTCCTCCACCCAGGCAGTCCCGAGGGCCTCCAACTTCTTTTGCAGTCCATCGACGATCGTCCGGTTGGTGTTCTCCACCTGTCCATTTGCCTGGGGGTAGCAGACCGCAACTCGGCTGGATTCTACTCCCCACTCTGCACAGAATTGCCGGAAGGCTTCGCAGTCAAACTGCCTTCCGTTGTCGGAGATTATTTGGAGGGGAACCCCAAACCGGCAGAAAATATTCTTCCATATGAACTTCTTACATTGGAGATGTGTGATGCTGGCAAGCGGCTCGGCCTCAACCCACTTCGTAAAGTAGTCCACCGCGACTATGACAAACTTCCGGTTTCCCGACCCGGTTGGTAAGGGACCGACCAGGTCGACACCCCATCTTGTGAATGGAAGGGCGGTGCTGATCGGTGTGTAGATCGTTGCTGGTCGGCCGGGGCTCTTCTGGAACTTCTGGCATGTCTTGCATCTCCTTGCATAGTCAGCGCAATCCTTCATTATTGTTGGCCAAAAGTACCCCTGTAGGACGACCTTCCTAGCTAACGTGCCTGCCCCCTGATGGGCGGAGCATACGCCCCCATGGAGTTCAGAGACGATCATTTCCGCCTCATGTGGGCGTAAACACTTTAGCAAGGTCCCATTGTAGGACCTCTTGTACAGCCTCCCATCCAAGACGACGTAGCCCGGAGCTCATCGCCGGACTAACCTTGCCTCCTCTTCTTTCTCGGGGAGCGTCCCATCGGCTATGTAGCGCAGGAGGTCATCCACCCAACACCAGGCGACTGGTTGCAGGGGAAGGACGTCAATGGACGGTGAGGCTGATATGCTTGAGGTCGTCATCTCCTCGATGCGTGCAATTCTCGATATATGTTCAGGTAACCCTTGGGATAGCTTTGAGAGGAGGTCTGCATCGGAGTTTTGATTTCTCGGGATGCAGATCAACTCTGCTTGCTTGAACAACCCGAGCAACTCCCGAACAACATCTCGATACTTCATCATTCTTTCTTCCTTCGCTTCGAACTCACCTTTGACCTGTGAAACCACCAGGCGGGAGTCACATTTCACCGTTATCCACTCTGCTCCCATGGCGGCCGCCAATCGTAGCCCAGAAAGTAGGGCCTCGTACTCCACCTCATTGTTGGAGACTTTGAAAAGATAGCGGTAGGCATAGTAGGCTCGGAATCCCTCAGGTGAGATGAGGACGATTCCGCCCCCGCATCCCTTGGCTCCTGCCGACCCATCAGTCGCTAGAGTCCACCATTGTTCATTGCTCTCCTGTTGCCTATCTGCCACTTCTCGGGCCGTGCATTCCACAATGAAATCAGCCAGAGCCTGGCCTTTGATGGACGTCCGAGGCTGGAAGTCAACCTCGTATTGGTTGAGGAGCATCGACCACTTCACTACCCGGGTTGTGCCGGGCGCCCTCAGAGTGGCACCTAGGGGTTGGTCCGACAAGATTCTGATCGGGTGCGCTTGGAAGTTGTGTGTCAACTTCTTGGCGGTGATGTAGGCGGCATATATTGTCTTCTCGAGCGGGGTGTACTGGAGCTCAGCATTCTGGAGGGTCTTGCTCACATAGTAGACGGGACGCTGAACGCCTTCCTCCTCGCGAACCAGCACGGAACTGATTGCACCTTGGGAAATCCCAAGATAAAGGATTAACGTCTCCCCCCTCTCCGGCTTGCTGAGTAAAGGCTCAGAGAGGAGGTACTTCTTCAGGTCGTCGAAGGCTCGCTGACACTCATCATTCCAGACGAAACCATTTTGTTTCTTTAGGACTTGGAAGAAGGGTAGGGACTTCTCGGCGGACTTGGACATGAAACGTCCAAGGGCTGCTAGCCGGCCGGTGAGAATCTGGACTTCTTTCACCGACCTCGGGGGTTCCATGTCAAGTATTGCCCTTACCTTCTCAGGATTTGGCTCAATTCCCCTCCGTGTGACCATGTACCCCAAGAACTTGCCTCCTTGGACGGCAAAGGTACATTTCTTCGGGTTCAGGCGCAGACGGACTGCCTTCATGATCCCGAAGATCTCTGCCAAATCATCTGCATGATCGGATGCCCGAGTGCTCTTGACGATCATGTCGTCAACATACGCCTCCATGTTCCTTCCGAGCACCTTCCGGAATACCTTGGCCACCATCCTCGTGTACGTCGCCCCAGAGTTCTTCAGCCCGAAGGCCATGACAAGATAACAAAAAATCCCCTCTGGGGTGACGAATGAGGTCTTCTCCGCATCTTCTTCATGCATGAAAATCTGATGGTATCCTCGAAAAGCGTCCAGGAAGCTAAGGAGCTCACATCCGGCCGTCCCATCGACTAGTTGGTCGATGTTAGGCAATGGGAATGGATCCATCAGACATGCCTTGTTGAGATCGGTGTAATCAACACACATCCTCCAGGTTGGCGGCTTCGGGGCCAGGACCACGTTTGCCAGCCAGACCGGGTACAAGACCTCCCGGATATGCTTGATACTCAGGAGAATATTGACCTCCTTATTCACGAATTTCCTCCTCTCGGTTGAGAGGTGTCTTCTTTTCTGCTGGATGGGCTTCGCCGTTGGATTGACCGCCAGCCGATGGACAGCGATGCTTCGGTCAAGGCCAGGCATGTCCTCCGGTCCCCACGCGAAGACAACGCTAAAAAGGACAAGTACCTGGATAATCTTCTCCCTCAAGCCGGCCGGGAGCCTGGTCCCGATCTTGACCTTCCGCTCCGGCCTCTCGGGGTCAATCTGGATCTCCTCCACTTCTGAGGTGGGTTCAGCGCGGAGCTGACCCTCCTCATACTTCATGGCTTTGATGTTGATAGTGTGGACCCTCAAGTCTTTTTGACCGATTTGTTTGCAAGCTTTCAGATAGCAGCTCCTCGTCATTCGCTGATCTCCCCTGGCGACCCCGACGCCATTCGGAGTGGGAAACTTCATGCATAGGTGCTCCTGGGATATCACACATCTGAGGTCTTCCAGGGCCGGCCTTCCTATGATGATCTTATGCGCACAAGTTAGGCGTACGACGATAAACTCGACGTCTAACTTGGATACGCAGGGCTCGGAGCCCACCATCACGGGGAGGACTATGCTACCCTCCGACTCAATGGAGTCCCCGGTGAAGCCCGAGAGTGGGGTTCTCACCGGGATCAAGTCTTTTCGGTCCAGCCCGAGACCTTGGAAGGTGTCATAGTACATGATGTTAACGGAGCTCCCATTGTCCACCAGGACTCGGTGGACGATCGTGTTGTTGATTTTGACCTTGATGACCAAGGCATCCCAGTGCGGCGGAGGCATCGGTGGCAAATCTGCGTCGGTGAAGAAGATGGGGTCCCTCTTCACCCTCTTATCGGTAGGAGCCCTGGTTATTTCCCCGACGTATAGGGCTCGGGCCCACTGCTTCCGCTCTCCAGAGGTGTCGCCTCCCTGGGGTCCCCTGAATATGAACGAACATCGATGGTACTTCCGGGGGCCGTTCCCTAGGTCGACATCGTCTTCCTCGGAGAAGGCGCCGAGCTCCCGCTTCTTGGCAGGGGGTGTCTCCTTTGACGTGGTAGCTTAGTCGGACCGCTGCCACGTCAGGCTCCTCTTCTGCGGGATGCCTCCTTCTTTGCCAACGAATTGGCCCAGGTACCCTTTCTGGATGAGTTCTTCAATTTGCCTCCGGAGAATGACGCAATCATCTGTATCATGCCCTGCTCTCCGATGGAATCGACAATATTGGTCGTGGTTGCGCTTGGCAGTCACCACATCACACTCCTCCGGAAAGTCGACTAAACCTTGCTCCTCCGCGTAGTCGAGGATGGCCCCGACCGGCTGAGCAAGTGGAGTCAATTGCTTGACGGGCTGTAGCGGTCCGCTCGGGACGTCCGCCTTGCCCTTGCCTCTACTTTTGTTACCTCTGTACTTGTTGTTTTTGTTGCTAGCTTTGCCGTCAGCTTTCTCAGCACCCGAACCGGCTTCCTTCTTCTTTTCTTCTTTTGCACCTTCTTCCTCATCTCTTTTCCTCTGCAAGGCGTCCTCCGCCTCGGCTTGCCGGTCGGCACGGCCGAGCGCCTCCTCGTACGAGGTGGGGGGACTTCTGACGAAATCTTTGTAAAGCTCGCCCGATCGGATAGAGTTTGTGAGCATGGCCACCCCGGTCCTGTCATCAAGGCCCTGAACCTTGACTGACTCGGCCCTCCACCTCGCTAGGAAGGTCGACAATGATTCCTTCTTCCCCTGTTTTAGGCCGAACAGGTGGCTGAAGTTTTTCTTGACGTCTCGGGAGCTCGCGAACCTCAAGAGAAAGCGCTGAGCCAACTCACGGAAATTCGTGATACTCCCGTCGGGTAGAGAGTCATACCATTCACGAGCCGGGCCATCCAAAGTGGCGGAGAAACCGCGGCATCGGATGGCGTCCTCGTACCCCATCATGACCATGTAGGAAAGGTACCGAGATACATGATGTTGGGGGTCAGAAGCGCCCTTGTATGCTTCAATGGCGCAGGGCTTGTAGCCCCTCGGCAACGGCGCATCCATGACCGCCCGGGTGAAGGGTTCAGGTATCCGGAGGTCGGCCGTGTAAGGCTCCCCCCCGACGACCCTCCTTCTCAACTCGTCAAGGCGCTGTCGTAGATCTTCCACCTCGGCCGGTGGTGGGTTCCCCCGGACAGCTCCAGCGCGGGGCTGGGCATGTCCATCGGCACCTCCAAGTCGTCCGTGCACGTGAGGTCGGGGCCCCACCTTTTGCCTCTCCGTGGAGCCAGTCCGACTGCTCGCCCGGTGAGAGTGGCGAGAGGGCTCGCCTCCTTCCATCTGCGTTGGGCGCCCCGGCTAGGCGCCCCTCCACGTCTGCCGATGGGGTCGGCTAGGCTGCTGAGAGACTTCTTCCACCCGCTGATGGGAGACTTCTCCCCCCTGTTTTGGTTGGATCCAGAGTGTCGCTCATCACGCCGCCTGGAGGACACCTCCACATCCGCTGGCGTCTGTTGACGGGCAGGCTCATCCACATTTCCGCCAGACACCATCTGTTGGAAATTTTGAGCCAAGGTCCCCAGAACCCGAGTTGCCTCCTGCAGGGCTTCCACCCCGGCATTGAGTCGAGCCGGGTCCATGCGCGGAGCATGACGTCGGCCTCCCCCCCGCCGGCTGCGGACCGAGCGCTCACCTTGGGTGTGGTTGATCGTCGCCCTTAGGTCGCCGTGGCCTGATAATTGCCTCCTGCCCTGTGCATGGTTGTCGAGGGCACGCTGGCGGCCAGACCGGGCAGACTCCTCGGTGTGGACTGAGACATGGTCACGTCGAGACGAGATTCCGGCCATCTTCCTGTGTGATTCCTACTCAAGTTATGTGAGAGACTTGAGTTCGGCTCTCAATGAAAGCACCAATGTTGGTCCAAAATAGGACGCTCGTAGGCTTTTAGGAAAGCTACGTACGACACTCAAGCGGGAATCAAGAAAGTAATATGAATAAGGAAAGTTGCAAAGGGATTTGGTTGCCAGAAATAGCATATCTGTATTTGAAATTTGAATTGCCTTTTATAGGCGATTACAAATGGTAAATGCCGAACATAATAATGACTAAATTAATTACAACATTAATACGGAATTAAACACATAATTAAGTAGCGCATTGATTGTTGGCCGTTACTCTTCCTGGCTGGCAGGCTGGACGCTTGAGCTCCCTCCTGCTGGACTGGACGGTGGGCTTCCCGCTAGGCTGGAGGAAGGCTTCTCACCGGGCTGGAGGCAGGCTCCCGGGTAGGCTGGAAGGCAGGCTCCCGGGTAGGCTGGAAGGCAGGCTCCCCGATGGGCTGGAGGCAGGCTCCCACCTGGGCTGGACCGCAGGCTCCCAGTTGGACTGGATCGCAGGCTCCCAGTGGGGCTGGTGGTCGGTAGGCTCCTGGCTAGGCTGGAAGGCAGGCTCCCCACTGGGCTGGAAGGCAGGCTCCCTACTGGGCTGGAAGGCGGGCTCCCCACTGGGCTGGAAGGCAGGCTCCCCGCTGGGCTGGTCGACAGGCTCTCTTGGGCTTCCGCTCCTTGATTGCCCTGATTGGTTGGGCCGACTCGAGCTCTAGGTTGCTGGGCTTGGGCCCGCTAGTCCAAGTTTGGGGCCTGGGCCGATTAGGCTCTGGGCCTGATCCCATAACCCCATCAGTATGTATACACACCAATTTATTTATCAATTTACATATACACATGTATATTTATATTTACTAATTTTTCTTTATACATAATTATAGTTTATTATGTTTAAATTTTAAGTTCTTAACAACTAGCCCAACCAATATAATATCTATTTTTGTACTTAAAGATAATATTTTGTGCTTAAATTTTAAATTTTAGATATAGTTTCTCATTATTATTTTTGTGCAAGTCTTTTTTTGTATGCGGTGAAAGACCTATACACATTATAAGTGTATTAACAATTTTTTAAAAGTTGTAATATTATTTTTAAAGTATTAAAAAATCATATAATTTTGAAAAAAATAAAGTTTTCCCGGGCCCCGCGCCCCGGTGGACTACCTGGCCCGCTCTTACAGGCGGGTATGGACATCAAGTTAGGCCCGTTTTTGCGGGCCGGGCCGGGCCCACCCACACTTGATGGGCAGGAAATTTATAAAAAGCCCGACCCGAGCCCGGCCCGAACCCGTTTTTGTACAGGTCTAATAATGAACTCTCAAAATTCCTTTTGAAAATGAATTTGAAAACCATGAACATAAGAAGTTTTGTACTTATAGAACTTTTGGTACTCGAATTGCAATGTCTCTAATTGTTAATATGGTACCCTTAACAATTGGTATGGCGGTGATTTGAGCCAAAGGATGTCTTTAAGTGCCTATCCGTCATTTGACATTTGATACGGGTCTAATGACTCATTCTCAATTTCTTTCAGAAATGGAACGTACCGGGAAGTAACTAGAATGAACCCGACTGGCCGGGCACCGGGAGGGTCCGTGCAAGGCAGTAGAGGGGCTTCTAGAGTGTCCAGGGGACAAGGCCGAGGAGGCCAAGCACAGACCGTGAGTGACGGTCACGTGGAGACCATAGACGAGTTTTATGTGTCCGAAGAGGACTCGACATATCAACCGGGAACCGAACCGGTTGAGACTGTAACACCCTGGCCCCGTAGGCCCCGAGGTAGTTACTTCTGACCTCTAGTACTGTCCTCACAAACCGCCACTAGCCTTTTCCGCGCACTTTGTCCTCACTCGGTCACCCATCCCAAGACTACTCCCGTGCAAGCACGCTTAACTTTGGAGTTCTTAGCTAATGAGCTCCCTTAAAAGGAGATGCACCTTGTTGGTATGAGTAGTACTATTAATCCGTTTAAATTAAATCTCAAGTATTACAGAGGCCCCATATGATGGGGAATATGATGACAATGAGGAGGAGAGCGATGATGATGGCGCTCTAGAGAGGATGGATGAACTACTCCGTCAATATCACCAGGATCGCGAAAGGCGCCGGGCAAGGCGTGCTTTGGGAGGGGCTTCAAGAAGAGGAAGCCATGTGGGTTCTAGGGGACATGTAGAGTCCCGAGAAGATCGAGGTGCCGAGGTCCCAATAATAAGGATCTCGAAATACCTCAAAGAAGCGAGAGATTTGGGGTGTAAACCGTTTGATGGAACGGGAGACATCTCTGTGGCAGCCGAATGGATCAAAAGACTCAATGAAGCGGCCCTTGATATGCAGCTACCGCCAAACATGAAGATGAGGGTAGCAACGAGGTTACTAGAGGGAATGGCGTCCACGTGGTGGGACAAGGTCAAGGGGAGGTAAGGTGAGATTGTCACATGGGAGAATTTCCAACAGGAATTCTTTAACCAATACTACTCCGACTTCGAGGTGAACTTGAAAAGGAGAGAATACACCAACTTGACCCAAGGGGGCAAGTATACAGTGAGGCAACTCGAGCACAAGTTCAGGGAGCTTGCTGAGTTCATACCGGAGTATGCTTGTGATGAGAACCGGATGGTGAACCATTTTTGGGATGCTCTAGATCTAAACGTGCGTGAGAGGGAAACGCAGTTGCCTAATATGACATTTAGTCAAGTAGTGGAGCAAGGCTTGAAGGGAGAGAAGGAATGGGAGGAAAGAAAAATGAAGAACGCCGAGGAGGAGAAGAAAAGAAAATGGGAAAACAATGGCCCCCAAGGTTCTAGCAAAAAGGGGAACCACGGGGGAGGTGTGTCGTGTAGAACCCCTGCACCACCATCCAGGGGAAACCAAGGCCCAGGTGGGCAAGGCTTGAGGTCGCAAGGCTCGGACATTATAAGGTGTAATAATTGCAAGAAGAACCACGCGGGCAAGTGTCGTGATCCCCCAAGATGCTACCAATGTGGGGAGGCGGAAAACTTAAAAACAAATTGCCAACAACTTAGGCGAGCCATGGATGCTGGACCTAGTAGCGGGACTACGACAAGTAGGAACCGGAGGGGAGCACCTCATGCGAATACGGGGCACGGCGGGCCAAGTACGAGCAATGCGCCATTCGTGAACAAAGGCAAGACCCAAGCTAGGGTCTATGAGATGACGGAGGCGGAAGCGCGTGCTAACCCGGACTCCGTTGTGGGTAATTCTTTAAACTCTTGATTCTTACTCTATTCTAAGCGATAGAAGTGTTTGAACTTGTAGATTTATAACCCCGACGAATTAAGCCGAGTTTGGGATGGAAAAAGAGGAAGGAATCCTTGCCCTAGGCGAAAGCCGCCCGGCGTTGACGAAAGCCGCCCGACTTTCGTCTTGAATTAAATTATAAATACTACGGCGCTGAAAACCGGCCGGCGTTTGTGAAATGGGAAGATCCTACGCGAGTGAAACCCGACCGAGTTTCGTAGAAACCGGCTGGCGTTTGGAATTTAATTGATGGAGTATATGGTCCGGGAACCCCCGGCCCACAGACTCCTACTACTCCAATAAAGGCCCAATGGGCCCAGGAAGCACAACATGCCCAAATCACGGCGCCCAGGGTACCAAGCGGCCCACAATGCGCACCAGGGGTGCCTTCGGCCCTCTGGCCGAAGGCTCTGAATCTCACAGGAGGGTCAAATCAGGAAGACAAGGTTACTGGGAGAAAACGGCAAAAATCATTAGCCCTCGGCACCTAGAGCCCTCGGCACTAAGGGGGTCCCCGGTACTCAGAGCCCTCGACTAATCATCTACAGCCGAGGGCACCTTTCTGACATAATATCCGCTCCATATGCGCGTAGATCACCGTACCAAGTACAACGTCACATCCAACAGCCGCATTAAATGCGGCCACATGCGATTGCCAGCGCCAACCAGTTGAGGTAACCCCTCGGCCAATGGATGCTTGACACGTGTCCCCATCTGGCATTTATTGCTGCTATAAATAGCACCCCATTCCCCCATTTGTAACCAAGAAGCAAATACGCTGAATACACTTTCTAATATACTCTCTCTCTACTTACTTGCTCTGACTTCTCTCTAGTTATTCCCCGTAATAACCCCTCGGATAAGCTACCCCCGGGTACACTATCCATCATTTGGTGCTCCGTTGAGAGGTCGAACAATCAAGTAAGAAACCCTCCCCCTCGACCAAACACAAAACACCTAGCTAAAATGGTGAGAACAACTCGTGCCAACTCCAGAAATGTCGAGGACAGGAACTTGGCCCTCGGCAAAGTCGACGTCCCCGAAGCCTCTAACAGGGCTCCCGGGGACGGCGTCATCGCCGGGTTGGACCAGACAGTTGTCGACCTACGCCAGCAGATTCAACAGAATGCCCCCGATGCCCGCCTCAGCATCGAGGCCAAGAAGAAGGACCGGAGCGAGAATCAAATTAGCCCCCCGGTCATCATAATCGACGTACAATCGGCGCTCTCCGCCTTCATCCAGACGCTCACCCAGAACCCGGGTGCCTTCGGCACTTTGGTTCCCCTCCAACCTCAGGTCGGGGAGAATATTATGCCTCCCCCTCATCCACACCCCTTCAGGAACCCGGTCCTCCGGATTGGGAACTCCGAGGGGGTCGTGGCCCAAGATACGGCCTCCCAGGAAGTCCAGTCCCGGGACCGCCACAACGTGAACAAAGAACAACTTCGGACCTCCACCCTCGAGAGGCTCGGAGGGGCGCAAGACCGCCGAGGGGTCCAAGACCGCCTCGGGGGGAAGGCGTTCCAAAGGCCTCAGGAAAGTGGTGGATCCGTCTCCAGGGCCAATGAAAGGCGTCCCCCTCAGGACAAAGGCAAGACACCTCTCCATGCCAACGACGCCCGCCGCCAAATCAACCAGGCCCACTCGGCCCGTGTCCATTCGCAA
Organism: Cuscuta europaea; assembly: GCA_945859875.1. NCBI lineage: Eukaryota > Viridiplantae > Streptophyta > Magnoliopsida > Solanales > Convolvulaceae > Cuscuta > Cuscuta europaea. Next base: position 3,075,367 of record CAMAPE010000054.1, on the reverse strand, counting down.
GGGGCGGAGGCCCTCCCGAAGGACCCCCGGGACGAAATCATTGCGGCCCTCCAGCGCCGGCTTGACAAGATGGAGGCCACCAGAGCACACGCCACCACTTCTACCCCTCATACAGACCTCAAGTATGAGGCGATGTTGGCCAAAATGGAGGAAATGCAGAAGAAGATAGCCGAGGGCTCCGGGGAACCCACCATACAGCTCCGGACCCGGACGCCATTTACCCCAAGGGTATTGGCGGCCCGGATCCCGGAAAAATACCGAGCGCAGCTCATCAAGCCCTACGACAGAAAGACTGACCCCCAAGAGCATTACAGCAGGTACCAAAACAGCATGATGATGGTGGGGGCATCGGATGAATATTTGTGCTGCTGGTTCCTCTCCACCTTAGAGGGGTCGGCTTACGAATGGTTCAATCGATTGCCCGGGGGCTGCATTGACTCATGGCAAGAACTCGCCCAACGATTCTTGACGCAATTTGCGGGAAGGCGCCGCACAAGAAAACACTTCTCCCACTTGCTGACAGTGAGGCAGAGGAAGGAGGAGACCCTTCGGGAGTTCTTGGAGCGCTGGAGAACGGAGGCTGATAAAGTTGATGGCGCTGACGACGGGACCCTCCTGGCCCTCCTCCAAACGGTACTCCGCCCTGGGAACTTCTCGAGGAGCCTCATAATCGACCCCCCCCCCCCCCGCGATTATATAAGGGCCTTACAGCGGGGGGACCGGTACGCCGAAGCCGAAGAGGTGGAGAAGTGCCACCACGTCCCGGATCAGCAACGCCCTCGGCCAGACGACAAAGGTAATCGGGGGCAGGGGGCTCCCCGCAATCATCCCAAGGATTCTGCCCCCTCCGGTGATCGCCCCCGGCATGGCCAAGCCAAGTCCGGGGGAGGCTACAAGGGGAACCCGAGGACTTGGGCACAACCTGTCCTCCTGGAGCACCCTCGGACACCTTTGACGCACCCCGTCAGCGTCATTCTTGATTTTGCTGAGGAGAGGGCCCTAGTGGAGCGGGATTCACGCGCACCCCCGGAAGTATTCGCCATCAATCCAAACTACCCCTACTGTCGTTTCCACCGGCACCAGGGGCACAAGACCGATGACTGCCATCAGCTGAAGACGGCCATCGAAAGGTTGATACAAGCGGGCCACTTGTCCCAATTTATTCAGGGCCCTCAGCAACAAGGCCCCCTCATCAAGGGCCACCCCGAGGGCAAACTGCGAGAGCAAATGCAAGGGTCAACCCCAACACCATCTCCCTCAGCAAGAAGAGGGAGATTGGGAACCTGGAAGAAGAGGAGGAGGAGTACCCCCGGTACCAAGGGAAGAAGCGCCACATCCTCATGATCACTGGGGGCAATACCGGGGGTGACTCTACAAGTCAACGAAAGAAGTGGGCTCATTCACTTTACGTGGGGGAAGTCACTCATATGCCCCCAGTAAAGCGGATGAGGGAGGAACCCATTATCTTCACTCACGCTGATCTCCCCCCAGTGTCCTCCCCACACAGGGACGCCCTCGTCATCCGCACAGAGATCAATGACACTATAATTCACCGGACTTATATTGACACAGGCAGCTCCGTCAATGTAATGTACCTCAGTACCTTCAGAGAGCTGCATCTGGAGAGGGGGTCCCTTCGGTCCATCAAGACCCCCCTTGCCGGCTTCACCGGCGACACCATTGATTCTGAGGGGGTGATAACCCTCCCGGTACTCTTCGGCGATGGGCTCCATAGAGCCAAGCACGACATGGAGTTCGTCGTCGTCAACATCAATTGTGCCCACAACATCATCCTCGGCAGGCCAGCCCTCGAGGATCTCGAAGTCGTCATCTCCATGAGGCACCTCTGCCTCAAGTTCCCAGCCGAGGGGGGAATCGGTTACTCAAGGGGGAACCAAAAGCTTGCCCGTGCTTGTTACCTTCAAGTAACAAAGAAGGTTAGCAAGACGGAGTTCCGCGTTGACACCATCACCGGAACTGTGGAAGCGGAAGAAAGGAGGCCGAGGGCTGAACCAGTCGAGGAGGTAGAAGACTTCACGCTCGATCCGGCCAAGCCGGAGAGAGTCGTGAAGATTGGAGCCAAGCTCCCTGAAGAATTGAAGACCGGGGAGCGGGATCCTGACGTCTGGCTGCCGAGGGGGAAGGCCATAAGCCTCAGGCTGGAACTCCTCCGGTGAAAGCTTGAAATGCCTGGTGAGCTTTCGGTATATGAGGCGCTGGGTAAAAAACTCCCCGCCTTGATAGTAGGAGTCGCCCTTCTCAGCAAGCCACATCTTGCCGGGGCCCCAACCCAGTCATCCACCGAAGCCCCCACCACCGAGGACAGCCACTCTTTCTGTTCTTCAGCTTTCCACCCCTCGGCGGTAAAACCGGCTATAGCATCCTCCCGGGCCCTGGAGACGGCCTCTTCCTTAGCCACGCGGGCTTCCTCAGCAGCAATGCGGGCGGCCTCGACAGCACCCTCCCCGGCCTTAGCCAGACCCTCGTTCATCCCCTCGGCCCTCGCGGCTTGCACCCGCTGCTCCATGCTGTCGGTGGCCAGGCGAAGAGAATCCTCGGCCTCGGCGAGCTTCTTCCTAAGGAGGGCAGCCTCCCCTTCGGCTGCACCCTTCGCCTCCTTCACCTGCTCCACCCTTCGAAGGTGTTCACAGAGGCCCATGAAGCTCTACAATCCACAAGGGCGACGGTTAGATATGATAAACACAGTACAAAAGAGCAAAAACAAACACAGAGGAAAAAGATAGGCGTGACTTACGGAGGCAGTGTTCAGAAGGATCTTGGCCTCGAGGGAGCTCTCGTCCAGTATGGCGAGGGCCAAGCGATCAGCCGAAGGCAACATCTGGCTCATCAGCGCCGAGGGGTTCAGGCTACCCTCCAGTACGGAAGCCCCCTTCAGCACTATCGCCTCCAGTTTCTCCCGCCCGAAGAACTCCTGGTTGATGTGCTCCTGAGAGGTGGGGGCAGAGGCGTGCCCCTCATCCACAATAACAACCACGTCAGTGGTCGGCTGCTTGGCGGAGGCGGTGGATTTTATCTTCTTGGCCGGGGGCTCGGTCCCCTTGCCGTTATTCTTTTTCTTCACGGGCCCAGCACCTCTGGACCCCCCGGCACCAGCACCGGCAGTAGCGGCTTGGGAGGACTCCTCCCTGGCAGAAGTGCCCCCCGGGCCCTTCTTCTTCCCCTTGGCATTCTTCAAGGCGAAGAGAGAACTGACGTCCATGTTATTACCTGCAAAAACAAGACACAGAATGGTTAGACCGAAGGGTGTCAGTTACAATGGCATAGAGTAAAAAAAATATATGAGGGAAACTATCAAGGTACAAATAACCCTTCGATAATCACCTCCGGCTCCTTCGAAGACACGATCGAGGGGAGGGTATCTTTCATCCGATGAGCCCCTCGGCCTAAACTGCCGGAAGCCAAGACTAAACAATTCCTCGGGGAGAGTGACGTCCTTAATTTTGACGTGTTTATCAGACCCCTCCGGTTTCTTGGCAAGTATTCTGCCATTCTTCTCCAGGGCCACGCTCCCTACCTTCGGGTGGCGCCGGAAGCTGTTGCGGAGCATAGCTGGGAAGGGGTTCTCCTCCAAACGCACGTAACAAAAACGCTCCTTCCACCCCTTATGGGACGAAGGCACATCGTCGAAGAGCCTAAACTCCGGTACCTGCTGAAGGTTGGCAAAGCCCTCAGCGTTTGAATGCCCCCCCCCCCCCCCCCCCCCCCGGCAGAGGTTGAAGGACATGAAGAACTGGTCGAGGGTAGGTGGAACCCCCCGGCTCCGGCACAAGGAGAGGAAGTCGACCACATAAGAGTGGCTGTTGGGCGTTAGCTGGCAGGGGGCCAACCCCACGAATTTCAGGTATTCCAGCAGAAAAGGGTGGAGCGGAAAGCGAAGCCCCATCTCCACCGACAGGGTGTGAACAGCGAAGCACCCTTCTGGCGCATATCGCAACAAGTCGTCTGCCCCTGGCTCCATCACACGTGCCGAAGGGCCAACCAGGATTTGAGTGGCCTGGTACTCTGCCGGGGACGCCCTCGTCTTCAGCTCTAGGGCAGCGGTGTTCAGGAACGAATGGCCCTCGGGTATGCCTACCGGCCGCCCGGCATCTACGGCCGCTTGTTTTTTCTTTGGGGCTGCCTTCGTCTTCTTCTTTTTCCCGGGAGCCACGCTGATGGGCGTCGGGTTCAAGGGCCGAGAGGAGCTGGATTCCCCGGCACCACGAGGGGGAAGTGTGACACCCTAAAAATTTAAATGCAAATAAAATCCAATAAAAATGGTATAAACAAAAAATGAAATGATATGTGAATTTATTATTTAAACTTACCGATCATAGTACATTAATGCACACTCTATTGCATAACCTTCTGTGAGTAAGTGAGTGCTTCGGGGACGAAGCACATTTTTAAGGGGGGTAGAATGTGACACTCCGAAAATTTAAAGAAATTAGATAATCACATTAATCAGATGAAATTTAAAACAAAAAAAATGAAATAAAGTTTTAACTCAAAACATACGATGTAATTAATATACAATGTACGTTATTGACTTATAATACACTACATACATATGTATAACATATTAACATGCATGCACCCATACACTTAATACCTAAACTACATACGAACATGCATATCCATACATATGTAAAGGCGGCGGCGGCTCCGGTCCTCCCACCTCTGGAATGTGTAAAGGCGGCACCTATGCAACGGCGGCTCTGGCGACTTCCTTCCTTTCAGCGGCAACGGCGCACTCTATATTGTAGCTAGTTGACAGCTTTGTTTGACGGCAGGAGCTTTGTTTCACGCATGTACGTATGTTACATGTGTATGGGTGTATTATGATGTATGTATGGATATGCATGTTCGTATGTAGTTTAGGTATTAAGTGTATGGGTGCATGCATGTTAATATGTTATACATATGTATGTAGTATATTATAAGTCAATAACGTACATTGTATATTAATTACATCGTATGTTTTGAGTTAAAACTTTATTTCATTTTTTTTTGTTTTAAATTTCATCTGATTAATGTGATTATCTAATTTCTTTAAATTTTCGGAGTGTCACATTCTACCCCTCTTAAAAATGTGCTTCGTCCCCGAAGCACTCACTTACTCACAGAAGGTTATGCAATAGAGTGTGCATTAATGTACTATGATCGGTAAGTTTAAATAATAAATTCACATATCATTTCATTTTTTGTTTATACCATTTTTATTGGATTTTATTTGCATTTAAATTTTTAGGGTGTCACATTCCCACCCCCTTAAGGAATGCTTCGTCCTCGAAGCATAACCCTAAATGTTTCTAAAGAATAACTTTATTCTATATTCTTCACAATTTAGAAAATATCTAGTAGGTCCTAGAGTTGTTCTCTAGACTTTACCAATCTCTACTAGAAAACCACAAAAGCACATACTATAAAACAAGATGATAGATGCATACTAAGAAAACAGAAATAAAGAAAAACACAATTCAAGAAATCTCACGACCTCACCGCGTTCCTAAAAAAAATTATTTTCCTACTCATTTTCATTTTCCTATTTTATTTTTTTTGAAAAATTCATTTAGAAAAACTTTTTGGAAAACCGCTTTGAAAAATCTCTCGGAAAAAGCTTTGGAAAACGTTTTGAAAAATCCCGAAGAAAAACCTTAGTCTTTGATACCAATTTGTTGGTATCACTTAAGGAAATTTAAGACCTTAAGAAAACATTTAAAAAAAATTATTTAGAAAACCTTTTGAAAAAAAATGCTTTGAAAACTCTCCCAGAAAAACCTTCAGCTCTGATACCAATTTGTAACACCCCCAAATTTCCCACCCAAAACGTTGATATAATTGAAATAAAACTTTTATTTATTGTTAATGAAAATTTAAAGAAAGTACAGCGGAAGTCTTAATAAGGGAAATGGGTGTTACCGCCACATCCGGTCATCTCTCAACCGGATGCACAGGCAACTAGAACATAACAACTAATTTAATAAAAGTAAAGTGTTTGAAAAGTAAATGTTTATTTCATGACTAGTATAACTAAGGCGACTTCTAACTCGCTCTCGGGCCATGCAAGCAATCATCACTCGACAACATCATCCTCACCTGCACAAATAAAGTGCAGAAACAAAACAAGGAAAAGAAAACAAAAATTAGCTTTAGAGCTAAGTAAGTACTACCCAACCCCGTAAAATAATCATGTTTGACTAAAATAGATTTTTATATAATAATATATAAAAAAATACTCACACCATCGAAATTCTTTTCACTTTGATTTTTCTCAAAACTACTTCTTTACAAAACTCCTCAACTTCTCTTTAAAACTTCATAATAACTCTTCCATTTGGTTTCCTCAAAAATCACTTCTTCTCTAACTTCCTAGTAATTTAGAAGGGCGGTGCTCAACCTTTCGGTAGAGCCCGGTGGACCGTGGTTACGGACGGCCACCCCGAACAAGTGCCGGTACCACAACTGCTCTGTTGGAAACGAAACGACTACCTTAAGTGTGCACACCCCCTAAAAGGGATTCCAAGCCCCCCGAGTAGTAAGTCGTAACGAGTAGTCGGGACTCAGTCTACCAACTACCCCTGAATAAGATATCTTGAATGATTAGGGACTACTACTACCATAACTTCTTCTTAAAAGGGATCATCGATCCAAATATCACTTTAAACTCAAACTGTACTCCTTAGTAGTAGCAGACCTAATCACCCTCCACATTTATCCGGACGTGGAAAACCGACACCACGGATTTCTCCCGTGGTGCTCACCTCTTATGAAATCATTCTTTTATCTGGATTTAATATGCTTCAAAATATTTCTCAACTTCTCAAACTGCTTGGAAAATATTTAGATAAAATATTTACCCCCAAAAGCACTTAGTTTCACGAATCATCTCAGAATCACATGCATAAAAATCATACTTCACACTTAAAATCACGTATCACATAATACATATATAATACGAGGAAACGATTTTTGGATTGACAGAGAAACTTACCTTAAGTCCGGGTGCTCCTAATTCTCTTCTTCTACTCCGGTCTCTAAATAATCACCTTTTTAATTAATTAAGATGATATAATTAGTCACTTATTCTATTCTAAATAATTTAACCGGTTTCCCCTTATTCTATTATTCGAATTTTAAGATTAATCATTTATTAAAATTACCCATTAATTAATCACTAATCTCTTTTATTAACCTCAACTTTATTTTAGAACCCTCAAATGAATGTATTCCTATCACTTAGTCTGGTAAAAAAATATTCGTTTATGATTTTGATTAGATAATTAGTGAATTAATTTGCCATTTGATTTAAAAAGTGACCATTTCCAATCAAAGTGAATTATATGAAGTAAAACTCCCACAATTCAAAATTAATGCTTTCATTATTATCAATGCTAATTCCGTATTTAGTTTATTATTACTACTATAATCAACCGGCTCAATTATGACTAATCAATCCAACTAAACGAATTGACACAGCCCAATCCAAACATAAAAGAAACTACGGCATAACAAGGCTACGTACTGGTCGTCGTTCCCATGCCGAACCGGCAAGGCAGAGAAACAAGAATGATCGACGGTAAGACAGCTCATGCGGCGGCGGCTCCGGTCCTCCCACCTCTGGAATGTGTAAAGGCGGCACCTATGCAACGGCGGCTCTGGCGACTTCCTTCCTTTCAGCGGCAACGGCGCACTCTATATTGTAGCTAGTTGACAGCTTTGTTTGACGGCAGGAGCTTCGTCCGGCAGTGACGATTTAGCTTCGGCGTAAGCAGTCCGGCATTCCCTCTCCTCTGGCGACCCACGTCTCTCTCTCCCTCTCTCTTTTATTCTTCTTTCGTTATTGTTTTATCCGTTTATCCGTTTTCTTTTTCTGGGTTTCCGGTAGACGTACAGGTCGTATGTATATACTACTAGTAGTATTTATCACCCTCGTGACTTCGTCCGTTTCGCTCTATGCAGTTAATGGCTTATCAATTATAGAGTATTACTACCTTTATAATAGCTCCAGATCCGTTAGCCGCAGTTTTCTCCAATAGTTCCGTATGTAATACGGAGAAATTAAGTTACGCACATTAACTTAGAAATTTAATTAGTCATCAGGTTGTTCGTGTTTTATTGTTATTCACGCATGTACGTATGTTACATGTGTATGGGTGTATTATGATGTATGTATGGATATGCATGTTCGTATGTAGTTTAGGTATTAAGTGTATGGGTGCATGCATGTTAATATGTTATATATATGTATGTAGTATATTATAAGTCAATAACGTACATTGTATATTAATTACATCGTATGTTTTGAGTTAAAACTTTATTTCATTTTTTTTTGTTTTAAATTTCATCTGATTAATGTGATTATCTAATTTCTTTAAATTTTCGGAGTGTCACAGGAAGGATAGCAACCATCACCTTCATCCTCTCCTTCTCCTCTTCCTCTTCCTCTTCAGCAGTCTGCACGGCAAGGGCGAGCTCTTCATCCTCATTCACCTGCTCGAAGTCTTCGGCTTCGACCTCGGCCCTGAGGTCCTTCTCCACCTCCATGGCCACAGCAGCGTCATCACCCGCCGAAGACTCCTCGCTCGAAGGCTCGACGTCGGAGTAGGTTTCCGTCTCAACCGAGGGATCCCTCGAAATATCTTGGGAATCACTTTGCGAGGACATTTTGTACTAAATCGAGGGTCGAAGGGAGGTCCAAAAAGCTCTAAGCTACGGGCACTTAATCTAAGGCCGAAAAGTGGGGGTAAGTGAAGTATGCAAGAATGATCGAAAGCGAGGAAAGAACTGACCTTGAAAGCTGGAGATTCAACCGAAGGCTGGATTTTCTCTCTCTAGAAATTTGGGCAGAGCTTCGCCAACAAATGATCGCACAAGGGAAGTGATGCCCGGTCATGGGGTATTTATAGGCGCTCAGATCCAGGCTTGGGCCTGAAAACCGGGCCTCCGGTCACCAAGTCATCATTACAAGCCGTGGTTTTGCCCAATCGGTAACGCCGCCCGCGGGCAGCCAACCGTCACGCGCCACGTGTGCCCTCCCCTCAACGGCTATATGTTGACGTTAGGTATTCCAACGGGTATATTTACAACGGTCATATTCTGGAAGCTCCCGGCTGTATTTAGCAGGTCACTCCCTCATCAACCAGGAAACTAGCCCACGGGCTTTTTACTTCACTCCATTTCATCAGGAGGAGCCCTCGGGTGCACTTACCCAGAGATGCTCCCGGTTTGTGCCCCTCACACTACATAACAAATGCCTTCGGGCTCACTCCTCCAGAAGCCCACGGCTTCATAACAGGTACACCCCTTGGGGATTCCCCCCTCAGCACTTTGAGGACCAGGTAGCCCCCGGGGAGTACACCTCATTGACGGATAGCCTACGGCGCACAGGTAACGGGAGCCCTCAGCTGTCTCTCTCACCAACTGATCACCTAATAGGGGACCCCCCGGTAACACTTCAACTACTACTCACATTCATCACGCCCTGGATCCCCAGATTAAGGGACTCCCCTTCGGCACCTCCCAGGATATCAACAGCAAGCCTCCGGCTAATCAACTCACGCACCCTCAGAATAAGGATAGCCTTCGGCATCAGCATTGTACTCCATTTCAAACCAGGGGTTCACATTTTCGATTCATCGTTGGGGGAATTCGGTGCACTCTTTTTCCCTCATTAGGATTTTTTCCCACAGGGTTTTTCCTAATGAGGTTTTTAACGAGGCATCCCCCCAAAATGAAACGAAAAGCGTCAGCCTTCGGCCCAATACAGCAGCATGATTACTCTACTCCTTTTCACCACTTTGCAAGTGCCTCAAGGAGTGGGGGACTGGAAAACCCCCTCGGGACAAATCAAAAAAGTGCAAAACGCTAAAAACTCCCGCAAACAGCAAACATGACCCCTCAAGTCCCGACATGTGGGTAACTGAGGGACTGCCCTCGGCAGAATAAACAAACAGCAAACTACCCACAACTCTACAAACACAATTACTCCTTTTCCCTCAAGTACCTTTCGGAAAAAGGAGTGAGGGACTCCTGATGGAGTATATGTCCCGGGAACCCCCCGACCCACAGACTCCTACCACTCCAATAAAGGCCCAATGGGCCCAGGAAGCACAACAAGCCCAAATCACGGCGCCCAGGGTACCAAGCGGCCCTCAATGCGCACCAGGGGTGCCTTCGGCCCCCTGGGCGAAGGCTCTGAATCTCACAGGAGGGTCAAATCAGGAAGACAAGGTTACTGGGAGAAAACGGCGAAAATCATTAGCCCTCGGCACCTAGAGCCCTCGGCACTAAGGGGGTCCCCGGTACTCAGAGCCCTCGGCTAATCATCTACAGCCGAGGGCACCTTTCCGACATAATATCCGCTCCACATGCGCGTAGATCACCGTACCAAGTACGACGTCACATCCAACAGCCGCATTAAATGCGACCACATGCGACTGCCAGCGCCAACCAGTTGAGGTAACCCCTCGGCCCATGGATGCTTGACACGTGTCCCCATATGGCATTTATTGCTGCTATAAATAGCACCTTATTCCCCCATTTGTAACCAAGAAGCAAATACGCTGAATACACTTTCTAATATACTCTCTCTACTTACTTGCTCTGACTTCTCTCTAGTTATTCCCCGTAATAACCCCTCGGATAAGCTACCCCTCGGGTACACTATCCATCATTAATTAATGAATAAACTTCGGCGCCAAGAACCGGCCAGCTTTCGTAGAAACCGGCCGACATTCATGTTTTGGGAAAATCCTTCGCTGCCATAAACCGTCCGGCTTTCGTAAAGCCCAACCGGCTTTCATGATTTAATTAAAGAATTAAACTACGGCGGCAAAAACCGCCCGGCTTTCACAAAGACCGATCGGCTTACGTAACGAAAGGTCCATGCTCATGGACGGAAACTGACCGGCTTTTGCAAAAAGCGGTCGGCGTTCTCTGATCTTTGCACCACGTTAGTTTTAAGAGTGAGAACCGGGTGAGTGTGTGATTAAGTGTTGAATAACTATCATCTAAACCTTAGTCGGTGTACTCTACAACCTATGAAACGAGTCTATTAATTAGATAGTGTGTCTTACATTACTTATGAATATAGGAACACTAAAGATTAAGGGGAAATACACAAGAATCCTTATTGATACCGGGGCGCAATGATCATTTGTGAGTGAGGCATTCGCCGGGGGATTCAACGAACTGCTTGTACCGATGACTCAAATCCTATTGGTATCCACACCTTTGGGGGATGATATCGAAAGAGATAGCCACTATCCATCATGTGAGGTGGAAGTGGAGGGCCAAATCTTCATGTGCGATTTTGTACCGCTGAGCATGATTGAGTTCGATGCAATCCTCAGAATGGATTGGCTTGAGAAACATCATGCTAGGGTCGATTGCTACACGAAGGTTCTTGATCTAGAAAGCGGTGAAGGGTTGACCTTACGCTTTAAGGCAGATAGAAGCAAATCAAACAGTTGTATCATATCCGCCGTGAGAGAAAGAAATATGATGAGAAAGGGATGCCGCGCGTATCTAGCTTACGTGGTAGACAAAACTAAAGGGGAGATAGACATCAATGATGTGAGAGTACTGTGTAAGTATCCAGACGTCTTCCCAAAAAACTTACCGGGACTTCCACCCGATAGAGAGATTGAGTTCGTGATCGAGGTTGAACCCGGCACCAAACCGATCTCTATACCGCCTTACCGAATGGCACCGGCAGAACTTAATGAGTTGAAAACCCAATAGCAAGAGCTATTGGATAACGGTTTCATAAGGCCGAGCTATTCCCCGTGGGGGAGCACCGGTACTGTTTGTGAAAAAGAAAGATGGGACGCTTCGAATGTGTATTGACTATCGTCAACTAAACAAAGTCACAATCAAGAATAGGTATCCTTTATCTAGGATTGATGACTTATTTGATCAGCTCTGAGGAGCAACAGTGTTTTTGAAGATTGACTTAAGGTCGGGGTACCATGAATTGAAGATAAAGGAGGATGACATACCGAAGAGTGCTTTCCGCACAAGGTATGGTCACTTTGAGTTCCTAGTCATGTCGTTTGGGCTAACAAACGCCCCAGTGGCATTCATGGACTTGATGAATCGAGTATTTCATAAGTACTTGGACAATTTTGTGATTGTGTTCATAGATGACATCTTGATTTACTCAAAGAGTGAAGAAGAGCATGAAGAGCATTTGGTACTTGTTCTTGAGACACTGCGGGAGAAGCAACTCTATGCTAAATTTTTCGAGTGTGAATTTTGGTTAAGGGAGACTGGCTTTCTCGGGCATGTGGTTTCAGGATCGGGAATTGCCGTGGATAACAAGAAGATAGAGGCCATTACCGAATGGGAGAGGCCAAAAAATATCAAGGAAATTCGTAGTTTCCTCGGATTGGTAGGGTACTATAGGAAGTTCGTGGACAAGTTCTAAGTTTTGGCATATCCATTGACAAAGCTCACTCGAAAAAGGGCTAAGTTTGTATGGGATGACCGATGTGAGAAGAGATTCCTAGAACTGAAGAAGAGGTTGACCGAGGCACCAGTACTTGCATTACCCAAATAGGGTATGGGGTACGATGTCTATAACGATGCGAGCATCCAAGGGCTTGGATGTGTGTTGATGAAGAATGGGAGGGTGATTGCCTATGCTTCACGACAGTTGAAGAAGCATGAGGTAAATTATCCTACTCATGATCTAGAATTGGGGGCAGTAATATTTGCACTGAAGATTTGGAGACATTATCTCTACGGGGAGACGTGTCACATATACACTGACCACAAGAGCTTGAAGTACGTGTTTACTCAGAAAGAGTTAAACATGAGACATAGACGGTGGATGGAGTTGATAAAAGACTACCATCTAGTTATTGGGTACCACCCTGGTAAGGCCAACGTGGTAGCGGATGCCTTGAGCCGAAAGAGCTTATCGGGGGCATTGTTGACTAACCTGAGGGCATTGAGAGCTAAATTGGAGGTATCTAGTGATGGTGCCTTGTTAGCCAGATTCGAGGTGAGACCCACATTACTTGATGAGATGATCAAGAAGGGTCAAGAAACTGACGAAGAGGTTATGAAGGTCTGTGAACGCATGCTAGCGGGACCGGTTGAGGATTTCAAGGAAAGAGACGATGGTCTCTTATTATTTCGTAACCGAGTGTGTGTACCGTTGGATGATGAGCTCCGAAAGTCCATCTTAGAGGAGGCCCATTCATCGGCGTATGCCATGCACCCGGGAGGTACGAAAATGTACCGTGATTTGAAAGAAAGTTACTGGTGGTCTGGTATGAAGAGGAAAATAGCCGAGTACATCATTAGATGTCTTACTTGTCAGCAAGTTAAGGCAGAATATCAGCATCCAGCTGGGTTATTACAACCACTTTCCATTCCTGAATGAAAATTGGAACACGTGACTATGGATTTTGTGGTAGGGTTACCACAGACGGTTAAGAACTATGACACCGTGTGGGTTGTGGTTGATAGGCTCACGAAGAGTGCACATTTTCTACCTATCAACACCACCTATACACTGGAGAGATTAGCCAAATTGTATGTGGATGAGATCTTGAAGCTACACGGGGTTCCAATAACCATTGTATCCGATAGAGATCCACGATTCACATCACGATTTTGGACGAAGTTCCAAGAGTCTATGGGAACAAAACTGAAGTTTAGCACCGCTTTTCATCCACAGACGGATGGACAATCTGAAAGGGTTATACAGATTTTGGAGGATATGTTGAGAGCTTGCGCGTTGGAGTTCCAAGGAAGTTGGGACAACCATTTAGCATTTGTGTAGTTTTCCTATAACAACAGTTATTAGGCGAGTATTGACATGCCTCCATACGAAGCATTGTATGGGAGGAGATGTCGTACACCTTTGTTTTGGGATGAAGTTGGCATGGTCAAACTTGAGAGTACAGAATTGGTGGAAATCACCAAGTCAAAGGTGAAGATGATTCGTAACAGGCTTAAGACAGTCCATGATAGACAAAAGAGCTATGCCGATAAGCGCCGAAGAACCTTAGAGTTTAAGGTGGGAGATGAGGTATTTTTGAAGGTTTCACCTTGGAAGGGAATCGTCTGATTTCAGAGCCGAGGGAAACTTAACCCACGATACATAGGGCCATTTGTAATTCTCGAGAGAATTGGGGCTGTAGCATACCGATTGCAGTTGACTCCAGAATTGGAGAAGATACATAACGTGTTCCACGTGTCTATGCTTAAGAAGTATATGTCAGATCTGTCTCATATACTAGAGAAACCACCCGTGAAAATACGGGAATACTTGAACTATGCCGTGCAACCAGTAAGAATACTTGACATGCAAGTAAAGAAGCTGAGAAGCAAAAAATTCTAATGGTTAAAATCCTTTGGAAGAGCGACTGAGTTGAGGAAGAAACTTGGGAAACGGAAGCCTTGATGAAGGAACAATATTCATTTTTGTTTGAATAAGCATTGGTGAATTTCGGGGATGAAATTCCCGTTAAGGGGGGTGAACTTGTGACACCGCACCAGGATGTACTTGAATTTAAAATTCAATATGTATTTGAATTTTTCTAGCAAATGATTTCGTGTAAAAGAATGATATATTTAATTAATGAATGATTAATTACATTATTTATCGGGTCCATTATATTGAGAATGGACTACCAAATAATTAGTTGGGTCATCATAATAATTATAGAAGCCCAATAAAATGCCAACCAAAGTTGGGAAAGATGGTTGGGCAACCCAAGTGCTATTTTGATCTGACATGCCAGAAATAGCAGAATTAATTGGGACGAAGTTCCTACGCCCACTTGGGGTATTCTACAAGTCCCTTAGCCTCAAATAAGTGAGAAAGGAGATAAGGGAAGTAGCTAGGGGCGTGAATATTAGGTGGGAGGTGTCATTGAGACAACAAACCCATGCCCATGTGTCTTCCTACACAATTATTTGTGGAGTGAAGAGAAACCCCTATCCTCTTGCAACCACTCAACCAAAGCAATAGAGAGAGAGTTCTAGGAAAGCTTCTCACCAAGCTTAAGCTAGGAGAACGCAAGAAGGAAAGGAAATCAAACACAAAAAGGCTAGAAATTGAGGTAAGAATCTAACTAGTATTCATTGACTAGTTTAATATTGTATGATTTTCAAGAAATAATATGGTGGATTAAACATGAAGTTCTACACGTTTAAAAGTGTAGAATATTGATATAAAGTGGTGGTATTTAACTTAGAAGAGTTGGTGAATTGATAGGAGTCGAAATCGCCGGAAACCGCCAAGAAAAGGAGGTGGCCCCAAGCTGCAGTGCACGAACACCGCCCGACTTTCACGAAAGCCGCCCGGCTTTTGGTTGGCAGTCCAGTTTTCCACTTTCAATCGGCCTAGAACGGGGATTGATCGAGGGGCATAACAAAGGCAACTATTGTAGCATATCACGAGGTGAGGATGGCTGACTACATTGCTTATAATTGTTGGGTTAATTTCATAAGATTACCTAAAGTATTAAATGTGATTTTCATGGATTATTAATGATTAATAATGCCTAAATGAAAATACTATTGCATATGAGCAAATGAAGCATGATATACAAATTTAGAGAAATTGTGTATGATTATGTGTCATGAATATGATGGCATGATAGTAGGAATTTACTTTCAAATATTGTGATAAAATATACTTTTACTTCATGTAAAGAATTCATGAATGGATAAAAGGGATATTTTTTATATTGAGATTAAATCATATTTGGATCGGAAAATCATTAGAAATGAATCATTGGACTATGAATTATGAACTTGGTTGTTCTAAGATTATCCCACTAGTATTAAAATACTAGTCGGGAGATTGATATGAATAATGATGGAATTAATCCTAAGAGATTGAATTGTGAATAGTGATGCCTTAAGTAGTCTTAAGAGATACATTAAGGTCGAATTGTGTGAGCTCTAAAATATGTTAGGGGTAGGCCTTAAAGGCTACTTCAAGTGAATGGATTCTAGGCATAAGATTTGCTTGAGAATTGGATTATGATAATAAATTAGAGTCGGACCCTAGGATTATATGGAAATGTAGTTGGGCCGAACCCTTGCCATGTAATCGTGATTAGCATGGAAACGTAGTTTGGCCGACCCTTGCCATGTATTTGTGATCTTCATGGAAACGAAGTTGGGCCGCGCCCTTGCCATGAAATTGTGGGTTGTATGGAAAGGTAGTTGGGCCGGGCCCTTGCCATGCAATCGCGACTTGCTGAATTGAGTTAAAGGATTATATAGAAATGTAGTTGGGCCGAGCCCTTGCTATGCAATCGGGGCTTGATGAAACCCTATGGGGTTGTCGTGGCTTGAGGTCACGGGGAATGGAAATGGTAAATTCTAAACAAATATGGGCCCACGGGCCGTCTCTTTGACTTTATATAAAGTAAGTATGTTTTCAAACAGGGTAACCGAGGGTTATGGCCTATAATATAATACCACCCTAGATTGAGGGTCTTAGAAAGTGAAACATTGATTATATTCAGTGTAGTTGTCATTGTACTTTTCAAATGCTTCAAAGTATTGACCTCCCCTTCACGGGGAGGCCACCTCACAGTTTCAGGTAGAAGTTGAAGCTTGCTACCGACGCCCGTTGCTCGGGGATATCTAGGAGAAAAAATGTGGTTCGTGCTTCCTCTGTTTCTGTTTTGAAAACAATTATATAAATGCTCATGGATATTAATTTTCTGAATAAATGTTTGGGGGCTTATATGCCTAAGTTTGCCAAATGTGGCTTGAACACTTGTAATATTGTTTCCGCTGCTTTTATGAATATTTTAAATTATGTTTGTTTATGGATGTACTACGTGTGAATGATATTCCAGACGCCTTGTATAGTATGGATGTGTTGGACTGCGGTTGACTATTCGTATTTTACGGCGGGTTGTTGACGTGCCCGGGTGGGTCTGAGGCGTGACATACTCAGACTCCGACGCAATGGCTAGAGACCCAAATATGTTTTGGGAATTTGAAGAAGACATGATAACATCCTCGAGATTCAAGACTAAAGATCTAAATCAAGTTTCTCCTAAACACTAGATATACTAATCTAGAAGAAAAGTATAAAGAAAAATGTGAAGAACAGATGAAGAGCTAGCCTTGAAGATTTGAAGGAGTGAAGAACACTTTATCTGTCTAAAAATCAGCAGGACTTCGTTACAAATCAAAAGCAAGAGTGAGGAATGTCTCCCTAGAGTTAAGGTATTTATGGTGACTCCCCCCATGGGACACTACACGTGTCAAGTTCTCAGTGGTCACATGAGCGGTCGCCAAAATCCCATCCACTCAGCAGGTGCCACCTGACTCCCACTGCCACACCAAGGCACGCGACGACTTACGTACTGACACCTCGGCCCTTAAGCACAAACACACGCCGGCTAGAGGAATTTTACATCATGACAGCAGTCCTCATATCAGAGTAAAGCTCCAATGACATACACCACTTCTCGGCCACCGTAGAGGCATGTCACACCTCCCTACAACCTCAACTAGGTGACAAAAATCTTCCCTCGACCTCATAAAAGGGGGAGAGATTCTTTAAGGGAGAAACACACCTCAAACAAAGCTTGTCGGTGATAATCTTCGGCTAGCGACATTTGCCTTAGGATTCTCCCACAAGGTTGTCTTGGTCAGGGTTCACCAGAAAGGTCTAATCCATGGGCCCATTCACAGGTTGCACCTCGGCTTCAAACACATCGCCTACCCCTCAACCCGACATTACTCTTTGCTTGAAGGAGTGGGGGGACTCCGCCTTAGACAAGAACCAACAAATTTATAAAAATTATTCACCACAAGAAAAGGGAACACCAGATACAAGCAGACACGCCTCGGCCACAAACAAAAGGTTCAAAAACAGGTGCACCGCAAAGACAAAGACACCTAACCTAGGATGCTTTCACAGGGTTGCCTCGACCAGGTTCGGAAAAATGAAAATCATCAAGCCACAAGAAACAGAAACATGTCGGTTAGGAAACTCAACATCTCCTCGACCAAGCACAAATGCAACCTTCAAAAGCACTACACATAAATGATCTATTCCCTCTCACCCCGACACCTCTCGACTGAGAGAGTAGGGGGACTCCTGATAGAGTATACGGGCCTGGACCCATGACCCACACTTTCATAAATACACGAACAAGACTACAAACACTTGAACTACCCCTCAGCTTGGCACCCTCGTCCATATGAGGTCACCCACACAGAAGAGTCCCAGAAGATGGAGATTGAAGCCATGGGTCAAGAATGTTCACCACGACCTGTCCCCCCTCGACCTGGCTACCTCGGCCTAGCCACCTCAGCTATGACTTCTAGCAGAAAATTTCCACTTTTGTACTCAACAGGGTAATTGTGTGTAAACAACCCCAAAGCGGCCCATCATTGTAAACAAGCCACTAAGCGCTAGCTGCAAAGTAGGTTGGCAGATAGTTGTGATTATGGTCAGGAAAATGAAATATTCTGAACTGGGAGCTCCTGATTTAGTTGATTCATTACTTGGTCAATAACGGCTAAGACATATGAGAGAACTCCTATCGTTCGATATATAGCTTTATAAACAGCAATCTTGTCAAGGAAAAAAATAATGAAAATGTTGTAGTAAATTAGCTTTATCGGTCTCTTCCACCTATTAGCTTTATAAACAGCAAACCCGTTTTGAATGGTTCAATTTTACAAAAATACTAATGAGGATTCTCAAACTATGCAAGCTATGTTCAACCAGATATTGATAACGATTTGCTTTATTGGATGCGGATGGTGATGCCAGGAATAATGATGTCTAGCGTGTACAAATAAAAATGTTGTATGATTATAGTGTAGATTTATAGCATATTGTAATACACTATTGATATTGACACTGTAAAATAATTTGAGTAATAAATACAAATGTTGATATTTTATTTTGATTAGTTATTGTTATTTCTAAAATCTTTCATAGGATCAGTAACAAATAATATAATGATTATTATAATATTATTATTATCATATATTATCAGTAACAATATAATGATAGTATATGACATCAATGTGTCAAATTTTTTATGACACCAATGTGTCACAAATTCTTATGATACCAATGTGTCATAATCTTGTATCACATTAATGTGTCACAATTTACTAACACTCTTATGTTTTACGATCAGTGACACTATATTTAGTGTCACTAGCCGCCACTTTTCCCGACGCTTTTTTAGTGTCACAGAAACTTTCAGTGACACTAAAATAGTGTCACCATAAGCACTTTTTCTACTAGTGCAGGCACATATTTAAAGTCTGTTTGGTGTGTCAAAATAGATTGATTAGCTTTCAAAAGATTTTTGAAACACCAAATACCACCACAATCGATTAATATAACTGATTAGAGTTTTAAGTAATTACATATTCAATGATTCATAGTCTGAATAAATCACTAATCACTCTTTGTTCAACCATTTCAGCACATCATTTAACCATATCAACTTATTAAACCATTTCAACATTCACCAAACAAAGCCTTAACCATATCTTGCAATTGGGATAATCATTATAACCATTTCAACAGTCAGCAACTGATCAAACTTTTTAGATGTGTAATTCCACTTTTGTTCTACGAGTATCAAACCAATTTCGTAATTGTTCACGTCTTTTACTTTGACCACTTTTGATACATGACTATTGTGTTTTCGCTCATATGTGGCCCTTCCGTCAATATTTTTGGTGATTACAATCGACGAAAATGGACAATAAATTGTCAAGAAAAATTAGTTAAGGTCAAAAGCGAACAAAATGAAAAAAATGAACTAAATGTGGAATTGACACAAAACTTATGGAATACTCATGATAATATTAATATTCTTGGTTGTGATGAAATTCAAACATGTAACCTTGTCGAAGAATAGTGATGCCATATCAGCATAATTTATGTACTTTTTTTTGCAATTATAATTTATGTACTTATGTACTTATGTACTTATGAATGAGGATGCTGTAATAAAAATATATGGGCTACAAACAAAATGGGGGAAAGTTGCAATTTTCCTAAAATTTAATGACCCAGTGAAATGCTGAGCTTACTTGTTAAGAGGCCCATCATAGCCTACAAGATGGAGTAGGGTTCGCCCAGATGCGCAAACGCCTTACCGTCATTCTGAATCGAGTGCCTATAGACTTTGCTGCCTTCTCCTTTCAGGTATCACCGTTTTTGTGCTCCTTTATCACGGCTTTCTCTTTTCCTTCGCCGTAGTTGACACCCTAATCCGGCGGATCTGTGCAGTAATTGCGGAAAAATGTCGGTCGGAGAAATCGCTTGCACCTACGCCACTCTGATCCTCCACGAGGAAGGCATCCCCGTCACCGTAACTCTCCGATCACCTCTGCGGATCTCATTATACAAGTACTCTATCCGTTTCCTTTTCCTCCAATTACTGGTCAATAGTAAACATTTGTGGTTATGCAGGCGGAGAAGATCGCTACGATCGTGAAGGCGGCCGACGTTCAGGTGGAGTCCTACTGGTTTAGCCTCTTCGCCAAGCTTTGTGAGAAGAAGAACATCGATGACCTCATCATGAACGTAGGTGGCGGCGGTGGTGGTCCTGCGGTTGCCGTTGCTGCCCCGACTGCTGGTGGTGCCGCTCCCGCTGCTGCTCCGGCCGCTGAAGAGAAGAAGGTGAGGATACCTGTGAATTACCTGGCAGTTATTTAGTTAATAAATTTATGTATCATGTTATTTATTTCCGAAAGTGCCTTACTTTTGTAGAGATCCTCTATGATTTATGTGTTTACTAAGCGAGTAAATGCTTATTTTTTCAGGTCGTCGTTGAGGAAGAGAGTGATGAGGAGATGGGGCTGGGCTTGTTTGATGACTAGAGTCTAAAGTTTCTTTGAAATGTTAGCTTTTGGTTTGCAGACATTTTTGATAAGTTTATCATACTCATCTCGTAGAGAGAATTTATGAACCCCATCATGGTTGAATTTTCTATTAATATATCAATGAGTCTATATTTTAATGCCCAACTCTGATTGTTTTCAGTTTTTCTCTGGTAATGCAAATCGCCAAACACGTTGTTATATATCCTTTCTGTTGTGTTCCTAGCTGGTGGCCTGTGGCTTGATATTGGTGTTTGATGGTTTTGACTTGGGCATTGATACATAGAGTAATATGATCAACGTTCAAATCTCGGAGATGCATCGTTTCAAGTATTTGTTGGAATTAGAACTTTGTTTTGTGTTTATACTCTATACACTCATCAATACATTGGGTAATACGATCAATGCTTAAATTTGGGAGATGCATTGATGCAAGTTTCTGTTGTGGTTAGTGAACCTTAATATGAATTTGTCAATTGTTATTTCTTCTGTGTTCCTAGCTGGTGGCATGTGGCTTGATATTGTAGTTTATTTCCTTGTGGTGTTTGATGATTTTTTTTTGGGCATCGATGCATTGGGAACCTTGTTACGCGTTTATATTCTCTATACACTTGAAGAGTAGTTTGTGTATCCTACAATTTGCAAAACACTTGAAGAATGCCATTCTGAAATATATCATGGTTTTGATCAGTAGTTGTTCTTATTGTCCAAACTGAGCGTTTTTTATATGGTTTGAATCCTATTTTGTTTTGGAAGAAGATAATATTACTAAGATTTATTACCGCCTACAATGTATAAAAATAAACGTTACAGATACCACCTTGGAAAATTCTTATTTCCATTGTTCAAACATTTTGGAATAAAAAATGTCATGTTTATAGTATAAATAGTTAAATACAATCGTGATTCAAATCACAATTGCTAAGTGTTTCCATTAATACTCTGTAATAAGTAGGGATGGATTCGGTTCGGGCCACCTGGCCCGTGACCCGGCCTGGCCCGGTACTGTGCGGGCCCGGGACCGGCCCGGTCGGGCGGTCTGGGACCGGGTATGGACCCGAACCGATGGGAAGGGGCGGGGCGGGCTCGGTTCTGGTTTTTTGTGACCCGGCCGGGTCGGGGCCGGGCCCGGGCCCGGGTCTATTTTTAATTTTTTTTTTTTTGGTTTGGGCTCCTACTAGCCGTTGGGGGTGGGGCTGGGGACAACCCAAACGGCTATATAGCCGTTGGGTGGGGTAAAAGGGGGTCCGGGGGGTTGGCTGGTGGGGGGGTGGTGGGGGGGGGTGGGGGGTAAAAAAACCTATAAATACTCCTAAACTTAAACATTTTTTCATATCTCTTCTCCAATTCTTCCTAAATTCTATTCTTAACTCTCTACTCTCTAATTCTCTTATTCTCCATTCTCCAATATATTATATTTATTATTTATAGTTTATATTAATTATCTGCTTATATAAACTATAAATAGATATAAATAGTATTATATTACTTATATTTGTTATCTAATTATATACTTCGTATTACTTATATATTTATTATATCTATTAATATAGTTGGAATTATATCTAATTAATTTGAAGTCATTCTATTACTCCCATCCAAAAGACCGAAAGTCCGAAAGAGGTACGAAATTATTCTATTATTTACACTTGTTTAATTACTAGTTAATTTGCTACATTTGACTCTTGTTTAATAGTTAGATAAATAGTTAATTAGTTTTTTACAATTTTTTATTAATTGCTACATTTGACTCTAGTTTAAAAAATATGTTGTACACAAAACTAGTTAATTCACTACTTAATTTGCTATAACTCGAATTAATAGTTAGATAAATAGTTAATTAGTTTTTTACAATTTTTTATTAATTGCTACATTTGACTCTAATTTAAAAAATATGTTGTACACAAAACTAGTTAATTCACTACTTAATTTGCTATAACTCGAATTAATAGTTAGATAAATAGTTAATTAGTTTTTTACAATTTTTTATTAATTGCTACATTTGACTCTAGTTTAAAAAATATGTTGTACACAAAACTAGTTAATTCACTACTTAATTTGCTATAACTCGAATTAATAGTTAGATAAATAGTTAATTAGTTTTTTACAATTTTTTATTAATTGCTACATTTGACTCTAGTTTAAAAAATATGTTGTACACAAAACTACTTAATTCACTACTTAATTTGCTATAACTCGAATTAATAGTTAGATAAATAGTTAATTAGTTTTTTACAATTTTTTATTAATTGCTAAATTTGACTCTAGTTTAAAAAATATGTTGTACACAAAACTAGTTAATTCACTACTTAATTTGCTATAACTCGAATTAATAGTTAGATAAATAGTTAATTAGTTTTTTACAATTTTTTATTAATCGCTACATTTTTTAGATGGATCGTCCTAGATATTCGGTTGATATGAGTAACCTCGAGCGCAACCAAACGAAAGAGCTTGCGAGGAAGAGATCCCGCAAAGGTAAATCACATATCGGCTCTTCATCTCAAAGTCAAGATGATTTTGATACGGGTTACGTAAGGAGGGATGGGGATGCGATGACCGACGAACAACTAGAACAAGAATTGCACCGACATAATTCCCGCTTTTTTCAAGACCAACCGAGGACCATTGACGAAGAAGAGCTCGAGGACGAGGACGACGATGTGGAGGAAGCAATTCCGGAGAGCCACGACGACGAGGAGGAGGAGGGTGGCGGCAGCCATGACGCCGACCAAGCAGCCTCATCCCAAACAGGTACAAAAAAAGTAAATCTGAATTAATGGCTAATAATTTTTCTAAGTGGAAGGACCCGAACACCGGGAATTGGACCGCAACTTGCAATTGGTGCAAGAAAAACCATAGCTTGGGGATTTTCGGCGGATACGGATCCGCCACAAGACACCTTAAGTCCAAACACCCGGTGGAGTATGCAAAATTAGGCGGCGGAACGGGGAAACAAACGCAAATATCGAGGTTTGCAAATAACCAACAAGCTTTTGGTAATTTCTCATACAATGATGCACAAAATTTGACAGGTATGGCTAACTTACTTGTTGAAGAAAATTTGCCTTATTTGTTTTCTGAAAGTCTTGCTTTTCGTGATTATGCACAAACTTGTTTAAATCTGCAATATAGAGGTTATAGTCGCAAAACGGTTAAGAAAGAAATTTCAAGGCTTTATGGTGCGGAAAAGGTAAGGTTACAAAATTATTTTGCAAACTTTGATGGACGTGTTACTGTATGTTCTGACATATGGGAGGATACTTATCATAATTTATATTATTTGGGTCTGACTGTACATTATATTGATAATGATTGGCATATGCATAAACGTGTTCTTGCTTTCCGTGAATTTAATGATCGTCACACCGCTGAACATATTTATATTTTGATTGAACGTATTTTAATTGAGTATAATTTAATTGATAAGGTGTTTGCTATTGGTTTTGATAATGCTACTAATAATACTGCTGCTATTCCTAGATTGCGTGAATTGTGTGGTTCTACTTCTTTGATGGGTAGATTTTTTCATCAACGATGTGCATGTCATGTTCTAAATTTATGTGTGCAAGATGGTCTAAAAGCGTTGGGAGCATCGTTGGAGGTAGTCAAGGGGGGGATTAGACGTATTTGGGGTAATGGACACCTTAGCAAAAAATGACATGATTATTTGATAGAAAGAGGTGAGAGATATGTGGCTTTTCCAAAAGATTTGTCTATTCGTTGGAATAGTACCTATAAGTTAATTGGAGTTCTTCTTAGATATAAACAACATTTTCCTGCTTTTATGAAACAATATGATAACTATATTATAAACTCGGCTGGGATCGACAACTGTGAAAAAATTTGTAATGCTTTGATATATTTTAATAATGCAACTGAAACTTTTAGTCATGTTTATAAACCTACCTCAAACCAATTTATTCGTGAAGCTGTTAATCTCGCCGGTGCTTTTTCAAATTTTGAGAATGCTGATTATGTGAGTTATTTTGCTGGTTTTATGAAGGAAAAGTTTTTAAAATATTATTCACATATTCCGCATATTTATGGTATTGCATTTGTTCTCGATCCTCGTTTTAGACTTGGTTCTTTAGAAGAATGTTTGAATTATTATTATGCTGCTTTTTTTTGGTCCATTGCCAATGTATGAGGACAACCCAATTGATCCGAAAAAAGAATACAACGAGGTTAGTGATATATTTTATGCATTATTCAATGAGTTTCATGCACAAAATGGCAATGCGCCCCCTCCCCCGACACAAACATCATCTAAAGGAAAATCAATTTTCAAATCTACGTTTACCAATCTTATTAAAAAACAAAATCAACTCCCGCTACACAACAAAGCACAATTAATGAGATTTCTTTGTATTTAACTTATGATGTTGATTTTGAAGAAGATGATGATTTTGACGTACTAAACTGGTGGAAGGGAAAAGAAAGAATGTTCCCGGTTTTAGCAAAGATGGCTAAGCAAGTGCTATCAATGCCGGTTTCAACGGTTGCCGTGGAACAAGAATTTAGTTCGGTCGGCAATGTTCTAACACAAATCAGAACGAGGTTGAGCGCTGAATCTCTTGAGATGCTTATATGCTACCACGATTGGTTGAAAGCAGCACGTAGAACTCTACCTATGCCGGAGATTCCGATTAAAAACAATTATAGTTCCTATTTAATTTTCAAATGTAGTTCCTATTTCATTTCAAATAAATGCACTTGAAGTTTGTTTTTTAATACTTGTATAAACTATAAAGTATAAAATATAAATTAAAAAAAAAAAATATTTAACCGGCCCGGCCCGGCCCGGCGGGTGGCCCGCCCCGTGACCCGGGCGGGTGGCCCGGCCCGAACCGGACCCGTCCAACCCTCGGGCCGGTCCCGGGCCCATCTGATACGAACCGGCGGCCCGACCGGGCCTAGGCCCGGGCCCGACCCGGCCCGAATCCATCCCTAGTAATAAGTAGAGATGTAGAGTATTTTTATGAAACCCCGTATTATAACATGTGGAATTTCACTGATAAAATTTAATAAGCTAATAAAAGGAAATGTGTATGGACATTTCATTGTAGACTATTAAATGTAAAATTCAGAGCCCAAGATGATATGTTTTTTATGAAAACTCAATCTCCTTTATTAAATGCTCTTCAAGAATTATACTACTCCGTGTATCCGTACCACACAATAGTTCTTACTTTGCTTTTTGGATTGTCCCAAGAAATAGCTTTCATTTCCATTTTTTAAAAAGTTTTGTACGATTACCATTATTTACTTTTTTCTTATTCAACATTAACCATATATTTTTCACTTTATTTCAGTTTTCTTAAACTTCAATTCAAATCAAAGTGGGAACTATTTTATGAGACGGAGAGAGTAGCATGTAAACTGAAAACATCTTGTCTAAATTCTGATGCATTACGTATGCATATAATGATCTAATCCAAATTAAATGGTTATTTAGCTTCAGAGCTTCTAAACCATTCCACTAATCTGATCTCTTTCAACCCGTCATAATAGGCGGGAAATGACATGCTTTCTCGTCTTTGTATAGAGTTAGATTAGATATAATAATAATTAAATATTATGTTAATCTACGACATGTTAATTTTTTTACTCAATTCAGTAATTTAGCTGAAACAAATAACTCTAGACCAATCCAATATAGAAAATAAACCTCGCATCAAAAATTAAATTCTCCCTATAATAAACAAACCTAAAAACCTTAGTGCTAGAGTTTGAGTCACTTTTCTTACACTTTTTTCTTTTCCTTCTTCTTTCAGTAATTTTCTTTTATTCATTGGTTGATGAATGATGACCAATCTCATTGATTTGTCCTTCATTCTCTATATATTGAAAGTGATATCTTGCTCTAATCTCATCAACAAAATGACTCTGAATTGATTTGTCATTCAAGCTTTAATTTTAAACATTTTGATAATCAACATGGGTGCTCGGGCCAAGTCTTAAGAGATTCCATATTCAATAATTATTAGTGGTGGTGTATCAAGTAATTTGTTTTATACCTTTATTCAATTGCCGAAATCAAGGAAACAATATTTTTCATATTCAAAAAATGATAATTTTGGGATTGTTTTCGAAAAATAAATGTTTGCAAAGATGGGCTTTGACTGTGTATATATAGGTTAAATTCAAGAATAAGTATGCACTTGGTTTTTCATTCTTTCATATTTTTATAGGGAAAAATAATTAAAATACCCCAAACTTTGAAGGGGTGTGAGATGAACACCTCAAACTTGTATATGAAATAAAAATACCCCAAACTTTGTATAAAAAGTTATTTTAGAACCATAATCAAGTATTGTTTTATTCAAAAATGTAAATTTATTATGTTGATTGTATAATTTAAAATATTTTAGAAATCAGACACAATCAACATTCTAAACTTTCATTGCAAAATAAATAATGTTACCCCTAATCTATATAATTGCAACACTTTTAATTTGTTATTTTAAATAATGCAATTAACCCCATAAATTTACATTTTTGAAAAAATAATATATAACGATGGTGCAAAAGTAACTTTTTATATAAAGTTTGGGGTATTTAAATTACATATGCAAGTTTGGGGTGTTTACTTCACACCCTTTCAAAGTTTGGGGTATTTTTATTATTTTCCCTATTTTTATAACATTCAAAAGTATGGTATTTTAAAATATTTTAGACAGATGTAGGCATGTATATGTAAGTACATGTATCATATACGCAGTTTTCTGATTAGGCTCATTGGAATTCAAAATTTTCCTTAACAAAAATAAAATACATGGAGTAAATTTAATAATAGTTTTGTATACAACCACATTTAATTTATGAAATCTGCAAAATATATGTAAATAATGTCATCTTCACACCTGCTTTTCTAACAAAAATATTCTAAAACATTTCCAATTGATAGGCAATACATTACACATGCGGAGTAATAAGGTATCACCCTTACCAGCCAATTATCAGCCAATAGATGGGAATGAACCCTTCAACTAAATTAGAACTTAGAACATGGTCACAGTAGATGAAATTCCATATTTTGATTCAGATATATAGATATTATTATTGCTTTCAAGAATAGGAAAAGAAATGATTTACTTTCAATAATACATTCTTAGCGAGGTCAAAAACTCTCTACAACAACAATTTTATGACAAATACCTCCCCGGTTCCCTCTCCGTTTGTGAGGCCCTTCCTTCTTGAAAATGGGAGAAGTCCAAATAATTTTAACATGATCAACCACGCCCAACTGTCTAAGCCTTCCTCACCGGTCAAAATAGAACTCCTGCATCTTAAATCTGGAAACAATGCTAAAAGCATGCCTTGTATTCCCGGAGAAGCTTGCAACCAAGGTCGCTAGATGGAGCCTCCCGACAAGCTGGTGAAGTCATCCTCGAAAGTGTTGATGCAGCCATCCCTCATTTCGCTGAGTGTCTCCATCGAGAGTTAGGTTCATCTCTGTCGGACGTTTCCCGGCGTAGTAGAAATCAGTCCGACCTCGCAGCCTCTTGGATCTGGTCACAATCCACTGTCCACATGCACCAACCCTAAGGTTTCTCCTTTCAGTCGTCCGGGTTTCACCATCACTTGTATCGAATTGGAGGCTAGGCCCCGTCATCGAAAGTGGTGAGGCCACTTCAGCGTAGGGTGGAGTTTCCCTCTTGGTTAGGCAGCGATAATGGAGCCGAAGCGAATTGTTGTGTTTGCAGCTGCCTCACCTTGATTCGCCAGAGCTCTCTCAACGGCCATACTGAAAAAATTTGGATGTGAATTAAAAGGTTCAACTCATTATACTCCGTAATAGGCACGGGAAACAAAGTGTTAGCTGGCTTTTTTTTAGTTTCAAGAGAAAGAAGATTCACATGTTGACTCTGACAGAGTTTGGCCTTTCACGTTATCCCAATGTCCAATAAAGTTGTTCTGTCCCATCTGGTTTTGCAGACCATTAAATGTGCATTTAGCGTGTAATGTTTAGCTTCTCTTAAACCCGACCCGGCCCACATTATTGATGGTAGTTTAGGCGGGAAAAATGGCTTGCATTCCACTTGCTTTTGTATAGAGTAAGATTACTACTTTCTTGTAAAAATGGTGGCCTTCTTCAGGTGGTAAATGACGTGTGTTACACCAATGCCTTGAATATTATAGAGATTTTGCCAATTCCGTTTTCCCGATTATTGTGTAAGTGACACATTTGATACTCGACTTTTTTTTTTCATTTTTAGTTCTCAACTATTGTGTTAGAGACACTTCTTGTTATCGACTTCAAAGTTTCTCAAATAGTACTTGAGTATTAAAATCAACACATTTAGTCATTCCAGTATTGGGGCGGAGCCAGGCCAACAAAGAAGGTTGATCCGGATTCAAACTAAACTTCAAGACAAAAGTTTTAAGTAATAAATATAGTCATTAAATTAATTAAAGTCTATCACAAATGTTGCTACTCCAAAAACACATTCCATGCCCTGGTGGACTCTCTTCCAATCATCATATCTGGTGCCCACTAATGCAGAAGTGCGAGATGAATGCATATTATCATAAAAATGAAAGCATGGAAAACAATATGCCTGTATGTAGTCGGAGAGTACTCTAACCAATTAAACCCATTAAACCAACTTGATTGAAAGCGACGAATTTTATCTTTATATTCTCGACCCTTATACTTCTAAAGTTTAGGTCGATAAGGGCCAGATAGCAAATAGAATCGTCTGACTTCATCTATTCTGTCTAAAGGTCAATCAGATATTTTTTTCCTTTTCCCCGGATCTTTTTCAATCTCAACCGGAGTAAAGTCATTTGGAATTACCGGAGTAATCAGAACCAGAACTACTGGAGTAATCTCAACCGGAGTAGAAGACTGATTTTCAACATTACAAATATTTGGATTCTCGCTTGTACCTTCGCTTTGTACACTACTAACGGAAGTAACAGGTCTATAGAAAGAACGCAAAATGCCTTTGGTTTTCTTCGAAGGAGGCCGTTGAGTAGCCATAATTTTTTTCTACAATCAAAATATATTTAAAACACATTTAAAAAAATTAGATGATATTAAAAGACTTAAATTACATACAATTTAGTAATTTAGTTAGAAAACATTATTTATTTGTTCAACACAACAACAGATATAAACAAATCACATTACCTGATTAACCTAATAGAACATATTACATATACACATAATCACAGATTCACATTTTCACTAAATCACCAATTCACCTAAAATCACAAATTCAAATCAATTTATAACTAATGTAAATACACTGCAAAATCACAATACACTCAAGATACAATCTTGCATCAAAATATATTAAAAACTAACGAATATACAATATTACAATTCATGAGTTAGGGTTAGGAAATTAACCTCAATTTATTGCGAGATTTCAGAATGCACTGATTTTTCGGAAGACTCGGAGCTATATCAGCGTGTCTGGCTGTCCGCCATGTCCGCCGTGTCCGCAGTTGCAGGACCGCACTCCAGCATCGTTGAGTTCGTTCGCTCTCCGGCAGTCCGGCCTCTCCCTGTTGTTCGACCGCACTTCGTAACCCTTCATTGGACAGCAGTACCACACTATTGTTATTACTACCTCCGTCCCCCTGTTATTGTCCCATTGCGGTTTACGATGCTTGACTGACGATAAAGCAAACAGATCCCCGTCCGCACTAGAATTATTTTTAGAAAAAAAAAATTGCATATTCAGAAACTACATTAAAAGTTTTATAAAGTCGCAAAAACCAGAATCAAATTTGATAAAAACTTGATAAATAAAGTAAGAGATTAAGAATGATTTGTGTTGACCAAGTGAACAGGAAATGAGACAATAATAGGGGGACGGAGGGAGTACTTGATTAGTTGATTTGTTGCTGAATATGCTGATTGTTTACAAGCTGCAGTGGGCCGCACGCATAACTGCATAAGGTGCTGGGTTTGTTGTGTAATTAGGATTTTGGAATGCAATTGGCCAAATTTATTTTAACACTGGGCTTATTCTAATTTTTTTTATTTACTATACCTAGTATTAGGCAGACCTACCCTGGGCCAGAGCCCGGTATGCCCCCCCCCCCCCCCCCCACGACCCCACCTCCGCCACTGTTCCAGTATGATTTTGATACAATAAGCAGAGGACTAAAAAGTCACTGTAATAATAGTTGAAGAACTAAAAGTGTCACTTTTATGTAAATTTTCTAAGATTGGTTCCAAAAGTGTCTGGAGTACAATAGTCGAGAACTAAAAATAAAAAATTTAAAATCAAATACCAAAACTGTCAGTAATATGAATTAGGACTTCAAGAAGAACAAAGTGCTGAAAATGGAAGGAAAGAAAGAGGAGTTGCCCTAGAGGCTTGAGGCTTGAGAGAAATTGAAGATATAGAGAATTGCTAAGGTGAATCTGAGGATAAGATGAACCCATTTAGTGCTGGGTTTTGATATGTTTCCTAAAATAATACTCCCTTCGTCCCAAAATGATGGATCTGTATTTCCTTTTTGGGATTGTCAAAATGATGGTCCTGTTTCACTTTTTGGAAAGAAAGATGTGGTCCATAATCATTTCACTTTATTATATTCAAATCTCAATCATAACTTTTAGCTTTTCAACCACTTTATTAAAACTTGTGCCAAAAGAAATGAGACTATTAAATTGAGAAACCCGGTAACTGAAATGAGACTATCAAATTGAGTAGCTGAAAATAGGAGAAACAATGAGAAACCCGGTAACATGTGATTTTTATAAAATAAACACTACATGCAAGAGGTGAGGTTAGCTACAATTTTGCTATAGGTACCCCAATATTACCCCATTTTGTACCCCATGTAAAAGCCTCCTTATTTTTTTACCTCCCTCCCCTCCCCATTTTTACCCTATTTCTTTCCCTTCCAAATCTCCGGCGCCTATTCCCGCACCCTGCTAGCCATCCTTCTTTCCGGCGAAATCTCACCCCAAAGCCATCCTTCGTTAGCAACGGTGTCACATCCGCATGAACCGGCGACGAGTGAACCTGTGTCTTCCCCTCTCTGCTACCTCTCCTATCTGCACCTTACCCTTCCGGTATTTCTCTCTATCCCTTCTTTCCGTTTTCTTCATTTTTTTTTCTTATTTGTTTTTTATTTCAATGTAATACTCTGTTTATCTTGTTAATTAACAACTTCTTCCCTCTTTGTTACATCTCTTATTTGCCTCTTTCCTTTCCAGATTTGTGAGGTTAATTATTTATATTTTAATTCAACTATTATATTTCACTTTTATGCTCATAAGGTGTTTGTTGAAATGATTGAATGAATTTTAATTCATATCCATGTATGTTTATTGTTAATTTTTCTATTTTAAAATTTTGTTTGAGTGTTTGACTCTTTCATTTTATTAAAATGAATTTTCTGTTTATCATTGAGATATATACATAATACTTCATATTAGTCTTTATGGAGTAACTACTTTGTGGAGTGCAGCCAGAAAAAATTTGTCTGTTCCCGACATTTGTAGTCTGGGGGTATGTATTACTTTGTCTTACAACCAGACAAAAATTTTTTGGGCCAGACATTAGTAGTCTGGGACAAGTAACTACTTTGTGAAGTACAACCATACTAGTTCTTTATTACCACATTTATATCAATGTTATATGTTGGTGTTAAATATGGAGCCATGTAAAATAACTGCAGAAGTAGATGTTGTATGGAGATGCTTATTGTCCATCCATATGCTTAGTTTCTTGAAGTTGCAAATTTTACAAATAATTGTCTTGTTTTGTTTGTCATGATGGAAATTGCATTTCTTTTCTTTGTGAAAGCCTCTGTTTGTGTGTAACGTTTTGAGAAACTCATTTTGAAGTTGAGAATATGTCATTTATATTGAATTATTTAAAACTGCTGTGTAGTTGTCTGTCATGTGATATAAAATTATCTGGCCTTATATATGAGTTGTCTGTAATCTGTAATAGGTCTTTGTAATGTCACTGATTTGCCTGATATGTGTGATATGTATTGGATGAAATTATACAGGGCTTTTGAACTACAAGTTCCTGTGTCGAAGCAGTTTCCAGCCCAATATTCTGTGTGCTCATTTTTCAAAGAGACCGGAACCTTGGTACAGTCTGCATTGACCAAGAAGCAATTGAAGGACTTTAAGAAGCTATCATGGGGCCACCTAATACCTGTTCAAGAGATACAATTTATGAATATATGTCTGACCGTACGATGTGTGTGGAATATTGTACAATAATTAATGTTTAATGGTTTACAATGTTCAACAATTGGATGGAACATTAAGTTTGTGTTTTTGTATATGTTGCAAACTTTAGAAATGTGGCAATTGGATATGTAGTTGTACATTTTTGTACATTTTTGTGTATTAAATTACGTTTTGTCTGTCTGCGTATGCATTTTATCTGTATATGTATGACATAGTTGTCTGGATGTGTATGCGTATTGTCTGTGAGGGTATACGTTTTGTCTGTCTCGCTGACTGAAATTGTCATAGAGGGCGTTAATATAGTCAAATCATAAATTTCATTTGTGGCTTCACTTGTGTGCACTCCATAAGGCTCCTTCCTAGTTTTTTTGGTTTTGAAACCGCTTGAAACAATGTAAGACATTCACATTAGAAAAAATTAACAAAAAACACAACGGTGGGACATAAGGTAATTGTCTGGTCCAGACATATTTTGTCTGTCTGTTTGGCATACACATGTAATGTGGCCCAGACTACTAATGTCTGGCACAGACAACTTTTGTCTGGCTGTGAGACAGAAATTAGTACATTGGCCCAGACTACTAATGTCTGGCACAAACAAATTTGGAAAAATTACATCATATTAAATTGGAAATCCATAAAAATATTCATTAAACACTAAGGTACAAAAAAATGGAAAAAAAGTCTTGAATTTCAAAAAAAATCATTGAGTAATTTCTACAAACATGTTATAGGCATAAAATGAACTAGAGAAATTACACTAAGTGGATAATTGTAAATGTAATATTTGCAAAAACTTACACATGTTCAAAAAACTGAATCCAATTGTTCAACATTGAACATGTAACATTGTACAATATTCAACACATTTTCCCAACTGTAATATGAAAAAAATACATGTTCAAAAAATCACAAGTTCAAAACGGACACATTCCCCCAACACTATATACTTCAGCATCCTTGCATTTATTTCTCCATTGCAAAAGAAGTCACACTTGGTATAATTTTTGTAAATGAATTAACGTCCGCTTGGAACTCTTTTTCAGCCTTACATTTGAAGTCATTCGTCATCTTGAAGTGAATACCTACGATTAATACACAACACGTAGTCAGAACACATATTTGGTACAAATAGCATATGTGAGGCATAATCAATTTGTCTGGAAGAGACAACTGTTGTCTGGCACAGCCAACTTTTGTCTGGCTGTGAGACAGAGAGTAGTTAATTGGCCCACTCTACTAATGTCTGGCCCAGACAAAATTTGTCTGGCTGTAAGACAGAGAGTAGTTAAATGGCCCAGACTACTAATGTCTGGCCCAGACAAAATTTGTCTGGCTGTAAGACATAGAGTAGTCAATTGGCCCAGACTACTAATGTCTGGCCGAGACAAAATTTGTCTGGCTGTAAGACATAGCGTAGTTAATTGGCCCAGACTACTAATGTCTGGACCAGACAAAATTTGTCTGGCTATAAGACAGAGAGTAGTTAATTGGCCCAGACTTTAAGACAAAACTGTGTTCACTTTAGGCTAGACAGACACTACAGTTCTAAATTGTCTGTCCGCCAAACAAAATACAAACAAATTACAAAAAAACAACACACTCTTTTCCAAAACATCAATTAAATTACTATATCATATTAAATTGGAAATCCATAAAAATACTCATTAAACATTGAGGTACAAAAAATGGAAAAAAAGTCTTGAATTTCAACAAAAACTTCATTGAGTAATTTCTACAAACATGTTATGGACATAAAATGAAATAGAGAAATTACACTAAAATTTTAATTAGGTAACACCTCAAAATCATTACAATGAAACAAAATAATCAATTATTCACTTTTATATCATACATAATATACATAAAATCGAAAAAAGGAAAAAATAAAAATAAAAAACGCACATGAAGAAAAATCGTAAATGGAGTACGTAACTCATGATTTGAGAATGGATGGTTACCTTAGACACAACTCCCCACGTCACCGAGCTTCTCCCCTTCGTCCGATTATTGTAGCTCTTCAATTTGAAACGAAAAAAAGGCAGAAGAGGAGAGAAGCAAGAGAAGAAGCTTGGAGGGAGAAAAGATTGTAAAAATTAGAAGACTTAATGAGAAGAGATCTTGAAACGGAGAAGAAATCAAGTTTTGGAGAAAAGAAAAAGAAAGGGGAGGGGATGAGGGGGGCTACGTGAAAAGAAAAGATGGAGGAGAGAGAGAGGGAAGGAGAAGAAAAGTGGGGGAGGGGGGAAAGGTTTTTGGAAAGAGGATAAAAAGGATGGTAAAAAAGGAGGTATTTATATGAGGTAGGAAATGGGGTAAGTATGAGTATTTGGGTTAGCTATAAGAAGCTTAGAGTCTTATTCCAACGCA
Organism: Cuscuta europaea; assembly: GCA_945859875.1. Lineage (NCBI taxonomy): Eukaryota > Viridiplantae > Streptophyta > Magnoliopsida > Solanales > Convolvulaceae > Cuscuta > Cuscuta europaea. The sequence continues at coordinate 3,039,963 of CAMAPE010000054.1, read as the reverse complement.
ATAAAATGGTTGTAATATGAAATCATTAGTATGTAAGACACATGTGCTCAAGGACATAGACATAAGAGTTAATTATCAAAATAGGACTAAAAGTCATTCACTTTTCACAAATAGGACCAAAAAATAAACTATGTTTGCATAGGACTAATTATGTGTACCTTGGACAATTATACCCTTATAGCTATTAAAATGTTTTAATTCCTAATAAAATAAAAAAAAATAATAAAAATTCGTAAAAAATACTAAAAAATTAAGAAAAACATTTCGATATTAAAAATTTAATTATTTTTTTTTTCAAAAAATTAAAAAAATAAAAAAATAAATAAAAAAAAATAAAAACTCGAAAAAAAATCGCCGCCGCCTCTGCCGCCTCAGCACCACCACCTCCAGTCACCAGGGAAAAGAATGCCAAGTTCATTACGAATGCCATATTTATGGCAGAAAAAATGAAAATGTTGGCATTCGAAAAGAGAAATATGCCACTTTTTTGGCATTTTCAGAAAAAAATGGCATTTTTCTGGGAAAATGACATTTTTTTCATCGACCGGAGGTGGTGGTGCTGGGAGGTAGTACAGGCGGTGGGAACGGCATCCATATTTTTTTAATTTTTTTTACGGAGTTTTACTATTTTTTATTAATTTTTTAAAAAATAAAATTATTTTAAAAAAAAGTTTTTGAATTTTTTATTTTATAAAATTTTATAAATTTTTTAACTATATTTCTATGAATTTTTGAATTTTTTTCGAATTTATCATGAATTAAACATTTAATTATGGCTTTTGACTATTTTTAATTCATATTTAATGGAAGGATAAGAATGGAATGCAAAAATAGGTATGTTTCCAATAGGACTCATATGGTCCTATTTTGGAATAAAAACATAGCAAGTCCTATTTTAGGTTTTCGCCTAATAGTTTTAGTCCTATTTAAACTAATATCTATAGACATAAATATGAACACGAAATGCTCCTTCCGTCAGAAAAATAATCGCACGTTGATATATTTGAGCTACACACCATTTATTAAAAATAAAAGCTTGTTTTGAATGTTCAAATTGTACCCCTACTTTATATTATAGGGATTTATAGGAAGTAAAAAGTTAAGTTTGCGACATCAGAATAATTAAAGTGGATAGTTATATTATTTTTAGGATTTTTTTAACCCGGTAATGAGCAAAACCTTTCGGTTTTGGGGTGAGGGCTAGGGAACACCTCACCTATTTTTTGGGACAAATACATTACGCAATTCATTTTTTTTGTTATTACATATACATAGTTTTTCTCTAAATATAGATGTAATTTATAATGATCTTTAATTTAATTTATGTATTACATTTAATGAATTAATTTAATAAAATATTAATTAATTTTCTACATATATGTGTACCAATTTCTACATATATGTCAAAATTTATTGTACCGTTATATCTTCTGCAAGTTAATCCCACGGTAGTCAAAATTAATTTCTTCACAACTTCCCCTCCCTCACTGTAAGCATCAAATGAATTGTGAATTCAAAGGTAGGATTTATATTGGTTTTGATAAAAAAAATATCTATATGTTAATGGGCCCTATAATATAAGTACTCCATTTGTCAAGAAATTCCCCTTTGGTAACTTACCTATTGATAATCATGTAATTTTCATGTGTATGTTTGCATTTTTAATCAGTTTTAATTGATTTTTACTTTGGAAATTACACACTTTTGGTGTAATAGTTTAGTTTGTTAAATTCTTGTAAATTGTTTAGATTAGGTTCATTCTGAGCTCAAACAGGTCTTGATCACTCAAAGGACAGTTGGTAAACCCCAAAAGTGGAAGAAAGGTGCATAAGCTCAAGAGAAAATAGGATCCTGAATTTTTGGTCTATACCCGGTCTGGTATCATCTATACTCGATCGGGTATCTTGTTGAAACTTCAAATCGGATCGGATCCGAAGACAAAGGAACATGCAGCGAAGATTTTGACCACGATCGAGTGTCTATACCCGATCGGGTAGACCGACATACCCGATCGGGTATGCCCTTGAGTTTAACCCCAAATCCGGTCGAGTATAGCCCGGATATCATTTTCTACACATACCCGATCGGGTATAAAAGCACACCCGATCGGGTATACCTATAGAATATAGCCTATAATCGATCGAGTATACCTCGAATCTGGCATTTTACACATACCCGATCGGGTACCGTGTATATACCCGATCGGGTACCCGAGCTGCATCCCAAGAACCTATAAATACACCCCCTTTCTTTCACAATTAGATGTCCAATTTCTTATATACTTCTAAGCTCAGTCTAGAATAGTTCTTTTTTTATATTTTCTTCATGTTTAGTCTCCAAATGAGGAGCTAAACTCTTCCATCTTGGTTTTGCTACTTTGAAGCTTAATGAATTTGTAAGTTGTGAGTTATTTTCTTTAATCTTCTTCCTTGAATATTAATTCTTCCTTTAAAATACTATTTCTATATCAAAGTTGGGGAGTGTTACTAAGATGACAATTAGTTAACATCTTGACATTGGTTATAGTAATAGTTATTTCTTCATCTATGTTAATATCGGGGAGTGTTACTAAGATGACAATTAGTTAACATCTTGATATTAACTATAGTAGGATTCATATTCTTTAATATTCTTCATTGAGTATTAATTAATTCCTTTTCATATTTCATGTAAATATTTTGAACATTACTTAAAAGGATTAACTAGTTTTGTTTCATATATTAATTATTACTAGAATCAATCGATTAATACGCTTGTTATTAATTCGATTCATTCAACGATAGTAAACTTGGATTATTAATGCATGCATCTCATGGTTAATACACCAAGGGGAATTAATTATATTGATTAAACCAATAAACCGCTTGATGGAGTATATGGGTCTAGGCCCCAGGACCCACATACTCAGAAGAACAGAAAGTACAAGTCACCGGGTGGTGCCTTCGTCGACCAGAGACCCCTGTCGGCCGAAGAGAAACCAACTCAGAATATGATCCAGGCACAGGAGAACCAAGAACACGAGGAGGATGCCACGGCTGACAAGGCCGCCGAGGGGGATGTCTTCCAAGAAGCCATCGACCTCGCTGGAGACCTGCACAACAAGCTCAACGGCGGCGCTCCAGACGCCCGCCTCGGCTTGGACAAGAAGCGCGCAGAGAAAGGCGATAATGCCTCGGCGCAACCGGCCTCTCCTGCCGTGGACCCTCAGCTTCAGGCCGCACTCTCGGCCATCATCGTCAGCTTGGCCCAGAACCCCACCGTCCTCAGCGCACTCATGCCAAGGACGGGGGGAAATACGACGCCGCCTCCTCAACCCCAGCCATTGGCCGTTAGGCTAGGCAACGATGAGGGGGTGGTGCCCCAGCACACGACATCGTCCCACTCCCACCCTGCTTCCCCGCTTCAGGCTGGACCGACCCCAGCGCGTGGAAAAGCCTCATCCTTTATTAGGCTAGGTGACACGTGCCGTCGGCCTGCTTCGGAGAGGATGGCGAGGCGGATTCGGAAACGTGAGACCGGCTCACCCAGGGAAAGCTTGGTGTCGGTATCCTGGACAGCGGATTGGCCCCGCCTGGACAAAGGCAAGGGGAAACTGCATGAGGATGTTGCCCGTCACCAAATCAACACGGCTCATGCAGCCCGCTTGCAGACGCAGGGTGCCACCACGGCCGCCAGGGACCCCAGGGACAAGATGATCCCCCAACTCGAGCGAAGGCTCGCCCAGATGGAAGCCAAGCAGCTGGCCGCCACCCCCACCGGCAACTCATCCAGAGGTCCCGGCTTCAACGCCCTTCTGAACAAGGTCACAATCCTTGAGAGGGAGTTGGCCGAAGGACGAGGGGACCCCATCATCCAGGTCAGGACGAGGACCCCTTTCACCGCCAGGGTAATCTCGGCCCCTATCCCTGAGAAGTACCGGGGAAATGCCATCAAGCCCTATGATGGCCGCTCCGACCCCCAGGAGCACTTCAGCCGCTAGCAGAAAAACATGCTGATGGTGAACGCATCGGATGAGTACCTCTGCCGTTGGTTCCTCTCCACTCTTGAGGGGCCAGCGTACGAGTGGTTCAACACGCTTCCCGAAGGAAGCATAGACTCATGGCAGGATCTTGCCCAACGCTTCCTCACCCACTTTGCCGGGAGGAAGCGTGCGAAGAAGTATTTCACCCACCTACTCTCCATCAAGCAGCAACATGACGAGTCTCTCCGATCATTCATAGATCGGTGGATGAAGGAGACCGAGGAGGTAGAAGGGGCCGATGAGCGCACCCTCCCCGTCCTCTATCAGGGAGCTCTCTGCAGCACCCCATATGCAAGGAGCCTCATCACTGACCCCCCAAGTTCATATGCGAAAGCACTCCAGCGGGGGAGTTTGTACGCTGATGCCGACGAGCTCCACAACCACAAGAAGGACGGCGGGCACCCCTCGAAGAAGGCAAATCCTTCACCGGCCATAGGCACGCCCTCGGCCGGTCAGGGTGGCAAGAGCTGCCATGGCTCTGGCGGACAAAGCAAGAAAGACCGCCATTGGCAGCCGAGGATGGAACGGCCGAAGATCCCACTCACACACCCAGTCAGCACCATCCTCGTTTATGTCGAGGAGCACGATCTCATTGAGCGTGATCCTCGGCCGACAAAGGAGATCCATGCCATCCACCAGGGTGGCACTTACTGTCGGTTCCATAAGAACACCTCCCTCAACACCAACGACTGCATCACGTTGAAAAAAGCCATCGAGCGCCTGATTCGGCAGGGGAACTCTCCCAATTTGTTAAAGGTGGCCCGTGCAAAAATATGTGGGTAAACACCAACAAACCTGGGGGCGAACCCTCTACGAAAAAGCGGGAGATCGGTAGGCTCAGCGATGACGAGTAGGACTTTGAGGAGCCTCCGACGAAGAAGAACCACATTCACCTCATCGTAGGTGGGAACACTGGGGGGGACTCCGTCACCCAGAGGAAGAAGTGGGCCCAATCTCTTTACATCGGGGAAGTGTCCCACGTTCCCTCCCAGTCGAAGAAGCAACGGACGGAGGCGATCATCTTCATCGACAAGGATCTGCCTCCGGGTACTGAAGCACACAGGGACGCTCTCGTCATCCGATGTGAGATTGGTGATTCTATCATCCACCGAACTTACATCGATACAGGGAGCTCCGTCAATGTCATGTACCTGGACACCTTCAAACAGCTGAAGTTGAACAAAGCTTCGCTCAAGCCGATCAAGACACCGTTGTCCGGCTTCACCGGGGACTCTATCGACACCGAGGGCACGATAGTCCTCCCCGTGGAAGTCGGTGACGACCCCCACCGCGCCAAAATTGACATGGAGTTCATGGTGGTCAACCTTCAGTGTGCCCATAATCTGATCTGGGGGCGGCCAACACTGGAGGACCTTGAGCCCATCATCTCCATGAAACACTTATGCCTAAAGTTCCCCACTAGTGGCGGTGTCGGCTACGCCAGGGGAAACCAGAGGATAGCCAGAGCATGCTACCTCAAGCTGACAAAACCGGCCGAAAGCGCTGGGAAAAGAATTGACACCATCACTGCGACTGTCGCCAAGGACAAGGAGAGGCCACATGCCGAACCAGCCGAAGAGGTCGAGGAGGTCCCCAAGGATGCCTCTTGTCCGGAGCGGGTCCTGAGAATCGGAAAGCAACTCCACAGGACCAACGTGATGGCATCCTCCTAGTCCTGAGGTCGTATGCCATCATCTTCGCATGGGGCCCGGACGACATGCCAGGCATCAGCCGAAAGGTGATCACTCACCGGCTATCTGTCGATCCGGCCTCCACGCCTATCAAGCAGAAGCGGCGCTACTTGTCCGCCGACAGACGAGACTTCGTTAAGGGGGAGGTCACCATGCTTCTCTCAATCAACCACATCAAGGAGGTGAAGTACCCGACGTGGCTAGCCAACGTCGTCCTCGCCCAGAAGCCGCCAACATTAAGAATGTGCGTTGATTACACTGACCTGAACAAGGCGTGCCCTATGGACCCGTTCCCTCTCCCCAATATAGATCAGTTGGTGGACGAGACGGCGGGATGCGAGTTGATGTCGTTTCTTGATGCTTTCAGAGGGTACCATCAGATTTTTATGCATGAAGATGACGCCGAGAAGACAGCCTTTATGACCCCAGAGGGAATTTTTTGCTACCTCATCATGGCCTTCGGGCTCAAAAATTCAGGCGCCACATACACCAGGATGGTAGCCAAAATTTTTAGAGCAGTCCTCGGCCGGACGATGGAGGCCTAAGTCGATGAAATGATCGTCAAGAGCAAGCGGTCCGCCACACATGCTGACGACCTCCGAGAAATCTTTGAAATCATGAAGGAGTTCAACCTTCGTCTGAACCCCAAGAAGTGCACCTTCGGCGTCCAAGGCGGCAAGTTCCTCGGTTACATGGTCAGCCGAAGGGGCATTGACATAAATCCAGAGAAGATAGAGGCCATTATCAACATGGAGCTACCCCGAAATGTCAAGGAGGTACAACGGCTGACAGGGCGCCTGGCGGCCCTTAGCCGTTTCCTCTCCAAATCAGCCGAAAGGTCACTGCCCTTCTTCCAGATCATGCACAAAGCGAACAGCTTCAAGTGGACGACGGAGTGCCAGCAAGCATTTGAGGAGCTGAAGCAGTACCTATCATCTCCACCCGTGCTTTCCAAACCCAAAGCCGGTGAAACCCTCTTCTTGTACTTGGGGGTGAGCACGTCAACCATCAGCTCCGTGCTCATCCGTGAGGACGAAGGGGTGCAGAAGGCCATATTCTACATCAGCAAAACACTCAGGGAGGCCGAGCTCAGGTACTCCCCCATCGAGAAGACGGTGCTAGCCATCGTCCACACAGTGAAGAAGTTGGGGCACTATTTCCAGGCACACGCCATCCACGTGCTAACTTAGCAGCCCCTCGGCGCTCTCATGAGGAGCCCCACCAGCTCCTCAAGGATGGTAAAATGGGCGATCTTCCTCGGCCAGTTCCAAATTGAAATCAAGCCAAGGCCATCTATCAAAGGACAGGCCTTGGCCGACTTCGTCACCGAATGCACAGCAAGGGAGACGACCGCTACTACCCCCGGGCCAGAGCCAGATGACACATGGACCCTCTTCACTGACGGCTCGTCGGCTGCAAAGGTATGCGGGGGTGGAGACGTCCTCATCTCCCTTGAAGGATTTAGGGCCTACTATGCCATCCGCTTCAACTTCAGGGTATCCAACAACGAAGCCGAGTATGAGGCCCTCCTCAGCGGCCTCAGACTCGCCGCCGGCCTTAAAGCCAAACACCTCAGGATCAGATGCGACTCCAAGCTGGTGGTATGCCAGGTTGAGGGCTCATATGAAGCAAAGGAAGGAAGGATGAGGCAATACAGATAGGCGGCCGAGGAGTTGCTAAAAGCGTTTGAAACCCACGAGATCACACAGATTCCAAGGGCCGAGAACGCCGAGGCCGATATCCTCTCCAAACTTAGCTCAAATACTCCAGAGCACATCTCCAAGATAGCTAAGATCGAGGAGCTGAGCATGTCCAACATCCATGCCAGCCCCATCTTATGCATCCAGCAACGGCTGGAGGACGGGATCTCCGACATTATGACCTTCATCAGCACGGGGGAACTACTCCAGGACGAGGAGAGAGCCAAACTTGCCAAACTCGGGGCTCCAAGCTACACCATTGAAGATGGCAAACTCTACAAGAGATCATACAACGGCACTCTCCTCCGATGCCTACACCAGGACGAGGCCGAAGCGGCCATGGAGGAGGTCCACTGCGGTGTTTGCTCTTCACACCAGGGCCCTTTTAGCATGTCCAAGCGTCTCGTCGTCCAGGGCTATTTCTGGCCGACGATGGAGCGGGATTGCGCGGACCTCGCCAGAAAGTGTACCGCATGTCAGGTGCTTCAGAAGTAGGGGTGTAATCGAGCCGAGCCGAGCCCGAACTCACATATGCTCGAACTCGAGCTCGAAAAATTTTTATATGCTCGAGTTCGGATCGAGCTCGATCGAGCTTAAAAAATTGAAACTCGAGTTCGACTCGAAAGCTTTACTTGAGCTCACGAGCCGCTCGAGATTGACTCGAAACTCGAAAACTTAGCCATTTTATTAAGCTTTGATGGCATGCTGCTCGGTTGGTTCACAATTATTGGGATGGATATGAGCTAATTTATAGGTGGCTGGTAGAGGAAACTACTCCTCACTTTCCGGTGTGGGAAGCATAGAAATTAGAAACTAAAAACAAGTTTGAGTGTTGAAATCCGAAGGAGTACACAAAAGAAAACCTTGGAGGGGATTCGAACCTGGGCTGATTACGAATCCTAAGAGGGCAATTCCAACCCGTCTACCAACCTGTTTGTGTAAATTTTGATGTCAAATTGTTTTATTCTTATTCCCAGTGAACTAACGAAAAAACTAATACTTTTTTTATTTTTACGAATAAACTAATACTTACTTCGTGTTATATGTGTAGTATTATAATTATTATAGATAATGATTATAATAATATATAATGCTATATTTTATTATGTCTATTAAAATATACGTAGTAATAAGTATTAAAAATAGAGTAATTCTAAATAGAATAACTATTTCAAAAATATTATATATATAATTATTATACAACATGTAGGCTCACGAACCGGCTCGCGAGCCACGAGCCTAAAATTAAGAGGCTTGACTCGAGCTTGTTTAGTATACAAGTCGAGCCGAACTTGAATATGACCGAACTCGAGTCGAGCTTTTCCCGAGCGATCCACGAGCGGCTCGCGAACGGCTTGGCTCGTTTGCACCCCTATTCAGAAGGCCCCTGGTCGACCAGCCGTCAATTACGCCCCGGTCAGCACTGCGATTCCATTCTCCAGATGGGGGATTGACCTGGTCGGCCCCCTGCCCAGAGCCGCTGGCAACAACCGCCACATCATCGTCGCAGTCGACTATTTCACTAAGTAGGTCAAAGCGGAACCTCTAGCTAGCATTATAGGGGCAAGATGTCAGAAGTTCGTCCATAAAAACATTCTCACCCGCTTCGACGTCCCCCAGGAGATCATATCCAACAACGGCACCCAGTTCGAAGCGGCACCCTTCCAAGAGCTCCTTCGGGAATGGGGAATAAAGAACCGTTTCTCCTCCGTTGCCTATCCTCAGGGCAACAGACAGGTCGAGAATGCTAACAGAACCATAATGGAGGGGCTGAAGAAGAATCTCCAAGACGCGGGAGGAAGTTGGGTTGACGAGCTCCCCAACATCCTATGGTGCTACCGAACTACGCCGAGGAGGGCGACAGGCGAAACACCTTTTGCCCTGTGCTATGGTTTTGAAGCTAAGGCATCCACGGAAGTTGCCATTCCCAGCCGACGGGTGAAGCAGTACGAGCCTGAAGGGACTACGTCATCCCGGGAAGAAAACTACCAGCGCCAAGTGAAATCTTACTATGACGCCAAGGTACGTTCCCGGGAATTCCAAGTGGGGGACTACGTCCTCCGCCGAAGGGAAGCAAGTCAACCGACAGAAGGTGGCAAGCTAGCCTTGAAATATGAAGGTCCCTACATCATCAGTGTCGTGGTGAAGCCCGGCACCTACAAGCTTAAACGCCCAAATGGGTCCAATGTACCACGAACGTGGAATGTACACCATCTGGTAAAGTTTTATTAATAATCCGAAGGAGGTGCAGCCGACAGAGCCCTCGCCCCTTAACGGATTATTGGTCGACTAACACCCTCGGCCTCGAGCCACTTGTGAATAAAAATTATGTTTCCCCTATTTTCCGAGAATTCAAAGTAAAAAGCACCAGGTGCTGTAGCGGTTCCCTTAGAGCGAAAGGCTCAGGCGTGGCCGACGCAGCACCTTGCCCCAGCAACCTTAGAGCGAAAGGCTCAGGTATGCTCAAACATTGTATTTTGTATCAGCGAAAGGATCAGGTCTAGCTGAGAGAGCACATCGTATCGGCCCCTGAGAGCGTAACACTCAGGCAAGGCCGACGATGTCCCCAAGACGAGGGGCCCGCAAACGGCCCGCGTCTTGAAATGGGAAGCTCACCGCGTCGTCCACGCGCCGGATCGCAGGACGACAGGTCTGAAATCATGACCAAGGTGACAAAATCCCCAAACTCGGGGCAGGGAGACGACAACCGTTGGAAACCAACCAAAAGCCTAGCTCGCGTCATAAATAGGCGACGGGACCTCCCCGAGACTCGGGACGATCTAATACGACGTCTAAACCGGCCGAAGGACTATCGACCCCTTCGATCGAAGCCTGAATGAAGGACACTCCCCGAAATAGGGAATCAATATCAAAAGAGGGAAAGCCGAAGGACCGTGCACTTACCGGCCTCAAGCGAAATCCCTAAGACAAAAGAGGGAAAGCCGACGGACCGCGCACTTGCCGGCCTCGAGCTACAAAAAATAGAATCCCCAAAGCAAAGTACATATCAGTTAAGCACAGTTAAAAACACGCAAAAAGCGAGCCTAATACTATCCGGGACGAAGCACACACCCATGAACTACCCTCGTCCCTGGCCGCATCGGCCTCTTCAGCCCTCTTCTTCAGGGCAGCCATGTCTTCCCGCAGTCGGCCCAAGCAACTTATGGCCTCGTCGGCCGAAGCAGTCTTCTGCTCCACCTCCCCCAGCCGGGCAATCTCCCACTGTTGCCTCTTATTGCTCTCCATCAGCATGAAGGCACCCTGTAAAACAAAACGGTTAGACAATGCATTCATGAAAACATTCAAGGGACATGATGGCCCGGTAGATCTGACGTCCCCGAGCTTGTCGAGGTAGACCCGGTGTTTGGCCAGGATGGCCTGGGAGAGCACGTCGTGGTCGTCAACAACCTCGTTGAAGACTCCCCCGTCCACGGGGTACTCCACCTCCATTTTATAGGTGGTCGTGGCCAGCTCCTTACCGGCCCTCTTCTTCCGGGAGTCCGAGACGACAGAGAAGGGTTGGGAAACATCAGCAGAAGCACCGCAAGAGAGGTCCACTATAGCAGCAGCACGGGAACCCCCCTCGTCCTCAAGAGGGACAGTCAGCACCCCGGTATCGGCCACAGAGGGAGAAGCCTTCTTTGACTTCTTGGGTGGTTGCATCCCGGCCTCCGTCAGCTTCTTCTGGTTGTCATCCACCGACCGCTTCTTCTTCTGAGTTGGGGGCTTCTTCGGCACATCAACGCTCGGTTGTGCCCCTGTTACCGTCGCCTTTGCTGCGGCCTCCTTGGCGTCCAGTTCCGCCTTCGCCTTGGCGGCGGCCCTATTCATCACCGATCGGCGATCCATCTGAAAGCCTGCACGAAAAAGGAAACAAAACGTTAAATAAAGGAAAAATAAGCAAAGTCAGGGAAGATAGGGGGGTATTACCGTCGGCTTCGGCAGGCACGCCCAAGTCCGGCGCGTCGGGCACCTCAAACGTTGTGGTCATCCTCGGACACAGTTCAACATCCTCTTCCTTGTCACCATACACAAAATACCTGAAGAAGCCGAAGGCGGTCATCTTATACTCGGTGATGTAGTCCTTCACGCTCCTCAGCCCTCCCTCCAGGAAGGCTGCCACCTGAGCATCCAAAATTGAACTCTTCGGCGTGTCGTGGAGATTGAACCGCCCACTGTGGCCGACGGAGGGAAATTCAACGCCCCCTCACCCAACGACACGAAAACAAACTTACTCTTCCAACCATGGATGGACGACGGCAAGTCAGTGAAGCTCCTCTTCTTCGGCAATTGTTGGAGAGTGGCATAGCAAGCGCAGTTCTTATGACTCCCCCGGCCTATCTGGTAGAGGTTCACGAATAGGACCGTCGTCGGCTGGAAACCCAACTCACCGCAACGTAGGAGGAACCCAACGATGAGTGAGTAGCTGTTCGGCGTCAACAAGGCCGGAGGGAGCCCTACCATGTCTAAGTACTCAGTGATGAACGGGTGAAGCGGGAACCGAAGTCCTTTGGCGAAGCTCATCGAGTACACTCCAAAGTATCCCGGGGGTGGATTGAGAACAAGGTCCATCGGCCTGGGATACCTAACCCTACCGAACGGCCCCACGTACTACTGCGCGACCAAGTACTCACCCGTGTTGCTCTGCGGCCTGATGATGAAAATGTTGGTGAGATCCAGATAAGAGAAGGTCGGCCCCTTCTTCGTCCTCCTCACCCTCTTCGGCGCCGCTGCACCTTTGACGGCAGATACCGGCTTCGGGCATGGAATGGCAGCCGAAGTGGATGCCCCGTTCGCAGTTCGGGAGATTCTTGCGTCCTCACCTTCAGATGATGAGGCAGCCTCCTCGTCCTCGCCCTCCTCGTCGTCCTGCTCCCCTGACTTGAAGGAGCTCAGATCTTCAATCTCTTCGCAGAACTCTTCGACCACTTCGTAATCGAGGGACTTGGCGGAGGGCTCATCGTCGTAAGGGTAGAACTCTTCGTCTAAGTTCTTCACCATAACAACTATTACAGGCCTAACGGGAACTACTTCAGATCTAAGGTGCTTCGTGACTAACACTAAATCAAAGGCCTAGGAAGCAAAGTAGGCAAAATAGGGAGGGAAATTCGATGAACTAACCTTTGAAGTTTTGAAGAACCGAAAGAACACTCCAATAACTTTCTCTCTCTAAGAAATTTGGGCAGCACCTTGGTAGCTCAAATAGAAAATGGGGGACTTCCTTCGAAAGGGAGGGGTATTTATAGACCCCCCAACGGTCACTACACGTGGCACCTCCCCAGTGGTGAATCAAACGATCACCGCCCCAAGAGCCAATGAGGTGCCACCCCTTCGGGAATGGGCTAGGCCCACGAACCAGCCCACTAGCAAGGTAAACTCTACGGCTCACACGGACAAACGAGAGCATACGACGTCCGGAACACCACCGACCCTACGAGATAATCAACGCCACTACAACGGCCAGCGGCCCCATGCATGCCCTTAACGGCAACAGAATCGAAGCAACGAAGAACCCAACAGCCATCGGCCCTCGTAAAAACCCTCGATGATAACACTTTGTAAGCGACCTGCGTCCAAGGGTTCTCCCACAGGGTTACCTTGGTCAGGAAATCGCTAAAGGGTTGGATTCAAGGGCAATACGGGGATCCCGCTTCGGCCCGGGTATTACAGTACTCCTTCACCCCTCAGACACCCATTGGCCTGAAGCAGTGGGGGACTAGGGGACTACACCGGCCTCAAGACCGCAAAGAAAGAATGAAAATTCAAAAACGCACAAGTACACAACTACAAATGTGATCATATCGTCTGCGCATCACAACAGCCCCGAGGTCCCTGTAAACTCCATCTCCGGCCAAGACAAACTTGCAACACGTTCATCAATCCCAAGAACTAGGGACATGCAACGTCTTCTGGACCAGGACCATTATCGTCCCCAAGATCTTGGACAACAAACTACCGCACATCGCCTCGGCTGAGGGCACAATAAGTGATCAACGACGGCCAAAAGGGATGAACAACACCCTCACCGGCCACCCCAAATCAAAGGACGATCGTCGTCCTCAAAACAAGATGCAACCACCGTGGTCTCGTCAGCCCGAAAATAAAACTCAGCCAGCAATGAGCGGGAAAGGGTAAACACTGCCCCCATCGGCCATTCATGTCAAAGATACGCATCGTCCTCAAACAAACACATCAAAGAAATGTTAGCTTATCTCGTCCATAACAAGGGGCAGACAACGGCCAAACTCAGGCAAGCACACCAAAGGGAAGTGGCCCTTACTGCCGCGACAGGGAACGGCCAGGGCGATCCCACATCGGCCAAAAAAATCAAACCACAGAAACCTACTCTCCTTCACTTCGTCTACATCTCAGCTTAGAGAGTGGGGGACTCCTGATGGAGTATATGGGTCTAGGCCCCAGGACCCACATACTCAGAAGAACAGAAAGTACAAGTCACTGGGTGGTGCCTTCGTCGACAAGAGACCCCCGTCAGCTGAAGAGAAACCAACTCAGAATATGATCCACAAGCCAGGAGGACCGGGTGACCCCGTCAGCCGTGCCTCCGTCGGCCATGCCCTCGTCGGCCAGACCCTCGTCGGCCACGAAGGATTCACTGAACTAGATTTCATACTTAATCATTTCTACATTCTTTGTATTCGGCCCAATAGCGGTCCTGTTGTAAATGGGCCTTCCAAGCCCGAGGCTTGGGAGCCCAGCCCGTATTTTTCCTATAAATACCCCATTTGGGAGTGTTTGTAGGGGTTGACAAATTCATTAATACAGAGCAATTATACTACTTCTCTCTCTAGCTCCCACTTCTCTCTAGACTTATACTCTATCACCGCTTGTGTTGAGGTTATCAATCTCAATCGTTTTCATCTTAAGCTTATTGCTACTATCGAATTAATATACGACACTTGTTCTATATTGACTCGATAGTAAGTTTTATTAATGAACGCATCTCGTTATTAATAACTACCCTCGATGAACTGGATATACTCCTCGATTGAGTATTCAAGAGGAAGACATTTAAAGATATAATCGGGATCGACGAACATTTCATTAAGTGAATAAAAGCAAAACCAAGTCCTCATCTCTATTAATTAAACCACATAAGTCGTTCATCTTAGTGTTTAAATTTACTTCAAATTCAACAATAATCAAACCCCCCTTTGTTACTAATTATATAAGAGAAAAGTATTCCTTTCCCAGTGGATACGAACCTTACTTCGTTATACTACGTATATTCGTTGTATTGTATTTATTTTGAGTGCACCTCACGACAAGTGCACGTCACCTATCTAAAATACTTTGATTTTAATTCTTAGACATTGTTTTTCCGGCATGAATTTATACTGAAAGTGTTTCTTTATACCTTTCCCTCAACAATATAATTGACCTGACAACTTATGAAAAAATAGGAAGTTTTAGAAACTATTTAAAAAAACTCATAACAAGCAATCTCACATGTAATAATTATTTATGTAGAAAAACATTACTTAAATTGGGCACAAGCTCTTGCGCCTTGCGCGAGTATCCGCTAGTATGTATAGATAATTGTTGTACATACCATACACGTTGCCTGTTTAATTTCACAAAATTAGTGTCTTATTTCCAACATATTTTATTGATTAGTATGAATGCCACCCATCCCTAGGTCTTCTGAAATCTACGGTATATTTATTTTTGTATATTGTAATTCCATGAAAGTACTTCTCACTTTTACCTTTAACAATATTTATACTCCCTTTATGATTTGTAACTTTATGTTGTAATTCGAAAAAGATTAAATCATACGGTATATCTATTTTTGTAAATTAAATCCACCGAAAGGAAAAGAAAGAAAATTGAAAGAAAGAAGCAATCGCTGATTTACTTTGTTTAATTTGGACTTTTTGTGAAAGACCAAAAAAGGTTGAGAGATAGAGTGGAAGAAGCTTGACGGAAGTTAAAGAAAAATACGAATGGAAAAGAGTTCTTGTAGAAGATCTAAAGAAAATGTATGATAAACTTAAAATCGTCGACGAGGTCAACTTTAGATATTATAGAAATTATGGTTGATCATTAATTAAAAATAATTATGATTGAAGTCTCTAAAAGGCGGTCTCATATACTTTTTAAAGCTCATGTTCTAAATGATGAAATGAGGCCCCTAAAAAGTGAAAATAGTGTAATATTTATGTATTAAGTTTTTTGAAATACAAATAGATTAAAGATGAATTGAGGTCCCTAAAAAGGTGAAAATAGTGTTATATAATAATGTATTAAGTTTGATGAAATACAAATAAATTAGTTAGTTGAAGGAAATATGAAGTTTATATTGTATGAACTACAAAAATTAGACAATCTTAAACTAATAGTACTCATAATAAGTGCAACATGTTGAATTTTACGCTGCTCACATGTTTTTCTTTGATTATGTTTTATATATTGATGTATAAAAATTATTATTTTTAAATATGTTAAATTCGTCTTATCGTAAATTTTCATAATATATTTTTTTTAAATTTCTTTTACTCATAGAGTTAAATATAATTGATATAATATATGGGCTCAGACCAACGGCCCACATACTCTTGGATACACAGTGGCCCAAGCCCGGTACATCATCTTGGCCTATCAACCAAGTCCAGTCTAGAATGCAGAAATACAGCTACTGTCCAGCCAACATTACCTCGGCCATGTCACCTCAGCCAGACCTGTCCAGGGGGGTCCATACAAATCACTCAAGAGCAGGAAGAACCTAGGATCCAAGGTGCACCTACACAGCTACATGCACCTCAACCAACATCACCTCGCTCAACAGAAGACACATGTCCTGAAGTCAGTTAAAGAATGACACGCTTCATGTTCTGCCAACACGGATTTAATGCCAACATCCAAGGGCTCTCACCCATAGAATAGCCAACATGTGTACTGCATTTAATGCATCGCCACATTTAATAGCCAAGTAGTTCAAACAAATGTGTCTCAAATTGTCCCGAGTAACTCAAATCATAGTTTACCAGTAAACTATGACTTGAGTTAATTAGGCGCTTTGTGACACATTTAAGATAGGAAAATTGGCTAAAATAAAACCTATCCCAACACGGATAAAATGCGTGTAAAAATATGGGCTTATCAACTCCCCCACACTTAAGACTGTTTGTCCTCAAGCAAATTGAATCTCGGGCCACACAACAAACATTGCAGGGTATCAAGTAACCATTAGCATGCATAAGTAGTCAAGTGTATATTCACAGAAAAATAGAAAACTCAAGTGAACTCTTCCCTAAACAATTGCTTTGTGCCCTGAGTAAAATAAATGAAAAGAGTGACTAGGAAATCCTGAAAATTCTGCAGCGAGCACAATTAAACTTGTTTTGGATAAAAAAGACTTGTGAAGGTGATGTTAAAAGGTGGAAAAGCCCCTTACTTTAATAGGCCGTTTGGCAACACTGTTTTCGGCTTATCAGGCTTATCAGCCATCTTTTTCACCAAACACGTAACTTTTGCTTTCGCGCGCTGCATTGTGTAATTAGCAGAAAAAATAAGGTTGGAGTTACTTTTTTGCCTGTAATGGCTGAAGTTATTGTACATGACCATTTTAGCTATTTTTACATATAATTTTTTCTTTATTTTATTAGTAAAATACTCCCTCCGTTCTCTAATAGATGAGAGTATAGCCTTTGACACAAGATTTAAGAAGGAATTAATAGGGGTAGGATAAAAGGTGTAGTGGGTTGTGTGTAAAGGTAAAAGTAGGAAAGAGAATGAAAAAGTAGGAAAGAGAATGAGGGTAAATGAGTATATTTATTGAAAAAACTTACCAAAAGTGGAAAGGGAGACAACTAATAGAGAACATCCCAAAATTGAAAGAGGACCAAGTATTAGAGAACGGAGGGAGTATATTTTTAAATTATTTTTTTCTTAAATCAACAGAATTAGTCAATGCAGCCACTTCAGCCAAAACTTCATAAATTTCAGCAGAATCAACCAAATCAACCGATTTTCGTGCTACCAAACGGGCTCTAAATTGGAACATCTTGATAGCGGCACAATATTTTCGGGTGATTTGGGGCTATTTCTAGAAGATCGGAATTCAACAAGACACTCAAACAAGAACTATCCTCCATCTCTATGCAGAAAGCATACATGATGTACAACTAAGTTAAACCGTCGCGACACATTGGTGATTTGACGTATACTTTACGTTAAGGACTAATGGAAGAATCACAAAAGCCTTCAAATCCAATGAAGTTTATGTTTTATTTTTCTTTGTTATGTTGGTACGAGAACGTCATTTTTTCCGAAAGATCCCCAAGTCTCATCTTATTGTGTCAACACGTCCGCTTTTTTATTGATTCATCCATTCCTTTTTTTGCGAAGTAAGAGGTCTAAACTATTTTATTATTTATTTATTTATTTATTTATTTATTTATTTATTTATCTTTTTCAATATTTCCTAAACATTACTCCATTCTAATCTCAGCCTCACCAAGGAAAGTTTAGAAATTACAGATCACTAACAAAGTGAGTCCATGTCTACAATGTAATTCTCGAGAAATTAAATTCCTAGAAAAGTGACTACTCTTACCCCATTTGGGGCATCAGAACAGTGGCAACAAATGGCTCTCAAAGAAATCCCTAAGTATAGCAAAATCGCCCTAGCACCTTATACACCAAAATATTATCAAGAACTATTCACGGGTAAGAATAAAGGCCATTTAAAATATGGAGCTCAAAAAACGGTTAAGTGAACAAAATGTCAGACTCAAAATGGATTATCCTAAAGGGCTTTATCATGGCGGGGAAACAATGCTTCTCATAAGGTGACGGGCACTTTGTCACGGTGCGTCAAAATAAATTCAATACTAAACACTTATGCATAGTATAGCGTAGTAGAGTTCGTATCCACAGGGAAAGGAATATTTCTCTTTCTATGATACTTAGTAAATAAAAAGGGGGGATTTGGATTGAGTGATTTAATTCAATTAAGAACTAAGATGAACAACCTATATGTGTTTAATTCAAAGATAAAAGGACTTGGCATTGCTACTTTCCACTTGTTGATATATTTTAGTCGATCATTGTTATATCTATAACTTATTCCCTCTCGAATACTCAATCGGGGAGTATATCCACTTCATCGAGGGTAGTTATTAACAACGACCGTTCATTAATAACCCTTACTATTAATCAAATATAGAACAACGCCGTATACCGATTTAATAGTAGCATTTAATCTTTCTAACTCCTTGATGAAATCAATTGAGATTGATAACCTTAACACAAGCGGTTTCGGTTTAACCAACAAAATTAATCCCTCTTAAGTTTATTAACCACGACCGTGCATTAATAAACCGAAGTTACTTACTTGTGAAACCATCAACGATTAACCATCGGTTCGTTGATCGTTTCTAGTAATAATTAATATATGAAACAAAACTAGTTGATCCTTTAAGTAATGTTCAAAATATTAATATGAAATAAGAGTAGGAATTAATTAATATTCAAGGAAGACTATTATTAAAGAAGATGAATCCTACTATAATTAATATCAAGATGTTAACTAATTGTCATCTTAGCAACACTCCCCAATATTAATATAGAGGAAGAAAATATCATTCTAACTAATGTCGAGATGTTAACTAATTGTCATCTTAGCAACACTCCTCAACATCAATATAGAGATGGTATTAAGGAAAGAACTATTAATTAATATTCAAGGAAAGAAGTTAAGAAAATAACTCACAACTTTGATAATCAACAAGCTTCAAGAGCAACACCAAGAATGGAAGTTTAGCTCCTCATTTGGAGACTAAACATAGCTAGAAAAATATAAAGAAATGCTATTCTAAACTGAGCTAAAGAGTATGGAAGAAGGGATCATTTTTTGTGAAGAAAAAATGTGCTATTTATAGGTGTTTTTCAACACCTTTGGCCGGGTACCCGACCGGGTCAAGTACTCACCCGACCGGGTCCATGTCAAAATCAAATATCCTCCACGTTCTGGCGATCTTCAGCATGTTAAAGTGTCCGGGTCAAGTCAGACCCGACCGGGTGGGGTAGGGGACCCGACCGGGTGAGTGCAAAAATTGGATATTCTTCACGTTCGGGTGATCTTTGCACACCGGGTTGTCCCCGGTCACTTCTCACCCGACCGGGTGAGGTAGTGGGCCCGACCGGGCCATGCACTTTCTTTGCATTTTCGTTTTTCACTTCTTACCCGACCGGGTCAAGTATTATACCCGGTCGGGTATTTGCTCCTGGGCAGCCAAATCTTCTTTTTCTTCACTTCAAAGTCTTCCTTTCCAAAACCACAAATCCTAACTAAACTTTACAACTGACAAATAAAGACTAAAATACCATTACAACTGAAATCACATAAATGTTTACAAACTAAATAAAACGTCAAACAATTAACATAAATCAAACATAAAAACATGTAATTATGCACTACTAATTAGTGTGCATCATAAGGGTAACTAATGCCTTCTTCATCTCAACAACAAGAATAACAGTGCACACAATTTAAGCCTAAACTTCAAAAACATCCGTGTCATACTAACAAACAAAAGAACACAGAATGAATATTAGTTTTTCGTAAGTTTAAAAAGAAAAAGTGTAACAAACAAAAGAATACATAATGAATACTACCTCCGTCCCGGTGGACTTTGCCAAGTGAAAAGTAGGTGAGAAATAAGAATAGTAAAAACTGTGTGGTTGAGATTTGTGCAGAGGAGAGAGCTAGAAATGTGCAGAACCACTAATTAGTTGCCTTAATAGAAAAGTGACAAAGTTTTTTGGGACAACAAAAAAAGGAAAGTTGACAAAGTCCAATGGGATGGATGGAATATTTGTTTTTTGTAAGTTTCAAAAAGAAAAGTGTAGCAAACAAAAGAATACATGATGAATATTTGTTTTTTTGTAAGTTTTTATGTGTGTATCACCGTGTCCCTCTTATTATGCCACATATCGTGCACAAACTATAGTTGTTATATTGTGGGAGCAGTCCGTGATGAACATCGTACTCCCACAACTAAAATAAGCTTGAACAGCATCACGTGTGAACAATAACCTTTTTTGTTTCAGTAGCAGGGTATTGTAACTCACGTTTAAAGAAATGTAACTCACGTTGAAGAAAATGTAACTGCAGGCAAATCGAAATGTAAGTTGTTGAATACAGATTAAGAAATGAAACAACCTAATCAGTTCACAAAGAAGGAGTTTAAAGAAGAGTAAATACAAAAAAATAACTTGAAATTTTCATAAATATGCAAATGACTCCTGCGCAAACTACACCAACACACAACAAAAGCTGCCAGAGTCCAATGCACCCAAAGACTTAAATTTTGGCATCACCCTCGATGCCTTAAATTAATGCAACAATGATCTTGAGGGTAAAAAAGAATGGGTCACGAGTGCACAACTAACTCAAGTTAACAAAATAATCAAGAAATGAATGTGAAAACTCCCCTGCTAGGTCTTTGTTTTGATCACCGAACACATCAAGTCAACAAGTGTAATGACACATAATCTCCCAGGGAAAACTCGGAGCTGCAAAAACATTTCACAGAAACACACAAAACACCTAGTTTTGTTTTTGGTGGTTTTCAAAAAAGAATTAATGTCTTGGATTGCCTCCCAAGAAGCGCTATTTTAACGTCTTTTGCCTGATAGTACCTCTGGGCTCTCAAATAGCAAAGACTGCACCGACACTAATTTTACAGCCTCCAACTTTCGCTCACCAATGCTCTTCGGCGGCGCATATGTTTAAATAATCCGTGAAACCACGTAGGAATCATGTGGTCTTCATAAACCTCATCAACACAGAAGCGGAGAATGAACCTCACATCCTCATCCTCTTCAAGTGGACAATAAACACAAGTCAAAACATTGAGAACACTAGGCATTACTAGAAGCGCAAAAGTTGTCTTAAACTAAATATTTTGAGCAACACAATACTCAAACTGCACCATAGAAAAATCTTTTACCTCGATCCTCACAAATATCACAAAAATTTGGAACACCTCCCATGGACTCTGTATCACTCTTCATGTGAGCTTCCCAACTCTCATTAATACCGTTTTTATCAATGTCTTCTCGGATGATGTGGTCATTATTGATAAAGAATGAGTATCATCCTTGAGGGTAAATTGAACAAATCCAAATTCTGAGGAAATTCATGAGTGAACATCAAAGTATGTACATAATGGTTCTTCTTTCATGGGGAGAAATGCTTCTTTATTGCGATCAGCTGCCTCAAGGTGCCTCCCATCCATACGTGTGATAGCATGGACGTGTTCACTCGGATTGGTTTCAGTGTCCCTAGGACGGGATCCCTTGGGCTCCTCAGATTGGGTTTTTTGCCAGGTGATCCACCAGTTTATTTAGATTTGGAATTCCGACTGAAGTGGTCTACATGAACTACATGAGCATATCTTCCAAGTTAGACAACCTCTTTGAACTTGTCTCCTCCAATTGATATATTTTGTGGCTCATTAATTACTCGGCAAAGATGTTGGTGTGGTGGATGTCTGAGTGTTCATCACTCGTTGGAAGGAGAAAGAGGGGAACACAATTTCTCAGTAAGGATGGTCATGTGGAGGTCTAACATGGCAAAACGATATATAGTGACATCCTCCACAGAAGGAACAAATGTTATTCTTAGGCAAGTAATGAGATAATTCTTCAGGAGTTTTAGTTTGGAGAAGATATTCAAGAATGGAGCCTGACCCTACCCAAGTGTATTGTGGTGAAGGATAATGATGAGAAGAATGAGTTCGGAAGTGTTACGTAGTTGGAGGACGGTAGGGGTAAGAAGACTGAATATTTTGTGGTATGAGAGAGTAATATTATTGATGACATATGTAAGGAGGATAAACAATAAATGGTAAACATTCCATGTAGATTTTAAAGTAAGATGTTCTTCCATAAACTAATCGAGTTGAATGAGTCTATCTCATGCCTCTTTAAAAAGTATTTTTCGTGGTTTTATCTGAAATGTTAGAAAAGAAGAATCATACGAAAAATTAAAAGAGAAGATAGCTAAATAAAAAGTAGAACGTATCGCTGAAAATAAATAACCCTTAAAACCGACACCGTCCCCGGCAACGATGCCAGAAATTAGAACGTATCGCCAAAAACTAATGTTAGTTTTCCCGCACTTAAAATAAATGTAGCAATATAGGGTTTAGTACGAGTATCGTCTCCATAGGGACGGAAAAAGGGAATTAAGTATTAATAAATTTTAGCGATTAAAATAAATAAAATAAATGTGATCGATGTGCGAGATTTGATTTTTTGGAATTAAAATTGTAACTAAAAAGCTAAATTAGAGGGCCCTTTCTAATTGATGACAAAAGCGATATTAAAAAAAAAATCAATGATAGAAGGAAAACAATAATTGATTGCGAGGGCAACCACTTTGTGACTGATAAGGCATAATCACATGAAAATTATTTAATTGAGCAACACAAGTCAATAATAGGTTCTTACCGCTCTTGTGACGTAGAGTACAATAATTCAGAGAACCAAACTGATCTCTCATTGGACAGGTTTCTGAACTATTGTCAAAACGAGCGAGTGTTTCTCTAATATTTAGTTCAAGGGTATATTCTTTCCAAATTTAAAAATTATAATTTTTGTTGTTCCAAAATGAAGTTGGAGGCTACATTTTCTCTCATGCATGACATTAAATTTAAGGTATATTTGCCCGTTTTACCCTTTTAAAGGGAAAATTACTTTAAATAATACCAACTATCACTCATCAACCAATAATAATACATACTTTGAAAATGATTTGTAAT
The DNA here is from genome assembly GCA_945859875.1 of Cuscuta europaea. Lineage (NCBI taxonomy): Eukaryota > Viridiplantae > Streptophyta > Magnoliopsida > Solanales > Convolvulaceae > Cuscuta > Cuscuta europaea. The sequence goes on along the minus strand of CAMAPE010000054.1, from coordinate 3,016,760 downwards.
AATACCAACTATTTGAGTATAAAACAAAAATAATATGGAGTCACTCTTCAACAAGAAATTCAGTCATTTAAGATGTCAAAAACTACTAACAAACCATCAAGTAAATGATATTTGGAAATACAATCATTTATTTGATATTTTAATGTTATTTTTTGGTGAATTAAATGACTAAATTTTTGGTGAAAAAATGTTCTATATTACTTTTGGTCTATATTTAAATGATTTGTATTATTACAAATTATTTTCAAAGTACGTAATTTTCTTAGTTCATGGAGGATATTTTGTATTATTTAAAACTAATTTACTTTTTTTAAAATAGTACTATAAGTTTAAATAACACATTTTTTGGAACGAGGAAACTAATTAATTTCCAAGCATATGATCGCTTGCATGAAACACGGGGAATTATTTTAGGCTTTTAAAGTGAGATTAACTCTATCCCTATGATTATTTAATTATACTTTGTATCTATAAAAGCTCACATATCAAACTTCCCAATCAAAATCTTATATTACTCTAGCTAATAGTCTAATTTGCTCAAGTCGAAGATTATCAATTCCCAATCAAAATCTTATAGTTTCATCCATTCGGCTTAATTGCAATGGATATGTCTTTCAAGTTCTTCATCTTCTTTGTCTCCCTATTCCTCTTCCAAAATGGTCTTTTTTGTATCTCCACTTCACGTCCTTTTCAAACCAAAGTATGTATATATGTTAATGATATAGATTTTGAAAAGTGAGAAAAATGTATATGAATAAATTTTGCCCATTATATATTTTCAATTTGCATTTAATTTACCTATGTCACAACAGGTTTACATCGTATATATGGGAGCCAGGCAGCAAGATGATGTAGAGCTCACCACTGCCAATCACTATGATATGTTAGCTACTGTGCTCGGAAGGTGCCAGCTTAATTTTCTTTTCTTTGTCAACTTAATCTAGCAATGTTAGAAGAAAAATGGTTTAAATCGTTTATTTTGTGGCCAATCTTGGTTATGAATTTTTTTGTTGTGCTCACTAACTTATGGTAATATTTGCTCTATTTTAAATACTCAGATCCTTGAATCGGAATGAGTTTCGACTGCGAGACTTCTTTCTTGAAAGTGTAACGAAGGGTGGAGTCAGGAGATTGAACCGATACAAAGAATATTTTTGAATTTTTTTTACACGGAATTTTTTATACTAAAAATATATACATTTTTTAAATTTGGGCCGAGCCAGGACCAGCTACGCCCCTAAGTGTAACTGTGATATTATGGAATCACTTGATGCTTAGTATTTTGTTATGACTTATAACTAGTGTTTCGATATAATACCAATAATCTTAAATAAATTTTGATTATAAAAAAAAACTAGTTTAATAGAATCTTTTTTATTACCCATAATAATATATGGAGTATGTACCATGCAGCCAAGAAGTAGCATCGAGTTCGATGGTTTACAGCTACCGGCACGGCTTCTCCGGTTTCGCCGCCAAGATGACCAAAGCTCAAGCACAAACCTTTTCAGGTATTTTACCGGCCGGGTATCGGCACCTAATTAATCTTCTCAATGAACTTTTTACGGGCTTTTCATAATAATTAAATAATAGTATGACTTTACTTATTTATTAAAAAAATGTAGATACAATTATTGTTGGAATATAATTGACGTCAAGAAAAGCTAAATTAAACATTACTATTAAAAAGTTCACAGGATAGTTCACTAAAAGTTATGGAGTATTAGACTATTTTTGTTAAATTTTTAGTGACAACTAGCTTTTTAGTGATTAAAAACATTTTAAAATAAAAAAGTTGTATCAACCTGTTTGATAAAAAACAAGTCGTTTGATGAAAAAAGTTGTACGGAGTAATAACTATTTAATCTTAAAAGCTACTACGATGTTCCTATTTTGTGCAGAGAAAGGAGAAATGTTGTGAACCACAAATTCTTTACCAAAACGGAAAAGTGAAAGTTGTAATTGGAACGAACGAAAAAGAAAACTTGGAAGTTATAATAGGAACGGAGGGAGTATCATTTTTTTGATGTTATCCAGTTTAATTAATTAGCTTTGTTATTATTTCAACAATGTTTGGAACTATTTATAATGATCAAGATTATACAATTATTGTTATTTAAAAGTAGTATAGTAAATTGAGAAGATACTTTGTTTAGTAAATCAGGAAAGATGACTTTTTCAGTACCATAGCACAAAAAGAATATAAGAACTTCAAATAGGAATGACACAATAAACATACTCCCTGCGTCCCTCAAAGTTTGTCATTGTTTGACTTCACAAGTTTTAAGGAGATGAATTTGACTTTACACTGTAGCGATACTGTTTCACACTGTAGCGACACTGTTTGGCACTGTTTTACACTGTTTGACACTGTGTGATATAGATTTATTTACTAAATAAGGAAGTTGAAAAAGTAAGACAATCATTTTGGGACATCCGTTTTGGGAAAGTGTGACAAACTTTAAGAGAGGGAGGGAGTATAATACTTTTCTAGTTAAGTTAAGCCGAGTCAATTAAAGTGATTCATTTCGTTTTTAGGATCTTCATAGCTTTGTCCGGTTGTCCCCCAATAATCTTGTCTCCCGATCCTTGTATAATTTTACCTGGTCTTTTAGGGCACATCACTACATTAGCCAACATATTATTAGCAGCGGAAGTTTCAAATTAATAAATTATTAGTAATTTTACGATTTCATCGTACTAACCTAGCTATATGGGCCATATGGCTATATTCATTCATATTGAATTTTGTCAAGTGCAAAGTATGTAAGAAATAAAAATAGTAAAAAATGTGTTGTTGAAATTTGTGCAGATGAGAAAGAAATGTGCAGAATCACAAATTAGTTGCTTTAATAGGAAAGTAACAAAATTTTTTGATACAATCAAAAAGGAAAAATTGGCAAAGTTTAATGGGACGGAAGGAGTAATTAATACGGAGTACAATACATTTTAATATTAGTATATTACAGTAATTAAATTGATAAGGATTAAACTACTTAGGAAATAACTTCTTTGACTTATTTAACTATTCCCAGTTATTCAGGCTTAATTATACTATAAATTTAACATCTAGACATGCTATTGCACATAGGGTTATTTCAATTCTTTTCACTAATTCGATTGACTTTCGCCTTTCGAGTTAGAGCATCTCCAATGCTACAATGTGCACGGTGCACATGTGACATGAGAGAGATAGACACAAAAAATTAAATTAATGACATTTCTCTCTCCTTCGATCTTTCCACGGTTTTGTGTGTTTTTGGTAAGTTTTTCTCAACAATGTCAACCACAATGTCTACATCTATACATTGTGTTTGACATTGTAGAGAAAAACTTACCAAAAACATATAAGACCGTTCAAATAAGGAGAGATATATTCTATTTGTTATTTTTTAATTGGCTATCTTTCAAGCCACGTATGTATCGTTCACGTTTTTGCATTGGAGATGCTCTTAGGATATTTTCTTTTGAGTTGTTTTCAGTCCCAGATTAGACTACATCAGATCAAATCAGACCAGACTTAAATAGATCAGACGAGATCAGATCAGACTTAAACATATCAGACCAGACAAGACAAGACTTGGACAGTTATAAAATACACAGAGATTAGACATTTAGCAAACCAAACCAGACCAGTTCAGACCACACCAGACTTAAACAGACCAGACCTGATCACCAAATTTCAATTCAAAAGAAATTATTTTTAACCATATTTTCAACGCTTATCAATTATGTGGGCCATTTTGAAAACAGTTTTTTTTAGATCAATTTTGAAAACAGTTTTAGATTTCAAGCCGTGCTTATACTGTGGAATCGATGCATGGTGAGCACCATGCACCCTTTGTTATTTTTTATTTCTCTTTTTCTTAAAATTGATAATAATTTTTTTATTTTTGATCCGATTTTTATAAAATTTATATCAAAATTTTTTATTTTTCATGATCTTTCAAATGAGACCAATATTGCCTATGTAATTTTAACATATTAACATTTGCGTGTAAAATATATGTAACTTTATGTGTTAAAATATGTAACTCACGTTCAGTCAGGCCAAATGCAACTCGTGTGTATAAATATGTAACTCTACGTGTAAAAATATGTAACTTTACGTGTAAAAATATGTAACTTTACGTAAAAAAATATGTAACTCGCGTTCAGACAGTTCAAATGCAACTCGTGTGTATAAATATGTAACTCGCGTGTATAAATATGTAACTTTAAGTGTAAAAATATGTAACTTTACGTATAAAAATATGTAACTCGCGTTCAGGCAGGCCAAATGCAACTCGTGTGTATAAATATGTAACTTCACGTGTAAATAAATGTAACTTTACGTATAAAAGTATGAACTCACATGTATAAATACATAATACAATAAATTTTTTATATACACAATTTTAAGATGAATTGTGATTTACACGATTATTTTTCTGTATTAAATTTAGTTCGATTTTCCTTATAATCCAATAATCATTTATATAATAGTTCCATAATTTGTTAAAATTACATAAGCAATATTGGTCTCATTTGATAGATCATGAAAAATAAAAAAATTTGATATAAAATTTATAAAAATCGAATATCAAATAAAAAAGTTATTACAATTTTTAACAATAAAAGAAATAAAAAATAATGGAATAAAGCCACTGCATGCTGCGTCGTTTTGCAACCGGGCGCACCATCCTCATGGTGCGCCGGTTGCACGGTATAAATTGCGGATTTCAAGATATGTAATACTCCATAGTAGGTATATACGTAGTACGTAGTATATTATACGGAGTAATAAATTAGGTCTTCACAAAATCGACAAAAAATAAAATTAGATTTTTTTTTTCAATTATAGGGTTTAATAAAATTAGGTCTTCATAAAAAAAATACGATTACCATAATAAACTGTAACAAAGGAATAAACTTTATGGCATGCATTTGTTTGTTGGAATCTGGTCAAGCACGCAGCTGTTAATTAAACATAAATCTACTTTCCCGTTCTAATCTCGAGAAATTAAAGCGCAATTGCAATTTTGTAGGCTTCACTGGCGTTGTTAGAGTGATCCCTAATTTCTTGTACAAGACACAGACGACCAGGACTTGGGATTACCTAGGTCTTTCCTTGAATAATTCTGCACCAAATCTTCTCACTGATACTGACATGGGAAATGGTACCATCATTGGCCTTCTTGATACAGGTCTTCTTTCCTAAATCATTTTCTCTACTTTCTTTCATTTTATCTTCTTATTTTTGAAAATAATATTTTCCCTAAACTATTACTCAAATAAAATGTATGAATAAAGTTACGTTCATATTTAGTGCTTGTAAAATTGAACACAGTCATCATAAACATATACTCCCTATTATGATCACTCCGTACAATAGTAATATTTTTGTCCAATATTCTTATTTTTTTTGCATATATATATGAGTCAGTTTTTACAATACTATAAACATTAAATAACTTTCCAAAAAAATCTGGTCAATATATCCGATCCATTCTCTCAAGAGTATACTCATAGGATAGTTTTTATGGGGAATTTGACTTTGCTGCACCCCATGTTTTGGTCCATAGTAATGGATTTTGCACCCTATTTTTAAAATCATTAATATTTGCACTACATCAGCCAAAAAATTGTGAAAGATTGGGGTGTAAAGTCAATTAATTTTATAGTGGAATTAAGTACATTATAGTGAAAATAAGGGTGTAAAGTCAAACATCACTCCAAAATGGAGTGCAAAGTCAAATTCTCCCTATTTTTAAATTGAAAAAACTTTTATTATTAGAAAAAGAACTAGCAAATTGACCATAAACCACAACACACACTTCAAAAGTTAACCTTAATTACGATAAGGCTCAGGAGTAAAATGAGTCACAAAATTGTACGCGCTTCTTTATTATGAAGCAACAATCAGTCCATGCAATTTTGGACGCAATTTTCACTATGAGCGTGTTTGGTAGGGTGTAAAATAACTACTTTGCATGCGAAGTGGAGGGACGTAAAATGTTTACACTATTTGGTTTGATTATTTAATATAAACTGTAGGACATTTTTTAAAAACATTTCGCATTGCACCATGTCAAGTATTTTACGTGGGGAGAGGGTGGTAAAATACTTTGCGTGCTTTTTATAAAGTATTATTGCAATGTCTTTGGAATTGCGTGCAAATAAAAAACAAATTACTCATCTAGCCGAACAATGTAATCTATTTTACATGTAAAGTGATTGCTTCCCTACACTTTGCATGCAATCACTTCGCATGTTATAAAGATTTAATGTGTAAACTACCAAACAAAGCCTATGTGTCATCCGAAAACAGTCTCTCTTTAGTACACGGGTAAGATTGCGTACATCCGACCCCTCTCATTACCTCTTTGCGGCACTCGCGTAATGGTGATAAAGATACTAAGTGTTAAATAAATTTGTTCATATTAAGGACTATTCTACTGAAATCTACACACCCCGAAAAAGTCCATGTTAACACCACGTACGTGCAGGTGTGACACCAGAAAATGAAGCCTACAATGATGAAGGTCTTGGACCAATTCCTTCAAAGTGGAAGGGCTATTGTGAGACTGGAGATAAGTCATTCAATCCAAAGAAATACTGCAATCGGAAATTAATCGGAGCTCGCTACTTCATCGATGGGTTTCTTGCCGAGATCGGGCAGCCCCATAATACTACAGATGTTAACGACCACATTTCTCCGAGGGATAGTGTAGGGCATGGGACCCACACTTCAAGTACTGCAGCAGGTTCAGTTGTGCCCAATGTGAGCTACAAAGGGCTGGCATTGGGAACGCTGAGAGGGGGTGCCCCCCGTTGCAGGGTGGCTATGTACAAGGTCTGCTGGGAGGGTCATACGTGCACCGCCGCTGACGTTCTCAAGGCCTTTGATGAAGCTATTCACGACGGCGTTGATGTCATTTCGGTTTCTATTGGCCATGATGTGCCTTTGTACTCCGAAGTCGATCCTAATGATTTGCTCAACTTTGGTTCTTTTCATGCCGTCGTCACACATGGAATTAGTGTGGTGGCAGCCGGAGGGAACGGTGGGCCGGCGGCTCAGACAGTGTGCGCTTCCGCGCCGTGGATTTTAACGGTCGCTGCTAGTACGCCCGATAGAGATTTTCCTACCCCAATCGTCCTAGGAGACGGTCAATCGTTAAAGGTAAATATTACTCGATACTTTAATATGATACTCTGTGATCTGTATCTCGCTAGACACTGTCACGAGTTAGGATGATTTTTTTTAAATGAGTTACTGTGATTTACTCTCATAAAAAGTATTATGAAAGTCGTCTTAACTAATACTCCGATCATTTCTTCCAACTTTTCTTTTTGAGTCGTCCCAATTAATTCTTCCAACTTTTACTTTTGGAAAAAATTTGTGGTTCACATTCATTCACATTTTTCTTACACAATTACTACCATACAATTTCACTTTATTTCCACTATCTAAATTTGCGATACCGGTCAAAACCGGAAGAAATGACCAGGACGGAGAGAGTACTATCATATAAAATTAATCATTAATATTACATCAGACTCAAAATAACGGCCCTGAATCTTACTAGTCTCATAACCTGAATGCCCTCTCATTCTCTAATAAGACATATATAGTCTAAAATATCGTCCTAAACTGATCAAATCATTTCACTAACCACGCGAGAGCTTTGAAGAAATATTCGATTCTTAGAGCCTTAATGCTTAGCTTCTAACTAGATAAAAACTAACATATGAAAAATAAAAAGAGATTACTAGCCAATAAAACTCGAACATCATCAACCCTGTTTCCACATTTCCGAAGGCACCCCTCTTTCAAGCGGATTCGTGGCATGTCAAGCCCTGGTAGATGATTTCTAGGTTATGTATAGTCATGCCTACGGGAATTTCAGTCAAAGGTACGACATTTCCAATTTTTATTGAAACATATGTACCAGAAACAATGACATCTCCAATTCTAGCCCCTCTTGGATGTAAAATATGCTTCTTCTCACCAGTCTGATAATGTATCAGACAAATGTTTGCATTTCTATTAGGGTCATATTCTATGATTATGATTCTACCTTATAGTTGTTTTTCATTCTGTCGAAAGTCTATTTTACGCTATAGGGCGGCGCTTACAATTCAAGAAATTTTATTCGCCAATTTGTTTGCACCCGCAGCATTACAAAACCCTTTTCCCAAGGTGACCTAGTCACCCTTAATTCTGATGAGCCTGAGGCACCAAACTCAAGCTCACTTCAAAACTTCGTAATTAGCTAGTGAGGCGCGCGGGGTAGTATGCTTAACATATTTTTGGGACTGTACCTCTTCACACCATTCACGTCATTCTTGAATCAGAAGAATATCTCTGATTTCACCATTCCCTCCCACATAAGGTGAGATATCTCCCCATTCTTTAGCTCTATAGCCACCTTATTCCCATCACCTAACCATACTTCACCCATGTGACTTTGGAACTTCTTGCAGATCTTCCATCCTCCAACCATGAACATCGCATGATATCGGGCGTTGAGGATTGTGCCCTTTCCGATGTGCTAACCTATTGTTAACCTGCACCATTAGTAGTTCCTTTGCTGCATGCAACACCACCACCAAATCAAGTGACACCGCAACCACTGCAGACAACGCTAAAGGTGATGCGGTCATTGTACATCTTGATCGAAACATGAAGAAGACTGTTATGGTGAGCTTTGCCAAGACACTGCTACATAATAGACATCGATCGAGAAACCAAAGCCAACAAATGCACCGCTCCATCCCCAAGCCAAGGCTTAGGGGGTAGTACAAACCAAAAGGCTAGCCTACGAGAGAGTGCCGGTCATGGAAAAGTTATCGATCGTACTTGCGCCCTGCGTGACGAACCACTCCTAGCCCGAAGCCTCCAAGGATAGGAAAAATGCCTGACACATGAGTTCTCTGTGAGATGTTGACTTGGGTCTGTATCTCTCGTGTATACTTTGCACTTCTGGGGTTTTCTTTTCCTTCAACCCGTTTTTTCAATTTAACTAGTTGCTTATATAAATCATAAATGATGTACTTACCTACCTTACACAACTCACAAGTCTTTTCCTTGAGGTGTTTGTTTACCCGTCTAGATATGAAGGGTAGCTTGTGACTTTGGACTATCGTCTTTAGTTTTTGGAGGAGCACACACTATTTGCTCTCTAGGGTGAGGCCTTGTGTAGTGACGATGAGGGATTGGTATAGTTCCAACGCTTAGCCGATCTTGAAGGTGAACGAAGAGAGTGACTCATGATTTCTTGTCAACTCTCCATGACCATCAACAATTTGGTGAACGCTTAGCCGATCTTGAAGGTGAACGAAGAGAGTGTTGGAAATAAGTGAAGGAAGATTTGGGAAATTGGGAGGCTAAATTAGAAATATTATGGAAGAGATATTTGAATAAAGAGGAAGAACTCTTTTTATTAGAACAACTCAACTTGCTTGATTTGTTTTTTATACAAAGTGGGGGTAGGAGACCTCTATTTATACTAGCACAAAGATATCTAGAATCTTCTACAATTAATACATTCTACACAATTCTACTCAATTAATTATAGGAAAATTCTAGACCACATCTTCTAGAGAAACTCTAGAATTTATTCCTTCTACATTTTTCTATCACTTGGGCCTTCCCAACAACAACTAAAACTAAATATTAATTAGACCCAAAAACAAGTTTAATTTTCAACATCCCCCCTTAAACTTGCTTTAACTCCGAGCATGGTCCTCAACCTTCAAAAATCTTTGTGCTTGAGCGGCTTCGTGAAAATGTCGGCGATTTGATCATGAGACCTTACATACCTTACTTCAACCTCTTTTCTTTCAATGCATTCTCGAATGTAGTGATAGCGGGTATCAATGTGCTTGCTACGATAATAGAATACCGGATTCTTTCCCAATGCTATTGCCGACTTATTATCCACATATATCTCCGTAGCTTCCTTTTGTGGCATGCCTATTTCCTTGAGTAGATTTCGAAGCCATATAGCATGACAAACACATGAATTGGCGGCAACATATTCAGGTTCACATGTGGAGAGGGTCACAATGGGTTGCTTCTTTGAACTCCAAGTAAAAGCCGTATTACCCAAAAGAAAGACAAATCCGGTGGTACTCTTGCGATCATCAACGTCTCCGGCCCAATCACTATCACTATACCCAACAAGCTTGAAATCTTTACAAGAATTGTAAAACAAGCCAAAGTTAAGAGTACCTTTGATGTAGCGAAGAATTCTCTTGGCGGCCTTCCAATGAGAGGTTCTTGGATCTTCCATATACCGGCTAATGAGACCAACTCCGTACAAAATGTCGGGCCTTGTACAAGTCAAGTATCGTAAGCTCCCAACTAAGCTCTTGAACATTGTGGGCTCCACGTTTTCTTCATCACCAAACTTAGATAATTTTACACCACAATCCACCGAGGTATTGATTGGATTACAATCATCCATTTTAAACTTTTCAAGGATTTTCTTTGCATATCCCTCTTGACCGATTAAAATTCCACTTTCCCTTTGTTTCACCTCAATTCCCAAATAATAAGACATTAAGCCCATATCGGTCATTTCAAATTCTTGACTCATTGCCTTTTTGAAATTCTCAAATAAATTGGGATTATTTCCCGTGAATATTAGATCATCAACATAAAGACAAACAATCAAGATATCTCCATTTCCCTCCTTTTTGACATAAAGAGCATGTTCATGGGGACATTTTATGAAATTATTTGCTTGGAAATACTTATCAATTCTAGTATTCCAAGCTCTTGGGGCTTGCTTCAAACCATAAAATGCCTTTTTCAACTTTAGAACTTTATCTTCATGCCCTTTTATTTTATATCCCGGTGGTTGTTCTAAATAAACTTCTTCTTCTAACTTTCCATTTAAAAATGCGGACTTCACATCCATTTGAAAAAAAATCCATTTATTTTGAGCCGCCAAAGAAATTAAAAATCTTATTGTTTCCAAGCGGGCAACGGGAGCAAATACCTCTTCATAGTCGATACCGACTCTTTGGTTGTACCCTTTTGCAACCAACCTTGCTTTGTACCTTTCAACTTCCCCCATGGCATTCTTCTTTTCTTTAAACACCCATTTTGCACCAATTGCTTTGTGTCCTTTGGGTAAAGTGGCCAATTCCCACGTATTATTTTTTATGATGGCCTTCATTTCTTCATCCATGGCTTCCCTCCAATTCTTATCGCTAGTCGCTTCTTCAAAACCTATTGGTTCACAATCGGCAAGAAGACAAAATAATGTTAGATCATTTATATTTTCGGTTACCTCATATAGCTCTTGTATGCTCCTTAAGCGAGGTGGGCTTTCATTTGAGTTGTCTTCACTTGTGGATCCTTCTTGCTCGGGTGATGGTGGAGTTGGACTCGTGGGCTCTTCATGGGCTAGCTCTTGCTCATCTTCTTCTTCATTGTAGTAAGACAAGAAATTGTAGTCTTCTTCCTTTTGAGTCTAATCCCAAGTGTTCTCTTCATCAAACTCAACATCGCGGCTAACCACAATTTTTCCATTGCTTGGATTGTATAACTTGTACCCCTTTGCTCTTGCATCGTATCCAATAAAGATAAACTTCTCACTTTTGTCATCCAATTTGCTTCTTTTTTGATCCGGCACATGAGCGTAAGCAATACTCCCAAAAACTTTCAAGTGGGCAATTCCGGGCTTTCTTCCACTCCATGCTTCTTTGGGAGTTTTGTTCCAAACACTTCTAGAAGGAGATCGATTTGACAAATAAACCGCACAATCCACGGCTTCGGCCCAAAATTCCCTTGGAACATTTTTGCTTTTAAGCATGCTTCGAACCATATTAAGAAGGGATCGATTTTTCCTTTCAACAACTCCATTTTGTTGTGGAGTATATGGAGCCGTTAAGGGGCGATGAATACCATTTTCTTCACAAAAATTTTCAAAGTCTTTTGAAGTGAATTCCCCCCCACGATCGGATCTCATGGATTTTATTTTAAACCCGCTTTCATTTTCAACATGAGCTTTAAATTTCTTGAAGGCCCCAAAAACGTCGGATTTATGTTTTAGAAAATAAACCCAAGTTTTCCGACTAAAATCATCAATGAAAAGAGCAAAATAATTACTATTTCCGAGAGAGCTTGGTTTAATTGGCCCACATATATCCATGTGTACAAGCTCTAATGGTTGTTTTGCTCTTGTAGATGCTTGTTTTGGAAAACTTTTTCTTGGTTGCTTTCCAAATAAACATCCTTCACACAATTGATTAGCTTCATTGATTTTGGGCAAACCTTTCACCATACCTTTATCACTCAACAATTTTAAACCTCCAAAATTAAGATGCCCAAACCTCAAGTGCCAAATCCAAGATGAATTTTTAAAACATGCTTTCAAACATTTTGGACCCCCATTATCAATGTTTAATGAAAACATTCTATTTCTTGACATTGGTACTTTATCAACCAAACCCCCATTTTTATCTCTCATCAAAAGGGTGTGATCTTTCATATGAATGTCATATCCCTTTTCTAAAAGTTGCCCCAAACTTAAATGTTTGATTTCATGTTGGGCACATAGTAGACGTTAGAGATGAAATCATTTTTTCCATTTTTTAACCGGATTAAAAATTTCCCCTTTCCTTTTACCGGGATTTTGGATTCATCTCCAAAGTAGATATTTCCGCTTACCGATTCATCAAGCTCGACAAACATATCTTTCTTCCCGCACATGTGGTTGCTTGCTCCCGTATCTAAGTACCATGTCGTTTTGGTGTCACTTTCTCCTCCTTTATGGGCCATCAACAATGTTGAATTTTCTTCTTCTTCTTTGGCAAGATTTGTTCGCTCCTCAACTTTATTTTTTGCCAATCTACAATCTGAGGCAAAGTGACCAAATTTTTGACAATTATAACATTGAACTTGATACTTATCATACCTTGGTCTTGAAAAACCTCCTCTTCCACGGCCTCTTGATTGATAGAAATGTGGACTTCTCTCTTCTTTGTTGAAATTTTTATAACCTCCTCTTCCATAGTCTTGGCTTCGACCGCGCCCTCTTGAACTTTGACTTCTTCCCTCTTGAAAAATCTCTTTATTTTTTAAGGTGAGCTTGGTTTGAAGGGCTTGCTCCAATGGCTCTTGCTTTATTCTCTTCTTGAGTTTTTCTTCATGAGCTTGAAGAGATCCCAAGAGATTATCAACCGTCATTGTTTCTAGATCTTTAGATTCTTCTATTGCCACAACTATGTAATCGAATTTTGAATCTAAAGACCGTAGAATTTTTTCAACCACACGATTGTCTTTGATTTCTTCTCCATATCTTCTTAGTTGATTCACGACGGTTTGAACTCTTGAGAAATAGTCGTCAACAGATTCCGAAGAGTTCATGTTTAAAGATTCAAACTCACCTCGAAGACTTTGAAGTTTTACTTTCTTCACCTTATCTACTCCTTTTAATGAATTCTCTAATATCTCCCAAGCTTCTTTGCTTGTAGTTGCACATGCCACCTTTGTGAACATGACTTCATCCAAAGCTTGATGAATGATAGAGAGCGCCTTTTGATCTTTCTTCTTAGTACTCCTCAAGGCATTCTTTTGATTTTGATTTAAGGCGTTAATGTCTTCGGGTTCCTCGAAGCCTTCCTCTACCATGTCCCACACATCTTCCGAACCAAGTATTGCCTTCATGCGAATGCTCTAATTATCATAATTCTCCTTTTTTAATGGAGGAACTTGAAGAGAACCGGCCATTTTAGGGTGATGACCGAACGGCTCGGATACCACTGTTGGAAATAAGTGAAGGAAGATTTGGGAAATTGGGAGGCTAAATTAGAAATATTATGGAAGAGATATTTGAATAAAGAGGAAGAACTCTTTTTATTAGAACAACTCAATTTGCTTGATTTGTTTTTTATACAAAGTGGGGGTAGAAGACCTCTATTTATACTAGCATAAAGATATCTAGAATCTTCTACAATTAATACATTCTACACAATTCTACTCAATTAATTATAGGAAAATTCTAGACCACATCTTCTAGAGAAACTCTAGAATTTATTACTTCTACATTTTTCTATCACTTGGGCCTTCCCAACAACAACTAAAACTAAATATTAATTAGACCCAAAAACAAGTTTAATTTTCAACAGAGAGTGACTCGTGATCTCTTGTCAACTCTCCATGACCATCAACAATTTGGTCATCAAAAGTTCCATGTCTAATTCCAACGCTTAGCCGATCTTGAAGGTGAACGAAGAGAGTGACTCATGATTTCTTGTCAACTCTCCATGACCATCAACAATTTGGTCATCAAAAGTTCCACGCAGATACCCAGGCGGGTGTGGGATCTTAACCTTCCACCACGATGCGTTCGCCTACCAAAGTACCTAACAAATACACATGTATACTACCTTCTCTGGTATCCGTCTGGGTAGTGTGTACTGATACCCAACTCTAATTGGCATCGATTTGGGTTCGCAGGACTCTCGAGGTCTTCCACGTCAAAATGGTGCCTTCAAGTTGGTATAGTATATGTTTCCTCGATGTTTTTGTGATCCCTTCTTCTTACCCGACCTGCTTTTTAGCAAGGATTCTCTCCCCTGAAGGTGCCATGCTCTTGAGGCTTAGGGACTTGATATGAATGTTAGTTTATATTTATAGTATAAACCCATCGCTTGGGATTTTAGTTTCTATTTCCCAGACGTCAATCTTGGATTTTAGTTAAGGTTGACCCAACATAAAACCTTGAGTTGACTGTGAATAACTAAATGTTGAGAGAATAATGTTAAGTGGATAGTATTCGTATAATGCTTGAGAAAAGTAGTAGTGTAATTTTATATTGCAAAAAGATGACCCCTTGAGAATGACCACCGACCTATTTATATGTCGAAGTTAAAGGTCATAAAGGTTTGCACTACAAAAAATTTCGCCTGTAGTCACGGACGCTAGTCACGGATTTTGTCCGTGACTAGTTAGTCACGGTTCTAGTCACAGATTTTCTCCCACTATTTGTCTACAAGAAAAAGGATGTTTTACCGTACACATATGTGTAAGTAAAAGTATAGCTACATGTAGGAAATACCATTTACCCACACATATATTAAATGTAATGATATGTTGATAACTTGGTATCCGACAATAGGTAAAGGTTATTACCAACACATGAAACTATGTGTGGCTAATATTTTACTATTTACCTACAATTTCTCAAGTGATTTTTTAGAATGTCTACATATCTAACGCAACATGCACATCTCTGCACCACTCATCTTTTGGATGTGACATTGTTTCACCGCTTAACACTCTACGCCATATAGTAATGCATGAAAATCGATGTCTGTTGAAATTTACCCTTCAATCCTATCGACATACTTCAATCACTTAGAAATTCTAACGCACTCTTCTATTTTATCCACCCTTCTCTGAATTCTATGGGATACATCTCCATCTGGTTCGTCGTCCTTTTGAATCGTGGAGCCCAAGTAACGGAGTATATCACTGACTGCTACCACGCCACGCCACACCACACCACACCACACCACACCACACCACACCAATTTAGATAGATCATATTTAAACAGATCAGATCAAACCAGAAAATTATAGTCTAATTAAATACTCCCTCCGTCCCTTATAACTTTGCCAACTTTCCTTTTTTGGTTGTCCCAAAAACATTGCCACTTTCTCTTTTAATCAATCAATATGTGGCTTCTGTTATTTCTCTCTCCTCTGCACAAATATCTACCACACAGTTTTTACTTTATTATTCTACGTGCCAGTCAAACTTGGCAAACCTTTAAGGGACAGAGGGAGTATATCCTAAAGTGGTTGAGCTGGTATCAGGGGCGGATCTAGGGGGCCAACCTAGGACCCGGTCCACACCAAATTTTAGAAATGCCTTAATTTTTAAGGAAGAAAATCCGTGTAATTTGTTTTCTTAAAAAAGTCTTTGATTTGGTTGAATGCCCTAGCTCCGCCTCTAGCTGCGTGACTGGTATATACATGCTCCATGCATCTCAAATTATTAGTTGCATTCGTTTGTGTAATTATTTGTCTCATCCATATAACTGTAGGGTGAAGCGATATTCACTCGAAACGATACAGGCACTGTTACCTTGGGTTACGATGATGAGTCTTTCGGGTATAACTTGCACCATTATTTTACTCTTCTATTACTCTGTATTATAAAAAAATTACACCCTCTCTCTCATAAATTCTTCCCAATTACCTTTTTGCCTTTTTGGCATGTCCAATTTCTTTTTCCATTTTTTTTTGTAAAGTTTTGTGTATCTAAAATTTATTTATCATTTTCTTACTCAATCACAACCATATATTTCCACTTTTATCTCACTTTCTTAAACTTCAATCCAAGTGAATCCGGGACAAATTTTATGAGACGGAGGGCGTAGATAATAACTGTATTATTGATGCTCCGTCTTGGCTAATTATTTCTTCTTCTTAGTTTCCAATTTGACTTGTGTGAACTAATTCCACTTTTAATCCTACGAGTTTCATGTCAATTACACATTTAGTCCTTATCTTTCACATTGTCCACATTGCGTACTTAAAAATTAATTCTTGACCATTTGTAGTCCTTTTATCCAATTTTCGGACACTTAAAAATATGGATAACTTTCCCACCGCCTCCCAGCACCACCACCTCCGATAGGTGAACATTCTGTCATTTTTTGTAAAAAAATGTCATTTTTTCTCAAAATGTCAAGAAAATGGCATTACTACTCTTCATAATGCCAACATTCTCATTGAATATGTCATTATTATGGCATTACTAAAAACATTGACAGGTTTCCAACCGGTGATGGGAGCTGGTGGTGCTGGAAGTGGCTGAACCGCGATGTTTTTTTACGTTTTTTTTTATTTTTTAATTTTATATTTGTGATTTTTTTTTGATTTTTTTATAAATATTTTATAAATTTTTTACGTTTATTATTTTTTTTTATGACTTTATTATTCATTAAGACATTCAAAAGCTACAAGGGTATATTTATCCAAACACACATAAATAGTCTTATTGGGGGATTTAAAAGATATAGTCTTATTTGTACTCTTTGGCCTTTTTTCCTATTTAAGTAATTCACTCTTTCATCCATGTTATACACCCTAATTAATTAGTAAATGATATGATGCTCTTCGTTCACGCGTGTTTGTAATTGTAGTCTTTGTGATTACTTGTCACAAAATGACAAGTGGATATCCGGAAGTGTGGTATTGTGTTTTGTGACGGGAGGAACTCTGGATAGTGACCGGATGAGTGATATCGTTAAAATAGTTGAAGATGCCGGTGGGTTGGGACTTATCATTTCGCTGCCGCAAGTGTCCGCCGTAGACTTTCACGACGGTGACTTTCCTTGTGTATACGTGGATTTCCTCGTCGGATCTCAGATACTTCGCTACCTCCGTTCCACAAGGTACCTATATTCTTTAACACCCATCTTGCTTATAAAAGACTGAATTACCTACAGAGTAATTTGAATTTGCACTCATTTTATTGTCTAAATTTGTCGTTTTTCTAAAAACTTTTGTATTTGCACCCCTAACTATGTATGAAAAGACAAAAATGCACCTTAATCAAGAATACCTTGAAGACCAACCTAATTGTTAATGGAGGTGCAAATACAAAGCTTTTTCAAATGGGGTTCAAAGTCCAATTTGGACAATAAAATGAGGTGCAAACTCAAATTATCCCTCCCCATTATCTAAACGGGAGTAAAACAGAACTTAAATTCAAAAATAGAATTACATTAATTATTTTAAATCCCTTGCTAGATTGTTTTGACAAGTATTTACTCGTCCCTTAAAATTCGTCTCACTTACCTTTTTGGAATGTCTCAAAAAATTCTTCGCATTTCCCTTGTTGGAAAGTTTTGTATGACTAACGTTCATTTACATATTTCTTACACAACCACAACCATACATTTTCACTTTATTACCACTTTCTTAAACATCAATCCAAGTCAAACCGGAAAGAATTTTATGGGACGGAGAGAGTATATCCCTCTAGCAGTCTAGCCTTTTGGACTGCATAGACTAGTAACCTTAGTGATAGTGTGCAACTCTATACTATGGTGATTATATTAATACTTTTGTTGATATGTTATATGGTCTATGCATTTTGTATCAATATCATAATTATATGACACCTTTGAAAATACAGAAATCCACAAGTGCAACTTTGCTCCACAAAAACTCATATTGGTCAACCCATCTCGACTATTGTATCATTCTACTCATCTCGCGGCCCTTATACTTTAGCGCCGAACATCCTTAAGGTACATATTATTTGACAAGCTATGTAAGAACTAAGAACAAGTTTGACATGTCAAATGGTGTAATTGTTTTCTTCATTTTAATACATCGGAAATGGGTATAACTGTTTTCTTGAATAAGCATAAAGTATATTTTGTTGTTAAAGAAACATTTTTAATACATACCAACGCTCCTTCTTTATTAGAAAGGGCTTTTACCAGAGAAAACTACTTATTTACAGAGAATTTATCATCCTTAAGATTTTTTAATATATAGTAACACCTCTTTTTTATGAGAATGTGTTTTTACCTGAGAAAACTACTTACTTACGAGAGAATTTATCATCCTTAATATTGTTGTTTTTTTATGTATTTATATTTCTAGACAAGTAAATTTAACTTTTGGTCCTATGAGTAACTTACCAAATTGGTACTACCAATTCACATTTGGTTCACCTTTTTGTGTTTGACCACTTTTGATACATGACAATTATTTCTTGCTCACATGCGGTCCCATCGTTGATATTTATGACAATATCCATAAGTGCATACCATTTTAAAAGTGCATATCACCACAGAGGTGCCAGAAATTTGAAGGACTATACATGGA
Source organism: Cuscuta europaea (assembly GCA_945859875.1). Lineage (NCBI taxonomy): Eukaryota > Viridiplantae > Streptophyta > Magnoliopsida > Solanales > Convolvulaceae > Cuscuta > Cuscuta europaea. Next base: position 2,997,910 of record CAMAPE010000054.1, on the reverse strand, counting down.
CAGAAATCCATAGTAATGTATTAAAAGTGGACAAAGTAAAAAACATATAGAAATGTGGAATCGACATAATACTAAGTGGAAGTAATTCTTATTACTTTTCATGCAATTATACATACAGCCTGATATAGCAGCTCCGGGAACAAATATACTAGCAGCATATATATCTCCTAGTCCGAACATAAGTGCATACCATTTTCTCAGTGGGACATCAATGGCTACTCCACATGTGGCTGCAATAGTTGCCCTTCTCAAAGAAGCCCACCCGGATTGGTCTCCAGCTGCCATCAAATCCGCCATTGTTACTACAGGTTATTACTGCACCTAATTAAAATGTTATAATTGCATTCCATAGTACTAAAATTAGTTTACTTTGTAAAAATTATAACTCAAGTGATTGTTTGTCATGGCTTTAACATGCCTGTGTTTTCTAAGATTGACAAAATTGCTCATATTGAAGGAAAAGAAATATATATATAGTACTCCTATTTTAGAATTCAAAAATGTTTTTACTTCTATTTTGGGAATTATCGTAACATTAATAAGACGACTGATCAACTTTGGTAGTAAATTGTCTTCCATACCACATGGGTCTTGTTGAGAAACCTCAAAACGGCATGCTTCAAATACGAGATATTCTATATAACATCTTCTGTAATAACTATTCCAGATTGAGTAGCAATTAGCTCTATCTAAATCGAAATCTTACAGTGTATGATTCTGTGTTTGCAGGATGGACGACTGACCCTTTTTCTGGAGAACCAATATTCAGTGAAGGAGTTACAGATACTAAATTAGCAGATCCATTTGACTATGGGGGAGGACTCATAAATCCCAATGCAGCTAAAAAACCTGGCCTTGTCTATGACATGGGAACAACTGATTATCTCCACTGTCTATGTGCCATGGGATACAACAACACTGCCATTAGTCAACTTTCTGGTCAACCCATCAATTGCCCCGAAGGGTTTTCCATTCTGGATGTGAACTTCCCTTCCATAACCATTCATAACCTTAAAGGCTCAGTCACTCTCACAAGAATGGTGACAAATGTTGGACCTATAAACTCTACATACAAAGTTATAGTTGAACCTCCAAGGGGAATCACTGTTTCAGTAAAGCCAGATGCACTGATTTTCACTCCAGATGTTAAGAACCTCTCTTTTATTGTGACCATTTCCACGAGCTATAGCTTCAACACTGGATTTTACTTTGGGAGCTTGACATGGAATGATGGCCTCCATAATGTGCGAATTCCTATATCTGTCAAGACTGCAATTAGTAGTAGTATATGACTTGAAATTTGAGGTTTTTGAAGCTTTATATACTTGAGCTAGCTAGCAAATCAATCAAGAACTCTTATACCTTCAAAAGTACTTTCCATCTAATTAAAGTTAATATACAAGGCAGTAGATAATTTGGACTGATAATGCAAAAACAAAAAAGCAATCCAATATATACTTGAGTAGTTTTTGACCATTCTTTATGGGCTTGATCAATTTTGGTCGATTAATTTAAAGCTCAGCCCTTCAACGGCAAACAGAACTGCCTATGATGATAATGGTTTTTGTAGGTTCCATTTTTTATTTTGAAAGGAAATTGCCATAACTTTTGTTGAGGATCGATTCCGTCGGTCGGATTCCGGCTCAGGCGGTGCAGACGTCGGTTTCTGATTGTCTCTTGTGCACATCTAGGCTAAGGGAGTAACACACCTAAATAGCCTTGCCATCACTCACTCTCAACACACCAAGGACTCTCACCCCACTAAAAAGGATAATGGCTTGACAAAAGGTAGAAAGAAACTCTCTCCTGGGTTTTCCTCTCCTCTCACATAACAAAGGGTGTAGGGTTGTCTTTATAGCATGAGGAATTTTGGTCTTATTAGAAGGGACTCAAAGAACACTCAAATAATACACTGCACACACAACTCACCACTAGCTCAATAATGAACTCAATTCAAAATCTAACGGGAGAGGCAAATTGTAATACTTGAGATTTAATTCAAATGAATTAATAGTACTACTCATACCAACAAGGTGCATCTCTTTTTAAGGGAGTTCATCAGCTAAGAACTCCAAAGTTAAGCATGCTTGCACGAGAGTAGTCTTGAGATGGGTGACTGATGGATAGTGTACTCGGAGGGTAGCTTATTCGAGCAGTTATTGCGGAGAATAACTAGAGAGAAGTCAGAGCAAATAAGTAAGAGAGTGTGTGTATATTCGATATGTTTTAAGCGTGGTTTACAATGGGGGGAAGGGGTGCTATTTATAGTAGTAATAAATGCTAGATAAGGACATGTGTCAGTTTTCTGGTGGTCGAGGGGTCACCTCGACCGGGGTGGCACTGGCACTCGCATGTGGCCGCATTAAATGCAGTGGTTGGTTGTGACGTTTGTACTTGGTACGGTGATCCAGGCGCATGTGAAGAGGATATTCTGTCGAGGTGGATGCCTTCGGCTGAAGGGTGCTGGGCCGAAGGCTATTCTAACCGAGGGCTCCTACTTGTCGAGGGCTGCAGGTGCCGAAGGCTTGGTTTTCAAGTCTTGTTCTCCTGTGATGCCTCTTCTAACCGAGGGCTCCTACCTGCCGAGGGCTGCAGTTTCCGAAGGCTTGGTTTTCAAGCCGTGTTCTCCTGTGATGTTTCTGAGCTCGATTCCGTCACTGGTAGCCTTCGGCCATGGGGCCGAAGGCACCCCTTAGCTTATTGTGGGCTGCTTAGAGCTCCATTTTGTTGGGCTTGGCCCGTTTGGGTCTGTTGGGCCTGATTGTAGTAGAGGAAGTATGTGAGTCGGGGGTCCCTAGGCCATATACTCCATCAGTGACCCCCTGAGAAGTTTCTCAGGGCACTCACGAGTGAGGACAAAGTGCGAGTAAAAGGCTAGTGGCGGTTTGTGAGGACAGTACTAGTGGTCTGGAGGGTGTGTAGGAGTAACTACCTCGGGCCCTACGGGGCGGGGTGTTACAAGTGTTATCAGAGCAACCTGCGACAGTGTGCTGACCCGTTGGATATCGAGCGGGCACTTAGCGGGACAAGATTCTGGGATATGATTGAGATTGAATTGGCTTGTGGGCGCAACGAGAACGTTGTGATCCCAAGTGGAGGTGATTGTAATACTTGAGATTTAATTCAAATGGATTAATAGTACTACTCATACCAACAAGGTGCATCTCCTTTTAAGGTATCTCATCAGCTAAGAACTCTAAGGTTAAGAGTGCTTGCACGGGGTAGTCTTGGGATGGGTGACCTCATGGGAAGTTTCTCAGGGCGCGCACGAGTCAGGACAAAGTGCACGGAAAAGGCTAGTGGCGGTTTGTGAGGACAGTACTAGAGGTCTGGAGGGTGTGTAGGAGTAATTATCTCGGGCCCTACGGGGCAGGGTGTTACACAAATACTAATAAGCCAGACAGATAAATGGGTAAATTGTAGTGGGCTGCTAGAAAGGGTGTTAACCATTATTAATAGGGAAATTACCCAAAATAGGAGCAAATGACACTTGGAATTCCAAAAATAGGACTAATATGTTTTTCTTCCCGAAATAGGAGTTATTACTGTCATGATTGAAAAATACTGTCATGATTGAAAAATATTGTCATTAATTATAATAAATACTATCATGTTAAATGCACTGTACTGCAACTATTTGGCAGTCACAGTTACAAGATGACAGTAAATACTGCCATGTTAGTCTCATTTCGGGAATAAAAACAAGTAGCCCTATTTTGGAATTTCAAACTTCATTTACTCCTATTTTGGGAAATCTCCCTTATTAATATACAAAAAACATTTGGGCCAACAATATATTAACAACTTTATTGATTCAAACTATTGTTTGCCAATTGGCTCAAAATACAATAAGGACTTTAGGAGGAGAAATAAAATAAACAATTCCTTCCAGCATAGATAAAGCAGCTCTTGCGAACTTGTGCACTATCTACCCCATTCACAGACCTCTTACAATGAATAATTTCAACCATTTCTTCATCATGAAGAGTGCCTAATATCGTCTAGGATAGTATCAATAGAGTACTCCTCTTCCCGCTCAACTAAACCCGAGACTACCATAGGAGAGTCGGACTCAAGCTTAACATTATTTCATCCTTGTTCTTTCACCCAATGTATCGCCTCCCGTACAACCAAGGCTTCTGAGACTTCTGCAGGCCAACTTGCAGCTTAAGTCCAACATCCTCCCCGGAGAAACTTCCGCTCCTCGTCTCTGGCCACCCAAGCCCATGCCCGTGTGCCACATTCAATTTTATATATCTGACAATGGTCTAGTCCAGTCATCCTCACTTTTATTTTCAATTTTGGCATTATTATATGTCTTGACACGTTGGTTTATTGGATTTGGCCTTGGGAATATTGCTACTAACCCCTTGAGGTTAAATCAAAATCACTAATTCAACTTCACATTTTTAAAAATCAATTATTTATCCATCGAGTTTGTATTATTAATCAACTATTTACCCCTCCAACGAGGATTAATCATGTTTAATTTCATAAGATTGTTAAACCTAATGAAAGCTTTCTAATTTTTTTTTACAAGTCAAGATAATCCATCAATCTTGATTAAAATCATATTTATTTACCGGTACTTAGTAATAAAATGAAGGGTAAAATAGAAAGTAACAATAAAGTTTCTCAAAATAGAACTAAATAAAATATGCCCATGGAAAACATAATTAAGTCCTACATTTGTAAACTTCCTATGATTTGGTCTTATGGAGAGCAAGTTTCTCTTTCTTCAAAGGATAAACGCATGGTGAATTGCATATAACTTTTTATAAAAGAGATTGCTTAAAAAATAGATTGACGCTACATACTTAATTTTAACACACGATGGATAATTTTACTTTAATTAAGCTGACAATTAGATATATGGGTACTATATTTGTCCTTCAGAGGTAGAGTAACTACTTTCAAAACATACTACGTAGTATTAATTATTACAGAAATACCGTCAAATTAATGCATAATAATGACACTAGGACTTTAGTATGACATGTATTTATTCCTATATGGGAAAACATAATACTCTCATTTTAGAATATCATATTATTCCTATAGTGTTTACAGTCTGGAAGTTATGGTAATTGATGGAGTATATGGGTCTAGACCCCAGGACCCACATACTCAGAAGAATAAGAGGCACAACTGTCACTCAGAGGGGCCTCCGTCGGCCAGATGGCCCTCCATCGGCCAGAAAGACATCAACTCAGAACATGATCAAGAAGTCAGGAGAACCGAGTGTCTCCGTCAGCCGGGTCTCCGTCGGCCAGACCCTCGTCGGCCATAGAGAGCTCACAGAACCGGATTTCATACTTAGTCATTTCTACACTCTTTGTACTCAGCCCAGTAGTGGCCCAATTGTAAATGGGCCTCCCAAGCCCAAGACTTGGGAGCCCAACCCACATTTTCCCTATAAATACCCCTCTTGGGGGTAGTTGTAGGGGGTTCACATATCATTTATTGCAAATATTTACTGCACTTCTCTCTCTAGCTCTCACTTCTCTGTAGATAATTACTCTATCATTTGGTGCTTTCATTGAGAGCTAGAACAATCAAGTTAGCATCCTTTGTCGCTACCAAACACAGCTAACTGACCATGGGAAGAACTAAGTCAAACCGTAACTTCGTCGGCAAGGCGATACCTGAGACCGGGAGGACAGGGAACACGAGGAGGACGCCACGGCCGACAAGGCCGCGGGCGGGGATGTTTTCCAGGAAGACATCGACCTCACGAATGATCTTCGCCACCAGCTCAACGGCGGTGCTCCCGACGCCCGCATTGGCCTGGACAAGAAGCGCCTGGAGAAGGGCGACAATGCTTCGGGGCAACCGGCTTCTCCCGCCGTTGACCCTCAGCTCCAAGCCGCACTCTCGGCCATCATCGCCAGCCTGGCCCAGAACCCCACCTTCTTTAGTGCACTCATACCAAGGACTGGGAAGAACACTACGCCGCCTCCTTAGCCCCAGCCGTTGGCCATCAAGATATGCAACGACGAAGGGGTGGTGCCCCAGGACACGTCGTCATCCCACTTCTACCCTGCTTCCCCGCTTCGAGCTGGACCGACTCCAGCGCGTGGAAAAGCCTCAGCCTTCAATAGGCTAGGTGACACGCGCCGTCAGCTTGCTTCGGAGAGGATGGCGAGACGAATTGGTGAACGTGAGCCTGGCTCACCAAGAGAAACCTTGAGGTCCGTATCCCGTACAGCGGATCGGCCCCGCCTGGACAAAGGCAAAGGGAAAATTGCACAGGGACGATGCGCGCCACCAGATCAACGCGGCCCACGAGGCCCGCATGCGCACCCAACAAGGCGCCACTACAGCCGCCAAGGACCCCCGGGACGAGGTCATCGCCCAACTGGAAAGGAGGTTGTCCCAGATGGAGGCCAAGCAGTCGGCAACCATTCCCACGGCCAACGCGTCCAGGGATCTTGGTTTCAATGTGCTCCCGCATAATATAAGGTCAGCATCCTCGAAAGGGAGTTGGCCGAGGGGAGGGGTAATCCTATCATCTAGGTCAGGACCAGTGTAAGGAATAATTGTATTTAGATTTTGATGATGCTATATTTATTAGGACTTTAGAGTACCCCTTTTAGAAATTATGTATTAGAATTTTCCCCTGTAAAGTTCTTAGCATAATCGACTACCAGAAGGCCTCTCTACCAGAAGACCTCCGGACAGAAGATTTTGGTTCTCTGTCTAGGAACAAAAAACCTCAGGGTCTCTGTTACCCTTTAGCTTGACAGAAAACCTCTTGGTCCTCTGTAAGCTACTATCAACAGAAGTGCTCAAGATCTTCTCTGATCAGTTCTTTGCCAAAGACACCAGAAGGTCTGACACTTGGAAGAAATCCACAAAGCCGGGAAGTCAACTAAAAGATTCCTTCAACGGCTAGGAGTATGAAACGGAAAAGCTACAGTGCTCGCATTAAATGCTCATTTAATGCTCCCCATGCTCCGTGGAGTAATTGCAGATGATTGGCCGCAATGTCAGATTACTTTATCCCAAAATAGTAACCCGCCAACTTTACCGAGTCCTACTGGTCAAGTCAACTGCTCGCGCATTAAATGCAGTTGTCCTCCTACTCCTCCAACGGGAAGACAACCTCAGTATAAAAGATACACTACGAAGAACAACCGGATAACTTTGCAACTTTTGCTAACCATTGCTACAAACAAGATATTCAAACTCTGAAAAGCAAAAAAGCCTCCTTGAGATTCAAACTCAATATCTTCTACAAGAGAAGGCAGAAGTTGGAAAAATACTCTTTCCAACTCAAGCAAAGTTCCAAGTGTTCTTCAACTCTTCAAGCTCATCACATACAAATCTTTTGTAACGAAGCTAGTTGGAGGAACCCCAGTTTCAACAGAAACTCTTCTTGCTACAAGAAGGACGTCCAAGTAACTGGAGTAGTGAAGTGGTGATACTTCAAGGAAACTCAGTGAAAGGACCAGTGTTAAAGGAAGCCAGGCAGTGCATCCCAGGACACATCTAGGCTTGAAGAAGACGTGGAGTGCTTCTTAAGTACTAGGACTAAGGCTTTGTAAATGGCAGTTTTTACAGCTTAGTGGAACAGTGGATTAGAGGAACGAGTTGTTCCTTGAACCACTATAAAAATCCCTGGTGTCGTTTACTTACTGCTTTTAATACTTGCACTTAGATAGAACTGTCTAACTCCTTGGACTTGGTATCTGTGTTCAACAGAACTTGTTCTACGAGTTAACAGAAGGCCTACTGTCTTTGCTTCTCTGAGGCTAACAGAACTCCCTGCCAGAACCCCATCCGCTGCCAGTCTGTTCTTTCAACAGAACAGGCTATTCTGAAAATCTGGTACTTAGTTTAAAAAAGTTAAAAACCAATACAGTCTATTCACCCGCCCCCTCTAGACTGTATCCAGTATAACCGGGACCAACAACCAGGACTCCCTTCACTACGAGGGTACTCTCGGCTCCTATTCTCAAGAAGTACAGGGGAAATGCCATCAAGCCCTATGACGGTCGCACCGACCCTCAAGAGCACTTCAGCCGCTATCAGAACAACATGCTGATGGTGAATGTATCGGATGAATACCTTTGTCGTTGGTTCTTTTCCACCCTTGAAGGGCCAGCGTACGAGTGGTTCAACGCGCTCCCCGAAGGAAGCATAGACTCATGGCAGGATCTTGCCCAACGCTTCCTCACCCACTTTGCTGGGAGGAAGCGTGCAAAGAAATACTTCACTCATCTCCTCTCCGTCAAGCAGCAGCATGACGAATCACTCCGGTCTTTCATCGATCGGTGGACGAAGGGGTTTAACATTTACACAGAATATAGATATAGATTATGGAAATATAGTTAAAGAATTTCTTTTAGTTTATATTCTACTACCTCCGTCCCTTAAAAATTTGCCAAAGTTGGCCGACACGGAAAATAATAAAGTAAAAACTGTGTGGTTGAGGGTTGTGCAGAGGAGAGAGAAATAACAGAATGCACAAAATAATTAATTAAAAGGGAAAGTGGCAAAGTTTTTTGAGACGTCCCAAAAAAGAAAGATGACAAAGTTTTAAGGGACGGAGGGAGTATTACTTTTTTTATAGATGTGATGTCTATATTTTATATTTTCCACTTGTATTTATTTTGTGTTTGTATTTTCTTTTTTCTTTTTTCTTTTTTCTTTTGGCAATTTTGACAGTTTTTAACAGTTGGGTGGTGAAGTGTTTTCGGCCGTTTCATCACCATTGAAAAGCAATTAGGTTTCGTCCGTTTCGCCGCTCGGCACTCGGCAGCTCCAGATGAAAAAGAGGAGCAGCCCGTCAGTTTTCTCCCTAGCGGCTTAGCGTCGCGTAGGGTTTTGTCTCCCTAACGGATTTGCCGTCGTGTAGGGTTTCCTTCCGCCAATTGCTTGTGCGACTCTTCTTCTCTAGGCTTCTGGAGTGCTTTTTAAGGAGGCGTGAGTGCTGTTGCAGCTTTTGGAAATGAATCCAGGGTTAGTTTCTGGCGGATCAACATAGGTAGAGGGCGGTGGTGGTAGTGGAGGCGGAATGGACGACGAGAATAACATAGATCGGCGGTCCGCCCCCCTCCTGAATCGCCGCCTTGGAGCGATCAAGGTGTTAGGGTTTGAAAGATTTATTAGTTATTTAATTTTTATGATTTTATTTTCGCGTTATGTTTTATGTTGCTCTGTTTTTTGTTGATGCCTTTAGTTTTAGATCTACAATTCTGTTAGATATTATGTCGTGAGAAGGATCTATATGACCAGTGATTGTTGTGTCACACCCGCTTGGTGGTTAGCGATTTGTATTGCTCTTTTAGGGTGATCGTCTCTGAGTCTAGGCGTAGGATTGATGGTGCTAGTTGGTTAGGTATAGTTGTTGTCAGGATTGGTCTTTTTGAGTTTGTTGTAACTTTCTCATTTCTAATGATATTAATATAAGCGGTTTGTTTTGACAAAAAGAAAACGGTTGGGTGGTGAATTGAACTGCTTCAATTGGATTCATGAGGGCTTATTTGACCCCTATATTGACATGTCAGATGTACATCTGACACCTTACTTGGGAACGTGGCGTTAACCGGATCATTATCATCAAAACGTACGTGAAGTTGAGTCATTACATCAAGTTCAGAGTTTGAATTGGACATTTTAGTTCATACTACGTATAAGACAAATTGAGCATTTCATGCATGTATAAGGGCCTCTTTGACCCTTTAGGCTAGTTTCAAGACATTAGGTACTCCATCCGCTAAAATTGTCCCATTTTACCTTTTCGGGAAATCCCACTAAGATTGTCCCATACCATATTTGGTAAAGTTTGTGTGACTCTTAATCATTCTTACTTTATCAATTCAATATCAACCACATAAACTCATTTTTCTTAATTATCATGCCACCTTCTTCCGTCCCAATGTTAGTGGGACGGAGGTAGTAATACGGAGTATATTACTATTTCAAAAAATAAGTAAATTAGTAATATTTTCATATATCGTTTGTTGGGATATTGATCCAGAGGTCCAATACCCGGATCAAGAAGGCCCAAGATACCCGGCCCAAACAACGAGCTCATCACCCTATGATGAGGAGATCCAGTGAAGAATTCATGCCGAACGAGATTCGGCCCAAATAAGGGTTGTCCCAGTAAGAAGATATACCGAACGGAGTTCGGACTATATATCATACTTGGGCCAATTTGACAGCATCTTCAACATAGTCCAACATCCCGTTCGAGCAACGGATAACTGGCAAGTGGCCAGGTGCAATTAATGCCAGATTGTGACATCTGCAAGTGGAAACATGGGTGACCACGTCGGTGGAACAACAGCCAATCAGCATAGAGCAACTCATGCTCTCCATTAGTATAAATAGAAGGTTTAGAATCATTGTAAGGGTTAGCATTTCAATACTCAGGCTCTAGAATAGCATTATTGCTCTTATTTCTTGTATTAAAGCATTATTCCGACCTACCGATCGGGAATTTCCTTGTAATCAGACTGGTTAATTAATACAAGTGGGCTTTTGAGTATTAGTGAGTTCATATTTTATATTTGGTTATACACTTTGATTCTGTACCATTCCTGATATATCCAAAGTTCGGGTTGGGCTTTCGGATCTACGGGATTTACCTTCAACATTGGCGCCGTCTGTGGGAAACTGTTCAAAAAGTTTCACATTCAATTATCCTAAAACCACTATTTTCGAAAATGGTCAGAATCAGTTCTTATCACACAGACGACGGTTCATGCCGTCACGGAAGGAGTCACACCCCGGGGAATCAAACCCCTCAGGGACAATCCAGCCGAGGATCGTATCCTCGTTTTGATGGGGATTTTGTGATTCCTGAATCTCTAAGGAGAAATCCTCAGGCCATGCGAGATATGGCCCAGGTCATGCAGCATATGGCAAACGAGGAGGAAGGAGGGTCCAATTTTACAGGGGAAAATCCACGCACGGAAACAACCACAACGTCTTCCCGTTCGCATGTTCATCGGGATAATCGCCGTAGCGCCCCACCAACAGCGCATCATAGTCCCAGTGACCGAACCCCGATCGGATCACAAGCCAAGGGACCAACTCCTATTGGTCATCATTTCCAGTATGCCGAACGGGATAATACCAGGGCCGCTCAACGGCATTGGGACCGGGAGTATACAGACATGAGGGCTCCACCACCGCCCCCTTTGACGGCCCAGGAGGAAGAAATGGCTGAGATGAGGAGACAGATGAACGAGATGCGAGATCAGATGAACAGGGCACCTGTACAACCTGCCCCAGTTAAGCTCGGAATTACTTCCCCTTTCACCAGGGAAATCATGTATGCGGACATCCAAGGAGGTGCCAAACCACCGACCGGTCAAATCTATGACGGGGTGGGAGATCCCCATGTGCATTTGAGGAGTTACCAAGGGGGACTCATGCTACTAGGAGCACCCGAGGCTGCTATTTGCCGGTTGTTTTTTAGTACGCTCAGAGGGCCCGCCCAGGAGTGGTTCGGGACACTGCAACCCGGGTCGATCAACAGTTTCGCCGAATTATCGACGTTATTCTTGGCCCAATTTGCTTCCAGTGCCAATCTGAAACGGCATTTCAGCTACCTGACCAGCGTGAAGCAAAACTCCAAGGAGACCCTCAATCAATTCTTAAAAAGATGGAGGGACGAAACTCTGACAGTGGGAAATATGACGGATGATACCGCCATCACCCTATTCATGAATGCTCTCTGAACGGGAGAGTTATACAAGGATTTGAAGAAGAATCCAGGTACAGCATATGCCGAGGTATTAGACAGAGCTCGCAAGCATGTTGCCCTAGAAGAGGAGATAATGATCAGGGATAAGGTCGTTGCGCCTACTGCCCCAATCAAAATGGCCGATCGGCTGGGTCCTAGCCCAGTGGCCGCTATACCCCCCAAGCAAGGGAGATTTACCCCCCTGGTCCTGTCAGTGGCGACCATTTATCAGCACGAGAGGGACAATATTCCCCTCCCGACTGATTCTTCACAATTTATGGGAGCCGACGACTCTGCTTTTTGTAAATATCACAACAGGAAGGGTCATGCCACCAACGCCTGTAGGGCCCTACAAACGGCCATTGAGGACTTGATCCGACAGGGTCATCTGGGCAAGTATGTGAATAAGGATCCCAATGCGATGGGCACTTTGAAACCGATCAGGAAACCCAATAGCTGGCGACGGGGTGCCCAACGTGATGCCCAGCCTCAAAATGACGTATATATTCCCCCCAGGGATGAACCAGAGGGCTCGGGAGGCCCCGGAAAGAAACCTCGAATGGAGGTCAAGGTTATATTTGGGGGCGGGGAGACAGGGGATTCGAACGCCGAACGGAAAAGGTTCGAGCGAAGTCTCTATGTGGGATCCATCTCCACTCCCCCCAGAAGAAAGGAAGGACGGACCCGATCACGTTCGGGCCAGGTGATTTACCCAACTCCCCAAGCCCGCACAGGGATGAATTGGTGGTGAGCATGTGCATTGACAATGCTTTGATCCACCGAGTACTGATCGATACCGGGAGCAGTGTGAATGTATTATATTTACAATCATTCGAGAAAATGGGTCTACAAAGAAGTCAACTGACCCACCTAAGGACCCCACTGGAAAGTTTCACTGGTAATTGTATTGAGGCTGAGGGGACCATCCAATTTTTGGTTGAAATTGGGGACGAGACGCACAAAGCATCACTCCGAATGACATTCGTGGTGGTGGATATAAAATGTGCTCATAATGCCATCTTGGGCCGACCAGGATTGGAAGATCTGGAGGCAATAGCCTCTGTCCACCACTCGTGCATCAAATTCCCCACTGACACCGGGGTTGGGGTGGCCAGAACTGATCCGACAACAGCCCGAACATGTTACCGAGAGGCCCTAAAACAGATGAACATTCGTGGAATGCGGGTCAACACAATTGAGGTAGAGACCCACCGAACAGAGTTCGAGGCACATTCAGAACCCGCCACTCTCCTCGAACAAATTGACCTGGATTTCCCCCGAACCGTAAGGTAGCTATCGGGGTAGATCTGGAGGCTGACATCCGGGATGACGTGATTTCCGTCCTAAAAAAGTTTCAGGTATTGTTCGCCCGGGGACCAGAAGATATGCCAGGTATTGACCCGGAGATAATATGTCACAAACTTGCCGTTCGGCCTGATGCAAAACCAGTCCAGCAAAAGAAACGATATCAAGCAACCGAACGGCGGGAATTCACAAAGCAGGAGGTGGCCACCTTGTTGAAAATAAAACACATCCGTCCAGTAATCCACGTAGAATGGCTATCGAATGTGGTCCTAGCTCCAAAACAATCTACTTGGAGAATGTGCGTGGATTACTCGGATTTGAATAAAGCTTGCCCCATGGACCCTTATCCAGTGCCGAGGATCGATCTGCTAGTAGATGAAACTGCCGGATGTGAATTGTTGAGCTTCATGGATGCATTCCGGGGTTACCATCAGATCTTCATGCACCCAGCTGATGCAGAGAAAACAGCGTTCGTTACTTCGGATGGTGTGTATTGCTATATTGTCATGCCATTCGGATTAAAGAACGCAATGGCAACTTTTCAAAGGATGATCGGGATGCTGTTCAAAGAAGTGTTGGGGGTCACAATGGAGGCTTATGTTGATGATATCCTGATCAAAAGCCGGAAGAAGGAAAATCATGTCCTGGACATAGAAAAGGTGTTCGGGATAATGCAGAAAGCGAACATGAGGCTGAATCCCAAAAAGTGTGCTTTTGCTGTAAGAGGGGGCAAATTTTTGGGATACATGATGAGCGAGAAGGGGATTGAGCCCAATCCTGAAAAGGTAAAGGCAATTGTGGATATGGAGGCTCCTAGAAATCTCAAAGAAGTGCAGAGATTGTCCGGTCGGTTAGCAACTCTGAGCAGATTCCTATCCAAGCTAGCCGATCGAGCTATTCCATTTTTCCAGATCATGAAGAAAGCCAACCCCTTTGAATGGACGGCCGAATGTCAAATGGCCTTTGAAGATTTCAAGACATATCTATCTTCTCCCCTGGTCTTGACAAAACCTGAACCAGGGGAACATCTGTATATGTACCTTGCTGTAGTTGACCTGGCCGTGGGCACGGTATTGTTGAAAGAAGAGGATGGCGTTCAACGGCCAATCTATTTTGTAAGCAAGGCTTTGAACGGCCCGGAAACCAGGTACGCCTTGCTAGAGAAAACAGTGTTGGCCCTGATAGCTGCCATTAAACGTCTGGCACCATATTTCCAGACCCACCCGGTAACTGTGTATACTACTCAGCCACTCACCACCATCTTGAGAAATCCGATGGCAAGTGGACGCATTACCAAGTGGAGCCTCCTGATCGGGCAATATGAGGTGGACTTCAAGCCTCGACCTACTATCAAAGGACAGGCCCTGGCAGATTTCATTGCAGAATGTACCGCCCGGCCCTCAGAAACAGACTCAGAGAACAATGGGCTGGATAACTGGTGGGATATGTATGTGGATGGTGCAGCTAGTGCCAAGGGTTGTGGAGCTGGAGCTGTGATCACATCGCCTGAAGGTTTCAAAGCACATTATTCCATCCATTTTGACGTCAAAGTAACCAACAATGAGGCTGAGTATGAGGCCCTTATTGCGGGTTTAAAATATGCGAAGACCCTGGGTGCCGATCGGTTAAAAGTCCGGTCGGATAGTCAATTGGTAGTACATCAGGTGAATGGCACCGCTGAGGCTAAAGAAGAGAGAATGAAGGCTTACAAAGAGATAGTTGAGGAGCAAATAAGCAAATTTGAACAGGTGGTGCTCGACCAAATATCCAGGATAGAGAATACTGAAGCAGATATCTTATCCAAGTTAGAAAATGCAGCGTTCGACGACCGGGCACAGGAGATCCCGGCCCACATCCAACGTTTTGCCCATCGGGAAACATTGGCAACCCCAGCAATCATGGTGCTCCAGATCAATGCCATATCTTATGCTGTCCCCAGCTGGGTCATAGATATGACCAACTACCTGAAAGACGGAACCCTCCCACAAGATAAAAATCCTGCTTATCAGATAAAATGCATCTAGAGGAGGGCTTCCATGTTCGAATTGGTGGACGGACAGCTGTACAAAAAGACGTTTGGTGGGTCGTATTTGAAATGCCTCCCACCTGATCTAGCGGCGGCCGTAATGGAAGAAATTCATGAGGGTATCTGCTCCAGCCACCAAGGGCCCAAGACACTGGCCAGAAAAATCATCCTGCAAGGGTATAATTGGCCGACTATCCAACAAGACTGCTTTGCACATACTAGGAAATGTAAGGTATGCCAACTGTACGCATCGGTCCCCGGACGGCCAGCCACTTTCTACACTCCAATGACGGTGGCCCTTCCATTCGCAAGATGGGGGATCGACCTGTTAGGTCCTCTACCTACGGCATCTGGGAACAACAAGTATATCATCATGGAGATAGATTACTTTACCGAATGGGTAGAGGCCGAACCACTGGCCAGCATCACAGATGTCAAATGTCAAAAGTTTGTGTGGAAGAATATCATTTGCCGGTTCGGAATCCCTGAGCAGATTGTAACTGATAATGGAAGGCAGTTCGTAAGCCGGAATTTTGAGAACTACCTGATCAAATGGGGAATCAAACATTCCAGAGCATCCGTGGCATACCCTCAGGCGAATGGCAAAGTAGAGAATATGAACCGTACTATCATGGATGGTATGAAGAAGAATCTGGAAGACTACTCCTCATCGTGGCCTGATCAGTTAAATTATATTTTATGGACTTACAGGACTACACCACGAATGGCCACGGGAGAAACTCCATTTGCCCTTGCTTATGGTTTCCAGGCCAAAGTACCAACGAAGATCCTAGTTCCCACACACCGAATGGTGCATTACAGCCCAGACCAGAATGAGGACAACCTACGGGCCGAATTGCACTTCATAGAAGAAAGAAGGGATCTGGCAGCTGCACGAATGGAAGAGTATCACAGAGCCACGAGAAGATACTTTGATAAACAAGTCAAAGTTCGTTCAATCGAAGTAGGGGACCTGGTGCTAAGGAAGCGAGAAAAAAGAAAACCTCTCGAAGGTGGAAAAATGGCACAAAATTGGGAAGGCCCCTACCAAATATGTAAGAAGTAAGCTTCAGGAATGTTTGGCCTACAAAATACCGAAGGTCGACCGGCAGGCACATGGAATACGGAACACCTAAGGAAATTTGATCAGTAAAAACGGCTGTTGCCACCTCTAAAAAAATTATAGAGAGGGAGACATAACTTCCAGAAAATCTCAGCCCATGGTTAACACGATCATTCCGGATGACCGAATGATGAACGGGTTAACAACATGGAAGGAAAATCATTTTCAGCTAAGAAAGTTTTGACCCTAGATTTAAGAACGGATAAAGGGATCAAAACGGCTTGAAGAATCGATGCTCAGAAAATCTCATCCCATGGTTAACACGGTCATTCCGGATGACCGAATGACGAACGGGTTAACAGCATGGAAGGAAAGTCATTCTCAGCCAACGGCTTGGAGTTTGACACTCAGATAGTCTCACCTCAGCGGTTAACATGGGAATCGTTCTGGACAACCGAATGAGGAACATATTAGCAGTTTGGAGGGAGCCATTATTTCAGCTAGAGTTTGACCCTGTAATTACGCATTGTTAAAGGGATCAAAATGGCCTGGAGTTTGATGTCAGTGATTCTCACCTCAGCTTTTTAACACGCAAAATCATTCCGGATGACCGAATGAGGAACGGGTTAACAGTTTGGAGGGAGCTGAGTCATCAACTTAGCTAAATTCGACCCTGTAATTACGTACGGGAAAAGGGATCAAAACGGCTTGGAGATGGTGTCAAGACTGTAACATATGGACGAAACGAGCGATGTTCGGATAAGGTACGGATTGTCGTCCAGGGAATCGGAACTATGGTTTTGAAAAATCTCGCCTCAGTCATTAACTTGATTTGGAAGCGAGTCTCCCTTTTAGCTATAAATAAGGAATGACCCGATCCGGTGACCTTGCTTACAGTTTGAAAAGGGTTACCTCAGACCCCTAATATGGATGATACGAGCCAGAGAGAATAGTTCGGAATGCATCAGAATTATGGGTTTGGAAGGGAGATAGTCTCACCTCAGCTTGTTAACACGTGGGATCATTCCGGATGACCGAATGACGAATGGGTTAACATTTTGGAGGGAGCCCCTGTCCCGGCTGAGAGTTTGACCATGTGGTCACGATCAAAACGGCTTGGAGGAATTCACCTCAGCTAAAAGAGTTTTGACCCCGTGGATCAAGAACGGAAAAGGGATAAAAACGGGCTCGGGAAAGGTGTCAGAACAAATTCAGAAAAGAGATAGTCTCACCTCAGCTTGTTAACACGTGGGATCATTCCGGATGACCGAATGACGAACGGGTTAACAGTTTGGAGGGAGCCCCTGTCCCAGCTGAGAGTTTGACCATGTGGTCACGATCAAAACGGCTTGGAGGAATTCACCTCAGCTAAAAGAGTTTTGACCCCGTGGATCACGAACGGAAAAGGGATCAAAACGGGCTCGGGAGAGGTGTCAGACATATAAAGATACATGAGCCGAATGATGTTCGGCAACATAGAAAGGATTATGAGCAAGAAAAATCAAAGAAAAAACAGAATAGACATCAACAGTTAAAGAGAAATGCCCAGTTTATTCTTCGGCATTACTAGCCGGAATATACAAGAGAAAAAGACAAGAAAGCAAAAATTTACAAGTCTATGCTACTGAAGGACTGTCGTTCGGGGAAGGTGGAGGTTGAGAGCTCCCTGCCTGCACTGCATCATCAGGCGTTGCTTTTGTCCTCTTCTCCATGATCCGGTCGTATGTGTTCCCGAACAGATCGTCAAAGCCTAATTCATCAGGGTCGAACGGCTTGGGGAAATGTTCTAGGATCAAATCAAGGTTCCTATCCAAAAGCAGATCCTGACTTTGCGTCACAGTTTTCTCGGTCAGGACATCCAAGAAAGATTTCCCTTCCGGCGTGCTGTCCAGGAGATCAATCCCTGCCTTGATGGGATCCTCGCTTTCGCGTAAGAATTGGCCAAGATGAGGTCCCAGGAATTGCCGGGCTGTGTTCTCCAGAGCGACGTTCAGCCCTTTGCCTCGTTGATAATCAACTATTGATTGATTTGCGATCTGAGAAGTGTTGACCGTATAAGGTTCGGGCAGATTGTCACCAACGGCCTTGTCAAATTTGATCCCGGCGGATTCGGCAGCCCACACCTTGGCCCAGAGTTCTTTAATCTCCCGGTCGCGACGTCGGGTTTTCTCTTGCATTTCAGCCGGAGCAGCTTTTGCCTTATCACCTTCCTTGGCCCGTTCTTGTAGATCAGCCGCTAATTTCCGAGCGGCAGAAAGAAGGACCTGGTTGTCATCCCGATCGCTAGCCAGGGTTTTCATTTCCTTTTCGGCCGCGAGAAAGGCCTTATGATAGTATACACCGGCCTGAAAACAAGTTGCAAAGGAAGTCAGATAAGATAAACCAATAAAAAATAGGAAGGTATGGATCAGAATGAAGCGTACCTTGAGTGCTTCTTGATGACCTGCTTCAAAAAGATCTGACCAGTGAGTCAAGTTCGTGAAACTAGGGGGAACCTTAATCGCAGTATGACACCACATGGAGGATGGCATCAGCCCGAACAGGTATCTCCCTTCTGATCTAGGTCCCATGTTTGAAAACTCAACAAACATCCGATCATCGACCGGCGCATCAGAAAGAGCTGGAGTTGTTGGTTTGGCAGGCATAGATCTTTTGGGTTCAGCTTCCGACCCGGTCAAATCAACTACGTGATCGACCGGGATCAATATGTTGTCGTCATTCCCCTTGCATTTCTTTCGGGTTTGCTCCACAGAGGCATGATCGGTAATCATTTTTTCCTTGCCTTTTCCAGAGGAAGCCGTCAGAGTGGCGGCAGATATAGAACGCCGGACGGGTATGGGGGATATCACACCTGCAAAAAAAAGGGAATAAGAGATAAGAAGCTAAATTGAAAGAAGGAATGACGATCAGGTTAAAGCCCTGTTACACTTACCAATCCCGGCAGATAGCATGTTAGAAGTGGTAATAAAACCCCGAAGACTTCGGGTTCCTCCCATCCGCAGAGATTCAGCTTGGGAGCGTAGAACAACATCTACTCTAGGCTGAGAATCCTGAACGGGATAGGAATTCCACCTATCCGGAATGGGAAGAGAATCACCTACCCGAACAAACAGAAAACGCTCCTCCCAGTCAGTCGACGGGGTGGGATTATCCGTAAACAATTGGCGATCAGAACGGGCTACCAGCTTCAGGTACTCGGTCGTCCAATAAGGCTGATAGCAGTAGTGATGAAGGAATAAGTCGACACTTGGAGCGATCCTCAATTCGTGGCATCGAATTATGAAGCCTGTAAGAATGCGGTAGGTACTGGGCACGAACTGAGCGGGTAGTACAGAAACCCGGCGTAAGAACTCCACGATGAACGAATGAAGAGGGAAGCGAAGCCCAACAATCAAAGCGTCAAGGTGCACTAGCACATGCCCCGGTCGATGCCTCATTGGGTGCCGGATGAACCCAGCATAATATTCTCTGGGTGGGGGCAGTAATTGGCCAAGTTGCCGTTCGACATCTTCAGGAAGACATTGTTTTTGTTTACGGATGCGATTGAAATGCAGGGGAATGCGGGGTGGCCGCTCGGGCATTCCTTTGTTATAGATCTGGACATCGTCCCCTGATAGGCATCCGTCATCACGTGGCTGTTCGGTGTTTTTTCCTGCGAGAGGATTGTTGGAGTTAGGTGTTTGGGAAGAAGAGCCTTCGGCCTTGTTACCAGCAGATGTTTTTCCTACGCGAATCAACGGCATTTCTTCAGATTCTGAGCTAGAAGGGAAATACATAAAATCACTTGAGGAATTCTGAGAATTCTAGAGAGAGAAAGCTTGAAAATACGCAAGACAAATAAGGGGCAAGCACCTCTCTATAAATAGGGAAAGTGCCGCCGAAAACCCTAATCCATGAACAACACGTGGCATTAAGTGGTTATGATTAATCAGGGTGTGTTTATGTTCCATCTTTAGGCATGTACCCTGTTGGGCCCGGATCTGTCAAGCGAATCGGCCCATTAAATTGGGTTTGAGTTTATTGGACGGATAAGCCCACGTGACCTTAAGGAATCTACAGAATCCGGCTTGGTCAAATGATGTGACGAAGTGGATAAGAACGCCTAAGAAGTTGAGGAGGAAATGGAGGAACGGATCCCGATTTAGTAGGGGAAGGCTACCATTTCGCCGGGCAGTTCGTCCACATGGGGGAGAAGGTTGGAAATTCTATTTTAAATAGGCTGGCGGTAGAAGAGAAGAAGGACCCTGCTTAATTATCTATGCACTTGTAATACCACTCTTTGAATCATACATCCAGATTAATATATTTCATTCATTAATTTTCGGTTTTTACATTTTGTTTCTTGTACGATCCCTACATACATATAATTTTAGATTAGTTTAATTCTTGCTTAAACAATTTGGCGCCCACCGTGGGGCCTCGTGCAAGGAAAGATCATCAACCATGACCGGAAACAGCCCTTTGTTGGAGGAAATCCACGCTCAAATGAAGGCAGTTCGAACGGAGTTTCGTCGGGAATTGGCGGAAAGGATGGCACATCTCCAACGAGAGAACGATCTATTACGATCCCAAGTTCAGTCAGCAGACTCAATCGCATCCAACTCTAGGGGGAATCGAAGGAACGATCTCATGCCCGTGATCACGAGACTAGATTTGGAATCCATTCCGACGGCAACGGACATGCCCACCATCGCTTCCGAGCCCATATCCCTCACAATGGGCCTCTCACCGGCCGGGGAATCACAAACCGCCGTCATCTCTCAAATGATACCGTACACGCCTCTCATCCCTTAAACGACCCCTATCCCAAGCATTCCGACCTGTTTCTTCCCGGAGTCGTTGCGCCCGGGATCAAGAAGGATGGGATTGCAGGCGGCCACTCAAAGCCTACCCATGACGTCACGCGCGCTAGCCCCGACGGAGCCGTATGTCACTCATTACCAAAGCAGAACCCGTGACGAACCCGGACCGTCTAGTCTCATGCAAGAAAGGACCCGGAATATATTCGACGAATTGCCACCTGTGTTTCAGGCACAACGGCAGCGTAGACCAGCCGCTTCAGCAGGGCAGAATGGTGGAGGGCGACGCCCTGAGGTCATAATCATTCCGTCACCAACCCGTCCCGAAGCAACCCCGATGGCAGGGTTGACAGTCTCAGCACCCGAATTCATTCAGCCAGTCCAAGTGGATCCGATAGCAATGATTATGGAGCAACTCCGACAGATGCAGGATAAGATCAACGGACTGCCCGGAGTACC
Organism: Cuscuta europaea; assembly: GCA_945859875.1. Classification (NCBI taxonomy): domain Eukaryota; kingdom Viridiplantae; phylum Streptophyta; class Magnoliopsida; order Solanales; family Convolvulaceae; genus Cuscuta; species Cuscuta europaea. The sequence goes on along the minus strand of CAMAPE010000054.1, from coordinate 2,976,557 downwards.
CCTTCCGTTGGATCGAGCCTCAAGGACGTGTTATGCGGACTCGCCCTTCAGCAGACAGATCACAGATGTCGAAGTGCCACGCAAATTCAACGTGCCCTCCATGAAAATGTTTGACGGCACATCTGACCCGGTGGAACATGTCGCCCAATACAAACAGTGAATGCTTGCCGTATCGCTCCGACCGGATCAAAGGGAAGCATGCATGTGTCGCGGCTTCGGGGCAACATTAGCTGGCCCAGTGCTCAAATGGTTTGTCAATCTGCCTAATGAGGGTATCGGGTCATTTGCAGAACTGGTCGATTCATTCAATCATCAGTTCGCGAGTAGCCGAACACTTGAAAAGCAGACTAGCGACCTTTACAGAATCATACAGCGACGCGGCGAATCGTTACGGGATTACCTACACCGTTTTAATAAAGAAAAAGTTTCCATTCCACGGTGCGATATACCGACAGCAGTTGAAGCGTTTCGGAGAGGCTTATCCGACGACTCAGAATTATACCGGGAACTGACGAAATACCCGTGCAGAACCTTTGAAGACGTCCAGGCTAAAACCTTGGCCTTCATCAGGCTAGAAGAAGATCAGCAGACACGACATCGGCAGGATGCATATGACGGAGGGCAACGTAAATCAAGCACATCCAAAAAACACGATTACAGAGCCGGAAAACCCTATGTCAGAACCGAGGATAGACCGGTATCGTCGATAGTAAATTGGCTCGACGATCCGGATTTACCACCTGTCATCAATGACTATTGTTTCAATGTTGCCACTCCGGGCCTCATTCACTCTCTGGAAAAATTAGGGGAAAAGGTCAGATGGCCTCGAAGGACAGACAAACCAGCGGGCCGTCGGGACCCGAATAAACGTTGTGATTTCCACGGCGATATCGGACACAACACGGAAGATTGCGTCGCATTAAGGAAGGAGGTGGCCTATTTGCTGAAAAACGGTTATTTGACGGAGATCATGTCTGAACGCACCAAATCACTGATAGGATGGAATGATAAAGCGTCACCAAATGAGTCTAGGCCGCTTTCACCCTCTGCGCCATGTAAGGTAATCAACTTTATTAATGGTGGATCTGATTTATGTGGACTAACATATTCTGCAGCAAAAAGACACGCCCGGGATTACACCCGAGACAAGTCGTTGCAGGTTTATAGGATCGGAAAACGTCAAGAGGAATGGAGAAATGCATCAATCACATTTGACGAAACGGACATTTCTGATCCGATACAATATCATCACGATACGTTGGTGGTCTCCCTTAGAGTGGCAAACTGCGAAGTCAAACGAGTACTCGTGGACAACGGGAGCACCGCGAATATTACCACCATGAAAACGTTGAAAGAACTGGGGGCCAAGGAGGAAGATATAACAGGGTCCGGGTCAAGCTTGGTCGGATTCAATGGAGAGCCAAGCAAAATCGTAGGTAATATTTCGTTGCCCGTATATACCCATGGTTTAAACATGCAGGTCAAATTCGACGTAGTCGAAAGCATACCAGCATACAACATGATCTTGGGAACTCCCTGGTTGCATCAAATGGGGGCAATTCCATCAACTTATCATCAAATAATCAAATTCCCAACGCCGTGGGGAGTACAAAGCATCAGGGGGGATCGACAGTCAGCCAAATCCTGCTACCAAACGGCGATGAAGCCAACTGCGGACCAGACTGCTTCCAGGATCGCATAGCAATTAAAGGGTGGCCTCGCTCTGGTGGAAGATGACGCTAAAACAGAAGAAGTCACCATCGACCCAGAACATCCTGAAAGGGTCATCCGCATCGGGAAAGACATACCGGAGCACCTCAAAGACGAACTGATAAATTTCCTCAAAGAACATAAGGACGTGTTTGCATGGAGCCACGACGACATGACAGGTATTGATCCTAATATCATAACTCACAGGTTAAATGTCAGCCCGTTACACAAACCCGTCAGACAAAAAAGAAGACGCTTTGCGAAAGAGAGGAATGCCATTATAAACCAGGAAGTTGATATGCTGCTTCGAACCGGCAAGGTAAAGGAGGTAAAGTATCCCGATTGGTTAGCTAATGTTGTTGTTGTTCAGAAAAAGAAAGGGCAGGAAGAAGGCAAGCCCGTCAAATGGAGAGTCTGTGTGGACTTCACTGACCTGAACAAAGCGTGTCCCAAAGATTCATTTCCAATGCCACACATTGACGCTTTGGCTGACGCTACGGCAGGGCATGAAATGTTATCCTTCATGGACGCATTCAGTGGATACCATCAAATACAGCTTCACCCCGATGACCAAGAAAGCACAGCCTTCATCACTGAAACAGGTACGTATTGTTATATTGTTATGCCTTTTGGACTAAAAAATGCAGGCGCGACGTTTCAGAGACTAGTCACCTTAATGTTCAAAGATCTAATGGGGGACACCATGGAAGTCTATATCGATGACATGATCGTCAAATCAAAGAAAAAAGAGGATCATATCTATCATCTGACGGAACCCTTCAGAAGACTGAAAAAGTACAATCTGAAGATCAATCCAGCGAAATGTACTTTTGGAGTGACGTCAGGGGAATTTTTAGGATGTATCGTCACTGAACGAGGAATAGAGGCAAGCCCGGAACAAATACGAGCACTTATTGACATTGAACCTCCAAAATCCGTCAAAGATATCCAGAGATTGACAGGACGAATTGCGGCTTTGAATCGTTTCATCTCAAAATAATCAGACAAATGTCATTTGTTTTATGACGTCTTGAGAAAAAACAAAAAATTCGAATGGACAGACCGGCACGAACAGGCGCTTCAACAATTAAAAGAGTATATGATGTCGCCGCCATTGCTCGCAAAACCTAAAAATGACGAAGAGCTACAACTTTATCTGGCCGTTTCAGAACACGCCGTCAGCGCAGTACTGACAAAAGAGGAGCAGGGGCAGCAAACTCCCGTCTATTACGTAAGTAAATCCCTAAATGGCCCGGAATCCAGGTATGCTTTACTTGAAAAGTTAGTTTTAGCTTTGATCGTTGCTTCAATTAAATTACGTCCTTATTTTGAATCACATACCATTTGTGTCAGAACTAACTATCCCATGAAATCGATCATGAGGAAACCAGAATTGACAGGTCGCATGGCTAAATGGTCGATTCAACTTGGAGCTTATGACATAAGATTCGAACCAAGAACAGCCTTGAAATCACAGACACTTGCAGATTTTGTGGCAGACTTCAGTCCAAAGCTCCAAGAGGAAGCAGAAAAAGAGATTTGCACTCTGATCGATGGACTTCCAAAGCAAAAATGGACATTGCACACTGACGGAGCATCAAATCAAAACGGCGCAGGTCTGGGCGTGATACTGAAGTCACCACAAGGGGACACCATGCTCCAAGCAGTACACTGCGATTTCACCGCTACGAACAACGAGGCAGAGTACGAGGCGCTAATCGTCGGACTCACATTGGCAAGGGACTTGGGCGTCAAAATCTTGGAGGTAAAATGTGATTCTTTACTGATAATTAATCAAACTAACGGTGTGTATGCAACGAAGGACCCCAAGATGACATCGTATTTGCAAATTGTCCGATAATTGATAACGACATTTGACGAAATAACCCTTGAACAAATCCCACGAGAAGAAAACACACAAGCTGACGCTCTGGCCGCCGTCGGATCATGTCTGGGGGCAGAAATCAATCGCAACATCCCATATGTGCACTTGATGAGCCCATCAATTTACAGATCAGAGGTTGCCTCTACCATTAAAACCCCGGCACAAGACGACTGGACACAACAATACATAGCGTACTTAAAGCACAACACTCTCCCAGAGGACAGGAAAGAGGCCAAGGCTTTCCTATCTAAGGCAAGTAAGTTTTTACCGATTGATGATGTACTATTTAAAAGATCTGTCGCAGGTCCACTCCAAAGATGTCTGGCACCGCAAGAAGCCGCCAAAATATTGAAAAACCTTCATGAGGGGGAATGCGGCAATCACGCAGCAGGGCGAAGTCTGTCTAACAAAGCTCTTAGATTCGGTTATTACTGGCCGACCATGAGAGAAGATGCAACCACCTTCACCCAAAGATGCAAGCCTTGTCAGATACATGGACCAATTCGTCATCAGCCCTCCGAGACGCTTCATCCAGTCCTATCACCATGGCCCTTTATGAAGTGGAGGATGGATATTGTAGGAAAATTGCCAGAGGCACCGGGGCAAAAAGTATATATGCTAGCAATGACGGATTATTTTTCAAAATGGGTGGAGGCTGAGCCCTTTCGGCAGATACGAGATGACCAGGTGATTTTGTTTATTAAGAGAAACATCCTTTGCAGATTCGGCGTTCCTTCAGAAATCGTTTGTGACAACGGATCTCAGTTCATAAGCGCTAAAACCAGACGCTTTTGTGAGAAATACAATATCAAATTGGAAACGTCGACACCTAGGTACCCGCAATCTAATGGGCAGGCCGAGTCTAGCAACAAAATTATCATTGCCAACTTAAAGAAAAGGCTTGAAAAGGCGCAAGGCCGATGGGCTGACGAATTGCCCTTAATACTCTGGGCAGACAGGACAACTCCGAAAAATGCAACCGGACAAACCCCATTCTCTATGGTGCATGGCTGCGAAGCGGTCATTCCTGCTGAGATTGAAGTACCTTCTTCGAGGTATGGACTCATGACTGGGGAATTGAACAATGTGGAGTTGGTGCACGACTTGGATACCATTGACGAGATCCGCGAACGAGCCAAGATCCGTTTGCAGACATATCAACAAATGGTGGCAAGAAGCTATAATAAAAATGTTCGGGCAAAGGTGTTTCAAAAGGGAGATTGGGTCTTGAGGAGAGCATTTGGCAATGAAGCAGCCGGAAAATTTAGTCCTAATTGGGAAGGACCTTACAAAATCACGGACGTCATTGGTCAGGGGGCATACTGCTTGGAATCAATCGATGGTAAACAAGTCCCTCGAAGTTGGAATGCGGTACATTTAAAGCGTTTTCACTTTTAACAAAAGTTTCTTTTGTTTTTTGCATTTCTATCCCTATTACTAAATAACTAACTTGGCCGTCGGAGGGCCGTTGGCTTAAGGCCAACGACCGACCCTGACGATAATTGTAAATACAGGAAGGCACACAAAAATGGCCAAGTCGCAGGTAATTAGTCACAGTTCACGTAATCTTAAATATAATAAATACAATTCATCATTCACTAACTTGACCGTCGGAGGGTCGTTGGCCCCAAACCAACGGCCGATCCCAACGGAACGGTATCGTCGCAGGACTATGACAGGTTAAGATCAAAATACCAGGTGACCGAGTACCAGAACAACAGATAGAACATCATATCTGCTCATGACAAAAACATCAACATACAGGGGACATGAGGCTCATTATGGAGAAACCATGAATGAAGTTCCATGAAACCGAATAAGTTTTGGCCAAAACACAAAACACAAAACACATATATATTCCTCTACGCACACATGGCAGGTTACATACGTAAACGACATATATAACAACACACACGTCAACATAAACGTAAGTCAGGTGACCAAAAGGAGTAGCAACGGAATCACCAAACAACATGGATTTGGCTTGGATAAACCACCAAGCACAATATCCATAAATCCACAGGAAAATATTAAAATTTCTAACAAGAAACCATGATGCAGGGGCAGTAATAGCAGAGTGAGTCTTGGAAGCAAAAACAAATGTCTAAAGACGAGAAATTAAAGGGGAAAGGGTGCAGTTAGTTATCTCAGGAGCGTTTGGATTCAGCCTCGTTATCGGACTGGCCTACGTCAAAACCATCTTCCCCAATCGGGGGATCCATCTCATCTTGAAGCTTTAACCAGGTAGCAACGTCCTGTTCCGCAGTCCAGTTTGACGTCTCGCCTGCGAGGAATGAAGTCATCAGTTCACCCCTGGTTTTCCAAGCATAAAAACAGGCCGCGTCAGTAACCTCTTGTTTCTTTTTCCTCCCATACGCCTCCAACGACTTAATACGGGTTTTTAAAGTTGAAATTTGAGTTGTTAAAATCGAATTGTCACTACGGAGACTTTGGATCGTTCGAGCATCAACGTCAGCACGAGTGTGAAAACTTTTCTCCTTTCTTTTTAATTCGTCCACAGCCTTTTCCAGCAGAACCAACCTTTCTACAGCAACAAGGCTAGCTTGAACACTCTGCCAGATTAAAACAAATTTCTCTCGTCAAAAAAAGGATTAAATTTCTACAGGTACCGAGCATATACAAAACGACGAGATACCTGGAAAGCAAAAGCCGAGGAAGCCAATGCCAGGCCAGCCGAGGACACATCCTTGAATACAACAGATGAGGAGGAGAGCAGGACTTGAGGCATTTCACTTCCCATCACAAGAGCATCCTTCAAACAGCAAAAGTCACGAGAGAAAGAAGCATTCATCTTCCCACCAGAGTCAGGATTGGTGGCGGCACTCACTGGACGAGGAGGAGCAGATTTCATCTCTGAATTTGGGCATTGTGGAGTTTTAGAACAACCAGAGGCCAACTTAGATGGGATTTTCTTCTTTCTTGAAACCATGTTAAGAAGGTCGTAATCAGAAGGCATCGGCCGTGTGTTAGACGAAGAAACAGCTGTGACAAGGGAAAATATATAAACACTCTAAATAAAGCAACATTTGACGAATAATTGAAATAGCAGGAACAAGTACCAGCGTGTGGTGCAGAGCGTTTTGCTGGAAGAGAACATGAGTCCTGACCACCGGGAAACACCATCTGAAGAGGAACAAAAGCACTTGCATTTTCACCTCCACCCCTCGAAGTTTCTGATTCATGGTCTGAATCATCTATAGAGACCGCGCGTGAATCTTGGGCATCGTCAGGGACGTTCTGAATATTGCGGCGAGAGCGCCTTAATCCAACGGACCGAGAATGGTCAGGAGTGGGAGACATACCTTCATTATCAACCACTAGATTCCCAAAGGTCCGTTCGGCAGTAGTTATAGATAAAATTTTGACAGTCCTTCCTTCAGAGTCTGGACCATAGCTCAAGGGGATAGTCTTCCTATCTAAAACAAAAGAAAAAACAACAACAGTGAAAACGGTAATTTTGACGTATTACAGACCAGCCATATAGCAACTAAATACATTTGAAATTCATATGTAAAACAAGGAGTTGTCAAGATACCTTTGTGTAAACTCTCTTCAAGAAATGCGCCCTCAGAACCTAGGGAATCTTTTTGCACAAAGAAGAACTGGCTCATCCAGCCACGATCATTAGCTTTGTCCGCCCTCAATATCAGCGCCTCGTGAGCATCTTTGACAGCCAGGGTAAACCGACCAGCTCCAGAAGAACGAAGATCATAGGTAAAACCCAGATCTTCGAAAGAGAAGGGGATGCTGTGTTTTTCGCTTAATACTTCTAAACCACGCAGAACCCTCCATACTTGTGGCATTACTTGGGAAGGGGAAACCTTGACAAAGGCTAAGAAATCTCTAACTAGGGAAGAAAAGGGGAATTTCATACCAATCTTGAAGGGATACATGAAGAAGTTGACCCAACCATCACAATGCCAATCAACCCGTTCGTTAGCGGCCGGAAACCGGATGGATGCATGTGCTGGAAATCCGGAACCATTCTTGATAGCTTCGATATGATTCTCCGAGAGTTTAGCCTGTTTTGCATTCTTCGGATCAAGGATGTGTTGAGGGATAAACTGTTGAGACGCCATGGATTCTCACGATGAATCTCTGCAAGAATCGAACGAAAGGTATTTCACAAAGGAAGAGTTATGATTGAAAAGAGGCTAGTCTGACAGAGGGTTGGTTACTCGAGGAAGGAGGCTGACGGTTTTGTCCATTTCAAGGTAGCATCAAAACGTTTAAAATTCAAAGAAGTAACCGACCAGTTGGATTAAGTTGGTAACGATTACTACTTCAAATTTTAGGGGCAATTGTTGGGCCCGGATCTGTCAAGCGAATCGGCCCATTAAATTGGGTTTGAGTTTATTGGACGGATCAGCCCACGTGACCTTAAGGAATCTACAGAATCCGGCTTGGTCAAATGATGTGACGAAGTGGATAAGAACGCCTAAGAAGTTGAGGATGAAATGGAGGAACGGATCCCGATTTAGTAGGGGAAGGCTACCATTTCGCCGGGCAGTTCGTCCACATGGGGGAGAAGGTTGGAAATTATATTTTAAATAGGTTGGCGGTAGAAGAGAAGAAGGACCCTGCTTAATTATCTATGCACTTGTAATACCACTCTTTGAATCATACATCCAGATTAATATATTTCATTCATTAATTTTCGGTTTTTACATTTTGTTTCTTGTACGATCCCTACATACATATAATTTTAGATTAGTTTAATTCTTGCTTAAACATACCCCGAACGGGCAATAAAGAAGCATGATTGTGAGTGCTAGTTAACCAGGTAAACGAACGTCGAACGGGCACTTACGTTTGAGGCAAATCTTTTCACAAAGAAAAGCAACGAGGTCCATAGGGATGGCAAAAAACTACTCAGATCGACGATTACCGAACCGCGAGCTAAATAACTAAGATGTTTCAAATTAGCCGAGTGATGAACGGGCTCACAGATAATTAGAAAAGATCACAGAGAGTTGCTGGTTAGAAAAACTGCTAAGTCCTAGCACGTGCCCCGAACGGCTATCAACATATGAAGGAAGCTAAATGCGGTGGACTATCAGAAACATCTAAAGCCAGAAAAACTGCCAAGTCCTAAAAAATGATCTGAAGCCCGAACGGCTATCAACATACGAAGGAAGCCGAATGCGGGTAGACTATCAGAGACATCTGAAGCCAGAAAAACTGCTAAGTCCTAAAAAACGATCAGACGCCCGAACGGCTATCAACATACGAAAGAAGCCGAATGCGGTAAAACTGAAGGAAACGTCTGAGGCCAGAAAAATCACCCAAGTCCTAAAAAATGAACAGAAGCCCGAGCGACAAACATACGATGTTAGGAGTGTTGAGTAAAAAACAGTCAGAAACCCGTTAAGTACTACAAAACGGACCGAATGCCGAATGGCGAGTAAATCATTCAATAAAGGCAAGAAAGACAGTATATAGAGATTTATGCAAAAAATAGACATATATTCATCGGCTCTATTGGCCGGGAAATACAGATAAGGTTTGCAAGGAAAGAGGAAAATGGGGAAAGGGATTACAGTTGCTAAAATTACTAGATTTTAATCTACTGCTCTGCCCTATTGTCTTCTTCGTCACCCTCCTCCTCATCCGAGTCAGTGGGGGGATCAGGCTCCTTCCCCGCTTCACGATCAACAGCCCGTTGTAAGTCCCGTTGATACTTCTCGTATTGGGCTTCAACTATGGGCGCTTGGGGGAGATCAGCCAACTCGACCGGCCTCCCTAGTAATTCTTGAAATTTGGTGACGAAGGGAGCCATGATGTGCTGGAAGCCCATGACGTACAAGGATCGGGCCAGGGAATCATTGAACTTTTTCCCCCTTGGGTCCTGGTCGAGCAATTTGACCCCCTCGCTCCGACGGGCGTCACCCGTGGAGAAACGCTCAAGATAATCACCAAAGGTGACTGGGAGTTGCTGCTGTGCATAATCTTTTTTCAAGATGGCGAACTCCTCAGACCCTTTGAATGACTCCCGGACGGCAGACAAATCAACCTTTATTTCAGCAGGGCCGTCCGGGATACGAGGGGCGTGCTCTTCAAACTTAACCAAGGCAGCTTCGGCAGCATGAACCTTGGATTGAGAGACCCCGAGCTGAACCCAGAGCTCGCCAAGCTCCGATTCAAGACGCTTCTTCTCCTCTGCATAGGCTTTCCGCTCGGCCTCCAGAGCAGCAAAAGCAGCTGCTGCATTCTGCTCCGCGGAAGTCTGAGCACGATCAGCTCCCGCTCCTTAGCCAGTCGAGCTTCCTTCAGCTGCAGACTGTAAAGCCCAACCTGCAGAATGACGTTCGGGAAATGAGATGGTGAAAGAAAATTTTAAACTATGAGAAATTCAAACTATGAAATGGTAAGATACCTTCAGAGCTGCTAAGGCCAAGCATTCCTCAGATTGCTCGACCGACAGCTTGGGGACGGTGAAATTGTTAAAGAAGGCAGAGGTAGACCAAATCTGGCTTGCTGAGCAGCCACCTCTTTCTACAACATCATGAACCGGATCCGCCAGGGAGATCCGGTCAACCTGGCCAGATAGCTGGACGGTGGGTATATCACCCGCACAGTAATATCTTTTCCAAGTGCTGAGAGCTCATTTATAATATTAGTAAAGTGTGTAATCATATCCCTAATTGACTCTTTAGGTTTCATCACGAACAATTCGTAATTACGCATAAATATGTCAATTTTGGATCTTTTTACGCGCGAGGTACCCTCATGTGTAACCTCGAGTAAATCCCACATTTGTTTTGCGGATTTGCATCCAAGAACCCGGTTGTGTTCAGCCGGACCAAGTCCACAAATCAAATATTTCAATGCTTGAGCATTATGCTCAAGTTTACAATAATCATCAGAAGTATATTCAGATTTGGGTTTAGGGATAACCTTACCTTCGGCATCCTCCTTAGTGATGATGTTATCGCCTACCTCAATTACGTTCCATACCTGGTAGTTCTCAGCCTTGATGAAGTTCTCCATTCGACTCTTCCAGAATTGGTAAAATTTGCCGTTGAACAACGGTGGTCGTTGAGTCGAGTATCCTTCCTCCAATCGTTCAACCGTATTCATGCCACCGGATCTCTTCCCAAGGTATTAACCTTTATGTGGCGAAGACCGGCTCTGATACCAATTGATGAAACGGTTAGCAACACAAGAGGGGGTGAATTGTGTGTGTGTGGAACCGTGGCAGTTTTTCGCACAATTCTAGTGTGGGGTTCAGGGAATTACGAAATAATAAAGTGCACAAGGATTTAACGAGGAAAACTCCCTTGGCTCAAAGGGATTAAAAAACCTCGACCTCCCTCGGAGGAATTTGAACAACTTCACTAAAAAGCCTTTGAATGATTACAAGGGAAACTCTCCTAGTCTACCCTTGAGCCACCCCAACTTTATCCTCTCTAGGAAGAGTTATGCATCTCTACCTTGCGGGTAGAGAGCCTCTCAACTTTACAACAAAGCTCTCACAACACACTAACCAACCCGAGGATGCTACACTTAGCCAATCCTAAAAAAACCAATTACAAGGTGGAGAAAGAAAAAGGAACTCAGTCTGGAACTCCGTGAGCAGGTTCAGATGCCTTGGACTCAGTGAATATTCTAGTGTATATTTCTCAATAGAAGCTCGGTCAAGCACACTTCATTTCTCTTTGGCTGCTTCGTTTATATAGGCTGTCTTGGGCAGACCGTTTAAGCATCCTTCCTTGAATAGTTGATCTTTTAATCTTGGGACTTGCCCCAATATTTTGAATTGCTTTCCTTCTTTATAATACTTCCCATATCCGAGCTCAATGTTTAAGGCAGCCAGATTAAACATCATAATCAAGGTAGCATATATATCGGTCCTGGACTAAGAATAGATACAAACAGCTCGTGCATCTTTTGAGTCAATCAATTAATTACCGAATAAGGTAGGCTTTGGTCAATATTCAAAAAGGTAAGAATATTTTTCTCAATATAAGCAATCAACTAATTTAGATATGGAATATATTTCAACCACCTTTTATTCTTTCACAACCGTGTAGCTATGGAATATTTTACGTACCATACTAAGCTATATCAATTATGGAAAGAGAATAATTACTCATGTAAGGAAATCATAGCAATAGAAGAACAAGTAGGTGCAATCCGAATTAACTCAAATCATATTACGGATTTGGAGATGGAGCTGTATTTTAGTTTCTCCTGCATGGTTAGTCAATCAAATTAATAATATCCATTTGTTCCTGTTACTCAAGGAACTGTGAGCGGTTCTATCCGTCGTTCCCCTGTATGGTTAGTCATCAACAAAACAATCGTATTCAACATAAGATGTAAATTCAAATGGTTTTATGGTGAAATGGATGCATATATGGATGATTTTAAAAATGGTAGATTGTATGGTACCCATAAGGTACCAACATTTGTTCACGTGGACCAATGACAATGTTGCAGTTGAATTATTTAAATCAAAATTAAAAATGATATAATGATATGGACCAATCAAGTGAATGATAGGTATGGTACCCCATTTTTTAAATAGGTACCACAGTTGTCACCCAAAAAATAGGGTGCAAAGTCAAATTCTCTCATTTTATTTTATTACCTAATAGGAGTTATAGGACTAATTTATGCTCCCACTTCCTATTCTATTCACTTCCTATAATTCCCAATAAGACTTACTCCCTCGGTTCTTTATTAGTTGTCCCGCTAGCCTTGGGCACGGGTTTTAATAGAAAAATAGTAGGGTAAATGTAGAGTGTGTAGGGTAAATGATAAAGTAGGAAAGAGAGTATATTAAAAAGAGTAAAGTGGTGATAAAGTGATGATAAAGTAGAAAAGAGAGTATATTAAGTAGAGTAAAGTTATGATAAAGTAGGAAAGAGAAATTAGTTTGTGAAAAATAAGAGGGGTAAAAGTAATAAAAGTGGGGGTATTTTATCAAAAACTTTCCTAAAATAGAAAAAGAGACAAATAATAAAAAAAACGTCCCAAAAAGGAATGAGAGACAGTTAATAAAGAACGGAGGAAGTATTTTATTAATAACAAAATCACAATTTTATTTATAAAAAATTTAAAAAATATTTTATTTATTATTTTTAATAAAAATGTAAAAATAAAATGAAATAAAATAAATAAAAAACAAACATTTGAAAAAAAACTTAAAATAAAATACATAAAAAAATATTAAAAAATATGTGAGCCTCTTCCGCTGCATCTTTCAACTCCCAGCACCACCGCCTCCAACCAACGGAAAAAATGTCTTGTGTAAAAAATGTCACCTTTCTCTTAAAATGTCAAGAAAATGACATTTTTCCCTTCTAAACCCTAGGTTCCGCTAGTGCCTCCATCACTCCCGGCTCCGCCGCCACAAACGCCGCATCCGCAGCCACAACCGCAACCACATCCACCCCCACAACCACCACTTCCGTCGTTGTCACTTCCGGATCCACCACCAGTTTTGAAAATCAATAATGCCTTCTTTCTGCAAAAAAACATTGTATTGACATCATAAATCTTTTTGAAAAAGTATATAGTCTCAGACCCCGGCCTCTTGACTATTGGACCTAGACAGCGACCCACACACACTTACCGAATATCATTTACAATATTGTACATTAATTATTGTACATTATTATAATTACTCGAGTATTCTAGATTAGCTTTTTATATTATCAATCCTTTTATGTAACCGCGTCTGACAGACCCATATTAGAGGGCCAAACCCAGATTTTCCTATGTATACCCCCATGCAAACCCTAATTCCTAATCAATTAATTCAATGTTCATACTCTTTTCTAATATTCATCATCTTCTTCCTCTTTTTAACTTAAACTCTCCTTAATTATATGTTTGGGTAATCCTATTATCCATCATTTGATGCTTTCATTGAGAGCTAGAACAATCAAATTAGTACTCTCGTCACTATCAGACACCACTATCTGAAATGGGAAAGACTAGGTGAAATAAGATCACCATGGGCAAGGCTCTACCTGACCCCAGATCCAGCAATAGAGGTCCAGAGATGCCACAGCCGAAAAGGCGGCTGAGGAGGTCGAGTTCCAAGACACAATCGACCCCATGACTGACCTATGCAACCACATTAAAATCAACGACCCGGACACACAGATTGGTTGAGTTGCTCCTCATTTGTCCTTTATTCAATGCAGCACGGCTTCCTTTGTCTTCTTTGAAAGGGTTTCTTAAGAAAATCCTAACAAACTCCCATTTGATGTCTTCTGGCACTTTGTGCTTTGATGTTGGGGATTGAGGGACCTTCAAATCTAGCACGTAGTTGTTGCCTTTCAGAAGTTGCTCTTGATCAGCTTGAATGAAGTCTGATGGCGCATGTAGAATAGGGGTGTCATGCTTTATTCATCCTTTTATTCTGCATAACAAAACTAAAATCCGGATACACTGTGATGTTTCGTTGATACATCATAAATGAAAAGACAATGATGTCAGGCATGTATATAATGATTGAAGTGTTAAAGTTATGACTTTCGACCAATTCTCGTGAAGCATCTCAAGTAGATGTGACTCTGGTGGTTATGACATGATCACAAGGATTAGGAAAGAAACATTGTAACCCCCAGGGTCGTGTAGACGCCTGTTATCATCACTATAAAGATGAACTTTAAAGTGATGGCCTGGACACGTTAGTGATTTTTATATTGCAACATCATGGCTTCCTTCAAATCCTTGGTTTGCATCTTAAGTAAATGAGTCCCATTGGAGGAGAACTGCAAAACTCCCCTCAAAAGGTGCATCCTTGAGTTGTCTTGCATTGATCATTGTATAGAGCCAGGAGGAAATGTAGATGTGCCTTCTCAGAATGTGCAAACATTGTTGTTTGTGAACCTGGGAGTGAGGTAGAAAACTCCTCCTTGAAGTGTGCTTTCTTCGTTGTTTGAGACCAGGAGGAGTGAAAAAGAAACACTCCCCCTCAAAATATGAATTTTTTGTTTGACGTGTTTTGGCATCGAGGAGGTAACTAGGATGCTCCCCTTTCATAGTGTGCTTTGAAGATTTTTTCGCTCAGTGGGGAGTATACACACTAATGCTTCCATTCATAATGTGCACACTTGCTCCCCTCAAAGATAATTTGTCTTGAAATTAATGTATATGTTGTCATTTCAATCTTTTATAACTTTAAGAACCTATTGGTGACTATGTTTTTCGACTTATCAACCATTTTTTCACCAAATGTGTAAGTTTTGATTTCACGCGTTGATTTGTGTAATAATCAAAATAAGTAAAGTCGGAGTTACTTATTTTCATATGATTTTTTTGTACTTTATTGATAAAATATATTTTAAATATAATTTCTTCATAATTCAGCAGAATCAGTCACTCCAGCCACTTCAACCAGAATTTTACAAATTGTAGCAGAATCAATCAATTCATCCAATATCGGTGTTACCAAACGAGCTCTTAGTTAATGGTGCCCAATTAACTACATTTTCTAGATCCTCAGCTCCCCTGATGGATGCTTATTGTTGGAAAATATTTTAAATAAATTTCTCATTTATTATTGAAAGAATAATATTCTAATAAGCAAGTATTTCAGTGAATTGAGCTTATCATGTTCATAATGATTTGAAGTACTTGTGCATAACATGAGCAAATTCATATTAGATAACTCATTTAGAAGATATGAAGGAGATCAAAGTCATCCATTGAAACAAATGAAGCTCTCATGCACCATGGAAGCCAACTCACATTCAAGTTAGTTTCTTCTTGTTCAAAATACAATTAGGCTATGTTTGGCAGACATAAATCCATGTCTTTTAGCTTGTGTACTTTTTAAAAAGTTTTTAAAAGCTTTTGGTTGTATGTTTGGCATGACAATTTATAAGAGCTTTTATAGAAATAAAAGATCTTTTTTGGAATGCTACAGTGAGTAGCATCTCAGATAGTCCTAACAGTTTGTATACCAAACAATGCTAAATCAAATTAAACAGTCAGCTTTTTTTAAACAGCTACTACCTTTTTCTTTTAAGATCTTTTCGGTCACTAAAAGCTAACAATTACTAAAAAGCTAATAAAAGTATTTTTTCAGCTAGTTGTGCGAAACATACTCTTATTTGATTAATTATTTCGATTTAATTTATTTCATAAAATCGGCCAAATTCTGGCTCTCATCCTTGGCATTTGTTGCTTGATGTATGGGATTGCATTAAATATGGAAAAGTAACTTTTAGTCTATTTTACTTTTCTGTTGACTACTTCAATTTAGTAAAAAAAAAGTATGCATAACATGCATAATGTAACGATTTGCACATATCACGAATCATAATAATTCATTTGTCGTAATATTAAGTAACAATTTGATTTGATTAGACACGTACAACTTTGAATTTGTTTTCAGATTTTGAATACATTTAGAAGAACATGAACCATAATTTAAGGACAAAAAAAGGAAAGATTATATATAAAAGGTAGAGCTAGGGAATACTCCATATTTAATCTCCTCTCCAATTATATTACGCTTTGATCTTAATTCAATTCCTGTAAGGAATTGAAGCCTCATCGAAGAACAGTGTCATGGATCGGTTCAACTACTTCTTCTTCTCCCTACTTCTATTCCTGATGAATGAGATTGTTTATACCTCAGCACGCCTTGAACCCAAAGTCTGTTATAATTAATACTATAGAAATTGCCCTAAATAAGAGTAAAAACTCTTTAAAATTCCAAAATAAGAGTATCATGTTTTTTATTTCCTAAATAGGAGTAAATTTCTGTCAAGTTTGGTATTACTAAGCTTTTAAACATGACATCTTTTTCCAAACTTGGCAGATTACTCTTATTCAAGGAATAAAAAACATGATACTCCTATTTTGGATTTTCAAAACGTTTTTACTTCTATTTAGGGAATTCAATTATTCAATATATTCGTTTACATTGCTAGCTTAATCACTCCATTTTTCTGGTGAATTAGCCATTGATATAGTCATTATTTGTTAATGACAGGTTTATATTGTGTACATGGGAGCGAGGAAGCATGATGATGTAGAAGAGCTCATTACTGCAACTCATCACGATATGCTAGCTACTGTCCTTGGAAGGTGCTTCTAAATAATTTGTTTGCAAATTTATTGTTTTCCATTGGATTGTAGGTGGAGACAAGATACTAGATAGTAACTTGTCGGATAAAACCTCGGGTCTTTTACCAAAATGCGGGGAAAGCTTACGGGTCTTCCCAAAATACGGGAAAAGTTTTAGGGTTTACAAAAAAGGGGAGTCTCATTTGGCAAATCTGACTAGGGAAACAAACATTTCCCTCCTGTCGGATGTGCAAATTCCGATAAGGGTTAATTTTTTTTTTCTGATCGAATTGTTTTATGTGTGATTAATTTTTTAAAAAAAAATTGTAAAAGTTTATAATTTTGAAAGTTTTTTAAAATAAAGTTTTAAATTCCTATCGTAATTGTTAATTCCTAATTTAGAAGTTTTTTAAAATTCCTTTCATATTTTTTAGCATTAAAATTATGCATTTTGATTTTTTGAGTAACAAAACATTGATTACTTTATATTATTTTTTAATCCATTTGTATTGTGAATTAAAAAATTTACAAATTATTAAATTAACTACTTCTAAATTTATAGAATTTAAAACAATTTCTAAATTCCTAAATTCAATCTAACACACAAGAATAAGAGTAGGATGTATAACTAACCTGGTAAAATGAATGAACACAAATCAACCAACAAAAATAGAAAACAATAAAAATTATTCAAACACCCCTTGTCGGATTACACAATTCCGACTAGGTATTGATTTACTTTTTTCGGATACCCCTGTCGGATTAGGCAATTTCGACCACGGGTAAACCTAATTTCGGATACCCCTGGTGTTTTGAGTCGAAAACATATTTAGAATTAGAACTAGCTAGGTTAGCCGGATATGGTACATCCTAGTACCCTACCTTGCAGTTCCACTCTTATCCAAGATAGGTCGGTCTAGATCAAGAACCACACCGGAAACGGTTCTTATCCAACCGGCCTACCTAAATGGGGTTTTATATATATTTTCATGGGTATAATGCACCAAACCCCTATGTGATATGGAAGTTCGGTGCATTAGTCCCCTGTGATTTAAAAAATGCATCAAATCTCCTTGTGTTTTCATTAATTATGGCCAAAATCTCTTCTATGAACAAATTCAATTATCAAATAAAAGAAAAATTGTTAACATTTTTGTATGGTTTAGAGATTTTGACATATTTACTTGCATATTCAATCAGATTATTAGGAAAAGTGATTTCAAAATCATTAAATTTATTCATAAAAGGGGTTTTGTGCATGATTAAATAAAGCACAATGGGATTTGATGCATTTTTCATATCACAGAGGGCTAATGCGCTGAATTTCTATATCATGAGGGAGTTTGGTGCATTAAACCCATATTTTCATATGATTGATTTGAGTCATAAACCTGACAAGATTAGTCAGGTCAAAATAGATCAGATTAGACTTTTGACCAAACTTAAACATACCAAAACTTACAACAGACTTAGATCATGTTAAAATACACCTAATACCAACTTAGATCAGAGTTAAATAATTAAACCAAATGAGACCAGTTTTGATGATATCAAAACCGTTTAGCTGGAATAGTTAAAAATTGTTTAATAATGCGCAAATTGGGTAAAATAAATAAAAAAATGTATTTAATATATACTCCGTATAATGTGATCGGGTAAGAAAACAAACGAAATATACATTTATGTAACAGTGAGAATGAAAGTGAAATAAATTACATCTACTTCAGTCATTTAGCCAAATAACATTTTAAATCTAGTTGATAAAAAGAAATGAACATGAAGCAATTACTGTTAAAATAAATTCTAGTTCATGACATCGATATATATTAGTCTCTTCATCCGAAATTGATTTTTAAAGTCAACATTTTTTTATCAACCAATGTTAAAGTTAAATCATCTCTATTATTTTTAATAATTAAAATATACATATTTAGAAGCTACATTAAAATCTTCAAAGATGTAATCTCCAAACTAGAATATAATTAAAAGTTGACATCTCAACTAATAAGTGAATAGAACGAAATTGTTTGATAGAAAAAAAATTTACAAATCAATTTGGATGAAAGTAGTATTATTACCTATTTAGGAACTAATTTTCAACAACTAAATATGCATGTATGTACATACTCTATCGCATATAATAAATAGTTGAATACTACAGCCGAGAAGCAGCGGCAGTTTCAATGGTTTACAGCTACAAGCATGGCTTCTCCGGTTTTGCTGCCATGATGACCAAGTCCCAAGCTAAAACCTTTGCAAGTAATTAATTAAATTAAATGTTATTACCACATACTTATTAATCCCAATAATAATATATATCACAATACTAAACGTACTTTGATTTTGTTGATCGATGCAGATTTACCTGGCGTTGTTAAAGTGGCCCCTAATTTCTTGTATAAGACACAAACAACAAGAACTTGGGACTACTTAGGCCTCCCCTTAAATAACCATTCTCCCACAAATCTCCTTCATGATACTAATATGGGTGATGGTATCATCATTGGTCTTCTTGATACAGGTGCTGCTCATTCATACTTATTCTACCTGTATATAATTAATTAGTTCTTAAGAAAACCTAAAATAAGGGTAATATTGACTTTGCATTTTGCACCCCATTTTTGAAATTGATGTTTAGTAACAAGTATTTCCCAAAATACTGTTGGAAAGGGAGAATCGTCAATTCCATTGGCTGCTTAAGCAAAACATAGTACAGAATACCAAGAGTAAGCAAAAGAGAAGACCTATAGAGTATGTTTAACACAACTAGATGAAAATATACTTTTTTAAGTTTTTAATAATTGTTAGCTTTTAGTGACTGAAAAGATCTTAAAGAGAAAGGTGATAGATGTTTGGTAAAAAGATGACTGTTTGATTTAGTTCGGTTTGGTATACAAGCTGTTAGGACTAATTAATACTAAAAGTCACGAGTTTTTTTCAGATGCTACTATTTGTAGCATCTCAAAAAAAGATGTTTAATTTTTAAAAACCTATTAAAATTTGTCATACCAAACATATAACTAGAAGCTTTAAGGAACCTTTTTAACAGTACAAAAGCTAGAAGGTACACACTTATGTCTGTCAAACATAACCATAGTACTGGGGGCCACATATATAAAATCTCCTATTTTTTAAAAAGTCTTTTAACTTTTTAATTCATATCCCAATTGTTATAAAAATTATATCAAAATTCATAACTTTTTTTTATCTTTCATGTGACACCAATTGAATATATAAACACACAAAAATAATTTTTCACTTTTAAAAAACCTAAGCTTTTTAAAATGTTATAACTTTTTGATTTGTTTTCCGGTTTTTATAAAAATATATATCAAAACTCATAATTTGTTTATCTTTTATATGACTCCAATATCGGATACACAAAAACAAAAAATAATTAATCACTTTTAAAGAACTACTTCTTGAAGTGTTATAACTTTTTGATTTGTACTACGATTGTCACAAAAATTTTATCTAAAATCACAACATTTTTGTATATTTCATATGACACTAATATTTGGTATGTAAAAAAAAATAGCACTTTTAAAAAACTCCCGCCTTTTGAAGTGTTACAAGTTTTTTATATGTACTCTGATTGTTACAAAAAATATATCAAGATTAATAACTTATTTAGTATATACCCAATATTAGTGCGTGTAATATAAAATATATAAAAATTATAAAGTTTGATACTTCCTCCGTTCCATAAAAGTTGCAACATTGGAATTTTTGTACTATTCACACACCTTACTTTGACTACGATTTTCTAATAATATATATAATAAAAATATTATGTATAAAATATTACTCCTTCCGTCCCGCTGTTATTGTCCCATTTCTTATTTACTTGGCAAGGACAAATCACTCTTAATCTCTTACTTTATTTATCAAATTTTTATCAAATTTGATTCTGGTTTTTGCGAATTTCTAAAACTTTTAATGTAGTTTCTGAATATGCAATTTTTTTTCTAAAAATAATTCAAGTGCAGACAGGGATCTGTTTGCTTTATCGTCAGTCAAGTATCATAAACCGCAACGGGACAATAACAGGGGGACGAAGGTAGTAATAAATTTGTATTAATGTAAATTTCCAATATATTAACTTTTTTTAATGTTTACTAATACGTAAATAAATATAATTACAGTCAAAGTTGCGCGTTGACAAACATGAAAGTCAAACTGTTGCAACTTTTATGGAACGAAGGATAGTATATTTTTTGTAACAATCGGAATAGAAATAAAAAAGTTATAGCACTTTAAAAAGCTTCTGTTTTTTAAAAGTGCTATTTTTTGGGGGGTGAGGGGTGGGGTAATTAAAATACATCAAACTTTGAAAGGGTGTGAGATACACCCTAAACTTTCATACCTAATTTAAATACTCTGAACTTTATATAAAAAGTTATTTTACCACCATGGTCATATATTATTTCTTTCAAGAATGTAATTTTATGGTGTTAATTGCATAGCTTAAAATAGCAAATAAAAAATGCTACAATTATATAGAGTGGGGGTAGTACTATTTATTTTACAATGGAAGTTTAGAATGTTTATTGTATCTTCATGAATGTTAAAATAATTTAAATTATGAAATTAACACAAAAAATTAACATTTTTTTAAAAAATAATGCATGACCATGGTGCTAAAATAACTTTTTATATAAAGTTTAGGGTATTTTAATTACATATGCAAGTTTAGGGTGCTTACATCACACCTCTTCAATGTTTGGGGTATTTTAATTATTTTTCCCCTTTTTTGTTTTTATATATTCAATATTGGTATAAATAAAAGTTATGAATTCTGATATTTTTTTTATTACAACTGAAATACAAATAAAAAAACTATACTCCCTCTGTCCCTAAATAAAAATCCTCCTTTCCATTTTGGGCCGTCCCTAAATAAAATTCTATTTTCTGTTTTTGGAAAACAAAACAGTGCAAAATAGTGCAAAACAATGTCAAACTTAACACTGTCCAAACAGTGCCAAATAATCTCACTTTCTTAAATTGTGTATAAAACGAATGGGGGCTTTTATGTAGGGACGGAGGGAATAGTTCTTTAAAAAGCATAAGTTTTTTAAAAGTGCAAAATTATTTTTTTTTGTTTTTATGTAGGGACGGAGTATATTCAATATTGGTGTCATATGAAAGATAAAAAAAGTTATGAATTTTGATACATACTTCCTCCGTCTCTTTTTAGTTGCAACAGTCAACATTTCACGTTTGTCAATGCACAACTTTGACCGTCGTTATATTTAATTATGTATTAGTAAAAATAAAATAAAAATCAGATTATAAAACTTAGTAATGAGATGAATTTAACAATATTTTTTTAAAAAAATAATTCACATACATCAATAAATAAAATGTAGTCAAAGTAAAGTATATGAATAGTGTATATATTCCAATGTTGCAATTAATGGGATACGGAAGATAGTAGTATATTTCATATAACAATCGAAATATGAATAAAAAAAATTATAAGTCTTTTTAAAAATTAGGGGATATTATAGATGTTTGGCCCTCTACTATAGGTCTTCTAGTGTGCGTGCTGTTGGTACGTGGTACTTTGTTTTGCTTGAACCGTCAATTGAATTGGCAGTTTTTTTGGTTTATTGAAGCAGTATTTTTTGAAATACTTTTAATTCGACATCGATTTCGTAAATGTTTTTCTTTAGCATTATTTTGAGAAAAAACTCGAATTGTTTATACATAGACCCGACCTATATGGTCCGGTTTTTGAAACATCAGTTCTATCTCAAATTATTGTGTCAATTTTACTTGGGATATGTTTGTATGATCATTTCAATGTAAAAGTATTGAGCTAATATTTGATCAATCCAGACAATCGATTCACATATATGTAGAACCTTGTTCGAAGGAAAAGTTGAACTTTTTGGATAAAAAATTAATGAGCTAATATAAAAGTTACTCATTACTCAATCCGACATTCAAGTTGTCAACTTCGATGTCTTATAATTCACACTTCTCGCGTTTCTATTACTCCTCTGTCCCTATATAAAAGTATTCATTCATTTTACACACATCTTAAGAAAGTGGATTTGATTGGTACTGTTTGGACACTGTTTGGCACTGTTTTGCACTGTTTTGCACTGTTTTGTTTAGGGACGACCCGAAAAAGAAACAGATGCTTTTATTTAGGGACGGAGGGAGTAGAACATTTCTAATTTCACATTTTCGGTCATTATTTTTAGAAATAATGGCCCAAATATTACTTGTGGAGTTTCATAGGACAAAAATATGACCACTTTTTGTTTGGACAAAAATATGACCACTTTTTGTTTGGACAAAAATCTGATTTAAATCCTAAGCTCATTCTCTTCTCCCGCATCTTCGATCCGCTTCAGTTTTGCGCTATGCTTTCTCTTCTCGCGCATCTGCACTCAGTCCTCCATCGCCGCCCGTCGACACCAACGCCACCTCCATCCGCGTCGACACCTCCGCACCTCACCGCCGTTTCTTTTCCTTCTCATTTCTCGTCCCGTCCTCCGCCGCCTCGTTGTCTCCATCGCTCCTCTTCTCATTCATTGTTGAAATTGAAATCGACTAGCGACGCAGATCTGTCCTACATGGTCGTCGTTGTATCACGTATTGCGATGGACGAGTCTGTTTTGTCAATGACTGTGTCTGATGGCTACCTACGAGTTTATTGACACTTAGGGTTCAAGGGCTCGACTTTGTGTTGCGGAGGCGCAATTGGGGGCGCCATTGTACTGCGGAGGCTCAATTGGGAGTGACGTTGTGCTGAAGAAACGTAATTGGGGGCGGTGTTGGGCTGAGGAGTGCTGGCAGGGGATAGGAGAGTGGGTGAGTGCAGGGGCCTGGGGCAGGGGGAGGGGATTGAGGGTAAGGTCTGGGGCGGTGGTTAGGTGCGGCAGCTTGGAGGCAGGTTGTGGTGGTGGGATGCCGCATTTGCAGGGGCTAGAGTGGGTTGTGGGGGTGGGATGAGGCTATTGCAGGGGGTTGCGCTTGGGGCAGGGAAGGACTGGGCATGGTTTTGGGGAAGCTGTGGTGGGGGCTGGAGGTTGGGGCTAAGGGTGGCTGGCTGGTGGTGGTCACTGGCAGTGACGACCCTCGACGGTCGGGTCAATGCGACGGTGGCTAGGACATGGGGATTGGTTGGTAGTGGTGTTGGTCATTGGGCGGTGGCATTGGCCTGGGAGGTGACTGGGGACCGGGGAGTCAAGCCCCCCGGTGGGGTGATGGTCGGCAGCGACGATAAGGCGGGGTAGGCTGGTAACGGGGCTGTGAGGGACCGAGGAAGAATGGGGCAAAGTGATCGGAGTCGGCGTGTCACTGTGGCAGTTTCATCGGTGGCGGTAGATGTCATATTCACCGGAAAAAGTAGCCGACGGCGGCATAGTGACATGGTTAACGACACATTTGACGGCATAAGTGACATATAAAAGTGACATGAAAACGGTAGTGACATTTAAAAGTGACACGAAAACCGGCAGTGACATTCAAAAGTGACATAAAATCAGTGACATAAAAATTTAATAGTGACATAAAAATATGGCGGACAATGTTTTTCCAAATATATGACCTTCTTGGTCACATTTTTGTTCTTTTATAAAAGTGGTCACATTTTTGGAAATTGGCTCTAAATTAGTAATATTCAAGTAAAAAGCCCTTATTTTTACTCTGTACCAAATAAGTCTGCTTCATTCAGTTAGAATTTATGTTTCATCAATTTTTATCGAACTCCATACAGTATATTCCTTCATTTTTAGATAAATGCAACAACCCATTTTTCACGTTTATGAATACATAACTTTTGGCATCGATATCATAGATCGATTCATGTTAGCCGACTCCAAATTCTTTTGGGATTAAGGCTTGAATGTTGTTGTTGTTGTATGAATACATAACTTTGACTATTAATATTTATATTATTGTCTATGAGTAAAAATCTAAAAATATCAGTTTTTGAAAATTTACGTCAAATTTAATAATATTTTATAAAAAAAAATATTTTTGGGACGAAAGTAGTACTACGTGATGATAGGTAGCCTTAGATTTGATTAATTTCCTACATGGGCGCAGGTGTGACGCCAGAAAATGAGGCCTACAATGATAAAGGTTTTGGGCCAGTCCCTTCAAAGTGGAAAGGCTACTGCCAATCGGGAGAAAATTTTGACCCAAAGAAGAAATGCAATAGAAAACTAATCGGGGCTCGCTATTTCATCAATGGCTACCTGGCGGAGGTAGGGCAGCCCGGAAATACAACAGGAATTGAAGACCACATTTCTCCGCAAGATGGAGACGGCCATGGCACTCACACTTCAAGCACGGCGGCGGGCTCGCCGGTTCACAACGTCAGCTACAAAGGGCTCGCATTCGGAACCCTGAGGGGCGGCGCTCCTCGAGCCAATCTGGCCATTTACAAGGTTTGCTGGGAGGATGGAAGTTGCACAAATGCTGACATTCTCAAGGGCTTTGATGAAGCCATTCATGACGGAGTTGATGTTATTTCAATTTCTGCGGGGGGAAATGTGCCTTTGAATGCCGAAATTGACCCTCGTGATTTGCTCAACTTCGGCTCTTTCCATGCTGTTGCGCATGGAATCAGCGTTGTCCAGTCCGGGGGTAACCAAGGGCCCAATGGTCAAACCGTGTCTGGTACTGCGCCTTGGATTTTAACAGTTGCTGCTTCTACTCCTGATAGAGCATTCCCTACACAAATCACATTGGAGAATGGTCAAAGCTTGATGGTAATTCCAAATTATTTTCTACCTAAATCCGTACAAAATTTTAATTCCTTCTTTCCCCTTGAAATTTTGTAATCTTTGACCAATTGTACTGTCTATATATCTATGTAGGAAATCTTTTATAATTCAAAGTGAAATGAAAATATCCTTTGCTAGTAATTTTCATAACACTATTAAAGTAATAATTTTGACAAAAATGTATTAATCAGAAGTACTGCTCAAAGTTTATGGTCATCCACTTAAATGTCTAATATGTTAAAGGTCGTTTAGGTGATGGATCGGAGGTAATATATATTTTCATTTATTTGCTTAGTATCTGAGACTGAAATAACTCCAACTAAAAACATGCCAAAACAATGGTAAAGTTCGTGAATAGGACTGTCATTGTTTTACTCGTGGAATAGGATTCATTCATTCTTATTTTGGGAAGTTTTATCAACTTTTTTGTTAGTAAGTCTAAAATCTAAATAAGCCATATTTGAGGAATAAAACATATTTAGTCATATTCATGCGATTTGTGTATATTTTGATTCTATATTGATCAATTTCTATTGTAATTAACTTATTGTAGGGTGAAGCATTATTCACCGGGAACGAAACAGGCCTTGTTAACTTGGTTTACGACGCTCCTGATGATGCTTTAGAGTTTGACGGGTATGATTTATTCTTATTAAATGCGTAGGTAATAAACGTAGTACTCCGGGTATATTGTTTCTGCAAACTTATAATTAATAGATCTTGTTATAATATTTTTTGTTCAAGTTATGTACCATTAATTATACCTAGTATTAATTCTTAAACATGCCTGCATATATGATAGGTATTGTGAATCTCTATCAAAAAATGATACATGGTTAGCTGGAAATGTGGTATTGTGTTTTAGCGAGGATGGAGATTTTGTTGATGCTGAAGACATTCAGGCCACCGTGAAAGAAGCCGGTGCTTCGGGAGTTATTATTTCACAACAGAAAATGTCTGCTCTATATTCTTACAAGGGTGACTTCCCTAGTGTGCAAGTAGATTACGTAGTAGGATCTAAGATACTTCTCCATATTCGTTCCACAAGGTACATTAGTACATCATTTTGTACACACAAATACTACACATGCATACATACATACACATATACATACATACATACATATATATATATATATATATATATATATATATACACATGCTCAAGTCTCTGAAAACTTTTTTTTTGTCAATGGTATGATGACAAATTATGCATCAACTATTTTGGTTAATATATTAGTGAGAAAGTTATACGTTTTCTACTTTTAACCTTCTAATAGTGTTATCTACATTTTCCTATTTTTAGTTTAACTTTTGGTCCTATGAATATTTGTTAACACCTGAGGTTCCATTCTAAAAGGTTAACCTGATACTAAGAGTAGCTCAAGATTACTACGTATAATAATAATTGCACTTAGTAACATTCAAAACTATACCTTTTTTACCAATAGATATTCATTTAGTATCATTCAAATATGTTTGCTTATTGCTAATTACTTCATGATATATATACTCCGTATATAGTGTTTTTCGTTGTTATTGTGAATGTGGTATTAATATTAGTAATGCTATTATAATAAAATTTTACAGGAATCCGAGAGTTCGAATACACCCAACAAAAACTCAAATTGGCAAGCCCATTTCAAGTACCATTTCATTCTACTCTTCTCGTGGCCCTAACACTTTAGCCCCAGAAATCCTTAAGGTTGAATCCTTTTGCGGCATGTGACCTTTATTTCATTAGTTGTGCTGCACCATTTTGATGCATGACATGCACATGCACATGCGCACACACACACACACACACACACACACACACACACACACACACATATATATATATAATGTATATGTATAAGAATATAAGATAATACCATTCTAAATACTACCTCCTTTCTTAAGTAATTGTAAGACCTTGACACTATTTACATGCTCTAAATTGCCTACGTTTCACTTATTCATGTATTACAAATTTAGTTTTCAAAAATATTGTTATATTCTCTCATTTTAAACTTTTAGAATATGATATTTTTTAAATTTTTTACTAATAGCGATTAAATGTATTAATGGTCAAAGTTATGAGTTGTAAAGTGTGAACTGTAAAAATGGAAGTGTCCCAACTTGAAAAGAATGAAATAACTATTAAAAAGTATTAATGGGATAGAGGAATCAATAATTACCATTGACATTATTATGACTGCTATATATGAACTTGATTACAGCCAGATATAGCAGCTCCTGGAACAAATATATTAGCAGCATATATTTCTGAAGATCCTGCTGTGCCAAGTGCATATGATTTCCTTTCTGGCACATCTATGGCCACACCACATGTGGCTGGAATTGTCGCCCTTCTCAAAGCTGCACACCCAAAATGGTCTCCAAGTGCTATCAAATCCGCAATTGTCACTACAGGTTTTTAACATTTTTTATATTTATCGAACTTAAAAACTATCGGAAAAGAGTACGTTTCTGCTCATTTAGAAACTCTCCAAACATGTAGTCCTTCTGTTCCTTATAATTTATTCATCTTAATTTATTTGATCAGTCACATTAAGCTTTGATCTATGATATAAAATGTTGTTTATTGAAAATGTTTTTATAAAAGTATAAACTTTATAACTATCATAAAATTACACTAAAGTCAAAGATGATAAAGTTTTGAGGGACGGATGTAGTACTTTTCAAATAAAAGATGGTGTTTATTTTTTCTCCATGATTCTCACGTTCTGAAGCAACATAGGTTAATATACATCTTTAAACATTGGTCTCAAAAAAACTTTTGAATTGAAGAATTTATTTTGTAGCATGGACAACCGACCCTTCTTCTGGAGAACCAATATTCAGTGAAGGAGAAACGAATACTAAATTGGCAGATGCATTTGACTATGGGGGAGGAATCATACATCCCAACAGAGCACAAAACCCCGGCCTCGTCTATGACATGGGAACAACTGACTATCTCCACTGCCTATGTGCCATGGGATACAACAGCACTGCCATTAGTCAACTTGCTGGTCAAACCATCAACTGCCCTAAAGGGTTTTCCATTCTGGATGTGAACTTCCCTTCCATTACCATACAAGACCTTAAACACTCGGTCACTCTCAAAAGAACGGTGACAAATGTTGGACCTACAAATTCTTCATACAAACTTATAGTTGAACGTCCAAGGGGAATCAGAGTTTCAGTAAACCCAGATACACTGATTTTCACTCCCAATGTTACGAAAATCACTTTTGTTGTGACCATTTCCACGAGTTATAGCTACAATACTGGATATTACTTTGGGAGCTTAACTTGGAATGATGGCTGCCACAATGTTCGAATTCCTATATCGGTCAACACTCTATCATAATAAGAAGAAAAGTTTGTTATGCATAATAATGTACATTGTTTCCCCCTCATCATCAACATACATCAGAGGAGTGTTATGAATAATATATGATTGAATGTGAATGTTATTGACTGAATGTCATGAGAAGAATATTACGGAGTATAATGTATGACGATAATTAGTTTACATTGTTTCAATTCCCCTACATCATTAATGTATATTAATGAAAAATTACATATTTATGACTACAATAAACGTGGTTTGTAAAAGGTTGGCCTCTTGATTGTAGTGACTCTATCAATATGTTAAATTTTGTTTTAGGAACTTTAATCATCTGTGTAAATAAGATTTTATTAATTTCAGTGATATTTTTATGAAAACCCTCTATGTTAATATGATTAATAATGTCCCGAATTTGCCCTACATAATTAGTTTATACCAATATGATTAACAATGTTCATTATTCCGCTTTCATATTGAAGTTGTCAGAAAATACTTGGGGGAAGTTCATTAGACTCCTCAACCGTGGTTAGTATCATCTCTGCACGATTAAACGTTTCATGCCCTGAAAAATTTTGGAGGAGCCTGACTAAGTTCTTGGTAGAGGAATTCCAATACCGTGAAGCCCCCAGCTCCACCCGTATGCCTCATCGAATGGTGCTTACATCAACCCTAGGAAATATAACTTCGCTTTGCTCCCACTTATTGTGGGAAGTGGGAACAATAATGTTTGTGTTGTCCCAATCTAGCTGCCAACGGGTGAATTGCATTCGTTTTTATTACTGACGTGTTTAAGTCCATTTCGTTGGCACACAAAGCAATCCGTATGAAAGTCATCTGTGAAATAATATTCATAGAAGAGATAACTCTTTGCTGACAAGTGAAAATAATTGTGAACTCTAAGTTCAACCCATCTTTTATACAAACTTCATCGGTGCTTTGCATGGCAGTAAATACTTCATTTGTTAAATGTATATCCACACTTGAAGTTGTTTGTTAAGCTTAATTTGATTGACAATTGAAAAATAGGATGAGTGTAACTCTGCAAGATTCAGTATCTTTGATTCATAGATTCGCGCTCCACCTGACGTCGCCGACAATCGGATTCATGCTGTCGATCTCCACCGACGCCGTCTGCCAAAGCTCTGGCAGTGCCAAAATATCCAAAAAAAAGTTCTCAGTCCGCCTACCGCCACCGCCAGTTGCCGAAACTCAGCCTCCACCACTGTCGGACTGACTCGGTTGCCCAAGGGAACTAGGGGCAATTAATTAAGGTGACAACTCCGGTACCTTTCTAAAAAATGGAGTACCGTACCTATCATTCATTTGATTGGACCACATTACTTTATCATTTTTATTTAGATTTAAATAAGGTGACAACTCCGGTACCCATTTAAAAAATGAGGTACCGTACCTACCACTCACTTGATTGGTTCAAATCATTACATCACTTTTAATTTAGATTTAAATAATTCAACTACATCATTCTGATTGGTCCATGTGGACAAAGGTATGATACCTTAAGGGTACCATAGAATCTACCTTTAAATAATTCAACTGCTACATTTTTATTGATCCATGTGGACAAAGGTATGGTACCTTATGGGTACCATAGAATCTACCCTTAATTAATTAGAATTAGGATCTCGAGGGTAGAAAATTGTTAGGGAAGATTAAGGGAAGATTAAGGGTTTACTCCTAACTAGGGAAAAGTGTTATGTTTTACTCCTGTTTAGGTCAATTACTTTCATAATAATTGCTAGGCATATTGATCTGTTTTCTAATATGATTGTGTTGTGGCATGTTCTAAAGAATCTGTTTATTTGTGTGTTTCACACATATAAAATTAAAATTTTGTCTAGTATAATATTTCATTTTATATAATTAACCAAATCATTTTCTAATTATTGTACTCATTATGTACGATTAACTCGCTCCAAATGATCAATTTGGTGGCAAATTTTTGATAGACCAATTATATTCACTCCTTATATCCCCTCATACGTTTACGAGAGCAAATCTAGAACCCGTTTGGTAGCACGAAAATTGGCTGTTTTGGCTGATTTTGCTAAAATTTAAGAAGTTCTGACTGAAATGGCTGCATTGGCTGATTCTTTTGATTTAAGAAAAAAATATTTTTACAATATATTTTATTAATAAAATAAAGAAAAAATTATATGTAAAAATAGCTAAAATGGTCAGCAACTTCAACCAACACAACCAGAAAAGTAACTCCAACCTTACTTTTTCTGTTTATTACACAATTCAGCGTGCGAAAAAAAAAAGTTAAGTGTTTAATGAAAAAGTTGCATTATAAGCCGAAAAACAGTGATGTTAAAAAATACAAAGAGGAGGAAGTTGGCCTGGCCTCTTAAAAAAACCAAGTATGTAAAGTGTAAGTTAATCCATCAAGTCAAGTTTATCCATACCGAGTCTAGTTTGTCCAGTAAGTTAATCCAGTAAGTTAAAAAAACAAAGAGGAAGAGCATGTTTCTCATCAAGTCTAGTTTATCTATACCAAATTTCAGCTCAAAATTCGATCGAAAAGACAGTCAAATCAGTTTTCGAAGTTGACTGCGCCAAAATATACATATAAAAACGCAGTCAACTTCAAAAAATGATTTGACTGCCTTCCCAATCGAATTTTGAGCTGAAATTTGGTATGGATAAACTTGATGAGAAACATGCTCAAAAAATTTCATCAAAAAATTCTACTGGGAAGTGCCCCAAGTGGCGATGTTCAGACGGTGTTTGGACCGGTGGCTGCTGGACAGGATCATTTCTCTATGTGTATATATATAGAGTACTTTTCCTATCCGGCTAGGCCGGACAGGAGGCTCCTCCGGCCACCTCCATTTGAGGTGGTTCTGGGGATATTTTTGGCTGAAATTTTGTTTGTATGTTCCTCATCAAGTCTAGTTCATCCATACCAAATATGAGTAAAACATTCAATCGGGAAGGTTGTCAAATGATTTTTGCATGAAAACTGATCCGGAATATACATATAAAACGCAGTTTTCATGCAAAAATCATTTGACTACCTTCCCAATTGAATTTTTTGCTCAAATTTGGAATGGATGAACTAGACTTGATGAGGAACATACACAAAAAATTTCAGCCAAAAATACCCCCCCCCCCCACCGGAACCACCTCAAATTGAGGTGGCCGGACAGGGAGTTCCTCCGGCCTGGCCGGACAGGAACTTTAGTGTGTGTGTGTGTGTATATATATATATACTCCCTCCGGTTCTCAAAGAGCTTCACAGTTTGACTTCACACAGATTAAGAAAATAAATTTGACTTTACCGTGGAGTGCACTGTTTGGACACTATTTTGCACTGTTTTGGTGTAGATAATTTGCCAAATAAAGAAATAAGAAGAAGTGTGAAGTTAATTTCGGGACTTCCCGAAAAGGAAAGTGGGAAGTTGTTTGAGAACCGGAGGGAGTATATATATATAGAGAGAGAGATATACATATGTATGTATACATATACATATACATATATATGTGTATGTATGTATATATATGTGTATGTATATGTGTGTGTATATATATATATATATGTGTGTGTGTGTGTGTATAGGGAGCGGTTCTGGTAAGAACGGACTCCCAGGAGAGAAATGAGAATGAATCTGGACCGTTGGATTGTATTATGTGGATCTGGATTGTGCATTTGGTGAAACTGAAATGTGAATCAGATGATATTGAAATGTGCAGAATAAAAAATTAAACTCAAGTGTGCATTAGGTGAAATTAAAATGTGCGAAATAAAAGGTACAGAAATAACTTCACATCGTACCTTTTATTTCAGCACATTTCAGTTTCACCTAGTGCACATTTCAATTTCACCTGATGCACAATTCAGATTCACATAATGTCACTATATCGTACCATTTGTGCTGCACATTTCAATTTCACCTAATGCACATTACAGTTTCATCTAATGCATATTGAATTTCACTTAAAGCAAATCTAACGGTCCAAATTCGTTCTTATTTCTCTTCTAAGATCATGTTCTTATTTGAACCAAAACATGTATATATATATATATACATATATATATATATATATATATATATAGAGAGAGAGAGAGAGAGAGAGATGCTCTTGTCCAGCAGTTCGGACAATAGCCGCCGTCTGAACACCCCCATTTGGGGGCGGTTCCTGGTGGAATTTTTTGATGAAATATTTTGAGCATGTTCCTCATGAAGTCTAGTTTATCCACAAAAACTTTCAGCTTAAAATTCGATCGGGAAGGCAATCAAATAATTTTTTGAAATTAACTGCACCAAATTATATAGGCATGACTTCTCAGGGTTTTCAGCCATGATGACCAAGTCACGAGCTCAGACCATTGCATGTAGTAAAAACTCCATAATACTCCTTTTAAAATCCAGTTCAATCGGCTAAAGCTAATCTCAGTTAGCATTCAACTTTCATTTTGTGTAGATCTACCTGGCGTTGTTAAAGTAATTCCAAATGTCTTGTACAAAACACAGATGACCAGAGCATGGGATTTACCGAATTAGTATGTAGTAACTGTAGGAAGATATCCCTCTCAATTCTCATCTCCTAATAGTTTATAAATGTAGGGTGAAGCATTGTTCACCGGGAATGACACAGGTCTTGTTAACTTGGGTTATGACGACTCCGATGGGTATAACATCCAGTATTTAGTACTTACATTGTTCCAAACTTCCAATATATTTACAAAAGTTCATAACATTATTATACACTGCCTGTGTGTAATGTTAGTTGTTATAGCAATTTCCTTGATAGATCTTTATTAAACATCATAGGTATGGCGAATCCCTATCAAAAAATGATAAATGGTTAGCTGGAAATGTGGTGTTGTGTTTTAGCCTTGGAGATATGGTGTATGCTGCCGATATTCGGGCCACGGTGAAAGAAGCTGGTGGTTTGGGAGTCATATCCCAACAGAAAATGTCTGATCTAGATTGTTTTTATCAGGCTGACTTTCCTAGTGTGCAAGTAGATTATGTAGTTGGATCTAAGCAACTTCTCCACATTCGTTCCACAAGGTAATTTATGTATGTCTATAAAATCTACAAGCGCCTATATTATTATATGTGTATTATCAATATATTTGTGATTATTATTTTAAAAAATACAGGGAAAAACTCAGACAGGAAAACCCATTCCAGCCGTGGTGTCATTCTACTCATCCCGTGGCCCTTACAGTTTAGCTCCAGGAATCCTTACGGCATGTATCCTTTTGATCCTCTATTCCAACTTTTTGTCCCATCGTGTAATGCAAAATCTTCTATGCATGACACGAAGAGACCTATACCATTCATTAAAGGGTGTGGAATACAAGAAGAAACACAAATAAATTGGACCAGAATAGAGAACTCCAACCCTTTATTTCGATAATAGCTAGTTATCTCTATGCATTTTCCTTGACCAAGTATTAATTAATTAAAGTAATGAACAATTTCCCTTGACTTTATTAATATTAAATTACTAATATGTACTTACAGCCGGATATGGCAGCTCCTGGAACAAATATATTAGCAGCATATACTTCTGAAGATCCTGCCATGCCAAGTGCATATAATTTCCTTTCTGGGACATCTATGGCTACACCACATGTGGCTGGAATAATCGCCCTTCTCAAAGCTGCACGCCCAAGTTGGTCTCCAACTGCCATCAAATCCGCGATTGTCACAATGTCACTACAGGTTTCTAACACCGCTATATGTTATTGTGTTGATATACATTTAAAAAGTAGTAATTGACTTTGACCTATAATACAATATTTGAATTACATACAAGAATTATGTCGAGGAATATTTTTGTAGCATGGACAACTCATCCTTCCACCAGAAATCTTCAGTGAAGGAGAAACAGATAGTAAATTGCAGATGCATTTGACTATGGAGGAAATCTTGTAAATCCGAACAGAGCAGAGAACCCCGGCCTCATGTATGACATGGGAACAACTGATTATGTTCATTGTCTTTGTGCTATGAGATATAACAGCAGCTCCATTAGTAAAGTTGCAGGATGTGAACTTCCGTTCCATAACAATACCAGACCTTAAAGGCTCAGTCACTCTAACAAGAACGGTGACAAATGTTGGTCCTCTAAATTCTGAATACAAACTTATAGTTGAACCACCCAGGAGAATCACTGTTTCAGTAAAACCAGATACACTTATTTTCACTCCCAATTTTAATAAAACCACTTTTGCTGTGACAATTTCCACGAGGTATTCCTTCAATACTGGATATTATTTTGGAAGCTTAACTTGGAACGATGGACTCCATAGTGTTAGAATTCCGATATCAGTCAAGACTCTACTATAATTACAAGAGAAGAAAAGCTGATTATTCCGAATAATGTACTTTGCTTCCCTCTCATCATCAATAAACATTCAAGGGTTTTGAACAATGTGATCAAATGTGAATGTTGAGATTATCCCTTTGAAAGTTGAGATTATCCCTCAGCACTGAAATGTTAGCCTTTATTCACCAGGACACTTTTCTGTTTTAAATAGGTTTATAAGAGAAACTCCAACAATATGACTTTTTAAGTATTATAAACAATACACTGATTTGACTTATTTGTATTTAAAAAATGGACATGGGCAAGCCACAATAACACTAACCATTTGCCTATTCCACTCTACATTTGGTTACTTTATAACAAAAATATATGCAACTTTTCTTTTCCTAATAGCCATAATTCAGAGGCTGTTGAGGATGTAAAGAAGGGAGAGAAAAGATTAAAAACATGTAGTCTTAAAGACTACACTAATTTGGCTTACAGAGATGAACTAGCTACAATGAACAGAAAATCGTAGAAAAAGCATTGGAGTAGCACACTACCTAAGCAATTGGTTAAATTTGACAATATGTGCAAATAAGTATCTTCATTGGAGTTGCTTGAATGGACATAAATTTTTGACCAAACTCTGTTTTGCTAAAAGTAGCTATCGATATAAGGCCATATCATCAACACATAATGACACTGGATTTTGTAGCACTTGTTCCAAAATATCGCCCTTGCTTTTTAAAACATCTCTTTTATTTATGTCGCGTTTGTTTTCCTTCCCTCTTTAATGCAATGGTTGACAGTTAATTCAACCACACTTGCTACTAATTTACTAAAGAATCTTCACAAGTACAAGACGTTCAAGGTGGTCATATCATTAAAAAATTGCTATCCGAACGAAATTATACAATGTACTTTAAATTCCTTTTAAGAAAACAGATGCGCCCAGTACCTGGAATTTTCTAGAAATACTGAATATGAGCATCTTCATTCTTCTACTTTGTCTTAATCTTGTCAAATATGTCTGCCAACTCTAAGAAAAATTAGAATTTGCTGAAGAGCATTATTGTTATCCACTAATCTACCAAAAGTACAAAGAAACATATCCACATCAGTTTCCCATTCCCCCCGATACGCCTAGGAAGCCTGGGATGCTTTCTTGATTGACTCGGCCTGAACACCCTCATACTTCTCCACTTCCCCATTCCTCTTTGGTATAATAAGGCCATAGCCCCCAGCTCTTCTGCGATAGACAATGTTGATTTCACCTGCAAGTTTGGAAAGAGTCAACAGCAGGTACAAAAACATAAACTAGCCTAAAGAAGAAAAAATCTATCAAATATAAACATTACCAGTTTCCTCATTCCTAAAACCATAGAAGTCATGATCCACATTTTCTAGCTGCTCAATTGCTTCACTTACAGTCAATGGTGGCATGTCGAAGTACTTTTTGCGGATAATCTGAAAAAAATAACTCTTAGCCAAATATGTTAATCAAATCATATGTGCAAAATAAAACAAATATCACAGTTAACTTGTCATGTTTGGTCTCAGATCATAATAATGGCCTTGAAAGAAAACAATTGCTCCATGTAAGATATATTTATTCATAATAATTACTGAGAGTGTTAACTATCCTGTTGGCTGCATGGACACTTGGAGAAAAACAAAGGCCAAGTAAGCTGACCTTCTATAGTGTCTCAATACCATGTCTTCAGGATTTGTTTTAAGACTGGCCAATGTTTTGACACATTGTTCAAGAATGTCTGTGTTGGTCAGTAGATGGTTCTCAGCACCAGAATAGCTAACATGTTTATTTTCCTTATTTTATGTGTACTTATCCGTTTTTCATTTCTTTTGATTTGTGTGCAACAGTTAAAGGCTTGGTTGTACTTCATAGGGAGCAGGTGAAGGTTTTTATATATTTTGTAGTTTTCCATGAAAGTGGAAAAAACTTCTGATGATGAACGTTTATGAATTTCATCTCATTACTTCTTTCGAAGATTGCAACAATACAGGCATTAAGGGTATGTTTGGGATTTATGTTTTGGAGGGGAGGGAAGATTAGGAGGATTTATGACCTCTCCTTTAAATGAATATAAGTTCAACTATTTGAACTCGCCATATCTTGGAAGTGATTTAATTATAATTCCTCCACACCCCCTCTCTTTTCAAATTTGTAACTCCAGAACAAGAAGGATTCCCTTCACTTCCCTTCCCCTCGTGTGACTAACCTCCAAAGTCTTGCTCTCCCCCTCCCTCCAAACTCCCAAACATACCCTAAGAGTAAAATTTTGCCCATGTACTTTGTTTATGCAAATATATAGCGTCAACTAGTTATTTAGTTTTATACAACTGATTGACACTAAAAAATCATGTAACATTGTCACCTACCCCAACATAGTTGGAATTCAGGTAATAATGCGAGTAAAGGTTTCTCAAGCATGCTTCTTTAGGTAAATCGTACTCTGTAGGGACCCTTACTCTAACCTTAACAAAAAATAAACATTTCTTTTTCAGGAGACTATTTTCGCTCTCTTCTTATCGTATGAATCTACTTGTTGATCTCAGCAAGCACGTTGACTGTAACCATCAAGTTTTTCTTCAAAATGACCATCCCTCCCTGTGCCCTTTCTTCCATCCCATTGCATAGCTGACGAAAAAATAGAGTGCTACTCTTCAACGTACCGACTTCCTACAACATTCCGCCTCCTCTCCCTAAGAGATCGTGTTTAACAAATACTAGGAAGTAACTTAAAGTTAAAGTTGATTTGCAACTATGTGCATATGTGCACTGACTGAGTAATAAAGAAAAAGGCTGTCCCGGTGTCCCCTATATGGGCTATATGACTATATCTAAGCCGAGTTTCCCAAAAATGAGAAATCATGAGACCATAATCCAAACGGTCTGGAAACTGACCTCACCAATGAAGCCTTCATCATCACTCTCTTGTTTTTCTTCTTCTATAGAAAGTGGCTCCACAGCTTCTTGTCCTGCTAGTGCACCTGGATCCCCAACCTTCTGTCTGTCAAAGCCTTTC
The DNA here is from genome assembly GCA_945859875.1 of Cuscuta europaea. Classification (NCBI taxonomy): domain Eukaryota; kingdom Viridiplantae; phylum Streptophyta; class Magnoliopsida; order Solanales; family Convolvulaceae; genus Cuscuta; species Cuscuta europaea. The sequence continues at coordinate 2,938,484 of CAMAPE010000054.1, read as the reverse complement.
ATATGCCGACCATGATCAGAATCTTTGTCCTTAATCTTCCGCAGCTTTCTCCGTACAGTTGATGACACCATGTCAATACTCCTGTGGAGCGACTCTGCATCAACCTCTGCACGAACAACACCATGCTTCTTTGTATACAAAGTCACCTAAAGTTCATTTAAGAATATATAACTATACACACAACACAAACATTAACACTACTTATCATGTCAGCAATTGATACCTCGCATCTTTGAACTTTTGGACCTTTCCCAAACTCACCACCACGCACGGACAACCTAGCGTCCACTTCCCTCACCAAATGGCTATGCTTCTGAACTGCCCTACCCAACTTGTCCTCAATATAGCTTCTTACAGCAGGTGTTAACTACAATTCAATAACAATTTTTTAACGCCACTTCATCTCTTTTGATCACAAAAAGTAACATCCTGACAGACAATAGAAAACACATGCAATTCCACTAGCACATATAATAGGCCGCACAATTTCTATCTATTCCAGTTAAATCACGTAGATATAGACAAAATTTTCACTAAAAAACCTCCAACTCGCTCCAAATTCAGGAAAATACAAACAGAACTGCAGGGAAATAGGAGGTGTACCTCAAAGTGTTTGCCTTGGACATTGAGTTTGACGGAAGAGAGAGGGCCATCCCAAGACATCCGAATCCCCATAGATTTTCTTCTCGAGATATTAGTCTCGGTGATCTTGAAACTCGATGCAAGACAGTAACTATAGGAAAGTGACAAGAAGTTCACATTTTTGCAGCACCTGACCAAAGATATTGTTGGTGACAGAGAAGAATATGTGGAGTAATAGGAAGGGCAAGAAAATGCTCTGGTAGTTGAAGACATTGACACTGTCGCCATTAACGTTTCCGGCAACGAAACATATGCATCGTAATTTATATCGCCTGGTAGAAGTGTAGAACCGGGTTCCATAAGTAGAAACGAACCGAGATATGAACCGAACCGGAAGATGAATCACATTTAGGTTTTTATTTTTTTATTGAATATTTCGAATAAAATTTTTATTATGTTTTATATTTATTTGAGTAAGAAATAATTTAAAAAATTGAAACTACACGAGTTTAAAATTTCTGAAAAAAAATCTGTAATTAAAATTTCTGTATTTCAAATATTTATAAAAGATGGTTTGTGTCGTAGGTAAATCTATTACTCCCTCCGATCCCAAATTAAATCCACACTTTCCTTTTTGGGTAGTTCCAAAATAAACTTCACACTTCTTTTCCTTTCTTTATTTGGCAAATTATCTACATCAAAACAGTGTAACAGTGCCAAACAGTGTCAAACAGTGTTACAACAATGTACTCTACAGTAAAGTCAAATTTATTTCCTTAATTTGTGTGAAGTCAAAGTGTGAATTTCATTTGGGACCGGAGGGAGTACATCCTAAGCTAGTAAATTGTGTAGTGAAACCAATTAAAATACTATGAAAGTTCTCTGGAGCCTGGAATTTGAAGACTCGATTTGTCGATTAGTGAAGAGTAGAATGCAAAAGACCCGAGAGTCTGAGATAAGCATGTACAGACCTTCAGTCGCTGATGACTGACCACGTACCATAACACAACCTTCCCAATAGCTGAATGCGAAGAGCTAAGGGGTTTATCGAATTATTTTATTCTTCTTCGCGTTGTTGTCATGTCTGTGTCGGCTCCCCCACCAAGTACAGGTCATTACGATCAAAACTGCACCACACCAGCCTACATCGATCTCAACCAACACCATGTCCAGGTCATCCACGTACGATCGAAGCTGCGCCACACTAGGCTGCGCCGGTCTTTAACTCTCTATGCATTTGTTGTCCATGAGCGTCATGCCATCATCTGGTCAAGGATATGAGTTTTTACATACCAGTTCTATACATTGTCCACCTACACAGATTTATGAGGTGCAATAGGGTAAGTTTGTTGTTATTAGGAAACTTCCCTCTAAGGAACTCTCTTGTATTAGTTCTTATTATAAACATACTCCCTCTGTCCCTAAATTAAAGTGAGACTTTCCCTAAATGGATGTCCCCAAATTAATGTCCTACTATTTTAGGAAAGAAATTTATGGGTAATGCCTTTAATACCCCCCCCCCCCCCCGCCCCCGCCCCGCCCACTTATTCTTACTCCAGCCTATTTTGTGTGGACGGTTCAGTTGGCTTTAATTTCTACTCCATTTATTATGTCGTTCTACACTCTTATCTTTCTCACTCTACCTTACATCTTCAGCTACCCTTAACTCATCTCCTTCACCGCTCCTACTCACTCTACCTCATCTCCGTCACGGTTACCCCCTACTGCATCTCCTTCGTTACTACCCCTACCTACCTTGTATCTCCATCGCAACCGCTCATCTGCAACTCCTCACATGTAAATGGAATGAAAAAACCTAATCCTAGCCCTATCCGTCCAATTAAGAAGTCAAATCTAAACACTCTTACGGATGCAAGTCTGATCCTAGATGTGCAGGAGCAAACATATTTGATTTGTAATTTGGTTTCTTATATGGTCTCTCCTCTGATGTCACATGCACCGTCTCCCCATCATATGCCCCTACGTATTCACTTCGGTGAGTCCAGTGAGTTTGAAATCGATCCAAATTAGGCGTGGAGGAAGAGATATGAAGACAACTTGGTGTCTGACACTTATAATGGGCCGGAAGGCGTGGAGGACGACGAGGAGGTGCGCTCAACAGCGGCAGAGGAAACATAGCAACATGCAATGCCCATGGTTGGCCATGATGCTTTTAAGGGTAGTGCCCTCCACTTTTCTCTCTGTCCTTCAATTTTTTGAAGTATGATCAATTGAGGTTTGAGTTACGATTGAAGCATGATTATTTGGGGTTTGAGTTACAATTAGTCATGATTAATTAGGGTTTGGGTTTTGGTAGAAACTAATGATGATTTGAGATTTGAGTTCATCTACGATGAATGAATCTTTGATGCATATGTGTATTACTATAATTGTAGCAGCCCAGTTTAAAAACTGTAGGATGCTGGATTACAATGGCAATTGACTTGGTGGTTGTTTATGTGTGCATTGTATTTGGAACAAAATAATATTTCATTGCTTAATGCATTTGATCTTACAAAAATTCTGTACTCATGCATGCCAATACATAAATAATGTGTACCCTAAGGCATTTACATGTACATACAAAAACTTGTAACACACTACGTGTGTTTACAAACACAAAAAAAAAAACATACCCAAATCATGAGTATTTAATTATGAATTGATCTTCACTATTTTTGCATTGTTGGTAGTTTTCATTTGCCCAATCATAAATGTCCTTGTTGTTTCATATAGCTCTGCAGTGATGTGGATATTTTTGGTAACAACCTTTGTTTTTCTAACGAGCCCTTTCCTATATGCCGCAACTTGAAATTGTTGCCTCCATTGTTCTGCATTATACTTTCCATGACATTGATAGCTTAGAAAAACTTTGTTCAATGTGCTTGATGTAAGCTCAATGAAAGCAGTTTTGATAATTTCAATTAGTTGCGTAATGGTCTTTGGGGCCTTTTGATCTTTGATTGAATCAAGTTCCCTAAAGAAACCCACGTCCAGGACATTTAAGTCTGGACTGTTTGGGGGCTGACATATCAGTTGGATGTTCCAACCATTGTCTGTACCACACCTAACAAAGTATGAGTCATTCACTTAAATATGAATTGTCTTGTTGAATTATGACATTTCTATTTTCTGAATCTTGTCATTTGTCCTTGATAGTTGGCAGAATTGTACTCAAAAGCATGTCTTTCATTACTGCTCTTGTCACACTTGTGACTGGTTTTGTCTTTACAGTGCCAGCATGCGTATTTTTACTTGATGTTTTGGATGGCCTTCATATGTGAACGGGAATTTACCCACTTTACCATCCCACTCAACTTCCCCATTCTGTCCGAGTCTGGGCCTACCAACCACTACTAAGAACATGATTTTGGGAATTGAATGAATTTTTTTGATTTTGTTGTTCTGTATGGATCATTAACTGTTGGCAGAGTGTAAAACGTGGTAGTTTTTTGGATATGTAAAACCACTTTTCATCAATGTGTATTAATTGTAATTTTCCTGAAAAGTATAGTTGGTAGGTAGGGAAGCTGGGTTTATGCGACTTAAACAATATTCTAACCTCTTCAGTTTTGCAGCTTCACTCAACAAGGGCTTCATAACACTTGAATATATTTTAATTTGCTTTATTTGAAACCATCTATGGAGTATGGACTGTGTATTTGGACACTTGCATAGCCCAGAGCTCTCATATTTTTTCTTTGATGCAATGGATTTCAGAAAGCTTTTGAGAACCAAATGCTACATGTTTTATGCCCACATTTCCTTTCCGGCCAATTACTTTCCACAACCTCTGCATACTGCGCGATGTTATGTTGGACTCTGTTGATGTGTTCTTAATTACACCCATCTGAAGTTTCCCTTCATTAGCACTGCCTAACAACTTTTCAATTATTCGTGTCCTATCATCACTGCTCAACTTCGATTTGGACCTCTCCGCATTTGTACTGTATCTTCATGTCCTTCATCTTCTATTTCTGTGGTGGTTGCAGGTGAGAAGGGGATGAGATTGAGGTCATCCAAGGGCACATCGTTAAGATCAAATGAGGTTGTAGAACCAACAAACAGTGAAGCCACAAGCGCCTCTTGACTTGTGTCCATTGATTTCTTCTGTTGAATGCTCCTTTGTTGTAATGAATGTGGTGTATTTTAAGTTGTAGGCAATTTTGTAGATTAGCAAGTGTTAGAACAATTTTAATTAAAATTTGGAGGGAAATTCGATTTTTGGCTACCAAATTGTCTGGACTACAATTGGTATGCATTGTAGCAACACATCATGTCTAACTGTACTTGATGCCTTTATGTCCACTCCTTTTGTTCTTCCCTATTCCCGCCCCCTCCCCTTTCTTTGTTTTACCGTTACTATTAAGGGTAATACCCTCACCTTTGTGAAGGTATTTAGGGAAAGTCAAACTTTAAAATTTCATTGTCTTAAAAAGTGTGAAGTCAATTTAGGACATTGCTTTAGGGGCGGAGGGAGTATTTATGAGGACTATCAGCCTAATTAAGCTTGAAAAGTGATGTAAGTTTTCTCGCACTAAAAATATGTAGTTGTATATGGCTAAAGTGTGAGTATTGTCTTCACAAGGACAGAAAGAGGGAATCAAGAATTAAATAAATTCAGTGATTAAAAATAAATACTTCCTCCGTTCCATAAAAGTTGCAACATTGGAATTTCAGCACTATTCACACACCTTACTTTGACTATGATTTTCTAATAATATATATAATAAAAATATTATGTATAAAATATTAATAAATTTGTATTAATGTAAACTTCAAATATATTAACTTTTTTTAATGTTTACTAATACGTAAATAAATATAATTACAGTCAAAGTTGCGCGTTGGCAAACATGAAAGTCAAACTGTTGCAACTTTTATGGAATTGAGGATAGTATATAAAATGCGATGTGCGAGATTGGATTTGTGAAAAAGAATGCGAATAAAAAGCTAAATTAAAGGTTCTTTCTAATTAATGACAAAAGAGAACACAGATTGATTCCAGGGTAATCAGATTTCGGGGCTGATTAGGCTTAATCACATGAAAATTATTTAATTGAGCAATGTTGGTCAATACTAAGTTCTTACCGTGCTCTCGCGACATAGAGTACAATAATTTAGACAACCGGACTTATCTCTCATGCGACAGGTTTCTATATCATTGCCAAAACGAACGAGCGTATGGCCCCCTAAATCATGATTAACCCTTCATCAATCCTAAATTCCTAATTAAAACTACCCACAATTAATAATTTATTTAACAATAGAATTGAGAAAGAAAGAATTAATTGTCATTAATTAAAAAATAGAACTTACAAATAATCCCAAGATATAACAAAGACCACCGCAGTCTTTGCTATTTGAGAGCCTATGAAAAACTAAATATAAAAGTAACTAGACAAAAAAATTAAAATAGTCGTTGAAAATATAAATCCTTAAAACCGACACCCTCCCTGGCAACAGCGCCAAAAACTGATGTGAGTTTTCTTGCACTAAAAATATGTAGCAATATAAGGCTAAAGTACGAGTATTGTCTCCACAGGGACATAAAAAGGGATTCAAGAATTAAATAAAATCACAGATTAAAAATAAATAAAAAATGCGATGTGCGAGAATAGATTTGTGAAAAAATATGAATAAAAGCTAAAATAAAAGGTTCTTTATAATTAATGATGAAAGAGAATATGGATTGATTACGAGGTAATTACATTTCAGAGCTGATCAGACTTAATCACATGAAAATTATTTAATTGAGCAACGATGGTCAATATTACGTTCTTACCGCTCTTGCGGCGTAGAGTACAATAATTTAGAGAACCAGACTGATCTCTCATTCGACAAGTTTCTAAATTATTTATAAAATGAGCGAACGTATGCCCCCTAACCGTTACTAATCTCTTAGCAAACGATTAAATGTGTGTGAAAGTGTCCTAGAATAAATTAGATATCAATTTGTTTATTCAAACACAAATTAAATAAAAAGCATGCAGTTGACCCATCAAGAAATTAACTCTATATCATGATTAACCCCTTCATCAATCCCAAATCCATAATTAAAACTACTCACAATTTATAATTGAATTAACAATAGAATTGAGAAATAAATAATTAATTGTTATTAATTAAAAAATAAGTCTTACAAATAATCCCAAGATATTAAGGATTCAAGGTTGAAAACCTCTGAAAATTTTGTCCTATGCACTTTCTCTAAGCTTTGTAACAAAAAACAGGGGTTTACAGTCTGTTTAAATAGAAAACGTGGCAATTCTGGCCGAAAATGGACTTCTTGAGTGCACGCATGGTTTGCGTGTCTCCTGTGCGTCCGGAGCAACCTGAGCGTAAAAATTGCCGCGTACGACATGCGTGGCTTCCAATAGCCTTTCCGCAATTTCTCCTTCTGCGCACGACGTGGGTACTTCAGGCACACGGCATGTGCATTTTCTATCCGAATTGGACTATGCTTTTTTTACCAAAGTTGTAGCTAATGAAGTCCTCTATCCACCACAACTTGAGAAACGGATATTGGATCATCCAATAAAAAATATGGACAAAATGATGGAAGATTGCATTCTAAAATCTCAATTGTGATTATCTAATTTCCCCGTCTGTTTTAACCTTGGTCCTCTCACATTCTCGTCATGGTGTCTTCATAAGATTTGTAGCTCTTTAAGTTATCTTTCGTATGAAACTTGAATCGTTTCCTTTTAATGTTTTTATGAAAAGATATGCTTGAACGAGTAACAGAACATCATTCTGCTTGCCGTCTTCTAGCTCTATTCATTCCCGTTTGATCTCGTACTTGATCCTTGAGCTGTCTTGACTTCAAAATCACCCCTTTAATGACTTATGGACCTTCAATACTTCTCAATAACTCCCAAATGTGTCTTGAATTCTCCCTATTAATTCTCCAACGCTGATATAGGGCTCAAATTCCTAATTTTTACTCTAAAAATGCCAAACACAATCTAAAACCCCGTAAACCATGACTTGGGCTAACTATGAGCCTTGCGACACACTTAAGCTAAAAAAATTGACAAAAATCAATCTCAACGCGCATTAAATGCGTGTTGAAATATGGACTTATCAAAAAGTATTCTCACAAGAAATGTCAATAGGTTTTTGAAAAAAAACTTCAATATAATAACTTTTACCTACTCAATAAACATAACTTACCTCCCTATACCTAAATATTTATTACCCAAGATAAATTGTCTCACTTTAATAGAAATGCATCATAATTCAGTTGAAAGTTAATTGTGAGAAGTAAGAATTAATTTAAAAAGAACTTTGATGTGGGCGGTTTATGTGGACCTACTGTTTGCATAATAAAGATTAAAGGATAATATATATTTAGAGTTTGTTGGATGATACAAAAATTGGTTGTGATTTAGGCTTGTGATTTAATCTGTTGAAATCGATGAATTATAAAATTATTATTGATGGAGTATATGGATATACTATCTGTCAATTATATTTACAGTATATTTCATTCATAAAATAATGAAAAGTTTATATGAAAAAATAACTAAAATAATATATATATAAATTCACCCAATTCACTTAAAAACGTAACTCTAACCTTAATTATTCCCATGTTACACAATTGAATGCGTGAAATTAAGAGTCTCGTATTTGATAGAAAAGTTGTTCGAAAAAACGGATAAACAGAAACTACAAATTACCAAATGAACTCTATGGAAACAATTTTCCCATAAAAAAGGATACACATGAACACATCATCCTAAACCGGACAAATTGGGATGCCTATACCGTACAGCTGGCTGTACAGTGAGCACTGTACAGCCGGTAGCATTTTTGTAAATAATGTGAAAACTAGATAATGATCAATAGTCCAATTTTAATGAGCATTAAGAGTCTAACAATGAGAACCTTGTCATTACAACAAAGCTAATATCACAACTAAAAAACGGTGGCATTTTCGTAATTTCAGTGAAAATCGTGGTTTTCGTTAGATGAACATTAATACACTTTTAATGAGCATCAGACGTATTCTACTGAGCATTAAGAGTCGAATAATGAGTATTGTGATATCAACTTCATATATTGTAAGTTGCTTTCTTTTTCTTTTATAAAAACTTATCATTAAATTATATCTATAATCAACTTCTATAAACTTCAATATGCGAATTTAATGTAGTATGATACTTTTGAAATATGCATTGATATGTCGTTTTAAAAATGAGCATAATATCGGTATCAAATGAGCATACACAATGAGCATTAGAAGCCTAACAATGACCTTCAGTATGCGAATCTAATGTAATATGATACTTTTGAAATATGCATCGATATGACATTTAAAAAATGAACATAACATGAGTACCGTACTCTTTTCTATAATACTAGGTACGTATGTACATCTAGTAGATTCATTATTAACAATTTAATAAATTATCATTGTATATAGCAATGCGAAATATGTAAATGAATTATTAAAAATAATTTATTGTCTTTTGTTCTTGAATTACAAATATAATCGTTTTGTTTTTATAATATTTACTTGTGCACATTTATTTTACACTATACTCATTTTAGTATAACACAAAATTCATATTAGTAATAACACACAATATTTATAAAATAATAAATATTCTTCTTAAAATAAAAAATAGAAAAAACAAACATTAATAACTAAAATATTTTATAATTGAATAAAATTGAAGCATAAAAGTATTAAATTAAATAAAAAACAAAGAAAAACAAACAAAGAAACCAGTAAAAGCAAGAAAAGAAGAAAAGAAAAGACAAGCAAAAACGTAAAAGTGACGAGTAGAGAAAGGAACGAAACAAAGAAAAGAAAAAAACAAAAGAGAAAAGGTTTAAGCAACGAACAGAGAGTTACGGCGATGCATGGCGGCGAAACAAACAAAGGGCAACAGGAGAAACCAACTCAACAATGACTATCCTATTTGAAATTAATTACAAAAATGCCGACTGTACCATATAATTTACCGACAAATTGCTAAGAAAATTGAAATGCATTATAATGACAAGTTCATCGGTGCAATTTTATCTACTTCTTATTTCAACGTCCTCTTTGCTAAACAAGATGAGTTGCTACACGTGTTTGAAAAATTGATTCTGTTGTTTTATTTTTAAGAAACGATTTTCCCCTACTTCAAGAAATTTGTTGCGAAAAATAATTTAAAATACTCAAAAGTATTTCTACAATTTCGCTCAAATATCTGCTTCTATTCAATAAAAAAATAAAAATAATTTTAAAAAATAAATTCAAACAACCCCTTAATTCTCACAAGAAATGTTGAAATAACAGTTAGAGTAAAGCTTGCTTTGAACGGAAACCAAAGATATGGATGGTTTGACAGCTCCAAAGCCACAAGTGGAAGATCTAAAGTGGGTTGTTCCACCGTCCACGTGTCTATCTCATATCCATGAGACCATCCATATGCAAGCAAAATATCTTCTTGGTTGGACCCACACACAAAATATCTATCATAAACTATTTACTCACATATATGGGGCTGATATCATTTCCTTTTATTTTTGTCTCTAATTAATTTTTTTAAGGTGAGCCCAACAACCCAAAAAAGACCAATGACTCTTTTGCTTTTATGATCAGAAGAATATATTAAGGGGCCGACGTGGCTATTTGGGGCCCATACACGTTAGCCTTGGACAGATATTTTGCCACGTTCTTCCTGTGATAATTACGATTACTTGAAAGTGATTAGGACCCATTTAGACGGCAGGCGGATCAAGGAACGACTTTGACTTTCCACCGTCCGATCACTAAAGCAGCTGAACAACTTTTATTTCTAACCGTTCGATCACTGAACCACTAGGCTCTCCCATTCCGGAGATATTTTTTTACAGTCTAAAGCCCCAAGAACAATCTTTGCGACTCTTGTTTCTCACTTGATGTTTAGCTTGCCGTTTTTCTGAGGACCCATTGCCGGAAAATGGGCGAATTTGTGGTGATCAGTGACGACCGCGGCGGCGGCGGCGGAGGAGCTGCAACGGAGCTTGGGATTCAAGAAACGGAGGGGGTAGAATTGCTGACGGCGCCAGGGCAGAGGAAGGCTGAGGAAGGAAACGAGTCACCTTCTGCCACGGCGGCGGAGAGCTGGGAGGTATTACTGCCTAAAATGGTTTTCAAAGTATTGCTGGTTGAATCTGATGATTCTACTAGGCAGATCATTGCTGCTCTTCTCAGGAAATGCAGTTTTAAAGGTTAAAATAGTGCTCCTTTGCGTATTATTACTCTTTGATTTCAACAAATGAACTTTTTTTATTGAGGGTTCTTGAATGTTCCTTAGTTGCAGACTTGCACATGTGACATTTAATTAATTGATAGCTATACATAGTATTTTTTTAGTAAAGGTATAATCTTTAGAGATTCTGATGATTGCAGTTTTCATTCTTTAAATTAGTTGCAATTTTTCTTTTTGTGGCTATGTTTTAATTGTTTTAGTCTTCAAAGATTATGATAAAACCACCATTTTGATTTGTAGTTTTATAGTTTAATTAAGTCTTCACACATCACAAAGGTTAAAGCCTTTGTTTGATGAAACAATTTAGAGCTTATGGTATTTGCAGTGACTGCAGTTGGTGATGGTTTAAAGGCATGGGAGGTGCTAAAGAAGCGGCCCAGAAATGTTGACCTAATATTGACAGAAGTTGATCTTCCTTCCATCTCCGGATATGCCCTTCTCACTCTTATCATGGAACATGAGCTATGTAAAAACATTCCTGTTATAAGTATGTTTCTATTAGCATCACCAGCATATATAAGTCTTCATTTATACCAGCTGATCTTAATTAGCTAATTAATTAATTGTTAAATTTGTTATGTTGCATTCATGGTAACAGTGATGTCTGCACGCGATTCGATTAGTACGGTCTATAAATGCATGTTGAGAGGAGCGGCTGACTTTCTTGTCAAGCCGGTAAGGAAAAACGAGTTAAGGAACTTGTGGCAGCATGTTTGGAGGAGACAAGCTGTAAGCAAATACTAAAACCCTTTAATTTTTCTTTACTCTTTGGGGAAAAACATAGAAAACTCATATTCTTTAGAATGTCATTCAGTCAAGCAAACGTGAAGAAGGACAAGCTGATGAGAGTGTTGTACAGCAGAAGTTCGAAGCAACGGCCGAAAACGATGGTTTTAACAATGATTCTAGTGGTTTTAAGGCTTGTAATGAAAGGAATAAGGACTGCATTCAGAAAGGAAGTGATGATGCTCAGGTAGTGCTTACATATCGGTAGATTTCAGTATTGGTTTGGGGTTACTCAATTGAGTTAATAATATATATTGGGTCAAACCAGCTAATAGATTTAATATTTGAATTCAATCTTTCAATGGCATTACGGCTGAGTTGAGCTGCCACAAGCCATCCTAAATTACATTCCCCCTGTAGTGGACATTGAAAAATATAGTTAAAGACTATTTTATGAGCTATAACCATTCTTTATTCCTTGATCATATCCAGAGCTCTTGTACGAAGCCAGAAATTCAAGAACCTCATCCAATCCCTTCAGGTATTCAGTTGAGGAATCCCGAGAATCAAGTCAGTGGTGAAGACAGGAGTTCTTATGAAAACAATCCTACTATATTAGAACTGCCTAAGCAGGCCACTAGTTTGGTTGGTCCATTTGATAACCACCCGAATTGCAATTATATTTCTTCTTCACCTTCGCTGGACCTTTCCTTAACAAGGCATACCAGCGGTTCCATCAACCAACTTTCAGATGAAAGGCATAGGTTAAAACTTTCAGATGCTTCAGCCTTTACTCGGTGAGTGTCTTTTTGCTTTCTCAAATGCCCTTTAGGAAGCAATCCTTTTCTGCTTATCCATCAGTTGTTCAACCAACCACTAACTCAAGTGACTGCTGAATTGGGCAATAATGACAAACCAAGTGGGGAAATTGTTTTTTTTTAACTTGAGATAAAAGAAAATGAAAATCCCCCTATTATATCGTAGTTTTTGTTTCTTTGGTTTCTTAAGAAATCGAAGGGGAGCCTTGGCCTACGGTTACAGTGTTGCTGTGTAACGGAGAGGTCTGGGTCTTATTGAGAAATTACAGAATTTATTCAATACAAGAGGATTCATGTGGAGTATAATATTACAGAAGTAGTACACATGGACGAAAGTACAACTGCATGGTCCTTATTTCTTTTAAATAAACTTTTAGGAAATTTAACCACATTGTAATAAATAAAAGGGAAGCCCGGTGAACATTGACAACAACAATAATAATAATGAAAAGGGGCACGTCTGCAAGGTAACTCAACCCTACTATACTACAACAACAACAACCATATTTTCATTTACCCCAGTGCCGCAAAGGCTCCCACCTATGGTGGGGTAAGGGAGGTCGGATGTACGCAGTCTTACCCCTGTAGTAAAGCACAGAGAGACTGTTTCCGGATGACCCATAGTGAAAAGCGCGTCCAAAATTGCATGGACTGACTACTGCTTCATAACAAAGAAGCGCAGACAGTTTAGTGAGCATTTTGCTTTATTCCATCATAATCTCAAGCCAAAAAATAATGAATCTTTGGCTCCATTGCAAATGATGGAAGAACAACAACAACCATGCTATAATAATTTCAAAATATTACTACAGGGATGTACGCAGTCTTACCCCTGTAGTAAAGCACAGAGAGACTGTTTCCGGATGACCCATAGTGAAAAGCGCGTCCAAAATTGCATGGACTGACTACTGCTTCATAATAAAGAAGCGCAGACAGTTTAGTGAGCATTTTGCTTTATTCCATCATAATCTCAAGCCAAAAAATAATGAATCTTTGGTTCCATTGCAAACGATGGAGGAACAACAACAACAACCATGCTATAATAATTTCAAAATATTATGTCACTTGAATTTCTTTCTGGAAAATTTACTTCTATTACAGAGGCTTCAATGCCAAATCATTGGAATATTGGAAGTTTGCCTAACAAGCAGAAAGTATACATGCAGGTATGTCAGCAAGGGGGTGCATCCCAGAGACTTGAGATCTCCAAATACTTTGAATCAACAGAGAGGTGATGATGATCATAATTCTGATACTCAGGGTCCCACAAAGAGCTTTCAATGTCTTATCCAGCGGGCAGATATTGAATCTGGGCAGGGTGGTGAAACTGCACTTCCTTCTCCAACAGGGACAGTATTTAGTGTACCAATTCCTGTTAGAACTGTGACATTTGACAGTCTAAGCAATACCTACAGCTTCATGGCATACCCGTTTCATTGCTTGAATCATCAAAGTATACATTCTCAGCAGTGTAACGGTCTAACCAATCAGAACGTGAGTTCAGTCACCACTCAGGCCAATTACCAACAAGGTTTTCATTCAGAACCTGAACGTGCACATGTTTCTTCTACAACTGATCAAAGTGCAAATAACGGTAATGGTGTTATGAACTGTCATTACACTGCCGTTGATTCTAAATCCGAGTGTAGGAACGAAGAAGCTTCTGTGGCTCAAGATAGAAATTCTCAAAAGTTGCAAAGACAAGCGGCTCTCGACAAATTCCGCTTGAAGAGGAAAGACAGATGCTTTGAGAAAAAGGTTTGTTGCTTCTTTTTTTATAGATTCCGGTTATGGTCCAAAGCCGAAATATTTTTGAACACTCTCTAACTTTGTATCTTTCCTTTTTCTTTTTGTTCCAAAAACTTTGCCACTTTTCACTTTAAGAAAATAGTTTGTGATTCTTATTATTCCTCTTTCTCTGCTCAAACTTTAAACACACAATTTTTCCTTTGTTATTCCACGTTCCTGTCAATTTGGCAAAGTTACAAGGATGAAGTAAAAATGTGTTTTAACTAACATAATTTATTGGTCAAGTATATTTGAATCATTCACTCCAACTTAATTTTCTTTGCAAGCAAAGTTTTTATTTATTAAAAATATCAATAGTGAGCAAAGCAAATTAAAAACACAGTTCTGAAAATTACTGACCAGTCTGGTTATACTTGGAATAGTTTAGCCCCGTCTGGTCCTAAGCTGCAGATATGCAAGTCGGGTCTTATGTCCAATAATTTTGGAGATTTTGGTTCGGGTCTGGCTTGGACTCTAGTGCTAAGCCCTAATTGCCAGAAGATCTATAAAGTAAAGATGAGACTGATCAATCAATTTTATGGATTTGGACACAGGTAAGATACGAAAGCAGGAAAAAGCTTGCAGAGCAGCGACCGCGAGTGAAAGGACAGTTTGTTCGCCATTTGCCGAGCGAACCACCACCTGGTGACACTTGAACTGGTTAACAATGCAAATCATTTTTTGTTTAAACAAAATAGGGAGCAGACTATATTCTACAACAAAGTAGAGGTTCTGGGAGGACTGGAAACCACCCCTTATATAATTAGTGGCAGTGCATATGCATTTGTAATTGCCAGCAAGGGTTTTGCTATGGCAGTGCTTGTTTGATGTATAGATAGATGAGCTTTTGGAAACATATAGGCCAGGTAACAGCTAGTTAAGTATGGACACTGTAATTGAAGATCAGTCATTCCTTGCTAACTAGTTTCAATTGGTTTTGTGTACCATACTTGAACTTTTCTATAGATCACACTCGTAATTAAGCAGGAACTGTGAACATTTTTTTGTTTGTTTTAAATAGATAAAACTTTGTATTTGTTTTGCTATTCCTTTTGTTTGGAGGTGAACGTTCAAGCCAACAATATTTGCGGGACAATATTTCATGCGTTTGGGAAACTACAATGCGAATGTGGTACTATTTTGAGTATCTGACATAACCAACTATTCAATATTTTATTGATATAATGTGTCATTAATAAAAAGGATCAAGGGCGAATCTAAGAATGGAAGATTGGAGTGGGCTAAGCATTTTAGAAAAATATTATAAAAGTGGGCTAAGAACCTGAAATAAGGTTAGACCTCTGGTGCGCACGTGTATAAGGCATACCACCACTTTGCTGACTGAACCACCGTGATTAACCTTCCCATCATTCTGTCGTGTCGGGGTGTGGGGCTTCTGGGGTGGGAGATTCCACATTTTGGATCAAGAAAAGTATTACAACATACGTGAGGTTTAGTTTAGGGTTGTTATTGAATCAAACTTTTTTGAACTAGTGGAGTTTGAGCTGGATTTTTAATCTAATTTAACGGCTTGAGCTTCAAACTTGAACATGGGCTACATTTTTAGTTCAAATAGTTATTCAGCCGAGTTTGAGTATAATGATTTTTGGTTCGATCCAGACTCGAGCCTATTCATCACTTATAAATTATAAGAATAAATTATATATCATCATCATCATTACTGCAGTGCTGCAAAGGATTCCGCTTATGGTGGCCTGGTGCATGGAATGACTATTTCCAGATAATCTATAATAAACACCGCGTCGAAAAATTGCATGAATTGATTGCTGTTTCTTAACAAAGAAGCACAAACAGTTTAGTGAGTCATTTTCCTTTATTCCATCATATTCCCTAGCAAATTAGTAGTGAGTCTTTGGCTCCATTGCTAATGATGTAAAAAGAGTAAGGATGTTTTTACTTGGACTGTAATTTGCTGGTCAGGTCTGGTCAGGTCTGGTCTGGTCTGTTTGGGTCTGGTCTGGTCTGGTTTGGTCTGGTCTGATCTAGTCTGGTCTGAAATTTTATTTTTATATTTTTTGCATAAAGATTTTGTTTTTTATATATATTATAATCCATAAATAATTATATTTTATTCATTTATGATTACAAATAATAATAACAATAACACTAATAATAAGAATAATAACAATAACAATAACAATAATAATAATAACAACAACAACAACAATAATAATAATTAGGGGTGTGCACTATCCGGTTTAAACCACAAAATCGGACCGAACCGGAATGATATCTGGTCCGATTCGGTACGGTCCGGTTTTGAACTGGACTGGAAAAACCGGAACCGGATCAAACAGGAATGGTATCCTGTCCGGTTCGGTACGGTCCGGTCCGGTTTTGAACCGTTGCACACCCCTAATAATAATAATAATAATAATAATAATAATAATAATTAGGGGTGTGCACAATCCGGTTTAAACCGGAAAAGCGGAACGAACCGGACCGGAAAAACCGGAACCGGATCGAACCGGAATGATATCCGGTCCGGTTCGGTACGGTACGGTCCGGTTTTGAACCGATGCACACCCCTAATAATAATAATAATAATAATAATAATAATAATAATTAGGGGTGTGCACTATCGGGTTTAAACCGGAAAACCGGACCGAACCGGACCGAAAAAACCGGAACCGGATCGAACCGGAATGATATCCAGTCCGGTTCGGTACGGTCCGGTCCGGCTTTGAACCGGTGCACACCCCTAATAATAATAATAATAATAATAATAATAATAATAATAATAATAATAATAATTAGGGTGTGCACTATCCGGTTTAAACCGGAAAACCGGACCGAAGCGGACCGGAAAAACCGGAACCGGATCGAACCGGTATCATATCCGGTCCGGTCCGGTATGGTACGGTCTGGTTTTGAACCGGTGCACACCCCTAATAATAATAATAATAATAATAATAATAATAATAATAATAATAATAATAATAATAACGAAATCTGGTCTGGTCTGATCTGGTCTGTTTTAGTCTAGTCTGGTCTTTTTTGGTCTGGTCTGGTTTGGTCTGGTCTGGTCTGATCTGGTCTGGGACGAGTTACAGTCCAAGTAAAAACAACCTAAATTATATATATCTTAAAATTTATACATTTTAGTGTGCGCATGTTTATCGAGCTTATCGAGCGTTCAAATCGAATATAAAAAATTTGTCAAAGTCAAACTCAAGCTCCATTTTATACCTGATAAATACCCATTTCATTGTTTCTAGCTTATTAATGGTAATTTCCTAAGTATAATATATGATCATTGACATATTAAATTTTTATGAAACTATACCTATAATTAAAGAATTAGACTGGGGTGGGCTCTGGCCCTTGCTATGATCTGCCCTTGAAAAGGATGACACTTCCAAAGGGCTCTTAGAACCAACCAGACAGTTATACGATAGCATGTAAATTGAGTTTTGATGGAAATTGAGTTTTGATCACACATTAGTAGAATGAGAATGTGGTTTCAACCCAAATCTTTGTATGAAATTAAACCAAGACCTCTACTTTGTGGCACTCTCTTCTAACACTATGGTCATTATAATATATAATCTCAATTCTTGTTTAGATACGTTCACTAATCATGCGTTTAACTGTACACTTTTCAAATCTCAAATGTATAATTCAAATTTCTTTTTTTAATTCTGATTGTATAAATTTATAAAATTCATAGTGTAGCATCTAAATATGCAAGTTTTAATTAATAAAAATTATTTAAATATTATTGAAAAGATTTAACTTTTTAATTAATCAATCATGATAAATTTGTATATAATCAGTCAATCATGGTAAACAAAAACATAAAGGAGCAATATAAAATCATTTTTATAATTTACAATAATTATAATAAACCCATTGCAAATAAACAAAATCAAATTAAGTATGTTTACTCACTTGTTATAGAAAATATATGTCAAAATTGGTGTATATAATCTTCAAGAAACTCTACTGAAGTAGATATAATGCATGTTGCAGTCTTGCAGAAGTAGATATTCATCACCAACCAATAGTCCAACACAGGGTATAACAAAAGTTAGGATTGAGAAACAAACGCATTTTTCATAAGCATGAACCATGAGGAAGATGTTTGACTGTAATTTTCTGGTCTGATTGTATTTAAATTTAGTATGTTAATATAAACTAGTTTGATCTATATGTGTTTAATAGTCTGGTTTATCCTGATCTGGTTAAATCTAATATGGGAATGAAACCAATCTAGTTAAAAACATTCTTAATGTAAAAAAGATGAAGATAAACTTATAAATTTAACCATGTTTGCCGAACTTTTCAACAATGATTTTAGCCATATTGAACGAAATAATAACTACAATTACAAAAGTTTTCAGTTGGTGCGCGAAGATTCCGATATTTGAGATGGAATTTCGACGATTTGTGTAAATTGCGACGGTGAAATCTAAGCTAGTATCCATCTTCAATCGATTTTTGTAGATAATAACAGAGTATAGACGACCTAGGATGCTAGTGAGCACCACCACTTCTGATAGTAGGAATCTAGGATATCACTAGGGGTGGGCACAAAAATCCGTAACCGGCTAAGCAAATAAAAAATCCGAAAAATCGATGTATTTTTCGGTTAACCGTATCTGATTTTTTAAATCTCACGGTATGGTTAACCAACCGCAAAGAAAAAACGGTACATGGTACGGTTGTGGTTTAAATTATGTTAACATCGGTTAACCGCTAACTGAAATTTTAAACAAAAACTAGTACATATTTTTTAATATGCGACGTGCTCCGATCCTTCACTGTTGCGGTGAAAATTATTTGGTTAGGGATGTTGCAGTTGTGTTTGGTTTGGCAGTTGTGGGTTGTGGCTGCTTATTTCAATAACTGGCTTGTTTGGTCTCTATATTGGATTGCCACGTAACCATGTGCTGGTCTCTACGAATTTAATAAAGATGGCTATTTTGCAATTTATATGTCTGAGATTCTTTCATCACTAATGGTTATGATGAAAAATGTGCCGTGGTCATGGAATCTTTTCAAACGATCCAAAGCTGAGTAGTTTCGTCGAGCATATATGTTATGTACAAAATTTAAAAAAAAGAAAAGAAAATTGTCATGGTTTATTGGTTAACCGTTAGCGATTGGTTAACCGTTAGTGGTTAACCTATACATTGGTTAACCGGCACTCGGTTAACCAATGTTATGGTATGGTTAACTGTATATAAAATTTAGTAACCGATAACACGGTTAACCGAATATTGGTTAATCGAAGTGCGGTTAACCGACCGTGCCCACCCCTAGATACCACGATGATTGGATTTAGTGAATCTCTATGTTTTAGATGGATGTGGTCTTGCACGAAAGAGAAGGATGAAGGAAGAAGAGAAAAATGAAGTTGAAGATGAACCACCACTATTAACCCTCAAAATTTTAAAAAATCAAAATCATTAACGCTTTTATGATATAAGCATGGTACAAGAGGTGTACAATATAATTAGGGTGTACCCGCTGTTGAGATAAATCCAACACGAAAATTGTAAATAATCACGACATAACTTTTTGCGCTAATGTCCAAGATTCAATCTTTTTATTAATTTCTCCTCACCATTTACATTGTACAAGAACTCCAATTAATATGGAGTTTTAGTTATTCTAGAGAGAAGGTTGTCTTGAAGAGGGGGGGGGGGGGGGGGGGGGGAGAATGAGGGATCCCCCAAAATGGAGCGAGCTCCTGTAAATTGAAAAGGGGGGAGGGGGTGCAAATCAACTCTAATGGGCCAAATGGGTCGAAATGGGTTGGATGGGCTGAAATAGGCCTCACTGATCGAGCTTCATACCGAAGTAATGTATTGAGCTTCCAGAATAGTAGCAGGTCACGATAATATATCCTAACATCCGCGTTGTTTACATGTTTTACCATGGTTACATAGCAAAGGTGACTGGAAAAACATGATGGAAGTTGTGTGTGAGACGTTGGAGTAGTTATTTTTTATATATAAATAGAACGTTGACATAGAGTCATGAGTGGAGAGTGATTAGAATGAATCCAACATACTTGTAAGAATGAAATTACAAAGAATTATCTCATAAAGATCTAAAGCAGAAAAAGTTATATTAACAAACAATTGAAATGTACAAGATTTATCAGCAAAACTCATCATAACATTAAATTCTTGGAATGTTAAGATCGAGTTAATTCATGAAGACGTCATTTTCACACGCCACATGGACAATTCCATACACTTTTTAAAAGAATTCTACATTGTTTTGACAAATTGACAGCGTACATAGATAACCAAGAGGCATGTACAAAAACATGAAACCACGAATATATGGCTTGCATGAATAGATTTTTCCATGGGAAAATTCTTTTTGTTCACGGCAGTTTGTATACAGACAATTTGACTGACGCTTTATGAAGAAAACGAATTTTCAATTGTCTGTGTACAAATAATTTAAATTGTCTGTGACACATAAAAAATAAATTTGCCAAATTGTCTGTACATAAAGTGTAACTCTTTTCCATGTGTGTAATACAAAGTACTCCCTCCCTCCCTGAAAATCCTTCCCAGGTACAATCAATATTATACGTAGTACTCCGTACCTAAATTTGTCTTAGCCTTGTAGAGAAAGTTCAGAAATGGATGTCACTTGTTTTAGCCTTGTAGAGAAAGTTCAGAAGTGGATGTCTATAAATTTGTTTCAGTTTTCCTAATATGATAAATGGTTTGCAAAACAGTTCTCACAATCTCACCTACTCCGTATATCATAAAAATGCTAGTGATAAATTCATACCTAGTACTTGGTATAATCATATCACAGAGTTAAGAAGGGAAAAGAAAGACTGCATCGAAAATGAAAGACTACATGGAAAAAGAAATTTAAAGAAATTTGAAAGGGATAACTTATCCCGGATAAGCATATCATAAATATGGAAGTCATAAATGCATATAACTCTGAATTTATTTCAGCTTCAACTCTTTAGCCATAAGGAGTATATACAGTACAGTAGTAAACAGTACAGTAGCAAACACTAAACAGTTCTTCTTTAGGACCTCTGGGAAAACCAGAAAAGAACAAAAAGCACTAATGAATACAAGTCTATAAGTATAACAATCCAAAAACGCAATCTT
This sequence comes from Cuscuta europaea, assembly GCA_945859875.1. Classification (NCBI taxonomy): domain Eukaryota; kingdom Viridiplantae; phylum Streptophyta; class Magnoliopsida; order Solanales; family Convolvulaceae; genus Cuscuta; species Cuscuta europaea. Next base: position 2,917,196 of record CAMAPE010000054.1, on the reverse strand, counting down.
GGAAGAAGAGGCGTGAAACCACCACTAATGATTCAACAATTCAAACTTGAATCCACCCATTTCCAATAATGCTTCTTACATGAAATGGCTCCCTTTACAACTCCATTATCTTTAACACCATATTCTTCAACCTCTTCCGTGAAGAAATCTCCTTCCGGCAGACCTTCCACCGTGGCATCAACGGTGTGCAGAACATAGCAAGCGGGCAATCCCGGGTACGAAACGGAAACCCCCTCCTCCACCTTCTTCACATACGAATTCGGCACTATTCTCACAATCCCATCAATCTCGGAATCCTGGCTAATTATCGAGCCCAACTCTTCTTTAATTGCACGAAGAACGGCTTCTTCGACAGTCTCGCCGGATTTCATTTTCTCCGATAACGGTCGGCACCGATCCCGGACACTGCCATCAGACAATTCTTGGTGCGATTCGACAAGGACTCTGCTGTCTTTCCCGATGACCCGAACCACCACGACCTCTAGGGTCCGAATTGGAGGCGTGGAATCGGACAACGAGCTTTCGCCCTCGTAGATCTCAAGCCAGAGATTGTTAACGTTCTTTGTGCCTGGCTTTACACCCCAAGAAGCGAAGGAGTGCGGTGGCAAACGGGAATTCAGCCAATCGGAAAGGGACTGCGGATTTGGGAAGGGGGGGTTAGGGTTTCTGAGACGATTCGAATTGGGCGGAGAGGACATGGAGGAGATTTTAAGGAACTTACGCGGGAAAGAGATGAGCGGCGAGATTTTGTGGAGAATAATGTTAGCGGGGCTGGAAGTGGAGAAGACAATGAAGATGGAGAGAGCGGTGAAGATGAAGTCAGGGAGAAAGGTGGGCTTTCTATGAAGGTTGCGAAGCGGCGGTCCTGATGGCGGCTTTGGAGACATGAGATGGCAGAAATAGGCGGGGGAAACAGAAATTATCAAGTACTTAGAACTAAAAAGGTTTATACTATCCTCCGTATCACATTAATTGCAACATTGGAATATGTACATTATTCATGTATTTTACATTGACTACATTTTATTTATTAATGTATTTGAATTATTGTTTTTGAAAAATATTGTTAAATTCGTCTCATTACTAAGTTTTATAATCTGATTTTTATTTTTACTAATACATAATTAAATATAATGATGGTCAAAGTTGTGCGTTGGCAAACGTGAAATGTTGACTGTTGCAACTAAAAAGAGACGGAGGAAGTATATTTTAAAATAGAATTATCATGTTTTGACAGTATAAGACTTTAAAAATGACAGTAATCACTTCTATTTTGGGAACAAAAACACGTCAGTCCTATTTTGGATTTTTCAAACCTTTTTACTCATATTTCGGGAATTTGAAAATATACTCCTATTTAGAGTGGTGTTAGAGTCTAAATGTCAAAAATGGACTACGTCTATATCAAAACATTGTTTTGACTCCTATTTCTCTGCATTCCAACATCGTCAATAAAATACACTCTGCACATATTTTTACATATCAATTTAGTAAAATATTTATTAAATTATTATAAGTAATGTTTTTCTTTTAATTTTTTTCCTGAATAATTATGAAATAAAAAATACACATTTTGATATAAAAATAAATAAATTTCATTAATTTTTTAATGTTTTTTTTTGCGGTTATCAAAAAATGAACTTAGTTCAAGTAAAGTTCGATTATAAAATAATGAGTTATCTGTGGAAACTCAATAAATTAAAAATTTGTGTTTCATCGTTTTTTATACTAAAGAAATTTCAACAATTAAAACTTAAGAATTTTTGTTTCATTTTATATATTACATATTGGTGTCATATGAAAGATTATAATTTTTTATGAATTTTGATATATAATTTGAAAATTTTGGAGAACAAATAAAAATTTATACAAGTTTTTAAAAATTTGGGATATTATCATACAACGATGACATCAGCACGACATCGTCATGACATCACTTTGGCAAACAATTCCTGGTGAGCCGCCACTCTCCTTCCTTTTTTATTTTCCCCTCTTGCTTTGTGACGCTTCAAAAATACCCCTCTCCATCCTCTTCTCCATTTTTACTCCCTCATTTAATCTAGACCTCTACAAAAATGGGTTCAGGCCGGGTTCGGGCCGAGTTTTTTATAAATTTTCTGCTCATCATGTGTTGGTGGGCCCGGCCCGGTCCGTAAAAACGGGTCTAACCCTATGTCTATACCTGTCCATAAGAGCGGGCCGGACAATCCACCGGGCCTTCCGGCCCGAGAATACTTTAATTTTTTTCAAATTATATGTTTTTTTAAATACTTTAAAAATAATATTACAACATTTAGAAAATAATGAATACACTTATAATGTTTATACGTCTTTCACCATACACAAAAAAAAAATACTTACACAAAAATAATAATGAGAAACTATATCTAAAATTTAAAATTTAAGCACAAAGTATTATCTTTAAGTACAAAAATAGATATTATATTTGATAGAGTATATCTAGAGAGAAGTGAGAGCTAGAGAGAGAAGTGCAATAATATGCTTCAATAGAATGAATTTGTAACCCCTATAACTACTCCCAAGGGGAGTATTTATAGAGAAAATTAGGGCTGAGCTCCCAAGTCTTGGGCTTGGGAGGCCCATTTACAACTGGACCACTACTGGGCCGAATACAAAGCCACTAATGGGATGTACAAATGAATAAGTATAAAGTCCGGTTCTGGGAGGTCCTCGTGGCCGACGAGGGCGTGGCCGACGAGGGCACGGCCGACGAGGGCACCCGGGTTCCTTGGGCTCAGGACCATAATCTGAGTTGGCCCCCTTTCGGCCGACGGGGGCGTCTTGGCCGACGAGGGCGCCACTCTGTGTCTTGTGCTTTCTGTTCTTCCGAGTATGTGGGTCCGGGGGCTCAAACGAAGTGAGGGAGAGTAGATTCCCGTGCTTTAGTGCTTTTGGCCGATGCGGGCATTCCCGGGCCGTTAGCTATTGCGGCGTTGGCGTTGTTTCCTTTTTGGTGATCCTGTTCTGTGCTTTGGCCGTTACCTGTTCCTCGCTGTGGGCGGGGAGGCCGTTGTTTCCTTGATGTGTTCGTTTGAGGACGACAAGTGTCCTGCTTCAATGGTGGCCGTTGAAGGCACGCTTTCCCTTTCCTGGACGTTGATGGTTGAAGTTTATGTTTGGGCCGATGAGGCCACTGAGGTTGAACCTTGCTTTTGAGGACGATGGCGTCCTTTCCTTTGGGTGGCCGATGAGGGTGTTTGCGCACTCCTTTTGGCCGTCGCTGGTTGGCCTTCGTGTTCTTGGCCGAAGAGCCCATCATGATTAACTGTTGGCGGAGGACGATGAGTGTCCTTGCCTTAGGTGGCCCGTTGGCCGTTGCTGATGACGTTGTGTGCCTTTGGCCGACGAGGCGAAGTGTGATACATGGCCGATGTGGCCATGCTTTGTGGTTACCTTTTTTGCATTTTCTCTTTGTTTTGTTGAGGCCGGTGTAGTCCTCCAGTCGCCCACTGCTTCAGGCCGAAGAGTGTGAGGGGTGAAGGAGTTGCTTGAGTCCCTGGCCGAAGCGGCCTCTCCGTAGTCCCCCTGAATCCAACCCTAATGGCGATTTTCTGGCCAAGGTAACCCTGTGGGAGAACCCTTGTGCGCAGATCGCTTGTAGAGAGTTATCATCAAGGGTCATGACGAGGAGCCGATGGCTTGTGGGCTCTTGTTTCCTTTGGTCCTGTGGCCGTTACGTTCCTGGCCGTTGCCGTCTCCTTATTGTTTGGCAGTTGTGATCTTGGCGAGCAAGTGGGACGTTGTGGGGGCTTGCTGGCATTTGTAAAGCCGGTAAGCGTGTGGGCCGTAGAGTCTGATCCGGCATTGGGCTCTTGATATGTAGATTGGCCCGTTGGTGACGTGGTGGCCCCCCATTGGTGGCCGTTGGTGTGGCCATTGGGAGGGTGCCACGTGTAGTGACCGTTGGGTGGGGGGTTCTATAAATACCCCTCCCCCTCCGACGAGAAAACGTATTTGCATTCTGAATTTGTCGAAGTGCTGGCCGATTTTCTAGAGAGATAAACTCCCAAGCTTGTTCTTCGTGTTCTTCGTGTTCAAGGTTAGTGTTCATCGCGATCTTCCTCACTTTTCATACTTTGCTTCCTAGGCTAGTGATCTAGTGTTAGGTGTTTGAATACCCTTAGATCTTAAATTAATCTCCTTAGGCCCGTAGTAGTAGTTATGAAGAGCTTGAACGAAGATTACTACCCCTACGACGACCAGCCCTCCACGAGGTCACTTGACTACGAGGTGCTCGAGGAGTTCGAGGAGGAGATAGAGCATTTAAGTCCCTACAAATCCGAAGAGCCGGTGGACGAGGAAGGCGAGGACGAGGAGTCTGCCTCCTCTTCAAAAGGTGAGGACGTAGGTGCGACCCGAGTGGTGGACGGGGCGTCCACTTCTGCTGTCATTCCCTGCCCGAGGCAGGTGTCTGCCGTGAAGGGAGCAGTTAAGCCGAAGAGGGTGAGGAGGCCGAAGAGTGGGCCGGGCGTCCACTTCTGCTGTCATTCCCTGGATCTCACCAACATCTTTTTGATTAAGCCGGAGAGCAGCGCGGCCGACTATCTTGTTGCCCAGATGTATGTGGGGCCGTTTGGGCGGGTTAGGGCACCCAGGCCGACGAACCATGTTCTTCTTCCGCCCCCGGGATACTTTGGAGTATACCCGATGAGTTTTGCTAAGGGGTTGAGGTTCCCCCTTCACCCTTTCATCACTGAGTACCTGGACATGGTAGGGCTTCCTCCGGCCTTGCTGACGCCGAACAGTTATTCCTTGATGGTGGGCTTTTTACTCCGGTGTGAGGAGCTAGCTGGGCTACAGGCCGACAACGGCCCTATTCATGAATTTGTACCAGATCGGCCGAGGAGGCCACAATAACTGTGCGGCCTATGCTACTCTTCAACAAATGCCGAAGAAGAGGAGCTTCACGGACTTGCCTTCGTCCATTCATGGGTGGAAGAGCAAGTTCGTTTTTGTATCCCTGGGTGAGAGTGGCACCGAGTTTACCTCCCTCGGCCATACCGGGAGGTTCAATCTCCATGACCCGCCGAAGAGCTCTATCTTGGACGCTCAGGTGGAGGCTTTCCTGGAAGGGGGGCCGAGGAGCGTAAAGGACTACATTACTGAATACAAGATGACCGCTCTCGGCTTCTTTAGATACCATGTGTATGGTGATAAGGAGGATGACCTCCAACTCTGGCCGAGGATGACCACCACCTTTGAAGAGGCCGACGGCCCGGACTTGGGCATTCCTGCTGAGGCCGATGGTAATGATTTCTTCGGCTTTCTGTCTTTATGTTTTGTTCCTTTGCCTTACTGATCTGTTGTGTTTTTCCTTTGTAGATTTTGCGATGGATCGTCGTTCCATAATGGCTATTGCCAAGGCCAAAGCGGCCGAGGAGTTGGATGCTAAGGCGGCCGAGGAGGCCAGACGTGCCGCGGCCGATGGGAGTGGGGCTACTACTGGTGCGGCCCCAAAGCCTGCCCCATCGAAGAAGAAGAGGCCGGCTACTGACGGCCAGAAAAAATTAACCGAAGTCGGCCTGAACGTCTCCAAGAAGACGAAGAGGGCACCGTCTCCTTCTCCGGCTACCGAGGCCGGTACTCTGACTGTCCCGAGCGTGGACGGTGGTGGTCCCGTCGTGGACCTTACTGTTGCTGGCGATGCTGCCCCATCGCTTCCTCTCGTCCAGGAACCACGGACGAAGAGGGCCGGCAAGGAGATTGCCGGTGCTACCTACCAGAAAATGGTAGAATACCCCGTCGGCGGGGGTGTGTTCGATGATGTCGTCCTTGGCCACGACGTCCTGGCCCAGGCCATGCCGGCCAAGGATCGGGCTTACTTGAAGAAGCTCGGGGACGTGAAGATTTACGAGGGCGGCATGGACCTCCTTGTCCAAGTAAGTTACTTTCCTTCGTATGTGTCGTTTTTTCTCGTCGTCCGTGTAGAGTCGTTTGCCTGAATTGTTTTCCTTGTTCTGCAGAGTGTCTTTATGCTCATGGAGAGCCATAAAAGGCAGTACCGGGAGATAGCTCGCTTGAAGGAGCTGGAGCAGAAGGCTGCCTCGGCCGACGAGGCGGTAGCTTGCCTGGATCGGCTCCGGGAGGATGCCAAGGCTCTGCAGCAAAGGGCCGATGAGGCCATTGCAGCCAGGGACGATGCCCTGGCCAAGCTCGAGGAGAGCAAAAGGGGGCTCGAGGAGACCCAAAAGGCGCTGGAGGCCGAGCGGCGCAAAAACGAGGAGGCCGTCAAGGCGAAAGTTGAGGCCGAGGCCGCCGTTGTGAGGGCTGCTGATGAGGCCGTTGAGAAGTTTCTGGCCGAGGGGTGGAAGGCCGATGAGAGGCTTCCCTGGTGCTACGGGGTGGTGGCCGCCAGGCTTGAGAGTTGGGGGATGAACTCCCCCGCCGGCCAGGAGTATTTCAGCAGAGAGATGGCCGTGTATTATGACATGGGCCAGGAGCGGATGCAAAGGCTCCTGTGTCGGCGGCTGTCCCGTGCCCTGAAGGCCATGAACTACACGTCCGGGTGGGCCAGACGGAACCTGAAGCTGCCAAAGCTGATGAAGGATCCAGAAGAGCAGGCCAAGCTTCCTTTGTCGGAGCGGGAGTCCCCTATTGAAAGCTCCGGCCTCGGCGAGCCGGATTACACTGAATTTGATTTCCTGGACGATGCTACTAGCGCTGCAGCCGCCGTCGGCCAGGAGACTGAGGCCGAGGAGGGAGCCGACGAGGCCGAAGAGCCAGCCGCAGAGGGAGGTGCCCCAGAGGCTTGATCGGCTACTCCTTTGTAATTATTTTTTTGCCAAACTGATGTAATGGCCGTAGCGCCCCCAATTGTAATGAACTTGACTATCAATGAAAAATTTTTGCCGTCCTGCTCGGCTTTGAATTCCTTGTATGCTTGTTTGCCTTTTGTCATTTCGATTTTGAAATTTGTCTAAGTGTCAAGGTCACAACTTGGATTACCTCGCGAGTGCCCGCTACGTCCATGGGGTAGTCCACCTTGTCCGGTGGCCTGGTCGGCTTGACCGTGTTGATGTAGTATCATAACACTTAGGATTCTTTCAAAAAATTTCCTAAGTGTTTTTGGGTTCTTACAGTTGCTTCCCTCCCGGCCTGGTGGCCTTGTCGGCTTGACCGGTGGTTCTTGGCTACCATAACACTTAGGATTTTTTTCAAAAATTTCCTAAGTGTTTGGATCCACGAAGTTGCTTTCTTTCCGGCCTGGTGGCTTTGTCGGCCTGACCGGTGTTCCTTTGCTATCATACCACTTAGGATTTTTTCCAAAAATTTCCTAAGTGTTTGGATCCACGAAGTTGCTTTCTTTCCGGCCTGGTGGCTTTGTCGGCCTGACCGGTGTTCCTTTGCTATCATAACACTTAAGATTTTTTTTTTCAAAAATTTCCTAAGTGTTTTTGGATCCATTTAGGTGCTTCCCTTTTGGCCTTGACCGTGGTGTCCGCTCCGTCCTGGCATTGGATTTTTCGTTGTTGACAAATGCTGTGGGAGATTTCCCGTGTTTGAACCAGTGTCGTTGTCGGCCTACATCATTGTTTTGTGGCCGATAAGGGCGCCCTCACCTTGATCTTTTGAACTTGGAATTTTTCCTAAGTACATATGCAAAGGCGTAGGTAGCTAACGGCCCTGGGGTATAAAGGTACCCGCTTCGTCTAGAGTTCCTTCATTTAAGTACTTAGAGAATTTTCTAAGTATAGATGTAAGGCATAGTTGCTTCCTTGTGGTACCGCTGTCGGCTTGGAGGTGGCCCTACCCTCATCGGCCAAGGTCTGGCCTTGTGGCCAATGAGGGGGCCCCTTGCTTTCCCGAGGAGATGGCTCTACCTTCGTCGGCTGGCCATAGTTCCTTCTTGAGGAAACTTTTTTCTCAAAATTTTCTCTAAGTGTTTAGCAGACACTTGGACACATTCCCAAAGATCTTTTGCTTGAGCAACAACCTAGGTTCCGGTGCCTGTAACGGCTATCCGGGGTGCTGTAGTAAGTGGGGATTGTTTTTGATTGCTTGATTCCTCTGTGGGTGTGATAAGTGCCCGCGTCGTCCTGGTCATCCTCAGGATTGTGGTTCTTTGTTTCATACCAAGCGTTGGTGTTTCAAAGGACTGTGGCCGATGAAGGTCACCTGTCGCGTGTCACCCAACCGATGCGGTTAGGGTTTTATAGGTGTGTGTGTCAGCCTTGATCATTCCCTTGTAGTGCGTGGACGTGTCGTCCATGTTACATGTCAGTGGTACTATACTTGTATTCAACTGATATGTACTTGACCTAGTTGGGCCTGAGTTGTGGGGATTTTCTTTTTTCATTGCTCGAGGCCGGCTAGTGTGCGCGGCCGTCGGCTTCCCTCTTTTCCCCTTATATATATATATTTTTTGTTTCCGGGGAGTATCCTTCTTTCAGGCTTCGGCCAAAGGGTGTGCTCGTCCTTCGGCCGGTTCGGACTTCGTTTATAACGTCCGTGATCTCAGGGCGGGTCCCGTCGCCTATTTATGACGCGGGCTAGACTTTTGGTCGGTTTCCAACGGCTGTCGTTGCCCATCCCTGAGTTTTGGGATTTTGTCACCTCGGCCATGATTTCAGGCCTGTCGTCCTGCGATCTGGCGCGTGGATGACGCGGTGAGCTTCCCGTTTCAAGACGTGGGCCGTTTGCGGGCCCCTCGTCCTGGGGACATCGTCGGCCATACCTGAGCGTTTCACTTCTAGGCTTACGGGGCCAGGACGATGTGCTCTCTCAGCTAGGCCTGAGCCCTTCGCTGATACAAAATACAATGGAGTGCCGGAGCTTGTCGCTCGTAGGCTGCAAATGCAAGGGGCCATGTCGGCCATGCCTGAGCCTTTCGCTCTAAGGTGGCCGACGGGGGCACCTGCTAATGTTTTAATTTGAATTCCAGAGAAAAAATCAGAACATGATTTTATTCATAAGTGGCTCGAGGCCGAGGGTGGCGTTCAATCAGTAACCCGTTAAGGGGTGAGGGCTTCGCCGTCTACACCTCCTTCGGATTACTGATAAAACTTCACCAGATGGTGTACATTCCATGTTCGTGGTACATTGGACCCATTCGGGCGTTTAAGCTTGTAGGTGCCGGGTTTGACCACGGCACTGACGATGTAGGGCCCTTCGTACTTCAATGCTAGCTTGCCACCCTCTGTCGGCTGGCTTGCTTCCCTTCGGCGGAGGACGTAGTCCCCCACCTGAAATTCCCGGGAACGTACCTTGGCGTCATAGTATGATTTTACTTGACGCCGGTAGTTCTCTGCTCGGACGTAAGCTTGCTCACGCCTCTCATCGACCAGGTGCAGGTCAATCTTCATGCTTTCCTCATTGGCGTCAGGCTCGTATTGTTCCACCCGTCGGCTGGGGATGGCAACTTCCGTGGGCGCCTTTGCTTCGAAGCCGTAGCATAGGGCGAAAGGTGTTTCACCTGTCGCCCTCCTCGGCGTGGTTCTGTAGCACCACAGGATGTTGGGGAGCTCGTCGACCCAACTACCTCCTGCGGCCTGGAGCTTCTTCTTCAGCCCCTCCATAATTGTTCTGTTGGCGTTCTCGACCTGCCCGTTGCCCTGAGGGTAGGCAACGGAGGAGAAACGATGCTTTACCCCAAACTCCCGGAGGAGTTCTTGGAAAGGGGCTGCCTCGAATTGGGTGCCGTTGTCTGATATAATCTCCTGGGGGACGCCGAAGCGTGTGATGATGTTCTTGTAAACAAATTTTTGGCATCTGGCCCCCGTGATGCTAGCCAAGGGCTCCGCCTCGACCCATTTGGTGAAGTAGTCGACGGTGACGATGATGTAGCGGTTGTTCCCAGCGGCTCTGGGTAGGGGGCCGACCAGGTCAATCCCCCATCTAGAGAATGGGATTGCAGTGCTGACGGGGGCGTAGTTGACGGCTGGCCGACCAGGGGCCCTCTGGAGTACCTGGCATGTGGTGCACTTCCTGGCCAGGTCGGCGCAGTCGCGTGCCATCGTCGGCCAGAAGAAGCCCTGGACGACGAGACGTCGGGACATGCTGAAAGGGCCCTGGTGTGAGGAGCAGACGCCACAATGGACTTCTTCCATGGCTATGTCGGCCTCATCCTGGTGGAGGCATCGAAGGAGAGTGCCATTGTAGGATCGTTTATAGAGTTTGCCATTTTCGATGGTGTAGCTTGGGGCCCTGAGTTTGGCAATTTGGCCCTCTCCTCGTCTGGGGGCAGCTCCCCCGTTGCGATGAAGGTGGCGATGTCGGAGATCCAATCCTCTGGCCGCTGTTGGACGCACAAGACGGGGCTGGCATGGATGCTGGACATGCTCAACTCCTCGATCTTGGCCAACTGGGAGATGTGCTCCGGGGTGTCCGAGCTGAGTTTGGAGAGGATGTCGGCTTCGGCGTTCTCGGCCCTTAGGATCTGAGTGATCTCGTGGGTTTTAAACGCTTTCAGCAACTCCCCCGTTTCTTGTTTGTACTGCTTCATCCGGCCTTCCTTTGCTTCGTACGATCCCTCCACCTGGCCCACCACCAGTTTGGAGTCGCACTTGATCCTGAGGTGCTTGGCCTTGAGGCCGGCGGCGAGTCTGAGACCGCTGAGGAGGGCCTCATACTCGGCTTCGTTGTTGGACACCCTGAAGTTGAAGCGGATGGCATAGTAAGCTCTGAATCCTTCAGAGGATATGAGGACGCCGCCGCCGCCGCATGATTTCGCGGCCGACGAGCCGTCAATGAACAGGGTCCATGTATCGTCCGGCTCCGGCCCGGGGTTGGCGGCGGTCGTCTCCCTTGCTGTGCATTCAATGACGAAGTCGGCCAAGGCTTGCCCTTTGATGGATGGCCTTGGCTTGATCTCAATTTGGAACTGGCTGAGGAAGATCGCCCATTTCACCATCCTTGAGGAGCTGGTGGGGCTCCTCATGAGTGCGCCGAGAGGCTGCTGGGTCAGCACATGGACTGTGTGGGCCTGGAAATAGTGCCCCAGCTTCTTTACCGTGTGGACGATGGCCAACACCGTCTTCTCAATGGGGGAGTACCTGAGCTCGGCCTCCCTGAGTGTCTTGCTGATGTAGAAGATGGCCTTCTGCACCCCTTCGTCCTCACGGATGAGCACGGAGCTGATGGCCGACGTGCTCACCCCTAAGTACAAGAAGAGGGTTTCGCCGGCTTTGGGCTTGGAGAGCACGGGTGGGGACGACAGGTATCTTTTCAATTCGTCGAATGCTTCCTGGCACTCCGTCGTCCACTTGAAGCTGTTGGCTTTACGCATGATCTGAAAGAAAGGGAGTGCCCTCTCAGCCGACCTGGAGAGGAACCGGTTTAAGGCCGCCAGGCGCCCCGTCAGTCGTTGTACCTCCTTGACGTTGCGGGGCGGCTCCATGTTGATGATAGCCTGTGTTTTCTCCGGGTTTATCTCGATGCCTCTCCGGCTGACCATGTAGCCGAGGAACTTGCCGTCCTGGACGCCGAAGGCGCACTTCTTGGGGTTGAGGCGGAGCCTGAACTCCTTCATGATTTCAAAGATTTCCCGGAGGTCGTCGGCGTGGGGGGTGGCCTGCCTGCTCTTGACGATCATGTCGTCGACGTACGCCTCCATCGTCCGACCAAGGACCGCTCTGAAGATCTTGGCCACCATCCTAGTGTAGGTGGCGACGGAGTTTTTGAGTCCGAAGGCCATGACGAGGTAGCAAAAGATTCCCTCTGGGGTCATGAATGCCGTCTTCTCAGCGTCGTCTTCATGCATGGAGATTTGGTGGTACCCTCTGAAAGCGTCGAGGAACGACATCAACTCGCACCCCGCCTTCTCATCCACCAGCTGGTCAATGTTGGGGAGAGGGAACGGGTCCATGGGGCATGCCTTGTTCAGGTCAGTGTAATCAACACACATTCTGAACGTCGGCGGTTTCTGGGCGAGGACGACGTTGGCCAGCCATGTCGGGTACTTCACCTCTTTGATGTGTTTGATTGAGAGGAGCATGGCGACCTCCCCTTTGACGAAGTCCCTTCTGTCGGCGGACAAGTAGCGCCGCTTCTGTTTGACAGGCGCGGAGGCCGGACCGATGGTCAGCCGGTGAGTGATCACCTGGCGGCTGATGCCTGGCATATCGTCCGGGCCCCACACGAAGACAACGACGTATGACCGTAGGACGAGGAGGATGGCGTCTCGTTGGTCCTGGGGGAGTTGCTTTCCGACTCTGAGGACCCGCTCCGGCCGGGAGGTATCCAGAGGAATTTCCTCGACCTCCTCGGCCGGCTCCGCATGTGGTCTCTCCTCGTCCATGGCGACGGAGGCCGTGATGGTGTCTATCCTCTGGCCTTCCCTCTCGGCTGGCCTCGTCAGCTTGAGGTAGCATGCCCTGGCTATCCTCTGGTTTCCTCTGGCTAAGCCGATGCCGTCGTTGGTGGGGAATTTCAGGCACAAGTGCTTCATGGAGATGATGGCCTCCAAGTCCTCCAGCGCTGGCCGGCCCAAGATCAGGTTGTGGGCGCACTGGAGGTTGACCACCATGAACTCCATGTCAATTTTGGCGTGGTGGGGGCCGTCACCGACCTCCACGGGGAGGACTATCGTGCCCTCGGCGTCGATAGAGTCCCCGGTAAAGCCGGATAACGGTGTCTTGATCGGCTTCAGCAGAGCTCTGTCCAGCTTCAGCTACTTGAATGTGTCCAGGTACATCACGTTGACGGAGCTCCCCGTATCGATGTAAGTACGGTGGATGATGGAGTCACCGATCTCACATCGGATGACGAGGGCGTCCCTGTGTGATTCCGTACCCGGAGGCAGATCCTTGTCGGTGAAGGTGATCGCCTCCGTTCGCTGCTTCTTCGGCTGGGGGGGGGGGGGCGGACGTGGGACACCTCCCCAATGTAAAGGGATTGGGCCCATTTCTTTCTCTGAGTGGCGGAGTCCCCCCCAGTGTTCCCACCTACGATGAGGTGGATGTGATTCTTCTTTGGCGGGGGCTCCTCGAAGTCCTCGTCGTCGCTGAGCCTACCAATCTCCCGCTTCTTCGCAGAGGGTTTGCCCCCATGTTTGCCGGTGTTTACCCAAGTGTTCTTGCGTGGGCCACCTTTGACAAACTGGGAGAGTTCCCCCTGGAGAATAAGGCGTTCGATGGCCTTCTTCAGTGTGATGCAATCGTCAGTGTTGTGCGACGAGTTCTTGTGGAACCGGCAGTATGTGCCGCCCTGCTGGATGGCAAGGATCTCTTCGGCCGGCCGAGGAGCCTGCTCGATGAGGCCGTGCTTCTCGGCATAATCGAGGACGGTGCCGACCGGGTGAGTGAGGGAGACCCCCGGCCACTCCAACCTCGGCCGCCAGTGACGATCCTTCTTACTCTGTCCACTAGAGCCGTGACGGCCCTGGGCACCCTGGCCGGCCGGGGACGGACCCGGGGCCGGCGAAGGATTTGTCTTCTTGGAGGGATGACCCCCCTCCTTCTTGTGATTGTGGAGCTCGTCGGCGTCGGCGTACAAGCCTCCGCGCTGGAGCGCCTTGGCGTACGACCTCGGAGGGTCGGTGATGAGGCTCCTAGTGTACGGGGAGCTGCGGAGGGCTCCCTGGTACAAGGCGAGGAGAGTGCGCTCATCGGCCCCCTCGACCTCCTCGGTCTCCCTCGTCCACCGATCGATGAATGACCGGAGGGACTCCTCATGCTGCTGCTTGACGAAGAGGAGGTGGGTGAAATACTTCTTCGCGCGCTTCCTCCCGGCAAAGTGAGTGAGGAAGCGCTGGGCGAGATCCTGCCATGAGTCGATGCTCCCTTCGGGGAGCGCGTTGAACCACTCGTACGCTGGCCCCTCGAGGGTAGAGAGGAACCAACGGCAGAGGTATTCGTCGGACGTGTTTACCATCAGCATGTTGTTCTGGTAACGGCTGAAGTGTTCCTGGGGGTCTGATCGGCCGTCGTAGGACTTGATGGCGTTCCCCCTGTACTTCTCCGGGATGGGGCCGAGAGGACCCTGTTGGTGAAAGGGGTCCTGGTCCTGACCTGGATGATGGGGTCACCTCGCCCTTCGGCCAGTTCCCTCTCCAGGGCGCTAACTTTGTTCATAAGCGCGTTGAGGCCGGGGTCGTTGGAGGCGCCGGCCGTAGGGATGTTGGCCGACTGCTTGGCCTCCATCTGAGCCAGCCTCCTTTCCAGCTGGGCGATGACCTCGTCCCGGGGGTCCCTGGCGGTCGCAGCGGCGCCCGGCTGGTTCCTCATGCGTTCGTTGTGAGCCGCGTTGATCTGGTGACGCACGTCATCCTCGTGCAACTTTCCCTTGCCCTTGTCCGGGCGGGGCTGGTCCGCTGTCCGGGACACAGACCCCAAGCTTTCCCTTGGCGAGCCAGGACGAGGATCACCAATCCGTCCCGCCATCCTCTCCGAAACCGGACGACGGCGCGTGTCACCTAGCCTGTGGAAGGCAGAGGCTTTTCCACGCGATGGGGTCTGCCCCGGGCCGAAGAGGGGAAGCAGGGTGGGAGTGGGACGACGCCGTGTCCTGGGGCACCACCCCCTCATCGTTGCCTATCTGGACGGCCAACGGTTGGGGTTGAGGAGGTTGAGTGACGTTCCCCCCAGTCCTTGGCAAGAGTGCGCTGAGGACGGTGGGGTTCTGAGCCAAGCTGGCGATGATGGCCGATAGTGCGGCCTGGACCTGAGGATCTATGGACGGAGAGGCTGCGGCCATAGGCTGGGCCGGGGCATGATCCGTCTTCTCAGCTCGCTTCTTGTCCAAGCCGAGGCGGGCATCAGGGACTCCGCCGTTGAGTTGGTTGCGGAGGTCCGTCGTAAGGTTGAAGGCCTCCTGGAAGAGGTCCCCTCCGCCGACCTGGTCGGCTGTGGCGTCCTCGTCGTGCTCCCTGGGCTCTTGGTCCTCAGGGTTGGCTTTGCTGACGAGGTTGCGGTTTGACTTAGTTCTCCCCATGATCAGTGGTTAGCTGTGCTTAGTAGCGACGGAGGGTGCTAACTTGATTGTTCTAGCCTCTCAACGAGAGCACCAAATGATAGAGTATATCTAGAGAGAAGTGAGAGCTAGAGAGAGAAGTGCAATAATATGCTTCAATAGAATGAATTTGTAACCCCTATAACTACTCCCAAGGGGAGTATTTATAGAGAAAATTAGGGCTGGGCTCTCAAGTCTTGGGTTTGGGAGGCCCATTTACAACTGGACCACTACTAGGCCGAATACAAAGCCACTAATGGGCTGTACAAATGAATAAGTATAAAGTCCGGTTCTGGGAGGTCCTCGTGGCCGACGAGGGCGTGGCCGACGAGGGCGCGACCGACGAGGACACCCGGGTTCCTTGGGCTCAGGACCATAATCTGAGTTGGCCCCCTTTCGGCCGACGGGGGCGTCTTGGCCGACGAGAGCGCCACTCTGTGTCTTGTGCTTTCTGTTCTTCCGAGTATGTGGGTCCGGGGGCTCAGACCCATATACTCCATCAATATTGGTTGGACTAGTTGTGAATAACTAAAATTTTAAATTTAAACATAATAAACTATAAATATGTATAAAGAAAAATCAGTAAATATAAATATACATGTGTATATGCAAATAATAAATAAATTAGTATATATATAAATACATATATTTACATATACTAAATGTAGCGGGCCGGGCTTTTCGGCCCGAACGGGCTTACACCCTAACTCAAGCCCGTCCATATCTTATTGTGGGCCGAGCTCGGACCGACCCGGTGGATAAATATATATGCCCAAGCCCACCAATTTCTGCGGACGAGCCGGCCCGGTTTTGTCCAGGTCTAATTTAGCCAACAAAATTAGGAGTCCAAAAATTAGGAGTCCTAATACCTTCAGCTTATGAATAGACAAAAACAAGAGCCGGGTCTCATTTAGGACAAAAAAGAGAGTGAACTAGTTAGAGAGACCGAAATGCCCTCATATAAATCCTAAAAAAAAAGCATAATCCCTCATTTTTCTTCTTCAAGCCTCCCTGCGCAGTTCTCCGCCCCAGTTGCTAGCCGCAAACGTCCAGCTTCGTAGCTCCGTTCTCCGCCACAACTGCCAGCCGGAATCGTCATCATAGTGTTCGCCGCCACCGCCGTATCTACATCGCCACCGCCTCGCTATCTGCACCCCGTCTTCTTCTCCTCTCTTTTCTGTCCGATTTGTGTTGATGATAGACACATAGTGGCACAAACTACAGGTGGAAAAGGCGATTCCGACCGGCGAGTGACGAGGGCTATGAATGACGACAGTTTCAGATCTATATCTATGGCAACATATGCTATTCGTAGGTTTGTGATGAGACTTAATACTGTCATCCACGAACCTTTTTCGCCCATTTTGTCTCATGCGCGTCCCGAAAAACTTTCCAGGATCACCATCCAAAAACTACTCACATGTAGAGTTGGACTCGGGTTGGGTCGCTCGGCCCGTGAACCGGCCCGGCCCGCTACTGTGCGGGACCGGGACCAGCCCGGTTCTCGGGTCCGAGTCCGGGTCGGGCCTAGGGCCGGTGGGTAGTGCGGGTCCGGGCTCGGGTCTCACATTTGGCGAACCGGCTCGGTCAGGTCACGCCCGGGTCGGGGCCAAATTGATTTTTTTCATTTTTTTGGGTTCCACCCGAGTTGAGGTTGATGGTTAGGAGGGGTTTGGGGGAGTTTGGGAGGGTGGGGGGGGGGGGGGGTTAGGAAAGCAAAAAAAAAAAATCAAACCGAAGGTTCGGCCTGGACCGGACCCGGTAGCTACCCGGGCCGGTCCCAATTCCACCATTCCTAAACCGCCCGGGCCTAAGCCCTACCCGGACCCGACCCGGTTCGGCCCGAGTCCAACCCTACTCACATGCAAGGACGCTTAACTTTGGAGTTCTTAGGTGATGAGCTGTAATATCCCCAAAATCCGGTCTAGTCGGTGACGTAAATTCAAATTAATATACTTTCTCATCGATTCTAAAACTTGCTAAATTATTATTAACCAAATAATAAATATTACTCTGTAATAATTATACTAGCAGTTAAATGAAAGTGCTAACATGCATGATAAAGTACACTTGGAGGCTCACCTAAACACTTCTATGATCAACATGGAAGTCTCACTACCCTCCATACATACGTGTTACTATTAGCATGTGAGAGTGGACAATTGTAACACTAATTTGGTTCCACTCACATGCTTTGATAGTATAAACTTCTATTATTATAGGTTGTGATCATAAATATAGAATCAAATCAGAGGAAACCAGTAGCTAGCGATGTGAAGAATAGGTGTTGTGAAGGGAAGCTTCATGCTTATTCGATCATATTCCTTAAAATTCACTTCAATAAGCTCAGTACGTTTCCGTCCCATTTTAGTATAATTCGGTCCACGTTTCTTGTTATGTTATGGGGATGATGAACACCATTTAGCCTTAGAGATGTTTTGTGTGCTCTGAAAATGAGTTCATTATATTTAAGAGAATTATTAGTTACAGGCACATAAATATTTCTGGTAGTAATTGCCTTTTTAAGAATACGAATGTCAAATAGAAATAAAATTAGCTGTGAATTTAAGAAGCAAAATAAAATTAGAATTAGTGATTAGATTGGTAAAAAAATATATATAACACGTAAATATAGAAAAGTATAGTAAATAAAATACTTGTGATTAGATTACTAATAGGAATATTTGGATATGTAAGTATGTTAGTATAGTAAAATACTAGTGATTAAATGAGTAATAAGAAAATACTTCTTGCGATGCATACAAAAAAAAGGGATAACCCCAGGTGACATATATATTTGTTAAAAAGGTGAGGAGTTGTTATTAAACATAAAATATTCAGATACATGGGGTGTTAGCAAAATATTGATAAATATGATTAGCATGTACTGTATTAACATATTTATCTATCCGTATATATGTTTTTGCATGCATTGCATTTTACACTAATTTATACGTTAAGAATTAAGACAGCTTTATTATAAGCTATATAAATATATAACTTGTTTTAATGGTGACATAATTAGGTCTTTTTACAGTAATAAAAGAAAGGAAAATAGTCACGCAATAACCAAATTAGTAATTACTGAATTAATAGAAATTGAACATGCAAATGCAATAGATAGATTCACTGTGACTTACGTAGGTAATAATAACATCTTTAAATTGGCAATAATATAACATGATACAGTAGATATATGCTTTAAGCCTTTAAGGCATATACGTAGGTCACTTATTATTACATATATAAGTACGTATAATAAATAATTCCGTCTGGATGGCCAAAATTTATGAAGTTTAAGACGAATGTTACGTACTTTAATTATTTATCAATATAACGAAAAATTAAGATAACTTGAAATTTATGGTTCACATAATTATTAATATATAGTTTGAATTAAGTTTGTGTTAGTTTCGTAATTGTTAATTGCAGTACATATTTAATAAGTAATTTCAGCTGTTAGATAAAATCTTATTTTCGAAAATCATTGATAAATGTGAATATATATTTGTAATTAAAATAAAAGATCTGATAAGTATTATACGAAAATAAAGCCTTGTTCTTGATCCGGTACTCTGACTAGGATACTCATGTTCTGTTCAGTGTACTACGTACACTCCTGAAATTCGGTTTAGAGGAATTAGTGCTCTCCTGTTTAGTGTATTCCGTACACTCCTGAAATATTTTTTTAGAGCACTATTACTTAGATCTGTACAAAAACGGGTTCGGGCCGGGCTCGGGCCGGGCTTTTTATAAATTTTCTGCCCATCATGTGTGGGCGGGCCCGCCCGGCCCGCAGAAACGGGCCTAATCCTATGTCCATACCCGCCCATAAGAGCAGGCCGGGTAGTCCACTGGCCGCCCGACCCGGGAAAACTTTAATTTTTTCAAAATTATATGATTTTTAAAAATAATTTAAAAATAATATTACATCATTTAAAAAATAATTAATACGCTTATAATGTTTATACGTCTTTCACCACATACAAAAAATACTTACACAAAAATAATAATGAAAAACTATATCTAAAATTTAAAATTTAGGCACAAAGTATTGTCTTTAAGTACAAAAATAGATATTATATTGGTTGGGCTAGTTGTTAAGAACTGAAAATTTAAATTTAAACATAATAAACTATAAATATGTATAAAGAAAAATTATTCAATATAAATATACATGTGTATATGCAAATAAATAAATTAGTATATATAAATATACTTAGACCGGAGTATATATTTATATATACTAAATGTAGCGGGTCGGGCTTATCAGCCCGAACGAGCCTACACCATAACCCAAACCCGCCCATATCTTATTGCAGGCCGGGCTCGGGCCGGTCCAGTGGGTTAATATATATGCCCAAGTCCGCCCATTTGTGCGGGCAGGCGGGGCGGGCCGGGCGGGTCGGGCCGGTTTTGTCCAGATCTAATCGAATCAAATCGTCTGATTTGTCTTAAATTTTCTGATCCGGTGAGGTGGTTGATGAATCTGCATATATGGGGTGCTTGCTCTTTTTTGAAATTAATCCTGTGTAGGGAGGATTTTTTAATTTCAAAATAACAATTTCATTTTTTCTAGCAGGAAATCTAAATGATTTTGTTTCTATTTTGATAGAATCAAAACCCTCCTCTCCAAAGAAATTGTAAATTTCGGATTCTTTGCATAAATCATTCGTCGGTGCGTGATGAATGTTTTTCCCAAAAGAGTCCCTACGTGTACAATCTTGGAGAGTAATTGTGTTTTCATTAAGTAGAGAGTCGTAGTTTGTCTTTATCCATCCTAACGAGGTCAGCCCATGTGATTGTACCAGGTGACGTTGTGTCCATTCCAGACTGACTGTCGACCACGTGACCTGGTGAAATTGTGACGGACTGGTTTCTCAGCTGATGGCCCTGGCCCTGGCCCTGGCCCTGGCCCTGAAGTAGATGGCAGCTCAGCTGTGTGAGTTTCCCGCCGTTGATTTGGGTGGCTGTGTGCTTTTCCGGATGGTGGTTTCCCATATCCGGTCTTCTAAGCTATGAGCCGGTTTGGTGATCCCTTTTTTCGCCTTATCAATCAACTTTTTCATCAAATACGTAATTTTTGATTTCGCGTTTAATTTTGTAATAAGCATAAAAAGTAAGGTTAGAGTTACTTTTCTGACTGTATCGGCTGAAGTTACTGTAGAGGACCATTTTAGCTATTTTACATATAATTTTTTCACATAACACACCGGATAGAAACAACTAGGATCCTCAGTTTGATCAGCTATCGAAAAGAAGATCCAATCGAACGTTACCTCTCTCACATAGCACGACCGTGGTTCAGGAGAAGGGCGAATAATTGAGGCCTTGACGTCACCGATCTATGAAATTAAGCCCCCAAACAAATCGAGCAATATAAGCATTGTCATCCACTTACAATAAAATTTTAACACCAGTTAGTTTCACCGATGAGGAATACACAAACCCTAGACATTGTTAGAAAGAAAACACATAAAATAACTTCAAACTAATTATGAAAGAGATGAATTTTCATCTTTAGAAGGAGAGAATATAATTGATTGAGAAGAAGAGAAGAGGGGGAGATGACTAGGGTTTACCTTCGCAGCTCCCCAAGTTGCCCTGTGTGATTGTTTTTATTGAACTTCTAATGCAATAAACGTATGAAAAAAATTTATATTTAAAATATATTTATTTATTAAATAAAGAAAAAAATTATATGAAAATAGCTAAAATAATAACTTCAATCAATACAGCTAAAAAAGTAACTATAACTTTATTTTTTTATAATAATACATAATTCAACGTGCATAATAAAAATTTACTTGTGTTGTGAAAAAAATGGTTGATAAACTAGAAAACAGGTTTACGGAACGGGCTTTTAATCTTTAGAAATTAGTTTAAGTGACGAAAGTGGGAAACTATTTTTTTACAGTATGACTTATAGGATGACATAGAGAATGACATATACTACGTGAAGTATATTTCTTAACAATCGATGAATACGGAGTAGGTACGTGGAGGGCAAAACAAGTCACTATAAAGAGCGCCTTCTTCTCCTCATAACCTCCCCCTATACTCACCATAGAATCTTCCTTTTTCTCCGGCCGGCGGCGACTCGATTATATTCCGAGCAATGGCTGCGATGTTTCTTTCCAACGGAACCCGATATGCCACCCTCCCCCATAGTTATGTCCATCCCCTATCACAAAGGCCACAGCTATCAGCATCTGCCACCTGCGACGATATTCCGGTCATCGATTTGGGCTGCGGAGACAGAAACCTCATCGTCCGGCAAATTGGAGATGCCTGCCGCCTCTACGGTTTTTTTCAGGTCAATATTCTAATTTCTAACCAAATATGGAGTATATTAAATTAATGGAAGGTCATTAAATATGATTGTCTACACTCTATTTCAATTAACTTGAATAGGGGATTCAAATTATTTTTTAAAAGTTAATATATTTTGCTGGGGCAGCGTCAGGTGGTACAAAAAATAGTCTTGGATAAAATTTTACATGAAAATTTTTACACCAAAAATATTAAAATTTTTAAAATTTGGTCAGTTAAAGTTGAATCTCCCTATTAAGAAACTACATTCAAATTTGTATACAATTGTAAATCCATATTTAAATTTAATTAAGATTGAGTTGGTATTCTAATTAGATTCATAAAATATAGGAGTATCCATTTGACCCAAAAATATAATTAACTTTGCAACACAATGGGGGTACAAAACAACAATGAATCCGGTAATTATATTAGACTTAAATGTTAACGATATGATTTAAATTCATAAAAATTACTTTGAAAAATTGAAAAAAATTAAATTGAGGAAAGCAAGGGCGGCCTTGGGTGGGGGGCAGCAGGGGCAAAACCCCTATTCCCCAAAGAAGTGTAAAACAATTAGGCCCAAAATTTAGGTTTTATATTGAGGCTATTATAGATCACTCGCCCCTAGGTCTTGAAACAGACAGGACCGCCCTTGGAGGAAAGTCCACACTAGTCTAGTCTAAGACATAGTTAGTTATATACGGTACGAGAATTAAACGAGGTTTAATACGTACGTGTTTTATATGAATGGAAAAAATGGTCAAAAATTCGTTGAGAAAACGTTAACTTTTAAAAAACATGTAAACACTTATACGTGTATAATACGATATCTGTTACAAAAATCCGCACTAAAAATACGGGATATTATTTCGAACATTTAAATTATATATATAATTTAAATGTTCGAAATAATATCCCGTATTTTTTGTCCAATTAATGTTATCCTTCAAAAACAACATATATAGTAAAAAAATAACATTATACACATATTCAAGTAGCAAATCTCATTACTAGATAAAAGAATTATTCATAAATGCATAAGTTGATGACAAAAATAAAACATCGTAATTAAGTCCAAGACATAATTTTGTAAAATAATGACAAAAAAATAAGGCATATTAACAATATATACAACGAGACTAAGTTAAAATCATTATCTTTATATGATCATCAAATAACATTCAAATCAAATAACATTCAAATAACATTCAAGTTGAACTTATGATTTCATCAAGATGATGTTCATGTTCATGATGTTCATGTGAAATGGGTACTTTGCGCCGTTTAAAGTACTGCGCTAAAGTCAAACATAATGAGTTTAATAGAGATGAAGGGATTATTTAAATATAAATGGGAGATTTGCTGATCATGTCAAGAAACTGATAAGCTTATTTGCTCTACATACATAAAATAGTCATATCATACGGAGTATCACTTTTTTCTGTTTTTTTACTGTTGAGGGTAAGTCTCGTAGATCGGAAAGCCCAACACGAACTTTGGATATATCAGGAATGACACAGAATCAAAGCGTGTAAAAAATATAGATCTGAACTAACTAACACTCGAAAGCTCACTTGTATTAATTAACCAGTCTGATTACAAGGAATTTCCCGATCGGTAGGTCGGAAACTATGCTTTAATACAAGAAATAAGAGCAATGATGCTATTCTAGAGCCTGAGTATTGAAATGCTAACCCTTACAATGACTTGAAACCTTCTATTTATACTAATGGAGAGCATGGGCTGCCCCATGCTGATTGGCCGTTGTTCCACCGACTTGGTCATCCATGCTTCCACTTGCTGATGTCATAGTCTGACATTAATTGCACCTGGCCACTTGCTGGTTGGCCGTTGCTCGAACGGGATGTTGGGCTGTACTGAAGATGCTGTCAAATTGGCCCAAGTACGATATATAGCCCGAACCTCGTTCGGTATGTCTTCTTACTGGGCCAACCTTTATTTGGGCCGAACTCCGTTCGGTATGTCTTCTTACTGGATCTATTCATCATAGAGTGATGGGTCCGTTGCTTGGGCCGGATATCTTGGGCCTTCTCGATCTGGGTATTGGGCCTCTAGGTCAATATCCCAACACAAGTCCCCCACTTCCGATGTCTCGAACGATAGTGAGTGCATTAGGAAGTATATCAATGTTATAATACCCCGAATGGCGATCAGGGTACAGAAGTAATCAGTTCCCCATGCTGCGATTTGACGGCTGCCGCTTCATTTCCCCATATTCATCATGATAACCGTCATTTAGTCTTTTCATTAGACACGTGTTTAGCTTAAATGCTCCTTGTGACGTGTCGCTCTCTGATTGGTTCTTGACACGACGGTTTCAAGGCTATAAATTAGCCTTTAACTTCTCAATTCCGGGTTTCGATTCTGCAATTCTCTGCGCCTTGTTGATTCCCCTGCAATTCTCTCCCAGCTTCCATCGCTCAGGTAACTTCTCAAATCCGGATTCCTTATCTTCATTTCTGGCTCGACCGAGATGAGCCCCAAACAGCATTCCTCTGATTCGGAGATGGCCTCCCATGGAGATGACCGTGACGCCGCCATTGTGGACGTCATCACAGTCCCGTTTGCCGGTGGTTCTACTGAAACGGCGACGAATACCAGGGCTGAGGCGGAGGACCTTCCTAGCACTTCTTCTTCCTCCAGTGAAGATTCCGACGACACCAAATCCGAGGACGAAATAGCCTCCATGGCGGCCGGACGTCCCAACGATTTTCCTCGCCATACCCTTGACCTAAAATTGATTAGGGAGAGGCGGCAAAAACTGACCTCCCATAATAGGGCCGAAATTCCGGCCCTTATCCCTGACCTGGTGGATTTTCGTTTGCAAGTTGGGCTTCACCCAATGCGTCATAGGCCCGGAATGACCATAGTTCATTTTGACTCAATTAGGGCCGGCCTTAGGTTTCCGCTACACCCTTCTTACATTTCATTCTTCAATTTCTACGAAGTCGTACCGGCCCAAATTATGCCGAACTCCTATCGGGCAATGGCGGGTTTTATTTGCCGTTGTAAAGATGTCGGCGCCCGACCAACCCTAGAACTCTTCCACCAATTTTTCAAGGTAGCCCCCCAACAAACCCACGGCTATCTGGCCACTAGTGCCCGAACGGGACACATCCTGTTCAAGGGAAACCCAACTTCAATCAAAGGGTGGAAAGACTGGTTTTTCTTCGTGTCTGTCCCGGACGGCCTAATTCCCCGCAAATGGAATGCCTTCCCCCGCAAAACTCCTGATCCTGTCCTCACTGAAGAAATTTACAAGGACGTGCTTGCTGTGGAGAAGGATAAATGCATGGACATCATGAGTTATCTTACTCCCGAACGACTTATTACAGCCGGGATAGGTACTCCCCGTTCTCTTGGGTTTACTTGTTTTGAGAAACCAAGTGCCATAGTCCGGGCGGTCCTTCCTGTGCGAGAAACGTTCTTTTGTTCTTTTTTCTAGTTTCTCACACGCTAAGGCCGCTCGATACTAACATTGTCCTTTGTCTTTTTTCAGCACCAAACCCAGATCTACCTATGGATGATAGCAGAGTTATCGCAGTCGGTGGGGCCGGTAAACGGAAAAATTCCAGGAAGAACCCGCAACCTACTCCCTCCATTGTTCCTGCTCAGGATGCTGCCTCTTCTCAACCGCTTCCAGAGCCACAACCAATACTGCAGGTCCATCAGGACCAATTCGAGGCCATGCTGGTCGACGATCGGTTCGGCTCAGACCAACTGCATCAGTTCTCTCAGCATTTTGACTCCGTTCGGGGGGAACCCTCGAATGCAGGTGAGACCCACACCGACCATATTACTGGTCAGGTCGAGCGGATCTCCTTATCTGATCCTGTCCACGAGGTATTAGAAAGGGCTGGTTCTACCGCGAGCCAGATCTGGTCGACCTCCTCTTGGTTCAAAAATTTTTCCCTTCCTCAGTTGCCGGTCGAGCAATCTGAAGAATGTCTGGCCTTGACCGCTCTGAAGGTACATTATCTTTTGCGCTTTGTTTTTATTTTATTCTCTGTAATCAGTACTAACTCTCGAACGGTGCTCTGTAGATGGGTTTGTACACCCTTCAAATGCGGGAAGCCCGTCTGGCCAAGCCCAATCTTCTGCTGAGCAAAATGCTGCTGCCGCCATCACCTCTCTGGAGGCCGAACGGAAGGCCTTTGCGGAGGAGAAGCAGAGGCTGGATGCTGAGCTCGGTACCCTTCGGGTCCAACTTGCAGCTTCCCAGGCAAAGGTCCTTGCCGCTGAGGCCGCACAGGTCAAGTTTGAAGAAATGCCATCCAGCATCCCGGACGGTCCCTATGAAGTGAACGTGGATCTGTCCGCCGTCCGGGAAACATTTAAATCCTCTGATGAATTCTCCATCATCAAGGATGATCACGCAAGGACCCAAATCCCGTTCGCCTTTGGGGCGTACTTGAAGGGTTTCCCCAAAGGTGCTGGTCGGCTATCGGCAGGGGTGGCCCTCTTGGACAAGGATCTCGAGGCCAAAAAATGGAACGACTCCATTGTTTCAGACCTTTATGGCAAAATTGGCCAGGTCCTGCTGCGTCCCTTCGTTGCTCAGCTTCAAAATAACCTGGGGAGGCCGGTTCAGGCTTATGATCTTCCCAAAGATGACATTATACACGCTCAGTTCGAGAAATTTCTGCGAGCTCAGCAACGGGAAGCTGATCGGGCTGCTGGGAGAGAGCCTGAGCCCCCGTCTGATGATGATGAGGACGAGGACGAAGAGGGAGATGAAATGGCCCCTGGCCAATAATCTATATGTACTTTTTAATTACTTGTTGTAATTTTCTTTTCTCTAAGTAGCTTGTACTTCCCGGTCAGTAGAACCGATGAATATATATCCTTTTTTTGCATGAAGCTTTGTGTACTGTCTTTTCTGTCTTTATTGCATGATTTACTCGCCAATTTCCTGACTTTATTTCTTGCTCAAATACTCCTAATGCCGTTGATCGCCGTTCGGGCATTAGAAGGTTCTGATAATTTATTAAGGAAAAAACCCCTTCTCTCTGGGACTCAGCCGTTCGGGCTTCAGACCATTTTTTAGGACTTAGCACATTCTGGCTTTAGATAATTTTTTACAACGTTGATAGCCGGTCGAACTTCAGATCAATTCTTAGGACAGCTGTTTTCTTGGTTTTCTTCGCACCTGGGCTTCTCCGTAAGTTGGTAGTCGTTCGGGCTTCAGATCAATTTTTAGGACAGCCGTTTGACTTCAGATAACCTTTTATGACATTGATAGCCGGTCGGGCTTCAGGTCAATTTTTAGGACTTAGCCGTTTTCTTGGTTTTCTTCGCACATGGGCTTCTCCGTAAGTTGGTAGTCGTTCGGGCTTCAGATCAATTTTTAGGACAGCCTTTTGACTTCAGATAACCTTTTACGACATTGATAGCCGGTCGGGCTTCAGGTCAATTTTTAGGACTTAGCCGTTTTCTTGGTTATTCTAAACAGCAAGTCCCTGTGATCTTTGTTAATCCTCTGCAAGCCCGTTCGTCATTCGGTAATCGATGATCTAAATAGATTTTAGCCATTTCCCCGTTATCTTTACTGTTCCCCTGTAAGCCCGTTCGGGGTACGTGCACAAAAATGAATCATAAATGCCCCAGATTAATCGTAACCACCCAATGCCACGTGTTGCTCATGGATTATGGATTTGTGCGGCACTTTCCCTATTTATAGAGAGGTGCTTCCCCTAATTTCTTCTGTTGTTTCCTCATTTTTCTTTCGAGCTTTCTCTCTCTAGAATTCCCAGAATTCTTTTGCGTACTTTCAAGCCTTCTCTCTCTAGAATTCCCAGAGTTTTCTCCAGTGTTTTTATGTACTACCCCTCTAGCTCAGAATCTGAAGAGATGCCTTTGATTCGCACAAGCAAGACATCCGCTGGTAACAAGGCCGAATGCTCTTCGTCCCAAACACCTAAACCCGCCAATCCTCAGGCCATCAAACATACCGAACAGCCACAGGATGACGGATGTCTATCCGGAGATGACGTCCAAGTCTATAACAAGGGGATGCCTGAACGGCCACCCCGCATTCCCCTACACTTCACTCGCATACGCAAACAAAAACAACGTCTTCCAGAAGATGTCGAACGGCAACTTGGCCAGTTGTTGCCCCCACCAAGGGAATACTACGCCGGATTCATTCGGCACCCGATGAGGCACCGACCGGGGCACGTGCTAGTGCACCTTGACGCTCTGACTGCTGGGCTTCGCTTCCCTCTCCATTCATTCATAGTGGAGTTCTTACGCCGGGTTGCTGTACTGCCCGCTCAGTTCGTGCCCAACACTTACCGCATTCTGACAGGCTTCATCATTCGATGCCATGAGTTGAGGATCACTCCAAGCGTCGATCTGTTTCTTCATCATTACTGCTATCAACCTTACTGGACGACCGGGTACCTGAAACTGGTAGCTCGTTCTGATCGTCAGCTGTTCACAGAGAATCTTACCCCGCCGGCTGACTGGGAGGAACCTTTCTTGTTCGTTCGGGTAGGTGATTCTCTTCCATTCCCGGATAGATGGAACACATACCCCGTTCGGGATTCTCAGCCCAGGGTGGACGCCGTTCTACGCTCTCAAGCTGAGTCTTTGCGGATGGGCGGAACCCGAAGTCTTCGGAGTTTTGTCACTACTTCAAGCATGTTATCTGCTGGAATCGGTAAGCGTAGTAGGATTTTAACCCGATCATCCTTCATTCTCACAAATCAGCTTCTTATTTTTTATTCCTCTTTCTTGCAGGTGTGATATCTCCCATACCCGTCCGGCGCTCTATCTCTTCTGCTACCTTGACGGCTTCTTCTGGTAAAGGAAAGGAGAAGATGATAGCCGATCGTGACTCGGCGGAGCAAACCCGTAAGAAGCGCAAGGGGAATGATGGCGATCAACTAATCCCGATCGACCATGTGGTTGATTTGACCGGGCCGGAGGTTGAGCCCAAAAGATCGGTGCCTGCCAACAAATCAACTCCGGCTCTTACTGACGCACCGATCGATGATCGGATGTTTGTCGAGTTTTCAAACATGGGGCCCAGATCAGAAGGGAGGTATCTGTTTGGGTTGATGCCATCTTCTATGTGGTGTCACACTGCAATCAAGGTCCCCCCAAGCTTCACGAACCTGACCCACTGGTCGGATCTTTTCGAAGCAGGTCACCAGGAAGCACTCAAGGTACACTTCATTCCGATCCATGCATTTCCATTTCTTCATGTTTTACTTTATCTGACTTTCATTGTAATCTCGTTTTCAGGCTGGCGTATATTATCACAAGGCCTTTCTTGCAGCTGAGAAGGAAATGAAAGCCCTGGCCAGCGATGGGGATGACGGCCAGGTCCTCCTTTCTGCCGCTCGGAAGTTAGCGACCGATCTCCAAGAGCAGGCCAAGGAGGATGAGAAGGCAAAAGCTGCTATGGCTGAGATGCAGGAGAAGTCCCGTCGTCGCGATCGGGAGCTAAAAGAACTCTGGGCCAAGGTGCGGGCTGCTGAATCTGCTGGTATCAAATTTGATAAAGCTGTTGGCGACCATCTGCCCGAACCTTACACGGTCAATACTTCCCAGATTGCTCAACAATCGATAGTGGATTTTCAACGGGGCAAGGGACTGAACGTCGCTCTGGAGAACACGGCCCGGCAATTCCTAGGTCCTCACCTTGGCCAATTTTTGCGTGAGAGCTCAGATCCCATCAAGGCAGGGATCGACCTCCTGGACAGCACGCCGGAAGGGAAATCTTTCTTGGATGTCCTGACCGAGAAAACTATGAAGCAAAGTCAGGACCTGCTTCTGGACAGGAATCTTGAACTGATTTTAGAACATTTCCCCAAGCCGTTCGATCCTGATGAATTAGGCTTCGATGATCTGTTCGGGAACACATATGATCGCATCATGGAGAAAAGATCCAAAGCAGCGCCTGATGATGCAGTGCAGGCAGGGAGCTCTCAGCCTCCATCCTCCCCGAACGGCAATCCTCCAATAGCATAGCCTTACTGTAATTTTTGCTTCTTTATTCTTCTTGTATATTCCGGCTAGTAATGCCGAAGAATAAACTGGACTTCTTTCCTTATCTGTTGTCTTTTTTCTATTCTTTGATTTTCTGTTCACAATCTTTTCTATGTGGCCGAACCTCACTTGGTTCATGTATCTTTATGTCTGACACCTTTCCCGAGCCCGTTTTGATCCCTTTTCTGTTCGTGACGCACGGGTTCAAAACTCTTAGCTGAGGTGAATTCCTCCAAGCCGCTTTGATCGTGACCACAGGGTCAAACTCTCAGCTGGGACAGGGGCTCCCTCCAAACTGTTAACCCGTTCGTCATTCGGTCATCCGGAATGATCCCATGTGTTAACAAGCTGAGGTGAGGCTATCTCTTCATAATTGTTCTGACACCTTTCCCGAACCCGTTTTGATCCCTTTTTCCGTTCGTGACGCACGGGTTCAAAACTCTTAGCTGAGGTGAATTCCTCCAAGCCGTTTTGATCGTGACCACAGGGTCAAACTCTCGACTGGGACAGGGGCTCCCTCCAAACTGTTAACCCGTTCGTCATTCGGTCATCCGGAATGATCCCATGTGTTAACAAGCTGAGGTGAGACTATCTCCCTTCCAAACCCATAATTCCGATGCATTCCGAACTATTATCTCTGGCTCGTATCATCCATATTAGGGGTCTGAGGTAACCCTTTTCGAAGTGTAAGCAAGATCACCGAATTTGGGTCATTCCTTACTTATAGCTAAAAGGGCGACTCGCTTCCGAATCAAATTCATGACTGAGGCGAGCTTTTTCAAAACCATAGTTCCGATTCACCGGGTGACAATCTGTACCTTATCCGAACGTCGCTCGGTTAATCCATATCTTACAGTCTTGACACAATCTCCAAGCCGTTTTGATCCCTTTTCTCGTACGTAATTACAGGGTCGACTTTGGCTAAGTTGACGACTCAGCTCCCTCCAAACTGTTAACCCGTTCGTCATTCGGTCATCCAGAATGATTCTTCTGGAACCGGTGCGTACAGTTGGCATACCCTACATTTCTTAGTATGTGCAAAGCAGTCCTGCTGGATAGTCGGCCAATAATACCCTTGTAGGATGATTTTTCTGGCCAGTGTCTTCGGCCCTTGGTGGCTGGAACAGACACCTTCATGAATTTCGTCCATTACAGCCGCCGCTAGATCGGGTGGGAGGCATTTCAGATAAGGCTCGCCAAACGTCTTTTTGTACAGATGTCCATCTACTAATTCGAACATGGAAGCCCTCCTCTGGATGCATTTTATTTGATAAGCAGGATTCTTATCCTGTGGGAGGGTTCCGTCCTTCAGTTAGTTGGTCATATCCGTGACCCAGCTCGGGACGACATAGGATATGGCCTCGACCTGGAGCACCATGATTGCTGGGGTCGCCAATGTTTCCCGATGGGCAAAACGTTGGATGTGAGCCGGGATTTCCTGTGCTCGATCGTCGAACGCTGCATTTTCTAACTTGGATAGGATATCTGCTTCAGTATTTTCAATCCTGGATATTTGGTCGAGCACCACCTGTTCAAATTTACGTATCTGCTCCTCAACTATCTCCTTGTAGGCCTTCATCCTCTCTTCTTTGGCCTCAGCAGTGCCGTTTACTTGATGTACTACCAATTGACTATCCGATCGGACTTTTAACCGATCGGCACCCAGGGCCCTTGCATATTTTAAACCAGCAATGAGAGCCTCATATTCAGCCTCATTATTGGTTACCTTGAAGTCAAAATGAATGGAATAATATGCTTTGAACCCCTCGGGCGATGTGATCACAGCTCCAGCTCCACAACCCTTGGCACTAGCTGCACCATCCACATACATTTCCCACCAGTTATCCAGCCCATTGTTCTCTGAATCTGTTTCTGAGGGCCGGGCGGTACATTCTGCAATGAAATCTGCCAGGGCCTGCCCTTTGATAGTAGGCCGGGGTTTGAAATCCACCTCGTATTGCCCGATCAGGAGGCTCCACTTGGTAATGCGTCCACTTGCCATAGGATTTCTCAAGATGGTGGCTAATGGCTGGGTAGTATACACAGTTACCGGGTGGGTCTGGAAATACGGTGCCAGACGTTTAATGGCAGCTATCAGGGCCAGTACATTTTTCTCTAGCAAGGTGTACCTGGTTTCCGGGCCGTTCAACGCCTTGCTTACAAAATAGATTGGCCGTTGAACGCCATCTTCTTCTTTCAACAGTACTGTGCTTACGGCCAGATCAACTACAGCTAGGTACATATACAGGTGCTCCCCTGGTTCGGGTTTTGTCAAGACCAGAGGGGAAGATAGATACGTTTTGAAATCTTCAAAGGCCGTTTGGCATTCGGCCGTCCATTCAAAAGGGTTGGCTTTCTTCATGATTTGGAAGAATGGAATAGCTCGATCGGCCAGTTTGGATAGGAATCTGCTCAGGGCTGCTAACCGACCGGTCAATCTCTGCACTTCTTTGAGATTTCTTGGAGCCTCCATGTCCACAATTGCCTTTACTTTTTTTGGGTTGGGCTCAATCCCCTTCTCGCTCATCATGTATCCCAAAAATTTGCCCCCTTTTACAGCAAAAGCACATTTCTTGGAATTCAGCTTCATATTTGCTTTTTGCATTATCCCGAACACCTTCTCTATATCCAGGACATGGTTTTCCTTCTTTTTGCTTTTGATCAGGATGTCATCAACATAAGCTTCCATTGTGACACCCAGCACTTCTTTGAACAGCATCCCGATCATCCTCTGAAAAGTTGCCATCGCGTTCTTTAATCCGAATGGCATGACGATATAGCAAAACACACCATCCGAAATAATGAACGTCGTTTTCTCTGCATCAGCCGGGTGCATGAATATCTGATGATAACCCCGGAAAGCATCCATGAAGCTCAATAATTCACATCCGGCAGTTTCATCCACTAGCAGATCGATCCTCGGCACTGGATAGGGATCCATGGGGCACGCTTTATTCAGGTCAGAGTAATCCGCGCACATTCTCCAAGTAGATTGTTTTGGGGCTAGAACCACATTGGATAGCCATTCTACGTGGATTACCGGACGGATGTGCTTTATTCTCAGCAAGGTGGCCACCTCCTTCTTTGTGAATTCCCACCGTTCGGTTGCTTGATACCGTTTCTTCTGCTGCACTGGTTTTGCATCAGGCCGAACGGCAAGTTTGTGACATATTATCTCCGGATCAATACCGGGCATATCTTCTGGCCCCCGGGCAAACAGTATCTGAAACTTTTTGAGGACGAAAATCACGCCATCCCGGATATCAGCCTCCAGATCTACCCCGATAGCCACCTTACGGTTCGGGGGGAAATCGAGGTCGATTTGTTCGAGAAGGGTGGCGGGCTCTGGGTGCGCCTCGAACTCCGTTCGGTGGGTTTCCACCTCAATTGTATTCACCCGCATCCCACGAGTGTTCATCTGTTTCAGGGCCTCCCGATAACATGTCCAGGCTGTCGTTGGATCAGTTCTGGCCACCCCAACCCCAGTGTCTGTAGGTAATTTGATGCATGAGTGGCGGACAGAGGCTATTGCCTACAGATCTTCCAGTCCCGGTCGGCCCAATATGGCATTGTGGGCACACTTTATATCTACTACCACGAACGTCATTCGGAGTGACGCTTTGTGGGTTTCATCCCCAATTTCAACCATTAATTGGATGGTCCCCTCAGCCTCGATGCAGTTACCGGTGAAACTTGCCAGTGGGGTCCGTAGGTGGGTCAGTTGGCTCCTTTGTAGACCCATTTTCTCGAATGATTGTAGATACAATACATTCACACTGCTCCCGGTATCGACCAGTACTCGGCGGATCAAAGCATTGTCAATACACATGCTTACCAGAAGTTCATCCCTGTGTGGGCTTGGAGAGTTGGGTAAATCAGCTGGCCCGAACGTGATCGGGTCTGTCCTTCCTTTCTTCTGGGGGGGGAGTGGAGACGGATCCCACATAAAGACTTCGCTCGAACCTTTTCCGTTCGGCGTTCGAATCTCCTGTCTCCCCGCCCCCAAATATAACCTTGACCTCCATTCAAGGCTTCTTTCCAGGGCCTCCCGAGCCCTCTGGTTCATCCCTGGGAGGAACATACACATCATTTTGAGGCTGGGCGTCACGTTGAGCATCCTGACGCCAGCTATTAGGTTTCCTGGCCGGTTTCAACGTGCCCATAGCATTTGGATCTTTATTTACATATTTGCCCAGATGACCCCTTCGGATCAAATCCTCAATGGCTGTTTGTAGGGCCCTGCAGGCATTGGTGGCATGACCCTTTCTGTTGTGATATTTACAGAAAGCATTATCATCCGCTCCCATGAACTGTCCAGAATCAGTCGGGAGGGGAATATTGTCCCTCTCGTGCTGATAGATGGTCGCTACTGATAGGACCAGGGGTGTAAATCTCCCTTGTTTGGGAGGTAAAGCGGCCGCTGGGCTAGGACCCAGCCGATCGGCCATTCTGATCGGGGCAGCAGACGCAATGACCTTATCCCTGATCATTATCTCCTCTTCTAGGGCGGCATGCTTGCGAGCCCTATCTAATACTTCGGCGTACACCGTACCCGGATTTTTCTTCAACTCTTTGTACAACTCCCCCGTTCGGAGAGCATTTGTGAATAGGGTAATGGCGGTATCATCCGTCATGTTTCCCACCGTTAAAGTTTCATCCCTCCACCTTTTCAGGAATTGATTGAGGGTCTCTTTGGCGTTTTGCTTCACGCTGGTCAAATAGCTGAAGTGTCATTTGGGATTGGCACTGGAAGCAAACTGAGCCAAGAATAACGCCGATAACTCGGCAAAGCTGTTGATTGACCCAGGCTGCAGTGTCCCGAACCACTCCTGGGCAGGCCCCCTGAGCGTGCTGAAAAACAACCGGTAAATGGCGGCCTCGGGTGCTCCTAGCAGCATGAGTTCCCCTTGGTAACTCCTCAGATGTACGTGGGGATCTCCCACCCCGTCATAGATTTGGCCGGTCGGGGGTTTGGCACCCCCTTGGATATCTGCGTACATGAGTTCCCTAGTAAACGGGGAAGTAATTCCCAGCTGAACCGGGGCAGGTTGTACAGGCGCCCTGTTCATCTGGTCTCGCATTTCATTCATTTGCCTCCTCATCTCGGCCATTTCTTCCTCCTGGGCCGTCAAAGGGGGCGGTGGTGGAGCCCTCATATCCGTACAATCCCGGTCTCATTGTCGTTGAGGGGCCCTAGTATTTTCCCGCTCGGCATACTGGAAATGATGACCAACGGGAGTTGGTCCTCTAGCTTGTGATCTGACCGGGGTTCGGTCACTGGGGCTGTGGTGCGCTGTTGGTGGGGCGCTACGTCGATTATCCCGATGGGCATGCGAGCGGGATGACGTCGTGGTTGTTTCCGTGCGTGGAGTCTCCCCTGTAAAGCTGGAACCTCCTTCCTCTTCGTTCGCCATATGCTGCATGACCTGGGCCATGTCACGCATGGCCTGAGGATTTCTTCTTAGAGATTCGGGAATAACAAAATCCCCATCAAAACGAGGATACGATCCTCGACTGGATTGTCCCTGAGGGTTTTGACTCCCCGGGGTGTGACTCCTCCCGTGACGGTGTGAACCGTTGCTTGTATGATAGGAACTGATTCTGACCATTTTTGAAAATAGAGGTTTTTGGATGATTTGAATGTGAAACTTTTTGCATGTTTCCCACAAACGGCGCCAATGTTGATGGTAAGTCCCGTAGATCCGAAAGCCCAACATGAACTTTGGATATATCAGGAATGGCACAGAGTCAAAGCGTGTAAAAAATATAGATCTGAACTAACTAACACTCGAAAGCTCACTTGTATTAATTAACCAGTCTGATTACAAGGAATTTCCTGATCGGTAGGTCGGAAACTATGCTTTAATACAAGAAATAAGAGCAATGATGTTATTCTAGAGCCTGAGTATTGAAATGCTAACCCTTACAATGACTTGAAACCTTCTATTTATACTAATGGAGAGCATGGGCTGCCCCATGGTGATTGGCTGTTGTTCCACCGACTTGGTCATCCATGCTTCCACTTGCTGATGTCATAGTCTGACATTAATTGCACCTGGCCACTTGCTGGTTGGCCGTTGCTCGAACGGGATGTTGGGCTGTACTGAAGATGCTGTCAAATTGGTCCAAGTACGATATATAGCCCGAACCCCGTTCGATATGTCTTCTTACTGGGCCAACATTTATTTGGGCCGAACTCCGTTCGGTATGTCTTCTTACTGGATCTATTCATCATAGAGTGATGAGCCCGTTGCTTGGGCCGGATATCTTGGGCCTTCTCGATCTGGGTATTGGGCCTCTAGGTCAATATCCCAGCATTTACTATACGGTTCTGTCATTCTACGTAGTAAACAGTTTTATTTAATTTAATGAAATTGAGTTAAACACTGATAAATCATAAATAAAATTAATTTAACGTACTATATGTGATGCTCGATCTCTAAATATGAGATCCATTTTAGTCGTGATAAAAGATATAATAAATGCTACTACGTACATGAAAATATCTTCATTTAGTTGTGAACTTAGGTGTTCGAATCAATAAAGTTTAAAATTATTTATTTGAAAAAAAATCATATTTGAATAACTTGAGTTACGTTTTAATTGTATTGAATTTTTTTAATTTCTTGTGAACTTAGGTGTTCGAAGCAATTTAAGAACTTTTCCCCGGAAAATCACACTTTCCGGTGATAGTATACCGGAAAAGATGTCACCTGCGTCAGATTTTTCTGCCGGAAAGTGTACTTTCCGGTGGAAAAGTCCTTGAATCGCAAGGATTTATTAGTTACAGGACCAAATTTTCAAGTGGTTAAAGTTGGACCAATAACAATAACAGCTGAAATTTACAGGACTAAAATTGCAAATATCCCTACTTGTATATAGTGTTTTGCGAAACTTTTTTTTGTCACCAAGTTTGCTTATTTCACACACTTGCCCTTCTAGCTAGGCTTTCATTAGTCAAACTACCAAAATTGGTACTACTATACAATCAAAGAATAGATGAACTTCAATTATTATGGTTAGAGGGGCGCGCGTAGCTTGCTAGGCGGACCAACCCATGTCTCGATCCATCATAAATTGTACTCCCTCCGTCCTGGATTTATCTTCATTCTTTCATTTTCGGTCCGTCACAAATTTATCTCCTTTTTCCTTTTTTGGCAAAGAATTTGTGGTTCACAACCTGTAACACTTGAGATTTAATTTAAATGGATTAATAGTACTACTCATACCAACAAGATGCATCTCCTTTTAAGGGAGCTCATCACCCAAGAACTTCAAAGTTAAGCCTGCTTGCACAGGAGTAGTCTTGGGAAGGGTGACCCCCTGGGAAGTTTCTCGGGGTGCGCACGAGTGAGGACAAAGTGCGCAGAAAAGGCCAGTGGCGGTTTGTGAGGACAGTACTAGAGGTCTGGAGTAACTACCTCGGGGCCTACAGGGCTGGGGTGTTACACAACCATTCTTACACATTTCTCTTTCCTCTGCACAACTCCTCACCACACATTTCTCACTATCTTAAAACTCGTGCCCAGTCAAATAAGGAGATAATTCCGGGACGGAGGTTGTAATTTTGTTTGAATTATTAAGGGGGTGTTTGGAACTGATTCTGATTCTGCTTCTTTTTTAAAGCAGAAGCAGAATCAGTTTTCAGAAGCTGGTCACCCCTAGTTTCTAAAAAAACTGATTCTAGGAGTAAATTAGAACACCAGAATCACTTCTGCACTTTTACCCAAATACTCCAACTTCTGCTTCTACTCCCTGAAGGAGCAGACGCAGTTTTAAGAATCAAATCCAAACACCCCCTAAGGTTAATTTATGTGAAAAAGTTTCCAAAAGAAAAAATGACCTCAATATTAGTAATAGTCTTTTGATTTCCAAAAATATGAATCGGTTGGAATTTTCTATAAAAGTGATTTATCACTGATAGACTATAAGTCTAGAGAGAAGTGAGAGCTAGAGAGAGAAGTAGTATATTTGTTTTGTATTAATGAATTGTGTACCCTTACAATTACTCCCAGATGGAGTATTTATAGGAAAAATTTGGAGAATGCTCCCAAGTCCTGGGCTTGGGAGGCCCATCTACAATAGGGTCACTAATGGGCCGGATACAAAGTACATAGAAAAGATTAAGTATAAAACCCTATTCTGGAGGCCATATGAGGCCGATGAGGGCACGACCGATGATGGAGTGGTCGACGAAGACCCGCCCGACGAGGTCACCTGGCTCTTCCTGGCCTCTGGATCACATTCTGACTAGACCTCTTTCTGGCCGACGGGGGTCATCTGGCCGACGAGGGTCCCACTAGGTGGTCGTGGCACCTTCTGTTCTCCCGAGTATGTGGGCCCTGGGGTCCAGGCCCATATACTCCATCAGGAGTCCCCCACTCTCTGAGCTGAGATGAAGACGACGTGAAGGAGAGTAGAGTCCCGAGTGTTGACTTTTTCCTGGCCGTCGTGAGGCCGCTATGGAGTCTTGGCCGTTACGGTCACCCTTTGTTCTGGTCCTTGATTTTCATTGTTACGGGTGTACTGCGTTCTGGCCGTTGTGTGGTCTTTGTTGTAGACGAAGAGGGCCTTAGTAATGCGGATGATGCATGTTTCTGGTTTCAAAGACGACGAGTGCCTTTTCTTGGTGGAGACGATGAGCGTTCTCTTGCGCGAGTGGCCGATGAAGACCTTGTTTCCCTACTCCTGGCCGTTGATGATTGAACTTTGCACTCATGGCCGAGGATACCATTGTGGTTATTTCCTGTTCGAGGATGATGAGTGTCCTTCTTCCTCCGAGTAGCCGATGAGGGTGCTGTTTGCTTTATTTGGTCGTTGTGGCTCTCATTCTGTGTCTTTGGCTGAGGAGTGATGGTATTCGCGGCTTGGTGTCCATGTCTTGAGGATGATGAGTTCCCGTCTAAATTTCAGGCCGAGAGTGGAGTATGCGGTCTCAAAGCCGTTGAGTGCACTGTGATCTTAGGTGTTACATCTTTGGAGGGAATTCTTTTGTCTGCTTATTTTGCTGCGGCCGATGGTGCACGACAGGGTCATGGACGCTGTGGTGCATATATGATCTGATGTTGTAGTTGTGGACTTAGTATATTTTTAGATTTCTTTGATCTTGTCCTCCTGATTTCCAAAGGTCGGTGTAGTCCCCTAGTCCCCCACTACTTCAGGCCAAAGAGTAAGTGAGGGGTGAAGGAGTAAAGGATTGCCCTAGGCCGAAGCAGATTCTTGCATTCCCTGAATCCAATTCCTTGGCGATTTCCTGACCAAGCTAACCCTGTGGGAGAACCCTTGGACGCATGTCACTTTCAAGAAATTATCATCGGGGTTTTGTACAAGGCCGATGGCTGTGGGGTTGCTTTTTGCTTTGCTGTGGTGGCCGTTGAAAAGGCCATGCTTTTCGCGTTCTGTTTAAGCCGCTATGGACACACTTTGAGGTGTGACCTACCCTTTTGAAGTCATCTGTGTTGAGGCCGATGTAGGTGTGCTTTCTTAGGTTGGCCGTTGCGGGCGCTGATTGTTGGCATGTTGGCGATGGGCTGGTACTGTGGAAGTGGGCCTGACCCGCCTCCTGAACCGGTACCAGCCCAATGGGCCTTGTGAATTGTGTACCCTTACAACTACTCCCAGAGGGAGTATTTATAGGAAAAATTAGGGCTGGACTCCCAAGTCTTGGGCTTGGGAGGCCCATCTACAATAGGGCCACTAATGAGCCGGATACAAAGTACATAGAAAAGATCAAGTATAAAACCCTATTCTGGAGGCCATAGTAGGCCGATGATGGCGTGGCTGACGAAGACCCGGCCGACGAGGTCACCCGGATCTTCCTGGCTTCAGGATCATATTCTGAGTAGACTTCCTTCTGGCCGACGGGGGTCATCTGGCCGACAAGGGTCCCACTAGGTGGTCGTGGCACCTTCTGTTCTCTCGAGTATGTGAGCCCTGGGGTCCAGACCCATATACTCCATCAATCCCTATTTATGAATTTCCCTTATCTCTTTATCCCATCCGTAGACCAATTTCATTCCATCTGTCTTGCACCATCATCGGCCCCTAGTCCAATAGGCAATAACGAAACATCAGCCGTTGGCCATCATATCATCTTCATACCTTCTTTTCATCTTCTCCTTTCTTTCCCACAAACCATTATTGTCAAAGATGTAGATTCTCTTTCCCACATCACTCATCCTCTTAAATAGTTGATGTCGTGGTCGATTATTGCAATTACTTCAACCATCATCATTGCTAGATCTTCCTATTGATGGCTGCGGTGTCTGTACATAGGGGGTGTACACAGGGGGTGTAGGGGAATTGAAAATATGAATTGGGGAGGGGGAAGGCAATGGCAAAACCACAGGAAGGGGCGAGGGTTGGGAAGGGGATAGGAGCGTTTGTCGGTGGGAGGGAGGGGCAGTACTTTTCGAGGCTTGTGTTGCGACCTAGGCTGGGGGCATGGCAGTGCTAGGCGTTTGGGGCTGCTGTCAGGAATGGGCCCACAAAATGGACGGTAGGGAGGTGTTGGTCGGGATTAGCAGTGATTACCGTGACTGTCATCGGAATATTTCCACGGCAGCGGTAATGGAAGGAAATGCAAGGGCGATTGATTAGGATTTCTATGACATCTTGTGCATTAGTCACTGACTCACTGTTTGGAGTGCCGGAGTTACTAGGCGGTGTCTTGGTGTATTGGACGACATGAGCGGTCACTGAGCCATGGTAACTGTGGCCGGGGCAGGTCACTATGTCCAAGTCACTGGGCGGTTGTTACTGGCGATGGTCACTAACCATTTACGACCCAAAAGTTACTGCCAGCTTGACAAAGTAACTAATGATTTGCATCCATTTTCAAAGATGTGAATCCTAGCAAGGAGGGTCTTATTCATCAGATCTGTAAGTATATGATAAATTGGTATGGAGCTCATAACAATCTTAAAGGAGGCGATAGGGTAAAGAGCGTAGGACTGTTACCTCAAAATGTTGGAAATCGAAGACGTCAGCAGTTTATTTGGGAAAAACCGAGTAGCAATCAACTGAAGCTGAACTGGTGCATCTTTAGACAGAATGGGAAGTCGGCTGCTGGTTTTCTGCTTCGTGATCATGCCGGGGAACCGGTAGCGGCGATTGGCTTTCCGTTGAGTGGTTCGACGAGGGGAGAGGAGGAGATTTTTCATCAGGCGGTCCAATGAGCAGTCACGCTGGGGTTTCCTAATCTTGTAGGCGATGTTTCCAATTTGAAGATTCTAGATTTGGGCTGCTTGTCGGTGGGCCAGAATCGGGTGGCCCAAGCGGGGATATTATTCCAAGTGGGCTTAGAGGGTTCCTTTCGCTTGATAAAAATTCTCTTCCTTGTATTCTCCTTTTACTTTTATAAAATACGGTAAACGTTCCCCGGAGTTTGTCCCACCGATTTTGGTGGTTGCCTCACCAGGTTAAAAAAACTAATGATTTGCAACCTTAAAGCCACAAACAACGGCAGAAATAGTAGCGATTGTGGCAGAAAGGCGGCAGCGGCAGCAACTCGGATAGTTACTATGAATTGATTGATACATAAATAGTTACTTCAACCTATTATTATTAACATTCACTCATATATCAACCTATTAACTTACAAAAAAAACCGTCACTATAAATACTCAGTCACTACTGAATTGCATTAACCCACAAAAAAAACCAATCACTACTTGATAGAGTATATATCTAGAGAGAAGTGAGAGCTAGAGAGAGAAGTGCAAGTAATGCTTCAATATAATGATTTTGTAACCCCTATAACTACCTTCAGAGGAAGTATTTATAGGAAAAATGTGGGCTGGGCTCCCAAGCCTTGGGCTTGGGAGGCCCATTTACAATTGGACCGCTATTGGGCCGAATACAGAGCCACTGGTGGGCTATATAAATGAATAAGTGTAAAATCCGGTTCTGTGAGACTTCTGTGGCCGACGAGGGTCTTGGCCGACGAGGGCACGGCCGACGAGGACACCCTGGTTCCTTGGCTTCAGGATCATATTCTGAGTTGGTCCTTCTTCTGGCCGACGAGGGTCTTTGGCCGACAAGGACACCGCATAGTGGCTGTGCTTTCTGTTCTGAGTATGTGGGTCCTGGGGCCTAGACCCATATACTCCATCAGAAGTCCCCCACTCTCTAAGCTGAGATGTAGACGAAGCGAGGGAGAGTAGATTTCTGTGCTTGATGCTTCTCGGCCGATGCGGGACCACGTTGGCCGTTCCCTGTCGCGGTGTTTGGCGGCCCTGTTCTGAGTTGCCTGCTCCCTGATGCGGACGGGGAAGGCTATTGTTCCTTTGGTGCGCTTTGTTTGTTGGATGATGAGTGTTCTAGCACGAGTGGCCGATGAAGGTAGTGTCTATCCTTGGTTGTTGACTAGGTAAGTTTCCCTTTTGGGCTGCTGAGGCCGTAGGGGCTGCGTCTTTGTTTTGGGTGGCCGATGAGGGCACTGCGCATTCCTTTTGGCCGTTGTTGATGACGCCCTATGTTTTTGGATGACCAGGCGTATCATCCTCAAGGTTATTGGGGATGATAACACTGACTGGCCGAAGCTGAAGTTGTGAGGACCTCGGGGCCGTTGCGGTTCATGGACGACAGTGATTTAGGTATGTTAACCTTTCTCTTGATTCCCGGCTTGAGGGTGATGTGTGGTTTCAAGGCCGATAAGTGTCATGTGATCTCAAGCTTTGCTGTGGCTGAAGGTGCACCATGATGTTATGGACGTTGTGGTGCATGTCTTGATACTGTAGTTGTGGACTTGGTGTATTTTTTGGATT
This sequence comes from Cuscuta europaea, assembly GCA_945859875.1. Lineage (NCBI taxonomy): Eukaryota > Viridiplantae > Streptophyta > Magnoliopsida > Solanales > Convolvulaceae > Cuscuta > Cuscuta europaea. The sequence goes on along the minus strand of CAMAPE010000054.1, from coordinate 2,875,191 downwards.
TCTTTTGATTTTGCCTGTTATTCTTGAGGCCGGTGTAGTCCCCCAGTCCCCCACTGCTTCAGGCCGAAGAGTGAGTGAGGGGTGAAGGAGTAGATTGAAACCCAGGCCGAGGCGGGCTCCTCATACAGCCCTTGGATCCAACCCTTTGGCGATTTCCTGACCAAGGTAACCCTGTGGGAGAACCCTTGGACGCAGGTCGCTTTCAAAGGGTTATCATCAAGGGTTTAGTGCGAGGGCCTTATGGCCGTTACGTTCCTTTCCTTTGGGATGTTGTGGCCGTCTAGATGGCCGATACGGGTGTTGTGGGGTACCCGTTGTCTGTTGTTGGCCGTTGAGTGCCCTGGCCGTTGTGAGTGTTATTCTCCCCTTCCCCGTTCCGTAGAGCCTGCTTTGCCAGTGGGCTCTTGATCTGTGGATTGGGCTTGGCCCATTAGTGACGTGGTGGCGTCCCGTTGGTGGCCGTTGGTGTGGCCACTGGGAGGATGCCACGTGTAGTGACTGTTGGGTGGGGGGTTCTATAAATACCCCTCTCTATCCGACGAAAACTCTCATTTGCAATCTGAGCTATCGAAGTGCTGGCCAAATTCCTAGAGAGATAAACTTCAAAGCAAGTGTTCTTCGTGTTCTTCAAGGTTAGTGTTCATCGAAATCTCTGTACTTTGTATATTTTGCTTCCTAGGCTAGTGATCTAGTGTTAGGCGTTTGAACGCCCTTAGATCTCGAAGTAGGTTGCCGTATACTCAAAATAGTGTTTAAGATGAAAGACTTCAACGAAGAGTACTACCCCTACGACGACGAGCCCTCCACCAAGTCCCTTGACTATGAAGTGGTCGAGGAGTTCTGTGAGGAGCTTGAGAATCTGAGCTCGTTCAAGTCCGGGGAGCAGGATGATGAGGACGGTGAGGATGAGGGGTCTGCGTCATCGTCTAGAGGTGGGGATGTAGTGGTCTCCCGAACTGCTGATGGGGCGTCCACATCGGTTTCCATCCCATGCCCAAAACCGGTGTCTGCTGTGAAGGGTGTTGCGCCGCCGAAGAGGGTGAGGAGGCCGAAGAGAGGGCCAACCTTCTCGTATTTGGATCTGACGAATATCTACATTATCAGGCCGCAGAGTAATGCGGGTGAATACCTGGTTGCACAGATGTATGTGGGGCCGTATGGTAGGGTTATGGCCCCCAAGCCGACGGACCATGTCCTTAATCCACCCCCGGGCTACTTTGGAGTGTACCCGATGAGCTTTGCCAAAGGGCTTAGGTTCCCGCTTCATCCCTTTATCACTGAGTACCTAGATATGGTGGGGCTCCCTCCGGCCTTGTTGACGCCGAATAGCTACTCGCTCATTGGATTTCAGGCTGACGACGGCGCTGTTTATGAACCTATACCAGATAGGCCGCGGAAGTCACCAGAACTGTGCGTCGTATGTCACTCTCCAACCACTCCCCAAGAAAAGAAGTTTCACAGACCTGCCGACGTCCATCCATGGTTGGAAAGGGATGTTCGTGTTCGTATCGTTGGGTGAAGGGGGTGTAGAGTTTCCTTCCGTCGGCCACAGTGGACAGTTTAATCTTCATGACACGCCGAGGAGCTCCATCCCGGACGCTCAGGTTGAGGCTTTCTTGAAGGGAGGGCCGAGGAGTTTGAAGACGTACATTACCGAGTACAAAATGGCCGCCCTCGGCTTCGTACGGTATTTTGTGTATGGTGACAATGACGACGATGTGGAGTTGTGGCCGAAGATGACCACGTCTTACGAGGAGGCTGATGGTCCCGATCTGGGGGTGCCAGCTGAGGACGATGGTAATTCCTTTCTGATGCACTTCTTCTCGTCGTACTTTTGTATTCTCTGTTTGCTGGCCCTTAGTGTTTTTTCTGGTGCAGGTTTTGTCATGGATCGTATGTCCTTCATGAAGAGGGCACAACTTAAGGCGGCCGAGGAGCTGAAGGCCCAACAGCCTGGTGCTGCCCCTGCGGCCAAGCCCCCAGTGCAGCCGAAGAAGAAACGGCAGGCCGATGAGGGCCAAAAGAAGTTGACTGAGGCGGGACTAAAGCCTGCCAAGAAGTCGAAGGGAGCTTCCCCTACCGGTGATGCCGGGACGTCGGCTGTTCCCTCTGGGGATGGGGGGTTCCAATGTTGATGCTTTGGTGGACCACCCTTCGGGCCCTTCGTCCACCACCCTGTCCACCGTTCCTGCTGCCGTAACGGCCACCCGAAAGAAAGGGTCCGGCCGAGAGCTGGTCAAAGGGACCTACAAGCTTGAGGTGGAGTACCCTGTCAAAGGGGGGCTGTTCAACGAGATCGTTGACGGCCACGAGGTGATCTCCCAGGCCATCCCTGACGAGGACTGGGCTTACCTGAAGAAGCTCGGCCATGTTAAGATGTACGATGGTGGGATGGACCACATCGTCCAAGTAAGTACTCACGTCCGCTTCGTCTGTGTTTCTGTTTTTTTTTTGTTACGCGTTGTTGTCGTCTAACCCATATTTTACCGCATGGCGCCTTCATGTTGATGGAAAGCAACAGGAGGCAGCAGAAGGAGATTGCTCGCTTGAAGCAATTCGAGCAAATGGTTGCTTCGGCCGACGAAGCGCTGGGCAGCTTGGAGAGGCTGCGGCTTGAACTCGAAGGCCTGAAGAAGAGGGCTGATGAGGCCGACAAGCTGGCTGCTGAGAAGGAAGGGGCCCTCCAGCGCTTAGCCGATATGGAGCGTGTTCGTGACGAGGCCCTTCGGCGTGCGGAGGAGGCCGAGAAGGGTAAGGCCAGTGCGGAGCTGGCCCTTAGTGCCGCCGAGGAGAAAGCTGGTGAGGCAGCTATGCAGAAGTTTCTCGAAGTCGGCTGGAAGGACGAGGACCGGCTCTCCTGGTGCTTCGAGGTCGTGGCGGCCAGGCTTGTTGACTGGGTGACCAAATCCCCTGACGGCCAGGCGTACTGGGAGAAGGAGAAGAATCTTCTACGACCTTGGTCAGTACCGGATGCAACAGCTGCTGTACAGGAGGCTTCAGCGGCGTTTCATAGATATGGGTGTGGCCAAGGAGTGGGTCGTCGGCCTTGAGCTGCCTTCATTGATGAGGCATCCCGAAGCGGAGTTGGAGCTCCCGGTGGCTGATCAGCACCTCCCCATTGAGAGCTCTCGCATCAGCGATGATTGGGCCTATGAGCGAAGTATGTTTGAGGATACCGCGACGTCAGGTATTGCTGCCGGTACGTCTGCTGCTCCGGCCGAAGAGAGAGCCGATGCCGAGAAGGACTCCGAAGCTCCTTCAGAGCCATGATCCCTTGTATTGTTTTTTCTGACTTTTGATTATGTAACGGCCCAGAATCCCACTTTGTACTTTCCTCATTTATGAATGAAAATGCCTCGTCTTTCATACTTTGATATTTTTGCCTTCTTTTCTTTCCGTGTTGTACGACGTCCCCGTATGAGTGTTTGCTTGGTCTTGTTGCCAAAATACTTAGAGAATTTTTGGAAAATTTCCTAAGTATAAAATGTCAGTCATAGCTTTAGAAAATCTTCCAAGTAGGCAGCCGATACGGACATGAGGGTACCTTCAACTTTTTTGGGTGCCCTCTTCGTCTAAGTGTTTGGGAGTTGTAGTTTCCTCTGCCTGTTACCCTTTTCGGCCATACCTTTGATGCTTGTGTTTTCTGGGACACTTTCTACGTGTTTGAAGTCCACTAAGTGGCAATTTGAGCAACCGCCTTAGTTGTAGTGTCTTTATCGGTTAGCAAGACCTTACCGGTCATTGGCGAGGCCGAGACGGGCACCTACAGGTCTTTGAGTGCCCGCTTCGTCTTGGGGCTGCCCCTTCGTTGAGGAGATTGCCCGATTTTTAGGCCATGTAACTTTCTCTTCGTAGTATCGTCGTCGGCCAAGTTGGACGGTATGGCTGATGAAGGTACCCGGTGTTTTGCCTCTTCCTTTGCGTTTGCTTTCTTTAGAATTCTCTAAGTGTCGGAATTCGCTTGGTAAACTTCCTTTGAAGATTTTCAGCTTAAGCCACCGTCTAGGTTTTAGCGTCTTTAACGACCAGCAAGAATCTTGTGGCCGGTAGGGGTTGCCACCCGTGTGTAACTTTCCCACGGGTGTTTTAGTGCCCGCTTCGTTCTGGGTCCTTTCCGGTGGTCAACCTCGGGATTCTGTTTTAAGTGTGAAGTTGTAATTCCTTTTTTCGTGCTAAGTGTTGGCGCTTCAAGTGGTTATGGCCGATGAAGGTTACCACCCTAGTTTCACCCAACCACCTTGGTTAGGGTTTTATGGGTGCATGCTCCGTCCTTAACACTTTCTTTGTAGTTGGTGGCCGCTTCGTCCGCGTTACCTGTTGTTAGTGTTACCTCTGTATTCAACTGATATGTACTTAGCCAAATGTGGCTGATTTGTGGGGATTTATTTTCACTGCTCGAGGCCGGCAAGTGTGCGCAGTCCTCGGCTTCCCTCCTTTTTTTGTTCCCTATTTCGGGCAGTGTCCTTCTTTTAGGCTTCGGCCGAAGGGGTCGATGGCCCTTCGGCCGGTTTGGACTTCGTTTATAACGTCCATGATCTCGAGGGGGGGGGGGTCCCATCGCCTATTTGTGACGCGGGCTAGACTTTTGGTTGGTTTCCAATGGCTGCCGTTGCCCATCCCTGAGTTTGGGGATCTTTTCACCTCGGTCATGATTTCAGGCCTGTCGTCCTGCGATCAAGCGCGTGGACGACGCGGTGAACTTCCCATTTCAAGACGCGGGCCGTTTGCGGGCCCCTCGTCCTGGGGACGTCGTCGGCTCTGCCTGAGTGTCTCGCTCTGAGGAATCGATACGACGTGCTCTCTCAGCTGGCCTAAACCTTTCGCTGATACAAAATACAATGGGCATGCCTGAGCTTTTCGCTCTAAAGATGCAGATGCGAAGCGCCACATCGGCCATGCCTGAGCCTTTCGCTCTAAGGTGGCCGATGAGGGCGCCTATCAATGTGGTACTTGGATTCCAAGAAATCAAAGGAAACATGATTTTTATTCAAAAGTGGCTCAAGGCCGAGGGTGTCGTTCAATCAATAACCCGTCAAAAGGTGAGGGCTTCACCGACTGCACCTCTTTCGGATTATTGATAAAACTTCACCAAATGGTGTACATTCCACGTTCGTGGTACATTGGTCACGTTGGGGCATTTAAGCTTGTAGGTATCGGGTTTCACCACGGCACTGACGATGTAGGGACCTTCATACTTCAGGGCTAGCTTGCCTCCTTCCGTCGGCTGACTTGCTTCCCTTCGGCGGAGGACGTAGTCCCCCACTTGGAATTCTCGGGAACGTACCTTGGCGTCATAGTATGATTTCACTTGACGCCGGTAGTTCTCTGCTCGGATGAATGCCTGTTCACGTCTTTCATCGACCAGGTGGAGGTCGATTTTCATGTTTTCCTCGTTAACCTGAGGGTCGTACTGTTCCACCCATCGGCTGGGAATAGCGACCTCTGTGGGTGCCTTTGCTTCAAAGCCGTAGCACAGGGCAAAAGGTGTTTCACCCGTTGCCCTCCTCGGCGTAGTACGATAGCACCACAGGATGTTGGGGAGCTCGTCGACCCAACTCCCTCTTGCGTCCTGTAGGTTCTTCTTCAGTCCCTCCATTATAGTTCTGTTGGCGTTCTCAACCTGCCCGTTGCCTTGAGGGTAGGCAACGGAGGAGAAAAGGTGCTTTATTCCAAACTCTCGAAGGAGCTCCTGAAAGGGCGCCGCTTCGAGCTGGGTGCCGTTGTCTGATATGATCTCTTGGGGGACACCAAAGCGGGTGAGAATGTTCTTGTGATCGAACTTCTGACACCTGGCTCCCGTGATGCTGGCCAAAGGTTCCGCTTCGAACCACTTGGTGAAGTAGTCGACTGCGACGATGATGTAGCGGTTGTTGCCAGCAGCTCTGGGTAGAGGGCCGACCAGGTCAATCCCCCATCTCGAGAATGGAATAGCAGTGCTGACGGAGGCGTAGTTGACGGCTGGCCGACCAGGGGCCTTCCGGAGCACCTGGCACGTGGTACATTTCCTGGCCAGGTCCGCACAATCCTGCGCCATCGTCGGCGAGACGCCAGGACATGTTGAAAGGGCCCTGGTGCGAGGAGCAAACACCACAGTGAACTTCTTCCATGGCCACATCGGCCTCGTCCTGTTGTAGGCATCGGAGGAGAGTGCCATTATAGGATCGTTTGTAGAGTTTGTCATCTTCAATGGTGTAGCTTGGGGCCCTGAGTTTGGCGAGCTTGGCCCTCTCCTCGTCCTGGGGTAGTTCCCCCGTCGTGATGAAGGTGGTGATGTCGGAGATCCAGTCTTCCGGTCGCTGTTGGATGCACAAGATGGGGCTGGCATGGATGCTGGACATACTCAGCTCCTCGATCTTGGCTAACTGGGAGATGTGCTCCGGAGTGTCTGAGCTGAGTTTGGATAGGATGTCGGCCTCGGCGTTCTCGGCCCTTGGGATCTGTGTGATCTCGTGGGTTTCGAACGCCTTCAGCAACTCCTCTGCCGCTTGCTTGTATTGCTTCATTCGGCCCTCCTTTGCTTCGTACGTACCCCCAACCTGGCCCACTACCAGCTTGGAGTCGCACCTGATTCTGATGTGCCGGGCTCTGAGGCCGGCGGCGAGTCTGAGGCCGCTGAGGAGGGCCTCATACTCGGCTTCATTGTTGGATACCCTGAAGTTGAAGCGGATGACATAGTAAGCTCTGAATCCTTCAGGGGATATGAGGACGCCGCCGCCGCCACATGATTTCGCGGCCGACGAGCCGTCGGTGAAGAGGATCCATGTGTCATCGGGCTCTGGCCCGGGGGTGGTAGTGGTTGTCTCCCTAGCCGTGCATTCGGTGACGAAGTCGGCCAAGGCTTACCCTTTGATAGATGGCCTTGGCTTGATCTCAATCTGAAATTGCCTAAGGAAGATCGCCCATTTCACCATTCTTGAGGAGCTAGTGGGGCTCCTCATGAGTGCGCCGAGGGGCTGCTGGTCAGTACATGGACGGCATGGGCCTGGAAGTAGTGCCCCAGCTTTTTCACCGTATGGACGATGGCTAGCACCGTCTTTTCAATGGGGGGGGGGGGGTACCTGAGCTCGGCCTCCCTTAATGTCTTGTTGACGTAGAAAATGGCCTTCTGCACCCCTTCGTCCTCACGGATGAGCACGGAGCTGATGGCCGACGTGCTCACCCCTAAGTACAAGAAGAGGGGTTCGCCGGCTTTGGGCTTGGAGAGCACGGGTGGGGAGGAAAGGTACCTCTTCAGCTTTTCAAATGCTTCCTGGCACTCCGTCGTCCACTTGAAGCTGTTCGCCTTGCGCATGATTTGGAAGAAAGGGAGTGACCTCTCGGCTGACTTGGAGAGGAAGCGGCTCAGGGCCGCCAGGCGCCCCGTCAGCCGCTGTACCTCCTTGACGTTGCGGGGCAGCTCCATGTTGATGATACCCCATATCTTCTCCGGGTTTATTTTGATGCCTCTCCGGCTGACCATGTAGCCGAGGAATTTGCCGCCTTGGACGCCAAAGGCGCACTTCTTGGGGTTGAGGCGGAGCTTGAACTCCCTCATGATTTCAAAAGTTTCCCGGAGGTTGTCAGCATGTGTGGTGGCTTGCCTGCTCTTGACAATCATGTCATCGACGTATGCCTCCATCGTCCGGCCGAGGACCGCTCTGAAGATCTTGGCCACCATCCCGGTATAGGTGGCGCCAGAGTTTTTGAGTCCGAAAGCCATGACAAGGTAGCAAAAAATTCCCTCCGGGGTCATGAATGTCGTCTTCTCAGCGTCATCTTCATGCATGAAAATCTGGTGGTACCCTCTGAAAGCATCAAGGAACGACATCAACTCGCATCCCGCCGTCTCGTCCACCAACTAATCAATGTTGGGGAGAGGGAACGGGTCCATGGGGCACGCCTTGTTCAGGTCAGCGTCGGGTACTTCACCTCTTTGATGTGGTTGATTGAGAGGAGCATGGCGACCTCCCCTTTGACGAAGTCCCGCTTGTCGGCGGATAAGTAGCGCCGCTTCTGCTTGACAGGCGCGGAGGCTGGATCGACGGTCAGCCGGTGGGTGATCACCTGCCGGCTGATGCCTGGCATGTCGTCCGGGCCCCACGTGAAGATAACGGCGTATGATCGTAGGACGAGGAGGATGGCGTCCCGCTGGTCCTGGGGGAGTTGCTTCCCGATTTTGAGGACCCGCTCCGGCCGGGAGGTATCCAGAGGGACTTCCTCGACCTCCTCGGCCGGTTCGGCATGCGGCCTCTCCTCGTCCTTGGCCACGGCCGTCGTGATGGTGTCTATCCTCTGTCCTTCCCTTTCGGCCGGCCTTGTTAGCTTGAGGTAGCATGCTCTGGCTATTCTCTGGTTTCCTCTGGCGTAGCCGATGCCGCCATTGGTGGGGAACTTCAGACACAAGTGCTTCATGGAGATGATTGCCTCCAAGTCCTCCAGTGCTGGCTGCCCCAAGATCAGGTTGTGGGCGCACTGGAGGTTGACCACCATGAACTCCATGTCAATTTTGGCGCGGTGGGGGCCGTCGCCGACCTCCACGGGGAGGACTATCGTGCCCTCGGCGTCGATAGCGTCCCCGGTGAAGCCGGACAACGGTGTCTTGATCGGCTTCAGCAGAGCTTTGTCCAGCTTTAGCTGCCTGAAGGTGTCCAAGTACATCACGTTGACGGAGCTCCCTGTATCGATGTAAGTGCGGTGGATGATAGAGTCACCGATCTTACACCGGATGACGAGGGCGTCCCTATGTGATTCCGTACCCGGAGGCAGATCCTTGTCGGTGAAGGTGATCGCCTCCGTTCGCTGCTTCTTCGGCTAGGGGGGAACGTAGGACACCTCCCCAATGTAAAGGGATTGGGCCCATTTCTTCCTCTGGGTGACGGAGTCCCCCCCGGTGTTCCCCTCGTCGTCGCTGAGCCTGCCGATCTCCCCCTTCTTCGTAGAGGGTTCGCCCCCAGGTTTGCCGGTGTTTACCCACGTATTTTTGCGTGGGCCACCTTTAACAAATTGGGAGAGTTCTCCCTGACGAATAAGGCGCTCGATGGCTTTCTTTAGCGTGATGCAGTCGTCGGTGTTGTGCGAGGAGTTCTTGTGAAACCGGCAGTATGTGCCGCCCTGCTGGATGGCAAGGACCTCCTCGGCCGGCCGAGGAGCCTGCTCAATGAGGCCATGCTTCTCGGCGTAGTCGAGGATGGTGCTGACCGGGTGGGTGAGGGGGACCCCCGTCCATTCCAACCTCGGCCGCCAGTGGCGGTCTTTCTTACTTTGTCCACCATAGCCGTGACAGCTCTGGGCACCCTGGCCGGCCAGGGATGGTCCCGGGGCCGGCGAAGGATTTGTCTTCTTGGAAGGATGGCCTCCCTCTTTTTTGTGGTTGTGGAGCTCGTCGGCGTCGGCGTACAAACTCCCGCGCTGAAGCGCCTTTGCATACGATCTTGGAGGATCGGTGATGAGGCTTCAGGCGTACGGGGAGCTACGGAGGGCTCCCTGGTATAGGACGAGGAGGGTGCGCTCATCGGCCCCCTCGACTTCTTCGGTCTCCCTCGTCCACCGATCAATGAACGACCGGAGGGGCTCATCATGTGTTTGCTTGACGGAGAGGAGATGGGTGAAATACTTCTTCGCGCGCTTCCTCCCGGCAAAATGGGTGAGGAAGCGCTGGGCAAGGTCTTGCCATGAGTCAATACTTCCTTCGGGGAGCGCTTTGAACCACTCGTACGCTGGCCCCTCAAGAGTAGAGAGGAACCAACGACAGAGATATTCATCCGACGCGTTCACCATCAGCATGTTGTTCTGATAGCGGCTGAAGTGCTCCTGGGGGTCTGATCGGCCATCGTAGGACTTGATGGCGTTTCCCCTGTACTTCTCCGGGATGGGAGCCGAGAGCACCATGTTAGTGAAAGGGGTCCTGGTCTTGACTTGGATGACGGAGTCACCTCGCCCTTCGGCCAACTCCCTCTCAAGGGCGCTGACTTTGTTCATGAGGGCGTTGAGGCCAGGGTCGTTGGAGGCGCCGGCCATAGGGACATTTGCCGATTGCCTGGCCTCCATCTGGGCCAGCCTCCTTTCCAGCTGGGCGATGACCTCGTCCCGTGGATCCCTAGCGGCCGCAACGGCGCCCTGCTGGTTCTTCATGCGCTCGTCGTGGGCCGCGTTGATCTGGTGGTGCACGTCGACCTCGTGCAACTTTCCTTTGCCCTTGTCCAGGCGGGGCTTGTCCGCTGTCCGGGATACAGACCCCAAGCTTTCCCATGGCGAGCCAGGCCGACGCTCACCAATCCGCCCTGCCATCCTCTCCGAGACCGGACGACGGCGCGTGTCACCTAGCCTATTGAAGGCAGAGGCTTTTCCACGCGCTGGGGTCTGCCCAGGCCGAAGGGGGGAAGCGGGGTGGGAGTGGGACGACGCCGTGTCCTGGGCCATCACCCCCTCATCGTTGCCTAACCTGACGGCCAACGGTTGGGGCTGAGGAGGTGGAGTGACGTTCCCCCCAGTCCTTGGCAGGAGTGCGCTGAGGACGGTGGGGTTCTGGGCCAAGCTGGCGATGATGACCGACAATGCGGCCTGGACCTGTGGATCCACAGACAGAGAAGCCGCAACCATTGGCTGGGCCAGGGCGTGGTCTGTCTTCTCAGCACGTTTCCAGGCCGATGCGGGCATCAGGGGCTCCGCCGTTGAGTTGGTTGCGGAGGTCCGTCGTCAGGTTGATGGCCTCCTGGAAGACGTCTCCTCCGCCGACCTGGTCGGCCGTAACGTCCTCTTCATGCTCCCTGGTCTCCTGGTCCTCAGGGATGGCCTTGCTGACGAGGTTGCGGTTTGACTTAGTCCTTCCCATGATCAGTGGTTAGCTGTGCTTGGTAGCGACGAATGGTGCTAACTTGATTGTTCTAGCTCTCAATGAAAGCACCAAAATGATAGAGTATATATCTAGAGAGAAGTGAAAGCTAGAGAGAGAAGTGCAAGTAATGCTTCAATAGAATGATTTTGTAACCCCTATAACTACCTCCAGAGGAAGTATTTATAGGAAAAATGCGGGCTGGGCTCCCAAGCCTTGGGCTTGGGATGCCCATTTACAACTGGACCGCTATTGGGCTGAATACAGAGCCACTGGTGGGCTATATAAATGAATAAGTGTAAAATCCGGTTCTGTGAGACTTCCGTGGCCAACGAGGGTCTTGGCCGACGAGGGCACGGCCGACGAGGACACCTTGGTTCCTTGGGTTCAGGATCATATTCTGAGTTGGTCCTTCTTCTGGTCGACGAGGGTCTTTGGCCTACGAGGGCACCGCATAGTGGCTGTGCTTTCTGTTCTGAGTATGTGGATCCTGGGGCCTAGACCCATATACTCCATCACTACTCCTTACAAATATCACATATGACTATGCTTTTTGTCAATTTTTTATGTTATCCCATGGATGTGCAATACTTGGTAACAGGAAAAATTAATATGATGGTCAAGCAGCCTTACGTTATATTCCATGTACATAGTCTCCTCCTAAACTTTAGATGGCAGTTACCACGAAAAAGGAGCTCAACAACCGTCTTACATTTTGCTTTTGATTTAGTTGAACAATAAATGCTTTTAATTGATGGCCATACAAGGCAATTACTCAATAAACAGCACACGTAATTACTCTAGTAATCACTTTTTTGGAAATTTAACATATGAGTCACTTTTTTGTCATTTGATGTTATATTAGTAATATTCATAAAAAAAGACCTTTCCAAAAGTATTTTTTGTACTAGTCCCGCTCCAAAATTCTGCCCTGCCTACGCTACGGTATGATGGTATTTCTCACTACTAGCTACTATTACAGCCACACTATCATCAGTGGACATATAAGGCGTGCGGGCGGTGGGTCCAGTGGCAGAGCCAGGATTGACAGGTTACAGGGGCTGGATTTAAGAAATTTATATAGCAGGGGTCAAAACATAAATTTTCACTATATTTTTTACTACTTATAAATTATTATACATATATAAATACATCACAATTTTTTTCTTGCAGGGGTCGTGGCCACCGCCAGCCCCTGTCTCCACCCCTGGGTGGGTCCCATTTTTTCAAACACGAAAACTTATGATTTCCCGAAAATTAAATATTTAAAACAAAACAAGCAAAAATACATACAGTATTTAGAATTGAAATGTTTCCTCATTTGTTCAACATGTGAATGAAGTGAGATTTCCTTATTTAGCTAAAACAAAATTAAAGAACAAAGTTCAACATATAAAATAATACGTACGTAGTATTAAGTCCACATTCATTTTATCAAGTGTATTTAAAATTATAAAAAAAATCGCATTGTTAATTGCGATTATAGCCGGGATGGAAACAAATGACTCCCATTAAATGTGCAAAAATGATGCACACGATAGTTAATTATTGATTGCTTTCAATATTATAGTAAAATAAAGTACCACAACTGAAATATGTATACACTTACAAAGTTACAAGATAAATGATACATGCAATTGGCAATTGCTCTAAAATGAGGTTTAGAAGATGTCGGTATACACAAATAATTTAAATTAATTAAAAAACTACGTAATATTCAATTAACAAAATATAATGACTCTTCAATGTTCTAGTTGGTCATTAAGATACCATGCGTCGGCCTTTTATTCGCTACCCCAAAAAAGACAATAAGACGGTTGAAGAAAATGACTTTACATTTGGTTGGAGTAATGTTTATTAATAAAGAAGGCGAAATTAACCTACTATCCTCTATTAAATAAGAAAAATGAATTTACATTTGGTTGGAATAAAGTACAATAGTTTCATTTTTCAACTTTGACTGTAATTTATCCAGTTACATGTTAGTAAACTTTATAAAAAATTGATATATTGAAAATTCACATTAATAGAAATTGAATAACATTTTATACATAATAATTGATCATATATTAGTAGAAAATTTTAGTCAAAATAAAATGCGTGAGTAGTGAAAAAAACAGAACGTTGCAACTATTAAAAAACGGAAAAAGTAAAAGACTGTGAGTAATATTATTTTAATTTCATTGTACGCATAGGTCATGTATGAAGAGTACGTATACAAAATGGTAAAATGAACATATGTACTTAGAGTGTAATGTGTGTGTGTGTAACTTGAAACTTCTGTGTACGAAAGTGTAATGTGTGTGTGTAACTTAGTGTGAATGAATAAAAGGAAATTTATTTATATTAGTATGTGACAATACGTTCATAAATTTCTAGCTAATATTCAGTGTATGACTAGAAAACTTAAACATCCATTTACATGACCAATAAATAAATTGAAGGGGTAAAAAGATCATTAAAATACATATTACCTCCGCCTTAGACCTGGATAAAACCGGGCCGGTCCGCCCGGCACGCCCAGCTCGTCCGCACAAATGGGTGGGCTTGGGCATATATATTTACCCACCGGGCCGACCCGAGCTCGGCCCGCAATAAGATATGGGTGGGCTTGGGTTAGGGTGTAGGCCTGTTTGGGTCGATAAGCCCGACCCGCTACATTTAGTATATATAAATATATATTTATATATATATATACTAATTTATTTGTTTATTTGCATATACACATGTATATTTATATTTACTAATTTTTCTTTATACATATTTATAATTTATTATGTTTAAATTTAAATTTTTAGTTCATAACAACTAGCCCAACCAATATAATATCTATTTTTGTACTTAAAGATAATATTTTGTGCTTAAATTTTAAATTTTAGATATAGTTTCTCATTATTATTTTTGTGTCAGTATTTTTTTTTGTATGTGGTGAAAGATGTATAAACATTATAAGCGTATATTAATTACTTTTTAAATGTTGTAATATTATTTTTAAAGTATTTAAAAAATTATATAATTTTGAAAAAATTAAAGTTTTCCCGGGCCGGGCGGCCCGGTGGACTACCCGGCCCGCTCTTATGGGCGGGTATGGACATAGGGTTAGGCCCATTTTTGCGGGCCGGGCCAGGTCCGCGCACACATGATGGGCAGAAAATTTATAAAAAGCCCGACCCGAGCCCGACCCAAACTCGTTTTTGTACAGGTCTACTCCTCCGCCTCATGCCCTCATTCAAAAATGATACGGCTATTTAAACAACATTAAATATATTTTAACAAATAGTTTTGATATATACATAATATAATTAGTTATTGATGATAACTGTGATATTATAAACATACGAAGTATTATTTTTAATAATTGATGATTAAATAGTTATTTAAGAGCTGGTGTTAATATCTTAGAAATAAATAAATATTTAATCATATCTTAGGATTCACCATATCTTTTTGTTTGGATAAAATGTAAATATATATATCCAGAAAATAGCATTACAATGCATCAAATGTATAAAAAATAACTAACTAAGCTAGCAAGCCAACCTAACTAGTATCTACCGTATCCTACCCCCACCGTGTGGCAGGGAGAGAGAGAATTTTATAGGAGTCCAAACCGCATGGGACAGGCCCCAGCACGTTTCACAAAAAGTCAAGTACCTAAGATGGACTAGCCCATGAAGAGATAGCCCATTAACGAGTAAAAAACCTCTCGTAAAGTGCTCCGTCCAGACCAATTAAGGCCCGTTAGTAGCTAAATCCAGTCAAAGAGCCAAAAAAGGCCCATCAAAAAATCCCAGCAGCAGCAGCAGTTAATGGGCTGAAACCATCCGTGCAGCAGCAGCGAAAGTTAGGGCAACGGCCCAATCCCTCCAGGCTCCATCGCTAAGCACCGCGCCGCCCTTCCATTTGAAATTCAAAATGCATTCGACTAAGGTGACAGGCTGTACAATGTACCCTGCCCACCTGTCAGTCAGCCTTTCAGTCAACACACAAGCCGGCGAACGGAGGAAAGGAAAATCCCAGCCAGAGAAGTAACAGCTGCCAAACCGAAGTCCCCCATCTCACCCCCACCCCCGTCGAGCCCCGACGACCCTCAACGGCGTTGATGCGAGCAAGCACGGTGGGCAGTTCGACAGTAGCCGGAAATTTTTTTACCCCCGGTCATCTTATCCGGCGTAAATCGCTACAGACTAGGCCCCAAACTCCAAGTCAAGCAGTCCCCGGGCAAGAAATAGCAAAAATAGCAAAGTTCGTCTTGTTGACTAATATGATCAAGCTTGCATGGAGCCATGCACACATGGAATTTAGTCATTTAGCTATTCATTTATTTATTAAATTACTTATTTGAATAAGTCCAATATGGTTAGCTGGTTTTTAGGAGTTGTTGGAGTCATTGTTATCCCTCTATTTTGAACGTGTGGACACACCTTAAACTTAGGAGTAAGTTGAGGTTTACGTGCTGCACTTAGTTTGCTTTGTAATGTCTATAAAGGCTTGATCCATTTCAGTTTAATATAAGTGAGTTTTAAGCATTCATATCCTTCAATATATTAGTATAGCGTGCACCAACATTTGGTATCAGAGTTTAGGGTTATCCGAAGGCCTAAGTGTGTGAGGATACAACCCAAAATGAATGGTACAATGCAGACTGCAAATGGTAATAGCAGTGGGAATTCTATTTCTCAATTGCCCATGTTTAAAGGTTCGAATTACCATTTTTGGAGTTTGAAGATGAAAACTCTCTTCAAGTCTTAAGAGCTATGGAGCATTGTGGAGGATGGCTTTGAGGATAGTCATCCAGACGACCCAGATCAAGCCCTAAGAGATAAGAGGAAGAATGATGCTAAAGCTCTCTATTTCATCCAACAAGCCTTGGATGATGAAGTTTTCCCCAGGATTGCAGCATCATCAACATCCAAGGAGGCTTGGAGTGTCCTTAAGCAGGAGTATATGGGTGATAAAAGAGTCATTGAGGTCAAGCTGCAAGGCCTGAGGAGGGAATTTGAGAATTCCAAGATGAAAGACAAGGAATCTGTTCAAGATTACCTCTCCAGGATCACCAATACTGTGCAGCAAATGAGGTCTTATGGAGAGGAGGTTAAGACAAAGAAAGTGGTTAGTAAGGTGCTCAGAAGTCTCTCAAGGAAGTATACTCCCCTAGTTTCTGGCATAGAGGAATCCAAAGATATGGATGTGTATACCTTTGATGAACTCAAAGGATCACTGCAAGCCTATGAAGAAAGAGAGATTAAAGAAGAAGAAAAGGAAGAAACTGCCTTTCAAGTTAAAGGTGACTCCTCTCATCATGATAGAACTCGGCAATCCTCAAGAGGGAGAGGAAGAGGTCGTGGTAGAGGAGGTGGTAGAGGCAGAGGTCGTGGCAGAGGTGGCAGGAGTTATACTCCTGACAAGAGGGAATAAGCTTCTGGAGGTAGCCACAAGTACCTATTTGGGTCAAATTCCCTAACCTACCAATGAAACTTTGGAATGAAGAGGCAATGAGTGAGGTTGCATCTATGGTCGGGGTTCCGCTAAACACATACAAGATTACCCATGAAAGAACTAACCATAAATTTGCCAGAGTGCTAATAGAAGTTGATGTTTCCAAACCACCCCAACTTTCATTTCCCATACGCCTATCATCCCGGAAGGTTTTTAGACAATTTGTGGTGTATGAAACTTTTCCTAATTTTTGCTTTCATTGCAAAGAATATGGACATCACCCTTTTATTTGCAACAAGTTAGCGGAGAAAGAAAAAGGGGTTTCTATGAACACGGAAAATTTGGTCGAAGAAACACACGATGCTAGCAATGAGGCTGGATCCTTAGTAGCTACCCTAGAGGAAAAATGTGAGGAAAAGGATCAAGTACCGGAAGACGCAGATACTGTACGACAGGTTTTGGAGGCTAATGAGGAAAGCCCGAACCACACGAGAGGTCCAAATCTTGCACAGGTAATAGTTGAAGCTAAGGAACATGTATCTCAGGAGATTTCCCCGTTAATAACCAGAAGTCAATCAGACACGCTTCAGCATGACGAGGACTATTATATCTACCCGATCTACTCAAACTATGAGTCACCCCACAAGATAGTATCAGGACTGAAACGCTACAAGTTGTTACACCCGCAGGCAAAAACGTATCCTCCTTATCTTCAACGAGCCATCCAATTTCACAATAATCACAACCGAGCTCTTTCAACAGTTGTCGGGGTGCCTACAGACTTTAGTTGTTAACTTTTCATTTTGCATTCCGCTTTGTATTTTTCAATCTGAACTCTGTTTCTGTAATTTTTAAATTTAATAAATTTGGAAAGTGTTCCCCGGCGCTTTTCCCACACAAAGTGGCTTCTCCGGGCAAAAAAAAAGGTAGCCACAAAAACCCAATCAAGTGTTATTACTGTAACAAACCAGGTCACAAGGAAGCTTCATGTTGGAAGAAAGAGGAAGACAAGGAAGAAGGTAAACAAGAAGCCAAGTCCAATTATGCTGAGCAAGATAACCTCTTTCTTGCCCAGCATAACTGTGATTATGGTGCAAGTGCAGTCTGGTATGTTGACAGTGAGTGCTCAAATCACATGACTAGCTCCAAAGATATGTTCAAGGAGTTGGATGCTTCCAAGAAGAGTGTGGTTAGGCTTGGTGATGGCAAGCAGTTAATGGTTGAGGGTCAGGGCACAATTGCACTTCCTACTGAGCAAGGTAAAACTAAACTTCTGCATAATGTCCAATATGTGCCTAATCTAGCTCACAATCTGTTAAGTGTGGGGAAATTAGTATGTGGTGGTTATAAAGTCTTGTTTGAGGATGACATCTGTGTCATCAAAGAAAAGGTGCAAAATGCAGTAGTAATGAGAATACCAATGGGAAAGAACAAGGTTTTTCTCTTGGACCTAACCAAAAGTGTTGGGCAGGCACTTGTGGTAAAAGGGGATGAAAATGCAAAATTGTAGCATCTCAGGTATGGACATCTCAATAACCATAGCCTGCATATACTCAGTACAAAAGAGTTTGTACATGGATTACCAAACATAGGCAACCTGGAGTTCTGTGAAGGTTGTGTCTATGGAAAACAAGCTAGAGGCTCATTCCCACATGGAGGAACTTGGAGAGTAGGACAATGCTTGGAGTTGATTCATGCTGACCTGTGTGGCCCTATGCAAACTGAATCATTGGGAGGAAGTAAATACTTCTTCTTACTCACTGATGATTTCAGTAGGATGTGTTGGGTATATTTTCAAAAGGCCAAGTCAGAGTCTTTTGAAAACTTCAAGAAATTCAAGGCTTTGGTAGAAAAGCAAAGTGGGTTACAAGTCAAAGCCCTTAGAACTGACAGAGGAGGGGAGTTTGTTTCCAAAGAGTTTACTCAATACTGTGAAGATCAGGGGATCAGAAGGGAACTGACAACACCATATACCCCTGAGCAAAATGGGGTAGCGGAGAGGAAGAACAGAACTGTGGTAGAAATGGTTAGGTGCATGCTAAAGGCTAAAAACCTACCTAACTCCTTCCGGGGAGAAGTTGTAGCCACTGCAGTATACTTGCTCAACATTTCACCTACAAGGGCAGTGATGAATTCAACTCCCTTTGAGGTATGGAGGATGAAAAAGCCTTCAGTTGGACATTTGAGGATCTTTGGGTGTATTGCTTATACACTAGTGAATTAAAGATCCAAATTGGAGGACAAAGCTGACAAATGTATCTTTGTGGGCTACTCAGTTCAGTCTAAAGCCTACAAATTATTTAACCTTCTCTCTGGTAAAATAATCATTAGTAGGAATGTGATATTTGATGAGGATGGCACCTGGTCATGGACTGATAAGGGTTAGCAAGATGACAATGTGAAGACTACAGTATCCTTTGATGATCATGCTGAGACTAGGGATGAGCAACCACCTCCAACACCTTCATCAACTCCTTCCACTTCTACTAGCTCCTCTAGTAGTCAGTCATCATCAGAATCTGAGAGTGACTCACCTCCACCCAAGGTAAGATCCTTAATTGACATTTATGAATCATGTGATTTTGCTCTACTAGCCAGTGAACCTACAGTCTTTAAGGAAGTTGTAACTCAAATTGAATGGAAGCATGCAATGGAAGAAGAGATTAAAGCCACTGAAAGGAATGGCACCTGGGAACTTGTTACATTGCCTAGTGATAGGAGTGTAATAGGTTTAAAATGGGTATACAAAACTAAGTATAACCCAGATGGAACTATATCCAAGCATAAGGCCCGGTTAGTGGCAAAAGGGTATGCACAAAAGGAGGGCATTGATTATGAAGAAACTTTCTCTCTTGTGGCAAGATTTGAGACAGTCAGAGTTGTTCTTGCACTGGCAGCTCAATGGAGACTACCAGTATATCAACTAGATGTGAAATCAGCCTTCCTTAATGGTGAACTGAGTGAGGTGGTCTTTGTTGAACAACTATAAGGGTTTGTGAAGGAAGGGGATGAAAACAAGGTTTACAAACTGCATAAGGCATTGTATGGGCTCAAACAAGCACCCAGGGCTTGGTACAGCAGAATAGACTTTTTTTCATCAAAAAAGGGTTTGTAAGAAGTGAAAATGAACCTACTCTTTATGTGAAGAAGCAAGGTATGACTGACTTTATTATAGTGTGTCTATATGTGGATGATATAGTATACCTTAGCTCTTCACAGAGTATGTTAGATGAGTTCAAGAAAGTGATGACCCGAGAGTGTGAAATGACTGACTTGGGCATGCTGCATTACTTTCTTGGGCTTGAGATTAAGCAGGATAGACATGACATTTTTTTTGAGTCAGAACAAGTATGCTAAAGACTTGCTCAAGAGATTTCATATGGAGAAGTGTGAGGCTGCTAAGACTCCAATGAACATCAGTGAGAAACTACAGAAAAGTGATGGGACTGAAAAGGCAGATGAAAGACTTTATAGAAGCATGGTAGGAGGATTGAATTATCTTACTCATTCTCTGCTTGATATTGCTCTCAGTGTGAGCATAGTATCCAAGTATATGCACTCTTCTACCAGACAACACCTGGGAGCAGCAAAAAGAATTCTGAAGTACATCTCTGGCACACTTGAGTATGGCACCATGTATTCAAGTGTAAAAGACTTCAAGCTGAGAGGATACACCGATAGTGACTGGGCTGGATGTGTGGATGATAGGAAAAGCACATCTGGATCAGTATTTGACCTGGGTACAGGTGCTATTACATGGAGTTCAAAGAAACAAGAAACCGTGGCTCTATCAACCTCAGAAGCTGAGTATGTGGCTGCAGGGGCTGCAGCAAAGCAGGCTTTATGGCTAAAGAAGTTGCTGAAAGACTTATGCTGCAATCAAGAATAAGAACCTGAGATCTGGTGTGACAATATGTCAGCAATAGCCATGGCAAAGAATCCTACGTTTCACGCAAGGACTAAACACATTGATGTTCAACATCATTTCATAAGGGAGTTTGTAGTTGAGAAGAAAATATCATTGGAATTCTGTGGAACTTACTGGCAAAATGCAGATTTGTTTACCAAGGCTTTGAATCATGCTAAGCATTATCATTTCATGAAAAGAATCGGAATGTGCAAGCTTGGATCAAGGGGAGGTGTTGACTAATATGATCAAGCTTGCATGGAGCCATGCACACATGGAATTTAGTCATTTAGCTATTCATTTATTTATTAAATTACTTATTTGAATAAGTCCAATATGGTTAGCTGGTTTTTAGGAGTTGTTGGAGTCATTGTTATCCCTCTATTTTGAACGTGTGGACACACCTTAAACTTAGGAGTAAGTTGAGGTTCACGTGCTGCACTTAGTTTTCTTTGCAATGCCTATAAAGGCTTGATCCATTTCAGTTTAATATAAGTGAGTTTTAAGCATTCATATCCTTCAATAAATTAGTATAGCGTGCACCAACACGTCTTGAGTCAGAGGTGTCCACAACAGAAAGGTTGACTAACAAGAACGTACCAGAGTAAAAACTCGTTTTCAGAAGGCGGCCGCCGGTGACTGCGAACTCCAAACCCCAGCTTTGGCCCAGCACGGGATCCGTAACGAAGCAGTTATGGAAGATGGCCGCGTGAGAGACCTGCTTCGGGACCCTCTAACCCGAAGCTGCCACCAGGAACACCATCAACCTTGGTGAGAGAATCATCTGTAGGCTCTCTGAAGCAGCAAAGAGAAGCGAGAAGGTCCTGAACATTCCGGGAGCCTAAGAATCCATTAACGAGCGTCCCCATCCACCGTTCTCTGAATCTTAAGTATTCCCCAACCGTGCTGTTGCTACGTCTGAGGACGACACTGCTGCAACCACCAGCGAGCTTTCGCTCTAGTTGTGAACGAACAGGAAAGTCGAGAATGGACACGGCAGACATCTTCTGAAGCATAAACCGATGATCGTGACACCACCAGACCCCCTCTTGTTGCATCTACCAGTGAGTCTTGACTTGCTTACATCCCTGTAAATCAGCCATAGACCCCCCAATCAAGAAACCAGTACATAACCTTCCAGGAGTTCCGACGCACACCAGACCACAACCATCACCTTACGTCACCAAGTCAAAAAAAACTCCAAAGATCCCACGGCCGCCAACAGTGAAGACTTTGAATACAGAGCGGCCATGACTCCTTTTCAGCTACGAACCAGCCTATTCAGAAACCCATTCAATCACAATGAAGAACTTCAACATCAAACCATCAAAACCCAAGTAACCCTTTTTCCAAAAAACCATAGAAAGACAACCTTGAAGCCTACCGGAGCCAGGAGGGCTCCAGCGGCGGCGGCCGCCACGAGTGGCAGTGCCGGAGGGCGGTAGAGCAACCTAGAAGTTTTCTAGTGAGAGAAATAGCTATCAACTCTATCTTTTAATCACACTCCTGGTAATTTTCTCACGAATAAAGGTTTAGTAGTCATTTTGATAAATGAAAATTAAATAGAGAAAATTATTATTAGTCCCCTGGGGTTATATCATATTTATTAATGCAACCTTGCATTTTCAAAAATCAATTAGTTACCCCCTAAGTTCTGATCATTCTCATTGTATACCCCCTCACGTTAATATTTGTTAAATTAAATTTAATATACTTCTTACATTCAACGGAATTTGTATATAACATTAATTTTTAAAATATAAAACAATTTATCATCATAATTATAAGTCATTGTTGGTGATCATTTGCTTTTCTACGTAACTACTCGATCGTGGAGTAAGTATTAATGAGAGTAGTTAAGGGGAGGACTCACGAGTCATATTCATGGGATATACTCCGTATAAAAAGAATTGTTTATAAAATGTGTTATCAAAATTCTAGGCACTTTTTCATTATGAATATATAAGTCTTATTTGTAATTTATTTGGTTGAATTAATCGCAATAACATTTCTTTCGTGTGTAGCAATGAAGAAATACCAAGATTTTCTTTGTCATTCCATGACCTAAAAGATAGGTTTAGTATCAATAAGAGACCTAAAAGACAAAACATGTGATGATTATTCCAATTATTCCATGATCTGAATAATTGAAAGCTAAGACCTAAAATATCATAGATTTTAATTTATTTAAAATTTTTATCAACTCTGTTACTAATTTGCGATAATTATAACTTCACAAAAGTTTTTTTTCTGTCAAAAGTTTATTAGTTTTATAAGAGTAAATGATTTTAATTTTTTAAAATAAAAATATTAAAATTCGTGATATTTTTATATTTTACTTGTGAGTATTTTCTCTTAATTCCTCTCAATAATATTTATTCCATGATGGAGTACGTAGCTAAGTAGAAAAATAACGATCAACAACAATGACTTATAATTATAATAATAATTTGTGTTTTACATTAAAAATTATTCTATAGACATTTTTCATTGAATTTAAGAATTATATTAAATTTAAATTTAACAAATATTAACGTGAGGGGGCAAAGAACGAGAATTATCCAAACTCAGGGGGTAACTAATTGATTTTTGAAAATGCAAGGTTGCATTAATAATTATGACATAACCTCAGGGGGTTAATAGTAAATTTCCCAATTAAATAACAAGTCAACTAAGCCTTAGGTAAATAAATTTGAGATAATAATTTATAGTTTTCAAAACGTTAAAGTCCAAGTCAGATCAGATCATATCAGCCCAGACCAGACCAGACTTGGAAAGTTATAATATATATAAAGTCCAGACATTTACCAGACCAGATCAGATTGGACCATATCAGAGCAGGCCTGATCAGACCAATCCAGACCTCATTATGCTAGATAGACCGGACCAGATGAGAAAATTCCAGTTCAAGTAAACACATCCTTAATTAACATTCATAGTACTACGGAATATGATGACGGCTGCTAGAATTGCTGCATTTATTAGTTGAAAAATTGTTTGGTGTACACATTTTGTACACTAATCCATATAAAATTGTCTATTTATAGAAACTTCTGTATTGCGTGAGACAGACGAATGTATGAAAGTTATACATTGTTATACATAAAAAAGTGTAAACGGAACTCTTATTAGTTGGTCGGAGACTCCGTATACGCTACGTTGCCCATTGTTTTTGACATTTATTTAACCTATGTAGTACTAGGCTAGTAGTTAGCGATGATTAAACAACGTTCATGAACTAATTGGTTGACTATTATAATGATAATAACACGAATTAAATACTTTTGTGGACCATGTAAAGCAACCCGCAACTATTTAATTACCTGATTTGAGTAGATAGATCACACCATCTTAGATAACCTTCCTAGTGTAGATTATCATTTTTTATTTTGTTGGGCCATTCATAGTATTAATGTCGGTGATAGTCTAACTTTCAGTTTTCTATGATTTTAATCGCTTAAAGATCTGATTATGTAACTAACAAAGCTGGAAAAAATATTCTCTAGAAAGTACCTTTTCGGGCAAAAAAATTGACACTAGCAATGTCATTTCCAATATTTTTATGAAAAATGTACTCTCTAGTAGAACGATCCTTAAATTGCACATATGCATTAGTAACAAGATCAAATCTGCAAATAAATAAAGTTATAAAATTAAAAGCTGAATGAGTACCACCAACGAGTACCACCAAAAGTGAAGGGGCTGAAATTGCAAATGTATGTTGTTATTTTCTTTAAACGATAACGAACAATTATTTTGTTTGTTTTTGAAAATTGATACGAGAACTTCTCATACAACTATACTAGATGAACATGTTGTAAAGCATCACCCTTAACATTATTATTAAATACAAAGAAAGATGTCTTTAATGCATTTAAAATACCGATTTTTTTCCTCACGTGTTAGAGTATGTTAAGTTATACTCTCTCTGTGCCGCTAAGATTGTCTCGTCTTTCTCTTTCGATTCATCCCACTTATATTGTCTCATATGACATTTGGTAAAGCATGTGTGGTTCTAAATCAATTTTACTTTATTTTTATTTTATCATTTCAAATTGAATCACATAAATCCACTTTTCTTAATAACTATATGTCGCATATTCATCATGTCTCAATGTTAGTGGGACATAATTAAATAGTATTGAGTGAACTATTGACACAACTGGAATGGCTCGCTTCTGAACAGGGAAGTGGTGAAGACCTATGTAACCATGGTTCATGAAGTTGGGTTTAGAATAGAGGAAGCCATATCTGAGAGCCTAGGACTCGACCCAAAATGCATCAAGAACATGATGGGTGAACAAGGTCAACACATCATGGCGGTCAACTACTACCCGCCATGCCCCCAACCCGAATTGACCTACGGGTTGCCGGCTCACACCGACCCGAATACCCTAACCATTCTTCTTCAAGATTCACATGTTGCCGGACTCCAGGTCCTCAAAGAAGGAAAATGGTTGACCATCAAGCCCCGCCCAGATGCCTTCGTCATCAACATTGGTGATCAACTTCAGGTACCCATCTAGGGATGTGTTTTCTTGGACTATAATTTGTTGGTCTGATCTAGTCTGTTTAAGTCTGGTCTTGTCTGGTCCGGTAATTGTCTGGTGTTATTTTATTTTATAACTACGGAAGTCAAGTCTGGTCTGGGCTGGTCTGGTCTGGTCCAGTCTGGTCTGGTCTGGTCTTTTAAGTTTGGTGAACTGAAAATAGTCCAAGTAAGAACATCCTAGCTCTTAACAACACATATATGATACCACTTGATAGAAATTAAGGTAGTCTTTTTTTTTCTTATTTTGAAGTGTAATTTACTTCCTCTTTGTTACATAATGTAAAACTTTACTAAACTTCTTTATTTAATCATCCTAAAAACTTTGTCATTTTATTTTAAAGTAATACGGAGTAATAAATAAGGATTATGTGATTAAAATTAGGGAAAAATATATGAAATATGAGCAAACAAATTTTCAAATTCCAAAAAACAATGACTATATATGTTTTTCTTCTTGAAATATGATTAACATAGTACAGAGTAGTATTTACTACCATCTGGGAGTCATTACTACCAAACTAATTATAGCATGCACTAGACATTAACATGACAATATTTGTTATCACTATTGCGAATATTCCTTTTTTAAGCATAAAGGTCATATTTTGGAATTTTAAAACGATTTTACTCTTATTTAGAGTAATTTCCCTTGAAATTATTTATCTTTCTTCTACACAAATCTCAACCACATAATTTTCACTGTATTACGGAGTATTGTATGTGTAAGTCAAACTTGATTAAATTTTCGAGACAATGGGAATATTTTAAAGAGCATAACAAATGTACTACTTTCGACCCATTGGACTTGGCAAATTTGAGTTGGATATTGGATAAGAAAAGTAGAAATTGCATGTTTAAAGTTTGTGAAGAAGAAAAAGATCGAAATAAGTATAATCACTAATTAATAACTTTAAATAAAAATGATAAAGTATTTGACATATATAAACAAAGTCTGAAGAGACATAAAGAGTGTTTAATTGGCGAAAGAGATAACCTTTGAAAATAAAAGAGATATTAAGGTAAAGTAGAGTTAAAATGTTTTCAAAAAATGTTGTTTGTCATCTTAACTTAAATCAGTAAAAAATTAGTTAGAAAAGTTTTAGCACAATTTCCCAAAGTTATACATTTTGGGTTTAAAGTGAAAAAATTAACTACTAGAAACACCTACTTATAAGGCACTAATAATAATAACATTAAGAATGCCGGTGCGCGTAACTCATCAACTGGTACATAGTGTTTGCCACATTCTTGTGAGTCTCAGGTTCGAATCCGGCAACTACTACTCGTATATGATAAAGGTTACTATGTAAAAATAGCTCAATAAGATATTTAACATCAAGAATCAATCGTAACTCAATTTGTGATGGGTGAGCAGGCACTTAGTAATGGCAAGTACAAGAGTGTGTGGCATAGAGCTATAGTGAACACCGACAGAGCAAGAGTGTCGGTGGCTTCGTTCCTCTGCCCAGAAAACGACGCCGTAATCAGCGCCCCGGAGTCGCTTACCCAAGACGGGTCTACGGCGGTTTATCGGAAATTTACCTATCAAGAGTATTACAGCAAGTTCTCGAGCGGGGCCCTGAAGCAGCAGCACAGTTTGGAGCTCTTCAAGAACTAGCTAATTAAGCGCTTCCACGTATACTACTCGTATCTTAATTAATATAATAATATGCATGCATGGATATTACGTACAATATATATGCGTCGTGGGCTTTATTCTGGTAGTGTACTCTTTATTTCAAAAGGTACTGACCTGTCATATATGATACTCGGGTATATACTTTGTAATGATCAAATTAAACTACACTAAGGATTGGAGTGCATTATAAATTTGAAGTATCATAATTATAAGAGTGAGATACTTGGATTTTCAATTTCAATAGGACAATAGGGTTGGTTGGTGGACTCCTCCCATTAATACAAAGGTTCCAAACCTTTGTATTAATGACCAACCAGAATCATTAATACTACCAATGTCTCATACAAAGCAAATGTTCCAAATCACTATTCACATGATTAACTTAAATCATTCTTAATCATTTGCTTTATATACGAATTTTTTATCAAATTTAAATTTTCTTGATCAGGCTTTGTAAAATTTTCAATCTAGTTTCTGATTATAAATTTTACAGTATTTACTAAAAATAATCAGAGTGTATTACTTCGTGAGTCAAACATCGTAAACTGAATAAGGAACCTCTCTATGGAAAGAAGGGAGTATTACTTTTATCCTTGTTCATATCTCCTTCTTCCAATACGGTATTCACGTATGACTTTTTATTGATGAGAATTAATGTGATTGTAGATATCAGAAAATTATTTAATATTTTGGACATATCATTTTTATGGTGATCCATAATACTCTGTTTATTATTTTTGTATTAAATGATTTGCATTTGAATGATTTGATTGTGCATTAATCAAAGCTTTTAAATGCTACCTGTGTTATTTTGTATCATACTGGGTGTCCTTCGAATGCTATTGGGCCAACGTTAAATTCTACTAGTCTGCTCGTGATGGTCTTTGGGCCTTATAAAAAAAGATAATGATATGAACGCCTTGAGAAGAAATTTAGTGACTAAGTTAATTTGGATTATTTAATATATCCAAAATAATTTAGTCATAAATTGAGCTTTTCAAGAATAGACCGGTCCTATTAATTTTGAGCCCATTATCAAATAGTGACTCAATACATAAGATGCATGATCCAATTAATAAAGAGAGCAATGAACCTGGTTACGAAATCCATCCATATGCACAAGAAATAGCCATGAAACTTGTTAAAAAGGTTGTTCAGATACATCTCACAACCACTGATTTTTCTAGCTACTAAAATGCAAGCAAATGGAGTCCAAAACCCATTTTAATTGAAGCCCAAGAGGCATGGATGAATTTCCCAAACCCTAGTGCATATTTAGCCCCCTCTACACCTATAAAAGGGGTCTCGGTTGGGAGGAATGGGAGAGAAATTCCAATCGAAGAAACGCTGCAGAAAAGTTCTGAAGAACTCCCGAGAGACTCTGAACAATTCCGAAGAATGAAGAGGAAGAAATCAAGCCACTAATTTTAAAAGAATATACGAATAATCCTTTTTGACAAGGATTATAATGACAAGGAAGTTGCCTATCAGTAGATTAGCTTTTCATCTTCCTTTGGTTTGTAACCTTTTTTGTTTAGAACTTAATCTCCATTGATGTAACTCTCGGCCGGCCAATAGAGCCGATGAATATATATGGAAGCTTTTTTGCCCAATACTCTATTTAATTATCCGTTGTTTGTTTCCATTTTGGTTTACCATCCGAGATTCGGCAAGTTTTATAGGACTTAGCCGTGTCTCGCGTTTATTTGATCATTCTTTGATTTGCCGTCCGAGATTCGGCCAGTTCTATAAGACTTAGCCGTTTCTCAAGCTTTCTGCTCAGATGATTCAGACTATTGTTATGAGGAATCCGCTTTGTCAACCATAAGTAGGACTCCTTGTTCGGGTGGAAACCTGTAGCTATGATAGAGAACATTCCCGACCCATTAGTCTGAATTCTATATTTTCCCGTTCGGGTTAGTCAATGCAACAAAGAATTTAGAGCCCTTTCCCAAAATCAGCGAAGATGATGGCTCCCCTCACATTATTTTTTATTCTTCAAATGTTGCCCGTTCGGGAATACTTTGGGATAACCATTCAGCCGTACTAGGATTTTTGTTGCCATCGTTGGAATGAACATCGTTCGGGGTACATGCCTTTATAATCATAAATATGTCATAATTGCTCGCAACCATATTCTGCCACGTGTTTGTCATGGGTTAGGGTTTTGGGCGGCAATTTCTTTTATAAGTAGAGGTGCTTACCTTTCATTTTTTCTGTTGCTTCTTCACTTTTCTTTGCCCCTTTTTAAGCTTTCTCTCTCTAGAACTCTTTAGACTTCCTTGATACGTCCTTGTTTTTTATGTTTTTCTCCTCCGGCTCTTCAGAAGAAGAAGATAGGTCGCTCATTCTTCGTCCTAGGGGGAAAACTTCACAGGCACCTGACTCGAACCAGCCCGGACAACCTTTCCCAGATGATGGATGTCACTCGGGAGATGATCTTGCCGTTTATCACAAGGGGATGCCCGTACGGCCCCCTCGTATCCCTCTGCACTTTCACTCTATTCAATCGGGAAGGTAGTTAAATAAATTCTTGAAACATACTGCGCTTTATATATGTACATAATGCGCATTATGTTTCAAGAATTTATTTAAGTGTCTTCTCGATTGAATTTTGAGCTTAAATATGGTATGAATAAATTGGACTTGATGAGGAACATGCTCAACAACGTTTACAAAATCAAACGGGCAAGTCTGCACTGCCCATCCTGTCAGGCGCGCCTGACAAGATCATTCCTCTATATGTATGTATGTATATAGAGGACAATTCATGTCCAGCCGGCCTGATGGGAACCTCCGGCCGGCCGAGGGCTTTTCGGGACCTTCTCGGTGGAATTTTTTGATGAAATATTTTAAGCATGTTCTTCATCAACTTTAGTTTATCCATACCAAATTTCAGCTAAAAAGTTATTCGGGAAGACAGTCAAACATGTAATTTAAAAAGACTGCGTTGTTTATCTATCTATATATATATATATATATATATATATATATATATATATATATATATATATATATATATATATAAAGCACAATTATCTTCAAAAAATTATTTGACTTCCTTCCCCATCATGTCGTACTTATTGAATCACCTGCAAAATTGAATCTAACAATTTGCTGCCATGCATTTTTTTAATATAAAAGAGCGACTTTGATAATAATATCGAAAATGCATACAAGTCAAATTTCAAATAGTTATTACAGATTCGATCATAAACTCTATGAATAGAGATAGAGTCAGTCACATTATACAAAAAACCTTGACTCGCTAGACACGAGACGAGCAATTTTAAGTTTAAAACGATCGGATCTGGAACACTGCATATCAATAGTACTCCAAATATCCAGATATCTGAACCAAACATACTCGAACAAAACCAAATCTAACGAATTGCGGCCATGCGTTAATAAATTGTTTTTCATAAAGTGTCACTCTCTCTGTCTCGTAAAACGGTTCCCACGCGGTTATGATGTTTCACTAACCATAAAGTTAACTAGACTCTATATATGTAATTAGGTTTTCTTAATGAATAAAATTTACAAATTCAGAAGTTACATTAAAAGTTTTTTAAAGATGCAAAAGGAAAACTTAAATTTGATAAAAATTGAATAAATAAAGTAAAAGATTAAAAGATTTCACGTTGACCGAAGAATAGTGAATAGATACCTTTGAATGAGACAGAAGTAGTATAACTCTTTCATTTGCGCTTGGATATTCACAAAACAAAATTATCAAATTAAAGTTTCTTTTACGATATTTGATATGACACCAATATTAAATGTGCAAAATTTATTAACTTTTTTTGGTACCATCTATTTAACCTCGATTCAGTATGTGTCTGGTTGATGTGTATATTATTAGTGTCTAAGTTTGATAATTTGACCTAATATGTTTAAGTCTTAACTGATCTGATGTGCTCTATTTAAGTTTGATTGGTCTGTAATGAAATCAATTCAATTAAAAATATCATAAACATCTTTCACATTTGTATTGATATAAATATATGGCCTTAATGGCTTTTTATTATATGTGAAAAACCCCCACTGAGGGTTATGGATTTACGGCGAGAACTCTCGCCCTACCTAGGCAGTAGGCACTACCGCCTTCCACTCTTCTTTCACGATTTCATATTATCTTTTTTTACAACGGTCTGACCTAGTTTGTGTAGGGCTTTTCTTTCGACTGACGACTTTGCGTTGTTTCGTTGCTCTGTGATTGGAGGGGTTTCAATGGACCGAAGTGGGGATTCAGAGTTTACCATTCATGGATGGCTAATTGACTGGTTTTTCTGGTTCTAATCTAACAATGTTAGAGCAACAGAAGAGTGTCTGGTCAACCAGAAGAGTCGAGATATAAGCAGAGCATAATCAAAAAAGTTCGAAACCAAAAAATTGGGTATATTTCTGTATTATCAGACTGTTGTGGACAGTTTGACCTATTTTACTTAAGGGAGTTCTTTTACCCTAATACCCCTGAAAGTTATTACAGCCGTGTTTATTTTATTTCGCCCCCATCATCATTACGAACCTCGAAAATGTAAGTTTCAAATCAAAAGTTTGCCACAGTACAGGATGCAAGCACTAGCCTTAACCTGAAATCGTGGTGGGATGTCCCCGAAGGGGTCAGTACTTTCCTGAAACTATAAAGTACTGATGTGGATGACATCTAATAGATATACACACTACACCAAAATACACTTTTTGTAACATTTTGTTTGTAACACTTTTCTGTTTGTTACATATTGCATTACAATATTGAATTAAGTAACACTCATTTATAAATGTTACATTAGCATGCGAATTTTACATTTACGTAACACTTTGAGAAGTGTTGCAAATTATCATGTATTATGTAACACTTGTTTTATTAGTGTTGCATTAAATGATAACTTTACTTGTAACATTCGCTCACGTAACATTATTTAAAAGTGTTACATTTATCACGTTTTATGCAACATACTTCGCATATACATAGCATTGGATATAAAGTCATTTAACTTAGAGGGTGTTTGGAACTGATTCTGCTTCGGCTTCTTTTTTAAAGCAGAAGCAGAATCAGAATCAGTTTTCAGAAGCTGGTCACCCCCTGCTTCTAAAAAAACTGATTCTAGGAGTAAATTAGAGCACCAGAATCACTTCTGCACTTTCACCCAAACACTCCAACTTCTGCTTCTGCTCCTTCAGGGAGCAGAAGCAGTTTTAAGAATTAGATCCAAACACCCTGATAAAGTGATAAATCACCCATTGCCATTCCCGCATAATCTATACCTTATTAACTCACTTAAGTGAGTATCCCGCCTAATCTTGGGGCATTTAAGTAAATTCCTACGGAATTACTTATCGCTGAGTCGATTCCTACTGCTACTGCGTTTCCTCTGCGTTTTCTCAGGTTTAAGAACTTTCTGCCTCTTCTCCTTCTTCATATATCTACTTCATTGTCATTTCAAATCTATACTAGGCTGAAATCTCAACTCCTCTTCCAGATATGAAGCATCTGATGAAGTTTTGGTTCATCTCTCGAGCACGATTGTACATGACAACCCTTCAAAACACTAATCCAAAATTGGAGCTTTTATTTATGCATGATATATGTCGATGGTAACCTCTTTAAATCAATTGTATGCTTGCATCACTAATCGTTTTTTGTAGTTTCTATTATGATTGACACCGTACCCTCACTCCCCAGTAATGTCATGTACTCTGTATCATTTAACTTATGCATTCCATTTTGCCCTCTTCAATTTGCATATGGTTTGATGGAGATGAATCTTTTATTTCTTATCCCATTATTTTTTTTATAAAAGTTCTTTTTTTACATACACATAAACCAGATAGAAGTCATAAAGATTAATTATAAAAAAACAAAAAAAAAAACAAAAATGATGCAACTTTGCAACAGATTGCTTTGAAATTAGTAGCAAATTTGTAACATATTGGGTAACTCTGAATGCATCCAGTATGAAGATGACATGTTTGTTAAAATTCCTAAGAGATAAATTTCAGTTGTGTTCAGTGGGGTTAATATTTTTTGTACATCCGTACTATTACCCAGATACCTTAAAAAGATAATAAACTCGCCAATAAAGAATCAGCTAACAGAAAAGGAAGCACTATTAGGAGACACATTAACAACAAAATAGTTTTTTTCTCATAATTTTGAAACCGAATAAAATTAAGAGAATTAGTATTCTTATATACGTACTAAACTGCTATATAAACAATGTGGTATAAGGAGTAAGGAATTTGAAACTTTGAGCTTCGAAGCTATATAGATCTAACAAAATGTATTTTAGGTCCAATTACCCATTTCTTTTGTATTTTTACATCCTTAGCTCATGATTATTCAATTTAAAGGTCTAAGCTTCAGTGGGTACACTATAGTATCTTTTTTAAGACTTGCTGTTATATCTAATTTATCTTTAGTATTTTTTGTGTATTCTCATATATTCCATCGATGTATATTAAGTTATAGACTCCAGCTAAACAGGGGAACACTATAATTTTTGGTTGGAAGGCCAAGCACCATGCAAATTTGGTCACCCAAAAGGCACTCAAATTTTTAAAGAGCATGTCACAAGGAGGAAACATTTTAAAGTTTGAGAAATATAAGGGATTTTAGGACTTTAAAGGCCAAATGAAAATCTGGTCAAGTTAAATAAATGGGATGCAAGTCTTAGAGAGATCAAATCGGATATGGTTGATTACCACCTTAGGGAAGAAGAAATACTTATTGACTTTCAGTTTTTTAAGTTGGGTTTATGTTTGCCTGATAGAGTGTAGTTTGAGACTTTGCTCATTAAGTGTACTGGAAACGCTTGTAGATATTGCGAAGGGAAGCGGGTGCAATGGAGATTTATTTTCATTTTTTTCCGGATTGTTTTCAAGCAGGGGAAGGAGCTGGACTACCGGTGAGTCTTTCTCCTTAGCAACAGTTTAGCTATGCATGTCCTTTGCACCTTTTTGGCTCATGTGCACATGAACATAGATTCAAGGGCTCAAGAATATAATTGATATCTTGAGTTTATTGCATTGGGATTGGTCATTATAAGTTTCTATAGAGTGCCACATATCAATTACATAACACTGCACGGTTCATTTACTCAAAGATTTTCAAATCATATATGTGTTGGCATTATTAGGCATCCCTTTGGTTTCCATTTTATCTTGCACTCTGAATTTACATATGAATAAATGTGATAGGGTTGGCCTGACCCCTACCACACATCTTGGTGGCTTTGTGCCGGGTCACAAAAAAAGAGTACCATAATAAAAATAATATTATTATTCTTAATTACCAACTAGGATGCAATATATGGTTCTGCTTATATAATTACTTGATTTTGGATTGAAAACTCAGTATTTGCATTAACTGTATTGTATTGAGTAAAATTCCCTAAAGTCGGAGCCAATATTTTTGTAGTCCTAGACTGTTCAAGGTGATATGTTCTTTCCATATTCCTATATCTATTAACTTTTACATATTCCGTTTTTTTGTTGTTCTTTTTTATAACTATTACATTGAACTTCCAACTTCATTAGGCCTGTATTTCTATTAGTGACAAACTTAAGTAGTATATGTCAACCAAGAGTAGTGTGAACTTAGCAACTAACATTGGCTTCAATCAAGCATCCATTAGCTATTCCCGTAATAAATATGTGTAGAAATTAAACAATTGTTGTTCATGTCTTTTGCAGGTAGATTGTGCCATAAGAAGTTAGAACACGGTGAGAATGCACTCAATTAGAGAGCTTTTACTTGAAAATGATCAGGTAACCCATGACCTTTAAAAGCCAATAAACAATTATTCTGTACAGATGTGCACACCTGCCTTGCTATCTACTATGTATTCTACATTCAGCCCTATTCGCTCCATTCTATACTCATGAGGAGGAGGGCTGAAACATCTACAATCATTACCTAGGTTTCACGATTGGCTCAAAGATGAAGTCTTCTAAAATTTATTTTGGGCCATATATTAAATTTATATAGCCCATATTTACTCACAGTTTATATTTTAACCTTGAAGAGCCTGATATTGTTGATTTCAATGATTTGTGTAAAGCTTCATATCTGAAAACTGTTTAAGCTTTTAGCATATATGGGCCATTCAATTGTCTAAGATACTCATATTTCAAATTTATCTGAAAACTGTTTAAGCTTTTATCTAAAATATGACTCATATTTCAAATTTATATGAGTCATATTTACTCATAATTTATTTTATAACCATGAAGAGCATTCTATTGTTGATTTCAATGATTTGTTGTAAAGCTTCATTTGTGAAAACTGTTTAAGTTTTTAGCATATGTTGGCCATATTTTATATTTATATGGGCCATGCATATTTACTAATAACTGTTAAGTTTCATTGTGTGTGCCATTCAATTGTCTAAGATGAGTGTTTTACTAAAACTCTTCTTTTCCCACCATTATATAAACTTGGTAATCGAGATTCTATGTGCCTGGTGATTTTCTAACACTTGGGATTATTTACCCCAATATATTAAGTCCAACGCCCACGCTGCAATGAAGATTTATGTTTTTATGAGTCCAACCTCTATTTGATCTTTATCAATTCGTGACTACATCTTGCAGCTCTTCCGCTCTTGAGGTTTGACATGTTGCGAAATAATAATATTCATCCTATTTAAGTAGTTATATATATTTTCCCTTGCTAAAATCCAACCAATTTGAGCTTCATTTAGATACCAACGTCTCAATGATGATAATGGGCATAGGGAAAGGTTTTACTATTATATAGACTATGGAGTAAGTGTGACAGCTCTTATAAATTTCTTATGAATGTATTTTACTACCCTCAACTAAGTAACTAATAGTGTAAAAAAGTTTGCTTTAAAACTAAGTCAAGTCAATAATATTATCTGCAATGAAAACTCAAGTTCATTTGATGAAAACATTTTTTGCAGGTTTTTTCAGATTGAGCTGCTCTGTTCTTTGGTTTTTTTCCAGATTTATATAACATAAGTTGTCAGGGGCGGAGCCAGGACACTGGACCAGACTGGGCCGGTACAAAGAATATTATTGAAAATATTTACACAATTTTTTTTACACTAAACATATTGGCATTTTTTAAATTTGGGGTGGGCCCGGGCCTAGCCTGGGCACCTCCTAGCTCCGCCCCTGTCAGTTGTTCCAACTTCTCCTATGGCTGCAAATGCTGAAGTTTCATCCACAACTCCTGTGTCTTCAAATGCTGAAGTTTGGTGACTTTGGTCTACAACTATTGAAATGGATGAAAGTTTATATTGGACCTATCAATTCTCTAATTATGGAAGTTCTTCTGGAGCATATATGGAGCATATATGATTTAAACGGTTCTCATCGATGAGTAGGTACATATCTTACTATTTCCCTATTAATGAGGAGACAAAAGAACTTTGAGTGGATTTTAGTATTATTAAAATTTGGGTTAAAAATACTAAAATTAGACATTCTTATTAACATACAATCGCTGATTTTAGTAAAGAATGGGACATTAGTTATTTGGGTGTTATTTTAGATATATGAATTCAGAAACTCGCCCAAGAAGCTTTATAAAGACTTATATGCTATTGCTTCTGCCTTCTGCATTAGATTGTAAGGGATAGTTGCTAGGTGAAAGACTTTCCGGGAAATGATCCATTAACTACTTTTTAGTTTAAATGACCTAAAAGACAATTTAGCATTGAGCTAATAACAATGATGACAAGACGATAAAAGGTGCACTTTTTGTTTAATTTGTTGTTTTTTTTGCTAAGATTTCCAAAAACCAAAATGATTAGATCAAAAGAGAAAAATGAACTTTTTTTCTCTTCTTTAAATCTGAGTTTTTCCCCCTATTCTTAAGAAAAAGTGCACCTCTCTAATATTTCGAACTGAATTACTTTGCCCTGTAATTCTCCTGTTGGGATAAAATTTAAAAATGGACCATTGAGTATATGGCCGGGACTCCGGGAGAGATTTTAGTTATTTGTTTTCTTAGACTATAAGATTTTAAAACATAATACACAATGAAGTCTACCTATTATTGGCATCTAAGTGAATCTTTGGTGAGCCAATCACGAAACTAACCCGGTAGTGTGGAACCTAATAAAGAGGGCATAATGTCATTAGGCTTGGTTTGTCTACGTCTAAATGGGTTTGGTAAAGATCTGTTTTATGTGTACTCTACAATTGTCTAAAGCTTTTTTTACTTGGATCTAAATATTTTGGTCTGTGGTCTGGTTTATTTAAGTTTAGTTTAGTCTAATCTGAATTGGTCTGATCTGGTCTCTATATATTTTACAACTGTCGAAGTTTGGCTGGTCAGTTGATGTCTGGTCTGGTACTGATATAAGTTCAAGTAAAACATCCTAAGTTTAATCTATAAATTTATTAATTAATTTAGCTTTTAATTCATAAAAATAGTACGTTCTTTGTGATTTTTTATATTTCATGTTAGGGTGTTCTAAATTGAATTGAAATTACATGGTTTGGTCTGTTTACGTTTGATCTGACCTGTTACTTCTATAGTAGATATTGAGTAGTATATCTCATTTTATCTCATGAGTTGGAGATGCAACAAACTTAGAAGGAATAGTAACACTGGAACCTACGCTTTCTATGATCAGCTTGATTAACTATAATGTGGTTTTGAAAAAACAATCTAATGTGCGTATTTACCTTATTCCAATTTTGAGTATGCCAGAAATTTTAAAGTTTAGATGATACATTTGTATTATTTCAGTTTTACTTTTACCGGACAATTGTGAATTTTGAAGTCGGTTTTCGTATGATGCATTTATAGAATTATAGGTTCTCCAATAGATATAATCTTAATTATATCATGACATTAAATAAAGGTTGCTCTATAGTATGTATTGCTTCTTGCTAATCCAAGTTAGTTTTTTATTTTTAGAAAATTGCACAATGTTGATTGAACCATTTGGGGTGGTACAACTTGAAGTCTTGAATCTATAGAGAAGCTAAGGTTAATTATCATCTACAAGTTTATTCATATGCCGCTTTACTTGATCATTCAATTCACTAACATATCAATTGCTCTTTTTCTTTACACCTCACACAGTTTCTAGAGAGGATGAAATTTATCACCGAAACCAAGAAAACTTTCCTATGAGATATAGAATCAAATTTTCCTAAAATCTCACCTTCATCAAATATATTTATGATAGATGTAAACTTTTACAAATAATATGTTACTATAATTTTATTTTGTTGTTTTAAATTTAAATCTTTATTAGGTTCTTTTATAATGCCTTCATATTTGAAAATTTCAAATGCACAAGTTCCCAGGACTCGCTGAAGATGGGTAACCGGAACTCCAATGGTTAGCTCACTTTTAATACATATTGATTTTTTGTTAGCCCGTAATCTTGAGTACACATTTAAATAGAACTCATAATTTAGTTGGTAGTGCGTATCATACTTGCAAAGAGTAAAATATATGAATTTCAGATTATCAGGGAAAATGGACGACTTCATGGATAATTTCGTAATTTGTAATCCCGTGCAACGCACGGGTAAAAGACTAGTTCACTAATAATCTTTCTAGCCCCAAATAATATCATCAGTATGAGCGAGCAGCGCCAGACAAGCAGATCGAACAGCACAGCGCCACAGCAAGCGGTGTCCGTCGCGAGTAGAGTAGGCCATGAGCAGCACCAAATGCTAGCAGATTAGGCGGCGAGCGGAGCCAGACGTGAGCAGAGCAGGCGCAGGGTGGTGCCACCGTGCCAAACGCGAGCAGAGTAGGTAGGTAGCGAGCGGAGAAGAGCATGTTACGAGCGTGAACACACCCTCGTGAACAATCATTTCGTTTCTTCGAGGTAACCTAGTTCTATGTTTTATGTATATTATGACCTAAAATTGATATAGTAGATTACCTGTTTGATTAAATGTTTTAAAAGTATCTTGAAGAATTAAGCCAATTTTCTCAGTGAATAAATTAAGTTTTCTCAACCAATTAAGTTTATTGGTATAAAGTTACTTCCTTGTTTTACAAATCCAAACAAAATGTCAATCGATCAGAATAAGAAACACCAATATAGAGTTGTTGACTGATTTGTTTACTTAACTAAGTATCTAACAAGAAAGTCTTCTCCTTGATTGAAATTGTTTAAGTATTTATGTAAAGCTCAGAGCATGGCATTGTATGCACACAAATTGGTAGTTCTTTGTTTTTTTGAATACAATGGAAATAAAAATTGGTAGTTCTTTGTGGTATTGGGGTTTTATGTCTTAAATAGCTATTAAGCATTTATCATGTACGTTGTTGTTTGGAAATGATTTTTGCCTTTTTATCAACCATAAATTGTGACTTTCTTAGCAAGTTACTGAAAAGTTAGCTTCTTATGATCAATCTTGAAAAAAGGTAGCGGTACTTAAAATTTGTTATAGTTAGTCCCATCATTTAATTTTTTTTGCTAGTCTATGCATGCATTCTTTAGCTTTTTTTCTAGAAGTAATACTTCATATAAATTTTAATACTTGTATGAATATCTAAGAAAAACTACAAATGGAACCGGGCTACTCCGTACATAAAAGAGTATGCCTGCTTGTAGTGTTTTTCTTTTATATGCGTAGTTGACTACTTGTAGCATATCGCTATTTTTAAAAAAAACTAGCCATATGACAGAGTACACAATTTAGAGCAGAAGGTTGTATGAGGTATGTGTTCCTGAATTTTATTATGATCATGAATGAAGATAGTCAAGTTGTATCTGTGTATCCATCAAGTGGTGTATTATATATATTTTTTGAATAAAAAGATATGCCTCCAGTTTTTCGGAGGTATTGGTACTTATAAATGATTGACTCTACGAAATTGCATATGTGCAGATACCGTGAAAACAATGTTGTGAGATCAGCTAGGGTTTATGGAGTAGGACGATGAAAATTAAGATTAGAAAATGTAACCCCAGGGAAGCCATATTAATGCCAGGAAGTTAATTAGAAGACATACATCACTGTGGGTTAGTAAAATACTTGAGTGTAAATAATACAGAGTATGCATTGCGTTTATAGCATATGAACTCTATATACCTCTTCTTCAACTCGGGATTTGCGACTTTAAAGTGAATTAAAGTGTGTCCTTCCTTCTAATACCCAGCATCTTGGTTTGGAGAGAAACCCCGATTCTAAAGATTAACTATAGAGTACGTAATGTATCGTGTGTCGCATTACTAGTTTCTAGATTTAGGCCGTTTGCAATTTGCAGAGCCCCTTTGGTCTTCTCTCAAAGGAACATCCGTAAAATCTGCACCTATTATTATGCATCTGTAAAAGCTATCAAAGGCCATATTTTTGTTTTGCACCTGTAAAATCTGCACCTGTTATCAGGGGTTCGAGTTTTAAATTTTCCGTGTCTATCTCTATTTTGCAGGTACCTGGTGGTGGTGGAAGAAAAATTTGTCGAGAAGATTGTGATGCACCATTGACCTCACCTTGGAGTAGTAAGCTTATGAACATTGATGTCATTTGTCTAATGAGTGCAATTGATTATGGTAGCTAAACTGATATATTTATGCAGAGAAAGATGGTAAACATTACATGCATTATACTCCTATTTTGTGCTTCATTAATTTGATTTTTTCTCTCACAAGAATAAATGTTGTGTTGGTCCCGGTTACATAAGGTGCAGTCTAGAGGGGGGTGAATAGACTGTACTGGTTTTTAACTTTTTCAAGCTAAGTAACTGTTTTCACAGAATAGCCTGTTCTGTTGGCAGAATAGACAGACAGCGGATGGTATTCTGGTAGGGGTTCTGTCTGGTTAGCCTCTAAGAGATGCAAAGGCAATAGGCCTTCTCTTAACTCACAAGACACGTTCTGCTGTACACAGAGCCCAAGTCTTTGGAGTTAATCACTTTAAAGTAAATGCAAGAAATAAAAACAATAAGTAAATGACACCAGGGATTTTTATAGTGGTTCAAGGAACAACGTGTTCCTCTAATCCACTGTTCCACTAAGCTTGTAAGTAACAATCACAACGCTGAAGTCCTAGCACTTAAGAAGCTCTCCACGTCTTCTTCAAGTGTAGATGTCTCTTGGGATGCACTTCCTGGCTTCCTTTAAGACTGGTCCTTTCACTGAGCTTCCTTGAAGTATAACCACTTCACTACTCCAGTTACTTGGACGTCCTTCTTAAACAGGACATTGGCTTGAAAGAACCTAACAAAGAAATGGTGGAAAAAGACCAAAATGTGGGTCAATTGAATGAGACTTTGAATGGGGAAACTAGTGTTGCTGTTTTGGATGTTGTGTTGGTTAACCGTGAGCCTATAATTGAACCTCAAACTCAGGTGGATGGAGAAATAAATGACCTATATGTGGCTGCCCTCGGTAAAACAGTCCCTTTGAACAAAATCGAAACTCCTATGCCTAAACCTTTTGCATCTCTTTTCAAAGACAATAGAGAACCTTCAAAAGGTATGAACTTAGATATATTGAACCAGTTGGGGACTTTGTGGATTTACATCAAAGGATCATGCCATCAATTGAAGAGATTTGGGGGCATTGCCTAGTTGGGTACTTCGCGGGAAGATACCCCGGTTTCAAACCAATACAAGAACTTGTAGCTAAATGGGGAGTTCCATGCAAAGTTAGAACACATGATAGAGGTTGGGTGATATTCAAGTTCCAAGGGGAAGAGGATAGATCTAAGGTCCTCATGGAAGGGCCATATACACTATTTGGCAAATCCCTTTATCTCAAATCACTTTCGGAGGACTTCTCCTTTGAAAGTGAGGAATTCCTTAAAGTTCCAATTTGAGTTAAATTC
The DNA here is from genome assembly GCA_945859875.1 of Cuscuta europaea. Classification (NCBI taxonomy): domain Eukaryota; kingdom Viridiplantae; phylum Streptophyta; class Magnoliopsida; order Solanales; family Convolvulaceae; genus Cuscuta; species Cuscuta europaea. The sequence goes on along the minus strand of CAMAPE010000054.1, from coordinate 2,834,066 downwards.
CCCAATCTACCTATGCAAATATGGAATGAGGATGTCATTAGTGAGATAGCTTCAAGGGTAGGAGTGCCTCTCACAATGGATAGAGTAACACAAGAACGAGCCATATCTCGGTATGCTAGAGTTTTGATTGAGGTGGATGCCTCTAAGCCCCCCCCCCCCCCCTCTTACACTAAAGGTGCGGCTGCCTAATGGAAGGTTTCACTTTCAAAAGCTCATCTATGAAACCTTCCCGAATTATTGCTTCCATTGCAAAGGTTATGGTCATCATGCATTTACATGCAAAGTCATAACCGAGAATGAAAAGAGAGAAAGGGAAGAAAAGGAGACACAAGAAATGGACAAGAGAGGGTTAACTAAAGAAGATAAGGGAAAAGGGAAGGTGGTTACACCCACCAATGCCACGGCACAAGTGAGGGACAAAGGGGAGGCTAGCAACGCCGCGAAAAAAGAAGGAGACAAAGGGGACACTACTAATGCCGCAGCATTAGACAAGCCCTATGTCCCAAAGGAGGAGCATCCTTTTATCAAGGCAGCCCGGTTGAAGAAGAAGAAGAGGAAACCAAAAAAGAAACAACATACAAAGGAGGATGGAGAAGTATCCTCGGGGTATGAAACATTGAAAGAGCAAGAGGAAGAGGAGGAAGAACCAAGAAAGATTAATAGTTTTAAAGATTTCTTTGATGATGAAGTCATCATAGAAATGGAGGTTGATGAATTTGGTGAACCTACCATTAAATTGGCACACCTAGATGAGGTTACCGAGCCCATAACCAGATTGAACCACCTACTACAAGTGGTGGATGCTACTGAACCAGGGGTGTACTTCACCAAAAAGTGCTTAGAACAACTCCCGGGGGTGAAAAAGAGGAAGAAAGATTATGTCTAAACATCAATTTTCATGAGATGTGTGTATAGACACTATCTTTATAGATATTTTGAAGATGGGCATATCATGGGCAATGGAAGTAAAGTGAAAGATTTGAGGAAGTTCAAAAGAAGATCAATCCGGGTAGTAAGAGACATCAAGGTGGCATACTTGGATGATGTCATCACAAAAATTGAATTCCAAGAGGGGGCAAAGCCGAAGATTCATTTGATGCATTGTGATGATGTGGAGGTGATGATGACTAGGCTGGATAACTATTTGGATGAAGAGGAGAGCTTAGCACGCAAAGGGATAACTTTCACTGTTGAATGTCTAAAGTCCCTTCTCTGAGTTACTCAAACGGACCAAGGGTATGAATTTTCCTCTACTTTTATTACTAATGTTTATGATCTTTTCCTTGCAAGGTATAGGGGTTGTGAAGAGTACCGTGAGTGGAAGAGAAGGCAATGGGAGGTAGCTAGGCCGAACAAGAGGAAGGGAAGGAAAAACTAGATTGTTTTTATGATTATTACATCATGGAATGTAAGGGGGCTGAATCAAGCCTCAAAACAAACCAATATAATAAATTTCATAAGGGTTAATAAGGTACGTATTATTTGTCTTCTTGAAACCAAAATGTCTTTAACTAGTTTTGCTAATTTTATGAAATTTAAATTGTCAAGTTGGATGTATGTTACAAATTTTGATAAAATTGGGGGGGGGGGGGGGGGGGGGAATTGCTATCTTGTGGGATCCTTGTTATGTGGAAGATGATATATTGGAAATTGATACCCAACATGTGCATGCTAGATTTAGGTGTAAAATTACGCAAGTTAATTTCTATGCCTCTTTTGTGTATGCTTTGTATACGGTTATGGAGAGAAGGGTTCTTTGGGATCATTTGATTAGACTTAACACAAATATTCTTGGACCTTGGACTGTTTTAGGGGATTTTAATTGTGTAGGTGCCCCACATGAAAGAAGAGGATCTGCTCCTCCCACGGGTTACTTAATGAAGGATTTAAATGAGATGAAACTCCTAACTAATCTAGATGATGCCCCTTCTACGGGTGAATTTTTCACTTGGAGTAGAGGTGCCATTTGGGCTAAGTTGGATATGATTCTTATTAACCCTTTGTGGAGTGCTCAAGGGATTACTTGTGGAGCCCATTTTTTTGAAATGGAATGTGATTTTGACCATGTGGCTGCCCTACTAAGTATTGGAAACACAACCAAAAATGGGTCTAAACCGTTTAAGTTCTTTAACATGTGGCTGAAACATGACAGTTTTGGTGGAATTTTAGAGGATGTTTGGAATAGGAATGTTGGGGGTACGGCTCAATTTCGATTAGCACGTATACTCAAACTCCTAAAACAGCCCCTAAAACAGCCCCTAAAACAACTAAATACAAATGAATTCAGCCACATCTCGGCAAGAGCAAAGGAATCTAAAAAGGAGTATCAAAGAGTTTATCAATTAGCTCTTTTAGACCCCCTTGATGATGCTCTAAAAGAGAATTTAAATGTGGCTAAGAAAAGAGCTTTGTTTCTCAAAGAGGCCGAGGAAGCCTATCTCAAACAAAAGGCCAAGGCTATTCATATTTTGCAATCGGATAGATGTACAAAGTACTTCCACTCAATTGTTAAAAAGAGGCAAGCCAAAAATGCAATTGCATCTATTCGGTTACAAGATGGGTCTCTCACCCATTCCATGGACCAGGTTGCAAAGGAGTTTATTATATTTTTCAAAAATCTTTTTGGCACGGAGGTACCTTCTTTTGACTTTGATACAAATATTATGGCTTCGGGTAAAACCATTGACCAATCTGCTTTTGACAAACTGATTAGACCTGCGTCTGATTTGGAAATCAAAGAAGCTTTATTTGATATTGGAAATGAAAAAACCCCGAGATCGGATGGATACTCATCAGCTTTTTTCAAATCCAATTGGGGAAAGGTTGGTGAGGATGTGTGTGCTGCCGTTAAGGAGTTTTTTGAGTCTGGGAATATGCTCAAACAGGTTAACCACACCATTGTAGCCCTTATTCCTAAAACCTCTCATTCTCCTTCGGTTTCTGATTTTAGACCCATTTCATGTACAAATGTGACCTATAAGATCATAACCAAGATTTTAGCATCAAGACTTGGCCCATGTCTTTCTAGTGTAGTTGATCCATCACAGGGTGCTTTTGTGGATGGTAGACAAATGACTGATAACATTTTCCTTGCTCAAGAATTGGTGAGGGGATACACTAGAAAGAGGGTCTCTCCGAGATGCATGATTAAGGTTGATATTAGGAAAGCATATGATATTATTTCTTGGAATTTCTTGGAAAAGGTTTTAAAGGGAATTGGGCTGCCCAACATTTTTGTTAATTGGATCATGGAGTGCGTGACTACCTCTTCCTTTTCAATATCCATAAATGGTAACTTACATGGTTGGTTTGAAGGGAAAAGAGGTTTAAGACAAGGAGACCCTATGTCTCCCATGCTATTTGTGTTATGTTTGGAATACTTGTCTAGGATGTTAGCTATTAGGACCTCAAATCCTAATTTTAACTATCATCCCTTATGCTCCAAACTAAAGATCTCACACTTAGCCTATGCCGATGACTTAATGCTATTTTCAAAAGGGGAGCCCAAGTCTATTAAGATTCTAGTTGATGCTTTAAATGATTTTGGAAGGGTCTCGGGTTTACTAGTGAATCAAGACAAATCTAATATTTTTGTGGGGGGAAACATTGCACAAAAACTGCCATCTATATTACAATTGGTGGACTTTCAACAAGGATCATTTCCGGTAAGGTATCTTGGTATTCCATTGGTTCCTCTAAAGATCTCTGTTGCCCAATTCTCTCCTTTGATTGATACGGTCACAGACTATTTTAATGCATGGAATACAAAGTCCTTATCTTATGCTGGGAAAGTTGAGTTGATTAAGTCGGTTGTCCAAGGGGTGCAGTCATTTTGGCTAGGCATCTTTCCTGTTCCCAAAACCATCTTGGACAAAATTGTGAGTTTATGTAGAATATTTTTGTGGGGGGGGGGGGGGGGGGTAAACATGCTAAAGTGGCATGGGAAGATGTATGTTTACCAAAAGAGGAAGGGGGGTTAGGAATTAGAGATACAAAGGTTTGGAATAATGCATTACTGTCTCGTACACTTTGGAACATACATGAAAAACAGGACACACTTTGGGTAAGATGGGTAAATGGAGTTTATCTTCATGGGAGAGATGTGTGGACTTTTGTTCCACACAATAGGGACTCTCAATTGATAAAGAGAATTGCTTTGATCCGAGACTCCATGGTATCTAAATACCCTTCTATACCCGAGACCATTATCAACCTTGGAAAGATGGCTCACAAGGGTAAGATTTCCTCTTCTAAGGTACATGACCTTCTTAGGATGAAAGGGACTACCCATGCATGGATGTCTTTCATTTGGAAAGCCTATATCCCACCCAAGTTTTCTTTCATAATGTGGCTAGCCTATCGTAATAGGCTACCTACATATGATAATATGGTTTATCTTGATATTGTTAATGTCTGTCCTTTTTGTAAGGGTGGTCCGGAGACGGTACCACACCTATTTTTTGAATGCGTTTGTACAGGGCAGATTTGGGAGAGTATCAAAGGATGGCTCGGAATCTCTAGGAAAATGTCTTCGTTGAGGAGTGCGGTGAAATGGATTTCAAGAGATTGCAACGGAGCACATATTAGAGCAAAGGCTACAAGGATAGCGTTCAGCTACACAATCTATTGGATATGAAGGACTAGAAATGCGATTCGTTTTGATGGAGCATCGCTAAAGCTGGATGATACAATTGCACATATCAAGTATATGGTGTACAAAGTGCTATTCTCGCTATATCCGTATCATATGATACCTTTTTGAATTATAAACTAGCCTGTTTTTTGTCATGAGGTGATGGCTATTATTTTGCTATAAGATAGTAGTTAGAAGATAAGCTCTACAGCTTTTGAAGTTATAGGGTATCCATGCTTGGATATGCCTCAAATTTTGCTCATATGATGTACATAAACTTGGTTACTATCTATATATTTACATTTCCCAAAAAAAAAAAGATTTCTTTGAAAAACAGGGGTTTCTCCAACTTGCTTCGTCACAAAGGATGTGGAGTAGAAGTATTTGAAGTGTTGAGGAACTGTTGGAACTTTGCTCTTGTTGGAATATGAAGATGTGAAAATATTATCTTTCCAACTGAAGCTTTTCTTGGAGCAAAAAGTCTTGTTTTAAGTGTTGCATTTAATTCCAAAAAACGTTGCATAAGGTGTTTGCTAAAGTGTAGCAAAAAAGTGTTGCACTTGGTCTATATATGCAACATTTCTATTTCATGTTGCATTACATGATAAAAAGTGTTACATAAGACTTTATGCAACGAGACCTGAAGTAACTCCTATAAAAGTGTTGCTTTAGCCTTTTGTAACACTTTAACTATCTAATGTAACATTTTAGGAACGTTGCAAAATGTTTGTTTTGTTGTAGTGACAACAAGTATTTCAAACACAAGACCCTCAAATAGGGTGATAGTATAATCTAGGTTGTAACCCCAAGTTACCCTATTTGAAAATATATTTACTTTATATAAAGTCAAGTAGTCGGCCTGTGGGCCCATGTTCATTTGAAAACACCTTCCCTATTCCCCGTGACTACTAGTTACGACAATCATAGAGTTCAACCCTAGTACATCATCTTGCATTCATAGAGCTCGGCTCTAGTACATCATCATGCAAACATAGGAGTCAAATCCAATGCATCACAATTGCATTTCTAGAGCTCTGCTCTATTACATCGCCATGCAATCATAGAGCTCAGCTCAAACTCAACATCATACAAATCATAGAACTCAAGTCTACTATCTCACCATGCATTCCTAGAGCTTGGCCCTATTACATCACCATGCAATTCATGACCAAATTCCTAATCAAATCCTATGCCTAGAATTGTCATAGTGTAAAAGACTTCAAGCTGAGAGGATACACTGATAGTGACTGGGCTGGATGTGTGGATGATAGGAAAAGCACATCTGGATCAGTATTTGACCTGGGTACAGGTGCTATTACATGGAGTTCAAAGAAACAAGAAACCATGGCTCTATCAACCTCAGAAGCTGAGTATGTGGCTGCAGGGGTTGCAGCAAAGCAGGCTTTATGGCTAAAGAACTTGCTGAAAGACTTATGCTGCAATCAAGAAGAAGAACCTGAGATCTGGTGTGACAATATGTCAGCAATAGCCATGGCAAAGAATCCTGCGTTTCACGCAAGGACTAAACACATTGATGTTCAACATCATTTCATAAGGGAGCTTGTAGCTGAGAAGAAAATATCATTGCAATTCTGTGGAACTTACTGGCAAAATACAGATTTGTTTACCAAGGCTTTGAATCATGCTAAGCATTATCATTTCATGAAAAGAATCGAAATGTGCAAGCTTGGATCAAGGGGAGGTGTTGACTAATATGATCAAGCTTGCATGAAGCCATGCACACATGGAATTTAGTCATTTAGCTATTCATTTATTTATTAAATTACTTATTTGAATAAGTCCAATATGGTTAGCTGGTTTTTAGGAGTTGTTGGAGTCATTGTTATCCCTCTATTTTGAACGTGTGGACACACCTTAAACTTAGGAGTAAGTTGAGGTTTACGTGCTGCACTTACTTTTCTTTGTAATGCCTATAAAGGCTTGATCCATTTCAGTTTAATATAAGTGAGTTTTAAGCATTCATATCCTTCAATAAATTAGTATAGCGTGCACCAACACGTCTTGAGTCAGAGGCGTCCACAACAGAAAGGTTGACTAACAAGAACGTATCGGAGTAAAAACTCGTTTTCAGAAGGCGGCCGCCGGTGACTGCGAACTCCAAACCCCAGCTTTGGCCCAACACGGATTATTCCTATCAAATCAAATATTCATATATGTGAGTCCCAACATATTTGGAGATATGTGGCAACAACTTAACTATCCAATTTCAATATATAAATATTCATTTTTATATCCATGCAATTCATACATGAGTAATCCCGAGGGGGGAGCCAATGGTGTACACTGTTGCCTCCCGATAGGCAAAGCCTTACCAAGAAACCAAGTTTCTTGAAGCCTTCCCTTCACTATAAAAAAATGGTGTGAAGGGGAGTAGACTCGACGAGAAATCAATTAGTACAAGTTCAACATTCACAACAAAACACCTCCGATACCTGAAGGCTCTTGTTCAGGAAGCCACCTTCGACATTTGCCCTTATCCCGAAGGCTACTATCCACCAAAGTGTTACCAGAATGTGACCAAGTCTACATTTTGGAATCCAACATCACTGGAGGCTCCTATGCTAGGAATGGGCCAAGTTCGACTATCACTATTGCATCCTCCGGCCTTACCGAAGGCACCACGGTCAACACCAGAGGCTGCTGATTGCAAACCCAATACAAAATTCTCTAATAAGTCCATGACTTAGGGTCCCCGGTATCACCACCCTTTGTTAAGGAAAACTTTGCCTAAAAACTACTACAAGCCGAAGGCATATTTATGACATCACTCAAAATTTGGGTTAAATACACAACACCAATTCCCCCCGGGGCATAGGGAAAAAGCCAGCCACTTCATACAGCTGATGGGATGTGTCACCCGAGGGCTTAGTGGCAAAGAACCAATTGAAAAGTGTCTAAGTCCTAAATCTTAGGCCTCCGGTCAGCATATGGCATTCATATGAATTACAGGGAGACATCAGCCGAGGGTCCAACAGTGAATATTACTTAGGAAATTTTAGTCTTAAACTACTGGCCCCCGGCCATGAACGAAGGAGGGCTTACAACTCACACAACACAAGGCACACGAAAGAAGATGTCAACAGAGGGCCAAGTTGTAAGCAACACTTAGAAAAATTTTCTAAGTCCTAAATTTTTAGCCCTCGGTCAACTCAGGATGGCTACACAAGTTCAGAAGGAGGCATCAACCGAAGGCCTAGTGCTGAACAGACACTTAGAAAAACTTTCTAAGTCCTAAATGGTTGACAACTCAAACATCAAAGTACGAAGGCATTCATTCACAAGAAAAATACGAAGGCATTCATTTCACAAGAACAAAAATGAAGGCATTCATTCAAACAACAGACAAGGGGAAGAAGGCATTCATTAACAAAAAGGAAAAGTGAATTGTTATACATGAAGGCCGAAGCCGAAGGTTACATAATGTATATTACAAAATAATGTTCAAAAAACGTTCAAGTACAGATCAAACATTATTAGCCCTGGAGGCCCCCTCTTCCGCAGGCTTGGAAGTAACATCCCACCGGCCTCTTCTTCTTCATCACTGACCTCCTGCATCAAAACAGTGTCTTCCAGATCAGGCCTTGTAGCACCCTCGGGAAGGGGAATTCTGGCATCTGGCTAGAGAGGAGGAAGACCATGAGCTGCCGGGTCAAATGCCTTCGGGCCCACCCCCAAATGTCGGGCCAGCCTACGGTAGATGAGGGCTTGAGTGAAGTACTCACCCCCATCGTAATACTCCTTGCCCTTCCGGGCTAGCCACATGGCCCCGGGGCCTTTCACCCAAGAGTCCACCGAAGCCTCTATTACTGAGGCTACCCACTCTTGCCGGCCCTCAGCCTTCAATCCTTCGGAGACAAAAATGGCGATGACACCCTCCCCGGCCGCAACGATAGCTTTATCCCGTGCCTCCTCGATCTCCTCGTTGGCCTTCTTGATAGCCTCAGCTGCTGACTTCTCGGCCTCAGCTGCCGACTTCTCGGCCTCAGCTCTACCCTCAGCTCTGGCCATGACTTTGTTGCTTTCAAGGATTTTGTCGAAGGCCTCCTTCTCCAAGCGGAAGGCCTCATGCACGTGTTGGAGCTGCTTCCGGGCAAGGACTAGGGCTTCATTGGCTTGTGCCTTCTGGAGTTGCGATTGCTCCATGCTCTGGATGAGCTCGCCAAGACCAAGGGATGCCTACAAAGAAAATCCGAAGGCAATGACGGTTAAGTTACTACGCACAATATGCAAAAGACATTCGACTAGAGGAAAGAAAAAAAGAAAAAATCTTACAGTGACCGAGGCCTGGAGGACCTTGGAGCAGAGGGCATCGTCTGCATGCCGGGACAACACCGATTTATCTGTCAAAGGGGTGGCACCCTTCATAAACTCCCCCGGGTTGAGGGTGCCATGCATGATGGCAGTCCCCTTGGTGATAGAGAACTGTACGTTCTCCTGGGGCCATGCCATTCCACCAACCTGAGCCGGGGGCTCGGAGGAGGAATGTTCCTCGATAATAACAATGGGGGCCTCTTTCTTCTCGACGGCCCCCTTCTTCTGCTTCTTCCCCTCCGGGGGCACCGCAGCCTTCCCAGCCCGTTTCCTCTTAAGCTCTTCAACGAGGGAGCCCTCGGTAGCAGAGCCAACATCTTCAGCAACGACAGCCTTCACCAGAGGCCCACCATCGTTCCCAGTCCCAGTCTTCAAGAAGATCTCGTCTACGGCCCTCTGAGAAGCCGGAACCTCCTTCTTGTTGCCTTCTTTGGCAAGTTGCCTTTTCAGCTTGGAAAGATTCCTAGCATCAATATCCGGTCCTGAGAAACGAGGAAAACATACAATTGATTAGAATACTACTACAGCAAAACAAGAAAAAATTCCTAAGGACAAAATGAGAGCCCTCGACAGGGAAATAACCTTCGGCACTCTGGTAGACTTTATCAATCGAGGGGTATCTTTCGTCTTCTTCCCCCATCAACTGGTATCAACGGAAGCCCAAATCGAAGAGTTCACCCGAAAGGGTGGCAGTCTTGATCAGAACATGCTTCTCAGATCCCTCCGGTTTCTTGGAGAGTCTTCTCCCTTTTTTCTCCAGAGCAACACCCTCTGCCTTCAGATGCCTCCGGAAGCAATCACGGAGTGGGGCTGGGAAGGGATTCTCTGCCAGACGAATGTAGCAAAATTTGTCCTTCCACCCCTTGTGAGACGAGGGGATATCATCGAAGAGTCTGAACTCGGGGAGTTGCTGCAGGTTGGCGAAGCCTCCAGCATTTGAGTGCCCCCCCCCCCCCCCCCGGCATAGGTTGAAGGACAGGAAGAACTGGTCCAATGTAGGTGGGACCCCCCGGCTCTAGCACAAGGATAGAAAGCCGGCAATGTAGGAGTGGCTGTTCGGCGTCAATTGGCAGGGAGCGAGCTTCACGAACCTTAAGTACTCCAACAAAAAAGGGTGAAGGGGAAACCGGAGCCCCAATTCGACAGATAGAACGTGAACGGCAAAGCAGCCCTCGGGAGCATGCAACAATACATCCTCTGGCCCCGACTCCACCACCCGTACCGAGGGGCCCACAAGAAATTGGGTGGCTTGATACTCGGCATCCGTCGCCCTCATATTCACGTCCAGAGCCGCAGTATTGAGGTAAGAGTAGCCCTCGGGAATGCCCACCGGTTGCCCAGCGTCGACGGTGGCTTGTTTCTTCTTTGAAGCAGCCTTTGTTTTCTTCTTTTTCCCCGGGGCCACGTTGAAAGGCGTCGGATCAAGGACCCGGGAGCTCCCGTCTTCGTCGTTAAGGCAAGGGGGAGGATGGCGATGGTAACTTTTTTCCTCTCTTTCTCCTCCTCTTCTTCCACAGTTTGAAGGGCGAGGGTCAGCTCTTCGTCGTCGTTTACTTGCTCAAAGTCTTCGGTCTCGGCCTCGGTCACAAGGTCCTTCTGCACCTCCATAGCGATGGCGGAATCACCACTCACCATGGGTTGTCCGCTAACAGACTCCACGTCCGAGATGCTCTCTTCCTCAACAGAAGGCTCCCTCAAGATATTTTGGGAATCACTTTGCGAAGACATTTTTCACTATGACCGAAAGGTTTAAGGGAAAAGAGTTTCCTAAACAAAATCTAAGGCTGCAAAGAAGAACCTACTAAGGAAGCAGAGAGAAAGTGTGGAACTGACCTTGGAAGCTGGGTTTGATCACGCGACACTTTCTCTCTCTAGAAAAAATTCGGCAGAGCTTCGCTAAACAACCGATCGTGCAGGGAAAAAGGGTCACGCCATGAGGTATTTATAGGCCCCCCATTCCGGGCCTGGGCCCAAAAACTGGGCCCCCGAAAGGAAAATCATCATTGCACACTGTCGCTTCAGCCAACCGGTGACACCCGCCCGCGGATAGCCAACGAACACACGCCACGTGGAAAGCCTCTCCAACGGTCACATTCCAACGACTATTTTTTGAAGACACAGAGGTGCCCCCAGTTGGCACCCCTCAGACATTCACTCACAAGCCTTCGGGCTAACATCTTCAAACCCCTTATCAATGGTTAGCCTCCGGCATAAATGACGGGAGCCCTCTGGAGCTCTCAGCCTCCAACTTATCAAGAGCTAGGGAACCCGTCTCGGCAACGCATGACCTATCACCTAGGTCAACTCGCCATCAGTCCTCAATGGCTAGGGGACCCCCTCGGCATCCCCGAGATATCACCCAAGCTCCCTCAGCAAATCGGACGAGCAAGCCCTCAGATCACGGGTAGCCTTCAGCCTCAACTCTGTATTCAATCCAAGGGTTAACCTTTTCGTTTCATCATTGGGGGAACTTGGTGCACTCTTTTCCCCTCATTAGAATTTTTTCCCACAGGGTTTTTTTCTAATGAGGTTTTTAACAAGGCATCCCCTCAAAATGAAACGAAAAGCGTCAGCCCTCGGCCCCATACCGAAGACAGGCACTACTCTACTCCTCTTCACCACATTACATGTGCCTCAAGGAGTGGGGGACTGGAGGACCCCTCCGGGAAAATCACAAAACGTTAAACTTTCCCCAACAAACATCAACATAATCCTCCAAGTCCCTAAATGTGGGGGACTGAGGGACTGCCCTCGGCAGAACATACAAGCGCAAGACTCATCACTACTTTACAAACCACGACAAAGCAAACACCAGCACCAACACAATTACTCCTTTTCCCTCAGGTGCCTTTCGATAAAAGGAGTGAGGGACTCCTGATGGAGTATATGGCCCAGGGACCCCCGGCCCACATACTACCACTATTGCATTTAGGCCCAACAGGCCCAAAACGGGCCAAGCCTGGCAGAATGAAGCTCTAAGCAGCCAACAATACGCATATGGGGTGCCTTCGGCGCCATGGCCGAAGGCTACCATTTATGGATTCGAGCTCAGAAACATCACAGGAGAACAAGGCATGAAAACCAAGCCTTCGGCAATTGGAGCCCTCGGCACTATGAGGCCCCCGGTACGCAGAGCATTCGGACTGTCATCTACAGCCAAAGGCATCCTGCTCGACAGAATCCCCCATCTACATGCGCTGGATCAACGTACCAAGTACAAACGTCGCATCCAACCACCACATTTAATGCGGCCACATGCGAGTGCCAGCGCCACCCTGGTTGAGGTGACCCCTTGACTACCAGAATGCTCACACGTGTCCCTATCTAGCATTTATTGCTGCTATAAATAGCAGCCCATTTTCCCATTGTAAAGACAACTCGAATACCCATTCTATTTTCGAACTCTTTATCTCTCTTGCTCTGACTTCTCTCTAGTTACTCCCCGCAGTAACCCCTCGGATAAACTACCCCCGGGTACACTATCCATCATGCATATATAAAATAATTAGTCTTGGACGTAGTCACGGATGTGTCCGTGACTACGTTAATTCGTACAAATTACCAGTACATATTAACTTTGGAGTGTTGAAAATTTTAATTTTGGATGTTGTCACGGAATTAGTCACGGAATAATCTGTGACTAAGTCCTAGTTTGAAAAAATCCCGCCGGAAACACAACGAAGATTTAGGTTTAAGTTTAGTCACGGAATTAGTCACGGATTCGTTCGTGACTAATTTCAAATTTAAAAAATAACCCGCCGGAGGCACAATTGGGTTGGCCGGAATAGATTTGTCACGAATACAATTTGTGACTACTTGTAATCATGGATGTAGTCACGTTCATATCCGTGACTAGCCCGTGACTGTATCAGTGAATAACTAGTCACAGACCAAATCCGTGACTAGCGTCCATGACTACAGGCGTGTTTTTTTGTAGTGATCATTTTTCTTCAAATTAAGGATTTAAAAACGCTTATGATCGTGAAATTAAGGACTCAACTATTTCAGTTTTTTTCTCCATAAAACATTACATCTCTCTATGTACAAACACACACAGACACGTATATATATATATATATATATATATATATATATATATATATATATATATATATATATATATATATATATATATATATATATATAGGGTTGAGATCGGATACAAAGTATGTTTCCCATACAAAATGCAAAATCATCTCACCCGTCCAATATTATAAAATCAATGGTAGGATTTGTTTTGAACACTACTAATTAGCCGTATTATTAGTGGGGGAGTTTTTTTATCTTATAATCGCTACATGCGGACCGACTTAATAGTTAGTGACGGGGAGTTATCCATCTACACCGTTGTTTCATTTATATGGATGGCCAAGATTAGTTTGCACTTTGTAAATTAGGATTAGTTTGTATGTGATCCTAAATCTTTATATATATATATATATATATATATATATATATATGATGGATTGTGTACCCGGGGGTAGCTTATCCGAGGGGTTATTGCGGAGAATAACTAGAGATAAGTCAAAGCAAATTAGTAAGAGAGAGAGTGTATATTCGATATGTATTGAGCGTTTTCAGCGTGGTTACAAATGGGAAAATGGGGTGCTATTTATAGTAGCAATAAATGCCGGACAGGGACACGTGTCAAGCGCCCATTGGCCGAGAGGTCACCTCAACTGGTTGGCGCTGGCATCCGCATGTGGCCGCATTTAATGCGGCTGTTGGATGGGATGTCTGTACAGGGTACGATGATCTGTACACATGTGATGCGGATATCCTGTCGGGAGAGGTGCCCTCGGCTGCAGAGGACTAGCCGAGGGTTCCTAGTGCCGAGGACCCCTGAGTGCCGAGGGCTCCAGGTGCCGAGGGCTACTATTTTCGCCGTTTTCTCCCAGTTCCTCTGTTTGTTCGAAATATCCACGCTGCGATAGTTTGGAGCCTTCGGCCAGGGGGCCGAAGGCACCCTTGGTGCGTATTGCGGGCTTCTTGGTACTCTGGGCGCCGTGATTTGGGCCTGTTGGGCCTGTTGGGCCTTTACTGGAGTAGTAGGAGTCGGTGGGCCGGGGTTTCCCGGGCCATATACTCCATCAGGAGTCCCTCACTCCTTTTGTCGAAAGGTACTTGAGGGAAAAAGGAGTAATTTGTGTTTGCCCCTTGATTTTGTCCCACTGTAATCTCTGAAGTTGGTGAGGAGTTGTTCCTTTCATGTCCCTGCCGAAGGCAGTCCCTCAGATACCCACATGTCGGGACTTGAGGGCTTGCTTTGCCGTTTGTTGGAAATTTTCACCATTTTGTATTTTTAGTGATTTTCCCGAGGGGGTCCTCCAGTCCCCCACTCCTTGAGGCACTTGTAAAGTGGTGAAAAGGAGTAGAGTAGTTGCGTTGCTGTTGTGGGCCGAAGGCTGACGCTTTTTGTTTCATTTTGGGGGGATGCCTAGTTAAAAACCTCATTAGGAAAAACCCTGGGGGAAAAAATCCTAATGAGGGAAAAAGAGTGCACCGAATTCCCCCAACGATGAATCGAAAATGTGAAACCTTGGTCAAGAAATGGAGAATAACGGTAATGCCGAAGGCTCTCCTTTTTCTGAGGGCTCATGTGTTGATTAGCCGAAGGCTTGCTGTTGATGTCCTGGGGGTGCCGAAGGGGAGCCCCTCAATCTGGGGATCGAGGGCGCGATGGATGAGGGCAGTAGTTGAATTGTCACCGGGGGGGGGGGGGGGGGGTCCCTGCTTGTTGATTAGTTGGTGATGGGGATATCCGGGGGCTCCCATTACCTGTGTGCTGTAGGCTATCCGTCAATGAGGCATACTCCCCGGGGGCTACCCGGTCCTTGCAGTACTGAGGGGAATCCCCGAGGGGTGGCCTGATATGAAGCCTTGGGTTTCTGAAGGAGTGATGCCGAAGGCGTCTGTTATGTACTGTGTAGGGCACAAACCGGGGGCGTCTTTGGGTAAGGGTACCCGGAGGCTCTCCTTGATGAAGTGGAGTGAGGTAAAAAACCCGGGGGCTTCCAGAATATAGCCGTTGGAAATATAGCCGTTGGAATATGTATCGGCGGGATATAGCCGTTGGGGGAGGAGGACACGTGGCGCGTGACGGTTGGCTGCCCGTGGGCGGCGTCATCGGTTGGGTGAAAACGCGGTGCGTAATGATGACGGTCCGTCCGGAGGCCCGGTTTCCGGGCCCAAGCCCGGATTCTAGCGCCTATAAATACCCCAGAGCCAGAGTCATTTCTTCTTGCGCGATCACCTGTCTTAGCGAAGCTCTGTCGGAAACTTTCTAGAGAGAGAAAATCACCCTCGATCACAACAACTTTCAGAGGTCAGTTCTTCCTTCGTTCCTCACCGTTTTTCGTAAGCTTTTGCTCCCTGGCCTTAGGTTAGGTGTTAGAGTTTTGTAGAGAACCCTCGGTTTAGGAGCCTTAGCTTAAGTACACCAAGGATGTTGTCCCAAAGCGACTCGCAGAATGTCTCGAGGGAGCCCTCGGTTCAGGACGAGGTTGCTTCTGATGTTGAGTCAACTAGCAGTGCGCCCTCGGTTGCTGATGACGAAGCCGTAGCCTTGGAGTTGCAGAAGGCCCTAGCTGCTGAAGTGGAAGCCGAGGGCTTCGAACAGGAGTGCGAAGATGAAGAATTAGCCTTCGCGTACCAGGTGGCGGAGGACGAAGCTCAAAAGGAGGCGATGACGGTTACTGTTGCTGTGCCACCCCCTCGGAATGACTGTGGTGAGCCTAGTACCTCCAGGCCGTTGGACCCGACGCCTCTGAGGATAGCCCCCGGCAATAAAAGGAAGATGAAGTCGAAGAGGGCTGCCCCCAAGAAGAAGGGTGTTGCCGCTGGTGCTGGGAGGCCTGTTGAAATGCCAGAGGGGTATACCTGGCTAAATACCGAGGCCCTCGATATCAAGTCGAAGGCGGACATGGCTGATTTGTACGTCACGCAGCTGCACGTTGGGCCCTCGGCCAAAGTGGTGGAGCCAGGCGTCGATGATTTGCTGTCCCGGCCACCCGAGGGATGTATTGCCGTCCACATCCTGTCGGTGTCAATGGGCCTCCGGTTCCCCCTGCACCCATTTCTCCGGGAGAACCTCAGGTTCGTTGGACTCATCCCTTGCCAACTTACCCCCAACAGCCATTCATATATTGCTGGCTTCCTGCACCTGTGCCGGACGAGGGATGTTACCCCAAGCTTGGACCTCTTCTTCCAAAGCTTCAACTTGTGCCGAGGGGGGCACGCGAATGCCGAGGGCTTCGCCAATTTGCAGCAGGTAGCGAAGTTCAAGTTGTTCACCGAGGCGCCCTCGTCCAACAAGGGCTGGAAAGACAGACGGTGCTATGTCCGGTTGGCCGAGAACCCCTTCCCGAGGGAGCTACGGGACCGCTTTCGGCGCCACGAGAAGGTGGGGAGTATCGCCCTAGAGAAGGATCGCCTGAAACTCGCCAAGATCCCGGAGGGCAAGAAGAAGGTCGTGACGATCAAAGAATGCACTTTTGAGGATGACTTGTATGCCCTCGGGTTCCAACGGTACCGGTTCATCGGGGAAACAGACGAGAAGTATCCCGTCTTCGCTGAGGCCTTCGGGGGAGCAGGAGGTAGTCTACGAGGGCCCTTAGTCTTGTACTTAGGCATTCTCATTTTGCATCCCGATAGTTGTTTGTGGTATGAATCCTTCGGGTTAATATTCTCTTTTCATTGTTTTGCAGGTATGGAGGCTCTCTTCGCAATGAAAAAGAAGAAGGAGAGGGCGCAGGCCCAGAAGAAGGAGAAGAAGGAGCCCTCGGGCCAAAAGCCCATTGATGAGGTTTTCCCGAAGGAGTCTGCGGAGCCTTCAGTTGCTCCTGCTCCTGCTACTGTGGCCGGGGGGCCGAAGGCCGAGGTGGCCGCCAAGAAGAAAAAGGGAGGCAAGGGGGTGGAGCCCCCGATCAAGAAACAGAAGGTTGCTGGGGGCGCCGTTGAAAAGGCGCCCCCTCATAGTAATTGATGATCAGGCCTCCGCTGACCCCCCGGCCATTGACACTCCGATGGCTCAAACAGACCTTCCCCCGGGGAACCTGCCTCGGGAGATTATTCAGCTCTCCCTCGCTCCGGGGGCATCTGTGTTGCACGGTTCAGCTGAACCGATGTCTTTCCTGAGGGGGATTACCTCGATGATGGATAAGGAAGCCCTCTCCACCTATGACGACGACGCCCTCGAAGGCAAGGCCCTTCGATCAGCTCTGGCTGTAAGTGTTTTTACTTTGACTTTATCTTAACACTTAGTATAATCCCAATGCCCGTCTGAACCCTTTGTCCGTTATTCAACAGGCGTGTATAACCTTCGGTGAGCAGGCCCGAAGGCACGAGGAGTGGCGCCGTCATAAGGCCGAGCTAGAGAAGTCCGTGAAAGAGCTGATCCACGACAAGGACGCTGCCCTCCGGGAGGTGTGCAAGCTGGAGGACGCCCTTCGGCAAGCAGAGCTGAGGCTGAAGGAGGCCAGAGATGACGGCAAGGCCGAGGGCAAGGCAGAGGCCGAGAGGGTTGCGGCCGAGGAGAGAAAGCAAGCGGCTGAGGATGCCGAAAAGGCCAAGGCCGAAGCTGTTGTCAAAGCCCGAGAAGAGGCCATCGCTGGGTTCATCTCCGAGGGTTGGAAGGCCTAGGGCCAGAGGGAGTGGGTGGCCTCTGTGGTGAAGGCCTCGATCGAGGAGTGGGTGAAGGGCCCCGGGCTCGACTGGATGAATGAGAGGGGTGACACCTATTATCAAGCCGGCGAGTTCTTCACCCAGCACCTGGTTTACCGGAGGCTCGCCCGGCATTTTGGCACCTCCCTGGATGAGTTTAACCCCTCAGTATATGGCCTCCCCCCGTTGCAGCCAGATGTGAGAGTCCCCCTCCCCGAGGGAGAAGAGCGCCCGGTGATTCATGATTCTATGATGATGGGCGTCGATGATGATGCCGAGGACGCCACCGGGGAGGAGGTTACTTCGAAGCCATCGGAGGAGGCGGCCCCCGGTAATGATGTTGTTGATTTGTAATATGTACTTAGTAAACATTTGGGCTTACTTGTAATGGTGACACTATTGATCCTTCGATTTCGGCCTGTTTGTAACAATTACATTTACTCCTTTTTGTGATGATTGATGGATAAGTGTTAGCCTTCGGGCCTTGTATATATACATGACTTGTTTGCTTTAATTCATTCCTCCTTGAATGTATGCCGTCGTTTTTTCTTGAGTGTATGCCGTCGCCCTTTTTGAATGTCTAGGACTTAGAATATTTTCTAAGTGTTTGAATACAGCCATGGCCTTCGGTAGTTGGACACCCCTTGCTAGGTGTATGACCGAGGGACCATCAAAAATTAGGACATAGAATAAGTGTAGCACACCATAGGGCCCTCGGGTGTTGGTAGTTCAATTGCTGTGTGATGATTAGGTTGAGAACCCAATCCTTAGGACTTAGAAAAATTTCTAAGTGTAGTTTGCCCTTGGAAGCCCTCGGCTAGTAGCCTCCTTCCTGATGTGTGAATATTGGACCGAGGGCCCAATGTACAGGACTTAGAAAATTTTTGTAAGTGTAGTGTGTCATGTAGCCTTCGGCTACTGTGGAGCCCCAACTGAAATGTTGATTAGGCCGGGGGGCCAATCTTCAGGACTTAGAAAACTTTCCTCAGCGTTGATCCCTTGTGTACTGTAGCCTTTGATTGATAGGTAGCCTTCGGCTATTAGGTCCCTTCATAAGTTGAGATGAGCAGTTTGACCGAGGGAAAAATATGTAGGACTTAGAAAATTTTCTAAGTGTTGTTGTATCGCGTAGCCTTCGGCTATCATATTCCCTTAGCTGTAATATTGGTTGGGCCGGGGGCCCAATCTTTAGGACTTAGAATTTTTATTCTAAGTGCTGCTTCCTTGTGTCACCTTCGGGTGATGGGTGCCCTCTGACTCTGTGTCACTTTTGCGAGATGCCCGGGGGCTACTCATTTAAGACTTAGAATATTTTCTAAGCGTAAATTGATGTTGAGCTTCCGGATGTAGACCCCTCCGGGTATATGAATAGGACCCTTCGGGTGATCGTGATGCCCTTGTGTTGTATGAGTATTTGGCTGAGGGCCAAATATGTGGGACTTAGAAAAATTTCAAAGTGTGTCGTAGATGTTGAACCTTCGGTCAGTGAGGAGTCTGACCGAGGGGCAAATATTTTGGAATAAGGCCCCTCGGTTGGCCTTTGATGATTTGTAATAGATGCCTTCGGTTGTCTGGTGTTATATTAGCCTCCGGTTGTTGTCATTTTCCAAAAGTGTGGACTTAGGAAAAGTGTGGAATCCTGTTGTTGTAAAGAAAGCCAACGAGGAGTATGTGCCCTCGGCATTCACTTGAAAAGTTGTAGAGTTTTGACTTAGCCAGTTGTGTCCCTTGTCATGGGGTAAGGTCCCTCGGTATTAGTGCATAACAGATGCCCTCGGTATTTGTTTGAAGTACCGTTTAGTAGACTTAGGATAGTCCAGTCCCTTTGTATTGTTGAAGCCTTCGGTGCTTGTGTGACCGGAGGTGACCAAGCAGTGGACTTAGCCGTTTCTTGATGATATTTGTTTGAGTAGTATCCTTCGGGAAATAGGAGCCTTTAATTACCGGAGGTGTTCCCGTGGGGGATCCCTCGGCATGTTGTGATCTGTTGGAGTGTACTCTTTGATTTCTCGCTGAGTCTACTCCCCTTCACCTTTTTTTTTTGGGTTGGTGGTGAAGGGAAGGCATCAAGAAACTTGGTTTTTTGGTAAGGCTGGGCCTATCAGGAGACCATCCGAATACACCAATGGCTCTCCTCCCTCGGGTTAACCTTCCGAGTTCCGAGGGGATCGAGGGTCATTTCCTGGGTACAAGATATGATGATCTGTAACCTGCCTCCCCTTGGGGGATGGCGCGGAAAGCGCCTCATTTTTTGAAAGTCGTCCCCTCGGCGCAAGACATAGTCCGTGGCCTGCCACACCCTTGGGGTGGTGGCGTGGGGAGCGTTTCGGTTTGGAAGTCGAATCCTGGGCATTTCTCGTGCCTGTCATACCCTTGGGGTGATGACGCGGAAAGCGTTCCGTTTTTGAAAGTCGAATCCTGGGCATTTCTCATGCTTGTCATACCCTGGGGGTAGTGACGCGGAAAGCGTTTCAAGGAAGGGTTTTCATTTGCACACTAGTTGCAAATGGCCGGAGGCACTACGTGCCGCCGGCACCGATGGTGGTGCCTTCGGTATATGCGTCCTCGTGGGGTACGGCTTTAGAAACAACACTTGGTGTTAGTTTCGATATGTAGCCCCCGGTACTTGGTACCGAGGGGTCTTCTGTAGGAACACCTAGTGTTCTTCTTCTATTTGACGTTGATGGGTGAGATATGTACCCCCGGTACTTGGTACCGAGGGTTCTTCTGTAGGAACACTTGGTGTTCTTATCTTTGATGTTGATGGTGGAGATGTGTACCCCCGGCACTGGGTGCCGAAGGGTCTTCTGTAGGAACACTTGGTGTTCTTATCTTTGATGTTGATGGTGGAGATGTGTACCCCCGGCACTGGGTGCCGAGGGGT
Source organism: Cuscuta europaea (assembly GCA_945859875.1). NCBI lineage: Eukaryota > Viridiplantae > Streptophyta > Magnoliopsida > Solanales > Convolvulaceae > Cuscuta > Cuscuta europaea. The sequence continues at coordinate 2,813,556 of CAMAPE010000054.1, read as the reverse complement.
CTTTTGTAGGAACACTTGGTGTTTCCTGTTGCTGGTGATGGGAGTCCCCACCTTCGGTACTTGGTACCGAGGGGTCTTGTTTGAAACACTTGGTGTTTTCACTGTTGTTGAAGGTGTTGATGGTGTCCTCCCTCGGCACTTGGTGCCGGAGGGGGTTCTTCTCGTGGTGAGGCCTGGGGCCTGTAGTCAGTATGAGGACTTGGTGTCTTGAATGTGTCTTCATTCCTCAAAAGTGGAGGCCTTGAGCCATAGGATAGTACATTCACTAGTTATGAGGGCTTGGCCGCTCTTAAATTATTGGTAAAATTTAACTAAATGGTGTACATTCCAGTGCCTAGGGACCTCTTTCCCGTTGGGGCGTTTGAGCTTGTAAGTCCCAGGTTTGATGATGGCTGCTATGATGTAGGGGCCTTCGAATTTTGGTGCCATTTCTCCTCCCTCGGTTGGCTGGCTGGCTTCCCTCCTCCGGAGGACGTAGTCCCCCACTTGAAATTCTCGGGTGCGAACCTTGGCGTCGATGTAGCCTTTGACTTGCCTTCGGTAGTTTTCTGCCCGGATGAAGGCTTGCTCCCGGCGTTCTGAAAGGAGGTGGAGGTCGAGGGCCATGTTGCTGTCGTTGACCTCGGGGTCATATTGGATCACCCTTCGGGTGGGAAGGGTGACTTCCGTAGGAGCTTTGGCTTCAAAACCGTAGCAGAGGGAGAAGGGTGTTTCACCTGTTGCTCGCCGAGGGGTGGTGCGGTAGGACCAAAGGACGTTGTGGAGTTCTTCCACCCAGCCACCGCCCTCGGCCTCCAGCTTCTTTTTGAGGCCCTCGAGCAAGGTCCGGTTGGCGTTCTCTACTTGCCCGTTGCCTTGAGGGTAGGCAACAGAGGAGAAGGTGTGTTTGATGCCCCATGCCTCCAGAAGGGCACAGAAGGGGGCTGCCTCAAATTGTGTTCCATTGTGGGAGATGATCTGCTGGGGGACGCCAAATCTTGTGAGGATGTTCTTGAGGACGAAGTGACGGCACTTCGCCTCTGTGATGCAGGCGAGGGGCTCAGCCTCTACCCACTTGGTAAAGTAGTCGATGGCCACAATGATGTATCTGTTGTTGGAGGTACCCCTCGGCAGAGGGCCCACAAGGTCTATCCCCCATCGAGAAAAGGGGACATATGTGCTGATGTGGGCATAGTTGACCGCTGGCCTGCCGGGGGCTTTCTGGAAATGTTGACATGCAGTGCACCTTCGGGCAAGGTCAGCACAATCTCTGGCCATGGTTGGCCAGAAGTAGCCCTGGAGAATGAGCCTTCGGGACATGGAGAAGGGTCCCTGGTGAGCTGAGCAAGTGCCACTGTGCATTTCCTCCATTGCGACCTCGGCTTCGTCTTGATGAAGGCACCAAAGTAGCGTGCCGTTGTAAGACCGTTTGTAGAGCCTTCCGTCTTCGATGGTGTAGCTAGGAGCCCTCAGCTTTGCTAGTTTAGCGCGGGTCTCATTTTCGGGTAGCTGCCCTGTGGAGATGAAGGTGATGATATCTGAGATCCAGTCCTCTTGGCGTTGTTGTATGTTCATGACGGGGCTCGCATGGATACTCGAGAGACTGATTTCCTCAATTTTAGCAATCTTAGAAATGTGCTCGGGGGAGTCGGCCGAGAGCTTAGATAGTATGTCGACCAGTCGTCCGAGGTGGCCGAGGGCTCCCCGTCCGTGGCTGCCCTTGCGGTACACTCCGTCACAAAGTCCGCCAGGGCTTGGCCCTTGATGGCAGGCCTCGGGCGGATGTCAATGTTGTACTGGCTCAAGAAGATAGCCCATTTCACCATGCGGGAGGAGCTGGTGGGGCTCCTCATGAGAGCGTCGAGGGGTTGATGAGTGAGGACCTGAACCGGGTGAGCCTGAAAGTAGTGGCCCAACTTCTTGACGGTCCAAACGATGGCTAACACCGTTTTCTCCACAGGGGAGTACCGGAGCTCGGCCTCCCTTAGGGTCTTGCTTACATAGAAGATGGCATGTTGGATGTCGTCTTCCTCCCGGATGAGCACGGAACTGATGGCCGCCGGGCTGACCCCAAGGTAGAGATAGAGGGTCTCCCCTACCTTTGGATTGGATAGCACAGGGGGTGAAGATAGATATCGTTTGAGCTCGTCGAAAGCCCCCTGGCATTCTGGAGTCCATTGAAAGCCAGCCGTTTTCCTCATGATCTGGAAGAAGGGTAGAGACTTCGCCGCTGATTTAGATAGAAAGCGGTTGAGGGCTGCCAGGCGGCCCGTCAACCGTTGACCTTCCTTCACATTGCGTGGGGGCTCCATGTTGATGATGGCCTGGATCTTCTCGGGATTGGCCTCAATACCCCTTCGGCTCACCATGTAGCCCAAGAACTTGCCCCCTTGGACGCCGAAGGTGCACTTCTTCGGGTTTAGCCGAAGGTTGAACTTTTGCATGATGGCGAAGATTTCCCGGAGGTCGTCAGCATGGCTGGAAGATTGTTTGCTCTTGACGATCATGTCGTCGACATAGGCCTCCATGGTGCGCCCTAGGACGGCTTGAAAGACTCGGGCCACCATCCGGGTGTAAGTGGCCCCTGAGTTCTTTAGGCCGAAGGCCATTACTAGGTAGCAGAAAATGCCCTCGGGAGTCATGAAGGCTGTCTTTTCGGCGTCTTCCTCATGCATGAAGATTTGATGATACGCGCGGAATGCGTCGAGGAATGACATGATTTCACACCCCGCGGTTTCATCCACAAGTTGATCGATATTGGGCACAGGAAAAGGGTCCATAGGGCACGCCTTGTTGAGATCCGTGTAGTCCACGCACATGCGGAAGGTAGGAGGCTTCTGTGCGAGGACTACGTTCGCCAGCCATGAGGGGTATTTTACCTCCTCGGTGTGCTTAATAGAGAGGAGCATGGCGACCTCCTTCTTCACAAATTCCCTCCTTTCTGCGGAGAGGGGTCTTCTTCGCTGCTGTACTGCTTTTGCCGAGGGGTCCACCGAGAGGCGGTGGGTGATGACCCTTCGGCTGATTCCCGGCATGTCCTCCGGCCCCCATGCAAAGACAGTGGAGTAGGCGCGGAGGGCGTCGGTGATACCGGTCTTCAGATCTTCAGGGAGCTGGGCTCCAATCTTCACGACTCTCTCCGGCTGGGCCGGATCGAGCGCAAAGTCTTCTACGTCCTCGGCTGGTTCAGCCCTCGGCCTTTTTCTTCTTGGTTGATGGTTCCGGTGATGGTGTCAACACGGAATTCCATCTTACTTACCTTCTTAGTGACTTGAAGATAGCAGGCGCGGGCGATTTTCTGATTCCCCCGGGAGTAGCCAATGCCCCCCTCGGCGGGAAACTTGAGGCAGAGGTGCCTCATGGAGATGATGGCCTCGAGGTCCTCAAGGGCTGGCCGGCCGAGGATGATGTTGTGGGCGCAGTCGATGTTTACGACGACGAACTCCACTTCGAGCTGGGCTCTATGGAGCCCGTTGCCGAAGATCACCGGGAGGGTTATTACCCCCTCGAAATCAATAATGTCGCCGGTGAAGCCGGCAGGAGGGGTCTGTTGGTCCCGGTTATACTGGATACAGTCTAGAGGGGGGGGTGAATAGACTGTATTGGTTTTTAGCTTTTTAAACTAAGTACCAGATTTACAGAATAGCCTGTTCTGTTGAAAGAACAGACTGGCAGCGGATGGGGTTCTGGCAGGGAGTTCTGTTAGCCTCAGAGAAGCAAAGGCAGAAGGCCTTCTGTTAACTCGTAGAACAAGTTCTGCTGAACACAGATACCAAGTCCAAGGAGTTATACAGTTCTATCTAAGTGCAAGTATTAAAAGCAGTAAGTAAACGACACCAGGGATTTTTATGGTGGTTCAAGGAACAACTCGTTCCTCTAATCCACTGTTCCACTAAGCTGTAAAAACTGCCGTTTACAAAGCCTTAGTCCTAGCACTTAAGAAGCACTCCACGTCTTCTTCAAGCCTAGATGTGTCCTGGGATGCACTGCCTGGCTTCCTTTAACACTGGTCCTTTCACTGAGTTTCCTTGAAGTATCACCACTTCACTACTCCAGTTATTTGGACGTCCTTCTTGTAGCAAGAAGAGTTTCTGTTGAAACTGAGGTTCCTCCAACTAGCTTCGTTACAAAGGATTTGTATGTGATGAGCATGAAGAGTTGAAGAACACTTGGAACTTTGCTTGAGTTGGAAAGAGTATTTTTCCAACTTCTGCCTTCTCTTGTAGAGGATAATGAGTTTGAATCTCAAGGAGGCTTTTGCTTTTCAGAGTTTGGATATCTTGCTTGTGGTTAGCAAAAGTTGCAATGTAATCTTGGCAAAGTTATCCGGTTGTTCTTCGTAGTGTATCTTTTATACTGAGGTTGTCTTCCCGTTGGAGGAGTAGGAGGACAACTGCATTAAATGAGCGATCAGTTGACTTGACTAGTAGAGCCCGGTAAAGTTGGCGGGTTACTATTTTGGGATAAAGTATTCCTTACATTCCGGCCAATCATCTGCAATTACTCTACGTAGCATGGGGTGCATTAAATGAGCATTAAATGCATGCACTGTAGCTTTTCCGTTTCATACTCCTAGCCGTTGAAGGAATCTTTTAGTTGACTTCCCGGTTCTTTGAAAATCTTCTAAGTGTCAGACCTTCTGGTGTCTATGTCTGAGAGTAGAACAGAAGAGGTCTGGAGCACTTCTGTTGGGAGTATCCAACAGAGACCCAGAAGGGTTTCTGTCAGAGTCAAGACTAACAGAGATCCTGAGGACTTCTGTTCTGGAGCAGAGAACCAAAGGTCCTCTGTTCCAATAAAACCTTACGAGGGTCTTCTGCTCTTGGAGCCCTTCTGCTCTTGAAGCCCTTCTGCTCTTGAAGGTCTTCTGTCAAGTCGAATACATCTAAGAATTTTACAAAGGAAAATTCTAATACATAATTTCTAAAGTCCTAATTAATCTAGCATCATCAAAATCTAATTACAATTATTCCTTACAATTTCCCCCTTTTTGATGATGCCAAAACCCTTTAACTATTTCCAGAGAAGTGCCTTCACCATAAAAAAAAATTAAGTTTAAAAGCTTCCATTAAAATCTTGGTGGGCAACTTGGCATAGGAAAATAGTAAGAGTACGATACATTCAGATAGCAGAATATAACAGAAATAAACAAACACAAACAGAAGGCAAAAAGACAAGAATTTGAGGAAAAGCACTTCAAAGTAAGAAGGCAGAGATGTGATTTTATTAGATAGGTTTTACAGAGATTAAACCTTACACATTCTCCAGATTAGCTGCCTGTAGAGCTTCTTCCTCTAGTCTTTGAAGCCTGAGCAGTTCTTCATTTATTTCAGCTCGGATTTTGAACAGATTGCCAGACCTTTGATAAGATGCCCATATTGGAGAAAGCTTGCAGTCCAAGTAGTTGAGGACACCTTCATGTATGGTCTTTCCTGGGACAATGTTCTTCTTGTACCATTCTTCTGCTTCTTCAAGAGATCCTCCATACCTAACTCTGACAACACCATCTTTGTCCAGATAGAGGTGCTGTTGTTGGGTAGGAGTCATTTTAGCCTTCATCTCTTCAAATTGAGCTCTGTCAATTTGCTGAGAACCACCCAATCTCCACTCTGTGAAGTTGAAAACTTTCTTCTTCTTGGTGCTCTTCTTTACTGGAGATGGGGGTCTAGGTATGCCTGCTGCTCTCTTCTTTTGTAAGGCAGCCTCAAAATAGGGAGCCGGATCTACTGCAGGCTCACCAGAGGAGGGTGCTCTGGTAGGAGTTCTGTGAGACCTAGGCCTGGTCTGTTGAGGGTCCTCTTCCCCCTTTTTGGCATCATGCAGATCTTCAATCATAAGACTGATCTTCTGGAATTCTGAGGCCTGGGTTGAGGCTATCTGCTCCAGGGCCTCTGGTAGTGTCTGGGTGACAGAAGTAAGGCCTTCAATCAGACCTTGCTGCTTCTGGATGGCAGAGAAGATGTCCTTGTTGTTGGCTTCAAGGAGCACCATCTTCTGATACCGGTCTCTGTCAGTGGATAGGATGGCTTGAGCCTGTTCTTGATGAGCTCTGCACAGTTGCTCAATAGAGGTTAGATGCCTCTCTGTTCTGGCATCAGATTTCTTCAGAGCCTCAAGATGCTCTGAGATATTGTGGATTGCCTGTCCTTGACTCAGGAGAGTCTGTTGAAAGATAGAGAGGGTGTTGTGGATGCCTACCACTTCTGTTGACAGGACATCTGTTCTGGCAGAGGAGGAGGCGATGAAGTTGTTGAGTGTCCCAGTGAGGTTCTCAAAACGGTCAGAGATGAACTGCATACCTGAATTCAGATTGTCATTCACATGAGCAAGATGCCCATAGTGTTTATCATTTATCTCTATCAGCTTGTTCAAGCCTTGGAGGATCTGTCCTCCAAATTCTTCTGCAGATTCAACAAATTTGTTGAAGGGAATGTCATTCTGTTGTCCATCTGCTTGAGGCATCTCTAGACCTCTTCCCTTAGGTAGTGGGTGATGTTCTTGGATAGATGACAGAGAGTGAACAAGCTGTTCATGTTCCAGTTGAGTCAGAGGAGGGGTCTTCTGTCTCTTTGATGTGGCCTTGTAGGATTTGCTGATCATGAATCCATCCATGTCAGATGAAATTTCATAAGGAGAGTAGATAGGTTTTCTATTGCGAACCACCTTCTTTTTCTTTCTCAGAGAGGGATTGGGGGCAACAGAGTCCCTAGAATACCCTTTGGGTGCAGAGATGGGGGAGACAGTTGTAGGATCAGAATCCCTGAGAAACCATACAGGTTTAAGGTTGTCTGCAGGTTGTTGTGGAGGTGAAGATTCTGGAGGAGGAGATTGATGATCAGATTCAGAGGATGAAGAGGAGATCTGTTGGGGTGAGGGGTTCTGGTGCTGGGGTGAGGAGTGAATAGGTGAGGCATTCTGTTGAGGGGGAGATGGGGGAGGTGAAGGTGAACGGTTTCTGTAGGGAACAATTGCTCTGTAGGGAGATGCAATTTTCTGGTTGGGTGAATGAGGAGGGGTGGGGGTGTTCTGTTCAGGAGATTTAGGTTGAGGGTGTTCTGGTGGAGGGGTTTCTGTGCTGGCGGAAGGTGAGGGAAAATGTGGTTCTGTTGGGATAATAACAGAAGGGGTTGGAGAGTTTACCTCAATGATGTTATCCACGAGCAAGGAAGTCCTCCACTCCTTGATATGCTCCATCATAGCTTGTCCTTCTGATTTGAGTACAAAGGACTCTCCTGGGTTGAAGTTGGGCTGTACAGAGTCAGTTGCCATCTTGGTGAACAGCCATTCTTCAAAGGCTTCAATTTCCCCATCTTCTAGAGGTTTGATAGCTTCCTCCGAGGGTGAAGAGATGAGAATAGTCTTTCCCTTGTAGCTTGCCTTCTTCTTCTCAAGGACAGAGTGAAGAAAGTTGAGGGCAAAGCACTTTGAGACATCATCAGTCCCAACCCAGTTCAGGATGGCTTCTTCTTCTTCCTCATAGTGATCAAAAAACTGAATTATATTGTGGAGGGGTCCCATTCTCCATCTTCTCCATTCAAGGACCCGGGTAAGCTGTCTGTCAAGCAAGGACAGATACCCATCTTTGACAGGACTAGGGTGCTCTGGTGGAGTTGGCACCCTGTTCTGTTCAGGAGATGCAGCAGAGGTGGGGATCTCTGGTTCCCCCTGAGTGTCTGCCACTCCCTCAGATACTGAAACCACAGGTTTAGCAACCTTCTTCTTGAGTTTGGTGATCCTCTTCCTCTTCTGTCCGGCCTTATGGGGGCAATAGGTACTTCCCCTTCGGTCTTCTTCTTTTTCTTTTCTGCCTTAGGAGGAGAACCAGGTGCTTCCCCTTCAGTCTTCTTCTTCTTCTTCTTTTCAGCAGAAGGAGCTACAGAGAGAGGTTTCTGTACCTTCTCTCCCCGTTGTCTCTTGGCCTCAAGTTGAAGCTGTCTCCTCAGTTCTGCCTTTATGGCTTTTTCCCTATTGGGAGAGGCAGTCAGGAAAATTACCTTGGTGTGATCCAAAGCTGAAGCCTTCCTCAAGCTTACCCCTTGTTTGAGGAGCACTTCTGAAATGAGCAGTCCATGCCCTAGCTTCCCAGAATAGAGGCTAGTCTTTGGATTCTTCTTCTTGATCTTTTCAATCAGGGACTTCACCATGATTTGTCCCCAATTGATGTTCACCCCATGATGCACTGCATACAGGGCCTTTGCATTGGCCGTTGTAACATCATCAGTGGAGGTGTACTTGCACCATAAACATTTGTGGAAAATGTTTATGAGTAGCTCAAATTCCCTCTTGAGCAGGTGCTTCTTGATGTTGACCTTCTCTACTTCTTCCCCTTTTCTGCAGAACTTCTTCTTGAATTCTGGCAGAGGGATGTCAATATCCTCCAAATCAAGTAGAGAGTCCCTTTCTTCCTTGTGCTGAATGTGGAAGATGTTGTTGATGACGTCAGCATCAACCACCACCTTTTCTCCTTGGACGACGGAGGAGATGACTTCATCCTTGAAGGATGCGTTGAGATAGAACTCAACAGTGTCAATGTTGCTGTAGGCCTCATAATCATGAGTGATGACCTTGCTCAGTTGACATTGTGACAGTCCGTCAACAATGGAGGTCATCCTCTCCTTATTCTCTGCGAACCTGGGCAGTACTTCCAGTTCGCATCTCATCCCTGTCAATACATTCTTCAGGAGAGTTGCCTTTTGTTCCTTTGAAAGATCGGAGAAGCTTAAGAAGGCCATGGAGTTTACTGCGGTTAGAAATTTCTGAGAGATAAGAGTTCAAAAGCTTGAGAGTTATGAGAGCAGTAACGGTTTAGGTTTGCGAAAGGGGGGTTTTATGGATATGGGTTAGTGGACGTTTGAGATAATTTATGGTTCCAAGATACCAATAAATGTAAAAAGGGGCGCAGTAAATAAACGGGGGCGCAGTAAATTTTATACGGCTGGATACCGTTTTAAGGGTAAAAGGGTAAAAGACCTTTAATAATTTACTAGGTCACCCGGTTTATAAGATTTTCTTTTCTAAGTCCACCACCTTCTGTTTGACAAGAGAGGGTCTTTTAGTAAGAAGGGGGGAGTTCTGTTGCTGAGGTGTTCTGCCAGGGTAGGGAACAGAAGAGGTTGACAGAAGGGGTTAACAGAAGGGGTTCTGCAAAAGGTGTTCTGTTAACAGGAATTCAGCAACAGAGGGCCTTTCTTTTTAGCTTTCCCTTGGAATCTCATCCATCATTCCCAATTCCTCTCTCAGCTTGTTGAACCTAGCCTCAGGAAGAGGCTTTGTCAGGATATCTGCAAGCTGGTCTTCTGTTGGCACATGTTCCATGCAGATGTGCTTCTTCTCCACATGATCTCTGATGAAGTGATGTCTGATCTCAATATGCTTTGTTCTGGAATGAAGAACTGGATTCTGAGTGATAGCAATAGCACTGGTGTTGTCACACAACAGCTTGATCTCCTTTGCTTGAATTCCATAGTCCTTCAGTTGTTGCTTCATCCAGAGTAGCTGAGCACAGCAACTCCCAGCTGCAATGTACTCTGCCTCAGCTGTACTTGTTGAGATGGAGTTCTGCTTCTTGCTAAACCAGGAAACAAGCCTTCCTCCTAGCAATTGGCAGTGACCAGAGGTGCTCTTTCTGTCTAGTCTGCAACCTGCAAAATCTGAGTCAGAATAACCAATTAGTTCAAATTTACCTCCCTTTGGATACCATAGGCCTGCATTTGGATTTCCTTTGATATATCTGATGATTCTCTTTGCAGCACTTAGATGGCTTTCCTTGGGCTTTGATTGGTATCTGGCACAGATTCCAACAGAGAATGAGATGTCTGGTCTGCTTGCAGTTAGATACAACAGAGATCCTATGATTCCTCTATATGTTGTTGCATCTACATCCTTTCCTTCATCATCTGGACCAATTCCTTGTGAAGTGTTCATGTGAATCTTCACTGATGATTTGCCTTCCACTCCAAACTTCTTGATTAGATCTCTGGTGTACTTTCCTTGATTGATAAAGATCCCTTCTGGAACTTGTTTGACTTGAAGTCCTAGGAAGTAACTGAGTTCTCCCATCATACTCATTTCAAATTGACTCTGCATCACTTGAGAAAATTTCTTGCACAGTTCTGGATTAGTACTTCCAAATATAATGTCATCAACATATATTTGTACTAACAGAATATGATTAGCAACAGAGATTTGAAATAGAGTTTTGTCAACCTTTCCTTTAGTAAACCCATGGTTCACTAGGAAAAGGGACAATGTGTCATACCAGGCTCTGGGAGCTTGTTTAAGACCATAGAGGGCCTTTTTAAGCTTGTAGACACAAGAAGATTGAGTAGGAATGACAAAACCTGGTGGTTGTTCCACAGAAACTTCCTCTTCAAGATCTCCATTCAGAAATGCACTCTTGACATCCATCTGGTAGACCTTGATGTTGTTGTAGGCAGCATAGGCTAGAAAGATTCTGATGGCTTCAAGTCTGGCAACTGGTGCAAAGGTCTCATCAAAATCTATTCCTTCTTCTTGGCAGTATCCTTTTGCTACTAGCCTTGCTTTGTTCCTTACAATGTTGCCGTCTTTATCTGCTTTGTTTTTGAATACCCATTTGGTTCCAATGACATTCTGGTGCTTTGGCCTAGGAACAAGTTCCCATACTTTGTTCCTTTCAAACTGAGTGAGCTCTTCTTGCATAGCATTGATCCAATCTGAGTCTGCAAGAGCTTCTTCAACTGTCATAGGTTCCATCTGAGATATATAGCAGGCAAGCATTGCTTCTCTCCTTGATGTGGATCTGGTTTGAACTCCACTTCTGATTTGACCAATCACTTGGTTAGGAGGATGATCTCTTAACCATGTTAGGTCTGGTTCTGTCAGCTGCTGTCTTGGTCTCTCTGGTTCCTCATCTTCAGAGTCTTCATCTTTATTCAACAGAAGGGGGTTTGGTGCAGGTGTTGGAAATGCAGGGTTGTCTGCCACCTCTTCTGTTGGTGTTCTGTCTTCTATGCTGACATCCTTGAGAATCTCTGTTACCTCTTTAACAGAGGTGCTTTCATCAAACTTCACATGTATGGATTCTTCAACATGTAGGGTCCTTCTGTTGAGTACTCTATAGGCTTTACTGGTGTTTGAATAGCCTATAAAGACTCCTTCATCAGCCTTTTCTTGAAATACTTTCAGATGCTCCTTTCCATTGTTGAGAATGTAGCACTTGCATCCAAATACATGAAAGTAGCTGATGTTCGGTTTTCTTCCCTTCCAGAGTTCATAAGGGGTCTTCTGGTGATTCTTGTTGATCATGTTTCTGTTCTGAGTATAGCATGCAGTGTTTATTGCTTCAGCCCAATATCTCATAGGCAATCCAGATTCTGCAATCATTGTTCTTGCAGCTTCTTTTAGAGTTCTGCTCCTTCTTTCTGCTACGCCATTCTGTTGAGGGGTTCTGGCGGCAGAAAGTTGATGAAAAGTTCCATTCTGATCACAGAAGTCCTTTATGACTTGGTTGACAAATTCAGTTCCTCTGTCTGATCTGATTGTCTTCACTTTCAAGTTCTTCTCAGTCTGAAGTTGCTTTAACAGAGATGGCAACTTCTGAAGAGTTTCATTTTTCTTTGTCAGAAAAACAGTCCATGTGTATCTGGAGTAGTCATCAACCATGACTAGGGTGTATTTCTTGCCACCAACGCTTGGAGTCTCAACAGGTCCAAATATATCCATGTGAATCAGATTTAGAGGACTTGTAGAAAGATCTCCAGCAATGGGTTTGAAGGAATTCTTCACTTGTTTGCCTTTCTGACATGCACTGCAGAGGGTCTCCTTCTTGTACACAATGTCTGGTAGCCCTTCTACAATGTGTTCTCTGGCCAGTTTGTTGATTGTTTTGAAATTCAAATGGTTGAGCTTTTTGTGCCAGTCCCAGCTCAGTTTTGAATCTCCCTTGGCTATCAGGCAAACTCCATCTTTTGCAGTGTTCCAATCAACTACATAGATGTTCTTCTTCCTTGATGCTGTAAGAACCACTTCCTTTGTTGTCTCATGCTTCACATAGCAGAAGTCCTTTGTGAATTCAACGGTGTAGCCTTTGTCACAGAATTGGCTAGCACTTAGCAGGTTGAACTTCAGTCCCTTGACATATGAGACATCATCAATGATTATCTGGTTCTTGATCAGCTTTCCTCTTCCTTTTGTTTGACCTTCTTTGTCATTACCTCCAAAGGTAACTCTAGGTCCTTTGCATTTCTGGAACTCTGTTAGGCAACTTCTGTCACCTGTTGTAATACTTGAGATTTAATTTAAACAGATTAATAGTACTACTCATACCAACAAGATGCATCTCCTTTTAAGGGAGCTCATCACCCAAGAACTCCAAAGTTAAGCGTGCTTGCACGGGAGTAGTCTTGGGATGGGTGACCCCCTGGGAAGTTTCTCAGGGCGCGCATGAGTGAGGACAAAGTGCGCGGAAAAGGCTAGTGGCGGTTTGTGAGGACAGTACTAAAGGTCAGAAGTAACTACCTAGGGTCCTACGGGGCCGGGGTGTTACAAATGGTATCAGAGCAACCCTGCAACAGTGTGTTGACCCGTTAGATATCGGGCGGGCACTTAGTGGGGCAAGATTCTGGGATATGATTGAGATTGATTTATGGGTGCAACGAGGACGTTGCGTTCCTAAGTGGGGGTGATTGTAATACTTGAGATTTAATTTAAACAGATTAATAGTACTACTCATACCAACAAGATGCATCTCCTTTTAAGGGAGCTCATCACCCAAGAACTCCAAAGTTAAGCGTGCTTGCACGGGAGTAGTCTTGGGATGGGTGACCCCCTGGGAAGTTTCTCAGGGCGCGCATGAGTGAGGACAAAGTGCGCGGAAAAGGCTAGTGGCGGTTTGTGAGGACAGTACTAAAGGTCAGAAGTAACTACCTAGGGTCCTACGGGGCCGGGGTGTTACACCTGTCATGTGCCTGGAGCATCCACTATCAATAAACCATTCTTGTTCAGAGATGGCTCCAGCACACAGTTCCTGCAAGATCAAAAGAAAGATTTAGGTACCCAAGCAATGCTGGGTCCTGGGGGGTCATGGAGTCTGGGTAGTTGGTACCATTTTGGTCTCATCAAGTGAAACCTTGGTGGGTGGTACCCATTGTCCACCTGGTAGTTATAGTAAACTGAAGTGTGATTCACTTTGGGCAGATGCTTGTGAGGGTCATGCTTCCTGTTTACATACTTTTGCATAGCTTTCTTTGTTGGAAAGAAGTCCCATATACTATCAAGAGCAGAGGGACGGTTAACCTTGGGCTTCTGAAGTTGACCAGCCAACCTTTTCTGCCTGAAGTTAACTCTCTCTTGATATTTGCCCTTCTGGTGATCATTTCTGGCACGATTGACATGAGGTTGTCTGTCAATGAATGGTCTTTTATTTTTGTTATTTTGAAAACCTCTTCTGTTGTTAGGTTTTCTGCCAGGTTCATTATTTTTCAAAAAGGGTTTCTGTTGAACCTTTATCTTACCCTTTTCTGGTTTGACTTCCTCATGAACAACCTTGGTGCCAGATACACCAGCTTGACAGATGGGGCTAAAAATCAGTGGCTCTATGACCTTGTCTGCCTGAGCAACTCTGGTGCTAGGCATTACAGAAGGCTCACCTGATTCTGTTGAGCCATAACCAAGACCAAAACCAGTGCCAATCTGTTGATCAAGCACAATCTTTTCCATGGAAGACTGGGCCTTCTGGTAAGCTTTGTACTTAATCTCGAGAGGCTCTATTTCTCTTATTCTCTTAAGAAGAGAAACATTTTCAGTCTCCAGTTGATCTCTTTCCTTAATTAGAAGATTGATTTTGATCTCAACCTCCTTCTTTAAGTCAAGAATTTCAGCTTTCAACTTACTGTTTTCTTCTGTTACAGAAGAATAAGTGGCTTGTATGGCCTTGAACTCTTCCCAAAATTCTGACATTGAATCAGAATCAAAAGCTAAGCCTACCGAAGAAAAACTAGATTCAGAAGTAGAGGTTATCTCATCATCAGAATGAGCCATCAGGCAAAGGTCTTCTGTCTCAGTATCCAGGCAACAGAAGGCCTCATTAGAATCTGAGTCAGAACTGGATTCTGTTTCTGACAGAGGGTCTTTCTCCAGCTGTTCTGTCACAAGTGCCTTTCTTCTTCTGGAGTTGTCCTCGTACTTCTTCTTTTCTCCATCCTGTCCTTGCTTCTTGGACACTCTAGGATGGGGACAATCAGCCTTGAAGTGACCAGGTTGTCTGCAGTTGTAGCAGAGAAGCTCTCCACTGCTCTCTGTTGATTTGACCTTCTGGTATGGCTTTCTGTTGAAAGATGGACTCCTTCCATCTTTGGGATTCTTCATAAACGTTTTGAATCTCCTGGCAAAGGCAGCCATATATTCAGCAGATAAAAGTACTGAAGGGTCAAAATCATTTACCTTAGATGTGCTGGCAGTGAGGGCTGTAGTGGTCCTCTGTTCTGGTACATCTTCCTTCTCTTCAATCATTTCAAACTCATGAGCTTTGAGATCTGAAATGAGCTTATCAGTGGGATAAGTCTTTACATCCTTGCTGGCTTGGACAACAACTACCTTCATCTTCCATGCTGAGGGCAGTCCCCTCAACACCTTCAGGCTGATCTCCTTGGTTGTGAGATCCTTGCCAAGCTCAGAGATCTCTCCAGTGAAAGTGAGGAGCCTGTCATACATCTTGGAGATGCTTTCACCAGGGAGAAGCTTGAAGTCATCAAACTTCTTGTTGGCTATGGTTAGTTTGTTGTCCTTCTCTTGCTCATCACCAGCTCCAATGAGCTCAAGAGTATCCCAGATCTCCTTACCAGTCTTGCACTTCTTGATTCTGTTGAAGTACCTATCATCAATGGACTTGTAGAGGATATCCTTGGCAATATTGTCTAAGTTGTACTTTCTCCTCTCTTCAGTGGTCCATTCTGACTTGGCTTTGCTGATCATCTGGGGTCTGGTGTTGTCTATGGCATGTTCAGGATTGACCTTCTGGAAGCTTGTGAAGGGGCCAATGTCTAGAACTTCCCACATCTCATCATGCAGGGCACAGAGATGTGCTTTCATCCGGATCCTCCAGTCATCAAACTTAAGATCTGAAAACATAAGATTCTTGGACAAGGAGTGATCCATTATATCAGATAGAAATGAGGTAAAACAGAAAAACAAGTGGATCTTTGTTCAACAAATAACCTAAGAGATTATTAGAACAAGGAGGCTCTGATACCACTTGTTGGTCCCGGTTATACTGGATACAGTCTAGAGGGGGGGGGGGTGAATAGACTGTATTGGTTTTTAGCTTTTTAAACTAAGTACCAGATTTACAGAATAGCCTGTTCTGTTGAAAGAAAAGACTGGCAGCGGATGGGGTTCTGGCAGGGAGTTCTGTTAGCCTCAGAGAAGCAAAGGCAGAAGGCCTTCTGTTAACTCGTAGAACAAGTTCTGCTGAACACAGATACCAAGTCCAAGGAGTTATACAGTTCTATCTAAGTGCAAGTATTAAAAGCAGTAAGTAAACGACACCAGGGATTTTTATAGTGGTTCAAGGAACAACTCGTTCCTCTAATCCACTGTTCCACTAAGCTGTAAAAACTGCCGTTTACAAAGCCTTAGTCCTAGCACTTAAGAAGCACTCCACGTCTTCTTCAAGCCTAGATGTGTCCTGGGATGCACTGCCTGGCTTCCTTTAACACTGGTCCTTTCACTGAGTTTCCTTGAAGTATCACCACTTCACTACTCCAGTTATTTGGACGTCCTTCTTGTAGCAAGAAGAGTTTCTGTTGAAACTGAGGTTCCTCCAACTAGCTTCGTTACAAAGGATTTGTATGTGATGAGCTTGAAGAGTTGAAGAACACTTGGAACTTTGCTTGAGTTGGAAAGAGTATTTTTCCAATTTCTGCCTTCTCTTGTAGAGGATAATGAGTTTGAATCTCAAGGAGGCTTTTGCTTTTCAGAGTTTGGATATCTTGCTTGTGGTTAGCAAAAGTTGCAATGTAATCTTGGCAAAGTTATCCGGTTGTTCTTCGTAGTGTATCTTTTATACTGAGGTTGTCTTCCCGTTGGAGGAGTAGGAGGACAACTGCATTAAATGAGCGATCAGTTGACTTGACTAGTAGAGCCCGGTAAAGTTGGCGGGTTACTATTTTGGGATAAAGTATTCCTTACATTCCGGCCAATCATCTGCAATTACTCTACGTAGCATGGGGTGCATTAAATGAGCATTAAATGCATGCACTGTAGCTTTTCCGTTTCATACTCCTAGCCGTTGAAGGAATCTTTTAGTTGACTTCCCGGTTCTTTGAAAATCTTCTAAGTGTCAGACCTTCTGGTGTCTATGTCTGAGAGTAGAACAGAAGAGGTCTGGAGCACTTCTGTTGGGAGTATCCAACAGAGACCCAGAAGGGTTTCTGTCAGAGTCAAGACTAACAGAGATCCTGAGGACTTCTGTTCTGGAGCAGAGAACCAAAGGTCCTCTGTTCCAATAAAACCTTACGCGGGTCTTCTGCTCTTGGAGCCCTTCTGCTCTTGAAGCCCTTCTGCTCTTGAAGGTCTTCTGTCAAGTCGAATACATCTAAGAATTTTACAAAGGAAAATTCTAATACATAATTTCTAAAGTCCTAATTAATCTAGCATCATCAAAATCTAATTACAATTATTCCTTACAGGGTCTTAATGGGCCGAAGGGACCCCCTCTCCAGATGCAGCTCTCTGAAGGTGCTGAGGTACATTACATTGACGGAGCTGCCCGTGTCAATGTAAGTTCGGTGAATGATGGTGTCGTTTATTTCAGTCCGAATCACCAAGGCATCCCTGTGAGGAGAAGAAGTAGGAGGGAGATCTGCGTTGGTGAAGGTGATGGGTTCCTCCCTCAGTCGCTTTATCGGGGGCATATGAGTGACTTCCCCCACGTAAAGCGATTGAGCCCACTTCTTTCGCTGGCTGGTGGAATCGCCCCCTGTATTGCCACCGGTGATCATGAGGATGTGGCGTTTTTTCTCCTGGTAGTGGGGGTATTCCTCCTCTTCTTCTTCCAAGTTTCCGATCTCCCTCTTCTTGCCGAGGGGGATGGTGTTCGGGTTCACCCAAGCGTTCACCTTCGTGTGGTGCCCTCGGGGAGGTCCCTGATGAGAAGGTCCCTCCTGCCGAGGGCTCTGAACAAATTGGGACAGGTGCCCCACTTGTATCAATCTCTCGATGGCCGTCTTTAGCTGATGGCAGTCATCGGTTCTGTGCCCCTGATGCCGATGGAAACGACAGTAGGGGAACTGAGGGTTGATGGCATGTACCTCCGGGGGTGCGCGAGAATCACGCTCAACGAGGCCCCTCTCCTCGGCAAAATCAAGGATGATGCTGACGGGGTGCGTCAATGGTGTCCGGGGGCGGTCCAGGAGGATGGGATGTGCCCAAGTCTTAGGGCTGCTCTTATAACCTCCCCCGGGCTTGGCTTGGCCTTGCCGAGGGCGGTCATCAGAGGGTCCTGAAGACTTGGGGTGATTTGGAGGAGCCCCCGGCCCTCGGTTGTTCTTGTTGTCAGCCCTCGGGGGATGCTGATCCGGATGCTGGTGGTATATCTCCACCTCCTCGGCCTCAGCATATCGATCCCCCCGCTGCAAAGCCCTTATGTAGTCGCGCGGGGGGGGGGGGGGGGTTCAATGATGAGGCTCCTTGAAAAGTTGCCGGTGCGGAGGACGGTTTGTAGGAGGGCCAGGAGGGTCCCGTCATCAGCACCGTCGACTTTGTCGGCTTCCGTCCTCCAGCGCTCCAGGAAGTCCCGAAGGGTCTCCTCCCTCTTCTGGCGTATGGTTAGGAGGTGGGAGAAGTGCTTCCTCGTGCGACGCCTCCCGGCAAATTGTGTCAAGAATCGCTGGGCGAGTTCTTACCACGAATCAATGCAGCCCTCGGGCAGCCTGTTGAACCATTCATTGTCCAGCCCCTCTAAGGTGGAGAGGAACCAACGACACAAATATTCGTCTGACGCCCCTACCATCATCATGCTGTTCTGGTATTTGCTGTAGTGTTCCTGGGGGTCCGTCTTCCCGTTGTAGGGCTGTATGTGTTGCCCTCGGTATTTTTCCGGGATCCGGGCCGCCAATACCCTTGGGGTAAATGGCGTCCGAGTCCGGAGCTGGATGACGGGTTCCCCGGAGCCCTCGGCTACTTTCTTCTGTAATTCCTCCATTTTGGCCATCATGGCCTCGTATTTGAGGTCTGAATGAGGGGTGGAGGTGGTGGCGTGAGCTTTGTTGGCCTCCATTTCGTCAAGCCGGCGTTGGAGGGCCGCAATAATCTCGTCCCGGGGATCCTTCGGGAGGGTCTCCACCCCCTGCGAACGAACCCGGGCCGAGTGGGCCTGGTTGATCTGGTGGCGAGCATCATCGGCATGAAGGGGTGCCTTGCCTTTGTCCCGAGGGGGACGCTCCTCGTCTGCCCTCGAGACAGACCCTCCGCTTTCCTGGGGCCTTTGGAGTGCTTTCCCTCCGAGGCGGTCTTGGACCCCTCGGCGGTCTGGCCCTCCTCCGAGCCGGTTGAGGGCGGAAGTGTGGGGCCTTTCTCTGTTGTCATTGTGGCGGTCCCGGGACTGAACTTCCTGGGAGGCCGTATCTTGGGCCACTACCCCTTCGTCGTTCCTAACCCGAGGGATGGGGTTTCCGAAGGGGTGTGGCGGAGGGGGAAGTATGATGTTCTCCCCAACCTGGGGTTGAGCCGGAGCCAGGGTGCCGAAGGCACCTGGGTTCTGAGTGAGCGTCTGGATGAAGGCGGAGAGCGCCGAATGAACGTCGATGGTGAGAACCGGAGGGCTGACTTGGTCATCGCTCCGGTTTTTCTTCTTGGCCTCGATGCCGAGGCGGGCATCGGGGGCATTCTGTTGGATCTGAAGGCGTAGGTCGACAGCCGCCTGTTCCAGCCCAGCGATGACACCGCCCTCGGGAGCCCTGTGAGAGGCTTCGGGGGCGTTGACGTCACCGAGGGCCAGGTTCTTGTCTTCCACGTTTTTGGAGTTGGCACGTGTTGTTCTCACCATTTTGGTAGAGGGCTAGTGTTTGGCGAAGGGGGAGGGTTTCTTACACGATTGTTCGACCTTTCAACGAGAGCACCAAATGATGGATTGTGTACCCGGGGGTAGCTTATCCGAGGGGTTATTGCGGAGAATAACTAGAGAGAAGTCAGAGCAAATTAGTAAGAGAGAGAGTGTATATTCGATATGTATTGAGCGTTTTCAGCGTGGTTACAAATGGGGAAATGGGGTGCTATTTATAGTAGCAATAAATGCCGGACAGGGACACGTGTCAAGCGCCCATTGGCCGAGAGGTCACCTCAACTGGTTGGCGCTGGCAGCCGCATGTGGCCGCATTTAATGCGGCTGTTGGATGGGATGTCTGTACAGGGTACAGTGATCTGTACGCATGTGATGCGGATATCCTGTCGGGAGAGGTGCCCTCGGCTGCAGATTACTAGCCGAGGGTTCCTAGTGCCGAGGACCCCTGAGTGCCGAGGGCTCCAGGTGCCGAGGGCTACTGTTTTCGCCGTTTTCTCCCAGTTCCTCTGTTTGTTCGAAATATCCACGCTGTGATAGTTTGGAGCCTTCGGCCAGGGGGCCGAAGGCACCCTTGGTGCGTATTGCGGGCTTCTTGGTACTCTGGGCGCCGTGATTTGGGCCTGTTGGGCCTTCTGGGCCTCTTGGGCCTTTACTGGAGTAGTAGGAGTCTGTGGGCCGGGGTTTCCCGGGCCATATACTCCATCAATATATATATATATATATATATATATATATATATATATATATATATATATATATATATATATATATATATATATATATATATATATATATATATATATATATGTGTGTGTGTGTGTGTGTGTGTGTGTGTGTGTGTGTGTGTGTGTGTGTGTGTGTGTGTGTGTATACGAGTGAAAGTGAACGTCGTCCTCCTACTTCATACCCAGAAGAAATCAGAATATCCAAATTCAATAAGGAAATTTGCCGGAAAGCCACTTTCATAACATCAGAAAACTGTCTGCCTACTGACAATTTAAACACGCAGCTGAAAATTTACAAAAAACGCAGAAGAATAAGAGGCATCATAGCATGAAAACAAGGTTTCAATCCAGAGACTTTCCATGAGACTAGTTATCTATTTATTTTATTTCTTACTTTTGGTTTGGTTTCTTTTATGTATTTCTTGTTTGTAATGCTTTTCTTTCTTTTTTCTCGCATTGTATTATTTCCCCTTTTTCAATAAAATCCCCCCTTCAATAAAAAATTAAAAATAAAAAAATAAAAAGAATAAAAAAAGTATATATATATATATGTGTGTGTGTGTGTGTGTAAAATATGAAAAACATATGAAAATAGTATATGTAATATGTACATTTTTTTTTAAATTTTTCTAAGGGATGGTTACTCCTCCTTGAATCCATCCTTAACTAAGTACCTATATATCTAGTGATCCATGTTAGTTGGTCACTTAATTAGCTCCACATACATACTCCATCTCTATTTTATTTGTTGCGATGTGACACATTGCTTATTTTATTACTCCGTATTTATAACATTTCCTTTTTCGATAAAGTTTTCCTTAATTTCAGTATTTCTCTATCACTTTTTCTATGTTGTAGATCTTTAACATAGATCTTCTTGTTCATACTTTTCCATTTATTCTCCCATTCTTTTTATATTAGTTTTACAACGTCCACCACTCATAAAAAAATTTCTTAATCATTAAGATCTATAATTGACCTAAGAAAAATTTTCTTAATCATTTATTCGGCCTTTTAATAAAGTTGGGTGTTGATTTTCTACACCGACACGCGGCAACCTCTACAAAACTACTCCCTCCATCCCATTAGAAGGTTCCCGTCCACTATTCTCATGGTTAACTTAAATCAGTTTTAATATTTTACTTTATAAATCAACTTTTTACCATATTTACATTTTTTATCAGACTTTGTAGCGGTTTTAATGTAGTTTCTGAATATGTTAATTTTATTTAGTAAAAGTAATCAGAGTGTGAACAGGGATTAAATTGCTTTATCGTCAGTCAAACATCGTAAACCGTTCGCGGGAACCTTCTAGCGGGACGGAGGGAGTACAATATATACTTTCGTTATTTACAAATCTCTTGCTATTATTGCTGTATGACAGTATGAGTGTTTATGTACTGTGAAGTCAAATTACTCTTCTCCAAAGTCTATATGCAATAGTAAGATTACAACAAATACATCATCACTTATATGGCGTAAGCAGTGAGCGTCGTTGAGGTGAACGAGCGGAAACGTTACAATGAACTTTTCTCGATTTCAACGTTTTAATAGTAAAACTTTCAAAAAAGAGTAAAAATGTTTTGTAATTTCAAAATATATATATTATAATCCGTACTTTTATTTCTATAAATCTGAGTAATTACTGTCAAACATTGAATATCATCATGTTTAAAGCCTAATAATGTCAAAATATGACAATTGTTATATAGTGAGTAAAAATACAGTAGTCCTATTTTGGCTACATTTTTGCTACTATTTATAACAATATTTAATCCTAATACAAATTTATAGGTTCTCACCCGGACTGAATATTCTCATAAACATTCACGTTTAACTTTAGGCTATGTTTGGCACGCATAAGTCCATGTCTTTTAGCTTTTGTACTATTTAAAAAGTCCTTAGAAGCTTCTAGTTGTATGTTTGGCATGCCAATTTTTAAGATCTTTTACAAAAACAAAAGATCTTTTTTCAGATGCTACAGTGAGTAGCATCTCAGATAAGTTTGTAGCTTCTAGCATTAATTAGTCCTATCAGCTTGTATACCAAACAGAGCTAAATCAAACGGTCGGCTTTTTATCAAACAACTTCTACCTTTTTCTTTTAAGATCTTTTCAGTCACTAAAAGTTAACAGTTACTAAAAAGCTTATAAAAGTATCTTTTCAGCTAGTTGTATCAAACATACCCTTAATACTACTTGCTTCATCAAAAGTCCCCTGGGCATTGGCATATCAGAGGCGTGATATGTGTCCTAACCCACTCCAATTTTGATAAACCCCTTTATTTCATAGACAGAGAAAAGTTTATGTGAAAACAGTCTTTAGATTCCTATTTTAATGCATTCCATCACTGTGTTGGAATAAATCCATGAATACTTTAATCTTCATATTGGAATTATTTAGAGAAATAACTGAGCGGAATCATACCTGGCTCCATTGGAGATGATCTTTAGAGATCTGGGAGAGGTTGTCAGGGTTTGCGTCTTCTAGTTGATACATACCGGGAATTATCTCTCCAGCGATGAGATGCAGAAAAACGGAATAATGTATTCATCTAGGGACCATCATTTATAGAGAATGCTTAACCCTAATCAGTCCATCATTAACTAGGTTAAGCTCATGGGTGTCTACACATTTGGGCCATATACCTTATTCGATAACATTTAGCCACTTAAATTAATATCCATAGGACCACTAATTTTTGGGCCTAAATATAAGATAACATATAACATACAATTAAACCCAATAAATAATATATTGTGAATATTACATGTAGTATGAGTTCATTAATCTTACAATCTCCCACTTGGACGACATACACATGTATACGCAATCCTTAGTATATATTGTATGTTCACTTTAGGAGCTCCAAATTTTTGCTATCAAAATGTAGTCATCTTTAATCAATCTGGTCCATTAATTACATCAACATAGGACTAATAAAGTCTTTATTATACTCCCTCCGTCCCGTTGGAATGTTCCCGCTTTCCTTTTTTGGATGTCCCGTTGGAAAGTTCCCATTTCCATAAATGGAAAGTTATCCTACATCAAAACAGGGCCAAACAGTGCAAAACAGTGTCGAAACAGTGCCAAACAGTGTCGAAACAGTGCCAAACAGTGTCAAAACAGTAAAATTTACCCCCTGGTAAGTTTATTTCCTTAATATGTGTGTAGGTCAAACCGGGAACATTCCAACGGGGCGGAGGGAGTATTTGCATAACTAGACCCATCAATGATCACATATATTAATATAATTAACGACATGGATCAAATATAGGTGTGTAGCGTGGAAATAACATGAAGTATGGTCTGGAATAGAATATCTATTTCCAACTGGTCCACCTTGAGATCAATAATACAACTGTAAGAATACATAAAACTTTAAACTTTAAACTTTATTTCTGCAGAAAAACAACCTTGGAACTGAACTAACCAAATATAGAAACAATACAAACTCCCACTAAAACTCATATACTGATTTGACACCCATTTCAGCAACATGCTCATGAAATACTTTGGGTGGGAATCCTTTAGTGAGCGGATCCGCAATCATGGACTTTGTGCTAATGTGTTCTATAGATAACTTTCCTTCTTGTACTCGTTCCTTAACAGCCTTAAATTTGACCCCAATTTGTTTTTCCTTGGTCAAACTACTGTTGTTCTTAGCATAGAGGACTTCTGATCTATTATCACACAATAGCTTAAGTGGTCTTTCAATGCTATCCACTATGCGCAATCCACTAAAAAAATCTCACAGCCATAAAGCATGATTGAATGCATCATAACATGCTATAAACTCTGCTTCCATGGTGGAAGTAGTTGTAGGAGTCTGCTTGATACTCCTCCAGGGGATAGCTCCTCCAGCTATAATATAGATGTAGCCTGAAGCGGATTTCAAGCTATCTTGACATCCAGCAAAATCAGAGTCGGTATACACAATGATCTCAAGCTGATCCGATCTCCGATATGTGAGCATATATTCCTTTTTTCTCTGTAAATACCACATGATCCTTTTTTGCTGCATTTCAATGGTTCATTCCTGAATTGTTCAAATATCTGCCTAACATCCCAACAATGTATGTCAAATCAGGTTTTGTACTAACCTGGGCATACATCAAACTTCCTACAGCCGAAACATAATGAATGTTCCTCATTTCTTTAGATTCAAAACCATTCTTAGGGCACTACATGAGACTAAACTTGTCTCCCATATAAACTGGAGTATCTCCTTGTTTGCAGTATTGCATGCCAAACCTATTGAGAACCTTATCAATATAGTTCTTTTGTGAGAGTTCAAGAACGCCTTTGGAGCAATCTCGGTGTATTTGAATTCCTAATACAAAAGAAGCCTCACCAAGATCTTTCATTTCAAAATTCTTTGAAAGAAATCTCTTAGTTTCGTGCAATAAGCCTATTTTTAACTAGTTTTTATTAGTTCTAGCATTATTTTTTTTTTCTCGCACAAAAAAAAATATATTAAAAAAAAGAAAAGAAAAAAGAAAAAAAAGAGAAATAAAATGCTAGTTAGGTTGAAACCCCAAAAAATGGGCAATCTAAGCAAAAAGGGCTTACAAAAAAATGATGAGTGAGTGGAAAGGTGGAAAAATAAAAGAGATGCTAGGATGAAAACCTGAAAAGGCTCCTAGGCAAAATGAGAGATATGAGAGGTATATTTGTATTTACAGGACGTCATTTAATCTCTTGAAGATGAAAGGAGGAGATGAGCATAGAAGGCCATGAAACCCAAGAAGAATTACACCAAATTTCCTAATCTAAACAAATTACAAATAAATATGAAAATAAAGTATTACACCAAAAATGTGTAATTTCTTCAACTAGAACTAATAAAAACTAGTTAAAAATACAAACATACAATCGGAAATTACATGAATATCAACTCCCCCACACTTAGCTTCTTTACTCGTCCTCGAGTAAAGTCGAATGTTTAACAGTTCCAAGTCCTCAAAAGTTCAACAATCAACCAGAAAAAGCAAAAGACCACCAAAGATAACATATGAGTTTTACATTGAGTGTTTAGCTCAAAGGATAATATCTTCTTGGGTTTCGTGGCCTTCTATGCTCATCTCCTCCTTTCATCTTCAAGAGATTAAATGACGTCCTGTAAATATAAATATACCTCTCATATCTCTCATTTTGCCTAGGAGCCTTTTCAGGTTTTCATCCTAGCATCTCTTTTATTTTTCCACCTTTCCACTCACTCATCATTTTTTTTGTAAGCCCTTTTTGCTTAGATTGCCCAATTTTTGGGGTTTCAACCTAACTAGCATTTTATTTCTCTTTTTTTCTTTTTTCTTTTCTTTTTTTAATTATTTTTTTTTTGTGCGAGAAAAAAAAATAATGCTAGTTTACAAGGTATCAAACTTAAGTACGTACCGATGAGTGACTCCCCCTCACTTAGCTCGAAGCACTGTCCCTAGTGCTCGTTTCCATCATAACCGGGCTGACCGGTGCTCTAGATGAAATACTTTCGCCTCTTGTTCTCTTTGGTGCCATTTTCATTTTATGCTTTGAATTTTGAGTACAAATTTCGGACTTGGGGGAGGGCGTAAGGCATTATTTTTGGACTTGAGTTTTTGGGGAAGAATGTGGTGTTGATGGATATGGAGTGTAGAAGGAAATGTGGTGAAGATTTTGGTGTTGGTTTGGAAAGATTTGGTGGAGATTTGAGGGAGTAATGGGAGAAAGAAACTTTGAAATTGGAGGTTTGGGGAAGATGAAATGGGTATTTTGGGTTGCTAATTTGGGTTTAAAGACCGTGTACCCGACCGGGTACCCTGACATACCCGATCGGGTATGCCTGTGTTTCTTCAAAATCCGGAATCCTACCCGATCGAGTTGGGGTATACTCGATCGGGCATTTTGGTGCGAACATATTCCCAGAAAAAAAATTAACATACCCGACCGGGTATATGGAGCTGCCCGATCGGGTACTTCATAATTTTCCACCCTTGAGTCGATCGAGTATTTGGTTACCCGAGTTTCACCCTTTATATTTTTGTTTATACCCGACCGGGTAGTACGTGACCCCCGATCGGGTATGGTGCCCCTGGTTTTTCTTTTTGAAATGAAAACTACAAGGGAGAAAAGAATATGTACCTGTGCTTGGGTTGCCTCCGAAGAAGCGCCTCGTTTAACGAGCGTTGGGGTGCCGGGTTTTAGTGTGTCTTGAGCATGAGAGAAAATAGGAAGGGGGCGCTCGGTTTATGTTTCGCGTGCATGGCTGGCAGTAAGGTCCGGGCGTTTCCCCCCTCTAACGCACGCGTGCGTTGCTGTGATTTTGATTTTTTTGTGGAATTTTATTGAAAAGCAGTAAAACTATACTAATGAAGCAAAAATTAAGCTCGGGTTGCCTCCCGAGAAGCGCTATTTTCAAAGTCGTTTGCCCGACGCAACTACGCACTCATATCTCAAAATTCATGACGAATGTCGCTTCACGTTCACGATCTAACGGCCCTCCGTAGTATTTCTTCAGGTGATGGTTGTTAACTTTAAAATGGCCCTTCTCAGGATGATCTATTTCAACTGTTCCATATGGGAAAACTTCGCTTACTACGAAAGGGCCAGACCACCTAGACTTCAACTTTCCTTTAAAAAATTTCATTCGGGGATTGAATAGCAGAACTTGATCCCCCTTACAAAACTCTTTGCCCTGTTTGATATGCCGGTCATCATAGGCTTTGGTGCGCTCTTTACTAATTTTCGAGTTCTCATAGACCATAAGCCTCTATTCATCCAACTCGTTGAGCTTCCAAAGCCACTCACGCCCCTCCAACATAAGGTCCCTATTCAACGTCTTCAAGGCCCAGTAGGCCTTATGCTCAATCTCAACCGGAAGGTGGAAAGCCTTCCCATAAACTAGGTGAAAGTGTGAAACAGAGTAGTGCCAATGGGCGTCTTATACGCTGTACGCAGTGCCCACAGCGTATCGTCTAACTTATCACACCAATCCTTCCTATGGGTCTCAATAGCCTTTTCAAGGATGGTCTTGATGTTCCTGTTCGAATTCTCAACTTGGCCACTAGTTTGAGGGTGATGAGGGACTCCCCCTTTATGAGTGACTCCGTACTTAGCCAGAAGGCGTGTCATGGGATCATTCTTAAAGTGGGTACCCCTGTCACTAATCAAAACTTGTGGCACGCCAAACCTTTAGAACACGGGAACGGCCCCATGAAGTCAGTTCCCCAAACATCAAACACTTCACAGGCCAGAATAAAAGTCGGGGGCATCTCATCCCTCTTGGTAACCGCCCCGGTGCGTTGACACCTATCACATTCCTGCACAAAAGTTAGGGCATCTTTAAACAAAGTGGGCCAGAAGAAGCCACATTCCAAAAACCTTTCGGGCTGTCCGATTAAAAGAACAGTGTCCCCCTGTCGGTCCGGAATGACAATGTTTCAGAATTTCAGCTCCTTCACAAAGGGGAACACATCTTCTAACAACCTGATCAGCACAAATATGAAAAAATATGGCTCCTCCCAGAAATAAAACTTCATATCAGCAAAAAAATTCCTATTTTGATGAGGTGTGTAATCAGAAGGAACAACACCCCCAACAAGATAGTTGGCGATGTCAGAAAACCAAGGCACCTCATCAACGACACGCAAAAGTCTCTCATCAGGAAAAGTACCCTCAATGTCTCTCTCACTCAAGGAATCAAGGAAGGGGTTCTCTAACCTACTCAAGTGATCAGCTGCTAAATTCTAAGACCCTTTCTTATCCCTAATCTCGAGGTCAAACTCCTGGAGCAGTAATATCCACCGAATCAATATAGGTGATACGTTTGTAATTTCCATATGTATGTTTGTGTTTTTAATTAGTTTTGATTGAGTTTTACTTTGGAAATTACACACTTTTGGTGTAATAGTTTAATTTGTTTAATTCTTGTAAATTGTTTAGATTAGGATCATTCTGAGATCAAATAGGTCTTGATCACTCAAAAGACAATTGGTGAACCCCAAAAAGTGGAAGGAATGTGCATAATTTGAAGACAAAAGAAGGATCCCGAAATTTTGGTCTATACCCGGTCGAGTATAACCTATACTCGATCGGGTGTCTTGTTGAACTTTCAAATCGGATCGGATCCGAAGACAAAGGATCATGCAGAGATGATTCGGACCACGATCGAGTGTCCATACCCGATCGGGTACACCGACACACCCGATCGGGTATCTCTTCAAATACAAACCTAAATTCGGTCGAGTATGCCCCGGATATGAAGTTATAAGCATACTCGACCGGGTACAAAGGTATACTCGATCGAGTATGCTTATGAAATTTTCCCTTTGATCGATCGAGTATACCTCAAATTTCAGGTATTACACATATCCGATCGGGTACCTTAGCTGCATCCCAAGAGCGTATAAATACACCCACTTTCCTTCACAAAGAGAGATCCAATTCCTTTATACATCTAAGCTCAGTCTAGAATAGTTCTTTCTTTATATTTTCTTCACGTTTAGTCTCCAAATGAGGAGCTAAACTCCTCCATCTTGGTTTTGCTACTTTGAAGCTTAATGATTTGTAAGTTGTGAGTTATTTTCTTTAATCTTCTTCCTTGAATATTAATTCTTTCCTATTCATATTCCATATTAATATTTTGAGCATTACTTAAAGTATCAACTAGTTTTGTTTCTTATATTAATTATTACTAGAATCAATCGGTTAATACGCTTGTTATTAATCCGGTTCTTTCAACAGTAATAAACTTGGATTATTAATGCATGCATCTCATGGTTAATATGCCAAGGGGAATTAATTATATTGATTAAACCAATAAACTGCTTGTGTTGAGGTTATCAATCTCAATCGTTTTCATCTTAATTTTATTGCTACTATCAAGTTAATATAAGGCGCTTGTTCTATATTGACTCGATAGTAAGTTTTATTAATGAACGCATCTCGTTATTAATAACTACCCTCGATGAACTGGATATACTCCTCGATTGAGTATTTGAGAGGAAGATAGTTAAAGATATAACTGGGATCGACGAACATTTCATTAAGTGGATAAAAGCAAAACCAAGTCCTCATCTCTATTAATTAAATCACATAAGTCGTTCATCTTAGTGTTAATTAAATTAAATCAAATCAAAACCCCCCTTTTTGTTACTGTTATTATAAAAGATAAATATTCCTTTCCCCGTGGACACGAACCTTACTTCATTATACTACGTATATTCGTTGTATTGTATTTATTTTGAGTGCACCTCACGACAAGTGCACGTCACTAGGCTTAGCATCCGAGTTTTGCAAAAGATATTTGAGAGCAGAATGATCGGTGAATATTACTACCTTAGACAAAATCAAATACTGACGAAACTTATCAAGAGCAAACACACCAGCAAGCAATTCTTTTTCAGTGGTAATGTAATTTTCTTGGGCACTATCGAGAGTCTTAGAAGCATAAGAAATAGGCTGAAAATGTTTCTCTCGACGCTGCCCAAGAACAGCTCCTACGGCGTAGTCACTAGCATCACACATAATCTCAAAAGGTAATGACCAGTCAGGAGCTACTACCATCAGTGCCTTGACCAGTTTCTCCTTCAAACACTCAAAAGCCACTAAGCACTCCTTTTAGAAGTCAAACGGTGTGTCCTTCTCAAGGAGTTTAGTCATGGGTCGGGCTATCTTAGAAAAGTCCTGAATGAACCTACGGTAAAAACCTGTGTGGCCTAGAAAAATCCTAATGGCACAGACTGAGGTAGGGGAGGCAATTTAGAAATGACATCAACCTTAGCCGGATCAACCTTAATCCTCTTACTCAATATCTTACGCCCTAGGACCACTGCCTCTTGAACCATGAAGTGGCACTTCTCCCAGTTAAGCACTAGATTCACCTCTCTACACCTAACCAGGACTTTCTTCAAATTTTCTTGACATTTATCAAAGGTATCACCATAAACAGAGAAATCGTTAATAAATATGATGGAGTATATGGCCCGGGAACCCCCGGCCCACAGACTTCCACTACTCCAATAAAGGCCCAATAGGCCCAGGAAGCAAAACAGGCCCAAATCACGGCGCCCAAGGTACCAAGCAGCCCACAATGCGCACCAGGGGGAGCCTTCGGGCCCCTGGCCGAAGGCTCTGAACCTCACAGAAGGGCCAAAATAGGAAAACAAAGTTACTGGGAAGAACGGCGAAAATCAGTAGCCCTCGGCAACTGGAGCCCTCGGCACTAAGGGGGTCCCCGGTACTCAGAGCCCTCAGCTAGTCATCTACTGCCGAGGGCGCCTTTTCCGACATAATATCCGCTCCACATGCGTATGGATCACCGTACCCAGTACAACGACCCATCCAACAACCGCATTAAATGCGGCCACATGCGGTTGCCAGCGCCAACCAGTTGAGGTGACCTCTCAACAAATGGACGCTTGACACGTGTCCCTGTCCGGCATTTATTGCTACTATAAATAGCACCCCATTTCCCCGTTGTAAACCATGCAAAAAACGTTGAATACATTTCTAATATACTCTCCCTCTCTACTTACTTGCTCTGACTTCTCTCTAGTTATTCCCCGTAATAACCCCTCGGATAAGCTACCCCCCGGGTAGACTATCCATCATTTGGTGCTCTCGTTGAGATGTCGAACAATCAAGTAAGAAACCCTCCCCCTCGACCAAACACAAAACACCCATCTAAAATGGTGAGAACAACTCGTGCCAACTCCAAGAATGTAGAGGACAGGAACCTGGCCCTCGGCGAGGTCAACGTCCCCGAAGCCTCTAACAGGGCTCCCGGGGGCGGCGTCATCGTCGGGTTGGACCAGACGGTTGTCGACCTACGCCAGCAGATTCAACAAAATGCCCCTGATGCCCGCCTCGGCATCGAGGCCAAGAAAACGGACCGGAGCGAGAATCAAATTAGCCCCCCGGTCATCACAATCGACGTGCAATCGGCGCTCTCCGCCTTCATCCAGACCCTCACCCAGAACCCGGGTGCCTTCGGCGCTTTGGTTCCCCATCAACCTCAGGTCGGGGAGAATATTATGCCTCCCCCTCATCCGCGACCCCTCGCTAACCCGGTCCTCCGGATGGGGAACTCCGAGGGGGTCGTGGCCCAAGATACGGCCTCCCAGGAAGTCCAGTCCCGGGACCGCCACAACGCGAACAAAGAACAGCCCCGGACCTCCGCCCTCGAGAGACTCGGAGGGGCGCAAGACCGTTGAGGGGTCCAAGACCGCCTCGAGGGGAAGGCGTTCCAAAGGCCTCAAGAAAGTGGCGGATCCGTCTCGAGGGCCAATGAAAGGCGTCCCCGTCAGGACAAAGGCAAGGCACCCCTCCATGCCAACGACGCCCGCCACCAAATCAACCAGGCCCACTCGGCCCGCATCTGTTCGCAGGGGGCGGAGGCCCTCTCGAAGGACCCCCGGGACGAAATTATTGTGGCCCTCCAGCGCCGGCTTGACGAGATGGAGGCCACCAAAGCCCACGCCACCACTTCTGCCCCTCATACAGACCTCAAGTATGAGGCAATGATGGCCAAGATGGAAGAAATGCAGAAGAAGATAGCCGAGGGCTTCGAGGAACCCACCATACAGCTCCGGACCCGGACGCCATTTACCCCAAGGGTATTGGCGGCCCGAATCCCGGAAAAATACCGAGGACAGCTCATCAAGCCCTACGACGGAAAGACTGATCCCCAAGAACACTACAACAGGTATCAAAACAACATGATGATGGTAGGGGCATCAGATGAATATTTGTGCCGCTGGTTCCTCTCCACCTTAGAAGGGACGGCTTACGAATGGTTCAATCGATTGCCCGAGGGCTGCATTGATTCATGGCAAGAACTCGCCCAGCGATTCTTGACACAATTTGCGGGAAGGCGCCGCACAAGAAAACACTTCTCCCACTTGCTAACAGTGAGGCAGAGGAAGGAGGAGACCCTTCGGGACTTCCTGGAGCGCTGGAGAACGGTGGCCGATAAAGTTGATGGCGCTGACGACGGGACCCTCCTGGCCCTCCTCCAAACGGTACTCCGCCCCGGGAACTTCTCGAGGAGCCTCATCATCGAGCCTCCCCGCGATTACATAAGGGCCCTACAGCGGGGGGACCGGTACGCCGAAGCCGAGGAGGTGGAGAAATGCCACCACGTCCCGGATCAGCAGCGCCCTCGGCCAGATGACAAAGGTAACCAGGGGCCGGGGGCTCCCCGCAATCATCCCAAGGAATCTGCCCCCTCCCGTGATCGCCCCCGGCACGGCCAAGCAAAGCCCGGGGGAGGTTACAAGGGGAACCCGAGGGCTTGGGCACATCCTGTTCTCCTAGAGCACCCTCGGACACCTTTGACGCACCCCGTCAGTGTCATTCTTGATTTTGCTGAGGAGAGGGGCCTAGTGGAGCGAGATTCACGTGCACCCCCAGAGGTATTTGCCATCAATCCCAACTACCCCTACTGTCGCTTCCACCGACACCAGGGGCACAGAACTGATGACTGTCATCAGCTAAAGACGGCCATTGAAAGGTTGATACAAGCAGGCCATCTGTCCCAGTTTATCCAGGGCCCTCAGCAACAAGGCCCCCGTCACCAAGGGCCAACCCGAGGGCAAACTGCGAGAGCAAACGCATGGGTCAACCCCAACACCATCCCCCTCGGCAAGAAGAGGGAGATTGGAAATCTGGAGGAAGAAGAGGAGGAGTACCCCCGGTACCAAGAAAAGAAACGCCACATCCTCATGATCACGGGGGGGAATATCGGGGGTGATTCTACGAGTCAACGAAAGAAGTGGGCTCAATCACTTTACGTGGGGGAAGTCACTCATATGCCCCCGGTAAAGCGACTGAGGGAGGAACCCATTATCTTCACAAACGCTGATCTCCCCCCAGTATCCTCCCCGCACAGGGATGCCCTCGTCATCCGCACAGAGATCAACGACACTATTATTCACAGAACTTACATTGACACGGGCAGCTCCGTCAATGTAATGTACCTCAGCACCTTCAGAGAGCTGCATCTGGAGAGGGGGTCCTTTCGGCCCATCAAGACCCCTCTTTCCGGCTTCACCGGCGACACCATTGATTCCGAGGGGGTCATAACCCTTCCGGTAATCTTCGGCGACGGCCTCCATAGATCCAAGCTCGAAGTGGAGTTCGTCGTCGTCAACATCGACTGCGCCCACAACATCATCCTCGGCCGGCCAGCCCTCGAGGACCTCGAAGCCGTCATCTCCATGAGGCACCTCTGCCTCAAGTTCCCAGCCGAGGGGGGAATAGGTTACTCGAGGGGGAACCAAAAGCTTGCCCGCGCTTGCTACCTTCAAGTGACAAAGAAGGTTAGCAAGACGGAGTTCCGCGTTGACACCATCACCGGAACTATAGAAGCGGAGGACAGGAGACCAAGGGCTGGACCAGCCGAGGAGGTAGAAGACTTCGCGCTCGATCCGGCCAAGCCGGAGAGAGTCGTGAAGATTGGAGCCAAGCTCCCCGAAGATTTGAAGACCGGCATCATCAGCGCCCTCCGCACCTACTCCATTGTTTTTGCATGGGGGCCGGAGGACATGCCGGGGATCAGCCGAAGGGTCATCACCCACCGCCTCTCGGTGGACCCTTTGGCCAAACCAATACAGCAGCGGAGGAGACCCCTCTCGACCGAGAGGAGGGAATTTGTGAAGAAGGAGGTCGCCATGCTCCTCTCTATCAAGCACATCAAGGAGGTAAAATACCCATCATGGCTAGCTAACGTAGTCCTTGCACAGAAACCGCCCTCATTCTGCATGTGCGTGGACTACACAGATCTCAACAAGGCGTGTCCCATGGACCCCTTTCCTTTGCCAAATATTGATCAACTTGTGGATGAAACCGCAGGGTGTGAAATCATGTCATTCCTCGACGCATTCCGCGGATATCATCAAATATACATGCATGAGGAAGACGCTGAAAAAACAGCATTCATGACTCCCGAGGGCATCTTTTGCTACCTTGTCATGGCCTTCGGCCTAAAGAACTCAGACGCCACTTACACTCGGATGGTGGCCAGGGTATTCCAAACTGTCCTAGGGCGTACCATGGAGGCATATGTTGACGACATGATCGTCAAGAGCAAGCAGTCAGCAAGCCATGCTGACGACCTAAGGGAAATCTTCGCCATCATGCAGAAGTTTAGCCTTCGGATGAACCTAAAGAAGTGTACCATCGGCGTCCAGGGGGCAAATTCTTGGGCTACATGGTGAGCCGAAGGGGTATCAAGGCCAACCCCGAGAAGATCCAGGCCATCATCAACATGGAGCCCCCACGCAACGTAAAGGAGGTCCAACGGTTGACGGGCCGCCTGGCAGCCCTCAATCACTTCTTATCAAAATCGGCGGAAAAATCCTTACCCTTCTTCCAGATCATGAGGAAAACCGCCGGTTTCCAATGGACTCCAGAATTTCAGGAGGCCTTCGAGGAACTGAAACGGTACTTATCTTCACCCCCTGTGCTCTCTAAACCCAAGGTGGGGGAGGTCCTGTACCTTTACTTGGGTGTTAGCCCGGCAGCCATCAGCTCGGTACTCATCCGGGAAGAGGATGGCATCCAACATGCCATCTTCTATGTTAGCAAGACCCTCAAGGAAGCGGAGCTCCGGTACTCCCCCGTGGAAAAACGGTGTTGGCTATCGTGTGGACCGTCAAGAAATTGGGCCATTATTTCCAAGCTCACCCGGTCCAGGTCCTCACTCACCAACCCCTCGGCGCCTTGATGAGGAGCCCCACCAGCTCCTCCTGAATGGTGAAATGGGCTCTCTTCTTGAGCCAATACAACATCGACATCCGTCTCAGGCCCGCCATCAAGGGCCAAGCCCTAGCGGACTTTGTGACGGAATGTACGGCAAGATCAGCCGCGGACGAGGAGCCCTCGACCCCTTCGGATGATTGGTGGACCCTCTACACCGACGGCTCCTCCGCCGTCAAGGCATGTGGAGGAGGGGTGGTCCTCATCTCACCCGAGGGCTTCCGGGCCTACTACGCAGTCCGTTTCTCCTTCAGAGTCTCTAACAATGAAGCCGAATACGAGGCCCTCCTCTGTGGCCTTCGGCTAGCAGCTAACATGAAGGCCCGACAAATTCACGTCAAGTGCGACTCCAAGTTAGTTGTCGGCCAAATATCCGGGGAGTACGAAGCCAAGGAAGGAAGGATGAAGCAATACAAAGAGGCGGCCAAGGAGTTGCTTAAGGTATTTGAGGCACACTCTCTTACTCAAATACTGAGGGCTCAAAACTCCGAGGCCGATATTTTATCGAAGCTCTCGGCAGAATCCCTTGAGCACATCTCGAAGATTGCCAAAGTGGAAGAACTCAGCCTCTCTAGCATACATGCTAGCCCCGTCATGAACATACAACAAAGGCAGGGTGACTGGATCTCAGACATTGTCACCTTCATCACCACAGGGCAACTGCCCGGGGACGAGGCCCGCGCTAAACTAGCAAAGCTGAGGGCTCTCAGCTACATTATCGAAGACGGAAGGCTTTACAAGAGGTCCTACAACGGGACATTACTTCGGTGCCTTCATCAAGATGAAGCCGAAGTGGTGATGGGGGAAGTGCACAGTGGCACTTGTTCAGCTCACCAGCGACCCTTCTCCATGTCCCGAAGGCTAATAATCCAGGGCTACTTCTGGCCCACGATGGCCCGGGATTGTGCAGATCTTGCCCGAAGGTGTTCCGCATGCCAACACTTCCAGAAAGCCCCCGGCAGGCCAGCGGTCAACTATGCCCCCATCAGCACATCCATACCCTTCGCTCGATGGGGCATAGACCTTGTGGGCCCTCTGCCAAGGGGTACCTCCAACAACAGGTACATCATCGTCGCCATCGATTACTTCACCAAATGGGTAGAAGCCAAGCCCCTCGCCAGCATTACTGAGGCCAGGTGCCATCACTTTGTTCTTAAAAACATCCTCACAAGATTTGGCGTCCCCCAGGAAATCATCTCCGACAACGGGACTCGGTTCGAGGCACCCCCCTTCTGCGCCCTCCTAGAGGCATGGGGCATCAAACACACCTTCTCATCCGTTGCCTACCCTCAGGGCAACGGCCAAGTGGAGAATGCCAACAGGACCTTGCTCGAGGGCCTCAAGAAGAAGCTGGAGGCCGAAGGGGGTGGTTGGGTAGAAGAGCTCCACAACATCTTATGGGCCTACCGTACCACCCCTCAGCGGGCAACTGGCGAGACGCCCTTCTCCCTCTGCTACAGATTTGAAGCTAAGGCCCCCACTGAGGTAACTCTTCCAACCCGAAGGGTCACACAGTATGATCCAGAGGCCAACGACTCCAATATGGCCCTCGACCTCCACCTTATTTCAGAACGCCGAGAGCAAGCCTTCATACGTGCAGAAAACTACCGAAGGCAAGTGAAAAGTTACATTGACGCCAAGGTCCGCTCCTGGGAATTCCAAGTGGGGGACTATGTCCTCCGAAGAAGGGAAGCTAGCCAACCAACCGAGGGCGGAAAGATGGCACCAAAGTTCGAAGGCCCCTACATCGTGGCAGCCATCATCAAACCAGGAACTTACAGACTAAAACGCCCTAATGGGACTGAAGTCCCTAGGCACTGGAATGTACATCACTTAGTTAAATTTTATCAATAAACACTAGAGCGGCCAAGCCCTCATAACTAGTGAATGTATCATTTCACGGCCCAAGGCCTAAAAATTCTGAAGAACAAAGGCATTTTGAAGACACCAAGAACATGGAACAGGATTCTTACGAAGGGCCAAGCCCTCATATCACCCCCTGGCCCAAGGCCTTACCCCAAGGAAGGACCCTCGGCACCAAGTGCCAAGGGTAGACAATACTATCACCTACAACAAAAGAAAGTACCAACTGTCCTCAAATGGAGACCCCTCGGCACCTGGTGCCGGGGGGACACACCACAATCACCTTCAACAAATGAAAAGAAACACCAAGTGTTCCCACAGAAGACCCCTCCGTACCGAGTACCGAGGGTAGACAACACAATCACCTGTGACAAATGAAGAAAAAACACCAAGTGTTTTCACAGAAGACCCCTCGGTACCAAGTACCGGGGGCCGTAAATCGGAACAAACACCAAGTGTTGTTTCTAAGTCGTACCCCTCGAGGACGCCTATACCGGAGGCGCCACCTCTCGGTGCCGGCAGCACGTAGTGCCCCCGGCCATTTGCAACCAGTGTGCAAATGAAAACCCTTCCCTGAAACGCTTTCCGCGTCATCACCCCAAGGGTATGACAGGCACGAGAAATGCCTAGAATTCGACTTTCAAAACGGAACGATTTCCGCGTCATCACCCCAAGGGTATGACAGGCACGAGAAATGCTCAGGATTCGACTTCCAAACCGAAACGCTCCCCGCGCCACCACCCCAAGGGTGTGGCAGGCCACGGACTATGTCTAGCGCCAAGGGGACGACTTTAAAAACTGAGTCGCTTTCCGTGCCATCCCCTAAGGGGGGGGCAGGCTACAGACCACCATATCTTGTACCCAGGAAACGACTCTCGATCCCCTCGGAACCCGGAAGGTCAACCCGAGGGGGGGAGCTAATGGTGTATTCTGTTACCTCCCGATAGGCCAAGCCTTACCAAGAAACCAAGTTTCTTGAAGCCTTCCCTTCACTATTCAAAAAAAAATGAGGTGGTGAAGGGGAGTAGACTCGGCGAAAATTCAATGAGTACAACACTCCTACAATTCACGGAAACATACCGAGGGCTCCCCAAGGGAACGCCTTCGGTACCTGGACGCTCATGAGTACCAAGGATACCATTCAACACAGACATCATCAACAAAAGGCTAAGTCCACTCAAGGATTGCCTCCGGCTATACCTAAAACCGAAGGCTCAAATACTACAAAACACGGCAAGCTCAGCCAACGACATCTCAAAACGTCCCCGAAGGCTACTATATAACCAAGCTATCAGATGGTGGCCAAACCAAATCAAGAATCACCTCCGGCACCTCACTACATGCCGAGGGGATACATCCAGACAGTTCCCGAGGGAGTCTGCCTTTTTATGCTAGATTTGGATTACAAATCTCCTATATCGACATTGTGGGGACATGACTAACAACCAAAGGCTTTTTGTTGCCACAAGCCAACATTACAAGGCAAAGGAAACTATCCTAAACCTACAACGTATACAGCCGAAGGGTCCCCTCCCGAAGGCCAGCAGCAGGAAATACTCAGAGAAAATAATCTAAGTCCTAAATACTTTGCCCCCTGTGGGGCCACAAGTCAGCCGAAGGCGCATCTGAGACAAGGTCCTCACATTCACCCGAAGGAACCTCCTTCATACAAACTACACTTAGAAAAATTTCTAAGTTCCAAAAGTTTTTGACACTCGGTCAAATCTCCATGCAGCCAGAGGGGCCGCACAGTCAAAGGCTGGATGAAACTACACTTAGGAATATTTTATAAGTCCTACATATTTTGACCCTCGGTCAAATCTCCATGCAGCCCGAGGGGCCATACGGTTGAAGACTTGGTAAAAGTATACTTAGAAAATTTTCTAAGTCCTAACTATTGTTGAGCCCTCGGTCATACATCCAGCGAAGGGTACCCAAATACCGAAGGCTAAACTGTATTCAAACACTTAGAAAAATTCTTCTAAGTCCTAAACACCTCGCCTCCGGTTATCTCATGAAGGCTACACAGTACCAGAGGGAAGGAATTAGCCGGGGGCCTATAGATGAACAAACACTTAGAAATATTTCTAAGTCCTGAACATTGTGCCCTCGGTGAAAGGTTCAATTGACTAAATAGGCCTAGTAGCCGAGGGCTACAAGAGGCACTATACTTGGAAGAATATATTCTAAGTCCTAAACATACATTCAGAAAAACGAAGGCATGCATTCAGAAAGGGCGAGGGCATACATTCAAAGAAAACAATTAAAGGGAACGAATTATATACAAAAGCCCGAAGGCACGTACTCATTCATCAAAGAAAGGAAATTCAAATGTACATTACAGAGTGGCCGAAGCCGAGAGCATACAAATGATCGTTACAACAAGATTGTTCAAAAAAATTCTAAGTATTACACAATAACTACATTGTCAGTTGCAGCAGCGTCGCCTCCGTCGACAGGCTTCGACGTAGCGTCCCCCGCAAAATCTTCTTCTTCATCGCTGCACTCCGCCATCAGGACAGTGTCCTCAAGATCTGGCCTGCTGGTGCCCTCGGGAAGGGGAACTCTGGTGTCCGGTTGAAGAGGAGGGAGCCCATAAGCCGCGGGGTCAAACGCCGACGGGTCTGCCCCTAGGTGCTTGGCCAGCCTCCGGTAGATAAGGGCTTGAGTGAAGTACTCGCCCCCATCATAGTATTCCTTCCCCTTCTGGGCCAGCCACATTGCCCCAGGGCCTCTCACCCATTCCTCCACGGAGGCCTCGACAACCGTGGCCACCCACGCTCTCTGGGCCTCGGCTTTCCCCCCCTCGGCGATGAAGGCTGCCACCGCTTCCCCCGCTGCCTCCTTCTTGGCAATCTCAGCATCTTCAGCAGCCTTCTTGGCGGCCTCAGCAGCTGCCTTCTCCGCTTCGGCCCTCCCCTCGGATTTTGCCAGCACCTTGGCATGCTCAAGGAGTTTCTCGAAGGCCGCCCTCTCGACCCTGGAAGCCTCCTCTGCCTCCCGGAGCCGCCTTTGGGCCACAGCCAAGGACTCGTCATCCTTCTGTTTCTGAAGGGCATAGCGCTCCATCCGTTGAATGAGTTCACCGAGGCTTGCCTACAAAAGAGATCACGAATCACCAAAGTTTAAAACCACAGTGCAAAAAGGGGAGGAAGAGAACAGAAGAAAAAGGGAAGAAGGAAAGGGGAACTTACAGTAACCGAAGCCTGAAGAATCTTGGAACAGAGGGCGTCATCAGTTTGCCGAGAGAGCACAGATTTATCCGTCGGGGGGGGGGGGGGGGTGGCCCCCCTCAGGAACTCCCTCGGGTTCAACGTGGCGTGCATAATGGTAGTCCCCTTAGTGATGGAGAACTGCACATTATCTTGGGGCCATACCAGTCTGGGGGCTTGGGCCGGAGGCTCGGAGGAGGAATGTTCCTCCACAATGACAATCGGGGCCCCTTTCGGCTCGGGCCCCCCCTTCTTCTGCTTTTTTCCCTCCGGGGGCACCACGGCCTTCCCGACCCTTTTCCTCTTCAAGGCCTCAGCAGAGGAGCCCTCGGCGTTGGAACCAGCGTCGTCGCCGGCGGCAGCTTTTCCCTTGGGCACACTTTCCTGGGCCCCGTCATTGGCACCCGCCCTCGGGTAGATCTCGTCCAACCCCCTCTGTTGCACCGAGGGGTCCTTCTTCTTGTTCTCCTTCGCGAGCTGCTTCTTCAACTTAGAGAGATTCCAGGCGTCCATGTCTGGTCCTGAAAAACAAAGGAAATGCAGGAGGGTTAGGAGGATAATACCAAAAAAAATAAAAAAAAAAGAGAGAAAAATATATTCTAAGTATAAAACGGGAGCCCTCGGCAAGTCAACTACCTCCGGCGCTTTGATAAACTCTATCGACGGGGGGATATCTCTCGTCGCTTTCCCCCATCAGCCGATACCGCCGAAAGCCCAGGTTGTAAAGATCGTCTGGAAGGGTAGCATCTGTGATCTTGGTATGCTTGTCGGACCCCTCGGGCTTCTTGGAGAGCTTCTTTCCTTTTTTCTCCAAGGCGGCGCTTCCTACCTTGACATGCCTGCGGAAGCTATCACGGAGTAGGGCCGGGAAGGGATTCTCCGCCATCCAAATGTAGCAGAATTTATCTTTCCATCCCTTGTGGGACGAAGAGACATCATCGAAGAGCCTGAACTCTGGGAGCTGCTGTAGGTTGGCAAAACCACCGGCGTTCGAGTGCCCCCCCCCCCCCCCCCCCCCCCCGGCACAGATTGAAAGAGAGGAAGAATTGGTCCAGTGAAGGCTCCACATCCCGGCTCCGGCAGAGGGAGAGGAAGCCAGCCAAGTAGGAGTGGCTGTTCGGGGTCAATTGGCAGGGGGCTAGCTTGACATACCGGAGGTACTCCACCACGAAGGGATGGAGGGGGAATCGGAGGCCCAACTCCACCGAGAGCAGATGCACGGCGAAACAACCAACGGGAGCGTATAGCAAAACATCATCTGGCCCCGGCTCCAC
This sequence comes from Cuscuta europaea, assembly GCA_945859875.1. Taxonomy (NCBI): domain Eukaryota; kingdom Viridiplantae; phylum Streptophyta; class Magnoliopsida; order Solanales; family Convolvulaceae; genus Cuscuta; species Cuscuta europaea. The sequence goes on along the minus strand of CAMAPE010000054.1, from coordinate 2,772,731 downwards.
TACCAGTGCCGACGGCCCTACCAGGAGCTGCGTCGCCATGTATTCTCCCCGTGTGGCTCGGGTCTTCACGTCCAAAGCAGCAGTGTTCAGGTAGGAGTAGCCTTCGGGAATTCCTACTGGTTGCCCGACGTCGACGGTAGCCTGTTTCTTCTTCCCGGCAGCCTTCACCTTTCTCTTCTTCCCGGGGGCAACGCTGATAGGCGTCGGGTTTAGTGGCTGAGAGCTTCCGGCCTCTGCATTCCGAGGGCGAGGAACGGCGACGGTAACCACCATGCTTTCCTTTTGTGCCTCATCCTCGGCCACTTGAAAGGCAAGTGCCAGCTCCTCGTCCTCGCACACTTGCTCGAACTCCTCCGCTTCCAGTTCTAGCCGAAGGCTCGCATGCACCTCTTCAGCTACCACAGAGTCATGGTTGACCGAGGTGCGTTCGCTCGAGGACTCCGCTTCAGAGAAGCTCTCGACTCCTACCGGGGGCTCCCTCGAGACGTTTTGAGAGTCACTCTGCGAAGACATCCTCAACAGCTAAAGGATGGGGGGTTTCTAATACAGGAGGTTTCCTAAGGCGGTTAAGCACTTAACCTAAGGCCACACAACTACGACCTACTAATGCTACAACAGATGGGCAGAGAACTGACCTCGGAAGAGTGATTGATCGAAGGCAGCTGTTTCTCTCTCTAGGAATTTTGGCAGAGCTTCGCTAACAGATGATCGCACAAGGGAAGTGATGCATGGCCTTGGGGTATTTATAGGCACCTGGATCCGGGCTTGGGCCTTGAAACCGGGCCTCCGGTTGAACAGCCATCATTACGAACCGTCGAACTGACCAATCAGCGACGCCCGCCCACAGGCAGCCAACGAGCACGCACCACGTGGAAGCCCCCCCAACGGCTATATTTTGACGTTAGATATTCCAACGGCTATATTTCCAACGGCTATATTTTGGGAGCCTCCGGCTATATTTAGCAACCCACTCCTTCATCGACCAAAGAACTAGCCCCGGGCTTTTTACTTCACTCCACTTCATCAAGAAGAGCCCCCGGGTACACTTACCCAAAGACGCTCCCGGTTTGTGCCCCACACACTACATAACAAATGCCTTCGGGCTCACTCCTTCAGAAGCCCACGGCTTCATAACAGGCCCACCCCTCGGGGATCCCCCCTCAGCACTTTGAGGGCCGGGTAGCCCCCGGGGAATACGCCTCATTGACGGATAGCCTACGGCACACTGGTAACGGGAGCCCTTGGATACCCTCCTCACCAACTAATCAACAAACAGGGGACACCCCGGTAACACTTCAACTACTACTCGCATTCATTACGCCCTCGATCCCCAGATTGAGGGACTCCCCTTCGGCACCTCCCAGGATATCAACAGCAAGCCTCCGGCTAATCAACACATGAGCCCTCAGAACAAGGATAGCCTTCGGCATCAGCATTATACTCCATTTCGAACCAGGACTTCACGTTTTCGATTCATCGTTGGGGGAATTCGGTGCACTCTTTTTCCCTCATTAGGATTTTTTCCCACAGGGTTTCTCCTAATGAGGTTTTTAACGAGGCATCCCCCCAAAATGAAACGAAAAGCGTCAGCCTTCGGCCCAAAACTGCAACATGATTACCCTACTCCTTTTCACCACTTTGCAAGTGCCTCAAGGAGTGGGGGACTGGAGAACCCCCTCGGGAAAAATCACAAAAATCACAAACATGACCCCTCAAGTCCCGACATGTGGGTAACTGAGGGACTGCCCTCGGCAGAATAAACAAACAGCAAACTACCCACAACTCTACAAACTACAACGGAACAACGGCAGAGGACAAACACAATTACTCCTTTTCCCTCAAGTACCTTTCGGCAAAAGGAGTGAGGGACTCCTGATGGAGTATATGGCCCGGGAACCCCCGGCCCACAGACTTCCATTACTCCAATAAAGGCCCAATAGGCCCAGGAAGCACAACAGGCCCAAATCACGGCGCGCAAGGTACCAAGCAGCCCACAAAGCTCACCAGGGGGAGCCTTCGGGCCCCTGGCCGAAGGCTCTGAACCTCACAGAAGGGCCAAAACAGGAAAACAAAGTTACTGGGAAGAACGGTGAAAATCAGTAGCCCTCGGCAACTGGAGCCCTCGGCACTAAGGGGGTCCCCGGTACTCAGAGCCCTCGGCTAGTCATCTACTGTCGAGGGCGCCTTTTCTGACATAATATCCGCTCCACATGCGTATGGATCACCGTACCCAGTACAACGTCCAATCCAACAACCGCATTAAATGCGGCCACATGCGGTTGCCAGCGCCAACCATTTGAGGTGACCTCTCGGCCAATGGACGCTTGACACGTGTCCCTGTCCGGCATTTATTGCTACTATAAATAGCACCCCATTTCCCCGTTGTAAACCACGCAAAAAACGATGAATACATTTCTAATATACTCTCCCTCTCTACTTACTTGCTCTGACTTCTCTCTAGTTATTTCTGTAATAACCCCTCGGATAAGCTACCCCCCGGGTAGACTATCCATCAAAATACTTCCATGAACTTCCCAATAAATTCCCCAAAAATCGCAAGCATACATCTCATAAAGGTAGCAGGGGCATTACATAATCCAAACGCCATCCTCCGATACGCGAAGGTGTCAAATGGACATGTGAATGTGGTCTTATCCTGTTCCTCTGGGGCTATGGGGATCTGGAAGTATCCCGACATCCCATCAAGGAAACAGTAGTACCTATGCTCTGCTAACCTTTCTAAAATCTGATCAATGAATGGGAGGGGGAAGTGATCCTTCCGGGTGGTGGCATTTAATTTTCGGTAATCAATGCAAACCCGCCATCCGGTGACCGTACGCGTAGGAATCAGCTCATCTTTCTCATTCTTAACCACAGTCATCCCCCCTTTCTTGGGGACCACTTGGGTCGGGCTGACCCAAGGGTTGTCTGAAATTGGGAAAATGACACCCACATCTAATAGACGGATGGCCTCCTCCCTAACCACCTCCTGCATATTAGGATTCAGTCTTCTTTGGGGTTGCACTACCCATTTAGCGTTCTCTTCCATCAAAATTTTATGCGTGCAGAAAGAAGGACTGATTCCTTTCATGTTAGAAAGTTTCCGGGCTAGAGCTTCCCTTTGTTCACTAAGTAATAAAAGACAGGAAGGTCAGGACTGTCATCAATAAAAGCATACTCAAGGTGGGATGGAAGACATTTTAGATTTAATGGAGAAGGAGTGACAATAGAAGAATCAGTTTGAAAATTTTCCTTCTCCACCTCATCTAAATCTTCTTCCTTCCCTATCTCAGAACTTGCATCACCTGAGTCCTCCCCTCCTCTAATCATATTACAATCAAAACTTGGGAGGAACTCAAGATCCTTTTGCAGAAAAACTCTAATATAGCAGAAAATCAAAGAAGGCTTCATCAGAAAGCATGTTACGAATGAAATCCTCCACCAAGTAATCAACAATGTCCACATAAAAACATTCACCACTATCTTGATAGGGCCTTTTCATTATTTTGGACATATCAATAGGGGCAGACTCATCCCCAACACGTAGGACAAGCTTACCGTTTCCAACATCAATAAGTGCTCGGACAGTGGCCAAGAATGGTCTACCCAAAATCAAAGGTACCTCACGATATTGATCCATGTCCAAAATAACAAAGTCTACAGGAAAAATAAATTTGTCCACTTTAACCAACACGTCTTCAATAATCCCTTGGGGATATTTGACTGAACGGTCAGCCAACTGAATGCAAATACATGTTGATTTAAGTGGACCGAGTGCAAGCTTTTCATATAAACCATAAGGCATCAAGTTAATGCTTGTACCCAAATCAGCCAGGGCCGTATCAAAAGTAAGATCTCCTATAAAGCAGGGATTAGTAAAAGAACCTGGATCTTTAAGCTTCTTTGGTAGATCTCTCCGTATCACTGATGTGCACTCCTCGTTAAGCGTCACAGTTGACACTTCTTCCAGCTTCCTTTTATTGGTCAGGATATCCTTCATGAACTTCGCTACTTCGGCATTTGTGCTAGTGCATCCACGAATGGTAAGTTAATCTGCACTTGTTTCATGAGGTGCAGAAACTTACCAAACTGATCACTATCATTTTTCCTCGTCAATCGTGCCGGATAGGGGAGAAGTGGGGTGTAATTCTTGACCGGAACGGGCTGTTTTGGTGCATCCGCCACCTCTCTTCCCTCTTCTTTCTCCTTCTCTTCTTCCCAGGCAGCCAGTTCATCTTCAACTTTAGCGGGCTTATTCTTCGTTTCAGCAGGTTCTAGCTCTTTTCCACTCCTCAAGTTGACTGTCTGAACATGTTCCCTTGGCTTATTTTTGGTATTGCTAAGAAGGGATCCCTTAGGCCTTTCAGATATGGCCTTGGCAAGCTGCCCCAATTGATTTTCGAAGTTTTGCATCCTTGAGTTTGCTTGCAGTTGAATTTGTGTTAATTGTTTGATTGATTGTTCCAAGCTAGACAATTTTTGCTCAGTCTCTTTGTTAAAACTCCTTTGTTGCTGGCCTTGAGGTGCTTGGGGCTGATTATAGTTCCTAGATTGCTGCTGTTGATTTCCTTGTCCATAATTCCCTTATTGCTGTTGTCCGTAGGGCTGATTGTAGTAGCCCTGCCTCTGAAAATACATCGAGTCTACTTGCTCCATTCCAGGGGCTGCCGAGTATGCCATCATATTACATTCATGTGACCAATGAAGTTCCCCACACATTGTACAAGTAGGACTCATAGGACTGGGCACCGAGTGAGCAAGTTCCACCTTTTTCCCTAGATCATTCACGCTAGTTGTGAACTTCTGCATCATGCTTGCCAATGTATCTACCTGTGCAGAGAGGGCAGAATTGTCACTGATTTCGTATAGGCCTAGAGCTTTTTGCTGTGGAGAACTTCTGTCACTGTACCAGGATGCATTGTTCGCAACTATCTTCTTAACGAGTTCTTCTCCAACCTCTGATGGTAATCGGGGAAAGGCTCCATTGGTGGAAGCATCCAGCATCATCTTCCTTTCATTGTTGATCCCACTGTAAAAGAAAAATAGGATCTCACAGTTGCTCATCTTGCCTTGAGGACAAGACCTTCTCAGTATCTTAAACCTTTTCCATGCTTCAGCTAACGTCTCCGGAGATCCCTGCTTGAACTCTTGTAGGTGCTTCTTCAACTTCAGGGTGGTGGTCCCAAGTCTGGAGGTGGTGGTGAGGGTTGCTGTCAAACCACCTATGTGCATCGTCCATCAACGAGAATGGGAAAAGCATCATCCGTACCTGATCATAAGTTAACCCCGGTATCTTGAAAGTCTTTCACATCCTCAAGAAGCGGGTAATATGTGCCACTGGATCTTCTATAGGGCCTCCTCCAAATTGGTTATTGGACATCATGCTTATTACCGCCGGCTTAATCTCGTAACGGTTGGCAGTGATTCCTGGCACTTGAATGCTATCATACTCTGAAACGTCTGGTGTAAGGAACTCTGCAATTGTCTGACCCTGATAGAGTGGATTATTGTGCGGTACATAAGCATTTTGTGGAGGAGCCTGCTGTCTAGGATGGAAAGCTAGTTGTGGCTGAGCAGGCGGTACTTGGGGTTGATTGGGATACGGATTCTGGTACGGGGGCTGATTTTGGAATGTAGGTTGATCGACTGGAGGTGGGGTCTGTCTTGGCTGGAAGACGGGAATACCCTGCCCTGCTCCTTGCATCCCATAATTTTTTTTTTGAAAATTGGTTTCAGGAGTAGTAGGGGTATTTTGAAAAAGTTGGAATAATGGAGGGAGGTTAAATTATGGTGAAGGCTGATTTTGGGACAAGATCGGAGTGCGGTAGTTTTGAAAACCTGGAGGGTTTCTAGGTGAAATTGGTGGAGAAGATTAGGGTGACGTGTTGACGTAGAAATCTTGTTGAGAAGTGGTGTTAGGGATACCAGACATCCCTGCGGTTCCAGATGAAGACTGATGGTCCAGGTATTCTTTTCTTTTTGAGCCTTTCGGTTCTGTCTGGCGAGCTTTTCGATCTCAAGATTATGAGGGATAAGCGGTTCTCCTCTCTTAGAACGTGTATGCATAAACAGCTCTAACCTGCAAGGTTAGCAAACAAAAATCCTACGAAAAACTAAAAACAGATCGCTGAGTCTAATTAACCCTTAAGACCGACACCGTCCCCGGCAACGGCGCCAAAAACTGATGTGAGTTTTCTCGCACTTAAAATAGATCGTAGAATAGTGGTGTAAGTACGAGTATCATCTCCACAAGGACGGTAAAAGAGAATTAAGAATTAAATAAATTCAGCGATTAAAAATAAATAAAATAAATGTGTCGTGTGAGATTTGGTTGGTTGAATTGAAATTAAACTAAAGCGAGTGAACGATTAAAATAAAAGGTTGGGTTCTGCTTAATTAATGACGAGGGAAGAGGGATTGATTCTGGGGTAATCAGATTTCTGGCAGATCGTGCTTAATCACATGAAATTAATTTAATTGAGCCTAGCTAATCAATATTAAGTTCTTACCGCTCTCGCGGCGTAGAGTACAATAAGTTAGGGGATCAGGCTGATCTCTCATGCGACAAGATCCCAAATTATTGCCAAAACGAGCGAGCTTACGACCCCTTAATTGTTACTAATCTCTTAGAGAACGATTAAGTGTGTGTGAATGTGTCTCAGAATAAAATAGATCTCTCTTAATTTTTTCTAAAAGCAATTGTAATTCTAGCGGCCGTTCTAGGTTACAAAAGATATCAGTTAAATTATTCAAACACAAATTAAACGACATTCATGCAATTAATCCATCAAGAATCTAGCCATACATCATGCTTAACCCCTTCATCAATCCCAAATCCCTAATTAAAACTACTCTCGACTCATAATTGAAGAATCAACAGAATTGGGAAGAATAGAAATAATTGTCATTAATTAAAAAGTAGGAACTTACAAAGAATGTCAATGAATTGAAGAACAAGGGTAAAAACCTCTCAAAATTTCGTGCTTAAGCTGCTCTCTAAGTTCCATCCCCCCAAAATAGGGTTAAGGAAGTGTTATTTAAAGGAAACAAAGCAATTCGGGTTGGATTAGGACTAAAATGAGGCACGCACGACACCCACGCACGCGTGCATGGTGTTTGTGCGCCCGACAGACATGCGCGTAAAATCGTTGGACGCACGCGTGCGTCCCTCCCCACGCACGCGTGCATGGCTACCAATGACGTCCGGGTTGTCTTCTTCATCGGACGCAAAGTCGTATTACCCTTATTTCTTTTATCGGCAGATTGTATAACAAAAAGCAATTCCATAAAGTCAATCATTTAAGATTGAAACAAATGTATGGATTCTCCAAATAATTTACCCATCAATTTAATAAATCGTAAATTAATTAAATATAAGTAATGTATTCCTTTTAATTTTTTCCCTAAATAATTATGAAATAAAAAACACACATTTCGATGTAAAAATAAATAAATTTCATTAATTTTTTTTTTTACTTTTTTCGGTTAACAAAAAATGAACTTAGTTCAAGTAAAGTTTGATTATAAAATATTCAGTTATTTGTCGAGGCTCCATGAATTAAAAATTTGTATTTCATGTTTTTTCGGGCTTAAGGAAACTCCAATAGTTAAAACTTCACATTCTTGTTCTCATTTCATATATTCTATATTGGTATCATATGAAAAATCATATTTTGGAATTAGGAGTCCAAAAATTGCATCTTTCACATTTTGGACTCCTAATACTACTACACCACTCCAAATAGTCTTAGAGCTGTGTGAAAATACCAAAATTTTGTTATACCTTATTTACCATATCGAAAAGTACCGAATTTACCGAAAATTTAGGTATACATCATTTTTAGTATGGTTTGGTACCATACCAAAGTACTTTGGTATGGTATCGATATATGGTTTGAAAATAAACGCGGTATATCGTTATACAGAAAATATTGGCATTTTCTAGATGTAAACTCATCTATCAACATAGAAGCTCATGCTATTCAACAAATAAATTGGTTTCACCATCCACTTACAAGGAAATAATAGAGAATCTGGTTTGTCCAGTCACTAGAAAGAAACAACTAGAATCCTCAATTTGATCAGCTACCGAAAAGAAGATCCAATCGAACGTTACATTTCTCACATAGCACGACAATGGTTCAGGAGGAGGGCGGATAATTGAGGTCTTGGAGTCGCCGATCTATGAAGTTAAGCTCCCAAACAAATCAAGCAATATAAGCATTTTCATCCACCTACAATAAAATTTCAACACCCGTTAGTTTCACCGATGAGGAATACACAAACCCTAGACACTGCTAGGAAGAAAACACATAAAATAACCTCAAAATATTTATGAAAGAGATGAATTTTCATCTTTAGAAGGAGAGAATTGATTGAGAATAAAAGAAGAGGGGGAAATGGCTAGGGTTTACCTTTGCCGCTCCTCAAGTTGCCCTATGTGATTGTTTTTATTGAACTTCTAATGCAATAAACGTATGAAAAATTATGTTTAAAATATATTTATTGATTAAATAAAGAAAAAAAATTATATGAGAAATAACCTAAATATAGCTACAACAATAACTGCAATCAATACAGCTAGAAAAGTAACTACAACTTTACTTTTCTTAATGTTACACAATTCAGCGTGCATAATTAAAATTTACTTATTTGGTGAAAAAGTTGATCGATAAACTAGAAAATAGGTTTACGGAACGGGCATTTAATATTTAGAAATTAGTTTAAGTCACAAAAGTATTTTTTTAGAGTGACGTATAGGATGACATAGAGAATGACACATACTACGTGGACTATATTTATGAACAATCAATGAATATGGAGTACGTGCGTAGAGGGCAAACCAAGTCACTATAAAGAGCGCCTTCTTCTCCTCACAATAATAACCTCCTATACTCACCATAGAATCTTCTTTTTTCTCCGGCCGCGGCGACTCGATTATATTCCGAGCAATGGCTGCGATGGTTCTTTCCAACGGAACCCGATATGCCACCCTCCCCCATAGTTATGTCCATCCCCTATCACAAAGGCCACAGCTGTCAGCAGCTGCCACTTGCGACGATATTCCGGTTATCGATTTGGGCTGCGAAGACAGAAACCTCATCGTTCGACAAATCAGAGATGCCTGCCGCCTTTATGGTTTTTTTCAGGTCAGTATTCTAACCAAATATGGAGTATATTAATTTAATGCAAGGTCATTAAATATGATTGTCTAAACTCTATTTTAATTAATTTGAATAGGGTTCTCAAATTATTTTTTAAAAGTTAACATATTTTGCTGGGGCGGAGGAAGGGTATTGAGCTGGTACAAAAAATAGTTTTGGATACAATTCTACACGGATTTTTTACGCCAAAAATATTAACTTAGCTTGTTTAAAATTTGGTCAGTCAAAGTTAAAGTTAAATTCTCCCTATTAAGAAACTACATTAAAATCTGTACAAAAATGTAAATCCAAATTTAAATTTATTTAAGATTGAGTTGATATTCTAATTAGATTTATAAAATATATCTAAAAATATATTTATAAAAATATTCTAATTAGATTGAGTTGATATTCTAATTAGATTTATAAAATATATCTAAAAATATATCTATTTGACCCAAAAATACAATTAACTTTGCAACTCAATGGGAGTACAAAACAACGATGAATCTGGTAATTATATTAGACTTAAATGTTAGTGATATGAATTAAATTCATAAAAGTTACTTTGAAAAATTGAAAAAAATTAAATTAAGGAAAGTCCACTATATAGTCTAGTCTAAGGTAGATTCTCCCTAACTACACAAGATGGTATAGAAAAATCAGAGCAGAAACTCTTACTACGTATTTGCAAATGTATTTGCTTAAAAAACACTGAAGTGATATTAGAAAAAGTAAAAGTTGGTAGTGTTTGATAAAATAAGTGTTTTTTGTGTAATAGAAAAAGTAAAAAACATTTTTCACCCAAAAGCAAAGAAACGCTTTTTTAAGAAAAAGTTGTCACCTGAACACATTAATTTAACATTTTAAAACCAAAAACGAAGAAGTGTTTTTTTTTAACTATTGCAAAAGAACCCTTCTTTATGTATGTGATATTGTGATGCCTTTTCACATAGCAGTCGTCTTGTTTTCTTGTTTATTGCAACCAACCGAAGAAATAGCCAAATAGGTAAAGTAAAATCAACCAGACGGAATAATAATGTGAATTGGTTTGCGCCGTTTAAACTGCGCTAAAGTCAATGACTTTTTTAAAATATTATTTTTATATTAAAATATTAATGACTCATTTAATAAAGTGATTACCCGCGATTACCCGCGGTTATACTGGTTACCTGTTGGGGCGGTTATGGTTTAGATAAAAATTACCCATTGGATAATGGGACGGTTACAGGGGCGGAGGAATTACCAAACGGTGCGGGTACAATTATATGTGATATTGTCCGCGATCCGCCCGTTGCCATCCCTAACTCTTCGTAGTAAACAGTTTTATTTAATTTAATGAAATTGAGTTAAACATTGATGATTGATAACTCATCATAAATAAAATTAATTTAACGTACTATACATGTGGTGCTCGATCTCTAAATTTTTAGTCGTGATAAAAGAATAAATGTTACTACGAACATGGCATAAAAATATCTTCATTTAGTTGTGAACTTGGTTGTTCGAATCAATAAATCTTAAAATTATTTATTTGAATAAAAAATCATATTTGAATGAATTGAGTTACGTTTTAAGTGTATTGATTTTTTTTAATTTCTTGTACTAACATTTTGATTATTTTTTCTAATGGGTATTACGTACTTAGAATAGGAATGAAACAGAATTAAACAAAGTAAAAAATAGGACTAAGTATATGTATTGTATTAATAAAGTAAGACTTATCAAGCTTAGGTTAAATTTAAAATAATGAAACAATAAATTAAAAACTTTAGTGAATTCAACCTATTTTAGAAAGAAAAATAATTATTGATGTGTTTAAGGAAGTGTTTTGCTTCTGTTTAGTAATTTTTCTTTTCTTTCTAGCTAAACTGAATATCATTAATTTTGACCTTTTCATTTGGGGTCTCTCTATCTATCAATTTCATGTATACTTTGTTATCATACCAATTTTGCTCTAACTTCTTGAAAGTGATAATGGAAAAACATCAATTTTTGAGTTTACTTTTTCTTAATTTAAAAACATATTATGTATGGTATAGATAATAAACCATGGGGTTCCAAAAAGAGTGGTGGAGGAAATGTTAGAGGTATCACATGAGTTCTTCAATTTGTCGGTGGAGGAGAAGATGAAGCTCTACTCTGATGATCCATCGAGGACCATGAGGCTTTCCACCAGCTTCAACATCACAAAAGAGACTGTCCACAACTGGAGGGATTATCTCAGACTTCATTGTTACCCCCTTGAGAAATATGCCCCTGAATGGCCTTCAAATCCTTCTTCTTTCAAGTAAGAAATGTTCAATCACTACATGTAACGCCTGTTTTTGTTCAAATGAGTTTTATCAATCCACCCCACAACAGGAAAGATAGATGAGCTATCAATTCGAGATTTGAATGATGAAATATGTCGGTATATGTGACTCGAATGCTTGAAAAATTACCAATTTTCCTTCCAACAGGACCAGAAATTAAAGATAGATGCGCTATCAATTCGAGACTTGATGAAATGTGTCCGTATATAACTCGAAAGATTGAAAAATATCAATTTATTTGTTGGAAATATAAATTTACCGACACATTCCCTGTTCAAAAGATCTACCCAGTTTATTCTCTGGAAACTAATGTAACTATATACTCCCTCAGTCCCAAATTATTTTGCAAAGCGAACATTTTTTTATCAACCAATATAAAAGTCAATCCTCTCTATCGATAATTAATTCAATTTTTAATAATTAAAATTTACATATTCAGAAACTATATTGAAATTTCTTCAAAGTTGCAAACTCCAAATTATAATATAATCAAAAAGTAACATCCTAATTAAGCGAATAAAACGAAACTGTTTGACCAAGAAAAATTAAATTTGCAAATCAATTTGGAACGGAGTCAGTAGTGTTTTGCGAAACTTTTTTGTCAGCAAGTCTACTTACATATCTATTGCACATATTTGCCCTTCTAGGTAGGGTTTCATTAGTCAAACCACCAAAATTGGTACTAATATACAATCAAAGAATAAATGAACTTCAATTATTATGAGGGGCGTAGCTAGGGGGCAATCTATGCCCCGACCAATCTCAATTTTCAATTTTCTGGTCCCGCTCTGGTGTCAGTTCTAGTTCGGTCTGATCAGTGACACAACGGTCCCTATCTGGCCCGGTCAATAACCCAGTGGTCCGGTCCGGTCATTGACCCGGTTGTCCATGTTCAGTCTGGTCGACGGCCGAGCAATCCCGGTCCAGTCCGATCGACGACCCAACGGTCCCGGTCCGGTAGACTACCTGGTGCATGGTCTCAGTCCAGTCCACGACCCGGCGGTCCCTGTTCGGTCAGGTCCATGAACCGGAGGCTCCTGTCTTGTCCAGTCCACGACCTGTGTTCCCTGTCCGATTCGGTCGACGACCCAACAGTCCCAGTTCGATCAATGAACCAACAATCCCAGTCCGGTCGCTGATGTGGTTGTCCCGATCCAGTCCGGTCCAGGACCCGACGGTCCCTATTCGGTCCGATCCATGAACCGGAGACCCCTGTATGGTCCGGTCAATGACCCGCGGTCCCTGCCCGGTCGATGCCCCGATGGTCCTTGTCCGATCCACGACCAGGCGGTACTTGTTCGGTCTGATCGACGATCGGGCAGTCCTGGTCCGATCTGTTCTAGGAATGATCGGGCGGTCCCCGTCCGGTCCGGTCAACCAGCTGACGGTCCCTGTTCTGTCCGATCAACGACCCGACGGTCCCCATCGTGTCTGGAAAATGACTCAAGGGTCTGTGTTCTGTCTGATCGACAACCCAATGGTCCTGGGCAAGTCCCGTAAACAACCCAGTGGTCCCTGTCCAGGCCGGTCAATGAGTCGGCGGTTCAGTCTCGTTTTTTCGAAATCATTTTTTAAACTGAAAAGTTTTAAAAGACCCATTGAGTTGTCAACCAATAGGGAAAATGGGAAAATAATTTATCTAACTAACTGTTGAGATCGACCGGGACAGGCCATTACGGTCCCGATTTTCATATACGTGGGACCCAGTACCCTAATTGGATTATACTAGGTTCGGTTCCAGATTGAGACCAGACTTTCGATCTTTTGGTCAGTCACAAAACTCTATGAAAAAACTGTATGAATATGCTTTTTTATTTGAAAATGGAAAACAAAAAATGAAAACAAAAAAAATTGGAGATAGAAAATCTGGAAAAAGAAAACAGAAAATTGGAGAACGGAAAATAGAAAACTACAAAATATCGCTGTCAGTAAACATGCCCTAAGTATTTAAAACAAAACAAGCAAAAATACATGTTTAGAATTGAAATGTTTCCTCAATTGTTTGAGGAAACAATTATCAAAAATTATCTAAAAAATCGCATTGTTTATTGCGATTATAGCCAGGATGGAAACAAATGACTCCAATTAAATGTGCAAAAATCATGCACACGATAGTTAATTATTGATTGCTTTCAATATTATACTGAAAGTACTACAACTGAAATATGTATATACGTGCAAAGTTACAAGATAAATGGTTACATGCAAATTGCAATGGCTCTAAAATGAGGTTTAGAAGACGTCTTATATACACAAACAATTTAAATTAAATAAACAACTATTCAATTATCAAAACAAAATAATGGTCAGGAGTTTATCAAAATATAATGACTCTTTAAAGTGTTCTAGCAGTTGGTTTATATAATTATATCTGCATGCACAGATACACTATTCTTTTCATAAACAACTATTCAATTATCAAAACAAAATAATGGTCAGGAGTATTCAATTATCAAAAGAAAATAATGGTCAAGAGTTTATCAAAATATAATGACTCTCTAAAGTGTCCTAGACTTCAAGTTGGTTTATATAATTATATCTGCATGCACAGATACACTATTATTTTCAATATTTACCTTGTTCAAGTACATGTGTATTCTAAAGGAGAGGGTCTTAAGTTACCATGCGTCGGCCTTCTATTCGCTACCCCAAAAAAGACAATAAGACGGTTGAAAGAAAATGACTTCACATTTGGCAGTAATGTTTATTAATAAAGGCGAAATTAAATAGACGGTTGATTATCTTTCACGTTTTTCAACGCACAATGTTTATATCATCTTGGAATTTTATCAATATGGGACCTGAAAGATAGACGAACTATTAATTCGGGACCTGAAAGATGAAATGTATCGGTATAGGATCAGAATGATAGAAAACTATTAATCTAGGATCCAAATGATTGAAAACTATCAGTTTAAGACCTAAGTTTTCATAAATATTATTATTATTATTATTTTAAAAAATTTAAATAATATTTAGTTTTATTAAACTAATAAACTTTTGTGAACAAAATTTCACCAAATATTAGCAATTGAATTAATAAAAATTAAATAGATCAAAACCTATGAAATGTTAGGTCCTAGATTGATAGTTTTTCATTTTTCGAGTCTTATATTGAATCATTTCATCTTCCAGGTTCCAGATTGATAATTTGTCTATCTTTCAGGTCCCAAATTGATAAAATTCCCATCTTTTACGTATTACTGGTAAACATTGTAAAAAGGTAGGGGTTGTTTTACTAACAGAGATATTTTCCAGATTTCTATTTCTGTTTTTCGTTCTCTAATTTTCTGTTTTGATTTTCCAGATTTTCTATCTCCATTTTTCTGTTTTCACTTTTTAGTTTTCCACTTTCAAATCTGAAAATCAGTTCATCAAAATTTTTCACCCGGTTCTATGACCGACTAAATGACCGAAAGTACGGTCCCAGTTCAGAACCAAACATAGTACAACCCAAGTAGGGTACCAGGTCCCGCGTATAGGAAAGTCGGGACCTGGTACCCAGTCGACCTCAACGGTTAGTTTGACGAATTCTTTTCCCATTTCCCTATTGATTGACAACTCAACGGCTTTTTAAAAACTTTTCACTTTAAAAATGATTTCAAAAAACCGAGACTTAACCGCCGGGTCATTGACCGACCCGGACAGGGACCGACAGGTCATTGGCGAGACTAGCCTGGGACCGCTTGGTTTCCAATCAAACCAAACACATATCATCAAGTCATTGGGCGGACAAGATGGGGCCCGCCGGGTAGTTGATCGGACGGGGACCGCCAAGTCGTACACCATATCAGGAGTGCCCAGCCGTCAACCGAATCGAACAGGTAACTCCTGGTCATGGGCCGGACATGGTCTGCCGGGTCGTGGCCCGGGCCGAATAGGTGCCCAGGGTCATGGACTAGACCGGAAAGGGACCGCAAGGTCATGGACCGAACTAGATAGGGAGCGTCGAGCCGTCGACCGGACCAGAAAGGGACCGTCGTGTCAATGACCGGACTGTCGGGTCAATGACCAAACCAAATATGGATTGTCGGGTCGTTGATCGGACCGTACTGGACTGACACCACAACAGGACTGGATCCACCATTAGGCGTAAGTATGCAAATTCATTGCAGCATCCGCGTTTTCCAAATTTGGAAAACTAGTAAAAGTCACTTCTCCAATTCATAAAGAAAATCAGAGACATATCTCATTTTTTGTTTTGGAAAATGATTTGGTAAACACATTTTTCTGTTTTTCTTTCTCCAGTTTTCAAAAAAAATTGGTAAACACGTTTTCTGCTTTCCATTTTCCAGTTTTCCAGTTTTCTGAAAATCTGGAAAATATCTCTGTTAGTAGACAGACCCTTAATATTTGGAAATTCACATTAATAAAAATTTAATAACGTTTTATACATAATAATTTAATTCGATTTAGTAATAGAAAATTGTAGTCAAAATAAAGTGTGTGAATAGCGCAAAAAACACAATGTTGCAACTATTAACAATGTTGGATGTAAAATATTGAGAGTATTATTTTTTAGTTTCATATCATGTATGAAGAGTAGGTATATAAAATGCGGTAAAATGAATATATAGATATAGAAACTTAGAATGAATGAATGAATAAAAGGAAATTTTTGAATAAATGAGTAATATTCTTTGTTTAGGATAGTGTAATATATGAAACTTAGAATGAATGAATAAAGGAAAATGTATGTATATGTCACAAAAATGTTAATAAATTTCTAATACTTTGCATATGACTAGAAAACTTAAACATCCATTTACATGACGAATAAATAAATTGAAGGGAGTAAGAAGATCTTCGAAAGTCGAAACACTTATTACATTCGTCTCATTAAAAATGACATGATTATTTAAACACTAATTAAATATATTAATTCTAATATATTCTGGCAAATGATTTTGATAGATACATAATAATATAAAGAGTTATTGATGATAACTCTGATATTATAAATATATTAAGTATATTTTTAATAGTCGATGATAGAAAAATTACTTCCTCAATCCCATTTTGTAAGATACTTTTCTCATTAATTCACTTGGTCAACACAAATCACTCTTAATCTCTTATTTTTTATATCAAATGTTTATCAAATTTGATTCTGGTTTTTGCGATTTTGTAAAGCTTTTACGGAAATTAATTACTCCAAATAGGAGTAAAACTATGGCAAAAATCCAAAAAAGGACTTGTTATTTTTTTATTCCAAAATGGGACCATATTACTAAAAAATAAAATATTTATAAAATAAAAAATAATTTTTTTTGAATTTTTAATAAAAATAATAAAATATAGTAAAAATCCTTAAAAAAACTAAAAAAACTATGGATGCCTTTCCTACCGCCTGTACTGCCTCCCTACACCACCACCTCCGACCGGTGTAAAAATTCATTTTTTTCTGAAAATGCCAAAAAATGGCATATTACTCTTTGAGAATGCCAAAATTTTCATTGAATTTGCCATAAATATGGCATTCCTATGCATGTGGAATTTTTTTCCCAGTGACTGGAGATGGTGGTGCTGGGGAGGCAGAGGTAATTTTTTGTAGCGTTTTTTAGTTCAAAAAATAATAATTTTTTAGTTTTTTAAAATAGATGCCTTTCCCACCGCTTGTACTAACTCCCTGCACCACCACTTCCGACCGGTGTAAAAAATGTCATTTTTCTAAAAACAACCATTTTTTCCCCTGAAAATATCAAAAAAATGGCATATTAATCTTTGAGAATGCCAACATTTTCATTGAATCTGCCATAAATATGACATTCGTAATGGACGTCGCATTTTCCCCCTGGTCACTGAAGGTGGTGGTGTTGGGGCGGTAGAGGCGGCGGTGATTTTTTCTTGCATTTTTTATTTTTTTTAACATGTTTTTTAATTTTTTAATTATTATTATTTAAATGTTTTTTTATTAATTTTTTAGTATTTCTTACGAATTTTTATTATTTTATTATGAATTAAAACATTTCAATAGCAACAAGAGTATATTTGTCCAATATACATATAATTAGTCCTATAAAAACACAATTTAGTTTTTGGTCCTATTTGTGCAAAGTGACCAGCTTTTAGTCCTTTTTGACAATTAACCCACGCTTTTAATGTAGTTTCTGAATATGTAATATTCTTTGTTTCTACAAATAATTTGATGTTGCGGAGTGAATCTGTTTGTTTTATCATCGATCACACATCGTAAAAAACTATTTAGTCATATCGTAGGATTCACCATCTTTTAATCACACTCGGTAATTTTCTTACGAATAAAGGTTTAGAAGACATTTTGATAAATGAAAATTAAATAACAAGTTAAGTTAGCGTTAGGTAAATAAATTTGAGATAATAAAAATTAGTTTTCAAAAGTTGTACGTATGAAAGATGCATGCTTACAACTTACAAGTTACATCAGTTACATGCGATCTTCGAGTGACGTAACAATATTTTTAGGGAAAAGTTCCTCAAATAGGATTAAAACAGTTTGAAAATTACAAAATAAGATTGTCATGTTTTTTATCCTCAAAATAAGACTAATAACTGGCATGTTTATAAAATACTGTCATGTTTAAAGTCTGGTACTTCCAAAACATAACAGTAATTAGTCCTATTTTGAGAATAAAAAAATGACAATCCTATTTTGAAATTTTCAAACTATTTTAGTACGATAATATCTCTATTTTTAGGCAAATTCTATACGGAGTATATAGTTTCATTGAGGGTGTTGTACTTTTGTATGTGTACCGAATTGAATACAATAGAATAATAAAAACATAAATAAATAGATGAAATAACTACATTAATAAATAAATATCCACTATAAGTATGTACGTTCGATTAATATTCATCATAATATGTTGAAGGCCGCTGGAATTACTGCATTTATTAGTTAGTTGGAGATTTCGTAAAAAAAGGATGACACCAACATCGATCGGACAGTTAATTTAGATCGGACAGTTAATTTAGAGAATGTAAATTGGATTTTAATCACAAATTGAAAGATAGAGAGTGAACTTCTGATTCTGGTACTTAAAGAGACCCTATGCATTTTAGCATAATAATCTCTCATTACAATTGTCGGGATTCTAACTCGAGACTTACACTTTATGACACCCTATCTACCCGTTGAACTACGCCCACATATTTAATCCGAAATTTCTTGGTTCTATATCACGGAGTACTAGTAGCATATTGTCATGGCCTCACTCCGTTTACGCTACGTTGCCCATTGTTTTTGACATTTATTTAACCTATATAGTACTAGGCTAGTAGTTAGCGATGATTAAACAACGTTCATGAACAAATTGGTTGATTATTATATTGATAATAACACGAATTAAATACTTTTGTGGACCATGTAAAGCAACCCGCAACTACTCCGTATTTAATTACCTGATTTGACTAGATAGATCACACCATGTAGCTAGCGATGATTTTCATGAACGAATTGATTGATTATTATAATGACAATAACACGAATTACATACTTTTGTCGACCATGTAAAGCAATCCGCAACTATTTAATTACCTGATTTGACTAGAATCACTAGATATAATAGATTACACCACCTTAAATAACCTTCTGGTGTAGATTATCATTTTGATTTTGTTGTGTTATTCATAGTATTAATTAATGTTGGGGATGGTCCCCAGTTGTATATAATTTTAATCACTTGATGATATGATTTTGTAACCAATAATTCAATGCAATTTAATAATTTCTCTCTAAAAACTACACTTAGGGCAGAAAATTGGACACTTGCAATGTCATTTCCGATATATTTGTGAAAAGTGTGCTTTCTGATGGAACAATCCTTAAATTGCACAAATTTATTAGTTACAAGATCAAATCTTCAAATGAAAAAAGGTACTCCGTGCAAAACTGAAACAGAACGAGTACCACCAAAAGTGAAGGGGCTGAAATTGCAAATCTATGTTGTTTTTTTCTTTAATGTGTGTGTAAAACACACACTCCCTTTGTCCCAATTTAAAAGGTCATGTTTGACTTGCACACAATTTCAGAAAATGGCACTGTTTGACATTGTTTGACATTGTTTTACACTGTTGTGTTTACCAAATAAGGATAACAGACATTTTTAAAGAACGAATCAAAAAGAAAAATGAGATGTTTATTTAGGGAGGGAGGAAGTATTTTTTTTAATTCTCATGCCGGCCTTAGAGTATGTTTTTTAAAGAATAGCACTACAAAAAGAACGCTCGATTGATAGTTGACACGGATTGAGCGATCATATCTTGCTAATTTTGGGGAATCTCTGTCAAAAATATGTCTGAATCCCGTGATTTTTGTTGCACTAATGTCTTAAACTATGGTAAGTTATACGGAGTAAGAAGTAAAATATTGACACCACGGGAATGGCTGACCTCTGAACAGGGAAGTGGTGAAGACCTATGTAACCATGGTTCGTGAAGTTGGGTTTAGAATAGAGGAAGCCGTATCTGAGAGCCTAGGCCTCGACCCAAAATGCATCAAGAACATGTTGGGTGAGCAGGGTCAACACATGGCGGTCAACTACTACCCGCCATGCCCCCAACCCGAACTCACCTATGGGTTACCGGCTCACACCGACCCGAATACCCTGACCATTCTTCTTCAAGATTCCCATGTTGCCGGACTCCAGGTCCTCAAAGAAGGAAAATGGTTGACCATCAAGCCCCGTCCAGATGCCTTCGTCGTCAACATTGGTGATCAACTTCAGGTACCCACGCATCTCTTAAACTAAAGTGACAAAAAATTAGCTAGCTAGAAACACCTACTAAACTAGTAATAATAATAACATTAAGGATCGGGTGTGCTTAACAGAGCAAGATGGGGTCGGTACAAATAATATTTTTGAAAAATTTTTTACACGAATTTTTTACACTAAAAATTTAGACATTTTTTAAATTTGGGTTGACCCTCCCCTAGCTACGCCCTTGCGCGTAACACAAAAGGTAGATACGAGTTTCAACGAGGTGAGAGTCCAGAGTTCGAATCCGACGACTACTGTACGATGAGAGGTTAGTATGCAAAAATACAGAGTCCGCAAATACCTAAACTAGAATCCCCTCACTATTTAACAACTTATGATTAAAGTCTAGTTTACATCTTCGTGTTAAATCCAAGTCTATCATACTTCTTATAACACCAAGAATGAATAATCGTAATTAATTTTCTTATGGGTGAGCAGGCACTTAGTAATGGCAAGTACAAGAGTGTGTGGCATAGAGCTATAGTGAACAGCGACAGAGCAAGAGTGTCGGTGGCATCGTTCCTCTGCCCAGAAAACGAGGCCGTAATCAGCGCCCCGGAATCGCTTACCCAAGACGGGTCTACGGCGGTTTATCGGAAATTTACCTATCAAGAGTATTACAGCAAGTTCTGGAGCGGGGCCCTGAAGCAGCAGCACGGTTTGGAGCTCTTCAAGAACTAGCTAATTAAGCTAGCTTCTACGTATACTACTCGTATCTTAATCTTAATTAATACTACGTATAATATGCATGCATGGATATTACGTACTATATATATGAGAGAATTCCCTAAATACGAGTAAAAAAGTTTTGAAATTCCAAAATAAGAGTATCATATTTTTTATTCTTTGAATAAGAGTAAATTTCTGTCAAGTTTGACATTACTAGGCTTTAAAACATGACATTATTTTTCAAACTTGACAGATTACTCCTATTCAGGTAATAAAAAACATGATACTCCTATTTTGGAATTTCAAAAAGTTTTTGCTCCTATTTAGAGCAATTTCTATATATATGCGTCGTGGGCTTTATTCTGGTCGTGTACTCTTTATTTATTTCAAAAGGTACTGACCTGTCATATATACTTTGTAATGATCAAATTAAACTACACTAAGGATTGGAGTGCATAATAAATTTGAAGTGTCATAATTATAAGAGTGAGATACTTCGATTTTCAATTTTCAATTTTCAATTTCATAAGAGTGCGATACTTCTCGTAGTACTACGTATAACATACTACATACGTATTACTTTATTTTATCCTCGTTCGTATTTCCTTCTTCCAATAGGGTATTCACTTCTGACTTTTTATTGATGAGAATTAATGTGGAGTTAATTGCCGCTGGTATGACAAGAAGTCTTGATCTTTTCCAAAATATGGCTTCAAAGTTTTATTTCTTAATCTATGTTACTCGTATCCTTTCGTCATACGCTTCCCATAAGTCTATTTTTTTTTATTCCTTCGCTACCCTTCCGTCACACCTACGCTCAGAGTACCATTCCAAAACCGTTTAAGCATTTATTTCACAATCTCCAATTAGGTAACCGTTTTCCATCTGCGATTACCTCAATTCTTCAACCTTCTTCCGAATAACGGTTTCCTTCTTCTATTCATTCTTCCTGGTTCGGCTTCGTGGTACGAAAATTATGGAAATCACCTGTTCTCGAAATCAATCTTCAAACATACATGTCTTGATGAACGTAGATGGTCAGTGGTTGTCTAACGTTCACTTTCAGAGCTCAAGCTCCATCGCCATTGATATTCCTTTCTCCTGCAAGTGGATTGACTTTTGTGCGATTATATACGATTCATTGGGCGTAAGAAATTGTGAACGTGGTATACGTATTTCATATGTATTTGAAGCATGTCCTCTGCCGATTATCATCAATGACGATTCTAGCTTGATGTTTTATCTGCACATTAAAAGCATTCAATCGGACTTCAATAAGCTTCCTCTGTGTGTAGAGTTTCTTCAACCGTTTCAAGGTTTGTCAAATATTTCTCCATGTTAATTTCGCTTGCAATTCAATTTATCTGCATTTTTTGTAATTCCTTTTATTTTGATTTCAAAGGATGTACTCAATATGTGTCAAATACGGTTAATTACTCTATTTGCGATGATGACGTTTTTTATGTCTTTGAGTATTGTGATTTATTTCAGCACCAGATGAACAAACAATGCACTGCAGTGATGCTTTTTCTCCCTCATCCAGCATTGAGTACTCTGATTTCACTCCTTTGTCTTTTGATGAAGATGTTAATAATGATGAGTTAACATCTTCTTTTGAGGTTCCTCTCAGATCTTTTGTCTCCCACTTTGATCCCACCCATCTTGTTGTGGACGCCATATATAAAAACAAGAAGGAGTTTATTTTTAATTTGAAGATGTATGCAATTACTAATTTTTTCCAATACCGAACAAAGTCATCTTCTCCTAAGGTGTTACATGTTATTTGTTTGGATCCTGATTGTCTATGGGCTGTTCGTGGAGTTCGCTTGGATGAAAGTGGCTTGTTTCAAGTGTGTAGGTTAGTGACTTTCTATCTTTGCTTATGTATTTTTTTAGACATGCTTATTGTATGAATTACAATACTTATTGTTTGCATAATCTTTACATTATTTAATGCAGTGCTATTGCACTTATAAGCTGCAGCTAATGAAACTTATTAGGCCTTATATTTTGTATTTTTACTTGTATAGCCTTGTGCAGTTCCATATTTTTTCTGAATTTTGGTGTCATCATATGCATTAAAGTTATACAATACAATGAATGAATAAATTCTATCATTTTTATATATGTGTTTCTGTATTAAAATTATCTACTTATATTTTTTCCCACTTTTACATCCTTGTGAAGTTCGAAATTGCGCTTGTACTTAGTTTTTATTATCTGCACTACATTTATGCACCTTAATGAATGCATCATTACATGTTGTTAATGTGATCTGTTCTTGTTCCTTTTCAGATTTGATAACGACCATACCTGTCCCATTGATATTAGACAAGCTAATAGTCGTCAGGCGTCTTCCTCTCTTATTGCTGAACTCATCAAGCATGAATATGATGACTTGTCTAAAAGAGCTTACACCTCAGTCAATCATTACAGATATGCGAAGATTGCATGGAATTGTGATGTCATATAAAAAGGCTTGGTTTGCAAGGGAAATTGCATTGCAATTGTCTCGGGGATCTGAAAAGGAGTCGTACGGTAGACTTCCATCTTTGTGCTACATGCTTGATAAAGCAAATCCAGGTTCGGTTGTTTCATGTTCTTGTAATGAAAATGGAGAATTTCAGAATTTTTTTATGTCTCTTGGTCCATGGAGAGTTGGATGGGAGAAGTGCATTCCAGTTATTATTGTTGATGGTTCGTTTTTGAAATCGTATTACAAAGGAACACTACTCACGGCATGCACGCAAGATGCTAACAATCAGATTTTTCCACTTGCATTTGGTATTTGCAGTGTTGAAAATACCGTTAATTGGACATGGTTTTTCAACATGTTGAAGAATTGTCTCAAGCTTAGAGATAATTTGTATGTGGTGTCTGATCGTCATGAAGGAATCATAAATGCGGTTCGTTCTGTGTTTCCATATGCTGAACATGGATATTGTGTTTATCACATATTGGGCAATATAAAATCAAAATTTTGAGGTTCTGCAAAGGTGTTGTCTTGGAAATTCTTACAAGCAGCGAGAGCGGGTTCAGTTTATGAATGTGAAGAGTACCTTTCCAGGCTTGATTATGATGACCCCGGTATACGTAAATACTTGCAAAAAATTGGTAATGACAAGTGGTCTTGTGCATACGCTAGCCGTAACCGCTATTCTGTCATGATGTCTAACAATGCGGAGTCTTTGAATGTTGTTTTTGTCAAGGCGCGTCAGTATCCCATCTACAAATTGATTGAGTTTATAGTACGAACAATGCAAACATGGTTCTGTGAACGCAGAGAAGCGGCTGCATCGATCAAACAAATCTCGGCTCTCTGCTTACTTTGAGGCGCAATTACAGCTATCGCAATCAAATGCTGCATTAATGCAGGTACTTGAATGCAGTCATACTATACTGCATTCTTGAGTACTTGTTATTTCTTTATATAATTATCATCTTCCGTTTTATGTTGCACGTTCCATTTTTTATTTTTTTATAGGTCAGGCCATCACGTATGTAACACCGATCGACCCCGAGCATATTTACTTTTAGTAAATTATGTAATAAACCTTGAAAGATGATTTGTGAATTTGCGTAATTGTAAATTTTTATTATTTCTTTTACGTGAATAGTAAATTGCATGTGGGGCCCACAGCGGGAACGGGGACCGCCCGATAATCCCCGAACCACATATTATATTCATCTTGGTCTAAGATGACATTTATATGGTTGTGGATATTTTATTTGGGCCATAGGAAAGGCACGGAGTTGACCGGTGGTCAAACGAGGCCCAATTACCGGTATTGGTAATTTAACGGATAACAGCCCGAAATGAGTTTCGGAGTCTCCTAAATTAATGTTGGGGAAAGTACATCTATTCTAAAAGCCTATAATTATTAGGAACACGTGATATATTTTATTTGGCCCGATAAAATAAAATATAATTAAAACGGGCCGAGAAATACAACTTTCGGGGCCAATTGTACACACCGGGACGTAATGGGATGACCTCCCACATGAGTGAGGGCCATCCCACGTTTTTGTGTGCTCCATTTGACAGAAGGGGAGCTGAAGTGAGACAAAAGGGAATGGGTTGGGTGGACATAAGCATGAGGGAGTGATTGGAGACAACCCACACCCCTCCTTTGACTTATACTCCCATTATTTCCCCATGGATTGAGAAGAGCAATCCTATCCTTTCACTCCTAGCCATTCGACCAAAGCAAGGGGGAGAGAAGCTCTAGAGGAAGCTTTCACACGGCCCAAGCTTGAGGGAAGCAGCAACAACAAACAATCATAGGAGAAAACTAGTTAGAAGAAGGTAAGAACTCATTTATCTTCTTTAACTAGTTACTTTGTGTATGATTTTTTTGGGGGATCATATGATGAGTTAAACATGATGTTCTACACGTTTAAAAGTGTAGAATATTGATATAAAGTGGTGATATTTAACTTAGAAGAGTTGGTGAATCGATAGGAGTCGAAATCGCTGGAAACCGCCACTTTAAGTGAGCTGCTCGTATCTGCAGAACACGAAAGCCGCCCGGCTTTCGAGAAAGCCGCCCGGCTTTTGCCCAGCAGTTCAGTTTTACACCTTCAATCGGCCTAGAACGGGGATTGATCGAGGGGCTTAGCAAAGGCAACTATTTCAGCACTTCATAAGGTGAGGATGGCTGACTATATATTGCTTATAATTAATGAGTTAATTTCATGAGATTACCGAAGGTAATTAAAAGTATTTTTATGGATTATTAATGATTAATAATGCCTACAAAATGACAAGACTAAATGTCTAAAGAAAAAGGGAGCATGATATACAAATTTATGAGTAAATTGTGTATGTTGATGTGTTATGAGTATGTTGACTTGAAAGTGGAATTTATTATGAAACATATGTTGAAATATACTTTTCTTCATATTAGAATATATGAGTGATTAAAAGTGATATTTTGAATATTGAGATAAATGATATTTTTCAAAGGAAAATCAGTTGGAATTGTCTATATGACTATGAGTTGAGAACTTGGTTTGTTGATATTAATTTGACTAGTATTAAGATACTAGTTGGACATTAAAATGAAATGTTGTTAAAGATTGATCCTAAGGTTGGATTGTGAAATGTTATGCCTTAAGTAGTCTTAAGGGATGCTTTAAGGAAGGAAAGTATGAACTTTAAGTTATACTAGGGGTAGGCCTTAAGGGATACCCAAGATAAATGCAAATATTAAATTGGTCCTAAGTATAGGATTGGCCTACGGGTGTGTTCGGTAGTCCTTGTGGATAGCCGGTCGAATTATGGAAATAGTAAGGACCATGGCCCTTCCCGACTCTAGAGAGCGGGGTTGGATAGCATGGACTTACATCGTGATCACGGGTTAGGGTGGAATCCGAATCGGAGACCTAACTAGGTTCCGGTAGCGGTAACACATAAGATAGGACCCCGAAGGGCCTTACCTTCCTACGGGATGATGGGTACGAGTCCAGGGGCGGGATGTTGGAGTCCGAACCGGGAGCCCCATGAGGTCTCGGACAGCGGTAGCTAGTCCCGTAGAAATAATAAGACCCAAGGGTTGGGTTGTGCAAATGCTAAATGAAAAGGAATAAGTAAGAAGGGCCGTGCGCCGACAAATAAATGAATTTACTTATTATAAAGATAATAAGTGGGAAATATAAATTATTATTTATATTATGATATCACCCTATTTTGAGGGCCTTGGAAATTAAAACGTTGATTATACTTAGTATAGTTGTTATTGTACTTGTCAAATATTTCCAAGTACTGACCTCCCCTTCACGGGGGAGGCCATCTCACAGTTTCAGGTAGAACTTGAAGTTGCTACCATTGCCCGTTGCTTCGGGAGGCTCAAGGGAGGAAGACGTGGTTCGTGCTTCTTCCGTTCTGTTTTAAAAACAATGAAGTTAATGCTCATGGATACTATTTTATTAATAATTACTTTGGGGGGCTTGTATGCCTAATTATGCCAAGTGTGGCTTGAACAATTGTATTAAGGCTTCCGCTACTTTAAATGCATGTTTTACATTATGTTTGTTTATGGATGTAATAAGTGTGAATGATATTCATGACGCCTTGTATAGTATGGATGAGTTGAACTACGGTTGACTATTCGTACTGTACGGCGGGTTGTTGACGTGTCCGGCTAGGTCCGGGGCGTGACAATTTAATTGGTATCAGAGACTTAGTCCGTAAACATCATAATGAAGCTTCAAAATGCTTTTTGAAAATGAAAGTGAAAACCATGAGCATAAAGTTTTGCACTTATAGAACTTTTGGTACTTGAGTTGCGATGTCTCTAATTGTTAAGATGGTACCCTTAGCAATTGGTATGGCGGTGATTCGAGCCAAATGATGTCTTTAAGTGCCTATCCGTCAATTGACATTTGATACGAGTCTAATGACTCTTTCTAAATTTCTTTCAGAAATGGAACGTACCGGGAAAGTTACTCGACGGAACCCGACTGGCCAGGCACCGGGAGAATCCCAACGTGGCAGCCGGGGAGGGTCGAGGGTGTCTCGGGGACAGGGCCGTGCAGGCCACTCACCGACAGTGAGTGACGGTCATGTGGAGACGACTAATGAGCAATATGAGTCCGAGGAGGATTCAACTTACCAGCCGGGAACTGAGCCGGTTGAGACCCCATATGATGGCGAATACGATGATGCTAGTGACGAGAGCGATGATAATGAAGCTCTCGAACGGATTGAGGAATTGCTCCGGCAATACCACCAAGATCGCCAAAGGCGCCGGGCACGGCGTGCTTTGGAAGGGGCTTCAAGGAGAGGAAGCCGCGTGACTCCCCGGGAGATCATAGAATCCCGAAGAGGGGGAGGTGCTGAGGTCCCTATAATAAGGATCTCAAAGTACCTCAAAGAGGCAAGAGACTTGGGATGTAAACCGTTTGATGGAACGGGGGACATCTCCGTGGCGGCCGAGTGGATCAAAAGATTCAACGAGGCGGCCCTCGACATGCAACTACCACCCCACATGAAGTTGAGAGTAGCCACGAGGCTACTAGAAGGCATGGCGTCCACGTGGTGGGATGGAACAAAAGGGAAGTACGGCGAGGCCGTCACTTGGGAGAATTTCAGACAGGAGTTCTTCAGCCAATACTACTCCGACTTCGAGGTGAACTTGAAGAGGAGGGAGTACACGAATCTGACCCAAGGAGGTGAATGTACGGTGAAGGAACTTGAGCACAAATTCAGAAAGCTTGCTGAGTTCATACCGGAGTACATTTGTGATGAAAACCGGATGGTGAACCACTTCTGGGATGCCTTGGACCTTGACATACGCGAGAGGGCAACACAATTGCCTAATATGACATTTAGTCAAGTGGTTGAACAAGGCTTGAAGGGGGAGAAAGAGTGGGAGGAAAGGAAACGAAGAAATGCCGAGGAGGCAAAGAAAAGAAAATGGGAGAACCATGGCCCTCAAGGTTCCAACAAGAAGGGGAACCACGGGGGAGGCGGATCCTTCAAAACCCCTGCACCACCGGTAAGGGGAAATCAAGGCCCGAGCGGGCAAAGCTCTGTGTCACAAGGCTCAGGCGTGAAGAAGTGCAGCAACTGCAAGAAGAACCACTTTGGCAAGTGCCGCGATCCCCCGAGGTGCTATCAATGCGGGGAGGTCGGGCATTTGAAGGTGAGTTGCCCACAACTTGGGCGAGCCATGGGGGCCGGACCAAGTAGTGGAACGACAGTGAGCAGGAACCGAACCGGAGAACCAAATGCTAGCGGTGGGCACGGTGGGGCGAGTGCAAGCAACGCGCCATCCGTGAACCAAGGAAGGACCCAAGCTCGGGTCTATGCTATGACGGAGGCGGATGCTCGTGCCAACCCGGACTCCGTTTCGGGTAATTCCTTAAACTCACGTATTAATTTTCATAAACAATAAGAGTGTGGAACTTGTAAAATTATAACCCCGACGTGTTTGGTCGGGTTTGAGGGGGAAAAGGGGAGGAAAATCCTCGCCCTGGGCGGATGCCGCCCGGCATTGACGAAAGCCGCCCGACTTTCGTCTTGACTTATTGGAACAAAAACTACGGCAACGAATGCCGGCCGGCTTCCACCAAGAGCCGCCCGGCTTTCATATATATTAAATCAGCAATTTTCCTCGCAAACGAAAACCGGCCGGCTTTCACAGAAACCGGCCGGCATTTGGAACATTTATTCTGGAATAACCTGCGGCGCTCAAAGGCGCCCGGCTTTGGTGAAAGCCGCCCGGCTTTCGCTAGGCCTGGGGATTCCTGCGCTGCTGAAACCCGGCCGGGTTTCGTAGAAACCGGCCGACCCTGAAATCCATTCCCTGAGTAAAAGTACGACGACGAAAATCGGCCGGCTTTCGTGAAAGCCGCCCGGCTTTCGTCATTCTCATACAGGGATTTTTCTCGCAGATGAAAACCGGCCGGCTTTCGTGAAAAGCGGCCGGCTTTCACCTAGTTGGGTCCTAGAACAGTCCTAAAGGCTAGGAACCGGGAAATTTCAGAAGGGTATCGAACGGACTCCACCCGAAACACGACCAACATACTCTACGACTTAAGAAACAAGCCTATTGATTAGATAGTGTGTCTTACATTACTTATGAATGTAGGAACACTAAAGATAAACGGGAGAGACGCAAGGATCCTTATTGATACCGGGGCGCAACGATCATTTGTGAGTGAGGCGTTCGCCAACGGATTCAACAGACCACTAGTACCGATGACTCAAACCCTATTGGTATCCACGCCTCTAGGGGATGATATCGAAAGGGATAGCCACTATCCATCGTGTGAGGTGGAGGTGGAGGGACAGAACTTGACGTGTGACTTCGTACCGCTGAGCATGATCGAGTTCGACGCGATCCTCGGGATGGATTGGCTAGAGAAGCATCATGTTAGGGTTGATTGTTATACGAAGGTTCTCGAACTCGAAAGCGGTGAAGGTTGGACCTTACGCTTCGAGGGAGATAGAGGCAAATCAAACAGTTGTATCATATCCGCCGTGAGAGCGAGGAATATGATGAGAAAAGGATGCCACGCATATCTAGCTTATGTGGTGGACAAAACCAAAGAAGAGGTAGACATCAACGATGTGAGAGTTGTGTGCAAGTATCCGGATGTCTTCCCAAAAGACTTGCCGGGGCTTCCACCCGATAGGGAGATTGAGTTCGTGATCGAGGTTGAACCCGGCACCAAACCAATCTCTATACCGCCATACAGAATGGCACCCGCTGAACTTAACGAGTTGAAAACTCAATTGCAAGAGCTATTGGATAACGGTTTCATAAGGCCGAGTCACTCTCCGTGGGGAGCACCGGTCCTTTTCGTGAAAAAGAAAGATGGAACACTTTGAATGTGCATTGACTATCGTCAACTGAACAAGGTCACAATCAAGAATAGGTATCCCTTGCCTAGGATTGATGACTTGTTTGATCAGCTCCGAGGGGCGACAGTATTTTCGAAGATTTACTTGAGGTCGGGGTACCACCAACTGAAGATAAAAGAGGATGACATACCGAAGAGTGCATTCCGCACAAGGTATGGTCATTTCGAGTTCCTAGTTATGTCGTTCGGGTTAACCAACGCCCCGGCGGCATTTATGGACTTGATGAACCGAGAATTTCATAAATACTTGGACTGGTTTGTGATTGTGTTCATAGATGATATCTTGATTTACTCGAAGAGTGAAGAAGAGCATGAAGAGCACTTGATACTTGTTCTTGAGACACTACGGGAGAAGCAACTCTATGCCAAGTTTTCCAAATGTGAATTTTGGCTAAGGGAGATTGGCTTTCTCGGGCATGTGGTTTCGGGATCAGGGATTGCCGTAGATAACAAGAAGATTGAGGCCATTACTGAATGGTAGAGGCCAAACAATGTCAAGGAAATTCGTAGCTTCCTTGGATTGGCAGGGTACTACCGAAAATTTGTGGAGAAGTTCTCAGTTTTGGCATCGCCATTGACAAAGCTCACTCGAAAGGGGGCCAAGTTTGTATGGGATGACCGATGTGAGAAGGGATTCCTTGAACTGAAGAAGAGATTGACCGAGGCACCGGTACTCGCACTACCCAAACAGGGTGTGGGGTACGATGTCTACAACGACGCAAGCATCCAAGGGCTTGGATGTGTCTTAATGCAGAATGGGAGGGTGATTGCCTATGCTTCATGACAGTTGAAGAAGCATGAGGTAAATTATCCCACTCATGACTTAGAGCTGGGGGCGGTGGTGTTCGCATTGAAGATTTGGAGACATTATCTCTACGGGGAAACATGTCATATATACACCGACCACAAAAGCCTGAAGTACGTGTTTACACAGAAAGAGTTAAACATGAGACAGAGACGGTGGATGGAGTTGATAAAAGACTACCATCTAGTTATCGAGTACCACCCCGGTAAAGCCAACGTGGTAGCGGATGCCCTGAGCCGAAAGAATTCATCTGGGGCATTATTGACTAGCTTGAGGGCATTGAGAGCCCAATTGGAGGTATCTAGCGATGGTGCCTTGTTAGCTAGATTCGAGGTGAGACCTACATTACTTGATGAAATCAAGAAGGGTCAAGAAGCCGATGAAGAACTTATGAAGATCCGTGAACGCATGCTAGCGGGACCGGTTGAGGATTTCAGGGAGAGAGACGATGGTCTCTTATTATTTCGTGACCGAGTGTGTGTACCGTTGGATGATGAGCTCCGAAAGTCCATCTTAGAGGAGGCTCATTCATCGGCGTATGCCATGCACCCGGGAGGCACGAAGATGTACCGTGATTTGAAGGAAAGTTACTGGTGGTCGGGTATGAAGAGGGAAGTAGCCGAGTACATCAGTAGGTGTCTTACTTGTCAGCAAGTTAAGGCAGAACATCAGCATCCGGCTAGGTTACTACAGCCACTTTCCATTCCCGAATGGAAGTGGGAGCACGTGACTATGGATTTCGTGGTGGGGCTGCCACGAACGGTTAAGAACTATGATGCCGTATGGGTTGTGGTCGATAGGCTCACGAAGAGTGCACACTTCCTACCTATCAATACTACCTATGCACTGGAGAGGTTAGCCAAGTTGTATGTGGACGAGATCGTGAGGTTACATGGGGTTCCTATAACCATTGTATCCGATAGAGATCCGCGATTCACATCACTATTTTGGCCGAAGTTCCAAGAATCTATGGGGACAAAGTTGAAATTCAGTACAGCTTTTCATCCACAAACGGATGGGCAATCTGAGCGGGTTATACAGATATTAGAGGATATGCTGAGAGCCTGTGCATTGGAGTTCCAAGGGAGTTGGGACAACCATTTGTCACTTGTGGAGTTTGCCTACAACAACAGTTATCAGGCGAGTATAGGCATGCCTCCATACGAGGCATTGTATGGGAGGAGATGTCGTACACCGTTGTGTTGGGATGAGGTTGGCATGGCCAAACTCGAGAGCACGGAATTGGTGGAAATCTCCAAGTCTAAGGTGAAGATGATTCGTGAGAGACTTAAGGCGGCCCAGGATAGACAGAAAAGTTATGCCGATAAGCGCCGAAGAGCCTTGGAGTTTAAGGTGGGAGATGAAGTATTTTTGAAGGTTTCACCTTGGAAGGGAATCATCCGATTTCAGAGCCGAGGGAAACTTAACCCACGATACATAGGGCCATTCGTGGTTCTTGAGAGGATTGGGGCCGTGGCATACCGATTACAGTTGACTCCAGAATTGGAGAAGATACATAACGTATTCCACGTGTCCATGCTTAAGAAGTATATACCGGATCCATCTCATGTATTAGAAAAACCACCCGTGGAAATACGGGAAGACTTGAATTATGTCGTGCAACCGGTGAAGATACTTGACAGGCAAGTCAAGAAATTGAGAAGCAAGATAGTTCCAATGGTTAAAATCCTTTGGAAAAGTGACCGAGTTGAGGAGGAAACTTGGGAGACGGAGGCCTTGATGAAGGAGCAATACGCGTTTTTGTTTGAATGAGCATTGTGAATTTCGGGGACGAAATTCCCGTTAAGGGGGGGTGAACTTGTAACACCGACCCCGAGCATATTTACTTTTAGTAAATTATGTAATAAACCTTGAAAGATGATTTGTAAATTTGCGTAATTGTAAATTTTTATTATTTCTTTTACGTGAATAGTAAATTGCATGTGGGGCCCACAGCGGGAACGGGGACCGCCCGATAATCCCCGAACCACATATTATATTCATCTTGGTCTAAGATGACATTTATATGGTTGTGGATATTTTATTTGGGCCATAGGAAAGGCACGGAGTTGACCGGTGGTCAAACGAGGCCCAATTACCGGTATTGGTAATTTAACGGATAACAGCCCGAAATGAGTTTCGGAGACTCCTAAATTAATGTTGGGGAAAGTACATCTATTCTAAAAGCCCATAATTATTAGGAACACGTGATATATTTTATTTGGCCCGATAAAATAAAATATAATTAAAACGGGCCGAGAAATACAACTTTCGGGGCCAATTGTACACACCGGGACGTAATGGGATGACCTCCCACATGAGTGGGGGCCATCCCACGTTTTTGTGTGCTCCATTTGACAGAAGGGGAGCTGAAGTGAGACAAAAGGGAATGGGTTGGGCGGACATAAGCATGAGGGAGTGATTGGAGACAAACCACACCCCTCCTTTGACTTATACTCCCATTATTTCCCCATGGATTGAGAAGAGCAATCCTATCCTTTCACTCCTAGCCATTCGACCAAAGCAAGGGGGAGAGAAGCTCTAGAGGAAGCTTTCACACGGCCCAAGCTTGAGGGAAGCAGCAACAACAAACAATCCTAGGAGAAAACTAGTTAGAAGAAGGTAAGAACTCATTTATCTTCTTTAACTAGTTACTTTGTGTATGATTTTTTTTAGGGATCATATGATGAGTTAAACATGATGTTCTACACGTTTAAAAGTGTAGAATATTGATATAAAGTGGTGATATTTAACTTAGAAGAGTTGGTGAATCGATAGGAGTCAAAATCGCCGAAAACCGCCACTTTAAGTGAGCTGCTCGTATCTGCAGAACACGAAAGCCGCCCGGCTTTCGTGAAAGCCGCCCGGCTTTCGAGAAAGCCGCCCGGCTTTTGCCCAGCAGTTCAGTTTTACACCTTCAATCGGCCTAGAACGGGGATTGATCGAGGGGCTTAGCAAAGGCAACTATTTCAGCACTTCATAAGGTGAGGATGGCTGACTATATTGCTTATAATTAATGAGTTAATTTCATGAGATTACCGAAGGTAATTAAAAGTATTTTTATGGATTATTAATGATTAATAATGCCTACAAAATGACAAGACTAAATGTCTAAAGAAAAAGGGAGCATGATATACAAATTTATGAATAAATTGTGTATGTTCATGTGTTATGAGTATGTTGACTTGAAAGTGGAATTTATTATGAAACATATGTTGAAATATACTTTTCTTCATATTAGAATATATGAGTGATTAAAAGTGATATTTTGAATATTGAGATAAATGATATTTTTCAAAGGAAAATCAGTTGGAATTGTCTATATGACTATGAGTTGAGAACTTGGTTTGTTGATATTAATTTGACTAGTATTAAGATACTAGTTGGACATTAAAATGAAATGTTGTTAAAGATTGATCCTAAGGTTGGATTGTGAAATGTTATGCCTTAAGTAGTCTTAAGGGATGCTTTAAGGAAGGAAAGTATGAACTTTAAGTTATACTAGGGGTAGGCCTTAAGGGATACCCAAGATAAATGCAAATATTAAATTGGTCCTAAGTATAGGATTGGCCTACAGGTGTGTTCGGTAGTCCTTGTGGATAGCCGGTCGAATTATGGAAATAGTAAGGACCATGGCCCTTCCCGACTCTAGAGAGCGGGGTTGGATAGCATGGACTTACATCGTGATCACGGGTTAGGGTGGAATCCGAATCGGAGACCTAACTAGGTTCCGGTAGCGGTAACACATAAGATAGGACCCCGAAGGGCCTTACCTTCCTACGGGATGATGGGTACGAGTCCAGGGGCGGGATGTTGGAGTCCGAACCGGGAGCCCCATGAGGTCTCGGACAGCGGTAGCAAGTCCCGTAGAAATAATAAGACCCAAGGGTTGGGTTGTGCAAATGCTAAATGAAAAGGAATAAGTAAGAAGGGCCGTGCGCCGACAAATAAATGAATTTACTTATTATAAAGATAATAAGTGGGAAATATAAATTATTATTTATATTATGATATCACCCTATTTTGAGGGCCTTGGAAATTAAAACGTTGATTATACTTAGTATAGTTGCTATTGTACTTGTCAAATATTTCCAAGTACTGACCTCCCCTTCACGGGGGAGGCCACCTCACAGTTTCAGGTAGAACTTGAAGTTGCTACCATTGCCCGTTGCTTCGGGAGGCTCAAGGGAGGAAGACGTGGTTCGTGCTTCTTCCGTTCTGTTTTAAAAACAATTAAGTTAATGCTCATGGATACTATTTTATTAATAATTACTTTGGGGGGCTTGTATGCCTAGTTATGCCAAGTGTGGCTTGAACAATTGTATTAACGCTTCCGCTACTTTAAATGCATGTTTTACATTATGTTTGTTTATGGATGTACTATGTGTGAATGATATTCATGACGCCTTGTATAGTATGGATGAGTTGAACTACGGTTGACTATTCGTACTGTACGGCGGGTTGTTGATGTGTCCGGCTAGGTCCGGGGCGTGACAACGTATCTTTGAATTTGAAATCTTTGATGTGAAAGGAAGGTCATATGTTGTCAGTTTAAGAGAAGACACTTGTACATGTCGTGAATTTGAACTTGATGGCTTCATATGTGTTCATGTCGTTGCTGCAATCCGTTCTCGTCCTGGACTTTCTTCTTATGACTATATCCCTGAATATTATACTACACATAATGGTTTTCAGCTTACGAGGGCATCATTCATCCCATTGGTAGTCCCGATTGTTGAGTTGTTCCCCATGACATATTAGAAGTCATTTGCAGCCCTCCCTCTTGTTCTAAGAGACCTCCTGGAAGACCCAAAAAGCGGCGTATTCCATCCACCGGTGAACATGTGCGTCAACAAAAGTGTACACGTTGCTCAATGGTTGGTCACAATAGAAAGACATGCCGAAATCCCATTCCGCGCACTCGCTCCTAATGTTGATTTTTTTAAAATGATGCTTTACATTTCAGTTTACAAGTGATATAGATGTTAATAAACTTCTGTGTTTGAATATGTTTTTTTTTGCTTACGTATTGCAGTAATAAATGGAATATTTGATGTTAATTTTCTCGCACTTAGAAAGATTGTAGAATAGCGGTGAAAGTACGAGTATCATCTCCACAGGGACGGTAAAAAGGGAATTAAGGACTAACTAAAATCAGCGATAAAGAAACGAAATAAAATAAAAGCAGTTGTGCGAGATTTGGTTCATTGAGAAAACTAAAATTGCAAATAAACGACTAAAAGTAAATATTTGGGTTCTTCTTAATTAACGACGAAGGGAATAGGGATTGATTCCGGGGTAATCAGATTTCTGGCAGATCAGGCTTAATTACATGAATTTAATTTAACTGAGCCTAGCTAATCAATACTAAGTTCTTACCGCTCTCACGGCGTAGAGTACAATAATTTAGGGGACCAGGCTGATCTCTAATGCGACAAGATCCTAAATTATTGCCAAGACGAATGAGCTTTCGGCCCCTTAATCACTACTAATCTCTTAGCAAACGATTAAGTGTGTGTGAATGTGTCCTAGAACAAATTAGATCTCTCTTAATTCATTCTACATGCGATTGTAATTCTAGTGTCCATCTAGGTTACAAAAGATATCAATTAAATTACTCAAACACAAATTAAACGGCATTCATGCAATTTACACCATCAAGAACCTAACCATACATCGTGATTAACCCCTTCATCAATCCCAAATTCCTAATTAAAACTACTCCCGACTCATAATTGAAGAATCAATAGAATTGGGAAGAATAGAAATAATTGCCATTAATTAAAAAGTAGGAACTTACAAAGAATCTCAAAGAATAGAAAAAACCAGGGCTGAAAAGCTCTCAAATTCGTCCTTAATCTGCTAAATAAGTTCCATCCCCCCTTAATTAGGGTTATGGGGGTGGTATTTAAAGGAAACAAAGCAATTTGAGCTGAATTAAGATAAAACGGGGTCAGGCACGGCGCCAGGCACGACCGTGCCTGCGACCGTGCCTGCGGAAAAAACCCGCTAAACGCGTCCAGGCACGGCGTGCCTGACTGCCATGCACGACCGTGCCTGGCCTCCAGTAGCTTTGTTCCTCGTTTCACTTCAGGCACGGCGTGCCTGACTGCCAAGCACGATCGTGCCTGGCCTCCAGTAGCTTTCCTGCTTTATACAAGGCACGCACAGCGTGCCTAACGCCGGGCATGACCGTGCGTGACCTTATTCTTCACTTTATCTTCGTTTCCTTTTTCCAAACGCTCCAGGATGTATACGAGGTCAATCAATTACTCGTTCTTCATCAGAATTTCGTCGTGAATCTCCCGATGACCTCCAAATCTCTCAAATCTTCTTCGAATGCCTTCAAATCCTTCCTGAATGCCTCTCAAGCGCTGATTGCCAGTCTCTAACTTCTTCAATTCAATTCCAAATGCAAAGAACTCGTCCCAACGCCTTATAATCGCAACTTGAGCTAAAATTGAGACTTGCAACACCTTAAAGCTAGGAAAACCATCAAAATCCAACCTGAACACGCATCAAATGCGTGTCCAAATACGGACTTATCAGACTCCCCCACACTTAAGCTTTTTCTTGTCCTCAAGCAAATCGAACAACGGGACTTACGATAATCACCACACAAAATTTAAAACAGTCAGCATGCACACGTAGTTAAAGGAATATCCACAGAACATACAATCTAAATCAAGAAAAATCTTCCCTAAACTACATCTTTGTACTAAAGCTAAACTATTTGACAAAATTATTCACAACATCCTTTAAGTAATGGCAGCAAACACAAATAAACTAGCTATTGATCAGAAGGACTTGTGAAGGTGACGGTGAATGGTGAATGGTAATAAACAGTCCCTTTCTTTTGAGAGATTGGAATACTTTAACAAAGACTCAATGCATTCGGGAACTTCAGGGCTATTATTAGGATCAAAGAACTCAGTAGGCCACAATTTAGGAACAATCATCTAAACCTATGCAAAGAGTAGACATGGTGTACAACTAAGCTAAACTGCCGCGGCACATTGGGGCTTTGACGTATACTTGAAGTACGCGGAGGACTAAAGTTGATTGTGCTAAAGCCTCCAAGTTCAATTAGTTAAGATCAGGTTTCCTTGTCATGTTGGCACGAGAACGCTATTTCTTTCGGAAGATACCCAAGTCTCATCTTATTGTGCGAACACTTACGCTTTTTGACCGGGGCTCCCATTCTCTTTTTCGCAAGGGAAGAGGTCTAGCTAAATTAATTTTTCACCTTTCGGATTCTTACTAGACATTACCCAATTCTATACTCGGCCTCACCAAGGAAAATTAGCAATTAAGGTTCAATTATTCAACGTGAATCCATGCCTACAATGCAATCCTCCAAAATATCAAATTCCTAAAGAGTGACTGCTCTTACCCCATTTGGGGCATACGAACAGTGCCAACAGTGGCTCCTACAAAAATTCCCTAAACTTAGCAAATTAATCCCTTAGTTCCCTAAAAATCAAGACTAAGTCAGAATTATTCACGGGTGAGGAAATAGGCCATTTGGCTATGGATATCAATTGATTGGGTAAGGAACAAAATGGTTAGGCTCAAAGTGGCTTTTCCTAAAGGACCTCATTTTCAGGTGAGATGGGAAAATTATGAATTAAATGGGTGACTAATGCCTTCATCCTCTCAACAACTATATTATAGTGCAAACAATTTAAGCCTAAACACTTCAAAGATGTTCTAAAAGCGTAGTCAAAATGCTAGCCAACTCACAAAGACACAATTCAAAGAAAAATTTTCAAAAATTTGACATGAATTTCCTATGAATATACAACTAACACCTGCGCATGCTAACTCTAAAAATCACACGTAGCAACTACTGCCCGAATGCCCAATTCGCTCCCCCACACTTAAACTTTGGCATCGCCCTCGATGACCAAATATGCACTATGCACAAGGGGGTAAAGAGGAAAAGGTCACACGTGCTCAATCTAACTCAAGTCAATTACTAAAAAAAGCGATTAAAAGAGTTATGGAACTTCCCTATAGCGTGGATCGGTCTGGAACCAAAAAAATCTTTGAATTCTCGGCACGTTATCCATCAAGCATTCGTTTGAGCTGCAACACGTCATTAAAAAACAAAGCACGGCAAAGAAAAGAGTAAAGTGTAAAAAAATGAGAGAGTGTGAGAGTGTTTAGTCATCCAACAACATCTAAAAAAAATAAATAAACTACTGCTCAGGCGGGGGAGGGGGCGGGTGTCCATCAAAGAATGAACGCCAGCTATAGTCCAATGAATGGAGGTGCTCATCAATCTGCGTGTACTGAGACTGCAGCTGTGCGTATTGCATCGCCTGATCCTCCCTCATCTCTCTGTAGAAGTCATGTTGCTCGAATCTCAGCTGATCAAACCGCTCATGCTGCTCTCTGGAAAGCTGACGATAAACAGCGTCCTGATGCTCGTGAACCCCCGCCCAGGTATCTGGAAATGCGCGGCCATAAGGGGGTGCATCCGATGGGACATCGTGTGCTGCTTCCTCCATTTCCTCATCATTCTCTTCCTCATCATCTTCATCTTCATCCTGCTGCCCTCCTCCTGCTGCTGCTCTTTGGTCAGCCTCTTGCTGAAGTCTAGCCCCAAGTCCCGTATTCAGGGACGGGAGTGTAGTGAGCGGAAGAAAACTAGAAGAGACCTCCATATCTCTGAGCCGGTCTCCATATCCCATCCCGCGCAGAATACGTGTAATGTACGGACCAGAAAAATGGACTGGATGTGGTTTATGGACTGACGATGGAACAGACCAGCAATGATGGAGCCCATGCAGGGCTTCTTATTATGAACCATGCAGTAGAGGCACAACAGGTCAGTAGCAGAAACCTTGGTCCCGACCTCGGCCCTCCCGGTCACCGTAGAAGCAAGCAGTGCGTGAATGACCCGGAACTTCTGAGGGTAAAGAAGTGTGGTTGGGGCCTCCCGGGGCTTATAGGTCTTTCCCCCTCTACTTATTGATTCCCAAAATTGCTGTCTGTTCACGTGAGGGGGAAGGTCACACAGTCCAATCTCCTCCCGTTGTTCTCTCTCCACATCGTCGAAACCTAAGTAACGTTCAATCTGAGCAAGAGAAATCGTATGTTTCTCTTCAAAGGCTTGGAATTTGATTTTCCTTTGAAGATAGTCCTTTTCCGGTATGAGCTTTGGGAGGTGAATTGTTGCCAGCACCTCACACGTGACTTCCTTGAAGGTCGGCTCTTGGATGCCGAAAAATGCATGGTGCCACCAACCTCTTCTTATCAAATGCATCACCTCATCCCGCAGTGTAGGATCAGCTGCAATCAGTGTGGGCTCATCGGGGTGGTACATTGTACCCACCTTCTTTTGCATCAACTCAAGGTATGTCAGCATCTCCTTATCAGTGTCAAACTGAGGCTGATAACGTGCGCCTCGTGCGCCATGGCCACAACTAGAACTAGCAGCTCCGATGTGTGTAGCGCGCGTGGAGTTCTTCGTGCGAGCCATCTGCAGAAATAGTCAAAACCAAAGAATTCCAACGGGGCTTCAAGGTGTTAGAATAAAGCACAATAAAAAGAATAGCCCCGTCAGCTATACTGATCCACCAACATCTAAATATGCCAAAGGAAAACCCAAGTTTAACCAGAATAGTCAAAAAGTTGGACTTTAATCAAAGAAAAATTCTTTGAATAAAAGTTATATTTTCAACGACACACGGTGTAAACAAGGTCACAAGCAAGAATCATAAATCACCACAAGTGTTTAGAAAGGAGTTTTCCCCGAATGCATTAGACATAAAATCAAAAATTGGGGGAAAACTCTCAATTCTAAATTTTTACAAAGTTTAGGTTAAAATTTGGGGGTTTATGCTCAAATGAAGTTAACAAACATCATGCATCATCACAAGCTCACATTAAACCTCATAGAAAGCAAAGGCAACAAAAACCCCCAATTTTATGGTCAAATAGGCAAAATTTACCCTAAATTAGCAAAATTAACTCAAAAAATAGGGATTTCATTAACTAGAGGCAAAATCATCAACATGGAACATTAAAAACATCAATATAAGCCTCTAATTTGAACAAGAAATTAAAATCCCTATTTTTCAAGCAAAAGCAAATTTTTACATTCAAAGCATTAAACCTCCATTAATGGAGAAAAGAAGAAGAGGGAGGAAGCAAGTTACCTTGTTTGGAGTTGAGAAGAGAGAGGGAGGGGTGCGGTGGTCGGCGAGGGCGGCGTTCGGCGGAGTGCTCGGTCGCAGGTGGAAAAAGGGGGAAGTCTGGGCTCTTTGGGTCTTCGGAAAAACGCGTAAGGGAGAAAGGGCTGCCTGTGTTGGGGTATAATAATACGCAGGGGTAAGTTCGTAATTTTCGCCAGGCACGGCGTGCCTGACTGCCAGGCACGACCGTGCCTGGCCTCCAGAAACTTTTGTTCGCTCAACAGATCAGGCACGGCGTGCCTGACTTCCAGGCACGACCGTGCCTGCCTCCCAGTAAGAAAACTCTTCAATCGTAGAATCAAGCACGGCGTGCCTGATGATAGGCACGACCGTGCCTGTCTTGTAGCACAAAAATAACATGGGAAAACAGTAACTAAGTTAAGGAAACAAAAATTAAGCTCGGGTTGCCTTCCGAGAAGCGCTATTTTTAACGTCGTTTGCCCGACGCAACTACGCACTCATCTCTCAAAATTCGTGACAAACGTTACCTCACGTGCGCGGTCTAACGGTCCTCCGTAGTACTTCTTCAGGTGGTAGCCGTTAACTTTAAAACGGCCTTTCTCATGATGGTCTATCTCAACTGTACCATATGGAAAAACTTCGCTTACTACAAAAGGGCCGGACCACCTAGACTTCAATTTTCCCTTAAAATTTTTCATTCCGGATTGAATAGCAGAACTTGATCCCCCTTACGAAACTCCTTGCCCTGTTTGATATGCCGGTCGTGATAGGCTTTAGTACGCTCCTTACTAATCTTAGAGTTCTCATTGGCCATGAGCCTCCACTCATCCAATTCGTTGAGCTTCCAAAGCCGCTCACGACCCGCCAATGAAAGATATTTATTCAGCGTTTTCAAGGCCTAGTAAGCCTTATGCTCAATCTCTACCGGAAGGTGTCACGCCTTCCCATAAACCAAGTGAAACGGAGTAGTGCCAATGGGTGTCTTATACGTTGTACGGAGTGCCCATAGCGCATCATCTAACTTATCGGACCAATCCTTCCTATGAGTCTCAACGGTCTTCTTAAGGATGGTCTTAATGTCTCTACTCGAATTCTCAACTTGGCCACTAGTTTGAGGGTGATATGGGACGCCCCCTTTATGAGTGACCCCGTACTTTGCCAGAAGGCGTGTCATGGGATCATTCCTAAAGTGGGTGCTCCTGTCACTAATCAACACTCGCGGCACTCCAAATCTAGAAAACAATTTTTTCAGAAAATGAGTTACAACTCTAGCGTCATTCGTGGGTAGGGCTTTGGCCTCAACCCACTTAGAAACATAATCCACAGCAACAAGAATGAATTTATTAACTTTAGAATTCGGAAACGGTCCCATGAAGTCAATGCCCCAAACATCAAATACCTCACAAGCCAATATAAAATTTTGGGGCATCTCATCCCTCTTGGTTACCGCTCCGGTGCGTTGACACCTGTCACATTCCTGCACAAACGTTAGAGCATCTTTAAACAAAGTGGGCCAGAAGAAACCACATTCCAAGACTTTACGGGCTGTCCGGTTGAAAGAATAGTGTCCCCCTGTCGGTCCGGAGTGACAATGTTTAAGAATTTCAGCTCCTTCATAGAGGGGAACACATCTCCTAACAACCTGATCAGCACAAATACGAAAAAGATGTGGTTCCTCCCAGAAATAATACTTCAGATCAGAAAAAAAATTCTTTCGTTGATGAGGTGTATAATCAGAAGGAACAACATCCCCAACAAGATAGTTGGCAATGTCAGAGAACCAAGGCACCTCATCAACGATACGCAAAAGTCTCTCATCAGGAAAAGTACCCTCAATATCTCTCTCACTCAAGGGGTCAAGAAAGGGGTTCTCTAACCCACTCAAGTGATCAGCTGCTAAATTCTCAGCCCCTTTCTTGTCCTTTATCTCAAAATCAAACTCCTGGAGTAGTAATATCCACCGAATCAATCTAGGTTTAGCATCCACTTTTTGCATTAAATATTTAAGAGCAAAATGATCGGTGAATATCACTACCTTAGACAAAATCAAATAAGGACGAAACTTGTCAAGAGCAAACACAACAGCAAGCAATTCTTTCTCGGTGGTATTGTAATTTTCCTAGGCACTATCGAGAGTCTTAGAAGCATAAGAAATAGGCTGAAAATGTTTCTCTCGACGCTGCCCAAGAACGGCTCCTACTGCAAAATCACTAGCTTCACACATAATCTCAAAAGGCAAAGACCAATCAGGAGCTACTACCACCGGTGCCTTGACCAGTTTCTCCTTCAAACACTCAAAAGCCTCTAAACACTCCTTTGAGAAGTCAAACGGTGCGTCCTTCTCAAGGAGCTTAGTCATGGGTCGGGCTATCTTAGAAAAGTCCTGGATGAACCTACGGTAGAAACATGTGTGTCCTAGAAAACTGCTAATGGCACAGACTGAGGTAGGGGAGGCAATTTAGAAATAACATCAACCTTAGCCGGATCAACCTCAATCCCCCTACTCGATATCTTATGCCCCAGGACCACTCCCTCATTAATCATGAAGTGGCACTTCTCCCAGTTAAGCACCAAATTCACCTCACGACACCTAACCAGGACTTTCTTCAAATTTTCTAAGCACTCATCAAAAGTATCACCATACACAGAAAACTCATCCATAAAAACCTCCATAAACTTCTCAATAAAATCCCCAAAAATAGCTAGCATGCATCTCATAAAGGTAGCAGGGGCATTACATAATCCAAACGCCATCCTTCGATATGCGAAGGTACCGAATGGACATGTGAACGTGGTCTTATCCTGATCCTCTGGGGCTATGGGGATCTGGAAGT
Organism: Cuscuta europaea; assembly: GCA_945859875.1. Lineage (NCBI taxonomy): Eukaryota > Viridiplantae > Streptophyta > Magnoliopsida > Solanales > Convolvulaceae > Cuscuta > Cuscuta europaea. The sequence continues at coordinate 2,728,692 of CAMAPE010000054.1, read as the reverse complement.
ATCCAGACATCCCATCAAGGAAACAGTAGAATTTATGCCCTGCTAACCTTTCTAAAATCTGATCAATGAAGGGGAGGGGGAAGTGGTCCTTCCGGGTGGCGGCATTTAACTTTCGGTAATCAATGCAGACCCGCCATCCGGTGACCGTACATGTTGGTATGAACTCATCTTTCTCATTCTTAACCACATTCATCCCCCCTTTCTTGGGAACCACCTGGGTCGGGCTGACCCAGGGACTGTCTGAAATCGGAAAAATAATGCCTACATCTAACAGACGGATGACTTCCTCCCTAACCACCTCCTGCATATTAGGATCCAGTCTTCTTTGTGGCTGCACTACTGGTTTAGCATTATCTTCCATCAAAATTTTATGAGTGCAAAAAGTAGGACTGATTCCTTTCATGCAGAAAGTTTCTGAGCTAGAGCTTCCCTTTGTTCACTAAGTAGGTCAAGATATGCAGATTTTTGGGATGGCTCAAGTCCGGATGCAAGGATGACAGGGAGGTCAGGACTATTATCAATAAAAGTGTACTCAAGGTGGGAGGGAAGAGGCTTTAGATTAAATGGAGAAGGGGTAATAATGGAAGAATCAGTCTGGCAGTCTTCCTTCCCCACTTTATCTAATTCATCTTCCTTCCCCTTCACTTCACTAGCATCACTTGAGCCCTCCTCCCCACCTACCATAGGGAGGAGCTCAAGATCCTCTGCTGACAAACTATCATCCAAAAGAAGATCAAAGAAGGCTTCATCAGAAAGCATGTTAGGAATGCAGTCCTCCACCAAAGAATCCATCACATCCATGTAAAAACACTCTCCACTATCTTGACAGGGCCTCTTCATTATTTTGGACATGTCAAAGGTGGCAGACTCATCCCCAACACGGAGGACAAGTTTACCGTCTCCAACATCAATAAGTGCTCGGGCAGTTGCCAAAAATGGTCTGCCCAATATCAATGGTACCTCCCGATCCTGATCCATGTCCAAAATAACAAAGTCTACCGGAAAAATAAATTTGTCCACTTTAACCAACACGCCTTCAATAATCCCTTGGGGATATTTTACGGATCGATCAGTCAACTAAATGCACATACGTGTAGGTTTAGGTGGACCGAGTGCAAGCTTTTCATATAAAGTAAGAGGCATCAAATTAATGCTTGCACCCAAATCAGCCAGGGCCCTATCAAAAGTAAGATCTCCTAAAATGCAAGGAATAGTAAACGAACCTGGATCCTTAAGCTTCTTCGGAAAATCTGTCCGTATCACGGCCGAACACTCCTCATTAAGCGTCACAGTTGATGCTTCTTCCAGCCTCCTCTTGTTCGTCAATAGACCCTTCATGAATTTCGCGTACTTGGGCATTTATGCTAGTGCATCCACGAATGGTAAGTTAATTTGCACTTGTTTCATGAGATGCAAAAACTTACCAAACTGGTCACTGTCATTCTTTCTAGTCAAACGCGTCGGATAGGGAAGAGGTGGGGTGTAATTCTTGACTGGAACGGGCTGTTTTGGTCCAGCCGCCACCTCTCTTCCCTCTTCATTCTCTTTTTCTTCCTTCTGGTCAGCCGGTACAACTTCAACTGTATCGGACTTTTTCTTTGTGGCAGCAGGTTCTAGCTCTTTTCCACTCCTCAAGGTGATTGCCTGAACATGTTCTCTTGGATTCGGCTCGGTATTACTAGGGAGGGATCTCTGCGGTCTTTCAGACATGGCTTTAGCGAGCTGCCAATTTGTTTTTCATATTTTGCATCCTTGTGTCCGCTTGCTGTTGACTTTGCATTTGTTGCTGCTGAAATTGCAATAATTTCTTGAGTGTTTCTTCTATGCTAGAAAATCTTTGTTCAGTCTCTCTCCTAAAGCTCCCTTGCACTGGTTGAGAAGCTTGTTGCTGGCCTTGAGGTGCTTGGGGTTGATTATAGTTTCTAGACTGCTGTTGCTGATTTCCTTGCCCATAATTTCCTTGCTGCTGTTGTCCGTAGGGCTGATTGTAGTAGCCCTGTGGCTGATGATACATCGCATCCACTTGCTCTACTCCAGGGGCTGCCGAGTGTGCCATCATAGTACATTCATGTGGCGAATGGAGTCCCCCACACATAGTACAAGAGGGACTAAAAGGGTCGGGGGCTACCATATTAACACTGGGCACCGAGAGAGCAAGATCCATCTTTTTCCCCATATCAGACACGTTGGTTGTGAGCTTCTGCATTGTGCTTGCTAGTGTATCTACTCGTACAGAGAGAGCAGAATTATCGCTGAGGAGCACTCCTGTCGTTGTACCAAGATGCATTATTTGAAACAATCTTCTCCACTAGTTCTTCCCCAACCTCGGATGGTAGATCAGGAAAGGCTCCACCACCTGAAGCATCAAGCATCATCTTCCCTTCATTGCCGAGTCCGCTATAGAAGTAAAAAAGAACCTCACAATCAGTCAAATTGTCCTGAGGGCAAGCTCTCCTCAGCACCTTGAATCTCTTCCATGCTTTAGCTAAAGTCTCCAGAGATCCCTGTTTGAACTCTTGTAGCTGTTTCTTCAATTTCAGATCTTTTGTCGTAGGGAAGTATTCTTTAATAAAGGCACTATGCAGCTGGTCCCAAGTCTGGAGGTGGTGGTGAGGATTGATGTCCAACCACCTCTGTGCATCATCCCTCGGTGAGAACGGAAAAAGCATCATTCTCACCTGATCATCAGTTAACCCAGGTATCTTGAAAGTCTGGCACATCCTCAGGAAACGGGTAATATGCGCCCCTGGGTCTTCAGTAGGGCCTCCTCCAAATTGATTATTGGATACTGTAAGGAATATTTGTAATTAGATTTTGATGATGCTAGATTGATTAGGACTTTAGAGTACTCCTCTTTAGACTTAATGTTTTAGAATTTTCCTTTGAAAAATTCTTTAGTTTAATCGACTTAGCAGAAAGCCTCCAGAGCAGAAGACCTACAAAGCAGAAGGCCTCCAGAGCAGAAGACCCTTGATAAGGCATTGGTTGAACAGAGGACCTTTGGTTCTCTGCTTAAGAACAGAAGACCTCAAGGTCTCTGTTAGCCTTTACTCTGACAGAAACCCTCCTGGTTCTCTGTTGGATATCTTCTCAACAGAAGTGCTCCAGACCCTCTCTGATCAACTCTCTGTTAAAGACACCAGAAGGCCTGACACTTAAAAGAATTCCACCAAGCCGGGAAATCAACTGAAAGATTCCTTCAACAGCTAGGAGTCTTGAATGGAAAAGCTACATTGCGCGCATTGAATGCACATTTAATGCCTCCCATACTCCGTAGAGTAATTGCAGATGATTGGCCGCAATGTCAGGATAACTTTATCCCAAAATAGTAACCCGCCAACTTTACCGGGTCCTACTGGTCAAGTCAACTGCTCGCTCATTTAATGCAGTTGTCCTCCTTCTCCTCCAACGGGAAGACAACCTCAGTATAAAAGATACACTACGAAGAACAACCGGATAATTTTGCTAACTTTTGCTACAACTCTGCATACAAGATATTCAAACGCAAAAAGCCTCCTTGAGATTAAAACTTCCTCATCTTCTACAAGAGAAGGCAGAAGTTGGAAAAATCCTTATTTCCAACTCAAGCAAAGTTTCAAGTGTTCTTCAACTCTTCAAGCTCATCACATACAAATTCTTTGTAACGAAGCAAGTTGGAGGAACCTCTGTTCTGAATAGAACCTCTTATTTCACAAGAAGGACATCCAAGTACCTGGAGCAGTGAAGTGGTGATACTTCTGGAAAGCTCAGTGAAAGGACCAGTCTTAGGGAAGCCGGAAGTGCATCCAAGAAGACATCTACACTTGAAGAAGACGTGGAGAGCTTCTTAAGTGATAGGGCTAAGGCATTGTAAATGGAAGTTTTTACGAGCTTTGTGGAACAGTGGACTAGAGGAACAAGTTGTTCCTTGAACCACTATAAAAAGCCCTGGTGTCATTTACTTACTGCTTTACTTTCATTGTTTTTATTTGAACTGTTTAACTCCAAAGACTTGGTATCTGTGTTCAGCAGAACTTGTCTTGTGAGTTAACAGAAGGCCTACTGCCTTTGCTTCTCTGAGGCTACTAACAGAACTCCCTTCCAGAACCCCATCCGCTGCCAGTCTGTTCTGTCAATAGAACAGGCTATTCTGTTAAATCTGGTACTTAGCTTGAAAAAGTTAAAAACCAATACAGTCTATTCACCCCCCCTCTAGACTGTATCCAGTTCAACCGGGACCAACAAGTGGTATCAGAGCCTCCTTGTTCTAATAATCTCTTAGGTTATTTACTGAACAAAGATCCACTTGTTTTTCTGTTTTACCTCATTTTTATCTGATATAATGGATCACTCTCTGTCCAAGAATCTTATGTTCTCAGATCTCAAATTTGATGACTGGAGGATACGGATGAAGGCACATCTCTGTGCTCTGCATGATGAGATGTGGGAAGTACTTGACATTGGGCCCTTCACAAGCTTCCAGAAGGTCAACCCTGAACATGCTATTGACAACACTAGACCTCAGATGATCAATAAGGCCAAATCTGAGTGGACCACTGAAGAAAGAAGGAAATACAATCTGGACAACATTGCTAAGGATATTCTTTACAAGTCCATCGATGATAGGTACTTCAACAGAATGGCGTAGCAGAAAGGAGGAACAGAACTTTAAAAGAAGCTGCAAGAACAATGATTGCAGAATCTGGACTACCCATGAGATATTGGGCTGAAGCAATCAATACTGCATGCTATACTCAGAACAGAAGCATGATCAACAAGAATCACCAGAAGACCCCTTATGAACTCTGGAAAGGAAGAAAACCCAACATCAGTTACCTTCATGTGTTTGGATGCAAATGCTACATCCTTAACAATGGAAAGGAGAATTTGAAAGTCTTTCAAGAGAAAGCTGATGAAGGTATCTTTATAGGCTATTCAAACACTAGTAAAGCCTATAGAGTACTCAACAAAAGGACTTTACATGTTGAAGAGTCTATACATGTGAAGTTTGATGATAGCACCTCTGTTAAAGAAGTAACAGAGATCCTCAAGGAAGTCAGCATAGAAGACAGAACACCAGAACCAACAGAAGAGGTAGCAGATAACCCTGCATTTCCAACACCTGCACCAAACCCCCTTCTGTTGAATAAAGATGAAGACTCAGAAGATGAAGAACCAGAGAGACCCAGACAACAACTGACAGAACCTGATCTGACATGGTTAAGAAACCATCCTCCTAATCAAGTAATTGGGCATATCAGAAGTGGTGTGCAGACCAGATCAGCATCAACAAGGAGAGAAGCAATGCTTGCCTGCTATATATCTCAGATGGAACTCATGACTGTGGAAGAAGCTCTTGCAGACTCAGATTGGATCAATGCAATGCAAGAACAGCTTACTCAATTTGAAAGGAACAAAGTATGGGAACTTGTTCCTAGGCCAAAGCACCAGAATGTCATTGGAACAAAATGGGTGTTCAAGAACAAAGCTGATGAAGATGGCAACATTGTAAGGAATAAAGCAAGGCTGGTAGCTAAAGGTTATTGCCAAGAAGAAGGAATAGATTTTGATGAGACATTTGCACCAGTTGCCAGACTGGAAGCCATCAGAATATTTCTAGCCTATGCTGCCTACAACAACATCAAGGTCTACCAGATGGATGTCAAAAGTGCATTTCTGAATGGAGATCTTGAAGAAGAAGTTTATGTGGAACAACCACCAGGTTTTGTCATTCCTACTCACTCCTCTTGTGTCTACAAGATTAAAAAGGCCCTCTATGGTCTTAAGCAAGCTCCCAGAGCATGGTATGACACATTGTCCCTTTTCCTAGTGAACCATGGGTTTACTAAAGGGAAGGTTGACAAAATTCTATTTCAAATCTCTGTTGCTAATCATATTCTGTTAGTACAAATATATGTTGATGATATTATATTTGGTAGTACTAATCCAGAACTGTGCAAGAAATTTTCTCAAGTGATGCAGAGTCAATTTGAAATGAGTATGATGGGAGAACTCAGCTACTTCCTAGGACTACAAGTCAAACAAGTTCCAAAAGGAATCTTTATCAACCAAGGGAAGTATACCAGAGACCTGATCAAGAAGTTTGGAGTGGAAGGCAAATCCTCAGTGAAGATTCCCATGAACACCTCACAAGGAATTGGTCCAGATGATGAAGGAAAGGATGTCGATGCAACAACCTACAGAGGAATCATAGGATCTCTGCTGTATCTGACTGAAAGCAGACCAAACATCTCATTCTCTGTTGGAATCTGTGCCAGATACCAATCAAAGCCCAAGGAGAGCCATCTTAGTGCTGCAAAGAGAATCATCAGATATATCAAAGGAAATCCAAATGCAGGCCTATGGTATCCAAAGGGAGGTAACTTTGAACTAATTGGTTACTCTGACTCAGATTTTGCAGGTTGCAGATTAGACAGGAAAAGCACCTCTGGTCACTGCCAAATGCTAGGAGGAAGGCTTGTTTCCTGGTTTAGCAAGAAGCAGAACTCAATCTCAACAAGTACAGCAGAAGCTGAATACATTGCAGCTGCGAGTTGATGTGCTCAGCTACTCTGGATGAAGCAACAGCTGAAGGACTATGGCATTCAAGCAAAGGAGATCAAATTGCTGTGTGACAACACCAGTGCCATTGCCATCACTCAGAATCCAGTTCTTCACTCCAGGACAAAGCACATTGAGATCAGACATCACTTCATCAGAGATCATGTTGAAAAGAAGCACATTTGCATGGAGCATGTGCCAACAGAAGACCAGCTTGCAGACATTCTGACAAAGCCTCTTCCTGAGGCTAGATTCAACAAACTGAGAGAGGAATTGGGAATGATGGATGAAATTCCAAGAGAATGCTGAGAAGGAAGGCCCTCTGTTGCACAATCTCTGCTAACAGAATACCTGTTGCAGAACCCCTTCTGTTAACCCCCTTCTGTTCTCTATCCTGGCAGAACACCTCAGCAACAGAAACCCTTTCTTTCTTCCTTCAGAAAACCTCTTCTTATTTCTAACAGAAAAGGTTGTGGACTTAGCAAAATTCTGAAAAACCGGGTGACCTAGTAAATTATTAAAGGTCTTTTACCCTTTTACCCTTAAAACGGTATACAGCCGCATAATATTTACTGCGCCCCCTTTTTCATTTATTGGTACCTTGGAACCGCAAATTATCTCAAACGTCCACTAACCCGTACCCATATATTCCCCTCATTTCAACCTAAACCGCTACTGCTTCCATTACTCTCAAGCTTTTGAACTCTTATCTCTCCAAAACTCTCAACCGCTAAAAACGGCTATGGCTTTCTTGAGCTTCAATGATCTTTCCAAGGAACAAAAAGCAACCCTGCTCAAGAATGTGTTGACAGGGATGAAGTGCGAACTGGATGTTCTACCCAGATTTGCTGAGAAAAGAGAGAGGATGACCAACATCATTGATGGGCTGACAGAGTGTCAACTAAGCAAGGTCATCACCTATGCTTATGAAGTTTACAGCAACATCGACACTGTTGAGTTCTATCTCAACGCGTCCTTCAAGGATGAAACCATCACCTCCAGTGTCCAAGGAGAAGAAATACTGGTTGATGTTGACGTCATCAACAAGGTATTTGACATTCAACTAGAGGAAGGCAGGGCCTCTCTATTTGATTTGGAGGAAGCTGACGTCACTGTCCTTGAATTCAAGAGGAACTATTGCAGAAAAGGGGAAGAAGTGGAGAAGGTGAACATCAAGAAAAACCTGCTCAAGAAGGACTTTGAGCTGCTCATCAACATTTTCCACAAATGTGTATGGTGCAAATTTACCTCTACTGATGATGTCACTACTGCAAATGCCAAGGCTCTATATGCAGTACATCATGGGGTGAATGTCAACTGGGGTCAGGTAATGGTTCGATCCCTGATTGAGTTCATCAAGAAGAAGAACCCCAAGACAGGTCTTTATTCTGGGAAGTTAGGGCATGGGCTGCTCATCTCAGAATTGCTTCTCAATCAAGGTGTAACCTTGAGGAAGGCCACACCTCTGGATCACACAAAGGTAATCTTCCTATCTGCCTCACACAAAGGTAATCTTCCCTCAACAGAAATCCACCTCTACTCAAAACTCATCCTCACCCTCTCCAGCAGCAAATTCCCCCAGAACATCTCTACACTCTGCTGCATCCACACCCAAGAGACAGCCTCTTCACCGCATTCTATCCTCTGAAAGTGATAATGGCTTCCTGTCATCTTCTCTTGCTGGAGACCTTACATCTAAACGCCAACCTACTCTTCCCAGAGAACCCTCTCCCCAGAAACCTTCTATGCAACAGACCAGAAGGCCTCCCATGCACAAGTCCAGAGGACTAGGAATGCCAGAGCCTGAAGAATCTATACCTCAAATTCCCTTCAACAAGTTTGTTGAAACTGCAGAAGAATTTGGTGGTCAAGTCCTGGAAGGCATGGACAAACTGATCCAAATTAATGATAAGCACTTTGAGCACCTTGCTCATGTGAATGATAATCTTAACTCTGGGATGCAGTTTATCTCAGACCGCTTTGAAAACCTCACAGAATCACTCCACAATTTCATGGCCTCCTCCTCTGCCAGAACAGATGTATTGTCAACAGAAGTGGTAGGTATTCACAAGACCCTTTCTGTTTTTCAGCAAACTCTACTCAATCAAGGACATGCCATCAGCACAATCTCAGAGAATCTTGAGGCACTGCAAAGATCTGACACCAGAACTAAGAAGCAACTGATTTCCATAGAGGAAATGTGTAGAGCTCACCAAGATCAAGCTCAACATCTTCTCTCTGCTGACAGAGACAGATACCACAAGATGGTACTGCTTGAAGCCAGCAACAAGGACATCTTCTCTGCTATTCAGAAGCAGCAAGGACTGATAGAAGGCCTTACTTCTGTCACTCAAACCTTACCAGAGGCCCTTGAGCAGATAGCCTCCTCACAGGCCTCAGAGTTCCAGAAGATCAGCATGATGCTAGAGGACCTCAATGATGCCAAAATGGGGGAAGAGGACCCTCAACAGACTAGGCCTCGGTCCACCAGAACTCCTGCTAGAGCATCCTCTTTTGCTGAACCAATAGTAGACCCTGCTCCATACTTTGAAGCTGCTTTACAGAAAAAGAGAGCAGCAGGTATACCTAGACCCCCATCTCCAGCAAAGAAAGGTACCAAGAAGAAGAAAATCCTCAGTTTTACTGAATGGAGATTGGGTGGATCCCAGAAAATTGACAGAGCTCAATTTGAAGAAATGAAGATAAAAATGACTCTCACCCAACAACAGAACCTCTTTCTGGATAAAGATGGTGTTGTATGAGCCAGATATGGGGGATCCTTAGAAGAAGCTGAAGAGTGGTACAAGAAGAATATTGTCCCTGGCAAGACAATACATGAAGGAGTTCTCAGCTATCTGGATTGCAAGCTTTCTCCCATATGGGCATCCTATCAAAGCTCTGGCAATTTATCTCAGATCAGAGCAGAAATCGATGAAGAGCTGCTAAGGCTTCAAAGATTGGAGGAAGAAGCTCTGCAAGCAGCTACTATGGAGAATGTGTAAGAAATATCTCTGTAAAATGCATCTAATAAAATCACATCTCTGCCTTTTCACTTTGTAAGGCTTTTCCTCAATTCCTGTCTCTTTGCTTTCTGTCTATGTTTGTTTGTTTTTTGAATTATTATCTGCTATCTGAATGTACTGTACTCTTACTATTTTCCTATGCCTAGTTGCCCACCAAGATTTTAATGAAAGTTTTAAACTTTAATTCTTTGTGGTGAAGGCACTTCTCTGGAAATAGTTAAAGGGTTTTGGCATCATCAAAAAGGGGGAAATTGTAAGGAATATTTGTAATTAGATTTTGATGATGCTAGATTGATTAGGACTTTAGAGTATCCCTCTTTAGACTTAATGTTTTAGAATTTTCCTTTGAAAAATTCTTTAGTTTAATCGACTTAGCAGAAAGCCTCCTGAGCAGAAGACCTACAAAGCAGAAGGCCTCCAGAGCAGAAGACCCTTGATAAGGCATTGGTTGAACTGAGGACCTTTGGTTTTCTGCTTAAGAACAGAAGACCTCAGGGTCTCTGTTAGCCTTTACTCTGACAGAAACCCTCCTGGTTCTCTGTTGGATATCTTCTCAACAGAAGTGCTCCAGACCCTCTCTGATCAACTCTTTGTTAAAGACACCAGAAGGCCTGACACTTAAAAGAATTCCACCAAGCCGGGAAATCAACTGAAAGATTCCTTCAACGGCTAGGAGTCTTGAACGGAAAAGCTACAGTGCGCGCATTGAATGCACATTTAATGCCTCCCATACTCCGTAGAGTAATTGCAGATGATTGGCCGCAATGTTAGGATAACTTTATCCCAAAATAGTAACCCGCCAACTTTACCGGGTCCTACTGGTCAAGTCAACTGCTCGCTCATTTAATGCAGTTGTCCTCCTTCTCCTCCAACGGGAAGACAACCTCAGTATAAAAGATACACTATGAAGAACAACGGGATAATTTTGCTAACTTTTGCTACAACTCTGCATACAAGATATTCAAACGCCAAAAACGCAAAAAGCCTCCTTGAGATTAAAACTTCATCATCTTCTACAAGAGAAGGCAGAAGTTGGAAAAATCCTTATTTCCAACTCAAGCAAAGTTTCAAGTGTTCTTCAACTCTTCAAGCTCATCACATACAAATTCTTTGTAACGAAGCAAGTTGGAGGAACCTCTGTTCTGAATAGAACCTCTTATTTCACAAGAAGGACGTCCAAGTACCTGGAGCAGTGAAGTGGTGATACTTCTGGAAAGCTCAGTGAAAGGACCAGTCTTAGGGAAGCCGGAAGTGCATCCAAGAAGACATCTACACTTGAAGAAGACGTGGAGAGCTTCTTAAGTGATAGGGCTAAGGCATTGTAAACGGAAGTTTTTACGAGCTTAGTGGAACAATGGACTAGAGGAACAAGTTGTTCCTTGAACCACTATAAAAAGCCCTGGTGTCATTTACTTACTGCTTTACTTTCATTGTTTTTATTTGAACTGTTTAACTCCAAAGACTTGGTATCTGTGTTCAGCAGAACTTGTCTTGTGAGTTAACATAAGGCCTACTGCCTTTGCTTCTCTGAGGCTACTAACAGAACTCCCTTCCAGAACCCCATCCGCTGCCAGTCTGTTCTGTCAACAGAACAGGCTATTCTGTTAAATCTGGTACTTAGCTTGAAAAAGTTAAAAACCAATACAGTCTATTCACCCACCGTCTAGACTGTATCCAGTTCAACCGGGACCAACAGATACCATGCTTATCACTGCCGGCTTGATCTCATAACGGTTGGCAGTAATTCCCGGCACTTGAATACTATCGTACTCTGAAACGTTTGGTGTAAGGAACTCTGCAATGGTCTGGCGTTGATAGAGTGGATTGTTGTGCGGTATATATGGATTGGGTGGAGACTCCTGATGTCTAGGTTGAGGGGTTGGTTGTGGCTGAGTAGGTGGGACTTGAGTGTGGTTTTGAAACTGATTGGGGTATTGGTTTTGGTACTGGGGCTAATTTTGGAATGTAGGTTGATTGATTGGAAGTGAGTTCTGTCTCGGTTGAAAGACGGGAATACCCTGCCCTGCTCCTTGCATCCCATAAACTTGGTTTTGAAAATTGGTTTCAGGAGCAGTAGGGGTATTTTGAAACAGATGATATAATGGAGGGAGGCTAAATTGTGGTGAACGCTGATTTTGGAAAAAGATCGGAGTACGGTAATTTTGAAAACCAGGAGGGTTTCTAGGTGAAATTGGTGGTGAAGATTGGGGTGACGTGTTCACATAGAAATCTTGCTGAGATGTGGGGTTAGGGTTACCCGACATCCCTGCGGTTCCAGATGAAGACTGGTGGTCCATGTTATTCTTTTCCTTTTGAGCCTTGCGGTTTTGTCTGGCGAGCTTTTCAATCTCAAGGTTAAGAGGGATTAGCAGTTCTCCCCTCTTAGAACGTGTATGCATAAACAGAGCTGACCTGCAAGGTTAGCAGACAAAAATCCTACGAAAAACTAAAAACGAATCGCTGAGTAAAATTAACCCTTAAGACCAACACCGTCCCCGGCAATGGCGCCAAAAACTGATGTTAATTTTCTCGCACTTAGAAAGATTGTAGAATAGCGGTGAAAGTACGAGTATCGTCTCCACAGGGATGGTAAAAAGGGAATTAAAGACTAACTAAAATCAACGATAAAGAAAAGAAATAAAATAAAAGCAGTCGTGCGAGATTTGGTTGATTGAGAAAACTAAAATTGCAAATAAACGACTAAAAGTAAATATTTGGGTTCTTCTTAATTAACGACGAAGGGAACAGGGATTGATTCCGGGGTAATCAGATTTCTGGCAGATCAGGCTTAATTACATGAATTTAATTTAATTGAGCCTAGCTAATCAATACTAAGTTCTTACCGCTCTCACGGCGTAGAGTACAATAATTTAGGGGACCAGGCTGATCTCTCATGCGACAGGATCCTAAATTATTGCCAAGACGAATGAGCTTTCGGCCCCTTAATCGCTATTAATCTCTTAGCAAACGATTAAGTGTGTGTGAATGTGTCCTAGAACAAATTAGATCTCTCTTAATTCATTCTACATGCGATTGTAATTCTAGTGGCCATCTAGGTTACAAAAGATATCAATTAAATTACTCAAACACAAATTAAACGGCATTCATGCAATTTACACCATCAAGAACCTAACCATATATCGTGATTAACCCCTTCATCAATACCAAATCCCTAATTAAAACTACTCCCGACTCATAATTGAAGAATCAATAGAATTGAGAAGAATAGAAATAATTGCCATTAATTAGAAAGTAGACAAAGAATCTCAAAGAATAGAAAAAACCAGAGCTGAAAAGCTCTCAAATTCGTCCTTAATCTGCTAAATAAGTTCCATCCCCCCTTAATTAGGGTTATGGGGGTGGTATTTATAGGAAACAAAGCAATTTGAGCTGAATTAGGATAAAACGGGGTCAGGCACGGCGCCAGGCACGACCGTGCCTGCGGAAAAAATCCGCTAAACGCGTCCAGGCACGGCGTGCCTGACTGCCAGGCACGACCGTGCCTGGCCTCCAGTAGCTTTGTTCCTCGTTTCACTTCAGGCACGGCGTGCCTGACTGCCAGGCACGACCGTGCGTGACCTTATTCTTCACTTTATTTTTGTTTCCTTGTTCCAAACGCTCCCGGATGTATACGAGGTCAATCAATTACTCGTTTGTCATCAGAATTTCGTCGTAAATCTCCCGATGACCTCCAAATCTCTCAAATCTTCTTCGAATGCCTTCAAATCCTTCCCGAATGCCTCTCAAGTGCTGATTGTCAGTCTCTAACTTCTTCAATTCAATTCCAAATGCAAAGAACTCGTCCTAACGCCTTATAATCGCAACTTGAGCTAAAATTGAGACTTGCAACACCTTAAAGCTAGGAAAACCATCAAAATCCAACCTGAACACGCATCAAATGCGTGTCTAAATACGGACTTATCAATATTCATCTGTATTGATGGCCATTCTTATAAATGTAATGTCTCTTTACATGTTTTGGTGTACTCATTCTAACATTACAAGTGTTTTGTTCACTTGATATTCCAAATCAGTTGGTTTGTAATTACACGTATGTTCTTTTGATTATATGTTTCTTATTACAAGAATATTTTCAATTATTTGTACGTATTGCAGTTTGCATCTGTAATGATTACCATTCATATAAACCCAATGTTACATGTTTACGTATTCAGTAATAGATTAAAACCTCCTTCAAGTCATTTTGAAATATACATATATCTAACATACTAAAACTAATTTTCATTGCTACAATGCTGTTTTCATGAAATGAATGTATGTTTTTGTTTACTTCAGATTAACAATAAGCACATGTCCTAACTATGTGCATTAATCTTACGCAGTACACTACTGCATTATATGCCTAACGTAGAAAATAGTCATATTACTTCGGTGCTTATTAAGCACACTTTTCAATGTAAAACAGTGAATACTTCACAAGCAATGTTATGTTCAATCCAAACAACAACCATATTGAATCGTAATACCACAATACTTGAGTTTAATCAAAATAAAGCATCCCCAGTAAAAACAAATTTCAGTTCATTACACATTTCTCAAAGACATTCATTCAACTCCATTGACATTCACCAGTCCATTGTAATGCAGGATCTCAGTGACAAACTTCTTCCGGTAAGTCCACATGTCCCTGGAATTCACTTCATTAACATCTCTCCCCATCATTAGGTACTCTGCCATTTTAAGTACAAATAGTCCACAACTATCCCTGCGCATTTGAAAAAAATTACAATGTTAATTATGTACCAATACACATTTTATTTTTAAGAAATTCAATCCACTTACCCGTCATTTTGTTGCGGACTGGATACCATAACCCATCCCAGTTTTCCATCTCCAATTGGCTGTTCACCACGCTCTTCGTACACCCTGCACCAATCCATTAGTTTTCCTAAATGAATTTCCAAACAGGGCAAGAACTCACTCAATTGTCTACTTGGTGTTCCAAGGCGGTTATTGGAGTCATAAATCCTAATACGCTTTTCTACCACACCAAGCAGAAGTAGAACCCAATGATGTATGTTGTAGGCACTTTGAGTGACGACTGGTTACCTAGTATGTAGTTACCAAGAACGTGCAACAATCCTAACTTCACTGCATCTAATGGTTGCATTTCTTCTCTTCTATAATTAATGGATTCAAATGCTTGCCGTAGGTCTCCCCGGTCAAGACTCATTTTTCCACTAAAGTACCTTCTCCACAGTTCCCCATCACAACGATTACTTATAGCTGGTATGTTCCTGCCAAACTCAAATCCAGTTATCAAGGTAAGATCTTTTTTCTTCATTGCAACTAGTCTTTCTCCAATTTGGATCTGAATTTCATTCTTCACAGTCATCTCTTCCACAGGTGCAACATGATTACCTATTAACATGCATATCGACTGTGCATTTAACCATTTCAGATTTCCTATATCTAACATGTAATCAAACACGGTTTCCCTAAACACTTTTACTTCTTCTTCAGTCAATACACTCTCAATACTTTCAACTAGGGGTGGGAAAATATACCGAAATTTCGGTATACCGACCATACCTTACCGAAAAATACCGATTTTACCGAAATTTTCGGTATACCGAAAATTTCGGTACGGTATGATACCATACCGGGTCACTTCGGTACGGTAACGGTATGTAGGTTTTAAATTTTCGGTATTTCGGTATATACCGAAATACCGTTAATTATCGGTACGATACGGTATATACCGAAATACTGAAATAGAATTTGTAAATTATTAGGGCCAAACAGCCCAAACCCATTAAATGAAATTAAAGGCCCAAAATCTCAATAGCTCTTCGCCTCTTCTCCGCAGCTTGGGTGCAGCCGTGCAGGGATTAGAGAGTAAAGACCAAATCCCTAATTGGCCGGCTAATTCAGCACCTTCGTCCGCAGCTCGTCCGCAGGTCGTCCGTCCTCCGCAGGTCGTCCGCAGGTTTTCCGCAGCTCGTCCGCAGCTCTTCGCCTCTTCTGTCGTTCTTCTTCACTCGTTCGCAGCTGTAGCTCGAACAGGTTTTGTCACTTTTCTTTCAATCTTTCTCTTAGACTAGATGTCCGTATCTTAACTCAAATCCATTGTATCTTAGTAATTAATTAGTATGTTGATGGATTATAAACTGGGGAAGAAAAGTAGTGCCTGGATGGTAGAATATTCTATTTAAATTGGGTGTTTGAATAAAAGTCGTACCACTGTCATCCTAAATGAGTAAATGCTACGTGTTTCTTTCATCTCAGAAATGGTATGGATGTTGATAAATCACAAGTTCCTTATGTAAGTAATAAAATGAACCTTAGCCCAAGGAAGTTTATCATCTGAGCAACCACGTGGAAATCCATTGTAACCAATGCCTGGCTAAAAAAATGGGCTTAGATATAATCATATAAGATATTGCTGGTAATGGTGCATATTAAGCCTATGTCTAGTTGGGAGATTTTGGAGGGGAGCTAACAACAGTAGTGATATTTGTTATCTAGTTGGTTGAAATGAAGGGAAGATCAGAACTAAACAAATATCTTAGTTAACTAAATGTATTGTTATTTTCTAGTCTGAGACAGATAAAAATATACTTCGTACTTGTAAAACAAACATCAATTCTCCCTTCCAAAACCCTCCAACCAAACACCCCAATACTCATACGACACAATTAATTACACAATCTGAACATAGGGCCAGAATTGATTAACATGATATTTGTTACATTTTCAGCATTGCTAATGGAATCTGAATCATCTCACTCGTTGCCCAGCCTAGCTGAATCACCGGCCACGCTTGAATCTGAAACAGAGAATGGTACTTCTAGTCGGAAGCGAACAAGTGAGTGTTTAACAGAAAAGCCTCATGTAGCACCTAAAACGAGGAGTATTTATTGGAACCATGCCCTCAGGGATCCTACCTTGTATGCTACTTTATTTTTTTTCCAGCAATGGTATACTAATGATTTTTTAAGGCAGGGTTTTTTAATTAGTAGCTAGCTTCTAAGGCAGGAGTTTTTAAATGACCTGCCTTATTGTATGGATGACTCTTTTATCAAATACCTATTTGTATTTAAATAGGCTATGCTAACTTAAAGTGTTTTCACGGTTTGCCTCTATCTGCTTGCTTGGATTGGGCCTATGTAAGAATTTGATACCAGTTTGAATGGATGACTCTTTTATGAGATACCTTGTTCTTCAGTTTGATGAAAGTGTTCCTAATATTAATCATCAAGTGGGGCGCCTCCATTGTCTCTTACCTTGGTGGGAAGATTCTATGGTTAGTTTTATGCTGAGTGGTGGACATAATGTTATTGATCAAATTAAAAAGGTACTCAGCTGTCTTTACATTTCCCTAGCTGCCCTATATATGGTCATTTAAGTCATTAAAGTCTCTCTAAGAGAAGTTTCACATATTTCTCTCCTTATTCAACAAGTGCTTTTGTAAAAAGTGCTTTCTCATTTAAGTACTAAAACTGTTTTTTTCTTTCTTTCAAAAGCTCATATCCTGTATTTTCTTAATTAAGAACAAACAGAAAGCATTAAATTGGATTATTATAATACAACATTGTTAAATTTAGTAAACTAGCAAAAATACAGATAGGATGGATGGTTACTAATTAATGTACCTTATGGTCCTTATTAATACTTATGGTCCTTATTAATATTTAAAAGCTATACCTTTGTGTGAAACATGAGTTTGTTTGGATTTTGGACAACAGTAGTAATACTTTTGGGCTGAAAATAATCACTTCTAAAAGATTCTTTTATCTCTTAAAGAATAGTTATGTGCACAAAAAGTGTTTGCTCAATAATGCTCTGAAGTTGTTTTTTCAGACACTCCAATCAAGTTCTTTTTCAAAATAAAGAAAAAAACTAATTTATTTTCATTTGCAGGAATGGAGGAGGAGGAATGGAGGAGTGAAGTTTTAGCCTACGTATCTTTTGGAGCTGCAACAAACATTAATAATCATTGATTTATTTTGGATAACTTATCTAATTTTCATTATGGAATGTGTTGAGACTTGAGATATTAATGCATAATTTTAGTATTTCCTACTTTGAATTAAATATTGTTTTTTAGTTTTGGTATGAGTTTATGTAATTAATGTCGTATTACTCGTATACTACTTTCGACATATTAAAATCAGATTTTATGGTAGTTCGGCAGGCCCGTTATGCTGATGCTTTACACAGAATCATCTTACAAGTTTATTGTTGTGAATTTTCGGTATAAAACGGTATGGGTTACGTACCGTACCGAAATTTCGGTATACCGATATTCGGTATACCGAAAGTTTCGGTACGGTAACGGTATGAGATTTACAGATACCGTTTTTTCGGTACGGTATGCGGTATGGCGTAAAAATTTCGGTATGCCATACCGAACCAGCCCTACTTTCAACAGCCTTCACTGGATTGCAGAAACTACTAACTCTCATGTCGTCTCTTCCCTCCAGAACTTCTGCATTACAGTATCGCTTATATGCCTAGTACAATACATAAATACAGGTTAAGACCTCCAATAATGTCACTATAGTATGTTTTTTGCATAATTAATATCATTAAAGGTGCAAAATAAGTGAATTTCATGTTTTCATGCTTACTGCCATTTCCAAGTTACACCACACAGACTACTTTACCTAAAAACAACTTAAAATTGGTTACTCTAACAAAATAACAAACATAGCATACACCACATGCGAACACTACGTGCAACGATCTATCACACTAAAACAACTAATATTTGCAATTTTACAGTTCAATGCACAAATTTACTTAGCTTAGTTTTCAATTTCCTCAGTGCACATATTTGTTTAGCAAAATTGCAATTTGAACAACCAAAACTTTGATTACATGCAGTTAAAGCCATATTCCAAATAACTAAAATATACATTATTAGACATACAACAAAATACAATGATCCAAACCACAGCAAAATTCAATGATTATATCTACTTCACTGCACACAACATATTACATTCAACAAATACACACACTTAGGCTGATCTATCATACTAAATCAAACCATGCGTGTAATAATACATTTCAATGCACACAATTGCTTTGCTTAATTTGAAAAGTGTAACAACCAAAACATAGACTAAGTGCAGTGAAACCATATTTCAATCCATATTTTCAAATTACTCAACCACTCTGACTTCAACCCATCCTAGACCTAACAATACGCGCATTAAACAACAACAATATCCACGCATTGCCAAACGACATCAATTCATGCATTCGATTCGCAAATATGATGATTTCACTAGCAGAAATGTTCGTTAAAACACCGCATTGAAATAACTTCGTGAACAAAAAAATTGATAAAACTCACCACGCCATTGATTTTGACGATCTCATAGTCCAATTCATCGTTGTTTCATCGTGAGTTTCACTTTTTCCTCACCATTTTTCACCTTCGTTCGTTGCTCTATGGTTTTTGAGTTCTGTCACTCGTTTTTACTAAATTGGCTTCATCTCTTCCATTAATGCAGTGTAGTTTTAGCATTTAACTGCTCTGCACGATGACTTTGAAAATGGTGCTCCGCCGAATTTTACTCTGCACGATGACTTACAGTTGAGGCTTTGCGTTTCGGTTTTTTTTTCGATGCACGAGTGTTTCTTCTTTGGGGGGTATTTTCGTACTTCAATAATTTGGTGGTTTTTTTGTTTCATCTTTTTGGTCGTACGAATGACTAATAACAACTCAAGTCATAGATTAGGAATTCTACCTAGTTTTGGTTATATATGGGTATTTTTCCCAATTAATGTGATACTATATAACCAAGATCTAATAAAATGACTCACAAGTCACAATCATGAGGAGTTACACGTAAAGCATTCAATACTCTTTTAATTTGGGAGAGATGGTAAGAAGATGAGAGTAAAATGCATATATAGACAATACCATCGATGGCAGAACAGAGAATAATTTTAGGAGGTGCTCTTGTATATATACTAAATATAATTTTTTAGAAAATCAATTTTTATTAGAATAAAGGAAAAACAAGTGAAAAGTAATCATTTGATATATAGAGCGTAGTTCCAATAAAAAGAGTTGTTCCTGTGAATAGTGTGAATGAGTGCACTTTTTACTCATTCAGCTGGTGCACTGATAGATATTCCCTCCGTCCCGTTGGAACGTTCCCGGTTTGACCTACACACATATTAAGGAAATAAACTTACCAGGTGGTAAATTTTACTGTTTTGACACTGTTTCGACACTGTTTGGCACTGTTTCGACACTGTTTGAACATGTTTTGCACTGTTTGACCCTGTTTTGATGTAAGATAACTTTCCGTTTAGGGAAATGGAAACTTTCCAACAAGACATCCAAAAAAGGAAAGCGGGAACATTCCAACAGGATGGAGAGAGTATTTGTTTTGCACTTTCCTGCATGCAATGACAGAAAATTTAATTTATTTAGTAAATTGTCACCACGTTTTCGATAAAATGTAGTGCATTATTGTCTGATTTTGAACCATTAGATTCCAAGTTTAATCAAAAAGATTTATTATCATTTTGCAAGAGAATAACTCTTTTTATTTGATCCAAAACTTGTATATATGTATATATAGTGTGTTTCAAATAAAAATAGCTTTTATGCTAAGGAAAGGGTAAATTATAGGTATGTAAAGTTGAAGTATGCAGAGAATTAGTCTTGATAATTTACTCATCAAATGATGTATGTCATTATTTGAAGAAGAAAGAAAAGATTAAAATTTCATTGATTTGTTTTTTTTATTTTATAATTATAAAAAATATTGTTATAAATTTAATTTTGGGGCCATTGAACTAATTAAAAAGGGAAACCTGCATATCAATCCGAGAAGAAAGAAAATGTGACGAATAATTTTTATTGAAAAAATAAGAATGTAAATAAAAGATATGGAAATCTGGTGTGATTTAACCAATGTCATCTCTTCTTAGGGTGATTCAATTTAAGAAAATTAAGATAGTCATATGTCTAAAAATGTAATTTAGGAATCAAAACTAAAAGAAAAGTGTTAATGTCATCGTACGAGAAAGCTAAATGCGGGGTAATGGAACACGCGACATCAGATATATATGTTGAAATTACATAGCAGCGAAACAACTAATCCAACCATCAGCACCGTTGTACATATTTTGCCACAGGGTACGTAACAACCGGGGTTCAGATATATACATATACATATATACACCACCGCCACCTTTGAACGGAGGCACCGGCACCGGCTCGCAGTCTCGCACATCCTAGTTCCGCCACTGAGTACCATAACTATTGGTATTGATGCATTTTGGTACATACCTTAACTCTTTAATGAAACAAATCCATACCACAACTACGCTTAAATGTTTCAACTCACAGTACAATAGTTTATCACAACTACAATAATGTTTGCTTTATTAGAGATTTAAGGTACCAAAGTGTATCAATATCAATAGTTATGAACTTATGGTATTGTCTATGCATTTTACTCAAGAAGATCATATCATTGATCTAAGAAATGGATGTGTCATCGTCTATCGGATAAAAGATACTCCCTAGCTCTATTCCATATAATTTAGTCAAATTTGACTTACACGTAAAATAATAAAGTATAAATTGTGTGATTGACACACTACTACATGAATGACATACCACGTCATACCATTTAACGTCTGTTCTTTTTAAACCGTCGTTGTAGAATTAATTTTCGAAAAAAAATATTCCACATCAGTAAATTTCAAAAGCGTCGTTGTAAGTTAAAAATAAAAAAGAGTATTAACCACGCTCTGCAATTTTTGTCACCTGTAAAGACGGATTATAATAAACGGTCTTAATAAAGGCCGCATTATTAGGACGGTTAACCACAAAACAGACGTCCAATAGTTAGGTTAAGCCTGCTTTAAATTTTAATGGAGAAGATTTACCTCAAAAAGATTAAAACCCTTCTGAGGCCCAACCAAGCGTCGTTCTTCTATGATTCAAGATTTTTCCACCTCCTGAAGAACCTCGCCAAAGCTTCTTCTTCTGGCGTTGTTCATCTCTCCTCGACGCTGTGACCGAAATTCTTTCTGCTGAGGTTCTTCATCTGCGAAATTGTCATGTTTTCTCAGATCGTGATAATAATTAAAGAATTAACTTTAACCACATATTCATTTTTATAAACGGAAATGATAAAGTATTTTGAAATAACTATCAAGGGAAAATTGACAAAATTTTGTGGGATAAGGGAGTAGATGAGGTATGCTGCTTTTGTCACTAAAAGGTTTGTCATATTGATTTTTTCATGGTCAACCGTAGTAAACTTTGAACAAATGTTTTAATTTTCTCCTTGGTGCCTTCTTTTGTCCCTAAAAGATTTGCCATAAATTTTACACTTTTATGAAAATATGTTTAATAAGGTGTGTTTTAAGATAATTTTCTTATTCAAATTAATTCGTATAAAAAATATCATTGAAAAATTGAGTATGGTTCACTAAAAAAGTCAATTTAACTAACATTATTGGGATGGAGTGTGATTTTAATGAATTTGATTTTTTTCTCCTTATGATGTCCTTCATAAGGGTGCTTTAATTAGGAAAAAGAGAGAGTTTTAATATTGGGAAATACTCCCTCCGTCCCACTAACAATGGGACAAAAGGGAGTGACACGCAAATTAATAAAAAGTGGTTTATGTAGTTGATATTGATCAATTGATAAACTAAGAATAAAATAAGAATGATTTAGAGCCACACAAACTTTACCAAATTTGATATGAAACAATCTTATTGGGACGAACCGATAAGGTAAATGGGACAATCATAGTGGGATGGAGGTAGTATTGAATAGTCACATCAGTTCAAGTTTTGTGATCTAGTCTGATCTAGTCTGATCAAATAAGGATGTTTTTACTTAGACTGAAATTAGCTGATCTAGTCTGGTCTGGTCTAATTTGGTCTAATCTGGTCTGGTAAACGTCTGGTCTCTGTGTATTCTATAACTATCCAAGTCTGGTCTCGTCTAGTCTGATCTGGTATGAGACTGAATACAATCAAAGGAAAAGCATCCTAAAAGGAGTTATCTTCACAATGTAAGTTCTTAAGTATTATTTTTATCAAATACTCCCTCCGTCCCTGAATTATCTTCAAACTTTCCTTTTTCGTCCATCCCAAAATTATCTCCTCCTTCCCTTTTTGGCAAAGAATATGTGGTTCACAATCATTCTTACACATTCTTACACATTTCTCTCTCCTCTGCACAACTCTCCACCACACAAAACCCACTATCTTAATAAGTGTGCCCAGCCGAAATGGGAGATAAAACAGGGACGGAGGGAGTAATACATATGTTTATATACATATTTTTATCAGGTGAGAAGTCCTCCTTAAGATGAGAAGTGAGAAGTAATCTCAGCCCTTAGATTTGCATCTAATCTTACAACGCAGCAAACTTATAGACTGAAAATATGAACTTATAACCAATAAATCATAACTTAATTATAAAGCTCTCCATCTTAATTACGGAAATGCCACCGCGTCAAATTTTTTTCCAGATTTCTGGAGTTATTTTGACGCGATGGTATTTTGTAATTATTTTCGAGGGGGTCTATAAGTTATGAGTTATTGGTGAAAAGTTTATATTTTTAGCCAAGTTAAATTTCGCAGTTCTCAGCCTAAGGGCACTTCTCACCTGATCCTCTCTCTCTCTCTCTCTCTCTCTATATATATATATATATATATATATATATAATATTTATAAATAGAATACAAAAAATTGGTCCTTAGCCCATATTTGTTGGAAATGGTCCAACATTTTCACTTGGCCTAGTGACCGATTATCATCAAGTTGGCGGGTATGTGTTCTACATAACCAATATCTACGCTATAATAGAGAAGTACAACCACACACATATGTATAGATATGAGATGGTAACTATTATTAACTTGTCTATGCTGACAAAGTTAATGCACATACACACAAAATAGGAAAAATATTAGATATTCAAGTAAATCCTTACACTAGTAGAAAATTGGCTTACAGTGACACTTTCTGATAGAATGCCACTAATAACACAAAAGTGTAACTATTTTCTAATACAAATACATCAGCCTCAAGTAGTGACACTTAACATTTTTTACGGAGTATGCTTGAACTAAAGCACGTGTAATACATTTTTTACGACCTACTACATAGAGTTTACTATACGGAGTCGATTTCAGGTATGTAAATAATCATTCATCTCCTCCCTAAGTAATCCTTCAATTTTATCATATACGGAGTAATATGGAAATCCTTCAAATAATCCTCGTTGATTCTCGCGGTTAAGTTTTTATTCATCATTACTATTTCTGTAATCCCTCACATCAGATTCAGACTTACCGACTAGTTATTCTAATCTTATATCCTCCTACACTTCAATCTTAAAATCCAAAATTCGTGAGACTTACTTTGAAAGAATTGGCTAGTGATCTGTGGAGGTAAATAACTTTAAATAACCTTTTTTTTAATGTTTCAGTTTGGGTCGCCACATGGTCCGATTGTGATGAGAGTGATTTTTGGGCCCTATTTATGAATGCATCATCGTTATTCTGAAACGGAGTTTAGCTAAGCAGGCAGATTGATGCCAAATTTTTAAGTCCAGCCCATCATTGAAAGTTCGAAACACTTACAAAACTCACCCCAAAAACCCTAGTTTACTCCTGCTCTCCAGTCGCCGAAACCACAATACCACCTGAAAAAAATTGCCGATGGCACCTGCCCCTATCATTGAAGAACTCGAGGTTAAGAAGAAGCTGCATGTAATTCTCTCTCTTGACTTTTTCCTTTTTCTTTTTAGTATATCTTTTAACTTTTCATTTCGGAATTTCGAGTAGCCAGTAAGTCGTTTAGTTTAATATCCGAATAATCGTGTGATATTTGGTGAAGCCGGAAGATGCGCCAGTTGTGGAAGACGTAAATGAGGAAGACGAGCACGACGACCTCGATGATTCCGACGATGAAGACGATGATAAGGAAGATGGGGCTCAAGGTCTGTTTATTACGTAGTACAATGTGCATCCAGAAAATATTCTTATCTCTGAAATTTGATTATATTGTGCTTTGCAGTTTAGTTTTCGTTATGGGAATGATTGTTGTGATATATGGCTATTTTTCTCGGAGACTTCATACGTAGCATTTGATTATTTGGTTCTGATTTGGTGTATTGTACGTAATATGTGTTAATGTGATTTGGAGAAGAGCAGTAAAGACTGCACTTATTTTTCTGTCAAAATCCATGCCATTATAAAGTTTTTTAATCATTATTTGTGGATATTTTCTTACAATTTGTTCTCAATTTAGTACTCCGTATATGATATCCAATTTGTATTTGCAGGTGGGAATGAAAGTTCAAAGCAGAGCAGGAGTGAGAAGAAGAGTCGTAAGGCAATGCTGAAACTTGGAATGAAACCCATTCCAGGTGTTAGCCGTGTTACTATTAAGAGAACTAAGAACGTATGTATCGGTTTAATGTCCTCCCCCCCTCTATTTTAAAATAGTTATTCTGCATTTGGAAAATCAATGGTGTTTGTTGTGTCTTAGAATCTCCCAAGTGATAGGTATTTAGTGCCTTAATCTGTTTATCGGCAGAATAGTGGATTAAGCAGATATTAACTTGACTTCTTTGGCTGAAATATGTTTTACTCAAAGCTTTCCCTTTCACAAAATTCCAGAAGATTCAACTACATAACTCTTGCAGAACACTTTCTTAATCTTATATGACAATTGCAACAGGTATTATTCTTCATCTCAAAGCCAGATGTGTTTAAAAGTCCAAATAGCGAGACCTATGTGATATTTGGGGAGGCAAAGATTGAAGACTTGAGCTCTCAACTCCAGACACAGGCTGCCCAACAGTTTAGGGCTCCAGCAGAATTGGGTGGTTCGGCTGGGGCTAAGCCCGGAGATTCTACTGCGGCTGTGCAGGCAGCTGAGGAAGAAGAAGAAGACATTGATGACAGCGGAGTTGAACCTCGGGACATTGATTTGGTTATGACACAAGCTGGTGTTTCCAAGTTCAAGGCTGTTAAGGCTCTGAAGGCCCATGATGGTGACATTGTTAGCGCCATTATGGAGCTCACTACTTGAATAACTCTTAGATTATGGAGTTTGGGTTCTGGAACAGATTTTGTTTTCCATTTTATCCTAATTATCCCAACTGGGGAACCCTGTGTTGCCGAGTTGTGCATGATTTTCTTGAATCCATATTGTTTAATGCAGGATTGGATTTCTTTTGTCCGTTTTTCTGAGTTTTGCTATTGTGTTGCAAGTAAATGAAGAAATTTATTGAAAACCACACTTCAACTAAGCAAGTTATCAAGACTGAAATAAAATTTGTTAAATGAATTTTAGGGAAAGTATGTCAGAAGAATGTTGTTAGTTGTACAAAATTTCTTCATACTTGACACACAATTGTACGTAATTGTCTGTGCACATGAGATGCTTGTGTACATAAGCAACTAAGAAGAATACGATCGTCAATGTATATACAATTATTTACAAATGTGTACCTAGGGTTGGACTCGGGCCTGGTGGCCCGACCCGGAATCGGCCTGGGACCCGTACTGTTCCGGCATGAACCGGTGGCCTGATCAGTGACCGGTCCGGGTAGGCCCGACCCGGTGGGTTTTTCGGTCTGGGCTCGGGTCACCCATAACAAGGCCCGGCCGGGCCCGGTACGGGCCAATTTTTTTTTTTTTTTTTTTTTTTGGTTTTTTCATTTGTTTGGGCTCCACTGGGTTGGGCTTGATGTTTAGGAGGGGTTTGGGGGGGGGGGGGGGTTCAGGGATGGGTAGCTAAGCAAAAAAAAAAAAATTAACCAAACCCGAGGCCCGGCTCGGCCCGGACCCGGACCGGACCCGGTGGCTACCCGGACCGGTCCCGGGTCCAGCTATATAGAACCGCCGGCCCGACCGGGCTTAGGCCCGGCCCGGGCCCGACCCGGCCCGAGTCCAACCATATGTGTACCAAATGTGTACACATTTCGTGTACAAATAAAATTTTTGAGTTAGGGATAGACTCCGGCCGGGTAAATCGGACTGGAACCGCCCTGCCCCGCTACTGTTACTAACCGGCCTGACCTGCAGGCTTATGTCCGGGCCAGGTGCAATATACCTGAACTACCAGTTTTCTGGGCGGACTCTGGGTGCAGTTTTTTTTTTTTTCAAAATCTTTGCGAGGTAAATAGGTTGGGCTGGGTGTTTTGGACGGGTTTGGGTTGTGTGTGTGTGTGGGGGGGGGGGGGGGGTAGGAAGTATTTAGAAAATAAAAAAATAAAAAATAGATAACTGGGTCGACCCGGCTTGGGCCCGACCCGGACCCGGTAGCTACCTGGGCCGGTTCCAGATCTCAACAAATCCAAAAAAGCCCGGTTAGGCATGACTCGAGGCCCGGCCCAACTCCATCCCTAGCTTGAGTTAGATGAAGCCACACTTATGAACCGGTTAAGTGGGAAAGGATATAAACGGCAATTTTTTGGGGGAATGTGTGAGCTTTCGGGTTTAAGGGGGAAAGGGTACAAACGGCAGTTTTTTTGGGAATGTGTGAGCCTTCGATGTGATAGCAGATTTGACTAGTTTCACCATTTGTTTAGGTTTTGTTTTCTATTGTTTACTGTTTCTTCAAAAAGATCTAAGTATGGTCATTTTGTATCGGTGGTTTTCGAATCGTAGACGAATTCCACAACGGAACCTCAATGGGTAACACAACACATCGTCCTATTTGAAAATATTTCACGTAGCAGCAGACGCAACCTCTGTCGCAACTGCTGTCGCAACCGTTACAACAATCACTACCGCAACCGCTATTTAAAACACCGCCGATAACATATTATGTTAATATAGACTTGCGAAAAATAAGTACTATCCAATGATAAATTGATCATTCAAGTATTATCCTAACTATTATCCGAAAATAATCGTAATCCTAAGTATTATCTGATTAAGTAGTCGTTAGGATCTAACTTCATTTAAGAAAAAGGCTCTGTGTCAGCCGAAAGTTTTGAACGTTTGTATAGGATGATCAATTTGTCATCTAATTTGAAATCCGTAAATATTATTTATTGTTTTAAGTTACGTTCTAAGTTACACATTTAAAACATCTCTGATGCTCTTCTTTCAATGGAAGTTAATTTTTGCCAAATGTCAAGTAAAGAGTGTACTTTCGATCCACATAAAATACAAATTTAAAGAAAGAAAAAAACACACCTCCTATGCACAATGTTAACCGCTTGAAACATTATCCTTCCATCACTTATTTAATTCCAAAATGAAATAGAATAGAAAATGCAAAATATTGGATAAACCCATAAATTACTGATCAAGAAAAGAAGAAACCCTGCGGCATAACACATTTACAAAGAGGTCAAAAACAAGATGAGTTTGACAGGCGATGATATGTGTGTGTGTAATAGAAAATATCAGAATCCACGTGTTTCTTGGAGGGATTTATAATAGAAACTATCGTACTATTTCCCATGGAATTGAAGATTTACAATTTATCAAGACGTTTTCCTCCATTAATCAAGATCAATGGGTGATTATAGATTTGGACCCTTGGGTGATTATAGATTGTGGTAAAATCAGAGTAGTTTTACTTGTTAAAGTTTGGACCCTTGGGTGATTATAGATTTCCAGGTTCTAAGAATGAAGCATTATTGATGCTGGAAAAAAATCACGGAATCCATCTTATTATCTTAATTGTCACTACACGTTTAGCTTGAAAATCGGAAAACATATACCATATATTGTTGAGTTAGCATGTTACACATCCTTTCTAATAATCAACTATTTGTTTGAAAGTTGTGTGTCCACGTGAATTTAACATGACCAATAAATGAAAGCACTAGAGATAAAATTTCATTCACACTTTCAAAATGGTTTGACGTGTCAAAATTTTACTATGTTGAAAGAGGAGCATTGTAGATGCTTTTTAAAATTAGTAGCAAATGTAGTATACATTGAAAATACAAAATTATGTTTCATTATGCATCAAGGATGAGATCCGTTTCATAATATTTAATTGGTAATAGAAAAAATTGATTATACTCTTGTGTAGTAATTAGCACAATGATCTAAATTTTATAAGAAATAATTTAGAATATATGTTGAATAAATAAATACAAGTAATAATAGTAAATCTTATCTATAACCTTGAGGTAGGCGTGTCATTATTATTTTCCTCCGTCCCCGATTTTTCATAATAAGTTCACAAATTAACAATTCAATGCATTTTTACTACTTTATACATTACATAGAATCTGTTCGTCACATATACAGTTACATAATGCACCCTTGGATTATATATCCCCTCAATACCTTAAATGCATGCACATTGACTTCAAACAACCAAAAAAAAAAATAAATAAATACACTTTTAGTAGTATGTGTATGACAACATCTCCAAGAAAGTTCACCAGAATCATCTATTTTAAACATGCATTCAATTTAAAAAAACAAAAAATTAACCAAAACATGTGGTGACCAAGTTACGTTCCCAAGTTTCGCACCTGTAGCACTCTTTCCGCTTCTAGATGCTTCGTCGGTATCGTTCGTATCTGCCATCGTTCTTCCAATCCTTCGTAGGGTTTCTGCGGTACTGGATTTCTTCTTACTTGCTTGAGTCGAGCTTTGTCTTCGATAGAACTCTGCACAAGGTAGTTTCCTTCTTTCAAAAATATCGGGATTCTTGCCATATACGAAAAAATGCGCTGAACTGCCATAATTACTCGCTTCATTCTTTTACCAAAATGCCCTTTTAGGATGGTTAAAATGCACGCCAGCCTTTTTAATTCATTACACGCATGCCTCACGTGCATTTTTTAACTTCCAAAGCTACGATCTCAGCCACACGTTTGATAGATTGAAGGCCGAAAATCATTCTCATTTCTCTCCTGGGAGTCTATTCTCACCGGAACCCCCTATATATATATAAAGATTGGACGGCAGGGGCACGTGTACCCCGTAGCCCTGGAAGCGGAAAGAGTGCTACATGTGCGAAACTTGGGAACATAACTTGGTCACAACATAGTTTGGTTAATGTTTTGTTGTTTTAAATTGAATGCATGTTTAAAATAGATGATTCTGGTGAACTTTCTTGGAGATTTTGTCATACACATACTATTAAAAGTGTATTTATTTATTTTTTTGGTTGTTTGAAGTCAATGTGCATGCATTTAAGGTATTGAGGAGATATATATAATCCAAGGGTGCATTATGTAACTGTATATGTGACGAACAGATTCTATATAATGTATAAAGTAGTAAGAATGCATTGAATTGTTAATTTGTGAACTTACTGAAGGGAAGAATGAGAAACTGTGAAAATTGAGTAATGAAAAGACTTTTCTTGCAGAATAGAAGCCGTATGGTGCATAGTGATACTGTGTATTATTATATTGGTGTACAATCATGTGTATGTGCTATTGATGTATGTTAAAGAGCTTTGTGGTTATTTGAAGTGTAAATGAATGCTTGATGATGACTATGTGTGAAAAAGTGCACTTATTGGTATGAAGCGATAGTGTTGTGAAGTTAATGTGCATGAGTTTAATGTATTAAGGGAATAGATGTAATATAATAGTGCATTTATTTATTGTATATGTAATTTCATGACGTG
Source organism: Cuscuta europaea (assembly GCA_945859875.1). NCBI lineage: Eukaryota > Viridiplantae > Streptophyta > Magnoliopsida > Solanales > Convolvulaceae > Cuscuta > Cuscuta europaea. The sequence continues at coordinate 2,698,539 of CAMAPE010000054.1, read as the reverse complement.
CTTTTAAAATTCAGAAAGTGAATCGTTGTTGTTGAAACTATGAAGAAATAATGACCGTGTGTTAGGTGTCAAAGTGTAATTCAAAATTTAAAATGTGGTATTGTAATCTGGTAAAGTGCATTATGGTTATTGGAAGTGTTAATGTATGCTTATTGTTGATTATGCGTGAAAAAGTGTAGTTAATGGTTAGTAAATGTGCATGACTTTAGGTATTGTATATATAATATCATGAAGTGCTTTCAAAAACTCAGAAAGTGCATTGTTGTGTCTGATTATATGGAGACGTAATATCTGTGTGTTATGTGTAAAAGTGTAAGTCAAACTTTAGAAAGAGGTAATGAAATAAGGTAAAGTGCATTAGGAATATTGGAAGTGTTAATGAATGATTATTGTTGATTATGTGTGAAAAAGTGTAGTTATTGGGTAGTATTAGGTAAAGTCAAAGTGTTACTTAATAAAGAGCATTGTGATATATTAGGTGCCATTTATATAAAAGCATGAATTATTTATAAGTGTGCATTGATGTCCGAATTTCAGAAATGCGAGAAACAAGAATGCAGGCTGTTAGGAAAGCAAAGGGAAAGAGAACAATTGAGTCACTTGCGAATGAATCCGATCAGACCGTAGTGAAAAGACAGAGGAAACAAGGTGTACACCAAGACAGTGATGGTGACTTTTAGGTTCAACCCCTTCGGGGTGCTGTTGGTAATGAGATGATTGAAAATGTGGCCAAGAAAAGAAGTATAAAAGAGATAAAATCTGGCTATAGGTCACTCGTACAAGATCATCACCACATGTGTTAGTCAAAGCTATGAGTGGGATGACAGAAGCTCAGAAAGAAGATATTAAAAAATAGGCTTTGGTGCATTGTTTGATCTAGATATTGCTGAAATACCTGGAAAGCTAGGTTATTGGGTGGTGGACAGCTTTGATAAAAAAATGCTCATTAGTGCTGCCAGATGTGACTAATGTGCGTATAACATAGGAAGATGTTGCAAGAGTCTTGGGTTTTCCTTTAGGAGGAAAAAGAATTGTCTAAAAGAAGAAAAATGAAGAGTGTGCTTTGCTGCATGAATGGAGAGCTATATTTGACAAAGAGGACTACAAGATTAGCCCATCAGATGTTAGGGCAGCCATGCTTATCAAAAGTGAAGGAGGTGACTGGTTCAAAAGGAATTTCATCGTTCTTGTTGTGTATTTCATACTTGATAGCACCAAGAATGGGTATGTCAATCCACTGATAATGAATCACTTGGAAGATGTTGACAACATAAGTGAACTCAATTGGTGCGACCATGTTATTAATTGTTTAATTGAGAACAAAGTCTCATGGGAGAAGAAGAAGGACAAACCCTATATCGATCCATTGCTGTTTTTAATAGTAAGTTAAGCAAATTAAAAATGTTTATAGGTTTTAACTTGTATCTGTTTTTAAATGCTACACTATAATCAAAAACATGTATTGTGCAGGTGTTCTATGTGGACCGTGTTGTAATGTACTAATGTACAAACGCAAAGTGGAGAGGACTTCACCAATTCTGAAAGCATGGAGCGGAAAACTACTGAAAGATAGAAAATTGATGGAGATAGAGACTGACAGGTTTGGGATGGGATACTGTGAAGGGCCAATGAGAATTGAAGAGTGTTCAGTGGAGAGGGATTTGAATTCTGAAAAAGAAACAAAAGGCAAAGGTGGAAGCGGATAAGGATCGTTCGTGCAATGTACTCCTACTGGAATTGCTGAGGTATGGGTTAAAAATAGTTAGTGCACCATTTGTAAATACACCATATGTAGTAAACTATTGTGCATTCTGTTTATCATTTTGTGCATGAGTGAACTTTAAATATGAGTAATATTTACAGGAATGTGTGATGAGATTCGCACAAAAACCCAAATTGCTGGCAGAAAATGTGGTTGATGTGATAAACATGTGTGAAGAAATTCCTAGGAGTTTAATTGAATCAAAAAAGTACAAAAAATTGCAAGAAGCTGCACAACAGTTGATAGGTCTAGGAAAGATGAAAAGGCTGGTGGATTCTGGAGAAGAAGCAGATGTAAGAAGCACTGCGGAGATTGAAGATGCTTCGTTTTGGGGTGAAACAATAAGTGCAGTTGAAAGAGTAGAAAGATCGAATATGAAGAAGTCTTTGTACGCGAAAGAAATTGAAGAGATGCCTTCTTTTTCAATAGGACTGACACAAGAAACACAAACCCAATGGGGGAGCATAACAGAGTTGTGTGCCGAGATTGATAAAGAATTGAATGATGATATGGTATACATACGAAGCCTAACTGATAATCTATTAACTGATCGAAGTAAAAATAATTTGCTTATTTTAACTTTTTTTAAGGTTGGAGGAGAGGGTAATCTGAGAAGTGAGACAACAACGGGAACTGAAGCAATTGTTAAGGTTAGTGAACTTTACCTATAATAAAAGAGTGCATTATAATGGAAAACCTAAAACATCCTAACATGCATTTGATTAGCCTAGAGTGTGCATTATATATCTTAATTTGAGCATATATAATAACTTATTCAGTATATAAAATTGATATCGTCATTGTAAATATTAAGAAGGTTCCAGGAGAGGGGGAAATGAGCAGTGACAGAATGAAGGGAAAAGAAGCAGCCGTTGAGGTAATCGAAGTTTATAAAAAATAAAATAATACATTTTAATAGTAACCCCAAGAACTAAAACTGATGCGGAGTTATTGTGTATTATATCATCATTTCATCATTTTCATTTACCCCAGTGCCGCACAGGCTCCCACCTACGGTGGGGTAAGGGGGGTCGGATGTACGCAGTCTTACCCCTGTACTAAAGCACAGAGAGACTGACGGGTAAGATAGCAAAGGGAAAGGAAGCTGTTATTGAGGTAAGTAAAGTTTAGTAGTAGTGAAAGAATGGATCTTAATTGAAATCCAAATTTGTCAACATGTGCAACTTGTTTTTCAATAAAATGCATTATGTTTGTTAATGCCATAATTTATAAAACGTAGTGTTTCAAACTATAATTAGTATAATTATTCGAATTTTTTGTAAAGGTTCATGTGGAGGGGGATGTCAAATGTATTAAAATGGAGGGAAAGGAAGTTATTGTTGAGGTATGCATTTTGTGCAATCTGTTAGGCAATCATGTGCATGTCATAATGTATTATTATTAATACATTATTTTTAATTGAGATGGTAACTCTGCATAGTGACTGTGTCATGATTTAGAAGAAGGAGGTCAATGTGAAGGGTACAAAGAACGAATTGGTTTTAGGGAAAACAACTTATTTGAGGCCAAGATGGGGCGCAAAGGCTGCAGAAGTATTAAAATCTCCCTTCATGGCAAGAGTTGTAGACCCAAATGACACATCAAATGCACAGGAAAAACAAATATGGAAATGGGTGATGCACGATGCTACTGATAAGAGGTAAAAACCCAAATTCTTATTGATTAGATTGATATTAATGTTGTTAACGGTAAACGAAAATAACATAATAAATAATGTTGTTTGTATATAGGGATGACATCCTTTTCAAGTAAAGGCAAATTACAATAAACAGAGGAGAGGTGTTTAGCCTCGGGGAGAAAAAACATATGTGCAGTAAGTCATAGATGCCTGAACAATGTGCTTGAATAGTAAGGAAAAGATACGAAGTAGCACGTCACCATGCAGATTGTTTGCAAAATCAATTCCTTGTGTAAGCATCATAAGTAAACAAAACTCTTCAATTGGAGCATAAAGTGCATTTTTTTGTTGTTTAAGTGAGCATGCGCATTTTATGGCAGGTGTACACCATGGGGAAAGAAATCCCTCGAAAAGTTTGGCCAAAGCATTTTTTTGTTGTTTAATAGAATATATATTTATAATTCGTAAATATACAAATCGAATATATTCGAATAACTTACGAATCGAATATATGTATATTCATATTCATATTCGAATTTTATTCGAATAATAAAGTTGATTCGTATTCGAATTCGTATTCGAATATTTCGAATTCGAATCATCAATTTCGAATTCGAATCATCAATTTCGAATTCGAATCGCGAATCGGATCAAAATTATTCAATTCGTTTACAACCCTACTTTGCACCATCGACGTAGCACATATCTATCTGAAATTGCGTTGACCTTCTTATCTTTCAACACAAAAAATATGATGACACAATATACCAATCCTTTCAAAATGTTTACAAGAGCAAAGTGTAGTACTGTCGCTCGTATTGTGCACACCTGTGAAATTTAAACCTCGCTCATCTGATATAACATATGTAAACACAGTCCCCTCATGTTGGAGACTAAGAACGGCACAAGAATAACAGGCGCAACGTATTTCCTTTTGAACAAGATAAAAAATTGAATGATTATAAACAGAGGAAACATATCTTTCAATATGTAGCGGAGTCTTGTACTTGGGTATGGATGACTCGGAAACTTTGGACAAGTGTGCACTCTTATATCTTTGAGAATCCATTGCACTCTCAAAGTGCATATAAAACTCAACCAAACTAAAGTTATGATTTGTGAATTCATTGAAAAAATTATTTTCGCTCTCAGAACGTGATGTCGTCCTAAGCAAACCCGTCATGAAAAGATCACCAAAATAAGCAGGAATCCACATCCTTCTAATCTCAAACATGTGTGAGAACCAATTGTGATAAAGTAGGTCATATTATGTCATCAAATTACTCCATCCATATTCAAATTCAGGCGACTGGAAGTAATGACTCCACACAACAGAATTCAATTCCTTCATAAAATTTGAGTCTTTACTCAAAACCGGTCCAACTTTCGAACTCACCTTGGAAATTTAATCGAGAAGGCAGTCAAATGATTTTCTGAAACATACTGCGTTGCCTAACTGCGCAGTTATCTTCAAAAATTCATTTGACTGCCTTACAAATTGAGTTTTTAGCTTAAATTTGGTATGAGTAAACAAGACTCAATGAAGAAGATTCTAAAAAAAAAAGCATAAAAAACATTCACCAGAAACCGCCCCAAATGGCGACGGCCGGGCAGAGCCTCCTATAAAAGGGCTTATTTGCACTTTTTATGAAAGTTCGAGGGCTTATTTGATAGTTCTCCCAAAGAAACAACATCCCCGAATAACGCATAATTCTTTATGCACACTGGATCCACCCAAAATATCCGTGTCAACTTGTCACTCACATCAACATCATAGTCAAATGAAAAGGCAGAACAAATCTTTTTCTTTCTAAAAAGTTTATCTATCAATATTTGTGCATCTACACCAACTAAATAAGCCTTCAAATCACGTTTAAAATTCTTAAAATCCACAGATGTAGCACCAATATTAGCATAACCCCCGACAGTCTCCTTATCCAATCAATTACATTTCATTGTGCCAATATTAGCTTTAACACAATTCAAAAAAAAATTGGTGCCCAATGTCAAGTTTTCTATTCACTTTCAAAAATGGCATAGAAGAATCAGAAAACATGCAATGGTTATGCCTCTCCTCAAAGATTGTAATTTCATATCGGTTCATGCCTGCAAGCCTAAAAACTACACGTGCTCTGCAACCACACCTATTAGAAACCATGCGTCTTTTTTTCTCCTCATCATTAACACAAACGTCGGGAGTTGGTAAACCTTCAACATCATGTTGTTCTTCAGTTTCACATCCATCAGATTCACATGATTCATTTTCAATAGTGAAATCTTCATTGTCACTATTCAATTGATTAGGTACATCAACATTGTTGCATGAATCAGGTTTAGGTGCAACTGTGGTAGATTTAGATACATTTTTGAAGCCCTGTCTATCACTAGTAGAAAAAGCGCCTATAGTGACACTAATTTAGTGTCGCAGAAACTTTCAGCGACACTAAAAAAGCGTCGGGGAAAGTGGCGGCTAGCGACACTATATTTAGTGTCACTGATGCGGGGACGGGTTTGTGTCAGCAAATAGTGACACTAATTTATCGGCTAAAATAGCGACATTTATGCATCAAGAATACTTTGTGACATTAATACATCATAGATTTTTATGACACTTTCAGCATCATAGATTTTTATGACACTTTCAGTATCATACATTTTTATGATACTTTCAGCATCATAGATTTTTATGACACTTCAATGTCACTTGGTTGGTTTTGTTAATTGGGCCTATATAGGCCTAGATAATATGCACATGGTAGCTTTAGTAGAATTCAAATTTATTGCTTACTTCATTCATAAATATTATAACATCCAAAAATAAATGGATACCCAAAACACATCATTTAACATATAATATTAAGTAACAATTTCACATTCTTGTTCAATTACATTTCCTACTGCCGGATAAAAGATCTAGAAAAATTCCAGCATGCAATATTCCCGCAAAAAACCGGCTATTGAAATTCAGCAAAAAAACTACTACCAAGCATCATTGAAGATGCTAAAATACAAACAAGTCACATTCCCAACAGGTACCAATGTTTAGTTATCAAAAGTTTGACCTGCCTCTACATTCTACAAACATAACATAACACCGACCATTCTAACCGCCATCAACAATAATCAGAAATGCATCTCCCCGTGCATATCATCAAGCCTTTGTAGGATCCGCTTGCGCACTACATATCAAACAAAATATAATATTACATCCATATATTATGAAACTTATTTTCGGTAAATTTTAAATGTGAACTTACTTTTTTATCAAAGTAGCAGCATACAAAGCCCACTCCTCACGCACTTGTAAAATATCATCTTCGGTATACTCCTTGACGGTAGAGAACTTCAATGTAAAATTAAATTAATAAGCACTTACTATCATTACAAGATACACTAATTAATTAATTGCGCTCACATTCTGTTTCAAACGATTCACGTCAGATACAATATCCTTCATGTACTTCATCACAAAGTAACCACACTCAACTCCTCCTGTTTGCTTAGGGCACTGCATATATTCAATTTAAATAGACAGTAAATACAAACTAAGATTTACTAAAAACAAAGAACAAGTTATAGTAAAAAAATAATACTGTCAAGTATTGAATGTATTGCAATAATTCACTTCTTTGGGCACTGCATATATTCAATTTAAATAGACATTAAATACAAACTAAGATTTACTAAAAACAAAGAACAAGTTATAGTAAAAAAATAATACAATCAAGTATTGAATGGATTGCAATAATTCACTTCTTTAACTCACTTGCAAAAGGGATGATCTATCTTTCCATATTTCAAAAATGCAGTTCCAATTATGGTAAAAACAGCTCCTAAACACATTCAGATTAAATAAAATTAACAGGTGTCACATCTAATTGGTAGCACAGACTGCACAGTTGAGATTCAGCGAAGTTTCACGGTTGCAACTTACAAGAGATGAGTATCTAAATTCAGAAAATAACTGAACAACCATGGTTCATAACAAAGACCCATTAATTTTAGTGAACTGTTTCTTCAGAGTTGAGCATAGAAAATTGTAAGAACTCATCAACTCCATTTCTGTATTCTTCAGACAACCTGTTTCCATCCTTTATCCAAGACCTATCCATCTCTCAATTCCTGATAATTATTAGATCCCAACAAAATATTTATCATACATGCTTAAATAACATATGCAAACACTTGGAAGAAATCGGGGGGAATACTTTAACCAAAGAACTTTGTTCAGTTTAATGTTATTACTTTCATATTTTCTACACATTTTAATATTAACCAAAGAACTTTAGTTAACAAAACTGAAAAAATATGTTTAGTAACTTTGTTTTAGTCTATTTAGTTAACTTATTGAGTACTCTCCTAGTTTAGATAACAAACTAAAAAGATTTGTATAAGAACTTTGTTTTGAACTCACTGATAAACTAATAATGCCTTGAAAGGATAGTAGATTTCATTTTCATTTACAACTTTGTTGGACCAATAAAGAATCAAATTGTAGCAGGGATAGAGCAAGTACTCACAAGAAAATGATAAAAACAGGTCCGCCTTTATAACAAATTTAAAAAAATCTTAAACTAAAGCCCAGTCTTACTCTTTATTGCAAACACACTTAATGTAGTAGTGATTCACTACAAATGCCAAGCAAGACCAAGAGTTTGGTGTTGAAAAGATTGCAGTGTATTTAGTGAATAAATATCAAAGTGAAGATGGTTACAGTATTGAAAAATATATGCTATAAAAGTATTTAGTATATTGCAGTGTTTTTTTGTAGAAAGTTATTCAGGTCTTATTAATATTGATATGGTATTGTACTATACCAATACCAACCAGTTGGTCTTCTCTAAATACAATAAGAATATACTCGTACCAAAAGAATAAGCCATGCTACTCGCACATCAACTTGTACATAACCTATTGAACCAGACATGCAACAGCAAATTTATTTGTACGCCAGGTCTGAATGAACAAACTTTAATCAGGCTAATAACCACTCCATTCTCATTAGGGAAGCCTGGAGAGCACTACGTATATGGGGCTATCATCATACTTCAGAAAGATGATCCTCATCTTTTCTGCTTGCTCCCCCATAAAGAACCCTCTGTTCTAAATTTGCATCCTTTATCTGAGCTCACTACCAACAATTTAGGCCTCACAAAAGTTTAGGAAAAGAAGACAATTCTAGTATTCTACTGGGAATGAGAAAGATCAGAATCATTTTCTATCGTTTAAACCAAGTCCAGTAATACAACAAGCAGAGAAAAAACTACATTGAGTTGTGTGTGACTCAGTTGGAAGGTATAGCTAGTGCCAGTACGAAAACAAACACTACAACTAAAAATATGATTGATACATACCAACAACAACGATAAAAGCCGCCAAAATAACTACCTGACTACCACACTTGCCATTAACAGTAAAAAAATCGACTGTCACAAAAAAGGGTAATTCTCCTTTGTGTGACACCCTAAGGGAAAGAATCTTGCAGTGTATTAGTGAATAAATATCAAATATATCAGTCTTTTAAGTGTATTGCAGTGTATAGAAGATAGTTTCACATTCATCTAAAGCAAGTGCTATGAACTCTATTTCAATCTCTTTGATAGAAGATCACCCGTTTCACATTCATCAACAAGGATTTTTTTTAAATAAGCCCAATAGGAATACTCAGCAGGCTCTTATATTGATATCAGAATCTGGTTCTTTTTTTTAACACAGTCCCCCATAAAAAACCTACCCAATAAAGTTAGGAAGTGTGGAGAGTATGACCATATTCAAGCTCCAGTGGAATTTCATATCAATCTCAAACTTCAGAACAAAAAAAACAAAACAAAACAAAACACATAGCAATAACAAGAGAAAAATATCCAACACTGATTTCAGACACACAAAAGTTGAATTACGACTCTTATAAGGGGGGAACATAACATGCAGGAAAGAAAAACATAATAAAAACAGAATCTAGGAGCATTATTGGAAGGATTTCATTATTAGATGGTAAATTTGAAGGATTACTAAGGGAGGAGGTACATACCTAAAATCGACAATAATAGCTCAGAAAGAAGACCGAGGACCAACCGACGGTGAGATGCGCAGCCGGAGAATTGATGGAGAGAGCAGGATCGATGGAGAAACCGGTGATGGCCGGAGAATCGTGTGCGTTAGGGTTAAACGGGAGAGCTAGCTTAGGCCATCGATGATTCTGGAAGCAAGTCTGGAACGGGTGAGCTGATGTATGGCGCTAAGTGTAAACTGATCTGGATATGTGGTACGTATAGTAGCTGGACCGAGCGGCCCATCTATGTCGGTCTGGCCTTATTGCTTCCGTAAAAAATGTTTAGTGTCACTATTTTGGCCTGATGTATTTGTGTTAGTAAATAGTGACACTTTTGTGTTATTAGGGCTTTTATATCAGAAAGCGTCACTACAAAAGTGTCACTGTAAGCCAGTTTTCTACTAGTGTATTACACACCACATATTTCCAAACAATAACACCATCACGAGCTTTCTGTTGAGTGCTTTACGCGATTCAAAACCACAAACTGATGTATATTGATCATAAAAACGCATACCATCACGTAAGTTATTGAACAACATACCAACACGCGGTTTCAAATCCGGGTCACAATCAGGTGTCCAGTACATGGTGGATCCCGGAGAAACGTGCACTGTATTAACATCAAACGGTTGAGAAACAACGATCCGCCCCATTGTCATTCCTATTTGCAATTTGCGCCAATCATACAACGAGCGGTGGCAAGGTGAAACGAAAAGAAACACCGACAACTACAACCAAAAGAGGCGAGCCAGTGGGCATAACTCAACTGATAGATGGGAGGGGTGTCACAACGGTAAGTCTGGGGTTCGAATTGTGGCATGCAATTGCGACGAGAGGTTATTATGTAAAAAAGCATAAAACCTCCTCACGTAATTAGGTCATAGCCCCATTCGGTATTTGCAAGCATGTGATTAAACTCCAATTCATTACATCCTCTCAGTTAACTGTTTGGTTGTGTTGGTGGGGGCCGTGAGGGATGTGGAGTCATCCGTTTTGTTTTAGGGCTCGGGCGGTAGGTGGAATGTATAATTTACATTCATTTAGGTAAAGCTAACTAATTTACTCGTGTGTTTCATAGCAAAAATCAGAGTTTATATATTTGGTAAAATTATTTGTTTAACGTCTACATCATTTTATCGTAACACTATTTTATGATAAGAAATGTTGTTGGAGAACCTAGCTAGAGCTACTCCGTATAACTACCCTGCCTCTTACATAATTCAAATTTAAAAACCCACCTTTAAATTTAAGAATTCAGATGTTATGATTTTTATAATTAATTTTTATATATTCACCTTATTTAGTTTTCATAAAAGCAAACTTTTACAGTCTTACTTTATTATTTGATCAGCCCAGTTAATCAAATAATAACCTAATTAATCAAATAATATTTTTATACTACGTATATGCTAATATGCACTTGGGTTTTATCTCCAGTACTAGATTTATTTGAATTCAATAACCTAATGAAACCTTTATCAATGAGGTTAAAAATAAATTTATTGCTATCAATACATGAAGTGGGGGTATAAAACAAATTGTAAATTCTATTGTTTGTGAGGCTATTATGTATTTTCTATGTTCAAGCCTATAATCTATATAAGCCGTGGTAGATGACTAGATGAGGAGAGGAAAAAGGATATACGTAGTATATTCGGTGCACGGGTCCGGTGGAGGTTCGAGAAATGGATAAAAATGGTTGAAGTGCCTTTTGGAATTCCCAAAAGTATACACATTAATTATGCTTTTACACTTCTCAAAAACTAAAAAAAGAGTTATTCAATGATCATTAATACGGGTTATAGCACTTCTCAATTGAGCAAAGCCATTTAAAAGGATACCGTGCTGCCTAGCTCCTCTACTTCCTAATATAAATATATTGTTCAAGGGAAAGCTTCATCAAAATAATCTCACATGAAATTTGTTTAAGTAATTTGTCCTAATTTAAGAGCATAAGTAGCGAAAAACTGAACAATTGCTTTTTTACAAGACTGAAATTAAAAAGTGAGATTAAATTCAAGATCATTGAATCTGACATTTTCTGAAACCCATGGCAAAATTTTACTAATTGAATCTTAAAATCTTTTCCATCTTGAACAAAATCTGAAATTTAATTTTAATTTTGTTTACCTCGATTAATAGTGAGTCGGAAAGATGAAAATCAAATTTTTTTCCACGATGCCCTGGGAGGTGCTCGCAACAAAGGACTACGACATTGACGACAATGGACATCAGGACATGCTGTTGGCTACACACCTACGGGGGCGATGAGGGAAGATGGTAATTGGTGGAGAGAAAGGACGATGGATAACTGTTTATGTGCAAAATGTATATGTACGAGGTGTTTCATTGAGGTTTTTAAAGAGGTTCCAAGGATAACACATTAATATATGCAATTTCAGGAAAAAATATTTCCAGTTAAATATTTGAATTTTTGAGAAAATAATTTGTTTGTGTTATGCTTACTATGTATGAAGGTTTGGATTTGTGAGAAATTAACATTTCACGGGTCTATGTGACTATATGCAACAAAATAAGTTGAAGGTATTGCAAAACTAAATACATACAATTGGTAATTTATTAGGATAGCTAAAATATCGCATTTCATTAATATACATTGCTATAATTAAATATTGATAGAATTTTTTTGCCTAACATCTTATATGGTGTTAAAAAATAAAATAATATCCCGTGCATCGCACGGATACTATACTAGTTAAGAGAAATTATGAGTGATTTTATTTATTATATATAGACTCTCACCGTTCTCAATTAGGTACTTCGTAGATATGAATTGTATTTTTTCATTGTATAATATTGGGCATTAGCTAGTAACAAAAACTAATTTTAATAAATAACATTGGCCACAAAAAACTCAAACGGAACGTAGCAATTAGCAAAACAGTGCTCAAAACACATGCGGTGAGCGTGGATCGAACACGCGACCTTCAGATCTTCAGTCTGACGCTCTCCCAACTGAGCTATCCCCGCTATTGAAAATTATAACTTCGTTTACCTAAAATATCACTAAAGCAAGGGCCAAAACATGGGAAAATGTAAAAACGCCGTTGCCGGGGATCGAACCCGGGTCACCCGCGTGACAGGCGGGAATACTTACCACTATACTACAACGACTCTGTTGGTGTAAGCAATTGTTTTTAGCTAAATATATCCAGAAACAGAACAAATGACATATAATTTGGAGAAGGAAAGTAGAAATTAAACCTGACTAAACAAATGAAACACGGCAAACTGAAACTGAAAATGTATGATACAGATATGCGGAGCATCATATAGTTATATACATGGGTATATCGTAAATAAGGAGAACTATGAAATACGCGCTCGAACTTTCATAAAAAATGCAAATAAGCCCGTTTACAGAAGGTTTTGTCCGGCTATCACCATTTGGGACGGTTTCCGCTGGAATTTTTTGATGACTTTTTTTTGAGCATCTTCTTCATTAAGTCTCGTTTACTCATACCAAATTTCAGATAAAAGTTCAATCGAGAAAACAGACAAATGATTTTCTGAAATATACTACGCTGTCTAACTGCACATTTATCTTCAAAAATTCGTTTGACTGCCTTCCCGATTGAATTTTCAGCTGAAATTTGGTATGCGTAGACTAAACTTAATGAAGAAGATGCTCAAAAGCATTCATCAAAAAATTTCATCGGAAACCGCCTCAAATGATGACGGCCGGACAGAGCCTCCTATAAAAGAGCTTATTTAGACTTTTTATGAAAGTTCGAGGGCTTATTAAAAATTACAAAGTCGTATTTGCAGATATGACATAGCTATTTGATGCAAAAAGTAAGCACAACTTGATCTTTTTAAGTTGTGTATAATTTATACTCCGTATTTTTTATAGACAAAATAGTGGTACGTTTTTAATTAATTTTGTATGTAATTAATTTGTTCTGCTTGGTTTGTTATCTTTAAGCTTGGTCTAAGCTTAAAATGTGCACATTTTAGTATGCACATTCTCAGATTGGTCTATAAAAATTTTACCGTCGAGTCGGAAAAAATTATAATCTCTACCGAATTCTTTTTAGTATATTTAGAGTAATTTGATCTCAAATCAAATCCAGGGAGTAATCTTTCAAATTATATTCTCCTTCCCGATCAGTCCTAAGACATTTAATTGGATTACCCAATTACAATTCAACCTCGGTTTTATACACTTTAAATTTCCCTAAAGCTTCGTGTAATACCCAAGATTAATTTAAGAGGATTGATAGTACTACTCATACCAACAAGATGCATCTCCTTTTAAGGGAGCTCATCACCAAGAACTCTAAAGTTAAGCGTGCTTGCACGGGAGTAGTCTTGGGATGGGTGACCCCCTGGGAAGTTTCTCAGGGCGCGCACGAGTGAGGACAAAGTGCGCGGAAAAGGCTAGTGGCGGTTTGTGAGGACAGTACTAAAGGTCAGGAGTAACTACCTTGGGCCCTATGGGGCGGGGTTTGTGAGGATAGTACTAAAGGTCAGGAGTAACTACCTTGGGCCCTATGGGGCGGGGTGTTACACTTCGTCCTTAGTGTGCAATAAATACACATAACAAAACCGAGTTGAATCATCAATAAAAGTAGCAACATACTTCTTATTGTCAAGGGAAGGACCTGAGTGAAAATCAGCTAGATCACTAGCCGAATTCCTTTTAACATTCGGAAACGGTTGTTTTGTGATCTTAGTAAGCATGCAAGTCCTACACTTATCATCATTAATATCAAAAGCCAGAATTAAACCATCTTTAGACATTTCATGCATTTTTCTAAAATTAACGTGAGCTAATCCAGCATGCCAAATCATACAATCATTCATGGAAGATGCCACAAAAACAGAATTATCACTAGAAATTAATTTATTCTCAACATTCAAACGAAACATGCGATTTGATAAATATTCAAAACCAACAAACACACCACCCTTGGACATAATATATTTATCGGATTCAATCACTTGTTTGAACCCTAAATTATTCCACATACTTCCCGAAACAAGATGCTTTCGAACCTTCGGTAATACAAAACATCAAACAACGTAATTGTTTTTCCAGAAGTAAATTCTAAAACAACTATACTCTTTCCCAAGATATGCACCACTGACTCGTCTCCCATGCGTAAGAAGGAACCGACCTCCACTGGTTCTAGGTCTTCAAACCATCCTTTATCCTTACACACATGGCTCCTAGCCCCCGAGCCATAACACAGTCATCATCCTGTACATAAAAAGATTGTGGAATGAGTGATACATAATTCTGGACAGAATTATCAAAGTTAGTCAGGAACTGACCTCCTTTCCGTGGAACCAGGTCCTTAGACCGTTCCTGTCCACTGCCACTCGTTCCAGCGCCATTCTTGTTCAGTTTCACACGACAATCACGCTTGACATGTCCAACCTTTTGACACCTCCAACAAACCAAACCTTTCGGTTTCTTGTTGGGTTTGTCATGGTCTTCATACTTGTGCTTTTTGCCTTTCCCCTTATCTTTCGGGTTAGATTTATTATCCTCAACCAAGTGAATACGAGCCTGTCTAGATTCAACTTCACCCATAATTTGGTCATTCTCTTGCACACGAAGATTCTCCTCAATGCGCAAGTGACTCCCAAGTTGAACCAATGACAGTTCCTCATCTTTATGTTTTAAAGAACGTTTAAAATCCTTCCAAGAGGGTGGAAGTTTGTCAATTATACTCGACACGGCATATGACTCATCAACACCTATCTTGTGGAGTTTAAATTGATCAAGAACACAAAGAAGTTCATTGTATTGTTCCATAACCGGCCTTGAGTCAACCATTTTATAATTATTAAAATCACTCATCAAGAACTTCTTACTAGAAGCATCCTCGCCGATGTATTTTGACTTAAGAGAATTCCACAATTTCATCGCACTCTCAACGTTTTGGTAAATATCAAATAACGCATCGGACATACCGTTAAGAATGTGGCCTCTACATATGTAGTCATCGTTCTCCCACTTGTTACGCCTCCTAGTTTGTTCCAAGGTTTCGTCCTCCATCACTTCCGGCAACGGAGTGCTCTACACGTACACAACCTTCAAAGTGGTGAGGAGGAAGTGCATCTTCTTTTGCCATCTACGGAAATTGTTCCCTTGAAACTTGTCCAATTTGTTGAACTTGGATGTCATCTCTTTCATGGTACTCATGATTATCACAAAGAAAATATCAATTCAATTGTTGGGGTATATCACGTAGGGGGTGATAATCGAGTACTTGGATTTCTTAAGGATCGTGTAAGTTTACTTTCCGAATTGATATTTTTCCCCTATGACTGGGTTACAAGAAATTAAATCTAGGATAACTCTTAAGGACACTCTAGAAGTTAGGCACAAGAACTAGAGCCAAACTAGTCGAGTATATGGATTGTTATCTTTAATTTGAGTGTCAAAGTGATGAAGATATGTTGGATCTGTTTTCTCTTGCTCCTCTGTACGAAATATGATGATATATATCCATATTCACCGTCCTAGGCAGTTGCAACACTTTTAAGAATAACCGCATCAGTTTTTTGGGAAAGTGCTGGAAACTGCCTCACCGTTCTAGAACTCGGTCTACAACCACAGAGCTGGTCTACTGAAAGTTATACCTTGAGTTCTACCTCGAGCTCCACTAACGTAGACACTTTGGAATTAAACTAGTTCTTATATACAAGTGTGCACTCCACACCTACTAACTTGTATTAGATCATAGTACTAATTCCATTGGCACTCATGTCATTTCCAATTACACAAAACGGCCGATGACACTAAAATCACCAACATATTTGACAATTGAGAGTTAACGGTTAGCGGCTTATAGCGAATTGTTAGCGGAATTGATTGACACATAGAGTTAGCGGGTTGCGAAACCATGTTTTATATGAGTAATGTTTATGATAATCATGCTCTTTTCAAAATGCTAAACCCAACTGCTAATATTCATAACATTTTTATTTCCTTTATTCTGTCTAACAACACTAGAGGTAAACAGCTAATTATCAAATGAGCTTTTTCCTCCAATATTACTAAATTAAAGTCAATTTCCAAAAATGTGACCTCTTTTCTAAAAGGACAAAAATGTGACTAACAGATGTCACTGCCTAATTGTTATGTCACTGTCGGCAGTGGCGGATCTAGGATTCAAAACTATTGGGGGCAGAGTAGGGATGGACCGGGTCCTGGCGGCCTGACCCAGGTCTGGCCCGGGATCAAGTTTCCGGTACTGGTACCGGCCCGCTACACGGACCAGCGTAGAAACGGGCCGGGCTCAGGCTTGATTTTTTGGTGATCGAACCGGTCGGTCCCAGGCCCGGTTCTAGTCCCAATTGATATATTTTTATTTTTTTAATTATAGCGTGGGTACCGACCCGGGACCAGTACTGTTTGGACTTTGGACCTGAACCGGAACCAATCGGGGTCAGAACCAGGCTTCAATTATTTAGAACCGAAACCAGTTGGACCCGGGCCCGGGACTAACCCGGCTCCATGCCTAGGGAAGAGTAAGATGACACACATAAAGGCAGTACAAAACAAAAAGACATAAAAAAAAACTAAATAAAGTAAGTCATAACTGCTCTCTTCGAGTTTTTATGTTTTGATAAAAAAGTGTAATTAATGTTTTTGATAAATTTAAAAGTCCACATTGAATACCCCTAAACTTTTAAAATTTAGGATTTAAGTTTTAAAATTTTGCCACTAATTCTTAATACAATACACCCCCATAATATTTTTATAAATTCGGATAAATTTTATGCATTAGGTTTAAAAAACATAAAAATTATATAAATACAAATTATACAATAGTGAAATAGTTACTCTGTATTACTTAATGGGTTTAGAGAGAAACCTACACTCACTTCTTCACTTTTCTTCAGTCCGGGCTCTAGCTAGAGAACTTCTTCAGCTTGTGGTCAGCTGAATTGTTCTAATTTTAGGGACCTATAGCCTTCACGATTAAAAAATCTGAAAAGCTTTTTAGTTTGGAATTTGGGCATGGGGTTATTTGATCTTACAACTACGCATATGGGGCATTAATTTTTTTATTGGGTGCATTAATTTTTTTTAATTGGGGGCATTTATATGGGATGTGATTTTTCCTAATGGTTTATAAGAAGCTAGTGGCTGTTTATTGGCGGCAGCTGCCCCCCCCCCCCCCCCCTCCTACAGCTGTGCATCCGCCCCTGACTGTCGGATGTTGTCACTGCGATTTTATGTCACTTTTGAATGTCACTATCGCTTTTCATGTCACTTTCATATGTCACTATTGCCGTCAATTATGTCACTGTGCCGTTAATCATGTCACTATGTCGCCAGAAATTTTCCAGGGACTTTTTTCCGGTGACTTGTTCCAGTGAAATTTTATACATCCTCCACAATTTCCGTTCAGTAAAACTGCCGCCTGCCACCGCTAAGGATGAGACACCTACTATCGTTACCCTGACCCTCCCCCTGCTCCCCCACAGCTACCCCTCCCCCCTCCCCAGCCACAGCCTACCCCCGCCCGAGCACCGCCCATCCCTCCACAATCTGACCTGTCCAACGCCACCCAGCCTTCGCCATGACCCACCCTAGTGCTGCGTTGCCTCTCTGCGACTCGCCCTACCCCCATTTGTCAGTCCTGAACCCTAGCCCCCTACCAACATCCCACCAACAATGTTGTGTCCTTAGCGGTCAGTCAACCATCACCGCCGCCGCCCTCGATTTGAACCCTAAAGGTCGGATCTAACACTAGCTTGGTTGTGCCGCTGCCCTCGATTTGAAACCTAACAGCCAGATTAAACAATAGCTTGGTTGCAATGGAGATGGGGGATGCGACTGGCGGTGAAGGTCGCACGTAGGTTGGGTGGTAGGGGCTTATGGCGACGGCGATGCCCTTTGGACTCTTCCATCTTCATCCCATCGAACTGACAGTAAGACAAGAAACAGAAAATCCGGCGACGGTGACAAGGTCGCAGATGGTGGGTGGCGAGGTCGAAGATGACAGCGGCGGGCAGGTCGGCGGTGCACTGAGAGATGAGGCGCAGGTGAAGCGTGAAGGAGAGAGATCAGTGCTCCCTAAGAACAGGAGAAGCGAATGGTCGGGCCTAGAGTTGTAAACGAATCAAATAATTTGTGCTCGATTCGCGATTCGAATTCGTATAAGACGATTTGAATTCGGAAAATTCAAATACAAATACAAATAAGAATATTAAATTTGATTCGAGTTGTTATCAAATACAAATAAGAATATCAGTGTATTCGATTCGAATATTAATCAAATATATTCGATTAATAATAATGATAATATTAATGTCAATATTAATAATAATAATAGTAATAATAACATTATAATAACTTTTAAAAGATAATAATACACTCAAAGTGTAGCCCATATATATACACTTTTGCATACAGATTCCAAGCCCATTTGTAATAAATCAGAATATAAATACAAATATAAATCAATTTTTTTGGTTCAAATGTCTTTCAAATACAATACAAATAATTATGTGTTCGATTTGAAGAATAAAATTGGAGTTATTTGACTTTGATATGCACAATTATCAACTTGTTTCACACATTAGAAGTATATATACTTTCTAATATGTGTGTTAGTGTATATTTCAAAAAGTTTGAAATAGATTTATATTTATTAATCATAAAATTAATTAACTTTAGTATATTGTGTACCATCTAAAAATGCATTGATCCATTAATTAAACTTAAATTCTAAAAACACACATTAAGTCATAGCAAGCATTTACAACATAAAAACACGGAGTATAAGAAAAGTTTTTTAAGAGTGATATTTGACAAATATTTAACTTATACTCAAATCGATTCGATATTCGTATATGATTCGTTAATTATTCGTATTGTTAAACAAATACAAATACAAATCAAAATTAATATTCGTTTCATATTTGAATTCGTATTCGAATTAAAAAAAATAATATTCGACTCGATTCGATTCGTATACAATCCTAGTCGGGCCTAGGGAATTTTTTTAAATTAGATCACTTTTTTGTCATTCTAGAAATAGTTATATTTTTGTTACTCTAATAGTAACATTTAGGCCATTCTTTCTTATCAAATCCCTTTCAGTTATTAAAAACGTTAGCTAGGTTATCAATTCGGCTACTATGTTGTATTGAAGCGCCATGACGACGTCCTTGGCCTAATTTAAATACTCCATCTGTCTCAAAAGGTTCGTCAATTTGACTTTTATTGGTTAATAACAATCAACTTTGACCAATGATATTTTTTAACACAAAATTATTTTGAATATGAAAATTGTATCAAAATGTTCCTTATTCAAAATATTTTTATAAAAACATAAAATTTAAAAACTATATACAAATATAATTATTAAAATCATTTTCCATGGTTCGTCATCATTGAC
Organism: Cuscuta europaea; assembly: GCA_945859875.1. NCBI lineage: Eukaryota > Viridiplantae > Streptophyta > Magnoliopsida > Solanales > Convolvulaceae > Cuscuta > Cuscuta europaea. The sequence continues at coordinate 2,678,695 of CAMAPE010000054.1, read as the reverse complement.
CAAGAAAAGTCAATATGGCGAATCTTTTCGGGATGGAGGTAGTATAACAATAATCTCTTCTTCTGTTTGTGTACTCCGTAATATAATGGTTAATAAGATGAAATGTCAATATCAAATTATATTATCATGTTATAGTGTCGTTGTCATATTTTAAGTCGTTAAATGTTCATATTGTTGTCCCAGAAGAAGTTTTTTCCCATTTGACGTTGCATTTTCTTTCACGATGGTACAAAATTTGATCTGGCGATGGTGATCGGATATTGGCGGTGGCCCGTGGCCCCGAGTCTACTAGAGGTTACCAAAAGTTTCATTGCCATCTTGTCGGTGACTAATTAATTTTCTATTCGATCAATCGTAAAGCTAAAGATTAAATTAAGGAAGAATTACATGAGTAATGTTTATCCACACTTCTTTTATTGGCTTCATTCAAAAATATTATTAAAAATTGAACATAAATTAATTTTATATTATTCTAATTAGTAGCACTACTAGAAAACTGTCTTACAGTGGACACTTTGTTAGTGACACTATTCGATTTAGTGTCAGAAACTGACGACATAATTGAAAGTTTACACATAAGTATCACTAATTTCTGAAACAATAACATCACCATTTAATAATGACACTCAAGGTGAAAAAACGGGGTCATATTCAAAATTTATAAAAATATTTTTTTGAAATGAGGTTTATTTTATAAATTTTTAACCTAATCCTTCCCATACTCTTCGCCGGAGCGCTTCAGCTTCTCCTTCTGCGCTTCATCTTCCCCTGTTGCGCTTCATCCTTCACAATCTCTTCTTTCAACGACTTCATTACCGTCGAACTCTTCCCTTCAGCAGCTCGTCTAGTCGCTAGGATAGCCCCTTCCTCCGCGTCGACGACGATGACTTCTTGTTGCCCTTACCGCTTCCGACGACCCGGGGAAGGAAAAGCCGAGGTAGTGAAGCCGCGACAGCTACCCGCTCTCCTCCTCTACCGCTTTACGTCTCTTTCCCTTTTCTCAATTTTCTTTTTCTGTAAATCAATTGACCATCCAGGGAAGAGAAAGACAACGAGAAATCAGCTATGCTACAGGAGCGCGAGTGAAGCGGCGACAAAGTCACAACCTTCAATTCGCTAGTGAGCGCCACAACTGGTGATAATAGGCGCCGGCAAAGCCGCCACCACCGTTCGCCCACAATTTCGGTCAACCACCATCACATAGCTAGGTAATAAATCTTCTTGATTTGTGTTAATTTTTAGTTTTTTTATCCTGATATTATGTACGGATGACATAGTATAATTTATGCTACACAGTTGTGAGTGATATGCTTCATTATTGTGAATCTGTGACGTTCATGATTGTAGATATTCTCCATCTATTGTAATTCACTTTCTTAATCACAAGATGTTTGTTAATTTGGTTCTGTTAGTTTTACCTGGTTTGTATTTAAAAAAAATCCATGATTTGATTTGGTTACATGATGGATGATTAAGGGGTTAGGGGTTTACTGTTCTTTCGGTTTCAGCAACATTCTTTTATTATTTATTTGAAAAATAACTATAATGGAACAACAACAATAAGTTTACTGTCTATGAAAAGAAGGGATTTTAAGCTTATTTAATTTAATAATAAGTTTGATAACAACAACAATAATAATAATGCAAATGTAATATTTTGTGATAAGGTTGTTAAAATCCATCAGTATTTGTAAATAGATAATATACAACCAGGTCCCTTAGCAAAAGATTAGTACTGCAATGTTGTTTTATTAAATAGGATGTAATATCAAGGTCCACTGCCAAGAATCAAATTTGCAGCCATTTGAAGTTGCAGTTTATTTGTTTGAGAAAGGTACCAATATAACAGTTCAAATGGAAGGTATGTTGGTGGAGGAGCATTCTTTTTGTTGGAAATATTAATCTGTGATATTCTATTTTTGCTCAAGGGAGGTCTTTGATATTTACCACCCAATACTTGGTAATATTAAATTTGTTATTTATGCTTGGCTAAAGGCTTAACTTAGAGGTGTAGCTTAAATCTTGCATAGATTAAGTGAAAATAAGTAGTTTTATTACATTTGTGATCTTGGTAAAAAATATTGTTTATTACCACAAAAAATTAGTCATTATTTGTGATCTAGAAGCTCTCATAACTTAGAGGTGTGAGAGAACTATTCCTATGGAGCATTTAGAGGGTTAGAAGATTTTGTTTTCAAATATGGATTAACATGTTTTGATTTTTATTATCTTCATGAGTCGTTCTATCTAGAACATTATCTTGAACAACCAAAAACACTGTTCTGGCATCCTTTTTGGGCCAACTTCACTAGATAAACCAACTGTCCTATTAAGTTTTCACATTTTCAAGCTATTATTTTTTTAAATATGCTTGTGGCACCTCTACAATCCTCTTCTGATATTTTGGAGATTCCTGTAAACGATGATTGATAGAAATGATAGTGATAAAATTAGGCATAAATAGAGTTTCAAAAAGATGAAAGTGAAGAGTATCTTAACCCGGATATGTGTATGTACATGTTTGGACGTTTTAGCTTTGAAGGTTCTGAGTTTGGCATGACTCGAAGTGAAGTTGACTAGAATAACCTTATTAGTGCTTTAAAAGAATCCCAAGTGTAAGTGTATACTGCCATACTACATATTATTTATTGAAAATTCTCTTCTTTAAAAAAAATCTTTTACTGGTTTAGTTGGTTTAAGATATATGACTCCAAGTTTTAATCTTGTACTAGTTTAATTAAATACTTTTATTGGTTTAGTTGCTTTAAGTTTTACGATTCCAAGTTTTATAGCTTCAATCTTTTAAATTTTAAAGTTGAAAACTTTTTTAACTTTTTATGTTACTCATGTGGTCATGTCTATTTTACAATTTGTTGTGACAGACTCAGTGACGGGCCTACTTCAAACACAACAACTTTGTGGTTTGGGATCCTTAAGCTTTATTCGGCAGCTCAACACCTATGTATGTCATTCATCTCACTATTTGTCTTCTAGTTGATGAACTCAAGGTATGAATATTTCTTGTTTGTATTATTTCAGAGTTGAACGAAATGATAATTGTTAATTTATGTAGTAATAAATGTTTTGTATTCAAAAAAGCTGGCAGATATGTTCTTTAGTTTATTTGAAGGTATATTTCTTAGAGATGTGCATATTCATAAATCCTAACATTTTGTCTACAGGCTTTTGTATTTTGTTCTTTATTTTGTAGATAAAGATTTATTGGCCTTTTCCAGTGTTATACCAAAATGTTTGTTACACAAGGTATGATGTATATATGCTTTTCAGATTAAGTGTTGGTATAAGGGCACAAAATGAGACAACTTTTTTACTACTAATTTTCATTTTAAGTGAATATGAAATAATAGAGGTAGACAGTAAAGATTATAAGTTCTTCTCTAAAATAATTTCAGGTGTACAAAAACAAAGAGAAGATGTATAGGGGGAAAACTAGAACCAGAAGACTGTTGTTCTTTAACAATGAGAACACTTTGAAGTTATATTCTATAACAATAGTCCAATAGGTAACATCACAAGTATTAGTTGCAACACTTGAGGCAAATTGTCCGTAATTGGAATACATGCTCTATAGAAGTGCTTTCGTGGAATGACATTATGAATGCAGAAAAGGAACACACATGTGGCAGGCAATCAATGTACTCATTTTAGGTTGAGTTTCTTATTTAAGATTTTAGACCTAACTTAACCTCTTGCTCAGTTCATTGTTTTATACTTAGCAGACCATTTAACCCGTAGCCTTTCATCTTAATCGTAATTTCATCCCATGTGAACAGACACCTCTCACAGACGAACACATTCTGCTAGTGCATGTGAGTTGACTGAGTTCTTCTCCTAAATGTCACATTGTAGTTAGTGCAAGATTTTCTTATTTAAGGTCTGAGGTTAAGTTGAGTTTCTCATTTAAGATTTGAGGTTTTATGACTTCTATCCTAAAAAGAGTTTCTTATTTTTACAGACTTCAGTGACGAATGTGATGAATAGTGCTAGCTGGATTTTTGCTAAGCTCGTATGCATTATGGCGGTTAAACAAATGGCTGGAAGGACATAACATTTTGATGTTTGTGATGTACTTTGTGTTTCCAGAACATATGTAATGACTACTTTATGTTTGCAGCCCTATGTAGCTAGACTAGAATTCAAGAATATTGGTATTTTGGATTTTGCTTTGTTTCCAAGAACAAGTTAACTTGTCTTTGAAAATTTTCATGTTGACTTTGATTTGAATCTAAATGACAATTAGTAAGTTATGGGATACTTTGATTATGAATTTGTTTTATATTTGTCTACAAGCATGAAAATTAAACTTTTAGGTGGATATGGAGGTGCAAAAAAAGTATTAAAATTGTTCAATAGTTGATACTATAGTATCATAAATCTGGATGGCGCAAGAGTATCAGAGGTTTTTGTAACATTAGTGATATCACTAATTTATATGATATCAAAGTGTCGTTAAGTATACCAATGCAAATGTATCACTATATTTTATGATACTAACGTGTCACAATTTAGTGACACTTTTTAGTGACACATTTTTTAGTGTCAGAGTTCCAACCATTCGTTGACACTTTTGTGGGGTCACTAAAAGTTTTAGTGACACTAATAGTGTCACTATAGACCATTTTTCTACTAGTGTAGTCATAATTTTGTAAAAATCTTTATTTTAATTATAAATATATAATTATTTTACCTTTATTCGTAAGAAAAATCTTGATGCCATTTGCGGATCAATATAGTATACATTTTTCTCACTGGAGTAACTATCAATTACTCCATATATTATACCTGTAGCTTGTTAGTACGTACTACGTACTATCAAATTCGTATTTTTTATTAGGTCCTCAATTTTACTTTACATAGCTATTGCGGTGTAATTTAATTTTACGTTCGAACAAAATAAGAAAATAATTAGTGTTGATGTCTTGATACAATCCGATATGGCCACGGTACGTTACAATTTCATTGGGTTACATAGTAGATTTTCCCCGTGAATTGAAACCACGTCTCCATTGCAGCCCAATGCGGTTGCGCTACAGAAGGCAACCACAATATTGCAGTTGCAACATGTGCTGCAATCCCAACCTATCACTGTTGCGGCCACGTTTCATTGGTTTCCCCTGGGATGATGGGAGTACATTATTGATATTCTTGTATTTGTGCATAATTGAAGAGTAATAAAAGTATTATCCATGAAATTTCTAGTATCAAGGCGCCAAATGTTAGGTGGGTAGTGACTAACCTCCTTGCACATAACTTGTCTAGGCGGGCGTCTTGGCACCAATTAGAGTTTCTAAGGATTTCCTTTATTTCTTTGAATTATTTTCGTTTCCTAAAAATTTCATATATAATTTATCTAATTTTAAATTTGATTTGTTTTCGGAATCATATATAACATGACGTAAAAGAAAAATAAACTCAGTCTAAATATAGAATTCATTTGATAATACTGATTTTGGTGGAATCGATTTATTTTGCTGAAATTAATTAAATTCTAGCTGAATTGGTTGAATAGGTTAAATAAATAAAAATTATATGAAATTATTCTAGTTGAGAGATGGCGTTGGTTCATATGTAAAATAGTTTAATTTAAATGGTCTTCTAATAAACTTCTCAACTAAGCATAATTGTTATGAACCCTATTAAAGAATTCATAATTATTGTGTGTCTCAAAATATAATTTATTGTGTGTCTCAAAACAGCTTCTTAATTATTCTCACGTCCTCTAAATTACTTTATTGTGTGTCTCAAAATATATTTTTTAATATTCCTCATTCATCTTGGTATGAAATATGGAGTACATACTTTTAATAGTAAGGTCTTACATTTTACTTATTATTTCCTCACATTGAAAACGTCATTAATAAGGATGTTTTTAATTATTAAAATTTTCGGGTTTTATATGGTCCAAAGTAATATGATCTGGTAGATGTTTTACATTTTATGTGTCCAATTATTATTAAAGTTTGATCTGATTTGATTTAGTCTGAGACTGAAATCAATCTAATTAAAAACATCTTAAGAGTATACACAAAATATGGAATTTAATTTGTAAACATATAAAGATTTCCTAATTTAGATTAGGAATCGATCTATTTCAAAAGTGACGCAATGTAGTTGTAAAAATAAAGAAACAACCAAACACGTTTACTTTTTTGGCTAGACTAAACGTATTTACTTGTGAATGTGTGTGTGATATCAATTTTCATCCTTATTAAATAAAGGTAAGCTACTTGATAGAAGTATTCTGTTTAAATGATTCTATATTTGAATGTGTAATAGTATTAATTTCTTTTTTAATTTAAATAATCTGGTGGTTATAATTTTCATTATTTTGTTAATAATTAAAAGAATTGCAAATCTGGGGCTTAGAATATTAATCATGATCTCAACATTGAATTTAGAGAAATATATATTACATTTTAGGAAATGGGACACTATTATTACATTTTGTATTTTTATAAAATAATTTTGAAGACAAAATTAATAGCAATTCGGCTGCTTTATCTATTTATTTAAGGAACTGATTTATCTGTTAAGTGGCCAAAACACGGATATTTCATTTCATCAATAGAATGTAATAAAAGTTAAAAACTACAAAAATAATTAAATAATTGTTAATCCATGCTTATAAAAAGTACTGCGTATAAAATGTAGTTTATGTGTATGGTTGGATATTAATTATTGTGATTCCGATTACTGAATTTAATAATTCTGAAATAAGAATACCTAATAGGTTTTGAAAAAGTTACTAAATAAAGTGGATTTTTATCATACAATCATTTGTTTCCATATCAATATTCAATTAAAAATAGACTCCAATAAAAATAAAAGGTACAGAGTATAAAAATAACTAAATAATTGTTATATATGATGAATGGCATGGCAGGATTATATGATGCTTTGTATGCTCTAGAAAAATTCCTCTTTTATATATATATATTGATCGATTGATTGTGTCAAATCAAAAGAAGAAACACACCGAAACATAGATAGTACTCCCTGTAATAATCTATACATAAAAAATTACAAATTAAAGAATAGGTAACGAGAAAGAGAAGCAAAAAATTGTGGGATAAGCTCAGGAATTGAAACTATACAGTATGCTGTAATCAATCAAAAGTAAAGGATAAAGGAAGAAGAAGATGAAGAGTAAGTTGCAGAAGAATGAAGAGCTGGGAGGGCAGTGCAGAAACGCCTGATGATGGGGTCCACAACAAATTGCTCTCTCATCCTTTCCATTGCCATTCCGCATTTCACGATCATCTCCACCATCATTCCCAGTTTCATCATCTTCGATCAGAAAGAATATACAGTAAATAATAATAAGACTAATTTAATGTTTCAGAAAGCAGAGGAGAGTACACAAAACAGAGTTATATCTTATCTTAGCTCTGAATAGCATAAATAGGCGGTATATATAGTAGTACACATATGCGCCCGCCAGTTTTTTTTATTTCTATTTCTATAATCTAATAATCTAAATAATCTAAATCCATTTGATTTTCTGTTTTATTAAATTCATTTTGTTTACTTCTTTTTCGGTTCTTGTCGAATTTTCCATGTGGACTTGCCTAGTTGCCTGCCCTGACATCAAAATATATATGATTATTATTACTACTTTCTTCTTTAAAATGGGGATTTGGTCAAAGATTTTAATGTTCGACTTCGAGCTATCATCTAGGGATCGGACCAATCAGACATTTCGATATGCAAATTAAAATTATTTAAGTTTTGATGGGTATTCACGAAAATTTGATTCTAGGGTACCATAAAGCATGAAAAGTAGAATGTTGCAGTTGAATTATTTAAATCTAAATTAAAAATGGTATAATGATGTAGACCAATCAAGTGAATGATGATAAGTATGATACCCCTTTTTTAAATGGATACCGAGCTATCACCTTCACGAAATGAGTTTTGTCTTTTTTTTGTACATCGGAGAGTATAGCTTATCTCGTTGAAGGTGTATGGAAATCATCATAAAACTAAAAGATACTCCGTATTTCCCTAACTGGGAGTAAAATAATGTGAAAGTTCTCAAATAGGAGTATTAATTGATTTATTCTCCAAATAGGAGTTATTAATTAATCATCCGTTACTTCTTTCTATTATACCTCTCTAATATTTTCTGCGGCCTCATCCTTATCTGTTAGGAATCTGCTACGCCTCTCTCCTCTCTGTCATGATAAGCCAATATCGCTTCTCCCATCTTCTTGATATCCTCTCCATCCTACTCTCTCCTTGTCGATGTATTTTGAGATTTAATTGCTCCGCTCTTTTCGGCGGCTGCGGGCAGTAGGTGGCGACGGCGTAATCGTGTCGCATAGGTAAGTACAGATCTTCTCTTGTTCTTCTTCCTCCTTCTCCTCGATCTTTCTTCTCCTCCTCCTCTTCTCTTTTTCTTTCTCCACTAATTCATTCTCCAATTTTAATCTTTCTTACAAATAAGAATCAATTGTTTTTTATAATTTATTTCAATCCATGTGTTGGTAAACTTTCAGATTAGTCTTCCGATTTGAATCTGTAAAAAGTTCTCTTCTCTGGTTCTCTCTCCATTAATCCATTCTCTAATTTTAATCTTTTTTACAAATTTGGTTCAATTGTTTTTTATAATTTATTTCAATCAAGGTGTTGGTAATTTTTCAGATTAATCTTCCAATTGGAATCTGTAAAAAGTTTTCTTCTGTTGTTCTTTCTCCACCTATCCATTCTCCACTTTTAATCTTTTTTTCAAATTTGTAACAATTTCTTTTTATAATTTATTTCAATCAATGTGTTGGATTTGAATATGTAAAAAGTTCAACAAAATTGTGCCCTTTTAAAAAAATGAAAATCTAAATTTAAAAATAAAAGAGAGAAGAAACTCAGAAAATGACAAAATCCGAAACAATATTGCCATCTTGATAAAGCTAGTGTCATATAGATGGCATTAGTATTCAAAATGACTTTTCGTAATGAACATGGCATTATGTGTCAAAATTATACTTTCATATGGAAGGTAATGCCATAAACATGGCATTATGTGTCAAAATTATACTTTCATATGGAAAAACATGACACTATTAGTACTTTATTTGCAAAATGTTATATTGCCATCCTGAAGAAGTTAGTGCCATATAGATGACAATATTTGTCAAAATGCATTTTCAAATGAAAAAGACATTATTGATATTTTAATTTCACATAGTAACATTTTCATCTCATTAACATCATAAAAATGAAATTATTTTCAAATCGTAGGTCAAATAAGAATGAATGATATGACCAATCCAGATTCAAACAACAAACTAGCATTTTTGAGATTTGAAATTGACGAATATGACACCAACATTTGTGGTGGTGGTGGCGACTAGAAGAAGTTGGGATGGCGTCGGAAGAGAAGGCGGGCACCCAAAAGATCCACTGGTAGAGACACCTAAAGAAGACGTTGGAGGTGACAATAGCGGCAGAGGTAATGGTGGCGACGGCGGAGGTGACATGTATGTCGGTAGAGGTGATAGGGATGACATCGGCGGCGGCAACTGCGGTGATGGAGGCGGTGGCAACGCAAAAGAAAAACACGCCGCGTGATCCCTGGAGAAGTGTGTCGTTGTTGATAGATGCCGTAATTTTTTACGGGATATTATTTTGTTTTAATTTATTAATTATGAAAGTTGAATCTTCATTAAGGGCAATTATGTCACCCCATAACTTTTTACTCCTATGAAACCACACAGATCATTAATGTCTTGTGTTTGCAATTTTGTATTCGTTTACTCCTATTTGGAGAATTAACTCTAAAACTAACCTATCTTGTTGAAGATTGTTTGAAATGAATTAATATTCTTAAGGATTATATCTTCGATACCACATTTTTTTTATAAAGACTCGTTTTTTTTGCAAGGATAAAAAATTATTTTACACAACAAAGAGAACAAATGTACTTTTGAGGGAATGCCTCGCTCGGAAGCTATTGGAATCATGAAGGACTCGGAGCTGGGGCCAGAATTTAGCCATAGGGGTAGGAAGAGAAACCATAGACACAAAATTCTCTAGACTAAAATAAAAATATACGTAGTAGTTCATAAACAAGATTATCACTATTTTATTTTCAAAATATGACTTATTTCGCTTCTATTTTTGCAAATTATACTCAAATTATGTTTTAATAGAACGGAATAAGATCTATTTGAGGAGTGAAACATATTTTGTTATATTTTTAATCAAATATATGTAATTATTTCACGATCGAGGAATTACCATATCAAAACTACCTGACACGATCTACCATCCGGTAGCCTATGTTTGACGTGGTTTTGGGTGGATTTTTTTGATGAAATTTTGTGACAATGTTCTTAATGATGTGAACATTATTTAAACAAAATTTTAGTTTAAAATTCAATCGGCAAGTAAGTTAAATAAATTTTTGAAAAAAATTGTGCCAAAATATATATAAAAAATGCAATGTTTTTCCATTATTTATTTAATTGACTTTCCGATTGAAATTTAAGCTAAAATTTGGTAGACATAATCTTTACTTAATGAAATACATGTTCACAAAATTTCATCAAAAACTTTCACTCGTAAAGGTCTGTATCGGGTAATTTTGAACCACACTTTTTGCGAGTACTACTAAAAAATAACAAAGTTGGGGGGTCAAGGTCCCCTACCCATATCATCCCGGTATACATCTCTATGGTTGTTGAATCTTTATGGTTGTTTGGTTTGATAAAGAATAAAAAAGTTTTCTAAAGTCATTAGTTTGAATTCCCCAGACATCTAAAGTTTACTCGGTTCTAGAACTCCCTTGATAATTTGGACAAAAACTCCTGTTATTTTTTGGACTTGCTTGATTATTTGGGACAAAAGTTCATGACACAATCCGTTATATAGAGAGCCCATTCTGTTGATTTATAAAAAAAATCGAAGTGGCTTTATTAGCCGATTCTGCTGATTTATAAAAAAAATTACATTTAAAATATATTTTATTAATAAAATAAAGAAAAAATTATATGATAAATAACAAAAATAGTCATCTACAATAACTCCAGTCAATACAACTAGAAAAGTAACTCAAACTTTACATTTTCTCATTATTACAATATTCAGCGCGCGAAATCAAAAGTTACATGTTTAGTTAAAAAGTTGGCTGATTAACCCGATAAGCTGAAAAAAAGTCACCAAATGGGCTCCAACGGACTTAAAGACTAACCAACATGACATTTTTTTAGGAGAACAAATACTTACAATCTAGGCAGACTCTAGGGAGATGGCAAGAGAGGGGAGGGCAAGAGACACGAACCCCCTAGACCCAAAAAGATAGAAAGAAAATTGGCTAAAGGGTCATACATGAACTAACTTATAAAGTGTTCAATTAGCCCCTTATATAGGAGGTTCTGCGTGACCATCGCCAATTGGGGCGGTTCCCGGTAAACAAAATTGATGAATTTTTTTGAACATCGTCTTCATTAAGTCTAGTTTACCCATATCAAATTTCAGCTAAAAATTAAATCGGGAAGGCAGTCAAATGATTTTCTGAAATGTACTGCGCTGTTTAACTGCACAGTTATCTTCAAAAAATCATTTGACTGCCTTCCCGGTTGAATTTTTAGCTGAAATTTGGTATGAGTAAACTAGACTTAATGAAGAAGATGTTCAAAAAATTTCATCAGAAAAATTCCACCAGGAACTTCCCCAATTGGTGACGGCCGGACAGAACCTCCTATATAAGAGGCTAATTGAACACTTTAAGTTAGTTCATGTACCTATTTGACCTTTTAGCCAAAGAAAATTAGGCACAATTTTTTTACTTATATGTAATGTGAGAAGACTTCTTTTTTATTTATAAGTTCAATTGATTAATTAGGCTTAATTTTTAATTTTTGTTGACCATTTAAAAATTTTAAAACATCCATAAAAAGTCTTGATGGGAGCCAGACAAGTTTAAAAAAGTATATACATTTAATTTTAATTTTTAAGTAGAGCTGGTTGTGTAAGTCAACACATTTGTTACCAAAATTGTTTACACATTTTGTAAACAATCTTCATTTTAGTCATAAATATGTAATTATTTCATTAATAAAAACATGTCTCTTCACATCTTTCCACCCCTTAAGGCTTTCTATTTCTTTTAATTACAGAATTACCAATTTATGTTGTTGTCTTTGGACTGCTCGTGTCTCCCAATTCTCAAACTTCATCCCATTTATTTACAATCGATCGTGTCTCAAAAAAGTTTAATGGATTAAGAATTTGAAGTATTAAGCATGATATCTTGGAAACGATTGACTATAAAACATCTATTGATGATTTCGCTTCACAATGTTCTGTGAGAAATGTCTTTAAGTAATGTTTTTCGTGATACTTGTGTTGTTAGGATTATTTTAGTTAGACTGTTTTTAGTCCAAGACTAGACCAGACAAGACTTAAACAGATCAGACCAAATCAAACTATGTCAGACTTAAATAGACACCAGACCAAATCAAACATGAATTTCATATTTATAAAATACACAGAGATCAGACATTTACCAGACCAGACCAAACCAAGCTAGACTTAAACAGACCAGACTATACCAGAATAGACTTATACAGACCAAACCAGACCAAACCAGACCAGACCAACAAATTATAGTCCAAGTAAAAACATCCTTACTTTTACCCTGTAAATTCAAAACATAATAAAGTGAATTTCATCTTTAATTAATAACGTTTATTCGATAGTTTTATTATAATATTTATTTTAAGTAAGTTAATTTGTTGTTTGTCTTGGAAATAAGCCCAAGATAATATATTATCCATAAGTTTTTTTTTTAAATATTACTAAAATAAAACTTATTACACAAATATGACTAATAGTTACTACTACCTCCGTTCCAAAATGATAGTCCTGTATTTCCTTTTTGGAATGTCCCAAAATGATGGTCATGTTTCCCTTTTTGGAAAGAAAGATGTGATCCATATCATTTCACTTTATTATACTCAAATATCAACCACAACTTTTACCTTTTCAACCACTTTATTAAAACTTGTGCCCAAAAGAAATGAGACTATCAAATTGGGATGAAGGGAGTACAATTTAGTGTCATCATGATAACTTAAGTTTAAAAGTTGAACATAAGTTACTATGATTTCGTTATTACTCTAATCAATAGTCACATTTTTGTATGCAATTTTATGTAAGTCACAAATGTGTAATTATTTCTTGAATTTTTAAAACTTTAAGGGTAAGTCTTTTGGTCTTGTTAAAATTAAACATCGCTACTTTCCCATCTATTTCTCATATGTCAAAATAATGGCAAATAATACATTAAACATTTGCTTTATTTTCATGTATTTTGATTTTTTGTGTCTCTAATTATTCTTAACCTCTTTCATATATCCTATAGCTTTATAATTCAATAAACTGGTCCTCAACTCCTCACCAATTATATATTCTATGATAATAATATTAGAACATGTTTGTCATACTTTGCATGTTTGGATGTCTGACTTGGCTTAAAGATAATCATTAACGATCAATGGTAGGGTGAACTTATGAATATTGTCTATATTATTCCATACAGCCGCACAGGATTTTTTCGATGTTTAAAAATTATAAACAATCGAAACTAATTAATCCCATCATCTGATACTCCGTATATAACAAAGCGAGACTTGTCGGCCCGACTATTATGGAGCGAGATCGGTTAGAGTTGGACGATTATTCCGGATCCCACAATGTATAAAATATAAACTACTCCCTACATAAAATTTATAATCAAATTAGTTAGACCAAATGGTTTTTTTGGAGGAAGGTGTCTTATACTCCCTCCGTTCTTTATTATCTGTCCCGCTAGTCTTGGGCACGGGTTTTAATAGAAAAACAATAGGGTAAATGTAGAGTGTGTAGGGTAAATGATAAAGTAATAAAGAAAGTATATTAAAAAGAGTAAAATGGTGATAAAGTGATGATAAAGTAGGAAAAAGAGTATATTAAGTAGAGTAAAGTTATGATAAAGTAGGAAAGAGAAAGTAGTTTGTAAAAAGTAAGAGGGGTAAAAGTAATAAAAGTAAAGGTATTTTATCAAAAACTTTCCTAAAATAGAAAGAGAGACAAATAATAAAAAACATCCCAAAAAGGAATGCGAGACAGTTAATAAAGAACAGAGGGAGTATTAAATTAACAGAACGTAAGCAAGAAACAAACAGACAAAGAGCCCCACCATCTACCATCCGCCCTTAAACAAGACTTAGAACTTGTCACCTCCAAAGAAGCAATCAAATTCGTTGAGCCAATGACGGGTAAACTAACTCCTCATCACTTGTCTTAAACTCTAGAGTTTTAAGGCTAGTAAAAACCAAAACAAGCAAAAACACACGTAGTTCGAAACATAAACCAAAAATAAAAATAACAAGACTAAAAGTGAAATGTTCTTCAATCAGCAAGAAACACCAGAACTTCATGGGTTTTGGTGGGCCTGGATGCTCCAGCCCGCCCTTCCCTCGTTTTTGCCTTGTCGAGAGCCATACAACCCCCCTCTGAATCTTCTTGCTCCTGTGCTTCTCAAGTGCGCCTTCGCTTCCGATCTCCTCGTCCACATTCACTCTGTCCTGCTCCATCTCTGATGGTTGACACCACCCATCCCTAGGTCTCATCTTCCGTGTGGCTCTGACTCTGCCCATGCTCATCTTTGTTGTTTCTTACCTGTTTTAAAGGGTTTAAAGGGTTTCCCACATTCAATCGCACCCTGACCTTGATATAGGCCTCTCATTTCTCATCAAATTGGTTATCATCCCAGGTGATAAATTTTCCAAAGTGGTTCCCAATTCTCATAACAGTTCCTAAATTAGAAAAATCATACATAACATTGTGCACATATACCCAGAACGCAGCAGAATCAAGGCGAACCTTGAGAGGAATATCCCCGATTGAATGGCCTTTAATATCAACAAATCCTGATCAAACAGTCATGGTCCATTTTCCAAAACACGGGCCATATCAACTAGTCACTCCATCCCCCTAATTTTGTCCCGCTTTACCTTTTTCTCCCGTCCCATTAAGTTTGTCTCGTACCGTAATAGGTATATTTGAGCAGTTACAATTCATTCTTACTTTACTCACACTTTGTCAATTCAATATCAACCACACAATTTCATTTTTTCTTAAAAGTTGTGCCACATCCTCTTGTCCCAAACATAGTGGGACGTGTTGGGAAAAACTCCATACTTTCCCGCTTCGTGAAGTTAAGATAGGAACTTAAGAACTAGGATAATAGTGAGAGAACACGAGTTAAATTCTCCAACTCAAAGATTCTTCCAATATACAAAAGAATAATAGGATTTACAAGGATGCATTTACAAAATTGTCTCACTCTATGGTGGCTCACTCAAGTTTGGCCAAAAAGCGACTGACGAATCCAACTGCACAGGCGATATCTGGTCTTGTGCATATCATTGCATACATGAGACTGCCTACTACATATGAGTATGAAATCTTCTTCAATTCCTCCTTTCTTTCTCACTTGTGGGACTTTGCTTCGAACTCAACCTGAAGTGTCCAACAAGTGGTGTGTTTACCTGATTTGATTTGTTCATGTTAAACTATTCAAACAGTTTCTCAATGTACCTCTCTTGGGATAGCCACAACAGTCTCCTCAATCTATCATAAGTTATTCTCATCCCAAGGATTTGTTTAGCCGGTTCAAAATCTTTCATGCCAAAATTGTTGCTTAGATCTTTCTTCAAGACATCTATCTTTACGCGATCTTGTCCAACAATCAACATATCATCAATATAGAGTAGAAGTATGAGAAAGTCACCGTTTGCATACCTCTTTATGAAGACACAATGATCACTTTTCGTCTTTGTAAAGTAGTTCCACATATATGTCGAAGGATCCATTTGACCGCAACCCAATATTCATTCCCGAGGTTGGCCAAGAAGCGACTGACGAATCCAACTGCACAGGCGATATCTGGTCTTGTGCATATCATTGCATACATGAGACTGCCTACTACATATGAGTATGGAATCTTCTTCAATTCCTCCTTTTCTTTCTCACTTGTGGGACTTTGCTTCGAACTCAACCTGAAGTGTCCAACAAGTGGTGTGTTTACCGGCTTTGATTTGTTCATGTTAAACCGTTCCAACACTTTCTCAAAGTACCTCTCTTGGGATAGCCACATCAGTCTCCTCAATCTATCACAAGTTATTCTCATCCCAAGGATTTGTATAGCCGGTTCCAAATCTTTCATGCCAAAACTGTTGCTTACATCTTTCTTCAAGACATCTATCTTTACGTGATCTTGTCCAACAATAAACATATCATCAATTAGAGTAGAAGTATGAGAAAGTCACCGCTCGCATTCCTCTTTATGAAGACACAATGATCACTTTTCGTCTTTGTAAAGTCATGCTCCGTCATGAATGATTCAAACTTCTTGTACCACTGCCTCAGTGCTTGCTTGAGGCCATATAAACTCTTCATGAGGCGACGTACTAGGTTTTTCTTTCCCGGAACTTTGAATCCATCGGGCTGCTCCATGTAGATTTCAATGAAGGAACATCGTCTTGACATCGAGTTATTCAATCTCCAAATCTTGTACCGCTGCTAGGCCAAGGACAACTCAGATGGATGACATGTTTACCACGGGAGAGAATATTTCCTCAAAGTCGATGCCTTTTTCTTGACCGAATCCTTTAACGACCAACCAAGATTTGTAACAAGGCTTTGAGCTAATGTCTTTAGTCTTGATTTGACACACCCATTTATTCTTCAAGGCTCTTCTCCCTTTTGGCAGTTCCACAAGTTCATAAGTGTGATTCTCATGCAAGGGTTGCATATCTTCTTCCATGGCTTTTCTCCACTCCTCTTTATGAATATCATTAATTGCTTCTTTATAGATCAGTGGCTCCCCTCATCCGTGAGCGTAGTGTAATCCTCAATCCTATACTGAGTGGATGGTCTTCTCTCCCTAGAGGATCGCCTCGGCTCTGGTGCTATCAGAGAACTAGATTGAGAATCTTCTTGAGATTGTTTATCATGAGTCTCCTGGTTGCTTTGCTCTAACATAGGATTATGGTTTTCAGCATCATTGTCGTGAGGTGTGTCATCCTCATGTTGAACTGGAGTAAGTTCAGAGCTTTTGCTGCTTCTCAATCTTGGCTTCTCTGAATTTTTAATGTCTTCAATCGTTTGGTCTTCGAAGAATAACACACGTCTCTGCTACGAACAACCTTCTTGTTGACCAGATCCCATAGTCGGCAGCCGAATTCGTCCTTGGGTGAGCGAAGGTAGATACACTCCTTTGTCTTTGCGTCAAGCTTAGTGTTAGTTTTCTCGCACTAAAATAAGTAGTAGAATAGTGGTGTAAGTACGAGTATCGTCTCCACGGAGACGGTAAAACGGAATTAAGAATTAAATAAATTCAGCGATTAAAAAGAAATAAAGTAAATGCAATTGTGCGAGATTGGTTGATTTGGAAAATTAAAATGCGAATAAACGATTAAAATAAAAGGGTTCTTTCTAATTAATGACGATACACAACATGGATTGATTCCGGGGTAATCAAATTTCTGGTTGATCAGGCTTAATCACATGAACATTAATTAATTGAGCAACGCAAATCAATACTAAGTTCTATCCGCTCTCGCGGCGTAGAGTACAATAATTTAGGGAACCAGGCTGATCTCTCATGCGATAAGTATCTAAAAATATTGTCAGAACGAGTGAGCGTACGACCCCTTAATCGATACTAATCTTTTAGCGAATTATTAAGTGTGTGTGAAGGCGTCTTAGAGTAAATTAGATCTCTCTTAATTTAATCTACAATTAATTATAAAGCTAGTGGTCATTCTAAGTTACAAGAGATATCAATTAAATCATTCAAACACAAATTAAATAACATTCATGCAATTAATCCATCGTGAATTTAGCCATAGATCATGATTCACCCCTTTATCAATCTCAAATCCCTAATTAAGACTACCCACAACTCATAATTGAAGAATCAATAGAATTGAGAAAAACAGAATTAATTGTCTTTAATTAAAAAGTAGGAACTTACAAATAATCCAAGGGAATCTAAGCTCCGTCACCCTTAAACGGGGATATGGAGGCCTTATTTATAGAAAACAGGTGAAATTTGGGCTGAATTAGGAGATTCGGGGTCAGGCACGACGCTAGGCACGGCCTGCCTAGCGTTCGTGCCTACGGAGCATCTGCGCGTTTCGAGTCCAGGCACGGCGTGTCCGATTTTGGGCGCACGCCCCCTGTTTCGAATTTGACGATGCTTTCTTCATGAAAGTTGTAGAAAATGAAGTCCTCTATCCACCATAACTTGTAAAACTAGATTTGAATCATCAAATCAAAAGATACGAATAAAATGGTAGAATGTAACACCTGAGATTTAATTTAAATGGATTAATAGTACTACTCATACCAACAAGGTGCATCTCCTTTTAAGGGAGCTCATTAGCCAAGAACTCCAAAGTTAAGCGTGCTTGCACATGAGTAGTCTTGGGATGGGTGACCCCCTGGGAAGTTTCTCAGAGCGCGCACGAGTGAGGACAAAGTGCGCGAAAAAGGCTAGTGGCGGTTTATGAGGACAGTACTAGAGATCAGAAGTAACTACCTCGGGGCCTACGGGGCCGGGGTGTTACAAATGGTATCAGAGCAACCCCGCGACAGTGTACTGATCCGTTGGATATCGGGCGGGCACTTAGCAGGGGAAAAGATTCTGGGATTTGATTGAGATTTGAGATTGGTTTATGGGCGCAACGAGGACGTTGCGTTCCTAAGTGGGGGTGATTGTAACACTTGAGATTTAATTTAAATGGATTAATAGTAGTACTCATACCAACAAGGTGCATCTCCTTTTAAGGGAGCTCATTAGCCAAGAACTCCAAAGTTAAGCGTGCTTGCACAGGAGTAGTCTTGAGACGGGTGACCCCCTGGGAAGTTTCTTAGGGCGCGCACGAGTGAGGACAAAGTGCGCGGAAAAGGCTAGTGGCGGTTTGTGAGGATAGTACTAGAGATCAGAAGTAACTACCTCGGGGCCTACGGGGCCGGGGTGTTACATAGAAGGTCGCATCCTCAGATCGCAACAAAGAGTATCTGACTACATCATCTGTTTTCAACTTGCTACTCTCAGATTCTCGTAATGGTGTCTTCAACTCTTCATATGATTTTTATCGCTTGAAGTTAGCTTTCATATGGAACTTGAATCTTGTTATTTGGATGGTTCTACGAAATGATATGCTCGAACTATATATTGACAGAACGCCATCCTAAACGCCGTTTTCAAGCTCTATTTTTCTTCTTTTGTTCTCGTAGCCAATTCTAGGGCTCTTTTGTCTTCAAAACTTCGTCTTTAACACCTCATTGACCTCCAATGCTCCTAATCAACTCTAAAATGCGTCTTAACGCGTCTCGATTACTTCTCAAATGCCAGTGTTGGGCTTAATTCCCTGATTTTGGCTTCAAAAATAGAAAACACGAATCAACGTCCGGTAAAATATGACTTGAGATAAAAATGAGACTTGAGAAAAATCCATCAAAATCCGATCTCAACACGCATCAAATGCGTGTCGAAATACGGACTTATCACTTAGCTCGCTCATCCTTGGGAATGTGAACAAATGTTCTACCCCCGAACACCTTGAGATGATTGTATGAAGCCCTTTTACCCGTCCAAACTTCCTCTGGGATAACACTGTCCAAAGGATTTGATGGTGTGAGGTTGACAATATCAACTTCGACAATTATTGCTTCTCCCCAAAATGACTTGGGTAACTTAGCCCGAGAGAGCACACACCGAACTCTTTCTTCAATAGATTTATTCATTCTCTCAGCTAGTCCATTCAGTTGTGGTGTCTTGGGTGTAGTCTTCTCTAGCCTAATACCATTTTCTTGCAATTAGCTTTAAATCAACCTCTATACTCACCTCCATTATCGGACCGTACACACTTGATCTTCCGTCTGGTCTCACATTCTACTAGAGCGTGGAATTCCTTGAAGGAATCAAGACTTGTTCCTTGGATTTTAATAAGTGCAACCATACCTTCCTTGAATGATCGTCAATGAAGGTCAAAAAGTACAATGCACTGCCAATGGATTTCTCGGACATTGATCACACATCGGCGTGTACGAGGTCGAGGATATTCTTTCTCTTAGTAGGTGGAGAAGATCTTTGGAAAGCAACTCTGTGTTATTTTCCAGCTAAACAGTGTGCACAAGGATCAAGTGACTTACCTGTCATGCCTGGGAGAAGTTGTTTTCGAGCAAGTATGTGGAGAACCTTCTCACTAATGTGTCCAAGTCGTTTGTGCCATACCTCCATATCATCAATGGTTATGTGTACCTCTGCTTTGCAGAGCTTAGCTTGCATCACGTACAACGATCCTTCCTTCTTTCCTCGATCCATGATCAAACTTCCTTTAGTGAATTTCCACTTTCCTTCACCAAAGTAATTCATCTGACCAGAATCATCCAGCTTCTTTGCTGAGATAAGATAGAGGCGCATGGCCGGAACATGTATCACATCTTTTAGGACAAGTTTTCATCCGATGCTTGTTATCAGCACATTTGTGACCTTGGGAATGTGAACAACTGTTCGCCTGTCGAAATACGGACTTGTCATTTGTTGTCAAAATACGGAATTATCACTTAGCTCGCTCATCCTTGGGAATGTGAACAAATGTTCTGCCCTCGATGTACTTACGGATCATAGCAACGGCCTTCCGGTTAAGTAGCTCCCATTGAGCATCACTCTTGCCTTCAACCTTCTCTCTGTAGATGATGGGCTAGTGCAAATCCTTGCAGTATAGATGATCCTCCATCATCGGCTTCCAATATGAGTAGTTGTTGGCAGTGAGCATGAACATGTCTCCATCATGAGAGACGTTATCCTCCATCTTGAACTACACGAGCTAGTGATGACCTCAGATGAACCTGGCTTTGATACTAGTGGTGGAAAAAACTCCAGACTTTCCTGCTTCGTGAAGTTAAGATAGGCACTTAGGAACTAAGGTAGTAATGGGAGCACATGAGTTAAATTCTCTCATTCGGAGATTCTTCCACTATACAAAAGAATAATAGGGTTTACAAGGATACGTTTACAAAATTGTCTCACTCTATGGTGGCTCACTCAAGCTTGAGAATAGGAACTTCACAAGCTATCTCGCTTCTCTCTCAAAGAGGCTCTCTAACTTTCTCACTCTAAGAAGTGGATTCTCTCTTGCCTAAGATGGTTAGGAATGAAGGTCCCTACTCGTATTTATATTACTTCACCTCCATAATGAATGGTGGAGAGTAGTTCTCTAGAATGCTCTACACATCCCTACATATTCTAGAGAACTTCAAAGAGTCTCTATAGTTCTTCATTCCCTTCCATATGTTTTCATACTCTTCCCTAAGGTTCCGGAAGGTTCCATGCACACATCTCCAGAACATTCTAGAGGATTCCACACTATTCCGCAAGTTTCTAAAGAGTTCTAGACTTCTTTAGGATTTTCCGCAATGTTCTAGAAAATTCTATACTTCTCTAGAAACCTCTAGAATTTTCAAGAACCTCTCCAATTAAGAAGGGATCCCAGCAAGACAAAGGTAGTATACGATAAAATTTAAACAAATACTTATTTTTCAATCTCCTGAATCGAAACGCCTTTATCCATGCGCCACAGAGCTACCATAAGATCTCTAAATATTTGGAACCTCACTACCTTGTTCGTGAGTAAAGTGTCGACCACCGGGGACGAGGTCACGTCCCTGTCCGTCGCATCAAAGCCATTCTCCTCGTCATCTTCTAGTAGCATTTCATCTGGCTCTGGCCCTAACCCCAGCTTGTCGTACTGGCCAAGTAACTTCTCCAACTGCCCGCTGCCCTCAATCGTTGGAACATAAACATCCTCCTCCTGTTGTGTCTCGCTACCCCGCGCTTTGGAGCCGACCGATCGACGCCATGGCGAATCACTGTCTAACGTTTCCGAAACGTTAGGTAGTCATCAATCGATGGAAGAAAAGTGATCGCACTTATTCGGCGGAAGCCCTAGGAAGGGAAAGGCCGCTTTTCATCGAACACTTAGACTAAATAGTTTTAGAATCGGATTAGTTAAACCATATAGTCTTAGGATGTTTATAATTGTACTGTTGTCAGTCATAGGTCAGACAAGACAAGACTTAAACAAATCAAACTAGACTAGACCAAATCAGTTCAGACCAGACCAGACCAGACTTCCATTGTTATAAAAACACAGAGACTAGACATTTATCAAACCAGACCAGTTCAGACCAGATCAAACCAGACTTAAGCAAATCAGACCAACAAATTTCAGTCCAAGTAAAAATAGCCAAAGGGTGTTTTTATTTGGATTGAATTTTTTGATTTAGTCTGATTTGATCTGGTCTAGTCTGTTTAAGCTTGATTAGCGATCTGGTCTGAACTAGTCTGGTCTAGTAGAAGTCTAGTCTCTATGTATTTGACAATTATTGAGGTTTGGTCTGGAATGATCTGTTTAAGTCTGAAATAATCTGGATTGTTTAAGTTTGGTCGATTCTATGACTCAAATCAATTTAAGTAAAAACATCCTTCCAATCACGCTAGATAGACCAAATACTTTTAGAATCAGATAGTTAGACCATAGAATCGGCTCGATATGAGCAGTATCGGAGAGATTATACGGAGTATATAAATTTTTTTTAGACTATAGAATCTCTCTGATTTCATTTAGGCCTTTATATTTGAAAAAGGTCTTTTGCTCCTAGCAATTTTATATCACAAAATGGTATTTCTACCAACTTTTTCTGCTTTTTGTGCATAGAGATCGGCTCTTCTGCCACTCACATTAATTTGCACACTCATATATGCTTTTAGGAAAGATACACCGTCAGTGATATGTGATACGTAGTATACAAAAAAAAAAAGTTCACCAAATGTTTTTTTGTGATGCGTGGTATACAAGAAGTGGTTATAAATGTTTTTTTGTCTCTACGACAAACAAGATATTTATTGTCTATAGAATTGAAAGTCTGACCCAACTTCACCAAACAAAAGTTATTGGGGCGATAGACTTTTGAGTTTTGACGGTCTTTTAACAGGTTTCACCCATTGATCCAACCCAGTTCTAAATATGGATCCATTTGTGTCTCCGTTTATGTAAGGGTATGTTTGACATAAATAGCTGAAAAGATATTTTTGTGAACGTTTTAGTAACTGTTATCCGTAGTTTTTAGAATTTAGAGTGAAAAGCTCTTAAAAGAAAACGATTGCAGTTCTTTGACGAAAAGATGATTGTTTGATTTAGTTATGTTTGGTATATCTTTGACTAATTAATACTCTGTACCAAAAGTTATCGATTTTCTCTTAGATGCTACCTATTGTCACACCCAATGTATTTTAAGAAAAACTTTTAAAAATTGTCACACCCAATGTACAACTAGAAGCGTTTAGAGACATTTTAAATAGTACTAAAGCTAAAAAGTAGAAACTTATGCCTATCAAACATGCACTAAGTCCGACTTACGCCCTCGCCTCATTAATTGGCCTGATACCTATCTACATATCCATTTTATGGATGTTTGTTTTTGGACTGTTTTCCACTTTTCCGTTCCAGACCAGACAAGATCAGACCAGGTCAGACCAAACAAGACTAGATCAGACCATACCAGACTTCAATATTTATAAAATACACAGAGACCAGACATATACTAGATTAGACCGGACCAGTTAATACCAGATCAGACAAGATCAGATCAGACTAGACCAGTTAGACTAGCGAATTTCAGTAAAAAGAAAACAACCTTACATTACCTAACCTAATATGAGACCGATTCAATATTATATATATTTGATTTATTAGTGTGTGAGGTTGAATGGATGTTAAGAAAGATATCACTTTCACATATTTGTCTTAGAGTTATGCTAGATACAAATTTTTTTACAAAAAGTCTTACAAAAAGGGTATGTGACATCATCACATTATTTAACACATCACATCACATTTACAACACTTTTACATCAATGATAGTTAGAATAGTCACATCACTTGTTTGTAAGTTTTTTTGTAAGTGTGTTTGTACTTCTAGCATTTTTCTTTGTCTTATGCATGTGGAATGGTATGGTACTCATAAAATTAGGGGTACCAACTCAAGACCTCAAGACCTCAAGACCTCAAGTCATTTTTCTTTGTCTTACTCCGTATCATTTATTGATATTTAAATTATAGGGAAATTATCTAAATAAGAGTAAAAACGTTTGTATAATCCAAAATAGGACTCATGTTTTTATTCCAAAAATAGAATTAATTATTGTCATGTTTTAACACTATCAGAGTTTGAACATGATAATATTTTTCAAATTTGGCAATAATTACACCTATTTTTGAAATAAAATATGACAGTGCTATTTTGGAATTTTCAAATTTTTCTACTCACATTTCAGGAATTTCCTTTTAAATTATTCTGTTCCAATATTCTAATCGATTCATACAAGAGACATATCACCGTTGTCACACATCCGTCAACAAAGTCCATCATAAATCTTTTTTGGTCGACTTTGCCATCCATCCGTAACAAATTCGGTAACAACTTTGTCATGGACATCTCCATGATAAACATTCAAAGTACCATACAATTTATCTTTTCTTAGTTCTAAGACTAAATATATGTCATGAAAGAATTACTCAAGACGCGTCATGAATGCAATGATGCGTGCATATGATAAATTGAATTTTATATTTGTCCGATTGTGATTTTGTTCAAATGAATTCTGATCCTCCAAAGTAAAACAATCAACAAGATATGAGAAATGATCACAATCATTCACGCGGTAGAGTACGTATATATGTATGATATGTGTTTGGTCCCATACTCATTAGATATTTCATTATAATCTTTTTACTAAAAAATATACTTGTTTCAAAAAAAGGTGGAATCTCCCACCCCAGGAGCCCCTCACCCCAACCCGACAGGATGTGGGGAGGTTAGTCACGGTGACTCAGTCAGCAGAATAACAGTAGGCTCATACACCCGTGCGCACCAGAGACCCAGCCTTATTTCAGGTTATGTGACCTCCACCCGGTCGCTGCGGGGATTCGAACATTGGTCCATTATTCCAAATCTCCCACCACTCGACCAACTGAGCTACCCGTGCAGGTTACTCAAAAATATACTTGCCAAGATAGATCGACTTTGATTAACTCAAAAATATAAGATTTTTATTGTAGGTAATTTTACCTTTACAAATAAGGGGGGGAATCGGAAACCATTATACTCCCCAATTTATATCCTACACGCGGGTGTAAATGTACATCCGTTTTTTTGTAATTAGTAGCAATTTTGAGGATAATTAATAGGTTGAAGTGGTGCTCCATTCACGTTCATCCTTACTTGCTATGTTCTCCTTTCTTTTCTTTTCTTTTTGTTTATTCTTCTTTTTTTGTTTGTTCTCCTTTTTTTAGCAACCTTCTATTTTAATGCTATCTTCAATTATTATGAAAATGTATAATATAAAATATTATGAAATGTTGTAGTTTATTTTTTATTAGATTCATGTAGGAGTTGATTGTAGATATAGGAGCACAAACCATGACACTCAATTGCATGTTTTCAATACTCAATAGATGAAGTTTGATGTTCAATAAAAATGTATTGAAGCTCAACTAAAAAACTTATGATTTTCATATCAATACTCATTTTGTAAGTTACATTTGTTCAATTTGTACTAATATTATGCTCATTTTTAAAATATCATATTCATGCAAATTTTAAAAGTTGCAATTGACATTAGATTCACATTGTTAGGTTCATAATACTCAAATGAATAAGTCCAATGCTCATTGAAAGTGTTTTAATGCTCATAATAGGTCTGGTGCACATTAAAAGTTCATTAATGCTCATTTAACAGAAACTGTGATTTCATCTCAATAGAGGAGGTTTGGTGCTCAATAAAAATGTCGTTATGTCAAACTAACAAACCTTACAGTTTTCATATCAATGAACATTTTGTAAGTTACGTATGCTCATCTGGTACTGATCTTATGCTCATTTTCTAAATGTCATATCAATGCATTTTTTAAAGTACTATTACCTCCGTCCTGGTGGACTTTGCTAAGTGCAAATTAGGTGAGAAATAAGCTAAAAATAGTAAAAACTGTGTGGTTGAGATTTGTGCAGAGGAGAGAGCAATGTGCAAAACCCCAAATTAGTTACTTTAATAGGAAAGTGGCAAAGCTTCTTGGGACAATCGAAAAAGGAAAGTTGGCAAAGTCAAATGGGACGGAGGAAGAATTTTACATTAGATACATATATTGAAATTCATAGGAATTGATTATAAATATAATCTAATAAGTTTTTATAATAGAAAAAATAACAAAAAGAAAGTGAATTAGAAGTTATGAAGGAGAGATCATGATTCTGAATATTAGAGTCCTATTACTCAAAATAATAGGTCTGATGCTCATTAAAAGTTCATTTACCAGAAACCATGATTTTTATCTCAATAGCGGAAGTTTGATGCTCAATTAAAATGTCGTGATGTTCAACTAACAACCCTTACGATTTTCATTCAATGTGCACTTTGTAAGTTATGTATGCTCATTCGTTATGTATGCTCATTAGACTCGCATATTGAAATTAATAGGAGTGGATTAAAGATATAATTTAATAAATTTTTATAAAAGAAAAAATAAGAAAAAGAAAAAGAATTATAAGATATGAAGCAGAGATCGTGATACTCATTGTTAGCCTCTTAATACTCAATAAAACAGGTCAGATGCTCACTAGAAGTACACTATTGCCCATTTAGTGGAAGCCGTGATTTTTCGCTTAAATTACAAAAATGACAGAGAATTTTTTTGGCCTGTATTAGTTGTCAAGCTTTCTTCCTTAGTTGGATCGGGTGTACATACACCCGGATGTACGATATAGGGACTGATTATACTCCCAGATGTAGGATATAGTTTTAACTTTCTATTTCTACATTAATTTTTTAACTTTAATTTATATAATAAAGAGACAATAATAATTCTATCTAAAAGGCATTATTGTTTGCAAGATCTTCCATCCTAATCTATTTCCTCAATCCTTTCTTCCTTACATTTGCGAAACTTTAGTGCATGTGTTTGGTTCAATTTAAGGGGAGAAAAGGTAAGGGGAAAACAAAAAATGTCTCGTGTCGGTGTTGCATTATTCACTTTAATAAGAGAAGAGAAAATGAAATACGGAGTATCTTAATCTTTTGATATAAATTCCTAATCAAATGATGCGAGAGTAGCACCTTCCTGTCCGTCTTACATTTCCATTCCTTTCTAAGAAGTCCAAACTCAGATGGATACAAACAAATCTATAATTTTAAAATCTTGGTTTGTGGGGCAAATCTGGGAAAGTAATTAACCTAAATTCCAAGAAGTGTCGTCGGTGTGATATAATAAGAAATAGAAAGATAGGATTGTAGCAAGAAACAACGAGAAAATAACCACATGTTTACTAAGATAAATATTTTTCTGTTTACATTTTATATTTTCAAGTCTTCAGTTTTCTGTTTTCGTTTTATTGTTTTTTATTTTCCAAATCAGAAAACATGTTTACCAAAGTTTTTCAATTTTCCATTTCATTTTTACTAGAAAATGTTGACTTAATATTTGGAAAAGAAATGCACAATTACAAACATTTGAAATAACACAAAAAATTAACATAAATGTTCCCCAATACTGAAAGTTCAATAAGTGACATTATGTTAATCAGAACAATATATATACTTTGAAATCTCATACATTATAAATTTATAATAATCTCATATTGCATTTGCAATATTTTCTCGAAGTTCGTGCATTTGTTGTTGTTGAGATATCAAATTAGAGTGATCCATTTTCACTTGTAATTGCATCCGTGTTAAATATCATATCCTCTTCCTCGTACTCCAAGAACAAACGATCGTTCCTATCTTACATGCGAATGTTCCGGTCTTGCCCCATAAATGTTGGATTCCCACTTGGACGTTTTTTTTACTCTTTCATATAACATAGTAAATAATAAAGTCTCTTTTTCATCGGGCCATATCTCATCATCCTTTTCTTCTTGAGTTAAACTCATCTACCACAAAAAAATTGAACACTCATCTTGAATAATACCAAAAACTGAACTAAAAAGATCGTAGTTGGGAAAAAACCACATACAACTTTTCCAGTACCCTACTTGTGCCATACCCACAAAAAAAAACATTAAATGTACATACCCAGGCAAACCACAAACTACCAGGCAACCGTATTCTACTTCTACAGAGCATAAAAGACTTTGCAACTTATACTTCACCATAGAAAAAATCAACCATAGTGAATTGAGAAAGAGTGAATTCTGTTCACTATATATTTTAATCAATTTTTATCATTAGCGAATTGAAATAATATGTTAGATAATTTAACTGTTTATGATTATTTCTTAAAATGTAAAATGATCAATAATGATATCAAATATAATATATTTTACACTTTTTAATTGTTTTGAGTAGATTTGGATTTTTCTAAAGTAAATAACCTAAATAGTAGTAAAACACAGGAGTATCAAGAATATGACATAATGTTTTTTATTCCCAAAGAAAACACACTTTTTATACCATCCTACCCTGATTTTAATTTTTTATTCTTATGATATATCAGTGCACCAGGTAAGGCTTTTTTTCCTCTCCCTCCATCCTTTCTCTCCTTTCCCTATGGTTGCATCTCCCTTCACGTGCAGGGGGGTAGTTAGGGGCCCAACCTGGCTCCGGTTCAACCCAAATTTAAAAAGTGTATATTTTTAAGATAAAAAATTGAAATAATGACACCAATATTACTTCCCAACTTGTGTTAGACAAAAATATGAGCAGTTTTTAAAATTCCACAAAACTGACCAGCAATTCATCTACGCCTCTTTCTCTTCTGCGCATCTTCCCAGCCAACACCCTCACGCATTTCTTCCCTTCTTCGCAGAGCATCCTTCCTTCATCTGCCAACCCGCTGACCTCGCCTCAGCCTCACCTCCGCCGCACCTCACCGCGTCTGGGACTCGCCGCACAGGCTGCCTCACCTGGGACTCGCCACACAGGCTGCCTCACCGCACGGGTTGCCTCGCCAAATCAGGCGTTCCTCCTCCATTCCGGCGCTCCTCTTCGCACAGCCATGGCTCCAGTCAGCGACGACTACCAAGCCACCACACTTGATTCTCCTTTTTCTCCCTTCTTTTAGAATTTCAAATCGATTTTGGGGATTTTCCATCTTATTTTCAGATCTGAGTTTCAGATCGAATTTGTTGGGGCGAGGCTGGAAGGTGGTGTGCGGCGTTTTTGGGTGGGAATGGGGTGCGTCTTTGGCTCCGATTTGGAACCGCCGCTGCAGGTGGGGTCCGATTTGGGGCCGGCCGCTGCTGTTGAGGTCCGATTTAAAGCTGCCGCTGCAGGTGGTGTTATGGCTGAGGTTTTGTCCAAACTGGCCGAAGAAGGACATGGGGGGAGGACAGGGGCGGGGAAGGGGAGCAGGGGAGAGGGCTGGGGACAGGGGAGTAGGGCTGGGGCCTGGATGTTGGGGCTTAGGGCGGCGTGGCTGGATGTTAGGGGTGAAGGCGGGTGGCTGGTGGTGGTGACTGGCGGTGACGATCGGGGATGGCTGGGAGGGGAAGGGGCAGTACGGTTTGACCGTGTTGATGGTATGGCGATGTCGGTGGGCGGTGACACGGTAGATGGCCGTCGGGGATGGGGTTGCGGCAGGGTTGAAGAGGGGCTGAGAAGGGTGCAGGTGCAGGACGGTGCTGGCGACCAGTGGGTGGTGGGCTTGATGGTGTCACTATGGTGGTAGTCGACATGTCACTGTGGTGGTGGTGTTACCGGAGGTGGTGTCACTGTGGCGGCGTCACTGTGGCGGCGTCACTGTAACAACGTCACTGTGGCGGCGTCACTGTGACGATGTCACTGTGGCGGTGGGGTGTAATCGACGTGAAAGTTTTGACTTTGACAACTCTCGGTCACAAGAAAAAGGAACATAGTGACATAAATTTTTTTCAGTGACATCATGTTTTTCTAATCCAAATATGTGACCTTGTTAATCACTTTTTTGTCAATTTTTAAAAGTACTCGCATTTTTGGAAATTCCGTCCAATTTAGTAATATTAAGGGAATAATCCCTAAAAATTCTGTATACATTATTTTTAAAAATATTATTTGTACCGGTCCAGTGTCGACTTCTCCTAACCACGTGCCCTGTTTTTTCTCTCTTCCAACATCCTTTCCCTCCTTTCCCTAGTTACATCTTCCTTCACGTACGCATCCCCACCCTCTATCATATTTCTTGCCC
Organism: Cuscuta europaea; assembly: GCA_945859875.1. Classification (NCBI taxonomy): domain Eukaryota; kingdom Viridiplantae; phylum Streptophyta; class Magnoliopsida; order Solanales; family Convolvulaceae; genus Cuscuta; species Cuscuta europaea. The sequence continues at coordinate 2,648,399 of CAMAPE010000054.1, read as the reverse complement.
TCAAATAGCTCCAAATTTCCTACAGATCAAATAGATTCCCTCATTTTCGGTCAATTCAAAGGTCGGGGTGGTGACTTTTTCATCTCAACTAGCTCTAACCACTGGAAGGTGGCGGCGATTTTATAGGTAAGGTTTTGATTTGTAAGAACAAACTGATCTAAACATGCTATACACGTACTGCACATATTCAGATCAATATAGAAATAAGCTGAAGCAGGATATAGAAAATACATACCTCCAGCCATTTCCTTGAACAAAGTGAACTGCCCTGCTTGTTTTGCTCTTCCAAGCCCTTCTCTTCACTCTATTAGATGGTGTGTATATTGATAGTGAGGAGCAGACTCAGGGTGTAACACAAGAGCCATATGCCGCTGCTATTTATCGAGCTCTTCCCATCAAAGAGCTCCCGATCGTGCGGCTGACTAAATAGGAAGAAGTTACCGATCTTCTCTACTTAGTTGGGAAATAATGGGTAATCCTTATCTAATAAATGGACCACTTCAGATTAGTTTTTCCCTTTAAATAAATGTACTTTATTTTCTGAATAATTAATATTAAAATATTAATAAAACGTAACTTACGGGAAAAACTAACATTCTCCCACTTGGTCTATTTAACCCATTATCAAACCTTATAAGAGAAAACATATGAATCATGGAGACAAGTCCTTTGTTATAAAGTATTATCATCCATGTATTACAATATATTTAATCTCCTAAACATATGCTCTTGACTTAATGAATAAACCACATGTTTATTACAAGCCCAAATAAAATGGTATTTCTCAAAACAATCATTAATGTGCACAATAAGTTTGAGAATAAACTGAATAAGAGTTTCATAATAAATAAGTTTGAGAATACACCAAACTGAATAAGAGTTTCATAATAAATAAACTTATGAAAATTAAATCATGGTACCAAGTTCCATGTGAACTACAAGATCCTGAAATTTCTTTGGTGACATGTCTTTAGTTAAAGGATCAGCTATCATTAACTTAGTGCTAATGTGTTCAATGACCACCTTCTGGTCTTTGACACGTTCCCTTATGGATAAATATTTAGTGTCGATGTGCTTACTTCGACTTCCACTCGTATTGTTATTAGCCATGAAAACAACAACTGAGTTATCACAATATATCTTTAATGGCCTAGAAATAGAGTCCATAACTCTAAGCCCAGATATGAAACTCTTCAACCACACACCATGCGATGTAGCCTCAAAACAAGAAACAAACTCAGCTTCCATAGTAGAAGTAGCTATTGAAGTTTGCTTTGCATTTCTCCAAGAAACAGATCCACCAGCTAGCAAAAATATATAACCAGAAGTTGATTTTCAGGTATCAATGCAGCCAGCGTAGTCTGAATAGGAGTAGCCAACTACTTCCAGTTTGTCACTTCGTTTGTACATGAGCATGAAATCCTTTGTTCCTTGGAGATATCTCATTACTTTCTTTGCAGCTCTCCAATGCTCAACCCCTGGATTAATCTGATATCTTCCCAAAACCCCAACAACATATGTTATGTCGGGTCTAGTGCAGATTTGAGCATACATAAGGCTTCCTGCAGCTGAAGCATATGGGACATTTTTCATTTGTTCCCGCTCAAAATCTTTCTTGGGGCATTGACTTAAATCCAGTTTATCTCCCTTTACGATGGGAGCCACGCTAGGTGAACATTGTTTCATGTTAAATCTCTCTAAAACCTTGTGTATGATATAGGACTCTTGAGACAAGCCTAAAATGCCTCTAGATCTTTCTCTATGGATCTTTATGCCAATGACAAAAGATGCCTCTCCCATATCCTTCATATCAAAGTTTTTCGAGAGAAAACTCTTCACCTCATGCATCATACCAACATCATTAGTTGCAAGCATAATATCATCCACGTATAACACAAGAAAACAGATTTTGCTCCCACTAATCTTGAGGTATATACATTGATCCATGATATTTTCCTTAAAACCAAATGAAGTAATAACCTCATTGAACTTAAAATACCACTGGCGGGAGGCCTGTTTTAAACCGTATATGGATTTATTTAGCTTGCAAACTAAGTGCTCACCTTCACTAGAGGAGAATCCTTCTGGTTGTTTCATATAAACCTCTTCCTCTAGATCACCATTGAGGAAAGTTGTTTTCACATCCATTTGATGTAGCTCAAGGTCAAAATGAACCACTAATACCATGATGATCCTAAGAGAATCCTTTTTAGATATAGGAGAAAAGGTTTCCTTATAATCAATTCCCTCTCTTTGAGTGAACCCCTTGGCTACAAGTCTCGCTTTATATCTCTCAATGTTGCCTTGTGAGTCTTTCTTGGTTTTAAACACCCACTTACACCCGATGGCTTTTACACCACTTGGCAACTCAATGAGATCCCATACTTTATTGAATCCCATAGAATTCATCTCATCATTCATAGCATCAATCCATAAGTTTGATTCATTAGAACTCATGTCTTGTGAAAACGTCTCAGGATCATTTTCAGCTCCTACGTCACGGTCTGATTCTTGTAGATACACTACATAATCACTAGGTATCGCTGGTCTTTTGACTCTATTAGATGTTCTTAATGTTGCTTCATCATCTGGTTCAACAACGGGCTGTTCAACCTGTTGTTCACCAGATTGTTCACCATTGTTTTGTTGGCCTTCAACAATGGTATGATCTATTAAGTCATTTCCAGCTTCATGTGGATTCTCATTTATTGATTGTCCAGCACGCATCTGTACTTGAGGAGCGTGTACAACAATCAATTTGTTACTTAGTTCGCATGGTTGATTCTTAATGTGATCCCTTTTAGAAAAAATATTCTGAAATTCTTCACTCCCACTTACTAAGTCATTCTCAAGAAACTTGGCGTTTCTCGACTCCACACTTCTAGTGCTATGTGATGGACAATAAAATCTATACCCCTTGGATTTTTCTGCATATCCAACGAAATAACCACTAAGAGTTCTAGGGTCTAGCTTCTTTTCTTGAGGGTTATAGACTCTTACTTCACATGGGCAGCCCCAAACGCGTATATGGTTCAAACTCGGTCTCCATCCTTTAAATAACTCAAAAGGAGTCTTAGAGACAACCTTAGATGGAACTCGGTTTAATATATATGCGGCTGTTTTTAGTGCTTCAACCCACAAAAATTGAGGAAGTTTTATATTACTCCTCATGCTTCTCACCATGTCCATTAAAGTTCGGTTCCTTCTTTCAGCTACACCATTCTGGTCCGGAGAACCAGGCATAGTGTATTGAGAAACAATCCCATTTTCTTGAAGAAACTTCGCATATGGGCCAGGTGCTTATCCATTCTCTGTATATCTACCATATTACTCTCCATCCCTATCCGACCTCACGATCTTAGTTTGTTTATTACATTGCTTCTCTACTTCAGCCTTAAAAATTTTAAAGACATCTAACGCCTCGTCTTTAGAGCGAAGTAAGTAGAGATACATGTATCGTGAATAATCGTCTATGAAGGTGATAAAGTATCTCGGACTATTTGCATCCATATCTGGACAACAAATATCTGTATGTATGATTTCTAATAGGTTAGAACTCCTCTTTGCATCATTCTTGTACTTGTTGATTTGTTTACCCTTAATACAACCTATCAAAATCAGCAAAGTCTAGAGTACTAAGTACTCCTTCATCCACTAAACACTTAATCCTCTTAATGGAGATATGCCCTAGTCTTCGATGCCACAACATAGAGGACTTCTCGTTCACAACACACCGTTTGGAACCAGTTGTTACATGCATTGAATCATAAGCAACATTATATTTCACATCAATTGAATAAAGACCATCAACTAAAGAACCAAAACCAATGGTTTTTGATTTATTTATTAAAGTAAAACCAGAACTTGAGAAATTGAAACTAAATCCTAAAGGAGCTAGTCTCGAAACAGAAATTAAATTCTTTGAAAAACTGGCAACATAAAAGGTCTTTTCCAATTGTAAAATAAAACCGCTGCTTAAAATTAAATTGCATGTCCCAATGGCTTCAACATGTGAACTTATTCTTCCTCCTGAGTAGATGCATTGTTCACTTGCCCCTGGTTTCCTTAGGTTTTCCATATCCTGCAAGGTATTAGAAACATTGATTGTAGAACCGGAATGAATCCACCATGTGTTGTGATTAATATTAACCATATTAGATTCATAATACACAAAAGTTAATGGAGTACCTTTCTTTTCGAGTCAGCTCTTGAATTTAGAGCATTCTTTCTTCATGTGTCCCTTTTTCTTGCAAAAGAAACACTTTGACTCTTTCTTAATGACTGCCTGTGGAGGGATGCTGCCTTTACCTTTGGCATGATCCTTCCTTTTCTTTTCATGAACAGTCAAGTTCACCCGTTCACCCTCTTCCATCATAAACCTCTCCTCCTCCTGAACACACATGGTCAGTAGCTCATTAATTGACCATTTTTCCTTATGTGTGTTATAGGAGATCTTAAAAGGAGCATATTGGTGTGGAAGAGTGTAAAGGATGTAGTGAACCAGAAAAGCATCCGACATGGTTACCTCCAAAGTTTTCAACTGAGCCGTTATGTCCCTCATGTTCATGATGTGTTCACGCACGCCTCTTATCCCAGTGAACTTCATGGTTGTGAACTTCATGATTAAGGTGATGGCAACGGTCTTATCAGATGTAGCAAATTGCTCATCAATAGCCTTCAAAAGGTCCTTGACTTTAGTATGCTGATCGACAGAACCACGGATACTAGCAGTTATTTTGGTCTTTATTAACATTACGGAGAGATGGTTAGATCTCTCCCACTTTTCATAAAGATCAACTGCATCCGGAGTGCTAGTTGCCATTATAGCCGGTGGTTCGTCTTTCCTTATAGCATAGTCAATGTCCATCCAGCCCAAATGAAGGAGAACACGCTCCTTCCAAACCTTATAGTTATCACCCCTTAATTCGGGAATGTCACATTTCATATCAGAAACATTTGCAGGTTGAACAACTGTAAAAAATATAATATATACATGCTCATTATTAATATTTGAGGTAAAATGAAGTTCATGTTCTACCAATGCAAAACATGATTATCAATAAGTCTAGTGACATAAAACTTACCTGTGGGCTAAAGTTTTACTCAATTAGACACATAAAGCAAACAATTTGATAAAACTATTAGATTATATTCCATTCTCAATTCCTGTGGGTAGTTTGAGAAAAATAATCTAATATTTCATCCTAATTAATTATACTAATACAATGAAACTCCTGTGGGCATATTTCAATATATTTCATATAATTAATCACAAGTGATGCCTTAATGTGATTCAGAAACTTGATATAAAATTTAATCAATCAAAGATGTTGTGGCTATTCTTCAATTAATTAAACTACATCTCAATTCCAGATTTCCAGCCATGTTTTATTGAACTAAAGTGAATTAGCAACATTCTGGAGTAATCTAAATCACATGTAGCATTTAAGTTCCATTACAATTTCAAAAACTAAAATTGCAGCAGTACACTAAAGTTCACAAAAGCAGCACTCCTGAGTATTATTAATCACGAGCAGTACACTAGTTCCAATATGAGTTCTAGTACAGTATGCAGCTTATTTAAACAAAAGCAGCACACTTATTCAAACGGAACAAACTGGAACAAAGGAATTGGAAATAGCCAAATTACTCATGATTAAACCGGATCATTTGCACTCAGGATTAAAATCTCAAACTCTAACATGTGCATATAAAACATAATCAACATCACTAGTGCAAAAAATGTGAGTGCCGTAATGCACTTTAACTATACCCTAGGCAATTTAGTTTAAGCACTAACACAGACACTTCATGGGCATGAAAAAGAAGGTTTTAAAGTTCATCTTCACAAATCAGGCACTAATCTGATTGTATGTCAACGATACATCAGTATACAAATTCTGACTGTAAACCAACTAATTCTTACGTTAACATATATGCCACGAATAATCAATTAATGGATTTAAACAGAGTATTAAGATATCCCCGAATGAGCACTGGGCATACATAATCGGTTGTACGTTCAGTGTTCTACTCTAATCAATCAATTATACATGTGAATCAGGCATGCTCAAACGTAAATAACAGAAGGAAAGGCAGAGATAATAGTCGAAGCTCTGATACCAAATGTAAGAACAAACTGATCTAAACATGCTATACACATACTGAGCATATTCAGATCAGTATAGAAGTAAGCGGAAGCAGGATATAGACAATACATACCTTCAGCCATTTCCTTGAACACAGTGAACTGCCCTGCTTATTTTGCTCTTCCAAGCCCTTCTCTTCACTCTATTAGATGGTGTGTATATTGATAGTGAGGAGCAGACTCAGGGTGTAAAACAAGAGCCATATGCTGCTCCTATTTATCGAGCTCTTCCCATCAAAGAGCTCCCGATCGTGCGGCCGACTAAATAGGAAGAAAATACGATCAAAATTGTTTTTCTTAGTAAAGTGAAAGAGAATCTTTTTTGGGATCGAGTAGAAAAGGAAATTTGAAAGCTAAAATAAACAGAGGTATGTTATCAATATTGGATGGTTTAATAAATTAAACACCAATTATAACTCACAATTTCTTTTGAAGAAGTCAACCACAACTAAGTAACCACATTTTCAATTCAAATGTCAATTCATACCTCAAAAACTAATTATACAAATGAAATTTCGGGTTTCCAAAAATGCGAGAGCGGGATGAAAATGACAATAAATAATTACGCTATTCACTGCTTTCAAAGAAGATAAGAAAACCAAAACTGCAACATTATATGTCTAGTCAAAGCATTCAAAGTTCAAACAATGGCATCATGGTATAATCTAAAAAAACACTGAAGAGGGTTCTAGAGAAGATAAAACCAACACATGTTATCCCTTGAAAGTGTTGCGCAATATTCCTGAAGCAAGAAGTACTTATCTGCTCTTATGTGTGTAGGAATACCATCTAATGATCAATCATTTTGTTTCAGCCAAATGGAGTGATAAAAATCAAACTGGGATAGCATTCATAAAAAGGATTGACTACAGGCAGATAGTTACACTGATTTGATGCTTAAAAATCAAACTCACAACCTCTAACTCTTAAGAGTAACGAATTCTGAAAATGAGTATTAAGCCAAAGAAATTTAAAACATAAAAAGAAGAGTAATAGCCCAAGCTTAGATACTTAAAATAAGAAAACCTATTAAGCTTAAACAAGACTGTGTCATCTTATACTCTTGGGACAAACACCATTATTTGAAGTGGTGTTTGTCCTATATACAAAGTTTTTTAATAAAACCTATTATGTTCTGTTTCGGAAATAAAATAAAGTTATTCGTATTTTCTATTTGTACACATTGTCTATGTTTTACTTCTATTTGGAGCAATTTCTTTTGTTTTTATCAGTTTAGTGTGGGTGTAGCATATTTTGTTTCTAACCATAATATGTAACAAAACAACTGGTAGGAAACCTAAAGTATAATCATAGTTGTAGATTATATAAAGATAAATTTTAATAAACCATTAGAACAATCTACAGCTTCCATTTCAGCCTCGTTTAATTCCTTTTCAGCAGAAAATAATATGGTGTAGAGAAATATTTAACCAACCACCTCCTGGCATATAACCTGAAAATCATCATTACTGTCTCCTGGCATACACCATTACGGTTGTATGTTATATTTAAGCAGGAATGCAAGTGTGATCTCACTTTAATTAACATAAACGATCATTCATTTTTAGAGGAATCATGAAAGACCATTTTCATTTCCATAGCAGAAAGTTGAAAGCAAGTGTGACTTTTTGGAGGTTTTAGTTTCATTTCCATAACACATCAGGGAGTTCTCGAGTCATTTTGTGTATACAAAGCTGATAGTTTATCTGTTAATATTTGTATAAACATTTTCACAATGCCAGAAAAGTGATGGTGAATCTATTAATATTTGTATAAACATTTTTTCACTATGTAGTAAAAGCATAGTCTCGTTGTGCTTTAGTACAGAGGTAAGGATGCGTACATCCGACCCCTCACCCCTCTTACCTCACTGTAGGTTTGAAATGGCGGTCTTTCAAACCTTATCTAACTGTTGTATAGGTAGATTTGTAAAGTTAGTATGACTAAAATAATAAAACGTACTGGTAACCTCCTCCTCGACTAATGACAGATGTAAATATCCAAAAAAAATGTTGTTATTGTAGTCTCTAAAAGACTAAATTTTTAACTGGAACCTTTCTAAAAAGTGGAACAATTGATATTATAGTCTCTCCATAAAAAAAATCCAAATGTAAATCTGCACTCGCATGTGTTTGATCTCCTCTAGAAAGATACTCGAAAAACTTCCTTTCATAGCCGGCTAGCACCACCCGAAGTCTTCCTCTTATCATGGCAGATGGATGGGAATTCAACTCGCATGTGTTTTAATACATGCGAGTTGAATAAAGGGAGATTCTAACTTTGAATAACATCATCTACTAACTTTATAGAGGCAATATCAACAAATTGAAACCTATTATGTACACAGTGAATTCACAGAAGCATCAAAATGTGAACTAAGTTACGAGTTTGCATTTTATAAATTGAGTGAATTCACAGATTTAACAAATTCAAAAGGATATGAATCTACTGCATATAAATAAAAATCGGTAGTAGGAATAACAGTCAAAGTTGATTTTAAAAGACAGCCAAAGTTGCTCACATTGCTAGTGAGCAAGTCAAAAACTGGGTTGATATTTTTTAAGTACAGTTTTTTATATGATTGTATTTCAAGCATATGTAGGAACATCAAAGAGTTTAAGCAGGTCAAAGACTCAAATTCACAACACATTTCTTATTATTTCTGAATTTCATAATGCTGAGATGTTGAAATATAGCTTATGAGTTTATAAGTAATCACCATTAGTACAAACTTCATTGAATCTTAAAGACTTCTTATACTCGGACTTTGAAATGGCGGCCAAAGTTGCTCACATTGCTAGTGAGCAAGTCAAAAACTGGGTTGATATTTTTTAAGTGCAGTTTTTTATATGATTGTATTTCAAGTTACCTCACATGTATTTGTAGGAACATCAAAGAGTTTAAGCAGGTCAAAGACTCAAATTCACAACAGGTCTCTTATTATTTCTGAATTTCATAATGCTGAGATGTTGAAATATAACTTATGAGCTTATAAGCAATCACCATAAGCACAAACTTTATTGAATCTTAAAGACTTCTTATACTCGGACTTTGAGATGACGGTCTTTCAAACCTTCTCTAACTCTCGTATAGGTTAAATTTGTAAAATTAGTATGACTAAAATAAATAAACGTACTGATAGCCTCCTCGACTAATGACAGATGTAAATATCCAAAAAAATGTTGTTAATGTAGTCTCTAAAAGACTAAATTTTTAACTGGAACCTTTCTAAAAAGTGGAGACGAATTTGTAAAGTTAGTATGACTAAAATAAATAAACGTACTAAATTTAAGGCCAAAAGTAAGAATCAGCAAATCCTCCTAATTGAAGACGAATTTGGCTCAATACACAACAACGAGGACTCCGTTGCAACGGCTGCCTTAAACCACTACACCAAACTTTATACTAGGAAAAAACTAAACCTGAACCATAAAAACACATTCCTCAACTACCTACCACGGGTCATATCCGATACAGATAACACAGAAATCTCTAAACCCCCCTGGAGGACGAGATTAAAAATGCAATCTGGTCTTTAGACCCCAACAGTAGTGCAGGCCCGGACGGTTATAATGGGAATTTTTTCCGGACTTGCTGGGAGATCATCCGTTTGGATGTGATAAATGGCGTTTAAGAATTCTTTCTAGGGGTACCTATGCCTAAGGCGCTCATGAGCTCAACTGTGGTTCTTATACCTAAAACCCAATCAGCTAAGACTTTTAACCAGTACCGCCCTATAAGCGTGACTAACTTCTTGAATAAAGTATGCACTAAGATTCTGGCCACCAGAATGAAGGCTCTTATGCATAAATTTGTATCCAAGGAACAGATAGGATTTATGGAGGGGGAGAACATCCACCACCACATCCTATTAGCAAAAGAATTGCTTCACCACCTGGACAAGAAAGTCAGGGGTAACAATATCGCGGTAACAATATCATGGAAACAAAAAATCCTTATTCAAAGTGGAAGAGCAACCCTAATCAAACATGTCCTAATGGCTATCCCACTACACCACATGGCAACAACAAACATACCAACAAAGATCATTACCATTCTCCACAGGCTTATGGCTAATTTTTTTGGGGTACAAGAAAACAACATCAAAATTACCACTGGAACAGCTAGAAGAAAATCTGTAGACCAGGGGAAGAGGGAGGGCTGGACATCAGATCAATTAGTGACATACAATGCGCCCTTCACCTCAAAAATTGGTGGACTTTCAAGCAGAAAAACACACTTTGGGCCAAATTTATGCATACTAGATATGTTGACTCCACAATACTAAAGTTTAAACCCAAAGACTCCCCGGTGTGGAAACAGATATGCAGAACAAACCAGAGATCTAGACATCTCATTGAATTTAAAGACAATCAACTGTTTTGGAGGGAGTCGCCCAATGAATGCTTCACTCTCAAGAGTGCATATCACACCGTCAGATCAACATACCCCCAACTTTCAGCCAAAAAAGCATATGGAATCCAAAACAATATCTCAACATCAAACTACTACTATGGAAATACAACACAGAAGCTCTACCCTTTCCAGAAAATATGACCATATTTGGCTTTCAATTGGCAACCCACTGCCCATTCTGCCTACGGGCAGAAGAATCAGTGAACCATTGCCTATTCCTATGTCCCAAAATTCACCCCATTTGGCTTTATTTTTCTAAACTTTTGCAGGTACATACAAATCAAATCACAGACTTACGACAACACATGTTCAAATGGTGGTTAGGGGGGAAAACGACAACACATAGGACACACTAAGGCAGATTCTACCAGGGGTTATTCTATGGCATGCATGGAAAGCGTACAACCTCACAATTTGGAACGACAAGCCACTATCAAAGACGGATACAATAGCAGAGATCAAATCATACATTTTCAGATGGACTACAGTGCACGCAGGAAAGAAATACATTCAGTTCGACAACGATCTATTCTCAGAGGGTCTCATGCCAAAAATCAAAGCACAAAAAAGATAACAACCAGTTCAGTGGTACATCACCTCCGATGCAGATCTCTGTCTGAATGTAGATGCAGCCCACAATCTCACTAACAGTGCAGGGGGTGGAATCCTCAGAAATAGAAGAGGGGTTCTACTAGAGGCATTCTCCTTTCCGGTCAAATCGAGAACGCCACTCCAGGCCGAAACAATAGCAGCAGCAACGTCCATGGCCATTTTATCAAACATCGGTTACCATAAAATAGAAATTCAAACCGATTCGGAAATCCTAGTCAAAATTACTCAGGGAAGAAAGAAAATACCTCCTCATCTAGCAGACGAGGTCAAACACATCAGCATCCTCCGTAATAATCTTCAGGCAACGTTCGTACACACCTATAGAGAAAGAAACAAAGTCGCTCATCATCTAGCACAACAGGGCATTCGAATGACAACAACAAATCTCTACAATACCGGAAACTTACCTCAAGGGGCCAGGCGCTTACGAGGCGCCGTGAAAGGCACGTAGTACTTGGTACGGTAAAAGGTGCTGGATGTAGATGACTAGTCGAGAGTTCTGAGTATCGGGGACCCCCTTGGTGCCGAGGGCTCCAGTTGACGAGGGCTACTCATTTTCGTCGTTTTCTCCCAGTAACTTTGTTTTCCTGTTTCGAACTTCCTGTAAGAATCAAAGCCTTCGGCCAGGGGGCCGAAGGCACCCCTGGTGCGCATTGTGGGCCCCTTGGTGCCTTGGGCACCGTGATTTGGGCCTGTTGCGCTTCCTGGGCCTATTGGGCCTTTATTGGAGTAGTAGGAGTCTGTGGGCCGGGGGTTCCCGGGCCATATACTCCATCAGAAGTCCCTCACTCCTTTTGCCGAAAGGTACTTGAGGGAAAAGGAGTAATTGTGTTTGTCCTCTGTCGTTGTTCCGTTGTAGTTTGTAGAGTTGTGGGTAGTTTGTTGTTTGTTCATTCTGCCGAGGGCAGTCCCTCAGTTACCCACATGTCGGGACTTAAGGGGTCATGTTTGTGATTTTTGTGATTTTTCCCGAGGGGGTCCTCCAGTCCCCCACTCCTTGAGGCACTTGCAAAGTGGTGAAAAGGAGTAAAGTAGTTGCGTTGTTGTTTTGGGCCGAGGGCTGACGCTTTTCGTTTCATTTTGGGGGGGATGCCTCGTTAAAAACCTCATTAGGAAAAACCTTGTGGAAAAAAATCCTAATGAGGGAAAAAGAGTGCACCGAATTCCCCCAATGATGAATCGAAAACGTGAAGCCCTGGTGTGAAATGGAGTACAATGCTCATGCCGAAGGCTTTCCTTGTTCTGAGGGCTCATGTGTTGATTAGCCGGAGGCTTGCTTTTGATATCCTGGGAGGTGCCGAAGGGGAGTCCCTCAATCTGGTGATCGAGGGCGTAATGAATGAGGGTAGTAGTTGAAGTGTTATCGGGGTGTCCCTTGTTTGTTGATTAGTTGGTGATGAGGATATCTGAGGGCTCCTGTAACCTGTGTGCCGTGGGCTGTCCGTCAATGGGGCGCATTTCCCGGGGGCTACCCGGCCCTCAAAGTGCTGAGGGGGGATCCCCGAGGGGTGGCCTGTTATGAAGCCGTGGGCTTCTGAAGGAGCGAGCCCGAAGGCACCTGTTATGTAGTGTGTGGGGCACAAACCGGGAGCGCCTCTGGGTAAGTGTACCCGAGAGCTAGTTTCTTGGTTGATGAAGGAGTGGTCTGTCAAGTGTAGCCGGGGGCTCCCAGAATATAGCCGTTGGAAATATAGCCGTTGGAATACCTAACGTCAGAATATAGCCGTTGGGGGGGTTGCCACGTGGTGTGTGCTCGTTGGCTGTCCGTGGGCGGGCGTCACTGATTGGGCGAAACCACGGTTCGTAATGATGGCAGTCCAGCCGAAGGCCCAGTTTCCAGGCCCAAGCCCGGATCCCAGCGCCTATAAATATCCCATGGCCGGCTTCCCTTCCCCTTGTGCGAAATCATTGTAGCGAAGCTCTGCCCAATTTTCTAGAGAGAGAAAATCCAGCCTTCGGTTGATTCCCAGCTTTTAAGGTTAGTTCCCCCCTGCTCTTCTCCTCCTAGTTAGCTGTGCCCTGTGCCTTTAGGCTAGGAGTTAGAACTTTAGAATACTTAGCATTTCCGAGCCCTCGGTCTAGTGGGAAGATGTCTTCACAAAGCGACTCCCAGGATATCTCGGGGGAGCCTTCAGTCGAGATGGAGACGTACTCAGACGTTGAGTCTTCGAGCGGGGAGTCCTCGGTGGGTGGTGACGCCGCTGTGGCCATGGAGGTGGAGAAAGACCTCCAGGCCGAAGTTGAAGCCGAAGACTTCGAGCAAGTAAATGAGGACGAAGAGCTCGCCCTTGCCGTGCAGACTGCAGAAGAGGAAGAGGAGAGGGAGAGGACGAAGGTGACGGTTGCCGTTCTTCCCCCTCGTGGTGCCGGGGAATCCAACTCCTCCCGGCCATTGAACTCGACGCCCATCAGCGTGGCTCCCGGGAAGAAGAAGAAGATGAGGGCAGCCCCGAAGAAGAAACAAGCGGCTGTTGATGCCGGGCGGCCGGTAGGCATACCCGAGGGCCACTCATTCCTGAACACCGCTGCCCTGGAGCTGAAAACGAGGGCGTCCCCGGCAGAGTACCATGCTACTCAGATCTTGGTCAGCCCTTCGGCGCGCGTGGTGGAGCCCGGGGCGGATGACCTGTTGCGATATGCACCCGAAGGGTGTTTTGCTGTTCACACGCTGTCGGTGGAGATGGGGCTTCACTTTCCGCTTCATCCCTTCTTGTTGGAATATTTGAGGTTCGTGGGGTTGGCCCCCTACCAGCTAACGCCCAACAGCCACTCTTACGTGGCCAGCTTCCTCTCCCTATGCCAGAGCCGGGGGGTTCCACCTACCCTTGACCAGTTCTTCATGTCTTTTAACCTCTGCCGGAGGGCATTCAAATGCTGAGGGCTTTGCCAACCTTCAGCAGGTACCAGAGTTTAGACTCTTTGATGACGTGCCCTCGTCCCACAAGGGGTGGAAGGAGCGATTTTGCTACATTCGTCTCGAGGAGAACCCCTTCCCGGCCCAGCTCCGCAACAGCTTCCGGCGCCACCCGAAGGTAAGGAGCGCAGCCCTGGAGAAGAATGGCAAAGTGCTTGCCAAAAAACCGGAGGGGTCTGATAAACACGTCATGATTAAGGACGTCACTCTCCCCGAGGAATTGCTTAGCCTTGGCTTCCGGCAGTTCAGGCCGAGGGGTTCTTCGGATGAAAGATACCCTCCCCTCGATCGAGTCTTCGAAGGAGCCGGAGGTGATTATTGAAGGGTTCATTTGTACCTTGATAGTTTTCCTTCATACATTCCTTTTCTTTTTTTTTCTTTTATGTCATTGTAACTGACACCCTTCGGTTTAACCATTCTGTGTCTTTTTCTTGCAGGTAATAACATGGACGTAGGCTCTCTCTTCGCCTTAAAGAATGCGAAGGGGAAGAAGAAGGCCCGGGCGGGCACTTCTGCCAGGGAGGAGCCCTCCCAATCTGCTGGCGCCGGAGGGTCCAGAGCTGTCGGGCCCGCGAAGAAGAAGAATATTGGCAAGGGGACCGAGCCCCCGGCAAAGAAGGTAAAGACCGCCGCCCCCGCCAAGCAGCCGACCACCGATGTGGTTGTGATTGTGGATGAAGGGCACGCCTCTGCCCCCACCTCCCAGGAGCACATCAATCAGGAGTTTTTCGAGCGGGAGAAACTGGAGGCGATAGTGCCGAAGGGGGTTTCTGTACTGGAGGGCAGCCTGAACCCTTCGGCACTGATGAGCCAGATGCTGCCATCGGCTGACCGCTTGGCCCTCGCCAGGTTGGACGAGGGGTCCCTCGAGGCGAAGATCCTTCTGAACACTGCCTCCGTAAGTCATACCTATCCTTTCCTCGTTCGTTGTTTTTTTTTTGTAATGTGTTCATCATATCTCATCTTGTGAATTGTAGAGCTTTATGGGCCTCTGCGAGCACCTCCGGAGGGTGGAGCAAATGAGGGAGGCGAAAGGCGCAGCCGAAGGGGAGGCCGCCCTCCTCAGGAAGAAACTTGCCGAGGCTGAGGACTCTCTTCGCCTGGCTACCGATGGCATGGAGCAGCGGGTGCAAGCTGCGAGGGCCGAAGGGGTGAATGAGGGCCTGGCCAGGGCCGGGGAGGCTGCTGCCGAGGCCGCCCGCATTGCTGCTGATGAAGCCCGCGCGGCTCAAGAAGAGGCCGTCTCTAGAGCCCGTGAGGATGCGGTGGCCAGTTTCACTGCCGAGGGATGGAAGGCTGAAGATCGGAAGGAGTGGCTCTCTTCGGTGGTGGGGGCTTCGGTGGACGAATGGGTTGGAGGCCCCGGCAAGATGTGGCTTGCTGAGAGGGGCGACTCCTACTACCAAGGCGGGGAGTTCTTCACCCAGCGCCTCATTTACCGGAAGCTTGCGAGACATTTCAAGATCGCACCGGAGGAGTTCCATCCCGAGGCTTATGGCCTCCCCCCTCGTCAGCCAGACGTCCGGATCCCGCTCCCCGAAGGAGAAGAGAGGCCAGTGCTCGAAGATTCAGAGACCCTGAGGGAGTGCGGCCTCGGGGGTGATGGGGATGAGGCCGAGAGTGAGGCAGTTTCTACAACTCCCCCTTCGTGAAATGTATTCCCTCCCGATTTGTAATCACACCCGATTGTACTTATTGGCTTCGGCCCTCTTGTAACATACATTTGGATTTTCCTTTATTAGATGAATGAGTACATGCCTTCGGGCTTTTGGTATATAATATGTTTCCTTTGACCATTTTTCTTTGAATGTATGCCCTTGTTTTTCTTTTGAATGTATGCCTTCGCTTTTTCTGAATGTATGCCTTCGCCCTTCTTTTGAATGTAGGCCTTCGCTTTTCTGAATGTATGTTTAGGACTTAGAATATATTCTTCCAAGTGTAGTGCTTCTCGTAGCCCTCGGCTACTAGTAACCTTTAGTCAGTTGAACCTTTCACCGAGGGCGCAATGTTCAGGACTTAGAAATATTTCTAAGTATTTGTTCATCTGTTGGCCCCCGGCCGGTTTCTTCCCTCTGGTTCCATGTAGCCTTCGTGAGATAGACGAAGGCGAGGTGCTTAGGACTTAGGAAATTTTTCCAAGTGTTCGAATACAGTTTAGCCTTCGGTAGTTGGGTACCCTTCGCTGGCTGGACATATGACCGAGGGCCCAGAAATAGTCAGGACTTAGAAAATATTTCTAAGTGTAGTTTCACCAAGCCTTCAATCGTATTACCCTTTGGGCTGCAGGGAGATTTGACCGAGGGTAAGAACTTTTGGGACTTAGAATTTTTTCTAAGTGTAGCATGTAGGAGCCCTCGGGCAGCATGGAGAGTTGACCGAGGGTCAAAATATGTAGGACTTAGAAAATGTTTCTAAGTATAGCTTCACCAAGCCTTCCACCGTATGGCCCCTCAGGCAGCATGGAGATTTGACCGAGGGTCAAAATATGTAGGACTTAGAAATTTTTTCTAAGTGTAGTACGTATGAAGTAGGATCCCTCGGGTGAATGTGAGGACCTTGTTTGAGGTATGCCCTCGGTTGACTGGTGGCTCCACAAGGGGCAAAGCATTTAGGACTTAGATTTTTTTTCTAAGTAGTTCCTGCTGCTGGCCTTCGGGGGGACCCTTCGGTTTAGGTTTAGGATAGTTTCCTTTGCCTTGTGATGTTGGTTTGTGGCAATAAAAGCCTTCGGTTGTTTGTTATATCCCCTCGGCATGTAGTGAGGTGCCGGAGGTGATTCTTGATTTGGTTTGGCCACATCCGATAGCTTTGTCATATAGTACCCTTCGGGGACGCTTTGAGTTGATGTTGGCTGAGCCTGTCATGTTTTGTAGTATTTGAGCTTTCGGTTTTAGGTATAGCCGGAGGCAATCCTTGAGTGGATTTAGCCATTTGTTGATGATGTCTGTTGTAAATGGTATCCTTCGTTCCTGTGAGCTTTCAGGTACCGAAGGTGTTCCCGTGGGGAGCCCTCGGTATGTTCCTGTGAATTGTTGGAGTGATGTACTCATTGATTTCTTGCCGAGTCTACTCCCCTTCACCACCCCATTTTTTTTTGAGTAGTGAAGGGAAGGCTTCCAGAAACTTGGTTTCTTGGTAAGGCTTGGCCTATCGGGAGGTAACATAATACACCATTAGCTCCCCCCTCGGGTTAACCTTCCGAGTTCCGAGGGGATCGAGGGTCGTTTCTTGGGCACAAGATATGGTGGTCTGTAGCCTGCCTCCCCTTGGGTGATGGCGCGGAAAGCGCCTCAGTTTTGAAAGTCGTCCCCTCGGTGCTAGACATAGTCCGTGGCCTGCCACACCCTTGGGGTGGTGGCGCGGGGAGCGTTTCGGTTTGGAAGTCGAATCCTAGGCATTTATCGTGCCTGTCATACCCTTGGGGTGATGACGCGGAAAGCGTTCCATTTTTGAAAGTCGAATCATGGGCATTTCTCGTGCCTGTCATACCCTTGGGGTGATGACGCGGAAAGCGTTTCAGGGAAGGGTTTTCATTTGCACACTGGTTGCAAATGGCCGGGTGCACTACGTGCTGCCGGCACCGAGAGGTGGCGCCTTCGGTATAGGCATCCTCGAGGGGTACGACTTAGGAAACAACACTTGGTGTTTGTTCCGATGTACGGCCCCCGGCTGTGGTGTCTACCATCGGTACTTCGTACCGAAGGGTCTTCTGTGGAAACACTTGGTGTTTCTTCTCATTTGTTGAAAACTGCTAGTGGCGTGTCCCCCCAGCACCAGGTGCCGAGGGGTTTCTTTTTGGGGACAGGTGGTGCTTTGTCGTAGGTGATAGTATTGTCTACCCTCGGCACTTGGTGCCGAGGGTTCTTCTATTGTGGCGAGGCCTTGGGCCTAGGGGTGATATGAGGGCTTGGCCCCTGTGATAATCTTGTTTCGTGTTCTCGGTGTCTTCAAAATGCCTTCATTCTTGAGAATTTTTAGGCCTTGGGCCGTAAAATAATACATTCACTAGTTATGAGGGCTTGACCGCTCTGATGTTATTGATAAATTTTAACTAAGTGATGTACATTCCAGTGCCTAGGGACTTCAGTCCCGTTAGGACGTTTTAGCTTGTAAGTTCCCGGTTTAATGATGGCTGTCACGATGTAGGGGCCCTCGAACTTTGGTGCCATCTTTCCGCCCTCGGTTGGTTGGCTAGCTTCCCTTCTTCGGAGAACATAGTCCCCCACTTGGAATTCCCGGGAGTGAACCTTGGCGTCAATGTAACTTTTTACTTGCCTTCGGTAGTTTTCCGCGCGTATGAAGGCTTGCTCTCGGCGTTCTGAAATCAGGTGGAGGTCGAGGGCCATATTGGCGTCGTTGGCCTCTGGATCATACTGTGTGACCCTTCGGGTTGGAAGGGTTACCTCGGTGGGGGCCTTGGCTTCAAATCTGTAGCAAAGGGAGAAGGGTGTCCCGCCGGTTGCCCGCCGAGGGGTGGTACGGTAGGCCCATAAGATGTTGTGGAGTTCTTCTACCCAACCACCCCTTAGGCCTCCAGCTTCTTCTTTAGGCCCTCGAGCAAGGTCCTGTTGGCGTTCTCCACCTGTCCGTTGCCCTGAGGGAAGGCAACGGATGAGAAGGTGTGTTTGATGCCCCATGCCTCTAGGAGGGCACAGAAGGGGGCTGCCTCAAACTGAGTCCCATTGTCGGAGATGATCTGTTGAGGGATGCCAAACCTTGTGAGGATGTTTTTGAGAACAAAGTGACGACACCTGGCCTCAGTGATGCTGGCGAGGGGCTCAGCTTCCACCCATTTGGTGAAGTAGTCGATGGCGACGATGATGTATCTGTTGTTGGAGGTACCCCTCGGCAGAGGGCCCACAAGGTCTATGCCCCATCGAGCGAAGGGTATGGATGTGTTGTTGGGGGCATAGTTGACCGCTGGCCTGTCGGGGGCTTTCTGGAAGTGTTGGCATGCGGGACACCTCCGGGCAAGATCTGCACAATCCCGGGCCATCGTAGGCCAGAAGTAGCCCTGGATTATTAGCCTTCGGGACATGGAGAAGGGTCCCTGGTGAGCTGAGCAAGTGCCACTGTGTACTTCCTCCATTGCTACTTCGGTTTCATCTTGATGAAGGCACCGAAGCAACGTCCCGTTGTAGGACCTTTTGTAAAGCCTCCCGTCCTCGATAGTGTACCTGGGAGCCCTCATCTTCGCCAGCTTGGCGCGGGCCTCATCCTCGGGCAGTTGCCCTGTGGTGATGAAGGCAACAATGTCCGAGATCCAGTCCTCCTGTCTTTGTTGTATATTCATGACGGGGCTAGCATGTATGCTAGAAAGGCTGAGCTCTTCCACGTTGGCAATCTTCGAGATGTGCTCAGGGGATTCTGCCGAGAGCTTTGATAAAATGTCGGCCTCGGAGTTTTGAGCCCTCCGTATTTGAGTAAGAGAGTGTGCCTCAAATACCTTAAGCAACTCCTTGGCCGCCTCCTTGTATTGCTTCATTCTCCCTCCCTTAGCTTCGTACTCCCTGGAGATTTGGCCGACGACTAACTTGGAGTCGCACTTGACGTGGATTTGTCGGACCTTCATGTTAGCTGCCAGCCGAAGGCCACAGAGGAGAGCCTCGTATTCGGCTTCATTGTTGGAGACTTTGAAGGAGAAACGGACTGCATAATAGGCCCGGAAGCCCTCAAGTGAGATGAGAACCACCCCTCCTCCGCATGCCTTGATGGCGGAGGAGCCGTCGGTGTAGAGGGTCCACCAATCATCCGAAGGGGCCGAGGGCTCCTCGTCCGTGGCTGCCCTTGCCGTACACTCCGTCACGAAGTCCGCTAGGGCTTGGCCCTTGATGGCGGGCCTAGGACGGATGTCGATGTTGTATTGGCTCAAGAAGACAGCCCATTTTACCATTCGGGAGGAGCTAGTAGGGCTCCTAATCAAGGCGCCGAGGGGTTGGTGAGTGAGGACTTGGACCGGGTGAGCCTGGAAGTAATGGCCCAACATCTTGACGGTCCATACGATAGCCAATACCGTTTTTTCCACGGGGGAGTACCGGAGTTCCGCCTCCCTGAGGGTCTTGCTAACATAGAAGATGGCATGCTGGATGCCATCTTCTTCCCGGATGAGTACCGAGCTGATGGCAGCCGGGCTAACACCCAAGTAGAGGTACAGGATCTCCCTTACCTTGGGTTTAGAGAGCACAGGGGGTGAAGATAAGTATCGTTTCAGCTCCTCGAACGCCCCTGACATTCTGAAGTCCACTGGAAACCGGCGGTTTTCCTCATGATCTGGAAGAAGGGTAAGGACTTCTCCGCCGATTTTGATAAGAAGCGGTTGAGGGCTGCCAGGCGGCCCGTCAACCGTTGGACCTCCTTCACGTTGCGTGGGGGCTCCATGTTGATGATGGCCTGGATTTTCTCGGGGTTGGCCTCAATACCCCTTCGGCTAACCATGTAGCCCAGGAATTTTCCCCCCTGGACGCCGAAGGTACACTTCTTCGGGTTCAGCCGAAGGCTAAACTTCTGCATGATGGCGAAGATCTCCCTCAGGTCGTCAGCATGGCTTGCTGACTGCTTGCTTTTGACGATCATATCGTCAACATATGCCTCCATGGTGCACCCTAGGACGGCTTGGAATACCCTGGCCACCATCCGAGTGTAGGTGGCACCTGAGTTCTTTAGGCCGAAGGCCATGACAAGGTAGCAGAAGATGCCCTCGGGAGTCATGAAGGCTGTTTTTTCAGCGTCTTCCTCATGCATGTATATTTTATGATATCCACGGAACGCGTCGAGGAATGACATGATTTCGCACCCCGCGGTTTCATCCACAAGTTGATCAATATTCGGCAAAGGAAAAGGGTCCATGGGACACGCCTTGTTGAGATCTGTGTAGTCCACGCACATGCGGAATGAGGGCGGTTTCTGTGCGAGGACTACGTTTGCCAGCCATGAGGGGTATTTCACCTCCTTGATGTGCTTGATAGAGAGGAGCATGGCGACCTCCTTCTTCACAAATTCCCTCCTCTCGGCCGATAGGGGTCTCCTCCGCTGATGTACTGGTTTGGCCGAAGGGTCCACCGAGAGGCGGTGGGTGATGACCCTTCGGCTGATCCCTGGCATGTCCTCCGGCCCACATGCAAAAACAATGGAGTAGGCGCGGAGGGCGCTGATGATGCCGGTCTTCAAATCTTCGGGGTGCTTGGCTCCAATCTTCACGACTCTCTCCGGCTTGGCCGGATCGAGCGCGAAGTCTTCTACCTCCTCGGCTGGTTCAGCCCTCGGCCTCCTTTCTTCCGCTTCCACAGTTCCGGTGATGGTGTCAACGCGGAACTCTGTCTTGCTAACCTTCTTTGTAACTTGAAGGTAGCAAGCGCGGGCAAGTTTTTGGTTCCCCTTGAGTAACCCCCCCCCCCCCCCTTTCGGCTGGGAACTTGAGGCAGAGGTGCCTCATGGAGATGACGGCTTCGAGATCCTCGAGGGCTGGCCGGCCGAGGATGATGTTGTGGGCGCAGTCGATGTTGACGACGACGAACTGCACTTCGAGCTTGGCTTTATGGAGGCCGTCGCCGAAGATGACCAGGAGGGTTATGACCCCCTCGGAATCAATGGTGTCGCCGGTGAAGCCGGCAAGAGGGGTCTTGATGGGCCGAAGGGACCCCCTCTCCAGATGCAGCTCTCTGAAGGTGCTGAGGTAGATCACATTGACGGAGCTGCTCGTGTCAATGTAAGTTCTGTGAATAATAGTATCGTTGATCTCTGTGCGGAGGACGAGGGCATCCCTGTGTGGGGAGGATACTGGGGGGAGATCAGCGTTAGTGAAGACAATGGGTTCCTCCCTCAGCCGCTTTACTGGGGGCATATGAGTGACTTCCTCCACGTAAAGTGATTGAGCCCACTTCTTTCGTTGACTCGTAGAATCACCCCCGATATTTCCCCCTGTGATCACGAGGATGTGGCGTTTCTTTTCCTGGTACCGGGGGTACTCCTCCTTCTCTTCCTTCAGATTTCCAATCTCCCTCTTCTTGCCGAGGGGGATGGTGCTGGGGTTGACCCATGCATTCGCTCTCGCAGTTTGCCATCGGGGTGGCCATTGATGAGGGGGCCTTGCTGCTGAGGGCCCTGGACAAACTAGGACAGATGGCCAGCTTGTATCAATCTCTCGATGGCCGTCTTCAGCTGATGGCAATCATCGGTCCTGTGCCCCTGGTGTCGGTGGAAACGACAGTAGGGGTAGTTTGGATTGATGGCAAATACTTCCGAGGGTGCGCGTGAATCTCGCTCCACGAGGCCCCTCTCCTCAGGGTGCGTCAATGGTGTCCGAGGGTGCTCCAAGAGGACAGGTTGTGCCCAATCCCTCGGGTTCCCCTTGTAGCCTCCCCCGGGCTTGGCTTGGCCATGCCGGGGGCGATCACCGGAGGGGGCAGAATCCTTGGGATGATTGCGGGGAGCCCCCAGCCCCCAGTTACCTTTGTCGTCCGGCCGAGGGCGTTGCTGATCTGGGACATGGTAGCATTTCTCCACCTCCTCGGCCTCAGCGTACCGGTCCCCCCGCTGTAGGGCCCTTATATAATCGCGGGGGGGGTTCGATGATGAGGCTCCTTGAGAAGTTCCCAGGGCGGAGTACAGTTTGTAGGAGGGCCAGGAGGGTCCCGTCGTTAGCGCCATCAACTTTATCAGCCTCCGTCCTCCAGCGCTCCAGGAAGTCCCGAAGGGTCTCCTCCTTCTTCTGCCTCACCGTTAGCAAGTGGGAGAAGTGTTTTCTTGTGCGGCGCCTTCCCGCAAATTGCGTCAAGAATCGCTGGGCGAGTTCTTGCCATGAGTCAATGCAGCCCTCGGGCAATCGATTGAACCATTCGTAAGCTGGCCCCTCTAGGGTGGAGAGGAACCAACGGCACAAATATTCATCTGATGCCCCCACCATCATCATGCTGTTTTGATACCTGATGTAGTGCTCTTGGGGGTCAGTCTTTCCATCATAGGGCTTGATGAGCTGCCCTCGGTATTTTTCCGGGATCCGGGCTGCCAATACCCTTGGGGTAAATGGCGTCCGGGTCCGGAGCTGTATGGTTGGTTCCCCGGAGCCCTCGGTTATCTTCTTCTGCATTTCTTCCATCTTGGCCATCATCGCCTCATACTTGAGGTCTGTATGAGGGGCAGAAGCGGTGGCATGGGCTTTGGTGGCCTCCATCTCGTCAAGCCGGCGCTGGAGGGCCGCAATGATTTCGTCTCGGGGGTCCTTCGGGAGGGCCTCCGCCCCCTGCGAATGGACCCGGGCCGAGTGGGCCTCATTGATTTGGTGGTGTGCGTCGTCGGCATGGAGAGGTGCCTTGCCCTTGTCCTGAGGGGGACGCCTTTCATTGGCCCTGGAGACGGACCCGCCACTTTCCTGAGGTCTTTGGAACGCCTTCCCCCCTCGGCGGTCTTGGACCCCTCGGCGGTCTTGCGCCCCTCCGAGTCTCTCGAGGGCGGAGGTCCGGAGTTGTTCCTTGTTCACGTTGTGGCGGTCCCGGGACTGGACTTCCTGGGAGGCCGTATCTTGGGCCACGACCCCCTGGGAGTTCCCTATTCGGAGGACCGGGTTGCCGAGGGATCGTGGGTGAGGGGGAGGCATAATATTCTCCCCCACCTGAGGTTGGAGGGGAACCAAAGTGCCGAAAGCACCCGGGTTCTGGGTGAGCGTCTGGATGAAGGGGGAGAGCGCCGATTGTACGTCGATGGTGATGACCGGAGGGCTAATTTGATTCTCGCTCCGGTCCTTTTTCTTGGCCTCGATGCCGAGGCGGGCATTGGGGGCATTTTGTTGAATCTGCTGGCGTAGGTCGACAGCCGTCTGATCCAACCCGGGATGTCGCCACTCCCGGGAGCCCTGTTGGAGGCTTCGGGGACGTCGACCTCGCCGAGGGCCAGGTTCCTGTCCTCTACATTCTTGGAGTTGGCACGAGTTGATCTCACCATTTTAGATGGGTGTTTTTGTGTTTGGTCAAGGGGGAGGGTTTCTTACTTGATTGTTCGGGCTCTCAACGAGAGCACCAAATGATGGATAGTGTACCCGGGGGTAGCTTATCCGAGGGGTTATTACGGGGAATAACTAGAGAGAAGTCGGAGCAAGTAAGTAGAGAGAAGGTATATTAGAAAGTATGCAGCGTGTGTATTGTGACTTGGTTACAAATGGGGAAATGGGGTGCTATTTATAGTAGCAATAAATGCCGGATAGGGACACGTGTCAAGCGTCCATTGGCCGAGGGGTCACCTCAACTGGCTGGCGCTGGCAAACGCATGTGGCCGCATTAAATGCGGTTGTTGGATGTGACGTCGTACTTGGTACGGTGATCTATACGCATGTGGAGCGGATATCATGTCGGAAAAGGTGCCCTCGGATGTAGATGACTAGCCGAGGGCTCTGAGTACCGGGGACCCCCTTGGTGCCGAGGGCTCCAGTTGCCGAGGGCTACTGATTTTCGTCGTTTTCTCCTAGTAACTTTGTTTTCCTGTTTTGACCTTCCTGTAAGAATCAGAGCCTTCGGCCAGGGGGCCGAAGGCACCCCTGGTGCGCATTGTGGGCCCCTTGGTGCCTTGGGCGCCGTGATTTGGGCCTGTTGCGCTTCCTGGGCCTATTGGGCCTTTATTGGGGTAGTAGGAGTCTGTGGACCGGGGGTTCCCGGGCCATATACTCCATCAGTGGGGCACCACTTAAATGAATTGGCCCATTTATGACCACAAATTAGGGGTTGGGGTAAAAATGAGGTATATTTTGGGGTACTCCTAGCAAAACTCTTCTTCATCACCTAACCTTGTTCTATTGATAAAATAATCCGATCGGTTTGTTTAAAAAAAGTGGAACAAATGATATTGTAGTCTCTCTATACAAAAATTAATCCCAATGTAATTCTGCACCAGGATAAAGAGAGATTCTAACTTTGAATAACATCATCTACTAACTTTATAGAGGCAATATCGACAAATTGAAACCTATTATGTACATAGTGAATTCACAGATTTCATATATCAATAAGTAAATATGAACCCAAAAAGATAATACTATCTCTGTCCCTTAAAACTTTGCCAAAGTTGACCGACACGGGAAATAATAAAGTAAAAACTGTGTTGTTGAGGTTTGTGCAGAGGAGAGAGAAATAACAAAAACCACAAAATAATTGATTAAAAGGGAAAGTGGCAAAAATTTTTGGGACCTCCCAAAAAGGAAAGATGACAAAGTTTTAAGGGACGGAGGGAGTAGCTTATAACATGTTCCTTTCTACACCAGCTGATGGAAATCTAATGAGTAATATGCAAATAAAAACACACTAAAATATTTAATTCCAAAACCACATATTAGGTGCAGTCTGGCTGAGTTTTTTTAAGGGATGGAACTAATAGAGATGGAGATATAAAGAAGAGAGATACCGATGTAGGATAGAAGGCGATCCTCTTCCATGGAAGCTACTTGAATTAAGTGAGTTGGAACAGTTGTAGGAGGGAGAAGTGTCGCTAGTTATCCTGTATATTTCTTCCCAGAAGCGCTTAAAATGAGATTGGTAGCTCAGGAAGGAGAGTTGATGAAATGATGAGGAAGGAGATATGACCATTGCAGAGTGTGAACGGTGATGTCGGTGTGATGCGTGGCAGCCATATCTAGTCATTAAATAATCGCTTTCAGAGCTGAAGATAGTTAGATAGGCGATGGAGATCAACCGGAGTGGAGAAGGAGGAAATCGGAAAGGAGTTGTGGTGGTGGCGCAGGCGAATGTGGCGGTGATGTTTCACTCGGGAAACCACCTGCTTTTCCTAAAGCCCCTTGCAGCAAAATTCCATCGAGCCCGAAAAGGTAGAGATAATAGTCGAAGCTCTGATACCAAATGTAAGAACAAACTGATCTAAACATGCTATACACATACTGCACATATCCAGATCAGTATAGAAGTAAGCGAAAGCAGGATATAGACAATACATATCTCCAGCCATTTCCTTGAACACAGTGAACTGCCCTGCTTGTTTTGCTCTTCCAAGCCCTTCTCTTCACTCTATTAAATGGTGTGTATATTGATAGTGAGGAGCAGACTCAGAGTGTAAAACAAGAGTCATATGCCGCTGCTATTTATCGAGCTCTTCCCATCAAAGAGCTCCCGATCGTGCGGCCGACTAAATAGGAAGAAGTTACCGATCTTCTCTACTTAGTTGGGAAATAATGGGTAATCCTTATCTAATAAATGGACCACTTCAGATTAGTTTTTCCCTTTAAATAAATGTACTTTATTTTCTGAATAGTTAATATTAAAATATTAATAAAACGTAACTTACTGGAAAAACTAACATGATTTTCTTCTCCTCATCTTCTTCCTCTTCTTCCTTTTCTTCTTTTTCTTCTTTTTCTTCCCCTTCTTCTTTTTCTTCCCCTTCTTTCTTCTCCCTTCTTTTCCTTTGCTCAGTAGGGAGAGCCTCTCTTTCTTCTTTCTTGCAACGTAATATATATCCTCATTCTTTACTACATCCAAATTTTGAATTGATTTTTTTATGTAATTTTGTTTTTTTCATACATCATTTATTTATTTCGATTTTTTATTTAATGTGATATTTATTGGTTTAGTTTCTATTATTTTTGAATTTGGGAATTAATCTATTGCAAATTGATTTCAAAAGGATGTATTTTTTATGGAATTACATTTGTAATGTTTCTGCTTTTAATTTGGAAATGATAATTTGACAATGAATGTCATATCCCATATTAGTGCCATGTTTTGTAATCTAAAATGTCATCTTATTCCTGCATTTTTTTGTCATCCTATTATTAATAGAATACTAGTATTTTCACCCGTGCAACACACGGGGTGATCGTTCTTATTTTTTTAAAAAATAAAAATGTCTTCTCATGAAATAATACTCCGTATGATCATTCTCAATCTGGTTTACAACACACACTTGAATATCGTTATGACCACAACTAAGACCTGCCCGAAGAACGCTTGCCCTTGCAAGTACATGAATGGCACAATTAGCAGATCTTTTACAAAAACTTAGAGGAACAGATGAATTCTCTTCTAATTATTGCTTAATAATTTAATATCATCACCCTAATTTACAGAAAAGACCTTCCTTTCTCCCAACTCACCACTTGGACGACCACCAGAGCATCCGTCTCGATGTCCACATGTCTCCACCCTTCTTGGACTGTCCATACGGCCATACCACTACCTCCCTAATTCCCTTTGCTTCCATTTCTTTCAGTGACCAATCCCCCAAGTAGAAGCCACATTTAGCACTTATACGCAATCCCTACGAGTCCCGAGCAATGCGGCCCCTAGCTCGTCTACCTCCATCCATGTTTCAAGCCGCATCAACATTCACCTTCACCCGCCCATAACTCAGACGCTGTCATCATGAGTTATGGGCGTCATGATAGCTATCAATTTTACGTTTAACTTGCTTTCAAATCATAATTATACAAAAAAGATTTTGTGTAGCATTGCCAATACGTATGCCTAACTTTAATTCAAAAATGTCGTCAAATATATCAACTATTATACGCTTTGACCATTAATATCTTGTGTATTGATATTAAGCTATTGATAAACTATTTTCATCCCATATCTTAAACATCAACTGGCATAGACACTTGACTTTGGTGGCCTTAATCCATAAATTTTATAAGAAGCGAAATTATCAACCGATAAGTTTAAAGTCTTATTAATGCCCATTTTGTAACTGGTAAGTTTAAATTTAAGAGTATCAATTTTGAAATATGATGACATTTGATTTTGAATATCACTTTAAATTGATCATTCAACTCTCATGAAATACAATATACACCCATTGTTGTATGTGTCCATTTACAGTGTTCCTCTATACACACAATTTATCGTCTTAATTTTTTGGCAAAATTTATTACGGAGTATCTTATTTAGAAAGGAAACATGAAACAAAATACGATCAAAATTGTTTTTCTTATTAAAGTGAAAGAGAATCGTTTTTGGGATCGAGTAGAAAAGGAAATTGAAAGCTAAAATAAACAGAGGTATGTTATCAATATTGGATGGTTTAATAAATTAAACACCAATTATAACTCACAATTTCTTTTGAAGAAATCAACCACAACTAAGTAACCACATTTTCAATTCAAATGTCAATTAATACCTCAAAAACTAATTATACAAATGAAATTTCGGGTTTCCAAAAATGCAAGAGAGGGATGAAAATGACAATAAATAATTATGCTATTCACTGCTTTCAAAGAAGATAAGAAAACCAAAACTGCAACATTATATGTCTAGTCAAAGCATTCAAAGTTCAAACAATGGCATCATGGTATAATCTAAAAAAACACTGAAGAGGGTCCTAGAGAAGATAAAACCAACACATGATATCCATTGAAAGTGTTGCACAATATTCCTGAAGCAAGGAGTACTTATCTGCTCTTATGTGTGTAGGAATACCATCTAATGGCCAGTCATTTTGTTTCAGCCAAATGGAGTGGTAAAAATCAAACTGGGATAGCACTCATAAAAAGGATTGACTACAGGCAGATAGTTACTCTCATTTGATGCTTAAAAATCAAACTCATAACTTCTAACTCTTAAGAGTAAAGAATTCTGAAAATGAGTATTAAGCCAAAGAAATTTAAAAACATAAAAAGAAGAGTAATAGCCCAAGCTTAGATACTTAAAATAAGAAAACCTATTAAGCTTAAACAAGACTATGTCATCTTATACTTGGGACAAACACCATGATTTGAAGTGGTGATTGTCCTATATACAAAGTTTTTTAATAAAACCTATTACGTTCTGTTTCGGAAATAAAATAAAGTTATTCGTATTTTCTATTTGTACACATTGTCTATGTTTTACTTCTATTTGGAGCAATTTCTTTTGTTTTTATCAGTTTAGTGTGGGTGTAGCATATTTTGTTTCTAACCATAATATGTAACAAAACAACTGGTAGGAAACCTAAAGTATAATCATAGTTGTAGATTATATAAAGATAAATTTTAATAAACCATTTGAACAATCTACACCTTCCATTTCAGCCTCGTTTAATTCCTTTTCAGCAGAAAATAATATGGTGTAGAGAAATATTTAACCAACCACCTCCTGGCATATAACCTGAAGATCAGCATTACTATCTCCTGGCATACACCATTACGGTTGTATGTTATATTTAAGCAGGAATGCAAGTGTGATCTCACTTTAATTAACATAAACGATCATTCATTTTTAGAGGAATCATAAAAGACCATTTTCATTTCCATAGCAGAAAGTTGAAAGCAAGTGTGACTTTTTGGAGGTTTTAGTTTCATTTCCATAACACATCAGGGAGTTCTCGAGTAATTTTGTGTATACAAAGTTGATAGTTTATCTGTTAATATTTGTATAAACATTTTCACTATGTCAGAAAAGTGATGGTGAATCTTTTAATATTTGTATAAACATTTTTTCACTATGTAGTAAAAGCAAAGTCTCGTTGTGCTTTAGTACAGGGGTAAAGATGCGTACATCCGACCCCTCTTACCTCACTGTAGATTTGAAATGGCGGTCTTTCAAACCTTCTCTAACTCTTGTATAGGTAGACTTGTAAAGTTAGTATGACTAAAATAACAAAACGTACTGGTAACCTCCTCCTCGACTAATGACAGTTGTAAATATCCAGAAAATGTTGTTATTGTAGTCTCTAAAAGACTAAATTTTTATCTGGAACCTTTCTAAAAAGTGGAACAATTGATATTGTAGTCTCTCCATAAAAAAAATATCCAAATGTAAATCTGCACTCGCATGTGTTTGATCTCCTCTAGAAAGATACTCCAAAAACTTCCTTTCATAGCCGGCTAGCACCACCCAAAGTCTTCCCCTTGTCATGGCAGATGGGTGGGGATTCAACTCGCATGTGTTTGAATACATGCGAGTTAAATAAAGGGAGATTCTAACTTTGAATAACATCATCTACTAACTTTATAGAGGCAATATCAACAAATTGAAACCTATTATGTACACAGTGAATTCACAGAAGCATCAAAATGTGAACTAAGTTACGAGTTTGCATTTTATAAATTGAGTGAATTCACAGATTTAACAAATTCAAAAGGATATGGATCTATTGCATATAAATAAAAATCGGTAGTAGGAATAACAGTCAAAGTTGATTTTAAAAGACAGCCAAAGTTGCTCACATTGCTAGTGAGCAAGTCAAAAACTGGGTTGATATTTTTTAAGTACAGTTTTTTAGATGATTGTATTTCAAGCATACGTAGGAACATCAAAGAGTTTAAGCAGGTCAAAGACTCAAATTCACAACACATTTCTTATTATTTCTGAATTTCCTAATGCTGAGATGTTGAAATATAGCTTATGAGTTTATAAGAAATCACCATTAGTACAAACTTCATTGAATCTTAAAGACTTCTTATACCCGGACTTTGAAATGGCGGCCAAAGTTGCTCACATTGCTAGTGAGCAAGTCAAAAACTGGGTTGATATTTTTTAAGTGCAGTTTTTTATATGATTGTATTTCAAGTTACCTCACATGCATATGTAGGAACATCAAAGAGTTTAAGCAGGTCAAAGACTCAAATTCACAACACGTCTCTTATTATTTCTGAATTTCATAATGCTGAGATGTTGAAATATAACTTATGAGCTTATAATCAATCACCATAAGTACAAACTTTATTAAATCTTAAAGACTTCTTATACTCGGACTTTGAAATGACGGTCTTTCAAACCTTCTCTAACTCTCGTATAGGTTAAATTTGTAAAGTTAGTATGACTAAAATAAATAAACATACTGATAGCCTCCTCCTCAACTAATGACAGATGTAAATATCCAAAAAAATGTTGTTAATGTAGTCTCTAAAAGACTAAATTTTTAACTGGAACCTTTCTAAAAAGTGGAACAAATGATATTGTAGTCTCTCCATACAAAAATTAATCCAAATGTAATTCTGCACCAGGATAAAGAGAGATTCTAACTTTGAATAACATCATCTACTAACTTTATAGAGGCAATATCAACAAATTGAAACCTATTATGTACATAGTGAATTCATAGATTTCATATATCAATAAGTAAATATGAACCCAAAAAGATAAATATGACACCAGCTGATGGAAATCTAATGAGTAATATGCAAATAAAAACACACTAAAATATTTAATTCCAAAACCACATATTAAGTGCAGTCTGGCTGAGTTTTTTTAAGGGATGGAACTAATAGAGATGAAGATATAAAGAAGAGAGATACCGATGTAGGATAGAAGGCGATCCTCTTCCATGGAAGCTACTTGAATTAAGTGAATTGGAAGAGTTGCAGGAGGAAGAAGTGTTGCTAGTTGTCCTGTATATTTCTTCCCAGAAGCGCTTGAAATGAGATTGGTAGCTCAGGAAGGAGAGAGGATGAAATGATGAGGAAGGAGATATGACCATTGCAGAGTGTGAACGGTGATGCCGGTGTGATGCGTGGCAGCCATCTCTAGTCATTAAATAATCGCTTTCAGAGCTGGAGATAGTCAGATAGGCGATGGAGATCAACCGGAGTGGAGAAGGAGGAAATCGGAAAGGAGTTGTGGTGGTGGGGCAGGCGAATGTGGCGGTGATGTTTTACTCGCGCGGGCAACCACCTGCTTTTCCTAACGCCCCTTGCAGCAAAATTCTATCGAGCCCTGCTTAGGCTTCTTGTGCTTGAGAGTGAATAGCAGAAGCAAAAGATAGGTGGAGAAGGGTTGGAGTGACAGGAGGAAAAAGATACATGGAAGAAGATGAAAAGAGATAGGTGATGATTTTAGAAGAACGGTGTAGATGAATTTTTTGGTTGCCTTCTTCCGGTCCCCTCTTGCTTACGCGCAGCCTGCTATGGATACCACCGCTGCCGCCACGTCATCGTTCATGGCGACCTCTTCCTCCGTGGTTCCAGATTCTATACCTCCGCCTTCCTCTCCTCCGGTCTCGCCCACCATCTCTATTGCAGCAGTGCAGAGCCCGTGCTACTCCGGCGTCGTTCTTTCTTCCACGATGCAGCCGGCGTACTACAACCCACGGCCAGATCTGTCATCCTCTCTATGGATGCCCCCAAATCACTATCCCCTCTTCAACAGTCTCCCGCAGCAGTTTCCTTGGCCCTCGGCGGTTCCTCCGGCAATTTCTCAGCCAACACCGCCGCACTTTACTCCTTTTTTGGGCCCTCCTTCGCTGAAACAATGGGAATCACACGGCCAGCCCACGATAACATTTTATGTGGGTCTCTATTAACTTTGTATAGAAATCATACGTATTGAACAAAGAAGAAGTATCAAAGGGATAAAATTGTTTGTATTGAATAAGAGCCGATCGGCCAAATAAATACAGGGGTGATGCCGATCTATTTGGATAGGTCATCCTAAAAATCAGGCTAAACATGCCAATCATTAATGGAGATAATATTCTAGCTTAAAATAAAAAATCATTCCCAAAAATATCTCCCAATACTCCCCTCGCATGGGGATTCAGAATGCCCAACTTGCTCAGGAGAGTCTGAAATTGTGTCTTTCCAAGAGCCTTAGTAAAAATATCAGCTAATTGAATGGTAGTGGGAACATAATTGGGAGAAATGAGATTCGCCCGAATTGCATCACGAACGAAGTGGGAATCAACCTCAATATGTTTGGTCCGTTCATGGAAGACGGGATTTTGAGCTATATGAAGTGCAGACTGACTGTCACAGTATAGTGGTATAGCCTGAGGATGGTGAATCCCGAGACTCAAAAAAGAGCTTTTAGCCATTTTAATTCACAAGTTGCTACGGCCATAGAACGGTATTCAGCTTCTGCAGAAGAGCGGACAACCATGGTTTGTTTCTTAGCTTTCCATGAAATAGGTGAATGACCAAGAAAAACCAACCAGTCCGAAAGAGATCATCGGGTAATAGGGCATGCGGCCCAGTCTAAATCACACCAGCCAGTAAGAGATAGGTCACTATCATCACGTAAAAGAATTCCATGTCCAAGAGAGCCTTTGAGATACCGGACAACCCGCAGGGTAGCGGACCAATGCTCAGTGAGTGGTTTTCGCATAAACTGAGAGAGAATATGCACTGAATAAGTGATGTCCGGATGAGTAACAGCCAAGTAAATCAATTGTCCAACAAGCCAGCGATATGGTTCTGGATCCTGAAGAGCGGGACCAGAGGCTGTCCCAAGAGTATGATATTGCTCAATAGGAAATTAGTCTGGCTTTGCACCCAAAAGACCCGTCTCAGTAATAATGTCCAGGGCATATTTGCGCTGGTTTAGAAAAATGCCTGTAGGACTGCGCGCTACTTCAATCCCCATAATAATTAAGAGTGCCCAGATCTTTCATATGAAAATAGGCATTAAGATAAGCTTTAAATCCAAAAATAGCAACACTATCATTGCCGGAGATGAGTAAATCATCCACATAAACTATGACATTGAGCTGAATAGCTCCGCGAGTAAGAGTGAATAATGAATAATTGGCATACGACTGAAGAAATCTGTATGTCTTGAGAGCGGCAACCAGTTTTGTGAACCAACATCACAAAGCTTGTTTAAGTCCATATAAGGATTTATGGAGCCGACAGACCAGAGCGGTATCAGTGGTTTTATAACCCGGAGGGATAGTCATGTAGACTTCCTCATGTAAATCTCCATGTAAAAAAGCATTGTGTACATTCATTTGATGTAACTCCCAATGTTTAATAGCCGGAATAGCTAGAAATGCTCGGCCAGTCACCATTTTAGCAATTAGAGCAAAAGTCTCGGTATAATCTAAGCATGCGACCTGTCGGTTCCCAAATATAACAAGACGAACTTTGAGACGTTCAATGATTCCATCATACTTGTGTTTAACTTTATAAACCCATCGACACCCCAAAGCATGTTTACCTAGAGGAAAGGGAACAAGACTCCAAGTGCAATTATTTTCAAGAGCTTGTATCTCAGCTCACATGGCGTTACGCCATCCTTCATGTTTAACGGCCTCATGAAAATTGTTGGGCTCCGTGACCGAATTAAGTGCTGCCAGGTAAGCCTTATGTTTGAAAAAAAAAAAGAATAACAAGTAACGTAATGAGTTAAAGGAAATGGCGTACCTCAAGAGGACGACGGAGCGGAGGAAACGGGGAATGGACTGTTTTTTATGATGGTGTGTGTGACAAAATCTTTGAGGCATACTAAAGGAATACGAGTACGTTGTCCTCGGCCCAAAACACGTTCCATCTCCTCAGGAATGTGCACATCCGTCGATGTATGTGAGTGCCTTGAACTAGTAGACATCTCACCCAATTGTTCCTGACCTGCCACTGGTGTCGTGGAATCATCCTGGGTTGAGGGTGTTTGCATGTGATTTTCATCCGAACGGCCAAGAGCAAATTGATCATCATAATCCGTGGGTAGAACATCAGGCAAAGATGCAATCGGTGGGTTATCCGGGAGAGATGGTGTAACACCGTCCCCAAATATATTTACTTTTTAGTAAATCATGTAATAAATCTTGAATATTGATTTATGAATTTACGTGGTTGTAATTTTTTGGTTATTTCTTTCGCGTGAATAGTGAACTGCACGTGGGGCCCACACCGGGTGCGGAGACTTGCCGGTAATCCCGGTACCACATATTATATTCATCTTGGTATAGATAATATTTATATGATGGTATATATTTTAGTTGGGCCATAGAAAGGGCATAGGGTTGACCCGTCGGTCAAACGAAGCCCAATTACCGGTATTGGTAATTTACCGGATAACAGTCCGAATTGAATTTCGGAGACTTCTAAATTAAAGTTGGGGAATCTACAATCATTCTAAACGTCCATAGTGATTGAAATCACACAATATATTTTATCCCCACACTTGGATAAGTACATTTTTTTAAAAACTCCAACTTCAAGAGCTATTTTTTAGGCCATTTCAACTTTTGAGCTCAAATCTTCAACACCAAAGGTCAACCTTACAATCAAAGCTTCCAAGAGTCAACCTTGAGATTAAAAAAATAAATAAATTATTAATTAATCATTTAATTAATTAGTTAATAATAAAAAAAATCTCAAGGTTAAGACTATTTTTTCTCAAGGTCCAAACCATTTCAAGCTCCAGAAAATTGCAGAAACTTCAATCAACCTCACGTCTACGGTCAACAATCAACAATCAACAACAATGGACGCTATATCTCCTTGTTCATGTATTTGTCAAACTCATTCTTCAAAAGATAAGGACAAAATTATCAAGGAATTGGAAGAGAGATTAGCAAATAATCACAAAGTCCTACTGAAGTAGCTGGATAAGTCCACCTCATTGAGTATACAATTGAACAATTCCAAAGAAGAGGTTCATAAAATAACTTTGGAAACAGAGAAGCTGACTCTGAAAATAGCTGATCTAACAAAGGAGTTGAATTAGACCAAGATAGAGCTAAGCACAACAAAAGATGATAACGATTTTCTTCAAGATAAAAGAAGTGCCCTTTACCGTAAGATCAAAGATCTTGAAGACTTACTTGCTACAAAGGGGCAGACAGAACAAACAATCTTCTTGAACCAACCCAAAGACACCCGTTTCTATAATTCTAAAGAAGGACTCGGTCTGTCTAACCCATGTAATTTGAAGAAGGTGAACTGTGCTCAACTGTATGACATCAATTATATGGGTCTTGGACTGACTAAGTTGATGTCTTTCCTCAGTGTTAAAGAAACGAATGATGAAGAAGATGCCAAGAGAGCTAATCTCGGAACAGAAATTCCTTTTGATTATGCTGCCTTGAACGAGAGCTATGAAACAAAAGAGCCCCCGTTGACTCCTCCTGAAGAGATTCCAACCTTTTACCCTACAAAAGAGACTGTGCAAGATCAAGGGGAACCTTCAACTTCAGAGCCTATAGCCAAACCAGCATACATTCCACCCCTTGTGAGAAAGTTTGCTGAATTGAAAGAAGCTTTTGATAAAGAAAAACAAGCTTTTGAACTCGAAAGAGAACAACTCTTGAATGAAATATGTTTACTCCAAACATCCTCTCAATCAAGCACAGGCTCACAATCTCCTTCTCCTCCATCATCTAAAAACTGTGCTTCGCCTTCTCCTCCGTCTTCTGAGAACTGTTCTGAAAAATCTACAAATGATCCTGAAACTTCAAGTTCTCACTCTGAGTCACCTTCACCGACAAGGGCCCCTGTGAAGAGGAGAGGCGAAAGGAGAGGAGAATGGATAGAGGACAAGTTAAGAAGAAGAAAGAAGGAAGAAGAATCTCGTCTAAGAGATAGGAACTGGGGTTCAAGTGCTCTCTTCTATTCCAAAAGGAAGACATCTCCTAAGAATCACTGCTCAAGCTCTTCTACTCAGAACTATATCAAGTCTTTCATGCAATGCTGCTCTGAGTCTGATGCCTCCTTCACTCAAGATCAGAATGTGAATGATCAGGGAGTCCAAAAGAAATCCGCTTCCGCAAAGGTGAACGTTGAGGGAGAGTATACACTACCATGTTTGAAATATCCCTTCAAGGTTCACTCACTCAAACATTTGAGAAGACTCTCTAAAGAACCAATTCTCAAAGACTACTTGTCTGATCATTCACTCAGTGATAATGAAACCTCTCCTGATCAAAAGCTCAAACAAAAATGGGTTCCTAAGACTGAAGCTGAAAAATTAAGAATGTCAAACTCCTCTCAGTCAGCTAGCTTAGGATCCCAGATTAAACAGAAAGTGAAAGAGTTGTTCGCTACTGCCAAGGAAGGACCCATCTGGAAATGGGTACCGAAACATACTTAATATGTGTTGAAGGTCCGTCATGTGTGGTAACTGATCCGATTGCTCCACACACATGGCGGGTATGAAGACGAGCCGTGAGCAATCAATTGGTGCACATTATGAAGGAGAGTATTGGCATGTATACTCTCCACTGAGCTGAACATCATCAAATGCACACCCCAACACCAACACGTGTCAAGAACAAACAACATGTGCTTATTTTGAGGGGGAGTGTTTCTTTTTCACTCCTCCTGGAGCCAAACAACAAATAAAACACATTCCAAGGGGGAGTTTTCTACTTTACTCCCCAGGTAGAAACAACACAACTTGCAACTTTTGAGGAGGAGTTTCATTTTTCTTCTCCTGGTGCTAGACAATGTAAATGCAAGGATTCTCTCAAGGATGCGGATTTTAAGGGGGACTTTTCAAAGTTCTCCTCCCAAGTGCGTTGAGGGGGAGCACGGAGAGAAAAGAGTAAAGAGAAATGAGAGATAAGTCCCAATGGCTTAGTAAACCCAACTAAGCCTACCCAAGGGACAATGCCGAGAGTGAGTGAGTAGCTGAGTGATCACTATGAG
The DNA here is from genome assembly GCA_945859875.1 of Cuscuta europaea. Taxonomy (NCBI): domain Eukaryota; kingdom Viridiplantae; phylum Streptophyta; class Magnoliopsida; order Solanales; family Convolvulaceae; genus Cuscuta; species Cuscuta europaea. The sequence continues at coordinate 2,611,037 of CAMAPE010000054.1, read as the reverse complement.
AGTGAGGAAGCAGAAAGCTCAAGTGAGCAAGAGAACAATAATCACTGTCAAATTTGCTACCTCTTTTGTGCTATCAATTGAGAAAATTACTCCCAGTCACTCAAATACTCTGGACAATCCCCATAGGTTCAGACTGAATTTATTCAGATCCCGGGTAGAAGTCGCTGCATTTTGTCCAAACGGCGCATGCACAACCCTACCTAAGACCACTCACCTGTCTCCCAACAGACATGTGTTTAATCATATTTCACGGGGAACCTCATCTCTAATCACCGTCTCCTTCTGAGGCGACTGATACTGACTACAGTGGCCCACTGCCCCACGCCACTGAACACTCATTGATCACGTCGTGTCTAGTAATCTCACTCCCAAATGTTTTGAATTTTCTAGGACACAGACACTTTTTAGAGTCAGTTGCAGGTCTTCATGACCCGCGAGAACTTCCATAGGGATCATCTACTATAGATGAAGACCAATGATTGGAAGGAAGTCCTGCTGTTGCAACACAGAATTCACCAACATGTTCAGGCCATCGCTTCAGAGTTTATCTCTATAGTGATGATAACGGGCGTCATCACGACCCCGGGGGGCTACGTTATCTTCGCAGATCGTTATGATCATGCCATAACAAACAGAGTGACATCTACTTTAGATGCCTCACAATGACTGGTTGGAAGTCCTGTTAGAGCTTTAATGCTTCTATCATTTTTATACAGGCCACACGTCAATGTTTACACTGATGTTGTGATAACGGAACACCATGGTGTCTCCAGTGTTTACCTTTTTGTTTTTTCTATTTTGTTTCACATAATAAAAGAATAAAGGCATGACGCCCCGATTCATCGGATCGTCATGAGGGGGAGAGTGGTCCGCATGTTGTTTACTCTAAAAAATCATTCTTGGACACTTCTCCTCAAACACAAAAAACGACGACTCTCTCTTCTCTCAAAGCATCAACTACAAAGTCAGCTTCACATCAAATGGTGAGCTACGCTCACAAGTCAATCATCATTTTCCGCTGTGCAACCGACTGGCTCTCCTCAAAAGCATTCATTTCAAATAGTCAAAAAGACTACATTGTGGAGGAGACAAAGGTCAGATACTCGTGTACTGAAGATGAATCCCGTGCGCGCCTGGAAACCATCAGAACCATCATTCTAGAGGCGCCACCGGAGTTCATTCAAGCTGATCAAGAGCTACTTCTTGAAGGCAAGGTTTACAAGCAAAAGATTCCTCAACCCTCGGCATCAAAGATCAAATTGCCAAGAAGACATCAAAGAGGAGATTGCAAGGATTTCTTCATAAAGCCTTCTCAAGAAGTCAAGTTCAAAGACAAAAGAGGAGCAACTCAATAGATTTTATCTATGCTCTCTTCTACATTGCTGAATAAACACAAAGACAAAGATATTTGCGCTGCAATGCTAATTGAACACGATTGAACACCAAGGGGGAGATTGTTGGGAATATTTTATGGTGTCCAATCTAATTAAATATCTTTGTATTTGTGTAGTTATTAGTTAAATGTGTAATATGGGCCACAAATGTATTTCAGCCCATTAGCCCACTTGTAAGCCTTATGTTAGACATCCTTATGTATAAAAGGATGCTAACTTAAGAAAACCCTAACTCTCAAATAAGTCTAACCGCACATATCATTTTTAGTGAGAAGGGAGAAAAACGCCGTTCATACCCTATTCTGTATTTCGACATGTTTATTGGTATTGAATCGGATCATCATTTCTTCTGTACTAGTTATATTGTTTGTATGATTGTTGATTGATATTGGGACTAACATATTGCCTATATGTTGATTTCTTTTTTTAATGCATGAATTGCATGGATGATTTTGCTTAGGCCTTAAGACTTGGTTTAGTCTTGTTGTTGATTATGATATAGACCCTATCTAGTATGATATGTGGTAGATCATAGGTCGGGTGGAGTACCCAAGGATCGGGAGGTATCCTCAAAACTCGGTTATGTCGGGTGGAGTACCCAAGGATCGGGCAGTATCCTCAAAACTCGGTTATGTCGGGTGGAGTACCCAAGGATCAGGCGGTATCCTCAAAACTCGGTTATATAAGGTGGAGTACCCAAGGATCGGGCGGTATCCTCAAAACTCGGTTATATAGGGTGGAGTACCCAAGGATCGGGCGTGTATCCTCAAAACTCATAGATTACTATTTAGTAATTCAGGACCGGGCGGTGACCTTATGCTTATTTGATTTGGATAGGAGGAGTCTTATACACTCATAGGTCTATGGGTGGGTTGGGGTTTTAAGTCAAGGACATTGACTACTATTATTTTTCCCAATTAAACAATGACCTACGGGTCGGGTATTTCCATGTGTATGTAAGTACTGATATGTATTTTGTAACTTGGGGTAAGGAAGTATAAGTATATGTATCACCCTATGTTTGGGTCTTATACTTGAAACGTTAGTTACTCTACATTTAGCTTGCTACTCGCTCGGTACTTGTACTGACCCCTTCGGGGGGCCCCACCATTTTAGGTTGAAGCTAGAGCCTGTTGTCTACAACTTTGCACGGGTGGAAAGAATCTAGAGGAAGACGTGGTTCGTGCTTCCTTTATTATTTTAAATCATAAACTATGCTCATGGATACTTTTGTAATATTACATTGTTTTGGCCTGCGAGCCTACGTTTTGCCATATGTGGCTTAAGATTGACCGTTGAATATTTTCCGCTATTCATTCAATCTATGATGTGATGTTGTTATGTATGTTTACTACTGAGTATGGTGTGAACGATGTTCATGAACGCCTTGTGTGATTATGTAAGGTTGACTTGCGAGTGACGTCACTAAATCACACGGCTGTTGTACACGCGTTTAGATGCGGTCTGGGGCGTGACAATTAAGTGGTATCAGAGCCATCTCAGTTTCTAAACTATGTAATCAACCTCTCACAAGAGATTTTCAAAACAGTTTTACCGAAAACCATGAGCATCGTATTTTGACGTTTATAGGACTATTGTTACCTAGGTTGCAAGGTCTCTAGTTGTTAAGATGGTACCCTTAAAAATTGGTATGGCGGTGACTTGGGCCAATACGTGTCTATAACGTTTTCCGTTAGTTGACATTGATTGGAGTCTAATGACTCGTTCAATTCCTTTTCAGAAATGGAAGGTAGACGTATGCCGACAAGAAACAATCTGAGGGGGAAAACACCGGTAGCTTCTATTGGGGTTAGTCGGACTGCATCTCGGGGCTCAAGAAGTGGAAGAGGAGGCCGTGGAGGCCGTGGAGGTCGTGGGGGCCACCGAGACCGAACCGTGAGCGACGGTCACGTTAGCTCGGTGTATGAAACTGACACCGAGAACTATGACTCAACCTTTGTTCCCGAAACGGCACATGAGGAGACCCCGTATGACGGGGGTGACTTCTACACCGATGATGAAAACAATGATGAAAGTGATATCCGATTCGCTCAAATGGGGGAATTGCTCGAATGGTATCAAAAGGAGAAACAAAGAAGAGATCTTAGGCACCAAGCGAGGCGTGGCTCTCGAGGAGGTTCGGGTCAAGGGAGCCGAGGGGCTTCAAGGGCCGTGATAGGAACGTCCCCGGGTGGACGTGGGGGAGATTTTTGTGTAAGAATCTCCAAATACCTCAAGGAGGCTAGGGCCTTGGGGTGCAAGTCCTTCGACGACACCGGTTACATTACTGTTGCCGCCGATTGGATTAAGAAGGTGAAGGATGCAACAAGAGACATGCAAATCACCCCTGATGTGAAGTTGACTATTGTTTCACGCTTGCTTGAAGGAATGGCTTCTACATGGTGGGAAGGTGTAGAAGGGAAGTACCGTGGGAACATTTCATGGGAGAACTTTGAACAGGAGTTTTATGCTCAATACTACTTCGACTTCAAGGTTAACGTGAAGAGGAGGGAGTACACCAACCTTAGACAGAAGGAAGGTGGTACGGTCAAACAATTGGAGCAAGAGTTTAGAACCTTGGCTAGGTTCTTACTGGAGTATGCGGCCGATGAAGACCGCATGACGGAGCATTTTTGGGATGCCTTGCTTTTGGACATCTACGATAGAGCCACCTACTCACGTCAGATGACTTTTAGTGAGGTGGTGGAACATGGCATGCTTGGGGAAACCCAATGGAATGAGAGGAAGGAAAGGGATACCGAGGAGGCGAAAAAGAGGAAATGGATTCATTCGGGGCAACCCGATCATTCTCGGAAGAACAACCACGGTGGTGGTGGTGGTTCATTTAGACCACCGGCGCTGCCGGCAAAGAAGAATAGGGATGCAAGGTGGCACGGACCTAGGCCACAGAATTCGGGGGCACCTAAATGCCCCAATTGCACCAAACAGCACTTTGGGAAGTGAAATGAACCACCGAGGTGTTTCAAGTGCGGGAATACGGACCATATGAAGGCCAATTTCCCTCAATTGACACAAGGGAATGCATCGGGAGCCGGAGGAGGGGCCATGACGGGGAGGAACCGTGCAGGACCGTCACACGGTGGCACGGGAAGAGGCGGCGCGTCAACGAGCAACGCCACGTCCGTTAACCAAGGCGGGGCCCAAGCAAGGGTCTACACGATGACCAAGGCCGATGCTCGAGCCAACCCCGACTCCGTTGCAGGTAATCCCTTGCCAATGCTTGATAAAGTACGTGTATTAATGTGTTAGAAGTGATAGCGGGGTTGTACGGGCCAACCGGTGACTTTGCCGGTCGGTTTCTAAGTAAAAGGAGCAAGAAAAAGGGGAAGGGGCTGCCCAGGGCCCAACCGGCGCCGTTCCCCGGCCAACCGGCGCCGGTCGTAGCGTCCAAAACGCTACTGGCACCCACGCACGCGTGCGTGCGAAGGGACGCACTCGTGCGTCCCCCGTTTTTGGGCCAACCGGTGCCGTTCATTGCGTTAAAACACTCCGTTACCCTACTGCCACCCACGCACGCGTGCGTGGGAAGGGACACACGCGTGCGTACCCCTTTTCCGACAAAAACAAAACGGCCCAACCGTCGCCGGTTAGGCCCAGAACCGGCGCCGGTCCAATCCAATTTGAAACAAAAATAGCTTGTTTTGATTTAGTACTTTGGGTAGGGTGTCTTACATCATCTGTAAATGTAGGAACACTCTTGATCAATGGAAGAAACGCAAGAATTCTCATTGATACCGGGGCGCAACGTTCTTTCGTGAGCGAAGCATTTGCCGAAGGTCTTGACGTGCCATTGACGCCGATGACTCAGACCTTTTTAGTCTCCACACCGTTAGGAGATGATGTGGAGAGGGACCACTATTATGAATCGTGTGAGGTAGAAGTGACGGGTCAACCTTTGACTTGTGATTTCGTACCTCTAAGTATGTTGGAGTTTGATGCGATCCTAGGGATGGATTGGCTCGAAAAACATCATGCTAGAGTTGATTGCTACACCAAGGTCTTAGAGCTTGAGGATGATGAGGGAAACACCATACGTTTCGAGGGAGATCGAGGGAGATCTCAAAGTTGTATCATATCCGTGATGAGAGCACGGAAGATGATGAAGAAAGAAGGATGCCACGCATACCTTGCTTACGTGGTAGATGGGACAAAGAAGGAGGTCGACATCAACAATGTACGTGTTGTGTGTAAGTACCCAGACGTCTTCCCCAAAGACTTACCGGGGCTTCCACCCGATAGAGAGATCGAGTTCGTGATTGAAGTTGAGCCAGGAACTAAACCCATTTCGATTACTCCTTATCGAATGGCACTGACGGAACTTCAAGAGTTGAAAGTCCAATTACAGGAGTTATTGGATAACGGGTTCATTAGACCTAGTCATTCACCGTGGGGAGCACCGGTACTCTTCGTGAAGAAGAAAGATGGTTCACTAAGAATGTGTATTGACTACCGACAGTTGAACAAGGTCACATTCAAGAATAGGTATCCCTTACCGAGGATTGATGACTTGTTTGATCAACTTCGGGGGGCGATAGTGTTCTCAAAGATTGATTTGAGGTCGGGCTACCATCAATTGAAGATAAAGGAGAGTGACATACCGAAGAGTGCATTTCGCACCAGATATGGTCACTACGAATTCCTTGTGATGTCTTTGGTTTAACCAATGCACCAGCAGCATTCATGGATTTGATGAACCGTGTGTTTAGTGAGTACTTAGATCAGTTTGTGATTGTATTCATTGATGACATCTTGATATATTCGAAGAACGAAGAAGAGCATGAGCATCACCTGAGACTGGTGCTTGAAAGGCTAAGAGAAAAACAACTCTTTGCCAAGTTCTCTAAATATGAATTTTGGCTTAAAGAGATTGGCTTTCTCGGTCATGTCATATCTGGATCAGGAGTTGCGGTGGACAATGCAAAGATAGAAGCCATTATGAATTGGGAACAACCCAAGAATGTGAAGGAGATACGTAGTTTCCTTGTCTTAGCGGGCTACTACCGTAAATTTGTTGAGAAATTCTCCGTGTTGGCGTCACCACTAACGAAGCTCACGAAGAAGGGGGCTAAGTTCGTATGGGACGACAAATGTGAGAAAGGGTTTCTTGAGCTAAAGAAACGACTTACCGAGGCACCAGTTCTTGCCCTACCAATACAAGGTATTGGGTATGATATTTATAGTGATGCTAGCATCCAAGGGCTTGGATGTGTACTAATGCAGAAGGGTAAGGCGATTGCCTATGCTTCTAGGCAATTGAGAAAACACGAGGCAAACTACCCTACCCATGACCTAGAGTTGGGAGCGGTAGTGTTTGCACTAAAGATTTGGAGGCATTATCTCTACGGGGAGACATGTCACATCTACACCGATCATAAGAGCTTGAAGTATGTATTCACTCAGAAAGAGTTGAATATGAGGCAAAGGAGATGGATGGAGTTGATCAAGGACTATGACTTGATCATCGACTATCATCCCGGTAAGGCCAACATTGTGGCCGATGCACTGAGCAGGAAGAGTATGTCGGGGATGTTACTCACATGCCTACAAGCGTTACGGGCACACGTGGAGGTGTCCTCGAGCGGGGCACTCATAGCGAGATTTGAGGTTAGACCTACGTTGCTGAGTAAGATCAGTAGAGGTCAAGGCATTGATGAGGAATATCAGAAGGTCCGCGAACGGATCCTTGCGGGACCCGTTAAGGATTTTCGGGTACGTGATGATGGCCTTTTATTGTTCAAAGATCGCGTATGCGTACCACATAATGGGGAGCTCCGGAAATCCATACTCGAGGAAGCCCATTCTTCAGCCTATTCTATGCATCCAGGAGGTACAAAGATGTATCGAGACCTGAAGGAAAGTTATTGGTGGTCTGGTATGAAGAGAGACATCGCGGAGTATGTGAGCCGATGCCTTACTTGTCAACAAGTTAAGGCGGAGCATCAGCACCCGGTGGGACATTTGCAGCCACTTACCATTCCAGAATGGAAGTGGGAACATGTCACCATGGACTTTGTGGTAGGGTTACCACGGACGGTGAACAATTACGATGCAGTGTGGGTGGTGGTTGATAGGCTTACCAAAAGTGCACACTTCTTACCTATCAACATCACTTATCCTCTTGAACGTTTGGCCAAGTTATACACGGAGGAGATTATGAGGTTACACGGAGTTCCAATATCCATCGTCTCGGATAGGGACCCAAGATTCACATCTAGGTTTCGGCCAAAGTTCCAAGCATCATTGGGGACTAAACTGAAGTTTAGCACGGCGTTTCACCCTTAGACGGATGGACAATCCGAGCGGGTGATACAGATTTTGGAAGACATGCTTAGGGCGTGTGCTTTGGAGTTCCAGGGGAGTTGGGACAAACATTTGGCACTAGTGGAGTTTGTCTATAACAACAGTTATCAGGCGAGTATTGGCATGCCTCCATACGAGGCATTGTATCGGAGGAAATGCAGGACGCCGTTGTGTTGGGACGAGGTTTGCGAGGCCAAGCTCGAAGGTATAGAACTTGTCGAGATCACCAAGGCTAAGGTGAAGGTTATTCGAGATAGACTTAAGGCTGCCCAAGATCGGCAGAAGAGCTTTGCCGATAAACGACGTAGACCGTTAGAATTTGCAGTTGGTGATGAAGTGTTTCTATAGATTTCTCCTTGGAAAGGTATCATCCGATTCATATCGAGGGGTAAGCTTAACCCCCGATACATTGGTCCGTTGAAATTCTTGAGAGGATTGGGGCCGTGGCTTATCGTCTCAAGTTATCACCTGAACTTGAAAAGATTCATGACGTGTTCCATGTATCGATGCTCAAGAAGTATGTACGAGATCCGTCACATATTCTTAAGAGACCGCCGGTAGAGATCCGAGATGACTTACAATACGCAGTGGAACCGGTGAAGATAGTGGGTCAACAGGTAAAGAAGCTTAGGAACAAGTAGATTCCTATGGTGAAGGTACTTTGGAGGAGTGATCGAGTCGAAGAAGAAACCCGGGAGACCGAGGTCTCAATGAGGGAGCAATACTCGTTTCTTTTCGATTAGACACGTGATTTCGGGGATGAAATCCCAAATAAGGGGGAGTGAAATTGTAAGACCATCCCCAAATATATTTACTTTTTAGTAAATCATGTAATAAATCTTGAATATTGACTTATGAATTTACGTGGTTGTAAAGTTTTGGTTATTTCTTTCGCGTGAATAGTGAACTGCACGTGGGGCCCACACCGGGAGCGGGGACCGTCCGGTAATCCCGGGACCACATATTATATTCATCTTGGTCTAGATAATATTTATATGATGGTATATATTTTAGTTGGGCCATAGAAAGGGCTTAGGGTTGACCCGTCGGTCAAACGAAGCCCAATTACCGGTATTGGTAATTTACCGGATAACAGTCCGAATTGAATTTCGGAGATTTTTAAATCAAAGTTGGGGAATCTAAAATCATTCTAAAGGTCCATAGTGATTGAAATCACACAATATATTTTATTTGGCCCGATAAAATAAAATATAATTATAACAATCCGAAAAATACAACTTTCGGGACCGATTGTACATTTCGGGACATAAAGGGATGACCTCCCACATGAGTGGGGGCCACCCCACGTTTTTTTGTCCTCATGTTATTGTGAGGGGGCTAGTTTCGCAAGGGAGGGAGCTGAAAAGATGCTATTGGCATCTAAGGTACATAGATGACCCCCCTCCCATCACTTATTTGCCAATTAAGACAAAATGTGCACACCCCCCTCTCCCATCATCATTATTTCGGCCAAGCTACCCAAGAAAGAGGAAGAAGAAGCTATCCCACCTTTTCTCCATTGTTGAATTCGAGCTCAAGCAAGGTTGGTCAAGGGGTTGAAAGGTAGTTCTAATTCCAAGAACGGGCTTAGAAGCCAAAACGACCAGTTCGCCGGAAAATAACCTTTTAGAGGTTATTTGTATTGATATGAGTTTTGTGATGATAAAACCATGTTAGGAGATGAAATAGAGTGTTTCTAGAGTTCACCGGAGTTCGCCGGAGTTTCGCCGGAGTTTCACCGGAGTTCAACCAAGGAGCGTAAAACACGCTAAAGCTCATTTAAGGTGAGTGGATGGCTTAATGTCTTGTAACTTTTGGGTTAAGCATGAGATTACCTAAGTATATGTTATGTGTGTTCATAATAATGTTTAAATGAATTAAACATGTGATTAGCCAATTAAAGTGTTTAGGCTTGTATGAAGTGAACTATTGAAATATGCATGATTTGTAAAGTGAAAATGCTCATAAAAACATATGTGATATGTTTAGAGATGAAGTGTGCATAAACTAGTTATTTATAACTTAGTACATATTGTGACTAAGTTTGACACACATTGGATTTGGAATGGCGGGTCAACCGAGAGTTGACCGGCGCCGGTTTGGCCTTATATTGCCTATATGTTGATTCCTTTTTTTAATGCATGAATTGCATGGATGATTTTGCTTAGGCCTTGAGAATTGGTTTAGTCTTGTTGTTGATTATGATATAGACCCTATCTAGTATGATATGTGGTAGATCATAGGTCGGGTGGAGTACCCAAGGATCGGGAGGTATCCTCAAAATTCGGTTGTGTCGGGTGGAGTACCCAAGGATCGGGCGGTATCCTCAAAACTCGGTTATGTCGGGTGGAGTATCCAAGGATCGGGCGGTATCCTAAAAACTCGGTTATATAGGGTGGAGTACCCAAGGATCGGGCGATATCCTCAAAACTCGGTTATATAGGGTGGAGTACCCAAGGATCGGGCGTGTATCCTCAAAACTCATAGATTACTATTCAGTAATTCAGGACCGGGCGGTGACCTTATGATTATTTGATTTGGACAGGAGGAGTCATATACACTCATAGGTCTATGGGTGGGTTGGGGTTTTAAGTCAAGGACATTGACTACTATTATTTTTCCCAATTAAACAATGACCTACGGGTCGGGTATTTCCAAGTGTATATAAGTACTGATATGTATTTTATAACTTGGGGTAAGGAAGTATAAGTATATGTATCACCCTATGTTTGGGTCTTATACTTGAAACGTTAGTTACTCTACATTTAGCTTGCTACTCGCTCGGTACTTGTACTGACCCCTTCGGGGGGGGGGGGGGGGGGGGCACCATTTCAGGTTGAAGCTAGAGCCTGTTGTCTACACCTTTGCACGGGTGGAAAGAATCTAGAGGAAGACGTGGTTCGTGCTTCCTTTATTATTTTAAATCATAAACTATGCTCATGGATACTTTTGTAATATTACATTGTTTTGGCCTGCGAGCCTACGTTTTGCCATATGTGGCTTATGATTGACCGTTGATTATTTTCCGCTATTCATTCGATCTATGATGTGATGTTGTTATGTATGTTTACTACTGAGTATGGTGTGAACGATGTTCATGAACGCCTTGTGTGATTATGTGAGGTTGACTTGCGAGTGACGTCACTAAATCACACGACGGTTGTACACGCGCTTAGATGTGGTCTGGGGCGTGACAGATGGAGTAGAGTGAAACGGGAAAATTTGTTCAAAAAATTTTACATCCCGGGACACAAAATATTCTCGGGTCTCTAGATCAAACACATCCCATTCCTTCTTCCCAAAAATATATCCCATAAAGACACATTTTCTGCTACGACTTACAAATTTGTCTCCCTTGGATTTCATATTATAAGCATAGCACAAACATCCCAAAACACGTAGAGATTTATAACACAGAGGCTCCCCAAATAACATCTCGTACGGTGTTTTATAGTCATGAATAGCAGATGGTGTCCGATTGATGAGATAGGAAGCAGTTAATACGCATTCTCCCCAAAAAGAAATAGGTAAGTTTCCCTGAAATCTCAACGCACGAGCAACATCTAAAATGTGTTTGTGCTTTCGTTCTACACGCCCATTCTGTTGAGGTGTTCCAATACAGGAGGTTTGAAATATACTTCCACTAGTGTGGAAAAAATCATGCAAACAATTAAACTCAGTTCCATTATCACTTCGCACACGCAATATCTTCTTAGAAAATTGACCTTCCACCATAGCAATACATGAGAGAAATATTTTGAAAACTTCCCTTTTATCAACAAGCAGATAAACCCACACAGCACGTGAATAATCATCAACAATTGTCAAAAAATATCTAGCTCCACAAGAAGAAGGGGTATTATATGGACCCCACAAATCACAGTGTATCATCTCAAAAATAACATGAGTTTTATTTAAACTAGAAGGAAATGGGTATCTTGTCTGTTTAGCTCTAAAACAAATATCACAGGGAAAAATTCCAAAAATTTTCAGTCCACTTACAGGAACCACCTTTTCAACAACATGAGAAGCAGGATGTCCCATCCATTGATGCCATAACTCTGCCACATTATTCTTCGAATCATTAACTGCCAACACATGTGCTGTTATTCCCTCCCGCAGGTAATACAACCCATTCATCCGTTCACCCGTTTCAATCAGCCTCCTCGAGGGACGGTCCTGTATAACACATAAATTACTTGTGAATTGAACGAAGAAATTTAATTTATCGCTCAATTGAGACACAGAGAAAAGGTTACACTTCAATTGCGGGACAAACAACACATTATTCAAATAAAAATCATTTGTAAAACGCACACTTCCTTCTAATGTGGCTAATACTATTTGTCCGTCTGGCAGACCAACTGTGCATGGTTCGACATCTTTAATATGGCATAACAAAGTTTGATTTCCACACACATGATTGGTAGCACCAGTATCAATAATCCAAGCATTATCACTAAACTTACCGGACATGCTTTCGTTAGTAGGAAGTGAGTTACCAATCATGGAGAGAAGAGAGTTCCACTGTTCGACCGTGAATCCTGGGAGAGGAGTAGTCTGCCCGCTGCTTCCCTCACCCTGTTTTGGACTCGGCTGAGCCACTGTTTCAGCAACGGCGGCATGAGCTTTCACAGTTGGCCTCCCTCGTCTTGTTCTAGCAGCTCCTGTGTTATTAGAACGACCACGCCCTCCATTTTAAATTCCCGGTCGAGGTCTATCACCCCACCAATCCGGATAGCCATTAAGTTCAAAACAATTTGTTACTTCATGTCCCAAATACCTACAATATGTGCAGCTTAATCCGGTTTTATCCGTCTTGTTCCCTCGGCCCGCACCCTTGCCTTCAGTATGAACCGCAAATCCCAGAACTTTTGGCCGTTCCTCCTGCGCCTGTACAATTCCCCGTACGCGTTCTTCTTGCGCCATCTGTTGGTAAGCACGATTGAGAGTTGGCAGATCAGTTTGTGTCAACAATTGGGATCGGATGCCTAAAAAAAATCCGTATAAATCCCCATAAAAATTGATGAAGAAGCTCTAATTCCCTCCTTTTTCATGTTGTCCGAGTACATCACAAGTGCACCCGTTGCATTTGCACCGAATCAAAGGTTCATAATTGTTCAATTCATCCCACAAAGTTTGCAACATTGCGTAGTAGGTTCCGACCGTCATCCCTCTGGTTTGAACACACTTGGCTAAATCCATTTTAACTTGATGTATCTTCGGACCATCAACTGACCCGAACCTCTCTTTTAGATCGTTCCATAGTCGTAGGGCATCGTCATAGTGTGACAAGGTCCCCTTGACTTCCGGAGATATCACGTTCAACAACCAAGAGACAATCATGGAGTGATTAACCAGCCATTCCTCCTCGGTGCAAGAAGGTGCTGGTTTTTTCAAGGTTCTGTCAACAAAGACATATTTTCGTCTAGCCCGGAGTGCCAATCGTATTGCGTTTGCCCATTCTTCGTAATTGGTACTCGTTAGACGAATTGGAGTGATAAAATCACCCGGCCTATCTTGAGGTCCCAAGAAATATGGAGATGTATAGTCAATCTTCGTTGCCGGCGTCGATCCTTCTCCGTCCGTCGGCATAGCTGCGGAAATTCAATGGCCAAAACGAGGCTCTGATACCATATTACTTTGTATAGAAATCATACGTATTGAACAAAGAAGAAGTATTAAAGGGATAATTTTTTTTTGTATTGAATAAGAGTCAATCGGCCAAATAATTATAGGGGTGATGCCGATTTATTTGGATCGGTCATCCTAAAAATTAGGCTAAACATGCCAATCATTAATGGAGATAATATTCTAGCTAAAAATAAAAAAGTCATTCCCAAAAATATCTCCCAATAGTCTCCTATGGCCTTGTTGGTGCAATCTATCTCTCATGGCATAGCCACTGTCAGTCAAATTGTCACCATTAAGCTCAAAGCTGTTGAAGACTACCTTACGTAGTGCACGCAATTTGAATCCTTTTTGGTGTCTCATGGACTTTTTGGCATCATTGATGGATCCATTCATGTACCTCCCATGTACACAATGAATTTTAATAATCATCAAATCATTAATACATACTATTATCATTGGCTTCGAGTAGATCAAACAATTCATTCTTGGTTACGTTGTTAGCTACTCTCTCGGGATGTATTAACAGATGTGCATGATATTAAACATTCAGCTGTTATATGGGATCGTTTACAAACTCGTTTTATGTCTGCTAGTTTACCTGGAGCTATGGAACTTAAGCCTGCCTTGAATTCACACTAGCTACTTGCGTGACATTAAAAATCTGGCTGATGCTTTAGCTGCCATAAACTCTCATGTGACCAATAAAGAATTATTACAAAGAACTTTGTATGGACTGAGACCTGAGTATGAGTCGGTTGTGGGTACCATATCCTTATTTCCGGATGATTTTCCACCTGAAATTCTTCAACCTAGACTGCTTGAGGCGGAACAACTCATACTTCATCAGTGACATCAGGAATCCTCCAACTTGCAGCAAGCCTTTGGTGCGCAAGGTGGTCCCGGACAATCGAGCCAACCCAGCCAACAATCCGCATACCACGGCAGAGGGGGCATGGCAGGGGTTGTTTTCCACATCAACACATTTATCAGCCCTCTCCGGGGGTCGTCGGCCAGCAGGCGTATCAGTTACCAGGGGTTCCATCCGTACCCGCACCCTTGGCCGCAGGGGGTGGGTTTCATCTGAGACCAAACAATGCTCCATCGGGTAAATCTGTCTTGTCCATTTTAAATATTAATGCTAAATCTACTTCTGGTACTCACTTTCATTATGCAGGTTCCCCGTCAGCTGAGGGTATTCTTGGTTCAGTTGCTTCCCCAATTGTGTGTCAAATTTGTTTCTATGCAGGTCACTCTGCATTGCACTGTCTGTCTCGTTTTTTCACATGCTTCTGCACCTGCTTTGGTTACTCCAAGTGGGAAATTAACGATGTTTTGGGGTATCCGGACTCCGATGTCTCTGCTCACATGACATCTTCTGAAGGTATTTTGTCAAATAAATCTTCTTACTTTGGATCCATGTCTGTTAGTGTTGCGAATGGTACTACACTTCCCATTGCTAATATTGGTAATATTACATTAAAAACTCCTAGTCGCTCTCTGTCATTAAAATCTGTTTTTCATGTGCCTCAAATTAAATTAAATTTAATTTCCATTCAAAAAATTGTGTGTTGAAAACAACTGTATTGCTATTTTTTGATAAAAACTCTTTTTTTTGTTAAGGATAAAATTTCGGGGGCAGTTCTTCTTCAGGCACATCATAATGACCATCTCTACCCTATCAGCCTCAGTCCTCCTGCACCTTTAGCTTTAGTTTCAATTACTTCTCTTGGCTTGTATTTCTATCATTTGCAATGAAGCCAAAGATTCATTATTGTTTGGCTTGAGATTATGATGGAATAAAGCAAAATGGCTCACTAAACTACCCGTGCTTCTTTGTTATGAAGCAACAGTCAGTCCATGCAATTTTGGACGGGATTTTCACTATGGGTCATTCAGAAACAGTCTCTCTGTGCTGTTGTACAGTGGTAAGACTGCGTACATCCGACCCCCCTTACCCCACCGTAGGTGGGAGCCTTTGTGGCACTGGGGTAAATGAAAATGAAATGAAATGAAATGAATGACTTCTCTTGGCCTGTGTGGCATCGTAGATTAGGGTATTGTGGTGAAACTGTTTTGCGCTTGTTGCGCGGTAGACATCTTATTTCTAGTTCTTCAAATTTTGAACATGATTGTATTTCTTTCCACTTGGGTAAATCTCAACGATTACCCTTTTCAGATGCTAGTCGTAATTCTTTTGCACCGTTACAATTAATTCATTCTGATGTGTGACAATCTCTTGTTTTATCTAATTTATGATTTAAATATTATGTGTGTTTTATTGATGATTTTTCTCGTTTTACCTGGATATATCCCTTGCGCACTAAAAATGAAGTTTTTCAGCAGTTTCGTCTTTTTAAACTTTTAGTTGAAAATTTGTTTCATTCTAAAATTAAGGTTTTTCAAAGTGATGGAGAGGGTGAGTTTGTTAATTTTCATATGCAACAATTTTTTGCTTAGAATGACATCTATTTTCAAAAATCTTGTCCTAATACTCCTCAACAAAACAGTGTTGCTGAACGCAAACATCATCATCTTTTAGAACTTGCTCGGACTATGCTCCTCACAGCCTCTATTACTAGCACCTTTTGGGTTGATGCTATTTTTACAGCTGCATATATTATTAATAGACTTCCCACTCATACTCTTTTTGGCGTTTCTCCGTATAAAATTCTTTTTCAAAAAGCTCCTGATTATAGTTTATTATGTGTTTTTGGGTGTGCTTGTTATCCTATTTTTTCTGCATCTTCTTCAAATAAACTTTCTCCTCGTTTTGTCCAATGTGTTTTTCTTGGATATGCATCTGGTTATAAAGGTTATCGTTGTTTTGAGCCCAAGTCTGGCAAAATCTTTATTAGCAGACATGTTCGTTTTCATGAAAATATTTTTCCATATGCCACATTGTCTTCTTCTACGGGTCATACTTCCTCTTCGTCTCTCCCTCTTGTTGATGATTTTACTCTCACTAATACCACCTTAACTTCCCGTCTACCCAATGCCAATGCCCTCCCCGACCCTTCTGCTCCTGTAGTGCATGAGACCTCCAGTCTACCCGTGCACTGCCACACACCGCTCTCTCAGTCCACCGCACATGACCATTTTACCAGCCCTTCCCCTGTACCTCTGGTATCCCCACCGACCGAGCTTGCGGTCACTGCACCCCCCGACTCTTCCCTTGTGATTGAACTGCCCATGGCCAGTGTGCTGCAACCCCATGTTAGTCACGGCCAATTAGCCAATAATCATCCTATGCAAACATGGGCGAAGAAGGGAATTTTTAAACCAAAAACCTTTTTAAATTTAAACATTGTTGTTTTATGAGGCGATTCTACTTGTTTTTCATAGGCTAATAAACAGTTCAAATGGCGTGAGGCAATGGATGAGGAATTTAATGCTCTTTTTTTACCCCGGAAGGTAAACCACCAAAATCAGTGGGGCAAAAGCCGGGGGACAGTTGCCAAATTTTATAAAAAGCAATTAAAAGTTACAACGTAATGAAGGAATACCAAATAAATCAACATAATAAGCTTTCCTAGCTAAATGAGATAAAGAACTAATCTGGGTCATCAAAGTAAAATAGGCTGTGTGCATCGCAGCCACATAATGAGCGGCCCAATTGCTCTAACGCCAAACATGTCCGAAGGAGACATGCGAATACTCAGTCTGCCTCTTCATTTCCTTCATCGCTTCCGACAAACCCCCATTGAATCTATCTGCAAGGCAATCCACCACTAATCTAGCATCTGATTCCACCTGAAACCCAACATAGCCAAAATCCAGAGCCCAATTTGTTGCCATAGTCATCGCCATCATCTCCGCTTCAAAGCTCGAATCAGCAGTGATAGGAAAGCAAAGTGCAAACATCATCACCCCTGCGCTAATACGCATAATCACACCTCCAAAAGTTGCATCAGGTACAAAACAAGCATCAACGTTAAGTTTCATTTTACCTGTCGGTTTGATCCATTTCATGAACTTGATTGGAGGTTGCGTCATCTTGAACTTGTCAGGAATCAATTTTTCTTCATAAAGAATGTTGTTCGTATGTCTAATTTTTTCATTAGCTAGGGATAAAACCCAAATTTGAGTATAATGCTTAATTTGGAGAATAATGTTCTCTGTTGTGTGAATAGAGCCATAGATATTTCCTCCCCAGATCAGATTTGCATATAGTTTCCATATATGCCAGGAAATAATGCCAAGAAGATTATGTTTAAATAGATCTTCCAACGTCTTGCTTCCATCCTGAAACCTCCAATAATTGATAAACACATGCCTTAGAGAACATTGTCCATTAGGAATTGGAATCCCCATAATACCCATAAAATAGCTCCACACACCATTAATCTTTCTGCAGTTCAACAAAACATGGTTCATAGTATCACTGTGAGCTCTACACCAGGGACATATAGAATGGTTAAGTATCATTTGAAATCTCTTCAAATTGTCAGTGATAGGAAGTATTCTGTGAAAAACTTTCCATTGGAAAAGCTTAATATGTAGCTTCTGTTGGGGATGCCACATGTGTTTATATGAGAAAGTTTCCCCCATGCTGCTCCTAATAGTTTTGTAAGCTGATTTCAGAGTGAATTTACCATTTTCTTCAATTTTCCAGGAAATCACTCCACCAGTGTTATCACACAGTGAGTTTGCTAAATTATCAACCAAGCAGATTCTTCTCCAAATGGATGAATCAGAAATTCTAGGTAACATATTGTCCCCCCTTGGGTATCTGGCTCTAATAAAAGTATTCCAAAGAGAATTTCCAGTTTTCCAATTCCACCATAGCTTTAAAGTAAAAGTTTTCTCCACCTCAGTTAGGGATCTAATGCCTAACCCTCCTTCCTCTGTAGGTTTGCATAAACTGGCCCAATTCTTCCAGTGATATCTCTTTTTGTTATTGGAGGAACCCCAAAAGAAAGAAGACATCTTTCTTTCCAGAATTGAAATAACTTTCCTTAGAAGAGTGTCTGCAGCTGAAAGGTGCAGTGGTATGGTACTCAAAACATGTTTAATGAGAATCAATTGCCCTGCCTGAGATAAGTGTTTCTGCTTCCAAGTGGATACTTTCTTTTCGAACTTTGTGATAAGGTGATTGCAATAGTGAAACCAATTAATCCATTTATGCAGGTTTACCCCCAAATATTTGAAAGGCAAGCTGGATTGATTCATGTCTAAGATATTCTGGATAATGCTTCCCCTTCCTCTAGCAAACTTCCCACATGAAAAAGAACTCTTATCGAGATTAACTAGTTGCCCTGAAGCAGTCTGGTATGTGTTGATAAATTTCTTAAAATTAAGCAAAGATTTAGCTTGACCATTCAAGAAAATGAGTAAATCATCTGCATAGCTCAAATGAGAAATAGGATAACCCACAGCTCCCATCCAGTAAGGCTGTATTAGACCTTCTTCCATTTGACTTTTCAGACCTCTAGTGAAAGCCTCAGATGCAATAATAAATAGAAAAGGGGATAGAGGATCCCCTTGTTTCACCCTCACCCCCCCTTAGGCTTAAAAAAACCCTTGTGGGCTGCAATTGTAAACCACATTTGCTGCGGTTATTTTTTCTTATTTGTTGCGGTTCCGAACCGCATCAATTGAGGGGGCAGCAATTGTAGGAATTTACATTTGCTTTGGTTCGGAACCGCAGCAAATAAGTGTTTTTTATTTTTTTAAAATTACTTTATTGCTGCGGGTATCTTGGAACCGCAACAAATAGTTGTTGTTTTTAATGTGAATTTTGAATTGTGAGCATTGCACCCAAATTTTCTTTAATACAAAAAAATGAACAACTAATATTCATTATAAGAAAACAGACCTTGTCCATACCAAATCCACAAGTCCTTCATATCATTTAATGAAATGCCGATAATGTTACTTGTTGAGAACAAAAATCACCAAACACATCCAATACGATAAAAAGTTTAATTAAAAAAACCACTTGCATTACATGTCTAGCTAGTAGCTACTATAAAGTTTACAAAATGTTATCACAAGCATAGATTGTCCATATGTCTCGAACGTCACCGATTTCATCAATTGACAATGGCTCATCTCTTGAAGTGTTCTTGTACACCTAAAAGTAATAAAAAATTTCAATTACTAATTAATTAAAATATTTGTTAGCATTAATAAATCGAAAACTACCTAATATTTGTAGGAGTGAAACATAACATAACATAGGCTGCCATTAAGTCATTAAATTATTTTGGGGTATATGTAACATAACATTATTCGAAAGTGTATGAGTCAATGAAAAAACATACTAGAAGAATTATTAAAATGTACATGCTCCATATTTTGACAATCACCAATACACTTTTCCACATCGTACATGAATCGCATGACATAATATCCACACTCCAAACCACCTATTTATTTACAATGGGATCGTCGCTAGTCCGAGATGCTACAATCGAGTGCAACCATTTGCAATCTTTACTGAGTTACAACAACACACCATCAGACACTAGAGATCGTTTGACCGTTTTTTTACGGATATCCAATTTCTTCTTGCCCTTTGATGGTTTATTACCCGTGGCCTACATATCATTTCTAACTAATAAATAAATATCACATAAATACGTTGGATATGTGAAGAAACTCATTAATAAGTAGAGACGCTTATACACACATACATACACACAATCGGCCCTTTTCTTTTCATGTAAAACGAAACACTATTTTGAACTCTGGCCTTCTTCTTTTCTTGATGAACACTATTTCAATGTATTTGTTCACTTTGAAGAATACTCCGTATTCAATAAAAAAACTCAGTAAACTAATCAAACTGAAACTAGTCAATTGTTTCATTTATTTACTCTACATTTTGAGAAAAACTTGAACAAAAACTTAACAAAAGGGAACAGACAAACATGGCATGTATTGTACTCGCAATAACAAGTATAAATAATAATTGAGAATCCCAGTTTTACAGAAACTCCTGTATAAATAATATGGTCGTCAATATTAACTTTACAAGAAAACCAAACAGGTAACAGAAACTCCTCTAAAGCTCACCCAAAACCTTGCTGCTTTCCAAAGAGTTCTTAACCTTCCAAAAGGGTAGGAAAGCAAAATATAGAAACTTTCCTAGCCCTAACTAGCTGCATACTTAAGAGGAAATAAACTATGTGATGAAAGGCAAAACAATTCAACAAGGAACTGCTCAACTAATTTACAATTGGCACCATCTCTTAAAGAAGGATCTCTAACCCTTGCCGAACTACTATCACAACCCAGGCATTCCCAAATACTATTTAGACCTTTTCATTTTTGAACTTTTAAAAAATGTTTTCTTCTTGCCTCTTTCAACATTTTTTTCTTTGACCTCAGTCTCCTCCTTGCCTAAAAGTCGATGCCAATTGAAAAAAATATTCAAGGGAACCTCTCTATTTTTAATAGCTGTTTGGCCAATTAAATTCATCGTGCTCATATTCATAAATAATCATAGACACCATTTCTACCATTAAATTCATACTAATATTAATCTAAAAATAAATAAAATTCAATAAATTAAATTAAATGACAAAATGTTTGAAATCAAACCTCTGTTAAGCGAATTTGGCGGAGGAGGAGAATTTTTTACAGCATTGTACTGGGAGGGGGCGGCGGAGTGCGTGTTGGGAATATTTTATGGTGTTCAATCTAGTTAGTTATCTTTGTATTTGTGTAGTTATTAATTAAACGTGTAATACGGGCCACAAATGTGTATCAGCCCGTGGGCTTCCTTGTAACCTGTAAGTAAGCCAACTTCTCCTATAAAAGGAGGCTAACTTACGGGAAGCAAAATGATCGACAGAGGCTTAGAGGCGTAGAGGCGAGATAGAGAGAAATTAGGGTTGCCGCTGCTCTCCTTCTCCAGGGAGAGTAGCGGCAGGTTCATACGGTATACCAGATTCGCGTTCAATCTTGTCGATTTCTTTCTATCTGTTTCTTTATCACTGCTATGGTTGTATGATTGTTAGTATTTTGGGACTAACATTTGGTATCAGAGCCAGGTTGATGTGTTTGGTGCGGGAGTGATGAACCGGGTTGCTGGTGATGGCTATGGCGCTCTGTGAGTCACTGTAGATCGGGATATGGCAGAAAGTGTAACCGTAGTCCTTTAGCTGGGTCTTCATCCATAATATTTGTGAACAACAGCTAGCAGCCGCGACGTATTCTGCCTCGGCCGTAGATGTTGACACACAGTTCTGTTTCTTGGAAGACCAGCAGACTAACTTATCGCCCAAGAATTGGACGGCTCCCGATGTGCTTTTGCGGTCCATCCGGCAACCAGCAAAGTCAGCATCCGAGTATCCGACTAGGTCAAAACCTGAGTGCTTGGGATACCAAAGGCCTAGATTCACAGTGCCTTTGAGGTATCTCAGAATTCTTCGAACAGCGGTCAGATGGGATTCCTTCGGATTTGCCTGAAAGCGTGCACATAAGCATGTGGAGAAGACAATGTCAGGCCTGCTTGACGTGAGATATAGCAAAGATCCAATGATGGCCCTGTAGTTTGTAGCATCAACTGGCTTCCCGGAGGGGTTTGAGTCCAGTTTGTTGTTTGGAGACATGGGGGTCGTCATGGAAGATTTGCCATCAATGTTGAATCTCTTAAGCATTTCCAGAATATACTTGGACTGATTGATGAAAATGCTGTCAGAGAGTTGTCTTACTTGCAGGCCTAGGAAGAAATTCAGCTCTCCCATCATGCTCATTTCAAACTTTGTTTTCATCAGTTTCTCAAAGTGTTTGCACAAGTTTGTTTTCAAACTTGTGTCGCTTTATGAATGTGATGTGAATGTTGTTAAATCAAAGCCTTCCAGAAAGCTCAAACCTGAAAAAGAAACCAAGAAAGGAACTACTAAGGGAACGTTTTGTATTCCTGATATGAAATATGCCCTTAGAGTTCATTCTAGGAAACATCTTAATCGGCTTTCTAAGGAGGAGATTTTCAAAACCAAACTTAAGAAACAACCGTTCAATCACAAAGCACCTGTCTACTCTCCTCCTAAACCTAAAACGGAAAGATGGGTCCCCAAGATAAGACCCGTCAAAGCTGAAACTGAGAGGTGGGTCCCCAAGATGAGACCTACCAAAACTGAAACAGATAGGTGGGTCCCCAAACGAAGATCCATCAAAACTGAAACAGATAGGTGGGTCCCCAAACGAAGACCCATCAAAACTGAAACTGAAAGATGGGTTCCCAATCGAAGACCCATCAAAACTGAAACTGAAAGATGGGTTCCCAATCGAAGACCCATCAAAACTGAAACTGAAAGATGGGTTCCCAATCGAAGACCCATCAAAACTGAAACTGAAAGGTGGGTCCCCAAATTTAGACCCACCAGAACTAAAATGGAAAGGTGGGTTCACAACATCAGACCCACCAAAATGGAAACTGCTAGGTGGACTCCAAAAACCAGACACACTACAAAAGCAGATCTGGCTATTGGAAAGCCCACCAAAGATAGATCTTTTGTTGAAAGAGCTGCTGACCTTGGATCACTGCTCAAAGCAAGATTTAAAAAGGTGTTTCTTGATAATAAGGAAGGACCCACTCCAAGTTGGGTACCTAAACCTGTTTGATTGTTTTGCAGGACGGTCATGTGTGGCACTTAGACTCAGGATGCTCAACCCACATGACCGGAATAAAGCACCTTTTGAGCAACTACATCAACTGCTACGGAGGCAATGTCAGATTCGGGAATGACGCCTCATCTCCTATTCTTGGGTATGGGGACGTCGTCTGTGCCAGTGTCACAATAAAAGATGTTTCATTTGTCAAAGGGCTCAAACACAACTTACTGAGCATTGGACAATTCTGTGACAGCGGGATGGAAGTGAGGTTCTTTGCAAAACAATGCTGTGTTCTTGACAGCACAGGGAATACATTATTAACGTGTTACAGAACATCAAATCTGTACACTATTGATCTGAAAAGCGTCCAATCCACCACTTCCATCTGTCTGCTGTCCAAAGCTTCAACTGAACAGAATAACCTATGGCACAAACATCTCTCCCATCTGAACTTCAAACATCTATCAACCTTGTCCTCCAAGAAACTTGTCAAGGGGCTTCCTCTGCTAAAGTCTTCCGCTGAAAATCATTGTAGTGCCTGCAAAATGGGCAAAATGACGCGAAGCTCCCACAAGTCAAAAACCGAACCTTCATCTACTCATCAGTTGCAGCTAATACACATGGATCTGTGTGGACCTATGAGAGTACAAAGCATCAACGGTCGCAAATACACTCTGGTGATCGTTGATGACTTCTCTAGGTATACATGGACAAAATTTCTCCGTTCAAAAGACGAAGCTGCGGAAAACATTATGACCTTTATCAGAACGATCCAGAAACTGCTACAGCACAGTGTTCGAATTGTTAGAACTGACAATGGTACCGAGTTCAAAAATCAGACTCTCACTGAGTTCTATGAATCACTCGGTATCACTCAGCAATTTGCAGCAGCTAAAACTCCCCAGCAGAACGGAGTTGTTGAGAGAAAGAACAGAACCCTTGTTGAAGCAGCACGCACCATGTTAATTCAATCAAGACTGCCTCACTTCATGTGGGCAGAGGCAATCAATACTGCGTGCTTCACTCAGAATAGAACATTCATCCACAAGCGCTTCGACAAGACTCCATATGAGATCCTATTCAACAAAACTCCTGATATTTCTTTCCTCAAGGTTTTTGGCTGCAAGTGCTTCATACTCAATGATCGGACAGAGAGAAGTAAGCTGGATCCCAAAGCCAGAGAAGGCATGTTCATTAACTACTCACTGAAATCCAAAGCTTACAGAGTCTATCTCAGAGACAAGTGGACTGTCATCGAGAGTGTAAATGTTACATTCTATGAAATGGCAGACTTTGCTATTGAACATCTCCAGACCGATCCATCAACTGCTGTACCAGTAGCTTCTGATAAAGCTGAACCAAACACCGAATACGACGATGTGATTCTCGACTCTCTCTTCAGAAACTTCTACGAGAACTCACAACCTCCACCTCCTGCATACACTTCAGAGTCGACATCAATTCCAACCGTAGAAATTCCGCTCCTCACAGGTCCAGACGATGTACCATCCACACCCTCAACCCCTCCAACCAATCCCAGAGGTGTGGATGATCACGGCTTTGCTACGAGTCAAGAATCATCTCCACTACACTCCACAGCTGATCCAGAGCCTTCAACCACATATCAGGACTCCGATCAACCAATAATTACTCCAACTCCTCTAGCTCATGAGAGGAAGTGGACGAGAGCACATCCTGTTGAACAGATAATCGGTGATCCAAGTCAAGGTGTGCGAACAAGATCAGCAACAACAAATGAATGTCACTATGCATGTTTTCTAAGCAAGAATGAACCGTCCAAAGTCTCAGAGGCACTCACTGATCCAGATTGGGTGATTGCCATGCAAGATGAGCTCAATCAGTTTGACAGACTAGACGTGTGGACACTCGTGCCTAAACCCTCTCAGAAAACCATCATTGGCACTAAATGGGTGTTCAAGAACAAGAAGGACGAAGAAGGCATAGTGATACGCAACAAGGCACGACTGGTCGCTAAAGGATATAATCAGCAAGAGGGCATAGACTATGATGAAACGTTTGCACCCGTAGCAAGAATTGAAGCAATCCGCCTTTTTCTTGCGTACGCGGCCCACAAGAACTTTACCGTCTTTCAAATGGACGTTAAGACTGCCTTTCTGAATGGAGTCTTGGAAGAAGAAGTCTATGTCGCTCAGCCCGAAGGATTTGTAGATCCCAGATATCCTGACCATGTGTACAAGCTAAAGAAAGCTCTGTATGGGTTAAAACAAGCACCAAGAGCTTGGTACGATGCATTAACCGAATTTCTGGTTGACTCAGGTTTCTCAAAAGGGAAGATTGATACCAAGTGGTCCACATGCTGTTAACACTGAACAAATCATTCTGGGACACTTCACTCCTCCATCACAAAATTCAACACCCTCTCTACTATCTCCGCAACTCAAATCAAATGGTCAGCTACACTCACAAATCAACCATCATTATGTTCCGCTGTGCCACCGACAAGTTCTCCTCTATAGCATTCATTCCAAATAGTCAAAAAAAAAACTACATTGTGGAGGAGACAGAGGTCAAATACTCGTGTCCTGAATATGAATTCCATGGGCGTCTCCTATTCTCCAAAGAATATTCATTCTAGAGGCGTCACCGGACTTCATCCAAGCTGATCAAGAGCAACTTCTGGAAGGCAAGGACTACATGCAAGATACTGAAGGTCCCTCAACCCCCAGCATCAAAGATCAAATTGTCAAGAAGACATCAAATGGGAGATTGCAAGGATTTCTTCAGATAGGCTTCCTCAGAAGTCAAGTTCAAAGACAAAGGAAGCTCAATAACAACAAAGACAAAGATATCTGCGCTGCAATGCTGATTCAACATGATTGATCACCAAGGGGGAGATTGTTGGGATTATTTTATGGTGTTCAATCTAGTTAGTTATCTTTGTATTTGTGTAGTTATTAATTAAACGTGTAATACGGGCCACAAATGTGTATCAGCCCGTGGGCTTCCTTGTAACCCGTAAGTAAGCAACCTTCTCCTATAAAAGGAGGCTAACTTACGGGAACCAAAATGATCGACAGAGGATTAGAGGCGTAGAGGCGAGATAGAGAGAAATTAGGGTTGCCGCTGCTCTCCTTCTCCAGGGAGAGTAGCGGCAGGTTCATACGGTATACCAGATTCGCGTTGAATCTTGTCGATTTCTTTCTATCTGTTTCTTTATCACTGCTATGGTTGTATGATTGTTAGTATTTTGGGACTAACAGTGCGGACTACGGTGGACTGTTCCGTGCGCTGCTGAGAGGGCGGAGGAGGCGGCTGGCAGGTGGAAGAGGCAGCAAGATGTCTGAGAAGGCGGGTGGAACTGGACGCAGGTGATGGAGGAGGGGCGGCGGATCTCCTGTGCAAGGTGAGTTCTCTGCGATTTTTTTCAAAGGGTATGCAAAGGGGCGGATCTGATTTGGAGCGAAAGGGTTTGGAGCTAACTAGCTAAGGGTTTGGAGCGAAGGGTTTGGAGCTAAAGCTACCCGCCACACCGTATTTTTTATAATTTATTGCTGCGGTTCCCTTTTGGCCGCAGCAAATGCAATTTAAATTAATTTTTAAATACAATTTGCTGCGGTTTCATCTTACACGCAGCAAAAACTGAATTCTTTTCCAATTAATTGCTGCGGAACACATATAACCGCAGCAAATGGGGGGCCGCAAATGACAAAAATTCTAGTAGTAATTAACAAAATGATTGTGAAAACCAAATTTGCTAAGAATATCTTCCAAAAACTTCCAAGTTAACATGTCAAATGCCTTGACCATGTCTAATTTAATCACAACATTGGAACCTCTTACTTTTTTATCAATTGAGTGAATCATCTCTTGTGCAATAAGGATTTGGTCAGTAATATCCCTATTTTTCATAAAACCAACCTGTTCTAGGGAGATAATTTTTGGTAAAATGGCTTCCATTCTTGAAACTAACACCTTAGTGTTAATTTCACTGATGAAATTTGAGAGGCGGATGGGCCTGTAATCTGAAAATGACCTGGGATTGTCTGATTTAGGAATAAGCACCAACGGTGAACTAGCTATTCCTTTAGGAATAGGAAAGCCCAAGAAAAATTCTTGTACAGCCTTAACCACATCCAAACCAATTATATACCAGCACTACTTGAAGATCTTCCCATAATAGCCATCTGTTTCTCCAGCCCCATTTGGATTCAAATCCACAACTGCTTTTTTAACTTCTTCTTCAGGAATTTTCAATAAAAAATTGTTATCCTCTTCATCTATTAAAGCAGGAATATACTCAAGAATCTGTGTGGCATCCACATTGTCTTCCAAGGAATAGAGTTGTGAAAAGTAGTTAACCGTCTCTTGCCCAATTTCAGGTATTCCAAAGATTTCTTCTTCACCTTCAGAGTTAAGAATAGAAAGAATTTGTTGTTTCCTATTCCTAACTTTGACATAAGAGTGAAAGAAATGTGAATTGGCATCACCATCTTTTAACCACTTTAAATGAGCTTTTTGTTCCAAAACTTTCTTTCAAGATTATATTTCTGTAAAAGCAAAGCTTTTTTCAATGATCAGATTTCTAGATTGGCATCAGAATGCTCTTTTTCCAGATTTTGTTTAGCCAAACTAACCTCCTCTTCACATTTCTTAATATCATCAAAGATATTTCCAAACACATCCTTATTCCAAATCTTCAAATCTCTCTTTAAGCATTTCAACTTAGATATCATGCCCCTCATACCTCCCCCCCCCCCAATTGATCCCCTTTCCAACTTTTTTCAACTGTTTCTAAAAATGAAGGATGTGAGAACCACATGGTTTGGAACCTGAAGGTTCTAGGTCCACTGGTAGAGGTATTAGAGCACTGAATAAGAATAGGGCTATGATCAGATGAACTTTTATTCAAAATACTGATTTTGATGTTGTCAAACTGATCCAAAATATATTATTGAACAACACCCTGTCTAATCTTCTCCATATACGACCATTGGATCTCATACCCGTCCAAGTGAATTTAGGTCCAGAGTAAGGTAAGTCCATAAGTTCACAGGCTGTAATACAATCAGAGAATTCCATAATGCTATTAATATTAGGAATGGCAGTTCCCATATGCTCATCATGTGACACAATAGCATTATAGTCCCCTCCCACCATCCAGACTTCTTTATTGTGGGTAGCAAAGTCTACCAAAGAGCTCCATAGTTGCCTTCTGTTAATGTCACGCCCCGGACTTGCCCGGACACGTCAACAACCCGTCGTACAATACGAATAGTCAACCACAGTCAACTCATCCATATTATACAAGGCGCCTCGAATATCATTCACATGTAAGTCATCCATAAATAAACATAATAAGCAATTCAGTATGCAGCGGAAAACATAGTTTGAAAACAAATGCCACACGTGGCAAACATGAGCACGCAGGCTCTATAGTAAAATATCCATGAGCATGTGTATTAATGTTCCAAAAACAGAATGGAGGAAGCACAAACCAAGTCTTCCCTCCTAGATGATCACTCGAGCAACGAGCACAGGAAGCAAGCTCTGGCCTCAACCTGAAATGGTGGTGCGACGCCCCCGAAGGGGTCAGTACTCTATAGGGCTATAAAGTACTGGTGTGGATGGCATCTAATAAATATACAACAAGTATTTCAAACACAAGACCCTCAAATAGGGTGATAATATAATCTAGGCTGTAACCCCAAGTTACCCCTTTTTAAAATATACTTACTTTATATAAAGTCAAGTAGTCGACCCGTAGGCCCAAGTTTTGTTTTCAAAACATCAACCCAATACCACGTGACTACCAGTCACGACAATTCATAGAGTCCAACCCTAACACATATTTTTTCATTTCTAGTGTCCAACTGAAGTACATCACCATGTAAATCATATGACACAAGCTAATTACTTCACCGTGCATTTCTAGAATCCAACTCAAGTACATCACCATGCACATCATAGGCCACAACCTTCAATATCCCATGCATTTCTAGAGTGCAACTCAAGTACATCACCATGCATGTCATCAATCACAACCCCTTGTCTACCCATGCACTTCTAGAGTCCAACTCAAGTACATCACCATGCCATGGCATAGACTCAATTCCTAAGCAAACCTATACCTAGAATTGAGATGTCAACAATCTATTTTGGGACATTTTTAAGGACTGTCCATAACATGATCTTAGATTCATACTAAATCAATTTATCCACTTGAATCACATTCAAGTGCATCACTTACGATCAAATCCTTAGAATCAATTCTTTAACAATTACAAATAATCATTAACTAGTATTTCAATACTATTAAGATTATTCCTATCAATCAAATATTCCATTTGTAAATCCCTACATATTTAGAGATATGTAGAAGCAACTTAAGCATCCAATGTAATACACAAATATTCATTTATGTATCTACACATTTCACACATGAGCAAAAATGCCTATTTTACATAATAACTCATTAATAGCTCATTTAACTCTATTTTTACCAATATGATTTCAAATCAATTCCAATTTCATTCCTTATCTAATATATTAATATTTCATCAATACTAAACCACCATAATCCATGAAAACATTATTTAGACATTTAGATAATCTCATGCTTAACCTACAAGTTGTAAGCAACTAGATGTCGATCCTCACCTCAAATGAGCTTTAAACCTTTCCTTCTCAATCCAATGCTCAAAGCTTAGGCCAAGGAAGTTTGAGAACTGATTCCTTTCTTAGAAATGATTGTTAGACATCCTCCTCAAGGTACTAGCTCAACTCCTAACCGATGATACGAAAACAGCCCCTAGAATGGATGTTTTCCGGCGAAATCGTTCCTAACCTTTCAAGGTTTGTTCTAGGTTAGCATCTAACAATTACTTCAATATTGTAACCTTATAAGGAAAATATTATACACTTGAAATAGTTTATAATAGCTCCACCTATCTTTCATATCATTTAGATAATGAAAAGGAAGATTTTGGGTTCAAACTTACTATGAATACAAAAACGTATTCAGCGAGGTATCGTTTTCCTTCGATGCTTTGGAGGCCTTAAACTGGTCCGTTCGCTGCAAACCTCTCGTCTAGGGATTCCTTATCTTGATAGCTTTCTTTTGATACCTCACACGTCTTATTTGGACGAGTGTAGCTCAGACAAGAAACGCTACGCACTGGAAAATATCCTCGCGGCCAGAATCCTATCTACCTCTCTTTTGTGTTGTGAGCTCCTATCCACTCCTCCAATGATAAGAGTTCGAATGGAGGTTGTGATAAGAATCTAGGAGCTCTCAATAATGTTATCTAAGCATGTGTTTCACAAAAGAAGAGGGTAAGGTGTTTGATTGCAATCAAACATGGGGTGGTCCTCCCCTTTTATTTCTTTTTGTATTGTTTGAGCTCTAAACTCAATAGGTCCGCCCCATTTATGTGTTCCAACTTATTCTCCTTGTTTTACAGTTACTAAGAAGGTGTGGGGTGGTCTCCAAGTGACCCTAATTAATTTGGGGTCCAAAATATCCGCCAATACTTCCAAAGATGGAAAGATGAGTCCTATTGTTTTATCTTTTGTCATAGGATGTCCTTTTGTACTCATTCTAATATATTTAGACCAAGTCAACTATCTAAATCATATTATTGGTCTCTAATATGTGTAGGATAATCCCAATAATTTATATGATGTATAATTATAGAAGAAAATCATACTCACATCACTTAGCTCAATAATGCCAAAGATGGGACCATAGGAGTTTGTATTCTTCTCTAATCATCTTTTCCCTTATTTGTGACCTTTGCATTTTTATTTTTGGGCTACAATCCGTGTGGGCTACCCTCGAGTGGGCCTAGGACGTCATTCTTGAATACTTACTATTTTTAGCAGGTTGGGCCCAAAATAACACTTGGGCTGCCCGACTCTCCTTACTTTGTATCGAAGGGTTATAATTCTTTATCCAATAAGATGGTCCAATTAAGTATTTGAAAGTCCATTACTATTATACGAGCTCGAACGGCAGTATGATCAATCATGCATTACGTAAAACATCAATCGTTTTATAATTGTTCGATAATAGGGAAATTCAATACATAAACTTTGAAATTTAATTTGAATTTCAAGGATATTCGGGTGCAGCGTCACAAGTTCACCCCCCTTAACAAGAATTTCTTCCCCGAAATTCACAATGCTACTGAAATAGGAAAGCGTATTGGTCCCTCATCAAAGCTTCCGTTTCCC
The DNA here is from genome assembly GCA_945859875.1 of Cuscuta europaea. Classification (NCBI taxonomy): domain Eukaryota; kingdom Viridiplantae; phylum Streptophyta; class Magnoliopsida; order Solanales; family Convolvulaceae; genus Cuscuta; species Cuscuta europaea. The sequence continues at coordinate 2,579,910 of CAMAPE010000054.1, read as the reverse complement.
AAGTCTCTTCTTCAACTTGATCATTTTTCCAAAGCACTTTGACCATTGGAACTTCTTTACTTCTCAATTTCTTTACCTTTCTATCGGTGATCTTGACTGGTTGTACGGCGTAGTTCAAATCCTCGCGTACCTCCACGGGCGGCTTTTCCAACACGTGAGAAGGATCATGTATGTACTTCTTAAGCATAGATACATGGAATACATTATGTATATTTTCTAGCTCAGGAGTCGACTGTAGACGATATGCTACGGCCCCAATTCTCTCTAGAATTCTGAATGGCCCTATGTAGCCTGGATTAAGCTTCCCTCGGATTTGGAATCGAATGATTCCTTTCCAAGGATAAACTTTCAGGAATACCTCGTCATCAACCTTAAACTCTAAGGTTCTCCGACACTTATCTGCATAACTCTTCTGTCTATCCTGATGCGCTTTGAGTCTCTCTCGAAACAACTTCACCTTTGACTTGGTGATCTCAACCAACTCAGTACCCTTGAGTTTGGCCATGCCAACCTCATCCCAGCATAATGGTGTACGACACCTCCCATACAATGCTTCGTATGGAGGCATGTCAATACTTGCTTGATAACTGTTGTTATATGCAAACTCCACGAGTGCTAAGTGGTTGTCCCAACTTCCTTGAAACTCTAACGCACAAGCCCTCAACATATCTTCTAAGATCTGTATAACTCTTTCAGACTGCCCATCCGTTTGTGGATGGAAAGCAGTACTGAACTTCAACTTCCCATAGACTCTTGAAATTTTGGCCAAAAACGTGATGTGAATCGTGAGTCTCTATCGGATATGATGGTCACCGGAGCACCATGTAACCTCACGATCTCGTCCGTATACAATTTGGCTAACCTCTCGAGTGGGTAGGTGGTGTTGGTAGGTAAAAGGTGTGCACTCTTCATGAGCCTATCAACAACAACCCAAACTGCGTCATAGTTCCTGATCGTCCGTGGTAAGCCTACCACGAAATCAATAGTCACATGTTCCCACTTCCATTCAGGGATGGAAAGTGGCTGCAATAAGCTCACTGGATGTTGATGTTCTACCTTAACTTGCTGACAAGTAAGGCACCGACTGATGTACTCTGCTATTTCCCTCTTCATACCAGACCACCAGTAGCTTTCTTTCATATCCCTGTACATCTTCGTGCCTCCCGGGTGCATAGCATACGCCGATGAATGAGCCTCCTCTAGAATGGACTTTCGGAGCTCATCATTCGATGGTACACACACTCAATCACAGAATAACAAGAGACCATCGTCTCTCTCACGGAAATCCTCTACCGATCCCGCTAGCATGCGTTCTCGGACCTTCTTGAGCTCATCATCTAGTTCCTGTCCCTTCTTGATCTCATCAAGTAAGATAGGTCTCACCTCAAATCTCGCCACCTAGGCGCCATTAGTAGATACTTCCAATTGAGCTCTCAATGCTCTCAAGTTGGTTATCAATGCCCCCGATGAACTCTTCCGACTAAGGGCATCAGCTACAACATTTGCTTTCCCTGGATGGTAATCAATCACTAGGTGGTAGTCCTTTATCAACTCCATCCACCGTCGTTGTCTGATGTTTAACTCTTTCTGAGTAAACACATACTTCAAACTCGTGTGGTCAGTGTATATGTGACACATCTCTCCGTAGAGATAATGCCTCCATATCTTTAGTGCAAAAACCACTTCTCCCAATTCTAAGTCATGAGTAGGATAATTTACATCGTGTTTCTTCAACTGTCGTGAAATGTAGGCAATCACCCTCCCATTCTGCATCAATACACATCCAAGCCCTTGGATGCTCGCATCGCTATAGACATCGTACCCCATACCTTTTTTTGGTAAGGAGAGTATCGGTGCCTCAATTAACCTCTTATTCAGTTCTAAGAATCCCTTCTCACATTGGTCATCCCATACGAACTTAGCCCCTTTTCGGGTGAGCTTCGTCAATGGCAATGCCAAAACTGAGAACTTCTCCCCAAATTTTCTATAGTATCCCGCTAGTCCAAGGAAACTACGAATCTCCTTCACGTTCTTAGGTCTTTCCCATTTTGTGATGGCCTCAATCTTCTTGTTGTCCACAGAAATGCCTGATTCAGAAACCACGAGCCCGAGAAAGCCGATCTCTTTAAGCCAAAACTCACACTTAGAGAATTTGACATAGAGTTGCTTCTCTTGTAGTGTTTCAAGAACCAGAACCAAGTGTCTCTCGTGCTCCTCTTCATTCCTTGAGTAAATCAAGATGTCATCTATGAACACGATTACAAACTGATTCAAGTATTTATGAAAAACTCGGTTCATTAAGTCCAGGAATACCGATGGGGCGTTAGTTAACCCAAACGACAAAACCAAGAACTCAAAGTGACCATACCTTGTGCGGAAAGCACTCTTCGGTATGTCGCTCTCTTTGATCTTCAGTTGGTGATACCCTGACCTCAAGTCAATATTTGAAAATATTGTTGCTCCTCGGAGTTGGTAAAACAAGTCATCAATCCTAGGTAAAGGGTACCTATTCTTGATGGTGACCTTGTTCAATTGTCGGTAGTCAATACACATAATTAGAGTCCCATCCTTCTTTTTCATAAAAAGAACTGGTGCTCCACACGGTGAATAGCTCGGTCTGATGAAACCGTTATCCAATAGCTCATGCAATTGGGTTTTCAACTCATTCAGTTCCGCAGGTGCCATTCGGTACGGTGGTATAGAGATTGGTTTGGTGTCGGGCTCAACCACGATCACAAATTCAATCTCTCTATCGGGTGGAAGCCCCGGTAGGTCTTTAGGGAAGACATCCGGGTACTTACAAACCACCCTTACATCGTCGATGTTCGGTTCCTCCTTAGTTTTGTCAACCACGTATGCTAGATATGTGTGGCATCCCATTCTCATCATACTCCTCGCTCTCACGGCGGATATGATGCAACTATTTGATTTGCCTCGATCACCCTCGAAGTGTATGGTATTCCCTTCACTGCCTTCGAGTTCCAGAACCTTCGTGTAGCAATCTACCCTAGCATGATGCTTTTCTAGCCAATCCATCCCTAGGATCACATTAAAATCAATCATGCTCAGCGGAACGAAATCCACCTCACAAGATGGATAGAAGTAAGTCCTCTCAATGTCATCTCCTAGTGGTGTTCATACCACTACGGTTTGCATCAACGGTAATGATTGTATTTCCAAACCCTCGGCAAACGTCTCACTCACGAATGAACGTTGTGCCCCGGTAATGATAAGGATTCGTGCATCTTTCCCATTAATCCTTAGCGTTCCTACATTTATAAGTCATATAAGATGCCTTTCCTACCATCTCTATACATTTATAGAGGTTTATTATGTTCACACACATGTTTGGGATCAATGAGACAATGAGAGGTCTTAACGTTTGCAAAACGGAGCAAAAACTCATCATTGGGCAGCCTGGGTGCCACGCACGGCGTGCATGGGGGGCACGCACGGCGTGCGTGGATGGAATTCTCATGGGGAGCTACTGCACCTCATGCACGGAGGGACGCACGGAGGGACGCATGCGTGCGTGCAGCTACGCACGGCGTGCGTGCAGCTACGCACGGTTCAGTCTCCGGTTGATAGGTCGAGTCCTCATAGGACCAGTAGGTTTCACTCTCAGTATCAACATGACCGTCGCTCGTGGTCCGTGATCGGCCTCCACGACCCGCTCCTCTAGATGCCCTAGAGGTCCTACGATTTCCCTGTCTGGTCTCCACCGGTGCACAGCCTGTCGGGTTTCTCTTAGTAACCTTGCCACCACGGTCCATTTCTGAAAGAAATTTTTGGAAAGAGTCATTAGGCTCGTATCAAGTGTTAATTGGCAGATGAATACTTAAGACACTACTTGGCTCAAATTGCCGCCATACCAATTGCTAAGGGTACCATCTTAACAATTAGAGACCTTGCAACTCAAGTACAAAAAGTTCTATAAGTACAAAACATTTATGCTCATGGTTTTCAAAATCATTTGAAAAAAAGAATTTTAAGATTTCATTATGAAGTTTATGGACTAAGGCTCTGATACCAATTAAATTGTCACACCCCGGACATGCCCGGACACGTCAACAACCCGCCGTACAATACAAATAGTCAACCACAGTCAACACATCCATATTATACAAGGAATTTTGAATATCATTCACACGTAAGTCATACATAAATAAACATAATAAGCAATTCAGTATGCAGGGGAAAACATAGTTTGAAAATAAATGCCACACGTGGCAAACATGAGCACACAGGCTCTATAGTAAAATATCCATGAGCATGTGTATTAATGTTCCAAAAACAGAATGAAGGAAGCACGAACCAAGTCTTCCCTCCTAGATGATCACTCGAGCAACGAGCACAGGAAGCAAGCTCTAGCCTCAACCTGAAATGGTGGTGGGACGCCCCCGAAGGGGTCAGTACTCTATAGGGCTATAAAGTACTGGTGTAGATGGTATCTAATAGATATACAACAAGTATTTCAAACACAAGAGCCTCAAATAGGGTGATAATATAATCTAGCTGTAACCCCAAGTTACCCCTTTTTAAAATCTACTTACCTTATATAAAGTCAAGTAGTCGATCCGTAGGACCATGTTTTGTTTTCAAAACATCAACCCAATACCCTGTGACTACCAGTCACGACAATTCATAGGGTCCAACCCTAACACATATGTTTGCATTTCTAGAGTCCAACTCAAGTACATCACCATGCAAATCATATGACACAAGCTAATTACTTCACCGTGCATTTCTAGAATCCAACTCAAGTACATCACCATGCACATCATATGCCACAACCTTCAATCTCCCATGCATTTCTAGAGTCCAACTCAAGTACATCTCACCATGCATGTCATCAATCACAACCCCTTGTCTACCCATGCACTTCTAGGGTCTAACTCAAGTACATCACCATGCCATGGCATAGACTCAATTCCTAAGCAAACCTATGCCTAGAATTGAGATATCAATAATCTATTTTGGGACATCCTTAAGGACTGCCCATAACATGATCTTAGCTTCATACTAAATCAATTTAGTCACTTGAATCACATTCAAGTGCATCACTTACAATCAAATCCTTAGAATCAATTCTTTAACAATTACAAATAATCATTAACTAGTATTTCAATACTATTAAGATTATTCCTATCAATCAAATATTCCATTTGTAAATTCCTACATATTTAGAGATATGTAGAAGCAACTTAAGCATCCATTGTAATACACAAATATTCATTTATGTATCCACACATTTCACACATGAGCAAAAATGCCTATTTTACATAATAGCTCATTAATAGCTCATTATTTAACTCTATTTTACCAATATGATTTCAAATACATTACAATTTTATTCCTTATCCAATATATCAATATTTCATCAATAATCAACCATCACAATCCATGAAAACATGATTTAGACATTTAGGTAATCTCATGCTTAACCTACAAGTTGTAAGCAACTAGATGTCGATCCTCACCTCAAATGAGATTTAAACATTTCCTTCTCAATCCAATGCTCAAAGCTTCGGCCAAGGAAGTTTAAGAACTGATTCCTTACTTAGAAATGATTGTTAGACAGCCTCCTCAAGGTGCTAGCTCAACTCCTAACCGATGATACAAAAACAGCCCCTAAAATGGGTGTTTTCCGGCGAAATCGTTCCTAACCTTTCAAGGTTTGTACTAGGTTAGCATCTAACAATTACTTCAATATAGTAACATTATAAGGAACATATTATACACTTCAAATAGACATAATGAATACTCTTATCTTTAATTTGAAATAAGCTGACACTTTAATAAAGTTAATGAAATAGCTAATGTAAGGACAATACGAACTGTGGTGGGTTTGATGACTGGACTAAAAGTTTCAGAAAAATCTACACATGCATGTTGATTAAATCCTTGAGCAAACAGACAAGCTTTATGACGCTCAATGTAACCATCAAAATTATATTTAGTCTTATAAATCCACTTAGAGCCCACAACATTTTTAGTATTATCAAATGACACTAAACCCCAAGTATTATTAGAAATAAGAGCATTTAATTCCAAAATTACGCAGATTAGACAGACCAAGTCCTTCTTTTGAAATGTAGAAATGATTATCCCTGGGTTGGTTCAAGAAAATTGTTTGTTCAGTTTGCCCCTTTGTAGCAATCAAATCCTCAAGTTCTTATGTGTAGTACTTACCAAGCGAAGGTTTGAGAGCACGGAGGATTCTTGACGGTGAAATGTCATCAGTGGTGGCGGGGCCGCCTCCGCCTCCATCACCGAATATCTGGGCAAAAAAAGCCTTTGCTGATGTGGTCAGTCAACGCTCGGATTGATCTTGTTTGTCGACCGAAACACCTACTCGTTTCAAGGGGATGCCGGCAATTAATTTTCCAGAAAGTGACATTCAGATTCTTGCATCTGGTTTGTCGACCGAAACACCTACTCGTTTAATGGTGCATTTCAATTGGGCTCTTTGGATCCAAAACATCTTTTAATAAGATTTGTATCTGAGGAAGATTATCTCAGGTGCTGGAATAGGCAAACTTGGTTAATCTATGGGAGTGTGATGCATGTCACTAAATGGTCACCGGATTTTCGACCGAATGTTGAATCTCCTGTGGTTCTTGTTTGGATAGATATGGAAGGTTTACATATTCATCTACAGGATAAAAGAGCTCTCTTTGATATTGCCAATCTTATTGGCAAACCTATAAAAGTGGATGCAGCTACAGCCTCTCTGGCCAGACCATCAGTGACTCGTGTATGTGTGGAATTGTTGGATCTTACTAAAGATATGCCAAATAAAATTTGGATTCAATGCAGGGGAAAAGGTTTTTCTCAGCATGTTGTGTATGAGAACAAACCTGAGTATTGCACTGCCTGTTTACACCTGGGACATTCTGATCACAAATGCCCCAAAAAGTCTTCTTTGGAGGTTAGGGGACAAGTGGGTTGCTAAACCCAAAATCAATGAAGCAGTAACACATAAGAAGCCATTACTGATTACGAATGGGGACAAAGGGAAAGGGAGTGATATTACTCTATTACTACCTCCGTCCCGTTGGACTTTGCCAAGTGCAAAGTAGGTGAAAAATAAGAATAGTAAAAACTGTGTGGTTGAGATTTGTGCAGAGGAGAGAGAAATGTGCAGAACCATAAATTAGTTGCTTTAATTGGAAAGTGACAAAGTTTTGTGGGACAACCAAAAAAGGAAAGTTGGCAAAGTCCAATGGGACGGAGGGAGTACATGATAAGCCTTCTACATCTAAACTACACGAGGTAAATGGAGAGGATTCTGATGTGGAAGAAATATTCTTTGACACTGTGGAACTCCCTGAACAGGAACCTGCAGTTCAATCACTTGATAAGAAACAATTTCACCAAGAGGTTAGATCACTTTTATAGAAGTAAATACTTGGTATTATATTGGGTAAGGATAAATTAACAGAAATCAAAGATGATTCACACCTAGGATGTATGAAGAAACTCTGGGAGTTTGATCTAGTTCTGGCTAAGAAGAGTTATTCTTCAGATGGGGAATCACCTATGCATATGGAGACAAGTCAGGAGTGGGTTGACAGTCTTCCTGAGATTAAAACCAAGGTGGATATTATAGTCAGACAAAAAGAAGCCCAAAGTGATGCAAGTATGGCTATGCAAAATTTCACAGAGGATGAATTCATTCTAGTTCCAAGAAGAGGCTTTAAGAAGAAACTCACCACTGAAGCTCATACCACGGTCACCGAACACATTACAAAGAAGAAAGAAATTAGTGACAATTCAACATCTAAAGCTATAGCCAACTCAAGCTTCCCCCCATCTTTTAAATGAATTGTTTGATCTGGAATTTAAGGGGTCTAGAGTCTTCCTCCTCTAGACTTAAATCCCTTATTGCACAGTGAAAGATTAGTTTAGTAGCAGTTATTGAGCCAATTGTTAATTTATATAAAGTGGATGATTACAAAAGTATCCTGGGTTTGGATGAAGTCATTTCTTCACCTATTAATAAAGTCTGGCTCTATTGGGCATATCCTTCCATGACCATTTTAGACTGTGTTTGGCATTCTGAGTTTGTTCATTTGAAGATTAAGTATGGAGCCTTTCAGGGATTGTTTACTATGGTTTATGGTTCTCACAGTTCCATTACTGTGACACCGCACCCGAACGTCCTTGAAATTCAAATTAAATTTTAAAGTTTATGTATTGAATTTTCCTATTATCGAACAATTGTAAAACGATTAATGTTTTACGTAATGCATGAATGATCATACTGACGTTCGAGCTCGTATAATAGTAATGGACTTTCAAATACTTAATTGGGACATCTTATTGGATATAGGGGCCCAACATTATATAGATAAAGATTTATAACCCTTCGATACAAAGTAAGGAGAGTCGGGCAGCCGAAGTGTTATTTTGGGCAAAACCTGCTAAAAATAGTAAGTATTCAAGAATGGCGTCCTAGACCCACTCGAGGGTAGCCCACACGGCTTGTAGCCCAATAATAAAAATTCAAATGTCACAAATAAGGGAAAGGATGATTAGAGAAGAATGCAAACTCCTATGGTCTCATCTTTAACATTATTGAGCTAAGTGATGGGAGTATGACTTTCTTCTATAATTATACATCATATAAATTATTGGCATTATCCTACACATGTTAGATACCAATAATACGATGTAGATAGTTGAATGAGTATAAAAGGACATCATCCTATGACAAAAGATAAAACATGCAATAGGACCCATCTTTCCATCTTTGGAAGTATTGGTGGATATTTAGGACCCCAAATTAATTAGGGTCACTTGGAGACCACCCCACACCTTATTAGAACCTGAAAAACAAGGAGAATAAGTTAGAACACATAAATGGGGCGGACCTATTGAGTTGAGAGCTCAAACAATACAAAAAGAAATAAAAGAGGAGGACAACCCCATGTTTGATTGCAATCAAACACCTTACCCTTTTCTTTTGTGAACCACATGCTTAGATAATATCATTGAGAGCTACTAGAGCCTTATAACAACCTCCATTCGAACTCTTATCATTGGAGGAGTGGATAGGAGCTCACAACATAAAAGAGAGGTAGAGAGGATTCTGGCCGCATGGATATTTTCCAGTGCGTAGAGTTGCTTGTCTGAGCCATATCTCGAGCTACACTCGTCCAAATAAGGCATGTGAGTTGTCTACAGAAATCTCTCAAGATAAGGAAACCGTTGAAGAGCGGTTTGAAGCGAACTGACCAGTTTAAGGCCTCCAAATCATCGATGGAAAACGATACCTCGCTGAATACGTTTTTGTATTCATAGTAAGTTTGAACCCAAAATCTTCCTTTTCATTATCTAAATGATATGAAATATTGATGGGGATATAATACACTATTTCAAGTGTATAATATGTTCCTTATAAGGTTACAATATTGAAGTAATTGTTAGATGCTAACCTAGAACAAACCTTGAAATGTTAGGACCAATATCGCCGGAAAACACCCATTCTAGGGGCTGTTTTCGAATCATCGGTTAGGAGTTGAGATAGCACCTTGAGGAGGCTGTCTAACAATCATTTATAAGCAAGAAATCAGTTCTAAAATTTCCTTGGCCAAAGCTTTGAGCATTGGATTGAGGAGGAAAGGTTTAAAGCTCATTTGAGGTGAGGATCGACATCTAGTTGCTTACAACTTGTAGGTTAAGCATGAGATTACCTAAATGTCTAAATCATGTTTTCATGGATTATGATGGTTGATTATTGATGAAATATTGATATATTGGATAAGGAATGAAATTGGAATTGATTTGAAATCATATTGGTAAAAATAGAGTTAAATAATGAATATTTATGTATTACATTGGATGATTAAGTTGCTGCTACATATCTATAAATATGTAGGGATTTATAAATGGAATATTTGATTGATAGGAATAATCTTATTAATAGTATTATAATACTAGTTAATAATTATTTGTAATTGTTAAAGAATTGATTCTAAGGATTTGATTGTAAGTGATGCACTTGAATGTGATTCAAGTGACTAAATTGATTTAGTATGAAGCTAAGATCATGTTATGGGCAGTCCTTAAGGATGTCCCAAAATAGATTATTGATATCTCAATTCTAGGCATAGATTTGCTTAGGAATTCAGTCTATGTCATGGCACGGTGATGTACTTGAGTTGGACTCTATAAGTGCATGGGTAGATAAGGGATTGTGATTGATGACATGCATGGTGATGTACTTGAGTTGGACTCTAGAAATGCATGGGAGATTGAAGGTTGTGGCCTATGATGTGCATGGTGATGTACTTGAGTTGGACTCTAGAAATGCAAATATATGTGTTAGGGTTGGACCCTATGAATTGTTGTGACTGGTAGTCATGGGGTATTGGGTTTATGTTTTGAAAACAAAGCTTGGGCCTACGTGTAATACCCGAGATTAATTGAAGCTGATTAATAGTAATATTCATACCAACAAGATGCATCTCTTTTAGACCTGCACAATTCCGGGCCGGCCCGCCCGGCCCGCCCATATAAATGGGCGGGTTTGGACACATGCTTTAGCCCACCGGGCCGGGCCCGGCCCGGCCCGGCCCGGCCCGTTTAAAATATGGGCGGGCTTGGGTTGTAATATAGGCCCGGTCGGGCCTAAAAGCCCGGCCCGTAAACATATGATATTATATATTATTCTATATATAATTATACATTATATGACTATACGTATAAAACTTAAAATACTTGGAAGTATAATTTCATTACCATGTCATTATTCACAAGTGTCATTATTTTCCATTATTTTCATTATCTCAATGTTTTTACTTGGTTTATAAATAATATTTGGTTTTCATTATTTGATATTTATTGGCATTTGGCAGAGCAGTCTGGGAGATCAATTACTTTCTGGTGAAATGAAGGAATGTCGAGAAGTTCTTGGAATCTTGGGATACCAATTACTTTTTGTGTTCTACTATTTAAATTTGAACTGTAATGATATACATTTGTTAAATCTTTTTGGAGATACTCTTGTCTATTTCCGCTGCACATTGTGAATCTGTGATTGTGCTTTTAATTATGGAATATGGATGCTTATTTGGAATTTGGATGCTTTTTATTTTCCAGAATCGTTTTGTGTTTCGCATTTAAACGTATTCTTGTGTTCAAAATGTGTTGTGAGTACATTAATTATTTAATTGCATTTAAAATGTTGTGATGTTATTTTATAAATATTTTCATTTTTTTTACAAAGTTGACAAAAGGATATTTTCCGGGCCCAAAAGCCCGGTGGGCAGCCCGGCCCGTTCTCATGGGCGGGCTTGGACATATGAGGAGGCCCGTTTTACCGGGCCGGGCCGGGCCCGCCCACTACAAGTGGGCAGATTTTTTAGAATAAGCCCGGCCTGAGCCCGGCCCGAGCCCGTGTTTGTGCAGGTCTAATCTCTTTTTAAGGGAGTTCATCACCAAGAACTCCAAAGTTAAGCGTGCTTGCACGGGAGTAGTCTTGGGATGGGTGACCCCCTGGGAAGTTTCTCAGTGCGCGCACAAGTGAGGACAAAGTGCGTATTAAAGGCTCGTGGAGGTTTGTGAGGATAGTACTAGAAATCTGGAATAACTAGCTCGGGTCCTATGGGGTCGGGGTGTTACAGGCGGTATCAGAACAACCCTGCGACAGTGTGCTGATCCGTTGAATATCGGGCGGGCACTTAGCGGGGCAAGATTCTGGGGTTTGGTTGAGGTTGGTTTAAGGGCGCAACGAGTACGTTGCGATCCTAAGTGGGGGTGATTGTAATACCCGAGATTAATTGAAGTGGATTAATAGTACTATTCATACCAACAAGATGCATCTCCTTTTAAGGGAGCTCATCACCAAGAACTCCAAATTTAAGCGTGCTTGCACGGGAGTAGTCTTGGGATGGGTGACACCTTGGGAAGTTTCTCAGGACGCGCACGAGTGAGGACAAAGTGCGTATTAAAGGCTCGTGGAGGTTTGTGAGGATAGTACTAGAAATCTGGAGTAACTAGCTCGGGTCCTATGGGGTTGGGGTGTTACATGCGGTATCAGAACAACCCTGCGACAGTGTGCTGATCCGTTGAATATCGGGCGGGCACTTAGCGGGGCAAGATTCTGGGGTTTGGTTGAGGTTGGTTTAAGGGCGCAACGAGTACGTTGCGATCCTAAGTGGGGGTGATTGTAATACCCGAGATTAATTGAAGTGGATTAATAGTACTATTCATACCAACAAGATGCATCTCCTTTTAAGGGAGCTCATCACCAAGAACTCCAAATTTAAGCGTGTTTGCACGGGAGTAGTCTTGGGATGGGTGACACCTTGGGAAGTTTCTCAGGACGCGCACGCGTGAGAACAAAGTGTGCATTAAAGGATCGTGGAGGTTTGTGAGGATAGTACTAGAGGTCTGGAGTAACTAGCTCGGGTCCTATGGGGCCGGGGTGTTACACTACAGGTCGACTACTTGACTTTATATAAAGTAAGTATATTTTAAGAAGAGGTAACTTGAGGTTACAACCTAGATTATATTATCATCCTATTTGAGGGTCTTGTGTTTGAAATACTTGTTTTATATCTATTAGATGTCATCCACACCAGTACTTTATAGCCCTATAGAGTACTGACCGCTTCGGGGGCGTCCCACAACCATTTCAGGTTGAGGCTAGAGCTTACTTTATGTGCTCGATGCTCGAGTGATCATCTAGGAGGGAAGATTTGGTTCGTGCTTCCTCCATTCTGTTTTTGGAACATTAATACATTATACACATGCTCATGGATATTTTAATATAGAGCATGCGTGCTCATGTTTGTCACGTGTGGCATTTGTTTTCGTTTTCATAAGTGATACATTATGAAATGTGATCTTTCGAAAAATATAATTGAGAAAAATTTCTACAATATTTTAAAAAGTTAATCCATTAAAAAGTTGAACGTATAATCAAAGTAGACTACATAAAAAAATGCAATAGTCAAAAAGTTTACGTTGAAGTAACAAAGTAGATGAAAAACACCATTACATTTTCATAAATAAATTAAAGTGTTCCTTTATTTCAAAAACCTGAATGCAATTTTGTGCAAAGTGCGAGCGCTTCTTCAAGGACTCTTAAGGGTTCGTCACATAAATACTCGGAATCAGCTCGTTGATTCACTCACCAAACCCTTAGATCGACAGCTACTCCTATTTTATCGGTCCAAGCTCAGGATCCTTCCAGGACCTCTCTCGCTTGTAGGGGCATAATAGAATAAACACTACACTATTATTACTATTACTATTATTATTATTATTATTATTATTCAATAGAAGGAATAAAAAAAAGTCAAGAATGGATCAGCATGACGATGTGCATACGTATATATAACACTACTGGAACCCTAGATACCACCTTTTCCAGCTATGTGTACGCCAATTTCAACCCAATTATAATATTATTACAAAGCTATTATTAGTGAAATACTCCGGTAAAGCCGGTATGATTGAAAGTTAAGTAAACGAGAAATAAAGAAGACATAATAATTTTAATCACATTTCATTAATGTCAATGAAAATGAAAAAAAAAAATAGGACTTAGAAATAAAGGAAGTTGATGATAAAGTTTTACAAGAGGAAGTATATTAAAATTGAATGGTTCAAACAAAAATAAATGATAAAATAACGACATGAATCAATGAAATGTAATATACATATTGTACTCTAACTTTTTAACAGGATTCAATATTAATTCATATATCGTGTATAGAGGAAAAATTTAAATATACTCCGTATTATTTATCCTTTGGTATATAGTCATATAGCATCCACCATACCCCTAATATAAGTAAATGTTTTGAAATTTCTAAATAAAATGACAATGTTTTTATTTATTTTTAATTATGAGTAATTATTGTCAAGTTTAGATAAAAAGATCACTTATATATATATATATATATATATATATATATATATATATATATATATATATATGTATATATATATGTATGTATATGTATATATATATATGTATATATATATATGTATGTATATATATATAGATATGTATATATATATATGTATATATATATGTATATATATATATGTATATATATATAGTGTCATAAGTGACAATATTTTACAAGTTTAAAAGTAATTATTACGTAGTAATATAATATCTAGTGATAAAACATTGTAATCATAATTTGAAATTTTCTATTCCTATATAGCACAATTTCCTTATTACGTTTCAATATATATATATATATATATATATATATATATATATATATATATATATATATAGAGAGAGAGAGAGAGAGAGAGAGAGAGAGAGACATTCTCCTGTCCAGCAACATTCCGTCCGAACGTCGTCTGAACACCGTCGTTTGGGGCGGTTTCCGGTGGATTTTTTTTTTAATTCTTTGAGCATGTTCCTCATTAAGTCTAGTTTATCCATACCAATTTTCAGTTCAAAATTCGATCGGGAAGCCAGTAAAATAATTCGTTGAAGATAACTGCGCAAAATTATACATAGAAAAACGCAGTTAACTTCAACGAATTGTTTGACTGCCTTCCCGATCGAATTTTGAGCTGAAATTTGGTATGGATAAACTAGACTTGATGAGGAACATGCTCAAAACATTTCTTCAAAAACTTCTACCGGGAACCTCCCCAAACGGTGGTGTTCGGACGGCGTCCGGACAGGGATGTGTTGGACCATTTTATCAACAAATGCGAATCATAATCTGAATGTAATTGCAATAGCAAAAACATGTATGCTTTTCCGTCAATTCTCGATATATTCTTTTAAATGCTTTTTTTTTTCCAAATTTTACGTGACAAAAATATAAAATACTAGCTACTTCCGTTCTTTATTAATTGCAACCCTTTGACTTTCACGCTGCCAACGCATGATTTTGATTGTAATTATATTTAAGAGTTTTTGCCACTTTTAGTCCGTCGACTATTGTGTCAGTGACACTTTTGGTATTCGACTTTTAATTTTTTCATTTTTAGTCCTCGACTATTACGTATTACTACGTAAGAAATATTATAAGAAGGCCTGCCATTAGGTTCCAGCCTATTTAAGAAATATCGCTAAATTTTAATTAGGCTCAACCTATTTAGTTTCTCTTTGTAATATGTTCTTTTAATAAATTGGTAAGGTGTCACCCGGCTTTTACCCCATCCTAGGATGGTTTGCCACCGGTGCTGAAAAAAATATATTATAGGAAGTTAATATTTTGAAAATTCACATTAATAAAAATTTAATAATATTTGATATATTATTATTTAATTAGATATATTGATAGAAAATTATGATCAAAATAAGGTTTGTGAATAATAATTTCAAAATGACAATATCATATCGCAGCTATAAAACGGAAATTAGTCAAATTACATGCGCATTTAATGGAACAGATGATCCAATTATAAGTTGTCAATTATCCTAAATTCTAGGATGACTTCAAATACAGTGGTTTCATATGCTCATGGCTCACGTTTCCTGAGTTTCTCCAATCAACTTCAAACTTTATACTTTCTTTATTGGGACATCCCATTTAATCTTTTACATTTCACTTTTAGGCAACTCCTTTTTAATTAAATATTTTAACTACCATTCATTACACACTCATTTTTTACATTTGAGTGGATGGATAGCATTAATTTCCCCCAAAAGTCAAAGGGTATGCAAGACACGTGTTCTATTAATTGAGTTCCTAAAATACCGTGCCAAAAGCAAACATCAAGTTCTATCTGGGGCAGAGGGAATATTATATGCGCTCCTCACATGCTCATAAGTCATATGCATGCTCATTAATTTTAGTTGATAGAGAATTAATTAAGGAAATTACACTAGATAGAACTTAAAACGTTCGTATATTTTAAAATAGAACTATAATATTTTTCTTACCGAAATAGAACTAATTATTGTTATGTTTTGGTAGTACCAAACTTTAAATATGACAGTATTTTCCAAATTTGGCATTAATTGCTCCTATTTTGGGAACAAAAACATGAATCCCTATATCCTCCGTCCGGGTGTGCACGTACATCTAGTCTAAATAAGTTAAAAAACCATTAACTAATACAACCCACAATCAAGACGGCCAATGTTTGAGGTGGAAAACAAGCGGAAGGGGCAATTTATTTTGTTGGCATTTTTGTAATTTAAGTGAAAATCACGGTTTCCGCTAAATAAGCATAAGTGTATTTATTAAGCATCTTCCCTTATCTATTGAGTATTAGAAGCCAAACAACGAGTATCGCGATCTCTGCTTCATATCATCAATGTCACTTTCTTTCTCTTATTAAATCGCAATATCATTTATTCTCTCTGCTTCAGGGAGCACAAATGATATCATCTTAGAAGCCAAACAACGAGCATCACAATCTTTGGAATATGCATCAAGACATTTCATTGAGCATCAAGACATTGTCATTGAGCATCAAGTTTCCTTTATTGAACATTGAAT
Source organism: Cuscuta europaea (assembly GCA_945859875.1). NCBI lineage: Eukaryota > Viridiplantae > Streptophyta > Magnoliopsida > Solanales > Convolvulaceae > Cuscuta > Cuscuta europaea. The sequence goes on along the minus strand of CAMAPE010000054.1, from coordinate 2,563,471 downwards.
CTCTGCAATTGAGCATCAAAACGTCTTCATTGAATAGTCATCTGTAATAGTGCTAATTTTAAAATGTTAGGGAAAAATAATTAAAATACCCCAAACTTTGATGGGGTGTGAGATAAACACCACAAACTTGCATATATGTGTAATTTAAATACTCCAAACTTTACATAAAAAATTATTTTAGCACCATGGTCATGTATTATATCTTTCAAAAATATTAATTTTTGGTGTTTATTTCATAATTTGATAATTTTTAGCATTCATAAAGATACAATTAACATTCTAAGCTTCCATTGTAAAATAAATAGTATTACCCACCATTATACGGAGTATATAATTCTAATGTTTTCAATTTGCTATTTTAAATTATGCATTTAACACCATAAATTTACATTTTTGAAAGAAATAATACATAATCATGGTGTTAGAATAACTTTTTATATAAAGTTTGGGGTATTTAAATTACATATGAAAGTTCAGGGTGTTTATCTCACACCCCTTCAAAGTTTAGGGTATTTTAATTATTTTCTCCTAAAATGTTATGTCGATGTATATTTAAAATCCGAAAATGGTCAAAATAAAAAAAAACAGGCTGACCCAGCAAAACCCAGTCCAAACCTGGACCCGAAAACCTCGATAAACCTGGGAAACCCGTTTTTCATTATTTTTCCATTTTTTAAAAATTTTAAAGGGAAAAAGAATTTAAATATCCCAAACTTTGAAGGGTGTGACATAAGTACTCCAAACATGCACATGTAATATATAATAATATATCTCAAACTTTATATAAAAAGTTGTATTAGCACCATTATCATATATTTTTCATAAATGTAATTTCATGGTGTTAAGTACATACATAGTTTTAAATACACAAAACATTTATGAGGATGTAATTGAAATTAAATTGTGCCGGATGTAATATTATGTATTTCACAAATGAAATTATAGAATGTTTATTGCCTTCTAACAAGGCCTGAGGTATTTAAAATTATATAATTATTCCAATAAATTTGTATTTGTAAAAAACATATAATCGTGGTGCGAAAATAACTTTTTATATAAATTTCGGAGTATATATATTACATATGCAAGTTTGGGGTACACACCTCACATATAAAACTGTTTATTGCCTTCTAACAAGGCCTAAGGTATTTAAATTATTTCTCCCAATTTTAAAGCATTTTTAACCAATAAAATTGCAATAATAATACCCTAAAAAGAAAATATGTGCAATATATTTATATACTACTTAGTTGTTAAAGAATAAAAATCATTTCATTTTATAGAGTATAATAAATGTCTAATAAAAATAACAAATATGGAATATCATTGTATATTTTAATAAGATCAAAATAGTATTTGGAAATATTATGATACTTTTCTAACTTTTAAGTGTTTTTAAGTATTGTTATTAGTTGATTATAATGAAATAACTATCACTTATTTTAATTTTGCATTCAATTATATGTTTATTGTTATTAAATGATTGACCAGTTATATAGCGTTGACCGGGTTGACCCGTGACCCGATCACGCGGCCGGGTCGCTTCCTGGTCCGGTTTCTTGATTGACTAAGTATTAGTCTTATTTAGGACAATTAACATTTTACTACTACCTCCGTAACCTTAGAATCTTCTCAGTTTGACTCTTTTGAGTCAAACTTTATAAACTTTGACCATTAATTATTCAAAACTCACATTATGTATGTTATGATTAAAAATTTATTTCATATACCTCATTGTAAAACATATTATTTGAATGTTAATTTATTATGAATTTTAAAAATATAGATATGTAGATATTTAGAGTCAAAGTTCAACTTAAAAAATCGTGAAGAGTCAAAATGGGAAGATGTTTGTGTTATACTAATAATTAGATGTGACTAGCAACTTTTTTTGGATGACTTTGCTCATGCCTCATGCCTGACGTAGTCAACTTTGGTAAGACCACCACCTATTTATACTCTCGGCACAAAATTACAGAGGAAAGAGCATTACAATTCAATAGCTATATATCGAAACTCAATACTTCGTCCAAATTAATTAAGAAGCAATGGAGCTAGTCTTCATTCCCACACCTATTATGGGTCACATAGTATCAGCTGTAGAAATGGCAAAGCGCTTAATGATCAACGGCGGCGGTAGCGATAAGGTTATTATCAGAACCGTCACCGTTCTCATATTGCAGCAACGGTCTTTCGATGCCGAAATCAGCCATTACATCCAATCCCAAACGACGACCACGGATGACTCCAGCCATCCGAGCTCATTGAAGTTTGAGACGCTCACTTTTTCGCCGCCGGCCGGCAACGCCCCTGCAGCAGGGGTGCGGTCTGTCGACGACTTCAAACCCCAAGTCAGAGACTGGGTTTCCGGGAAAAACCCCCAATCCTCGGGAAGGTTGACATTCGTGGTTGACTTTTTCTGTACGGCCATGGTCGACGTCGGGAATGATTTCGGCATCCCAACTTACGTGTTCTTCACCTCCGGCGCGGCGGCGATGGGGCTACTCATTTTCTCTCTCCAGACCATCAAATCATTATTCGATCATCCTAATAATTCCACCCCATTTTTAGAAATCCCCAGTTACTTAAACCCATTTCCGGCGAAGTGTCTGCCGCCGCCGCTACTCAATAAGGACTCCTTCCAGACGTTCCTCGGCATCTCCGAACGCATCAGAGGGGCTAAAGGAGTGCTGGTCAACACGTTTCTTGAGCTTGAATCACACGCGATCAACGCCCTAAGTGAGGACTCACGCGCCCCGCCCATCTACCCCATCGGCCCGTTGCTAAACCTGGAAGCCGCGGCTGCCGGCGGCGAAAGAGGGCAGATTTTGGAATGGCTAGACACGTGGCAGGAAGAGGGGTCTGTCGTGTTCCTCTGCTTCGGGAGCATGGCCCGTTTCACTGCTGAAGATGAGGAGCAGGTGAAGGAGATCGCTACGGCTCTGGAGCAGAGCGGGCAGAGGTTCTTGTGGGCCTTCCGGTCAGGAGAAGATGACGGCGGTCAAGGAAGGCGGCTGCTGCCTGATGGGTTCTTGGAGAGGACGGAAAAGGTGGGGAAGGTGGTCAACAGGTGGGCCCCTCAGGTCGCCATACTGGCCCACCCGGCTGTGGGGGGCTTCATCTCCCACTGCGGATGGAATTCCACTCTGGAGAGCCTCTGGTTCGGGAAGCCGATCGGAACCTGGCCTATCCGAGCAGAGCAAGAAGCCAATGCCTTCCTATTAGTGAAGGAGATAGGGGCCGGGGTAGAGATTAAGCTGGGTTCCAAGAAGGTTTCCGACGGAACTGATGAATTTGTTTCAAACACTGTGCTGGCGGCGGAGATTCAACGGGGAATCGCGCAGCTTATGGATCCTTTGAATCCGGTTAGGGAAAAGGCCAAAGAATTGGGTGAAAAGAGCAGACTGGCACTAGCGGCGGAGGGCGGTTCGTCATACACGTCCCTACGACGCTTTGTTCAAGATGCATTTCATCACCAGCAATAAATTTGATCATTAATAGCTATCCATTCTTGCTTAATTTTTCCCACGGATGTATTCTAATACTACTGTTTGGATTGAGTGTTGAGGGGTTTTAATAATGGAAGTATCGAAGGGTGTTGAGGGGTATAAAAAGTGTTAGAGAACACCTTTGGATAGAGAGGAATTTGATCAGCTAATTTTCTTCTTGGATCAATTTACGTGGCATCTTCTTCTCGTAAATAGCAGTTTCAATTGGAGAGAAATTTGAGTTTTTGCTATTCTTCTTCCTTTTTCTTTACTCCAGGAGGGGGTCGGGGCCAGGAGGGGGTCGGGGCCAACGGCTAAAACTCACTCAATTGAGTTTCAAACCCTTATGTGTCTAGCGGGTTTCGAACTCGAGACCTTCCAATTGGCATCCAATTATTGAGACGGAGGATGGATTTAAGTTGAGCTTCCAATTTATTTTGGTTTTAGGATTTAGATAAGGACATTATTGTCAATTTAATTGGAAACATTTCCATTTTAACTTTCCCAAACAAGACCAGTTTATGATTTACACTGACACTTACCTTCCCTTCCGGGCCTCTGCAAACACTTACTAACACTTCAATTACTAACACCTGACAACACTTCATCCAAACAGGCCCTAAATGGTTTGACAGAGTTATTTCCTGCAATTAAATGCTTTCTCACAAATATTTATGTTTTCACGTTATCAGCCTTTAGAAAAACTTCGATGGTTATACTAAGGGTGCTAATCAAACAAATAGACATTTAAGTGACCGGAGATCGACTCAACTCTTATTCGATTCTAACTCGAACTCTACTTGAATCAAATTAAGTCAAACTCAAATTATATACAAACTCGACTGAAAAATTTACAAGTTATGTAACTATGAGTTAATGTTAATTATTTTAGATTCATACATATGACATGACATCATATATCCATATAAACTAATAACAATCAATACATAAAATTGTACTTATCTTTAATTAAAGGTATACTAAAAGTCACATTTTGTCTATCGTTTTAAATAATGTTTTGAAAGTGTTATAGAGATTATAGGCATTCTGAGGCAACGCTCAATCAGATTTAAGTAAGACTAATTCAACTTTGTTCATCTTAAATTTAAAGATGGCGGCAAAGTGAGTCTTAAAATATAAGAGGCAACTATTAGGAGAAATTTAAAACAATGTTTTCATATTTAAAAAAATTATTAATGATTGCACATATGTGTTTAAATGCTTATCAAATCAAAGTCTTTGCTTAAAAATAATTCATTTCATAGAATAGGTAAACCTCAAATACAACTCGAACTCGAACTTAACTTGAACCAAGCCATAAATGTTTTAAACTCGACTCGAAGTTGGTCTTTCTTTATCAAGCCCACCTTGATTCAAGTCGAACTCATCCTCGACTCGCTTGATTCGCACCCTAAATTGCACTTGTTGAAACATTGGTCATAAACAAAACGAATCAAATGGAATATCTATAAGCATAGAAGGCACCATAACTATATGTATTGCTACTAATACAATTTTATACTTCAACTATTTAATGATATGAAATAGGTACCATAGTGACACTAAGGGGCCCTTTACTTTGAACTTAGGAGTTATTTACTTTCGACTTAATGGATTTAATGACAATGTTGACTTCATCATTCGGCCACTCAGTCATGTTTACTTACGATTTAATTGAAAACATGACTTAAACATTTGGTAAAACGTCTATTAAGACATTTGCTCTAAAAAATTTAAATCAATTGTGGAATATATTCATATTAATAAATGAAGTTTCTTATTGGCATTGTAATCTAACAATAATAAAAAATTGATTGTTTTACTCGATTCGTTTTCACCTTACAAAATAAACAAGCTCATATACAAATATCACTTAATCTAGAAAAAGTTAACAACTCCTAAATCATTCCCTAATGTTTTCGGCTCTGCGAGGCTTGTTGCAAACATGACGGCTGAATAATTCAAGAACCTAAATGATGTGCTATTCATCCGATTTATTTGTATAACCATAATATTTGGAGAGACTATATTGGTATATGCCATATTCAACTTATTTTTCGAGGGGAGCCTCCAAATTTGACAAAATTGGAATGTTAGTTGAATAAAATCAATTTGTTTGACAATACAGCATAAACAATGATTGAAAAATGTAAAATTAATACAAATATAAATATTTTAATATAATCAAGATAAGAAGATAACACTAAATTTGAATAATAGGAGGCTAGAGTTGACATAAGTTTGAGTAAATTAAAAGACCGAATTGAAACACTATTATGTGTAACCTTTCAAATGAACCGGTTACACAAACAAGGCTACATGTCATTTAATTGTTTAGATCTTACAAATTTTAGCTCTTTTGAGCTCAAATTGTCATCCAAACATACCCTAAAATATTGATAAATGATCAAAGTTTTGCATCAAAAAACGTGAAATATAGGTGCTGTATATACTCCTTCACTACCGAAACGCTAGCTCCATTTTCCTTTTTAGATGTATCTAAGTTTTTTCTACACTTTTGATAAACTTTCCTTATTAAAATACACAATTATCTTAACCCTTTGTTCTTTTTAACTTCTCTTTTATACTCTTTCACTTACTTTTTCTACATTATTCCTTACCCCTACTACTTTTTCCGTAAATATTGCATCAAATCATATTATAGCAAAATTTCAATGTGAAGAGAGTGTGAAGAAATAAAAGAAGTATTTGGTATATACACTGAATTTATTCATCTACAAAACTACCCACAAAAAATTACTTCGACATGGAAGAATCACAACGGAATTGACCAAAAATAGAAAAGCATCCTCACTTTGTAGCTCTGCTAAAAAACTAGATTCACAATGGATTCCAAATTAAAAGAGTTATCTACTTTTATATTACACAATAAGCATACCTACCGAATGTCATTTAAAGTCCTGCAACCCATTCAGAATTAAAAAATAATAATACTATTAAAGTTATGAGAGTTCTTCGCTGACTCAAGCTACACACTGAGGACTTGATGCACAAACAATGATTCATGTGCAATGCAGACAGCTTGCTTCTCTTTTTTCCAAAGCAGACTCTAGAGGCTAAAGCATACCAAGCCGCCCACAAGAACTGCAAACAGGCTTACAGCCACAAGTACCTTGGGCATGAAAATAGCAGAGCACAATGACATCTTTGGGTATGCACAGGCAATCCTTTCACCTTGCGCTTTTGCGGTTGTAGCCACTTCACTGTCATCTTTCCCACAACCTTCAAAAATTGTGTTCTGCATCTTAGTGGCATTGGAAGCATCTCCTTTGGAATCTGTATTATCCTGCCCAGTCAAATAAAAAAAAAAGTTACAATACCAGACAAGTGCATGGAAATGATTAGGTTTCATTATTGAGAGGGAGCTTACATCAGTTATTCCTGATTGTTCACTTTCGGCCTGATCTGAGTCTATGCGCCGGATACATTCAACAGGTCCAACTTGAAATTTCTTTAGCAAACGGATTCTCCGATTAGCGGTGCCTTGTTCAGCTAACTGCTGATGATCACCTGGTTGATTCTGCACCTGTCTGGACCTTAATTTTATTCTAGGTCCAGAAATGGTGCCATCATTGACAGCACACTCTGGTTGAAAGTATACCATTTCAGGGGCCTCAATCCCACTAGAAACAGAAGATAAATCACCCATTCCATAATAATTATTGTCCTGGAGATCTAAATTCCAGTTCTGGTGATCACTTCCCAAAGTTGGATTAGTGAAATCGCCAAAATATGGATTTGAAGCACAATTAACCTGTCTTGGAAGCACCCCCTCTTGATTATTTGTCACAAACAGTTGATTTACGAAACAACCTACATCAGCCTGAAAGAGACAAGAAATTAGGATTTTACTTCACGGCAGAAGAAACCAAATATACCCGTAAACCAGTTTCTCACAAACAAACGGCATAATAAGAATCTTTATCAGTATGCTTGGATCTCAGAAAATGCGGGACAGGAACAAAATGCTATATATATTCTTGTGTTTGGTTTTACATCGGAAAAAGAAATGAAAATGAAATATCATTAATGTTTTTGTTATATGTTCATATTCCTTAGTCTTCATATAATAGAGATAAGTAAATGAGATAAGTTCGCACAGATATAAGAAAAAAAATTATGTAGTTCCCCACATTTCTATACTTCCTAATTTCCCCAAAATTAGAAAGTAGAAGAACCTGAAGAGGGCTTCCGCTTTCCAGCCTTTGAGTAACTTCTGCTTCTGACTCACCGTCTGAGTTGACAAGGGCAGCCATGTTCAAAAACTCGTTTGGGTCAAAAACGTTAGTCCCATACTCAAATTGGATATCATTATTATTCATAATTCCATTTGTGACCTCTCCATACAAGCCGTATGTAGATCCAAAACCTGGCATTGCATATGGGGGAGAAAATATGGGCTCTGCTGAAGGGTCGCAAAAGTATTTCAACGCTTCAAGCTCTGGATCAGCCTGCAATGTAAAACAAGGGATGTAAATAACTAACCTATACAATAAAAAAAAAATAAACCAAGATGGAAAAGTAAAGTTTTTTCTAGTCACCGGAAGAGAAGTAATGTCAAATACTTGATCTTCTTTACTATCAACAATACAACTATTGCTGTTACTTTCGATAGGGAAAAGAGAACCACCACCACGAGCTTCCTCCTCAAAACTCTTCTCTGGTGTCAATGGGTGTGCATTGATGTGGCCAGAGATGACCATAGGAGTCAAACCTTCAGAAGGTTCACCTTCAGCAAGTGACTTCACCTCATCAGAATTTGAAGTTTCAGCAACTTCATCCTGTTTTAACTCCGCCTTCCTAAATAATCTGCACAGCACAAAAGGAGCCTGTACACAGGAATGTGTCAACTACTCAAACATTGTGTCGGGAAAGCAAGTAGCCTTAATAATGAAGAAAACACTGACACCATGTTTAAATTAAGGGACAAAGGGTCCATTTGGAGCCCGGGAAATGCTAGTGAAAGAAATTTGAGAGTATCATAACAGATTGGATAAAAAAAAATTGTATAGAGACCAATAAATTTAAATACAGAATATATATTTAAAATTATAAAAATCAGGCATTTTGCATTTCATTTGTATCTTCCAAAACAAAACAAAACAAAACATATGAACATAAATTTACTTCTCATTTTCCCCCATTCCTTAGAAGGTTAGCACTTTCCATGATCCGGACATACGCTAAAAGTCTGTTTGGAACTTGGAAAATGGTAGGGAATGATAGTGAGGGAAGTAAAGGGGATATTGGGAACTAAAATAAGCTTGTGAGAATTAATGTTCCCTATTTTTTCAAACTCAGTTCCTTTATCAGTTTAGACATAAAACCTTGAACAATCTAAACATGTAAGATTTTGTCAAACATTAAGCATATTTCATTTTCCTTTAAAATTCCCTAGTATTTCCTGGATCCAAGCATACTCTAAGAGTCACGTGAAAGAATTTAGAAACCCCAACCTGTCCGGGGAGTGTTCCATCAAATGCTTTCTCGGTTGCACGATATTCATGAATCACCCAATGAGTCCTCTTACCGTCAGGAGCTCGTCCTGTGTAGTACACTAAAGTCTTCTTCATCCCAACCTTTCCACCCTTTCTAGAAGAAATTGTCCTATCTTTACCAGTTGCCTTCCAGTACCCCCGCGCTGTTGCTCGATTCAAGCGCTGCCCGTTCTGATACTTCCTGTCTTTCGGGCAGAAGAAGAACCACTCATTGTCATGTGATTCTACCACTGACATATCTGCAAGAGCAGCACACAAACAGCATCAGTTTCTAAATATAAGTGAACTATGGTCTGAAGTGGAAACAAAAACTAGTTCTTTGAAGGAGAGCTATATTACTAGACCAAAATGTAAAAGTGATGAATATCATCAAGAAGAAAAGGAAAAACCGAGGAAGTAAAGTTAGAATTTGCGGTAGTCCATCTAACCAGACTTTGCGGTCAATATGGTCGAATAAAATTAGAACTTATTTAGATAATACTCCAATTCACAGCAGGACTATCCGAAAAATTATAGGATTTCTAATTAAGATAGATCTTAGCATCCTTTGAATGAAATACCAAGCCAAACTGAAAAGAAAGATTGGGTTTGACAGTAAATCAAACACGAAAATACTTCAATTCATGAAAAAACAACTTACCGGGCAAGTCCCAGGGCTCATGCTTACAGATATCAATCTCGCGAATTACACTGACTTCTGCTTCTGAGCCTGTGATCTTCCTCTTCAAGTAATGATCCACCAGCTCCTCGTCCGTCGGTCGGAAGCGGTACCCCACTGGAAGAGAATGCAGCGGCGGCAGCGCCGCCGCCCTTTCTACCTTCATTACAGCCATCGTCGCGTTCAGAATTGGGAGAGAAAGACAGAAATATGCACCCAATTGGAAATAAAGCACTAAAATCAAGAAGAACAGTGAAATACAAAAAGATGGTTTTGATAAACGCTTTAGATGATTAGAGTAAAATTGTTTGCAAATCTTTTTATTAGGGTTTCAAGTACCCATGAAACTTCCAGGAAACTGAGAGTTGGGAAACATGGAGAAAGAAAGGTGTAGAAATAATTATAATGTCTTAACTCGGCATTGGACACTGTATGAAATGGTGTAGACGTAGTAGTAGTCCTTTATAATCGTCTTTGCTAAGGAGTACGGAGTAATATTTTTATTACAGTAACTTCACATACTAAGCAGTATTTCCTTGCACAAAGTCCGTGGGCAATTCGGTTTTTGGTTTTGTTTTGAACGGTTTTATTTCGATTTCGGTTTATTCAATTTGGAATATATCTTACTCCCTCCGTCTTTATATTATCTTGAGTAAAATGCATAAATAATTCTTGAACTATATTTATTTATTTATTTTATTAAATATTACAGATTTAAATACAGAGTATTTTTTTTAGGAGGAGGGAGGCTAATGAGGTCATGTATTGAGAAAATGGATGAGTTTTAGTCATACCTAGTTTTAATTTTTTTCTCAATATAATTAATAACAATAACAAACACCTTCATTTTCGTATTTAATTTTATCTGCTGATATGTATATAATTGATTATTTGATTCTCTCTTATATACTACGTATTATTTAGACCGTACATTTGATTTTATATTATTTATTTATAATTTTTATGTGTATGTGTACATATATGTATATTTAAAAAAAACTAGATTAGCTACTTAACTTTTAAGAATGTTTATATTGTTTCAAAATGTTTAAAATTATGAGATGTTTATATTGTATTCGAAAATTGAGCCTTTGAAAGGTCGGAGGATTACAAAAGCCCTTCAAAACCATCTTAGATCCTTCATACGGAGTATTTTTAAGCTCCCAAATACTCCGAATGAAAGAGAGAGTCATAAACTCTTGTCAACTTTCCTCTCTCCTCCAACACTCAACACCCAAATATACCCTAAGTGAAGCTAAATCAAACAAAGTACCAATTTTCAATTTGGTTTGGTCCGATTTGATCAAACCAAACTATTATTCCCAGCACTAGTCCCAACAATAGAGCTGATTTATATTTCATACTTTTATTACGAAAAATAAATGATTAAACGTAATGAAAATGATTAAAATCTTTTTATTTATAGAAAAATTTGATTATACGCAGTGGGGGACGCATGAATTCCCGCTAGGAGGGATGACAGTGTAAAAAATACCTACAAATACATATATATTAAAATTTCGGGGTAAAAATTTTTATGTAAAAAATGGGGGGCATTAGCCCCCAAGTTGGGCCCGCCAATGATTATATGGAGTATAATTCAAAGTTGCTCCAAACCAAAAGCGAACATATTCAAATTATTTGTGTCACAGACAAATTTGATCTATTTTAAAATAAATTGTATGATATATTGATAAAAAAAATATGATGCCAACCATTTTTCTCTTCAAATTGTATCGGTATTTTTGACAATTTAGTTTAAAACCCGAATCTAATTATATGTGACATAAACAATTTGAGACATGTAGATAGGGAGTACACCCCATACACCATTTGATAATGTAGAGCGCTTTTGGTAACACTAGAATCGACTAAATCGATTGTTTCCGCTGAAATTTATGAAGTTCTGGCTGAAGTGACTGTATTGGCTAATTCTGCTGATTTATGAATAAATTATATTTAAAATATATTTTATTAATAAAATAAAGAAAAAATTATATGGAAAATTAGTTAAAATGGTCTTCTACAATAACTTCAACCAATACAACCAGAAAAGTAACTTCAACATTTTTCTAATTATTGCATAATTCATCACGCAAAATCAAAAGTTACGTATTTTGTTAAAAAGTTGTTTGATAAGCCGAAAAACATAATCACCAAACATGCTCGTAATCTAAAAGTCATGATTTTGTTAATTATTTTATTATACTACACTCGTTCTCTTTTAATTACAAGATTGATGATTTTACACTATTCACATGTTCTATTTTGATTACATTTTATTTAATAAACTATTATAAATTAAAATTTTGAAGAGTGTTGTTATATTCTTCACATTTTAAATTTTCAAACTCTGATTTTTTTTTATTTTCATACTAATAATGAATGAAAGATATTAAAATTCAAACTTATGTGTTGACAAACGTGAAAAATGGCATGTTGCAAGTAAAAAAGAACTTATATATGCATATATATAATCATATGCTTATCATTACTTTTATATATGTGGACAGTGAGCGGTGGGTTAATGAGACTAAATCTCGAAAACCAAATCGACGAAACCCAAAACGCAAGCAAAATAAACTAAACCGCAAGAACACCAAAATCGAACTCGAAAAATTGAACCGAATTGTGTTTGTTTGGTTTCGATTTTCAACGAACAAACCGAACATCCTAAAATATGTTCCTCCTTCGTCCCACTATTATTGTCCTAATTCTATTCACTTAATCAACACAAATCACTCTTAATCTCTTACTTCATATATCAAATTTTAATCAAATTTGATTCTAATTTTTGCAACTTTGTAAATTTTTTTCTTAAAATAATTTGAGTGCATTAACATTTCGGAAGTTAACGAACATTCGAACAATGGAAGTTTAGAGGAGAAAAAAACGCAAGTTGCAATTCACAAGAGAAAATACATCTTACGTACTCCCTCCGATTCTTATTAAAGTTCTCACTTTCCTTTTTGGGATGTCCCTTATTTAAATTCACACTTCCATTTTAGGAAACAAAACAGTGCAAAACAGTGCCAAACAGTGCCAAACGGTGTCCAAACAGTGCCAAGCAGTGCCAAGCAGTGCACTCCACAGTAAAGTCAAATTCATTTTCTTAATACGTGTGAAGTCAAACTGAGAACTTAAATAAGAACAGGAGGAAGTAATATTTTGGAAGGTAAACAGAAAATACACTATTTGTGGGACTTGGTGGGATGACGCGTTTTGTATAATTCCGTATACACTGATTGAGTAGTAGATTTTGTATCAAAATGGATATACAAAAGCTGGTCTTTCTTGCCGCGTGGTGACAAGTAACACTGTCTGTACGGTGTCAGGGAATTCAACGAAACGTCACGAGTAAGATTGTTACTGTTTACTTGTCAAGATAACAACAACAGAATTGAACCATTCGACTAAATTGAAAAAATCTAGAACTTAAAATATCATGAGCTTTATTATTTTTATTTTAAAAATTAAAAAATTATTTAACTGTATTGAACTAATAAACTTATGCGAAGAAAAATTCATCAAAAATTAGTCATTGGGATTTTAGAACATACAGAGTACATTAATAGTTTTCAATCATTCGAATTCTATATATAGAAGTATTTCATCTTTTATGTTCTGAATTGATAATTTATCTAGTTTCAAATTATTGATTGATAAAATTCCAAAAATATTAGAATAGGAGTCAAATTTTCAATTTCTTGAATAGGAATCAAATTTTCAGTTTCTTAAATAGGAGTAACTCTTCCAATTTTATCTTTGGCTCGTTTTTAATAAGAAATTTATACTATCAAAAAAAGAAATTTATACTTATATTAAAAAGTTAACATAAAAATGATAAAATATGTTTATTTATAGTAAAAAAAATAAAAAATAAAAACACGTGAAATATATATTAAGTAAATATATACGGAGTATAAATTTATAAAAATACTATAGAAATATTAAAATAAACAAAATCGAAAATATAAAAATAAACAAATTACACAAGCCTCTGTTCCCGCATCGGTCTCCTTTCAGCACCACTAGCGTCGACCATCAGAAAAATGTCAACTTGCATTGGTGATGCCATCTTGATGGCAATCATAGAGCAAAATTTGGCACTTTCAGAAAAAGGTTACTACCTCCATCCAAGATAAAATTTGTGTTCATTATTTTCTGGTCAACGTAACTTGTTTTTAATGTTGTACTTATATATCCATTTTTTTTATCAAATTTGAGTTTTCTTGCAGTCTTGAATAATGTTAAATTTAATTTTTGAATATGTAAATTTTATTTACTAAAATAGATTTATTATTGAAAGGGATCAATTAATTTTATGCCCAATCAATGACTTCTGAAAGGAACTTTTACTCACGATGGAGGGAGTACATTTTTCCAAAAAATGTTATTTTTCTCGATGACAAGAGGTGGCGGCGCTAGGAGGCAGAGGTGGCGGGAGGCCTCCATATTTTTAATATTTATTTATTTATTTTTATTTTAATGGTTTTTAAGTGTATGTTATTTTGAAATTGTCTTTTTTATTTTCTTATTTTATTTATTTTTTAATTTGTATTTTATTTATTTTATTTTTTACGATTTTATTATAACTAAATTTATTTATTTTTTTATTTTTTTATTATAAATAAAACTATGATTTTCTTATCAATTTTTTTTGTGAGGATATTAAACTATGATAATGGTAGAATAGGGAAAAAGAGTATATTTTACTCTTATTTGGGAATATGAAATACTATAGTCCTACTTTTGCATTTATGGGTTGTTCTACTCCTATTGAGGCAATTTTCCAAAAAGATTATTTGTCCCGCCTTCTCATTCTCACTGAACTTTGTCAACATTTTTTTATTTGTCCATAAATTAAACTTTGTCACTTTCTCTTTATATGAAAATTTATGATTCAACCTGTTTTTCTTTTTTCTACACAACTTCAATTATACAATTTTTAATTTTCTAAATACAAAATTAATCGACGATGCCCTATATGATGGAGTTAATAATTTACAACATCTATTGTATATATAGAAACTAGCATCATTTGGAGGTTTGGCGTTGTATGGGTGAAAGAACCTCGTTCAGTTTGATTGCTATAATATAATCAGTTTCCTTCCAAAAAAAATATAGAAACTAGCGTCTTTCACACGAAATGCCCAACATTACAATTTGATCATTAACATTGCTCTACAATTAGTGATATTAGATTGGCAACATTTCATATCAGACGATATAGTCATGTCTCTTCTCATATCTCAAATTTAGCATAACTTGAATCATGCGCCACCCCATGAAACTATCTCGATATTATTGTCAACTTCTCATTGTTATGGTGTATGAAGTTGTAGTCATTAGAAATAATAAACATCTTTCTTTAACATTCCATATAATAAAGAATTTTTAAAAAATAATACGATCCCTCTAACTGTTGGAGCCAAAAAACAATTAAATATGAAATATTTTAATAACACGTCGTATATTATTAGTTTAGGCATTTCAAGCATAAATGTATTTATTTTGAGTTTCAAATTTTTATGATATATGACTCCCTTTTTTGCACTTCTGTAGAAATTTTTGAGTTCTATGTGACTATGGGGCAATTAAAACATTTTAGCATAATCTGTCGATGACTAGTTAGCTTCCGGCGATTCAATTTTAGAAACAAAGACTTAATGATATCCGCTAATTTAGAATATTGACAAATCTTTGATCTATGTCGCCTCTTATTTAAAATGGGGCGACATAGATGATGAGTAGGGTAATGTGGGTGAAAAAAATCATGGGCTGACGCATGTAAACTCCCTCCATAAGATTCTCATGAAGGAATGCATTTTAGCATCAAGCTAACGAATAGTCCAACCAAAAGAAATAGCTAAAGTCAAAACAATTCAAATAGTGGTGGAGTTGATCACAGAACTAAATGTCTCAGAAAAATCTATATCAGCTTGCTCATTGAAACATTGTGCACTTGTCTAGCCTTATGCCTCTAAATAGAACCATCAGAACCATATTTGTCTTATAAATCCCCTTGGAGCATACTATATTCTTAGTAGAATCAAAAGGTACCAAATCTCATGTATGATTAGTAATAATTAAGTGCATTAAATTTGCCACCCCCAACTGCTCTCCATTTAAAATCTTTATTAGCACTAGAAACACACGAGGGATCACATGTCGTAACAATAGTATTGAAATTAAAAATCATTTTGAGTTTCAAAATTCCAGAATTTTCTCTAATTTACATAGGATATGTCATTGATTGAGGAAAATGGAAGAGATGGTTCTTCAATAGGTGAGGATGTGTCAGCCTCTTCATCTTAAGAGGTCTGATCGGTAGGCGGTGGCAGGTGGGGAGGTATCGTGCGTAGTAGCGGAAGATGAGAGTGCACCACCGGTGCTAGCAACGAACGTCGAGTGAATGCAACCGTCAACGAGGCAGAAACAACCGACGACGGTGAGTAGAGATGGGAGAGCTAGGATTGTAACAGAGAGGAGAAGAGTGTTGAGATGGTGGTAAAGGCGGACGACGATGATGTAACAGAACTAAGATTCCGAGATGGCAATAATGAGGAGAATAGATGAGGAGGTGATTTGAGAATAAGAAGAAAAAAGTTCATGAATAGTGACATGACGACTGATGTACATCTTGCCGGTTTTGGGATGAAGACAATGATAACCTTTATATTCAAGAGAATATCCCAGAAAAAATATTGAACTGAGCGAGGAGAAACTTTGTTTGTTGATGTGGTAGGAAAATTTGGGTAACATGAGCACCCAAAATATGTAAAAAGGACAACTTGAGCAAATGATGAAATAAATTTCCAAATGGAAAAATACCTTTTAAAAAAAGGAGAGGGTAAACAGTTAGTATTTGTAAAAAGTGCATCAACCCAAAAAGTAGCTAGCATACTCGCTTTAATAAGCATAATACAAGTCAATTCTAGGGGATGACAATGTTTGTGTTCCGCCACACCATTCTGATGTGGGGTGTCAGGACAATATTTTCGAAATAAAATATCATTTTGAGAAAATAGAGTATTCATACTCGCATTATAAAAGTCAGCCCCTCAATCACTTAAAATTTTAAATCATCAATAAAACACACTTAATATTTAAAGTCGGAACTAGAAAGAATGTGATACTAGCAAACATCAAAATGAATTAAAAATTATGGCTCAATAGAATGACGAAAAACTTCTTGAAACGGTAATCGTGGAGATTAGCCCAAATGGCAAGAAATACAATCATGAGAAAAATGAGAAGTACTAGCAATAACACTAGACTTTTTTAAACTAGATAAAACACGCTCTCCACAATGTCCCGAACGACGATGTCAAATGGAACCAGAAGCCGCATGTGTGAATAAGGCTAGCAGGAGAGATTGAGAGGTGTTAAAGCATTTGTCCCACACCGGAAAGTTATAAAACAATTAAACACTATATAAGGCTTTGGGCTACCCCCCCCCCCCCCCCCCCCCCCTATCAGGTTGACCTTTTAGGATGGAACCCGGGGTCTTAACATGCATATGGTATCAGAGCCAAGTTCGGTTGTGGTTTGATTGCTTGTTTATCACCCATGATTAAGGGTAGTTTGTTAAGGGTCTGTTTGGCCCATTTATACACCCCGATATTGTCCAACCCGGTTCGGGCTGAGGGGGCGTGTTAAAGCATTTGTCCCACATCGGAAAGCTATAAAACAATAAACACTATACAAGGCTTTGGGTTACTCCTCCTATCAGATTGACCTTTTAGGATGGAACCCCGAGTCTTAACAAGAGGGTAATGAGATAGACTCCGCCGTTACGGGAAGCTTGCAGAAGCACCTCCCTCGTGAATTTGTCCTTTAGAAAAATGCAATTTTTATCAAAAACCACATAACAATTATTATCAACACACAATTTTGGAATGGAAATTAAATTATATTTTATATTGGGAATATGATAGACTGATTTTATAGTGTCCTTCTTGCAGATCCTACTGAGTATAGAAGTGTGGTGGATGCTTTACAATTCTTTACTATAACTAGGCCTTATATTCCATATGTTGTTCAATTGGTTTCCCAAATTAAGCATGCTCCTCATACTACACATTCTGTCTGTGAAGCGTATTTTCAAGTATCCACAGGGCTCATCGATGCATGGATTGGTGCTACGACCATATACTTCTTCTCATGCTATTCTTGCCTACTCAGATGTCGACTGGGTTGCTTGCCTAGATAATAGCCATCGTACATCTAGTTTTTTCATATTTCTTGTTGCTAATCTTGTGTTCTAGGAATCCAAGAAACAACCTACTATCTTTACGTCGTCTACAGAAGCGGTGTATATGGTTATTGGTTATAGGGGTGAGCAAAGCCCAAACCGGACCTAGAACCCGAACGGGTATTCCCGTGGAATGCCTATCATGTCGGCTCACCCGAACCCGAATACCCAACCCGAAAAATACCCCTTGGTCTTTATGGATTACGATTATCATGTAGGGTTTCTAAAATGCCTACCCGACTTGCCCGAAAACCTGAACTACCCTAGCCGTATATATACTACTTATTCTGCATTCAGCAACCCAACCAACCTTAATTCTTTAGTCTTTGCTCTTCACTTCTTCTGTTCTTCAGTCTTCACTCTTAAATCCCTCTCTCTAACTTGTCGTCCATTAACTGTTATCCATGTCCGTCCATTCGTTATTACCTCAAACTTATGAGTCTGGACATGTGCACTCTCTTACCTCTCTCTACCCGTTAATCTTTGTCCACTTGTCCCTCCGAGGCTTCGACCTCTCTACAAATCGGCTTGGTGGAATCCAAATAAAGCTTGACCCGACCCTTACGAGTTACGAATCTAGATATATATTGTGATTTGGGGAAGGCTGCAGCTGGAAGCCGTTCGACTATCTTAGTGAGGTATAAACGCCTAACCCTTGTGCATGTTCTGATCTGTAATATTGATTTGTGTATGGTGGTAGTTGAACCCTAAATTTTTTGTGTCATTGTTTTTTGATATGAATTACCTGTGTTATTTTGATTAGCTGACTTGTGTATGGTGGAAGCATGAAACCCTAGATCCGTAGTGTAAACTTTTATGTGTGGATTTCTGAGATTTTGATTTGTGTTATTGTGTATGGTGGAAGTTTGAAACCCTCAGTGATGCAATGATGCCTGTGATTCTGAGATTTTGATTTGTGTTATTGTGTATACTGGATTGGTTGAAGCTTGAAACCCTCGGTGATGCATTGATGCCTGTGATTCTGAGATTTTGATTTGTGTTATTGTGTATGGTGGAAGCTTGAAACCTTTGGTGATGCCTCATGACCGTGATAATGAGATTTTGATACCTCTTTGACTATTTCTCTGAGATATGTGTAATGCATGTGTAGTTTGTACTCTGCAGACATATCAGAATTATGATGCTTTCATGCACATTTTCTAAATTCTGATTCACTACTTTATATTTTGAATGATGTATCATGTATGATCAATTGATCATTGATTTATTTTGATATTTCTGACAAGTGTCGAAGTTACCTTTTTGTACTCAAACACTCAAACGAGTAGTTAGAGTCAACTGGTATCTTCTAAGTCTGTAGATAAGTGAATAAGCCTACTGCTTATATCGTTATGTAGATCAACTTGCTAATTGTTTCAGACTATTGTCAATGTGTTTGTGATTGTAAATATATGATGTTGTGTTCAATGTGTTGATTGCATTGAGGTATTTGAGTTGTCTATACTTATTGAAATGGAAGTTGAATATATTGATATCATACCTGCATCTGGTCCTCAACCTCCTTTGACTCCTATTTCCCAAGAATCTGTGGTGGAAGCTCATGATGTTGGGCCTAACACTAGCACTCAGTAGACGAATGTTGTTGTTGTGGGAGGAATCAATAATTACTCATTTTTGTAATGGGAGATCTCACTAGATCTAAACTGAATGACTATAATCAACACACATATACTATATGACTTCAAGTCATATAGCATCATCTCCATAAAAGTAAAATTATCTATTTTAAAAATAAATTCATACACAGTGCAAATAACATTGAATTGAATCCACTAAGAGGGTCAAATAAAGATGAGGAGGATGCTCAACTTCCATTTTACATCATCACCATGACAAAACCATGAAGGCTTGGACTTGATTGTTCATAGTCCAGTCAAAGCACTGATTCTTTTCATTATTATTTTAAATAATACGAATAATCAACATTAAGGGGATGCTTACTAATAGAGATATTTTCCAGTTTTTCAGAAAATTGAAAACAGAAAAAAGGAAAACGTGTTTAACGAAAATATTACTGAAAACTGGAAAAAGGAAAACAGGAAAATATGTTTACCAAATCACTTTCCAAAACAAAAATAAGAGATATGTCTTTGTTTTCCTTAGTAAATTGGAGAAGTGAGTTAGACTAGTTTTTCAATTTGAAATGTGTGGACGCCACAGTGTTGTTGAAATGAATTTGTCTACTTACACCTAGTGGTAGATCCTGTCCGGTTTGCGACCAGGCATTTCCGGTTCAGTCCGGCCCGGTTCGGTTGATGACCCGACGGTCCCTGTCTTGTCCGATTCGTTATGGTCTAGTTCCCAATTTTTAAAATCATTTTTTCAAAGTGAAGATTTTCAAAAGAGCCGTTAGGTTGCCAATCAATAGAGAAAAAAGAAAAGAATTACTCAAACTAGCCGTTGCGATGGGCAAGTTTCAATCCAAAATTTCCTATACCCGAGACCGGGTACCCTACTTGGATTGTACTTTTACAGAAGTCCGTAAATCTATACCGCCACTGCCGGTCGCCGAAATTCATCCAGATCGGCGTCACCGATTCACCAAAATCTCACCGTCTTTGCTGCAGTTGCCACCGCAGTTCACTGCCGCCACCAACGGCGGACCTTGGTTATGCAAGGGAACTATGGGAGAATTAATTATATTAATTGATTAAATTAGTAGTAGTTATGTAATGTTTAGTCTTATTTAAGTAAAAAACCTATCATATTATCCTATTTTGGAAAGAATGTTATGTTTTAGTCCTGGCATGAGTAGTTTCCTCTATATAACATGAAAAGAAACAATTAAATAAATAATTGAAATAATTATAAAAAATCATCTAGCAATGCGGAGTTCTAGAGTAATAAATGAGACCTAAGTATCCAAATTTATTTTTAATAATTAGAAAACTCAAAATTGGAAGAATAGTTAACAAACTCGGTATGTTTATGATCAATTCTTATACGTACTACACAACTCAATGAGTAAGAATACTAATCGTTACACAACTGTTACACTCGTTGCTACATGTGGTATGAGGATAAATGCAAACGATATTTTCTTCTTAATAATTGTTTTCTTTTAATTTCTAGCTTGTAAAATTTGTTTATCTATATATAGTTAAATATTTATTAGTTTGATGTTATATTTTATGTGTTAGCGGTTTAACGATGAAACACAGTAATGAACTAATGATTGAACATTTTTTTCCTTAAGGGTTAACTGATGATCATCAATATACCAGAATTGTACAAATATGATACTATCAATTCTTAAATCGATTCTTCAAAAAATCTAGAACTAAATTGATATTGGATTAACCGTTCTTCAAATGGTTCCTAATTTTATTTCAAGAAGGGGACTGATCCTACCCCTACATTTTTCTTCATAAGATGATATATAAAAATAACCTTCTAATTTCTTTTTAGTTTATCTTGTGTATCAATATAATATTGATTTAGAATCTTCTTGTTCAATTTTATTTAACATAAAATGATAAAATACAGGAATTTAATTTTCAAACCTTACATAACGAGCCCATCCTGGTACCCACCTTCTGACCCCGCTACTAGTCCATGACTGGTAAACCGATTTGTAATCCTAGGTAAATAATTAGATAAATCTAGTCTGATTCTGAAACCAGATCTATGCGTACTTGTTACTAGTAGAAGACAAAAGAATAACTTCACGGAATCTTTAGTGAAGAGGAAACAATTGCAGAGAACTATTATACTAAAAATTAGTTAAAAGTCAACAAGAATTAGTGATTTTAAAAGTCCATAAAAATGAATGCAAGTTTGAATATGGCGAGACTTTTTTAGACATTTATTGTTCTATAATGAATATATCTAGATTTTTTTAGATATTTAAAAATCTTCATTCAATACATCTAAACTTTTACGATCAATGCACTTTTAAAATTCTATGAAGGGAAAAGGTTCAAATAGACCCTCGAACTAACTTAAAAAGTGCAAATTACCCCTTATATAGAAGACTCTGTCCGGCCGTCTCCATTTGGGGTGGTTCGCGGTAGAACTTTTTGATGAAATATTTTGAGCATTTTCTTCATTAAGTCTAGTTTACTCATACCAAATTTCAGCTAAAATTTCAATCGGGAAGGCAGTGAAATGAATTTTTGAAGATAACTGCGCAGTTAAACAGCACAATACATTTCAGAAAATCATTTGACTGTCTTCCCGGTTGAATTTTTATCTAAAATTTGGTATGAGTAAACTATACTTAATGAAGAATATTCTCAAAAAATTTCATCAAACAGTTCCACCGGGAACCACCTCAAATGCGACGGCCGGACAGAGCCTCCTATATAAGAGGTGATTTGCACTTTTTAAAATAGTTCGACGGCCTATTTGATCTTTTTCCCTTCTATTAATCATGAATGGCATATTGGTATCAATTAAGAAAAGTATAGAGTAATCAATTGAAATACTAAATTAAGATTTACTACCTCCGTCCCAAAATACTTAGTCATCTTTTAAACTTTGACCAATAATATAATTTTATTGGAAATTATTTATAATGTAAAAATTAATTGAAAATGTTTTTTTGTTAAAAGTACTTTAATAAAAGAAAAATTTACAATTTCCATAATATTATACTAATCAAAATCATAGTCTAAATTTTAGAAATTGGGTAAGTATTTTGGGACGGAATAATGAACTAGAAGGGTGAGGCTTGAGGAATAAGGAATTGAAGAAGTTCGGCAGACGGCCAAGCGAAAATCGAAAAGCACCTCCGTGTCGGCGATAGGCGTTAGCGGATGCTCGGTTGTTCCGTAAGTCTTGAACCTCCTTAAAGCAACTCCAATGGATGGAGTGCATTGCTGCAGACGTGGCAATGAAATGGAGTGAGTCTAGGGCAAATAGAGAAGATCTATTTGGAATGTACTCCAATGCGGGAGAAAAAATAAATAAAAAAAGATGATAATTTGGTAAAACAAAGTTGTCAGGAGGTCGGACATATGGTCTAGATGTAGAAGTGGTGCTGGACATGGTGTATTGCCACATCAGATTTTGGAGATCCATTAATCTTTGCATTGGAGAGTAAATTTGGTAAAACAAAGTGCAATTGATGACTTGGAACCCCAATTGACTCTACCATTGGAGACGCCCTTAAGGTTGTTTTTCTCAGTTTTTACAGCCTTGAATCTATCCGTACAACCATATTGCTTACGCCATTGGGTGATTGGGCCGGACAAAATAAGTAATTAAGCCTAAAAGATAAGCCTAAGAAAAAAACTTGGGCCTAAAACTTTTTGAGGCCCATGCCCCCTTACCCCTTAGGATAGCCCCTTCATCTTGTCATCTCTCAAGTTCAATCTCTCTATATTCTATACAATCACATACCACATATTTATCAATAAATAACTTCTTTTGATGAATGTTTTTTGTAGTTGATAACTTGGTTGATATAACACTTGTAACGTTTATTTTTGTTTTAAATTTTTGATGTAATTATAATTATATTATACTCCATATATTTGAAACCTTCGGCTCCTCCTTGACTGAAATCTTGGATTGGCCTCTGAGTATGCTCCATTTTAATTTGATAGTTTGTGACTAAAATTGTCCTAAATTACCTGCTTAATACCATTACAACTTACTTTCTTCATTTAATCGATCATCCAAACATTGAGTAGAAGCGTGCCTTGCTAGAACATTGGCATTTATTAGCCTAAAAAAAGAGGAACAGGCAAGGCTAAGAACTTCACCACCTAGAGTTGCTATCACCGACTTTTGTAGTACATTATGAATTTGTGGAATCGGTCCGCCGACCAATCGCATACAAAGCTTTGTCCTCACCTTTCATAAAGTAACCGTTCCATTTCAGAGAGGCTCATGGGGGTGGCATTGGTTAGGTGAGTACGATATCACTATTCCTAGTGGCAGACACGCAAGATTTTCACTACAAGCTAGAGTCTAGAGGTAAAAAAAAGGATACATGTAATTTGAACAATGACGGGACAGTTAGATAGGAGGATGTAAGTTGAATTTTAATCACAAGTTTATAGATAGAGGATGTTTGAAAAAAATTAAGAGTAAATGGAATTGTATACTTATACACCATCACGGCTGAAAATTTGAAATGCTTACCTCAATAGAGTTTGATGCAATATTTAAGGAAAAAATGATAGACGTAGTGAATAATACGGAGTATAGAAAAAGTATGAGAGAAGGTAAAATAGTATTAAAGAGAAAAAATAATGATAATTGAGTATTTTTAAAGGGACACTCTTCAAAAAAGGAAAACTCAACAAAAAAATCAAAAGTCCATTTATGACCATGTTTCTCAACTTATAAGGCTTATAAGACAACATTTCATCAAACACATAACATTTGATTTCATGATCTGAATTGTGTAATATACTACTACCTCCGTCCCGCTATGATTGTCTCATTTTACCTTATCGGTCCGTCCCACTAAGATTGTCTCATACCAAATTTGGTAAAGTTTGTGTGGCTCTAAATCATTCTTACTTTATTAATTCAATACCAACCACATAAACCACTTTTTATTAATTTGCGTGCCACTCCATTTTGTCCCATTGTTAGCGGGACGGAGGGAGTAATACGTAGTAATAAAAAAAGTAAGGTTAACGTTACTTTTATGGTTGTGTTGACTAAATTGTTTCTGTACTTCGTATTATATAAAAAGTACTCCCTCCGTCCCAGAATTAACTTCCCACTTAGATTTCACACATATTAAGGAAATAAATTTACTATGGAATAAATTTTACTTTTTGACACTGTTTTGAATTGTTTTGCACTGTTTTGATGTAGGTAATTTGTCAAAAAAGGAAGTAAGAAGTTAATTTAGGAATGGATGGAGTATTACATATTCCATACTTTCTTTACAAAAAGTATGGAGTATTACATTTATTTCAAATGCTATCAACATTTATTTCAAATGTTATCAACATTTACTTTATTGTTTATTTTTTCATATAACATTTTGAAATTAATCACTACTTAAAACTAGGAGCAAAACACAAACACTATCCAAGTCTGGTAGTCCATTCTAATTAAAGTCATACTTTGTGTTGAGCATAAGATGTTTACAATACCTTATAATGAGCTACAAAGTTGTACTCCCTCCGTCCCATGATTAACTTCGGTTTTGACTGGGCACGTGGATTAAGATAGTGGGATTTGTGTAATGGAGAGTTGTGCAGAGGAGAGAGAAATGTGTAAGAATAGTTGTGAACCACATATTCTTTATCAAAGAGGAGATAAATTTGGGACGGATCGAAAAAGAAAGAATGAAGATAATTTCAGGTTAGAGGGAGTATCATGCAAGTATGGTATTAAAATTTAGGGTTTAATGCACCAAACCCCCATGTGATATGAAAATTCCGCACATTAGCCCCCCGTGATTTCAAAAATGCGTCAAACCCCCCTGTGTTTAATTAATCATGCACAGAATCCCTTTTATGAATAAATTCAAATGTCAAATAAAAGAAAAATGATTAACATTTTTGTATGATTTAGAGATTTTGACATATTTATTTGCATATTCAATCAGAATAATAGGAAAAGTGGTTTCCAAATTGTTAAATTTATTCATAAAAGGGGTTCTGTGCATGATTAATTAAAACACAGGAGGTTGATGCATTTTTTAAATCACATGGGATAATGCACCGAATTTCCATATCACAAGAGGTTGATGCATTTTTTAAATCACAGAGGGATAATGCGCCGAATTTCCATATCACAAGAGGGTTTAATACATTTTTTAAATCACAGGTGCTAATACGTCGAATTTCCATATCACGGAGGGTTTGGTGCATTAAACCCTAAAATTTAATTAGTTAAAATTAAACCCGGGACCGGCACTGTTCCGGCCCGGCCCGACCCGGTGGCCCGGTCAGTGACCGATCCGGGTAGGCCCGACCCGTGGGTTTTCCGGTCCGGGCTCGGGTCACCCAAAACAAAGCCCGACCCGGCCAGGGCCCGGTTCGGGCCAAAACTATTTTTTTTTCAATTTTTTTTAAATTTTCGGGTTGGGCTGGGTATTTTGGGCCATTTGGGGTGGTTTGGGGGTTGGGGGTGGGAGGGGGGTTAATTAGGAAGAGGAAAAAAAATGATAATGGGCCCGGCCCGGCCCGGACCCGGACCGAACCCGGTGGTTACCCGGGCTGGTCCCGGGTCCACCACTTCTGAACCGCCGGCCCGCCCGGGCCTAGGCCCAACCCGGACCCGGCCCAAACCCGAGTCCATCCCTAGTTAAAATATGTCCCATCCTTTTTTAGCCTGAATCAATCTAAAATATACAGAGTATTTGTTAAATTATACTGCGTAATACTAATACCTAAACTATCTATTGTTTATATAGTAAAGCTGAGTTATTAAATGCTGATGTGTCATTTTCTAATTGGTTAAATAATACAATATTTAACATCTGTTTTATGGCAATAATAAATAATCGGTAATTCTTTAGCAAAAAAATAGGCACGGTCAACACAATGGCTCTTTTGTAGCAACCATTCATTCATTTGTTTGTTGGACTTGATTAATTGAACACCAAAATTTTAGGCACTCTACTGGCTGGATACAAACTTCTTTCAATATTAAGTTCATATGGAGTACGGCTTTTATTTACTTTTTTACAAAATTTCTTCGTGTATATATTTTACAAGATATTATAATAATATAATATGATTTGAAATGCAAAGACATGAAAAAATATAAGTTAAGAAGTATTCTCTAAACAGAGTGGAAGATATCATAATTTTTCAAATTGACTTATTCGCTCATATTTTCTTCAAAAAATATGACTTATTCGCTCATATTTTGAGGAATTTTATTAATTTATTCTACTAAATAGATCATATTTTGAAAAGAAAACATATTTAATTTTATTTTAAAAGTTTGACATGTTTTGCTCTTACTTCAAGCAATATCTTTATAAATTAAATTAAAAAATTGTGAATTTCCTATATTTAATCACTTGGATGACACATTTGGCTAATTAAGATCGAAAATCTTTAAGGGAGCAAACCTTATAATATGTAAAAAGTAGATCAAAATAAATTAGAAATTTTAATCCTATTGATTCTCATAAGAATCTAAGTAAGGGGTTGATTTTTCTAATGAATTTCTATTTGAAATATTGCACTACCATTCTCACCTCTCACCTATTGATTTGAAATTTGCAATCTCATAATTCTAACGATCCATGGATTTAATTTTGGTTAAGTCAAGGTTTTAAAAAACGAATTTTATTTTAGTTATTTAGTAAATAGGTTTACAAGTTTTTTGTATTTTGGATTGTATGTTTTTTATTAGATTTTGTATCACTCAAATTATTTCTATTTTATTCTATTAGCTAGAGAAAAATGTTCTATTACTTCAATTCATTTCCTTTTTTGTTCCAAAAAAAATTCATTTCCTTTTTTTTACTTCAATTCATTTCCATGTTAACCTATTTCCATTACAACCGTGCTTAAATTATATTTTCAAGAAGTAATTCTGAGTAAAGTTTTTAAAATTTCTAAGACAGCAATTATTTCTAACATTGCATTTGATTTATGTTAAGAATTCATTAAAAATGTGGAAAACCTTTAAAAGGGAGGAGACCCCCAAATTAAAGAAAAACTGTGGGTCCATCTTAAAAAAAATAAAAACTGATTATTTATTAATTAAGATTAGAAATTAACACCTGGCCTCATACCAAATTACTAAATGATAGGAGTATAGTCGATGATAATTATGAAAGTACAAAAACCTAAGCAATATTGAATTAAACATCATTTGACTGAGATGTGTTAAAAGACCATTCACGTGATTAGTAAATCTGAATTAAGTATAAATTGAATTTCACATTCTACAACTAAATATTAATAACTTAGATATAATATTATTTTTTATAAGCTTATTAGATGTCACTGAAATTTCCCATGGTATAATATTGCACACCTTATAATATATTATAGGATATTACTTCGTATTTGTTATTTAAGGATTGGACCTTGTATCCCATTTTTTGGTAATATTGAATTTTGCATCATTCAGCATAAAATCATTGACTCAACACCACTATCCTTTACAATTTTTGGGCTGATCTGGGCTGATGGAGTATTAACTCCTAGATTCTAGAGAGAAGTGAGAGCTAGAGAGAGAAGTGCAATAATATGCTTCAATAGAATGATTTTGTAACCCCTATAACTACTCCCAAGGGGAGTATTTATAGAGAAAATTAGGGTTGGGCTCCCAAGCCTTGGGCTTGGGAGGCCCATTTACAACTGGACCGCTACTGGGCCGAATACAAAGCCTCTAATGGGCTGTACAAATGAGTAAGTATAGGATCCGATTCTGGGAGGTCTTCGTGGCCGACGAGGGCGTGGCCGACGAGGGCACGGCCGACGAGGGCACCCGAGTCCCTCAGGCTCAGGACCGTAATCTGAGTTGGCACCTTTTCGGCCGACGGGGGCGTCATGGCCGACGAGGGCGCCACTCTGTTGTCTTGTGCTATGTTCTTCCGAGTATGTGGGTCCTGGGGCTCAGACCCATATACTCCATCAGGAGTCCCCCACTCTCTAAGCTGAGACGTAGACGAAGTGAAGGAGAGTAGATTTCTGTGCTTTGTTGCTTTCGGTATTGGCGCTGTTTCCGTTTTGGTGATCCTGTTATGTGCTTTGGCCGTTACCTGCTCCTCGCTGTGGACGGGGGGCCGTTGTTTCCTTGACGTGTTCGTTTGAGGACGATGAGTGTCTTGTTCCGATGTCGGCCGTTGAAGGCACGCTTTCCCTTTCCTGGACGTTGGTGGTTGAAGTTTATGTTTGGGCCGGTGAGGTTGTTCCTTGCTTTGAGGATGATGGCGTCCTTTCCATTGGGTGGCCGATGAGGGTGCTCGCGCACTCCTTTTGGCCGTTGCTGGTTGGCCTTCGTGTTCTTGGCCGAAGGGCCCGTCAAGATTAATTGTCGTCGGAGGACGATGAGTGTCCTTGCCTCTAGTGGCTTGTTGGCCGTTGCTAGTGACGTTATGGGCCTTTGGCCGATGAAGTTCCGTTGTGCTGTATGGATGATGTGGCCATGCTTTGTGGTTACCTTATTCGCACTCTTTTGTTTTGTTGAGGCCGGTGTAGTCCCCCAGTCCCCCACTGCTTCAGGCCGAAGAGTGTGAGGGGTGAAGGAGTTGCTTGAGTCCCTGGCCGAAGCGGTCTCGCCGTAGTCCCCCTGAATCCAACTCTCATGGCGATTTTCTGGTCAAGGTAACCCTGTGGGAGAACCCTTGTGCGCAGATCGCTTGTAGAGAGTTATCATCAAGGGTTATTACGAGGAGCCGAAGGCTGTGGGCTATTTGTCCCCTTTGTTCTGTGGCCGTTACGTTCCTGGCCGTTGCCGTCCACTTATTGTCTGGCATTTGTGATATTGGCAAGCAGATGGGACGTTATGGGCGCTTGCTGGCAGTTGTAAAGCCGTTGAGCGTGTGTAGGCCGTAGAGTCTGATTTGCCAGTGGGCCGTTGATATGGGTTGGTCCTGGCCCGTTGGTGACGTGGTGGCCCCCCAGTGGTGGCCGTTGATGTGGCCATTGGGAGAGTGCCACGTGTAGTGACCGTTGGTGGGGGGGGGGGGGGGCTATAAATACCCCTTCCCCTCCGACGAAAAATCACGTTTGCATTCTGAATTTGTCGAAGTGCTGGCCGATTTTCTAGAGAGATAAACTCCCAAGCCTGTTCTTCGTGTTCGTCATTGTTTGAGGTTAGTGTTCATCACGATCTTCCTCGCTTTTCATATTTTGCTCCGTAAGTAGTTGATCTAGTGTTAGGCATCTAAACACCTTTAGATCGTAAGTTCTCCTTAAGCCCGTAGTAGTAATGAAGAGCTTGAACGACGACTACTACCCCTACGACGACCAGCCTTCCACGAGGTCGCTTGACTACGAGGTGCTCGAGGAATTTGAGGAGGAGATTGAGCGTTTAAGTCCATACAAGTCCGCGGAGCTGATGGACGAGGAGGGCGAGGACGAGGAGTTCGCATCCTCTTCAAAGGGTGAGGACGTAGATGCGTCCCGAGTGGTGGACGGGGCGTCCACTTCTGCTGTCATTCCGTGCCCGAGGCCGGTGTCCGCCGTTAAGGGAGCCGCCAAGCCGAAAAGAGTGAGGAGGCCGAAGAGTGGGCCCGGCGTCTCCTACTTGGATCTCACCAACATCTACCTGATAAAGCCGGAGAGCAGTGCGGCCGACTATCTGGTTGCCCGGATGTACGTGGGGCCGTTCGGGCGGGTTAGGGCGCCCAAGCCGACGGACCATGTTCTTCTTCCACCACCGGGATACTTTGGAGTATACCCGATGAGTTTTGCTAAGGGGTTGAGGTTTCCTCTCCACCCTTTCATTACTGAGTACCTGGATATGGTAGGGCTTCCTCCGGCCTTGCTGACGCCGAACAGTTACTCCCTGATGGTGGGGTTCTTGCTCCGGTGTGAGGAGTTGGGCTACAAGCCGACAACGGCGTTGTTTATGAATCTGTACCAGATAGGCCGAGGAAGCCACAAGAACTGTGCGGCCTACGCGACTCTTCAGCAGCTGCCGAAGAAGAGGAGCTTCACGGATTTGCCTACGTCCATTCATGGGTGGAAGAGCAAGTTCGTGTTTGTGTCCATCGGTGAGAGTGGCACCGAGTTTCCCTCCCTCGGCCACACCGGGAGATTTAATCTGCATGATGCACCGAAGAGCTCTATTTTGGACGCTCAGGTGGAGGCTTTCCTGGAGGGGGGGCCGAGGAGCGTGAAAGAGTACATCACCGAGTACAAGATGGCCACCCTCGGCTTCGTGAGGTACTATGTTTATGGTGACAAGGAGGATGACCTCCAACTCTGGCCGAGGATGACCACCACCTTTGAGGAGGCCGACGGCCCAGACTTGGGCATTCCTGCTGAGGCCGATGGTAATTCTTTCTTCGGCTTTCTGTCTTTATGTTTTGTCCTTTGCTTTACTAATCTGTTTGTGCTTTTCCCTTGTAGATTTTGTCATGGACCGCCGTTCCATGATGGCTATTGCGAAGGCCAAAGCGGCCGAGGAGATTGCTGCTAAGGCGGTCGAAGCGGCCAGGCGTGCCGCGGCCGGTGGGAGCGGGGCAACTGCAGATGCGGCCCCAAAGCCTGCCCCATCCAAGAAGAAGAGACCGGCCACTGACGGCCAGAAAAAGTTGATCGAGGCCGGCGTGAGCGTCTCTAAGAAGACGAAGAGGGCTCCTTCCCCTTCTCCGGCTAGTGAGGCCGGTACGCTTACTGTCCCCAGCGTGGGCGATGGTGGTCCCGTCGTGGACCTTACTGTTGCTGGTGATGCCGCCCCAGCGCTGCCTCTCGTCCAGGAACCACGGACGAAGAGGGCCGGCAAGGAGATCGCCGGTGACACCTATCAGAAAGTGATAGAGTACCCCGTCGGCGGGGGCGTGTTTAATGAGCTCGTCCCCGGCCACGTCGTCCTTGCCAAGGCCATGCCGGCCAAAGATCGGGCTCATTTGAAGAAGCTCGAGGACCCGAAGATTTATGAGGGCGGCATGGATCTTCTCGTCCAAGTAAGTGGTTGTCCTTATACTCTTGTCTCTCTTCGTCTTGTGTAGAGATTTTGCCTGACCTTTGTTTTTCTTATGCAGAGTGCCTTCATGCTTATGGAAAGCCATAAGAGGCAGTACTGGGAGATAGTCCGCCTGCAAGCGCTGGAGCAGAAGGCCGCCTCGGCCGACGAGGCGGTAGCTTGCCTTGACCGGCTCCGGGAGGATGCCAAGGCGCTGCAGGGCAAAGCTGATGAAGCCGTCGCGGCCAGGGACGATGCCCTTGTCAAGCTTGAAGAGAGCAGAAGGGAACTTGCGGAGTCCCGCAGGGCGCTTGAGGCCGAGAAGCGCAGGAGCGAGGAGGCTGCCCAGGCGAGGGCTGAGGCCGAGGCCGACGTCGTGAAGGCTGCCGATGAGGCCATCGAGAAGTTCTTGGCCGAGGGGTGGAAGGCCGATGAGAGGCTGCCCTGGTGCTACGAAGTGGTGGCCGCCAGGCTGGAGAATTGGGGGATGAACTCCCCTGCCGGCCGGGAGTATTTCAGCCAGGAGATGTCGGTTTACTACAACCTGGGCCAGGAGCGGATGCAAAGGCTCCTGTATCGGCGGCTATCCCGGGCGTTGAAGGCCATGAATTACACGGCTGGATGGGCTAGACGGAACCTGAAGCTCCCAAAGCTGATGAAGGATCCTGAAGAGCAGGCCTTGCTTCCGTTGTCGGAGCGGGAATCCCCCATAGAGAGCTCCGGCCTTGGCGAGCCAGATTATACCGAATTTGATTTCTTAGATGATGCCACCAGCGTCGCTGCCGGCCAGGAAGCTGAGGCCGATGAGGAGGGGGCCGACGAGGTTGAGGAGCCAGCCCCGGAGGCTTGATCGGCTTGTCCCTATTGTAGTTAGCTTTTCATTTGTTGCCAAATTATGTAATGGCCGTAGTGCCCCCCAATTGTAATGTAATTTAGCAATTGAAGAAATTTTTGCTGTCTTTTTCGGCCTTGAATCCTTTGTGTGCTTGTTTGCTTTGTCATTTCAATTCTGTAAATTGTCTAAGTATCAAGTCATAACTTGGGTCACCCGCGAGTGTCCGCTACGTCCGTGAGGTTGGCCTTCCCGTCCAGTAGTCTGGTCGGCCTATGCCTCTTTGCTTTTACTGTCAACACTTAGGAATTTTTCAAGTGTTTTTGGGTCCATGTAGCTCCTGTCTTTACGGCCTAGTGGCTTGATCGGCTTGGACGTAGTTCCATAACACTTAGGAATTTTTCAAAATTTTTCTAAGTGTTTTGGGATCCACTTAGGTGCTTTCCTTTCGGCCTGGTGGTCTGGTCGGCTTGACCGGTGTTCCTTTGCTATCTTAACACTTAGGATTTTTTCACAAAATTTCCCAAGTGTTTTTTATTCCTTTTGGGTGCTTCCCCTTTTAGCCCTGACCGCAGTGTCCGTTCCGTCCAGGCGTTGGCGTCCTTGTCGTCCTGGCCTTGGATTCATCCCAGGTGTTTTATCCAGGGTCGTTGTCGGCTTGTATCCCTGTGTTCTGGCCGATAAGGGCACCTTCACCATAGTCTTGTGGACTTTGAATTTTTCACAAGTACACATGTAGAGGTGTAGGTGGTTGGCGGCTTTGGAGTATGCTGGTACCCGCTTCGGCTAGAATTCCTTCATTTGAGTGCTTAGATAATTTCCTGAGTAGAAATGTCAAGGTGTTTACGTCTTCGCGGTGCCACTGCCGGCCAAGGTCTGGCTTGTGGCCGACGAGGGTGCTGGATAAGGAATAGCTTGTCCAAGGAGATGGTCCTGTATTCGTCGGCTAGCTATGGTTCCAGTGCCTGCGTCGGTCGTCCGAGGTGCTGTGGCAAGTAGAGGTTGTTTCTTGATTACTTGATCCTTTCGCGGGTGTGATAAGTGCCCGCTTCGTCCTGGTCATCCTCAGGATTGCGATGCTGTTTTATGCCGAACGTTGGTGCCTCAAAGGTCCATGGCCGATGAAGGTCACCTCTCGCGTGTCACCCAACCGATGTGGTTAGGGTTTTTAAAGGCGTGTGTATCGGCCTTGATTGTTCCGTTGTAGTGTGTGGACGTGTCGTCCATGTTGCCTGTCAGTGGTACTACACTTGTGTTTAACTGATATGTACTTGGCCAAAGTGGGCCTGGATTGTGGGGATTTTATTTTTTCATTGCTCGAGGCCGGCAAGTGTGCGCGACCGTCGGCTTCCCTCTTTTTCCCTCATGTATTTTTTTTTTGTTTCGGGGGGTATCCTTCTTTCAGGCTTCGGCCGAAGGGTGTGCTCATCCTTTGGCCGGTTCGGACTTCGTTTATAACGTCCGTGGTCTCAGGGCGGGTCCCGTCGCCTATTTATGACGCGGGCTAGACTTTTGGTCGGTTTCCAACGGCTGTCGTTGCCCATCCCTGAGTTTTGGGATTTTGTCACCTCGGCCATGATTTCAGGTCTGTCGTCCTGCGATCTGGCGCGTGGACGACGCGGTGAGCTTCCCGTTTCAAGACGTGGGCCGTTTGCGGGCCCCTCGTCCTGGGGACATCGTCGGCCATACCTGAGTGTTTCACTTCTAGGCTTACGGGGCCAGGACGATGTGCTCTCTCAGCTAGGCCTGGGCCCTTCGCTGATACAAAGTACAATGGAGTGCCTGAGCTTGTCGCTCGTAGGCTGCAAATGCAAGGGGCCATGTCGGCCAGACCTGAGCCTTTCGCTCTAAGGTGGCCGACGAGGGCACCTGCTAATGTTTTACTTTAAATTCCAGAGAAAAAATCAGAACATGATTTTATTCATAAGTGGCTCGAGGCCGAGGGTGGCGTTCAATCAGTAACCCGTTAAGGGGTGAGGGCTTCGCCGTCTACACCTCCTTCGGATTACTGATAAAACTTCACCAGATGATGTACATTCCATGTTCGTGGTACATTGGACCCATTCGGTCGTTTAAGTTTGTAGGTGCCGGGTTTGACCACGGCACTGACGATGTAGGGCCCTTCGTACTTCAATGCTAGCTTGCCACCCTCTGTCGGCTGGCTTGCTTCCCTTCGGCGGAGGACGTAGTCCCCCACCTGAAATTCCCGGGAACGTACCTTGGCGTCATAGTATGATTTCACTTGACGCCGGTAGTTCTCTGCTCGGACGTAAGCTTGCTCACGCCTCTCATCAACCAGGTGTAGGTCAATCTTCATGTTCTCTTCGTTGGTGTCAGGCTCATATTGCTCCACTCGCCGGCTGGGGATGGCTACCTCCGTGGGCGCCTTCGCCTCAAAGCCGTAGCATAGGGCGAAAGGTGTTTCGCCTGTCGCCCTCCTCGGCGTGGTTCTGTAGCACCACAGGATGTTGGGGAGCTCGTCGACCCAACTACCTCCGGTGGCCTGGAGGTTCTTCTTCAGTCCCTCCATTATTGTTCTGTTGGCGTTCTCGACCTGCCCGTTGCCCTGAGGATAGGCAACGGAGGAGAAACGGTGCCTCACCCCAAACTCCCGGAGGAGCTCCTGGAAAGGGGCTGCCTCGAATTGGGTGCCGTTGTCTGATATAATCTCCTGGGGGACGCCAAAGCGTGTAATGATGTTCTTGTAAACAAATCTTTGGCATCTGGCCCCCGTGATGCTGGCCAAGGGTTCCGCCTCGACCCACTTGGTGAAGTAGTCGACGGCGACGATGATGTAGCGGTTATTCCCAGCGGCTCTGGGCAGGGGGCCGACCAAGTCAATCCCCCATCTGGAGAATGGAATTGCGGTGCTGACAGGGGCATAATTGACAGCTGGCCGACCAGGGGCCTTCTGGAGTACCTGGCATGTGGTGCATTTCCTGGCCAGGTCAGCGCAGTCGCGTGCCATCGTCGGCCAGAAAAAGCCCTGGACGACGAGACGCCGGGACATGCTGAAAGGGCCCTGGTGCGAGGAGCAGACGCCGCAATGTACTTCTTCCATGGCTGTGTCGGCCTCGTCCTGGTGCAGGCACCGGAGGAGAGTGCCATTATAGGACCGTTTGTAGAGTTTGCCATCTTCGATGGTGTAGCTTGGGGCCCTGAGTTTGGCGAGTTTGGCCCTCTCCTCGTCCGGGGGCAACTCCCCCGTTGTGATGAAGGTGGCTATGTCGGAGATCCAGTCCTCTGGTCGCTGGTGGACGCACAAGACGGGGCTGGCATGGATACTGGACATGCTCAACTCCTCGATCTTGGCCAACTGGGAGATGTGCTCCGGGGTGTCCGAGCTGAGCTTGGAGAGGATGTCGGCTTCGGCGTTCTCGGCCCTTGGGATCTGAGTGATCTCATGGGTTTCAAACGCTTTCAGCAATTCCTCCGTCGCTTGTTTGTACTGCTTCATTCGGCCTTCCTTTGCTTCGTACGATCCCTCCACCTGGCCCACTACCAGTTTGGAATCGCACTTGATTCTGAGGTGCTTGGCCTTGAGGCCGGCAGCGAGTCTGAGACCGCTGAGGAGGGCCTCATACTCGGCTTCGTTGTTGGACACCCTGAAGTTGAAGCGGATGGCATAGTAGGCTCTGA
Organism: Cuscuta europaea; assembly: GCA_945859875.1. NCBI lineage: Eukaryota > Viridiplantae > Streptophyta > Magnoliopsida > Solanales > Convolvulaceae > Cuscuta > Cuscuta europaea. The sequence continues at coordinate 2,527,542 of CAMAPE010000054.1, read as the reverse complement.
ATCCTTCAGGGGATATGAGGACGACGCCGCCGCCGCATGATTTCGCGGCCGACGAGCTGTCAGTGAACAGGGTCCACGTGTCGTCCGGCTCCGGCCCGGGGTTGGCGACGGCCGTCTCCCTTGCTGTGCATTCGATGACGAAGTCGGCCAAGGCTTGCCCTTTGATAGATGGCCTTGGCTTGATCTCAATTTGAAACTGGCTGAGGAAGATCGCCCATTTCACCATCCTCGAGGAGCTAGTGGGGCTCCTCATGAGCGCGCCGAGAGGCTGCTGGGTCAGCACATGGACGGTGTGGGCTTGGAAATAGTGCCCCAGCTTCTTCACGGTGTGGACGATGGCCAGCACCGTCTTCTCAATGGGGGAGTACCTGAGCTCGGCCTCCCTAAGTGTCTTGCTGATGTAGAAGATGGCCTTCTGCACCCCTTCGTCCTCACGGATGAGCACGGAGCTGATGGCCGACGTGCTCACCCCCAAGTACAGGAAGAGGGTTTCGCCGGCTTTGGGCTTGGAGAGTATGGGTGGGGACGACAGGTACCTTTTCAATTCGTCGAATGCTTCCTGGCACTCCGTCGTCCACCTGAAGCTGGTTGCCTTGCGCATGATCTGGAAGAAGAGGAGTGCCCTCTCAGCTGACCTGGAGAGGAAACGGTTCAAGGCCGCCAGGCGCCCCGTCAGTCGCTGTACCTCCTTAACGTTGCGGGGCGGCTCCATGTCGATGATGGCCTGCATCTTTTCCGGGTTTATCTCGATGCCTCTCCGGCTGACCATGTAGCCGAGGAACTTGCCACCCTGGACGCCGAAGGCGCATTTCTTGGGGTTGAGGCGGAGCCTGAATTCCTTCATTATCTCAAAGATTTCCCGGAGGTCGTCGGCGTGGGAGGTGGCCTGCCTACTCTTGACGATCATGTCGTCGACGTACGCCTCCATCGTCCGGCCAAGGACCGCCCTGAAGATCTTGGCCACCATCCTAGTGTAGGTGGCGCCGAAGTTTTTGAGTCCGAAGGCCATGACGAGGTAGCAAAAGATTCCCTCTGGGGTCATGAATGCCGTCTTCTCGGCGTCCTCTTCATGCATGGAGATCTGGTGGTACCCTCTGAAAGCGTCGAGGAACGACATCAACTCGCACCCCGCCGTCTCGTCCACCAGCTGATCAATGTTGGGGAGAGGGAACGGGTCCATGGGGCACGCCTTGTTCAGGTCAGTGTAGTCAACACACATTCTGAACGTCGGCGGCTTCTGTGCGAGGACGACGTTGGCCAACCATGTAGGGTACTTCACCTCTTTGATATGTTTGATCGATAGGAGCATGGCGACCTCCCCTTTGACGAAGTCCCGCCTGTCAGCAGACAAGTAGCGCCGCTTCTGTTTGACGGGCGCGGAGGCCGGATCGACGGTCAGCCGGTGAGTGATCACCTGGCGGCTGATGCCGGCCATATCGTCCGGGCCCCACGCGAAGACAACGGCGTATGACCGTAGGACGAGGAGGATGGCGTCTCGCTGGTCCTGGGGGAGTTGCTTTCCGACCCTGAGAACCCGCTCCGGCCGGGAGGTATCCAGAGGGATTTCCTCGACCTCCTCGGCCGGCTCCGCATGTGGCCTCTCCTCGTCCATGGCGGCGGCGGCCGTGATGGTATCTATCCGCTGTCCCTCCCTTTCGGACGGCCTCGTCAGCTTGAGGTAGCAAGCTCTGGTTATCCTCTGATTTCCTCTGGCGTAGCCGATGCCGTCGCTGGTGGGGAACTTCAAGCATAGGTGCTTCATGGAGATGATGGCCTCCAAGTCCTCCAGTGCTGGCCGGCCCAAGATCAAGTTGTGGGCGCACTGGAGGTTGACCACCATGAACTCCATGTCAATTTTGGCATGGTGGGGGCCGTCACCGACTTCCACGGGGAGGACTATCGTGCCCTCGGCATCGATAGAGTCCCCGGTGAAGCCGGATAACGGGGTCTTGATCGGCTTCAGCAGAGCTCTGTCCAGCTTCAGCTGCTTGAAGGTGTCTAGGTACATCACGTTGACGGAGCTCCCCGTATCGATGTAAGTGCGGTGGATGATGGAGTCACCGATCTCACATCGGATGACGAGGGCGTCCCTGTGTGACTCCGTACCCGGAGGCAGATCCTTGTTGGTGAAGGTGATCGCCTCCGTTCGCTGCTTCTTCGGCTGGGGGGGAACGTGGGACACCTCTCCAATGTAAAGGGATTGGGCCCATTTCTTCCTCTGAGTGGCGGAGTCCCCCCCAGTGTTCCCGCCTACGATGAGGTGGATGTGATTCTTCTTCGGCGGAGGCTCCTCGAAGTCCTCGTCGTCGCTGAGTCTACCAATCTCGCGCTTCTTCGCAGAGGGTTCGCCCCCACGTTTGCCGGTGTTTACCCAAGTGTTTTTACGTGGGCCACCTTTGACAAACTGGGAGAGTTCCCCCTGGCGAATAAGACGCTCGATGGCCTTCTTTAATGTGATGCAATCGTCGGTGTTGTGCGACGAGTTCTTGTGGAACCGGCAATACGTGCCGCCCTGTTGGATGGCCAGGACCTCCTCGGCCGGCCGAGGAGCCTGCTCGATGAGGCCGTGCTTCTCGGCATAATCGAGGATGGTGCCGACCGGGTGGGTGAGGGCTACCCCCGGCCATTCCAGCCTTGGCCGCCAGTGGCGGTCTTTCTTACTTTGTCCACCAGAGCCGTGGCGGCCCTGGGCACCCTGGCCGGCCGGGGACGGACCCGAGGCCGGCGAAGGATTTGTCTTCTTGGGGGGATGGCCCCCCTCTCTCTTGTGATTGTGGAGCTCGTCGGCGTCGGCATACAAGCCTCCGCGTTGGAGCGCCTTGGCGTACGACCTCGAGGGGTCAGTGATGAGGCTCCTAGCGTACGGGGAGCTGCGGAGGGCTCCCTGGTACAAGGCGAGGAGGGTGCGCTCATCGGCCCCCTCGACCTCCTCGGTCTCCCTCGTCCACCGGTCGATGAATGACCGGAGGGACTCCTCGTGCTGCTGTTTGACGGAGAGGAGGTGGGTGAAATACTTCTTGGCGCGCTTCCTCCCGGCAAAGTGAGTGAGGAAGCGCTAGGCGAGATCTTGCCATGAGTCAATGCTTCCCTCTGGCAGCCCGTTGAACCACTCGTACGCTGGCCCCTCGAGAGTAGAGAGGAACCAACGGCAGAGGTATTCGTCGGACGCGTTCACCATCAGCATGTTGTTTTGATAACGGCTGAAGTGCTCCTGGGGGTCTGATCGGCCATCGTAGGACTTGATGGCGTTCCCCCTGTACTTCTCAGGGATGGGGGCCGAGAGGACCCTGTTGGTGAAAGGGGTCCTAGTCCTGACCTGGATGATGGCGTCACCCCGCCCTTCGGCCAGCTCCCTCTCCAGGGCGCTGACTTTGTTCATGAGCGCGTTGAGGCCGGGGTCGTTGGAGGCGCCGGCCGTAGGGACGTTGGCCGACTGCTTGGCCTCCATCTGAGCCAACCTCCTTTCCAGCTGGGCGATGACCTCGTCTCGGGGGTCCCTGTCGGCCGGGGCGGCACCCGGCTGGTTCCTCTGGCGCTCGTTGTGAGCCGCGTTGATCTGGTGACGCACGTCATCCTCGTGCAACTTCCCCTTGCCCTTGTCCGGGCGGGGCTGGTCCGCTGTCCGGGACACAGACCCCAAACTCTCCCTTGGCGAGCCAGGACGAGGATCACCAATCCGTCCCGCCATCCTCTCCGAAACCGGACGACGGCGCGTGTCACCTAGCCTATTGAAGGCAGAGGCTTTTCCTCGCGCTGGGGTCTGCCCGGGCTGAAGAGGGGAAGCAGGGTGGGAGTGGGACGACGCCGTGTCCTGGGCCACAACCCCCTCATTGTTGCCTATCTGGTCGGCCAGTGGTTGGGGATGAGGAGGTTGAGTGACGTTTCCCCCGGTCCTTGGCAAGAGTGCGCTGAGGACGGTGGGATTCTGAGCCAAGCTGGCGATGATAGCCGATAGTGCGGCCTGGACCTGAGGATCTACGGACGGAGAGGCCGCGGCCATAGGCTGGGCCGGGGCGTGGTCCGCTTTCTCAGCTCGTTTCTTTTCCAGGCCGAGGCGGGCGTCGGGGACTCCGCCGTTGAGTTGGTTGCGGAGGTCCGTCGTGAGGTTGAAGGCCTCCTGGAAGAGGTCCCCTCCGCCGACCTGGTCGGCCGTGGCGTCCTCATCGTGCTCCCTGGGCTCTTGGTCCTCAGGGATGACTTTGCTGACGAGGTTGCGGTTTGACTTAGTTCTCCCCATGATCAGTGGTTAGCTGTGCTTGGTAGCGACGAAGGGTGCTAACTTGATTGTTCTAGCTCTCAACGAGAGCACCAAATGATGGAGTATTAACTCCTAGATTCTAGAGAGAAGTGAGAGCTAGAGAGAGAAGTGCAATAATATGCTTCAATAGAATGATTTTGTAACCCCTATAACTACTCCCAAGGGGAGTATTTATAGAGAAAATTAGGGTTGGGCTCCCAAGCCTTGGGCTTGGGAGGCCCATTTACAACTGGACCGCTACTGGGCCGAATACAAAGCCTCTAATGGGCTGTACAAATGAGTAAGTATAGGATCCGATTCTGGGAGGTCTTCGTGGCCGACGAGGGCGTGGCCGACGAGGGCGTGGCCGACGAGGGCACGGCCGACGAGGGCACCCGAGTCCCTCAGGCTCAGGACCGTAATCTGAGTTGGCACCTTTTCGGCCGACGGGAGCGTCATGGCCGACGAGGGCGCCACTCTGTTGTCTTGTGCTATGTTCTTCCGAGTATGTGGGTCCTGGGGCTCAGACCCATATACTCCATCATGGGCACATACACTTATAAGTTTGAAAATAAGGTGCAAAGTCAAATTCCATGATACAATTAACATTTACCTCACTCTTATGAATTTGACTCACATTATTTATAAGTAGTATAGTTTACTAACCCACATTCACAAAAAAAGCCTATCTATGTTATTTGTCTTCCACTAATAGTCCAACATTATTTTTGATATGTTTTTAACAAGGATTCAATCTCATTCGTTACAAAGCCATCTGTTTTTTTATTAAACCTCTTCAAAGGCACCAATAGAAGAATTGCAAAGTTCCTAAAAACATTAGGACGATGAGATTTGCATTCACTTCGTTAGGAGGAAAAGTACAAAAAGAAGTAAACATTTCTAGAGGGTCATATGTATATCAAATGCATGATACTATCAATGGATTCTAACAAATCAAAGTTCTCTCAAATCTATATTTATATCACGAAGCAAATTAATTAAGTAGACTCCATGCATTAAAAATGCTTTAAAATTTTGTGGAGTGAAGGAGAAGGATACATGCAATACAATAACAAAAATTGTGTTTAAAAAGATTAAATTTAATTTAATGCTTATGAATAATCTATAATACTAAACAAATTCATATTTGCATTTACTTTCCAAACCACTATAAATCGTATACGTACACATTAATGATTTTGAATCGGCAATTCTCATATATTAAAAAATATATTAGCACATATATTCTTCTTTATTAACATTATACCATCACATTTACACCATTGAGTGAATATTATTAACCTCTATTGATGTTCTTCATTTTAATACTTATCAAAGTGACACTACCGGGGCATGCCCCGGGTGTTACACTAGTTACGTAGTAATTTATTAATTGCGATGGAAGGCATAAACAATGGCCTTCTCAGAATCAGACCAACTAGATAATCAGTCCGTGATCAACTCGAGTAGATGAATGAGCCGCAAGAGGCCATTTCTTCTACAAATTAAAGATCCAGCAAATATTATTTACACCAAACCTTTTTACATAAAAGGTGTGACCTTAATTGACTAATAACCAACATATGGTAATAGTCTAATAGAAAAGGCAATAAAATTTATCTGCAACCATATCAACTGGGATGATATTTGATGAAAGCAATCATTTCCCAATCAGGTCTTCTCCCTACGTAACCTCCCGCACGTGTCTTCTAACAGAGAAGCCATGGATCACAGGAAGTAGGCTGTGTGATCTAACTATAATCCGACAAGACCGTTTCCACTTGAAACTAATTCTAAACTACAGCATTTCAGCGGTTTGCTGGACGACTAAGATCACACATTCTTACGGGTGAAAATACAACAGTTAGCTTGGCATGATCAGAGAGAGAGTAGTTTTCGGGCCATATTCCCTTCTCTGCTTCCTTTGGGAAAATAACTGCATTCTGGATGCTAAAACCAATTGTTTCCTCACTGGCGTTTTCACTGTCATCCCAAGAGTCGTTGCAGGCTACGTCTCTTTGTTCTGACCATGTCGGGTTCCATATGCGTTGCTGCAATGGCAATAGATAATATAATCATCATTTTCATAACACGCCTTAAGTGTTTTGGTAAATGCTATGTGACATTCATGTAAGCAAAAGGGTAATGGTGGAAAATAGGTGATTCATGCTCCCATTGGTATTCTTAAATCTAAGGAGAGTGGTTTGGAAACATTTTTTCATCTCTACAGAGACAATTAAAAAGAGAACAAGGTGAGTGTATTAGGTTTTGTGTACTTCAAAGTACTGTAAAGTTTCTAAATGCATGATTTTCATTAATAGGCCTCATCAAGCATCATATTTTTTCTGTTTTCCCTCTAATTTTAAGGAAAAAGCAAAATTCTGAAAGCCAGAAAAGTAAAAAACGTTGTTTTCAGTTTTAGAATTAACAGGATCACTAGAAATATGATTCATTTTAATTCATTTGACAATATACATCAGTATATCACATACCTTTTAAATCAAAACTGGTCCTAAGCCTATAAATATTACCAAAAAATCTACTGTAGAAAGTTTTAGACTTGCATTGTTGAAGGAGGGAGTATAATACATGTTGGGAGACATTAAATAAATTGGACTTGTCGTATCACATGGAAATAGAGAACGAGTCGAAATCAATACCTTGAATTCTTTGTAATCAACAACACCATTTCCATCAATATCTGTTTCCACCCACAAATCACTAATCTCCTGAATACTTAGTCCGTTACGATGGCCAATTAAATTAAGCTGCAGAATTAATAGAACACATTAGCTATAATGTATTATGAAGGTAAAGTACAGAAAATATAAGCATGATCACACATATATGTAAGTTTAGTTGTTCAATACTACCTGCCGCAATGCTTCATAGAAATCTGAATATGTAATGCAATCTTCATCTCTATCAGCCTTCAAAAAGGCAAATGCATTCTCCTCTGACAAAGAGGCTCGGCGAAGTTGATACTGAGAATGGAAAGGGTTCATGAGTAAACACAAGTTAGAAAAATAATGTCTTTAGCTAGAATGATATGAAAAAATTCAGGTATGGGGTGTGGTCACTCCATTAGGTTGCGAGACACCTAGACAAAATCATACTACCTACTAAAAACTTAAATACAATATAACTAATTCAGCCCTTCCTCTCAGGATAAAAAAAAATGGACAGACAAAGTGGGGCACAACCTGAGTTTGACATCATGATAGAATGTAAGATTGGGTTATAAGACACTTAAGTCAACCACACTAAAAGATTATAACTAATATGTTAGCAAATTCGATGTAACTATGCACAGTCTTAATAATTCATCATTTTCTCTCTGATTTTCCTATGTAGAACTTTAACATGACACTAAAAGAGAGCAACAAATTAATTGAAGGTTACGACGGTTCGACTAAATAGCTTTTATACCAAATTAAAAGTCAGATTTAACATGTATATCAACCTTAAACATCCCAAAGATGGCCTGACTCCAACTTGTTTTTAGCAACTTTCTGTATTTGGTAGGATTAAGGAGCCATATAAAATCTACTCCACAGATGTTCCCTCGATGATTACGATGGCTCACCCACTGCATAAAACAAAATGAAATATGAGACAAAATATAATGAGCTTCAGTTGTAAGCAATTACAAATTCCAAAGAGGAGAGATGAGGTTTGACCTTATGTGCATCTGCATCGGTGTACTGATGTGCAGTATCATATGATGATACAAATCCCTGAGACCTCAAGAACTTGTAAACATGTCCTCTTTTGCTTCCATTCCAATCCCTGCAAATTTTTATATCATCAACTGATCCAGAATGTATATGTACAAGCAGAAGTCATATACATTGCGTGAAAAAGAAAATTACCCACAGAGTATGATCGGTAAAGGGTTAAGCTTATTTTCTTTTTTATATGATTCCACATATTGCAGTATTTTATACACCTGTGAAAATAAAAACAGTTCACTACATTAGCATGATGAGGATGTCACTTATTTCCTCTTTACGTATTATTGGTAAATTAGTAGAATAAGGAAATTCTAAATACCTGACGCAATCGTTCCAAGCAAAGACTTGAATCGTGCGGGAAAAGCAAGTGTGTGTTAACTATAAGAATCTCTTGTTTAACATTATTATTCTGGCATGCTGAGGGGGGTAAAACTAGCTCAACATGTAACAACTGTGCAACTCGGTCTCCAAAATCATTGAAATGCAACTCTTGATGGCTTATTACTGTAAAGTAATCCTTGTGAACAGCAGTCAGCAGACCTGTTGGATGTGAATGAAAATAAATGTATCATATTCACTACAACTTCAATCAACATTTACATTGAACACTTTTTTAACAATAACAGGTCTGCTAAAGCCTAAAGGTCTTTCATATATTTGATCTTCTTTATAAAAATTCAACCTTATGTGAGGAGGTGCAGAGGAACATCTAAAGGTCTTATATGTGAACTTGTGTCTTTGTATTCTTATATACAAATTTGTACCTTTGTATTTGAGCTCACTACAACATACAAGTCTACAAGCCTTGTGTCCTTCAATAAGAAATACTATCAATATCTTATTTGCGGTTTATAAAGTTACTATTTTATGAAATATCATATTCACAGCTAACTTTTGTTTATCAATATCATATTTGCAGTTCATAAAAGTTAAATAAAAAACGTTCATCAAAACGAAAATTACTTTGGAGTATATAGGAATTAACAATGATAAGAAGACACATAAGAAGCCAAAAAAGAGGAAAATTTGGGGCACATACCATCACCACGGCCGTTAGTTCGGCCAAGCTTAAAAATAAGATAGCCAGCATCTCCTAGTCTCTTGTTATACAGATCAACAAGCTCTTCATTCCCAACCCAAAATTCCTTGAAACATATTTTTCAACATAGTTTTAGTTTGGGCATCACCATAAAGTCACAAACAATGCAAAATAAACTAATTTGCATAAACTTGTTATAAATAAGTAACAAAACAGAGAGAGATAACTAAAACCTTCTCTCTATTTGGGTTTAGTTTTTTTTATATTGTAACTTTTACCTGAAGACAAATGATGGAAGATCTTTCTAACAATAAACAATCCAAAATCCTCTGGTTCCTATCCAGCCAAAACTCCCTGAAATGGCTTTCTCTAATGCTCGGTTCCTGCTTCAATTTTTTGTTTATCAAAATTATCACCAATAATCTAAAGTTCAAACTCATTACTTCAAAAACATAAGAAAGCGTAGAATAATAATTGAAGGAAAAACACGGATGTAAAAAAAACAAAAACAAAAACCTCGTGAGCGATTCTTTTGTAAATGGGGGCAAGGATATTGAAGGTTGTGCAAGAAACTGAATTGGGGTCAGAGATTGAAGAAGCAATCGCATAGCTGCCGATTCTAGAGGTCCTCCCTTTTGTTTCCTTCCTCCCCATTGTGTATTTTTAGCCTATAAATGTAGGATTATGTATGTACGGAGAATACGTCTATGATTAAATACAGACTTGAAAATTGTGTGTCCAGAATCGGAAACAGACAAGGAAGAGGAAGGCAATAGAGAGAGGGAGAGAGCAGTACAGAATAGAAGAACCAAGAAACTAGAAACAACAAATGACAGAATGGAGTAGAGGGGACGATGAGGGCTTTTATAAAGCTTGGAAGGCAACAATGTTAATGAGAGATCTGGGTCTGCACATTCTGCCGGGCCGATATTTTATAAAGCTGAGAGCGAATCTGTTTTTGTGGGGCGGAGTCTAGGAGAGTGGAGGAAATCCGGGGAATCAGCAAATATGCTGTAGTATTGCAGTTCATAAATTTAAGACATATTATCCAAAATAGGACTACAACAGTTTGAAAATTTCAAAATAGAACTGTCATATTTTTATTCCCAAAATAGGACTAATTACTGTCATGTTTTGGCTGTACCAGACTTCAAATATGACAGTATTTTCTAAACATGGCACTAATTAATCCTATTTTGAGAATAAAAAACATGACAGTCCTATTTTGAAATTTTGAAACTGTTGTAGTCCTATTGGGAACTTTCCCTAAATTCAATTGATATTCCTTTCCCAAAAAGAGTAAAAGGTAATTGATAGAGTACGTAATTTTTTACTCACAAGAATTTAGGGCCTTGGCTATCGTATCCAATGGTGTATTTGGTTTTCTCAATTCAGTTTTGAAATTTTGATTGAAATTCAATATAGAACTAGAGTAACAAAAGTTTGGTATGGTTATAAGCCCGGTCGGTGATTCTAGTTTTCGATTTATCGGCTCTATTATTTAGTGTTTTCACCAAACACGTAATCTTGAAAGCCCATTTAGTAATATTGAAATTGACTGAATCGTCTGATTCTGCTGATATTCATGAAGTTCTGGCTGAAGTGACTGAATTGACCAATTCTGCTAATTTATAAAAACATACCCCCCTCTGTCCCCCTATTATTGTCCCATTTCCAATTCACTTGGTCAACACAAATCACTCTTAATCTCTTACTTTATTTATCAAATTTTTATCAAATTTGATTCTGGTTTTTGCGACTTTGTCAACCTTTTAATGTACTTTCTTAATATGCAATTTTTTTTCCTAAAAATAATTCTAGTGCGGACAAGGATCTGTTTGCTTTATCGTCAGTCAAGCATCGTAAACCGCAATGGGACAATAACAGGGGGACGGAGGTAGTAATATTTAAAATATTTTTATTAATAAAACAAGGAAAAAATTATATGAAAAAAAGATAAATGATCATCTATATATAGTAATTTAATCTTATACAACTAGAAAAGTAACTTCAACCTTAATTTTTCTTATTATTGCATAATTCAGCGCGCGAAACCAAAAGTTACGTGTTTGGTGAAAAAGTTGATTGATAAGTCTGATAAGCTTAAAACAGGAATCACCAAACGGGCCCTGAAGTTACTTTTTTGGCTAAAATTACCGTAGAGAATTCTTTTAGCTTTTTTCACATAACTTACCGTAGAGAAGTATTACATAATTTAATTACTCGCAAAATCAAAAGTTAGTTATTTGATGGAAAAAATGGTTGATAAGCTGAAAAGAAATGCTCCCTCTGTCTTGTTGAGATTGTCGCATCTTTCTTAGCTTTTCAGTCAATCCCACTAAGATTATCTTATACTCTGTATCAAATTTGATAAAGTTCATGTGGTTCTAAATCATTCTTAATTTATTCTTACTTTATAAATTTAATATCAATCACATAAACTCATTTTTCTTAGTAATTGCATCATGTCCTCATGCCCAAGTGTTAGTGAGACGGAGGTAGTATCACCAAACAAGCTCTAAGTCAATTCAACCTATTTAGTCAATTTCAGTGCTACCAAGCGGGCTTTGTATTTTTACCCTGAAACATGAAATTGCGCTTTGGCTGAGCCTATTTGTCATTTGATTGAAAAATAACACATAATCGGAAAAAATCAAACATACAACTCAGAAAAAAATAATGAAAAAAAAAAAAATAAAAATAAAATAAAAAGGAGAATGAATGAATATATCCTTGAATTAGGATGTTTATAATTGGACTGAAATTTTCTGATCTGGTCTGAACTGGTCTGGTCTCATTTGGTAAATGTCTGGTCTCTATGTATTTTATAGGTGTCCAAGTCTGATATATGTATTTTATAATGGGACGGTCGAATCCTGCTTTTCACCCTAGCCCTTTGTAGGGCTTTTTCCTGGTTTTTTAAATTTTATGGCTTTGGACTAACTGAGTCACTTGCAGAATGGACCACTTGCTGATTGTTGATTAATCTTAAAACGGGTACACGGTACAATATCTAGACTCTCGACCACTGATGCGCAGATACAAGGTCTATCTCCATTTGACTGACTGAGTCACAATGATTTACAACCTCTCAAATACCTTGTCGGTTCGGGACGTGGGGGTTTTGGGATTGAGAATTCAACCTTTTGGAACATTGATTAATCTTGAAACACCAAAATAACAACATGTGTTGCTCCATACATGGCGTGGGTTGTGGAGATTCTTAAAAAAGTATGACCCAAGTAGACTACTCATGTTTTCTGGTTATGTTTGTTCTGTGTTTTGCCGGCTATTTCCCGAGTACTGACGCTCTGGGTTGTTATGTCTCCCTCGATATGAGATATCGTTTTGGTGTCTAGACCACCTTTGTCTGGTCAGAGGTTTCTGTCCACTTTCTTTTGGACTGCATAGATAATGGTAGAGCTCGTCCTCCTCCATAACCACCTTCTTGCTAGGAAAAGTTTTGTGCAGAGGCTTTCAATTTTATTTTTCCTTCAATAGTACTTATTTTTATTTTACTTCGAGTAGGTTTGGTTTGAATATTTGGATTTCTTGATAAGTATGTTCCAACTCCCGATTGTTTTAGACTTAAGTTTGCTCATTTTGTTTCTAACGAATCAGGTTGCTTTGTATGAGCTGACTATATCTATATCTATATCTAAGGCTTACGATCATGACATTACTGTCTAGAGTTTGTTTTATTTGATTTCTTGATACTAATATAAAACGTCGCACTTTTATATTGAAGAAAAAACTAAATACTAACAATGAAATTTTGATTATTTATTCTCAATGGAACACCTCTCTCTAGAAACCCTAGGGGCTGATGGTGGCGTGTCTTGCGACTTGCTTCTTCTCTTGTGATTCAGCAACGGCAAAGCTAGAGGATGGGAAGCATATGTGCGGCTAGGGTTTCAACTCCATGCCAGGGTTGCGGCAAGTAGCAGGTAATAGATTCCATGACTTGATCTAGGTGACATCAGTTTTCGGAGATTCTAGATAGCGTATGATCCAACTGAACTGTTTTTCTTTTCGGAGTTGTTATGTGCAATGATGGTTCTTACCCGGACACTGACGCTCCGGGTTGTTTTTGTCCCTCGGTGTGGGGAGTTATTTTGGTGTCCCTGCCAGCTTCGTCTCGTCAGGGGGTTCTGTCTGCCTTCTTTTTAGATGCCTATGGAATGGTAGAGCTCGTCCTCCTATAGAACCAGCTCCCTGCCAGAAAGGATTTTGTGGAAAGACTTTATTTCAATTTTATTTTTCGCTTTAGTAGTACTTATTTTTATTTTTGTCTGAGTAGGTTTGGTTTGGATATTTGGTTTTGAAGTACTTTTGATATGAAGTATTCAGTTTAACGAATGAGGTTGTTTTGTATGTATGATGTGACTGATTGTATGTGTATTCTCAAGGCTTTCGATCGACTCTGTCATAACTCTTTGGAGCATGTTTCATATGATTTCTTGATATTATTATCAAAAAGTGCTCAATGGAACCACTATAATTCAGTTAAGTTGTTGCATTGGTTTTGGAGATCCGATTTGGATTAATTCTCAATGGAACAACTAGAATTCATTAAGTTGTTGCGTGGTTTTTGGAGGTCCGATTTAGTTTTGGTTAGGTTCGTTTTTTTGGCAAAGTTAGGTTCATTTTTTCGGTTTCACTTTTTTGTTTCTCAAGTAGATTCTTAAATCTGTCAAAAAGAAAAGTAGACTCTTAATTGAGCTCCTCCAGGATAGTATGTGATGGTTCATTGATCCAAAAGGTGAAATCTCCCACCCCAGGAGCCTCCACCCCGACAGGATGGTGGGAAGGTTAGTCACGGTGACTCAGTCAGTAGAATGGCAGTGGGCCCATACACCCGTGCGCACCAGAGACCCAGCCTTATTTCAGGTTCTGTGACCTTCACCCGATCGCTGCGGGGATTCGAACCTTGGTCCATTGATCCAAATCTCCCACCACTCGACCAATTGAGCTACCCGTGCAGGTAGTATGTGATGGTTCAATTGCTATACGTTGACATCTTAGGTTTATTTTTCAAAGATATTATGTTTCTCAACCCATCTATACCGTCATGGATAGGAGGGCGGTTGTGTGGAGTTTTGAAACTACATTAAGACAGTTTCGACCTTGTTTTTCTCAGGGGCGCACCATCTCCTTTTCCCCTGACCTTCGAAATAAAAAAAAGAATGTGATGTAACGTAACATGAATATCTAGGAGTTTTTTCCCAAAGGAAGGTAGTCTTTAATCTTATTTCCCAATTGAGGGTACTTTTAAACTTATTTCCCAAATGAGGGTAGTTTTTCTCATGTCATCCAATTTCCGCCACATCACCCACTTCACATCATTCACCGTCATCCGTCATTCCACGTCATCAGCCATATGGATATTCTTTTAAAATATAAAAAAAATCCGAAGCTCTTAGGAATTAAACTCACGACCAAAATGATGCACTTGCATCTTGCAACTCACTAGACTACATTGACTTGTTGGGACAATCACACATTTACAAACATTTAACATCTATATATTTTTAATACAAGGTATTTTGATATATGCAATTAAAAATTTTTAAAATTACTCTACATTAATTAAATAAAATAAGAAACTTCCTTTAAAATAAGAAACTTCCTTTAAACAAATAAATGAGAATAGATGGATTAATTCATCCCAAATTTAATAAAAAATCTTATAATGCTAATGCAAAAACATGTAAAAATATAAATTTTATGTACAAAATTTTTTAAAAAAATCCAACACTAAAATACAATTTTTTTATAATCATAATTTAAGTATTTTACACGTCTGAGGTGGATTTGAACCTATATAGTAGTATGTTTGAGATATATATTTAAGCACACAACATCACCAACTTAATTCATGTATTATTCGTTCCTTTAGAGATATATTACTCATTCCTTAAACAATCAAAGAATATGGTAACATAACATTAAAAAAGAATATGATAAATACTTAATTTCAGATATAAAATTAAAAAATAAAAACTTAATTAAAAATTATAATAAAAACGTAATTTGATATATGTTATACAAGAATAACTTAAAATTAAATCTACTCTAAATAAACTAAAAAATAAATAAATGTCAATATAGGTTCAAATCCACCTCAGACTTGTAAAATACTTAAATTATGATTGTAAAAAAACTTGTATTTGAGTGTTGGATTTTTTAATTGTTGTACATGAAATATATATTTTTGCATTCTTTTGCATCAGTAATATAAGATTTTTATTAAATTTTGGATGAATTAGTCCAGTCGTTCTCATTTATTTCTTTCTTATTTTATTTAATTAATGTAGAGCAACTTTAATTTTTTTGAATTGCATATATCAAAATATGTTGTATTAAAAATATATATATGTTAAATGTTTGTAAAGGTGTGATAGTACCAACAATTGAATGTAGTCTAATGGGTTGCAAGATGCAAGTGCATCTTTTTGGTCGTGAGTTCAATTCCTGAGTGCTTTGGATTTTTTACATTTTAAAAGAAATATTCATATGGCTGATGATGTGGAATGACGGATGATGGTGACTGATGTGGAGTAGGTGATGTGGCGGAAATCGGATGACATGAAAAAAAACTACCCTCATTTGGAAAATAAATTTAAAAGTACCCTCAATTGGAAAATAAGATTGAAGACGACCTTTCTTTTGGAAAAAACTCAAATATCTAGTGACCATTGACATGATAGTAAAATTAAAATGATCTAAGCTATGTGACGAACTAATATGTTGATAACGTGTTAAGTGGGATAAAATGTGACATTCTGTACTTACAATAATTGTCTACTCCATCACTATGATTATGTACAACTTAATAGTGCAATGACCTTGATGATATATATTCATAATAACTTTAATCAAAATTTTCATTAATAACTTCATTTCAATAATATTAAAGAGAAACCCTCTGCATTTATATACCCCATAAGGTTCCCTAAGTAATTGTCAAAAAAAGATAAGGTTCCCTAAGTATGACTCTATGAGTGTTTAATTGAAACTTTCAAGAATAGTACTCTCACCGTCCCACTAATAATGGTAAAAGAGCGAGTGAGTTTATATGATTAATATTGAATATATGAAGAATGATTTAGAATCACACAGATTTTATTTAAATTGGATGTGGAACGATCTTAGTTGGACGATGGTGTGAGATTTTGGGAAAATGTACTCCAATAGGAATCCTGGACTGAATATATATAATAAAAGAGTTTGAGACATACAAGGAAACAAATATGTCTAAATAATATTCTATTACACCCCCTCAAACTGTGCGGGAGATACAACGCGCAGGTTGTCCTTCAAAAAATGAAATTGCTGACTAGAAAGACTTTTAGTAAAAATATCAGCTAACTGCAGTTGTGTAGGAATGTACTTCACGACCAGGTCTCCATGAGCCACACGTTCTCAGACAAAATGGTAATCAATCTGTATGTGCTTGCTACGAGCATGCTGGACAGGATTGGCAGACAAATAGGATGCAGAGATGTTATCACAAAATAGCTGAACTGGAACGGTCACCGGAAATCCAAGCTCGAAAAGAACTGAACGAATATGCAATGTATCCTGGACAGTATAAGAAACAGCTCTATACTCAGCTTCGGTAGAGGACTTGGACACGGTTGGTTGCTTCTTGGACTTCCACGAGACAAGATTAGGGCCCAAGAAAACTGCAAAGCCAGTCATTGATCGGGATGTATCTGGGCAGCCTGCCCAATCTGCATCTGAATAAGCAATCACACAGGTAGCCTGACTGGTCAGCCGAAGCCATAATCCATGATCAAGTGTGCCCTGCAAGTATCTAAAAATATGTTTGACCGCAAACATATGAGTAGTACGAGGGGCATGCATAAACTGAGACACTAAATGCACAACATAGGTAATATCAGGTCGTGTCAAAGTTAAATACTATAACGCACCAACCACACTACGATACTCAGTGGCATCTGCAAGAAGCTCCCCATCAGTGAGGGAAAAAGAGGTGCGAGTAGCAAGTGGAGTACGAACAGATTTAATAGTGTGGAGATGAAAACGAGAGAGATGATCAGAAACATATTTATGCTGAGAGAGAAATAAACCTTTTGTGGAACGGACAGCTTGGACACCTAGGAAATAGTTAAGATCACCGAGATCTTTCATAGCAAAATGCTTATCAACAAGCCGAATAAAGGAATTAACAGCCGCGGAAGAATTACCAGTAATAATTATGTCATCTACATATAATAATAAGTAAATAACATTATTATTCTGACGGTAAATAAATAATGAATTATCAGACCTGCTGCAAGTAAAATGATGAGTCAAAAGAAAGCTACTAAATCGGTGGAACCATGCTCGCGGGGCTTGTTTAAGACCATAAATTGCTTTTCGCAATCTACATAAACAATTAGGAAACAAAGGATGAATGAAACCCCGCGGCTGACGCATATATACTTTCTCGGTGAGGTGACCATGCAAAAAGGCATTTTTGACATCCAATTGATGAATAACCCACCCAAAAGAAATAGCTAGTGTAAGAACAATACGAACAGTGGTGGGTTTAATAACCGAACTAAAAGTTTCAGAGAAATCTACGCCTGCCTGTTGATTAAACCCTTGAGTTACCAAACGAGCTTTATGGCGCTCAATGGAACCATCTGAATTATATTTATCTTATAAATCCACTTAGAGCCCACGACATTTTTAGTTTTATCAAACGGCACCAAATCCCAAGTATTATTAGAAATAAGAGCATTAATTTCCTCATCCATTGCCTCACGCCATTTTAACTGTTTATTAGCCTCCGAAAAACAAGTAGGATCAGCTGATAAAGCAACCGTGTTTAAATTAAAAATCGTTTTTGATTTAAAAATTCCCGACTTCGCCCTGGTCTGCATGGGGTGAGTATTGGTTAAGGGACCAGAGGTAACTTGCGGTGGAGGAGAAGAGTCGGGAGGGCAGTGACAGAATGTTCGGTTGGCGATGTGACAGATGCGGCCGGTGTGGGGAAATGGTCGTCCGGAGACGAAGGTGGTATGGGATCGTGGATGGGTGACTGAGGTAGAGATTCTAGACTCAAGACAGGTGGTGGGGAACCTCCGGCTAGGGGGGTAGGTGGTTCGGTTATGGCTAGAACGTGTATGGGAGTAGTCAAGGGCGGATTTGCAAGGGGGCATGGGGGGCTGGTGCCCCTGCTTCAGCGGCTCAAGTATAGGAAGGGGTAGAAGCGTAGGGAAGTAGGAGGGGCCGGTACATGGAGTTTTCCGGCAAGGGTGAGCTGATTGAACTCCGTCTTTTGGTCTTTGAGGCTAGGAAGACGATGAAGTTGCGGGTGATTTTTTTAATTATAAGGGGAACGACGTCGTTTGACGTCCCCCAGTTAATAAAAAATTAAATCAGCCCAGCTGCCCTAGTCCAATCATGCCAAGCTCAGCAGCCCAAACTTAGCAAACAAAGCCCTGAAACTCACTTCGGCCATCGAGAAGCAGCACCAGCGCAATGCTAGATGTAGCTGAAGCCCCGAAAGTCAGATTTACACCTTTGAAGGTTGTATTGTAAAATTAGTTATTGATTGAATGTGTATTAATGTTTAATGTATTATACGAAGATGAAAGTAAATATGTAATTATTAAAAATGAATGTATTAAAAACAAAATTGTTAAAATTTGATTAACTTATGAAGCTATAAAATAGTTAAAAGTTGATTACCTTATGACTTTACTTTATGAATAAATTTAATACTTGTTGGATAATTGATACTCATATTGTATGAAAAGGAGATTTGAACAAGAATGTAGTAGGGAAATGTAGAAGAAGAAGAAGATAAATGTATTGAATGTGAGTTTGTGTGTGTTCTTTACAAGCCTCCTATAAGGAGTATATATAGGGAAATCCGGGTCTGGACCTCTAATACGGGCCTGACAGACTCAGTTACATAAATGGACTTATAGTATGAAAAGCTAATCTAGAACATCTAAATAATAATGTACAACAATATGAATCCACTAAACGTGTGTGGGCCGCTGTCCAGGCCCAATAGTCGGCAGGCCGGGGGGTCGGGTCCATATACTCCATCAATACTATATATGTATTAAACTATAATAGTTTGAACTGTTTTTTTTTCACTAATTATTATAACTTTATTAGGGAATGTTAATTGAGATCATTTTCGAAACATGAGAACATGAAACTTGCATTTAACACCATTACATTACCGTTTTTGAGTGAATTTGTTATGCTTTATCGCTCTGATTTATTACGATAATGTTATTATTAATTTGATGGTTTTCTGATTGTGCCCCTCCTTATATTAATTCCTAGTTCCGCCACGGGGAGTAGTGGTCGGACTATGAGGAGTGGGGTTGGTGTGTGTGAGAGTAAAGTCAGTAATGAGAGGATTATATTCAGAGGATTGAGGACCCGTAGAGGAAGACAATGTGGCAAAAGGAAAAATATTTTCATGAAAGCAAACATGCCGACTGATATAAACTTTACCAGACTTGGGATCCAAACAACGGTATCCTTTAAACCCGGATGCATAGCCAAGAAAAACACATTGTATAGAATGAGGAGAAAGTTTATTTGAAGATGAGGCCGAAAAATTGGGATAACAAGTGCACCAAAAAACACGTAATAAAGTATAATATAACCAGGAGGTTTTTGAAAAAGAATATCATATTGAGAAACACCAAACAAATTAGGAGTGGGAAGTCTGTTAATAATATATGTAGCTGTAAAAATAGCATCTACCCAAAAGGTGATAGGAATAGAGGCTATGAGAAGCATAGTCCTAGCAAATTCTAAAATATGACGATGTTTGCGTTCAACAACACCGTTTTGTTGAAGAGTATGAGGGCATGATTTTCGAAAATAGATGCCATTTTCAGAGAAAAAATTGTGCATATGAGAACTAACAAACTCACCCCCTCCATCACTTTGAAAAATTTTAATTTTAGAGTTAAATAAATTTTCAACTAAAAGTTTAAAAATACGAAACTGGTAAAAACTTCATTTTTGGTGTGCAAGGGATACACCCAAGTAAAACGAGAAAATCATCAATAAAGCACACATAATATTTAAATTCTAAATTATATATAACAGGAGATTGCCACACATCAGAATGAATTATTTGTAAAAGAGCAGAAGTAGTATGACTAGCATCCGAAAAAGGTAACCGTTGGGACTTACCCAAACGGCATGAAATACAATCATTTTCAAAATTTGAGGAACTAGAAATAAGTTTTCTACTACGCAAAATACGTAAAACAGATTCGCCACAATGCCCTAATCTACGGTGCCACACAGGGCCAGAAGAAGAAATAGTAGCTAAAGCTAAAGGTGCAGACGGGCTAAGACTGATAGGATAGAGATGACCATTACGACGCGCCTGAAGAAGAACATCCCCCGAACTTTTGTCCTTAACAAAAAAATAATTTTTGTCAAAAATAGCAACACAGTTGTTATCGGCACATAATTTTTGAATGGAAATTAGATTAAATTTAAGTCGACGCACATGAAAAATAGATTTTAATGACAATGGGCGACTGAGAGTATTAAATCTAATATTTTCAATATTAGAATTAGGAAGAGTAGTACCATTCGCTACACTAACAGTCATGGAGCCATTGTAAGGGGATTTATTTGACAAAATACCTTTAGACGACGTCATGTTAGCGGAAGCACCGGAGTCCGGATACCACAGAGCATCATTGGATTCCCCACCAGGAGCAACCAAAGCAAGCGCAGAAGCCAGAGTAAAACGAGTCGGACAGTGTAATGCAGAGTGACCTGCAGAGAAACAAATTTGACACACAACAGGGGAAGGAACGGAGCCAAGAATACCCTCAGCTGATGGGAAACCTGCATAATGAAAGTGAGTACCAGAAGTTGATTTAGCATTAATATTTAAAATGGACATGACAGAATTACCCGCTGAAGCATTGTGTGTACTCGAGGTGGAAGCACCCCCTGCGGCCGAAGATCCAGGGACTGCCGGCGGCCGTAGAACGCCGGTGGCTGGCTGATAAAATTGTTGGTGTTGTCCGCGACCCCTTTTGCGGCCTCCTCTGCCGCGGTATGCGTGCTGTTGAGCAGGTGGGGCCTGCTGTCCGGGACCGGCTTGCGCATCGAAGGCTTGCTGCAAATTAGAGGATTTCTGATGGCGCTGATGAAGAACGCGTTGTTACGCTTCAAGTAGTCTATTGTGGAGAATGTCAGGTGGAAATTCATCCGGGAACAGGGAGACAGTACCCACAACAGACTCATACTCAGGGCCCAATCCATACAAAGTACTTTGCAGTAATTCTTTATTAGTCACAGGGGAATTTATTGCAGCTAACGCATCAGCCAAATTCTTAATAATTCCATAGACTGAGTATCCTTCTTTTTAATGGAATTCAAGGTACGCTTAAGTTCCATGGCTCTAGGTAAACTAGCAGACATAAAACGTGTTTGCAAACGATTCCATATACCAGCTGAATGTTTAATATCATGCACATCAGTTAATACATTCCGAGTAAGAGTAGCAAACAACCAAGATCGAATTGGTTGATCTACCCTAAGTCAATGATAATAGTTTGTATTAATGATTTGCTGATTATTAAAATTCACTGTGTACATGGGAGGCACCTGAATGGATCCATCAACGATGCCAAAAAGTCCCTGAGACACCAAAAAGGATTCAAATTGAGTGCGCCATGTGAGATAATCTTCAACAGCGCCAATAAGGCCATAGAGGACCCACCAAAAATGTTGTCGTGGGCTGGCCGTGTGATACCCGGTGATCCAGCGAAAGACGGCCCAAAGAAGGGAGTTGGGGTCGGCGGTGTAGACTGAGAAACCACCGGAGGAACTGTCTGGGGCCAATTAAATTGCTGCGGGAGGCCATTGAAGATAGGAAACGGGTGTGGAGGCATTCAGAGAGAAGAAGACGGATCTGGCCGTGGAGTAGAGAAGGTCGGCGGCATCGTTGAAGGCTGAAGAGCGCCGGAGTAGTACAGACTCGGGATAACTGGAGCAGAAAGAGGAGGCGAGTCCATCGAGGAGGTGGGCGGAACCAGAGACTCAAGCCCAACGGAGGAGGAAACCGTCGTAACTGTAGATGTGGCGGCGGCGGTAGTCTGCATTGTAGGCTGCGGCAAAAGCAAGAAGGGAAGGAGGCAGCCGAAAAAAAAATAACCTAAGCTCTTGATACCATGTGAGATTTTGGGAAAAGGTACTCCAATAGGAGTCCTGAACTGAATATATATACTAAAAGAGTTTGAGACATACAAGGAAATAAATATGCCTAATTAATATTCTATTAGATGGGACAGATTGAAAATAAAAATTAGGATAACCTTAACGAGATGAAGGGAATATAAAAAGGTAGATTCTATGGTACCCATAAGGTACCGTACCTTTGTCCACATGGACCAATGAGAATGTTGCAATTGAATTATTTAAATCTAAATTAAAAATGATATAATGATGTAGACCAATCAAGTGAATGATAGGTACGATACCCCATTTTTTATATGGATACCGGAGTTGTCACCCTATAAAAATCTCAATTGTCTTATTGTTTTTGTAGGGTGGAGGGAATTAACATGTTCTAGTGTTTTACGCTGTTTTGGGCAGGGCGGCATCTTTTAACCAATGGCGACGAATGCTTTTCAAGAAAGAAAGAAATTAATGTCCTCCGTACTTTCTATAGCCAATAACAGCACGACATGTGCTGGGAATTGATTTTTGTTACATGAACGGCTGAACACGAAGACAAGGCCTTTCTGTCTCTGTCCAACCCATGTAGGACAGCGATTTGTGAATTTTATATTCTAAGTTTTTTGAACGGCTGTGATAAAATAATGACAAAAAATCTTAAATATTCCACAACAGCACATCACTTCCTTAATTCCTCAAACCCAGGATCTCAATTTGAAGGTCCTATTCAAAACGGCAAATTTAGCCCCCTAAAATAAGGATTAATACAAAATTTAACAAACAAATACAAACTACATGTTAGATTAAAATGTGTTAGATTATTGGACTCAAACTACATGTAATATTCACAATATATTATTTATCGATTTAATTGTATCTTATATGTTATCTTATATTTAGTCCCAAAAATTAGTAATCATATAGATATTAAGTAGACTAATATGTTGTCTAATAACGTATAGGGCCCGAATGTGTAGAGACGCATGAACTTAACTAGGGATGGATTTAAGGGGGGCGCGGGGAGGGTGCGACCGCCCCCTTGAACTTTTAAATATTCGACAACAACACATCACTTCCTCAATTCCTCAAACCCAGGACCTGAATTTGAAGGTCCTATTCAAATGGCGAATTTTGCCCCCTAAAATAAGGATGAATACAAAATTTAATAAACAAAATACAAATATACTACATAGTATAGTAATTTATACTCTCTCTGTCCCTTAAAACTTTGTCAACTTTCATTTTTTTGGTTATCCCATTAACTTTGTCACTTTCCCTTCTAAGTAAAGAATTTGTGATTTCAATGAATTCTTTCTCACCTCAACAAATCTTTATCACACAGTTTTTACTTTATTAATCTCTGTGACGGTCAAACTTGGTAAAATTTTAAGGGACAGAAGGAGTAAGTTATACGAGGTACATCTTTGAGGATTCAGAATAAAACCTACTACCTCCCTCCCATTGAGGTCATTTGGAGTGGAGAGGTTTAGGAGTCCAAAAAACTAAAAATGAAACTTTTGGACTCCAATGTGTGTAGTGGATGAATGATTAATAGGGGTGTTAAAAGTGGGTAAGCGGGTTGAGAGTATCATTAAACCTCAAAATTTTTTAAAATTCTTATAACTTTCTTATTTGTATTCCAACTTTTTAAAAATATATATCAGAATTCATGAAATTTATTATCTTTCATATGACACCAATATGTAATATATATAAAATGAAAGAAAAAAATACGAAATTTTTGTTTTTGAAGTTTTCTTGAGCAAAATGGAACACGAAACACAAATTTTTAATTCATTGAGCCTTCATAAATAACTGAATATTCGATGATTGAAATTTACTTGAGCTATGCTCATTTTTTGTTAACCGAAAAATGAGTAAAAAATTAATGAAATTTATTTGTTTTTGCATCAAAATGTGTATTTTTTATTTCATAAATACTCAGGGGAAAAATTAAAAAGAAAACATTACTTATTGTTTTTCAAGCCCATGTCTCACATACTCTAGTACCTATGAGACGACCCAAATCTGTACCGTCACCAGAAGGTCCAACGAGAGGATGTAGCCCAAAATGAAGAGAAGGAATTTATGTCCGTACCATCACCTCGGACGGGACGCTCCTCGGAGGGTTTCACCGTTCAAGACCGAGGTGCACCCATGCACCTCGGACCCGTCACAAGCAGGGATCACTATTGTACCTCATTTTGATTAGAACACATGTAAATGGCCCATTAACAACCCATTTTTGTACTCGGGCCTCCCAGGCCCATTACCTGGGAGCCCAACCCTTATTTCCCTTATAAATACCCCCTTTGGGGGTAGTTGTAGGAGATTCAGAAATCATTTATTGCAAATTCTTTCTCTCTATATATATTTTAGCTCTCCCTTCTCTCTAACAATTCGACTTAATCGGGAAGCTATCATTTGGTGCTTTCATTGAGAGATAGAACAGTCAAGTCAACACATCCTTTCGCCGCTACTAGACGCTACCTTAACTGCGACAATGAAGATCTTCCCTCGAAAGTACCTCGAAACTACAGCAACGGAAGTTTAAAATTTATCCAAACAGATCTTCCCTGATTATGACAAAACAACGAATATGATAATAATAAAAGATCTGAGTTAGAACTTACAAATCTTCCAGCCTAGCGGTGATAATCGTTGACCTTAGGTATCCACGTGATTTCCCCTCTCTGAAAGAACAGTTAAATCTCCCTTAGAAAAAGGCTAGGAAATCTCCTCGCAGAGAAATAAACTGGTAATAATGAATCTATAAAACTGATCTAGAATTATGAAGGAGAATGGTGTATTTATACTAGTTATAAACTAATTTCACAATCACAATGAAAGTCTTCCTAATTAATGAGTTCTAGTCCTGATAGGACCAATACCCCTTATTAATTAAATAAGTAGATTAAAAAAAAATATAATAATAACAATAACATTAGAGAGGTGGCTGCGCGCCACTCTCTACTTGTTATAAGTACTATTATTTATTTCATTTTCTTTTAATTCCAAATCATAAAAGAAAATACCAACTTTATTTAATAATAAATACACCTTAATTAGGTATAATAAATCTAATTTATCATACTTTATTAATTCTATCAAATAGAACTCTCCTTCAACATCATGAATTAAATATGTTTAATCTAATTAATATTTAATTCATTCTCAGTATTACTAATTAAATATTATTTAATCTAATTAATAATATTTAATTCCTTCTAACAGTTCAATCGGAAGGTAAATCACTTGTTGTGTGACCCATATGGCCTTATATATTAAGCACTAATCAAATTAAGGTATTAGTCGAATCCCTAGACAATTTACCAGACAAACTTAATATATAAGGACGTTTGTGAGGACTATTCAAACTCCCTGTAATATAGAGCTCATAGTGATACGGTCCTTTCATTCAATGAACATTCAACTGAGTCTATAACATGATATTGTGTCTATTCCAATAACTTAGTTTCTGTCTCTCAATCTTTCTAGATGATCCATAACGATCATATTCGATATCCAAAATGAATATATCCTTGCATTGGCCAATGACTTTATGATCCATCTAGATATGAGAAGTAGAATGTTCTCTCTTAATCTATTATGAGGAATGAATCCTTTCTTGGCTCAACTACTACTCCATGTGCTTCGTGATGCACCCAACACATGCCGTATCTACCCCGATTGGAGTGCAAGCGTTGGTCATGGTCAAAGTACATCACTCCGCACGTGTAGTACGTATTGACCTCAAGTCGATACGCCGATAATCCCATAGACACATGAATAGAACTTATCAAATGGTTTCTCGGTGGGTATGCCAATATTCTCTTAAATATTTATGTGACCATCATGAACTACAGGAACTCATAGTTGTGAGATCAACTACTTTCTAAAAGTATGATGCAGTTCACATACCAATCTTATCGCATATCATCAATATCTCATTCTTGATGATCATTGATCGGGGCTATTTTAGGACCTTATGTTATATCATATAAGCTCGCACTTACTTATTGACAACATAAGTCCAAGAGAACACAATTATGAATAAGATATTGACAATCGAAATACTTAATCATCAATGTGTAATACCGTATATATCAAGTACATATATCTCTAAAAAGTGATTGTCGCTAGGACATATATACTAAGATCCCCCCTCACAAGGGTAAGGGGAAGCTACACGGAGGGCATGACAGACACCACATCAACGCGGCCCATGCCGCCCGAGTTAAAACGTAACCCAAGCCGCTACCGTGATGAGC
Source organism: Cuscuta europaea (assembly GCA_945859875.1). Lineage (NCBI taxonomy): Eukaryota > Viridiplantae > Streptophyta > Magnoliopsida > Solanales > Convolvulaceae > Cuscuta > Cuscuta europaea. The sequence goes on along the minus strand of CAMAPE010000054.1, from coordinate 2,501,064 downwards.
AAGGACCCACGAGACGAAGTGATCCAGCGGCTGCAGTTACGCATCGCCATGATGGAGGCAAAACAGCATCAAGCCAAGCAGGGCCTGAACTATGGCACCCTGGTATAGAAGGAACGGACTTGGAAAGGCAAGTCATCGACAATCGAGCAGAGCCCATCGTTCCTTTCAGAATGAGGACCCCTTTCACCGCCAGGGTCCTTTCCGTCCCCATCACAGAGAAATTTCATGGCCAGACTGTCAAGCCATATGATGGATGGACTCACCCACAAGAGCATTTCACTCGTTGCCTAAATAGTATGCTTACGATGAATGCATGTAATGAGTATCTGTGCAGATGGTTCCTCTCCACCCTGGAGGGGCCATCGTATGACTAGTTCAACGCGCTCTCGGAGGTAAGCATGGACTCATGGTAGAACCTAACAGGGCGTTTTTATACGCACTTCACCGACATGAGAGGCAATAAGAAACATTTTCACCTCTTGAGCATCAAAAAAGGAAGGACGAGTCCCTCGGGGATTTCCTAGAACGCTGGAAACGTGAAACGGAAGATGTCGAAGGCGCTTATGACAAGACATTACAGGCCCTCCTACAGGTTGTAGTCTCCCCCGGCCCTTATGCGAGGAGCCTCATTACCGACCCACCCAGGTCATATATCAACGCCCTAGAACGAGGGGTCCTCCACGCCACCACAGATGACGCGCTTGAGGCAAAGACCAAGGAGGAGCCGGTCCCTGCCTTCCCTAGCTAGTCCAGACATGAGGGAAAGCAACCTGTAATTGAGGCACCACCTCGTTAAATACAGCGCAAAGAGCCACGGAAGGAAAACCCTGGATACAAGGAACCCCAGTCGAGGATGCGATCCTTGCGGGGACCAAAGATCCTAGACCTACCAGGGACCCCCCTCACGCATCCCATAAGTACGATATTGGATTATGCGAAGGAGCGAGGACTGGTGGTAAGGGATTCGCAGGCTCTCCAGGAAGTACATGATATCTAGAAGGATGAGAGATATAGTTTTTAATTGGTACTATTTGACTATTTGTTTCTATTTATCTTTTCAGCATACCTCTTATTACACAAAACTTTTAATGGATTAGATTTCATTGTTTTTTGTATATAAAACTTTCTCATCTTGGCAGAAAAGCTGATGGACGAAAGTATGGAACACAATAATGTCATGAGTTAGTGTTAAGCTGCACAATTTTGGTTGCAGACTTTGATGTTGGACAGTCAACAAGGAGGGGAGAAGGACATTTTTCAGCAACCAACAACATTGGTGAGAGGCCGGATAAAATAAGGACAATTTTGTAACTGATGTGTTTCTTAGGGAGTTTTGTTTATATTTGGCCGGTTTTTCTTGGTCGCATTTTAGGTTGTGATTTGGGATTTTTTTACTTGGATTGTTGGGACTAATAAGTTACGAATACATAGCTGGTAGACTTTTTAGGCCCTCTTTTTCTGTAAAACAATTTTCTTTTCATAGAGATCAATGATATTAGACCATAGTAATGTCAAGAAAAGGAAATGCAATGTATTTCTCTTTAATTCGTCCTTCATTGAGCTTATCTTTTATACTCCTTCACCCCATTAGAAGATTTCAACTTTCCGTTTTTGGACGTCCCATTAGAAGGTTTTATTTCCATTTTAGGAAACAATTAATAATCTTAAGTGACAAATTAATCATTAATTATTATAAATAATACATTTATAACATCACAATTATCAATACTAACCACATTATAATATATATATCTATTAAAATTATTTCTCAAAATATACTCAAAGTACTTTATTTAATTATTATCTAAATAACCGTGTCGTTTTGCTATGGGAACCTTCCAACGGGACGGATGTAGTACAAAATAATGGCTCAAGAAAAATAAAGTCCACAATTCTTCTTTTCCTTCTCTTTAGTGGTTAAGATTTTAAGAAAGTTTAATGACATCCAGAGGGAATTTTGCACTTTTCCACTTTGATGTATTTTCCAGGTCAGGTCTATCTCCCTAGAATATTTCTTATGCTTTATTATTTCATCCCCCAAGAAAATTCAGCACAATCAGCCAATTGAGTTGTTTCAACCACATCTTCACAAATTTCAGCAGATCCTGACGGCTCACTAAAATTTCAGTGTTACCAAACGGATTCTTAAAAATATGATCTTTTTTCCAGTATTCCTTTTCTTTCCAGGACTCTTACAAATTTCAGCAGATCTTTTTTTTAGCACGATGGTATATTTTATTTTTTACAAAATGTTTTTTTTGTTTAATTCTTTTTTAGCTCTTTGGAATGCGGTGTTTAAAAATTTTTATAAGAAACAAAGTAATAACTCTTTCGTCTCTTCTTGGCCTCTAATAATTAGCCCCTCATATAGGAGGTTTTGCTCGGCCGTCGCCAATTGGGGCGGTTCCCGGTAGATTTTTTTGATTAAATGTTTTGAGCATCTTCTTCATCAAGTCTAGTTTACCCAAACCAAATTTCAGCTAAAAATTCAACCGGGAAGGCAGTCAAATGATTTTTTGAAGATAAATGCGCAGTTAAACAACGCAATACATTTCGGAAAATCATTTGACTGGTTTCCCGATTTAATTTTTAGCTGAAATTTGATATGGGTAAACTAGACTTAATGAAGAAGATGCTAAAAAAATTTCATCAAAAAATTCCAGTGGGAATCACCCTAATTGGTGATTGCCGGACAGAACTTCCTAAATAAGGAACTAATTGAACACTTTAAGTTAGTTTATGTACCTATTTGACCCTTTACCCTATTAATCAATGTTAGTAAGTCTAGGTATTGTAACTTTTGAAGCTATTGATGGGAGTATGAGAGACATTATTCGTTACTCTAGTCATTGTGATACGAGCTTTTGGCTATTAATGGGAAGGCGGTTGTATCCATGGGTGACTTTTGACTGATATTGCCCTTGATTCAAAGGCATGGTGCGAGTTATTGTCAACACAACTCTTAATCAAGATGGTTGTATCCATGGGTGACTTTTGACTGATATTACCCTTGATTCAAAGGCCCATTTCCATGAAATGGAGGTTGAGTTTGATCATACGGCTTCCGTAATATCATTACTCAATAATTCCTCTCTTAGGTCAAAACCTTTCAAATTTTTTAATATGTGGATTAAACATTGTGATTTTGCTAACATAGTAGCACATAATTGGAGTCAATTTATTGATGGCACGGCTCAGTTTTCAATCGTGAGGAAGCTAAAGCTGCTCAAAAGGCCGCTAAAGAACCTCAACGCAATGGAATTTGGGCATATATCAATGAAGGCTAAGAGAGCAAAGGAAGAATTCAAAAGGTTGAATAAATTATTGCTAGTCTCGCCTCTTGATGAGGATTTAAAATTGCAAGTGGTGGCTGCTAGGAAAAAAAGCTACCTTTTTGGGGGAGGCCGAATCATGCTTCTACCAACAAAAAGCAAAGGCCACACACATACTTGAGGCGGACAAAGGCACAAGATACTTCCATGCCATCGTGAAGAGTAATGCTACAAGGAACACCATTTCTTCCATAGTTTTGGAGGACGGTAGCCTCACTACTTCCTTAGATCAAGTTGGAGATGAATTTGTAAATTTTTTTGTGAATTTATTTGGTACTAGCGAGATAAACCTACCCCTTGACCCGTTGGTTTTAGGAACCGGCCCCTTGATTGAACCAAGTGTTCATGATAGCCTTCTTGCTCCGGTAACAAACAAGGAAATTAAAGATACTTTGTTTGATATTGGGGACGACAAGGCACCGGGGCCGGATGGGTTTACCTCGGCCTTCTTTAAGGCAAATTGGAGTTTGATTGGGGATGACATAGTCCAAGCGATTAAGGAGTTTTTTCGGACGGGTAAGTTGCTCAAACAGATCAATCATACTGTTATAGCACTTATCTTTAAGACTAATCACTCCCTGAAAGTGTCGGACTATAGACCTATTTTGTGCACGAATGTATTATATAAAATTATCACAAAAATTATTGCGGCTCGATTAACCCCGTGTCTCTCGGGACTGGTTAATCAAGCCCAAGGAGCTTTCGTAGATGGCCGCCTAATGTTTGATAACATTTTTCTAGCCCAGGAACTTGTTAGAGGATACAATAGGAAGCGAATCTCACTGAGATGTATGATTAAAGTAGATTTGCGAAAGGCCTACGACACGATTTCATGGGATTTCTTGGACAAAGTCTTGAGGGGTTTGGGCTTCCCTGATAGATTTATTGCATGGATTATGGAGTGTGTGTCCACTGCCTCCTTCTCGGTTTCTTTAAATGGATCGCTTTACGGTTTTTTCAAATGCAAACGTGGAATTAGACAAGGGGATCCAATGTCCCCTTTGCTTTTTGTTTTGTGCCTTGAATATTTCTCCCGGTTACTCACCGTGAGAACCAAAGGGGGGAATTTTAATTACCACCCGCAATGCTCCACGTTGGGCATCACCCATTTGGCATATGCCGATGACCTTATGCTATTCTCGAGAGGTGACACGTATTTCATAGAAATATTGGTCAATGCTCTGAAAGAGTTTGGAGAGGCATCCGGCCTAAGGGTTAACCATGAAAAATCAAATATTTTTGTGGGAGGGGTGAAGGACCTAGAGCTACAAAACATTTTAAACATTGTCGACTATGGGCAAGGAATATTCCCGGTAAGATACCTTGGAATACCACTTGCCCCGCTAAAGGTATCGGTTGCACAATATGCACCCCTTCTCGACATGGTCAAGGATTTTCTAAATGCGTGGAATACGAAAACACTATCCTATGCCGGTAAAATTGAGCTAATTCGATCGGTGATCCAAGGGGTCCAATCGTTTTGGCTCCAAATCTTCCCGGTTCCGCAAACCATATCGGATAGGATTGTGTCCATATGTAGACTGTTTTTGTGGGGTGGAAAGTTTGCGAAAGTGGCTTGGGATGACATATGTCTTCCAAAAGACGAAGGGGGTTTAGGTATTCATAATGCCCGAGCTTGGAACGATAGCCTCCTTTCACGCACTCTCTGGGATGTACACAAGAAGAAAGATACCCTTTGGGTTCGATGGGTTACTGGTGTATACCTTAAGGGTAGAAGTGTGTGGGATTTTGTCCCACATGGCCGTGACTCACAACTCATGAAGAGGTTGAGTCAAATACGAGACAAAAAACGAGGGTGCTTTAATAATTTAAATGAAACCATTATGGGCCTTAATGCTAGGAGTACCAATGGGAAACTAGCATCGGCCAAGATCTATGAGCTTCTACGAGTAAAGGGGACCACTAGGACTCCAATGAGCTTCATTTGGAAGTCCTACATCCCCCCCAAATTTTCGTTTAATGTTTGGTTGGGCTTGAGGAACCGGCTGCCCACTCAGGATAGCCTCGGTTACCTACATATGGTTAATAGATGTGACTTGTGCAAGGGTGGATTGGAAACAATTCCACACCTATTTTTTCTTTGCCCTTTTTCTTGTAGGATATGGAATGGAATCAAAGACTGGATTGGAATGGGACGTCAAATGACAACATTACTAAGCTCAATTAAGTGGATCGTGAAGACGCACAAGGGATCAACGATGAAAGCCAAGGCTGCCCATCTAGCATTCTGTGTCGCGGTCTACTATATTTGGCATGCGAGGAATGAGATACGATTTGATGGAGGTTTGAAGACGGAAGAAGATGTGATTGCAAAGATCAAGCACGTGGTGTATAAGATCCTATATAGCTTATACCCGCATGACATGGTCAACTTTTAATTGGTGGATGTTGTCTCCTCTTCGAAGCCGCGGCATCATATCTTTGGGATGAGTATGTGTGCACCTTGCAACACCATGATTTTCTTTTTTGACTAAGGGGAGTGTGCATTATAACCTCCTCTTGGCCATGCATTTTCTTCGGATAAATGTATTTTGATGTTCTGTGTGCGTGCACCTTGCAGCACCGATTGGTTTTTGAGGTTTAGGGGCATTTAGTATTGTATACTTAGGCCCCTTTGATTTTGATTTAGATCGAATAAAAATCTCTTCTTACCCCTACGCTAGGTAGGGGTGGGGGGGGGGGGGTTTAGGAGATCTAGAACCCATGATGTATAGTTTTCTTTGGGTGTTAATATAAATTTACATTTCATCCAAAAAAAAAAGATGGTTGTAATTAGACTAACTAAGAACATGATGAGGCTTGCAACGATGGTTGATGAGTTGGATGGACAGGGTATCCTATCTATTGCACACTGGATTTAGAGATTGGAGATAGTGCTTTTATGGAAAATCAAGATGGAGAGTCACTCATTGATTACGAGATGAAAATCAAGATGGAGAGTTACACATTAATAACGAGATGATATGATCGTTCAAATGATCTTGTTGAATCTATTGTTTGAGCTATTTCTTGACTATTATTCTGGGGCTATTATTGCTCCAGTCATTTATGAGGTTAATGAGTTCTACAATTGCAAGTTGGACCAGATATATTCAAACTTATCTAACTCAAACTTATTAGCTTCTTCATATAGCTCATAGAGTGAACTCTTAAACGAAATACATTCTCCTTAAAATTTAATAGCACTGAATGTCACATTTTGTCGAGTGGAGGTGAACGAAATGTTTTCGAGGAATATATACCATCCATTTGAGTTGTGGAGTGGTAACAAGCTACGGTGATCAAAATTGCAGCAAATACAATTGAGAGTTGAGACTCAAATAATGCAAAGAGAAAATGTTGGTGAAATATTTTATGTTCATGCACTTACTTTTGTACACCTTTAAGCGTAAATAAACAGTTCAATTAATGTATAGCTAAGGAAGGACCATTAATAAGAGACAAGGACAATTCTTGAAAAAAGTTGGCATTATCCACATTATTCACTGTCTCCCATTTTTACACACTAGTAGTTGTACATGACCATCTCCAAAATAACAAATTCACCAAGATTGAAATTGTAATATATGATGAAGATGGATGATCAATCAAATCCATTGAATACGGTATAAAAATAATTCTAAAATAATTTGTAGGTTTCACATTATGATGCTATTTACTCCATAGGTTGCTATCACCGTGACATCTTATTTAGAACATTACTTATGGTGTTTAGTTCATTGAATCAGTATCAAATTAAATGTCTTTTGGTTTTTATGTACTTTCATTTAAATTTATCTGTAGATTTTTCACTCCCATGAATCATCAGTATCACGATAACTAGTATCATCAAGAATAATAATGAGTCCCCTCTCTCCCAAATGCCCGCCACAACTATAAGGGAGTCGGTTTCTATAATCATATTTGTCCAGCGTAGTTCCTTCACCAAAGACAACACTTCTTGAACCCCCTATAGTCATACTCCCTCGGTTCCCAAAAGGTTAGTCAAACTGACTTTTTTGGTTAGTGGCAATCAACTTTGACCAATGATATATTTTAATACGAAACTATTTAGAATATGAAAATTATATCAAAATATTCCTTATTAAAAGTATTTTCATAAAAGTATAAAATTTATAAATTATATACAAATAGGTACATGAACTAACTTAAAGTGTTCAATTAGCCCCTTATTTAGGAGGTTCTGCCCTGCCGTCGCCAATTGGGGCGGTTCCCAATGTAATTTTTTGATGAATTTTTTTTACCATCTTCTTTATTAAGTCTAGTTTACTCATATCAAATTTCAGCTAAAACTTAAATCAGGAAGGAAGTCAAATGATTTTCCGAAATGTACTGCGTTGTTTAACTACACAGTTATCTTCAAAAAATCATTTGACTGACTTCCCAATTGAATTTTAGCTGACATTTTGTATGGATAAACTAGACTTGATAAAGAAGATTCTCAAAAAATTTCATCAAAAAAATCCAACGGGAACCGCCCCAATTAAAGACGGACGAGCAGAATCTCCTATACAAGGGGCTAATTGAACACTTTAAGTTAGTTCATGTATCTATTTGACCCTTTAGCCTATACAAATATATTAACTAAAATCATTGTTCAAAGTTTGTCATCATTGACCAAGAAAAGTCAATTTGACAAACATTTTCGGAGGAAGGTATCAACATTAACTTTTATCTTATCCATGGTTGGCCTCATCTCCGATTTGTTGCCCTTTGCTATCCGCTATCCTTTAAAAGTAGCAGAACCGATCTCCAATACCTGCCCCCAGTCAAAGACTCGACCTTGCCATATTTTATCATTTCAGACCTTCCAAACACTCCATAAAGTAGTTAATCCGTACAAAGCAGCACAAACATCCTATAACACGTATCAAACATACCTCTAATCCAATCGCCTATCGAATCCCCTTTCCTAGCACAATGAATATCATAATGAATTGTTATAATTGTAATGTATACAGACACACATTCTTATACACACCTTATACATACCATGTTTGTGAAGCTTTTTTTTTTGTCTCTAAATCCGGTTCACAGACAATATTTTGTTTGTGCAATACATTGTCTGTGAATCGATGTTCATAGACAAAAAAAAAGCTTTCACAGACATAGGTGTGTACAAAAGTGTGTATAAGAGTGTGTACAAACATCATTTTTGTAAAAATATATGAAATCGCATCTATTGTGAAAAAAACAAAATTTTGAAAAACAGACACCGCATTCCTAAGAGCCTCCAAGAACCGATCGAAGAGTTATATGTCGAACAGTTATATGAAAGGAGGTAAGTTGAACTTTGATAAGACACAGTTATCTGACAGATTGCTTTGAGTTGAACGGAGACCTCTCCCTTGTAGCATCCTCTCCATACCAAGTGAGCTACGCCCCCGATAAGTAACAAAATACAGAGTATCTAATTTTTGGTTAAAGGGTCAAATAAGTCCATATACCTACCCGAAATGCTCAATTGCCCCCTTGAACACTAAAAAACTCCGATCCAATTGACCTATGAGTAACTCAAATAGGCCCCTATATCCAAATGACACTTTCTATAGGCAAAAGTTCGGTCCCCGTCACGTCACCCGATCAAATGCCAACCGTGCATCCCATGTGACAATTTAAGGGGTCAAATAAGCATCCCACGTGCCAACCGTACAAGTCGAAAGTATAAAATATAGACATCTATTAAATACTATCATCCGTATCCAGGGGCGGACCGTAGTAGAGACCCAGGGGGGCTACCGCCCCCCAACAATTTTTTTTAATGTATATATATACGAAAAATGATTTTTGCTCTTTCAAAAAGTATTTTGAACCCCCCCTCCAAATATTTTCGCCACCCCAAAATGACTTTCCTGGGTCCGCCCCTGTCCGTATCGTATTAGTTGCAACATTGGAATATTTACGTACACTATTCATGTACTTTACTTTGACTACATTTTATTTATTAATGTATGCGAATTATTTTTTTTGAAAAATATTGTTAAATTCGTCTCATTACTAAGTTTTATAATCTGATTTTTATTTTATTTTTACTAATACGGAATTAAATATATTGACGGTCAAAGTTGTGCGTTGGCAAACGTGTAAAAGGGAATGTTGCAACTAAAAAGAGACGGAGGAAGTAATATTCTAAGGAAATATTTATAATAGTGATAAATTCATAAAAAGTAAACTACAAGAAATTATTTAAATTCTTTTCGATATTTTAAATCTATTTAAAAAAACAAATAGTACATGTTTTTAAACATTAAAATTAAATTTATATTTTATGTATTATATGTAATAATTGGTATTGTAAAGCATATTTTAGGTTTTCTATTTGGAAAAAATGAAAATAATAATTCCAACTATTACCGGTCCGCCATTAATAATATCAACTATCGATTATTCTTTGGTGATCGGTAGTCCCAACTATAGGAACCATTTTCCAAAAATGGCCCCTAACCTATTACGACCTGGTGTAGCAGGTCATTTTTAAATGTGAACTATGTGTAAGTTTTCAATAATCTCAACTATAGTTGGCATTTTTTTAAATTAATCCCAACTATCAACTCTCACTTTTTTGAAGATGTAAAAATATATTTATAAATTTTCAAACTAAATATTTTTAAACATGTATAAACAATTACAAAAATTATACAAATGTACCGAAGTTAAATAAAATATTTGTAGTCATTTTTTGATTTATTTCCACTAATTGTTTTTCTTTTTTTTTTTCCAGTTATTTCCCCCAGTTGTGTTATTGATTTATGATTTTGTATTATTTTCCTTTATTCAAAATTACATAGCAGCAGTCAGTCCATGCAATTTTGGACGGGATTTTCACTATGAGTCATCCGGAAACAGTCTCTCTGTGCTTTAGTACAGGGGTAAGACTGCGTACATCCGACCCCCTCTTACCCCACCATAGGTGGGAGCCTTTGCGGCACTGGGGTAAAAGAAAATGAAATGAAATTTTATGCTATTTTAGTTCTAAAAAACTAAATGTTCTATTTTTCCGTTTTATTATTTCTAGTTTCTTTCTATTTTCTTTATTTTATAGTATTCTATTCTATAAATTATATTATATAGTTTATTATTTAATTTTAGTGATTTGGGGTATAGCTTTTGGAGGTTTTGACTATATTTACTGAAAATGTATTAATATTATAATTTTAAGTGGTATAATGGAAATTGTAAACATGTAGTGAAAGTGTATCAAAATGGTAATAATAATCCCAACTATTTCTGTAGGTAGAAGAGGAGTGTGGACTTTTAGTAAACATTTTTTTATCACCATTTCAAGCTATTCGCTTTTTTACATTGGTAGAAATTACAAACACTAAAATGGAATAAATAAAATTTTAGTTTTTAAGATTAAGCTAGAATAAAGATCTAAATTGTAAAAAAAAAAACCACAATTGAGCTTTTGAAAATAGAAAATGTAAATTTAAATAAAAGAAAATAATAGTAAATCATAAATTGGTAACATAATTGTGACAAACAAATTGGAAAAAGGACAAAATGAAATTTCAGTGAAAATAAATAAAAAATAACTAATTTTTTTAATCTAATTTCGGTACAGTTGTAGAGTATTCATAATTAATATTTCATGCTTAAAAATATATAGTTTTCAAATTTTTAAAAATATTTTTACATTTTCAAAAAATTGAGAGTTTATAGTTGGGATTAATAAAAAAAGGTCAACGATAGTTTAAATTATTTAAAACTTACACATAGTTCACATTTAAAAATGACCTGTTACAGGTTGTAACAGGTTAGCGACTATTTTGGAAAATGGTCCCTATAGTTGGGACCACCCATGAATAATCGATAGTTGGTGTTATTAATGATGGACCGACAATAGTTTGGATTATTATTTTCAAATTTTCCTTTCTATTTTACAATTTATATTATGTTTATATTTTACAGTTGTATTTTTTCACTTCATATTTTTTAAGTTTTTTAATTTGGTTTGGACTTATATGTAAAATTACACACTCATGCATATATGCATAAATACTTCGTATTATTTTATATATCCTCCAATTATATACGTACTATACTACATACTAATTTTATACACCATGACAAATGTATACTATATAAAAAGTATAAAATGAAAAAAGGTATTACAATTTTATATTATGTATTTAACAATATTTTATTTTCATTATATTTTTTTATGTTGATTTTACTGGACAATATAAATATATCCTTATTATATTATTAAATAGATGTCTATATTTTCTGTTATCAGCTTTTATTTTATTTTATATTTATATTTTCCCATTTTTAATATTTTATTGATAACAATTTTGACAGTTTTAACATGTATAGTAAGCTGATGAAGAGGATCACAGTGCTGCAACAATGGGACCCCGTGTTGGTCCCTATATCAAGTAGGGCTGAGCAAAACCGACCCTACCCGAAAAACCCGACCGAATTACTCCGAATTTTTAAGAATGGGTCGGTTGACCCGACCCGAATCCTTGAAACCGACCCGCCAACCCGATTTGCTTGGCCCGAGACCCAGCGGGTAGGGTTCTCCTAATCCCTACCCGACCCGCCCGAAAACCCGACCTAGCCTAAGCCCATTTCCCCCAAGCCCATAACCCATAAGACCATATTACCCTTATCCGGTTATCCCTTCCCGGCGTCCCCCACATAACCCTAAGTTACACTCTATCTCTATTCTCTAACTCTCTAAGCGGCTAACCCTAACCCTAACATACACTCTCTACGACTCAGAGCCTCAGAGGAGTGAGAGACTCTGACTTCTCAATTCATCGGCCGCCGTTGGCATCGTTGTAGGGCTGTAGTCCTCAACCTAGTGTAAGTGTGGAAGCCTTGATAGTCTTCTAGCCCATCGTGAGTAGTTGAGACTTGAGATTTGAGACTGATTCCCAATCATTCTTCTTCGAGCCTTTGAGGTATAAAATACTTTAAAATGTTTGTACAATGGTATGATTAGTCCTTCATGTTGCATGCATGTTCTGAGTTTTCAGTTGTGAACTTGTGATGTTCGTATATATTTCTGAAACTTGCGTGTTGACTGAATGACTGTTGAGTTCACACTTGATTTCTGAGTTCAGTCATGTACAGATCTGTTCGAATGTTTGCTTGTCCAGTTGTCCCTGTTAATTGTTGATCTATATTAGTATATATACACACCTGATGTCCTGATTGAGTTACTGTCTTACTGACTGCATATGTACAACTCTTATAATGCATTCAGAATTTCAAATCTGTTTATTAAAAATATGAATGAAGTGTGGAAGCTATATATTATATAATGAAGTGTGGAATCTCTTACCGACTCCTTATGTACAGCTCTTATTCATGTGTTGCCTACTTGCCTACTGAGTACTGGCTAGTGTGGAGATGTGGCAGTGATGTAATTATAAGCACCTATACACCTATACAGGTTGTCATGTACATAAACTATGTGGAAGTTTAATATACACCTATCAATATATCATGTGTTGCTTAGTTGCTTACATAATTGCCTTCTGATTAATTTGAACAACCATTTTTGTACTCTAGTACTCAAACGAGTACAAAGAGTGAACTGGGTTCTTCAGAGTCTGTAGAGAAGTGAAAAAGCAAAGTGCTTTTATCCTTCTGTAAATTAGCTTGCTGATTGTTCCAGACTTACATATTATGGTTATTATTTGTGAGATATGAACTCTGTGGAAGCTCTTACTGACTGCATATGTACAACTCTTATTCATGTGTTGCCTACTTGCCTACTGAGTACTGGCTAGTGTGGAGATGTGGCAGTGATGTATTTATATGCACCTATACACCTATACAGGTTGTCATGTACATAAACTATGTGGAAGTTTAATATACACCTATCAATATATCATGCGTTGCTTAGTTGCTTACATAATTGCCTTCTGATTAATATACTGTTGTCACTCTAAGAAACATGAAACTTCCTCCATCAGAAATCACATGCTTAATTGCATGAAAACCCCCCATGCTAAAGACACTAGACAAGCCCTATTAACCTTCCAGCCTGTACCTCCACAGACAGGTGAATCATCTGGAAAGACTGGGGTCATGGGAACTTGGGTATTTGATCAACAAGCAATTAGGAGAGCTCTAGGTGAAATGCTAATCATTGATGAGCTTCCTTTTAGATTTGTAGACAGACAAGGTTTTAGGAATTTTGTTGCTGCAGCCTGTCCTAGGTTTCAAATTCCTTCTAGATGGACAATTGCTAGAGACATTTTTCAAATATACCTTGATGAAAAAATGACTCTAAAAAGGAATTTTAGGGAACAAACTCAGAGAGTTAGTATAACTACTGATACATGGACCTCTGTTCAGAGGATAAATTACATGTGCATTACTGCTCATTTCATAGATCATCAGTGGAAGCTCCAGAAAAAAATAATTTCCTTTGTCCCTGTCACCTCTCACAAAGGGGAGTACCTTGCTAAAGCCCTAGAGAATTGCTTACTTGATTGGGGTCTGAAAAGTATTTTTACTGTGACTGTTGATAATGCTAGTAGTAATGATACAGCTGTTGGTTTTTTCAAGAAAAAATCAGTAGCCTGGGGTGCTTCTTCTGTAAAAGTAAAGTATGTTCATATGCGTTGCATTGCACACATCTTGAACTTAGCAGTACAAGATGGTCTTAAAGATTCAGACACTTCAGTCATGAGAGTTAGGGAAGCTGTTAAGTATGTTAGAAACTCACCTGCTAGGCTTCAAAAGTTCAAAGATATATCTGATTTGATAGGAGTGGAAGCCAAGAGTGGTCTGCACCTGGATGTTCCAACTAGGTGGAATTCCACTTACCTGATGCTAAAATCTGCAGTTTGTAATGAGAAAGTGTTTGAAGCCTATGAGGAGAATGAATCTGCATATAGTACTGATTTGGGTTCTGACATGCCTGATGTTTTAGATTGGATTGCTGTTGAATCTTTTGTGACCATTCTAAAACATTTTTATGAAATGAAACTAAGAATTTCAGGCTCACTATATGTTACTTCCAATACCTTTTTTTCTGAAATTTCTGACTTGTTCCTTGTCCTCAAAGATATGGTTGCCTCTCCAACTGCTTCTGTCAGTGCCATGGGGAGTACTATGAAATCCAAACTAGACAAGTAATGGGGTGATCCTGAAAAGATGAACTATCTAATCTTCTATGTTAATGTCTTAGATCCTAGGGACAAGTTTGAGTATATGCCATTTCAGCTAAATGCTTTATATGGTGATAATAAAGGTGCTGCTTTTTTTTTCTAAAAGTGAAGTCAGGTCTAACTGAGTTATTTGTTGATTATGTTTCAAGTTACCCTGACTGTGTTGGTGGAAGTTCTAATACAACTTTTACTTCTGGAGCATCTATGGAGTGTGGTAATTCTGAAAATAGGCCTGTGTCCAGGTTTAAGGCTGATCTTAAAAAGAAGAAGCTTGAGAGTGGTCAGGTAGGAGTCAAAAAATCTGAACTTGATATATATTTAGCTGAGTCCATAATTGAGGAAGATGAGGACTTTGATATTCTAAGATGGTGGAAGTTAAATAGTGAAAGGTTTCCTATACTTTCTAAGATGGCTAGGGATGTACTTGGTGTTCCCATTTCCACAGTTGCTTCTGAGTCCACTTTCAGTACAAGTGGTAGGGTTTTGGACTGTTTTAGGAGTTCATTAAGTTGTAAAATTGTGAAAGCCCTTATATGTGCACAAGATTGGTTGAGAATGGCTCACCAGCCTATCTCAGTTGAAGAAAACATTGATGAAGTAGAGAGGCTGGAAAAAGGTATAAGTTCAATGTATTTTCATGTATTATTTGCTTATTCTGAAGCTTATTGTTTAAATTTCAAAATTCTAACAATTCTGTTTGTCTGTTATAGAAATAATGGATGGAAATGTTGGTGGTGGAGATGCTGCTCCTACTGGATCCTCTATTGTGCCATTAAGTGTACAATTTCTATATTTATATTGTGCATTTGTGCCATTATGTGCTTGGTTTTCCATTTGAATGTGTATGAACATGAATACATGACTCTATGATTTGGCATTAGCTATGATGAAGCTTCCACTCATTACTGCATATAGGGTTTAGGGTTGGTATTGATCTTTCAGTTCATAAAATGGTAAGTTGCAACTGAAATTGTAGCAGATGCCCCCTATTTCCCTTGTGAATGATACAAAGCATTCTGAGCTCTATGAAATGCCTGGTTTGTTTCATTATGTGCTTGTTTTTTCATTTGAATGTTTTTTCATTTGAATGGTAACTTGTAAGTTGTAACTGAAATGGTAGGCTATAACAGATGCCCCTTATTTCCCTTGTGAATGATCATAAGCATTCCGAGCTCTATGAAATGTCTGATTTGTGCCATTATATGCTTGTTTTTCCATTTGAATGTGTATGAAACATGAGTACATTGCTATATGATTTGGTGTTGAACCTGCTGCCAATATGAGTATAATGTATTACACTATTATGCGCTTGTTACATTTGAATGAGCATGATTCTGTCATTCTAGAAAGCATGCACATGCTGCCAAGTGCCAACTATCCCTGGACCCTTGTACCTTGCTCTGATTTGCAGGTTTTGTGTAAGTATCTCATAATCCCATTAATCCTTTACTCTATCATTTCTATTAATTTTCATTGGCTATGATGAAGCTTCCACACATTACTGAATGTATGGTTTAAGGTTGGTATAGCTCTTTCAGTTCATAACATGTAAGTTTTAACTGAAATTGTAGCAGTTGCCCCTATATTCCTTGTGAAGGATAACAAGCATTCTGAGTCATTGAATCAATGATTTCTCTGATTTGTTTCATTAACTTATCCTTGTTAAGTTGTTATTGACATATTGTACTACTCTACTACATGTCTATTGCTTTCCATGTGTTCATTAACTTTCTTATGCAGGTGGAAACTTCAAACTGTGGAAGATAGTTGTGGAACTTCAAAGTCTTCAAGCATTTTTGCATTTTTGTGTACTTGACTAGTTGGAACTTTGTATGTTAATGATTAATGAACTGTGTAATTCAGTAATCTGTATTTTGTAATATGCTAAAACTCTTTGTTACAATTTTGATCCCCCCTACTCTTTACTTTGTAATATTCACATTATTTATGGCCGTATGGGAATCAAATTATGTTTTGCAATTGTAATATTTTAGATTTACTGGTGTTGAAATTACAAATTATTTTGCAATTTCAAATTATTTTAGTTGAAACTTGAAACCGACTAAACCCGATACCCGATCCGAACCCGCCCTACCCGAAATACAATAAAACCCGAAAATATCTAAGTAAAAAAACATAGGGTAGGATATCCATATTACACATCCGAAACCCGAAAGGGTATTGGGTTCACCCACCCGCCCGACCCGAACCCGCCCGATGCTCACCCCTAATATCAAGGTGATAAAGAGGATCATAGCTGCAACTAGGGATGGACGGAGATGGGTCGGCCCGGCCCGGCCCGGTCCAGCCACTGTTTAGGCCCGGCCCGGCCCGGTGGTACCGGCACTAGGGCCCGAACTGGGTATATATAGGGGAGGGCGGGCTACGGGTCTATCAAATAGGTGACCGGCCCGGGACCGGTCCAAGCCCATTTTTTTTAAATTTTTCGCAATTTAGGCTGCTAGGCGGGTGGGGTTGGGTGGTTTGGGGTTGGGGGTTGGGGGTGGGGGTAGGAATCATCATCTTTCATCATCATTACCCCAATGCCACAAAGGCTCCCACCTACGGTGGGTAGAGGGGTCGGATGTACGCAGTCTTACCCCTGTCCCAAAGCACAGAGAGACTGTTTCCGGATGACCCATAGTGAAAATCGCGTCCAAAATTGCACCGACTGACTGCTGTTTCATAACAAAAAGGCGCAGACAGTTTAGTGAGTCATTTTGCTTTATTCCATCATACTCACAAGCCAAAAAATAGTGAATCTTAGACTCCATTGTAAATGATGGAAATGGTGGGGGTAGAAATAAATAAGAAAAACCAAATTTAGAAAAAAAACTAGACCCGACCTGGCTCGGGTCAGGGCTGGACCCGGAACCAACCCAGGCCGGTACCGAGCCTTCAATTCCCAAACCCAGTCCCCCCAAATCCCGGCCCGGCCCAACCCTAGCAGCAACTAAATTCCACACTTCCCTTACACATAGTACACAATTGAGGCTATACATGTCCCAAACCATACTGATCGAATTTACAATTTCTAAAACACAATACGTACTCAAAAATGAAAAGAAGAATCGGTCATGCAAATGATGCAATACAAAAACCAAGCATTCCACCCCAACTGGTTGTGAGGTTATCGTGACTAGTGGGAGGTTTCGAGTTCAAAACCCGCTAGACACATAAGAATTTGAAACTCGATAGAGTGAGTTTCAACCCAGATTACTGCAGGCCCCTCCAGTCCCCCTCCCCGAGACCTCGTGGAGTAAAAAAAATGATGAAACACAAAATATGAACATATTTAAATATACTACGAAGTTAATAAAGTTAATAAAGTTATACAGTATTACATATATAATATATTTACAATAGTATATCCGTTCTCATCAATGTATACTTTCGGGAAGCGGTCATTAGATAATAGAAGTGCACTTATTAATGAGAAGTTACTAATATCGGTCACTTTAAAAGCAGTAAAATAATACTACGTACAACCTCCGTCCCTTAAAGTTTGTCACACTTTTCCGGAACCGATGTCCCAAAATATTTGTCTTACTTTTTCAACTTCTTTATTTGGTAAACAAATCTATACCGAACAGTGTCAACCAGTGCAAAACAGTGTCGCTACAGTGTGAAACAATGTCACTACAGTGTAAAGTCAAATTCATCTCCCTAAAACTTGTGAAGTCAAACTATGACAAACTTTGAGTGACGGGAGGGAGTATTAAGATTCACAAGTCACTATCCAAAATGCAAAACATATTGGAAGTTAATAAATAATACACTCTCTGTGCTCCAATTAAGTTACCACTTTCCTTTTTAGGGAGTCCATAAATTAAGTTCAAACTTCCTTACTTTCCTTATTTGGCAAATTATCTACATCAAAACAGTGTCAAACAGTGCTAAACGGTGCCAAACAGTGTCAAACAGTGTTTGAACAGTGCAAAACAGTGCACTTCACAGTAAAGTCAAATTTATTTTCTTAATACGTGTGAAGTAACTCTTGCTTTGTCAAGAAATCTTAAATAATTACTCCGTATATCATAAGAAGTAGAAAAAGTTCTTAAAATATGAGGAAATAAGTTTGATGGATTAGTGTACCCGGGGGTATCTGTTCGAGGGGTTACTGCGGGGAGTATCTAGAGAGAAGTTAGAGCAAAAGTAAGAGAGAGAATATATATTGCTGAGAATGTGTTGAGCGTATTGAGCATGGATTACAAATGGGGAAAGGGGTGCTATTTATAGTAGTAATAAATGCCAGATAGGGACACATGTCATCATTCTGGTGGTCGATGGGTCACCTCAACGGGGTGGCACTGGCACTCGCATGTGGCCGCATTAAATGCAGTGGTTGTATGAGACGTTTGTATTCGGTACGTTGATCCGGCGCATGTGGGTGGGAGATTCTGTCGAGGAGATGCCTTCGGTCGTAGATGATTGGCCGAAGGCTCTTTATACAGGTGGCCTCTACGTGCCGAAAGCTCTAGGTGCCGAGGGCTACTGTTTTTGCCGCTTTCTCCCAGACACTTTGAGTGCTTAAATGAAGCCGTATTGTGAGTTTATTAGCCTTCGGCCAGGGGGCCGAAGGCACACCAGTGTTCGCCGTTGGCTGTTTGGCACTTGGGGCGCTGTGATTTGGGTCTGCTGTGCTTCCTGGGCCTATTGGGCCTCTGCTAGAGTAGTGGAAGTCTATGGACCGGGGCTTCCTAGGCCATATACTCCATCAGGAGTCCCTCACTCCTTTTGTCGAAAGGTACTTGAGGGAAAAGGAGTAATTGCGGTTGTCCTCTGATGCTGCCTTGCTTGTAGCTTGTAAACCTGTGAGAGATCTGCGTTTGCACATGATTCTGTCGGGGGCAGACCTTCAGTCCCCCATACTTTGGGACAGAAGGGTCATGTTGCTGCTTTGGGGAGATTTTTGACATTTTGCATTTTTGTGATTTTTCCCGAAGGGGTCCTCCAGTCCCCCACTCCTTGAAGCACATGTAAAGTGGTGAAAAGAAGTAGAGTGGTGCCTGCTGTTGTACGGGGCCGAAGGTTAACACTTTTTGTTTCATTTTGGGGGGGATGCCTCTTTAAAAACCTCATTAGGAAAAACCCTGTGGGAAAAAATCCTAATGAGGGAAAAAGAGTGCACCGAATTCCCCCAATGATGAATCGAAAAGGTGGAACCTTGGTCTGAGATGAAGGACAAAGTTGATGTCGAAGGCTACCCTTGATCTGAGGGCGTGTCTGTGGAGTTGCCGAAGGGGTTTTGTTGATATCCCGGGGGGCGCCGAGGGGGAGTCCTTCAATCCATGTTGATAGGATTGAGGGCGTGATGAATGTAAGTGGTAGTTGCAGTGTTGACGGGGGGATTTTCTAGCTGTTGACAAGCTGAGGGTGAGGGCTCCCGAGGGGTCCGTTATTGTATGTCGAAGGCTGTTCACCTAAAAGGGGTTTTATGTTTGATGTTCCCGAGGGGTCTCCTTATTGCATGGCCGGGGGGGGGGCGACAGTTGATGAAGGTGTGCTCCCCCTGGGGTTTCCTGGCCTTCAATGCGTTGAGGGCAGAGGGTTCCCGAGGGGTAAGCTCGTTGTTAAGCCGTGGGCTTCTGAAGGAGAAAGCCCGAAGGCACTTGTGATGTAGTATGAGGGGTACAGGTCAAGAGCACATCTATGATCTCAAAATATAGCCGTTGCAATCAGACCTTTGGCACATGGAACGTTTAAAAAGTAGCCGTTGGAGAGGACTTCCACGTGGCGTGTGGCTGTTGGCTAACTTTGGGCGGGCATCACCGGTTGGCGGAAGGGGCGGCGTGTAATGATGGCTTTCGTAACCGGAGGCCCGGTTTTGGGCCCAAGCCCGGATCTGGGTGCCTATAAATACCCCAAGGCCAAGGCCATTTTCCTCGTGCGATTCATTGTTAGCGAAGCTCTGCCGAAATATTTCTAGAGAGAGAAACTTGCCCTCGATCAAATCCTTTTTTCTAAGGTCAGTCTTCCTTTTGTCCTTTGCTTCAGTCGCATACTTAGTTTTCCTTGCCTTAGATTAAATTTTAGGGTTTGGTTAGGAAACTTTCGGCCTTTAAACCCTTCGACCCCTTGCTTTCTAAAAAATGTCGTCAGCAAGCGATTCGCAAGACATCTCGAGGGAGGCCTCGGTAGCGATCGAGAGTTTTTATGAGGTGGAGTCCTCGAGCGAACACACCTCAGTCAACCAGGATCTGGCGGTGGCTGAGGAGGTACACACATGCCTTCGGCTCGAGTTGGAAGCGGAAGAATTCGAGCAGGTGTGCAAGGACGAGGAGTTGGCACTCGCTTATCAGGTGGCCGAGGAGGAGGCCCAGAAAGAAAGCATGAAGGTCACCGTTGCTATTCCTCCCCCCCCCGGAATGATGCGGAAGCCGGGAGCTCTCGGCCATTGAACCCGACGCCCCTCAGGGTGGCCCCGGGAAAGAAGAAGAAGGTGAATGCTGCTTCGAAGAAAAAACAGGTTGCCGTCGATGCGGGTCAACCAGTTGGAATTCCCGAAGGCCATACGTATCTCAACACTGCGGCCTTGGATGTGAAGACGAGGGCGACGGCTGCTGAGTATCAAGCTACTCAATTCCTCACAGGCCCCTCGACGATGGTGGTGGAGCCGGGGCTGGATGAAGTTTTGTTGCACGCGCCCGAGGGATGCTTCGTTGTTCACATCCTCTCGGTGGAGTTGGGACTCCGTTTTCCGCTGCATCCCTTCTTGATCGAGTACCTGAGGTTCGTGGTGTTGGCTCCCTGCCAATTGACGCCCAAGAATCATTCCTACATCGTGGGCTTCCTGTCATTGTGCCGGAGCCGAGGGGTCCAACCTACATTGGACCAATTTTTCCTATCCTTCAACCTATGCCGGGGGGGGGGGGGGGGGGGCATTCAAACGTCGAAGGCTTCGGTAACTTGCAGGAGATTCCGAAGTTCAGGCTTTTTGACGAGGTGCCTTCGTCCCACAAGGGATGGAAGTATAAGTTCTGTTATATCCGGATGGTGACGAACCCTTTCTCAGGGCCCCTTCGAAATAGCTTCCGTAGGCACCCAAAGGTGGGGAGTGCGGACCTGGAGAAGAAGGGGAGGAAGTTGTCCAAGAAACCGGAGGGTTCCGAAAAGCATGTGAAGATAAAGGATGCTACCCTCCCGGATGATCTATACAAGCTTGGCTTCCGTCGGTACAAGCTAGCGGGGGAGGAGGCCGAAAATTACCCCAAAATTGATCGTGTGTACGAGAGTGCCCAAGGTGGTCTCATTGCCGGGGGCTTTCGTTTTTGTACTTAGAATTTTTTCTTTGCTTTGTTGTAGTAGTGAGCTAACGCTTGTGTGCCTTCTTTATTTCTCAGGGCCACATATGGATGCCAGGACCTATCCAAGTTGAAGAGGCAATTGGCGAAAGAAAACAAGAAGAAGGACGCCCCCGCACAGCAGAGGGCGGTGGACGAGATCTTCCCGAGGGCGGGAACAGCTGATGAGGCCAAGGAGGCAGGGCCCATGGCGAAGATTGCTGTCGGTGATGATGCCGACTCTGGTGCTGGAGGCTCCCCAGCTGGAGAGCTTAAGAGAAAAAGGGCCGAAAAGGGTGTGGTGCCCCCGGGAGAGAAGAAACAGAAGAATAAGGTCGTCGGGATGAAAGAGCCCCCCGTCGTTATCATTGACGAACATCCCTCCGAGCCATCGGCTCTAGTTGCTAGCTTGTCGTGGCCCCAAGACCATTTGCAGTTCTCAATCACAAAGGGGACTGCCATCATGCATGGCACTTTGAACCCGAAGGAGTTCCTGAAGGGTGCCACCCCTCCCACAGATAGGTCTGTGCTATCTCGTCAGGCCGACGATGTCCTCTGCTCCAAGGTGCTTCAGGCTTCGGTCACGGTGAGTTCCCTTTTTCCTTCCCTCCTTTTCTTTGGTGGACTTTACATATTGCGCATAGTAACCTGACCTTCGATATGATTCTCGTTCCTTTGCAGGCAAGCATCGGCCTCGGTGAGCTTGTCTAGAGGGTGGAGCAGTATGCCCTCCAGAAGCAGACAGATGACGAAGCTCTGGCTGAGGCTCGGAGGCAGCTTCAGGAAGCTCAAGAGGCCCTCCGCTCAGAACAACAGGCCCTCCAGAAGATCCTTGAGACTAATAAGATCTCGGCCAAGGCCGAGGGTAGGGCGGAAGCTGAGAAGGCAGCGGCTGAGGCTGCTAAGAAGGCTGCCGAGGATGCCGAGGCCGCCAAGAGGGAGGTGGTGAGCCATGCCGAGAAGGGAGCGGTGGCCCCCAAAGGTTGCCGAGGATGTCGAGGCCGCCAAGAGGGAGGCGGTGAGCCATGCCGAGAAGGGAGCGGTGGCCGCCTTTGTTGCCGAAGGGTGGAGGGCTGACACCCAGAAGGAGTGGGTGGCTTCGGTGGTGGAGGCCTCAGTGGACGTATGGGTCAAGGGCCCTGGCGGGATTTGGCTGGCCCACAAGGGCAAAGAGTATTATGATGGGAGTGAGTTCTTCACTCAAGCCCTCATCTATCGAAGGATGGCCCGACACCTAGGGATGGACCCAACGACGTTCGACCCGGCAGCTTATGGCCTCCCCCCTCTCCAACCAGATACCCGGATTCCCCTCCCCGAGGGCGTTAATAGGCCAGATCTCGAGGACACCATCCTGATGGCGGAGTGCAGCGACGAAGAAGAAGAGGCTGGGGATGATGCCACGTCGAAGCCTGCCGTTGAGTTGTCAGTTGTTTAGGACTTAGAAAAATTTTCTAAGTGTTGTTTCACCACTGAGTCTTCGGTTATGTGGCCCCCTGGCTGCATGGATATTTGACCGAGGGCCAAATATTTAGGGCTTAGAAATTTTTTCTAAATGTAGTTCTTCCACCAAGCCTTCGGTTGTGTGGCCCCTCTGGTTGCATAGAGATTTGACCGAGGGCAAAATATTTAGGACTTAGAAAATTTTTCTAAGTGTAGTTCTTCCACCAAGCCTTCGGTTGTGTGGCCCCTCTGGCTGCATGGAGATTTGACCGAGGACCAAATATTTAGGACTTAGAAAATTTTTCTAAGTGTAGTTCCTCCACCAAGCCTTCGGTTTATGTGACCCTCTGGCTGCATGGAGATGTGACCGAGGGTCAAATATTTAGGACTTAGAAAATTTTTCTAAGCGTAGTTTCCTCCACCAAGCCTTCAGTTGCATGATGGGTTGGCTGAGGGCCAACCATTTAGGACTTTTGCAGTCCAACCCCGGCATGAGACGCCTTCGGGCAATGCTTGGGAGCATTCCCTTTGGTGCTTAATGAGATGCCGGGGGTAATTGCTGCTTGGGGTAATTGCTGCTTGGATTTAGAAAATTCTGCAGAACATTTATTGGATGGACTTAGCAAATTCTGCAGAAAATGCTTGGTATTCCTTGAAATGTTGTTGCCTGGTCTTAGCAAAATTTCACATATCCATAGGAGGAGCCTTCGTTATTGGATGATGCCGGAGGCAACCGGCTGTGGACTTGGCCTGATTTTGATAACTTTAGCCTTCTGGAATTAGTAACTCCCTGGTACCAGGGGTGTTCCCGTGGGGAGCCCTCGGTATGATCTGTATTGTCTTGTGATGCCGAAGGGCTTCCTGTTGTGA
Organism: Cuscuta europaea; assembly: GCA_945859875.1. Lineage (NCBI taxonomy): Eukaryota > Viridiplantae > Streptophyta > Magnoliopsida > Solanales > Convolvulaceae > Cuscuta > Cuscuta europaea. Next base: position 2,476,983 of record CAMAPE010000054.1, on the reverse strand, counting down.
TTTGTTGAAGTTGTGTACTCATCGATTTCTCGCTGAGTCTACTCCCCATCACCCCATTTTTTTTGGTAATGAAGGGAAGGCTTCAAGAAACTTGGTTTCTTGGTAAGGCTTGGCCTATCGGGAGGCAACAGCATACACCATTAGCTCCCCCCTCGGGTTAACCTTCCGAGTTCCGAGGGGATCGAGGGTCATTTCCTGGGCATGAGACATAGTCTATAGCCTGGCTCCCCTTGGGGGATGGCACGGAAAGCGCCTCAGTTTTGAAAGTCATTCCCTGGGCACGAGACATAGTCCGTGGCCTGCCATACCCTTGGGGTAATGGCGCGGGAAGCGTTTCGTTTTTGAAAGTCGAATCTTGGATATTATTAGTTGCCTGCCATACCCTTGGGGTAGTGGCGCGGAAAGCGTTTCGTTTTGAAAGTCGAATCCCGAGCATATTAGTTGCCTGTCATATCCTTAGGGTGATGGCGCGGAAAGCGTTTCAAGGAAGGGTTTTCATTTGCACACTGGTTGCAAATGGCCGGAGGCACTACGTGCTGCCGGCACCGATAGGTGGCGCCTTTGGTATGAATGCGTCCTCGAGGGGTACAGCTTCAGAAACAGCACTTGGTGTTGGTTTCAGCCCCAGGTACTTGGTACCGAGGGGTCTTCAAAAGGAAATACTTGGTGTTTTCGGCTGTCTGAAGTTGATAGGAGTACATACCCTCGACACTTGATACCGAGGGGTCTTCTTAAAAACACTTGGTGTTTCCTTCATTTGTCATAGGTGATTGGAGTGTCAACCCTCGGCACTTGGTACCGAGGGGTCTTGATGGGCCAAAGGGACCCCCTCTCCAGATGCTGCTCTCTGAATGTGCTGAGGTACATTACATTGACGGAGCTGCCCGTGTCAATGTAAGTTCGGTGGATGATGGTGTCATTGATCTCCGTACGGATGACGAGGGCATCCCTGTGCGGAGAGGAAGCCGGGGGGAGATCGGCGTTGGTGAAGGTGATGGGTTCCTACCTCAGCCGCTTTACCGGGGGCATATGAGTGACTTCCCCCATGTATAGCGATTGAGCCCACTTCTTCCGCTGGCTGGTGGAGTCCCCTCCTGTGTTGCCTCTAGTGATCATATGGATGTGGCGCTTTTTCTCCTGGTACTGGCTGTACTCCTCCTCCTCATCGAGGTTCCTAATCTCTCTTTTCTTACCCTTCGGGTCGCCGAGGGGGATGGTGTTTGGGTTGACCCAAGCGTTTGCTTTCTTAGGGGGCCCTTGGTAGTGAGGGGTTCCCTGAGGCGGAGGGCCCCTGATGAATTGGGACAGTTGGCCTACCCGTATCAATCTTTCAATGGCCGTCTTCAGCTGATGGCAGTCGTCGGTGTTGTGCCCTTGGTTGCGGTGGAACTGACAATAAGGATAATTGGGGTTGATGGCGTATACCTCCAGGGGTGCGCGAGAGTCGCGCTTCATAAGGTCTTTCTCCTCGGCGAAGTCTAGGATGACACTGACGGGGTGCGTCAAGCTAAGGGAGTCTGAGGGCGCTCCAAAAGAATGGGCTGGGCCCAAGCCTTCGGGTTTCCCTTGTAACCTCCCACGGGCTTGGCTTGGTCATGCCGGGGGCGATCACTGGGGTGTCGAAACCTTGGATTGATTATGGGGAGCCCCCGACCCCCGGTTACCCTTGTCATCTGGCCGAGGGCGTTGCTGATCGGGATTGTGATGGCACTTTTCCACCTCCTCGGCTTTGGCGTACCCCCCCCCCCCCCCCCCCCGCTGCAGGGCCATATGTAATCGCGGGTAGGTTCGATGATGAGGCTCCGTGAAAAGTTTCCGGGGCGAAGGACTGTTTGAAGGAGGGCCAGGAGGGTCCCATCGTCAGCGCCATCAACTTTATTTGCCTCCGTCCTCCAGCGCTCCAAGAAGTCCCGAAGGGTCTCCTCCTTCCTTTGTCTTACTGTTAGTAAGGGGAGAATTGTTTCCTTGATCGGCGCCTCCCTGCAAACTGCGTCAGGAAGCGTTGGGCGAGTTCTTGCCATGAATCAATGCAGCCTTCGGGCAATCGGTTGAACCATTCGTACGCTGGTCCCTCTAAGGTGGAAAGGAACCAACGACACAAATATTCGTCTCATGCCCCCACCATCATCATGCTGTTTTGATATCGGTTGTAATGCTCCTGGGGATCTGTCTTCCCTTCATAGGGCATGATGGGTTGCCCACAGTATTTTTTCAGGATTCGGGCCGCCAATACCCTTGGAGTAAACGACGTCCAAGTCCGGAGTTGGATGATGGGTTCCCCGAGCCTTCGGCTATTTTCTTTTGCATTTCCTCCAGTTTAGCCAACATGGCCTCATATTTGGGATCCGCATGGGGGGTGATGACGGTGGTATGTGCCCGATGGACCTCCATCTCATCAAGCCGGCGCTGGAGGGCCGCAATGACTTCGTCCCTGGGATCCTTCAGGAGGGCCTCCGCCCCCTGTGAACGAACACGGGCCGAGTGGACCTGATTGATTTGATGCCTTGCGTCATCGGCATGAAGTGGTGCCTTGCCTTTGTCCTGAGGAGGATGTCTTTCGTTTGCCCTGGAGACGGATCCGCCACTTTCCTGAGGTCTTTGAACGCCTTCCCCTCGAGGCGGTCTTGGACCCCTCGGCGGTCTTGCGCCCCTCCGAGCCTCTCGAGGGCGGAGGTCCGAGGCCCTTCTTTGTTCGCACCACGCTGGTCCCGGGATTGAACCTCCTAGCAGCCGGTGTCTTGAGCCACGACCCCTTCGTCGTTCCCCACCTGAGGGGTGGGGTTCACGAAGGGGGGTGGCCGTGGGAGAAGAACAACGTTCTCCCCGACTTGCGGTTGGAGGGGCACCAGGGTGCCGAAGGCGCCTGGGTTTTGAGTGAGTGTCTGGATAAAGGCAGAGAATGCCGACTGTATGTCGATAGTGAGAACCGGAGGGCTCACTTAATTTTCGCTCCAGTCCCTCCTTCGGGTTTCGATGCCAAGGCGGGCATCAGAAGCGTTTTGTTGGAGCTGAAGGCGCATGTCAACAGCAGCCTGTTCCAACTCAGTGATGACCCTGCCCTCGAGAGCCTTGTTAGAGGCTCCGGGGGCGTTGACTTCACCGAGGGCCAGGTTGTTGTCCTCAAGGTTCTTGGACTGAGTACAGGTGGTTCTTCCCATTTTAGTAGGTGTTTTTAGCTGAAGGGGAGGGTTGCTTACTTGATTGTTCGATCTCTCAACGAGAGCACCAAATGATGGATAAGTGTACCCGGGGGTATCTATCCGAGGGGTTACTGCGAGGAGTATCTAGAGAGAAGTGAGAGCAAATGTTGGATGTGGCGTTTGTACTCGATACGTTGATCCAGCGCATGTGGATGAGAGATTCTGTCGAGGAGATGCCTTCGGCCGTAGATGATTGGCCGAAGGCTCTTTGTACCGGTGGCCTATAGGTGCCGAGGGCTAATGTTTTTGCCGCTTTCTCCCAGACACTTTGAGTGCTTAAAAGATGCCGTATTGTGAGTTTTCTATTCCAAGACATTTTTATTCATATTTAGAGCAATTTTCTAAAGAAATAGGGAGTATAAGTGTATGTAACGCTAACAGCCATACAAACACTGATTTTTTAAATGGTCAAAATGAGAGGGGAAAAAAGGGCTGAAGAGAGGCGGAAGTGGTGGAGGCGACATCGGGTGTGCTTTCTGTATACACATATAATTAGGATTAGTAAAAATGATGTATTCAGGTGGGATTGAGATAAAATTGAAATGGGCTAAACGGGATTGGTACGAAATTTAAATGGACGGTGTTTCTAAACAAAAATCATTTAAAGCCATTGTATTGAATCCAAGCCTAAATGAGTGGCCCAGATGTTGTATTTATTGTTTGGATATCATGCAAAAAGTTTTAAAAGAAGAATGTGTATTTCATAATTATTTTATGTTGTTGATTTTCTAAAGGTTACACTTTTATAGTAAAGAAAAATGAAATATGATTGTTTATAAATACATTGTGTTTTGGGAAAATGAAAACTAATAATCCAACCTTATAGTGGTCTTCTTATAATAGTTCAACCTTTTCATTATTCATAAATAATTCAACCTTTGCACCCTATCTTCATTCACCGATCCCTGACCAATTTATGACATGTTATTCCAAGTTATTTTATTATCTTTGCAAAACATTATGTGATCATAAGGTGAGAATTATGGTATAATGTTTTACAAAGATAAGAAAATAACTTGGAATAACAGGTAATAAATCGGTCAGGGACCAGTGAATGAAGATAAGGTGAAAAGGTTGGATTATTCATGAATAATGAAAATGTGAGACTATTGTAAGAAAACCACTAAAAAGTTGGATTATTAGTTTCCATTTCCTATTTTTTAGTATCGTTTATAAAAGAAGTAGACAATGGCATAACAGATATGCGGCATGATAGTTTGAAACATAAAAATCTAGTAATAAATTTTTTCTCACTCTTTTCATTTTTGGATTGGTCCATTCTAGTTAACTTTATTCAAAATGTCACTCACAATGATCGACATATGTTGGTACTATGGCTCAACTCATAGCCCAGATTTGGAAATAAACACTTACCTCCGGCCCAACTCGGATGAAGAATTAGTAAACAAGCCACAAATCATGAACACGGAGATCTAAGCCCATCACCAGGTTGACCACGTCTGGACTGATGACCTGAACAACAGGTTTCAAGCCCGGTTGAAATCACGTTTAGGTTAGACTCTTCCTAGAACTTACGTGGTATTTGATCCGTGATGGATAACAGTAACTGGCAGTGACAGATCACTTGAGGACACGTAGGCAATTAGGCATCTGGCATCAAGGGGGCATTAAATACGGAAGTAGTGGGAGAAACGTTATATAAGTCCTACTATGACTAAAACCATCAATAGTATCTGTTATGTCTCCTAACACTACATGTATAAATACGCCTTACACTGCCAAATTATATGATATTTTTACACATATCGTACCAATCAGTAGATTAGCTCCCACGATTGAAAATATACTCCATCATTCGGTGCTTTCATTGAGAGAAGATATACGGTCTTTGTGTAATTGAATGATGGTTGGATCATATAACAGAGAGAGAATTCTCCGTTTAAGAGCAGAACATACCAAATATGCCAAAATAGGACTCCTATCTCACTTGAAGTTCACCACACGGAAATTAACAGTAATGGACAAGAATGCCCTTAATGAATACTCCATCTATTTAGTAAAAATATAAAATAGAATAATAATAAACTAAATGCATTACACGCTACGTATTTTCCCCTCATGCCCACCCCAGCCTGCAGAAGTTGCCGCCAACACCACCCAAGGGACAGGACCTGCACCAGTTACCGCCGCCAATCACCCCTTGCCGCCGCCCAACACCCGCCTCCCGCCGCCGCCAATAGATGTCGTCGCAATCTTCATCGTTATCGCCGCTTATGTCGGCATTACGGTTGTTAGGTGCATCCGCCGCTAGTAGCCGCCTGCCATTGGTCAACCACACTTCTTGTAGCACCACCATGTTTGGCTCCTCCATTAAAGATCTCAGATATGAATTTGAGTGTCATTTTGACATTTCATTGGCATTATAAATGTTAGATTTGTAGGAGAAATGATAATGTCATTGCTACATAGTTAGTGCCATATAGATGGCAATATGTGCAACAATTACATGTTTATATATATGTGAAAAAATGTGGCACTTATGGTATTGTTTTTGCCATGTTGAAGGAATTACTGCCATAAAAATGACACAAAGTGTCAACATAACATTTTATACGGAAAACATGGCATTATTAGTGTTATATATGAAAAGGGGTAGCATTTTCATTTTAATGCATAAATTACTAGCTTAGCGATTTATGCATATTTAGAATTCAAATCATAAAATTATTTTGGACTAAAAAAAATTAATTGACATGAGTGTAAAATTATTACCTTATTGTAAAAGAGAAAATAAAACAATACTCCGTATAACAATAAAATGTGAAAGAAAAATAGAAAAAGAAAAAGGAGAAGAAATTAAAGCAGGAGAAAAACTTGAAAAGTCCAGATCTGAATAAGGAAAAGAAAGGGAACAAAAAATAAATTAAAAAACATAGCAGGTTCATGTAAGAAAAAAGAAGCAAAGTTCTTCTGTGGAGCAAAAGAAAAGGAGGGAGTAGAAGGGGAAGAAAAAGAGAAGAAGAAATCAAAATTTATCTGCATAATCTTCTTTGTCCACCGGTGGTCAGAATTGATGAGAAAAATCAGTCCATCCTTCAATGTTTATGGTCGCCGCTGGAGATGGTGAATTTGAAGATGAGGTCTTGAGATGGACGAGTGCTAGAGCAGGCTAGAAGAAAGAGAGAAGAAGTTGGGGAAGGGAAAGAAGAGAAAGGAAAGTGAGTACGGTGCAACCAAAGATGCGCAGAAAGACAAAATTAAAGTCTTACAATATTAAAATTAAAATAATGCATGCTAGCTGTAAAAAGGGTACAATTGGAAATAGAAAGCACTCACTTTTGGGAATAAATCAACAACAAGTCTTATTTTGGATCTTTCTTATTGTTTTACTCCCATTTAGGTATATTTCTTTATAGCAAACCATGGTGGTTGGATCATGTAACAACAACCATCTTCTCACCTTTTGCAAAACGTCAACTAGACAAATATAAGCACATTGAAGCAACATGATATGAAAAGCTAGAAAATCAGGGAGATACTCTAGAACGAACACACCGTTCTCGCCTATATAATGAATGGGCCATTAGAAAGGGGCACCATCAGCATTGGGATCAACTCGATCACCCCACCTGTTGATAAATGAAAAAGCACCCTCCACCGGAGAAAGCCAAACCCATTTACTCTTCCAATTTTTAAGGGATCCTGAATAGGATTTGGCCATGAATAGGTGATGACCAGTCCATTGGGAAATCAAAAAGTATATTTGACTCTCTAAAATATAAGCTCATACATAGTAAAAGAAGTGCAAGAAGAGATCTAGAGTGGGGCGAGTTTTTAAATGGAGGCGACGAGGCTGTAAACCTAATAATGAAGAGATGCGTCGTTGGGGTGAGTTGACCCCATCCTCGTCGGAAAGATGACTCGAAGGGGGAATGGTTCAGAAGAGGATATCAAGAAAGACAAATACATGGGACTAACCTGTGGACGACAGAAGGATTGAGGAGACTGTTCTGGCCAAAGCTCTGGACCGCCTGGGATTTTTTTGTGTGTGTAAAGCACAGGTCCGAATGTGAGAGAAAAATTGAAGAAGGTCCGAATCGAGGCACTCAAGTGCAGAAGTTGGAAGTTGTACGGTTTATAGTTCCGTGTTGGCTCCTTGCAAAATTTGAGTGAGATATTAAAAGGAATGCCTAAACTATCCTGCATTGGTCCTTCAACTAATAAATCTATCATATTAGTCTTTATTCTAATTAATGCATTTTAATTTGGTCCTTCTGTTAGTTTTGGCCGTGTACATTCACAGTGGTCAACCAATCAATATTTATAAATTGTTGTAAGAGCCATCCTTAACTAAAGAATTCCCTATTTGCCAAAAAAACTAAATCATTCCCTTATCAATAAATATTAACCTTAATCAAACATAGTTTTAATTATTAATATGCTGCCCTTACTCAACAAGAAATCACTCAAGCATATTATTAAATACTACTTCGTATGTATTAAAATGTTGATGAGTTAAATGTTAACTTCTAGTGATTAAATGTTTTAATAATATGTCATTAATTTTTTTGTTATGAATACTCCGTTGAGTAATAATTTAATAATAATAATAATAATAATAATAATATTAATAATAAATTTTAGTATTATTAACAATATAAAAATATAACTAATAATTACTACAATCCTTATTTTCTTATTTAATTTTGCCTCTCCACAAAATTATATGATACGTATAATTTTTTCAGCCAACTAACTAAAGGTCAACCACAAGTGAAAACAAAATACTTAGTGTAGTATGGATTGAGACTAATCCACCTAATCTTTTTGAAAAGAAACCCATCTAAGTTATACGTAAATGTTAATAAAATCATTGAAAAATACTAAATTACGGACATCTCCGTTTGACCAACTCGGTCTATTCAGCACAAAAGATAGTATTTAAATCCATTCAATACAAATATTCCATCGGTCACAAACTTGATTGGCAAAACAAGGTTTTTTTTGGAAAAAACTTCAAATCAGTACATGAGACACAAAAAGATTACTTAAATGATCACAATTGTTCTTTCTTGCATGTTCTAATATTATGACCTTTCCCATCACATTTATGACATGTCATCGTGACGCCCTTTTTCCTCAACTTAGTAGATCCAGTGTTTGTATTTACTTCATTCGCTTCTTTCTTTCTTTCTTTCTTTCTTTCTTTCTTTTAGTCTTCGGTCTACCAGGTTGTTTCTTTTGAACCTGAGACGGTCTTTGTTGGAAAACAATAAAAGGGGCCTAATATGTAATTAATTAAAATGTGTTTACCATCAGATAAATAATACAGTGGCCGTTCATGAAATAATAAGTGTAGATACGGGATAATATATTTCTTTTGGTGACGGGTCAAATTAAATATATTATACTAAAGTGATACAACGGTTATGACCCTCGGTGCGTGTAAATTAAGGGATAACAGTTAAGATATTGTAACGGAAAATGGCCTAATAAATTATTCTAAATAATATCATTATTGCAACAATAATTAAGGAATTATTATTAGGAATAATAAGAGCCAACCGTTACAATATTGAACTAGTCCTATATATATCACATCTATTATAGGATTAGGATATCTCATATATACATTGCTACATAGCACTGGAAGGTTAGCTGATTAATCACGTTGAATTCCTGGGTTCTTCTTAAAGTGATAATGCAAATGAATTCTCAAGGTATGATTCTAATTTTAGTTCATACATATTTGATTTCATGGATTTATATGGATTTAGCTATTATATATTTATATATATATATCGCATATGGAGTTTTGTTGATATATGTATGAATATTCATCAATTGGTATCACAGCCTACCATTATAGATCCATGAAATTCTTCGTTGATATGCGTTCATCGTTATATCTAGAATTTTTATTTGAATTAGTGAATTCTCAAGTTTTTTTTTGTATGAAATGATTCGATCACGTGCATCTAATCATCGGATAAGTGAAAAATTTCTGAGGAATTTTTTATTGTCGATTCTATTTTCCGCTGCATGTATATTTATCATTACAGATTCATTTCTTTTATCAGCAATTCAATGCTTCAGTTCCTTTTGTTTTTCAAGTATTGATGTACGATTCATTTCATGATTGAATTCTCAAGATTAATTACTTCATGTCATTTGCACCACTTGGAGTCTCAAACATGAATATAATTCAATGTAAATGTAATGTTAAATCATTAGTTTTACACGTACGTATACATTGATGGTGCTGAGTGAATCTATTTATTACATGTAATGAATTAATTTTTAGCCATATGAAACCGTTTATGCCATTTATATGCTACAGTGTAATTTAATCCAATGACTCTATGAGCATACATGTGCTGTTATATTATGAATGATGAAGTCATCATTTTAAAGCTTAATTGATATAGTACAATTGAATTGAATTCTGTATGCATGTCCAAATATAAATTTGATTGCAATTTCATGATATTTTTCAAATGAAATTACTACGTATGTATTAAGTTGATGCTGATCTATTATTATTTTTTGGGATCGATTAGCAACTTGTTTTAAGTTTGAATAATTCCATGTTTATCATCAAACTTGTGAATTAAATTGCCGCTGATCATGTATTTTTGATTGACGTAAGCCAATTTTAAAGTAGTATTGTGGTAAGAATTTTTGAACTGTGATGAAATTGTAAAATAAAAGGAGTTTAATATTTAAATGGGTATATGGAAACAATATGTCACCAAAGTGATCCTATTGTGTAAGTTGCTCATATAAAATATTAAACATAGTACATACTTTGTATATAGTTCAAGTAAATATTAATCGGCCCCAAGGAAGATTAATATTTTATCAAGTCACATATGTACATTTTGGTAATAATATAAATATGACAATTATAAGGTTGCACTTTAAAAGAAAAAGTCAACCCAAAGGTAGATTTTTCTTTTATATGTATTATTGTTATATTTTATTGTTACAACAAGAGTACCACTAGCAATTAGTATTATTGTCCAAAGATGAAATACTAATGGTGCATTTGGTATCTTGTGATGGGTTAAAATCATTTTACAATTTCACTAAAACATATGTTTGTTATCCTTGTTCTTTCCACAGTTAATTTTGCGAGCATATCTGCCAATCTCAACTCCATCCCTGTCCTAAATGGTACTAATTTTTAGGAATGGAAAGAAAATATTCTAATAACTTTGGGCTGCATGGATCTTGACTTAGCATTAAGGGTAGAGCAACCCGCTTCTCTTACGGATGCTAGTACCCAAGATGAAAAAAGGTACTATGAGAAGTAGGATCGCTCGAATCGCTTAAGTCTTATGATCATAAAGCGTGGCATTCCAGAATCCTTTAGGGGTGCTGTATCCGATGAGATTACTAATGCCAAGGATTTCCTTTCTGAAATTGAGAAACGTTTTGTTAAAAGCGTGGCAGAAATAAGCATGTTGTTAAAAGACTTTACTTCCAAAAGGTATTCAGGAAAAGGAAATATAAGGGAGTATATTATGGAAATGTCTTATATTGTTTCTAGGCTCAAGACACTTAAGATTGAGATATCGGAAGATGTTCTCGTACACATAGTCTTGAACTCTCTTCCTATTGCATTTGATCCTTTTAAGGTTAGTTATAACTGCCAGAAGGAGAAGTGGTCTCTTAACGAGCTCATTTCATATTGCGTGCAAGAGGAAGAGAGGATGAAACAAAATAAGACAGAAAGTGCTCACTTGGCTAGTACCTCTAAGGATAAGGGTAAAAAGAGGAATAGAACTCCCATTAAGAATGAAGCTGCTAAAGGTCCAGTACAGAAGAAACATAAGGAAGGTGAAACAACCTGTTTCTTCTGTAAGAAGTCTGGACACATGAAGAAGGATTGTACCAAGTATCACGCTTGGAAAGTGAAGAAAGGGTTGTCTGAGCCACCGCAAGCCAAATGATGCTGAAAGATGTGTCTATGTGGGAGATGGCAAAGCGGTGCATGTGGAGGCTATTGGGCATTTTAGATTGTTATTGTCTACTGGTTTCTATTTGGATTTAAAAGACACTTTTGTTGTTCCGTCATTTAGGCGGAATTTGGTTTCTGTTTCTTATTTGGAAAAATTGGGTTATCATTGTTCATTTGGAAACTTTCTGTTTCATTTGTCTTTAAAAGTATAGTAGGGACTGGTTCTTTTATGTCATATGACAATCTTTACATGCTTGAAACAATAACTTCATATAATAATGTTTTGAATATTGACACCCGAGGCACTAAGCGAAAGGTTGATAATGCACAATCTAGTTTTTTATGGCACAAACGATTAGGTCACATCTCTAAAAATAGAGTTGAACGTCTTGTGTCTGATGGAACACTTAATTCCATTGATTTTTCTGATTTCAATACTTGTATTGAGTGCATTAAAGGAAAACAAACCAAAAATAAGAAACAAGGTGCATATAGAGCTATGGATGTCTTAGAATTAATACACACGGATATTTGTGGGCCATTTCCTACTCCTTCATGGAATGGTCAACAATATTTTGTGTCATTCATAGACGATTACTCTAGATATGCATACTTATTTCTTATACATGAAAAATCTCAAGTCTTGGACGTGTTTAAATCTTACAAATCAGAAGTTGAGAATCAACTCAACAAACGCATAAAGAAAGTCAAATCCGACCGTGGTGGTGAATACTATGGGAGGTATGATGGCTCAGGTGAACAACGTCCAGGGCCTTTTGCCAAATTTCTAGAGGAATGTGGGATTGTCCCTCAATACACCATGCCGGGTTCACCTAGCATGAATGGCGTAGCTGAGAGACGTAATAGAACCCTTAAGGAAATGGTAAGAAGTATGATTTCTCATTCTATCTTACCTGAATCCCTCTGGGGTGAGGCATTAAAGACCGCAACTTACATTCTTAATCGAGTGCCAACTAAAGCAACTACTAAAACACCTTATGAGCTTTGGACGGGTAAAAAGCCTAGTTTAAAGCATTTTCATATTTGGGGTTGTCCAGCCGAGGCAAAGCCGTATAGGCCGCATGAAAAGAAACTCGAACCCAAAACAATTAGTAGTTACTTTATTGGTTACTCGGAACGATCTAGGGGATATAAATTTTATAATCCTGAGGATAAAAATATTTTTGAAACGGGAACTGCCATATTTTTCGAGGATGTTGAGTGTGGGGGGAAGAATAAAGTTAGGGATATTGTCTTTGAGGAAGAATTGATTTCAATACCTGAACCAATTCATATGGATGTTTCTTTTGAAACTAATGAAGAACCTCAATAAGGCATTATTTCATCTTCTCCTATCCAAACTGAACAAATTATTCAAAAATGAACAGACTCAACTTCCTCTAAGACAAGTGCAACAAGAAAATGTGCCATTGCGGCGATCCGCTAGAGAAAGGAGATATGTAATTCCAAGTGATTATGTTGTATATCTCCAAGAACATGTGTCAAGTATGGATACAGTGAATGATGTCCTTGTGTTTATTGAAGAACATGAGGAAGAAAATGGTGTTATGGAAGATGATCCAATCAACTTCCATCAAGCCATGAAAAGTTCAAATTCTCAAAAGTGGATTGTGGCAATGAATGAAGAATACAAATCTATGCAAGACAATAAAGTTTGGGAACTCGTCCCATTACCTGAAGGTTGTAAACCCGTTGGTTGTAAATGGATATTTAAAACCAAAAGGGATTCAAGGGGTAATGTGGAGAGATATAAAGCTCGTCTTGTAGCTAAAGGTTATACTCAAAAGGAAGGAATTGATTATAAAAAGACCTTTTCTCCAGTTTCATCAGATGGATGTTAAGACAGTGTTTCTCAATGACGACATTGATGAAACTATTTATATGGTGCAACCAGAAAATTTTGTGATAGGAGATCCAAAACAAATGGTTTGCAAATTAACAAAATCCATCTATGGGCTGAAACAGGCTTCTCGTCAATGGTATCACAAATTTCATCAAGTCATTTTATCCTTTGGTTTTAAGATGAATGATGTAGATGATTGTGTATATCATAAATTCAATGGGAGTAAAATCTTTTTCCTGGTCTTATATGTTGATGACATTCTTCTTGCCACTAACGACATAGGCATGTTGCATGAAACCAAGAGATTTCTATCAAAACATTTTGAAATGAAAGATCTTGGTGAAACCTCCTTTGTATTAGGAATTGAAATCCTTCATGAGAGATCACAAGGAATCTTACGGTTATCACAAAGGAACTGACGTGCACTTTGTCGTGAGGTGCACTCAAAATAAATACAATACAACGAATATACGTAGTATAACGAAGTAAGGTTCGTATCCACAGGGAAAGGAATACTTTTCTTTTATTTAAGTAGTAACAAGGGGGGTTTAGATTTGTTTGATTTAAAAACACTAAGATGAACAACCTATATGAGTTTAATTCAATGAGATGAGGACTTGGTTTTGCTTTTATCCACTTAATGAAATGCTCGTCGATCCCGGTCATATCTTTAACTATCTTCCTCTCGAATACTCAATCGAGGAGTATATCCAGTTCATCGAGGGTAGTTATTAATAATGAGATGCGTTCATCAATAAAACTTACTTTCGAGTCAATATAGAACAAGCGCCGTATATTAACTTGATAGTAGCAATAAACTTAAGATGAAAATGATTGAGATTGATAACCTCAACACAAGCGGTTTATTGGTTTAATCAATATAATTAATTCCCCTTGGCATATTAATCATGAGATGCATGCATTAATATTCCAAGTTTACTACCGTTGAAAGAACCGGATTAATAACAAGCGTATTAACCGATCGATTCTAGTAATAATTAATATGAGAAACAATACTAGTTGATACTTTAAGTAATGTTTAAGATATTAACATGAAATATGAATAGGAATTAATTAATACTCAAGGAAGAATATTAAAGGATATGAATCCTACTATGATTAATATCAAGATGTTGACTAATTGTCATCTTAGTAACACTCCCCAATATTAACATAGAGGAAGAAATAGCTATTATTATAACCAATGTCAAGATGTTAACTAATTGTCATCTTAGTAACACTCCCCAACTTTGATATAGAAATAGTATTTTAAAGGAAGAATTAATATTCAAGGAAGAAGATTAAAGAAAATAACTCACAACTTACAAATTCATTAAGCTTCAAAGTAGCAAAACCAAGATGGAAGAGTTTAGCTCCTCATTTGGAGACTAAACATGATGAAAAATATAAAGAAAGAACTATTCTATACTGAGCTTAGATGTACAAAGGAATTGGATATCTTTTTGTGAAGGAAAGGAGGTGTATTTATAGGCTTTTGGGATGGGATTCGGGTACTCGATCGAGTGTATACATGGTACCCGATCGAGTATGTGTGTAATACTCGATCCGAGGTATACTCGACCGGTTTCAGGCTGTTTTCCATAAGTATACCCGATCGGGTATATATTAATACCCGGTCGAGTATGCTTAGAAAATGGTATTCGGACCATACTCGACCGATCTTCGTTTAAAACTCAAAGGCATACCCGATCGGGTATCTCGGTCTACCCGATCGGGTATAGACATTAAATCGTGGCCGAAATCTTCCCGGCATGTTCCCTTGTCTTCGGATCTGATCCGATTTGATGTTCCAACCTAATACCCGATCGAGTATAGTTAATACTCGACCGAGTATAGACCAAAATTCAGGATCTTCTTTTGTCTTCAAATTTTTGCACCTTCTTTCCACTCTTTGGGTTCACCAACTGTACTTCGAGTGATCAAGACCTGTTTGAGCTCAAAATATATCTAATCTAACCTATTTACAAGAATTTAACAAACTAATCTATTACACCAAAAGTGTGTAATTTCCATAGTAAAGATCAAGCAAAACTAATTAAAAACACAAACATAAATATGGAAATTACAAACGTATCAACTCCCCACACTTAAACCTTTACTCGTCTCGAGTAAGATCAAATGTTCACAAGTGTCAAGTTTCTCCAAAAGTTCCACAGTTCAACAAAAACAACATACAAACACAAAGACCACCAAGGATGACAAAGAAAAAATGAGTTTTAAACTCAAATTACAAAGAACATCTTGGGTTTAATGGCCTTCCAGTATTATCTTCTCTTCTCCTCCTCTCTTCTTCTTTGTCTTTGATTTCTAAATCTTCTTATTCTTCACAGAGATACAATGAGTGCCTGCAAAAACAAACATTTCTCTCATATCTCTCATTTTGCCTAGGAGCCTTTTCAGGTTTTCATCCTAGCATCTCTTTTCATTTTTCATTCTCCCCAACTCACTCATTTTTTTATATAAGCCCTTTTTTGCTTAGATTGCCCATTTTGTTGGGTTTTCAACCTAACTAGCATTTCTTTTATTTTTTTTTGTGTGTAAAAGTTCAAAAGAATTACATGCATAGTGCTAGGTGGAAATAAAAATTACATACCATCATGAGTGTCTCCCCCGCACTTGAATCAAGCACTGTCCCTAGTGCCCGCCTTCTCCTCCGTAGTAGCTCCCTCCGAAGCTGCTCCCTTGGCCACCATCTCCCATATACGTGTCCCCGCCATCTCCGCCGTCGTACCCTCCACCCTCGGAGCCAGATCCTCCAAAGTTACCCCAATGAGTGGGGTCATACCACGAGGGTGGTGGAGGGGGGTTCGCCATGGTATGGAAGGATCCCTGTTGTGCTATGTAAGAGTACATAGGTCCATAGAACCTACGTTGGTCTTCCTCATACCGATGTCTATCGGCTTCCCTGAGCTCCTCCAATCGCTGAAAACCGGCTCTTTGCTCCTCCTCTAATCGGTTGAGCCGGTTGTCCATTTGGGCGTATCCCGTAAGCAGTTGTTGTTGACCCTCCAGAAGTTGTTGAAAGAAGTCGGGTGGTGGAGGGTTTTGGCTTTGTTCGGGGATGTCCTGGCCCATGTTTTGATGGCTATGGAGTTGAGCATAGGGCTCGTAATCGGGTTGGTGTTGGGGAGGTTCTTGTTCCGGTTCCTGGAGATGTGGTGGAAGGGCGTGTGGGAAGAGGTAATGTTGCTCCTCTCTTGCTGTTTTGTAGTGGAGTTGGGGGAGTTCTGGGTTGGGCAGGAGGAAGTATTTGAGGGGTTTGGGGTGGATGAGCCAGTTGTACATAGTCCTGGGTCTTTCTTCACCATAAACTGTGTGTGAAAAAGATGTACAGCCCGAGTGGCCCAACAAAGAAATGTTCATCAAACAGTAGTCGGGTATAGGAGAGTTATCCGTATACCCGAACTTGGTGGCCAAGTGCATAATCACCCCACCCACCACAATAGCGCCCTTTGCTACGCTTTCTTTTTTGAGATGTGCCCACATAAGATTACACAGGTTGAAATCCACGTGAACACGGAATAGGGCTACCGACATTAGGCATACATCCCCCATTCTAGTGTGATGGTTGTTGGGACGTCCAAGCAGGGAGTTGGCAAGGAATTTCAAAAATAGGCGGAGGACGGGATGTTGGACATGACTAATATAGAGTTGGGAGGAGCTAAATTTAGTCTCCCCGGTCATCTTTGTCCATAGGGTATGGCCGAAAGCGGTATTGTCGGATATAGATTTTTGGTAAGGGACCGGAATACCAAAGTGTTCGGCGAACTCAAGTTTCGTGATGGAGTGGTTGTGGTTAAACAAGCGAAACTTGAGTTTGTCATCCCTAAAATCCTCTTCATCGTTCTCAAATTGCACTGAGCTTATGAATTCATAGATAATTTTTTCATTTGAGTGATATTGTATTTTGAATATCTTATCCATGCTCAACTCATGAAAAAAATTTCTTAGTCATTTTGTACACTCCTAATTCATTTAGGGCATCATGGCATAAAAAGCGAGAGGGTTTAACTTGCCTTTCAATGGTGGACATGAAGCGGGTGCGGTGTTCGTTGTCCATGAAGATGATGTCCTCGTAGCCCGGGATGGATGCCCTAGTGTTGGAGCTTTGCCCTTTCTCCTTCCTTGGAGCCATTTTTGAGTGAATTTGGGCTTGAAATCCGAAATTTGAAGGTGGGGGTAGGGTTTTTTCGGACCTCTGAAAACTGGGGGAGAATTGGATTGGTGAGTATGAGTGTAGAGGAGGATGAGGGGAGTGTTTTGGTGTTGAAATGGAATGATTTGGTGAAGAAATGGAGGAGATATGGTAGAGAGAAGATGTAAGAATGGAGGTTGGGGGCGTTTTGTTCGGATTTGGGTTGGGGATTTTGGGGAAGATGAAGTGTTTGGGGCTGATTTGGGGTTATAATGCCCGTATACCCGATCGAGTATGTGCTGTTACTCGGTCGGGTATGTCTGGAA
This sequence comes from Cuscuta europaea, assembly GCA_945859875.1. Taxonomy (NCBI): domain Eukaryota; kingdom Viridiplantae; phylum Streptophyta; class Magnoliopsida; order Solanales; family Convolvulaceae; genus Cuscuta; species Cuscuta europaea. The sequence goes on along the minus strand of CAMAPE010000054.1, from coordinate 2,459,513 downwards.
AGTGGGGTTTTTGAGCAGCCTGCCTCCGGTACTCGATCGGGTAATGTGTTGTTACCCGGTCGAGTATTTCTGGAAAATGAAGTTTGTGAGTGGTCTGCCTCCGGTACCCGGTCGGGTATCATTCCATACTCGATCGGGTATGTGTTTTTTTCTACATTTTGAGGCATGTACTCGGTCGAGTGTGGGAATCAGTTTCCTTCAACTTTAGCATTTCTGTACATACCCGACCGGGTGTATAGTGATACCCGATCGGGTATCCCCTGTTTTTCAATTTTCGAGCCCTGTACTCGACCGAATATGGGCATCAGTTTCCCTGGTACTTCGATTTTCTGTACATACTCGACCGGGTATATAGTGATACCCGATCGAGTATGTCTATTTTCTTTCAAAAATCCATGCTTCCTCGATCGAGTAATGCCCGGTTCCCCTTCTTTTGGCCATACCCGACCGCGTACAAGGTGGTACTCGATCGGGTATGTCCCCAGATGCTCCAAAACCTGTAATTTTCTATTCCTTTTCCTCCAAAAACCCGTGATTAGTTCCCTCTCTCACTGATCTCTCAAATAATTAAACAAAAAATGAATTAAAAACACTCGAATTTATGAAAAATAAAAATAAACTTGGGTTGCCTCCCAAGAAGCGCCTTAGTTAACGTCGTGGCACGACGTTATTCATTTTTTTTAAGTGGGATCGTGAACATCCCTTGATTCATTTTTTGTGGCCTGATTTAGCCATTTTTCAAATTTATTTTTCGGCCTTTTCCAGTAAGGCCGGGGTTTCTTTCTCACCACCACCTCCATCATAGGTGGATTTGTTTCACATTTTATCACATTCCTTCCTATCAAGGATGACTTCTCTTCTTGAAAAAATCTGATTTTATCTGCTTCTTTGAAAAATAGCGGTTCTTGTGGTTCAACAACATGTAAAGAACAAAGAGTTGGATTTTGCATTTGTTTTTTCGTAGAGTCCAAGATGTTGAATTCCACTTTTTGATCATCAAACTCTAAAGTTAGTGAACCACTAGAAACGTCAATTTTCGTTTTTACGGTCTTCATGAAGGGTCTACCCAAAAGGATGGGTGTTGTTTGGTCATCAGTTCCCATTTCAAGGACATATAAGTCAACAGGAAAGACCATATTTTCTACTTCTACTAGCACATCTTCTACTACACCCTTCAGGTAAGTACTAGAATGATCTGCCAGTTGAATCACTACACCTGTTTGATGTAATGGGCCAAGTTGTAGAGTTTTATAAACAGAATAGGGGATGACATTTATTGATGCCCCTAAATCCAACAAGGCCTTAGGAAATGTGGTGTCTCCTATTTTGCAAGGGATAGTGAACATGCCTGGGTCGTTACATTTTTCGGGGAGTTTTCTCTGAAAAATGGCCGAGACGTGTTCACTAACTCTAACCTCTTGTTTCCCCTTCAATTTATCTTTTCTTTTTGTTTTGCATAATTCTTTTAAGAATTTAGCAAAACGAGGGACATTTTTCATTAAGTTAAGAAGCGGAATGTTTACCTCACACTTTGCGAAGGTTTCATAGATGTCGGCATCTTTTTCTAGCTTCTTTGTCTCCTTCAGCGCCTCAGGAAACAGGATTTCTTGTTCATATGATGAGGGTGGGGGGAGCTTGGTTTCTGTGATCTCCTCCTCTGGTGGGACTACTTTTTCAGGGTCCACACCCTCAATCTCTTCATCATTTTCTTCTACCTCTTTCAACGTCGACCCACTTCTCAACATTATAGCATTCACATGTTGTCTCGGGTTTTGCTCCGTTTGAGATGAGAGTTTACCCGAGTCCTTTGTTTCAAGTCAGTTTACGGCATTTGCAATTTGACTGACTTGGCTTTCCAAATTCTGAATGCTGGATTTGGTCTCATGCTGAAATTGAACCATGTTTTGTTGCATGGTTGAGACATTTGAGGTGAGTGCTCGGATCATGTCTTCGGTGGACATACTTGAGCTTGACGTCTGGCCTTGGTGATTTGGGAAAGTTGGTTGCAAGGGCTGATTTTTAGGGTTCCCATATCTCATATTCGGGTGATCTCTCCACCCAGGATTGTAGGAGTTAGAGTGTGGATCATACCTCTTTTGGCCTTGAAATCCCAAAGCATTGACTTGCTCGGAATTCTCTTCTTGTAGTGTCGGGCAGGAATCGGTGGGATGCCCCTGTGTTGAGCATATGCCACAGACCTTGACTTCTTGGTGTTTTGGATTTAAAAGGAAATCCTTTACCAAAGAAGTCAAGCCGGCTACTTGACTTTCCAACGAGATGTTGGATTCCGCTGCCATGACCCGTTTTGATGATGACCTCCCATTGTAGTGTCTAGAATTTTCGGCCAACTCCGAGATGAGGTTCCTAGCTTGGGAAGGGGTTTTGTTGACAATTCCCCCTCCAGATGCTGCGTTCACTAGGCGTCTATCTTGCTCCGCAAGACCGTCATAGAAGTAGAGGATGAGGTCTTGCTCTGTGTAACCATGATATGGGCAGCTAGCACACAATTTTTTAAAACGCTCCCAATACTCATATAATGTCTCATCATCTTTTTGCTCGATGTTGCTTATTTGTTTTTTTAAAGATGATGAGACGGATGCAGGGTAGTACCTTTCTAGGAAGCATTTTTTCATCGACGCCCATGTATCTATACTCCCCGAAGGGAGATAGAATAGCCAATCCTTAGTCGTGTCTTTGAGGGAGAATGGAAAAGCCCTCAACTTGATTTGTTCCTCGGTGACTCCATTTGGGCACATGCTTGTGCAAACAATATGGAATTCCGAAAGATGTTTGTTTGGGTCTTCGCCCCTTAGGCCATGGAAAGATGGCAGCAGATGAATGAGCCCAGATTTTAGCTCAAACGTATTACCCTCATCAAGTGTAGGGAAGGTAATACACAGTGGTTGTTGGTTGAGGTTTGGAGCTGTGAGCTCCCGGCCCTCAGCGTTCTTGTTTCAAGAGCCATTGTGGTTGGCTCTTCGGTGTCACCAGAACTAGAGCTAGCGGTGTATGAGTCTCTGGAAGATGATTCTTCCGAGTCGGTATTAGAAAATTTACTTTTCAACCGCTCGAAAGTTTGTTCTATTTCTGGGTTTTTGTGATATGTGATTTCGTTTATGGAACGATGTTTAACCATAAACTCCACTAAGCTCAGAAAATAGAAAAATAAACACTCTTTATATTTTTGTTTAATACATATTTTTTTTTGATATGAAATAAAAGAAAAATTAATTGCCTTTCCCCGGCAACGGCGCCAAATTTGACGTGCACTTTGTCGTGAGGTGCACTCAAAATAAATACAATACAACGAATATACGTAGTATAACGAAGTAAGGTTCGTATCCACAGGGAAAGGAATACTTTTCTTTTATATAAGTAGTAACAAGGGGGGTTTAGATTTGTTTGATTTAAAAACACTAAGATGAACAACCTATATGAGTTTAATTCAATGAGATGAAGACTTGGTTTTGCTTTTATCCACTTAATGAAATGCTCGTCGATCCCGGTCATATCTTTAACTATCTTCCTCTCGAATACTCAATCGAGGAGTATATCCAGTTCATCGAGGGTAGTTATTAATAACGAGATGCGTTCATCAATAAAACTTACTTTCGAGTCAATATAGAACAAGCGCTGTATATTAACTTGATAGTAGCAATAAACTTAAGATGAAAACGATTGAGATTGATAACCTCAACACAAGCGGTTTATTGGTTTAATCAATATAATTAATTCCCCTTGACATATTAACCATGAGATGCATGCATTAATATTCCAAGTTTACTACCGTTGAAAGAACCAGATTAATAACAAGCGTATTAACCGATCGATTCTAGTATTAATTAATATGAGAAACAATAATAGTTGATACTTTAAGTAATGTTTAAGATATTAACATGAAATATGAATAGGAATTAATTAATACTCAAGAAAGAATATTAAAGGATATGAATCCTACTATGATTAATATCAAGATGTTGACTAATTGTCATCTTAGTAACACTCCCCAATATTAACATAGAGGAAGAAATAGCTATTACTATAACCAATGTCAAGATGTTAACTAATTGTCATCTTAGTAACACTCCCCAACCTTGATATAGAAATAGTATTTTAAAGGAAGAATTAATATTCAAGGAAGAAGACTAAACATGATGAAAAATATAAAGAAAGAACTATTCTATACTGAGCTTAGATGTACAAAGGAATTGGATATTTTTGTGTGAAGGAAAGGAGGTGTATTTATAGGCTTTTGGGATGGGATTCGGGTACTCGATCGAGTATATACATGGTACCCGATCGAGTATGTGTGTAATACTCGATCCGAGGTATACTCGACCGGTTCAGGATGTTTTCCATAAGTATACCCGATCGGGTATATATTAATACCCGGTCGAGTATGCTTAGAAAATGGTATTCGGACCATACTCGACCGATCTTCGTTTAAAACTCAAAGGCATACCCGACCGGGTATGTCGGTCTACCCGATCGGGTATAAACTTTAAATCGTGGCCGAAATCTTCCCAGCATGTTCCCTTGTCTTCGGATCTGATCCGATTTGAAGTTCCAACCTAATACCCGATCGAGTATAGTTAATACTCGATCGAGTATAGACCAAAATTCAGGATCTTCTTTTATCTTCAAATTTTTGCACCTTCTTTCCACTCTTTGGGTTCACCAACTGTACTTCGAGTGATCAAGACCTGTTTGAGCTCAAAATATATCTAATCTAACCTATTTACAAGAATTTAACAAACTAATCTATTACACCAAAAGTGTGTAATTTCCATAGTAAAGATCAAGCAAAACTAATTAAAAACACAAACATAGATATGGAAATTACAAACGTATCAGGAACTATATCGATAAAGTTCTTAAAAGATTTGGCATGGAAGATTGTAGACCGGGTGATACCCCTATCTCTAAAGGAGACAAGTTTAGTCTCGATCAGTTCCCTAAAACGAATATGGAAATTCAAGAAATGAAAAAGATTCCCTACGCATCTGTTGTAGGAAGTCTTATGTATGCCCAAGTTTGTACGCGTCCGGATATTGCGTACATTGTTGGGATGCTAGGCAGATATCTCAGTAATCCAGGAATGGCTCATTGGGTGGCGGCCAAAAGAGTTATGAGATACTTGAAGAGAACAAGAGACTATATGCTTACATATAGAAAATCAGATCATTTGGAGGTCGTTGGATACTCTGACTCTGATTTTGTCGGCTGCAAAGACACTAGTAGATCTACTTCAGGCTATGTTTATCTACTAGCGTGTGGTGCTGTATCTTGGAAAAGTGTTAAGCAAGATATGATAGCTACCTCAACTATGGAGGCAGAGTTGTTGGCCTGTTTTGAAGCTTCAAACCATGGAATATGGATGCGCAATTTTATTGATGGGCTAAAAATATTAAATGAAGTTCCAAAGCCTATCAAGATATTTTGTGACAACAATTCTACGGTGCTTTACTCTAACAACAACAAGAGCTCGAGTAAGACATAACACATTGAAGTGAAATATCGAGCTATTAAAGAAAGGGTTCAGAATAAAAGGTTCGTTATTGAACATATAAGTACAAACTCCATGCTAGCGAATCCTTTAACCAAGGGTCTCCCACCAAAAGTTTTTCATGAGCACACTGCTCACTTGGGAGTCATTGATTTTAAGGAACACTGAGTTTAGTGGGAGTTTATAAGTTATGTTTGATGTATTTTTTTCTGATCAGAATAATGTTTGACATTTGGTGTATTCTGAACAATTAAGTCATTAAAGTTTAAAGTTTATTAAAGAAGGGTCAGTTGAAAATTTACATGTACATGCCACATTTCATGTAATTTTCATGCTACACATTTCATGATTGATCTATGTCATTATGTTATATTGATACTAGTAATCATTGGTCTTATAGTTATGTTTAACATGACAAAATACTGCAATGGTTCTATATTAGTATGCCTGATGGACAAGATTGTTTAAGGATGTTATTTTATGATGGTATTTTTGAGCTCATAAAGATAACACATTTTATTAAGAATTACATATAAGGCCCAGTGGGAGATTGTTGGAAAACAATAAAAGGGGCCTAATATGTAATTAATTAAACTGTGTTTACCATCAGATAAATAATACAGTGGCCATTCATGAAATAATAAAAGTGTAGATACCAGGATAATATATTTCTTTTGGTGACGAGTCAAATTAAATATATTATACTAAAGTGATACAATGGTTATGACCCCCGGTGCGTGTAAATTAAGGGATAACAGTAAAGATATTGTAACGGAAAATGGCCTAATAAATTATTCTAAATAATATCATTATTGCAACAATAATTAAGGAATTATTATTAGGAATAATAAGAGCCAACCGTTACAATATTGAACTAGTCCTATATATATCCCATCTATTATAGGATTAGGATATCTCATATATACATTGCTACATAGCACCGGAAGGTTAACTGATTAATGACGTTGAATTCCTGGGTTCTTCTTAAAGTGATAATGCAAATGAATTCTCAAGGTATGATTCTAATTTTAGTTCATACATATTTGATTTCATGGATTTATATGGATTTAGCTATTATATATTTATATATATATATATCGCATATGGAGTTTTGTTGATATATGTATGAATATTCATCAGTCTTGGCTTAAAATCTGAATATGGGCACTGTAACTCACCATTAATAGGCATGATAACTTGTTCATATATCTTTTTTTGTGTCTACACATGATAACAACCATTGACATACAACTCAACTTTATCTTTGTTGTAAAAGATACACGCAATGGCATGAGGGCAAGGTATTCCAAAGAGGTCCCAATTTCTGCAGCTACATGTGTAATCTTGCAAATCAACTATGTACTGATTTCCAATGCTTCTAACTTGAAAATGCTTGCATGAAGAAGGCTCGGGCCAGTACTTGCTTGATAATTCTTTATTCATGTCCAATCTTTTTTGAATCCTTGGACAAAGGGGTCCCTTATACTTATCTGCAAGTGTGCGTTTAACAAAGAACCGTTTCATTATCCTGGATCGTATACTTTCTACCATAGTAAGAATAGGCTTGTCACGCAAATCCAAAATGTAGCGGTTGAAACTTTCACATATATTATTGAGCAAAATTTCACACTTTGAATTGGTACTGAAGTGTGATCTTGACCATTGTTTGGGTGGCTTCTTCCGCAACCAATCATGAGTTGTAGGGTACTTTTCATAAATCTCTTTCATTGCTTTATTGAACTCAGTCACATTGCTTGCCTTTGCAGCAGACCATACAAGATCTTTCAATCCCTTACTGCTATGACCTGCCGTCTTCATGTTATTGTGCATATGCCTCACACAACACCTATGCTCAGACTCGTTAAAAAGCTCCATCAATGATGTAACTAGTCCCTGTAGCATACAAATAGATATCGTGCTAAAGTATAAAATTAACTTAAAGCTTGAATGAAATATAAAGTTACATTACCTTTTGTCTATGTGACATCCATGTCCAGCTATGGGGATTCTCTATTTGGAGATGCTCTTTGATCAGATTGATAAACCACGTCCAAGTTTCTGTATTCTCGATTTCCACAATAAAAAATGCTATAGGAAATATGCAATTGTTTGCATCCAAACCCACTGCTGCTAGTAACTGCCCTCCATACTTACCTTTTAAGAAAGTTCCGTCCAAGCCAATTAAAGGCCTACAAAATTTCATTCCTTCTAAACAAGGTCCTAATGCAACAAATAATCTCTGAAAAATCCCCAAATCCAGCTTACATAAAACACTATTCCTTGGATCAACCCTTTTTAACTCAACAATATACTTACCAATGCTTGAGTATTGATTATCATAAGTACCTTGTAGCTTCTGAAGTGCGAAGTTCTTAGCTCTCCAAAGCTTCATTAGAGGAACGTTGATAACAAAATCTTTATATACTAAGTGGGCAAATGATGGAATTGATAATGTGGGATCAACTAAGAAACAATGTAAATATTTATCTGCCAGCCACTTATAATCCATGTTTCTATTCCCATATTCCTTACAACAACTGTGTGTAGAAATGAATGTCTTAACTTGAAAAGTTGTATCATCTTCTTCTGCTTTCAACTTACTACCATATAGCATCCACTCACATCCAGGCTTACATACAACCCTAAGTCTAATCTTATCATTTTTTGAACTTAATTTGCACCCTATCCTTAATAGAAGCATTTTTATAGCACTTTTGAGAACACGCTTGGAAGAAAACAACATGCCAACACAAAAAATCGGATCATCAATATCACTGATGGAATTAAATTCAGACCATACCTTTTCAGGTTTCTCAACTTCTTCCTCGTTATTATCTTCATGCATTCTGAATAGATCATCAGATAAATTGACTTCATCAATTTCTTCATCATCTCTAATATCATCATTTAGAGTGTCTTCAACAATGATTCCCCTACTTGTAAAACCTCCATTAATCCCTCCACCATCTTCCTCCATATTGGGTTGAACACTTTGTTCAAAAAGTTTATCATCTTCAACATCATCTAGGTCATACTCAGAATCATAAAAATCACTTTCACTATCACTGTCAGACTCGCTACTTGTTTCGGCATTTCGATACCCTTTAACTTGTTTCAAGAGTTGTTCATCAGATGGAACACTACATGTGATCATAGTATGATCCAACATTGGCATTAATTCATAACTAAGGTAGATTGTTACTTGCCTGTCAGATGGTCGATTTCTACACATTTCTAAAACATCTTCATCACCCACTATTAATAGAAAAGGAGATTCTTCTACATTGGGGGTATAACGTTTCCAATAAAAAACAAACCAGTCCGGTATGCTGAATTTCCTTTGCCATGGCCACCAACTCCATATATGACATCTTATCCATTTCACAGAAATCGAAATAATTAATTGTAATACATCTACGCTCGAATTGCCCGTTTACGGTGGCAGGAGGACCTCCACAGACCATTTCAATTGTGAAATAGTCAGAATTATCATCTGCAAGTTAAAAGTTGAGAATAAAAATGAATCCCAATTCTAACATAATTAAAGTAATTCATTAATACATATAGCTTAAGATTTTAGACCAATTAACAAACCAACATTCACAAAGATGAAATAAAAGTAAATAAAGTATATAGACACAGTTCTACCCTCTTTCGCCTCGAGTACCCTCGACTCAGAGAGTGGGGGACTCCTGATAGAGTATATAGACTCGGATCCCCGAGTCTCACGACTATTGGGCCTGGATAGCGGCCCACGTATGCTCAGTAGATAGCATTTATCTCATTGTACACTCTATTTATTCATTTGTACCCATTAGAATAGATTAAACATCATTTATTGGCCATTTATTGGCCTTTTATTGTAACTGGCCTACCAGGCCCAAGCCTAGAAGCCCAACCCGCTTTTCTCCTATAAATACTCCCTAGGGAGAAATGTAAAGGGTTGAAAATTCATTTATATATCACTTTATCTCTCTAGCTCTCCCTTCTCTCTAGGAGTTAATACTCCGTCAATATCTTTTTGGATAAAATGTAAATATATATATCCAGAAAAGTAGCGAATGGCGGTGCTGGAAAGTAGTAGAGCAAACTAGAAAAGTTCTAGTGAGAGAAACAAGCTCTCAACTCTCACTTGTGTGGTTCTATATCATTTTTACTTTATGAAAACGACGCCGGCGCATGGGGATGGCCGCGACGACGGGGGAGGTGTGTGTTGCCGGGATGTGGTTTTTAGGAAATGAGTAGGAACTTAGAGTTTTATAATATCAATCTAAGAGTATATTCTGGTAAAAAATGTAAGGGCAAAATTTGTCCATAAAATTTATTAATTTATTTATTTTATTAAATATTACAAATTTAAATACGGAGTTTTTTTTGGGGGGGGGGGGGGGGGGGGGGGGAACTAATGATGTCATGTATTGAGAAAGTGGATGAGTTTTAGTCATACCCAATTTTAATTTTTTTCTTAATATAAATAATAATAACAATCACCCTCGTTTTCTTATTTAACTTTATCTGCTCATATGCATATAATTGATTATTTGATTCTCTCTTATATACCACGTATTATTTAGGCCGTACATTTGATTTTATATTATTTGTTTATAATTTTTATATGTGTATGTGTACATATATATGTATATTTAAAAAAATTAGATTAGCTACTTAAATTTCAAGAATGATTGTATTGTTCCAAAATGTTTGAAATTATGAGATGTTAATAAATTAATTAGTTTCCATCAAAGTAGACTGCAAATTTAACGGAAGGACTCGATTAATATAGATGAAATAGATTAAGGACTAAAATGATAGATTTAATAGTTCAAGGACCAAAATGATATGATGGTGATAGTTCAAGGACCATTTATGCATTTTATTCTTAAAAAAAGGTAACCAGTGCTGGTTCAAGATAGAACTGACACTGACCAATCTATATATGTACATTTTGCATGGATTTGCATGGCATATTGTGTTTAGATGCTAAGGCTTGGATTATTAATTAGTAATGATATGGTATAGACCATACCCGATTAAGGTATGTATATGGTAGGTCATTGGTTCAAGTGGTGTCCTCAAAACTCATCGATTTGGGTGGAGTACCCTGAGTCTGGGCAGTGTCCTAAAACTCGGAAATTGGGTGAAGTACCCTGGGGCCAGACGATGTCCTTAAAACTTGTTATTATTGGGAGAGTGACCAGGTGGCAGAGTAAGGCTATCGACACCCCGTTATATAACTAATGAACCATAGGTTATAGTGGGAAACCTAAACACTGGGTTGAATATGGGGACGGGGGAAATTCAAGGACCAAGTCCACCATGATTTTATTGATTTAATCAAATGATCTACAGGTCGGGTATTTTCCAAGTGTATATACGTATATGTATTCAAAGACTTGGGGGGGAACAATATGCTTATGTATCATCTTTTGTTTGGGTGTTATTCTTGAAATATTAGTTATTTTACATTTAGCATGCTTATCGCCAGTACGAGTGTACTGACCCCTTCAGGGGCCCTCACCATTTTCAAGTTGAAGCTAGAGCTTGTTACCTGCACCTTTTGCACGGGTGAAGTACGATTGTACTGACCCCTTTACGAGGGGCCCACACCATAAGTCAACCCAATTAATAGGTCTATTTAAGTCTGATTTGGTCTGGTGTGGTAAACGTCTGGTCTTGATCTGTGTATTTTATAACTGTCTAAGTTTGATCTGGTCTGTTCTGATTTGGTCTGACCTGATCTGGCCTAGTCTGATCTGCGACTGAAAACAGTCCAAAAGAAAACATCCTTAGGACCAGACTAGATCAGATCAAACTTAAACAAACCAGATCAGACCAGACCAGCAAATTTCAATCCAAAAGAAAACATCCTTTTCTTTTGGACTGTTTTCAATTAAGACCATGGTGTAAATGTTCACACAAAAAAGACCATGGTGCAAATATAAAATAATGAAGCAAATGATATCTAAATATAATATTAGTTTTACATTTGCATTACATAAAAAATTTAAAGATAGATTACATTTTCAGCTACAACTAAAAAATCAATTTGATCTGCCAAATTAGATTACATGTGGTGGCATTGATGCATGAGAAGGTCCTGTCGGAATTAGTTTCAATTCACCAACAAATAAATAGAAAAACATCATTTTCTACATTTTCTACCTAGGTTTTGTCATGTCCTCATCTTCCTCGGCACAGTCAATATAAATGTGCCTCTCATTTGGGGAAGATGTTGGAACCACAACAGCCGTTGATTGCATTGAACTAGTACCAACTGCTGTTACTTGAGCTTCAGTTTTTCTCATTGTTGACAGAATTAGGGTTTTGATCTCCATGTTCTTTCCCCATAGGAATAAATACAATCCCAGAATGATTAATGTCATACCAATCAAGCTGCAATTAGATATATATGTTTAGCATATAAATATGACTAACATAAATCAAAATGTATCGAGAATATTAAGTATAACTAACCTTCCCACTGAAATGGAGGAACCAAGTAAAGCAGACTCTGCAATGGCTACCAATATTAAGGATAGCGGATTGAAAATGGATGGATAAGTTGGACCTCTTTGAGCTACTGCTGATGAGATTAAGCAAAATGTTGCTGCTGTAGCTAATGCACCCTATAAAAATTGATTAGAAGAGTTCATGATGTTGCTGGTAAATATTTTAATGTGAGAATCTAGGTCTTAGAAATTCAAAGAAAGAAAGAAACATGAGATACTTACTGAATAGAGTATAGTAACTAGTTGCAAATTCCATCCCAATTTCCAGGAAGCTTTGGTTCTATCAATGAATAAACCCACCACGATGCTTTGAAATGTGGCAAATATGCATGTAAGAGTGGTTGAGGAATACTTGTATGGAAATATCTTGAACAATTTTGCCTTCACAATCAAACCATTCAATTACTTGGTTTCATACTACATAATATTATAAGTACCTTTTAACTAGTAGTTGGTTAATCAAAGCGATTACCTGAATAATGAACCAGAAACCATAACTTATACAGCTACACACCAGAAAGATAGTTCCAAGTCCCCAATTTGGTTTCACAGTAGGGGCAATTGCCTGATTGTTGATGTTGAGTGTAGAGAGATGAAATGTTTTGCCTTTGTATAATGTAACTGTCAACGCTCCCGCAAGGCATGACATTATTCCAATGAGTATAATATTTCCAGCCTTGGTTTTCAATCTCAACTTCTCTACACTTCAATGCCCAACAAAGATAAAATTTTGATCACTTTGTACAAACTTTGACTTTTGTAAGGTAATACGTAGTATATAGTTTAGAAATTGCTCTAAATAGGAGCAAAAACGTTTTGAAATTCCAAAATAAGAGTATCATATTTTTTATTCCCTGAATAGGAGTAATCTGCCAAGTTTGGAAAAGAATGCCATGTTTTAAAGCCTGCTAATGCCAAACTTGGCATAAATTTACTCCTATCCAGGGAATAAAAAACATGATACTGCTATTTTGGAATTTCAAAACTCTTTTACTCCTATTTAAAGAATTCTCTCTATATAATTAAGTGGGTGATGAAAAACTGTATTATCTTACCGAGTTATTATCGAGAAGATGAAGGTTACTATTGGAATTAGATTGAGAAAATTGGTAGCATAAGTTGCTGATGTGTTTTGGAGACCATAAAAAAAGAATCCCATAGCCATAGTGATCCTGCAGTAATCTTGATGTCATCTTAACAAGCTTTAACATCAAGTAGTCCTAGGATATATAAGCATGAAATTGTAAAATAAAGTTCATACATACAAATAATACGGAGTATATAATTAATTTTATTTTTGATGATTTTATGCTAATTTCACATTTAGTTCTTATATTTCAATTTGTTCGCTTTTGATACTTAATTACGGAGTATTAATTTTTTACCATTTGTGGTCCTTCCGTCCAATTTTCCAATGCCTTTCTAGAAAATTCAACCACCGGAAATTTCAACAGTAGGACCATATATGGGTGAAAAGTGATAGTCATGTATCAAAATTGATCAAAATCAAAGATGTGCACCAATTGTGGAATTGGTCCAATCATGTAGGATCAAAAGCGGAAATATTTCAATATATATATATATATATATATATTCATTAAGTCTAGTTTATTAATGACAAAATTCAGCTAAAAATTCAACTAGGAAGATAATTAAATAAAATATTTACAAAGCATGTGCTTTATTTATATACAAACAACGTAGTTTGTTTCAAAAATTTATTTGACAGCTTTTCTGATTAAATTGTAAATTTAAATTTGGTGAAAATAAACCATATTTGATGATGAAACTGCTCAAAATATTTTATCAAATAATGCCATAAAAAAGGGCCTCAAATGCCTCGGCTGGACGACGAGCCTATCAGGTCGGCCTGGGTCACCCACTCATATACATATACGCACACATAAACAAATCTTTATGTGTACTGATCGATTCTTTTTTCGGTGCAACGAAGGTGGGTATCTTTTTATATTCCCTCCGGTTCTAAAAGATCTTGACATTTTGTTTTCACAGTTCTTAAGGAAATAAACATTATTTAGCACTATTTGGCACTGTTTGACATTGATTGACACTGTTTTGTGTAGATTTATTTGCCAAATAATGCAAATAAGGAAGTGTAAAGATCTTTCTGATACTGCTAAAAATGGAAAGTGTAAAGATCTTTCTGGTACTGCTAAAAATGGAAAGTGTAAAGATCTTTCAGAACCGGAGGGAGTATAAATTAACCATTTGCATTAGTCGTGGAAGCATCATCAGGGACAATGCAAATGCAATTATAATTTATCAATAAATCTTGTTTCAATGATATTGTATTATCTTGTTTCAATGATATTGTATTATGAAGACATTAACAAAAACTCACATTATATAATGCGATAATTTATACGATGCAAATGATCAATAAATAAATAAGTTGCATTAACTCCTACAAGAATTGAAGCAGCTACAACCATTTTATTCTTTTATTAGACCAATCCTTTTTATACCATTATTTATTCGTATGACTCATCTTTCATTCTGATTTATAGCCATATTTTAAATGCTATACGTAAAATATTATGTACAGAAAACATTTAAGAAACACGTGTCAATAAATACTTGTGGATATATATAGGACAGTGCACAAAACCTTTTGCAGATTTAACGTGCCATAAAAGTTTTCTATTAATAATAATTTCAATGAAGAATTTTAGCAAACATAAAAGGGCCCTGATCAAGCCACGTGTAGATGTTAACGAATATGAGAGGTTAATGCGTGTACATAATAATACACGTACCCAAACCTTCAACATCATGTACATCGATTTAATGGTATCTTTCTTTCTTTTTTTTTTGCAAAATTTAATGGTATCTTTCAATCACTAAAGTTGTCAATTTCGATTGGTTTTCTTTCAACACTAACTAAGCTAGGCTTATCCGGATCAGGATTGGAGTTAAAAGTGATACAAATTATTGTTGAATATTCATAAATCATAATGTCTATCAATATAGATATACATAAAACACATACTATACACCCACTTTTAATCTCCAAAGGCGGCATACAGATTTACAAAAACAAATAATTATGGTGCTGAAATTGATTCTAGATATAAGAGAGAGGTACATGTATAAACCACAATGTAAATCCATTATCCATTCCTTTATATATTAGACACAATGAATCCATTTTAACACGTTTTTCGGGTTATTAGAATGTTTTTATTTAAACTTATTTCAGTCTCATATTAGACTAGGCTAGGTAGACTAGGAGTCCATTTGATAGCACGAAAATCGACTGATTTGGTTGATTCTGCTGAAATTTATAAAGTTCTGGCTGAAGTAGCTGTATTGGCTGATTCTGCTGATTTAAGAAAAAATTATTTTTAAAATATATTTTCTTAATAAAACAAAGAAAAAATCATATGTGAAAATAGCTAAGATGATCATCTACAGTAACTTGAGCCAATACAACCAGAAAAGTAACTCCAACCTTACTTTTTCTGCTTATTACACAATTCAGCGCGCGAAAGCAAAAATTACGTGTTTGGTGAAAAAGTTGGCTGAGAAGCCTGATAAGCCGAAAAACAGTGTTGCCAAACATCCTCTAGATCTGATTAGATTAGACTAGAAGCGTTTAGTCCAGGCCAGATCAGACTAGAACATACTTCCATAGTTGTAAAATACATATGACGTGTTTGACATTTAGCGGTTATCGGTTAGCGGATTATCAATAGCGGACTCAGTTATCGGGTTTGACCAGCAGAGTAAGTTGACAGGGGTTCTCAAAGAGTGTTTCATAATTTAGCTGTTTGGCCATAAAATTAGTAGAAAATGTCATATTTCAAAACACTACCCAAAACTCTCATATTTGTAGCGTTTTCATTTCAGCGTTTCTGTCCAAAAATGCTAGTGTCAAATAGTATTTACCAAATAGTTTTTTCCCTTATTAAAAGCGCTAAAAGTGATCAAACCGTCATTTTTTGACTACACCGTCATTTACCAAACACCCCCACCAGACATCTACTAATCTAGAAAGTTTCTGTCCAATTTAAAACATTTGAAGTTAACTTCTTACTAAACACTAAGCTTTTGATTTTGAACATTGGTGTATAATAATAATAAGCTAATTAAAGAGAAGCATCTTGATTTTTTAATACTCCGTATTATTTTATCTTGATTTTACTAACAACTTTTTTATAATTCAAGAAATTTAACTAGTTCAACATTTTCAATCGATTGAAAGATTCGAATAATATCAACCTTATCGAACGGGCTCATTGTTTTTTCAAACTAACCAACCACCTGAAATAATTGATACTAGATCATATTCGTTGTTTATCAAGTGGGTGTTTATTTAAAATTAAAAACAAAAGATTGTGGAAAAGAATAAAGACAATAATGAAATGGATTAATGGAGGAATCCGAATCCAACGAAAAGACAAGAGCTTCAGTTTAGCTTCGACACATGGCGTATTAGTCAATCCATAATTCATAATTCTTTGTCGCAACAATATACAATATATGAATATTCATAAAAATTCATTAAAAGTATACCAAAATGCGAATAAATAAACTCGTGCACAGTCCTGTAATTTATTAAGTAAAGTTTTAAAATCGGTGGATAAAAAGGTTTAATTAAAACCGTTGTTTTTTACAAGTAATACGTAATACTCAACAATGAGACAAGAGGGAGTGACACACAAATTAATAAAAAAATGTTTTATACGGTTGACATTAAATTGATAAAGTAAAAATAAAGTAAGAATGATTTAGAGTCACAGAAATTTTATCAAATTTGGTGTGAGACAATCTTAGTAGGACGAACCGATAAAGTAAAATGAGACAATCATAGCGGGGAAGTAATTATGTATTGGTATTCTTTTATGAGAGTAACGTTTTAGAAAATCTCTCCAGATTTGAGTGTAGTTGTGGTGATTCCACCAACTTTCTTTCTCTAACAAAATATTGGCATATGATTATTCGATTTCTTAAATCTGATAAAGTAATATTATCTCCTGATGGAATGTAATTATATTGCCTGAATATAAAAATGTTAATTTAGTAAATAACATGGATAAATATCTAAACCAAGATCAGGTTGAAATGAAAAAATAAATTTGGAGTACTCTATTGGGTAGGGAATTAGGTTGATATAAATAAACAAACAAACAAATAAATAAATAAACTTTTAGAATTCTAATTAGAAAAAATATCTTAATAAATGACCAACCGGGAAATTTTAAACATATTAAAAACATCTTTAGTTCCTAACGACTGACATTTCTGTTCAAGACAAGGCTGATGAAAAACTGAATTGTTTATATATATATATATAAATGCCACCATATTTTCTCACAAAGGCAAACAAATCTATTTCAGCCAACTAATAGTTCTCAATCTAGTAAATTAAATAGTTGAAATATTGGTATCACACTCATAATATATAAACTTATGAACTCTTCCTATTCATTTAGGATAGAAATATAAGTCTCCATGATATCAGACCCATCTCGATCAAAAATCATGATACAAATAATATACAATGAAAATGAAAAAATGATGATGAATGAGGAAATGACGAAGAAAATGGTGAAAAAAACAAAATTACGAATTTCGAAACTGACTAAAAAGAAAAGTTTGTAAAGTCAGAGGTAAATAGTGTAATACACTATATTGCCATATTGGTATGCATTAGAATTAATACAAATAAATACATAGACTGGAGTTGGAGTAGGTTATACGTACCCGGATAATGCAACAAAAAAGATGCATATCACAGCAGAAAAACTCAATTTCTTCACACTATCCCTGGAGCATAGATAGAGATAGAATTGAATTCAAACTGGATGAATTGGATGGAACAAGTAAACATAAATAATTCGAACTAATATATATGTGTGTGGACTATATAAATATATAATTAAATAAACAACGCGGATTTATGTACACATCAGATGTCTCACGCCATGTACACGCCCCGCGCCATTCTGTGCCACGGACAATTTATCGTTTTTAAGGCAAAATGTCTGTGATATAAAAAAATGAAAGAGCTCAGACAAATCGTTTTAAAATCGAAAAAATAAATTGTCTATGACACATATCGAAGTGGAGCGTGTAGTACACACGGATCGAGCGTGTATGAAAGACTTTCCGTGAATAAAATACCTTTCGAGGAAGAAAGCGAAAGGGGCCACACAGAAAGCAGCAACAATGTGGCGGTAAGTCATGAGAGCAAAGACAAAAGCTCCTTGTCCCAAAATGACCTTCGACAGAAGCTGTAAGCCGGTCGCGATAGCCTGAACCAGCAGCATCTCCATCGCCATTCGTACCCCTCCTTCCATTTTCTATCTCTTCAATTCCTTCTGTCTTCTACTCTATGCTCTATTATATTCTATCCACCAATTCAATTGCCTGCCTCTCTCTTTATATATGTACACATATGCTCCAGGCCAGCTGGCACCCTTTTTCTCATATATATGTGCGTCCAAAAAGAACTAAAGAATTAATGGGATCTATTTTATGCAAGATAATTAATAATTCAAAACTGCTTGATGTACACACCTTTGTACACATCTTATATATATCATGTTTGTGAAATTTTTTTTGTTCACAGACAAAAAAAACCTTTCACAAACATAGGTGTGTAAAAAAATGTGTATAAGAGTGTGTACAAAAGGTTTTTGTGTTAATAATTATAAGTACTCCATTTGTCCCAATTAAAGGTTCCACGTGATTTACGACATTTGACTGAGAATAAAATTAATAGAAATTGTCGTGAATAGAAGTAAAAACGTTTTGAAATTTCAAAATAGGATCTTCATGTTTTTATTCACTAAATAGGAGTAATTTCTGCCATGTTTGGAAAAAACTTGAAATTACTCATATTTAGGGAGTAAAAATATGACAGTCCTATTTGAAATTTCAAAACTTTTTAACTCCTATTTATGGAACTTTCCCTAAAACTTATTCCTGTTAATAATAAAATTATTTTGGTAAATTAAATTTGGGAAAGTTCCCAAAATAAGAATATGTAGGTTTTTGACTTCAATAGGATTGCTATCTTATCCTCCCTCAGTCCCAAATTATTTTGGAAAATCAATATATTTTGATCAATCAATAATAAAAGTCAATCCTCCCTATTGATAATTAACTCATTTTTTAATAATTAAAATTTACATATTCAGAAACTACATCAAAATCTCTTCAAAGTTGCAAACTTGAATATAATTAAAAATTGACATCCCAGTTAAGCAAATAAAATGAAACCGTTAGACCAAGAAAAGTCAATTTTGTAAATCAATTTGGGACGGAGGTAGTATTACGTAGTCATTACGGTCAAATAGTTGCAATATATACTAGCCATTAAAAATAGCAATTTTTCCTATCATTAATGATAATATTTTTCAATCATTGCAATATTTTTTAAATTATGGCAATAACGGCTCATATTTTTAAAAGAAAAATATAATTGTCCTATTTTGAAATTCTAAAACATGTTTTTACATATCGTGCAACTATGTTAAAACTTTTAAAAAGTCTTAAAAATGAAAGATTAAATTTGATAAAAGTTGAAAATATATAAAATAAAAGACTAAGAATAAATTATGTTAATCCGAAAATAATAAACAGAAACCTTTAAATAGGGCAGAGATTAGGGGTGGGCACAAAAGCCCGTAACCGTTTAACCATACCGAAAAACCGAAAAAACCGTTATTTTTTTCGGTTAACCGTACCGATTTTAATTAAATCATGGTACGGTTAACCAACCGCAAGAAAAAACGGTACACGGTACGGTTATGGTTTTGAAAATAAGATATGGCCGGTTAACCGCTAACCGGTATTTCAAATAATACATGCTTCGTATGTAACCAATAAGCTAATTTAAGGTCGTTGGTCGTATATTTCAAAAAACACTACCCGGAATCCTAGATACATATGAAACAACTCGCCTACTTTTTATTCTGTAATAATTAATAAGATTAGAACTTCATCAATTCTCAAATAACTTTGATACCGGAGTATTAAATAGAAAGTTCAATATTAATCTTATTAATCTAGCTTAAGTCGTACACAAATATAACGAAGTTTATATTTGCTGGAGTTTGTAATATATGTGACTCTGTCAACTTATTGAATTATATTTATAGTAGAATAGACATTGACTTGACTATGAATAAACTATAAAGTTTAGATAAATGTGATTGATACCTAAATATGGATAAAGTTTTAGAAAATGGCAGTATTTTAGATTTTAGATACGTCATTATTATAGTTTGTAGTATTATAATTATAGTTTGTTGGAGTTTGTATTATAGCATCTTGTTAAGTTTGCAGTATTATAATTATATACGTGGTGTATTATTTTAATTCCTGCATTTTTTGGAAAGTTTCTATTCATATTTGATTTTACTATTAATATTTTGTGGTTTTATGGTTTTTGGTTAACCGCAAAGCGGTTAACCGAAGTTATGGTTAACCGATACTCGGTTAACCGAAGTGATTGTTAACCGATACTCGGTTAAAAAATAGTAACCGGTTTCTCGGTTAACCAAAACCCGGTTAACCGACCATGCCCACCCCTAGCAGAGATAATATTAATTAATCTTAATTGTTGTGCTTTGGTCCGTCCATTCCAACGTCCCCAACTTAATGAGGAAAAATTGAAGAGTAGGCAGAAAGGACTAAGGAGCACGCAATTTATTGTTTATGCGTACGTGATAATGGATTCACTCCCGCAATATAACCCGGAGTGCGCAGAGCCGAATCTTTGAATGATGTCCTAAAAAACCTTTTCGCCAATTCTTTCTAACTAAAAAAGTTGAAGTTGTCTTTAGAAAAAACAAAAAAAAAAAGGACGGTGTTAATTAGTACTACGTATTATATTCATCCATGAGGACTTTGCCAAGTTTACGGTAGGTAGAAAATAAGAAAAATAAAAAATTGTGTGATTGAGATTTGTTCAAAGCAGAGAAAAATGCGCAGAACTACAAATTAGTTGTTTTAATAGAAAAGTTAGGATGGAGTATATGAAGTAGATGCTATTTATTGAGTAGAGAACAAGTTTTTAGTTGATAAATAATGCTGTTTGCAAAAACCTACGTATTTCGGTCATATTATGAGCCCATTAGATAACACTGAAGTTGACTGAATTGGGTGGTTCTACTGAAATTTATGAAGTTCTGACTGAAGTGACTGGATTAGCTAATTATGCTGAATTTCTGAAAAATTTGTTTTTGAGATGTATTCTATTAATAAAAATAAAAATATGAAAAATAGCAAAAATTTGTTAACACAACAGTAACTTTAGCCAATACAATCAGAAAAGTAACTTCAATCTTATTTTTTTTATTGTTACACAACTTAGCGCATAGAATCAAACGTTACACGTTTGGTGAAATAATTGGCTGATAAAGCTCATAAGCTGAAAATCATAGTCACCAAACTGATTCTATGTAAAATGTGCATAAGAAAACTCATAATTAAGAAGAGTACTGTTACAAACTTTTTAAGATATATATCAGAGAAATAATAATACCTAATATGTAGTTATAATGAGGATAAATTAATTAAAAGTGTAACTACGTCACTTTTATTTATGATTATGTTCAATTCTTAGATGTGAAAATTAATTATAAATTATTATGATTAAAGTTTTTACTATATTTTACTATTCACTATATTTAAGAAATCATCATTTTACAAATAACTTTTTTTAATCATATACTAAATATTTTATACGGTTGGTTGCAACTTTTTGCGAAAACAAAATATGGTGACATTGTGGCAATCTGTGAAGCAGTTACAAAAGTCAGCACGGCGCGCATTAGCTTTAATAATTACGACATTGTATTTTATGTTAGTCATAAATAAAGGGTCCAAATTAAATGACCTAATATAATGCAAAAAACCATGGTGAGCATTGTGTTTCGCTACCAGGATGATATAACTCGCGTGTATAAAAATGTAACTCGTGTTAATATCCAAATGTAACATGTGTTATATCGGTTTTCAGAAATATAACATTGTTTTCAATGTAAATAATGAAAAAAGTAGTCGAGTTGCCTAATTACTTTTCGTAAATAATTAATATATTTTGTTTTAATATTATAGCCATAATTTAAAAAAAAATCATTTTAAAAAAATCTTTTTGTGACCAAAAAAATCAGATTTTGATTAAAAAATATCATCTTTTTTGTTTCAATAGTAGGAGTTTATTTTGTGATGTAACTCTTGTGATGGGAAATGCAACCCGTCTTGATGACAAATCTAACTTAGGTGTATGCAAAATGTAAGTTCTTGAGATAAGTTCATATGTAATTCGAGTACATAAAGATGTATCTACGCATATAAAGATATAGTCGCGCATAAAAAATGTAATTTCATATACTATCAAATGTAAGTAATTAAAACAATGACTATTTGCTCAATTAATTAGTTTATATAAATAGTGAATTTTTATAATATTAAGGCTATAAAAAATATAAAAAAGAATTGCCCAAAAAATCTTTTTTGCCAAGAAACATATTTTTTTGCCAAAAAATGTTTTTGTTTTGTTTCAATAGCTAGCAAGAGTTTATTTGTGATCTAACTGATGTTATGAAAAATAGAACTCGCATTGATGAAAAATTTAACTTAGATTTATGCAAAATGTAACTTGTTGAGACAAGTCAAATGTAACTCGCGCATAGAAAGATATAATTCAAACATAAAAAGATGTAGCTCGCTAATAAGAAGATGTAACTTCATATATTATCTAATTTAACTCCAGAAATTATCAATAACCATAACTCACACATATGAAAAATATAATCTCATGTTTTATCAAATTTAAATCAAAATAGACAAACTTAATGTTTTAAAAACACTAAAAACATATTAAAGAGATAAGAAATATATTATAGAGAAAGTGTATGAATATGAAAAATATTTCACAAAAAAATGTATAAATTCAAAAAATATATTAGACAAAAATAAATTTTGTAGCAATTTCAGTTGAAGAAAAAAAAAATAGTACTCCGTATATAATTCTGAAATACAAATATACAATACACTTAATCATTGTGGATTAATAAAATGTTGTATTAAATTGGTAAGGAAAAAAGGTTAATTGAATTATAATTGAGTTAGTTAAAGATAAATAAAATCACAATTAACTTTTAGTATTTTGATGGAGACAAAAAAAGAATTGAAGAAAAGAAAAAAGAAAAATAAAGAGTAAGAAATCTGGAGGGTTTGAGGGAAAAGGGAGAAAATGTTCTTAGTGCTCCATGTGCATTTGAAAAAAAAAAGAAACGGCACCGCAATTGGTATCGCACCTTTCTTATTTGAAAGACAACTTCAACTTTACTTATTTTCATTATTACGTAATTTAACGCTCGAAATAGAAATTTGTTTTTGATAAAAAAAATTGACTGATAAAGTATATCACCGACGGATATTTCCGTCCCTAATCCGTAGGTACTTTTTGAAATCCGTCGCTTAGATCCGTCGTTGGGTTTACCAACCACGCTATTTCGGCGGAAAGTATCCGCTAGAAAACCGTCGGTGAATTTTGTACCGACGGTTATTTGAACTTATACCGTGGCTATCTCCGTTGCTATTCCCTCTATTTTTTGTAGTGAACATAGTCACCGAACGAACTCGTAGAATATTTTCCTATGAAATTCTCAAAAAAAATTATGTAGTGATTCTTTCAAGTACGAATTATCCGTTGTTAACTGTCCATTATCTAATTGATAAAAAATACTCCAATAATTCGTATAGGTAGCTTAGTTGGTTGAGTGGTGGAGAAATAAGACAAATAACCAAGAATCGAAACCCGCAACAGTAATGTGGAGTTACAGCTCCTGCATGCTAAGTTGGATCTCTAGTGCGCACGAGTACAAAGTGTAACACCATTGGATCGACTGAGTCACCGTCATTTACAACCTAAAAATCTTGTTGGGTCGAGACAAGGGGACCTTGGGATTGGGGATTCAATCTTTTGAAAGAGGAATGAAAAATTCTCCAATAGTGAATAGATAGTATCAATCAATCAAGTTCGATGAATATCAACCAAATAGAGAATATTCAATACTTATCTACATTTATATCAAGGATCACTTCGTTATTTAGGTAATCTGTACCAGTTCATTCACTCCGTTAATTAGTCAATGAGATGCACGTCTGCAATTTGTGGAAGCGTATCTTCATACATTCTGTTTACACTCGTGAACGTACATTCTGAGAAGACTGAGAGATACGGAAATGTTTTTGTTATCTTTCTTTGAATTATAATTAAATTAAGAGACACGTGAAGAAGATGAATAAATTGAGAGTAGAGATTAACAATTTTTAATTAGTGCATCTTTGGTAAAGCATAAATGAAATGACAAACCTTAAACTTTTGCACAATTAATTAAAGAAATTTCAAAAAATTCAACATAACATTTTTTTGAGGCATCTGTTGAATATTTAGTTTTGTTGATGACTAACCATGCAGGAACGAAAGAAAGAACTGTTGATGACTAACCATGCAGGAACAAAAGATGAAACTATCCCATGATATAAGTGCACATTGGTTCTACTGATATCTAACCATGCAGGTAGAACGGCGGACAAAACTGCTCTTAGTTCTATCAGGAACGGAAATTAGAGCTATACTTATTTCTGTTCTATGTGAATGATTGTCGTGCATAATGAATAAATTAATTGATATGTGCTTGCATGATAATACCTTATCTACGTGCCTAGATTGATCATGCATGACTAAGCACTCACTTAATATATGTGACACAATTTAAATATCTTTCCATGCATGACTAAGCACTCACTTTAATGAGTTGGTCTATATAGTTTTATAGGTAATGGAAAGAATCATTGCTTATATCCTGCAGCAATTGACCGTAGCATATTTGGATCCCCTAAGTAAATATTTCCTTATCACTTAATGTTAAAAAGTCATTATTAGTTAAAATATTAAATGAATATTTTTGGAAAGTATCTTGGCTCTCCTACATGAATATCTTACTAATCATTGAATGCATAAATATTTTATGGCTACATAATGTGATATTAAAAGTTGATCGTAGCTTTTCTAATGAGATATTATTGTAGCTCGATCTAAATTGATTGCATGAATATTTTATTGCTACTTAATGTCCATTGCATATTTACATGATAAGTAAATCTATATTTCCTTATATGATGGTTCATAAATCATGAGTCGATTTACTCATGCTTGAACGAATAAGGAAGAAGCTACTGGAAGGAAAGTAATTCAAATAATATCAAGGCAAGTCTACCAAGCTTCTAAAAAAAGGAGGATCAACAGACATCTTCTAGCCTATATATATTCGAAGGATCAAGAGCAAGAGGGTGTGCTTGACCGAGCAATTACAGAGAGAAATACTTATAAAGAATTATGAAGACCAAGGCACCTGGACTTGCTCACGAAGTTCTAGATATAGTTTCTTTTCCCTTCTTTATCTTGTAACTAGATTTTGAGGAAAAGCTAAAGTGTAGCCTCCTCGGGTTGGGGTCGTGTGTGTGAGAGCTTTGTTGTAAAGCTGAGAGCCTCTCTACCTGCAAGGTAGAGATGCATAACTCTTCCTAGAGAGGATAGAGTTGGGGTGGCTCAAGAGTAGATTAGGAGAATTTACCTTGTAACCACAAATGACTTTTTAGTGAAGTTGTTTAAAATTCCTCCGAGGGAGGTAGATGTTTTTTTATCCCTTTGAGCCAAGGTATTTTTCCTTGTTAAATCCTTGTTCACTTTACTATTTCGCAATTCCCTGAACCCCACACTAGAACTGTGCGAGTAACTGCCACGGTTCCACACACACAATTCACCCCGCTCTTGTGTTGCTAACCGTTTCATCAATTGGTATCAGATCCGGTCTTCACCACATAAAGGGTAAAACCTTGGGAAGAGATCCGGCAGTATGATTACGGTTGAACGATTGGAAGAAGGGTACTCGACTCAACGACCACCGTTGTTCAACGACAAATTTTACCAATTCTGGAAGAGTCGAATGAAGAACTTCATCAAGGCTGAGAACTACCAGGTATGGAACGTAATTGAGGTAGGCGATAACATCATCACTAAGGAGGATGCCGAAGGTAAGGTTATCCCTAAACTCAAATCTGAATATACTTATGATGATTATCGTAAACTCGAGTATAATACCCAAGCATTAAAATATTTGATTTGTGGACTTGGTCCGGCTGAGCACAACCGGGTTCTTGGATGCAAATCCGCAAAACAAATGTGAGATTTACGCATGAAGGTACCTCGCGTGTAAAAAGATCCAAAATTGACATATTTATGCGTAATTACGTATTGTTCATGATGAAACCTAAAGAGTCGATTAGGGATATGATTACATGCTTTACTAATATTATAAATGAGCTTTCAGCACTTGGAAAAGTTATTACTGTGGAAGATCAAGTGAGAAAAGTTATGAGAAGCTTGCCCTTCGCATGGAAGCCTAAAACTACGGCAATACAGGAAGCTAAAGATCTCTCCACCATGACGCTAGAGGACTTGACCGGTTCACTCATGACATATGAGTTAGGCCTACAAGAAGAACAAGATGCTGAAAATGTGAGGAAGGAGCGAGGAATTGCTCTCAAGGCTCGAGAGGAAGAAGAAGAATCCGAAAGTGAATCGGAAGACGAAATGAGCATGTTTGCCAAGCAATTCGGAAAGTGGTACCAGAAATTCAAAGGCAACCGGAATAAGCAAGGTAAAAAGGGTTTTCAATCTTTTAATAACCATGGTTGTTTTGTTTGTGGATCCTTTGAGCACAGGGCAAAAGATTATCCTCAAAAGAAAAATGACAGAACCTACGACAAGAACATGACCAACTCCCACCGGAGGTCCAGTGAAGACAAAGGGTTCAACAGAGACCTCAAGAAGGCAATGATGACAACTTGGGGAGACTCATCCGATGATGATGAGGATGAAAGTGAAAAGAGTTCCAATCACGCAGGATTGTGCCTCATGGCTAATTCCGACGAGGAATTCGATCAAGAGAACTTTGAGGTAAACTTAGAAAACTTTCTATCTAAGTTTGACTCTCTTTCTAAAGGCAAGGTTCAGAATTTTTTTAAAACATTAACTATCGAGCTTAATCAAAGTCTTTCTGAAAACGACCATCTTAAATTACAAATCACTGAACTTGAGTCTAAATTCGAGGAAGCCACTAGAGCCAAGATAAGGGTGGAAACAAAAGTGGGAGAGTTAATAGATGAAAGACTTAAGTACAGTGAGGTGGTTCTAGAATAAGATAATCTCATTTGCTCACTCAAGCTCGATAGTATGAATAAACAAGTTAATGATGAAGAAAAACTTCTAAGAAAAATTCCGGACATTGTCTTGCTCACTAATCATCTTAATCGCCTTGAGGTTGAGAGACAAGATTTCAAAAATAAACCGGAATACCAGCCGTATAGTACCAAAGAAAGAACCAGGTCTAGACCCTATTCTAGAACTGAACCCTCTCGGTACAAAAGAAAGGAAAACGAGACTGCTGGTCTCGGATATGTTCCAAAGGAAACTCAAATAAATCAAAAATCTGGTTTTCAGAACCAATCCTTTAACGGTAACAGAACTAGAGGACAAACCAGTTCCAGGCCATACCAAAGGCAATCTAGAACTGGACCAACCTGGTTCGATAAATTGGTCCAAAGGCACAAAAATGGTTATGGACAAACACCTAACCGAGAGTTTTATAAAAGGGACAAATTTTTTTACGGAAATTGGAAAACCAAATACGTTGATACATATGATAGCCGAATTTGCGGGCATTGTGGCAAAGTCGGTCATCTTAGGTATCGATGTCACTCTCGGCAACAGGCCTTAGAAAGGAGCTTTAATTATAGTAAATATTCCTCAAACAATTACAAAATGGAACCCAAGCAGGTCTGGGTTCCACGCACTAACCCTTAATCCTGGAACAACGCCAAGTGAGGGGGAACAACCACGGGTTCCTTGACACTGGGTGTTCTAAGCACATGACGGGAGATAAATCATTATTCCTCTCACAACGGCCATTTAGCGGTGGAAGGGTGACATTTGGAGGCAACGGTAAAGGAGAAATAATTGTCGTGGGAAAAGTTGGAAAGTCACCTAACCATGCAATTGACAATGTCTTTCTAGTCAAGGGTTTAAAGTTTAATTTGCTAAGTATTTCTCAATTTTGTGACCGAGGTAACAGTGTAGTTTTTTATCATAATGTATGTCGCATTCTTAATAAAAAATCACAACAAGTTATACTAGAGGGCAAGAGACTAGAAAATACTTATAAGGTTGATCTTGATTTATTGCCAAATATAAGTCTAACTTGCCTGAGCGTTATTGACAATGATCCCCTGCTATGGCATAAAAGGCTTGGACACGCTAGTTTTTCGTTAATAAATAAACTCAAAAATAATGATATGGTAATAGGGCTACCTAATATAAAATATTCCATTGATCATATTTGCTCCGCTTGTGCCACCGGAAAACAATCGCGATCATATTTTAAAACAAAGAATTTGGTGAGCACAAGCAAGCCCATAGAACTAATTCACATGGATTTATGTGGTCCAATGTCAGTCCGTAGCCGAGGAAATAAAGAATATGTTTTAGTTATTGTTGATGACTTTTCAAGATATACTTGGACTATCTTTCTTGCAAGCAAGAAAGATACTTTTAATGAGTTTGTTGTTTTTGTAAGGAAAGTTGAACATCAAACAGGGATACAATTAATAAAGATCTGATCGGATCATGGAACCGAGTTTGACAACGCACTATTTGATGCATTCTGCAAGGAGCGAGGCATACACCACAATTTCTCTGCCCCTAGAACTCCTCAACAAAGTGTTTTATCTAGAATCAAGACCTAAGAACAAAACCGTGATAGGTCTCAAATGGGTATTTAAGAACAAGCTTGATGAACATGGACAAATCACAAGGAACAAGGCGAGGCTTGTTGTAAAAGGCTACAACCAGCAAGAAGGAATAGATTTCAACGAAACATTTGCACAAGTGGCAAGATTAGAGGCAATACGAATGCTAATAGCATTTGTGGCTCACATGGGATTCACACTCCATCAAATGGATGTGAAAACGGCCTTCTTGAATGGTTATCTTAAGGAAGAGGTATACGTAGAACAACCACCGGGGTTTGAAATTCCAGATTTTCCTAATCACGTTTTTAAATTAGACAAAGCACTTTATGGTCTCAAACAAGCACCTCGTGCTTGGTATGAACGACTATCTAAATTTCTTTTGGAAAATGATTTTGAAAGAGGAAAAATAGACAAAACTCTTTTTCTAAAAATAAAAAACCAAGCCCTTTTGGTCGTTCAAATTTATGTTGATGATATTATATTTGGTGCTACTAATGATTCTCTTTGTGATGAATTTTCTTCTCTTATGAGTTCCGAGTTCGAAATGAGCATGATGGGAGAACTAAATTTTTTCCTTGGTCTACAAATCAAACAAACAAGCCAAGGAACTCAAATATCTCAACAAAAGTATCTTAAGGAACTACTCAAGAAGTATGGAGCAAGTGAAGGCAAAACAATGACGACACCTATGAGAACAAATGAACGATTGGATGCAGACAAACAGGGAACAAGCGCGGACCAAAAGAAGTATAGAGGGATGATTGGATCTCTACTATACCTAACTGCCAGTAGACCCGACATAGTTTTCAGTGTAGGCCTATGTGCTCGGTTCCAAGCAAATCCTTAGGAGTCACATCTCAAAGCGGCTAAAAGGATCCTCAAATATCTCAAAGGAACTATGAATCTATGCTTATGGTATCCACGTAATGAAGATTTTAACCTTATTGCATATTCAGACTCTGATTTGGCAGGTGATTTATTAAATAGAAAAAGCACGTCTGGAACGGCTCACTTCCTAGGTCCCTGTCTAGTTTCATGGAGCTCTAAGAAACAAAATTCAGTTGCTCTTTCAACGGCCGAAGCTGAGTACGTAGCAGCCGCATCTTGTTGCTCTCAATCATTGTGGATCATGCAACAAGTAAGAGATTACGGGGTTGATTTAAAGTGCACGTCCATCCTATGCGATAACACACGTGCAATTAGCATATCAAAGGACCCGGTCATGCATTATCGGACAAAACATATTCATATCCGTCATCACTTTTTGAGATATTGCGTGGAAAAGGGGCTAATCAAGATGGACTATTGCACCACCGAGAAACAAATTGTGACATTTTTACAAAGCCTCTTGGGAGAGAAAGGTTTGAATTAATTAGAGTTGAACTTGGTCTAATTAATGCTTAAATTATTTGTCTTATTTGTGTCTCTTTTCAAAAAAAATTCAAAGCATGCCTTAAATTAGCACATTGATAAAGTAGTTCTTAAACTTTAATGACACACTTTCTGTATAATTCAGGGGGAAGCGATGATTGATTATACTCGTTTTTTTATTCCTTGAATCTTGTCCTACAAAGGTAAGCTATTTCATGTTTCCTTTTGATTGATGCCAAAAGGGGGAAATTATAAGGTGCCTCAACTTTTGGATTAAACTGCTACAATAACTTTGTTATGCTATTGCTACATTTATGCTAATATTGCAGGTAATGTACTTCAAGGCACCTATGGTTTGTCATCAACAAAAAGGGGAAATTTGTTGAATATTTAGTTTTGTTGATGACGACTAACCATGCAGGAACGAAAGAAGGAACTGTTGATGACTAACCATGCAGGAACAAAAGATGAAACTATCCTATGATATAAGTGCACATTGGTTCTACTGATATCTAACCATGCAGGTAGAATGGCGGACATAACTGCTCTTAGTTCTATCAGGAACGGAAATTAGAACTATACTTATTTCTATTCTATGTGAATGATTGTCATGCATAATGAATAAATTAATTGATATGTGCTTGCATGATAATACATTATCTACGTGCCTAGATTGATCATGCTTGACTAAGCACTCACTTAATATATATGACACAATTTAAATATCTTTCCATGCATGACTAAGCACTCACTTCAATGAGTTGGTCTATATAGCTTTATAGGTTATGGAAAGAATCATTGCTTATATCCTGCAGCAATTGACCATAGCATATTTGGATCCACTAAGTAAATATTTCCTTATCACTTAATGTTGAAAAGTCATTATTACTTAAAATATTAAATGAATATTTTTGGAAAGTATCTTGTCTTGCCTACATGAATATCTTACTAATCATTGATTGCATAAATATTTTATAGCTACATAATGTGTCTTGCATGCTTATATTTGACAAACCAATATACTACTTCCTTCTATATAATATTATGCTATCTTGTCATCTTAATTTGATTGCCATTATTAATTAAAAGTTGACCGTAGCTTTTCTAATGAGATATTATTGTAGCTCGATCTAAATTGATTGCATGAATATTTTATTGCTACTTAATGTCCATTGCATATTTACATGATAAGTAAATCTATATTTCCTTATATGATGGTTCATAATTGATGGAGTATATGGGTCTGAGCCCGAGGACCCACATACTCAGAAGAACAGAAAGCACAAGACACTTAGTGGTGCCCTCGTCAGCCAAGGGACCCCCGTCGGCCGGAAAGGCACCAACTCAGAATATGGTCCTGAATCCAAGGAACCCGGGTGCCCTCGTCGGCCGCGCCCTCGTCGGCCACACCCTCGTCGGCCACGAAGACCTCACAGAACCGGATTTTACACTTACTCATTTGTACAGCCCATTAGTGGCTTTGTATTCGGCCCAGTAGCGGTCCAGTTGTAAATGGGCCTCCCAAGCCCAAGGCTTGGGAGCCCAGCCCGTATTTTCCCTATAAATACTTCCTCTGGAGGTAGTTATCAGGGTTACAAAATCATTCTATTGAAGCATATTATTGCACTTCTCTCTCTAGCTCTCACTTCTCTCTAGATATACTCTATCATTTGGTGCTCTCGTTGAGAGCTAGAACAATCAAGTTAGCACCCTTCGTCGCTACCAAGCACAGCTAACCATTGATCATGGGAAGAACTAAATCAAACCGCAACCTCGTCAGCAAGGCCATCCCTGAGGACCAAGAGGCCAGGGAGCACGAGGAGGATGCTACGGCCGACCAGGTCGGCGGAGGGGACGTCTTCCTGGAGGCCATCAACCTCACGACGGACCTCCGCAACCAACTCAACGGCGGAGCCTCTGATGCCCGCATCGGCCTTGACAAGAAACGAGCTGAGAAGACAGACCACGCCCCGGCCCAGCCTATGGTCGCGGCCTCTCCGTCTGTGGATCCACAGGTCCAGGCCGCGCTGTCGGTCATCATCGCCAGCTTGGCCCAGAACCCCACCGTCCTCAGCGCACTCTTGCCAAGGACTGGGGGGAACGTCACTCCACCTCCTCAGCTCCAACCGTTGGCCGTCCAGATAGGCAACAATGAGGGCGTGATGGCCCAGGACACGGCTTCGTCCCACTCCCACCCCGCTTCCCCTCTTCGGCCTGGGCAGACCCCAACGCGTGGAAAAGCCTCTGCCTTCAATAGGCTAGGTGACACGCGCCGTCGTCCGGTTTCGGAGAGGATGGCAGGGCGGATTGGTGAGCGTCGGCCTGGCTCGCCAAGGGAAAGCTTGGGGTCTGTGTCCCGGACAGCGGACCAGCCCCGCTCGGAAAAGGGCAAGGGAAAACTGCACGAGGACGACGTGCGCCACCAGATCAATGCGGCCCACGACGAGCGCATGAGAAACCAGCAGGGCGCCGCTGCGGCTGCCAGGGACCCCCAGGACGAGGTCATCGCCCAGCTGGAAAGGAGGCTGGCTCAGATGGAGGCCAGGCAATCGGCCAACACCCCCACGGCTGACGCCTCCAACGACCCCGGCCTCAACGCTCTCATGAACAAGGTCAGCGCCCTGGAGAGGGAGTTGGCCGAAGGGCGAGGTGACCCCATCATCCAGGTCAGGACCAGGACCCCTTTCACCAACAAGGTGCTCTCGGCCCCCATCCCGGAAAAGTACAGGGGGAACGCCATCAAGTCTCACGATGGCCGATCAGACCCCCAGGAGCACTTCAGCCGCTATCAGAACAACATGCTGATGGTGAACGCGTCGGATGAATATCTCTGCCGTTGGTTCCTCTCTACTCTTAAGGGGCCAGCGTACGAGTGGTTCAACGCGCTCCCCGAAGGGAGCATTGACTCATGGCAAGACCTTGCCCAACGCTTCCTCACCCACTTTGCCGGGAGGAAGCGTGCGAAGAAGTATT
This sequence comes from Cuscuta europaea, assembly GCA_945859875.1. Classification (NCBI taxonomy): domain Eukaryota; kingdom Viridiplantae; phylum Streptophyta; class Magnoliopsida; order Solanales; family Convolvulaceae; genus Cuscuta; species Cuscuta europaea. Next base: position 2,426,297 of record CAMAPE010000054.1, on the reverse strand, counting down.
TCACCCACCTCCTCTCCGTCAAGCAGCAACACGATGAGTCCCTCTGGTCGTTCATTGATCGGGGGACGAGGGAGACCGCAGAAGTCGAGGGGGCCGAATGGGTCCAATGTACCACGAACGTGGAATGTACACCATCTGGTGAAGTTTTATCAGTAATCCGAAGGAGGTGCATATGGCGAAGCCCTCACCCCTTAACGGGTTACTGATTGAACGCCACCCTCGGCCTCGAGCCACTTATGAATAAAATCATGTTCCTCTTGATTTTTTCTTTGGAATTTAAAGTAAAATATTAGCAGGTGCCCTCATCAGCCACCTTAGAGCGAAAGACTCAGGTATGGCCGACGTGGCACCTTGCATTTGCAGCCTACGAGCGACAAGCTCAGGCATACTCCATTGTATTTTGTATCAGCGAAAGGCTCAGGCCTAGCTGAGAGAGCACATCGTCCTGGCCCCGTAAGCCTAGAGTGAAACGGTCAGGTATGGCCGACGATGTCCCCAGGACGATGGGCCCGCAAACGGCCCGCGTCTTGAAATGGGAAGTTCACCGCGTCGTCCACGCGCCAGATCGCAGGACGACAGGCCTGAAATCATGGCCGAGGTGACAGAATCCCCCCCACTCAGGGTTGGGCAACGACAGCCGTTGGAAACCAACCAAAAGTCTAGCCCGCGTCATAAATAGGCGACGGGACCCCCCTGAGATCACAGACGTTATAAACGAAGTCCGAACCAGCCGAAGGACGAGCACACCCTTCGGCCGAAGCCTGAAAGAAGGATACTCCCCGAAATAGGGAACGAAAACAAAAAAAAAGAGGAAAGGAAAAAGGGGAAATAAAAGAGGGAAGCCGAGGACCGCGCGCACTTGCCGGCCTCGAGCAATGAAAAAATAAAATCCCCACAACTCATGCCAAACTTGGCTAAGTACATATCAGTTGAACACAAGTGTAGTACCACTAACAGGTGACATGGACGATATGGCCACACGTCCATCACAGACAAGGGAATTGTCAAGGACGAAGCATACGCCTATAAAACCCTAACCAGAGTGGTTGGGTGACACACGAGTGGTAACCTTCATCGGCCACAGCCATTTGAAGCACCAACACTTAGTATGAAATAAAGAATTACAATCCTGAAGATGACCACCGGAAAAATTGCCCAGGACGAAGCGGGCAGTATTACACCCGCGGGAGAGTTAAGCATTCAAGCAACAATCCCTACCGACCACAACATTCCGGATGGCCGTTACAGGCACTAAAACCCAGGCGGTTGGCCAAGCGGAAGATCTTTGGGAATATTTGTCCAAGTGTTTACCAAACACTTAGAGAAAATTCCTGAGGAAAAAGGTTCCTTTAGAGAATTCCGACACTTAGAGAAACTCTTGAGGAAAGCAAAAGGAACCCTCATCGGCCACGAAGCCAGACCTTGGTCGATGAAGGTAGGGCCATCTCTTGGACGACAACGGTACTGATAAGTACATATTACAACACACATTTGATGCGTGTTGGGGTTGCATTTTTATAGTTTTCCTAGCTTTAAGGTGTTGCAAGTCTCAATTTTAACTCAAGTTATGTTTACCGGGCGTTGGTTCGAGTTTTGTGTCATTTGGAGTCAAAATCAGGATTTTAGACACCAACACCGGCGCTTGAGAAGCAATCGGGACGAGTTGAGAAACATTAGAGATTGATTTGAGAGCTTTGGAGGTCACCGGGAGGTTTACGATGAAGAGTTGAAGACAAAAGAGCTCTAGGATTGGCTACGGGATCAAAAGAAGACAAATAGAGCTTGAAAATGACGATCAGGATGACCTTATGTTAATCATTCAAGCATATCTCCTTGTAGAGACATCTAATGTATACGTTTCAAGTTCCATATGAAATCCAACTTCAAGGGCTACAAATCATACGAAGACACCTTTCCGAGAATCTGATAGGAAGAATGTGAAAACAGACGACGAAGTCAGATGATCCCTGTTGCAATTTCAGAATGAGACATTCCACCATTTTATTCATATCTCTTGATTGGAGGATTCCAATCCAATTCGGAAAATTGGGGTGGATAGAGGACTTCATTATCTACAACTTTCTTGAAGGAAGTAAAGTCAAATTCGGACGTTTTACCCAAGCCGTGCGTGCCCCGTTTTTGTTTCCTAATTTAAGTGCGAATTTCCTTGTTTCCTAATTCAACCCGAATTGCTTTGTTTCCTATAAATAACACCTCTCTAACCCTAATTAAAGGGGGAGCTTAGATAGATCCCTAGGGACGAAATTTCTTCTACTTTTCCATCTTGTTCTTCAATTCCCTTGGATTATTTGTAAGTTCCATCTTTTTAATTAATGACAATTAATTCTATTCTTCGCAATTCTATTGATTCTTCAATTATGAGTTGTGAGTAGTTTTAATTAGGGATTTGGGGTTGATGAAGGGGTTAATCATGATGTATGGTTAGGTTCTTGATGGCGTAAATTGCATGAATGCCATTTAATTTGTGTTTGAATAATTTAATTGATATCTTTTGTAACCTAGAATGGCCACTAGAATTACAATTGCTTATAGAATAAAGTAAGAGAGATCTAATTTGTTCTAGGACACGTTCACACACACTTAATCGTTCGCTAAGAGAGTAGTAGCGATTAAGGGTCGTAAGCTCGTTCGTCTTGGCAATAATTTAGGATCCTGTCGCATGAGAGATCAGCCTGGTCCCCTAAATTATTGTACTCTACGCCGCGAGAGCGGTAAGAACTTAGTATTGATTAGCTAGGCCCAATTAAATTAAATTCATGTAATTAAGCCTGATCTGCCAGAAATCTGATTACCCCGGAATCAATCCTTGTTCCCTTCGTTGTTAATTAAGAAGAACCCAATCATTTACTTTTAATCGTTCATTTGCAATTTTAGTTTTCTCAAGCAACCAAATCTCACACGACCGCATTTATTTTATTTATTCTTTATCGCTGAATTTAATTAATCCTTGATTCCCTTTTGTCCGTCCCTGTGGAGACGATACTCGTACTTTCACCGCTATTCTACAATCTTTTAAAGTGCGAGAAAGCTCACATCAGCTACCACACAGAAGGAACTATGTCTTGCATTTATACTTAGAGAAATCTCTAAGTATTTAAAGGGAGAACCTCTAGACGAAGCGGGCACCTGAATACTCGCAGGCCGTTAGCTACCTATGTCTTGCATTTGTACTTAGGAGAATTTCTATGTTCAAAGACCTAAGTTCAAATGACCCAAGGCAAGAAACGAAGACATACAAGGACGAAGGGGACAACAACCCGTGCACCCTTATTGGCCACAACACCAGGACGATGAGAACACCCACCTACTTGAAGTTGGACACTTAGAAAAATTCTAAGACCAAACAACAAAAGGAATGAGACAATGCCAAGACGCAGCGGACACCCCAGCATGCCCGCTTCGGTCATGACGGAAAGGAAGCACCTAAGTGGATCTCAAACACTTAGAATTTTTTTTTAAAAAATCCCAAGTGTTGCGACAGCGAAGAAACGGCGGACAGGCCGATAAGGCCACCATACTAAATTGACTACCTTACGGACGCAGCAAACACTCGCAGGTGACCTAAGTTGTTAACTTAACACTTAGACAAATTTCAAAATAGAAAAGGCAAAGGAAACAAGCATAGACATCAACAGCCGAAGAGGCCGGCAGAGCATTCATTTATCACAATGTTAATTACAAAAGGGGACGCTACGGCCATTACATTCAGTTGGGCAAAAATTGGGATGCTACTAATTACAAATAAAAGATAAAGGGAAGGCCGATCACGCCTCCTGGGCGCCTTCATCTGCAACATGCTCAGCATCCTCGGTTTCCTCCTCGGCCTCAATGTCCTGACCGACAGCGACTGCAGAGCTCGTAGCGTCGTCCAAGAAATCAAACTCATCGTAGTCCGGCTCGCCGAGGCCGGAACTATCGATCGGGGCCTCCCTTTCCGAAAGAGGGAGCTTGGCCTGCTCCTCGGGATCCTTCATCAGCCTGGGAAGCCTCAGGTTCCGCCTCGCCCACCCAGAGGTGTAGTTCATCGCCTTAAGGGCACGCGCCAGCCGACGGCATAGGAGCCTCTGCATCCGTTGTTGGCCCATGTTGTAGTACACGGACATCTCCCTTTGAAAGTACTCCTGGCCGGCGGGGGAGTTCATTCCCCAATCCTCGAGCTTGGCGGCCACAACTTCATAGCACCAGAGGAGCCGCTCGTCGGCCTTCCAGCCCTCGGTCAGGAATTTTTGGACGGCCTCATCAGCGGCCTTCACAGCAGCAGCCTCGGCCTCAATCTTAGCCTTCACGGCCTCATCAGTCCTGCGCCGCTCAACCTCAAGTGCCCTCTGGCTCTCCGCAAGCTTGGCCAGGGCATCGTCCTTGGCTGCAGCAGCCTCATCGGCTCTCTTCTGCAGAGCTTTGGCATCCTCTCGGAGCCGATCCAAGCAGGCCATCGCCTCATCGGCCAAGGAAGCCTTTTGCTCGAACTACTTGAGGCGAGCAATCTCCCGTTGCTGCCTTTTGTGGCTCTCCATGAGCATAAAGGCACCCTGCAAAACAAAGGCAATGACTTCACACAGACGACAAGGAAAACAACAAATCAAAGGGAAAGGAACTTACTTGGACGACGAGGTCCAGCCCGCCGTCATAAATCTTGACATCCCTGAGCTTGTCGAGGTACACCCGATCCTTGGCCGGCATGGCCTGGGCAAGCACATCATGGCCATCAACGCCATCATCGAAGACACCCCCGCCAACGGGGTACTCCACCACTTTCTGGTAAGTGGAAGTGGCAATCTCCTTGCCAGCCCGTTTCGTCCGAGTCTCCTGGACGAGAGGGAGCGGTTGAGCAACGGCGCTGGAAGGAGAAGCGGTAAGATCCACAATGGCGACAGCAGCGCCAGAACCACCATCGTCCACATTTGGGACGGACAGAACGCCATCCTCATCGGCAAGGGAAGGAGACGGCGCCCTCTTCGTCTTCTTGGCGGGCTTCAGACCAGTCTCGGTCAGCTTTTTCTGGCCGTCAGTGGGAGGCCGTTTCTTCTTTGACTGGGCAGGCTTCGGGACCACACCAGCAGCAGCCTCGCCTCCCTCGGCCGCGGCACGCCTCGCCGCCTCGGCCGCCTTCGCGGCCATCTCCTCGGCTGCCTTGGCCTTGGCTATGGCCATTATCGAACGGCGATCCATCACAAAGTCTACACAAAGGAAAATAAACAGGTTAGCAAGGTAAAGGAACAAAAACAAAGGAAGAAAGTCAGAGGAAGTATTACCATCGGCTTCAGCAGGAATGCCCAAATCCGGGCCGTCGGCCTCCTCAAAGGTAGTGGTCATCCTCAGCCACAGTTGGGCATCGTCCTCCTTGTCACCGTACACATAATATCTGAAGAAGCCGAGGGCGGTCATCTTATATTCGGTAATGTAATCTTTCACGCTCCTCGGCCCCCCGTCCAAGAACGCCTCCACCTGAGCATCCAAGATCGAACTCTTCGGCGGGTCGTGCAAATTGAACCTCCCAGTATGGCCGAGAGGGAAATTCAGTGTCGTTCTCACCAAGGGACATGAAAACAAACTTACTCTTCCAACCATGGATGGACGAAGGCAAGTGCGTGAAGCTCCTCTTCTTCGGCAATTGTTGGAGGGTAGCGTAGGCCGCGCAGTTCTTGTGGCTTCCTCGGCCAATCTGGTAGAGGTTCATGAAGAGAGCTGTCGTCGGCTTGTAGCCCAACTCTTCACAGCAGAGCAAGAATCCCACCATCAACGAGTAGCTGTTCGGGGTCAGCAAGGCCGGAGGAAGTCCCACCATGTCCAAGTATTCTGTGATGAAGGGATGAAGGGGAAATCTCAGCCCCTTGGCGAAGCTCATCGGGTACACTCCGAAGTATCCCGGCGGCGGATTAAGTACATGGTCCGTCGGCCTGGGTGCCCTAACTCTCCCGAACGGCCCCACATACATCTGCGCGACTAGGTAATCGGCCGTGTTGCTCTCCGGCTTGATAAGGTAGATATTCGTGAGGTCCAGGTGGGAGTACCCTGGCCCACTCCTCGGCCTCCTTATCCTCTTCGGCCTCTCTCAAGAAATTTCAGCGGCACTTCGTGGGCACAGATTGCAAATGAGGTTACCGCGTCGGAAGGGGAGGGGTATTTATAGACCTCCTCTCCAACGGTCACTACACGTGGCACCATATCAGTGGCCACCTCAGTGGTCACCTTCCCAGCAGCCAATGAGGTGCCACCCCTTCGGAAATGGGCCGGGCTCATGAACTAACCTACCGGCGGAGTAAAACCCTACGGATCACACGGACAACGAACGCCCACAACGGCCTATACGCTTGCCGGCTTCACAAATGCCAGCAAAGCGCCCGCAACGGCCAAGGCACCCAATGCCTCCACAGCGATAAGAAGATGACAACGGCTAGGAACGTCATGAACGCCCGTAACGGCCACAGAACCAAAGGAACAAAGAACCCGCAACCATCGGCCTTCGTAACGACCCCTGATGATAACTCTTTACAAGCGATCTGCGCACAAGGGTTCTCCCACAGGATTACCTTGGCCAGAAAATCGCCATAAGGGTTGGATTCAGGGGCACTACGGAGAGGCCGCTTCGGACAGGGACTCAAGCAACTCCTTCACCCCTCACACTCTTCGGCCTGAAGCAGTGGGGGACTGGGGGACTACATCGGCCTCAACAATACAGACAAAGGAAAATGCAAAAAACACAAATGTAACCACAAAGCATGGCCACATCGTCCATGTATCACAACGGCGCCAAGGTTTTCGTGACTCCATCTCCGGCCAGGCACTTTGGACAACACGGCGCCTCGTCGGCCAAAGGCACATAACACCATCAGCAACGGCCAACAGACCACCTAAGGCAAGGACATTCATCGTCCTCCGCCAACAGTTAATCATAATGGGCTCTTCGGCCAAGAACATGAAAGCCAATCAGCGACGGCCAAAAGGAGTGCGCAAGCACACTCACCGGCCACCCAAAGGAAAGGACGTCCATCGTCCTCGAAGCAAGGTTCAACCTCAACGGCCTCATCGACCCAAATGTAAATCTCAACCATCAACGTCCAAGAAAGAGAAAACGCGCCTTCAACGGCCACCATCGAAGCAGGACACTCATCGTCCCCAAATGAACACACCATGGAAACAACGGCCTCCCCGTCCACAGCGAGGAGCATGTAACGGACAAAGCACAGAACAAGATCACCAAAATGGAAACAGCGCCAACGCCGCAACAGCTAACGGCCTGGGAGTGCCCGCATCGGCTAAAAGCACCAAAGCACGGGAATCTACTCTCCTTCACTTCGTCTACGTCTGAGCTTAGAGAGTGGGGGACTCCTGATGGAGTATATGGGTCTGAGCCCCAGGACCCACATACTCAGAAGAACAAAAAGCACAAGACACTGAGTGGTGCCCTCGTCGGCCAAGGGACCCCCGTCGGCCGGAAAGGCACCAACTCAGAATATGGTCCTGAATCCAAGGAACCCAGGTGCCCTCGTCGGCCGCGCCCTCGTCGGCCATGCCCTCGTCGGCCACGCCCTCGTCGGCCACGAAGACCTCACAGAACCGGATTTTACACTTACTCATTTGTACAGCCCATTAGTGGCTTTGTATTCGGCCCAGTAGCGGTCCAGTTGTAAATGGGCCTCCCAAGCCCAAGGCTTGGGAGCCCAGCCCGTATTTTCCCTATAAATACTTCCTCTGAAGGTAGTTATCAGGGTTACAAAATCATTCTATTGAAGCATATTATTGCACTTCTCTCTCTAGCTCTCACTTCTCTCTAGATATACTCTATCATAAATCATGAGTCGATTTACTCATGCTTGAACGAATAAGGAAGAAGCTACTGGAAGGAAAGTAATTCAAATAATATCAAGGCAAGTCTACAAAGCTTCTAAAAAAGGAGGATCAACGGACATCTTCTAGCCTATATATATTCGAAGGATCAAGAGCAAGAGGGTGTGCTTAACCGAGCAATTACAGAGAGAAATACTTATAAAGAATTATCAAGACCAAGGCACCTGGACCTGCTCACGAAGGTCTAGATATAGTTTCTTTTCCCTTCTTTATCTTGTAACTAGATTTTGAGGAAAAGCTAAAGTGTAGCCTCCTCGGGTTGGGGTCGTGCGTGTGAGAGCTTTGTTGTAAAGCTGAGAGGCTCTCTACCCGCAAGGTAGAGATGCCGAACTCTTCCTAGAGAGGATAGAGTTGGGGTGGCTCAAGGGTAGATTAGGAGAATTTACCTTGTAACCACAAAAGGCTTTTTAGTGAAGTTGTTTAAAATTCCTCCGAGGGAAGTCGAGGTTTTTTAATCTCTTTGAGCCAAGGGTTTTTTCCTCATTAAATCCTTGTGCACTTTACTATTTCGCAATTCCCTGAACCCTACACTAGAACTGTGCGAGTAACTGCCACGGTTCCACACACACAATTCACCCTCTCTTGTGTTGTTAACCGTTTAATCAGCATCTTTTTAAATTTAATTTTCTTTAGAAGCTACATTGATTTGTTTATGAAAGAAAGTTTATTCCTTTTAGCAGTAGTTAGTCGCAACAAGTAGTAAACCCAAACACCATTATATCAAGTTGTCAAAGTTTTTCAAATGGCTGTAGTTTTTGTTTTTATTTTTCAACTACTAAAATAGTAAAATACGGAGTATAACACTTAATAACAGAATTCAAAAAAGTTATCATTTCAACTAATTTTGCTAAACACACACTTAAGATAGTTCGGTCAAATCTTAAAATTTTATAACAACTCCCACAAATAGTTGGGTCAAACATACAAGATAAAGATAAAAGGATTTTCCTTAAAAGATACTAAAAAGGGTCACAGACAAAATTGTGACTTAATTAATTTAACTATTAGTGACTATAGTTGTGTTTAAATTTTACATCATAGTCGCTTACACGTAGTTACTACGATTTAATCTTTGAACACAATTATAATCACTAATAGTTACTAAGACACATTTTTGTCTATAACTTTTCTAAGAATAAAATTAAAGGAATTTTTTCTAAAATAAACGTTACGTTTAATTTGCAAAAGAAGTCAAACAAAATTAATGGACCTTAGTTGAAGAGATTCTCTAAAGGGTACCTACATATAGAGCAATTCTAAATGCAGCCACAACATTACTTTTTTTTGAAAGGAAACTGGTATATTATATTAAATCAAAAACTCGCAGAACATTCAGGAGAAGTTGCAAAACATAAATGTAATCCCCGAGATTAACCTCCCTCTAAACAAACATAACCAGAAGTCTACTGCCCCCATCACTTATTCATCAGACATAGAATAGTCCACCCCAACAGGGGCTACTAATCGTTGAAAATGTAAGAGCTTTGAGGCTATTAGCGCAGCCACAACATTACTATTTACCGCCCTTAATAAAATTTAAATAATTAAAAACATATTAATTGTGTATTACTTCCTCGGTTCTTTTTTAAATGCAACAGTCCACTTTTCACGTTTACCAATGCACAAGTTTGACCATTAATATCTTTCGATCCTTATCAGTAAAAAATTAAAAAAAAAATAGATTTTGAAAATTTTAAATGAGAGGAATTTAACAATATTTTTTAAAATTTAATTTATAATACATTAATTAATAAAATTGAGTCAAAGTGAAACATGTCAATAGTGAAAAAAGTAATTGCCCCATATAGGACTAAAAGAAGAGAGAAATTCTCAAATAGGACCATGTATGATTATTTCCCTAAATAGGACTATTTTACTCCTATTTGAAAACATCCGTATTTTTTATTCCATTATTATCCCCTTATCCCTTTTACGCTCATCTCTCCTCTCCCATTCTCTGTGCACAACCGCAGACCCATTCTCTCTTGCGCACACATCTGTATCTCTTCCGTCACTGCGCATCACCGGTCGAGTTCACCCTAGCCATCTCCGCCGCCGTCGATTTCGCCCTGCACACAAGATCGATCGATTTCTCTCTCACACCGCCGCTGCAGTCGATTCTTCTCCTCCTCCTCTTCCTCCTCCTCCTCCTCCTCCTCCTCCTCTGATTTTCTGGTTTTTAATTTCAGAGTTTAAAAAAAACCAATTTCATAAATTTTTGGATGATTGCTTCAGATTTGGCCAAGTTAATGGCAAAAAAGTGTACATTTACAATCATATTATGGAAGAAATGTTTTTTTATAAATTGGTTTTTTGTTTTTATGTCAATAGCTTCATTTTTCTAATTTGTGGTTGTGTTAAAATGCTTGTTCCATTAAAAAATTTAGTTGTTTGAATATTTGGTTATTTACTTCAATTTTTTTTTAAATTTTTGCCAAATTTATGGCAGTTTTGTGTTACTATGCCAAGTTGGATCTGCCAACTTTTTTGGCAGATCTGAAACACTTCTTCATGGCAGAAGTGAATCTAATCCTCAATGCTAAATCTGCCAAGTTAATGGCATATTATTCCGCCTGGGTTGTCATTGTTTTGGCGGTGCTCAAAGGATGGTGGCTTGGGTGGATGGTGACGCCGGTCAGATATTGATGGCATAGATGACAACGCTGGTGTGGGAAGCGGCAAGAGATGGCGATGGATGGCGACGGTGCGTCGACAAGGATGCGGTGGTAGATGGTAAACGGCGAGGGCGGCAACAGGGGGCGTAGTCGCCGGAGATGGCGGCGACAGGTTGCGCCGACGAGGGTTGGCAGCAGGTTGCGTTGGCGAGGGATGGCGGCAGGCGATTTGGCTCTGGTGGCGACATTGCTTTGCTAGGGTTTCAATAATTTTTTATTTTACAATTTTAAAATTTAAAAAATTAAAAGAGTGGTAATTTTGTCCAACTATACTGAAATTGTTCCTATATAAGTTGATCATTTTTTCTTAAAAAAAACAAATTGGCTCTTCTTCATGGTCGACCATCTCGTGTACTACACTACATATCAGTTTCCATCTTTCTCTTGGAAGATATATCCATATGTACTATAACATGCATACAGGGTCCCGAAAGTACTGATTGAAATATTAGTGAAAAATTAAATTGAACAGTGGTAAAAACAGCGATTCTTAGTCTCCACAATGTGTTAATTATAAACACCATTAACCATACATATATAAAAATGTACATTAAGAGAGTAAGATTAGACCAAGACTTCTCCCAAAAGGCATACTTCTCCAAAATACAAGAAAACGGGGTAAATAAGTGTAAAACTAATAAACGAGAAAATCGGGGGATAGGCCTAAACCAATTAATATAGAATAATTAATAAAATCTATAAAATAAGCCTTTTTAGCTAAAATTGGCAATTCTTTAGTCCACATGTAAATCCGCTATTGGGCCGCAGCCCGGTCCGCTAAGTAATGTGTGACACAATTCCCTTCTCGCCAAACATGAGAAAAGGAAACCCCATTCTTGTTCTAGTGAAGCATCTCATCACCAACTATTCTCCGTACGACGATTCAGCTCGTCGATCTGCCTTTGCATACCAGCGAGCATCTCATCCCGCGCCATGGTGGCAGGGGCCATAGGATTGACAGTTGCCTATGCAGCATCCGCGCAGACAGCATCCATGCCGGGCTGCCTTCGGATGAAACGGGCGCCATGCCCCTCTACGTATTGGAAATCCGGTCCCACATTGCTTACTGTGGGAGTGGATTCTGTTAGAAAATTGATATAACGTACCTCGAAAGTACAACAACGGAAGTTTAAAATTTTCCCAAACAGATCTTCCCTGATTATGACAAAACAACGAATATAGCAATAATAACAGATCTGAGTTAGAAATAACGGTTATCCACATGATTTCTCCTTTCGGTGATAATCCTTGACCTTTGGTATCCACGTGATTTCTCCTTTGGTATCCACGTGATTTCTCCTTTCTGAAAGAACGGTTAGATCTCCTTAAGAGAAAGGCTAGGAAATCTCTTCACAAGGAAATAAATTGATAATACTGAATTTGAAAACCGGTCTATGAATTATGAATGAGGAGGATGTATTTGTAATAGTTCTAAACTAGTTTCCCAATCACAATGAAAGTCTTGCTCATTAATGAGTTCTAGTTCTACTAGGACCAATACTTCATTATTAATTAAATAAGTATATAAAATAAAATAAAATAATAATAACAACAACAATAGAGAAGTGGCGTGCAACCACTCTCTACTTGTTATACATATTATTATTTATTTTATTTCCTTTTCCTTTAGATTCCAAATCATAAAGAAAAATACCAACTTTATTTAATTAAAAATACATCTTAATTAAGTACAATAAATCTAATTTATCACACTTAATTAATTCTATCAAATAGAACTTTCCTTCAACACAATGAATGAAATATATTAATCTAATTAATATTTTATCCATTTTCAGTATTACTAATTAAATATTATTTAATCCAATTAATAATATTTAATTCCTTCTAACAATTCAATCGGGAGATATAATCACTTGTTGTGTGACCCATAAGACCTTATATATTAAGCACTAATCAAATTAAGGTCTTAGTAGAATTCCTAAATGATTTACCAGACAAACTTAATATATAAGGACGTTTGTGAGGACTATTCAAACTCCCTGTAATATAGAGCTCATAGTGATACGGTCCTTTCATTCAACGAACATTTAACTAAGTCTAGAACATGATATTATGTCTATTCCAATAACTTGGTTTCTGTCTCTCAATCCTTCTAGATGATCCATAACGATCATATTCGATATCCAAAACGAATATATCTTTGCATTGGCCAATGAGTTTATGATCCATTTAGATATGAGAAGTAGAATGTTCTCTCTTAATCTATTACGAGGAATGAATCCTTTCTTGGCTTAACTACTACTCCATGTGCTTCGTGATGCACCCAACACATGTCGTATCTACCCCGATTGGAGTGCAAGCGTTGGTCATGGTCAAAGTACATCACTCCGCACATGTAGTACGTATTGACCTCAAGTCGAAGGACTATTACACTACTCTATACGCCGATAATCCCATAGACACATGAATAGAACTTATCAAATGGTTTCTCGGTGGGTATGCCAATATTCTCTAAAATATCTATGTGAAATACATCATGAATTACAGGAACTCATAGTTGTGAGATCAACTATACTTTCTAAAAGTATGATGCAGTCCACATACCAATCTTATCGCATATCATCAATATCCCATTCTTGATGATCATTGATTGAGACTATTTTAGGACCTTAGGTTATATCATATAAGCTCTCACTTACTTATTGACAACATAAGTCCAAGGGAACACAATTATGAATAAGATATTGACAATCGAAATACTTAATCATCAATGTGTAATACCGTATATATCAAATATATAAAACTGAATGTGATCAAGTACATATATCTCTAAAAAGTGATTGTCGCTAGGACATATATACTAACAGGTTCCCTGGCCCGGTGATTGTTGCGTGACATCATCAGGGTGCGGTCCCGAGCCGCATATTGCTGCCCTCATATGGGTGCCCCAGCCCCTCCGTGGCCTCCCATGTCCTGGGAATGAGGGGTCCCGCCAATCCGCGTATAGACCGAGGTATGAGAGCCCATGGTTTTGTTTGTCCATTCTCCGGATTGGGGGAGGGAGGTGTACGCTCGGTTTCCGCCGAGTACACAGTCCGTTCAGCATCCTGTTCGTCCGCCATGCGTCGCATGGTTTCTGCCAGCTCCTTGACGAGCACTTTGTCGTAGTGTGCCTCAAAATAATAATCAATACAACAATTATACGTAGTATAATGAAGTAAGGTTCGTATCCACAGGGAAAGAAATACTTTTCTTTTATGTAACTAGTAACAAAAGGGGGGGGGGGGGGTTAGATTGTTCTTTGAACTTTAAGAATATTTAAACACTAAGATGAATGACTTATGTGGTTTAATTAATTAGAGATGAGGACTTGCTTTTGCTTATATCCACTTAATGAAATGTTCGATGATCCCAGATATATCTTTAACTATCTTCCTCTCGAACACTCGATCTTGGAGCATCTCTAACTCATCGAGGGTAGTTATTAATAACGAGACGTGTTCATTAATAAAACTTACTATCAAGTCAATATAGAACACGCGCCGTATATTGACCCGATAGTAGCAATAAAACTTAAGATGAAATCGATAGAGATTGATAACCTCAACACAAGCCGTTTATTGGTTTAATAAATATAATTAATTTCCCTTAGATTATTAACCATGAGATGCATGCATTAATAATCCAAGTTTACTACCGTGAAAGAACCGAACAATTAACAAGCGTATTCGTCGATCAATTCAAGTAATTAATAATTAATATATCAAACAAAACTAGTTGATCCTTTAAGTAATGCCCAAAATATAATGATCCTTTATCAATTTGTTGATAAGTGAGGTTGTCTAATCAATTCTGTTGAAAAATGATTTTATTTTAATATAATGATCACCTTTGAGCTTAAAATAAATAAGGGATCCACAACTAGTTTGTGGTAGGACTGTAGGACCAATTCCTAATTTATAGTACTCTGAAAGGTGAACACAATCATATATATTGATGTATGCAAAATAATTTAGAAATGAATGAGAAATCGCTCCTCGAACTTCACTAAAAAGCAGTTTCGGAAGAGACTTTGTGCCACACTGAAAATGAAGAGTTGAGGAAGTGCCTTTTTTACAAGTTTTCCTTAGCTATTAGGTTGGACCCTTGGGGCACTGAAGTTTTGTTGAGTGGTGAAGTTCGTATACGGTGAGCGTGGAATTAACTCTTCACACACGCGCGTCACCGGTGTCTGATCGGGTTCGTGTTCGGGTCTTTGAACGGTCAATTCGGGGTGTTCAACAGGACGCATGCTTGATTAAAGGTTAGAGATTAACTTTTTTGCTACATGTTTATTTTCAGAAAGGTTATGACCTTTCTTTTTAAAAGATGTCTTTTCGGTTAGAGACTTCTGGGCAGAGCTCTAGAGATGCCCATCCATTTTTTTTACTCCAGGGGGGTTAGTGGGGGGGGGGGGGGGGGGCTGGGGGCCGGGAGTAATCAGGGCTAAAACTCACTCCATTGAGTTTCAATCCCTTATGTGCCTAACGTGTTTCGAACTCGAGACCTCCAACTAGACACGGTAACCTCACAACCAGCTGAGCTGGAATGCTTGGTTAGATGCCCATATTCATCCATCCGGTCTACTATTTTGGGACATTCCAAAATCAACGAACAATTCATACATATTCACTCTTGCTTCGATGCATCTTAATTCCTCCATATTCACTCCACATTCGAATGAAGAATCGCTCTATTCTGGGAGGCGTTCACTACGTGTGTTGGGCAAATTAAAAAAGTGTGAAGGATACAACGCTTACGTTTTGCTCGGTTTCAAGTAAGTTTACGTTTTTCCATCACTATTTCTTTTGCATGCAGAATTATACCACACACATCACAAATTCCACACTGATACTCGAGAAGTTTTTAAAAACACTATAAAAACGTTTAGGAATGCAACTAATTCACCCCTCTTAGGGTTCCACAAGGAATGGCCGGATCTGGATGTAGAACAGGAGGAAGTCATCCTAGACGCTTGTCATCATGGCTGACCGGTCTGAATGTAGTATAAAAGAAATAATACAAGCCTTAAAGTCTTTCTGTATCTTCTTTGGCCCCTAGCCTCTTATGGTGAAATCCTGGATCCGTCCCCGGAATGAACTACAGGATGAATGGTTGTTGCCGGATTTGAACTTTTATTCACCCTTTTACCACATAGGAAAGAATACACTCCAACTATGATTAGCACCATCCCAATCAAGCTGCAATGAAATGTTTATCAATATGTAATTAATACTATTAATTAAAACCTTAATATAGAACGGAGTATCATATCAAAGCAAGTCTGATTTGTTTGGAATATATGAGGGCAGTCCCTTTAACACCATTTTGTTAAATAAGACATGATATAATATCACTCTCACACTATAAATATAAGATCATGAATTACTTCCCCATCAAATCTTAATAAATACTCTATCTTAAACCCTCTACCCATTTTTATTTGACAGGCTTCACTAAGAAAACGTAAATGAATTGAATGTTTGTAGCTGATCTAGAAAATCTAAAGAAACTATATCAGCCACACAAATCATTTCTCAATTGAAATGAGAAGATTTTTTTTGGAATTCCTACCTAAAACTGAAATGGGACGAAAATTGTCACACTAAGGTAGTATATATACTCCTATAATACGTCCAAAAGGTTGAATCCTCAACCCCAAGGGTCCCCCCACCCCGACCTGACATGATGGTGGGGGAGTAAATCACGGTGACTCGGTCGGCAAAGCGGCAGTAGGCCTTTACCCGTGCGCACCAGAGGGCCAGCCTTATTTCAGGTTCTGAAAACCCCCTTTTGGCCACTGCGGGATTCGAACCTTGGTCTACGTCCAATTTTTCTCACCGCTCGACCAACTGAGCTACCCGTGCGGGTAATATAGTATACTATATTATACTCCTATAATATAGTATAAAAACTTGTTTGAATTTGAAAATAATACTTAAGAGTATATATTATTGGCATAATAATCAGCCTAAAAACAAAGTAAATCAATATCTTATTTCTGGTTTTTTAAATTTCTGCCACAGTTAGTTGTTAGTCCTACACACATCACGGCCAACACCGTCCATTTTATGACTAGGAAATTGGAAGGTTATTGGATCTCTGTAGAACTTAAAGCACGTACATCTTAATTGAAACTATTAGAGCATCTTCGATGCTATAATATGCACGATGCACATGTGACATGTGAGACATCCACATAAATATTAGCAAATAAATTAATTATCTCTCTCCTTATTTGAATGATTTTATACAATTTTGGTAAGTTTTTATCCACAATGTCAATAAGACCTTCTAGATGTTCACATTGTGGTTTACATTGCTGAGAAAAACTTACCAAAATTGTATAAAATCAATCAAATAAGGAGATAAATAATTTATTCCTTAATATTTATGTGTTTATCTCTTATGATACATGTGAACCGTGCACATTATAGCATTAGAGATGCTCTTATAAAATCAAATGAATATGGAAACAATCTAATTGAAGCTATTATATGCTTAATTTCATGAGTACAATGCAAAATTAGACATAATCATATCGCTAAAAATTACAATTATTGATTGGTCAAATTATATACAATAATTGCAGCGTTTGTATCCACCATTTTTGTTTTACTCGAATATATTATATATGTCATTATTTCTTTATATATAGTTGACATAGAGGAAACTCTCCAACATTCAGGATAAATAGAAAATGAAACTAAAACTGGCATTTTACTATTTAACCTTCCAAGGTAGACAGGTGCACGGAAGAAAAAAGCTTCTATCATGGCTACCAATATTAACGACAATGGATTGAACATTGACGGGTAAGTGGGTCCCATTTTAGGCATTGCCCAACACATTAGGCAAAATGTTGCTGCTGTAGCCAATGCACCCTGAAAATGATAGATAAAAGCAGCATCGGAAATTACCATAAATAGGTAAAAGTGTGATATTCCAAAATAAGAATACTTAGAACATGTACTACAATATTCCAACATCTAGGATACTACGAATCTACTATATACAGACATATACATATGTGATATGAGAGAAACACATAAAAATTAAGACACAATATATTTCTCTTCTTATTTGAAAGATCTTACATGTTTTTGATTAGGTTTTCTCCGTAATGTCAAGACGAATGTCTAGATATACATTTACGTTTGACATTGTTGTGAAACAGTTACCAAAATTATAAAAAACCGTGAAAAGAAAGAGAGAAATGTGAATGATATATTTTTCGTGTGTCTATTTCTTTCGCCACATATGCACCGTATTCTTTTAAGATTTAAGTATGAGTAATTAAACACATCCTTGAAAAATGAGATTAGTTGTCACATTATTATGGACATGTAATGCCAGGTAATGCAGTTATTATATAGTCACATGCTTAAAAAACATGACCGTATGATTTAAAAATGATAGTAATTCGGGAAAACTGTCAAATAGGTCCTCGAACTTTCATAAAAAGGTCAATTAAGTCCTTCTATAGGAGGTTCTGTCCGGCCATCGTGATTTGGGGCAGTTCCCGGTGGAATTTTTTTATGATATTTTTTGAGCATCTTATTCATCAAGTCTAGTTTACTCATACCAAATTTCAGCTAAAAATTCAATCGGGAACACATTCAAATTAATTCTTGTAGATAACTGCGCATTTTTGTGTTCCCGAATTAATTTGAATGCGCTCCCGATTAATTTTTTAGCTGAAATTTGGTATGAGTAAACTACACTTAATGAATAAGATGCTCAAAAAATTTCATCAAAAAGTTCAACCGGGAACCGCCTCAAATCGCGACGACCGGACAGAGTCTCCTATAAAAGGACTCAATTGACTTTTTTATGAAAGTTCGAGGACCTATTTGATAGTTTTCCCATAGTAATTCACTAATACTATCGTATTTAACAGAGAAACTTTATTTAGGTGATATAGGCAGAAAAGGCATAGTACTTCCATTTTATGATTTCACATTATTTTTACTCGTATTCTACTAAATTTCCCAAGCTGCAAATGAATAAGAAAATATTCACTTACTGAATAGAAAATAGTAATTAGTTGCAAATTCCATCCCAGTTTCCACGAGGTCATTCTTCTATCAATGCATAACCCTATCACCATACATTGAAGTGTTGCCATTATGCATGATAATGTGGTTGAAAAATATCTGTATGGGAACGCCTTCAGCACCCTGGCCTTTGCAATAGAAATATCATAAACAAAGTTGATTAGACTTGCAGCATCAATTATAGATAAGGGGTTGTTTTTCAGATCGAACTAAAATGTTTGTTGGTGTTGAGATATATGTCATTACGTGACAAAAATTTATGACAAAAACCCTGTGTTTTTGTAGTGCAAGCATGATTATATAAAAAAACTAGATGTGCATTACGGGTAAATAATAAATTTTTTCTTCGATCTTTTAAACACTGATTTGTAATAATGTCAATTTATGACATTACAAATTAAAAGAAGAAAATGATTATAAAGTGACACTTTTGCTAAGGTGACAGTTTCAAAGAAGAAAATGGCATTTCCAAAAAGGAAAATTGTCATTTTCATGACATTTTCGAAACAAAAATGACATTTTCAGATTGCCATCCTGGTAAATGTACTGCCACAAACGTGACATTTTTTTCAAATAACCAATAATTTTGACATTTTAAGATTATAAAAGTGTCATTTTCCTGAATAAATAAAATTCAAATAAAAAAAATCCAAATTAATAAATAAAATTCAAATCCAAAATATCCAAAGAAGAAGAGAACATAGGACCAAAAATTTGAAGATGATTAGAGGAGGAGGAGGAGGAGGAGGAGGAGGAGAAGAAGCAGAAGAAGAAGAAGAAGAAGAAGCAGAAGAAGAAGAAGAAGCAGAAGAAGAAGAAGAAGAAGAAGCAGAAGAAGAAGAAGAAGAAGAAGCAGAAGAAGAAGAAGAAGAAGAAGAAGAAGAAGAAAGAAGAACCAGAAGAAGAAGAAGCAGAAGAAGAAGAAGAAGAAGAAGAAGAAGCAGAAGAAGAAGATGAAGAAGAAGAAGAAGAAGAAAATACCTATGGTCGACAGCGGAGCTGCGGTGCGAAGCCATAACCGATGGCGGAGCTGCACTCCATGGAAGGAAGGGATGTGCGGAACTACTACGATGCATTGTAGTCGGATCAGGAGATAGCAATGATGAAGGGGGCCGAGCAGCGATGAAGGGGGCAGAGGGAGAAATGGCAGAAGTGATAAATTGGGGTTTAAATAAAAAAGGGCAATACAACTTTAAATAAAACAAGATCGATACATGTTTTTAAATGCCGGTTTCCGTGGACCATTTGATCTTACACATAAATTATTCAAGTTTGTACAATACAAGGCAAAATAATTAAAAATACCCAAATCTTGAAGGGCGTGAAATAAACAAACCAAACTTTCATATGTAATTTAAATACCCCAAAATTTATATAAAAAGTTATTATATTACCATGATCATGTATTACTTCTTTCAAAAATTTAAATTTATGGTGTTAGTTGCATAATTTAAAATAACAAATTAAAAACGCTGCAATTATAAAGAGTGAGGGTAACATTATTTATTTTACAATGGAAGTTTAGAATGTTAATTGTATTTTGAAAGAAAATAAACATAAATTTTCTGTAGTGGAGTAGAGCAGGGTGCTAAGGAAAATGAATTCATTTGTTTTAGGAGTGGAGCAAAGTCAAAGAGACGTGGCAGCTTTTGGGGTTTATTTTCAGCAGATTTCATTGATTTGGTGAAAGAATTATTTGAGGCTTTAGGAGAGGAAGACTGTTGTGTGTTTGTAAATGGGTCCGGCCGACCAGCTGTTCGAGTGGTGAAAATAAATGTAGACGTTGCTGTAGATTTGCACCATGAAAAACCAAGGGCAAAAGTGGCATTTAGCTATTAATTAAAATGTTTCATTTCCTGAAAGTGCGAACTTTATTCTGTGACATCTTTAATAAATAAGAAAAGTAAGGCAATGCATTTATTTTTTAAATGCAGTTAGTATTATGATCTCTCTGTCTAACTGAATTTTGTTAATTTTGTCTTTTTATTTATCTCAAAACGTTATCATTTTAATTAAAATATTAAGTACCATACTCCATATTTAGTTACAATTACTTAATTTTCTGCTTCCAATCAAAAAGCTTTAGTTTTAATTTATTATTTCAAAGGCAAATCAAACTTTGGTCAAATTTTACGAGACATCGTATATAATATACCTAATAATAGATTAAAAAATACCTGTGCAATAAACCATGCGCCGTAACATAGAGAGCTGAGGATAAGAAATAAAGTACCACGCCCCCAGTGCTCTTTCCCTTCAGAAGAAACAAGTTTATCATTGGCACTGGAATTGGAGTGGTAAATCGTTTTGCCTTTGTATACGATAATGGTTACTGCTCCGGCGAGGCAAAGAATAGCTCCTAATGCTTTTATTATTCCATCTTTTCTCTTCAAACTCAGCTTCTCTTGGCTGGAATGTTGACATAAACTATGAGCCAGTTTGATGATCCTATTTTTTCCGCTTATTAATTTTATTGGCTAACGTTTTTTACAAAATACGTAACTTCTGATTTCGCACGCTGAATTGTTTAACAATTAAAATAAGTGAGTTGGAATTACTTTTATTATTGGATTGATCGAAGTTGCTGTAGACCGGAATATACATAATAATATATACGCCAAACAATACATACCAAGAAATTGTTGACAAGAAGAAGGTAACTACTGGTATGATGGTGACAAAGTTGGTAGCATACGTCGCTGTTGTATCTCGAAGACCATAATAAAAGAATCCCATAGCCGCACTTATCCTGCCAAACGGAACTAAATAAGAAAAAGAAAAGCCCGCATGCTCATATTGGAGAAAAAAGATACTCCATCTTTTAAAGTTTTGTTCTTTGAATTTTTTCATCAATTAGATAAATCTTTGACAAAGGATATATTTTATAGAAAATTACTTATAATATAATTAAAATGATATGAAAATTATTGTCCAAAGTAGTTTATGATCATTAACTTGAAAATTGATAGATGATAAAGCTTTAAGAAATATAAGTAAGGTACATATATACCCCAACAATGCAACACCGCATAGCGATAATGTAGACAACCCCAGTTTTTTCCAACTCAATGTCTTCAGGCCCTTCCTGCCATGCCAGTAGAGTAATATATTATTAAAATATTATTATACATAATGGAAA
The DNA here is from genome assembly GCA_945859875.1 of Cuscuta europaea. NCBI lineage: Eukaryota > Viridiplantae > Streptophyta > Magnoliopsida > Solanales > Convolvulaceae > Cuscuta > Cuscuta europaea. Next base: position 2,404,557 of record CAMAPE010000054.1, on the reverse strand, counting down.
GAAAAATTGTGTTTAACGTTATATTGTGGTGACTTCATGCGGTCATTATCATTTAATTTTGAACACAATTATAGTCACTAATAGTTATTCGGTCATATTTTTGTCCATCACTTTTCTAGCAGTAATATTAGAGTTTTTCTTGTTTTCTTCATGGGATGGATATTTCAGTGGCGCTTAAATAAAATTAGTGAATGTACATTATTAAGATTTAGAGTTCCATATTCAACCTTTATTGGAGAAAAAGAGCAAAACACGCACTTTATATGTTACTTTGTACTACGTATTTTATATGCGATCGTCGTGGGATAACTTAATACACCACCATAAGATTGGAGCAGACTAATTAAGTTTGTGCACATTGTTAATTGAGTCCTTGAGGGTTATCATGTGAGCAACTTAATTGACTCTGATGTCATAAAGAGAAGAATTAAATCTCATTAATTGAAATTGAGTCGTACGTATTTATGGTATCATATATACGCATGATTACCCTTGAATCGTTCAAAAAAATGATTACCCTTAGAACGGGGATAAAGGAATGTATCTATATTTAAACTACGATATGATAATTACAAGATATACATATATAGTGATGGAGTAATGAGACTAGATCCAGAACCTAATCAGCTCAAGCCCCCGAACTTGGACCCGTGGATCCAAGTCCACAATCAGAAGAGTAACGGTCAAACAATTAATGCGCTATTAATTATGTATTTAATTCCGTATTAATGTTGTAATTAATTAGTCATTATTATCGGTAGCAGTTACGATTTGTATACGCCTATAAAAGGCGGGTTGTAATTCAGATTAGATGAGGCAATTTCTATATGCTATTTCTGGCAACTAAATCTCATAGCTACTTTCCATATTCGTACTTTCCTAATTCCTGCTTGAGTGTTCTTACGTAGCTTTCCTAAAAGCCTACGAGCGTCCTATTTTGGACCAACATTGGTGCTTTCATTGAGAGCCTCTATTGATCTCTCACATCACTTTAGTAGGAAATAAATCAAGAAATTCATCCCAATCCAAGGTGCTACAGTTCCACTTCCTCCTGTACTCTTCGCCAATCACAGCTGGATGCTGTGCGCCGACGTCGCTGCTGGTCTCCCTCATCGCCACGCCTATTCATGAGATACGCCTTCAAATGTGCGCCCACCTAATTCCTATGGAGCAAGAGTTTGCTATGCGTTAAAGTGGATGGACCAATATTACAGTAAGACCAAAGTTGATTCTCCTCAAGGATGACGGGCTGAATTTTCAGCAACGCATTCGGGCCTGTTTGGTTCTAAAGCTAAGTTTCCAAAAATCCTCTATATTTGATACAAAAAAAAATCATAAATTCAAACATTTGAAAAGATATTTTAAGTAGTTTAATTGCTTTTACTCTTGTTAAGCGTGTGTAATTTTAACATTGAAAAACGGGCTTATGAAATCCGATCACTCACGTACACCGGGCGAGCACACACACTCTTACACTGGCCGAGCACACACATTCGCGCCACCGGGTCACGTCATATGAGTGTGACGATTAATAAGTTCCAATATAAATGTTAATACCGCACACCCTTGACTTCATACGAGTTCTTGCGTGCTCTTACCACTTCTTAGTGCATCACACTCCGACCTCGGGGGACGAGTCATCCGTTCAAAAGTCTTTACTTGCGGGTTCGAACTACTAACCTCGGGCGGCGAGTTAAACTCTTGTTAAGAGCCTAGAGCCACGCTTCTCCGAGCAATTTTGTCACTTAATTGACATTCACATTTCTCGAAAAGGTTGATATACTTTGGTTCTTTGGGTTGGATTATCCGTTCGAGTGAGGAGTCCGCCTCACTTACTCGTGGATTCAATCTTTCTTTCGGAGACTGAGTTGAGGCCTAACTTGGGAACTTGATGTCACTCTTTTCAAGTAGTGAGACCGACTCACTTACACACTGAGCCGTGGTTCGACACCAGGCCAGATGCTCTATATATTCTACACTAGTTTCTTTTATGTGTAGGTACAACTGAATGAAGTGGAGGACTGATGGTCTTACCGTCTTCAAGGAAGCAAATGACAAACCTGGCGAGTCTGAGCCCGACGAGAAAAACAGTTATATCCACCCTATTCGCAGATGACGACCATTGCAATAAAGGATGAGGATCTCACCTCTTGCTTCAACTTGGGGGTGTCAGATGTACTCTTTTTCCCTTCATTATGATTTTTTCCCATTGGGTTTTTTCCTAATGAAGGTTTTTAATGAGACATCTCCCCAACACGGACAAGGGCGGGGATCTTGTAGTCTCGGAGAAGAGCAATTGACTTGGACTACTCCCTCTTAGCCGAGTCTACTACTCGACTAAGGGAGTGGGGGACTCGTGATGGAGTAATGGGACTAGGCCCAGAACCTAATCAGCCCAAGCCCCCGAACTTGGACCCGTAGATCCAAGTCCACAATCGGAAGAGTAACGGTCAAGCAATTAATGCGCTATTAATTATGTATTTAATTCCGTATTAATGTTGTAATTAATCAGTCATTATTATCAGTAGCAGTTACGATTTGTATACGCCTATAAACGGCGGGTTGTAATTCAGATTACAGGAGGCAATTTCTATATGCTATTTCTGGCAACTAAATCTCATAGCTACTTTCCATATTCGTACTTTCCTAATTCCTGCTTGAGTGTTCTTACGTAGCTTTCCTAAAAGCCTACGAGCGTCCTATTTTGGACCAACATATAGTAATATCTATATTTAGTTTATGATTTAATATGCCCGCAACGTCCACCCTGAAATGAAACTTCTCAAACAAATTTTGGCCCAGTGATTTTGTGAGAACATCAGCGATTTGAGGTTTAGTGGAAATATCACACACTTGTTGACCAAGGATAATAAGTTCGTGTGGGAATGAAAAACCGGATTTGTGTTAGGATTGGAAAATTCTTCTATTCAATATCAAGAACAGAACTACAATAGGAGGAGCAAACTCTCACACTCAACTATTACAAAAAACCAATCCTCACCAATACACTTCTACACTAAGTGTATTTGACTCTTCACACACACTTTTCTCACTTTCTAAACTGATGATATGAACAACAATAGAACACTATATTTATAGGCTAGTTTGGAGACAAGAGGAAGTTGCATCCAAGCTTTCATAGTTATCTCCATATCTTCTCCCATGTTCTTCGCAACTTCCAAGAAAGAAGGTGGAAGATCTCTACAAATCTCCCCCTCCACCTTTTTTTATTTCTCTCGTTCCTGCGATACTCGCTGGCTCCCCTTCGCTGGCAACAAATATCCATTCGGATGTTGAGTATTTTTTTTATGTGGAACTATGCCTCGCATAGAACGTCGAACATGAGTACCTTCAACTTCGTCTTCAGATGAAGGCTCTCCCTGCTGAGGAATATCATCACTGTGATCATCATCATTATCTACTGAATGTACTCATGTAGAATTTGGGAAAGGCCTAAGGAATGGGTAGAGGTAGGTAGGATGACAGTGCCAGTGTGAGTAGTAGGTTGTGACTTTTTATCTCCTTGTTGAACCTCTTCACGAACGCCATAATCAATATATGTGGACATTAGAGAGGCATCAGATGTGACATTGCATGGTGAGAAGCACCACTGTCAAATAATAAAGGTTGCCCAACAGATGAAGATGAGGTAGCAATGTGATTGACTACCATAGTGGACAGGTGAGGACTCGCATGGTCACGGAGAAAATTTTAGAGTGTATGATAGTTTTCACCTCCTAATTGAGATTGTCATAAAAATGACCGATGAATATTGATGAGGTTTAGCAAGATTGAAATTTGGCACTCCACCATGACCCTTGTGAGAGAAGGAGCCACAACGATCATTTTTCTTTGAGTCTGTTTGTCATAGGATCAATACGTAACATGTGTCAAGGCTTTGATTGTTGGCAATAAAACAGATTTGTACTGGAAGTCTCATGCAATCGATCTCATGCTCGAGCAGGATGTCTTGAAGCTCAACAAGTGGGAGAGTTGTAGGACACACCCGGATTGGGGATATCATTTCAGTACTATAGTTAGAACCTAAGCCATTAATTATTTTAAAATGGCTAAATCTTCTTCATGTAGGGGTGTTTGTCCTGAGGTCAATGACTCAACCAAGCCTTGCATCTCAAACAAATACATAATGATCGAGAGAGAGCCTTTTGAGGATTTGGCAAGAGTAGATTTGAGTGAGATGATCTAACCACGGGATGTGCTGGCATAGGTAATAGTAACTTTATCCCATGATTAACGTGCAGTAAGAGCACATGAAGTTTCTGATTGAATGGCGTCTTGTCTTGTTTATTTCAAACAGTATAGTAGGGGTTTGGTTATGTTTTTAGCTTTTAGCCGCATCAATGTACTAATCGGGAACAACCATGGTGCCATCAACATAAACATCAAGTCCCATGTCAACTAAAGCATCGTGTACTTAACATTTCCATACCGGAAAATTTGATGGGGTGATCGAGCTTAATTAAAGAATGTGTAGTCTTTCAGTGTAGCTGGATTGAGGATATCATTTCAGTACTATAGTTAGAACCTAAGCCATTAATTATTTTAAAATGGCTAAATCTTCTTCATGTAGGGGTGTTTGTCCTGAGGTCAATGACTCAATCAAGCCTTGCATCTCAAACAAATACATAATGATCGAGAGAGAGCCTTTTGAGGATTTGGCAAGAGTAGATTTGAGTGAGATGATCTAACCACGGGATGTGCTGGCATAGGTAATAGTAACTTTATCCCATGATTAACGTGCAGTAAGAGCACATGAAGTTTCTGATTGAATGGCGTCTTGTCTTGTTTATTTCAAACAGTATAGTAGGGGTTTGGTTATGTTTTAGGCTTTTAGCCGCATCAATGTACTAATCGGGAACAACCATGGTGCCATCAACATAAACATCAAGTCCCATGTCAACTAAAGCATCGTGTACTTAACATTTCCATACCGGAAAATTTGATGGGGTGATCGAGCTTAATTAAAGAATGTGTAGCCGTTGTGATGACTATAACTGGTGTGTTGGCCGAGATGGCCATGTGTGGATAGCGCAAAAATTGAAGCTCTTTAGAGTATGACTAGATATTATATATATATATATATATATATATATATATATATATATATATATATATTAAGTTTTGATGTTCCATCATGTTGAAGTATTTTCCACACTGTTAAAATATCAACTAATAAAGTGCTCTATTGAGACGTTGAGCTACTCCTTCTATCAGATTGACATTTTAGGATGGATCCTCAAGTTTTAACATGAAATTAGGGTCAAACTTATCCATAACTATGATTTTGATCTCTTATAAAAATGATGATGATTATAAAAAATAATGACAATGATGAACCAATGAATATAAATCATAGCCAAACTGATCCATAACTATGATTTTGATCCCTTATAAAAAAGATGATGATTATAAAAAATAATGACAATGATCAATCAATGAATAAAATGAACGATGATGACACCACCTAGACGAAGTGCCTGGTCATGGAGGGTGTTGAAATGTCTAGCCAGTTCGTTTACAAAAATCAATAAAGGTCTGGATTTGCTTGTGTACACAAGCTGTGTACAATTGTGCATACCACAAGAATTACCAAAATGAGTGAATCTTTTTGCGTCATAATTAGTCAAATTCGGAAGCAACAATTTATCAGTTTGAAATCCACATATTCTAATACTATGCTTAAAATTGCAAGTAAATTTGTGAAAATTTCGAAACGGTATAGAAACATTATCACTTTTTCTTCATTTGACAGCTAAACTTTTTTTTCTAGATATTATATGCACGTTTAACTATAACATAAAAGGTTCGGCACATTTTTTAAATGAAAGAGCTAACACCGATATTACCCATTTGAATAATCCTAATAATGTCCCTCCCCTCACAAAGTACAAATAATGGTCTATTAGGCAGTGTAGGACATGCATAACATACCTTTCCATATACCAAGCGAAAGGAGCAACAGAGATAGCAGCGACAATATGACGGTACGTCATGAGGGCAAAAACGAAAGTTCCTTGTCCCAGAATGACCTTTGATAGAATCTGCATGCCTGTTGCAATGCCCTGCACAGCCAACATCCCAAAAAATACAAGCAGCCCTTGACATTCCTTCTTTTCTGTGCCTTCCATTTTCTGCTCGGAATGCTTCGCATAAAACATTAAAAAATAAATATACGAAACAATATCGACTAGAATGTTTTTACTTGGACTGAAAATTTTCGGTTTAGTCTGGTATGCTATGGTCTGGTCTAAACTGTTTTGGTCTGTTAAATGTCTGGTCTCTGTGTCTTTTATAATTATCCAAGTCTGATGTGGTCTGATCTGGTTCAGTCTGGATTCATCTGGTCTGATCTGTAACTGAGAATAATCCAACTAAACACATCCCTATTCCCCCTTGCTAATCCATATTGCACCAAGATAGCAAAAAAATATTTTCGCATTATTTGTATATTCTCTCTCTATATTTCCACGAAATATTCTAATATGGGTAATTGGATCTTGTATTTAGAATATTAGAGCCTTTTTGGACTTCTATATTCATCTTAACATATCTATTAGTCAACATTTTTGGACTTCTATTAGTCACATTTATCGATTGTGTAATAATCAGAATAAATAAATTTGGACTTACTTTTATAGCTGGATTGACTTAAATAGTTGAACATGATTAATTATCGCCCCTAAATGATGTTTAATTTGCAGTCTTAAGATTGTTTGAACATATAAAGTTTAAATTGTTTTAGGATATATTTTTAAATTGAAAAAAATACTTATATATTTTACGTACAGAGTACGTACTTATATTATTTGAGCTTTAAAGTAAAAAAAAAACTACTTAAGTCGATCTCATATTAAATTTCATTTTACAACATTCAATTGATGATATAGTTGTTAGTATGGAAATAAAAATTTATTTAGGAGAAAAATAGGTTTTTTGGTCTAGTCGGTTACAGGAGTACCACTACAAAAAAATCACGAGATTGGCTTAATCGGTTAATCCTGTGCCAATCCCGTACTTTTTTTTTGTAATGTGATTTAAGGGGTTGGCTTTTAACACTAACTAAACTTAAAATATAATGTGAAACTTATAATGATGAGATTAACTTATGTGAATCCAAACTTGATAAAATAAAATTGTTAATAAGCTAACAGGAATATGATATACATCGTATATATAAAAAATTAAAGTCTTATTTATAGTTTTAGTGGATGAAACTATAATAGATATATTTTTTGGGAATATATTTATTAGATATCTTTTTAATATATTTTTAAAATGCAATCAAAGACTTTTTAATTGGATGAAATAGAATTTTTTTAGAAATCAATTCTTTCGACAATTTTTATTGATAAAGGTAATTCTCGATCTCAAAATAACTTTATTGGTTTTCAATTGTTTTAAAAAATTGATATGAAATAGATCATTCCACTTTGTTAATAAGAAATAATGATATACTCCGTATATATTAATATTATTCTTCTTTGGATCTTTTTTCCGGGGTAAGAATAAGGCCATTGTTATTAGGCCTGTCAATGGGTCGGGTCCGGATCTGAACATAGTGTTCCAGACCCGGACCCGCTAAGTTAATAATGGACTCAGACCCGACCCAAGGACGGGGAGTACACTACTCTACCGCCTCCTCCTCCTCACCCGTTGATCATGAACGTCGGCAACGAGGAGGGGGTCCAATGATCCCGCCTTCAACGACCTCTTGCAAAAGGTCAGCGCCCTGGAGCGAGAGTTGGCCGACGGACGTGGTGACCCCGTCATCCAAATCAGAACAAAAACTCCTTTCACCACAAGGGTGCTCTCGGCCCCAATACCCGAGAAGTATCGGGGGAATGCCATCAAGCCCTACGACGGCCGCACCGACCCCAGGAGCATTTCAACCGCTATCAGAACAACATGCTGATGGTGAATGCATCTGATGAATACATCTGTCATTGGATCCTCTCCACTCTTGAGGGACCAGCGTACGAATGGTTCAACGCGTTGCCCGAAGGAAGCATGGACTCATGGCAAGATCTTGCCCAACGCTTCCTCACCATTTCGCTAGAAGGAAGCGCGTGAAGAAACATTTCTCCCATCTCCTCTCCGTCAAACAGCAACACGATGAATCACTCCGGTCTTTCATCGACCGATGGATGAAGGAGACAGACGAGGTCAAAGGTGCCGATGAGCCCACCCTCCTCGTCCTCTACCAAGGCGTTCTCCGCAGCAGTCCCTACGCACAGAGCCTGTATGCTGACGCCAATGAGCTCCACTCCCACAAAAAGGATGGAGGTCAGCCGTCAAAGAAGACGAACAATGCGCCGACCCCAAGCTCACCCTCGGCTGGGGGCCGAGGTCATGGAGGCCAGGCCCGCCAGGGCCAGACGGAGCACCCATGGCGGCCGAGGCTGGACATGCCGAGGACTCCCCTCATGCATTCGGTGACCACCATCCTTGACTACACAGAGTAGTAGGATCTCTTTCCCAGGGATCCTCGGTCGGCGAAAGAAATCTACACCGTCCACCATGGCGGCACTTATTGCTGTTACCACAAGAACACCTCTCACGATACAGACGATTGTGTCGCGCTGAAGAAAGTCATTGAACGCTTGATTCAACAGGGTGAACTCCACCAATTTGTTAAAGGTACCCCGAGGAACTCCACCGACAATCAGGAAGGGGACACACCGATAAAGAAACATGAGATTGGGAGGCTTAGCGACGACGAGGGCTTTGAGGAGCCCCAGCCGAAGAAGCATCACATCCGCTGATTGTGTCCTTCGCTGAAGGGACGCACGACCGATGGGCGGCTGAGACTGCATGGTGAAGTTCTACCAGCAAGCCGACGGACGGCTGAGCCAGCAAGCTGACGGACGGCTTATCCCTCAAAATGTGAAGGGCCCTACATCTCGGTGAAGTTGTATCAGCAATCCGAAGAGGATGCAGACGGCAGAACCCCCACCCCAAGGTCAAAAGCTTGCTGAGAATCTAACTCCTATACGGGTTGTTGAGAAGGTTACCACCCTCGGCCTCGAGCCACTGATCTTAATAAAAGCCGGTGCCATGAACAACGCACCTATTGTGTTCCACTTATTTCTTGTAAGTTTAAGTAAAGGATGCCACATAGCACATCACGTCGCATCGGCCCTTCGAGCAAAACGCTCAGGTATAGCCGACGACGCCACAAAATCTAAACATCATATCGGCCCCCATCGAGGTGAATTACCCAGGTATGGCCGATGATGTCAAGGGCGAAGGGCCTGCAAAATGGACCACGTCTTGAAACAGGAAGCTCACCGCATCATCCTCGCGCTAGATCGCACGACGAAAGGACTGAAAGAATGGCCGAGGTGAAAAAATCCCCACACTTGGGGTTGGGAAACGGCAGCCGTCGGTAACCGACCAAAAGCTTAGCCCGCGCCGTAAATAGACGACGGGACCCCCAAGATCACGGGACGATCCAGCGCCAGAGGGCTTACAGCTGCCCTCCTAGACTCCCTATCGGCCGAGGGAATAGCACCCCCCTCGGTCTAGCCTGAAAGAAGGACCCCCCACTCCTCGCGCAAAGAAGTAAAGAGGAAGAAATAAAAGAGGGAAAGTCGAAGGACCGTGCACTCGCCGGCCTCGAGCGAAATCCCCACAAATCAAAAGAGGAAGAGCCAAAGGACCGTCCACTCGCCGGTCTCAAGTGAAATCCCCACAAATCAAAAGAGGGAAGCCGAGGACCGTGCACTCGCTGGCCTTGAGCAATAAAAATAAAATCCCCACAAATCAAGCCACATATTTGGCTAAGTAAATATCAGGTAAATAGTGTGCATTATGGACGAAGCAAGATCTTACATGTGAATCAAACGGACGCCAACGCCTCGCCCTTCATCAAAGGACGAGTGTCACACGCGCCGCCCTTTATTTTCAAACCAGGGTCAAATCCTGGTCTTTCATTCGACGAACGACTTCATCAACGCCATCATCATCAAGGGATGTGCGTCCAACGCCACCCTTCATCTTCAAACCAGGGTCAGAACCTGGTCCTCAATATGACGTGCAGCTTCATCAACGTCAGTGTCAGCAAAGGACGTGCGTCCAGCGCCGCTCTTCATCTTCAAACCAGGGTCAAAACCTGATCCTCAATATGATGTACGGCTTCAGTAACGCCAGCGTCATCAAGGGACGTGCGTCCAACGTCGCCCTTCATCTTCAAACCAGGGTTAAAACCTGGTCCTTAATGTGACGAAAGGCTTCATTAGCACCGTCGTCACCAAAGGACTAGCGTCCCGAACACCGCCCTTCGTCTTCAAACCAGGGTCAAAACCTGGTCCTCAATGTGACGAACGGCTTCATCAGTACCGTCGTCACCAAAGGACGAGCGTCCCCAACCCCGTCCTTCATCTTCAGACCAGCTTCAAAGTTTGGTCCTTCATAGGACGAACGACTTCATCAAACGCCATCCTTCATCTTCAGGCGGGCGCCAACGCCCAATCCTTCATGAAAGGATGATCATCCCTAACGTCGTCCTTCATCTTCAGGACCGCGTCAAAGCTTGATCCTTCATCCGACGTCCGGTTTCATCAGCTTCATCATCTTCAAACGGGCGCCCAGCGCCTTCCCACATCTTCAGACGAGCGTCCAAGATTGGTCCATTATCGGGTCGGCTCTACCGTCCCTTTTCTTACGACGAACGACCTCTAAAGTTTTGTCATCCTCAGATCACGAACGGCTCCTCAGCCTCTGCGTGATCCTTCATCTCAAGACCGGCTTCCTCAGCGATTCCATTTAAATGCCCTTGGATCATTTATATAATTTAATATATCTTGGGGACATTTATGTCTTACCATTAAGTTTTCCATATGATAGATTTGGTTCATGTATTTATGTATAGTTAACATATGATGAGTATGTTTTAACATTAAATAATACTTAAGGGACTAAATGGGTTTTTCTTTGATACAAAATATAAAAGGCATCCGCCCATTCAATACTTACAACAAAATGAACGAACACGTTCATTCCTAAGGGTCTCAAGAACACCTATAATAAGAGATCCAAGGGAGAACCTTTCAATCCATCACAAATCAGTTTTGTATCCTTAGAGAATCTAAACATCATGGCTTCATCGTCTTCTACTGCATCATCAACGTTCGATTTCTCCTCAACCGGTTAGTATTCTTATTGTTTGATTCTATGAATTTTATCATGTTTGGTGAGATTAGATCCTAATTGGGACTGATTTTATCAACACCGGATACATATTTTGATCTCAAATTATTGTAGCAAATGATCTCATAAACAATTTATGTCACTCAATGTTATTTCTCTAAAAAAAATTGTCATGTCACTAATTTAATTAATCTCTTAATAATCCTACCAATTGTGATCCTGTTTGGCGAGAGGAACTTCATCAAGTTCACAGCCACTTACATATTATATTATATATTATCCTTTAAGTTTTAAGTTTTATTTTTTTCAAGATATTTTGCGTTTTTGTTCACAAATGTCTTGGGTTTAGTTTTTGTGTTACTCATTTTATTAATTTATTTTATCTATTTTATATGTCTTGGGTTTTATTAGTTATTTCAACATATGTCACGTTATTAATAATTAATTTCATGTGTATTAAAAAGTGCACGACTCATATGTAAGTCAGTAAGTGCATAACATAATTGAGTTACTTTGAATTGATGCACTTATTATACTTTGTTCATGCACTTTTCATTAATTATTTTATTTTACTTTTTATAGATACAAGTGACATTAGAAGACAATATCCATACACTGCAGATAAAAAAGTGCACACATTCATCTACAAATCATTTTTCTGTTTTACATTAAAAAAATTATGCACTTACAATACTTTGTCAATGCGCGTACTTGCAATACTCTCTGTTAATGCATTTGTTAGTTTTTTTACATTATGCCACAAGAAGATACCATAACAATCAAACAATTATGATGCTTTTGCAATAAAAAGTACATTTAGTTTTGTAACAAGTGTCAATGTAAAATTCAGAAAAAGGTATATAATAGTGCACCTTCTTATGTATATACTTAGAATGCACATGGTAAAAGTGCATTTGATTTCATAAAAAGGTGTCATGTAGAACCTTAGAGAGTGTGTTATAATAGTGCAATTCTATGTATAATTAAAATGCATGTGATAATTGATAGTTTACACTCTAATATATTTAGAGCTCGTTAGGTGACCTTGTTTTTTTAACTTATCAGGTTTATCAGCCATTTTTTTCACCAAACACGTAACCTTTGATTTCACGCACTGAATTGTACGTGTAATAATCAGAAAAAGTAAGGTTGAAGTTACTGTTGTGGTTGCATTGGCTGAAGTTACTGTAGATAATCATTTTTTAACTATTTTTCATAAGTAGTATAATTATTTCTTTATTTTATTAATAAAAAATATTGTAAATATTTTTTTTACATAAATCAACAGAATCAGCCGATTCAGTCACTTTAGTCAGAACTTCATAAATTTCAACAGAAAATCAACCGATTCAGCCAACTTCAGTGTTACCAAACAGACTCTTATATTCATTTTTATTAAAAACATGTATAGATGTGCACAAGTGCATGATTAAAGTGTACGTCAATATATGTAATAGAAAGTGCAAATGAAATACTCGTATTACATTGGAGGTAAAAGATGTATAAAGTGCAATGTTTTTCAATAATTTATCTAATTGCAGTATTTTTCAATAAATTATTTAATTGTCTTTTCGATTAAATTTTAAGCTAAAATTTGGTGAGCATATCTACACTTCAAGAAAAACATTCTCATAAAATTTAATTAAAAATTTTCACCAGAAACCACCTCAAACCTACACACTAAATATATACGTAGTATACAAGAGAGGGGGTATTTTTTTCCCAAATAATATTTGACATCAAATTAAAAGAGATCCTATAACAACCCTATCATTATACCAAGAAGCAACAACAATGATAATCCACAAATTAATTAATCTTTGGTGTACACAGTTAGTTATAAATGCAGTCTACAAATCGAACATTATATTATATTGCACGCACAAAATGAAATAGTTTAGATATAACAAACCTCAAATTGAGCAGTCTCCCTTTCTTGTTCCATTGCTCTATTAAGCTCAAGAAACTATATATTTTTTCGTATTTAACCCTACTTTCAGCCACACTACTATCGAGTAGTACCCATATATTATGAATTTATAAACGTATGGGCGTGTGCACAAATGTATGCAGGTGTGCTAAAAAAAATCAAAAGCTGAAAAAAATGGGTATAAGTGCTTTGAAAAAATGTTTGAAAATTGAAATCCGACATCGACTCATTGTTGTAATCAAAACGTTGCATGTGGGGAAAGTTGAATTAAAGTCCCAGTACGTAAATCTAGGCTAAAAGAAATTATACAATAAGACTAAAAGAAAATGTTTGAAAACAAATAGTAGTACACTAACACCTGATATGCAATTTTCTTTTTATCAATTTCATATATTATAATATTTTATTTTATATACTATGTACTTTTTATCGAACTTGAACACAACTTTTATATTTCAAAACAACTAACTTGCGGTATAGTTTCGACTGAAACTCATTGAGTTTCTCTAAATATGACTAATTTAGTTTTTTGACATTTGTATGACTGAAAATAAATAAAAAATCGTTTATATTTAAATGTTGAAGGACAAATATACCCTTATTTAAAATATGTGCATTTAGCACTAATTTCGTCCAATTAAAATTACTGCACTTTATATATATTGTCGTTACTGCACTACATTAATGCACGACATTACTGCACATCTGGTAACATATCATTGCACGTCCGCCAATATTAGTTCTCTTCTCAACCACTTTAGAAATTTATTTATAGATCTTTTTTAAAAAAAAAATTGGATTTAATAATTTTAGCATTTTACGTCTGATTAAATATATTGCAGTTCATGTTGGTGCTATGCTCTTAATTACTGCACTACTAGTCATAATAAATGCACATTCCGTCAACGTTATGACATGGTCTATTGCCTTTGATTCTATGCACAACACAGTTTGTCAATGCATTCATTCACTGCGCATGTACAACATTGTCTATTACCATGTTTACTGTCTATGTTCACTGTCCAAGTTGAATGCCCACAACCCCTAATTCCAATAAACCTTAATTTCAAAAAAAATGGAGGCGGACGGTTGGGCGGCGACAGTGAGTTGGAGTGCGACCGTCTGGGTAGATGGTGTGAGCTGGGCGCAGGAGCAGTCGATGTGCCAAAGCCCCTTCTAATGTCAAATTGGATGTCGCTTCCTCTACTCCTCCTCCTACTCCTATAGCGATTGAATGAGAAAAAAGAGGAGGCCATACTGTTGGAGTGTTAGGCTAAGCTCACTAGTTGGGTTATTCACATGAGAGAAAAAACGGAGGGGACCGAATTTGCTCTTCAATATACTGCTCATCCCGTACCTTCTGTGTTCTCCCTACAATTCTGCTCGACTTTAAAAGCAAAAAAAAGGATTTGATTTTGAAATCCGATGGTTGTAGGTAGGTGTGAGGACGGATGGGCGGCTGGGTGGTGGTGCACATAGCTCCGGACAGCGGCTGCTGGGCGCTGGCAGAGGTGGCGGACGGTGGGCCGTGGGGCGGCGGTGACAGGGGCGTGCAGCCGAGAGAAGGAGGCAAGAGAGTGGAGGCTAGGTTTGGAGATAAGAGTAGGAGCCTAGGGTGTTATAGATAGGAAAAATTGATGGTAATAATCCCAACTATTGGCGGTCTGCTTATAATAATCCCAACTATCGATTATCTCAGAATAATCTCAACTTTAGTGACTTTCTTCTAATAATGGTCCATGACCAGATATAACTAATCATATACTGCTAAAGAGTATATTTGTCCACCAAAATCATTTATTTATTTATTTATTACGAATTTTAATTAAAATTGTGAATTTTAGTATTATTTTGGTAAAAAAAAACTAGTTAGGCCATAGATTGATAAAATGAAGAAATTTTAGTCATATGTAGGGTAATAATCTCTAGTTTCAAACTAGTAGAATACTTTTCTATTAATAAAAATTAATTGAATATAGATTCTAATCAATAATATTTATTAAATATTATTAATTGAGATTTAATTGTTTTCTTAGTCCAATATTTTAGGCTAAATTGAGAACATTATTATGAAGGAAGGAAGACTAATTGCATATCGTATCATGTCATGATTGAGATGCAATAGAACCCCTGATGCAATGCGTGATTTATGATTTGAAATATCGTTTTATGCTTTACTTTGTATTTTGTATTTTTTGTCAATGTTATTATTTGAATTGAAATTTTAAGTTTTGTTTAATCTGAGCTAATTTTACATAATTATTTGACTGTGCATGGTTAGGAAAATCAGGTGTTATGTGTATATTGTATTGTCCAAGTTTGGTCATATTTGATATGTTTAAGTCTATTAATGTCTTGTCTAGTTAATCTAGATTCGATCAAGTCTGGTCTTATTAGGTAAATAGAAATTAGTCCATATGAACATTCGAGGGTTAATTGTCAAAATATGATTAAAAGCTGGTCACTTTGCACAAATAGAACAAAAAAGTAAACTATATTTTTGATGAAGTATATAGATCCAGACTCCATGACCCACATACTCAGAAGACTTAGATGAAGCACAGTTGCCACCTGGAGGGCCCTTCGTCGGCCAGATGGGGTCCTCCATCGGCCAAATACACATCAACACAGAATATGGTCCAGAATCTAGGAGAGCCGGGGGCCTCCGTCGACTGGGTCTCTGTCGCCCGCAAGGACTTCGAATGACCAGATTTCATACTTAGTCAAATCACATACTCTTTATCCGGCCCAGTAGTGGTCTCATTGTCAATGGGCCTCCCAAGCCTAAGACTTGAGAGCCCAGCCCACATTTTCCCTATTAATACCCCTATTAGGGGTAGTTGCAAGAGGTTGACAAATACATTTATTACACATTCATTGCACTTCTCTCTCTAGCCCTCACTTCTCTCTAAGAGTTAATACTCTATCATTTGATGCTTTCATTGAGAGCTAGAACAATCAAGTTAGCATCATTCGTCGTTACCAAGCACAGCTAACTAAAATGGGAAGAACAAGGTCAAACTGTAACCTCATCGGCAAGGTGATCCCTGAAACTCAGGAGGATCGGGAGCACTCTGGCGACACTACGGCCGACAAGGTAGGGGATGAAGAAATCTTCCAGGAGACTATCGACCCCACGGCTGACCTCCGCAATCAGCTCAACGACAACACTCAAGACGTCTGCATCGGCCTTGAGAAGAAGCGCATGGACAAAGGTGACCATGCATCGGGGCAACAGACTACTCCCGCTGTAGACCCTCAATTCCAGGCCGCTATGTCGGCCATCATAGCCAGCTTGGCTTAGAACCCCACCGTCCTCAGCGCGTTGAGGCCAAGGACGGGGGAGAACACTACTCCACCATCGCCCCCACCTCAGCCGTTGGTCATAAAAATAGGCAACGACGAGGGGGTCGAGGCCCAGGACACGTCTTCATCCCACTCCCATCCCGCCTCCCCTCCTTGTGGTGGACCGACCCCAGCGCGTGGAAAAGCCTCGGCCTTCAATAGGCTAGGCGACACGCGCCGTCGGCCAGCATCAGAGACGATGGCAGGACGGCTTGGGGAACGTGAGCCTGGCTCACCGAGGGAAAGCTTAGGGTCCATGTCCCGGACAGCGGAACGGCCCCGTCTTGACAAAGGAAAGGGCAAATTGCATGAGGAGGATGCACGCCACCAGATCAATGCGGCTCACGCAGTCCGCATCCAAACCTAAGGCGCCACCACAGCCGCCAAGGACCCCCGGGACGAGGTCATCGCCCAACTTGAGAGGAGGCTCGCCCAAATGGGGGCCAAACAGCTGGCCGCTACTCCCACGGCCAACACGTCCATGGATCCCGGCTTTAACACCCTTTTGCACAAGGTCAACGCCTTGGAGAGGGAGCTGACCGAAGGGTGTGGTGACCCCATCATCCAACTCAGGACCAAAACTCCTTTCACCGCAAGGGTGCTCTAGGCCCCCATACCTGAGAAGTATCGGGGGAACGCCATCAAGCCGTATGACGGCCGTACTGACCCCTAGGAGCATTTTAGCCGCTATCAGAATAACATGTTGATGGTGAATGCATTGGATGAATACCTCTGCCATTGGTTCCTCTCCACATTTGAGGGACCAGCGTACGAGTGGTTCAACGCGCTGCCCGAAGGAAGCGTGGACTCGTGGCAGGATCTCGCTCAATGCTTCCTCACCCATTTTGTCGGAAGGAAACGTGTAAAGAAGCACTTCTCCCATCTCCTGTCCGTCAAAAAACAACATGACGAGACACTCTGGTCATTCATCGACCGATGGATGAAGGAGACCGACTAGGTTGAGGGTGTCAATGATCGCACCCTCCTCGTCCTCTTCCAGGGCATTCTCCGCAGCAGCCCCTACGCAAGAAGCCTCAAAACTGATTCGCCGAGGTCATAAACCAAGGCACTCCACCGAGGGAGCTTATACACTGACGCTGATGAACTCCACTCCCACAAGAAGGATGGCGGACAACCATCAAAGAAGACAAACCCTGCGCCGGCTCCGAGCACACCATCGACCGGGGGCCGGGGTCAGGGAGGACAGGCCCGCCAGGGGTCCGGCGGACAAGGCAGGAAGGAGCGCCCATGGCGCCCGAGGATGGATAGGCCGAGGACTCCCCTTACACACTCGGTCAGCACCATCCTCGACTACGCAGAGGAACATGATCTCTTTCCCATGGATCTCCGATCGGCGAAGGAAATCGACGCCATCCACTAGGGCGGCACCTATTGCCGCTACCACAAGAACACATTCCGCAACACCGATGATTGCGTCACGCTAAAGAGAGCCATCGAGCGCTTAATTCGTCAAGGGGAACTCTCCCAATTTGTCAAAGGTGCCCCACAAAAAATACTTGGGTGAACACCGGCAATAAAGAGGGGGAGACCTCGATGAAGAAACGTGAGATCGGGAGGCTCAATGATGACGACGACTTCGATGAGCAACCGCCGAAGAAGAATGACATCCACGTCATAGTTGGAGGCAATAATGGGGGGACACCGCCACCCAGAGAAAGAAACGGGCTCAGTCCCTGTACATTGGTGAGGTGTCCCATGTTCCTCCCCAACCAAAGAAGCAACATACGGAGGCAATCACCTTCACCGACAATGATTTGCCTCCAGGCACCGTATCCCACAGGGATGCCCTCATCATCCGATTTGAGATAGCCAACTCCATTATCCACCGGACTTACATCGACACGAGGAGCTCCGTCAACGGCATCTACCTGGATACGTTCAGATAGTTGAAGTTGAACAAGTCGTTGCTCAATCCGATCAGGACGGCGCTCTCTCGCTTCACCGTGGACTCTATCAATGTCGAAGGCACGATAGTACTCCCCGTGGAAGTCGGCGACGGCTCCCATCGTGCAAAAATTGACATGGAGTTTATGGTGGTCAACCTTGAATGCCCCCACAATTTGATATGAGGGCGGCCAGCATTAGAGGATCTGGAGGACATCATCTCCATGAAGCATCTCTACTTGAAGTTCCCTACCAACAACACCATCGGTTATGCTAGGGGGAACCAGAGGATAGCTAGAGTATGCTACCTCAAGATGACGAAGAATACCGCCAGCATTGAGCAAAGAGTGGACACCATCACCATGGCCGTCGCCAAGGACGAGGAGAGACCGCACGTTGAACCGGTGGAGGACGTCGAGGAAGTTCTCTTGGACGCCTCCCAGCCAGAGCGAGTCCTAAAGATTGGGAGACAACTCCCCCAGGATCAACGCGACGCCATCCTCCTCGTCCTACGCCATCATATTCGCGTGGGGTCGGAGGATATGCCGGGAATCAGCCGCAAGGTGATCACCCATCGACTCTCAGTCGATCCGGCCTCCACGCCCATCAAGCAGAAGCGGCGCTACCTCTCAGCCGAAACACAGGACTTCGTCAAAGGGGAAGTCACTATGATCCCCTCCATCAGCCACATCAAGGAGGTGAAGTACCCTACCTGGCTGGCGAACGTCGTCCTCGCCCAAAAGCTACCAACGTTCAGAATATGCATTGACTACACTGATCTGAACAACGCGTGCCCTATGGACCTGTTCCCTCTCCCCAACATTGATCAATTGGTGGACGAGACGGCGGGATGCGAGTTATGTCATTCCTTGATGCCTTCAGGGGATACCACCAGATATTCATGCACGAAGATGATGCCAAGAAGACAGCTTTCATGACCCCGGAGGGAATTTTCTGCTACCTCATCATGACTTTTGGGCTAAAAATTTCTGACGCCACTTATAAAAGGATGGTAGCCAAGTTTTTTACTTTTTAGATCCGTCCTTGACCGGACGATGGAGGCGTACGTCGACGACATGATCGTCAAGAGCAAACAATCAACCACTCATGTTTACGACCTCCGAGAGATTTTTGAAATAATGAAGAAGTTCAAGCTTCGCTTAAACCTGAAGAAGTGCAGCTTCGGCGTTCAGGGAGGCAAGTTCCTTGGGTATATGGTCAGCCGAAGGGTCATCGAGATAAATCCAGAGAAGATCCAGGCCATTACCAACATGGATCCGCCACGCAATGTCAAGGAGGTCCAACGGCTGACGGGACGCCTTGCAGCCCTGAACCGTTTCCTCTCCAAATCGGCTGAAAGATCACTCCCTTTCTTTCAAATCATGCGCAAAGCCAACAACTTCAAGTGGACGACGGAGTGCCAGCAAGCCTTCGAGTAGATGAAACAATACCTTGTCACCCCTCTCGTCCTCTGCAAGCCCAACCCCGGCAAGGCGCTCTTCTTATACTTGGGGGTGAGCACATCGGCCGTCAGCTCTATGCTCATCCGTGAGGATGAAGGGGTATAAAAGGCCATCTTCTACGTCAGCAAAACGATGCGGGAGTCGGAACTCATATACTCCCCCATCGAGAAGACAGTGTTGGCCATCGTCCATACGGTGAAGAAATTGGAGCATTATTTCCAGGCGCACTCCGTCCATGTCCTCACACAACAGCCCCTTGGTGCACTCATGTGGAGCCCAACCTGCTCCTCAAGGATGGTGAAGTGGGCCATTTTCCTTAGCCAATACCAGATTGAGATCAGGCCGAGGCCATCCATCATAGGGTAGGCTTTAGCCGACTTCATCACCGAGTGCACGGCAAGGGAGACAGTCGTTACCATACCCGGATCAGAGCCAGGCGAAGCATGGACCCTGTTCACTAACGGTTCATCAGCCGCAAAAGCATGTGGAGGAGGCGTCGTCATCATCTCCCCTGAAGAGTTCAGAGCCTACTATGCCATCCGCTTCAACTTCAGGGTGTCCAACAACGAAGTTGAGTATGAAGCCCTCCTCAGCGGTCTCAGACTCGCCGCCGGCCTCGAAGTACAACACATCAGAATCAAATGCGACTCCAAACTGGTAGTGGGTCAGATCGAGGACTCATACGAAATTGGCCAAGATCTAAGAGCTCAGCATGTCCAACATCCATGCAAGCCCGATCTTGTGCATCCAACTTCGGTCGGAGGACTGGATCTTCAACATCATAACCTTCATCACTACAGGAGAGCTACCCCATGATGAGGAGAGAGCTAAGCTAGCTAAGCTCATGGCCCCAATGTAACACCCCGGCCTCGTAGGCCCAGAGGCAGTTACTTCTGACCTCTAGTACTGTCCTCACAAACCGCCACTAGCCTTTTCCGCGCACTTTGTCCTCACTCATGTGCGCCCTTAGAAACTTCCCAGGGAGTCACCCATCCCAAGACTACTCACATGCAAGCACGCTTAACTTTGGAATTCTTGGCTAATGAGCTAGCTCCCTTAAAAGGAGATGCACCTTGTTGGTATGAGTAGTACTATTAATCCGTTTAAATTAAATCTCAAGTGTTACAATCACCCCCACATAGGAGTGCAACGTCCTCGTTGCGCCCATAAACCAATATCAATCAAATCCCAGAATTTTGCCCCGCTAAGTGCCCGCCCAATATCTAACGGGTCGGCTCACTGTCGTAGGGTTGCTCTGATACCATTTGTAACACCCCGACCCCGTAGGCCCCGAGGCAGTTACTTCTGACCCCTAGTATTGTCCTCACAAACCGCCACTAGCCTTTTCCGCGCACTTTGTCCTCACTCGTACGCGCCCTGAGAAACTTCCCAGGGGGTCACCCATCCCAAGACTACTCCCATGCAAGCACGCTTAACTTTGGAGTTCTTGGCTAATGATCTCCCTTAAAAGGAGATGCACCTTGTTGGCATGAGTAGTACTATTAATCCGTTTAAATTAAATCTTAAGTGTTACACCCAAGCTACACAATTGAGGGCGGGAAACTGTACAAAAGGTCCTACAACGGCACTCTCCTCTGATGCCTACACCCGGACGAGGCCGAAGTGGCCTTGGAGGAAGTTCATTGCGGCGTATGTTCATCGCATCAGGGCCCTTTCAGTATGTCCCGTTGTCTCGCCGTCCAAGGTTTCTTCTGACCGACGATGGCGCATGATTGTGCTGACCTTGCAAGGAAGTGCATCGCCTGTCAGCATCTTCAGAAGGCCCCTGGCCGGCCAATAGTCATTTACACCCTGGTCAGCACGGTGATTCCATTCTCAAGATGGGGAATTGACCTCGTCGGCTCTCTCCCGAGAGCCGCCGATAACAACCGCTACATCATCATCGCCATCGACTACTTCACCAAATGGGTCGAAGCGGAGCCGTTGGCCAGCATCACTGGAGCCCGGTGCCAAAAGCTCGTCTTTAAAACCATCCTCACCCGCTTCGGCATCCCTCAAGAAATCATCTTCGACAATGGCACTCAATTCGAGGCCGCACCATTCCAAGAGCTCCTCCAAGCATGAGGAATCAAGCATCGTTTCTCCTCTGTTTCCTATCCTCAAGGCAACGGGCAAGTCGAGAATGCCAATAGAACCATACTGGAGGGCTTGAAGAAAAAGCTTGAGGATGAAAGGGGAAGCTGGGCCAACGAGCTCCACAATATCCTATGGTGCTATCGCACTACGCCGAGGAGAACGACGGGTGAAACACCTTTCGCCCTATGCTATGGCTTTGAGGCGAAAGCACCAACGGAAGTCCCCATACCGCCGACGGGTTGAGCAATATGAGCCCGAGTCTAACGAAGAGAACATGAAAATCGACCTACACCTGGCCGACGAAAGACATGATCAAGCTTACATCAGGGCGGAGAATTAGAGGCGTCGGGTAAAATCATACTATGATGCCAAGGTACTTTCCTGAGAATTCCAAGTGGGGGACTATAATGTCCTTCGTCGGAGGGAAGCAAGCAAGCCAATGGAAGGTGGCCAACTAGCCCTTAGGTACGAGGGACTATAATGTCCTTCGTCGGACGGGTTCAGGTTGGACGGGTTGAGATTTGGTAAACCTGTTCGGTTATCGGATTTGTATTTGAAAACCCTACCCTCTCAAAAAATAATATCGGACTATTCAGGTTGCAGAAGATCGGATCGCGGTCAGGTTGAGTCGGATTTCAGGGTCATTTGGGTTGTTATGTACTTATGTTGAAATTGTGAGAAATAAAGTGGTAATTGATTAAAAACCATAACATTATAACATTAAAAGTTTGTTTAAATATAGTAATAGACATTTTAATATGCGTAATAATATACTAAAAATTACATAACAGGATGAATAGCGGTAACTGGCTAAGTGGCTAACTGCAGATCTGTAGTATAGCAAGAGGTCTGCAGTATAGCAAGTCCCAATTCCAACATCCAAATACACATACATAATGCAGTTTCAAAATAGTAAACAAAACATATACAAAGTAGCAATTGGCAATTGGCAAATTTCAACAACATTCAACTTGAAGTGTTTACATTGATCTAGTTTCATGTTTCCTGCTTCCATGGCTTCCATCTTGAAGAGTTGGAGCATACCAGCTAGCAGCACCCTCTAAGTCAATCATTGTATTTGTTCCTATGTACATGAGTCACATGACAACAAGGAGATTTATAAGTTTCATGAAAACACAAAGACTGTCATCATTCCAATAATTAATGTAATAACTGATAAATACAATTTGAAATTGCAATATTTCCAGCAAGGCAGTAAGTAAGAAGCATATATTTAGGCTCAGATTGTTTATTCACTTCACTAAAAATGGGGCCATACGAAACTATATAGAAATAGAATCAACACCAACCCATTAATTTCTTTTTTTGGTGGAAGCTATCATCATTGCCAATATATGCAACACTTAATCTATAATCAATTAGTATAGAGAGAAACAAGATTACCAAGTTTTGTTGTACAAACACACCAATTAGGTGAAATTGTACCAGTGAAACAACAACACTTCCATTTACCATCATAGCAGCAGGGTGATAACAGAAGTCAGAGAACCATAGCATAACATATCATTAGTGAAGTAACATATTACATATTTAAAAGATAAAGGAAAAGTTTTACTATTATCTGATCAAGAGAAAGGCCTCCACCAACATTGCCATCACTTAATTCTGCACTAAAAAATAAAAACACAGCATTAAGTAAACAATAAGGTGAAATATAAAATTTGAAAACTAAATGTGTAAAAGCTTGTACCCGTTTCCAACCTCTCTACCTCTTCAATGTTTTCTTCTATTGAGGCAGGCTGATTTGACATCCTTAACCAGTCTTGAGCACATATGAGGGCTTCCACAATTTTGACACTCAATGAACTCCTAAAGCAGTCTAACACTCTTCCACTTGTACTAAAAGTGGACTCAGAAGCTACCGTGGAAATAGAAAAGAAGAGAATATCTCTTGCCATCTTAGATAGAATTGGAAACCTCTCACCATTAAGCTTCCACCATCTCAATATGTCAATTCATTGTCCTCCTTTATTATGTTCTCACTCAAATAAGTTTCAAGTTAAGTTTTTTTCAATCCTAACACCTCACTGACTTGTTTTTGTTTTTTCAACTGGGCTTTCAATCTGGAGACAGACCTACCTCAATTTGATTCAGATTGCAAAGGAACCACATTTGGGGTTAAAGGGGAGCTTCCACTAACAGAACCATCATAGTTTGTAACATAATCACTATACAACTCATTCAAACCTAACTTTATCTTCTCAAAGAAGGCCTTAGCTGTCTTTTCCTCATACAAAGCATTCAATTGATGGGGCATGTACTCAAATTTATCCCTAGGGTCAAGGACATTTGCAAAGAAAATAAGCATATTCATTTTTTCTAGATCACCCCAGTACTTATCCAGTTTGGATTTCATACTAGTCCCCATTAGTTTCACACAATCAGCTTCAGAAGCTGCCATATCTTTAAGAACAAGGAACAGATCAGATATTTCAGAGAAGAAGGTATTAGCAGTCACATAGAGAGAACCAGAAATCCTAAGGGTCATTTCATAAAAGTTTTTAAGTACATCTACCAAAGTTTCAACAGCAAGCCAGTCTTCAACATCAGGAGTTTCATGTTGCAGATCAATAGAATAGGAGCTCTCAGTCTCCTTATAAGCTTCAAAGACTTTTTCATTGGACAATGCAGATTTCAGCATGAGATAGGTTGAATTCCACCTAGTTGGAACATCTAGGTGCAATACCCCTTGTAGGCCTGTAATGACAAAAGTTAAACATAAGTTTTTCTACATATGTTCGTGTTACTAATTCTTTGTTTGTATCTAACTAAATGCTTGTCTGTGTGACTTAACATAAGTCGGCGTGCTTATGGTTTATTTTATTACAATCACAGGGCACTTGAACTTCAGATTCCTTTGAGCAAGCATTTCCCTGTGCAGTATTCTATGTGTTCAGATGTGAAACATTCTTCAAAGTACATTCATACCATGTTGTCTAAGAAAAAAATGGGACTATTCCGGAAGACAACATGGAGTCACCTTGTAGATATACCCGACATTCAGTTTTGTGCCCAAATTGTGCACATGTTGCTGTTACGCCTTGTGAAGCAACAACCTGAAGATGAGCTATGGTTCAATATGGAGGAAGCGATTCACTTAGACTACTTTGGGTCTGCATGTTTAGTGTTCGATTGGTTTGGTTGTAAAACATTGATGTAACCTTACTATATACGAAGTACATTATTTGATGCTCTTTTTTGCCTGCATGGGTTTGGTTGTTAAATGTAGGAGGTTGTACAATGTTACACTAACAATGTTGTACAATGTCCTAGAATGTACTCCCAAATATTCCTGAATTAGTATGCCTTTTTTGTTTTTGTGGCAAACACTTTCTCTTTATGGTGTTAATATATAAGGAGGATGCCTTTGTCTATGAAGAAGAAAAACCTTGTATGTGTTGTAATACGACTTTGTCTGTGATTTGTGTCGTAGTTGTTTGTGCTATGTATCTGCTCTTGCATCCACTTAAGATATTTTCATAACTACTTTATGTAATTTAACAACTAAAACATTTATTGTTTTGATTACCACTGGAGCCCATGTGTAATTTTGAGGTGATCAATAAGGTTACAGATTATTAGTTTAATTTTAAAAACTTGACTTGTTTATTTAAATAACTAGTTGTTTAAAAACTACAAGTATATGTAATCCATCGCATAGTTAGTTAAATACGGTACGGGGATTAAACGAGGCTTAATACGTACGCACTTTATTCGGTAACATTAATGAAAAATGATCAAAATTTCGTTTAAAAAAACGTTGACCTTCAAAAAACGTGTAAATACATATACGTGTTGACAAGACATTAATATGTCCCAGAAACACATTTTGTGTCCGTAAAGACCCAAGACTTTGTTTGTGTCGCTTAATACATAAATGTTTGTGAAAATATATGCATGCACATTTACATCAAACTAAGATTTAAATCTAAAGCACTACAATTAATCATGTCATTAGGATCCCCTGTCCATTGTCATGCCCTGCGGCCGTTTGTGGGATACTTTCATTGTCATTCCTAGCCCTTGATTTCTTCTTCCCCTTCTCCAATGGTCCTTTTTGACGGTTTTTCCTCGGTGCACTCTTGCGCTTTGCACACTTAGGATCTCCAATGATTTTTTAAACACTCCAACTAAATCTACTCCAATTTTGTGTTTGGTGGTACTCCTAGTTCTTACGGGAAATCCTAAACGCTTCCCATATGCCTTGTAAAAATCACACACCGCTTCTTTGCTATCAAATTCATACCAACATTCGGAGCTTTTATAGAACCAACGTCACTCTCATTTTGATGCATTTCTCCATCTGCCCAACATTCATGTATTTCAACGAATAAAGAATGTCCGGATGACAACATGCACACACAGAGGTATATTTACACACACAGGTAGTGATATACTTACGCACAGACAGAAGTATATATACACACGGGCAGAACTATATTTAGTTATTTACACAAAGACATAAGTAAATTTAAAACACTTTAAACACAGACACGATTATATACACATCACAAACACACAACCAATATTATACACTTCACACAAACACTACACAAATACAGAGGATTGTCTGTGAAGAAAAAACATATATTTACGCTCAAAGCCAAAGTAATCAAATACATAAATGATCAAATATCAACACAAACTCATACCAAGCTCAGGGACGTCGTCCATGGCTGCCGCCGCCGCTTCTCCGTCAACTCTAGCCGCCACCGAAATATCTCATTCAACTCGAGAAGCATCGGTCATTTGATCCCATTCAACCCAAAAGTCGTCTGTTGTAGTATCAATGATCGTTCCATTCACAAAGCCATCAAAATCCACTTATTTTGAAGAGAGGAGTGCTATGCGTCGAGGTGTTGCGGGAAGAAGAAAGAAACGAAGAAGGGGGAAGGGAGGAGAGAGGCTGGGGTTGCAATCTCACATGAGGGAGGGGTGTAAAAAATGGTAACTTTTTAGGTTACTTATAATGTGTATGTGTGTGTATGAAAAGTGTGTACCCAAAGCCTAATTGTAAACCTTGCTAAGCAGCTTACCTACTCACCATTTTGTTCCAAGATCTAGAGTGAATTGAACCGCAAAGTACTTGATGATTTTCACGACTTGATGACTCATTTTGCATGTTGTATAATTTTTGCATTCTAAATGTAAAAGGGTCATGCTATGGTGCCTTTGAAAATTTGGAAGGTATGGTGCATCTCATTGTGTGGACAAATGAAATAGTGACACATGGAAATAGTGGCACATGAAATAGCGTCATTAATGAATTGATTTGGAATGTTATTGGGTGAGAAAGGCAAATGTATGGTACACTCCAAATTTGAAGAGGTACCATAGAATCCTCCTAAAACATATTACACAAAAATAAATTTGGTAATAATTTCAGTTGAAGAAAAAAATAAAAAATAGTACTTCCTCCGTTCTTAAATAAATGCAACGGTCAACATTTCACACTTGCCGAGACACAACTTTGACCATTAATATAAATGATTTTGTATTAGTAAAAAAATTAAAAAAAATAGATTATGAAAATTTACAATGAGACAAGTTTAACAATATTTTTTCATAAAATAATATTATTACATTAATAAATAAAACGTAGTCAAAGTAGAACATGCGAATAGTGTAAAAGTCAAAATGTTGCATTTATTTAAGAACGGAGGTAGTATATGATTATGAAATACAATACACTACGGGTACTTATTTGGGCTTTTTCCTTCAATATTATCAAATTAAAGTTGATTTCCATAAATGTGACCATTTTTTAAAAGGACAAAAATGTAACTAAGAATGTCACATATTTGGAAAACATTATGTCACTGTATTTTTATGTACAGATTTTTATGTAACTATTCAATTTTAATGTCACTATTTTAGCATCCCTCAAAAAAATTGGCCCGGCCTGGGCCCGAACTGGCCGGGCCGGTTCACCTTTTGAAGGGCCCGAGCCCGAACCGAGATCCCACTGGGCCGGGTGGCCCGAACCGGCCAACCAACCGGTTCACCGGGCCGGTCCGGGACCGCACAGTAGCGGGCCGGTCCGGTTCCGGGCCGGTTGGCCCGGCCCGAGTCCACCCCTACCGCATGTGTCACTGTACCACCGCCCGTGTCACTGCTGCCACCGCCCGCGTCACTGCTGCCACCGCCCGTGTCACTACCGCCACTGCACGTGTCACAACCGCCACTGCTCGTGTCAGTGATGCCTTGAGAACATGTCACTGCGATAGTTGGAAAATCTTGTGTGACTTTTTCCGGCAAATTTGTCCCCCAACACCGCCACCCGCCACACTCTCGGCACCCCTTGCTCCCCGTACACCACCCACTAACCCTGCTCCTCCCCATCCCCACGCCCCAACCCCTAGCACCCTGTCCCCCCAGCCCCCCTGACCAGCCCCCAAATCCCCTGTTGCCACCGCTGACAGCCGCCTCCTGCCCATCTCCGCCACCGTTCTGGCTGATAACCGCCGCGCCGCCTGCAACCGCCGCCCCATTCCATCTTCAGCCACTACCACCACAGTGACATCATCAGCCACCTAGCCCTAGCCACACCTCTCCATCCCTACCCCTCGCTAGCCCACACCCCAGCACCCCAACCCATGTTCACAGCCTCCAACCAAACCAGATCTAGCCCAAATCGAACCCAAATACAACCGCTACACCACACTCCGTCCTCAGCATACTTACAATGGCGGCAGCAGTGCAGCAAGACAAAATTGCCGCTTCATTGAGGCCCCAATCACTGTCCTAGCCACTTGTGGTTTGTTCAAAGCACCGTTGCATCGATGCCCCAGCCACACGCTGCAAAATCCATGTACACATTCGCACAGAAGAAGTAGAAGAAGAGAGGTTAAGGTTGAAGGCGGCTTTGGTGATGAAGTCGGCGGCGAATCGGCGAGGTGCGGCGTGGCAGCGAGGCAAGATGTGGCAGAGAGGTGCAGCGTGGCAGCGCGGCAAGGCAATAGAGACGGAGAGCTCGATGGGCAGGTTGGCGCAACAATGGAGGAGAGCTCGATCCGTGAAGGGGAATAGAAGAGAGAAGCGCAGAGGGTTGGGGGAATCGATGGATTGGGAGAGAGATAAGGTCACTTTTGTGTCCAGCTTAAAAATAGTCATATTTTTGTCTTCCCAAACTCTCTAAGTAATACTTTTGTCATTTTTTCTAGTTATTTTATGTGGATTAATAAAATTTTGTACTCCGTAGTAAACTGGTAAAGAAAAAATTTAAGTCAATTTTAATTTAATTAATTAAAGATAAAGATAAGTAAAATCATAATTATTTTTTAGTATTTTGATGGAGAGAAGAAAAGAATTGAAAAAAGTAAAAAAGAAAAATACAGAGAAAGAAACCTCGAGGTGTTGAGTATGTGACAAGGGAGAAAAGGTCTGTAATGCTCTCAAAAGAAAGAAACGCTACCGTATTTGTTATCAGTATACCATAAACATGGTATACCGATACCACAATATAATTTGTGGTTGTCTTCAGTCTTTTATTAGAAGGGTGGAGTATTTCTGTCTCTGACTCAGGCAAGCCCAGCCCAGCCCAGATGCAACTGGTGCAAGTGCACAAGGCCCCCAATTTTAGGAGGCCTCCATTTTTATTAGGATAATATATAGTAAGCCCATTCGAAAAGAATTATTCCAGCCCATATCTATTAGACTATCTCTTTGTGTGCCTCACATTCTTTTCACGCTGAAAGTCAACGATAATTTATACGCCTCCTTCATTGGAACTCAGAAGATTTGAATAGACAAAGAGAGAATAGAAGCGGCGAATTATCGACAATTTCCGAAATGACTAAGGAACGATTCAAGGAGACTAAGGAATTCGTATGAAATTTAATTTTTTGTTATCTAAACTAGGATTTTAAGTTAAACACATAGTATCCAACCAATGAACAAACTGCCTTACACTTCATTCCAATATTCTGGTGTCTTCTTCAGAGCTTAGGTGTAATGACCACTCCCAAACAGCCATTACGATACTCAAACCCAAAAGAGACTCAATACACAAAGTGGAAATAAAGATACAAAGTCTCGACATGAAACTTTATTTTCTTATAAAGGTAACCAAACCTCACAACGAAAACAGCAAGTAACCAAAAGAAACTGTCCTTAAACAAAACGATTACACCTGATCGGGATTTCAAAAGAAAAACATTTAACAACCCGTAGAAGTACTAAAGCACACCTAATAGGGTGCAAGCCTAAAACAAAATGAAAGGGAGGCGTTGGTAGGACCAACACCTCCAACATTCTCCATCTTATTGATCTCAAATGGTGTAGAGTAACAATACAAGGTTATGAGGAGACTCATCATCGCTTGTTCACCCGGAAGTTAAAAGATAAAACGGGCAAACAATTTAGTAAGCAAACCACAGTTATCTACAATCAAATTTTAGCACGCGTTTACAGGACAAGTGTTTCTCGGCAGAAAGACACTTGGTAGTTGGTAACCATATTCGCGGGATTAAACTCGGATGGTATCTTGCACAACGTGACTCCACCTGCATCCACAATATCACGAATAACATGGAACCTAACATCAATATGTTTGATCCTCTCAAGAAATACAGGGTTTTTGCAAAGTTGGGTAGCCGAGAAAGCAGTAACTCCATGTTTGAGAAACCCAATCTCGGAGACAAGAAGTTTTAGCCGAATAGCTTCCTTAAACGTAACGCTTCTGTGGCTACAACATACTCAGATTCAATGGTAGATAATGCAACAATGAGTTGTGATTGAGATTTCCAACTAATGCAAGAATCACACAAAGTAAACACATAGGAAGTAGTAGCGATCATTCTTGTATTTTATTTAATAAATACAAACTAAAGACAATATATATATAATTATTACAATGCACGGAAGGCGAAATGAAAATAGTTCCAAACTCAATACTAGTAATTTTAACGTATCAACTATAACGTAACATTCTTGTATTTTATTTTCTCAGTAGTAAGTATGTAACAACTAACAATTCCTGATCTCAAAATTGGCTCAAGGATGTAAGGGAATGAGCTACGTACATGATGAAAGGTTGTTCAATATAATGAACCCCAAGCTGTTTGAATATCACAGGAAACAAAATTCCTTTTCTGCTTAGCTTTTATCCCTTCCCGATATTGATGGGCTGCATTTTCAGTATATAAATGGAATAAATGGTCAGTAGAGAAAGAAGTTGGTACAGTTAAAGCCGCAGTTTCAAAGGATTTGTTAAATTAAGCTAGCTTTACATTCATCACGCTGGATTTCAACTTCAGTTTTCCTCCATTTTCTTCCCCATTAGGAAAGAAACCAATCCGGTTATGATTAGCACCATCCCAATCAAGCTGCAATGACATATGTTTATCAAGATGTAATACTATTAAGAGTTGGGATTATTACATCTTAAAATGTTTTTCTTTTAGGATGAAACACTAACACTTTAATACTTTCTCCGTTTCATAAAAGTTGCAACATTGGAATTTCTGCACTATTCACACAACTTACTTTGACTACGATTTTCTAATAATATATATAATAAAAATATTATGTATAAAATATTACTCCCTCCGTCCCCCTGTTATTGTCCCATTTCCTATTCACTTGATCAACACAAATCACTCTTAATCTCTTACTTTATGAATCAAATTTTTATCAAATTTGATTCTGGTTTTTGCGACTTTGTAAATCTTTTAATGTAGTTTCTGAATATGCAATTTTTTTTAAAAAACGATTTGAGTGCAGACAGGGATCTGTTTGCTTTATTGTCAGTCAAACATCGTAAACCGCAATGAGACAATAACAGGGGACGAAGGGAGTAATAAATTTGTATTAGTGTAAATTTCCAATATATTAACTTTTTTTAATGTTAACTAATACCTAAATAAATATAATTACAATCAAAGTTGCGTGTTGGCAAACGTGAAAGTCAAACTCAACTTTTGTGGAACATATAAAATCATATCAAAACAATTAAGTCTCGTTGTGATTTGACTTTTTAACGTACAGTACTTGGAACATATTAGTGTAGTCAAATCCGTTTAGAATTGCTCTGGAGTATTTATCTCCCGATTTGGTTAGAAAAGACGGGTTATTATATAGTAAATCAATATATAAGATCACAAATTACTTTTCAATCAAATCTGAATAAATACTCTCTGTCTTAAACACTTTACTCATTTTTATTTGGCATGCTTTACTAAGAAAACGTAAAAGAATTGTATGTTTGTAGCTGATAAAAAAGAAATTAGAGAAAAAATATCAACCACACAAATCACTTCTCAATTGAAATGAGGAGAATTTTGGAGTTCCCACCTGATAATGAAATGGGACGAAAATTTCCACAATGAGGTTGTATATGAAATTACTACGTATTATAATCACATTATATAAATATCAACCACACAAATCAATTCGCTAGAAATTACTATTATAATCACATTATATAAAAGGTCACATTTGTGTCCATTTTTATTTTATTCATAAATATGCCATCATTTCCTTATATATACGGAGTAGTTGATATAGAGGAAATTCTTCATCAAAGATAAAAAGTAATTGAAACTAAAATTTGCATTTATTAATATAACCTTCCGAGGTAGATAGGTGCACCGAAGAAAAAAGCTTCTATCATGGCTACCGATATCAAGGACAATGGATTGAACATTGACGGGAAAGTCGGTCCCATTTTACTCATTGCCCACCACATTAGGCAAAATGTTGCTGCTGTAGCCAATACACCCTGAAAAGGAGATTCATTCATATATATTGAGTTGAGTTGTGCCAGGTGCACACATTTTGGTGTACACCCTTCATACACTCGTCTGTCTCACGCACACCGCATTGTCTGTTCACAGACAATTCTACAGATCTGTGGACAGACAATGTTGTATGCGTGAGACAGACGAGTATACGAAAAGTGTACACCAAAATGTGTACAGCAAACATTTTTCTATTGAGTTTTAGCATCCCTCAAATAATAGACAAAAGCCGCGTCGGAAATTACCGTAAATAGAAAAAAGTGTGATATTCCTCAATAAGAATATACTTAGGTTTTCTTTTAAGTATGAGTCATTACACATATCTTTGAAAAATCCAATTAGTTCTCACATAAATATGGTCATATAAATGATATAATGTCAAGTAGTGTTGATATTATATAGAGTCGCATGCTTAAAAATATGACATTGTGATTTAAGAATGGCAACTGTTATTTATTAATTTATACTTAAATGAAAAACTTCTATTTTGACGGGGAAATGCATAGTATTTCTATTTTAAGATTTCACATTATTTTTACTCCTATACTGGTAAATTTCCCAAGCTGAAAAAGAATAAGAAAATATTCACTTACAGAATAAAAAATAGTAATAAGTTGCAAATTGAATCCCAATTTCCACGAGGTCGTTCTTCTATCAATGTATAAACCTATTACCATGCATTGAAGTGTTGCCAATATGCATGATATTGTGGTTGCAGAATATTTGTATGGGAACCTGTTCTCCTTCAGCAACCAGGCCTTTGCAATAGAAATATTATAAACAAGGTTGATTACACTTGCAACATCAATGTTGTTTTTCTGGACTAAAATGTTTGTTTGTATTGAGATAATCTCCAAGCGTGATTAAATTAGAAAATAAATGGCCATTAGTGGTAAATAATAAACGGAATTAAGTAACTAAATAATCAATTTGAAAGTATTATGTTACTGCCTAATCAATCACTAATCTATGAATCCATCTTATTGACACGTGTTTATTCCATCATGAATGATTCTCCCTTCTCCTATTCTAGTTGAAAATCAGTCTGTTTGTATCGAATTTTTTAGGATTAAGAACACATTGAAACCTTTTGAACAAGTTCCCCAGAGACGGCTTCAGTATTGAGATAAATCCAACAAGAAACAATAATAAATGTAAAAACTGTAGAAATAAATGTATGAACGACTTATCTTAACGTGGAAACCTGAAAGCCTGAAAATCACAGGACTTTTCGGGCTAATGCCCAAACCGCTCTCATTTTCATTACACTCTCCTCAGTCCTCACCATTAATAATGTACAAGTATTGAGCTCCCATTAATGGAGTCTAAAGCTTTTTAGAAAGAAGGTGAAGAAGAAGTGGAGGAAGAAGAGGATCCCAAAAATGGCGGGGAAGGCTTCCTATTTATAGAAAATAGTAGAGGGGGTACAAGGGTGCCCTAATGGGCCCAAGGGGCAGGAATGAGCCAAATGGACTGAAATGGACCTAAATGATTGGGCCACGTACTGGGGTAACATGTTGGGTTCCTGAACAGTAGTAGGCCGATATAATATATCTCAACACAAATAAAAATACATAACTTGCAATTTAGTTTACCATTTTACTTATTATTGAAGGTAGAATGAGAACATTTTTTTGTATTTATAGGTTCTAGTAATCTATTTGATGTTTGTGCCTGAAATAATTATTTGTTGCATTTCTGTTTTCATTGTGTTCTGTTTGTAAGTTTATAAATTTCACATATAAAAATTAAAAAGTACTTAATAGTTTATACTTTTCAAAAATAGTTTAACCAAAGTTAATTTATATTGTTTCACCTATAAAAAGTACTTAATAACTTATGCTTTTTTAAATGGAAAAATTGATAATAATAACCCCAACTATCGGTGGTCCGCACTACATGTTTTTTATCCTTATATATATAAGCATTATTTGTATCTTTTTTATTTTATCATTTTTATGAATATTCATCTCTTTTTGTATTTTTTTAAGAAAAAATGAAGAATTATTAAACAATCTTCTTATTTTCCAACCTCAATACAAAATGTTCCCTATTAATAAAGAAAATAATTCATGATATAAAAAGTATATCAAAATTCATTATTTTTAACAATCTTTCATATGGCATCAATATTCAATATATAAAATTTAAAAAATATATGAAGGTTTATTAATGTTTTCATTGTTTCTCTACTTTTAAAAAAATATATCAAATTTCATAAATGTTAGTATTGTCATTGTAAATTATCTCTCTCATATGTAGTGCTTTTGGGGTATTAGAAGATGAGTTTGCTAACAATTAAACATGAAATCTTTCTCTCTCATAAGTAGTCTTCTAAGTATAAGATAAACTGGTAAACAATTGAGTGAAAGAACTTTCTCTCTTATGTGTAGTGCTTTTAGGTAAGATAAGTCGACTAACAATTAAACGGAAAAATTTTCTTTCTCACATGTAGCGCTTTTAGGTATCAGAAGATAAGCTTGCTAACAATTGAATGGGAGAACTTGATCTCTCATAAACAGTTCTTTTAAGTATAAGACAAGTCGGCTAACAATTGAGCGGAAGAACTTTCCCTTTCATATGTAGTGCTTTTAGGTATAAGAAGATAAGTCGACTAACAATTGAGCGGGGAAATTTTTCTCTCATACGTAGTACTTTTTGGTCTTACAAGTTAAGCTTGCTAATAGTTGTGCGTGAAAGCTTTTTCTCTCACATGTAGTTCTTTTTAATACTCCCTCAGTCCCAAATTGTAAGATACATTTACTATTCACTTGGTCAACATAAATCACTCTTAATCTTTTACTTTATATATCAAAAGTTTATGGAATTTGAATTATTTTTTGCAGGTTTTGTAGCGGTTTTAATGTAATTTCTGAATATGTAAATTTTATTTTCTAAAACTAATTTGAGTGTTTACAAGGATCAATTTGTTTTATCATCGGCCAAACATCGTAAACCGTAAAGTATCTTACAAATTGGGACGGAGGGAGTATAAGATAAGTCGGCTAACAATTGAGCGGAAGAATTTTCTCTCTCATATGTAGTATTTTTAGGTATAAGAAGATAAGCCGACTAACAATTGAGCGGAAGAATTTCTCTCCCATATGTAGTGGTTTTAGGTACAAGAAGATAAACTTGCTAATAATTGAGCGGGAGAAATTTCTCTATCGCATGTAGTGTTTTTAGGTATAAGAAGAAGATAAGTCGACTAACAATTGAGCGGAAGAATTTTCTCTCTCATATGTAGTGTTTTTAGGTAGAAGAAGAAGATAAACCGACTAACAATTGAGCGGAAGAATTTCTCTCCCATATGTAGTGGTTTTAGGTACAAGAAGATAAACTTGTCAATAATTGAGCGGGAGAAATTTCTCTATCACATGTAGTGCTTTTAGGTATTATTAGAAAATAATTTTGCAAACAATTGAGCAGATAATTGAGCGGGATAATTTTCTCTCTTATATGTAGTTCTTTTAGGTAGAATACGATAAGTCGGCTAACAATTGTGTGAAAGATTTTCTGTCTCAAATGTAGTAGTTTTAGATATAAGAAGATCAGCTTGCTAATTATTTAGCTGGACAAATTTCTCTATCATATGTAGTGTTTTAGGTATTAGTATCAGAAGACATATAGTGCTTTTAAGTATAAGATAAGTTGACTAACAATTGAGCGGAATATTTTTCTCACTCATATGTAGTGCTTTTAGATATAATAATAAAAAGAAGATAAGCTTGCAAATAATCCGAACTAATAATATTTTTCTCACTCATATGAAGTGCTTTTAGGAATATTTTTCTCACTCATATGCAGTGCTTTAGGTATAATATAAGCTGACTAATAATTGAGCGGAAGAATTTTCTCTCTCATATATAGTGCTTTTAGGTATAAGAAGATAAACGGACTAATAATTGAGCATGAAAATTTTATATCTCATACGTAGTGGTTTAGGTATATAAGATAAGCGGACTATTAATTGAGCAGGAGAATTTTCTCTCTCATATTATTTTCATTTAAAATAATATAAGTACTACTATTACTTTTTCATCTCCAACTATAAAGCTTTTACTTTTTATTTGAAATGCAAGTCAAACTTTAGTCAAGATTTATTTATGATAAATAATGTCTATGCAATGAACGAAGGGAAAATGGAAATTAATAATCTAACCTTTTAGCGGTCTTCATTCGTTGGTCCCACTTTATCGTTATTCATGAATAATCCAACCTTTGCACCTCATCTTCATTCGTTGGTCCCTGATCGGTTGATGACCTGCTATTCCAGGTTTTTTCATTTTCTTTACAAATCATTCAACCATAAATCTCACCTTTCACAAATCTTCTCCAAACGGTCCCACGTATCATTTTTCTTTCTTTTCCTAAAACTTTTCCCTTTTTATTTTTATCGTCTTGACTCTTTTATTCTCCTTTTTTGTCTTCTTAATATTTTTTTACTACTTTTTAAATTATGTTATTTTTTCAATGTTTATGTATTTCATTTTCCTTTTTTCCTTCTTCCGGTTTATTATTTGATTTTCATTTTTATATATTTTTTCGGATTAGTTTCCTTATAAAAGATTTTTTTCTCAACGTACTAACTTTTACTTTATTTTCTTTTTACTTACACTTATTTATTTCCTTTTTCCCTTTCTTACCTTTATTCTACCACTAATATATTTTTGAGAAAAAGCCCGAAAATAGGACTAAACTAATTCCTAAATGCACAAATAGGACTATGTTATTTATCTTCTCAAAATAGAAATAAAATATCGTATATCTTCTTATTTTACATTTCTACCCTTAACATAACATAATAGAATAATCACATTTTACATTATAATAAAAAAGAAAAATAACAAAAGGTATTCCAATTTAAAAAAATATAGTAACAAAATAAAAAGAAAGGTATGGTAAGGGTAGAAATGTAAAATAAGAAGATAGACGATATTTTATTATAATGTAAAATATGATTATCCTATTAAGTTATGGTAAGGGTAGAAATGTAGAATAAGAAGATAGACGGTACTTTAGTAAAGATAAATAACATAGTCCTATTTGTGCATTTGGGGATTAATTTAGTCTTATTTTGAGGTTATTTTCTCAAATATATATTAGTGGTAGAATAAAGGTAAGAAAAGGAAAAAGGAAATAAATAAGTGTAAGTAAAAAAAAATAAAGTAAAAAGTTAGTACGGTTAGAAAAAGATCATTTATAAGGAAACTAATCCGAAAAATATATAAAAATGAAAATGAAATAATAAACGGGAAGAAAAAAAGGAAAATGGAATACATAAACATTGAAAAAAATAAAATAATTTGAAAAGTAGTAAAAATAATAATAAGAAGACAAAAAAGGAGAATAAAAGAGTCAAGACGATAAAAATAAAAAGGGAAAAGTTTTAGAAAGAGAAAGAAAAATAATATGTGGGACCGTTTGGAGAAGATTTGTGAAATGTGGGATTTATGGTTGAATGATTTGTAAAGAAAATGAAAAAACCTGAAATAGCAGGCCATCAACCGGTCAGGGACAAACGAATGAAGATGAGGTGCAAAGGTTGAATTATTCATGAATAACGATAAAGTGGGATCAACAAATGAAGACTGGTAAAAGGTTGGATTATTAATTTCCATTTTCCCATGAACGCATTGAAGCGCCATAATAGATTACCTGTGCAATCAACCATGCAGCATAAAATAGACAACTGAGGATAAGAAATAAAGTGCCACGTCCCCAATGCTCTTTCCCTCCCGAAGAAGCAAGTTGATCATTGTCACTAGAATTGGAGTGGTAAATCGTTTTGCCTTTGTATACGATAAGGGTTACAGCTCCAGCGAGGCAAAGAATAGCTCCTAACGCTTTTATTTTTCCATCTTTATTCTTCAATTTCAGCTTCTCTTGGCTTCAATGTTGAACATAAACTGTGTCATTTCTTGCATAGTTTCTAAATCTTGTAAATGGATATCACAACAAAGAGTATACTCCCCCTCCGTCCCAATTTCATATGCAAAAATTCCTATTATAGTGATTCACTGGGATCTTAATTTGATTAGTGCTTAATATAGGTCACACAACAAGTGATGATACCTTCAAATTGAATTGTTAGAAGGAATTAAATATTAATTGGATTAAATAATATTTAATTTGTATTACTGAAAATGGATTAAATATTAGTTGGTATTTATAGAATTAATTAGGTATGATAAATTAGATCTATTATACTTAATTAAGATGTATTTATTATTAAATAAAGTTGGAAAGAAGGCTAGTTGGTGATCAAAAAAATTAAATAAAGTTGGTATTTTCTTTTGTAATTAGGAATTAAAAAGAAAATGCAAAATTAAATAATAATAATAATAATAATAATAATAATAATAATAATATTAGTATTTTC
The DNA here is from genome assembly GCA_945859875.1 of Cuscuta europaea. Taxonomy (NCBI): domain Eukaryota; kingdom Viridiplantae; phylum Streptophyta; class Magnoliopsida; order Solanales; family Convolvulaceae; genus Cuscuta; species Cuscuta europaea. The sequence continues at coordinate 2,365,506 of CAMAPE010000054.1, read as the reverse complement.
TTATTTTAGAGATGTAGGAAATAGAAATTCTGGTGATTCTTGGAAGATCATTCTTGGCCACGACAGCCGCCCTTATTGATGTGAAGAATGGTGTTATGAAATTTCATGTTGGAGAGGAAGAACAAGAATTCATGTTTTTGGGATTCCTTGAAGAAGCATCATGACGATTCTACATGTTTTAGTATCAATATTTTTTATACTTTGACACCAGAAGTTTTTGAAAGGGAGATACATGAAGATCCTCTTGAGGCATGCATCATGCTAGGATGCATCGAAGATGATGAAATTCCTGCACTTTTCGAGAAAGTGATGTACCTTCAAGCCGGAGGTTCCTACACCAAATTTCGGCCTAAATTTGAAGAGCTTGGTGCAAGGAAGTCTAGCCAACAATCTTCATGTGAAGTTTCTCCAAATCATATTCTCAAAACTCTCCTGGCTCATCTCAAGTATGACATTACTTGGAGATGATTCTACTTATCCGGTGGTAATTTCTTCCACACTCACCTCTTTGCAAGAAGAAAAATTATTGAGAATTCTAGCGGCTCACAAGTCCTTTATTGCTTGGTCCTTGGCGGATATTAAGGGTATTAGCTCTTCTCTTTGCATGCACCGGATCCTCATGGAGGAAAATCACAAACCTACCATTGAACATGAACATCAAAGAAGATTGAATCCCAACATGAAGGAGGTAGTCAAAGATGAGGTTCTCAAACTTCTTGATTATGGTATTATTTATCCTATTTTGGATAACAACTTTGTGAGTCCCGTACAAGTGGATCCTAAGAAAGGAGGGGTTACCGTGGTGGCTAATAGTAAGAATGAATTAATTCCTACTAGAATGGTCACAAGATGGAGGATGTGCATTGATTACCGGAAATTGAACACCAACACTAGGAAGGACCATTTTCCTCTTCCATTCATGGATGAAATGCTTGAATGTGTTGCGGGTCATGAATTTTATTGCTTCTTGGATGGATTTTCCGACTATTTTCAAATAGCTATCTCACCTGAGGACCAAGACAAGACAAACTTTACTTGTCCTTTTGGCACCTTTGCTTATAGAAGAATGTCATTAGGTCTTTGGAATGCCTCGTAGACCTTTCAAAGATGTGTTATGGTCATTTTTTCCGACATGGTAGGGGACTTCATGGAAGTCTTTATGGATGACTTTTCTGTTTTTGGAGACTCTTTTGATGTTTGCATTCTTCATCTTGAGAAGGTTTTGATAAGGTGCAAGGAAACACATTTGGCTCTCAATTGGGGAAAATGTCATCTTATGGTGACCGAAGGAATAGTCTTGGGGCACAAAATTTCCCCTCAAGGCATTCAAGTTGATCAAGTCAAAGTGGAAGTTATTGAGAAGTTGCATCCACCTTACTCGGTGAAGGCCATCCGAGGTTTCTTGGAACATGTCGGTTTCTACCAGCGATTCATCAAGGATTTTTCAAAAATTGCAAAACCACCTAGTGATTTACTTTCCAAAGATGCTCATTTTGATCTCACTCCACAATGTCTACAAGCCTTCAACACTCTCAAGAAGGCTCTTACTACGGCTCCAATCATTATCTCACTGGATTGGTCTATATCCTTTGAACTAATGTGTGATGCTAGAGATCATGCAATTGGGGTTGTCCTTGGACAAATGAAGGAGAAGAAGCTTCATGCCATCTATTATACTTCTCGACTACTCTCCATGATGCGGAGTTAAAATATGCCACTGCCGAGAAAGAATTCTTGGCCATTATTTATGCCTTTGATAAATTTCGGTCATACCTCATTGGACAAAAGGTAATCGTCTACAACGATCACTCCGCCATCCAGTATCTTATGAGAAAGAATGATGCAAAAGCAAGATTAATTCGTTGGGTGTTGTTACTCCAAGAATGTGATCTTGAAAAAAAAGATAAGAAGGGGAGTAAACATCTTGTTGCAGACCATCTCTCCCGTCTTGAAGCTAATGCCACAACCATGAAAGAAGTCATTCATGATGATTTCTATTATGAACAAAGCATGGCGATTAGTGTGTCATTGCCTTGGTTCACGCATTTCGTGAATTATCTTGCCAAAGAAATTATCCCTCAAGAGTTCACTTTCCACCAAAGGAAGAAATTCTTGAATGATGTCAAGCACTATTATGGGAACGAACCTTATCTTTTCAAGCATTATGCCGATGGCATCATACGGAAGTGTGTTCCAAATGAAGAAATGCTACATATCCTTGAGCTTTGTCATAATCTCCCTTGTGGAGGTCATCATGGTCTCGACTGGACAGCCGCCAAGGTACTTCAATGTGGATCACAAAGAACAATTAAGGCAAGGCAACAAGAATAAGCAATAACACATAAGAAGCACATTAGTGGCAAAAAAGAGTTTAAAAATACTAGAAAAGATATTCCAAGTTTAAACATTTAATACACTTCCCTTTTGGCTCAAACCTACTCATCACTCTCATTTCCATCTCCTCGGGGAGGGAAATAAAAGTTTGTGTCATAAGGTGGCGGTGGTTGTAGGTTGAAGTGTCGCCCCAACTCTTGGCAATAATGGCTCATGCTCCAAAGATGGCCTCTCATTCATTGAATAGCACGTCATTGATCTCACAAGTCCCGTCTATGCACCGCAAGCTCCGTGTGGATTTGACCGAATTGCACGGTCAAATACTCCATATCGTATGGTCCTTCGTGTCGGGGTGCATGAGCTTCTTCTTCTTGGTGCTCCTCTCTTTGACCTTGGGGTTCTCCTCGTTGGGCTTCTTCGCCTCCTATCATGTCCTCCTGATTCACTTCCAGTACTACCCGATGAAAGCCATCCGCACATCACCAAGGTGCTCCAGGTGTCGGTTGGAAGTAACGGAGATGCCTCATGATACCATCATCAAGCACGGAATATGTCTTCCGTTCCTCCTCTCCTGTAATACTAACATTAAAATGTCGAAAAATGTTAGAGAATAAGATAGAGAAAACAAAGGTCTTATCTTGATTGTTACTCAAGACGATGTTCCAAAGTTGTTTGATTATTAGGCCCCAGAGAGGGATCCCTTCCATTTGCCCAAGCCCGGTGTGCATCTTGTATGCGAAGTGGAGGTCGGCGCTCCTAATCTTGTTGTGCCCGCTTGCTCTTGACATCACATTGAAGGAGTAGAGGTATCATAAGAGACGCACGCGAATGTGTGGTTGACTGAAGTTTCAGGCGGCTAGATCTCCTCCAAGGCCAAAAGTATTGGACCACTGTGGTTGGATGATAGAACGAATCACTTCCAATTGCTCCGGCTTTAGAGAGAGCGAAAGGGCGGCCAATTCTAGTGATGTTGAAATGAGTGAAGAGGAGCTCATTTGTTATTTCAATGTGCACCCGTTTAACGTGGCGCTCAATGCTCTTCTTCGCACGCCTATCTACTTCGACGTTGGCATAGAACTCTTTGACGAGTTTCGGATAGTAAGGTCAAGTCTAGTGATGTTGAAATGAGTGAAGAAGAGCTCATTTGTTATTTCAATGTGCACCCCTTTAACGCGGCGCTCAATGCTCTTCTTCGCACCCCCATCTACTTCGACGTTGGCATAGAACTCTTTGACGAGTTTCAGATAGTGGGGCCCGTGAAGGTGGAGTATGGGTTCCCAACGATATTCTAGCAAAATTCTCAGTCAACCGTAAATTCTCGATCAATGGCTTGTGAGACCGTCTTTTCAATGACAAAGTCATTGTCCCCGAAACTCCAAGTATCTCTCATAGTTCTTCGTGCTCACAAATCGGTTCGGCGGCAAGATGGTGGTGGAGGGAGCGAGATAATATGATCACAACCTCAATCATGAACAAGTAATCACAAGATTTTAATTGAAAATCCCCAAATTTGAACAAGGATTTTGAACCTTAACCCCCAATTTCAACCAAATAGCAAAAATTTCAAAATTTTTAAAAATAACTACTTGGAAAGGGTATACAAAGGTCAAAACAAGCATAATAGACAACAAGAATAGGATATCAATCAACAAATTCAGCCTAAAAGCTGTCAATTTTCAAAAATCCTAAATTTTGAAATTTGCAAGAACCAAATGTAACGATTAAAAGAGAGAAAAGCTATGAAATAAGGATTAAAGAGTGAAGAGGTGTAGTCGTGTAGATAATACATGTTTTGAGCTTGAGGTTGAGCAAGAGAAGAGAGATGAAGGGTTCTAGGTTGAAGGGGGCTCGCTGTTTGATACTCGTCGGACGACGTTTGCTATGTGTGCGTGTGTTTGTGTTTTAAAGAAAGAGGTTTTAAAATCGGAGTGGCCCGTAAATCGGGCGACTTTTGCTTGACAGAAGGATCCCAACGTCCGTAAACCGGGCGGCGTACGCAAACGCCGAGCGGGTTTCGAAATGATTAAATTCAAAAATCCAACGGCGCCCGAAGCCGGGCCCTACTATCCGGAACTGGTCAAAGAGTTCTATGCCAAAGTCGAAGTAGATATGGGTGCGCAGAGCATTGAGAGCCACATTAAAGGGGTGCACATTGAAATAACAAATGAGCTCCTCTTCACTCATTTCAACATCACTAAACTTGGCCGCCCCTTCGCTCTCTCTCAAGGCGGGGCAATTGGAAGTGATACGTTCTATCATCCAACCACAGCGGCCCAATACTTTGGCCATGGAGGAGATCTAGCCGCTCAAAACTTCGATCAACCACACATTCGCGTGCATCTCCTATGATACCTCTACTCTTTCAATGTGATGTCAAGAGCAAGCGGCCATAACAAGATTAGGAGCGTCGACCTCTACTTTGCATACAAGATGTACACCGGGCTTGGGCAAACGGAAGGGGTCCCTCTCTCAGGCATAATAATCAAGCAACTTTGGAACATCATCTTGAGTAACAATCAAGATAAGACCTTTGTTTTCCCTATCTTACTCTCTAACATTTTTCCACATTTTAATGTTAGTATTACAGGAGAGGGGGAACAGGAGACATATTCCGTGTTTGATGATGGTATCATGAGGCATCTCCGTTACTTCCCACCGACAGCCGGAGCACCTTGGAGAATTGCGGACGGCTTTCATCGGGTAGTACCAGAAGTGAATGAGGAGGACATGATAGCAGGTGAAGAAGCCCAACAAGGAGAACCCCAAGGTCAAGGAGAGGAGCACCAAGAAGAAGAACCTTATACACCCCCGCACGGAGGACCATACGATATGGAGTATTTGATCGCGCAATTCGGTCAAATCCACACGGAGCTTGTGGTGCATAGACGGGACTTGCGAGATCAATGGCATGTTACTCAAGGAATGGGAGACCATCTTTGAAGCATGAACTATTATTGCCAAGAGTTGGGGCGGCACTTCAACCTACCGCCACCACCACCTTATGATCCAAACTTTTATTTCCCTCCCCGAGGAGATGGAAATGAGGGTGATGAGTATGTTTGAGCCAAAAGGGAAGTGTATTAAATGTTTAAACTTGGAATATTTTTTCTAGTATTTTTAAACTCCTTTTTGCCACTAATGTGCCCATTATGTGTTATTGCTTATTCCTGTTGCCTTGCCTTAATCGTTCTTTGTGATCCACATTGAGACAATGTGAAATAAGTGTGGGGGTGCTCTTTAGACTTTTAAATTTGAAGGAATTTTCCTTTAAAAATTAATCATTTTTTGTCCATTAAAAAAAACGTTTTAGCAAAACCTTTTGTCCTTCAAAACCTTTTTCAAAAGAATACATCTTTCAAAAGGATTCGTCTTAATATATTAACAAAGGGTTTTAAAATTTTGCTTGAGGTAGAACAAAAGCTCAATTGTGGAGGTATTTGATAAGTGTTTTATTAACGTGTTTTATACAATTATTTATAAACACTTTTATGCTTAAAAGAATAAAACTCTCACACATATGCCTCGTTTTGCTAGAAATACTTTAAACGATGATTGGCCCAAATACGAGGATGATAGAATACACACGAAGAAACCCGACAAGAAAAGGTCAACCAAACGCATCCCGAAGAACAAAAGAAGTGAAGAAAAACGCACAAAAGAGGTGAAAGACGCCTGGCTTTCACTAATGCCGTCCGGTTTTCACCAGCCAGCCACTCATTTGTCGTTCAACGAAGGGAAAAGCGTCTGGATCCAAAAATGACGAAAGCCGCCCGGCTTTTGTGAACGCCGCCTGGCTTTGGGCGCCGCAGAGTAATTCCGGAAAAAGATTTACGAAAGCCGCTCGACTTTTGTCAAACATCACCCGGCTTTTGGCCCCTGAAGCAAACGATCAATTATTTTAAACGGTTAAAGCCGCCCGACTTTCATAAATGCCGCCCGGCTTTTGCCTGTGCGAGATTATTACAGCAACGGTCATCACAATCATTCGGGAAAAACATTAAATCTCATTAAGGAGCTTGCTTCCTTGTCCAAATATGGCCGTTCGAGACTCCATATTTAAGTGGTTTGAAGCCTCCTCAACACAGCATTCCATATTTAAATTTCTAGGTGGAAATTTAATCTTCTGACGATCCAAAAAATAACTCACTGTGTCCAAATCTTCCACTGAAGCTGAATATCGTGTCGTAGCCTACACAGCTCAGGATACCCTGTTTATTCGCTCTCTGATGTATGACATGGCATAGTAACGTCGAAACATGTGCAGTTATTTTGTGACAATGTTTCCGCATCTTATCTTGAAGTGAATCCTATTCAGCATGATCGCAACAAACACATCAAGATAGACTATCATATTGTTCGTGAATGTGTAGCTCATGGAGACTTGACAGTCAAATATGTTCCAGCTCAGTACCAGCTTGCAGATATATTTACCAAAAATTTAACTAGTCAACGTTTTGAATTTTTACGTTCCAATCTGCACTTGATTTCGCTCGCACAAATTGAGGGGGCGGGTGTACGTATTAGTATTCTTACTATTATTAAGGACCACTGTGTAATTATCTCTTTTATTTATTAGTATAAATACAATGTTAGGGCTACCACATAGGTAAACCATTATTCTCCACTTTCATTATTTCACAATTTCGATGTACGTTATATCAATTTTTATCGGTATATAATATTACACACACATATACGCCAAATAATACGTACCCGGAAATTGTTGACAAGAAAAAGGTAACTATTGGAATGATGGTTACAAAGTTGGCAGCATACGTCGCTGTTGTATCTCGAAGACCATAATAAAACAATCCCAAAGCCACACTTATCCTGCAAATTAAAGCTAGTTAGTAACCACATCACAATTTTTGAGTTTGGAAGTTTATATTTATTTTTTCTTATGGGGGAAAATATTTATGTATGATTAAAATTCATGACAATTCTAAAAATATAACCACACGATAATTTTTCAGAATATGACTGAACACATATGGAACTAAGTAAGATTACGATAACGTCGGATGATATCCATACATGCCTATGCCATCATCATATTGGCATATTTTTTTATTACGAACACATATGTAATTATCATCATCAAAATACATCCCCGGTCTCTTAACGATTTGGCATCTTTGAATTTTTTGATCAATCAAGTTAAACTTTGACTAATGATATTCTATAATTATTTATAGAAAATGTTCTTTGTTTAAAATACTTCTTAAAAGTACTTCCTCCCTATTTTATAGTTTGCTACTATAGGGATGGTGATGTGGTGAAATTCAAGTATAGGCAATATAGCAAACATTTAATAACGTACACAATCTTATTATTATACTAAAAGCAGATATGATAGAAGTAAACGTACATCATCTTATTATTATACTAAAAGCAGATATGATAGAAGTAAGGCCATAAGGGTGAAAATTTCTGTGTGGTTCAGTTTTCATCAGTTTCGGTTCGATTTCAGTTTATTCGGTTTGGGACATATTATATCAAATTAAAATCATTTATGTTTCGGTTTGGTTTTGGTTCGGTTTCGTTTCAATTTCAGGTTACCAGTTAAATTGAAAATTATTAGGTTCCGTTTAGTTCGATTTAATTCGATTTCATATGTTTATTATTTTATTTGATCAAGTTCTATATTTTAGAAATAGAAACTGAAAATAGTAGTCCATCTAAATGAAATGTGAAGGAAAATAAAAGATATGACAAAAAATAACAAAATATTACTCCCTTCGTCCCATTTAAATCTTTACACTTTCCTTTTTGGGATGTCTCATTTACTCCTTTATATTTCCTTTTTAGACAACTCCTTTTACATTAAATATCCTAACTACCCTTCACTACACACTCACTTTTTACATTGAGTGGAAGCATTAATTCCGCCCAAAAGTCAAAGGGCATGCAAGACATTTGTTCTTTGTATAAATCGAACTCCTAAAATATCGTGCCAAAAGTAAACGTCAAGTTCTATCCGGGACGGAGGGAGTATAAAGTAAAACCTAATTTAACTTACTAAGACTACAAAAAATTGAAGGATCAAATAGGCTCTCGAACTAACTTAAAAAGTGCAAATCACCCCTTATATAGGAGGCTCGGTCCGGCTGTCAACATTTGGGGCAGTTCCCGGTGGAAATTTTTGATGAAATTTTTTGATCATCTTCTTCATTAAGTCTAGTTTACTCATACCAAATTTCAACTAAAAACTCAATCAGGAAGGCAGTCAAATGAATTTTTGAAGATAACTGCGCAGTTAAACAGCGCAGTACATTTCAGGAAATCATTTGACTGTCTTTCCAGTTGAATTTTTATCTGAAATTTAGTATAGGTAAACTAAACTTAATGAAGAAGATAAGATGCTCAAAACATTTCATCAAAAAATTCCACCAGGAAGCGCCCCAAATCGCAACGTTCAGACAGAGCCTCTTTATAAGGGGTGATTCGCACTTTTTAAGTTAGTTCGAGGGCCTATTTGACCCTTCCAAAAATATTCAACCACTAGTAAAATGATTTCTCTCTCACAAAAGGTAGGTTTAATTTAGGAGTATTTGATTAACATTTATAATATCACATCAAAATTCAAACAAAACTAAAGAGTCGGCGGTAACAATATAATGTATTTAAATTCATAATTTTTTTCATATGAATTATGTAAAATGTATATTGTGCTATAGTTTAATTGAAATTGATATAAATCTAATGTGCTATTGTCATTGTCAAACAACTTGACACACAGGTAGAGTACAAAATGAAATTAATACAAATATGTCTTATTAGCTAACTTTGTCATAATGTGTGTATGAAATGTGTAAAAGTTAAAATGATATATATCGAAACATGTATTTTTATATCTAACTTATTTATTTACGGAGTATATCCTAAAGTTGAAGAGTGAAGATAAATACAAAGTATTTTTATAAGTATTACAAGTTCGGTTCGATTTACGATTTTTTGGTTTCAAACCAAACACAACCAAATTATTCGATTTGAGCAAATTATTACCAAACTGGTTTACTTAAGTAGTGAACCAAACCAAATCAAAGTACCAAATTTTGGTTTGGTTCGATTCAATTCGATTGAACCAAACAGTCTTGTCTAGTCTTAAACACAAGTGTACCTACCAATATAATGAATAAATTTTCATGACTTATAATGTGTGAAACAATCCATCACTATTGAGAATATATATCTAAGGCTAAAGGGTCAAATATGCACTCGAACTAACTTTAAAAGTGAAAATCACCCCTTATATAAGAGGCTATGCCCGGCTTTCGTAATTTGGGGTGGTTCCCGGTGGAATTCTTTGATGAAATTTTTCGACCATCTTCTTCATTAAGTCTAGTTTACCCATACCACATTTCAGATAAAAAATCAACCGGGAAGACAGTCAAATGATTTTCTGAAATGTACTGCGTTGTTTAACTACGCAGTTATCTTCTAAAATTCATTTGACTGCCTTGCAAATTGAATTTTTAGTTGAAATTTGGTATGAGTAAACTAAACTTAATGAAGAAGATTCTCAAAAAGTTTCATCAAATGGTGACGGCCGAACAGAGCCTCCTAAATAAGGGATGATTTACACTTTTTAAGTTATTTTGAGGGCCTATTTCACCCTTTAACCTATATCTAATTTAGTTCTAGACTATTAAATTGATTAGTGTTGGTCTTCAATTTTAACTTATTTATCAAGTTAGGCTCTCTATTACTACGTAATCTTTTTCATATTTTCTCCAAGTCAACTAATCTATAATTCCACTGAAGACCAAATCCATTACTCATATCACTCTCCTAATTAAATTTATCACACATGCCTAGCTTGAAATAATCTATTAATGGTGAAGATTGGAATTAAATTAGGTGAAAAGGCGTGATTTTCATCTTCTCCTACTTTGACGACTTGACAGAGAAAGTATAGATGAAATTAAAGGATGGCTAAATTTGATAAAAATGAGATTCAAAACTAATCATGTTAATAATTTGGAATTTATGAAATTCTAGCTAATGTGGCTGAATTGGCTGATTCTACTGATTCATGATAAATTTTATCTAAAATATATTTTCGTAATGAAATAAAGAAAAAATTATATGTAAAAATAGCTAAAATATAATTGTTCTTCACGGTAACTTCAGCCGATACAGCCACAAAAATAACTTCAATCTTACTTTTTCTTATTATTATACAATTCAGCACGTGAAATCAAAAGCTACGCGTTTGGTGAAAAGATTAAGTGATAAGCGTTGGTGACTCAAAAGTCTTCATCTATTTCTGGAATTAGCTCGGCCTTATAACGTATGGTGACAATCTTGTAAAAAAAGAGGCGAAGATGCACAGTTAGGTAGTTAGGTTTAAATTTGCCATCAAGCAGAAAATATGTCTAAAGGGTCAAATAGGCCCTCGAACTTACTTAAAAAGTGCAAATCACCCCTTATATAGGAGTCTCTGTTCGGCCGTCGTCATTTAGGGCGTTTCACGGTGGAATTTTTTGTTGAAATTTTTTGAACATCTTCTTTATTAAGTCTAGTTTACCCATACCAAATTTCGGAAAAAATTTCAATCAGGAGGACATTCAAATGATTTTCTGAAATGTACTGCGTTTTTTAACTGCACAGTTATCTTCAAACATTAATTTGACTACCTTACCAATTGAATTTTTAGCTGAAATTTGGTTTGGGTAAACTAGCCTTAATGAAGAAGATGCTCAAAAAAAATCATAAATAATTCCACTGGGAACCGCCCCAAATGGCTACGACCGGACAGAGTCTCATATATAAAGGGTGATTTGCACTTTTTAAGTTAGTTCGAGGACCTATTTGACCCTTTAGCCTCGAAAATATTGGGCATCCCACGCTCCTATTGGTTAACTAGGGTGGTTAGTAATGTATTCAGTATTATTAAAATCTAGTTTTGAATTAATAAGAAAGAATTCCCTAAATAGGAGAAAAAAAGTTTTGAAATTTCAAAATAGAACTATCATATTTTTTATTCCTTGAATAGGAATAAAAAACATGATACTCCTATTTTGGAATTTCAAAACGTTTTTGCTCCTATTTAGAGCAATATCTAAATTAATAACTAAATTTTACTTATTTAGAAAACTAAAGCACTGAAGCTCCAAAGTTTAAATATAATACGATCATTAAGAAAAGTGAGTTTATGTAGTTCATATTCAATTCATAAAGTAAGAATAAAATAAAAATGATTTACAATCACACAAATTTTATTAAATTTGATATCAAACAATCTTAACAGAATTAACCGGAAAAAAAAAAAGATGAGACAATCTTAACGATATTGTCGAACTAATAAAAAAATGAATGATTTTCGTCAAATAAAAACAGAATAACAAATCTTTAGTATACGTTAAGGTACATACCCCAATAATGCGATAAAGAAGAGCCATAATACAAAGGAACCCCGTTGTTTCCAACTCAGTGTCTTCAGGCGCTCCCTGCCAGTAGAGTAATATATACGGAGTATAGCGTAATATTAAAATATAAATATACAAAATAAAGAATTCGGATATTAAAAATAATCTAATTAATTTCATGGCATATTGCTTCATATATATAGGGGGCGGTTCCGGTAAGAACAGATTCCCAGGAGAAAAATGAGAATGAATCTAGAGTGTTGGATTGTATTATGTGGAACTGAGATATGCATTTGGTGAAACTAAAATGTGCATTGGATAGATATTGAAATGTGCAGAACAAAAAATTAAATTCAGGTGTGCATTAGGTAAAACTGAAATGTGTGAAATAAAAGGTACAATCGCATCGTACCTTTTATATATTTTACACATTTCAGTTTCACCTAGCGCACACTTCAATTCAGCTTCACATAATGTCACTGTATCATACCCTTTGTGCTGCACATCTCAATTTCACCTAATGCACATTAAAGTTTCATCTAATGCACATTGAATTTCACTTAAAACAAATCCAACGGTCCAGATTCATTCTCATTTCTCTCTTAAGATCATATTCTTATTTGAATCAAAACCTACATATATATATATAGGGAGCGGTTCCAGTAAGAACGAATCTGGACCGTTGGATTGTATTATGTGGAACGGAAATGTGCATTTGATGAAACTGAAATATGTATTAGATGATATTGAAATGTGCAGAATAAAAATTTAAACTCAATTGTGCATTAGGTGAAACTGAAATGTGCGGAATAAAATGTACAAAAATAACATCACATCGTACCTTTTATCCTATATATTTCAATTTCACCTAATGCATAATTCACCTTCACATAATGACATTGTATCGTACGCTTTATCTTGCACATTTCAATTTCACCTAATGCACATTACAATTTCATCTAATGGACATTGAATTTCACTTAAAGCAAATTTAATGGTCCAGATTCGTTCTCATTTCTCTCCTAAGATCATGTTCTTATTTGAACCAAAACTTATATATATATATATATATATATATATATATATATATATATATATATATATATTTCAAAACCTACATATATATATATATATATATATATTTCAAAATAATATATATTTATATAATATATATATATATTTCAAAATAATGCTTAATAAAAATTTATTTATCAAATTAGAGTTGAAATAAAAATATTTTTCATATCAGTACTAGAAGGAACTATTGTTAATAAAAGCCGCCAACTGAATTGGCGGCGACTTATTCTTATAATCTGAAGTGACAAAGGAAGCTAGCAAACGGAAGCTAGCAACCTCGGGCCCCAACTTTAAAAATTCTCTTTGGCTTTTAAATTTGCTACTGTATAATCTTTGTATTTATAATCCTATTTTTAGAGAAGGTATGCAGAGTATCAAATTTCATACTCCCTCCGTCCCTGAATTATCTTCAAACTTTCCTTTTTCGTCCGTCCCAAAATTATCTCATCCTTCCCTTTTTGGCAAAGAATTTGTGGTTCACAATCATTCTTACACATTTCTCTCTCCTCTGCACAACTCTCCACCACACAAAACCCACTATTTTTTACACCCTCCTTATTTTAAAGTTGGTTACACTTTGTTTTTTAATATTTTTTTAAAAGTTCGCTACACTTCACTTTTGGGTGACTTTTCCCTTTAAAAAATATGGAGAAGGATAGAAAATCACACTAAGATTATTTAACAAGTTTTGATTAGACGTTAAACTTTTGAGTAGGAACAAATTAACACATAATCAACTTATTTCGATTATATTTGGTCACCCACTTATAACTCCATTAAACCCACTAACCGTCCACACCTATGTTGTCAATTCTTCACCAGCTTGGTGAACTCCATCCTCATACTCCCCCTTCTCTATTTCACTTCCCCATCGCCAAACGAACCCTCTCTTCTGCGCATATGGCATATGGCATGTCTCCAATTTACATCTCGACTCTATACCAGAAAAAGGATGAACTTCCCAATCTAGGCCAACCAAGTGGAATGAATTAATTCACAAACGAAATTTGGGCAGTCAATTGCTCCTTTGCTATTGTTTCCATTGCTCTATCCAATTGTGAGTGCAAGTTGTGGGTCTTATAGAGTTGTAGGTCTGCCCCGACCAGAGTTAAAACTGGGTTTTGGACGATGACGAAGAGGTATGTGTATGGGATATGGGGTCTGAATGGACTGGTGAAGTCTAGTGCTCTACCAGAGAAGAAATGGGAGTGGACACTAATTTAGGTTTTGGGCGAAGATGGATGGTAATTTGATATTTGATAATTGACGTGATCAGACGTTAATTTAAGTGTGACGTAATGAGTGTCCTAATAGGACATAAAACCATATAATTTGTGTTAATTTGGTCTACTTAGAAGCTTAGGGGTGTCCCCAATTCGGATTGTAAAGGATTTTGGAATTCCATAAGAATTTAGACATCCTTTGAAATCCTACCACCCCCAACCATTCGATGGAATTCCATTAACTTTGATTCGGCCTGATTTCAATGGATTTCAAATAACAAAAAACTCTTAAACCATTCCACGCATAGTTTCACCTTCACCCCTCGGATTTGAAAACGCCTCACGATTTCTCCGCTTAGGGACTTCGCCGGCCTTCTCTCCCGACGTCTGACTTTCACTTAGCTCCTGCGACTTCTTTCTTCTCGGCCTCTCAAATTCCTCTTTGTGATAGGTTCCTTTGTTGATTTCTCCTCTTCACGTGTTCTTTGGATTTTTTGCCAGACTTCCACTTTTTTGGCTTCAGCAATTCATCTTCATGGTCTTGTGCGCGGTCTTTGTAAAAGTTAACCAAATCCAAAAAAATCTATATAATTTTATGAAATTGAATTCCATAGCATTCCAATAAATCCATTCAAAACACCATCAGCTACGGTGTCACTAAAACAGAGAGGCTTAAACATTGACCTTGAAATCTTGATGAAGACAATCCAAATCATGACTGATTTGCATACGAAAGGAAAAGAAAAAGATGACCACGAGGAAGAAGAAAACTGTCTCGAGTAGAGAAAAAATGTCTTACTATTCTTGATGAAGAAGAAATTGTTGAGATCTGCACCGTTGTAGCCATGGAAGAACCCCCCCCCCCCCCCCCCCCCCCCGGCGCTGGACAGAAATTGCTACTGCCACCGCTGAAATCGAAGCACCCCTCCAGCGCTAGACAGAAATTGCCGCCATTAAATAGATCCGCCTCCACTGCCTTCGAAGAGACCTGCGCCATCGTAGCCATGGAAGATACCAATTTGCTAATTTGCTAAGCTGAGCAGATGTTGTGCTAGATGGGAGATATTTGTGGGAGTAGATGATTGGGATTAGGAAGACAGATGAGTTATACTACGGGATTCACGGCTTGGTACGTCTAGGTAATCACTTAATTGAGATATACTCGCAAATGACCTTGGTGTCATTTGTGAGCTTTCTCCCAAAAAATAGTCACTTAATCTTACTTTGTCAATTTTTACATTGTCTATAGTACTTGTACACAATTTATCTATGTTTTTTGCACTTCCCTCCTTAAATAATGTGTCGAAGTCATAGGTAGCAATTTTTAAAGGGAAAATGGTCAGATATGCCCTTGTGCTTACATAAAAAGGTCAAATAATCCCTTATATATGAGGTTTTGTCCGGCTGTCATCATTTGGGACGTTTCCCGGTGGAATTTTTTTATGAAACTTTTTGAGCGTCTTATTCATTAAGTCTAGTTTACTCATACCAAATTTCAGCTAAAACTTCAATCGGGAAGACATTCAAATGAATTCTTGAAGATAAATGCACAATTAAAGAACGCGGTTATCTTCAAAAATTCATTTGAATGCCTTTCTGGTTGAAGTTTTAGCTGAAATTTAGTATGAGTACACTAGACTTAATGAATAAAATGCTCAAAAATTTCATCATAAAATTCCATCGGGAACCGCTCCAAATGGAGACGACTGGACAGAGCCTCATATATAAGGGGTTATTTGACCTTTTTATGTAAGTACAAGGGCCTATCTGACCCTTTTCCCATTTTTAAAATACGGGAGTATTATCTTTCGTATGATATCAATGTTGCATATATAAAAAACCTATATGCAGGGTTGGTAGAAGTCCTTAGGTTCAAAATTTGTCTTAAGTAGCTAGATCCAATTCTAAAATTAAGATCTCATTATTGTGTAGTAGCTTTAGATTACACGATTATACAATGTGAATATTTTCGATAAATTGACATGAAGTTTTCAACTGGATTAGTTTCTTGATCCCACTAGACTAGACTAAATCTATTCACACCATATTAGATCAGACTTTGATATTTGTAAAATACACCTAGAACTAATATGTGGCATCTATCAGTCAATTTCAAGGACCACACTTTCAACCTATTTATAAAAACGCAATCACTATCATTAATTTATAATACATCAAACTCCCCTAATCTTATTCTTCTTTCTCATTCTTCAGGAGTGCTCCAGAATTTCAATTTGGAAATATTCAACTCAATTGTGATTTTCCTCAATATTTTCTTTTTTGGTGCCCAATGATTCAATTAAGATGATTAAAATATAGATAATTATCCTTTCATATATGGTCTCATCTCTAGCCATAAGGAACAAAAGAGATTGCTACAAAATGTTGGGGACAAGTTAGAGTGATGACAACATAGAAGCATACAAGGAGGCTAAAAGCCAATCAAAGAAAGTTATAAGGGAAGCACGAGGGAAAGTGAACAAGGAGTTGTATGAAAAGTTGGACTCTAAGGAAGGAGAACTAGATATATTATAGACTTGCTCGTCTTCGTGATCGCAGGACTCAAGATATTGCAAAAGTTAAGTGTGTGAACGATGTCGATCAGAGGATATTAATGGATGACGGAGAGATAAAAGAGAGGTGGAGGTCATACTTTGATACACTATTCAACGGGAACAAAACCCAAGATATCGGTGATTTGTCCATACCAGATTGTATGGTAAATTGTGATTTTGTGAGAAGGATCCAAACAACGGAAGTTAAAGAAGCTCTGAGCAAGATGGGACGGAAGAAAGCAGTGGGTCCAGATGGCATACCGATCGAGGCTTGGAGAAGTTTGGGAGAGAGAGGCGTCGAGTGGTTAACAAGTTTCTTCAGCATGATTTGGAGAAACAACAAGATGCCATCGAGTTGGAGGAAGAGTACTCTTATCCCCTTATTTAAAAATAAAGGTGATGTACAAGAATGTGTTAACTATCGAGGGATTAGGCTTATGAGTCACACCATGAAACTTTGGGAGCGAGTGATTGAGTAAAGACTTTGAAGAACTATGAAGATTTCAGAGAATCAATTCGGTTTTATGTCTGGTCGCTCAACAACTGAGGTCATTCACCTTCTTCGACAACTTATGGAGAAGTATAGAGACTCTCATAAGGATCTGCATTTGGTGTTCATTGACTTAGAAAAGGCATATGATCATACTTGTCACGGCGGTAAGTCGAGTCGCGGCGCTGGCCAACTGCCATATCGCCTAGGCGATTAGGCGCCCGCCTAGGCGACAATTAGGCGACTAGTCGCGTATATATTTTTATATATATAATTATGTATATAATTATATATATATATATATATATATATATATATAATCATACATATAATTAAACTATGCAAAATATATATCATACGTAGTATATATTAGTATGTACCAGTTTTTATGATTATTTTAACAGTTTATTATTTTATAATTTAGAACATATAATAAAATAGAAGTCTCACAGGTTGGGTATATCATTATATCATATTATATCTTGATTCTGTAATATAGAAGTGTATATATACACATATATTGATAGATAGATGAAAATACACCCTTTATATATATAAATACACAACTTAATGAATTAAAATAATAAAAAAATGAAGCCAAGAAGAAGAGATCGGGGACTGGGAACTAGGGAGTCGCCTGCTACTCTGCTTCCGCGAGCGAGGGACAAGGAGGGTCATACCTGCGACTTTGTCTTCTTCGTGGAGTTGTTCGTCTGCTTCCTACGACTCTACGAGGCTGCGACTTGGCTTGGCTATACGACTTTGGGCAATGAATCGTCGGTAAGGAAGATTACTATGGGCTTGCTTTTAATTAAAGCCTAAATCTATTTTTATTTTCGGTTCTGGGCCTGCGCCATAGCAGTCCGACTTTCCAAAAAGGCGAGGACTTCGACGCCAAAACAGCGCCTAGACGACGCCTAGACGATGCCATTCACGACTACTCTTCATCTGGCGAGGCGAGTGAAGCTGGCGAGCAGTCCCTAGCGCCAGGACACCTAGTCGGCGACTAGGCGACGCCTAGGCGACGCCGTGACAAGCATGCATATGATAGGGTACCTCGAGAAGTTCTTTGGTGGGCCTTAACTAGAAAAGGCATATCACACAAGTATATCAGCATCATCATGGATATGTATGAGGATTGTACTACAAGTGTCCATACTAGTGTAGGGAGGACTGAAGAGTTCCCTATTACTATCGGAGTGCACCAAGGATTGGCTCTGAGCCCTTTCTTATTTTCCATAGTCATGGATGAACTTACGAAGTCAATTCAAGATGATATACCATGGTGCATGATGTTTGCCGACGATATTGTATTGATTGATGAGACGCAATCAGGTCTTAAAGCAAAGTTGGAAGTATGGCGACAAACATTGGAGAATAAGGGTTTCAAACTAAGTCCGAGCAAGACAGAGTACGTGGAGTGCAAGTTTGGTGGAGGTAGAAGCAATGCTAATAACGAAATTACTCTTGATGGTAAGGAGAGACCAGCCAGTGATATGTTCCGCTACTTGAGCTCCATAATTCAAAAGGACATTGAGTTAGATGGAGATGTATCCCATAGAATCAGAACATGGTGGATAAAGTGGAAGAGCGCGTCAGGATTTCTATGCGATCGAGGTATGCCGACTAGACTGAAGGATAATTTTATAGGACAGCAATTAGGCCTACATTATTGTATGGTGTAGAGTGTTGGACGGTGAAACAATGTCACATTCAAAAGATGAGTGTGGCAGAGATGCGCATGCTGCGTTGGATGTGTGGGCATACTAAGAAGGACCACGTGAGGAATGAGACAATCAGACAAAAGGTGAGAGTAGCACCTATTGAAGACAAGCATTATTTGTATATATATAAGCATTATTTGTATCCTTTTTATTTTATCATTTTTATGTATATTCATCTCTTTTTATATTATCTTTTTATAATAACTTATACTACGTATGTTTTATCTTTATTTTCTTTCTTTTCCTTTTGATGGTAATATCATGTATCGATTCATGTTAGCCAACTCCAATATCTTTTGGGACTAAGGCTTGGATGTTGTTGTATATGGTCTCATCCCTATCTAGGATGCAATTAACGATTACAAAGGAAAACATATTATATTTCTAATTAAATAATAGGATGAGGTGGTTAAGGTTTGTTTTCTATCTTTTAAATATCTTGAAATCTCAAATTTATTCACATATTTATATATATTCTTGATGTCGTTTTTTGGGAGTCTTAGGTTAACAACAATCCAGCTCGTCAATAAATCTTATCCCCATCAGTTTATACATATTAATCCAACCAATTTAATTTTTCCCTACAACCTAACATTGTCAATATATTCACTTAGCACATAGTTTTTTTGATAAAATCCTTATTTTTAATAGTATACATTCTTTTGCCACATTCGACCGCCCCTTACCTCACCGTAGGAGGGAGCCTTTGAGGCAGTAGTGTGATGATGATGATGATGATTCCTTTGCCAATTCTGTTTTATGGATAATTATATTTAAAAAGTCAAACATTTCGATGAAAAAATAAATAGATTTAGAGTTTTTTTCTTATGACCTCAGACCTATTTTAAAAAACAAATACAGAAAAATGTAAAACAACTGTTGGATCTTAATTTTAGCTCTCGGATATATTTAAGAAATATGTTATGTATGAAAATCTCTAGTTAGGATAGTTTTACTTAAAAAAGAGTTGTTGTTTTTTATGAAACTAAGAGCCCATTTGATCATACCAAAATTGACTGAATCGGCTGATTCTGCTAAAATTTATGAAATGCTGACTGAATGGCTGAATTAGCTGATTTTGTTGATTTATCAAAAAATTATATTTAAAATATATTTTATTATTTAAATAAAGAAAACATTATATGTAAAAATAGATAAAATGGTCTTCTACAGTAACTTCAGCCAATACAGCCAGAAAAGTAACTCCAACCTTACTTTTTCTTATTATTACACAATTCAGCGCACGAAATCAAAAGTAACATACATATTTAGGAGTACGTTAATAATTGATGGCTGCTAAGAATACATTTTTCTTAGCAGAATATCATACTGTCTGTTTCTTAACATTCATGTAGTACATTCTCCCTGAATTTATCCATTTCATGTAGGAGCTGTAATCCTTCATTTTTGGTCAATAGTTTCCTCTTGTGAAGAATTCTTCTATTATTGAAATTTTGTTCATCTAAAGTATGAGTTAATCGATTCCAATGTAAACTCAGATTGGATTCCTCTTATTAATCCATTCTAATCAAAGATTCCTCTTATTAATCCATTCTAATCAAAGATTCCTCTTATTAATCCATCCTAATTTAAGATTCCTCTTAGTAATGGGATCCACTTTTATTATTTTCGCAACATCTAGGTTTACGTGAAGTTGGTGGGTAATGGAGGTGGTGAGTATTGCTTTCGGTTTTATTTGTATTCATTTATATTCCTCTATCTTCCATCATTTTTTTGTTATTGCACTTTAAAAGTTCATACTTTACTTGGTTTTTGTATTAGAAAACAAGATTACAAATATGTAGCATTTTGAGTAACAAATCTGTTATATCTTAACTGGAGAATGTCAAAATATGTTCTGTTTTCATAAAAAAAAAACCTGATAACCATTAAACACCAAATTTGGAACAACAAATTTGGTGTTCAGTTTGGTGCTCAATAAAATTGACAAAAACATAGGGGGCATGACTAATAAACATATGGAGCAAAAATCTAGATTCCCTTCAGCTTAAACCAACACTAAACAGTTTGTATTCCACTGATTTTTGAAGTGTGGGTGGGGGATGGGGTGATTTGTTGATACCACATGTGAAAATTCCTTCTCTCATTAGATGGTCTACTTCAAAATTTCTTTCGTAAATTTTGTTTTGTGTTTACCACATGTTCATGTAATTAATGGTGATTTTGTTTATATGTGTTATCCTTTTCAATATTTCTAAAAAGTTATTGATGATAATTCCTTTGTTTACAGTACCTCACCTTGGTGGTTTATGAATTTTTAAGACTAATGTTGATATTCAAGTAGAGTAAGAGTTATGTTGACATCAATCGGTCAATAAGTAAAGAGTTCAAGTTCAAGGTGTTGCTAATTGCTAATTGTGATGTGAAGGTTCAACTTCAAGTCTCGAAGAATTCCAAGTCATCCTAAAACTCAAAATAGATAAGGTCAGCAGCCACATGCTTTCTCGCGAAGCTATCTTGGTCTTCATTTCATTGGAATATTTATCTTTATAATATTTTAGTTTTTATTGCTTTTTATTCTCAACTAATAATATCTCTCCCCTCACAAATTATATGAATAGTGGTCTATCAGGTAGAAGTATAGGACATAGTATACCTTTCAATATACCAAGCGAAAGGTGCAACAGAGATAGCGGCGATAATGTTACGATACGTCATGAGGGCGAAAACAAAAGTTCCTTGTCCCAGAATGACCTTTGACAGAAGCTGCATGCCCACTGTAATGCCTTGCACTGCCAACATCCCAACAAATACCCATACTCCATTTCTTTTTGGGCTTCCCATTTTTCGTCTCCACTTTCTATCTATCATCACAGTTCACATTATAGATATTCAAATCATAAATACCAAATATTTACGCAAAAAAAAAACATACAAAAGACAGGAAGGGGTGTAAATATCGAAAAGGTCTCATACTCTTCTTTTAGGTTTGTAGGTTTGTGTTCATTCCCTTCTCAATTTAATCATAATTTTACGCTCTAAAATTTATTGCTAAGTTTTACATTTATATATCTTCCTAAAGTGCATTGCTTAATAATTATAATATTTATGTTTTACTATGATATTTAGTTAAACTATTATACTTTATTGGCAAGTTGCTATGTTTTCAATTCTCTGAGTTACTATAGTCCTTATTTAAAACTATAGTCCTTATTTAAAACTAGTAATAGCTTTAAAAGTTCAAGAAATAGCTAATAAATTGTTATGCTATAATGGCGTGATAAATGTTGCTTAACTAGGACACACATTATACTACTTCAAGAAGTACTACCTTCGTCTCGCTAACATTGAGACATGAGGAGGTGGTTTAATTATTAAGAAAAGTAAGTTTATGTGGTTTGTATTGAATTGATAAAGTAATAATCAATTAGAATTACACAAATTTTACCAAATTTGGTATGTAATAATTTTAGTGGGACACGTTGAAAAAAATATGGAACATTTTTAGTGGGAAGGAGGAAGTAAAATGGAAGAATGTTTAGTTTATTATTATTGTTACCTACTGCACCCTGTAGCTGAATTGCATATTGCTCTAATGGAAATAGGAAAGAATGTTTAGTTTATGATTATAGTTACTTGTTTACTTATCATAAAGTTATCCCACTTATCCATCACACCTCACTAGTGTTTTGTTTAATTTTTTACTAAGAACATTTATTATAACTACCTGAACTATAATTCGTAATAAGATTTAAAACAATTATTAATTAGGTTGGACTACGTCAATCTGGGCAAAATTAAACCAACGGTACTCTTGTAACTAATATCCTGTTGTATATTTTATATGATATAATATGCTATATATATATATATATATATATATATATACTCCCTCCGTTCCTAAATAAACTTCCAACTTTCCTTTTTCGTCTGTTCCAATTAAATTTCCACTTTCACTTTTTGGTAAAGAATTTGTGGTTCACAACATTTCTTACACATTTCTCTCTCCTCTGCACAACTCTCCACCACACAATACCCACTTTTCTTAAATTGTGTGCCAAAGTGGGTTGGAAGATAAAATAGGAACGAAGGTAGTATATCATATAAAATAACCGGTACGTACTTAGAGTCAGTTCAAAACAGTTTGATTTGATGTGGTGCTGAGACGGTTCTGGGATAGTTCTAGTGAATAATTGACACAGTACCATGCATATTATATACGTAGTATGAAAATAAGTCTGGTTTAGTATGGAACTATATTTTTTTGGTATGGAACATAAAATCCCAAATTGGTGTTCAACCCAAGATACGAGACAATCGGAGTATGTACATAACCATTGTAAATATGTGCCTTTAAGTTAATTTATGTCTTTTCAAGAAGAAAATGGTTAATAATCTTTTACAATATTTTGTAGAATATAGAAGCTGAGATACTGCGAGAATAATTTTGATGCTATCTTCATACAATATTAGTTAGCAAGCTAAGTCGGATACTTGCTAATTAATACTGCACCAAGATAGCATCAAAGTTATTTTTGCATTATTTGTATATTCTCACTCTATATTTTCACGAAAAATTCTTATAGGGGTAATTGGATCTTGTATTTAGAATATATATTAGAGTCTGTTTGGACCTCTATATTTAGCTTATCGATTCTTTTAGTCAACATTTTTATCAAACACGTAATTATTGATTTCACGTGTTGAATTGTGTAATAATCAGAATAAATAAATTTAGTCTTACTTTTCTAGCTGAATTACTTAAAATAGTACGTTGAATATGATTATCACCCTGGGAGGATGTTTAATTTGTACTCTTAAGATTGTTTGAATATATAAACTTTAAATTGTTTAAGGATATATTTTTTGATTGAAAAAATACTTATTTTATGTACATAGTACTTATAAATCATGATTAATTATTATATTGTTCTAGTTTTAAAGTAAAAACAAAATTACTACATATTTAAGTTGATCTCATATTAAATTTCATTTTATAATATTCAATTGATGGTAAAGTTAATTTTCCATGAGTAACAAATAAATTAGTAGGGAAAAGAAAATTTATTTAAGAGAAAAAAAGTTTTTTAGTCTAGTGGGTTAATACAAGAGATATATAAGGGTTGACTTTAACAATAACTAAAATTAAAATGTAAGTAATTTAAAACTAATAATGAGATTTAATCATTATGTGATTCCAAACTCGATAAAATATCATTGTTAATAAGCTAACAGGAATATGGCATATATTAAATTATCTTTTTTATTTGTAATATTAGATACAAAAAAGTCATATTTATAGTTTTAGTGAAGAGATTCGATATGCTTTAAAAATGGAATCAAAGACTTTTTTTAAAAGATGAAATAACATTTTTAAGAAAATCAATTTTTTAGACATTTTTATTGATAAAGGTAATCCTCTCATAATAACTTCATTGTTTTTCAATTATTTTAAATAAATGATTTGAAATAGAATACTCCACTTTATTAATAAGAAATAATGGTACATATGTGAAAAACTATAAAGGTAATTGACAATAAATTTGATTTAATTTTTATACTTTAGTGATTATAACAATAACTTTAGTGACGACCATTATAATGTTCTAATTTACATTGTAGTGAATCTAGTGATTGTGATGATATACTTGCAATAACTTGAGTCATACATATTTGTCCAAGGCCTTTATTTTTAAGTAATATTTAAAGTATAACATATATTATGAGTGCTTTATTGAAGTAATTATTAAGTTAGATCTCAAGGGAAAAAGATATATCTTTATGAATTGATCACTATAAGTATTTGGGTGTACATGTCCTATAAGAAAAAAAAATAGTTTTATGAATGATCATTTCTATTAAAAAAAACTAGGGCCGAAAACATGGCCCTCACTGGATGCGACGTGATTTTATCTTCTTTTCCTCTGTCAACTGCGTGTATCCCAAGTTTTCTTTTGGCCAACCAATTCAACAGGCTGTAGAAATATAAGGCAATGTAGAGAACATAAAGAACAAAGGTGCACGTAGAATTGTCGCGAATTCGGATCCCTGGAGATTTTAATGGAGTTTAGAATTTCATCAGAATTCAGGTGTCCCCGATTTGAATTTCTGTGGAATCCATGAAAATAAGGATGTCCTCAAACATCCCGTAGATTTATGTTCTTACTTATTTGGATGGATTTTAATGGATTTTGATGGATTTCTACATACAAAAACAATGGATTTTAATCAATTTTGATGGATTTCTACATACAAAAACATATCGTGTTGTATACTTGTATATTGAAGAAAACGTGAAGGGGCGAGTTTTTATTTTGATTTCCATTTCACATTTGTAATAACTGTAAAGGAAAGGAAGATGATGAGGGTATAACAAGGACTTGTTGACTTGAATTATTCATTTAATCATATTATATCTCTTTTGATATCTGATTTAGACTATGGTTACTTCTTGGTTGACATTTGAGAATGAAAAAGCTAACTTTATGAGTTTATGAGGTACACTTTTTAGAATGAAAGTTCAAACTTTAATAAAGTATCAGACCCAATTATGCTTTAACAAGCAATTAGCTGGATACGGGTAAGTTTCAACAACAAACACAAACTTCAAGATGAGTTTACTTCAATTCGATAAGTTGTCACGGTTTGGCTACATACTCCTATTAGGTTATCTTTTAGAATGCATCTTTAATTCAAGAATACATCTTTCCACATTGTTTTGCAAAGTCAATATTTTCTGTCCATCATATTAAAGTTAAACCCTCCTCATTGATAATTAATTCAACTTTAATAATTAAAATTTACATAAAGTTGCAAAATTCAGATTAAAATTTAATTAAAAATTGATATCCTAAGTGAATAAAATGAATATATTTGACCCCAAAAAAGTCAATTGTGCAACTAAATTTGACGCAAGGGGAGTAGTATAGTTATATTCTTTAGGAAAGAATATAATACTTGACCAATCCTTATATTAGGATTGCGGGAATACCAAATAAACTCGTGACCAAATCACAATGTGTTTCCCAAAAACAAGATTTTTTGTACTCGTTTTTGTATTCTTTAGAGAATTGAAAATGAGTTACTACGGAGTACTTTTTTCAAAAGAGATCTTTCTAATTTTTGGCAAAACAAAAGAGATATTTCTTAATTTCCCAGTCTTGTTTTCTTGCTATGGTGAGGATCCACAAACTCATCGTGCAACATGTGTAGCAGACTAAAACCTACATATTATATGTATATATTGGAGATATTTTGAAATCAATCTTTGTAATCTTTGCTTAATATATACAGCAGACTAATTAAAACCTACATACTAAAAACTACTAGTATATTAGAAATTCTATAAAAAACAGCTCAGTAAAGTACTAAAATTACAATTTGATTAGAAGAAGTATTTAAAATATACTACATTATAAGCTAATTAACAAAGATGAAAATGAAACGAAATAACGTAACGAATGGCGATAAATAACTAGCTACAGCAAGTAAAAAGAACTAGACAACGGATGGATTATATCATTATTAATTATATATTGTACACTTTTAATTAATGTAAACAAAGAAGCAATAATCAACAATGATAATCCACCAACTAATTAATCAATCTTTGGTGTACCACCGTTGATTCTTACTGCAAATCGAACATTCACTACAAAAAAGCTCAGGATCGGTAGAGACCTTTGACCGAGATTCGTCAAAATTCATAGAGGATTTAACAGAGATATGTCAAATCCATACCCAAAAACATTTTGACACGAGCTATTTCGTATAAAATTATCGGCAAATCAGTAATTTTTTTATACTGATTATATCATATATATTGCACGCATAATAAATAGTTTAGCGATAACAAACCTCAAATTGAGCAGTCTCCTTTTCTGGTTTCCTTGCTCTATTCAGCTCAAGAAACTGTATATTTTTTCGTATTTCACCCTACTTTGATCTGCCACACTACTTATTGATTAGTATAGTTCCAATATATTATGAATTTATAGACGTACGGGCGTACCGCGTACCGCGTACGTGTGCACAAATGTATGCTGGTCTGCTAAAACATGGAAAAAAACATGGGTAAAAGTACTTTAAAAAATAGTTTGAAATCAAAACTTTAAAAAAGTTTGAAATCAAAAAAGTACTTTAAAAAAGTTTTTAAATAACATCGAGACATCGTTGTAATCAAAACGTTGCAATGGGGAAAGTTGAATTAAATTAATGTCCTTGAAAATCTAGGCCAAATGAAATTATAGAATATTAGAAGAAAATGTTTCAAACGATTAATAAAAAAATTAAATAGTAGAATACCAGGATTGCATTTTTCGTTTTAATCAGTTCCGCTGTATTTTAATGTCCGATTTTATGTGTCTCATTTAGTTGAAAGGGTAAAAATTGTGGTTGAGATTTGAGTATAATTAACAAAACTGATTTGCTGATTTTGGATCTCTTTTATTTGTATTGGGATTTTATCTATTGGGCCTTATTTGTTTTACCTTTACTTAATATACATAGAATAGGTTTACTCTAAATTAGGTATCAAATCTCATTCTGTGAAATTGCCTTCCGCACAAGCTTATTCTGAAACTTCCCAATTCGTTTTCTTCTTCATCCATTCTTTACAATTTTTGTGAATGATTATTAACATGGTATCAGATTAGGTTACAATCATCATCATCTTGTCTGACTTCATCTTCTCATTTGATTTCTATAATCGAATTCCATTCTGAGATTCATTGAATCATCCTTTAATCATGAATCAATCTTGTTGCGATGAATCAATCTGCTTCATTACCTCTGCATCCTCTTGAGGATCCATCATCTTCGCACTACTTGCATCCGAGTGATCATGTCGGTCTGCGTATCATCTCTGAGACACTACATGGAGATAATTTCAACGTCTGGAAGAAATCAGTGGTAATGGCTTTTTCTGTGAAGAACAAGATGGCCTTTCTGGATGGTTCCATCGACACGCCAAGTTCAGATAACACTACTTCCTACGCTGTTTGGTATCGTATTAATGCTCTCTTGCTTTCTTGGTTGATTTACTCTATTGCACCTGAGCTTCGTTCTACTTTCTTATATTTCACTGTTGTGAAACAGCTTTGGGAATTGGGATGAAATCAAACTTAGACATGGTAAAAGTGATGATCCTAGGCTTTTTTATTTTGAAAAACTCCTGGGTAATATTTCTCAGGGTACTCAGACTATTACTGCTTATTACAATTTTTTCAAAGGCCTCTGGGATGAATATGTTGATTTCAAAACCCTTCCTCCTTGTTCTTGTGGTCTTTGCACCTGCAAAATTCATGAAAAATATCAAGAATTGCTTCAAAAAGAATCTGTTCAGAAATTTCTTGTTGGATTAAATGAGTCTTATTCACATTTGAGAAGTCAAATTCTTCTTCAAAAACCTTGTCCTAATCTTTCCTCAGTGTATTCTTTCTTTCTTCAAGAAGAATCTCAAAGAACACTTCAATATCCTTTCAATTCTGTTCCTTTCATTCCTGATTCTTCTAAAACCTTTGATAATTCTGTCAATGATTCCACTGCTTTTCTTGCTAAAAACCACAACTATAAGAACAAGTCTTCTATCACATGCAACCACTGTGGTTATCAAGGACACTCTGCTGACAAATGTTTTCAAATTATTGGTTATCCACCTAATTGGAAAGGACCTAAAGGACAAAGAATTGCTCCTGGATTTCAACAACAACCAAATTCCAACAAAAACACTCATGCTCATCTTGCTAATACCTCTGTTAACTCTTCTAATGACATGGACCTCTGTGATCCTTCTCTTTACAACAAGTTTTTAGATTTTATGAAAAGCCAGAATGACAAAGCTTCTGCTCATATTGTTATGGGTGTACCTGACATTGATCAATCTCTTCCTAATGACTCTACCTTCTTAGGTAATCATTCTGTCTTTCTCTTCACTATCAAATTTGTTGTTTGGATTCTTGAGACTGGGGCTTCTAATCACATGATTCATGATTTTACTTTATTTACTTCTACACCCAAACCTGTTTCTATTAAAGTTCAATTACCAACTAGATCTTTTATTCTTGCTACCAAAATAGGAACTGTTAAAATTAATAATAATCTTACTCTTCATAATGTTCTTTGTGTTCCACAGTTTAATTTCAATCTTATATCTATTTCTAGCTTGGCATTACATGAAAATATATATGTTTATTTCTCTTCTAATCATGCTGCTTTGCAGGATCATCTCACCAACACCATGATTGGTTATGTTGATCTAAAAAATGGCTTATATCTCTACAACTCAAATGAATCTTCTATTGATAAGAAATCTTCTATTGTTATTCATGTTACTAATCAATATTCAGACTCTAAATTTGATATTTGGCATTATAGATTAGGCCATCCCCTTTAATAAACTGAATAATGTTGTTGATTGTACTGTTTCTCATCATATGAATATGAATAAAGATATTACTTGTGACATTTGTCATTTTGCTAAACAAAAGAAAGAAAGAATGGCAGGGAAATTATTATGAGTGTTTTCATTTTTCAAAATATGACTAACATTTACCATTTCCAAAAAAGTGACCCATATTAAATGAGTGGCCTAAAATAACAATGAATCAATTCAAATACTCTGTACTACGTATAACCCTAAAACCATGCCGCACACCTCTCAAGCCTTCATGCCTTCTCCTCTCCTCTCACCATAGATCTGCCACCACTGCAGCTTCCAGTCACCGCCTAGTTCTCAGCTGGTCGCCGCTACCTCGCCTCTTACCCGTCCGCCGTTAGTTCCTCTCTCACCCCTTGGCTGCCACGATTTCATTTCTCAATCATCGACCGCCATCGCCGCCCTTTTCTTCTCCTTCCTTTTCTGTTCGAGTCTCGCTCCTATGGTAATTGATAGACGGTCTGGGCTTTTCACGGGGCAGGGGAGGGGGTCTGGGACTGGGATGGTGTAGGAGTGGGGGTTGGTATAGAGAGGGCGTAGGTGCGGTCGGTGGTGATAAATGCACAAGGCTATAGTCACGGATGGTTGGCAAAGACAGTAGTAACTAAAATGTGGTGGGGCGGCAACGGAGGCAGCGGAGTCACTATATGATAGTCACTATAATACACCGAAAAATTGAGTCACTAGAGAAGTAGACCATGAAGTCACTGGAAAACGGAATCACTGAAAAACAGATTCACTGGAGAAGGTTGACAATGAAGTCACTATGGCGGCGGTGACAACTGCGGCGGCGGCAACAACGGCGGTTCCGGCGATGGTGACGGCAGTGCTCATTAGGGTGGATGTAGGCATTTATTAATTATTATTTATTAAAATCGAATGTCAAAATAATAATTGTAGTATTAAATGAGGGTCAAATGATATGGTAAGTCATAGTTTTGGAAAACTTAAAAACAAGTCACATTTTTGTCAATTGTATATAAATTAGTACTACCTCCGTCCCTTAAAACTTTGTCAAAGTTGACCGGCACGAAGAATAATAAAGTAAAAAATGTGTGGTTGATGTTTGTGCAGGGGAGAGAGAAATAACAGAAACCACAAAATAATTGATTAAAAGGGAAAGTGGCAAAGTTTTTTGGGACGTCCCAAAAAAGAAAGATGGCAAAGTTTTAAGGGACGGAGGGAGTAATATTCTTAAAATAAGCCCAAAAGAAATTACGTTTTTCTAATAGTGTTTCTTATGCTTTCAGTCCTTTTGAACTTGTTCATATGGATGTTTGGGGTCCTTTTAGAGTGCAATCATATTCTGGTTTTAAATATTTCTTAACTATAGTTGATGATCATACTAGATGTACCTGGGTTTTTATGATGAAAAACAAAATTGAAGTTAAATTTCATATTATGAATTTTTATAATCTAATTCATACTCATTTTAATGCTAAAATTAAAACTATTAGAACTGATAATGGGACTGAGTTCATTTTTTCATCTTTTTATTCTACTAATGGCATTATTCGTCAACTGTCTTGTGTTGAAACTCCCCATCAAAATGCTAGAGTTGAAAGAAAACATCAACATATTCTTCAAATTGCTAGAGCTCTTTTATTTCAATCTTGTTTACCTCTTATGTTCTGGTCTGATTGTATTCTTACTGATGTTCACATTATTAATAGAATTCCTACTTCTGTTTTAAATAACAAATCTTTCTATGAACTTTTATATGGTAAGGCTCTTGATTATTCTCATTTAAAAGTTTTTGGTTCTCTTGCTTATGCTTCTACACTTAATGTAAATAGATCAAAATTTGATACTAGAGCTGTCATGTGTGTTTTTGTTGGGTATCCTTTAGGATCTAAGGGATACAAACTTTATGATATTGCTAATCATAAATTTTTTATCTCAAGAAATGTCAGATTTTATGAAATGATTTTTCCATATAGGAAATATTCTGATTCTTCTAATTCTCCTAATTCTAATACTAGTCAATCTGATTCTGATTTCTTACATTCTTCCAATCATGATTATTTTTATGATTTCAAAACCACCTTTAATAATAATATTTCTAATGATTTTGACAACTCTTACTTACAAAATCAGATCAATGATGAAATCAGTTTAATGAATATGCATAATTCTACTCAAAATAATAATTTTAGTGTATTACAAAACTCTAATATTTCAGATGATCATTCACAAAGAAAATCAACAAGGGTAAGGTCTCTGCCTATTCATTTACAAGACTACAGTTATGAATTACCTAATTCAATAACTGCAAGTATATCTGATCCTTCTTCATCTTCTAGTAATTTTATGAGGTATCCCATTCAAAATTATATTACCTATAACAGGTTAAGTGATTCTCATTCTTGCTTTACTGCTGTTTTGTCTCATATCACTGAACCTAAAACTTTTAAACAAGCTGTTAAACTTCCAGAATGGCAAACTGCCATGTCTACTGAACTTCAAGGTCTTGAGAAAAATAATACTTGGCTCTTGGTTAATCCACCCTATAATCAGAATATCATTGGATGTAAATGAGCTTTCAAAACAAAATTAAAACCTGATGGTTTTTTAGATCGATATAAAGCTAGATTAGTTGCTAAAGGATATACACAAGAAGAAGGTTTTGACTATTTTGACACTTTTTCTCCTGTTGTTAAACTAAGAACTGTTAGGATTATTTTAGCTATTGGTAGTGCTAAGAAGTGGTTTTTACATCAACTTGATGTAAACAATGCTTTTTTACATGGTGATATAAATGAAGATATTTACATGCAGCCACCTCCAGGTTATTTGTCTCCCAATGATACCAGAGTTTGCAAGCTTGTCAAAAGCCTATATGGTCTTAAACAAGCCTCTAGACGATGGTTTTGTAAGCTTTCTGATTCACTTAAATTGTTTGGATATAAACAATCTCAAGCTGACTTTTCATTATTTACTAAAATCACTAAATCTTCGATCACTGTTCTTTTAGTTTATGTAGATGATCTCATTCTTGCTGGAAATAGCATGAAAGAGATTAATGTAGTAAATACTATTCTGGATAATCAATTTACTATTAAGGATCTTGGAGAATTAAAATATATTCTAGGAATAGAAATTGCTAGATCTGATAAAGGTATTAATTTGTGTCAAAGAAAATACACCCTTGATATTTTGCATGAATATGGTTATCAAAACTGTAAACCTTACACTACTCCCATGGATTGTAAAATCAAATTTTCCAAAAATGAGGGTATTGTTTTAGACAATCCTAAAACATATAGAACTTTAATTGGGAAACTTCTTTATCTAACTGTTACAAGACCTGATATTACTTATAGTGTTCAAGTACTTAGTTAGTTTCTTGCCTCTCCAACTAATATTCATATGAATGAGTGCAGCTCACAGAATCCTTAGATACCTTAAAAACTCTACAGGTAAAGGTCTTTTTTATTCATCCACTTCTGATTTTTCTATACAAGGCTACACAGACTCAGATTGGGCAGCCTGTATTGACACTAGAAGGAGTGTTTCTAGATATGCTTTTTACCTTGGAAGTTATTTAATTTCCTGGAAATCTAAAAAACAACAGGTTATTAGTAGGTCTTCCACTGAAGCTGAATACAGAGCAGGTGCGAATGCAATTGATGGAGTATATGGGTCTGAGCCCCAGGACCCACATACTCAGAAGAACAGAAAGCACAAGACACTGAGTGGCGCCCACGTCAGCCAAGGGACCCCCGTCGGCCGAAAAGGCGCCAACTCGGATTATGGTCCTGAAGCCAAGGAACCCGGGTGCCCTCATCGGCCGCGCCCTCGTCGGCCACGCCCTCGTCAGCCACGCCCTCTTCGGCCACGAAGACTCCACAGAACCGGATTCTACACTTACTTATTCGTACAGCCCATTAGTGGCTTTGTATTCGGCCCAGTAGCGGTCCAGTTATAAATGGGCCTCCCAAGCCCAAGGCTTGGGAGCCCAGCCTATATTTTCTCTATAAATACTCCCCTTGGGAGTAGTTATAGGGGTTACAAATTCATTCTATTGAAGCATATTATTGCACTTCTCTCTCTAGCTCTCACTTCTCTCTAGATATACTCTATCATTTGGTGCTTTCATTGAGAAGCTGTTCGGCGTCAGCAAGGCCGGAGGGAGCCCCACCATGTCAAGGTATTCGGTGATGAAGGGGTGAAGGGGAAGTCTCAGCCCCTTGGCGAAACTCATTGGGTATACTCCAAAGTATCCCGGTGGCGGATGAAGAACATGGTCCGTCGGCCTGGGTGCCCTAACCCGCCCGAACGGCCCCACGTACATCTGGGCAACCAAGTAGTCGGCCGCGCTGCTCTCCGGCTTGATCAGGAAGATGTTTGTGAGATCCAGGTAGGAAACGCCCGGCCCACTCTTCGGCCTCCTTATTCTCTTCGGCTTATCTGCTCCCTTCACGGCAGACACCGGTCTCGGGCATGGAATAACCGCGGAAGTGGACGCCCCGTCCACCACTCGGGACGCACCTGCGTCCTCACCTTTTGAAGACGAGGTGGACTCCTCGTCCTCAACTTCGTCGTCCACCGGCTCTCCGGACTTGTAAGGACTTAAGTGTTGTATCTCCTCCTCGAACTCCTCAAGCACCTCATAGTCGAGTGACCTAGTGGAGGGCTGGTCGTCGTACGGATAGTAGTCTTCGTTCAAGCTCTTCATCATAACAACTACTACGAGCCTAAGGGAAATAACTTAGGATCTAAGGGTGTTCAAGCGCCTAACACTAGATCACTAGCCTAGGAAGAAAAGTATGCAAAGTACAGAAGATTGCGATGAACACTAACCTTGAACACGAAGAACACGAAGAACGAGCTTGGGAGTTTATCTCTCTAGAAAATTGGTCAGCACTTCGACAACTCAGATTGCAAATGAGGTTTCTCATCGGAGGGGGAGGGGTATTTATAGAACCCCCTCACCCAACGGTCATTACACGTGGCACCCTCCCAATGGTCACATCAACGGCCACCAATGGGAGGCCACCACGTCACCAATGGGCCAGGCCCAACCTACATATCAAGAGCCCACTGGCAAAACAGACTCTATTTGCTTGCCGGCTTCACAAGAGCCCAACTCTACGGCCTATACGCTTGCCGGCTTCACAAGTGCCAGCAAGCGCCCACAACGGCCTATTTGCTTGCCAAGTTCACAAATGCGAACAATAGGGAGATGACAACGGCCAGGAACGCAATGAACGCCCGTAACGGCCACAAAACCAAAGGAACAAAGAACTCACAGCCGTCGGCTCCTCGTAACGACCCTTGATGATAACTCTTTACAAGCGATCTGCGCACAAGGGTTCTCCCACAGGGTTACCTTGGCCAGAAAATCGCCATGAGGGTTGGATTCAGGGGCACTACGGTGAGGCCGCTTCGGCCAGGTACTCAAGCAACTCCTTCACCCCTCACTCTCTTCGGCCTGAAGCAGTGGGGGACTGGGGGACTACATCGGCCTCAACAAAACAAAAAGGAAAAATGCAAAGAACAATGTAACCACAAAGCATGGCCACATCGGCCATGTATCACACTGCGCCTCGACGGCCAAAGGCACATAACGTCATCAGCAACGGCCAACTGGCCACCTAAGGCAAGGACACTCATCGTCCTCCGCCAACAGTTAATCATGATGAGCTCTTCGGCCAGGAACACGAAAGCCAGTCAGCTATGGTCAAAAGGAGTGCGCGAGCACCCTCACCGGCCACCCAAAAGAAAGGACACCATCGTCCTCGAAGCAAGGTTCAACCTCAACGGCCTCATCGGCCCAAATGAAAACTTCAACCATCAACGTCCAAGAAAGGGAAAACGTGCCTTCAACGGCCACCATCGAAGCAGGACACTCATCGTCCCAAAACGAACACACCAAGGAAACAACGGCCTCCCCGACCACAACAAGGAGCAGGTAACGGCCAAGCACAGGATTACCAAGATAGAAACAACGCCAACGCCGCAACAGCTGACGGCCTGGGAGTGCCCGCATCGGCAAAAAGCACCAAAGCACGGGAATCTACTGTCCTTCACTTCGTCTACGTCTCAGCTTAGAGAGTGGGGGACTCCTGATGGAGTATATGGGTCTGAGCCCCAGGACCCACATACTCAGAAGAACAGAAAGCACAAGACACTGAGTGGCGCCCACGTCGGCCAAGGGACCCCCGTCGGCCGAAAAGGCGCCAACTCAGATTATGGTCCTGAAGCCAAGGAACCCGGGTGCCCTCATCGGCCGCGCCCTCGTCGGCCACGCCCTCGTCGGCCACGAAGACTCCACAGAACCGGATTCTACACTTACTTATTCGTACAGCCCATTAGTGGCTTTGTATTCGGCCCAGTAGCGGTCCAGTTGTAAATGGGCCTCCCAAGCCCAAGGCTTGGGAGCCCAGCCCATATTTTCTCTATAAATACTCCCCTTGGGAGTAGTTATAGGGGTTACAAATCCATTCTATTGAAGCATATTATTGCACTTCTCTCTCTAGCTCTCACTTCTCTCTAGATATACTCTATCAGCAGTTTGTGAAGCTCAGTGGTTGTATTATATTCTTACTGATTTACATATTCAGTCTAATTTACCTATAACAATATATACTGATAATAAATCTAAATATCATCTTGGTCACAATCCTGTTCAACACCAAAGAACTAAACACATTGAACTAGATTGTCACTTAATAAAAGAAAAAATAGATGCTGGATTAATTCGTTTGATTCATATTAAAAATAATTTTCAACTTGCACATATTTAGACAAAGCCTCTTGGGAATCTATTGTTTAATCAATTTGAAGTCAAGATGAACATGTTGGACATACATGCTCATCTTGAGGGGCGTAACAAGACTGATTTGCTGATTTTGGATCTCTTTTATTTGTATTGGGCTTTTATCTATTGGGCCTTATTTGTTTTACCTTTACTTAGTATATATAGGATAGGTTTACTCTAAATTAGGTATGAAATCTCATTCTGTAAAATTGCCTTCCGCACAAGCTTATTCTGAAACTTCCCAATTTGTTTTCTTCTTCATCCATTCTTTATGATTTCTGTGAATGATTGTTAACAATAATAAAGTGAAATGTTGTGACACTTATTTAGGGACAACCCAAAAAGGAAAATAATACAAGTAAAATGGAACGGAGGGAGTATTTGATTTTATATACTTCTTATCGAATTTGAACACAATTTTTATATTTCAATATAGCTAGCACTGTAGTTTCTAGGGAAATTCCCCTAAATAGGACTAAATAAAGGGTTAATTGCAAAAATAGAAATTTAAAGTTTAAATTCCCAAAATATGACTAACTTTTCCAATTATACCTTTCCCTTGTCTTTCCTAATATGATTTTTTAAATAACCATTATATATAAAACCTAAAAAATTAAAACAAAAATCGTAAAAAATAAATAAAAAATATACAGACCTCAACCACCGCCTCAACCACCTTCTAGCACCGCCACCTCCGGTCGCCAGAAAAGATTGCCAAGTTGGGGGGAAATGTCACCGTGATGGCAATTTTGAAAAGAAAGTTGGATACTATCAAAGAGTAAAATTGTCATCTTCATGGCAATTCCAGAAAAATGTGTCATTTTTTTTTACACAAGATGGCATTTTTTCCGACGACCGGATCTGGTGGTGCTGGGAGGTGAAGGATGCGGTGGCAGTGGTCTACATATTTGTTTGAATATGTTTTAGGTATTTTATTTTATTTTTTAGACTTTTTTAAAGTTTTTTAAATATTTTATTTATTATTTTTTATTTTTTTCTTTATTTTATTTTTTCACGTTTTATTATTAACATATAATATTTTATTATTTTTTATATTTTATTATAAATAAAACTATTATTTTCTTATTAAGAAAATAAAATAAACCTATTACAAATTATAGAAAGGGGGTAGAACGGGAAGGACATATTAGTCCAATTTTGGGAATAAATGGATTGTAGTCCTATTGTTGAATTTTGGGCTAATTTTAGTCCTATTAAGGGTTAATACCCGTAGTTTCTAACATGTAGAGAATTTCTTGTATATAAGTTCTAATCAATATTATTTAATAAATACTATTACTTGATTTTTTTAACCCGATAGGCAACCAGCAAAATCAATGAGGCAAATGCCGGGGAACATTTACCGAAGTTTTATTCAAAAATAAAGCAGTACAATGAGGTGAGGGGGACCAAACCAAAACCCCAATGAAGGAGGCATCCATTCTCAGAAATGCATGCTAGATAAATAAATGAAAAGAGAAACTACAGATTAAAAAAATAATCAAACAAAGTTTAAATCAAATATTATTACTTGATATTTGATTATTTTCTTAGTCCAATATTGTAGGCTAAATTGAGAACTTTATTTTCAAGGAAGGAAGACTAATAGTATATTAGTATATCATGTCATGATTGAAATGTACTCCGTAATACAACCCCGTCACAATGTGTGATGTATATATGGTCATATTTACGGCAGTGTATTAATCGAGTCGGACCGTATTTTAGACTTGAACCGGACCGGTTAATACCGGTCCGGACCAGACCGGTTAATACCGGTCCGGGTTTCGGTCCTTAGTTTTTCAAGATTCCGGGTTCCGGTCCAGTCCGGGTCAAACCCGGAAAAAACAGGTCCGGACCGGAATGGACGATAAACTATTGTTCTGTAAAATATATACTTCGCTCTATATCATTAGTCATTATGTTTATGGCTTATTTTTGTATTTTATTATATAAATGAATATATACGGAGTGTATATTTGGTGTCTAATTATTTCCTAAGTTGGTTTTGATTTGTTTATTTATGTGTAGTTACGTTGTGCACTACTATGATCTTAGTTTATATTTGTTTGATTTTTCCAAATTGCTTTTTATTTGTTTCTTTATTTGCAGGTGTGTATGTAGTTTATACGTAGTATATTTTTGGACGTAATTAAGTTTTTATTACTCTGCAATAGATTTTGTCATTTTAATATACACAAAAGATTGTAGTTTTAATTATTGTTGAAAACTAATTGTTACGGTTGAGTAGTTTTGATGACTATATTCCAAAATTAATAAACGAGCTAAACAATTATTTAGACTATTTAGCATATCCGCACATAAAATTATAGTTAGAAACAACAACATCCAAGCCTTATTCTTAAAAAGATTTGGGGTCGGTTATGAGCACTCTAAGATAATACTACCTCCGTCCCACTAAGATTGGGCGAGAGAACAGAGAAGGTGACACGATTATTAAGAAAAATGGGTTTGTGTGGTTGATATTAAATTAATAAAGTAAGAATGGTTTAGAGCCGCACAATCTTTACCGAATTTGGTATGGGTCAATCTTAGTGGGACTTCCCGAAAAGGTAAAACGAGATAATCTTAGCGGGATGGAGGGAATATGTCTTTTTCTAAAACCGGATCAATTAGGGTCAAAACCGAACCGGACCAAAAAATTCAGGCCCGGTCCGATCAGGACCGGTTAGATTCAGGTGCGGTCTTCGGTGCACACCCCTAGTCATATTTGATATGTTTAAGTCTTTTAATGTCTTGTCTAGTTAGTCTAGATCTGATCAAATCTAGTCTGACTATGTTTGTTTTTACACAAACAAAAATTTATTAGAAACCAAATGAAAGTACAACCGCTTATTAATGAGAGCTAAACGCAGATGAGAGATGAAAACTAAAGAAAATACAAATTTAATCAAAAGAAAGTCTTCAATTTTTCAAGGCCAGTCTGGCACTTCGTCTTGGAATCTTAAAACGGTCCCATGAGGGATCTCTCGCGCGATCAAGAAGTTTATGATCTAATTTTTGTGTTGAAAAACACTTCACTTCAATTTCTTCTTCCGAAGATTGTGAGCTTGGGAGAGTTTGAAATTGAACACACCCATTCTTAGCCAAAGCATCCTTATCTCGTTTTTTATCCACTAAAAGCTCAAAAATTTACCTAAAACGGACTCTCATACTCTTTATATAGAAAGTGTGGAATGTTGCGCTGACCGCTACACTAAAAGCAAATACTGAAAGTTTAGTTTAGTCTTCCGTCTTATAGGACTGGTAAAGTGCCACAGTTGATTGCACGGGTAGGCAGGCAGAATTGTTGACACCGCATCTTCGCGGCCCAAGATATATTATTGTAGACTCGAAGTCGTCAAAATTCATGGGGTTCATCTCTAGTTTAGTCGTCACAGGAGAGTATAAGAATTCCTTTGCTGCAAAGTCTCTACTTCCACCCTTTAGTCTATGAATTGCTCAAAAACTTCTAAAACCTTAAATAACCCTTCATTACGCCATCCTTCAGAAATTACAATTGATGTCCTATTAAAAGAATTAAACTTCTCTCTCACAACCAAAGAGAAGAAACCACCGCAATTGTTACATTCGTAACACATCGAATATGATATTGAAGGTTCATACATCGTACATTTTCTTGAAAGTGAAGATCCCCGTTCACTACAAAAAAATCACGGGATTGGCACACATTTGGCACGAATTTATAGATGATTTCATATCAAATAGCTCGTGTCAAACTGTTTTTGGCACAGATTTGACATATCCCTGCCAAAATCCCTGCCAATTTTGAGAAATCTCTGCCAAAAATCTCTGCCAATTCCATGTTCTTTTGTAGTGATTGTCAAATCTCATCAACGATTATATTAGCCAAAAAGCAGTTTCTCGTCTGAAAAAGATTTTCGATTAATACCCCTCTTAAATTCAGCAAGACAAATAAGAGACTTGACATAAGTAGGGGTGTAACAGGGATAGGTATGGAGTTGTGTAAGGTGCATGGGTTGTCCCATGACTTTCATTATAAGATGCAATAAGCGATACACTTGGCAATATGAAAAAGTTTAACATGTAGTTTAGAAAAATATGGAAGGGTGAGTGCTTACTAAGCAACACTGTAAGATCTAAAATGTTTTTTTTACTAAGGAGATATATATCCAAAAAATGATTATTTCACATATATGTAATCTTTTATTTTTATCAAAAAAATGTTACATAGTAAAAAAAATGATTACTTCACATGTGTTAATATACTAAAAGTTAAATTAACTGTGAAGTAAACATGTCTTAAGTTCATTAGATGCCGCAATAAGTTGGTATAATGAAGAGGTCTTAATATATTCATGCATTGCATTGATTGCATTACTCAATAGTAACCTACCACTAGATAGAAGGCGGTCATACTATGAATCAATCCATTGAGGAAAGCTATTTTGATAAAGGGCTTAGATATAATTAGAAAATTGAATTCAACTACGTAGTAGATTTTTTTAAATGCTTATGTAGCTAAATTTTGTAAATGCTTATATATATAAGTGTAATTTCAATTCAATATCAACCACCTAAATTCACTTTTATTGATATGTGTGTCACTCAACTCCCTTTGCACCATCGTTAATGGGTCGGAGGGAGTATTATATTTTGATATTATCAGGCTTTAATATGTCAAGATTTCCTTATATATTATAGAAATAGTAACATTATGTTTTAATAGTGTCATAAAAAAGTACATTTTATAATTTGTTTGTATCAAGAATATATTCCAAACCAATTGATACAACAAATAAGCTACATATAGAGCCACTTGATAAATCCTTCCATAATTTATTGGGTGATTGTCTTGATCGTTTAGTGAATAGGCACCCCAACTATACCTACAATTAGAAATAAATATACAAATAAAAAGAGTAGATACACTGATAGAAGATAAAATCTTAAGAAGTAGCATGGTTTATCTATCTAGATTAACACAACTTACAATCACAAAAAAGCAAGTTGTGTTCATCTATCTAGCTAGACCAACACAACTTAACCAGAATTGCCTAGGTGTATAATAAAATCCTCATAATTTTAGTACTCAAAGAGTAGTCTTGTTTAAATTAAAATGCCACTTTCATCAAAAGAGGTAATTCTACAACAATAGTATTGGAGTGCATAACATTTAGGCCTACCTGAAGTGCATCACATCACACAGATTCACCGCGATTTTAAACCCCTGCATAATAGTACAGGGATAATATTAAAAAAAAAACTTCGAAATTGGAAAAAGGAAATTTGTTAATCGTTTATACTTAATAAGAGGTACATACATAGCAATATAGCTTTTACACACTTTTATTCTAAGCTCAAATGAAAAAGTTAATAATCATATTTTTCAAGTTAGTTTGTGTTTATCTCAACAAAAATGTTGAATTAGTTATCTCAAACGAATACTGCAGCCCATAATGCATCTTGAAAACAGAAAATTAGGATAATGGTGTGATTTCAATTCACATATTCGTAAACTATATTACACAGAATTAAAAGAAAAGATACAAATTTGCTAAACAAATGTAGCAAAAGAATTTGCAAATACATTTGCTTTCGAATAAGAAAGACATCATTATCCAATTTTTGTTAGATTTTTTCAACTGTTATGTCTAAGGTCTATGCGTAGTCAACACAAAAGCTTCTAGTGAGAGGGAGGACAAAGAGTAGCATCATATTATGAGTGCGATGAATATGACCCATGAGTTATGATTCGAAGTCTTAAACTCCGAAAATCCGAAGATTCAAAGAGAGTTCCACGTCAAAGGAGTTTCAAGATAAAATTGGTGCGGCCGACTGAGCTCGAATTGCAAACTACCATTTAGCATATTAATTTATAAAATTAAGAGTAACATTAACACTATAACCTATTTAAGTAATAAACCAGAGTTGGGGAGTTTACAAAACTAAGACTAATATTAACAATAATTCAGAACAAAGTTGGAGACTTTAGTAGTTTACCATACATAATAATACTCTGCCCTCCCCTTTTCATTTCTGAAAATGCGTGGTGAATTTGGTTAGCTTTCTTTACAGGAATGCCGGATAGAAGATGTCAAGAGGGTCAATTAGAGATAATATTCTTCATCTAACCTAAACAATATAAGTGAATTCATATATGTAACATCAAATTGCATATCTATAAAAACCAACCTCAAGACCAACAAAAGAATGAATAATCCACTCAGGAGAGATAACTTAAGTCATAACTAAATTACTAATAAAATTAGCATTGCAAGTATTCATATATATGCAAAATATATGAAGTACTTAGTCTTATACCTTAGAATATAGAATAGAGGTTCTCAATTCATTTAAGAAGAACTCTTTCAAAAAAAAAAATATTTAAGATGAATATTAATCCATGATCAATAACATAGCGTAGTGGTCAAAATCTATATTAATTGGTGAAGTCTAACTTCAAATTGCTTATTAAAAATCTAGCTCAATACATTAAAAAAATAGAATAAAAATATGCAATTTTAACGTGTGGATTTTTGCCAGCGTATAAATCAAATAACATTGGAAACATCAATTGTTTTTGGTTGGCCTAACAACTCATGTTAGGATTTCAAGTTCATCGATAATGTATCTCCCATTTTGTCTGAGTTGGCTTAATTGCTTAAAGAAAACTCAATCTAGTGAAAAACTTATTTAAAAATATCATTTAAATGTTTAATAACATCTAGATATAGTACAACTAATCCATGTTTACTAAAATCTAAA
Source organism: Cuscuta europaea (assembly GCA_945859875.1). NCBI lineage: Eukaryota > Viridiplantae > Streptophyta > Magnoliopsida > Solanales > Convolvulaceae > Cuscuta > Cuscuta europaea. The sequence goes on along the minus strand of CAMAPE010000054.1, from coordinate 2,322,823 downwards.
AATACTCATTGAGAACAAAAAACTATGCCACTTTTAACTTAAGAAAGAGAAGATCTTTTTCAAGAACCATGTAGGTGAACTAAATTATATTTTCACTTCAAAATATGAAAAAAAAACAAATGTAAGTCATGTAACAGAGACATAACTGAATATAAATTATAAATAATAGTGAACCCTAAGACAATTCAACTTTCATATGTTCTTTAAGGAGTTTAATAGAATTGAAAACCCAACACCTGGAACTCTAACGATGGATACCTGTAACTCTTGTTCGATGTTTGTTATGTTTATACCAGCCCAAGAATTGCATATCAGGGTGGAAAATTTCTAGGTTACCTTACTAACATGTAGAACATAAGAAGAAAAATTTATGAGATTCAATAAATGAAGAAATACGATGAAGAAATGCTTGAGAAAATACAAAAAGAGCAATTTGTGATAGTGAGATTTTGATTAACATTATGTTTTTCTTAGTTGATTCTCCTTCTAGGAAGAACTTCCCTTAGTTCCCTTCAAAGAGTAAAAAGAGGAAACATACATACATAATAATATGGTTGGAAATACTTGATCTTCACAAAAGAAAACATTATTTCCGCATAACCGCATTTACCATGTCTGAAAGAATAAATATTAGTTTTATGTCGGCCTAATAACTACATCCATATAACTGCAAAACAGGGTGGAGGAACCCATATTAGCCTCTTACTCTCTACCTGTTTTCATTTAATTCAAAAATATGAAAAAATATTTAATCTCAGGTTTTAAAACTTTTTTTTTTTTACTGGTCAGGTTTCAAAACTTCATCGAATCAAACACATATATAACTTCAATATAAGTATACACATGTGAAAGACATTAGAATGTACTTTAGAATATACTTTAAAATATGCTTTAGAATATTCTTCTATCTTTAGAATATGCTTTATAATATTTTAGGAATATACTCTAGGATATTATTATTGTATAGAATCTTATAGGAATATTCTATCTTTATAACGCATATATATAGGGACTTAACCCTCCAATGAAATACACAGAAAATTCATTTCTCCTCTCTCTATTATTACTATAATTATTATTATTCTAGTTTATATTTCAACATGGTATCAGAGACATCCATTTGAGTTTATTTTTCAGATTTCAGCTTAGTTTTCAAACTCTGTTCTTTCTCCGAGAGCCTGAGTTCAGAACCTCTAGGTGCCATTTTGTCTCCCAGAAACTCAGTCCAGGATAGAACCTCTCTACACACCATCACCATTAAACAGAAACTCTATTCAGAACCTTAGTTCAAGCAAATTCAGAACCTCAGTATCAAGCAAACTGCACCATTCAGAATTTGCCAGGTGCCTAGGTCCGATCATCTTCCCGGCGAATTTCTGACTACACCATCCCTGTTGCCTCCGACCCGGCGTTGGAAGTTCGCAGCTCAAGTCGACGTCCATCAGCCACACGACCTCCAGAAGCACTCACTACAACAGGTATTTGATCGGAACTCTTCACAAAACCTCAAAGCCATATGTTTGTACACTTTACTTCCAGGTATTCTTCTCTCGTTCTTTCTCAAGCAAGAGACGGAATCTGACAGATATCTCTGTGGGATGGAGAAAGTCTTGTCGGTCGCTAGTATCTGGCATCGGATATCTATGGATATCCTCCCCTTCGATTGAGATCATATATATTTAGCGCATCCGTTTTCTTCCCCAGTCCAAGGACGAAACTTGAAGAGTCTGTAGCAGTAAAATCCAATTGATTGGTTATTTTATTAAAGTTTTTTTGAGCCCACAAACGAGAAGGTTGTTGTAAGTTTCCATTGCTATCTAAATTGTGAACTTAATTGCCAAAAAAATCAAAAAACATAAAAAAACAAAAAAAACAAAAAAAAAACAAAAAAAAAAGTCTTGTACGGGTCCACATGGCAGAGGAGTAATATGCAGTTACTGCAAGAAGCCCGGGCACTTGATCAAAGAAGGTAGGAAATTGCTATTCAAGAATCAAGGAAATCAGCTTTGTCATGTTGCTTCCGCTACCAGTTCATCTGATGGATCAATTGCTGTTTCTTCAGATGAGTATGCCAAATTTATTTCCTACCAAGAATTTCTAAAGCATTCATCCGTCCCTATCTCGGTAGTCGTTAATTCAGGTATTTCAAACACATGTCTTGTTTCCTCATCCTCGAAATGGGTCATTGACTCAGGTGCCACAGATCATATGCCTGGTAATCCTAATCTATTCTCATCATTTCATTTGTATTTACCTTATTCTAGTGTCACTTTAGGTGATGGATCTACCTCACCCATTCTTGGATCTGGTACTGTTATCCCAACTTCTACACTACCATTATCACCTGTTTTGAGTCTTCCTAATTTTTCATTTAATTTGCTTTCCATCAGCAAAATCACGCGTACTATTAATCGTTCTGTAACATTTTTCCTGGATATTGTGTGTTTCAGGATCTGTTAACGAAGCAGACTATTGGTAAAGGACATGAGTCAGCTGGTCTTTATATTTTGGATACATCAATCACAAAAGGTATCTCTTGTCTTGGGGTCGGGACTTTGTTAAAGGCTCATTACTCATTAGAACATCCATCTCTCCCATTAATGAAGCAAATAAATCCCCAATTCAATAACATGACCTCTTTACAATGTGAGACATGTCAATTTGCGAAACACCATTGTACTCGCTTAAGCCCTCGAGTTAATAAACGAGCAAATGCTCCATTTGACCTTGTTCACTCTGATGTTTAGGGTGCTTGCCCGATTGTGTCTAAAGGTGGTTTTAAATATTTTGTTACCTTTGTTGATGACTATTCTCGTATGACATGGTTGTATTTCATGAAACGTCGATCTGAGTTGTTCACTCATTTTTCTTCCCTTTGTGCTGAAATTAAAACTCAGTTTAATGTTCCTGTTCAGGTGTTAAGAGGAGACAATGCCCAAGAATATCTATCTGTTACATTTAGGTCATTTATGCTTCAGCATGCTATTATTCATCAAAGTTCATGCGTTGACACACCTCCCCAAAATGGGGTTGCAGAACGAAAGAACCGACATCTGTTAGAAACTGCAAGGGCTCTTCTATTCCAAATGAATGTGCCTAAACAGTTTTGGGCCGATGCTGTGTCTACTGCATGTTTTTTGATAAATCGTATGCCATCTTCTGTTTTGAATGGTAAAGCTCCTTATCATTGTCTATTTCCAAACAAAGAGCTTTTTTCAATCCGACCTAAAATATTTGGTTGCGCTTGTTTGGTTAGAGATGTTAATCCTCATCTTACAAAGCTAGATCCCAAATCATTAAAATGTATTTTCTTGGGTTATTCTCGAGTCCAAAAGGGGTATAGATGTTTTTGTCCGAGTACATGTCGGTATCTTGTTTCTATTGATGCATCATTTCATGAAAACACACCTTTTTCATCATCTAAGGCAGATATTCATGAGACTAATGATGATATACTCATTTACACGATAACTATTCCCGAGTCCACACTTTTGACAAGTATTCCACAAGTTACTGTTCCTGACCCTAGGCCTCCTGTACACTTGGTATACACCCGTCGGCACAAAGCACCTGATCACCCTCCATCGGTGACACCTGTAATTATTTATCCTGATACTAGTCTGACTTCGATCTCATGTCCTGAACTAGTACCTGCATCATTAGATCTTGTTTCTACATCAGATCTTGACCTCCCAATAGCACTACATAAAGGTACATGGTCTTGTACTCATCCTATTTCTTCATTCGTGTCGTATAGTCAGTTATCCCCTGCCTCATGTTCTTTTATTGCTTCCATTGATTCTATTTCTGTTCCCAAATCTGGTAAAGAGGCTTTGTCTCATCCTGAATGGCGTCATGCCATGATAGAGGAAATGAATGCTTTGGATCTTAATGGTACTTGGGATTTGGTAGACTTGCCTACGGGGAAAAAGTCTATTGGATGTAAGTGGGTCTTTGCTGTTAAGCTTAACCCAGACGGATCTGTTGCTCGGTTGAAAGCCCGATTAGTTGCGAAGGGTTATGCTCAAACCTATGGTGTTGATTATTCTGACACTTTTTCTCCGGTTGCTAAATTAACATCTGTCAGGTTACTCATTTCTCTCGCTACAACTCATGGTTGGCACTTACATCAGTTAGACATTAAGAATACATTCCTGCACGGTGACCTTCAGGAAGAAGTTTATATTGAGCAACCTCCGAGGTTTGTTGCTCAGGGGGAGTATGGAAAAGTCTGTCTACTTTGCAAATCTCTTTATGGTTTGAAACAGAGTCCCCATGCATGGTTCGGGAAATTCAGTCAATCAATTGAACGGTTTGGAATGATCAAAGGAAAATCGGATCATTGTATTTTACAGACGAACGAAAGCAGGTATCACATTGCTTGTGGTGTATGTTGATGATATTGTGATTACAGGGAGTGATAATGCAGGTATTTTGGCCCTTAAGAATTTTCTTCATAGTCAATTCCAGACGAAAGATTTGGGCTCATTGAAATACTTCTTGGGGATTGAGGTTACACGGAGTAAGAAAGGCATATTTCTATCTCAACGTAAATATGTGCTTGACTTGCTAACTGAAATAGGGAAATTAGGGGCAAAACCGAGCAATACTCCCATGATTCCCAATGTGCAGCTCACTCATGAAGGCGTGCCATTTGAAGATCCAGAAAGATATAGAAGGCTGGTTGGAAAGCTTAATTATCTCGCAGTTACCCGTCCATATATTGCGTACTCAGTGAATGTAGTAAGTCAATATATGTCATCTCCGACAGTTGATCATTGGAATGCTGTAGAGCATATATTATGTTACTTGAAGGGGACACCGGGATGAGGTATTGTTTATCAAAATCATAATCACATGAGAATAGAATGCTTTGCAGATACTGATTGGACTGGATCTAAAGATGACAGAAGATCCACATCTGACTATTGCGTCTTTGTTGGTGGTAATCTCGTCTCTTGGAAAAGTAAGAAGCAGAATATGGTTTCTCGTTCGAGTGCTGAATCAGAATATCGGGCTATGACACAATCGGCATGTGAGATAATCAGGATAAACCATTTATTGAGTGAAATCGGATTGAAGACACCAATGTCTGCTAAACTCTGGTGTGATAACCAAGCTGCTATACACATTGCCAACAACCTAGTGTTTCATGAGAGAACAAAACATATTGAGGTCGATTGTTACTTTGTTCGAGAAAAAATAAAACATGGATGGATCTCTACAGGATATGTGAAAACTGGAGAGCAACTTGGAGATTTGTTCACTAAAGCACTAAATGGAATTTGTGTTGGTTATTTATGTAACAAGTTGGGCGTGATAAATATCTATGCTCCAACTTGAGAGGGAGTGTGAAAGACATTAGAATATACTTTAGAATATACTTTATAATATGCTTTAGAATATTCTTCTATCTTTAGAATATGCTTTAGAATATTTTAGGAATATACTCTAGGATATTATTATTGTATAGAATCTTATAGAAATATTCTATCTTTGTAATGTATATATAATATAGGGACTTAACCCTCCAATGAAATACACGGAAAATTCCTTTCTCCTCTCTCCATTATTACTATTACTATTATTATTATTATTATTATTCTAGTTTATATTTCAACAACACATGTGATAGAAAAATAACGCAAAACAAACATCACGTAGTCATTAAGGCACGTACGTCATCCACCTCTCTTGGGTTGCAACACATGAGTGTAAATATGTTAAATTAGACACGCATATTGCAGATTCTAGCAATTATATTACGATAAAAGGGTACACTAAGAGATAAAAAAGTATGTCAAAGAAGCATTTAAGATAAATCCGGTTGGCCCTTGCACATCAGAGGGGAGAAAGACTTACCCATCCAATGTTAGCTGTTATATTCAAACATCAATCTCATAGAAATTTAGTTTTCTTAGTAATGGAAATTCTTTACTCCTGAAGTAAAAAAGAAATGGTGTTGAAACAAATACAGTAATAAATATTCTCAACTTACTAATTAAATCAAACAACTTAAATCAAGAATTGCATATTTAGTCGAACAAATGGACAAATAGATCTTACAGAAAAATAATGATCCTCAATCCTCCATCATCTGCTTCATGTCTCTAACTCCCTATTAGTTATTTATGTACCTCCAAAAACAGGGGGAAAGAAAAGAAACAAAGCAAAGATTCAATCCTTGAATTAAGCAAAATTGCATAAAATTCAACCACGTTTTCAATATACTGGAATCAAACATTTACTAATCTGCTTTCATATGTAATAACCCAAAATCAAAGCTTGCACTTGCAATGATGAAGAACAGAGACTGCATTAGGCGAGTGTTAAAATAAAAGTGTCGGTGTATTAATGAAATCGATACTTTTAGATTTTTAACAATTAAAACTGAAAGATGAAGGCTTTGGGCCATAAACCTAGGCGAGATTAAAGTGGTGAAGAGACTATGGCTGTTCGACTTAAAATATCTGAGACGGTGTCGATGGAGAGGTAGTAACTGAGTCGATTGTAACTGGCATAATGATCTAGAGCGATAGTTGTAATTGGGATAGTGGTCATTGAGATAGTTGCCATATGTAATTTTTATATATGAATTTCTATCTTCGGAAATAAAATTAAAATAACAAAATATTAATTTTTGTAGATTTATTATAGTTGCAGTTAACCGTGAGATTCTTTCCAATTTTATTACTTGTCAAGTCACTTTCTTGTCTTTTTATAATTAGACTCACTTTTGTGAAATTGAGCCTCCTAATAATAGTAATATCAGTATCCTTTCCCGTAAGGAAAATGATGACACCTATTCCCATTAGTCCCTGACATTTGTTGAACATTTATCTGAGCGGATGTAAATTGAATTAAGACATTGATTACAAAAAATCTAAGAATAACAAAATGAAATGTTTATTTTCAATTGTAACTAGTGTAACACCCGGGGCAATGCCCCGATAGTGTCATGTTAATATGAAAATAGTACTCCATCATATATGAATTGTGTAGTAAAAAAAATAGCACATATTAATATATGTTGTGAGTTCTTTATAGAAATGGTTAAGAACATTGTTTATGTTGAAAAAAAATATATTAAAGGTATATTACTAAAGTTTTGTTGAGAAATGAGAAAGTGATAAAATTGGTGGCTTATATTTATTATTATTATTATTATTATTATTATTATTATTATTATTATTATTATTATTATTATTATTATTATTATTATTATTATTATTATTATTATTATTATTATTATTCTTATTATTATTATTATTATTATTATTATTATTATTATTATTATTATTAGGCTAAAGGGTCAAATAGGTACATGAACTAACTTAAAGTGTTCAATTAACCCCTCATATAGGAGGTTCTGCTCGGACGTCGTCAATTGGGGAGGTTCCTGGTGGAATTTTTTGATGAAAATTTTTGAGCATACTCTTCATTAAGTCTAGTTTATCCATACCAAATTTCATCTAAAAATTAAATCGGGAAGGCAGTCAAATGATTTTTCAAAATGTACTGCGCTGTTTAACTGCGCAGTTATATTCAAAAAATCATTTGACTGCCTTCCCGGTTGAATTTTTAGCTAAAATTTAGTATGGATAAACTAGACTTAATGAAGAATTTGGTCAAAAAATTTGTTATTATTATTATTATTATTATTATTATTATTGTTATTATTATTATTATTATTATTATTATTATTATAAGCACAGTATTTTAAAAAAGTTCATAATGTGCAAAGTAACAAATGTAAAGTGAAATGAAAATATTCTTATGATAAATATCATACATTGATGTGCTTTATAGGAAAATCAAACATTTTGAAAGACTTCTTTATATACAACATTTGTTGTTGTATTGCACCCTTCTCCTCCACCCAACAAAATTTTCAACTCATTTCTGCTCTTGACTCTTGAAACTGCCACATATAATTGCCCATGCGTGAATACACTTTTTTCCAAATAAAGTCCAACATGTGCTAGTGTTTGCCCCTGACTTTTGTTGATAGTCATTGCAAAGCATACTAAAATTGGGAATTGTTTCCTCTGAAGTTTTATGTGCAACGTTGTATCTGTTGGGCATAGATTCATCCTTGGAATCAATATTTTATTCCCTTTGCTCGGTCCGGTGAGGACTTCGGCTTCCAAGATGCGTTTCCCCAATTTTGTTATCACCCCTCGTGTTCCATTACACAGACCTGTAGATTGATCAATATTGCGCAATAACATTATAGGGATACCTATTTTGAGGCTAAGCACATGATTTGGCAATTCGGATATTGAAATGTTGTTTAAATATTCCTGTGGATATATGTCATCATCGCCGGAACTACTTGCCGCAGTGGGACATATGTTGTCGTAGCTGAAATATTTTACCTCTTCCCCTGGTAGCATTGAAAGGATGTGGTTGTTTATGCCCTCTACTATTTCCAAAGTTGGTGCCAGGATCGCTCTCTCTTCCAAGTAGTCAAAATTTGTCAGATTGTTGTGCAAGTCTGGATAAGTACTGTCAACAATGGCTTTGAAGTTATCCCCATTCGAGTGGATCAACAAATCAGGTGGTATTTCAACTTCAATGCCTCTGTCAGACTCCTTACCGATAGTGACCTCACCAATCTGTGATATCCACCTAGCAAATCGCTCAACTTCTTCCCTATCCAGTATGTTGATTTGATGCATCAACCTCATGTTTATTGTGAGATGCATGACTTGAATATATACAATCCCATAAGTATGATGAGTTTATTGCCGACATGACAATTTCTTCACCCATGCCTTTAGGGATTACTGGTAGCGTCTGTCGAAAATCCCCTCCTAGAACAACAATTTTTCCACCAAAGGGCAACTCTTCATTCTTTGGATTTACAGATGAGCAAATATCTGTGAGTGTCTTGTCTAGAGCCTCAAAGCAATACTTGTGAGTCATTGGTGCTTCATCCCAAATGATTAATTTTGTGGCTATTAATAATCTTGATTTTGGACTCCCGCGCTTGATATTACATGTTGAATTTTCAGCAATACTCAATGGGATCAAAAACCTGCAATGAAGTACATAATAATATATATTAATGCTAATATATACTATGTATTATATAATTGGAGACTTAATATATACTACGTATTATCGGCTAACCATCTAAATAAATTTTAGAATTCCAATACCATACTAAACACATTGCAATACCATAGTATTTAAATTATTTCTCTCAAGGTCACGGTGCATTAGCTTTTTTTTTTTAACATCAGAGTGCATTAACTATTCACCTTAATTAGACCAACTTATTTACAGAAAAGAGAGGAGAAAAAATCTCTCATTTTAAAAGTGTTATTGTTTTTTTGAACTCCAATTTTTTTAATTTTTTTAATCAAAATCAATAAGTTCTTATGATCTATCATATGACATCAATATTGTATATGTATAAAAATCTGAAGATCCAATTGGTGGAGATTTTTAGGCCTAGAACTTTTTTTGTCAATAAAGCCCAAAACATTTTTAAGTAAATTCAAAACCTAAAATTAAGATTTCATAATTTATTTTTACATTTAAAGTCATTTTTTCAAAAAATGTCTAAAAGAGTACCTAATTTCTTATTATCTATTGTTAACCTACATAGTAAACTTTAATTATGAAATGCTATGAGTGACTCTCTTATTGACATCACATAATACATGTTAAAATTACTTTTACAACCATTGTTTTAACTCATTAAATGATATGACTCCTCATACAATATAAATAACAATTCATGCTTTTACATTACAACATTTAATTAATTTGTAACATCTAAATAATATGCTTAATTATTGATTCAATATGACCACAACACGCTTATATGGGATCGTATCAAGGAATCAACGCTGTTTTTTTCTTATTTCATTCGAACGTAAAATTAAATTACACCGCATCGGCTGCAATACACACCGCAAAGACTGCAATAGCCGCGAATGCGGTAACCGCAATTGCAATGCTACCGCAATAAAAAATCTTGATATAGACTAAAGAGTAAATATATATTATATGATGATGGTTGATGGATAATTTTATATATATATATATTTATTTAACATGTACAAATTTATTATTAGTTATGGTTAGATAAGATCATAGTAAAAATGCATTATATTCAATTTTGGATCCTATGAATAATTCACAATATCTATTAGTATTTTTCATTTTAATATATATCACATTGACGCGCTACCGAGGCATTGCCCCGGGCTTTACACTACGCGCTACCGGGGCATTGCCCCGGGCTTTACATAATAAAAATTATATGTAAAAATAGGCAAATGGTCATCTAGAGTAACTTCATCCAATACAGCCAGAAACGTAACTCCAAACTTACTTTTTTTGCTTATTACACAATTTGGCACAAGAAATCAAAAATTACGTGTTTCTTGAAAAAGTTGGTTGATAAGTCTGATAAGCCGAAATACAATGTTGCCAAACGGAACAACAATTTATAATTACAATCACAATTACCACTAAGTTCTTAAACTTTAAGAATTGGTGCACTATTACGTAGCTAAGTTAATTTAACAATAAAGTAATTATTTATGTAATAGTTAACGATAGTCAATATTTTGATAAATTCATTTTGCCGACAAAGAGAAACCAACAAAAGAGAGAAGATGAGGGTTACAAATGTGATTCTTCCTGAATAGCATGGATTATCCCGTCGCTTAGGAGGCGTGCCCGAAGGGCAGCATGGTTACATATGCCGTCGCTATACTGAGATCAAATCCCTCTTTGGAGCAATCCGAACTCTCGACAGAATATAAAGAGAACCGCAAGCTGAATTCTTGGTGTATTCGTTCGTAGTTCAATGAGAATTTAGTAAGACTACCAATGGAGTGAATATGGTTGCTAAACAGCGATTTGCATCCAATTTCTAATTGACTACTCAACATATAGGTATGCCACTTTGCTAAATTATTGAGCTTAAGTTTATCACTAATTTTCAAGTAATTGGGCAGATATTTATCTTCTTCAAATAAAATATGCACAAAGTAAAATGCTAAGGAAGAATTTCATGACCTTGTGTTGAAATTTGTTGTTGTCCACTCTTCCCCGTCGATGAGCAATTGGCCCCTGAAACATTCAATTTTTTTGTATAAAACATGAACTCGTGATAATTTGAAAAAGTGTTTTTTTCTTTTAAAATTAAATTGTATATATTAAATTTGTGCTTACTTTGTTCGTCTGCATTACTTGATTCAATCTCTTCATTCCTCTTTCGTTTTCTCTTTCCTGTCTCCATAACAATGGCGTCAAATAGGCTGTTATTTACCTGTAAAAAGTATAGGCCGATGCATTTAGGTCAAGGGTGTGTTGGTCGACGTTTTTTAACTGATATATGTGGTAGGAGAGTCCTGGTGACAGAACGAGCTTTGTTGGTATTTGATCATTATCCTAATCAGTTTTAAATTTATCAATACCCAAAAAATTGGTGTTCGTATCTTTTAGTAGTTATTAACTAATAATAAAAGAATTTTTTAGTGTCCATACTAACCGACACTTAGTACTAAAAGTTTTACTGAGATGCCATTAATCCAATTGTGTTATGTCTTGTGAATTTCAAATATAAGTTTATTACTGTGTAAAAAACTAATCAAAAGAATATTTTTATTTTGTTAAATCTTAGATATATATAATGATATAGACTGGTGCTCCAAAAGAATAATGTGTAAAAACCATTTATACCTTTATAAATCTTATCACTTCGTTTATTATTCTTTGCATCAAATGATCTTTTTTCCATGTCCTGCAAATATTTAGTTTCATTCTCTCCTCTCTTCTGTTGAAATATCATGTTTTGTGAAATAATAGTCTAAAAAGTTTGTACTTTGAATTTTGATAAAGTTCTTCTCTTTTAGTGAGCAGAGTTTACACGGAAAAGACAGAAAGAGTTACTAATATCATTTTGTGACACATCAACCTTCTATTAAAACAAAATTGTCATTAATTTGAGATATTCATACACAAAACATAAGTAATAAATATATAAATTTGCTGCAATTTAAACATACCTTTTCATCAATTAAAAGTAGTTCGTAAGAAATAAATTGATTCGGATTGGACTGACGAAAATCATCCCAATGAGTGACCAACCTTGCGATCATATTGCACCATGGAAGATTGGTGAGAAATCTCCATTTTGTAGTCTAAATAATCTCTGTTTGTGATGTGTTAATTGCTATGATATACGCCCATTGATGCACTCCATCATTTTCATCATTTTCATTTACCCCAGTGCCGCAAAGGCTCCCACCTACGGTGGGGTAAGGGGGGGTCGGATGTACGCAGTCTTACCCCTATACTAAAGCACAAAGAGACTGTTTCCGAATGACCCATAGTGAAAATCCCGTCCAAAATTGCATGGACTGACTGTTGCTTCATAACAAAGAAGCGCAGACAGTTTAGTGAGCCATTTTGCTTTATTCCATCATAATTTCAAGCCAAAAAATAATGAATCTTTGGCTCCATTGCAAATGATGGAAAAACGCCCATTGCTGCACTAATTGTTTATTATTTATACATGTTATTCGATGGAGGATAAAGCAAGAAGTTTGAGTTGTAATAGACTTGAGAGTGTTTGCAGATAAAATCAGAGTTCTACTGGAGTTCTATTAGGCTTGTAGCGGTAGTTGAGTGAAGTTCTATTAGAACTGAAATTGGAGCATTCGCTATTTTAAATTAAATGCTCTAACAGAGGAGTTTTAATATAATTTCTTTTAATCAATAAGCTTGTCACACACCAACCTTTTAAAACTGAGCTTTACTATTAAAACAATGAGCTTTACTATTAAAACAATAGATCGTCAACACAAAATGACAATTTGGCACATATAGGTGAACAGTATGCATGCCTTCATTAAACATTTGCAACTTGCAACAATACTTGATTTTTGAAAATGCGATTTCACTTCACGAATGTACTGGGCCGTTTATATTCATTGGGCCATGTTGATCAAATTAATTAGATTAATCGAATGTGGTTAATGTATGTTTTGGGCGCTCTCAGGCCCAATTCCTTTTTCTTATCCTTTGCTCTTAGAACTAGGGTTTCAGACTTTATATACTCTTCTGCAAACAATGGTTTTTGGCTTGCAGCACGAGTCTGGTAGAGAGCGTGAGATTGAGGGAGAGGGAGCGACACTATGAAGACTATACTTTCTTCAGAGACGATGGACATCCCGGAAGGGGTGAAAATCAAGGTGCACGCAAAGCAAATTGAGGTCGAGGGTCCTAGAGGCAAGCTCTCCCGGAACTTCAAGCACCTTAATCTCGATTTCCAGCTCATTAAAGATGAGGAAACCGGAAAGCTCAAGCTTAAGGTGGACGCCTGGTTCGGATCACGGAAGAGCACCGCTGCAATCCGCACCGCCCTCAGCCACGTCGACAACCTCATTACCGGTGTTACGAAGGGCTTCCGCTACAAGATGCGCTTTGTCTACGCTCACTTTCCCATTAACGCCTCTATCACCAACGCTAACAAGGCCATTGAGATCCGTAACTTCCTTGGCGAGAAGAAGGTATTCAATTCTATAAATCTCTGCAGTAGCGTTACGTATTGCTCTTCGATTGACCTGTTACGATGTAGATAAATGCTCAAGAATATAGTTTTAGGGATTTTGGGTATTCCGTTATGCGCGATTAGGCCTTACCTAATTTATTGAATTAAGTTTTGTTAACTCAGTACTTGTTTATTTGCTTTGTAGATTGAACTCCTTAATTGATTTTTTAATATAGTGAAACACTTTGTTAGTAGTGTGTTTTTAGGAATTGGTTTTAGCTTGCGCGTGTCACTTGTTCTTATGGCCTGTATAGATTAATTTGCTGCATGATCTGCGAACAGATACATTGACTTGCTAATTAGTCAATGTTTATAAGCTGTTATTTAAAGTCCACCTATACTTGGTTTTCCTGATTATTATTGCACAAGTAGAGCTGTTTGAAGAAGATTTATCTGCCTAAAGTTTGCTCTGTTTTCTGTCAAGTTTATTTCGTTATGTGCAATTCATGTAGTCACGTTTCAAGCAGGACAAGTAAATCACTTCAAACATTTGAAAACAAGTTAATGGATTCCTTTTGCTGTTAATAATTTGCAAAACCTTGTACATTCATGTAGTTGCCTTAGAAAATCGCGAGGCTTACTCCAACATGACATTTTTTGGAGGGAGAATACCATGGTGCAACAATATAATGTCCCAATTGATGTATCCTTTTCTCTGATTTTACCAGTAACATTACCATCGCAGTGTTTTGTCTGACCAAGTATTCTTGTGTTGCCCTTATATTGCTCATGCTAAACTTCTGTAAATTACATATACAGTTTTGTTCATAGTTCCACTTCTACAAATAGTTTGAAGTCATTTCATCTTTACTTTGATCTTTTCTTCAGGTTAGAAAGGTGGACATGCTTGATGGGGTTACAGTTCTTCGTTCTGAGAAAGTAAAGGATGAATTGGTTTTGGATGGTAATGACATTGAGCTTGTGTCACGGTCATGTGCACTCATTAACCAGGTGAAATACCCTCTTATGTCAGAATTTCATGATGTTGCTAAAGATATTACCTTAGTTGTTGTAAGTTTTGGTCACTGATTCTGATTTTTGTCTCTACAGAAATGCCATGTCAAGAAGAAGGATATCAGGAAGTTCCTTGATGGTATCTACGTCAGTGAGAAAGGCAAAATTGAAGAGGAAAACTAAGCCACTCCTAGTCTTCCAAATTTTCCATTAAACTTCTCATTTTGAATATTTTCTTGTTGCTTTATAGACTTGTCATGGATTTATCCAAAGATTTTGGGGTTTCAAGCAATGATGTGTACTATTTATTTAGTTTTTCATTTTGTGTGGTTAATTAAATCTTACGTAGTACTAGTAATGGTGTTGACTTGGTTTTGTCGTAATTTGTACAAGTGTACAGCTTATGGTCGACCACTCAGTACCTTGTCCGGATTGATTTCTATACAATCAGACCGCAATGGTACATTGTTTTACAGCGAAGGGTTGTGTTACTTTTGGATCATTAGTTCACAGGGGTTAAGTCTGTCTGAGACATGACTTGGACTTTTATAAAACACATAAAAGTTGGACATTTATTGGATTAGACCAAATCAGAAAATTTCAATCTAAGTAAAACATCTCAATTATAGGTTAATCTCACGTTAATCTGATTTAACCTAGGGTTATTCACCCTCGGTGTCCTGAAAGATTGCCTGAAATAGCACCTTTCTTTCTTCTAATAAGCGCTGGCTACTGTATCTGTAGTTAAGGATTCTGAACTCTAAAGCCAGGAAAGTTTCAACAGTTGAAAAGTATTTTCTCCTCCTAAATTGTCACTGTTAAACACTTCAATGAGAGCTGATCTTTTTCAGTGTTGGTTATTCATATTTTATCATTTGTGCAACTTGCAAGTCACTTGAATAATTCATGTGCACGTAGACAAGTCCTCAAGTCTCTAATTAGGCAGATAATACATTTTTTGTGGTCTTTGAGTTTTAGAGCACAAGTCTTTCACGGCAATAAGCACAAGTGTCTACTGCACATTTCTGTTGCGTGTCTGGTTAATGGGACTCTTGACATTCCAATATTTTCTTCCAATATTTAAAAAAAATTATAGGTTTATTTATAAAAACAGAGAATAATAATATGACTGCGCAAACTTTTTTTCTAGAGAAATAGGAATATAGTTTTGGTATATCCTAACAATAAAATCGGAAGAACTTTACATGAAACATTATTTTAGTGGCAGTGCCAACAAGTTAGAGCCACAAACGTCTAATACTTAGGTGACAGTGACTTACCTTCAATAGAGAATTGGGCAAAACGTTATGCGGGATTGATTCATCTGATACACAAGGGAACCATGTGCACCCAAAGATTCAATGGTCGGTCACATTTGATTTGAGTCTTGGTGGGTCATTTATGTTTTTCTGGTTTGCCTTCTTATTATCATCAAGCTCACTTCCTTCTTCCCATTAATGGAGTCCATCAGCTTACTCCTTTCACTACTAGCCCTTACACTCCCAAGTTCAGTTTTCTCAAATGGAAACATTGGACCAATGATCAATGTATCCAAACACATCTCCTACCCAGATTTCAGGATCAACCAACACCAGCAACATGTCACTCTTCTAGGAAGTTCATCCATTTCACCTGATAAGTCTTGCCTCCAGATTCCAAAACCCTCCTCTGATCTCAAGCACTTAGCGGGCCGGGCAATCCATTCGGCGCCTTTCCGACTCTTTGACCCGCCCACTCGAACTCCCGCTTCTTTCCACACCTCATTCTCCTTCCAGTTCCAGTCCCCCTCAGAAAACTTGTCATCATCCCCACATGGTGGTCATGGTTTGACTTTCATCATAGTTCCCGATGAGTTTACTGTTGGCCGGTCCGGTCCGTGGCTCGGCATGCTCAACGACGTCTGTGATGACAACTATAAGTCTGTGGCGGTTGAGTTCGACACCCGAATGAACCCGGAATTCGGTGACCCGAGTGATAACCATGTCGGTATTAACCTCGGAAGCATTGTTTCTGTCACGACTGTTAACGCGTCCGATGTTGGGGTTGTTCTCGGGGATGGTTCCATTCACCGGACCTGGATATCTTATGATGGTCAGCTCCGATTCATCGATATCCGGCTCGGGTTGGACCGCAATGGGTATCCTTTTAAGCCGGTTTATTCCGGTACTCTTGACCTTTCTCCTTACCTGAATGAATACATGTTCGTCGGCTTCTCTGCTTCCACCGGAAACCATACCCAAATCCACAACGTTATGTCTTGGAACTTCTCGTCAACCAGCCACGCTTCTCTTCGGATTCCTTCATCCCAAACATGTGAGAATAGATTATTAATACACCAAAGAAGCAAGAACATAAAAGATGAACAAGAGGAAAAGTTGCACGAAAAAACTCCGACCAGTTTCTTGATTTTCTTGGCTGTGCTTATTCTCATGGTCGTGGTTTTACTCAATCTTTACTTCGGCGGTAGTCGGAAAGCCATAGACGAGTCCAGTGAAGTTCAGGGTAAGCCGGAGAAGCAGAAATTGGGTCCGCCAAACAAGGCTCGCCGGTTCACGTTGACGGAAATTTCCTCTGCGACCCGGAATTTCAGCGAGGTGCAGATTCTGGGAAGTGATGCGAGGAGCGTCACGTACAAAGGGACTCTGTTGCGCGGCGGCAGCGTGGCGGTGAAGCGGTTCTCGGCGAAGTTCTTGGCTACCGGCGGCTTCGACCGGCAGCGGTTGCACAGGAAAATTAAATCCGCCGGCAAGATCCGGCACCCAAATTTGGTTCCCATCAGAGGGTGGTGCTTCAATGACGAAGAAACAACCGTGGTCTACGATTACATCCCCAACGGCAGCCTTGACAGATGGCTGTTCGGCGGCGGGGTTTTGCCGTGGACGCGGCGGCTGAAGGTGGTGAAAGACGTGGCGGAGGCGCTGAGTTACCTCCACTCGAAAGAACTCGCCCACAAGAATGTGAAAGCCAGCAGCGTTTTCCTCGACGTTAGCATCAGAGCGGTGGTCGGCGACTACGGGTTCGTCCTCAGCTCCATCGAGTCGACTCGGTTCGAATCGGTGGTGAGTCAGACGGCGGACGTGTTCGAGTTCGGGGTACTGGCGCTGGAGATTGTGTCGGGTCGGGTCAGAAAGTCCGGCCCCGGGGAATTGGATCTGCTGGACTTGGCGTGGGCATTACATGAGGAAGGTGAAAAGGAGAAATTAGTGGACCGGAGGATGGGGCTGGTGGTGAGCCGGGAACAGGCGGTCCGGGTCGTGGAAGTTGGGTTGGTTTGTACGTTGAACGAGAATAAAGGGCGGCCGAGCATGGAGGAAGTGGTGGAGTTTCTGAATGCAGAAAAACCGCTTCCGAAGTTGCCGCTGGTTCGACCGGTTTCGTTGTTCCCCTACAGCAGCACCACGGGGTTGTGCACTGCTCACGCATGTTCTCCATTCAAATAATGACAGTGTGTTTTAGACGAAGAAGAAATAATTGCGTGCGAAATTGTAATTATGCGCCTTCCTCAATTATTTGTTTTCCAAACTTTTTTACAATTTTATTTTTTATTTCCATATATGTTTTTGCTTTAAACCTTTTGTGATTGATTAGACCAAAATTCTATGTAGTATTCAAAGGAATTAGTGTACCGTTAACGGAATTTTCTGAATTCGAGACTTGATAAATAAGTCACTATCAATAAATGATATGAAAGATGAAATGTGTCGATATAAATATGAATGATTGAAAAAAATTATTTAAAAATATTTAATATCATATGTTTCGATTTATTTAATTTTTTATTAATTTCATTGTTAAATTTTGATGTTTTTCTTTACAAATGTTTAGTAGTTTAATAAAGTTATTATTTTTAAAAATATTTTATATTATAAAAATATTAAAATTCATGAAATAGTCTTAGATTGATATCTTTCGATCATTCGATCTTATATTGATGTGCAAGCATGTCGAGTAGCCAACTGTCAAACTTTTCATATTGTTTTTTCTTTTCATTTTTTAAGTTAGGGCTCCATCTTTTAAAATACATTATTGATCCCATTAGTTTTTAAATGGTGGTATCAATTTTTAATTTTTGGATTTTATTTATTCAGTTGCAGTCAATTTTTAATTTTTGAAAAATTATACATACCTTTATATGATTTTTTTTCCAGTTGTGTCAATTACTCAACTCAATTAACACCACACACAGACTATAAGGTGGCTCTATCCCCGGTTACCATGCTACAATAGTCTCTTGGCTTTTCCACTGTTCTTATTTGTAGTCGATCGTTATATCTTTACTCAATGATCAAACTCTATATTCTATGTGAGAGCTTGTCTTGCTAGAAGGTCTCAAAGGAGTAAAATTAGAAACACAATGAAAGTAATACTTCAAAAGAAGCAGATAAGGTAATAGTGATGCATGTGATTTATTTAATTACAAGTAAATGTACTCTCTTTTTATTCCTCTGTCATTAACAAATTACATTTTCATAAGCTTCAATTTATCAAGCACCCCTAAATCTTGTGCCAGAAATGTACTTGTTTAAGTTACCCTTATTTTTATTTCACATACATTAGGGATGGACTCATAGACATAAAGTTGAATATACCATTGTGTAAACGAGGGAGAAACAATATCAAACACTCTTTTGATTTAAATTGACATAAACTAAGTTGTTAAGAAAGAACTAATTTTTTGATTTAATTTTTATCTGCAATTTGGTATGGGTAAATTAGACTTAATGAAGAAGACACTCAAAAAAATTCATCAAAAAATTCCACCAGGAACCGCTTCAAATGGCGATGGCCGTACAAAACCTCCTATAAAAGGGGTGATTTGCACTTTTTAGGTTAGTTCGAGGACTTATTTGCCCCTATTCCCAAAAATCTAATTGTCGAGACAACATGAGTAATAGAATGTTGGAATATGAGATCTAGGGAGAGAACAAGAGAGGAAGAGAGAAAGTAGTATTGCATTAATAACATGGTTCAACTTCTTCCATCTATTTTGTTTAATCGATTAGTCAGTGAGATCACTTCAATAGTCTAAAACTCTAAATTCCTCCTTTAATTAGAAATCTCTTGGAGGTATTGGTCTTACCAAGGCCTCCCTTCCATTTTATTATTGGAGGTTTGAACTTGAGTTTGGTGCTCATTAATACTCCCAGTTTGTTTGTGCTAGTTGCTTTGTATATTTGTAGCCTTATAAATATTTAAATTGTTTTTTCAGTGAAATTTACATTTTCTTTTGTTGATTGTTTTTCTCTGTGAAATGTCTGCTTATAATCAGTATGGTATGACTCCATTTAATGGAAAATCTGATTTTAGCATTTGGAAGCAAAATATTAAATGTATTTTAATTCAACAAAAATGTTTTAAAACAGTTGGTGAGATCTATTTAATTTCTGACAAAGAAGATAAAAGGGCTGAAATGAATGAAAATGCATATTCTGTGATTTATTTGAACTTATCTGACTCGGTTATTAGAAAAGTTGGAATTTTAGAGAGTGCTAAAATTCTATGAAATAAATGAGATGAACTGTATACTGAAACCTCTTTGCCTAGCCGAATGTTTTTACTTGAAAAGTTCTTCAAATTTAGACTGGATATGTCCAAGGATATTGAGGAAAATCTAGATGTTTTTACCAAACTTATTTCTGATATTAAGTTGTGTAGTGATAAGCATATAGATGATTATTCCCCTATTACTCTTTTAAATGATATTCCTAATTCCTTTAGTGATATGAAATCTACTATTGAGTATGGTAGAGATAATGTGGCTCTTGACATTGTGGTTAATGGTCTTAAGAGTAAGGAATTAGATTTAAAACATATGGGTGAGGGTAGAATGTCTGAGAAGGGTATACATGTGAGGGGTAAAGATAATAGTAGACGACATAGATCTCAGTCTAGGTATAATTCGAGGCATTGCTATTAATGTCATGAATCTGGTCATTTCATAAAAGACTGTCTTAAATCTAGAAAAAATGAGCATAGTGAGCAGGCTAATTTGACTACGTGTGAAGATGATTTAGGTGATGTTTTTATGACACATCTATGTGATTATGACTATTTGAGTTCTGTGATATCTGATTCTTTGGGTAAATCAAATTGGGTGGTAGATTCTGGTTTTACTGTTCATGTGTCCCCTTTGAAAAATGTTTTTTCAAACTATAGAGAGATTAAGCATGGCTTTGTGTCTTTGGCAAATGAGAAGAAATGCAATGTGTTAGGATTAGGAGATGTATGCCTTAAGTTTTCTTCTGGGTGTAAGCTTACTTTGAAGAATGTTATGCATGTTCCTGAGCTGTGCTGTAATTTGCTATCTTGTGCTTCTCTTAAAAATGATGGTTTGAAGGGAAAATGGAGAAAAGGAATCATGAAGGTTGTGAAGGGTTGTTTAGTTGTTTTTAAAGCTGAGATGAAAAATAACTTGTATGTTTGTCATGCTGAACCTGTTCTTGATTATGTGGATTGTGTGCAACCCTGTGTGCTAGGAAAATAGTCTAGTTAGTTTTCCTGATCTGCCTAAGTGTACTGATGTGCTTGATTGTATTCAAGCTGATTTGTGGGGTCCTTCTAGTGTTTCCACTCATGGTGGGAAAAATTACGATGATTTTTCAAATAAAGTGTGGGTTTTGTTGATTGAGGATAAATTTGATGTTTTTGATAAGTTTAAAAACTGGAAACCCCTTGTTGAAAATCAAACTGGTAAGGAAATAACTTGTTTAAGGACAAATGTCAGTTTTGATTTTTGTGATGATCAACTTGGAGATTTATGTGATACTTGGGGTATTTCTATGAATAAATTTGTTCCCTCCACACCCCAACCGGACGGGGTTGCTGAGAGGATGGTTAAAACTCTTTTAAAGAATGTGAGGGCTATGTTAGCATCATATGAGCTCTCTAATTTTGGGGGAAGTTATTTGTTATGCTGCTTATTTGATTAATATGTCCCGTCTGTTCCTTTAGGAGGGAAATGCCCTGAATTTGTGTTCACGGACGAACCACTTGACTTGCCAAATTTGAGAGTGTTTGGTTGTGCTGCTTATGTGAATCATGAGAATGATGAATCTGAACCTAGGACTAAGGAATTTGTTTTCTTTGGATATAACGAATGCATGAAAGGTTATAGGATTTGGTGTATGAGTGAAACTTGCTTCAATGTGTTGATAAGTAGAAAAGTGTCATTTTTGTTGAAAATGAATTTCCTTGCCTGCTTGTTTCTCCTGATGTTGCTCCAAATGAGGTGGAGCATTTGCCTGTTGAAGTTCATTCTGATTTACTTGTTGAAACCGAACCCAAATTTCTGAATGAAAATGTTTTTCAAATTGAAAATAAAGAAAATAATATTTCTATTAAGGTGGAGCATACTATGAATGTTATGTGCAATATACTTGAGTTGCGTGATTTCCATGTTATTAGAGATAGATACCTTAGGGAGCATGAGAGGAATAATAAGTGTAAAGTGTTTGACTATATTTCCTCTGAGTTTGCTTTAAATGTGCTTAAAATCTTTGTGATATTTGGTATGCTATTTTCTTTATGTTTTGAAAATGTGATACCAAGTGATTATGTGAGCTCTTCCTGTGCTAGTTGTAGAAATAATATTGTTTGTTTTAATTTCTATGTACTTTCTTTGTGTGGTTGTTGGATTAGTTGGAATCCCCAACTTCTCCCGGTTGCTTGCTTGTGTGGTCTATTAACATGTGTTGTGTTTGTTAATAGTTTTGTGATGATTTCGGTTCTGAACTCGAGGACCGATTGGTAGAGTTCAGTCCATTATGAATTGAGTTTGCATGGTAAGCTTGGTCTGAAAGGGAACTTTGTGGTTCTCATCTATTACTTGTATTATCCGCATGATGTACTTGTAATGGTCCGGCGATGATGAATCTCCTCATAATCTTGTATTGTTACTCTACACCACTTAGGACCAATAAGGTGGAGAATGTTGGAGGTATTGGTCCTACCAAGGTCTCCCTTCCATTTTAATAACGACTTGCACTCGATATTTACTCCCACTTTGATACCCCTTCTTTTGAATCTCTCCTAACCAATAATATGGCTATTTTGACTTATGTGGAGTGACCCCGATTTGAGCTGTCCACTGTAGTCCTCCCCCTTTGTCTTTGCATCACCCGTGAGTGTCTTTGTAGGCCATCCTATTATTAGTACCATTTGCTTCTTCATTTGAGAGCAGCCTGCATGAGAATACTTTGAGAGTAGTGAACAGTGCTCTTCTCCTTCTCCTTTCCTTTGTGTGTGAGTTGAGAGAGGTACCTTAGTGGTAGGAGAAATAGCTTGGTGAGTGGAGAGGTCATCTCTAATGTGGTGTATGTGAATTAGAGTGGTTGGAGACATGTGCCGGAAAAGAATCGATCCTCAACACAA
The DNA here is from genome assembly GCA_945859875.1 of Cuscuta europaea. Classification (NCBI taxonomy): domain Eukaryota; kingdom Viridiplantae; phylum Streptophyta; class Magnoliopsida; order Solanales; family Convolvulaceae; genus Cuscuta; species Cuscuta europaea. The sequence continues at coordinate 2,299,920 of CAMAPE010000054.1, read as the reverse complement.
TCAATTATTTATTTTAACTATTATAACTTCATCTAGTGGTAAAGATTTACAGGTACTTAAGTTTAATTGTTTACATGGTCTAATGGTGAAAAACAATACATGATTCTAATGGGGAGAAACCTTAACCGCTCATTACGTTTTAAAAAAATGAACAAAAAATCTATTTGTACACGTTCTCTTATACACGTTCTTATACACTTGTCTGTGGTAGGTCATTTTTTTGTCTGTGAACGAGATTCATAGACAAAACTTGTGTGTTTTGTCTGTGGATATTTTGTTCGTCTGTGACAGACAAAACACGCCGATTCACAGACAAAAAAATGACCTGTCACAGACAAGTGTATAAGAACGTGTATAAGAACGTGTACAAATAGAATGACTCAAAAATGAATTGAGATGCAAGGCTCCACTATGCCTGAGAGTAAGAACGGGCAACTAGCCCAAAGCCCAAGGATGCGTCGGCTCGAGAAGATAGCAGCCCATGCGAATCTGGCTCAACTCTTTACGCTGAGGCACAAATGACTGCTCTCTGTAATAGGGGTGGGCAATTCGGTTTACGCTTTGGTTTTCTTCGGTTTCCGTTTATTCAGTTTGAGAGAATTTGTACCAAACTAAAACCATTTGAATTTTGGTTTGGTTTCGGTTTGGTTCGGTTTGAAGTCCGGTTTACCAAAGTGAAAAAATTATTAGGTACAACTTAGTTCGATTTGATTTGGATTCTTATGTTTATTATTTTATTTGATCAAGTTCTATATTTTAGGATTAGAACATGAAAGTAGTAGTCCATCTCATCCTCTTTTATTTATTTATTTAAATAAAATGTAAAAATAAATAAAAGATAGAAAAACAATAATCAAATATTATAAATTAAAACTTCTAACATCTTTTCGATCACTAGAAAAAAGATTTACTTCTCACAAAACGTAAATTTATAGTTGATTAGCATTTACAATATCACATAAGATATTCAAAGAAACCTAAATGAGTCATTGATGTAAATGTTGTAATATTCACAATTTTATTCAAATGAATCATGTAAAAAAATATAATTGCAATTTGTTATTGTTATCGCCAAATATCTTTACATACAAGTAGAGTTCAAAACATAACAAATACAAATATGTCATATTAACTAATTTGTTGTAATGAATGTATGAAATGTGTAAAAGTTAAAATGATATATCCTAAATTTGTATTTTTCATGTCTAAATTATTTATTTATATCTTAAAGACGAAGAGTGAAGAAACATGCAAGTATATATATGTATGCATGCATGCATGTATATGTATGTACGTGTATATATATATATATATATATATATATATATATATATATATATATATATATATATATATATATATATGTTGGGAATATTTTATGGTGTCCAATCTAATTAAATATCTTTGTATTTGTGTAGTTATTAGCTAAATGTGTAATATGTACCATAAATGTATTTTAGCCCATTAGCCCATTTGTAAGCCTTAAGTTAGATATCCTTATGTATAAAAGGATGCTAACTTAATCAAACCCTAACTCTCACATAAGCCTCAACGCAGATATCATTTTTAGTGAGAAGGGAGAAAAACGTTGTTCATACCCTATTCTGTATTTCGACATGTTTATTGGTATTGAATCGGATCGTCGTTTCTTCTGTACTCGTTATATTGTTTGTATGATTGTTGATTGATATTGGGACTAACATTTGGTATCAGAGCCGAGGCGTGAAACAGGTTGAATTTATCTGCGAATTTTCTGATCTTACGAAGAACTGCTCTGCTTTTCTTCTCTTTTTCTTTGATATAGATATTTGCTCCTGTTATATAAAGGAACAAGGGGCAAAATTGTCTTTTGAGCCCCGCCGAATTTTGCAGCATTCGTGTCCGCAGGTCGCCCGCGCAGGGGGGTGTGAAAACTGTGCAAAACTGTGATTCGCCTTCTCCTCCGTCTTCTGAGAACTGTTCTGAAAAATCTACAAATGATCCTGAAACTTTCAGTTCTCACTCTGAGTCACCTTCACCGACAAGGGCCCCTGTGAAGAGAAGAGTGGAAAGGAGAGGAGAATGAATAGAGGACAAGTTAAGAAGAAGAAAGAAGGAACAAGAATCTCGTCTAAGAGATAGGAACTGGGGTTCAAATGCTCTCTTCTATGCCAAAAGGAAGACATCTCCTCAGAATCACTGCTCAAGCTCTTCTACTCAGAACTATATCAATTCTATCATGCAATGCTGCTCTAAGTCTGATGCCTCCTTCACTCAAGATCAGAATGTGAATGATCAGGGAGTCCAAAAGAAATCTGCTTCCACAAAGGTGAACGTTGAGGGAGAGTATACACTACCATGTTTGAAATATCCCCTCAAGGTTCACTCACTCAAACATTTGAGAAGACTCTCTAAAGAACCAATTCTCAAAGACTACTTGTCTGATCATTCACTCAGTGATAATGAAACCTCTCCTGCTCAAAAGCTCAAACAAAAATGGGTTCCTAAGTCTGAAGCTGAAAAATTAAGAATGTCAAACTCCTCTCAGTCAGCTAGCTTAGGATCCTAGATTAAACAGAAAGTGAAAGAGTTGTTCGCTACTGCCAAGGAAGGACCCATCTGGAAATGGGTACCGAAACATACTTAATATGTGTTGAAGGTCCGTCATGTGTGGTAACTGATCCGATTGCTCCACACACATGGCGGGTATGAAGACGAGCCGTGAGCAATCAATTGGTGCACATTATCAAGGAGAGTACTGGCGTGAATACTCTCTACTAAGCTGAAAATCAACAAATGCACACCTCAACACCAACAAACGTCATGTGCTTATTCTGAGGGGGAGTGTTTCTTTTTCACTCCTCTTGGAGCCAAACAACGAAGAAAGCACATTCCAAGGGGGAGTTTTCTACTTTACTCCCCGGGTAGAAACAACACAACTTGCAACTTTTGAGGGGGAGTTTCATTTTTGTTCTCCCGGTGCTAGACAATGTAAAATGCAAGGATTCTCTCAAGGATGTGGATTTTAAGGGGGGGTTTTCAAAGTTCTCCTCCCAAGTGCCAATCATCGTGAAAGGCATCCTACTGAATGCTCCAGTTGAGGGGGAGCACGGAGAGAAAAGAGCAAAGAGAAATGAGAGATAAGTCCCAATGGCTTAGTAAACCCAACTAAGCCTACCCAAGGGACAAAGCCGAGAGTGAGTAACTGAGTGAAGACTATGAGAGTGAGGAAGCAGAAAGCTCAAGTGAGCAAGAAAACAATAATCACTGTCAAATCTGCTACCTCTATTGTGCTATCAATAGAGAGAATTACTTCTAGTCACTCAAATACTCTAGACAATCCCCATAGGTTCAGGAATGAATTTATTCAGATCCCGGGTAGAAGTCGCTGCATTTTGTCCAAACGGCACATGCACAACCCTACCTAAGACCACTCACCTGTCTCCCAACAGACATGTGTTTAATCATATTTCACGGGGAACCTCATCTCTAATCACTGTCTCCTTCTGAGGCGACTGATACTGACTACAGTGGCCCACAGCCCCACGCCACTGAACATTCATTGATCACGTCGTGTCTAGTAATCTCACTCCCAAATGTTTTGAATTTTCTAGGACACATACACTATTTAGAGTCAGTTGCAGGTCTTCATGACCCACGAGAACTTCCATAGGGATCGTCTACTATAGATGAAGACCAATGATTGGAAGGAAGTCCTGCTGTTGCAACACAGAATTCACCAACATGTTCAGGCCATCGCTTCAGAGTTTATCTCTATAGTGATGATAACGGGCGTCATCACGACCCCGGGGGGCTACGTTATCTTTGCTGATCTTTATGATCATGCCATAACAACCAGAGTGACATCTACTTTAGATGCCTCACAATGACTGGTTGGAAGTCCTGTTAGAGATTTAATGCTTCTATCATTTTTATATAGGCCACACGTCAGTGTTTACATTGATGTTGTGATAACGGAACACCATGGTGTCTCCGGTGTTTACTTTTTTGTTTTTTCTATTTTGTTTCACAGAATAAAAGAATAAAGGCATGACGCCCCGATTCATCAGATCGTCATGAGGGGGAGAGTGGTCCGCTTGTTGTTTACTCTAAAAAATCATTCTTGGACACTTCTCCTCCAACACAAAAAACGACGACAAGTCAGCTTCACATCAAATGGTCAGCTACGCTCACAGGTCAATCATCATTTTCCGCTGTGCAACCGACTGGTTCTCCTCAAAAGCATTCACCTCAAATAGTCAAAAAGACTACATTGTGGAGGAGACAGAGGTCAGGTAATCAGAATCCCATATGCGTCTGCAATTCTTCAAGGACATTCATTCTAGAGGCGCCACCGGATTTAATCCAAGCTGTTCAAGACCAACTTCTGGAAGGCAAGGACTACATGCAAGACACTGAAGATTCCTCAACTCTGGCATCAAAGATCAAATTGCCAAGAAGACATCAAAGGGGAGATTGCTAGGATTTCTTCAGAAAGCCCTCTAAAGAAGTCGAGTTCAACATGAAGACAAAGGAAGCTGAGTTCCACTGAAGATCAAGACAAAAGAGGAGCAACTCCACAGATTTTATCTATGCTCTCCTCTACATTGATGAATAAACACAAAGAAAGATATCTGCGCTCCAATGCTAATTGAACACGATTGAACACCAAGGGGGAGATTGTTGGGAATATTTTATGGTGTCCAATCTAATTAAATATCTTTGTATTTGTGTAGTTATTAGCTAAATGTGTAATATGGGCCATAAATGTATTTTAGCCCATTAGCCCACTTGTAAGCCTTAAGTTAGACATCCTTATGTATAAAAGGATGCTAACTTAAGCAAACCCTAACTCTCACATAAGCCTCAACGCAGATATCATTTTTAGTGAGAAGGGAGAAAAACGCCGTTCATACCCTATTCTGTATTTCGACATGTTTATTGGTATTGAATCGGATCATCGTTTATTCTGTACTCGTTATATTATTTGTATGATTGTTGATTGATATTGGGACTAACAATATATATATATATATATATATATATATATATATATATATATATGTGTGTGTGTGTGTGTGTGTGTGTGTGTGTGTGTGTGTATTGTGACTTGTTCGGTGTTCAGTTTTGTTTACGGTTTTTAGGTTGTAAACCAAACCAAACCAAACCATTCGTGTTAGGATTATTTTATGGTGTCCAATCTAATTAAATATCCTTGTATATGTGTAGTTATTAATTAAACGTGTAATACGGGCCACAAATGTGTATTAGCCCGTTAGCTTCCTTGTAACCCGTAAGTTAGCCAACTTCTCCTATAAAAGGAGGCTAACTTACGAGAACCCTAACGGTTGAGAGGCTTTAGAGAAGCAGAGGCGAGATAGAGAGAGAGTAGGGTTTCCGCTGCTCTCCTTCTCCAGGGAGAGCAGCGGGGTTTCATATGGTATACCAGATTCGGTTCAACTTCTCCATATCTTTCTATCTGCTTCTTCTTTATACCTGCTTTGGATGTTTGATTGTTAGGATATTAGGGTTTGTCGTTTGGTATCAGAGCCGAGGCGTGAAACAGGTTGAATCTATGTGCGTTTTTTTCCGGATCTGCCATTTTACGAAGAACTGCTCTGCTTTTCTTCTGTTTTTCTTTGATATAGAGATTTGCTCCTGTAATCTTGTTTGTGAACGAAATTTTGTAAAATTTATACTGTTGGAATCGCCATCTTCTAACGATTCTACATCATATCTTATTTTTCGATTTTTGCAAACTTTCAATTTCGAAGATCTCTACATAGAGATCTCGAGATCCTTGTTTTTCACTACTGCAGAAACGTTTTTGACTTGATACTTTTACAGGAGGAATCTCGACCTTCAGGGCTATTCAAAACACATTTCAGATTTTCAAAACTCGAAGTTTTCATTTTGCAGGATCTCTATATTTTGGGATCTGAGATTTCGAGATGTTGAGATCTCGATGGTTTGGATCTCGACATTCTGAAGATCTCGAGATTTTTATAATTTCTTGGTGTTTTGAATTTTTCAAAGTTTGGAGTTTCTTGAACCACTGATTTCTTCTAAACTTGATATCTTTCTTGTTCAGAACACTTCGAAGCTTTGCATTAAGGATTTCTGGATGAATCTCTGTTTTTCAAAGTTTTTAGAAGTTTTCGATGTTCTGATGATTTTCAAACAGCAAGTTTCGATATTCAGATGTTTTCAAAACTCCAAAGTTTTCGATGTTCCAAACAGTTTGAAATTCTGAAGATTTCGTTATTCTGAGGTTTGTTTTGCAGGTGGATTTCGCCATTATTCTTCGAGGCAAACTCAAGATTAAGATCTCAAGATTTAGATCTCGAGATTGTAATCTCGAGATTTAGACCTCGAGATTGTAATCTCGAGATTTAGACCTCGAGATTGTAATCTCGAGATTTAGACCTCGAGATTGTTATCTCGAGATTTAAAACTCGAGATTATAATATCGAGATTTAAACCTCTAGATTGTAATCTCGAGCTTTAAACCTCGAGATTGTAATCTTGAGCTTTAAACCTCGAGATTGTAATCTCCAGATTTAAACCTCGAGATTGTAATCTCGAGATTTAAACCTCGAGATTGTAATCTCGAGATTTAAACCTCGAGATTGTAATATCGAGATTTAAACCTCGAGATTGTAATATCGAGATTTAAACCTCGAGATTGTAATCTCGAGCTTTAAACCTCGAGATTGTAATCTCGAGCTTTAAACCTCGAGATTGCAATCTCGAGCTTTAAACCTTGAGATTGTAATCTTGAAGTTTAAAAATCGAGATTAGGATTTTGAGGTATTGCCTTAGAATTTTGTTTAAACTCCACCTGCTCTAGAGATTCAACATCGAGAACCTCAACTTCGAAGAAATTCCTCAAAAACTCAAAATTAGAGATTTTCTGCGACACTGCACTGTTTTGGCCATAACTTTTGACTCGGTGATCCGATTTGAGCAAACTTTTTTTGTTGGAAAGCTAAGGAAAAGATCTACATTAATTCTCGGGCTATGCCCCAGAACCCTTTCTCACGCGTCCTCACTCGCAGCCCTTGAGGGTCAAAACGTTAGTTTTCCGACAAACTTTGTAAAACACCGATGTCCAGGTCAAAACTTAGGCAAATCTGATCAAATTCTTTCAAAGTCAACCTAAGGTCTAAGCTCCAAAGTAGAGGTCCGAAATCGTAGATAATTCGATCAACCTCGCGTCAACGGTCATCTTAAAAAAACCAACAATCAACTACTGAAGCCTCCCCTAACTCATCAACATTGTGTGATCCTCAAACATGCTGAAATTCTAAATGATGAGCTTAGGGAAACCGTCATGTGTGGTACCTGTTCAGATTGCTCCACACACATGGCGGGAATGACGAACTCTGAGCAGTCAAACCTTGCACATTCTGAGGGGGAGTTTCAGTTTTCTCCTCCTGGCGCCTTACACCGACAAAGCAAGGAATCTCTCAACGGATGCAACATTCTACGGGGAGTGTTCAATGTTATCCTCCCCTGTGCCTAACAATGACAAAGCATACCGAGTGCTCCAGTTGAGGGGGAGTACAGAGAGAAAATCAATGAGAGAACATGTTCCTATGGCTTAGTAAACCCAACTAAGCCTACCCTAGGGACAAAGCCGAGAGTAAGTGAGTGAGTGAGTGAGTGAGTAATCATTATGAGAGTTAGGAAGCAGAAGGCTCAAGTGAGAAGGAAAACAACAATCAATGATGAGTCTGCTACCTCAACTGTCTGCTATGTATTGAACATTTACTCCTAGCCACTCAAATACTATGGACAATTCCCAAATAGGTTCAGGACTGATTTAATCAGATCCCGGGTAGAAGTCACTGCATCTTGTCCAACAGTGCATGTTTAACCCTACCCAAGACCACTCACTTATCTCCCAACAGACAGGTGCTCAATCATATTTCACGGGGAACCACATCTCTCATTACTGTCTCCTTCCGAGGCAAGCGATACTGACTACAGTGGCCTCAGCCCCATGCCACTGAACTTTCATTGATCACGTCGTGTCTAGTTACTCACTCCCAAATGTTTTGAAATTTTCTAGAACACAGACGCACTTTTTGAGTCAGTTGCAGGTCTTCAAGACTCGCGAGAACTTCCATAGGGCTCATCTACTACAGATGTAGACCAATGATTGAAAGGAAGTCCTGCTGATGCAACATAAGAATCATTATCATTTTCAGGCCATCACATCAGAGTTTAACTCTATAGTGATGATAACGGGCGTCTACACGACCCTGGGGGGCTACGTTATCTTCTTTAAATTCTGTTTGTTTTTCCTGCTTTATTTTCCACAGAATAAAAGAATAAAGGCATGACGCCCTGATACATCGGATCGTCATGAGGGGGAGAGTGGTCCACATGTTGTCAATTGTCAAAAAAAAAAACATTCTGGGACACTTCTCTCCTCCAACACTCTCTCTACTATCTCCGCAACTCAAATGGTCAGCTACGCTCACAAGTCAACCATCATTATGTTCCGCTGTGTCACCGACAAGTTCTCCTCAAATGCATTCATTCCAAACAGTCAAAAAACTACATTGTGGAGGGGACAAAGGTCAGATACTCAATCTGTTAAAGATGAATTCCATCGGCGTCTCCTATTCTCCAAAGAACATTCATTCTAGAGGCATCACCGGACATCATCTAAGCTGATCAAGAGCAACTTCTGGAAGGCAAGGATTACAAGAAAAAGATTCCTCAAACCCCGACATCAAAGATCAAACTGCCAAGAAAACATCAAAGGGGAGATTGCGATGATTTCTTCATGAAGCCTTCTCAAGAAGTCAAGTTCAAAGACAAAGGAAGCTGAATAACAACAAAGACAAAGATATCTGCGCTGCAATGCTGATTGAACACGATTGAACACCAAAGAGGAGATTGTTAGGGTAATTTTATGGTGTCCAATCTAATTAAATATCCTTGTATTTGTGTAGTTATTAATTAAACGTGTAATACGGGTCACAAATGTGTATTAGCCCGTTAGCTTCCTTGTAACCCGTAAGTTAGCCAACTTCTCCTATAAAAGGAGGCTAACTTACGGGAACCCTAACGGTTGAGAGGCTTTAGAGAAGCAGAGGCGAGATAGAGAGAGTAGGGTTTCCGCTGCTCTCCTTCTCCAGGGAGAGCAGCGGGGTTTCATATGGTATACCAGATTCGGTTCAACTTCTCCATATCTTTCTATCCGCTTCTTCTTTATACCTGCTTTGCATGTTTGATTGTTAGGATATTAGGGTTTATCATTTGATTGTTAGGATATTAGTGGTCCACATGCTATCAACTGTAAAAAATAATATTCTGGGACACTTCTCTCCTCCAACACTCTCTCTACTATCTCCGCAACTCAAATGGTCAGCTACGCTCACAAGTCAACCATCATTATGTTCCGCTGTGTCACCGACAAGTTCTCCTCAAATGCATTCATTCCAAACAGTCAAAAAACTACATTGTGGAGGGGACAAAGGTGAGATACTCAATCTGTTGAAGATGAATTCCATTGGCGTCTCCTATTCTCCAAAGAACATTCATTCTAGAGGCGTCACCGAACATCATCTAAGCTGATCAAGAGCAATTTCTGGAAGGCAAGGATTACAAGAAAAAGATTCATCGAACCCCGGCATCAAAGATAAAACTACCAAGAAAACATCAAAGGGGAGATTGCGAGGATTTCTTCATGAAGCCTTCTCAAGAAGTCAAGTTCAAAGACAAAGGAAGTTGAATAACAACAAAGACAAAGATATCTGCGCTGCAATGCTGATTAAACACGATTGAACACCAATGGGGAGATTGTTAGGAATATTTTATGGTGTCCAATCTAATTAAATATCCTTGTATTTGTGTAGTTATTAATTAAACGTGTAATACGGGCCACAAATGTGTATTAGCCCGTTAGCTTCCTTGTAACCCGTAAGTTAGCCAACTTCTCCTATAAAAGGAGACTAACTTACGGGAACCCTAACGGTTGAGAGGCTTTAGAGAAGCAGAGGCGAGATAGAGAGAGAGTAGGGTTTCCGCTGCTCTCCTTCTCCAGGGAGAGCAACGGAGTTTCATATGGTATACCAGATTCGGTTCAACTTCTCCATATCTTTCTATCTGCTTCTTCTTTATACCTGCTTTGCATGTTTGATTGTTAGGATATTAGGGTTTATCATTCGGTTTGAGAAAATTGCTACCAAACGGTTTACTTAAGTAAAACCAAACCAAACCAAATCACCAATTTTCGGTTCGGTTCAGTTCGGTCAAACCAAACCATTTTGCCCAGCCCTGCCCCGTAACAATGCATATCTGACTCGGCTATTGACATTGGTGTTATATATTTGAAACGGAATTGATTCCCAAATGGAGGGGTGACAAAGAAGCCATAGAGCTTAAAAGCTCCCGTTTAAGTACATAACTGATGAGTCAGGTAACCGTAAGTGACAATAGCGAGACAGATCATTGACGGATTATTAGTCACTCTAGCACTGGTGAATGAGATTATATTCGTATAAACATATAATAGTCTCATTTTTTGAAATTTAAAAATAAAGTCACTTTTATTGTCTATAACTCGTTTTTTAGCAATATTTTTGACATAAAGTCGTATATAGTTTGGATTAGATTCGTTAAGTTTTAAGAAATTATATTCTAAAACGGCAAAACTAATTGATCGAATCGATAATCATCAAGAAGTAATCGTGAAAAAGAACCCCAACTAATTGCAGCTTTAGAGTCATGCACCATTCCTTGTGTACTATTATTGTGAAGGTACCTAACTCTCAAGCTAAAAAGGAAAATCCTATTTTTATGAAACTGCAATCGGTGCCGACCAAAATCCTAAAAATTAGTGCTAACAAGTAACAATCACACCGTAAGGTATGCGTACACCCGGCTATTTTGTAATTTAATGTAACTATAAGTCTTCTTCTCCTGCTCCATATATGTTGCACGAACCAGCTGTGCCTGGAAACCCTAGTTGTCCATCCACCGCCTCAGTCAACGAGCATCAGGGAGTGGGGCCACATGAGAGACGTTGAGCGGACAACCTATCATACCAGTCAGTTCGTTCGCCCACCTGTACCGGCCACCACCAGCGAGTTCCGGAGCCGGCCAGTCTTCCGGCCGTCAACCCGCCCCCCACTTACGCTTTCAGCAGTAATCCCACCGGAAAAGATCACCCAACGAGCACTAGTCATCTTCTCCGAGAAGTTCGTTGCGTTTCCTCCATCTCTGGTGTTGCGGAGATTCTATAGGACAACGTTAATGCTCTGTATAGACTACATTCCGCTGAGATTGACCTGACAAATCAATCCAACCCTTGCCACATCGTTCTCACGTGCCAAATGAGCATAATGTTTAACGAAATGAGTAAAGACAAATAAGGATTTGAGCACATTAGCAATTTCAAATGACATTTTGGATTTTTCGATACTCCTTTTGTAAGTGGTTCCTAATACTCAACTGAATAAATGTGATGCTCATTGAAAGTGTTTTAATACTCATATTAAGTTTGATGCACATTAAAAGTTCGTTAATGCTCATTTAACAGAAAATGTGATTTTTATCTTAACAGAGAAGGTTTGATGCTCAATGAAAATGTCGTTATGTCAAACTAACAAACTTTACGATTTTCATATCAATTAACATTTTGTAAGTTACGTATGCTCATTTCGTATTGATGTTATGCTCATTTTAAAATGTCATATCAATGCATATTTCAAAAGTATCAGATTACACTAAATTCACATATTGAAATTCATAAGAGTGTATTATAGATATAATTTAATAAGTTTTTATAAAAGAAAAAATAAGAAAAAGAATAAAAATTAGAAGATATGAAGTTGAGATCGTGTTACTCATTGTTAGCCTCGTAATACTCAATAAAATAGGTTGGATGTTCACTAAACGTACAATATTGCTCATTTAACGGAAGCCGTGAATTTTCACTTAAATTACAAACATGTCACCGAATTTTTTTTGGCTTGTATTAATGGTTGGGCCATCTTTCTTACTTGGGCCGGGTGTACGTACACCCGGATGCACTATATACGAACCCCAATCACTCCCTGCTCCCATGCCAAATTTCCTTATGTATAGTAGTCATCATAAAAAACTTTATAATTTTCATTTAAAATAATGAATGTGGTTAAACCATTTCTTCCTCTTCTGCACAATTTTCAACCAAACACTTTTTATTTTATTATTATTTTAATTGCAAGTCAATTTTGGCCAAATTTTATGAGACGGATGGAATATTTTGGAACCTTGTAATTACAAATCAAAATACAATCCGACGTAGACAGTTATAGGTTATGCAATTGGAACCAATATAGGTTTTCAATGTTTTTTCGATCAGGCTATGGTTCCTCCACAGAGCCGCCCTTAAAATTAAATTAATTTTTTCAACAGTTAATTGAATAGTGTTTATTCATTCTAAATTTATAATGATTAAAGATAGAATTGAAGTTTAGAGAATTAGTTATTATACGATTGAAGATTAGAGAATGAATTATTTATTTATAGTTTAGACACCTAAGAAAGAATTAAAAAATCTCAATTCAATTTTAAAAATGAGAATATGTAATAGTTTTATGTATAATGGTTGTTTTTACTTATTAGTTTTATACTTTTATAGAAGTATTTTAACTCATATGAATAAATACTAGAATCTTTAATAATCATTAATAAATTTATAAAATCGCAGTAAAAACGTTTGAATTTTAAGATGTACTACGTATGGAGATTTTTTCCGTATTAATGTTAATTAATTAAATAATTATGAAAATAGGGTTGAGTTAAAAGTATTTACCAATATACTGCTGGATTAATATTGGCCGGGGTAACTCGCCCAACGGTTAGGCGACTTATAAGTCGCCAAACGGTTTGGCGACTTATAAGTCGCCCAACCGTTGGGCGACTTTCCCTTAAGTAAAAATATCAGCCAGCCACAAAACAGAACGCTGCGTAACGTAAATCCAATCCCTAAATCTCCCAAGCCGCAGCGACGATGGACGAAGGATGAACGACGACCGAGCCATTTCCAACTCCGGTGAACCTCCATCTCCGGCGACCTCACTCCGGCAAACCTCCATCTTCATCTTCAACACTCTTTCTTCTTTCTTGTAGGTAAATCAGACTCCATTTCATCTCATTTTGAACTTAGGGTTTTGAATGTTAAAATTTTCGAATTTTTGGATTATGAATTGAGTTGTTGTGAAATGTGGATATGTATGTAATGTTGAAATTTGATTTTAAATTGATTGTAAATTTTAAAGTGTATTTTGACATTTGGGCATTTGGATAGATTTGAATGTAGCTAAATTTGGGTATTGAAATGTAGACTTGAATGTTGATATCAAAATTTGGGTATTTTCATATTGAAATGTGAGTTGTTTGTGAATTTTGACTTATTGATATATTAGAATTTTGATAGTTTTTTCTATTGAAAATTTGAATGTGTATAAATTGTGTATATATTGATGTCTACTCATGATAGTTGGACAATGAATTGTTATTAGAATATGAATTTCTCAAGCTTCCCAATCGTGTGTCATTGGGGAGGGAACTATTATGAGGATGCTGGGCAAATATGCCATGAAGGTGGTAGAACAAGATTTGTCATGGTTTCTCGTGGTGCTTGCATGCTCGAGATCTTTCAAAAAATACATGCAGCCACAATGATTCATCCTAGCCGTTCTTTGCGTTTGAAAATGAAATTTCCCATGAACGGGGGAAAGTACATGCTTATGCCCCTCATTGATGAGCTAGCTATAACAAATATGTGGGGCATAGTTCAGATGGAGGACATGTCGACGCTGGAGATATACATTGAGGAATCCATATGTGACGCTTATGGTACTCCATCAACATCAAATGATCTTGTATCTAGGCATTATGTCAATGCAGGTGTGAATGCAGGGAACTCCTCAAATGCTCTTGTACTGGACGTGGTTACTGATAGAGTATATAGACTCGGACCTCCGGGTCTCATGACTATCGGGCCCGAGCAGCGGCCCACGTACACTCAATTGATAGCATTTTCATTATTGTACATTATTATTATTCAGGTGTTCTAGATTAGCCTTTTATATTATCAGTCCATTTATGTAACTGGGTCTGTCAGGTCCATATTAGAGGCCCAGACCCGGTTTTCTTCTATATATACTCCTTTTGGAGCTTGTAAACCACAACTCTAATTCACATTACTACTCATTTCATCTTCTTCCTCACATTAGCTCAAATCTCTCCATTTTGTTATAGTTTGGATACCCCTATAATCCATCAATGGTGCTCTCGTTGAGAGATTAGAGCAAAATCAAGTGAGAAATCCTCCCAAAGCATACCAAAAACTCATCCAAATCATAAAAAATCAAACAAAAAGTGTTCTGGAAAATATCAAAAAATTCATCGATCTTGAAGAAAATCGAACAAAAACTGTTCTGCAAAAAGTGTCCATAACCTCGTAGTGCACCGTCGGCCGCATCAAAGCTAGCAAACAAAGAATTCCCTCCAAAAGAATTCCCTCGTACTGCACTTACCGGCTTTGAGACCACATACTCCACTCTCGGCCAGGAATCAAAGAACAGGAAGTCAACATACCTAAACCACCATCGTCCATAAGACCAGAACACGCACCACTCCTCCCGAATCAGTGCAGTTATCGTCCTCAAAAGCGTGAACGCCAGGCTACGGATATCACCGCTCCGGCCAAAAAACACAGAACGCAGTCAACGACTAAAGGAAGCAAACAACACCCTCACCGGCCACCCGGAAACGAAAGGACACTCATCGTCCCCATACAAAGGAACAGTCATCGTCCCCAAACAAAGTGACACTCTTTGTCCACACCAAGGGCCACACCGGCCAACAAACGGTGCCCGTAACGGCGCAAAACACTAAAACCATAGCAAAGGGTGCTCATAACGGCCAAGGCAGGAAAACCCCCATAACGGTCCTACAACGGCCAAAAAACGTCAAAAACAGGAAATCTACTCTCCCTCACTTCGTCTACATCTCAGCTCAGAGAGTGGGGGACTCCTGATGGAGTATATGGGCCTGGACCCCAGGGCCCACATACTCAGAAGAACAGAAGGTACCACGACCACCTGGGGGGACCCTCGTCGGCCAGATGAGCCTCATCGGCCAGATAGAAGTCTACTCAGAACGTGATCCAGAAGCCAGTAAGAGTCGGGCGACCTCGTCAGTCGGGTCTTCGTCGGCCGTGCCCTCGTCGGCCGTGCCCTCATCGGCCACAGATGGCCTCTAGAATAGGGTTTTATACTTAATCATTTCTACACTTTTGTATCCGGCCCATTAGTGGCCCTATTGTAAATGGGTCTCCCAAGCCCAAGACTTTGGAGCTCAGCCCTAATTTGGGCCTCACAAATTCATTAATACAGAGCAAATATAGAACTTCTCTCTCTAGCTCTCCCTTCTCTCTACACTTATAGTCTATCATTTGGTGCTTTCATTGAGAGATTAGAGCAAAATCAATTGAGAAATCCTCCCAAAGCATACCAAAAACTCATCCAAATCATAAAAAATCAAACAAAAAGTGTTCTGGAAAATATCAAAAAATTCATCGATCTTGAAGAAAATCGAACAAAAACCGTTCTGCAAAAAAAGAGATGAAGGTCTCGAATTTCAGATCTCAACAGTTCCGAGTCTGGGCTGAGCTTTGGTCATCGTCGTCCAAACCGCTGCAACGAAGCTTTGGAATTTCCCAGACAGGAGCCGAAAACGTCTTTACTGAAAAGGTCATAGCCTTCCTGGTGGCCGCCGCATGCCAATAGCAGAGGCTAGCCGCCTGTTGATACTCACCACTCGTTGCCAAGTTATCGCCATCCACTGAGTACGAGCTCCACCGCACTGCCCTCTTTGTGGTCATTTGAATCACCTTCAGGAGCTTGACCTTTTGGTATCCGCCATCAATGGCGTGGGGAAGCTATAACTTCATGAACCTGCCGGTCAAGGACACCCCAAGACGAGCTCCGCCACCCCATCACAGAATCGCCCACCGTTGAGTTCGCGTAGTCTGCTCGCGGAGACCAGGAGCAGCGCGATCCGAACCACTGGGCGAGATAATCCGACGGCATCGGCCGCCACTTCGACGACGGCAAGATTCCATCCTTTCCGGCGGCACCGGGGACATAGCTGTAGAGCTGCTCCCGCTTTACTCCAGACCTAATGCTAGCTGCAGGAGATGAAGGGCCACACTTTTCTAAAGCCTGCCGGCAAGACATTTAGTATGGGCCCATTGGAAATAGGAGGATGCTATTTATTCCAATCATCCCACAAGTTATTTCGGCCCATCAAAAGCTAAGTACCCCAAATTTCCTCCTATTTATACATTTAAAATATTTATTATATGATAGTAGTATAATTATTACTATTATTAATTAATTATATTATCTCCACCACCATTATGGCGGGTTAAAATCCCCCTAGGTGGTGAAGACCATTATGACGGATTAAATTTTCCCGAGGTCACTAATGATGCATTATTATTGGCGTTATTATTTTTATCACCGCCATTAAACCGGGTCAAAAAACCCCAAAGTGGTGGACCCGAGCTCTAGTATACCGAACATCTTTATTTGATGATTCGGATTATATTTAGGTCCCTCGACCTACCCTAGCCACCTTTATTTGGTGACTCGGGCATCTAGAATTGAGAGCCGCTATCGGCCGCACACGACATTATTATGCTTAAGAGCGGTAAACGGTACACCTTAGTCTAAGATACCGCATATTACACCGACCCCTCAGAGCGAAAATGCTCAGGAAAGGTCGACATAGCACATCGATCCGGCCCCTCAGAGCGAAAATGCTCAGGAAAGGCCGACGGTGTCCCCAGGATGAAGGGCCCGCAAAGAGCCCACGTCTTGAAATGGGAAGCTCACCGCGTCGTCTATCCGCGAAATCAGCAGGACGACATGTCTGAAATCATGGCCGAGGTGACAAAAATCCCCAAACTCAGGGATGAGAAACGGCAGCCGTCGGTAATCGACCAAAAGCCTTAGCCCGCGTCATAAATAGGCGACGGGACCTCCCTGAGATCATAGGACGATCAAGTAGGACTCCTTACCGGCCGAGGGACTATCGACCCCCTTGGCCGAAGCCTGAAAGAAGGATACCCACTCCTCGCTCAAAAGAGTAAAGAGGAAGAATATAAAAAAGGGACAACCGAGGGACCGTGCATTTGCCGGCCTAAAGCGATATCCCCTAATATAAAAGAGGGACAGCCGAAGGACCGCGCTTCCGCCGTCCTGAAGCGATATCCCGAAAAATAAAAGAGGGACAGCCGAAGGACCGCGCATTTGCCGGCCTAAAGCGATATCCCCACAAATCAAAAGAGGGAAGCCGAGGACCGCGCACTCTCCGGCCTCGAGCGATAAAAAATAAAATCCCCACAAATCAAGCCACATATTTGGCTAAGTACATCTCAGACGAGCGCCCAACGCCGTCCCTCATCTTCAGACGAGCGCCCAGCGCCGTCCATCATCTCAGACGAGCGCCCAGCACCGTCCCTCATCTCAGATGAGTGCCCAGCGCCGTCCATCATCTTAGACGAGCGCCCAACGCCGTCCCTCATCTCGGATGAGCGCCCAACGTCGTCCATCATCTCAGACGAGCGCCCAGCGCCGTCCCTCAGACGAGCGCCCAGCGCCGTCCCTCAGACGAGCGCCCAACGTCGTCCCTCAGACGAGCGCCCAACACCGTCCCTCAAACGAGCGCCCAGCGCCGCCCCACAGACGAGCACCCAGCACCGTCCCTCATCTCAGACGAGAGCCTAGCGCCGTCCCTCATCTTCAGACGAGCACTCATCGCCGTCCCTCATCTTCAGACGAGCGCTCAGCGTCGTCCCTCATCTCAAACGAGCGCCCAGCGCCGTCCCTCACCTTCACACGAGCGCCCAGCGCCGTCCCTCATCTTTTGACGAGCGCCCAGCGCCGTCCCTCATCTTCAGACGAGCGCCCAGTGTCGTCCCTCATCTCAGAAGAGCGCCCAGCACCGTCCCTCATCTCAGACGAGTGCCCAGCCCCGTCCATTATCTCAGACGAGTGCCCAGCACCGTCCCTCATCTCAGACGAGCGCCCAGCGCCGTCCCTCATCTCAGACGAGCGCCCAACGCTGTCCATCATCTCATACGAGCGCCCAACGTCGTCCCTCAGATGAGCGACCAGCGTCGTCCCTCATCTCAGACGAGCGCCCAGCGCCGTCCATCATCTCAGACGAGCACCCAGCGCTGTCCATCATCTCAGACGAGCGCCCAGCGCCGTCCATTTTCTCAGACAAGCGCCCATCGCCGTCCATCATCTCAGACGAGCGCCCAGCGCCGTTCCTCATCTTCGGACCGGCTCCACCGTCCTTCATGTTCAGTCTGGTGTCAATGCCTTGCTCTTCCTCATATCACGACCGGCCCCTCAGCCTCATCGTGATTATCTATCTCAAGACCGGCTTCCTCAGCGCCGAGAGTCTTGAGCTAGCGATTGGGCTCGCCATCCCTTCCTGGATGGTGACCATCGCCTCTATATGACGGCTGGCTCATCATTGCCCCGTCATCATATTATCGAATCGGCTTCTCAACATCGCCATCCGGACATCACGACTAGCCCCTCGGCCTCGACGTGATTATCTATCTCAAGACCGGCTTCCTCAACGCCAAGAATCTTGAGCCTGCGATCGGGCTCGCCATCCCTTCCCGGATGGTGACCATCGCCTCTATATGGCGGCCGGCTCATCATCGCCCCGTCATCATATTTCGGATTGGCTCCTTCTCATCGCCATCCGAACATCACGACTAGCCTATCAGCCTCGATGTGATTATTTATCTCGAGACCGGTCTTAGTCATTCCTTTACCGGATGGCGACCGTTGCATGGATCTTTGGACCGTCCCCTCAGTGCCTTCGTCCTCATATCACGACCGCCCCCCTCGGCCTCGACGTGATTATTTATCTCGAGACCGGTCTTAGTCATTCCTTTACCGGATGACGACCGTTGCATGGATTTTAGGACCGGCTCCTCATCGCCGTCGTCCTCGCATCACGCCCGGGCTCTCGGCCTCGTCGTGATTATCTATCTCAAGACCGGCTTCCTCAGCGCCGAGAGTCTTGAGCTAGCGATTGGGCTCGCCATCCCTTCCTGGATGGTGACCATCGCCTCTATGTGATGGCCGGCTCATCATCGCCCCGTCATCATATTTCGGATTGGCTCCTTCTCATCGCCATCTGCACATCACGACCGGCCCATCGGCCTCGGCGTGATTATCTATCTCAAGACCGGCTTCCTCAGCGCCGAGAGTCTTGAGCTAGCGATCGGGCTCACTATCCCTTCCTGGATGGTGACCATCGCCTCTATATGACGGCCCACTCATCATCGCCCCGTCATCATATTTCGGATTCGCTCCTTCTCATCGCCATCCGCACGTCACGACCGGCCCATCGGTCTCGGCGTGATTATCTATCTCAAGACCGGCTTCCTCAGCGCCGAGAGTCTTGAGCTAGCGATCGGGCTCACCATCCCTTCCTGGATGGTGACCGTCACCTTTATATGATGATTGGCCCATCATGGCCTCGTCATCATTTATTGGAACGGCTCATCATCGTCGTCATCCTCACATCGCGGCAGACCCCTCGGTCTCTACGCGATCTTGAGCTAGCGATCGGGCTCGCCATCACTTCGTGGATGGTGACCATCGCCCCCATATGACGGCCGACTCATCATCACCATGTCATCATATATCGGACCGGCCCCTCATCGTCGTCGTCCTCATATCACACCGGCCCCTCGGCCTCGCCGTGATTATTTATCTCAAGACCGGTTTCCTCAGCACCGAGAGTCTTGAGCTAGCGATCGGGCTCATCATCCCTTCTTGGATGGTGGCCATCACCCTTATATGACGATCGGCTTTATTCTTGCCTCGTCATCATATTATCGGATCGGCTCATCACCCTGGTCCTCATATCACGATCGGCCCCTCGGCCTCGACGTGATTATCTATCCCCAAGGCCCCTCATCATCCCTTCCCGGAGGGCGACCGTCGCCTCTGTATGACGATCGGCTTCATCATCGCCTCGTCATCATATTTCGGACTTTCTCCTCATCATTGCCGTCCGCACATCGCGATCAGCCTCTCGGCCTCGACGTGATTATTTATCTCAAGACCGGCTCCCAGCGCTGAAGTCTTGTTATAGCAATTGGGCTCGCCATCCCTTCCCGGACGGCGACCGTCGCCCCTATATGACACACGGCTTATCATCGCCTCATCCTCATATTTAGACCGGTCCCAGCACCGAAGTCCTTATCTAGCGACCAGGCTCGCCATTCCCTTCCTGGATGGTGACCGTCGCCTTCATATGACGCACGACTTATCATCGCCTCGTCCTCATATTTAGACCGGACCCAGCGCCGAAGTCCTTATCTAGCGACCAGGCTCGTCATTCCCTTCCTGGATGGTGACCGTCTCCTTCATATGACGCACAACTTATCATCGCCTCGTCCTCATATTCGGACCGTCTCACCAGCGCCATCGTCCTCATATTCAGACCGGCTCGTCAGCGCTGTCGTCCTCATATTCAGACCGACTCATCAGCGTCGTCGTCCTCATATTCAGATAGGCGTACATCACCTCGTCCCCCTATTCAGATATAGCGAACATCTTGCGGTCTCCGGCTAAAAAGCTAAAGGAGCCCAGAGTTCAGCCATCGGCCATCGGCCATATATCGCTCTGTCATCTTTATTTGATGACGAATATCTCATCTACAGGCCCATCGGCCATATATCGCTCTGTCATCTTTATTTGATGACGAAGAGCTCATCTACAGGCCCATCGGCCGTATATCGCTTCTATCATCTTTATTTGATGATGAAGAGCTCATCTACAGGGTCATCAGCCATATATCGCTTCATCATCTTTATTTGATGACGCGAAGCTCATTTACAGACCCCTCGGCTATATCTCGCTCTGTCATCTTTATTTGATGACGAAGAGCTCATCTACAGGCCCATCGACCATGTATCGCTCTGTCATCTTTATTTGATGACGAAGAGCTCATCTACAGGCCCATCGGCCATATATCGCTTCGTCATCTTTATTTGATGACGCAAAGCTCATTTACAGGCCCATCGGCCATATTTATTCAAAAAATTTCACGAAGTCTACTCACCAGAAGATGACAAATTAGCACACAGTTCTACTCCCTTTCGCCTCGAGTACTCTCGACTCAGGGAGTGGGGGACTCCTGATAGAGTATATAGACTCGGACCCCCGGGTCTCACGACTATTGGGCTCGGGCAGCGGCCCACGTACACTCAACTGATAGCATTTTCATTATTGTACATTATTATTATTCAGGTGTTCTAGATTAGCCTTTTATATTATCAGTCCATTTATGTAACCGGGTCTGTCAGGCCCATATTAGAGGCCCAGACCCGGATTTCTTCTATATATACTCCTTTTGGAGCTTGTAAACCACAACTCTAATTCACATTACTACTCATTTCATCTTCTTCTTCACATTAGCTCAAATCTCTCCATTTTGTTATAGTTTGGATATCCCTATAATCCATCAGTTATACAGGAAGATAGTAGGTATTTGCACAACGGTGCATCATTTGTGGATGGGCAAGGAAGTGATGATGATGTTGATGAGATCATCAATGGTGATGACATGAATGAATCGAATGAAGATGATGGTGATACGGTCACGGCAACTGCCCCGTCTAGCCACTTTACTAGAATGTATGATCTCCCTGAAGGCTTTACTGATGCGTGGATGAGTGGATCAGGTGAGAAAAGGTTTACCCCCGAAGGCGAGTTTGAGGTCGGTCAACAGTTTGACAACAAAGAACAAGTCATCAATATGGTGAGCTTGTATTCTATCAAACGGAACCAATTTTATCGGGTGATAGATTCCGTTAAACATAAATGGGTGGCACAATGAAAAAGGAAGAAAGAATGTAATTGCCCCTAGAGAATACGCGCCACAAAGAACAAAGGCAACCTTGACACCTTCACAATTGTGCGTTATCCTGGACCTCATTCTGCTATGTGTGTTGGGAACACCGACATTATCGATCACGTGGCTTTGACTTCAGATTTCATCTCTAAAGATGTGATTGACATTGTTCGCACTGATCCTTCCCTTAAAGTGCATACTATCATTGAAACAGCTGTGTCACGACTGGGGTAGTGCCACACTGGCTTATCTCTACAGACAGCTGTGTCGCGGCTGCCATAGAGGGAGCACAGAACTTGGAGGATTTTTGCTACTCCTCCAGATTTGGTCATGGGAGTATATCCACATTGGGCATCCCCTTGTAGTCGCATATCATGGCATTGATGTACACCCACTCCCTGATGAGCCTCCACGTCTTCTGGGACCACATCATGTACGGGGCGAGGACCCTCTAGGTCGTCGGTATGTTTTCAATTGTTAGTATTTATGTTATTGTATGTTGAATGTAAGTATATTAATAATATCCATATTAATGAAACGGTTACATGAATCGTTAGATTGCTATTTGCTGGTCTAAGTCGCATGTCATCCGCTACTGGGCTCGGTGTCTACAGGGATGCATTTGATCGAATGTCTGAGGATCAAGTATGGTGTGGGTAATATAACATTAACTATAATATGTATAGCATAAATACTAATTTTGTATATTTATAAAACAGATTACATGGATGCCGTATACAGCTGAGATGTTTGCAGAGTTGCCCCCAGCTGAACGAGAGCATAGTCACATATGGCGAGCACGTGTGTCGTTGATATGTTTTGACATTGTTGAGATTCATTTGCCTGATCGAGTCTTGTGACAGTTTGGGTTTGAGCAGGTCATTCCACGGCCTGTCGACACTTATGTAGAGCTTCATAGGCTGGATAGGCGTGGGAAGCATACGGAGGATTGGGCACTCAAACAAGTCTGATACGTCACTCTGTGGGACAGGCGAGCTGAGCTAGTTGTCACTGGGACACCGAGATTTGTCCCATCTGTTTTAGGAGACTACATGGGATGGTATTACAGGATCACTCGTTTGTTTGTGTCTCCTTCGTTCAGATTCCCTACTCATCATTATCAGCCTAGCTCCTTGGCTTTGCATCTTACAGTGAGTATATTACTAATTAGTAAAGTAAGTCATTTTATTTATTTAATACTTGTATGTATTTCAATGTAATTGTAATTGTGTTTCATATTTCAGACACGAGCTTTGCAGTGTATACATCAGCGGGCTACTACCACAGTGAGTGATACTCATGATGTGGACATGTATGGACAGACTCTGACAAGCATTGCCTCCTTTTGTTCAGATGTGTTGGGGCGAGTCGACTATGGCCATCTTATACACATGCCCCCATCTCAGGAGATGCCATCGACGTCTAGTGCAACGATGGCTTAATCATCCCAGACGCAGCATGAGAGAGTGGTTCTTCAACCACGACCACGACGTAGACATTAACAACAACATCTCCATGACCACGATGATCAAGATGACCATGAGAACTTGTAGTTTGCCTTTTGTATTGCAGTTTTTCTTGTACAGTAGATGTTGTAGGAACAATTTATAACATTTTACGTATTTTCTCTTCTAAACTCTTGTATGTTGTCTTGATGTGTTCGAGTATGAATATTAGATGATTACTTGTTATGATTATTGGATGATAGACTGTGTTTTACCAGTCATGAATCTAAGGTTTTGTATTCGATTTGTAAAGGGACTTTACAAGGTGTTTTGTATGTTGTTGAGAGTAGGTGTTATGTATGTGTTTGTGAACATGTGTGTTGTATGTTTTATAATGTGTTGTATCTGGCTCGTAACACTTAAACAAGAGAAGGCATACCTTATTTATAGCAAACAGAAGAGTCTGGGTTGAACTGGGACAAAAAAATGCTGAAATTCTGTTTTCGAAATTAGGCACGATCGTGTCTACCCTTGCAGGCACTATCATGCGTGGCTGGCAGTAGCTGCTGGTCTGTGTTCATATGGAAGGGGTAAGTCGTCCAACAATTGGGCGACTTATAAGACGCCAAACCGTTAGGCGACTTATAAGTCGCCCAACCGTTGGGCGACTTTCCTTGACCATGGTTAAACCCAACAGTAGATCGGTAAATACTTTTTTCCAGCATTATTTTCGTAATTAATTAATTAATTAACATTAATTCGAAAAAAACTCCTACCTATGTCCCTTTTTGTTTAGCCATCTTTGACTTTTCCGGTCAAAAATGGTAAACTTTGATCCGTTATTTTAACTAGTATATTAATGTGAAACTTAATAAATTTATACTTTTATGATAATATTTTTTAACACAGAACATTTTCATGTCATTTCTATATTATCAATATTGTCGTGTATAAATATATAACCTTTCAAAGTTTAATTTCTTTGACTTGTAAAGTCAATTTTGGCTAAATAAAAGTGGACGGATGGAGTATATAATTTGTTCCTATAATTTATAAGCTATCGATATGCTTGAGTCCGAATAGAACTGAACATGACTGTTGGGTGTGTCTCGAAAAAACGTAGAAATATTAGTTAATAAAAATTAATTAATAAATACAACAGCTAAAGAAAACAGAAGTAAGATGGAGCAGAAAATAGCCAGAGCTCGTGATACGCACGATGTCCTTAAAACATATTCGTCACCTCCCACGGTGCTAGGAGCGTTGCAATAACCGTTTCCCAAGATACGGTGGCTAACGAACTAACGTTTGAGCACACAAACGAGAGTTCCGGGGAATGGGAACAAAGTAGAACACAGAAGGAAATTTTCAGAATGCTAGCAGTGTTTTTCGAGAGCTCAAAAAGTGCGTGAGTTCGTTTTTGAATGTGTCTCATGTTGCAAAGCACCTGCCAGCTTTTTATAGGAGGATTTGTTATGTGTTAACTGAGCTTTAATGGACCTAAACGTTGCACATAAATGTCCAGCACGTTTGGCATTAATATGTCGAAAACTATCCCTTTAAAGTGCACATTAATGGAGAAGAACGTTGGGCAATAAGTCCTGTAACGGACCAGAAGACCAAGACATCGAGGTCTTCTGTTGCGCAACAGAACACCACGCGACCTTCTGGTTCCAAAGCGAACAGAACACTTCGAGGTATTCTGTTGGGAGCGACCAGAGAACCTATCGAGGTATTCTGTTGCGCACAACAGAACCCCTAGGCCTTTGTTGCGTTTCTGGAAAACTGGAACCGTTACGGGAAGAAGCAAAAATTAAATCGTATCTTTGAATAATAGATTTTTGGACGACATTCGTATCTGTGGGTCGCTTGCGCACGCAAGTCGCGGTTTTTCTTTTCCGTTTTCGAGATTTGATCCGCACCCCCCTGCGCGCAAGAGAGAGCCTTTACCTTTAGGAATCTTAACTCCTTAAAAGAGACTTCCCTTTATAAGGGGTTGAAAATCCCTTGAGATTTCCGGTGCGGTATAAAACACATTAGAAACTCATCATTTTCCAAGTTTTTCCATTTCAACGAGTGAACTTCGAGAATCCGCTTCTCATTCACCCGTTATCCGTTTTGAGCGTACCATATATTGAATTGTAGCCCTTAACAATGACGATCCAAAACCACTTTGACCCGACCCAAATCGGAAGTGGACCCCACTCAAAATATAGCCCCAAAATCACCATTTAATGCAATTTTTAACACATTTTTCCAACAATGACTATACTCGAACTCGGCTTGAATAACTATTCGAACTCAAAATCTAGCCTGTGTTCGAGTTTGACGCTCGTTAAGCACAGTTCATTAAATTAAATTCGAAACCATGCTCGAACTCGAGTAGTTCAAAAAAAGCTCAGTTCAATAACAGGTGTAAGCTCAACCTTTTGTACGCAGCAACAAAAAAATTTACTATTTAGCCCACCCCACCCCTCATTCCTGGATCTATCCTTGTTCCTCCACAGTAAGCCCCCATCGACTAGATCTTTTTTTCAATGTTTTTTATAGTGAGCTATGGTTTTGCATCAACAAGACTTGAACAATAGGCAAGTTTAATCGGACTGTAACCGATTTGAGAATACTGTTCTATTTTCTTGGACCCATAACTAACTGGTTTAGAGTTAAAGACATCCTCTCTATTAAAATTTGGGACATATATTGAAATCCGTGGACTCGTTGTTGTGGTTTATCATGACCAAATTTTCCTTTCAAGCTTGGTAGACTTTGGTATCATATTAAATTTTGGAGTTTGCATCTTAAAATGAATTGAGAAGAGTAGTAGATTGACTTGTATTTTTATATTTGGAGATGTTGATGGCTTAAAGCATTAAGGTTGTTTGTATTTGATTCATTAGTGTTTTAGGATAAAATTCAAGTATATATTATGTATAAACACTTTGAATCTAGAGAAATATGTTGATATTTTAAACTTTGGTTCCCACAATGTAAGATTGTCAAAGTTCGGCCCCCTTAAGCATATATTTCTGGCTCCGGATAAATTCATAGATAAGAACGTTAAGTACAACTGTACAAGGTCGGAATATTTTGGTCTTCCCA
This sequence comes from Cuscuta europaea, assembly GCA_945859875.1. Classification (NCBI taxonomy): domain Eukaryota; kingdom Viridiplantae; phylum Streptophyta; class Magnoliopsida; order Solanales; family Convolvulaceae; genus Cuscuta; species Cuscuta europaea. The sequence goes on along the minus strand of CAMAPE010000054.1, from coordinate 2,273,428 downwards.
TTATTACAACCTAAAAGCCACAGAGAATCGATACCTAAGGGATAAATCACTAAAAGTTGCTTTGCAATTGCTTTTGCTCTTTGTTCATTGATATTCACTACTCACTAGTAGGGCCTGTTGGGGTTACCCAGTGGCGGCTTCAAGTAAGCTTTTGGTTTTCTATAAAGTTACAAATATGCTCTAATGTCTATCTGCTTTGGGATGCCAAATCTCATTTCTACGAAGAGTATTTGACTACAGCAGACAGCCTATCGAAATATATTAGCCCTAGAATATGCCTCTGAAACTAATAACTAGTGCTGTTATAGAAATCGAGCTTAGCTCGAAATCGACTCGGCTCGATTAAGCTCGGACTCGGCTCGTATATTCGAGAAAACGAGTCGAGCTCGAACTCATTGGTTTACTCGATAAGGTAAACGAGTCGAGCTGACTCAACTCAAAAAACCCGGCGAAGCTCGTGATAGGGCTCGTGAGGTGGGCAAAATTGTCATTTTATAGCATATCGGGTTTAGCCGTATAGGAGATTAGACCCACTTTAACGAGTCGTCGAGCTCGATCTTGAGTAGCTTGACTCGGGTATATTAACGAGTCGAGCTCGAGCCGGAAATTAGTTTAACGAGCCAAGTTCGAGCTCAAATATAGAATCGAATTTTAACGAGCCGAGCTTGAGCCAGGCTCGAAAAATGAGCAAGTCGAGTTCGAATTTGTGATACTCAGGCTCGGCTCGGCTCAAATAACAGCACTACTAATAACCCGTTTGGTAATTCCCATTTTCATCTTATCAGCCTTATGAGACGATACATTTAACAACTGAATAATTTTAGATTTCGTGATTGAATTGTGTAATAATGAAAATAGGTGAGATTGAAGTTACTTTTCGATTTGAATTGACATAAAATTATTGTAGATGACATTTTAATTCTTTTCATGTTTTTTCCTTTTTCTATTAATAAATACGGAGTATATTTTAAATATAACGTGTCTATAATTTAGTAGGAAAAAATTCCAGTTTTGGTCCCATGACTATTATACCACTTCCACATTTAGTCTCTTACTTTCAGATTGTCCACATTTAGTCCGTGACCATTATCCCCTCACCACCCCTCGTCCTTCCGGCCAAAATTCCAGCAAATTTAGTCCACTTATCAGCCTCAGGTGCAGTCTTTGCCTTAAATTTTATATAAGGTTGGGTTTTTCATATCAGTCTTTGCATTAAATTTGGTTTTACATACCTAAAATCTACATTAAATTTGCCAGAATTTCGACCAAAAGGACGAGGGGTGGTGAGTGGATAATGGTCACGGACTAAATGTGGACAATCTGAAAGTAAGAGACTAAATGTGGAAGTGGTATAATAGTGACGGGACCAAAAGTGGAATTTTTTCATTTACTAGATTCATCCAATTCAGCCATTTCTGCCTGAATTTCATCAGCTTTAAAAGATTCAACCAATTGCAATGCTACCAAACCGGCTATATAGAAAGGGTCTTTTTAACCTATGCACCATTCATTAGGAATTTTTAATTGAATACAAAGAAAATTGCAAGTTTAACATATCTAAATAAATTGGTTTAGACCAAGATAAAAAGTACTTCGTACTTTCTATGTCTTTTAAAATTTTGCCAAATTTAACTGGCACAAAGAATGATAAAATAAAAACTACAATATATAATTGAGATTTGTGTAGATGAGACAAAAACCACAAATTAATTGATAAATGGAAAAGTGACAAAGTTTTTGAAACACCCAAAAAACGAAAGATGATAAAGTTATAATGGACGAAGGGATGATAAAGTTATAACGGATGGAAGGATGAAACAACTAAAAAGGCAAGATGATAAAATTATACTCCGTCCGTCCCAATTTGATAGTCTCATTTCTTTTGGGCACAAGTTTTAATAAAGTGGTTGAAAAGGTAAAAGTTGTGGCAGAGATTTGAGTATAATAAAGTGAAATGATATGGACCACATCTTTCTTTCCAAAAAGGGAAACAGGACCATCATTTTGGGACATCCCAAAAAGGAAATACAGGACTATCATTTTGGGAGAAAGGGAGTAACAATCAATTTACTATTTTTAAGCTATTAATTATTTGCCTCCTATAGCTAGGAAAGCTTTTTATTTAGACTTTTTTGATATTCCTTCTTTCACATGTATTGCTTAGCTTGCATAATTGGGTCAGATCTAACCCCCCAATTATCGTTTTACTTTTCGTGTTTATTTTAAAAAAAATGGACGGTGGGAATATCTCTTTTATTTCCTTAAATAAGGCCCTAATTAATGGCATTCACTTAGCATTTGTCTTGTGTTAATTCTTAGAAATGTTTGTTTCTTAATTAAAAATAATCTAAAATATTTCAATATAGTCATAGCTAGAAGTTCAATTTGAATAAAAAGATTTACTCCCTCCGTTCCTATTAAAACTTCCAACTTTCCTTTTTCGTCTGTTCCAATTAAAACTTCCAATTTCCCTTTTTAGTAAAGAATTTGTGGTTCACAACATTTCTTACACATTTCTCTCTACTCTGCACAACTCTCCACCACATAATACTCACTATCTTAAATTGTGTGCCAACCCAATTTGGAAGATAAAATAGGAACGGAGGGAGTAATATTTACGGAGTTCTGTAAATATGTTAACTTTAGTTAAACCACCTTACAAATTTATAAAACAATAGCTAGAATCTTTGACTCCACATAATTGGATTTTTCTGAACTTTTCTTGTGGCAAAGGTAAGGCAGTTTGAAACTCACCAACATTATCCATTTCACTGGTTGTTTATAATCTTTCAGCTGAACCAACTTTTGACCCCCATTGTTCCAAACATGCATTTTAACCAAGGGAGTATGTATATATGCTAGTGTTTACACAATTAGCTTCCTACCACCATTGTCAGGTATCAGCAAAGAAAAGCTCATTCTTTTATTGATAAAACAGTAATCCTGGCAACATATTTACAACTGTGTTAGTGTCCCTTAAAACTAACTAGTACAGCAGCAGAAGCAGAGAAGCATGGCTAAAAAACATGGATAACAATAGCATGATGAGACATAAATATAACAGGTTATTGTGAATTGCAAGTAAAATTAAGTGTGCATTCCTCTAAGTTCTTAATTAACTAACCCTACCCGCCATTAGTGTCTCTCAGGACAGAGCAGAAGCAGACACCCCCTCTCCTGCCTTGTTGCCATCATCATCTTTCACAGCTAACAAAACTAAAAGAGCCAGCAGAGGATAGCTTACTGTTGTCAGTCCCCAATTCACAATCAATTGTTTAAGGAATGACACCTTTTGGGCATCCACTTGCCATGCTACAGCCCCTCCTGCACTCTGTACTCCCTTGTAAAATCCAGCATACCTGATACACTAAAAACATTTTTAGCAGTCCTGATGGCACAACTTGAAATAAGTGTAAAAATGGAAATATGTATGATGATTGTAGTAAATGCTAAGGAAATACTCCATATGAAATAAGTGTAAAAATGGAAATATGTATGATGATGATTGTAGTACCTGCTAAGGATCTCAGAATCATCCCCCAAGGCTCCAATGATCCAGTACACCATACTCTGGAACATGGCATCAAGCAAGCCATAGCTAAAGTACAACACGAAGGGTCCTGCGAAATCCGACCCATCCTTGAAATCCAGCTTGTGGACAGGCATGTCATCACGCGAATATTTACGCTGATTCGCAATCCCACCTCCCCAAATGGCAGTTCCAAGAACACCAACGACTGCAATCCCCACCAATCCCCTTGTCCTCCTACTCTTGAAGGTGAAATCCATTATGAACCCAATGAACACTGACCCAATCATCTGAGCACCCCAGTAGAACACATTGTTCAATCCCCTTGTTCTTAAATTAAACAACGCCCCATTCACATTGGTGAATTGATAGCTGTAGAAAAAGTTGCTTGCCAAAGATGCAGGAACCAGCAACAGCATCCTCCAGTTCAAGAAAAGCTTTGAGATCTCTCTGAGCTCGTGCCCTACACTGGAGTATTTGATGTTTGTACATGTTGTTCCATCACCGCGGACAACTCGACTAGGATGCAGAATCGCCAGCGATAGAAATGCGCCGATGGACATGAAGATCATGAATCCGATGTAAGTCCCGTCATTAACAGAGACTGCATCTGTCCGATTGTAATTCAATATGAAAGGGATAAGCCCACCAATTACACCACCCATGTTGAAAATGCTCCAGAACAGGGAGATGTAGGTTCCTTTCCGGTCATGGGGAGGGTATGAGGTCATTATGGCTCCTTGAGAGGCCCATACAAGGCCGGCCCCAACACCCAGAAATGCGCCGGCGACTATGGCGAAGGCCTGGTGCTTGTAATGGTTGTAGTACAGGAAAGATCCGGCATAGAGGACATAGGTCGAACACCCTGCGAGCAGAGTGAGTTGTGGGCCCAATATGTTGTAAATGCCGCCACCCAGAACCCCGAAGATGGCGAAAGTGGAGTAGAGGGCGGTGTTTGCGTTGTTGGCCGCCGTGGGGTCGACCTGGCCGCCGCCGCCCATACCGGAGAGGGCATTGAACATCCCCGGACAACAGAAGCAAACCAGACCGATCAATATGACCTGAACCAGAGGCGAGTTGTACCTTAGAACAGAGGTGTTCGGAGGTGTCTCCGACGAACCCCCGCCGCCGTTCACTACACCTTTCTGCCGGTCCATGGCGGAAGAATGATGATTTGAAATCTCTGGAGATTTAAGATTAGATGTAAATGTCAGTCATGAAGAGATTCGGGAACGTGATTGGTGTCTTGTTGATCAACAAACAGTGTACTGGGAAATGGGAATCCAATAGTTGTCTTCAGAGTACTTGTCGGAGACGAACTAACTGCCAAAATTTTCTTTTTTGCCGTACTAAAAAATAATCTCCCACGCAGCGAAAATGTACGTGCAGATAAATGAGCGGCTAGCTTAGTCGAGTGTGCGGGATTTGGATACCAAGTTTCGAATCCCGCGATGACCGGGTGAAGGTCATAGAACCTGAAATAAGATTGAGTCTCTGATGCGCACGGATGTATGAATCTACTGTCATTCTACTGACTGAGTCACTGTGACTAACCTCCCCACCATCCTATCGGGTCGGGGTGGGGGCTCCTGGGGTGGGAGATTTCACCATTTGGATCAATGTACATGCAGATAAATGGCCTAATTTTTATTTTTATTCTTATTCAAAAAGGTCTTGGTGTAAAGTGTAAACCCGGGGTTACACACCGGAAGACTAATTTTTTTACCTCTTTCTTTACCCTTCTATCGCACAACTCTCCCCTCCTCATCCCTCACGCACGTTTGTTTCTCCCCACCCTGTTCGTTCTCTTCTTCCCGCTTTTCTCTCTGGTTTTTAATTTTTTTGTTCTAGATATCATGGATGACGAAAATGGAAGAAACGCAGAAACTCTGAACGTAGAAAATGGGGAAGCTGTGAACGAAGAAGATGGAGCTGCGATAGAGGACGGAAATGGTGGAGTTGTGAGCGAGGAAGATGGTGGTTTGAACAACGCTAGGGACGAAGACTTAGGCAGGATGGGTGGCGGACCTGTGACACAAGGCATCAATGAAGTTCCGACATTTGATGGCCGAGATGATTACATCTTTGAAGGGGAAGGGAATAGCAGGGGGAAGGCGACCACATATGTTGGAGGTATATTCTTCGACATACACAGACAACTTACATACTCAGTGTCAGTGTGTACCGACAACTAATTTCGTTGTGTACAGAGTAGTGTCGGTATGTATAGATAACTGAAGAAATCCTCATTGAGTTAATGTATACATACAAAGATGTTGTATCTATGTATGAGTTCATGTATCTATGAATGTTGTTAATGTATACGTACAAAGATGTATTTGATGTATCAATGTTGTTAATGTATACCCATCGAGATTTTTTTGTATCTATGAATGTTGTTAATATATACCCTACGACTATAATGTATACCTACAGAGATGACTATTGTATCTATGAATGAGCTAATGTCAAATAATTATTTGATTATGTGAACACATGGAGATACCAATGATGATGAATGTGAACAAATTCCAAAGATAGGCATGGAGTTTCCTACAAAAGATGCAGTTTATGATTTCATGAGACGGAAGAAGTATTATATTGTTGTTTTTTAGGACGATTAAAAATGCAGTACAATGATGATGAATGTGAACAAATTCCAAAGGTACACTCCAATATTCATACACTAAGTTTCACTTTTTACGTGTTACAGATAGATTATGAATTGCACAAACAAAAGTTGTCGGTGCAGTTTAATTTATGCTTGGGACCATCTGCCACAAAAACATACCTACCGACACTTTTTACGTTTCACAGACAAAAGGTGTCGGTATAGTTCATTTAATGCCTGGTACCTTCTGCCACAAAAGCAGACCGTACCGACACTTTGTATGTTTCACAGACAAAAAGTGTCGGTGTAGTTCATTTAATGCTTGGGACCTTCTGCCACAACATAAGACCGTACCGACACTTTGTACGTGTTACAAACAAAAAGTGATAGTATAGTTCAATTTTACGTAAAAATCATATAAATTTTATAGGTTTGCTCTACAAGACAATGATTGGCTTACAACAATGTACAATGAAAGACATTGTTCGTTGGGTCCCTTGTTTTCTTAAGCCAACATTTTGGGCTGGAATGTCTACCACACAATGTAGTGAGAGTATTAATGCATTTTTTATGGTTTTGTTAATTCGAAAACAGGTCTTTTAATGTGTACTAACAAATGTTTTTCCAATTATTAGGTACGGGCTACCAAACAAAAGGATCAAGCTTCGTCGGTTGTTGAGGTTGGACATGAGGTGGGAAGTTCAAGTATTCAATATTTAGATTTAGTTTTGAATATGTCATTGGGTGTGTTGTAATTGCACGAGTATTGTGCATGTTTTTTGTGAATATGACATTGGTTGTGTTGTAAATGCACATATTGTGTGCATGTATTATGTACACCATTTTGTTAAGGCGCCTATGTTTTGTCACAAACAGGTGTATTCCACGACTATAGTAATATTTTACAAAAAAAAAACAGTTATACAAGACCTTACCACAACACAATTCCATTCCAAAAACTATACAATAGCTTATCCAAAACAGGAAAATGAAAATGTTGACAAAATATGGAAACATTACAGTTTGGCATTCCTGTGTACAACCTTGTACAAAAAGCGTTGCACTAATGTACAACATTGTACAACCCAAAACATAATGTCAATTACACTAATAATGTCAATAAAATATTGTCAAACATTGGTCTTCTTACGTCATATGCGCACCGCAAACTGCCATCTCATGTTCCACATGTTGTCGTAGTCACATCCGGGTGTCAAAGGATACTCCAATGCCAAATGCTCTGCAAATGCCATCGTCATCACTCCGCACTCCTGAAATAGCAGACAATAATATGTACCAAACGGTTTCTATAGATATTGGTTATATTTTGCATAACCAATAACATGGGGGAAAACTAGATACCCTCATTGTTGCGGTACATCGGGAACTACCTCCGTAGGCCATGGTTGGAACCCATTTGAAACCGCAGCAGAGTCGGGGCATAGTACCACTTCTTCATCGGTGGACAACTCTGGCCTCTCACCAATAGGTGGTAGTCCAGTAACATTGTAGCACCGTCCCCGAGCACATTTACTTTTTAGTAAATTATGTAATAAACCTTGATGAATCAATCACGAATTTGCGAAATTGTGAATTTTTATTATTTCTTTTGCGTGAATAGTAAATTTCACGTGGGGCCCACACTGGGAACGGGGATCGCCCGATAAGTCCAAAATCACATATTATATTCATCTTAGTCTAGATGATATGTATATGGTGGTGGATATTTTAGTAGGTCCATAGAAAGAGCATAGAGTTGATCCGTTGGTCAAACGAGGCCCAAATACCGGTATTGGTAATTTATCGGATAACAGCCCGAAATGAATTTCGGAGACTCCTAAATTTAAGTTGCGCAATGTACATCTATTATAAAGTCCTATAATAACTAGGAACGCGTGATATATTTTATTTGGCCCTATAAAATAAAATATAATTAAAACAGTCCGAGAAATACAACTTTCGGGGCCGATTGTACAGTTTTGGACACAAAGGGATGACCTCCCACATCAGTGGGGGGAACCCCACGTTTTTTTGTGCTCAAATTAATGTGAGGGGGGCTGGTTTGACTTAAGAGGTGGGGTGGAGTGAGGTGATGAGCATCATAGTGCAAGGGGGGCCATTTTCCCTCACTCATTGGCCAAAGGAGACAAAAGGTGTCATCCCCTCCTCCCTCCAACCAAAGAGCTCGACCAAGGCCATCGAGAAAGAGAAAGGGAACTCTAAAACCCTCCTCCATTGCAGCAGTTTTCGAAGCTCAAGCCATAGGAGTTCAAAGAAGAAGATTAAAGAAGGAAAAGATAGGAAAAGTGTGAAAGATTAAGGTAACCACCTTATAATAACTTTTCCTCTATTTTCTTATCTATCTTATGACTTATATATCATATGGAGTACCCCTAGGATTGTTCTACATGTTTATAAGTGTAGATTAAGGGGTTGGAAGGTAGTTCTAAGTCCAAGAATTTCGGAGACTCCTAAATTTAAGTTGGGAAATGTACATCTATTCTAAAGTCCTATAATAACTAGGAACGTGTGATATATTTTATTTGGCCCTATAAAATAAAATATAATTAAAACAGTCCGAGAAATACAACTTTCGGGGCCGATTGTACAGTTTCGGACACAAAGGGATGACCTCCCACATCAGTGGGGGTCACCCCACGTTTTTGTGTGCTCAAATTAATGTGAGGGGGGCTGGTTTGACTTAAGAGGTGGGGTGGAGTGAGGCGATGAGCATCATAGTACAAGGGGGGCCATTTTCCCTCACTCATTGGCCAAAGGAGACAAAAGGTGTCATCCCCTCCTCCCTCCAACCAAAGAGCTCGACCAAGGCCATCGAGAAAGAGAAAGGGAACTCTAAAACCCTCCTCCATTGCAGCAGTTTTCGAAGCTCAAGCCATAGGAGTTCAAAGAAGAAGATTAAAGAAGGAAAAGATAGGAAAAGTGTGAAAGATTAAGGTAATCACCTTATAATAACTTTTCCTCTATTTTCTTATCTATCTTATGACTAATATATCATATGGAGGACCCCTAGAATTGTTCTACATGTTTAGAAGTGTAGAACAAGGGGTTGGAAGGTAGTTCTAAGTCCAAGAACGGATTTAGAAGCCAAATGACCGGTTCACCGGAAAATAACCTTTTAGAGGTTATTTGTGTTGATATGGGTTTTGTGATGATAAAACCTTGTTAGGAGCTTGACTAAGGTGTTCCTAACTGTCGCCGGAGTATCACCGGAGTATTGCCTGAGTTCGCCGGAGTATCGCCGGAGTTCAACCGAGAAGGGTAGAACTTCTTAAAACTCATTCGAGGTGAGGATGGCTGACTATATTGCTTATAATTAGTGAGTTAATTTCATAAGATTACCTAAAGTAATAAAATGTGATTTTCATGGATTATTAATGATTAAAAATGCCCAAATGAAAATGCTATTGTTTATGAGTGAATGAAGCATGATATACAAATTTGGAAGAAATTGTGTATGATTATGTGATATGAAAGTGATGGCATGATAATGGAATTAACTATGAAAATATTGTGATAAAATATACTTTTACTTCATGTATAGGATTCATGAATGGATAAAGGTGATATTTTTGATATTGAGATTAAATTGTATTTGGATTGGAAAATCGATTGAAATGAAATGTTGATTATGAATTAGGAACTTGGTTGTTCTAAGATTATCCGACTAGTATTGAAATACTAGTCGGGAGCTTAATATAAATAAATGATGGAATTAATCCTAAGAGAAAGGATTGTGAATAAAGATGCTTTTAAGGTTGAATTATGCGAACACTAAGGTGTGCTAGGGGTAGGCCTAAAGGCTACCCAAGTGAATTGATGCTAGGCATAGGATTTGCTTTAGAATTGGGCTATGGAAATAATTTAGAGTCGGACTCTAGGATTGCATGGAAATGTAGTTGGGCCGAGCCCTTGCCATGTAATGTGATTAGCATGGAAACGTAGTTGGGCCGAGCCCTTGCCATATATTTGTGATCTTCATGGAAACGTAGTTGGGCCGAGTCCTTGCCATGAAGTTATATGGTTGGTATGGAAACGTAGTTGGGCCGAGCCCTTGACATACAATTTTGATGTACTAGATTGAGTTAAAGGATTGTATAGAAATATAGTTGGGTCGAGCCCTTGCTTTACAATCGGGGCTTGTTGGTACCCTATGGGGATGTCGTGGCTTATGGTCAAGTGGAACGAGAAATGATGAATTCTAAATGAATATGGGCCCACGGGCTGACTACTTGCCTTGATATAAAGTAAGTACAATTTTTATAAAGGGATAACCGAGGGTTATGGCCTATAATATAATATCACCCTAGACTGAGGGTCTTAGAAATTGAAACGTTGATTATACTTAGTATAGTTGTCATTGTACTTGTCAAATGCTTCCAAGTACTGACCTCCCCTTCACGGGGGAGGCCACCTCACAGTTTCAGGTAGAACTTGAAGGTTGTTGCCACCGCCCGTTGCTTCGGGAAGATCGAAGGAAGAAGACATGGTTTGTGCTTCATCCGTTTCTGTTTTGAAAACAATTCAAATAATGCTCAAGGATATTATTTTCTGAATAATTATTTTGGAGGCTTGTATGCCTAGTTATGCCAAGTGTGGCTTGAACACTTGTAATATTGTTTCCGCTGCTTAAATGAATGTTTTTACATTGTGTTTGTTTATGGATGTACTATGTGTGAATGATATTCCAGACGCCTTATATTGTATGGATGTGTTGAACTGCGGTTGACAATTCGTACTGTACGGCAGGTTGTTGACGTGTCCGGGTAGGTCCGGGGCGTGACAATTTAATTGGTATCAGAGACTTAGTCCGTAAACATCATAATGAAGCTTCAAAATTCTTTTTGAGAAATGAATTTGAAAACCATGAGCATAAAAAGTTTTGTACTTATGGAACTTTTGGTACTTGAGTTGCAATGTCTCTAATTGTTAAGATGGTACCCTTAATAATTGGTATGGCGGTGATTTGAGCCAAAGGGGATCGTTAAGTGCCTATCCGTCATTTGACACTTGATATGGGTCTAATGACTCATTCTCAATTTCTTTCAGAAATGGAACGTACCAGGAAAGTAACTAGGAGGAACCCGACTGGCCGGGCACCGGGAGGGTCCGTGCAAGACAGCAGGGGGGGCTTCTAGAGTGTTCAGGGGACAAGGCCGTGGAGGCCAAGATCAGACCGTGAGTGACGGTCATGTGGAAACAGTGAATGAGTCTTATGAGTCCGAGGAGGATTCAACGTATCAACCAGAAACCGAGCCAGTTGAGACCCCATTTGATGGGGAATATGACGATGACGATGATGAGGAGAGCGACAATGATGGCGCTCTAGAAAGGATGGAGGAACTACTCCGTCAGTACCAACAGGATCGCCAAAGGCGCCGGGCAAGACGTGCTTTGGGAGGGGCTACAAGAAGAGGAAGTCATGTAGGTTCTAGGGGACATGTAGAGTCCCGACATGATCGAGGTGCTGAGATCCCAATAATAAGGATCTCAAAGTACCTCAAAGAGGCGAGAGACTTGAGGTGCAAACCGTTCGATGGAATGGGGGACATCTCCATTGCGGCCGAGTGGATCAAAAGATTCAACGAAGCAGCTCTTGATATGCAGATGCCGCCGAACATGAAAATAAGGGTAACAACGAGGTTGCTAGAAGGAATGGCGTCCACGTGGTGGGACGGAGTCAAGGGGAAGTATGGTGACAATGTCACTTGGGAGGGTTTCCGGCAGGAATTCTTCAACCAATACTACTCCGATTACGATGTTAATCTGAAGAGGCGAGAGTACACTAACTTGACCCAAGGAGGCAAGTATACGGTGAGGCAACTCGAGCACAAGTTCGGGGAGCTTGCGGAATTCATACCGGAATATGCTTGTGATGAGAACCGGGTGGTGAATCACTTTTGGGATGCCTTAGACTTAGACGTGCGTGAGAGGGCAACACAATTGCCTAACATGACGTTTAGTCAAGTAGTGGAGCAAGGCCTGAAAGGGGAGAAAGAATGGGAGGAGAGAAAAATGAAAAACGCCGAGGAGGCGAAGAAGAGGACATGGGAGAACACCGGCCCTCAAGGTTCTAACAAAAAGGGGAACCACGGGGGAGGTGGGTCTTTCAGAACCCCTGCACCACCGTCACGGGGAAATCAAGGCCCAGGAGGGCAAGGCTCGGGCATTATAAGGTGCAATAACTGCAAGAGGAACCACGCGGGCAAGTGTCGTGATCCCCCACGGTGCTACCAATGCGGAGATACGGGGCACATGAGGCTGAACTGTCCTCAACTTGGTGGGAACCGGGCATCTGGGCCAAGCAGTGCAACCACGGTGAGTAGAAACCGGGGTGAGGCACCGAATGCAAGCGTTGGCCACGGCGGGGCAAGTACAAGCAACGCACCCTCCATAAACCAAGGGAGAACTCAAGCTAGAGTTTATGCAATGACGGAGGCAGATGCTCAAGCTAACCGGGACTCTGTTGCAGGTACAATCACTTAATTACTTGTGTTTTATCCGCGTTTCATCCGTAATTTGGGGTTATAAGCCCTATGGGTCAATTACAAATAGCCTTAGGACCAAACCGTGCGATTCCGGGCGAAATCGGGCTGATTTTTGCCCCGCACGCTGTGTCTGGCGTGCAGGCACGCCGTGTCTCCGCAGTGCCTCCGCTGTGCCTGGGTGGCAGTAGCTACTCGAGGAAAAACGGTCCCAGGCACGCCGTGCCTAACCTGCACGCACGGCGTGCCTGGCCTGCAGGCACGTCGTGCCTCCGTAGTGCCTGGGTGGCAGTGGCTACCCGGAAGTATTTTAAGCCACGCACGTCGTGCGTGCCTCCTAGGCACGCCATGCGTGGCACCCAGACTGCCCAATGTCAATAGTTTCGCACCGAATTGCGACGTTAAGACCTCTCCTTGATCCCAAACATGTGTATGAACATAATAAACCTCTATAAATGTATATAGATGGTAGGGAGGCACCTTACATGGCTTATAAATGTAGGGACACTAAAGATTAATGGGAAGAGTGCGCGAATCCTTATCGATACCGGGGCGCAACGTTCATTCGTGAGTGAGACGTTCGCCGAAGGCTTAGGGATACACTCAATACCGATGCCACAAACCCTAGTGGTATCAACACCACTAGGAGATGACATTGAGAGAACTTGTTATTATCCATCTTGTGAGATGGAAGTCGATGGCCAAACCTTGACGTGTGATTTCGTACCGCTGAGCATGATTGATTTTGATGCGATTCTAGGGATGGATTGGCTAAAAAAGCATAATGCTAGGGTAGATGGCTACACGAAGGTTCTAGAACTCGAAGGCAATTATGGGAATGCCCTAAGCTTCGAGGGTGATTGATGGAAGTCAAATAGTTGCATCATATCCGCCGTGAGAGCGGGGAGTATGATGAGGAAGGGATGCCACGCATATGTAGCATACGTGGTTGACAAAACCAGGGAGGAACCGAACCTCGACGATGTAAGGGTGGTTTGTAAGTACCCGGATGTCTTCCCTAAGGACCTACCGGGGCTTCCACCTGATAGAGAGATTGAATTTGTGATCGAGGTTGAGCCCGACACCAAACCAATCTCTATACCACCGTACCGCATGGCAGCCGCTGAACTTAATGAGTTGAAAACCCAATTGCAAGAGCTGTTGGATAACGGTTTCATAAGGCCAAGCTACTCCCTGTGGGGAGCACCAGTGTTATTTGTGAAAAAGAAAGATGGGACGCTTCGAATGTGTATTGACTATCGTCAACTGAACAAGGTCACAATCAAGAATAGGTATCCTTTACCTAGAATTGATGACTTGTTTGATCAGCTCCGAGGAGCAATGGTGTTTTCGAAGATCGACTTGAGGTCGGGGTACCATCAACTGAAGATAAAGGAGGATGACATACCTAAGAGTGCTTTTCGCACAAGGTATGGTCATTTCGAATTCCTAGTCATGTCATTTGGGCTAACAAACGCCCCGACGACATTTATGGACTTGATGAACCAAGTATTTCATAAGTACTTGGACCGTTTTGTGATCGTGTTCATAGATGACATCTTGATTTACTCAAAGAGTGAGGAGGAGCACGAGGAACACTTAGTACTGGTTCTTGATACACTACGAGAGAAGCAACTCTATGCTAAATTTTCTAAATGTGAATTTTGGCTAAAGGAGATTGGCTTTCTTGGGCATGTGGTTTCGGGATCGGGAATTGCTGTTGATAACAAGAAGATTGAGACCATCACCGAATGGGAAAGGCCAAAGAACGTCAAGGAAATTCGTAGTTTCCTCGGATTGGCAGGCTATTATAGAAAGTTCGTGGAGAAATTCTCAGTTTTGGCGTCACCATTGACAAAGCTCACTCGAAAAGGGGCTAAGTTTGTATGGGATGACCGATGTGAGAAGGGATTCCTAGAGCTAAAGAGGAGATTGACCGAGGCACCGGTGCTTACATTACCCAAACAGGGTATGGGGTACGATGTCTATAGCGATGCGAGCATCCAAGGGCTGGGATGTGTGTTGATGTAGAGTGGGAGGGTGATTGCCTATGCTTCACGACAGTTGAAGAAGCATGATGTAAATTATCCTACTAATGATCTAGAGTTGGGGGCAGTGGTAGACACTAAAGATTTGGAGACATTATCTCTACGGGGAGACATGTCACATATACACTGACCACAAAAGCTTGAAGTACGTATTTACTCAAAAAGAGTTAAACATGAGACATAGACGGTGAATGGAGTTGATAGAAGACTACCATCTAGTCATTGAGTACCACCCCAGCAAAGCCAACGTGGTAGCGGATGCCTTGAGCCGAAAGAGCTCCTCGGGGGCATTGTTGACTAGCCTCAGGGCATTGAGAGCCCAATTGGAGGTAGCTAACGATGGTGCCTTGTTAGCAAGATTCAAGGTGAGACCTACATTACTTGATGAAATCAAGAAGGGTCAAGAAACTGACGAAGAGCTTATGAAGGTCCGTGAACGCATGTTAGAGGGACCGGTTGAGGATTACAGGGAAAGAGACGATGGTCTCTTATTATTTCGTGACCGAGTGTGTGTACCGTCAGATGATGAGCTCCGAAAGTCCATCTTAGAGGAGGCTCATTCATCGGCGTATGCCATGCATCCGGGAGGCACGAAAATGTACCGTGATTTGAAGAAAAGTTACTGGTGGTCTGGGTATGAAGAGGGAAATAGTCGAGTACATCAGTAGATGCCTTACTTGTCAGCAAGTTAAGGCAGAACACCAGCATCCAGCTGGGTTATTGCAGCCACTCTCCATTCCTGAATGGAAATGGGAACACGTGACCATGAATTTTGTGGTGGGGCTACCGCGGACAGTTAAGAACTGTGATGCCGTATGGGTCGTGGTTGATAGGCTCACGAAGAGTGCACATTTTCTGCCTATCAACACCACCTATACACTGGAAAGGTTAGCCAAATTGTATGTGGATGAGATCGTGAGGCTACACGGGGTTCCAATAACCATCGTATCCGATAGAGATCCACGATTCACATCACGATTTTGGCCGAAGTTCCAAGAATCTATGGGAACCAAACTGAAATTTAGCACTGCTTTTCATCCACAGACAGATTGACAATCCGAAAGGGTTATACAAATTTTGGAGGATATGTTGAGAGCTTGCGCATTGGAATTCCAAGGAAGTTGGGACAACCATTTAGCACTAGTGGAGTTTGCCTATAACAACAGTTATCAGGAGAGCATTGGCATGCCTCCATACGAGGCATTGTATGGGAGGAGATGTCGTACACCTTTATGTTGGGACGAGGTCGGTATGGCCAAACTCGAGAGCACAGAATTGGTGGAGATCACCAAATCAAAGGTAAAGATGATCCGTGAGAGACTTAAGGCGGCAAAGGATAGACAGAAGAGCTATGCCGATAAGCGTCAGAGAGCCTTAGAATTTAAGGTTGGAGATGAGGTATTTTTGAAGGTTTCAACTTGGAAAGGAATCATACGATTTCATAGCCGAGGGAAGCTAAACCCACGGTATATAGGGCCATTTGTGATTCCTGAGAGAATTGGGGTCGTAGCATACCGCTTACAGTTGACTCCAGAGTTGGAGAAGATACATAATGTGTTCCACGTGTCTATGCTTAAGAAGTATATGCCGGATCCATCTCATGTATTGGATAAACCACCCGTGGAAATACGGGAAGACATGAACTATGCCGTGCAACCAGTAAAGGTACTTGATAGGCAAGTAAAGAAGCTGAGAAGCAAGAAAGTTCCGATGGTGAAAATCCTGCGGAAAAGTGACCGAGTTGAAGAAGAAACTTGGGAGACGGAAGCCTTGATGAAGGAACAATATGCTTTTCTGTTTGAATAAGCGTTGTAAATTTCGGGGACGAAATTCCCGTTAAAGGGGGTGAACTTGTAGCACCGTCCCCGAGCACATTTGCTTTTGAGTAAATTATGTAATAAACCTTGATGAATCAATCACGAATATGCGAAATTGTGAATTTTAATTATTTCTTTTGCGTGAATAGTAAATTTCACGTGGGGCCCACACTGGGAACGGGGACCGCCCGATAAGTCCAAAATCACATATTATATTCATCTTAGTCTAGATGATATGTATATGGTGGTGGATATTTTAGTAGGTCCATAGAAAGAGCATAGAGTTGATCCGTTGGTCAAACGAGGCCCAAATACCGGTATTGGTAATTTATCGGATAACAGCCCGAAATGAATTTCGGAGACTCCTAAATTTAAGTTGCGCAATGTACATCTATTATAAAGTCCTATAATAACTAGGAACGCGTGATATATTTTATTTGGCCCTATAAAATAAAATATAATTAAAACAGTCCGAGAAATACAACTTTCGGGGCCGATTGTACAGTTTTGGACACAAAGGGATGACCTCCCACATCAGTGGGGGGAACCCCACGTTTTTTTGTGCTCAAATTAATGTGAGGGGGGCTGGTTTGACTTAAGAGGTGGGGTGGAGTGAGGTGATGAGCATCATAGTACAAGGGGGGCCATTTTCCCTCACTCATTGGCCAAAGGAGACAAAAGGTGTCATCCCCTCCTCCCTCCAACCAAAGAGCTCGACCAAGGCCATCGAGAAAGAGAAAGGGAACTCTAAAACCCTCCTCCATTGCAGCAGTTTTCGAAGCTCAAGCCATAGGAGTTCAAAGAAGAAGATTAAAGAAGGAAAAGTGTGAAAGATTAAGGTAACCACCTTATAATAACTTTTCCTCTATTTTCTTATCTATCTTATGACTTATATATCATATGGAGTACCCCTAGGATTGTTCTACATGTTTATAAGTGTAGATTAAGGGGTTGGAAGGTAGTTCTAAGTCCAAGAACGGACTTAGAAGCCAAATGACCGGTTCGCCAGAAAATAACCTTTTAGAGGTTATTTGTGTTGATATGAGGTTTGTGATGATAAAACTTTGTTAGGAGCTTGACTAAGGTGTTCGTAACTGTCTCCGGAGTATCGCCGGAGTATTGCCGGAGTATCGCCGGAGTATCACCGAAGTTCGACGGAGTATCGCCGGAGTTCAACCGAGAAGGGTAGAACTTCTTAAAACTCATTCGAGGTGAGGATGGCTGACTATATTGCTTATAATTAGTGAGTTAATTTCATAAGATTACCTAAAGTAATAAAATGTGATTTTCATGGATTATTAATGATTAAAAATGCCCAAATGAAAATGCTATTGTTTATGAGTGAATGAAGCATGATATTCAAATTTGGAAGAAATTGTGTATGATTATGTGATATGAAAGTGATGGCATGATAATGGAATTAACTATGAAAATATTGTGATAAAATATACTTTTACTTCATGTATAGGATTCATGAATGGATAAAGGTGATATTTTTGATATTGAGATTAAATTGTATTTGGATTGGAAAATCGATTGAAATGAAATGGGTATTATGAATTAGGAACTTGGTTGTTCTAAGATTATCCGACTAGTATTGAAATACTAGTCGGGAGCTTAATATAAATAAATGATGGAATTAATCCTAAGAGAAAGGATTGTGAATAAAGAAGCCTTAAGTAGTCTTAAGTGATACTTTAAGGTTGAATTATGTGAACACTAAGATGTGCTAGGGGTAGGCCTAAAGGCTACCCAAGTGAATTGATTCTAGGCATAGGATTTGCTTGAGAATTGGGCTATGGAAATAATTTAGAGTCAGACTCTAGAATTGCATGGAAATGTAGTTGGGTCGAACCCTTTTCATGTAATGTGATTAGCATGGAAACGTAGTTGGGCCGAGCCCTTGCCATGTATTTGTGATCTTCATGGAAACGTAGTTGGGCCGAGTCCTTGCCATGAAGTTATATGGTTGCTATGGAAACGTAGTTAGGCCAAGCCCTTGCCATACAATTTTGATGTATTAGATTGAGTTAAAAGATTGTATAGAAATATAGTTGGGTCAAGCCCTTGCTATACAATCGGGGATTGTTGGTACCCTATGGGGATGTCGTGGCTTATGGTCACGGGGAACGAGAAATGATGAATTCTAAATGAATATGGGCTCACGGGCTGACTACTTGACTTGATATAAAGTAAGTACAATTTTTATAAAGGGATAACCGAGGGTTATGGCCTATAATATAATATCACCCTAGACTGAGGGTCTTAGAAATTGAAACGTTGATTATACTTAATATAGTTGTCATTGTACTTGTCAAATGCTTCCAAGTACTGACCTCCCCTTCACGGGGGAGGCCACCTCACAGTTTCAGGTAGAACTTGAAGGTTGCTGCCACCGCCCGTTGCTTTGGGAAGACCAAAGGAAGAAGACATGGTTTGTGCTTCTTCCGTTTCTATTTTGAAAACAATTCAAATAATGCTCATGGATATTATTTTCTGAATAATTTTTTTGG
Organism: Cuscuta europaea; assembly: GCA_945859875.1. NCBI lineage: Eukaryota > Viridiplantae > Streptophyta > Magnoliopsida > Solanales > Convolvulaceae > Cuscuta > Cuscuta europaea. Next base: position 2,254,407 of record CAMAPE010000054.1, on the reverse strand, counting down.
AGGCTTGTATGCGTAGTTATGCCAAGTGTGGCTTGAACACTTGTAATATTGTTTCCGCTGCTTAATGAATGTTTTTACATTATGTTTGTTTATGGATGTACTATGTGTGAATGATATTCTAGACGCCTTGTATTGTATGGATGTGTTGAACTGCGGTTGACAATTCGTACTGTACAGCGGATTGTTGACGTGTCCGGGTAGGTCCGGGGCGTGACAAACACCATGAACTGCCTCCACAGGCCATGGTTGAAACCCATTTGAAACCGCAGCAGAGTCGGGTCATTGTACCACTTCTTCATCGGTGGACAACTCAGGCCTCTCAGCAGTAGGTGGTAGTCGAGTTATGCGGAGAAAATCATTGAAAGTAAACTTCAAAAGCTTCCCTCGCACACAAAACCATATCTCATCTGCTGGTTGTTCACGCACTAGGTGTAACAAGAGCATGTGGATGATCTGGGCAGAGAATTGCATCTCCGGAGCATCCAACAAATGACCACACGGAGTGTCTTTGAACATGGTGAGCTGATTCTTTGACAAACAATCATTCAGCAACTTTGCGGCATCTCCAAACCTGGAGCATAATGAATAAGAAGCCGGGAAATGCTCACTAATAGGAATTTGCAACTGAAGCGCCTTGCAATTTAACATGTTAAACAACAGTCACAAAGAGTAATATATAACTCACAAAACCAAGACTCACAAAATTAAACTGAAATATTACCCTTCACAGACAGCTCGCTAGTTTAACACAACAGTGCACAGACAACTACAATCAAAACCCTAAGGTCACACAAACAATGCAATTGGAAGTCACACTTCACCAATTAATGATGAACCAACTGACATTCAACTGATTTTTTCCAAAGTCATGACTTTTTTTGTTGAAATTCAAACCCAAAACATAAAAAGTGAATAGATTACTTCATACATACCGTTCGGCCATTTCGGATAGACTGGTTTGCACCACGACAGTCTGGTTCATACATACCGTTCGGCCTTATATATGATATACCCCAGGGTGTAACCCAAGGTGTACACCAAGACTTTTTGGCACAAACAACACTTAAATCCCGCAAAGACAATTCAACAAGCTCTAAGATGTCACAAACAATAAACAACATGTAAGAGGGTACACATACAACATTTACCCTATGCACAGACAATATATACACTACACAGACAACCTGTCATGTTTTCTAAATTTGTCACACATAACAATTACCCTACCTACAGACACACCGACAATAGTGTATAAATGGAAATTGTCTAAACTTCTCACAGACGACAACAAGTCATATACACTTCAAACCTAACCCACACACACTTAATCACAACCAATTTTGTTTCCTTCTCACAAACAACTACAAATTAACTAAAATGTAAACTATAGTTGTAAACATACTTAAAAGTAACATAATCAATATGCGAACATCATCGGACCATAAAATACGACAAACTTAACATTCTTTCAACCATCTTCTTCAAGAAATCAAATTACAAATGGGAAAATCGAGGCTTACCATTCGTTGAGCTCATAAAGTTTTGTCCACACCATTTCTGAAACTCGATGTGCTTCGACAGTCGCAACCTCGCCAACCTTAGATTGTCGACCGTCGCAATCGTATGAGTGGGTACACCACCTTTGACCGTCGCAACCGTGAATGGGGAACCGGAAAACAGAAGCAGAGAATGATGGAAGGTGGCATGAGGAGTGCAGCGGAAAATGATGGATGGGAAGGTTTTTGAAAATAAAACCGGTCGTGGGGAAGCGGGAAAGAAATGTGGAAGAGGGAGGGTAGGGAGGGCGTCTTTTTTTGGGAGCTCAAATGCCACATGAGATGTGGGAAATGGGGCAAAATTTTAAAAAGGGTTTATATATGGTGTACCCCACGGTGTACACCAAGAGTTTTTGATTTTTATTTGTACTCTCTAGTCTCTACTAGGAATGGGCATATCACTTTTCGATTCGGTTTTCATTTCAGTTCGAATCAGTTTAGAATGAGTTGAGAGAATTATAACCAAACAAAAATCATATGGAGTAATATTTTTTGATTTGGTTCGGTTCGGTTTACATCGGTTCACAATTTTTGTATATATTTCTTCAAATATTAACAATTTTTAGAGTTTTTAAATATTAAAAACATGTCATTAGAGGTCAAAACTGGTTAAATGGTCAAATTGATCAATTTTGTAAAGTAGAGGTACTTGTATGATACTTTTTTAGTACATGGGCTTAAGTGACAGATTGGAGATAGTAAAAGATATGAAAATATAATTTTCATAAAAATTAATAAATCAGCAAAATCAGCCAATTCAGCCACTTCAGCAAGAACTTCATAAATCAGCAGAATCAGCCAATCTAGCCACTTCAGCCAGAACTTCATAAATTTCAGTAGAATCAACTGATTCAACCAATTTTAGTGTTACCAAATGGGCTCTTAGAAATGGGAAGATATGAATGTTACAACTAAAAAAGGAAAGTGAGAAGATAAGATTGTTATGGGGGGAGTATGAAGGTTTTACTGAATTTCTTTAGTTCGGTTTGGTTTAATACGGTTTGAAAGAAGTACTACCAAATTGCACATGGTCCGATTTCGACCCCTACTCATTAGGTATTAAGTATTTCGTACTACATATTTAACTTGACAGCATGGGCGGATCTAGGACTTAAGGTCAAGGGGACGAATTTATCTCTCGGTAATGTAGGCCAGGGGGGCTTTTTTTCACCAAAGTAGGGCTCTGCTGTTTTTTATTCAAAACAATGCCATTAGTGGATACACGACATTTAAATCTGCTACACTCTAAAAAGATGTTCTGTTCATCTAGTCTAATGTTTCTGATATGATTTTTTTAAGATTTGATTTGATCTGTAAAAAGGTAGAAGTAAATAAATTGTTGACATTCTGAAATATGTAAAACTACCTTGGTAATAATTTTCAAGATTCTGGGATGTAATATTTACATCAATATAGAGAAATTATCTTTGCACTAATGTAGAGGGACCCATATACAATGGAAGGAATAAATACTACCTCCGTCCCGATGAACTTTGTCAAGTGCAAAATAGGTGAGAAATAAGAATAGTAAAAACTGTGTGGTTGAGATTTGTGCAGAGGAGAGAGAAATGTGTAGAACCACAAATTAGTTGCTTTAATAAGAAAGTGACAAAGTTTTTTGAGACAACCACAAAAGGAAAGTTGACAAAGTCCAATGGGACGGAATGAATAATAAATATGGCATGTATGGCAAAGATAAGTCGGCCACTCTCCTTGAATTGAGCAAAATCATGATGTACTCACATACATACAAAAATGACACATGCCACATCACACAAAGACAAAAAGAGGCATGTCTGTTCATAGTAACCAAGTGGATTAATCAACGCTCAAGATTGAATCTCCTCAACCAACGGGAGATATTCAACAACACAAGTCTATAAATACAAAGGAAGCGTTGTGAGCGGGGATGGATCTATGCCTTTGGGAGTTGGGGCACGTGCGTGTCCCCAATAAGATTTTAGAAATACACTATAAATATAGCAATTCATGCAATTTTATTCCTAATGGAAAAAATTTGCCCCCATTAAATTTTTGTTATTGCCCTTATTAGTAATTATTTTATGATATAGATGACTAAAATTGTGCTAAATCAATTAAAATTTTACATTCTCATTGCAATATACAGAGTAACATTTATTTGGAAAGATAATAGATTTCTTCTTCTTCTTCTCATGTTCATTTTAAAAATGTAATATCAGAATAGGATTTTTTATTAACATGATATTCACGCACTATATATCAAAACTATTGTAATTATATACTTGTACTTTCTAAATAAGGATTTTAGTGCTATTAACTATTACTCTTAAATAAAATAATAAAATAAAAATATTTTTATTGTAGATGGATTCAATAATAATTTATTTCATTTAGAATAAAACAGTTTAAAGTAGTTACAAAATATTTTATGGGAAAGCATAAAGGTGAATTCGCATAATATAGTCATCAGGTGCAAAATAGATGAAATTGATAATGAAATACTTTAAAAATATAAAAAGGTTAGAATCGATAAATTATGTAGAAATGATTTATCACACAAATGAGTTTAAGTTAAATAAGCAGAGCTTCCAATAAATGTTTATGTCCTGTGGATTTTGCCCCCAATAACCAAGTTTTCTAGATCCGCCACTGGTGGTGAGTTAAGAGTGTGAAGCTAAGAATGAAAAACAAGCTTATACGATAAGTTTATTCATAGATATATCTTTAGATCTTAGATTAGTTGGATGTTTAGATTTACCTTGTAAACTGATTGTAATATCTGGAGGGCTTTGTGATCAAATCCAGAGAGTAGAAAAAGAAGGACACGAGTACGTAGCTCCTAGCATGTCAATGATATTAGTGAAAAAACTTGTAGAGGATATGAATGAATACCTTGGAGTGATGTTCAAACTCCTTGTGAAAAACTTTATAATCTATGTATGTGATCAAAAGTAGATTGGGCACTAAGTGTATTGTACTGAGTAACTTAGTGAAAAACCATTTGAAAAAGGGTGGGACTAGAAATAGGAGGATTACATTACCTCTGAACCATGATATATCTCATGTTCTCTTTATTCTCAGTTTGTACACCCTCACTATCCATACTCATCCTAAACACCTATCCTAACACAACTCTCAAACAACCTTTATCTTGACAAGTAAATTGTACTATCAAAGAGTTGTTCTACATACACATTTTATTAAACAAGATACCTTTTGTTCCTTATCATAAACATAGCAACAACCTAATCAACTAGCATGTTCATGTTCATCAAACAAATCTCATTCCTCAAAGTAATCACAAACAGCTTAAAGTGTCCATAGATAGTAGCCTAAAACACTATCTAGTACACTTCAGAAGCAATCTAAGGATTAGCCCGCTTTTACACATCAATAACCAGCAGTCTCCTGCTAAGTCTCCAACAGCATTCTGCTAGGCTAATCAGATAGTAGCCTGCCGGTCACTATACTATACGTTGTCCTTCACCATTTTATAAATACTTTGATCATTATCTCAATCCATCTTCTCGTCAAATTAAAAGAGTCATAACCTTTATTACCATTACCATACTATATGAGGTTAAGACTTTCGTTGACAGTTTCAAGCTAAGGTCTCTCAAAAGATCTTGGAACTCACTTTATTAGAAGGAAAACTTTGAAAAAGCGAAAAAGATTTAAAAATCTATTCACCCCCTCCTCCTCCCCCTCTAGACTTTTACCTCACCAAGGATCATCAGAGAATATTCACAATTTTAGCAAAGGCTGAATGAGAAAAGCTAGAACCACCCATCTAAAAAGAAAGAAAAAAAGGAAGAAATGTTAAGAACAAGAGGAACTGATAGTGAAATCAACTCTGAAAAGTCGAGTTTTTAGATTAATGTGAAACAAAAGAATACATATAGAATAATCAAAGAACCGGAGGCTATTAGAGTTACCCAAGACAATCATGAAAAGATGTTGGAATAGATATAGCAACTGTAGATGAAGGGTTTTGAAATCAAAGACAAGAAATTGCAAAGAAAGAGCAGCAAAGAAGAATCTGAAATTGATTCAGATTCAGAAGAAGAGCAGAAACAAACAAAGTTAGCGATAAAGAAGAAGACATTGGTTCTAAAGATTCAGAGGATTCTGAAGAGGAGAATTCCGAGGAAGCAGATATTGAAGAGGAGACCGAAGAAGAATACTATGAGGAAAGAGATGATGATAAAGAGGAGGGTAAAGAAGATGAAGATGAAAACAAAGATAGTCCTTAGCAAACAAATGATGATTTTAGAAGATTATGTTCCTTATTCACATTCACTAGTATTTCACCCGTGCGATGCACGGAGGAGTATTTTGTTCAAAACTATTAACTACAAAATGAAAAATTAAAATTTATTACCAAAAACCAACTTATTGCCACAAAGTGCTAGTATCTCACCCAATGCATGAAGGCGTATTTTGTTCAAAAAATATTAATAACAAAATGCAAAATAAAAATTTATATTACTAAATCAACTTAATTTTGCAAAATGCACATATCATAAAACCACCATACAGATGAGGTACTAATAACAAAGCAAACAAATTCAACTGCAACAAAACAAAATTTCAGTGAATAACATAACATATACTTCGTACTACATACACTCGGAGTATGTTTTAATGTCAAAAAATGCATGTCATATACTCATATTGTTGGAAAATGTGTTAAGAAATTGCATTAAATGGTCATTTTGGGGTAATATTTTGAGTGGGGCCCACTTCCGATTTGGGTCGGTTCAAAGTGGTTTCGGATTGTCCTTGTTAAGGGGCACAATTCGATATGTGGTACACTCAAAACGGATAACGGGTGAATGAGAAATTGATTCTCAAAGTTCTGCCTGTTGGAGTCGCCTGCTGAGGCGCCTGCTGCAAGGCAGCCACCTGCTGAGGCGCCTGCTGCAAGGCAACCACCTGCTCTCCTGCTGCCCTCAGCCATCTGCTTAGCCGCCTGCTCGCTAGCAGTCTGTTGCTTCTGTTACGGAGATTAATGCCCAACGTCTCTTGCAATTAAATGGATAGTTACGGACGATTCAATGCCAACGTTTTGGACATTGATGTCCAACGGTAATGTCCATTAAAACGTCATTAACACACAACAAATCTTCCTCTATAAATTGTCTAGCAGGTGGTTTGCAACAACACACACAAACGATCACCTCGCACTCTTTAGCTCTCAAAAACACCTCTAGCTTTCTTGAAAAATTCCTTGGTGTTCATACTTGTTCTCGTTCACCGGAACAATTTGTTTGAGTGCTCAAACTATTGTTCGTAGTCATCGTATCTTGGGAAACGATTGTTGCAACGCTCCTAGCACCCCGGGAGGCAACAAATACGTTTTAAGGACATCGTGCGTTGCACGAGCTTTGGCTAATTCTGCTCCATCTACTTTCTGTTTTTCTTTAGTCATTTTAATTAATTAATTAATTTTATTATTTACATTTCTTTGTTTTTTCGAAACACACCCAACAATCTTAAAACGTATTTGTTGATTGTTCTACTACGGTAAACAATCTTAAACTTGTAGTTTGTCACCTTGGTGAACGAACAACGTAAGAAACGAAAATGACTTCTAGAGAAAATGAAAATGTTGTTGGGCAGAATGCTTTGAACGGTTTGAATGATAATCAATCTGAAAGCGGAGCTCCAGTGAACAATAGTTCACAACGCGGTGCATCTGCTTTGGTTAACCAAAGGGCTATCCCTATGGTGACCGTGCCGAGCAACTCTGTGGAGAAACCCGAAAAATTTAACGGGTTAAACTTCAAGAGGTGGCAGCAAAAGATGCAATTTTACCTCACTACTCTCGGTCTTGCTAGGTTCTTGACCGAAGATGCGCCGGTAGCAACCGGGGGTGAGGTGGATGCGCAATCTTTCAACACGGTTGAAGCTTGGAAGCATTCTGACTTCCTTTGCCTAAACTACGTGTTGAACGGGCTACATGATGCTTTGTATGACGTGTATAGCAAATTAGCTACGGCTAAGGAGCTATGGAATGGTTTGGACCACAAATATAAAAGCGGGGATGCCGGTGCAAAGAAATTTGTTGTCGGTTGATTTCTTGATTTTAAAATGGTGGATTCGAAGACGGTCTTCAGTCAAGTTGAAGAAATGCAAATGATATTCAACGAAATTCGAGATGAAGGAATGACAGTGAGTGAGTCTTTCCAAGTGGCGTCAATTATACATTTGTTGCCGCCGGCTTGGAAGGATTTCAAGAACTACCTTAAGCATAAGCGAAAGGAAATGAACTTGGAGCAGTTGATCCTCCGTCTGCGGATTGAAGAGGATAATCAGAAGAACGATGGGAGACTCCCAATCGTTAGCGGCGCCAAGGCCAACGTGGTGGAGCATGCAAAAGGCTCCAAAAATAAAAATAATGGGAAGAGCAAGCTCGGTCCCAAGGGAGGCGTTTCCACACCCAAATTTAATGGAAAATGCTTCAATTGCAACAAAAATGGACATAAGTCCTCGGATTGCAAGGCACCAAGAAAAAAGAAAGACTCTCAAGTCAACATAGTGCAAGGTGGGCAAAAGTATGAAGATATCATTCTTGCGGCCGTGGTTGCCGAGGTCAACCTCGTTGGATCCAATTCCAAGGAGTGGTTCGTGGACACCGGTGCAACCCGGCATATTTGCTCTAACCGGGAGCTATTCACAACCTTTGAGCCATCAAATGGTGAGAAGGTGTGGATGGGGAATTCTGCTCATTCCGAGGTTGAAGGCATGGGCAAGGTGGTCCTGAAGATGACTTCGGGCAAGGAGCTAACTCTCAACAATGTGTTATACATCCCGGAGATACGTAAAAACGTGATCTCGAGCTCTTTGTTGAACAAGCATGGCTTCCGCATGGACTTTGAGTCGGAAAAACTAGTTTTGTCTAAATCGGGAATGTATGTGGGCAAGGGATATGCAGTTGATGGGCTGTTTAAGCTCAATGTAATGACTATTATTAATAATAATAAAATACCTTCTGCTTACTTGCTTGAGTCTTCTAATGTGTGGCATGATAGACTAGGGCATGTTAATTTTAATTCTATACGTAGATTAATTAACATGGAGCACATTCCTAAATTCACAATTGATGTGAAGCACAAATGTGAAGTTTGTGTAGAGGCAAAACTAACGAAAACGTCTTTCAAATCGGTTGAAAGAAAAATGGAACCACTTGAATTAATTCATAGTGACGTTTGTGATTTTAAATCAACACAAACACGTGGCGGTAATAAAGTACACACGAAGCAATCGATAAGTTCATTCTTTATAAGAATGAAGTGGAAAACCAACCTAATCGACAGATTAAAACGGTTAGAAGTGATCGAGGTGGTGAGTATGAACCACCAATTGGTGACTTTTGCGCGAGAGTGGGTATAGTACATGAACGTACCGCACCCTATTCACCTCAATCAAACGGTGTTGCCGAACAAAAGAATCGCACATTGAAAGATATAATGAATGCGATGCTAGTAAGTTCGGGCCTGCCACAAAATATATGGGGCGAAGTAGTCTTGTCAAGCAATTACCTTTTAAATAAGGTTCCCCGGAAAAAATATGATAAAACTCCATACGAGTTGTGGAAAGGCAGACGGCCTTCCTATCAATATTTAAAAGTGTGGGGGTGTCTTGCAAAGGTGCTTGTACCAACACCTAAGAAAATAAAGATAGATCTAAAAACGGTGGATTGTATTTTTATTGGGTATACACAAAATAGTAATGCTTATCGGTTTTTAGTGTATGATTCGAATAATCCGGATGTACATAAAAACACAATAATTGAATCAAGGAATGATTCATTCTTTGAAGACGTATTTCCATGCAAGTCCAACGAAGGACCAAGCACGTCAAAACGAACATTTGACGTAGCTATGGAAAATACTAGCGAGGGGTCTGGAGAAGAACCCGAACCCAGACGTAGCAAACGTGCTAGAATTGAAAAATCCTTCGGACCGGATTTTCTCACCTGCTTGGTAGAATTTGACTCGGATATTCTAACATGTATGGTAGAAAATGAACTGGATTTTCTAACATGTTTGGTAGAAAATGAACCACGGACTTATACGGAAGCCGTGACGTCTATCGAAGGTCCTATGTGGAAAGAAGCCATCAAAAGTGAGGTGGATTCTATCCTTACAAATCACACATGGGAATTGGTTGATCTTCCTCCGGGAAATAAACCTTTGGGATCCAAGTGGATTTTTAAACGGAAAATGAAACCTGACGGTTCCATCGATAAGTACAAGGCCAGACTTGTAATCAAAGGATACAAGCAACGTGAGGGCCATGATTACTTTGAAACGTATTCTCATGTGACGAGAATAAATTCCATTAGGATGGTACTAGCAATTGCCGCATTGCGGAAATTGGAAGTTCATCAAATGGACGTAAAAACCGCTTTTCTAAATGGCGATATAGACGAAGAAATTTATATGGAACAGCCCGAGGGCTTTCGTGTTCCTGGACAAGAAAGGAAAGTGTTTACATTAATTAAATCATTGTATGGATTGAAACAAGCCCCTAAACAATGGCACGAAAAGTTCGATCATGCAATGTTAATTAATGGTTTTAAAATAAACGAAAGTGACAAATGCGTCTATGTGAAGAGCACGGTAGACGGCTATGTCATTTTATGTTTATACGTGGATGATATACTCATCGTGGGTAGCAATAATCTAATGATTAATTCTACCAAAAGCATGTTAAATTCTAAATTTGACATGAAGGATATGGGGCTGGCCGATTTAATCCTTGGGATTAAAATAATTAGGGGACCTGACTTTCTAACGTTAAGCCAATCCCATTACGTTGATAAAATCCTTATGAAATTTAATAAGGATGATTATCAAGAGGCAAGGACTCCATTAGATAAAAACGTACAACTTACCAAAAATCGTGGAGAGTGTATTTCTCAAGTAGAATACGCTAGGATTATTGGAAGCTTGATGTGTCTAATGAGTTGTACCAGGCCTGATATTGCCTTTGTGGTTAGTAAGCTAAGTAGATATACTAGCAACCCCGGTGAGGAACACTGGAAGGCAATAGTAAGGGTTTTGAGATATTTACGTAAAACCCAAAACCTTAGACTTACTATGGAAGATATCCAGCTGTACTTGAAGGGTATAGCGACGCTAGTTGGATATCCGACATAAAGGACTCCAAATCCACAAGTGAATATGTTTTCACTTTGGGAGGTGCAGCCGTGTCATGGAAATCCTCAAAACAAACGTTAATAGCTAGATCCACGATGGAGTCTGAGCTAATAGCCTTGGATAAGTGCACTGAAGAGGCTGAATGGCTACGCCATTTTCTCGAGGATATTCCATGTTGGGAAAAGTCTGTCCCTCCAATATGCATACATTGCGATTGTCAAGCGGCAATTGGAAGGGTACAGAGCAATATGTACAATGGTAAGTCTAGACACGTTCGTCGTAGACATAACACCATTAAACAACTTCTCACAACGGGTGTTATCACTGTTGACTACGTGAAGTCAAAGGATAACATAGCGGATCCGCTAACCAAGGCATTGGATAGAGAATTGTTGGAGAAGTTGTCACGAGGAATGGGACTAAAGCCATTGAATTGAAAAGTTCTATAGTGGATACCCAACCTAGTTGGTCCTAGGTTCAAAAGGGACAACTAAATTATAGAGCGAAGGATGGTCACTGTGGGGGTCCCGGACTCCTACCCACTCCTCCTTAAAACAATGACTCCCGCACGAGGTTAGCAAAAATGTTTGCGTTAATGATTCTAAAATGTTGATCTACTCGATAACATTGGAAGAGTATGCGGGATACTCGTGAAAGAATCACCTATGTGAGAGAGAAGAGGGCCGCTTCAAAGGAGAACTGTAAAAGCTCAGTTCTTTAGAAACTCTTGCAGAATCAAGACGGTGACCCATGGCCAAAACGGGCACACCCATGAGAACGGAACAAAGTTGGAAGGTTCTTGTGTAAAGATAAGTCCATGTTTACACGACGGCATTATAGTTCAAGGACATCGAGTCTACTAGACAGCCACTAAATAAACATCTCTTTACCGCGGAAGGTTCAAATGATAAAACCTACCTCTCCGTATGCAGGGATCATCCGGTGAACACAACGTGTCCTCCTATCTTCGTGTCCTTTTTAAGTCTCGAAAATCAATTTTCATTCATGTGGGGGATTGTTGGAAAATGTGTTAAGAAATTGCATTAAATGGTCATTTTGGGGCAATATTTTGAGTGGGGCCCACTTCCGATTTGGGTCGGCTACAATTCGATATGTGGTACACTCAAAACGGATAACGGGTGAATGAGAAATTGATTCTCAAAGTTCTGCCCGTTGGAGCCGTCTGCTGCCAGGCAGCCACCTGCTGAGGCGCCTGCTGCAAGGCAGTCACCTGCTGAGGCGCCTGCTGCAAGGCAGCCACCTGCTCGCCTGCTGCCCTCAGCCATCTGCTGAGCCGCCTGCTCGCTAGCAGTCTGTTGCTTCCGTTACAGAGATTAATGCCCAACGTCTCTTGCAATTAAATGGACAGTTACGGACGAAAATAATGCCAACGTTTTGGACATTGATGTCCAACGGCAATGTCCATTAAAACGTCATTAACACACAACAAATCTTCCTCTATAAATTGGCTAGCAGGTGGTTTGCAACAACACACATAAACGATCACCTCGCACTCTTTAGCTCTCAAAAACACCTCTAGCTTTCTTGAAAAAATCCTTGGTGTTCATACTTGTTCTCGTTCGCCGGAACAATTTGTTTGAGTGCTCAAACTATTGTTCGTAGTCATCGTATTCTGGGAAACGATTGTTGCAACGCTCCTAGCACCCCGTGAGGCAACAAATACATTTTAAGGACATCGTACGTTGCACGAGCTTTGGCTAATTCTCCTCCATCTACTTTCTGTTTTTCTTTAGTCATTTTAATTAATTAATTAATTTTATTAATTACATTTCTTTGTTTTTCGAAACACACCAACACATATTACAAATTTTATAAATTTAAAAAACAATGCAACTAACCCATATAGACCTATATAGACAGAGTTAGGATCAAATAAAAAAAAGTTTAACATGTCATTTACAACCACCTAATTATAGAGTGCCTTTGTATGATGAGCTTATTTACTTTAAACATTTTGCAAATATGCACCTTGATACCAATACTCTACAGATCTGTAGAATATGCCACAAAATGTAACGAACTGAAATATGCACACTCATCTCTTATTTTGAATATGCTGCAGAGTCTAATTTTAATTATACATTTTTTGGAAGAATTTAATTATACATTTAATCTATCTAAAATAAATAATTTTGCTAAAATATGTTAGCCCCATATATCTTTTTTAGAGCATCCTTCGAACAAAAATGTGATAAGAATGTTCACTTATTAAAAAGATAAATTACAGTATTTACGGGAAGTATTCATCTTTTATCTTCTCAAGACATAGATGCATTGTACTTGATGAAAATTTTGACTTTTATCTTCTCACAAGCATATAAAATTAGAGTTTTTCCCACAATAATATTAATTAATTAATTAACTAATTAAGTACTACGTAATTAATAATTTTATGGACTAATATACTCATACATTAAAATTAAAAAAAACTCCAACCTCTTACTCATTTTCTAAAAAACCTAGCCATAAGCCCGTCACTGCGCCATCTGCCACCTCCTTCACCACGGCTCCCGCCACCCCTCCGTCTCCATGCCGTGGTGCTGCGACCATCCCCATGCCTACGCGCCTAACTGCCGCCGCTGCAGTTTCCATGCCTGCTTACTGCCACCATCCTCATGCCACGGCAAAACAGACATCCTCATGCCTACGCGCCTAACTGCCGCCGCTGCAGTTTCCATGCCTGCTTGCTGCCACATTCCTCATGCCACGGCACAACAGCCATCCTCATGCCTACGTGCCTGCCCAGCTGTCTCCATATCTGCTTGTCACGGGCGTCCCCATATCACACCGCCACCTTTGTCTCTATCTTTACATTGTACTCCGTATTTACTTTTTGGATCTATACTCTTACAATAATTTTTGGCATTAATTTTTCTGGCAGTAATTTTGAGAACATATCTTTGTTACAGGATTAAAAAAATCTTATATTCCATTTTCTACTTTTAATAGTTCGATGACTTTATAAAATCTAGTTTTAATACTCCTGCAACAAATTCAAGATACTCACAAGATCAAGTTGAAGTGAACTAACTCTACTATAAATGTAGACAGTGACAAAGCATGCTTCCCATACTCAATGAATTGAAAGTTCAATTTTAAAAAGTAAAAAAATGAATACCATGGAGAGGTGCGACTTTAATCTTCCTTTCTAAGAATATACGGAGTATGTATTTAGTTTTACATTCAATCTTCATCAATCAACTCATTTTTAGGTGAGTTTATATTGAGCTTTTGAAATTTAAATCTTAATAATATCACTACAATTATTACTAACCCAATTTATACACAAACCATAAAACAAATACCCAAACAATTTTTCTGGATTTGTAATTATAATAATGATAAATACAAATTTTAAACCACATATAATAACGTGTTAACCACACATCGTAAACTCCGATCTACAATAATTTGAGAAGATATATATATAGAGAGAGACTAAATTTAGCTAAAAATTCTAACAAATTAAAGTTATCTTGATCTAGAAATTTGTAACCAAAACTCAAAGCAGTGAAACAGATATTTTGGCCCTTACTAATTACGGGCCATGCAAACAAAATATGAATCTAATGATGAAAGTGTGAAACCTACGTCTTCAGACCTCCCTGCCCATTGCTTCTTTTCAGCCGCAGCTGTGGAGCGCATCTTCCCGTCGGCCGCCGGCCTATCTCACTCTCTCCTTCTCTTCATCATGATAAGACCAACACAAGCCAATCCATTAAAAAAATCAGCTTGTCTTCTTCCACCCCCTCTAAATTAAGTGAGTCAAATGAGTGCTCTTCTTCCTTTAAGAATTTTAATCGAGTTATCCATCCTTATACACCACCTAAATGTTTATGGTAGTATAGTAATACAAAGGCAAATTGATAAGTTGTGTTGGCACACGAATGATACACAACTACGGCATATATATAGCGAGCTAGTGAGGGATTAGGATATAAGTTACTCATTGAATTTTGGATCATGGATAAGTAATTCACGTTCTATTCACAATTGAACAAAAGGAAAATAAATACATTTGAAGTCCTACAGCTGCGCACTACATTATAGAGAGTGCTTAACCCTAATCAGCCCATCATTAATTAGATTAAGCCCATGAGTCTCTACACATTTGGGCCCTATACCTTATTAGATAACTTATTAACCCACTTAAATTAATATCCATAGGACCACTAATTTTTGGGGTTAAATATAAGATAGCATATAACATCCAATTAAATTCAATAAATAACATAACATATTGTGAATATTACATGTAGTATAAGTCCAATAATTTAACAATCTCCCACTTGGACGACATACACATGTATACACACAATCCTTAGAATTGTATATTTACTTTAAGAGCTCCACAATTTTGCTATCAAACTGTAGTCATCTTTAATCAATCCGGTCCATTAATTATATCAACATAGGACCAAAGAAGTCTTTGCTATATTTGAATAACCAGACCCATCAATGATCACGTATATTAATATAATAAACGACATGGATCAAGTATAGATGTGTAGCGTGGAAATAACATAAAGTGTGGTCTGGAATAGAATGTCTATTTTCAACTGGTCCACCTTGAGATCAATAATATAATTGTAAGAGTACATAAAACTTTAAACTTTATTTCTGCAAAAAATAACATTAAAACTTGAGTTAACCAAATATAGAAACATTACAAACTCTACTAAAACTCATAATCCTCAACTGATTTGACTCTCATTTGAGCAACATGCTCATGAAACACTT
Organism: Cuscuta europaea; assembly: GCA_945859875.1. Lineage (NCBI taxonomy): Eukaryota > Viridiplantae > Streptophyta > Magnoliopsida > Solanales > Convolvulaceae > Cuscuta > Cuscuta europaea. The sequence goes on along the minus strand of CAMAPE010000054.1, from coordinate 2,238,941 downwards.
TGGGTGGTAATCCTTTACTGAGCGGATCCGCAATCATGGAGTTTGTGCTAATGTGGTGTATAGACAACTTTCCTTTTTGTACTCGTTCTTTAACAGCTTTAAATTTGACCCCAATGTGTTTTGCCTTGGTCAAACTACAGTGTTGTTCTTAGCATAAAGGACTGTTGGCCTATTGTCACACAATAGTTTAAGTGGTCTTTCAATGCTGTCCGCTATGCACAGTCCATTAACAAAATCTCGCAGCCATAATGCCTGATTGGATGCCTCATAACATGCTATAAACTCTGCTTCCATGGTGGAAGTAGCTGTAAGAGTCTGCTTGATACTCCTCCAGGAGATAGCTCATCCAGCCAGAATATAGATGTAGCCTGAAGTGGATTACAGGCTATCTTGACATCCAGCAAAATCAGAGTCGGTATACCCAATGATCTCAAGCTGATTCGATCTCTGATATGTGAGCATATATTCCTTTGTTCTCTGTAAATACCGCATGACCCTTTTGGCTGCTTTCCAATGGTCCATTCCCGGATTGCTCAAATATCTGCCTAACATCCCAACAATGTATGCTAAATCAGGTCTTGAACAAACCTGAGCATACATCAAAATTCCTACAGCCGAAGCATAAGGAATGTTCCTCATTTCTTTAGATTCAAAACCATTCTTAGGGCACTACATGAGACTAAACTTGTCTCCCTTAGAAACTGGGGTATCTCCTGGTTTGCAGTCTTGCATTCCAAACCTTTTGAGAACCTTATCGATATAGCTCTTTTGTGAGAGTCCAAGAATGCCTTTGGAGTGATCTCGGTGTATTAGAATTCCTAATACAAAAGAAGCCTCACCAAGATCTTTCATTTCAAAATTCTTTGAAAGAAATCTCTTTGTTTCGTGCAATAAGCCTATATCGTTACTAGCAAGCAGTATGTCATCAACATACAAGACCAGGAAAATATGCTTACTCCCACTGAACTTGTGGTATATACAATCATCACTGACGTTTGATTGAAAACCAAAAGTTATAATGACTTTATGAAACTTGTGATACCACTGACGAGAAGCCTGTTTGAGCCCATAGATGGATTTCTTTAATTTGCAAACCATTTTCTTTGAATCTCCCGAAACAAAGTTTTCTGGTTGCTCCATATAGATTGATTCCTCAATGTCACCATTGACAAATGCAGTTTTTACATCCATCTGATGAAGCTTAAGATCAAAATGTGTCCCTAATGCCATTATTGTTCTAAAAGAGTCTTTCGAGGATACCGGAGAGAAAGTCTCTTTATAGTCAATTCCTTTCTTTTGAGTGTAGCCTTTAGCAACAAGACGAGCTTTAAACCTTGTAACATTTCCCTTTGAATCCCTCTTGAACCCACTTGCCATCACCGACATAGATATATCTTTCACCATCAATTGGTTTTCGGCAGCTCGGGCAACCCTGCATAGATACACTTATGTGAGTAGTAGCACCGGAATCTACCCACCAAGTATCTTTGGGTACCGAAGTTAAATTAACCTCAGAACAAACAAGAGCAAGAGACATACCTTTTTTCGCACGCCAGGCGTGATACTTAATGCAGTTCTTTTTCTTGTGATTAGTCCCTTTGCAAAAGAAGCATCCAGATTCCTTAGTTTCTTGCTTAGTTTCCTTATGATGCTTCCTTGGAGGCCCTGAATGTACAGTTTCCTTAATTTTTCTTTTCTTGCTGCCCTTAGAGGTAGATGTCAAATGAGCACTTTGATTCTTATCTTGCTTTATTCTCTCTTCATCTTGAACACAATGAGAAATGAGCTCATTGAGAGACCATTTCTCCTTAATGCAGTTGTAACTGACTTTAAATTGATTAAATTGAGAAGGAAGAGAGATCGAAACTAAATACACAAGCAATTCCTCAGGTAAAATAAGCTTTAGTGCACTTAGTTTTGAAGCAATGTGAGACATTTCCAAAATGTACTCCCTTATGTTCCCTTTGCCTTTATACTTCATGGAAACAAGAGTGCTCAAAAGAGTACTAGTTTCCGCCTTTTAGTTTTTAGCAAAACACTTTTCAAGTTCGGTAAGGAACGATTTGGCATCAGCCTCATCATACATTGTGCCCCTGAATGATTCTGGAATTGCCCCTGAATCGTAGATGTGTCCTTAAGAGCGGCGGGTTTCTCAATCCGAAGTGCATGGTCTAGATCCATGCAACCGAGAACAATTATAACGTTCTCTTTCCATTCCTTAAAATTCGTGCCGTTGAGCACTGAGATGCTATTAATATTAGCAGATATTGTAGTAGCAGAATTGTTGACTGAAAGAGAACAAAAAAATAATATACTATCGTAAATGATATGCTCTAGAAACTGAAATGAACTTGATAATTGATTTAAAATATTAGCAATCCCCGTCACAAGATACCTAGCACAACATCTAATCTTGTCTTTGGACATAAATTAGACTTGCAAGTGATACTCTTGGTGTAATAATAAAATTTTGATAATAAAATCATGTCAAATACTAAGTCTTTCTTTGGACCGACTTAATATTCACATGAAAACCTCATAATTATCACAAATTTTATTATCACAAATGTACTTAAATTTCGGCCAAATAATAACCTTCCTTTGGGCCGATTATTATCGGCATTAAATAAGAAAGTACACAATCATCTTAATATATGAGTTAATTAATTTCAACAAGAGAGACTACTTTGACAACATGTTGTGTCAATTAACTAACTCAAATATTAGACATGCTAATATTAAATCAAAAATCTGAAAATAAAATTGGATGATTTGTTTTTGAATCACATGCAAATGTGTTATGTATAACGATAATTTGTAAAACCCGTACCCAATCGCAGTGTGATCTCAAAATAGGGTTTATACATCCCATAACACAGAATACACATTTTTTCAAGCCGCAAATCATGATCACATAAATGTAATTAATTACCAAAGCCGTAGAAAATTCTAAAATTCAATCACCCATAAAAGGAAACATATCAAAATTTAATTTGATACCCATATACTTCGGTATGATTCAAGAACAAAACTATGATTCACTATGAATCAACTCGATAAGCCACATCTAATAAAGTATCGATACTACTCCGTATTACTAGTATGTAGTTTTAGTATATATTATAACTTACTAATTATTGAAAACAAAAGAAACACAAAAGATGATTTGTCTTCCAAAATATCAATCCTAAGATTGATCGACTCCTTATTTCGACAAAGCCAAAATAATGATGAATTCTTAACTGTGCCGAAATCCAAAACAAAAAACTCAGATCGGTAATATGAAGAATCATTATCATCTAAATGGAATGTTTAATTCTTTAGATTAATAATCAATTGCCGAATCACATCAACTACATATAAATAACATGTATAAATTTAGAAATTTGTATATCCCAATGTAATCAATTGGAAATTTTGATTAATTGGAATTTTGATTAATATGTATAACATCAAGGAATTTTATCAATTCAGGGCCCGAAAGATAGATTAATTATCAATTCAGGACCCGAAAGATGAAACGTATCGGTATAGGACCCGAATGATGGAAACTATCAATTGAGGACCTAACGTTTCATAGGTTTTGATTTATTTAATTTTTTTATTAATTCCATTACTAATTTTCGATAAACGTATCGGTATAGGACCCGAATGATGGAAACTATCAATTTAGTTTAATAAAACGAAATAATATTTAAAAAATTTTAATAAAAAAAATTATGACAACTTAGGTCCTAGATTAATAGTTTTCAATCATTCAGATCCTAAATTGATAGTTTTTCATCATTTGGGTCCTATATCGATGCATTTTATCTTTCAGATCCTGAATTGATAATTAATCTATCTTTCGTGTCCTGAATTGATAAAATTCCTAACATCAACTACATATAAACAGGGATACATAGCATCTCCAAATAAACAAATAAATTCGAAGTAGACAATAGTACGGAGTAGTTGAAATTTTGATTACATATTATAATCATGAGCATCTCAAATGTAATCAATTGGAAGAATGAATAAACAAATAAATAAGGAGTAGACAATAACAAACGCCACTCACTCCAAAAAATATAATGAAACTCCGATTACCATATAATGGTTTCGATGAGACTATCAGCACCGATTCACAATAGTCAACAGGGATACATAGGAACGAATTACGGAAAAGTAAAATCGGCAGATTTGACGACAAAAGAAATTTCAAAAATTCAATCATTTAAGATTGAAACAAAAGTACGAATGCTCTAAATAATTCAATATGAAGAAGGCTCTGATATCAATTGTTGGAATATATCCATGAATACTTTAATCTTCATATTAGAATTATCTAGAGAAATAACTGAGCGGAAACGTACCTGACTCCATTGGAGATGACCTTTAGAGATCTGAGAGACGAAGACTAGGGTTTGCGTCTTGTAGTTGATACACACCCTCGGGATTATCTCTCAAGCGATGGGATGCAGAAAGACGGAATGTCGTGTTCAACTAGTGACCATAACCCCTCTATTTATAAAGAGTGCTTAACCCTAATCAGCTCATCATTAATTAGGTTAAGCTCATGTGTCTCTACACATTTGGGTCATATACCTTATTAGATAACTTATTAGCTCACTTAAATTAATATCCATAGGACCATTAATTTTTGGGCCTAAATATAAGATAGCATATAACATACAATTAAACTCAATAAATAACATATCATATTGTGAATATTACATGTAGTATAAGTCCAATAATTTAACATAAAAATGTGATGAAGCTCTCACAGTAACATGATATCACCAAGTTAACATGTTATCATATGTTAAATATTAAAAACACTAGCAAATTAAAGCATTTAGTTTTCATTTGTTATGAGAATGAAAACCCGAACATAGCAGGGCCGTCTAATGAATTTGGAGGCGCCGGTTCCAAATGAAAAATTGAGGCCCTCAAAAACAACAAATTTGCAAATTTGAACAATGAAATACATGTAGACTAGATAGCTCAATGAAATATATGTTTTATGATGTTTAAAATGGACAAATTAGAGAATCCAAAAATTATATACGTTTTGAAATCTTTAATAATACATAACATCTATAAAAATAAATGAGTGGGCCTCGGTACCAAGCATCTATTGCACCTCCTAAATAGGGTTGTAAACGAATCGAGTCGAATAATGAGATTTTGTATTTGTATTTGTTTATTTTTTTCGAATACGAATTCGAATTCAAATATGAAATGAATATTAATTTTGATTTGTATTTGTTTAACAATACGAATAGTTAACGAATCATATACGAATATCGAATCGATTTGAGCATTGGTTAAATATTAGTCAAATATCCCTTTAATATAACTTTTCGTATACTACGTATTGTTGATGTTGTAAATACATGCTATGATTTAAAATGTGTTTTTAAAATTTAAATTTAATGGATCAATGCATTTTTAGTTGGTGCACAATATAGTAAAGTGAATTAATTTTACGATTAATAAATATAAATCTATTTCAAATCTTTTGAAATAAACACGTACTAACAAACATATATAAGAAATTATACTTATAATGTGTGAAATAAGTTGATAATTGTATATATCAAAGTCAAACAACTCTAATTTTATTATTCAAATCAAATACATAATTATTTTTATTGTATTTGAAAGACATTTGAACCAAAAAATTGATTTGTATTTGTATTTATATTCTGGTTTATTACAAATGGGCTTGGAATGTGTATGCAAAAATGTATATATAGCCTACATTTTGAGGGTATTGCTATATTTTAAAAGTTATTATAGTGTTATGACTATTACTCCCTCCGTCCCATATTTATCTCCTGAAGTACAAATGGCACACAGATTAAGATAGTGGGAAATGTGTGGTGGAGAGTTGTGCAGAGGAAAGGGAAATGTGTGAGAATGTGTAAGAATGGTTGTGAACCACAAGTTCTTTGCTAAAAAGGGAAAGAGGAGATAAATTTGGGACAGACCGAAAAGGAAAGTATGAAGATAATTCCGGGACGGAGGGAGTATTATTATTGATATTAATATTACCATTATTATTAATCGAATAAATTTGATTAATATTCGAATCGAATACACTGATATTCTTATTTGTATTTGATAACAACTCGAATCAAATTTAATATTTTTATTTGTATTTGTATTTGAATTTTCCAAATTTGAATTGTCTTATACGAATTCGAATTGCGAATCGAGCACAAATTATTTGATTCGTTTACAACCCTAGTTATAAACATGTACTTCAACTAACATAAAGTCATTACAAAAATATTCGCCTTTAGTCACGGACTTAGTCACGGACCGTAGTGTAAAAAGTCCGTGACTAACACTTTTAGTCACGGACTTCGTCCGTGACTAGAATGTAGTCACGGACTTTGGCCGTGACTAGGTGTAGTCACGGATTAGTCACGGACGTCGATCCGTGACTACATCTTGACCGGAATAAGCCCTCCGGTACGTTAGTCACGGACCGGATCCGTGACTACTTTTAATTTAAATTTTTTTGAGTTAGTCACGGACAGGGTCCGTGGCTACGTTTAATTTAAATTTTTTTATTTTTAAAGTAGTCACGGACGTATCCGTGACTATGTTAAATTTAAAAAAATTGAATTTATTCCGGATAAAATGTAGTCACGGATCTGGTCCGTGACTAATGTTTTTGTTTTTAAAAAAAAGTCGATTTTAAATAAAAAAAATAAAAAAATTGAAAATTGAATTTATTCCGGATTAAAAAGTAGTCACGGATTTAGTCCGTGACTAATGTTTTTGATTTTAAAAAAAAAACAATTTTTTATAAAAAAATAAAAAATTATTTTAATTTTATTTTAAAGCAATTAGAATAAAAATAAATTCCATACAATCTTAAACATAAAAAATGTTATTACAGACAGAATTATAAAAACAAAATCCATACAATGTCAAACAATATTATGTAATTACATGCCCGTACGTCGGACTCCATTGTGATAAAAATTACAATCATCATAATCATATTCATCATCATTATCATCATAGTCACGATGATGATCCTCTTCTGCATCCACGGTGTCCAAGGGTCGGGAACTTCCTCGGTTGCCTCGGTTGCCTCCTCGGTTGCTTCCTCGGTGGCTTCCTCGGCTGCCTCCTCGGTTGCCTCCACCCGATAACTGAAACTGATTGAGCATATCAGACGACATAGATCTGAATGTCGACCCTATTGCAGGCATGGCACCATAACCGGAGTTAGAGTGGTAACCCATACTACCCATGTGCGGAACCTGAGGAGTCTGCTCAACGTGCATAATGTACGGCCGAGGATGAGGCTGAGGCGGAGGCTGATATCCAGCAAGGATCCATTCCATTGCTTCCAGCCGGGCCCTCGTTTCTTCATCATTCTTCCGTTGCTGTTCAAATGCACGCTGCTGCTCCTCCAATTCTCACTGCAATTGGGCAATGCGTGGATCTTCTCCTCGCCTAGATCGAGAAGATGATGAAGCTCCGCTGCCGTTGCGATCGTACAAAATACGTTGCCCCTCAGCTCCGAGGCATGGAAGCCGACCCTTGTACACCCCTGCTGCCTCAAGGATGGCATCATCTTCCACATCAGAATCGATGTCATCTTCTTGAGTCAAGCCTAGTTCCGCCCGCTTCTTTTCAACATTTGCGTAATACTTTGTCTACAAACATTTTAAAAAATTATTCAAATGATATTTACTTCAATTTGAAATAATAGTATTGATGTTACATACTTCGATTTCAGCAAGGCGGGGTGGTAGATTGGCTGGCGACTCAACACCGCTCTTCGTCCAACAGTGTTTGATTACACTGAGGATAGGGACCCTCTTCTTTTGAGGCCCCACCTACAAGGTTAGAAAAAGGTTTAAATAAATGTAAAAAAATAAAAGGTTAAAATGATGTAGGTTTATATGAATAAGACTTACAAGAGCTTCTTTATGTTTACTCTGGGGTTTGCGGCCTCCGTGCCATTGTGTCGTCAATGCCTTCTCGGACATCCGATTTTTCTTCCCGGCTTCGCTTCTAGCCAAGAAAGTCGGATCCGAAGACCAGTGGCGGACGAGGTTTTCCCATACCTCATCCGAACACCATTGAGGCCTTACCCCACTGGCTCGGGCACGCTTAAAAGTGGGACGAAGCCAGTTTGAAACTCTGGCATTGTACGCCCTTAGAATAGCGGGGCCTTGTTCTTTAGTCCAGCGAAACCGGGCCTTTATTAAAAAAATAAATTAACTTATCATTTGTCAAATGTTAGGTTACATCAATGACGAAAAATTGATTTTTTTACCTTGAACAAGCTCCACCAAAGTTCACGGACCTTAGGGTCAACATCCGTGTACGTAGCCCAGTTGCCAAGAAAGTGTCCACCAATTATGATTTTGATTTGGTTGAGCACATCTTGATCGCTTCAAAAAATTAATATTTTTTTATAGTGGCAGAAGACGGTGGCAGCGAACGGCGGTGAAAGGCGGCAACGAACGGCGGCAGCGAACGGCGGCAGCGAACGGTGGCAGCGAACGGTTGAAGGCAGAGTTGGAGTTGAGATCGGTGGAGTGTAGAAGAGTTAGGGAGAAAGAGGTAGGGTTTTGGGTTGGAGAGGATGCAGAATGAAAAATCAGCTAAGTGTTGATTTTATATGAAGGCGTAGTCACGGACCTAGTCACGGATAATCCGTGACTAGCCGTCGTAAATTACGAAGTCAGACGCGCGGCAGACGAGGTGTCAGGGTCGCCTTTGACCGCCTTAGTCACGGACCGTCCGTGAGTAGGTCCGTGACTAATTCAAAAAAAATTGAATTAGTCACGGACCTAGTCACGGACCTGTCCGATTTTTGAATTATTCACGGATCTAGTCACGGACCCGTCCGTGACTAAATACTTTCCATCCGTTCAACACGCGCAGGCCGGCGTCAGGTGACAGTGGAATAAATTCCACTTTATTATATTCGATTTTTGAGTATAAATAGATGATTTCCGGTCCACTGTTTGTGAAAAAAATGGCTAATCGAGAACCAATTGACTGGGATTCGATGTGCAGAGCTATGAAATGACTCAAGCTAATTACACAGCTTATGGAGCCGAAAACCGTTGAAGCATACCAGAGAATCACTGAGTTGATGGCTAGACCCCTTGAAAGTTTTGGCGACTATAAAGATGAGGAATCCGACTCACTCGACAAGTCAAAAGCAAACAACTTGTGTCGGATGCTTCAACGTGCAGAAGAATGTTCGGAGTATATGGATCCGATCAACGAAGAAGCTGAAAGGAAAATTAACGAGCTGTTGGCTAGGCCTCTTGAAAGTTTTGATATTGATGAATAATTTTGTATTTGTTTGTTTGGTTATTATGATAAATGATTAATGTTTCGTTAGTTGATTGTGATAAAAAATTTGTGCGTTTCGTACTTATTTTTTACGGAGTAATAATGATGAAGAAAAAAATCAAATATTGTTGGACTACAATAATAATGAAGAAAAGAGTACAAATATTCGAACTCAAAAAAATTGTAATACAACAATACAATTAGTCACTATCAGAGTCATTATTTTCTACATATACAACATCTTCTTAAGCATTTTGTTGTTCTTCATGCATTTCAACAATTTCGCGCTCAGATGGAATTGTTAGGTCCGGAAGGTGCGTTTCTGGCATGACTTCAACACTTCCCCCATTTGGATCACTTAGCTGAATGTGTTGGTTGACCGTCTCAACAATCAGTGGAGGTTGGAAAAAATGTTGCTGAAAAGCATCTAAATCAACGTCCTTGTGTTGAGTTTGTGATACAATTTTGCTCGGACGGACAGTACATGCACACACCCAAGGATTCTGTGTCCGCCTGGTTGAAGGATATTCTGTATAATAAATCTGGGCTGCTTGTTGAGCAAGTATAAAAGGCTCATTTTTCGTATACACGCGAGAGTGGTTGACGTCAATCATATTATACTTTGAATTTTTTCGCACACCACGTGTTGGATCAATCCATTTGCAGCGGAACAAAACACATGTCAACTTTTTCCCAGCAGAAGGCATTTCCAGTTCGAGAATCTCGTGCAAGACACAAAAAAAATTGGTTTCCGAGTTATCATAACCGATTGTTGGGACACATAACCCGCTGTTCACTGTTGGTCGGCCCTGTCCGTAAGCGACTGTGTGATAGGTGTAACCGTTTATCACATATGACCGCCAAACTTTGGCGTAGGCACCAGGGCCCCACGATAATGATACTAACAAAGGGTCCACAATCCCACGGTTATTGATCTGTAAATTAAAACACGATAACATTGGGTAATTATTAAATATTATTAATTAATAATATATATAATTAATGTGTGTGTGTATATATACCTGATGCTTGTACCACGGTATAAAATGAGAGTCCACCAATGCATCAATTTCATTGTCAGGGAATGCTGAGTACTCCGCTCTAAATTCACTGTGAAGTCAAACATGAAAATATTATAAATCAACTACCTTAATTGTATATATATTACAAAGATAACTACAAATTTAACTTACTGATAAAACGGTAAGATTTCTGGACAATTAATGAGCATATAAGTATGCGCAATTTGTAATTCTTTTCTCACGATGTATCGGTTTGTCCAAGCTCCTTTACCTCTACCTGGGTAATTGAAAATGGAAACTACATTTTCATACAAATCCTCGTCATTGTCATCATTTCGGGCAGGTCTCTTTCTTCTAGTGATGACTTCACGCTCAAAATAAAAAGATGAGAACGTTGAGATTTCTTGTTGAAGATATGCTTGACAAATTGAAGCCTCAACGTGTGCCTTGTTGGTCACTTTCTTTTTCAACTCTCCAAGAAATCTGCAAAGTAAAATAAAAGTGGTACACAGATTAATGTTGTTATGAAATAAATATTCAAAGATAAATGAAATTGTGACTAACCTTTCAAATCTGTACATCCAGCGATAGAAGACGGGTCCACCATTTAAAGCCTCATACGGAAGATGTATTACAAGATGTTCCATTCCATCGAAAAACGACGGAGGCATTATCTTTTCCAAATTACACATCAGCATGGGAATAGACTCTTCTAGTCTACGGAGGGATGCTGCATCCAAAACGCTTGACATATTGACTGAAACAACAAACTGATCTCAGTAATGCAGGACCATACGTGTTCAGGAAGCATCTCTTTCAGTGCAATTGGGAGAAGTCTTTGCATGATTACATGACAATCGTGAGTTTTCATGCTCGACGTCGTTGCAAGTTTGTCCATGTCCACGCATCTGGACAAGTTGGAGCAGTAGCCATCTGGAAACTTCAGAGACACAAGCCATTGTAATATTGATTCTTTTTGTGCTTGTGTGACTTGGTAGACTGCTTTTGGAATATTGTTGCCCTGATATTCTAGATCAACAGATAGTTTGGGCCTATCACACCAAATAGTCATATCTTTTCGAGATGCAAGACCGTCTTTAGTTTTACCTTTGAAATCCATCACTGTGTTAAATATATTGTCAAACACGTTCTTCTCAGTGTGCATGACATCTATATTGTGACGAATGAGAAGGTCTTTCCAATATGGTAACTCCCAAAAGATACTCCTCTTTGTCCACTTATGGGTATCACAAAACCCATATGGCTTCTTATTTGGTTCTTGCATAACCGTAGGAATACGTCGAACCCGGTTAAAAATTGCTTCCCCGGTCAATCTCGGGGGCGGGGTGTCTTTTACCACTCTACCTCTAATGAAAGACTTTTTGTCCCTTCGATATCGGTGGTTTTCCGGGAGAAACTTGCGGTGACAATCAAAGTAGCTTGGTTTTTTACTGAAAGTTAGCCAATTGGCACCTGATTTCTCCATGCATATCGGACATCCCATAAGACCATGTGTGCTCCATCCCGAAAGCATGCCATAGGCAGGGAAGTCGCTAATGCTCCAAATGATGGCAGCTTTCATTATGAAATTTTGATCCCTTGAAACATCATATGTTGGTGTCCCAATGGCCCAAAGTTCTTTCATCTCCTCGATTAAGGGTTGGAGATAAATGTCTATTTTTTCCCCTGGATCATTGGGACCCGGACAGATTAGAGTCAAAAAGATAAAGTGACTTTTCATGCACATGTCGGGAGGGAGATTGTAAGGAGTTAACATGACCGGCCAACATGAATAGTTCTTCCCAAACCGTCCAAATGGAGCAAATCCGTCTGAACACAATCCCAGTCGCACATTTCGTGGCTCCATTGCAAACTGAGGATGACAACGGTCAAAGTGTCTCCAAGCTTCACAGTCCGAAGGGTGAGACATCATACCCTCTTTTGTTTCGTGCTCAACATGCCATGTCATGTGTTTCGCAGTAGCAGTCGAAGCGTACATCCCCTGAAGTCGTGGAGCTATTGGGAGGTAATACAGTTTAGATAATGCTGACTTATTTCGTGGTTTCTTTCTACTTTGAGGAACTGGTTTGTATCTGTTTCCACCACAGAACTTGTAGAATTCAAGTGTCTCATCATCCTTCCAGAACAACATACATCCTTTCGGGCACGCATCAATTTCTATATAAGGTAGCCCCAACTTAGACGTTAATTGCTTCATGTGATAATATGAATCCGGAAGGTTATGATCACGTGGTAGCATCCCGCCTACTGACTGCAAGACTCTAGTCATGCATGTTTCAGGGAGACTGTATTCAGCTTTTATGTTCATAAACTCTGTAACTGCGGATAGCTGAGAGTATCCCTCACAATCAGCATACAAGGGTTGATCAGCTGCTTTTAAAACATCTTGAAATCTTTCAGCTAAACCTTCATCCACATAAGGTTCATAATATATCGGATTTTCCTCCTCATGTGGTTGATACGAGGTCGAAGCTTCAGGAGGATCGTTAGATGGTTGTGGGGGGTTGAACTGAGACATCGATGCACCGTATGCGTCATATACCATATGTTGCTCCCATCTCATTTCAGCAGGGTCTCCCCACGCACTCATCTCTGCAGGGACGTTACGAGACGAACCTACCGTTTGTGGTAAAACAGATGGATCCAAAGGTTCGCCACGAGAAGTCCAATTGTAATAATTGGGAAGGAAACTGTCCGCGTACAAATCCCACCCAACTTCGTCTGGGTGTTTAAATTTGAGATTTTTACACTTTGAACATGGACATCTGATTTTATCACCACTCATATAAGTCGGGTGTTCAAGTGCGAATTTAATAAACTCCTCAACTCCTTCAAGAAAATTTGATTGCATTCCGTACAATACCGCATGTTTATCATACATCCAAATTCTATTTTGTCTATACATTATGCCTGAATATTATAATAAAAAATTAAACAGGTTAAAAACTCTAAATTATAAACATTACCAACGTATTATATGTGGAGTATTATTAATATATTAAAATCAACTAATTCCCTAAAATTCCCTTAAAATTAACTAATTTCCTTAAATTTCACTAAAATTCCCTTAAAATTAACTAATTCCCTAAAATTCCCTTAAAATTAACTAATTCCCGTAAAATTAACTAGTTTACTTAAATTTCACTAAAATTTCCTTAAAATTAACTAATTCCCTAAAATTCCCTTAAAATTAACTAATTCCCTTAAAATTAACTAGTTTCCTTAAATTTCACTAAAATTCACTAAAATTCCCTTAAAAGTAACTAATTCCCTAAAATTCCCTTAAAATTAACTAATTCCCGTAAAATTAACTAGTTTACTTAAATTTCACTAAAAATCACTAAAATTCCCTTAAAATTAACTAATTCCCTTAAAATTAACTAGTTTCCTTAAATTTCACTAAAATTCACTAAAATTCCCTTAAAATTAACTAATTCCCTTAAATTTCACTAAATTTCACTAAAATTTCCTTAAAATTAACTAATTCCCTAAAATTCCTTTAAAATTAACTAATTCCCTTAAAATTAACTAGTTTCCTTAAATTTCACTAAAATTCACTAAAATTCCCTTAAAATTAACTAATTCCCTAAAATTAACTAATTCCCTTAAATTTCACTAAATTTCACTAAAATTTCCTTAAAATTAACTAATTCCCTAAAATTCCCTTAAAATTAACTAATTCCCTTAAAATTAACTAATTTCCTTAAATTTCACTAAATTTCACTAAAATTCCCTTAAAATTAACTAATTCCCTAAAATTCCCCTTAAAATTACCTAATTCCCTTAAAATTAACTAGTTTCCTTAAATTTCACTAAAATTCTCTTAAAATTAACTAATTCCCTAAAATTCCCTTAAAATTAACTAGTTTCCTTAAATTTCACTAAAATTCACTTAAAATTAACTAATTCCCTAAAGTTCCCTTAAAATTAACTAATTCCCTTAAAATTAACTAATTGCCTAAAATTTCACTAAAATTCACTAAAATTCCATTAAAAGTAACTAACGTCCAATAATTAATATTATTAAACTATAAACATGCACAATACGTTAATGACATTAATTTAATCCACAATACTAAAATTATCAACATCTTAATTTTATTAATAATGCACATTTAACAATTTACTAAATTAAATAATATGAGCAAATCCAATAATTTGAGCAGATATATATAATAAACACATTTAAATTAAATTAACTAACCCTAATTTAAATCATTATTAATCCTAAATTAGGCCGCCTTAATTAACAATAATTGCCAATATAAAGAAATCATATACTTATATTTAATCATATATATATATATATATATAAAGTCATTTGAATTAAATAATACTTACATTTAACTAATATTAATAATATGCATTTAAATTATATTTAATCATATATACTTACATACGTATTTAACTAATTTACGTAATTTTAACCCTATATTTTAAAATTAATAACATATGTATTGCCAATATTATATTTAATAATATACTTACATATGTATTTATTAACAAACTTACATATTTAACTAATTTACAAAAAATACGTAATTCAAATTACATACCTTATCTGCATAAACAGGAAAAATGATATGAGATGGGTAGATTACATCCTTCAATTCTATCTGGAATTCTATCAGGAGTAGATGGTGTGATTTTGTTGAATGAAGCGGAGGCTGCATACATTTTTTTGTACGAATTGTCGGTGCACTTTAAATTTGGAACGTTGAAAAAATCAATTTTGCACTTGTCACGGAATTAGTCACGGACGTGTCCGTGACTAATTTCAAATATAGTCACGGACGTAGTCACGGACAAATCCGTGACTACTGTTTTTTTAACGGTTCCGTGACTAAACCGTGATTAGAACCGTGACTAACTAGTCACGGACCAAATCCGTGACTACGGTCCGTGACTACAGGCGATTTTTTTTGTAGTGAGTGTTTGATTATAACTCTCAAGCTTTTAGTTTTTATTCTTGAATTTGAAGGGTTCTCATATTTTTATGAAGTAAAAAATCAGCAATAAAAATATGAAATGCAAACTCAGATATTAAATACTCCGTACTATACGTAAGTAGAGATGAACATTAAGAAGATATAGAGGCCGTTTGGCAACCCTCATTTTCGGCTTATCAAGCTTATTAACCAATTTTTTTATCAAGCACGTAAATTTTACTTTTCGCGCGCTGAATTGTGTAATAAGTCGAAAAAGTAAGGTTGAAGTTACTTTTCTGGTTGTATTGGTTGAAGTTACTGTAGATGACCATTTTAGCTATTTTTACATAAATTTTTTTCTTTATTTTATTAATAAAATATATTTTAAAAATATTTTTTTCTTGTATCAACAGAATCAGGCAATGCAGTCACTTCAGACAGAATTTCATAAATTTCAGCAGAATCAGCCAGAACAACCGATTTTCGTGTTGCCAAACGGGCTCATAACTTGTTAAGAACATACTCCGTATAACTTAATTAAGAAGTATACATAATTTAAGATGATAACCATTAATCTCCTTCCTGTCGTAAATTTATAGTTCTGTTTTTTTTGGAAGGATCGTCTAAACCTTGAAATGATTATATAGATGAATGGATGAATCAGGTTCATAAAAAGGCTGAGAAATAGAACCTATGAAGTATGGGTTATGGGTATGGATATTAGGATAAAAAGGTAGGACCAAATTAACTTCCCATCCCTTCATTTGTGTTCTCCAAGCATTTTTTTGGATCACGTGTTCTCCAAGCATTGAATAACTACTTAATCTGTTTGTAAAATCATTAAAAAGATATAACTTCTTAAGAACTTCAAAAAAATCTTAAGAACATAACTTAAAGAACACTTGGAGCGTGTTTGGTAACCATGAAATTGACTGAATCACTTGATTTTGCTGATATTGATGAAATAAAAAGTTGGTTGATAGGTCTAATAAATCAAAAACCCAGGTCCCCAAATGAGCTCTTAATTTTACAAGATAAGTATTAGATTTCTTAGAATTAATTTCACTTTTGATCCTACGAGTTTTACGTCAAATCTACATTAAGTCAACATTTTACATTTTTTCCACTTTTGGTACTTGACTATTGTTTTTTTCACATTTTCCACTTTTTCCACATTTGATGTCTTTATCTTGTTTTGTACTTTCTCCATTCCTAAATAAACATTTCACTTTCATTTTCGACCCGTCCCTTAAAAATATCTCTTTCCTTATTTAGTAAAATAAAGCAGTGCAAAACAATGTAAAGCAGTGTCAAAAAGAATAACAAGCAGTGTAATTTTCTCAAGTTTTATCACTTTTATGTAATTGGAATGGGTATGTAGTTGTAAATAGGGAGGGGGGGAGTAATTATCCTCTTGTAGTAGCCGACTAGCCGTACTTAACTACTTATAGCTGTGCATTACTAAAATCACTCCTTGGTTTGTATGTATAAACAGTCACGGATGAATAAATTCCAATTCCATACGGTCACATGATGACTAAACTCCAATTCCATAGAGTCACGGATGAATAAACTCCATTTCCTTGGTGAATGGTGGCGCCTTTAAGAGCCTTTTGGGGAGGGTTTTTGAGTCCAGGCTAATATTTGGCTCTCCAAGTTGTATCTTTTGGAGAATTTGCAATATTTTGATCTCGTGGAGGTTCTGCAAGAGATGGCTATGAATACAGGGGGAGACTTATTGCTGGCTCTCACGATAGGAATGAATTTGTGCTCATCAATGCTGATGAAGTTGGAAATGTAAGTTTCTTCTTCTTCCACAGTTTGTTCTTTAAATGTGCTAATATGCCACTCACATGTGAATAATCATTCCCTTCAGAAATGTTATGACTAGGGTTTCTGCCTTTGTGGTGATATTCTAATGCAATATCTGAGCCTGGTTTTTCTGACTTTCTAAATTGTGTAGAAACATCTCTAAAAGATTCTGCTTTTATTGTGCTTCTGGTACCTTCAATTAGAGATTGCTTGAGCTGCTTCTGAGAGTACGTGTGCTGCGGTAAGCAATTACTACCTCCGTTCCGATTTTAACTTCCAAATGCGTTTAGCACAAAGTTTAAGACACTGGATATTGTGTGGTGGAGAGTTGTGCAGAGGAGAGAGAAATGTGTAAAAAATGTTGTGAACCACAAATTCTTTACCAAAAAGGGAAAGTGGAAGTTTTAATTGGAACGGACGAAAAAGGAAAGTTGGAAGTTTATTTAGGAACAGAGGGAGTACTTTTTTTTATTACTCTTCAAAATCATCTTCTGCTTAATGACTAAATGAGTGATCTCTGTCACTATATGAGTATATGCCTATATTACGAATGATTGCTGTCTCTTCTTCTGAGTTATAGAACTCAGGTTATGTATGTTTGTTGGTGTGGACTGAACAAACTTCACATTCATGGATGTGAACTTAACTTGGTATCCCAAAATGTACCCCATTTTTATTTCACCTCTAATGTGTGGTCATAAATGGTCCAATTCATTTAAGTGTTGCCCACTTAAATGAATTGCCCCATTTATGGCCACACATTAGGGGTGGGGTAAAAATGAGGTACATTTTGGGGTACCTTTAGCATTTGTGATTCTGCCTCCCTTACTTTGAGACTTTGACTTTACAATCTTCTGTCCGGCAATATCATAATGAGAAAATGTATCTCAATTCTGGATGTGGCAAAAAAATCAGCTAATACTCCATATATAACATGTCTGTTAATTTAAACCCTTATTAGATTTCTTAGTACCCTCATGCAAGGTCTTAATGTTTAGGTGGTTATAGTTGATAAAAGACTTCTTTTATAATTTCACATATATCATAGGACTACTTGATGTTGAAGCTTGTTATAATGATATGAGTTTATTGAACTGGAAGGATCACTATGGCTATGGGATATCTTTCTATGGTCTCCAAAATTCATCATCAGTCGGTGGTGGACTCTGTGATACAACATTTTTTTTAGAAAAACAAAATCAACGATTACTAATCAAATCATTGTTCAAATACAACAAAATATAACTCGGGGGATTATCAAAATAAAACCAGCCATCAGACATTGAAACGGCTGCTCTAGCCAGCTGGTGAGTAATCTGATTTGATGACCGCTTCACATGAAGATATGGTTATACTAGAAAAACTAGTTAAAAAATCTCTAATATCATCAACAATGAACCTGTGAAAGTATTATTGTATCTAGGAATATGCTCTAGAATATGCTTTAAGAATATACTCTAGATATTATTATTGTATAGCATCTTATATAGGAATATTCCATCTTTGTAATATATATATAGGGCCTTAACTCTCTAATGAAATACACAGAAAATCCTTCTCTCCATTTTAATATCATTTCAGTTTCTATTTCAACATGGTATCAGAGACATCCACTTCAGTTAAGTTTTTCTTTTCAGATTTCAGTTTAGTTTGTCATATCTCAGTTCAGTTTTCAGATTGTGTTCTTTCTCCACGAAGTTGATTTCAGTCCAGACTCTTCCCAGAACATCTTCCCAGAACATCTTCCCAAAACCTCTTCCCAGAACATCTTCCCAAAACCTCTTCCCAGAATCTTTTCCCAGAACCTCTTCCCAGACTCTTCCCAGAAATTTTCCCAGAACTTCTTCCCAGAACCTCCTATCTCAGAAGCTGGGAACCCTTTTCAAAATCAGAGACTTTCTGTTCCAGTTGATTCTAATTTCACAGCCCAGTTTCTTCCCGTTCAGAACATCGGCAGTCTCAGAACCTCAGCAGAACATCAGAGGACACTAGTTCAAAACCTTAGTCCAACATCTGTCTCACCCCCCTCACCCTCGGTTTGCCTGCCGCCGGCGACCGGCGATCCAAACTCCGCATGCCCAAAGGGAAGATAGCTGTGAGAGGAGGTCCGGTGGTTGTTCAATCGCTGGATTTGCTGGGTCTCGCATATCTCCAGACATCCGCTCCTTCACTGGTTGTTTGGATGTGCTATCTGCTGGGGTCTCGCATCAGATCTGCGCATCTACTTTGGATTTAAGTTTGGAGCGCAGCAGTCCAAAGCCCAAGTTGGACATTTTATTCTCCAAATTTTAAATCCACAAACGGGAAAACTGCGGTGAGTCCAGTTTTCACTGAATATTTCAAGTGTTTTATGTTATTTTATTTTTAACCCCTTTCCAAAAAAAAATCAAAAATAAATAAAACAAAAAATAAAAAAAAAATTAAAAAAAAATGTCTTGTACGAGTTGATTTGACAGAGGAGTAATATGCAATTACTGTAAGAAGCCCGGACACTTGATCAAAGAATGTAGAAAATTGTTGTTCAAAAATCAAGGAAATCAGCTTGCTCATGTTGCTTCCGCTACCAGTTCATCCGATGGATCAATTGCTATTTCTTCAGACGAGTATGCCAAATTTATTTGCTACCAAGAATCTCTAAAGCATTCCTCTGTCCCTATCTCGGTAACCGCTAATTCAGGTATTTCAAACACGTGTCTTGTTTCCTCATCCTCAAATGGGTCATTGACTCGGGTGCCACAGATCATATGACCGGTAATCCTAGTCTATTCTCGTCATTTCATTCATATTTACCTACTTCTAGTGTCACTTTAGCTGATGGATCTACCTCACCCGTTCTTGGATCTGGTATTGTTGTTCCAACTTCTACATTACCATTATCGCCTGTTTTGAGTCTTCCTAATTTTGCATTTAATCTGCTTTCCATCAGTAAAATCACTCGTACTCTTAACTGTTCTGTAACATTTTTTCCGGGATATTGTGTGTTTCAGGATCTGTTAACAAAGCAGATTATTGGTAAAAGACATGAGTCAGCTGGTCTATATATTTTGGATACATCCATCACCAAAGGTATCTCTTGTCTTGGGGTTGGGACTTTGTTAGATGCTCATTACCGATTAGGACATCCATCTCTCCCATTAATGAAGCAAATAAATCCCCAATTTAATAAGATGACCTCTTTACAATGTGAGTCATGTCAATTTGCGAAACACCATCGTACTAGCTTAGGCCCGCGAGTTAATAAACGAGCAAATGCTCCATTTGACCTTGTTCACTCTGATGTTTGGGGTGCTTGCCTGGTTGTGTCTAAAGCTGGTTTTAAATATTTTGTTACCTTTGTTGATGACTATTCTCGTATGACATGGCTGTATTTCATGAAACGTCGATCTGAGATGTTCACTCATTTTTCTTCCTTTTGTGCTGAAATTAAAACTTAGTTTAATGTTCATGTTCGGGTGTTAAGAGGAGACAATGCCCAAGAATATCTATCTGCTACATTTAAGTCATTTATGCTTCAACATGGCATTATTCATCAAACTTCATGCGTTGATACACCTCCTCAAAATGAAGTTGCGGACGAAAGAACCGACATCTGTTAGAAACTGCAAGGGCTCTTCTATTCCAAATGAATGTGCCTAAACAGTTTTGGGCAGATGCCGTGTCTACTGCATGTTTTTTGATAAATCGAATGTCATCTTCTGTTTTGAATGGTAAAGCTCCTTATCATTGTCTATTTCCAAACAAAGAGCTTTTTCCTATCCCACCTGAAATATTTGGTTGCACTTGTTTTGTTAGAGATGTTAATCCTCATCTAACAAAGTTAGATCCGAAATCATTAAAATGTATTTTCTTGGGTTATTCTCGAGTTCAAAAGGGGTATAGATGTTTTTGTCCGAGTACTGGTCGGTATCTTGTTTCTATTGATGCACCATTTCATGAAAATACACCTTTTTCATCATCTAAGGCAAATATTCGTGAGAGTAATGATGATATTCTCATTTACACGATGACTATTCCCGAGTCCACACTTTCGACAAATATTCCACAAGTTACTGTTCATGACCCTAGGCCTCCCGTACATTTGGTATACACCCGTCGACACAAAGCACCTGATCACCCTCCACCAGCGATACCTGTGATTACTTTTCCTGATACTAGTTCGACTCCGATCTCATGTCCTGAACCAGTGTCTGCATCTTCAGATCTTGTTTCCACATCAGATCTTGATCTCCCAATAGCAGTACGTAAAGGTACACGGTCTTGTACTCATCCTATTTCTTCATTTGTGTCGTACAATCAGTTATCTCCTGCTTCATGTTCTTTTATTGCTTCCATTGATTCTATTTCTGTTCCCAAATCTGTCAAAGAAGCTTTGTCTCATCCTGAATGGCGTCAAGCCATAGTAGAGGAAATGAATGCTTTAGATCTTAATGGTACATGGGATTTGGTTGACTTACCTACAGGGAAGAAATCTATTTGATGTAAGTGGGTCTTTGCTGTTAAGGTTAACCCAGACGGATCTGTTGCTCGGTTGAAAGCCCGATTAGTTGCGAAGGGTTATGCTCAAACCTATGGTGTTGATTATTCTGACACTTTTCTCCTGTTGCTAAATTAACATCGGTCAGGTTACTTATCTCACTCACTGCAATTCATGATTGGCACTTACATCAGTTGGACATTAAAAATGCATTTTTGCATGGTGACCTTAAGGAAGAAGTCTATATTGAGCAACCTCCGGGATTTGTTGCTCAGGGGGAGTATGGTAAAGTTTGTCGACTTCGCAAATCTCTTTATGGTCTGAAACAGAGTCCTCGTGCATGGTTTGGGAAATTCAGTCAATCAATTGAACAATTTGGAATGATAAAAGGCAAATCAGACCACTCTGTCTTTTACAAACAAACAGAATCAGGTGTCACATTGCTTGTGGTATATGTTGATGATATTGTGATTACAGGGAGTGATAATGCAGGTATTTTTCCCCTTAAGAATTTTCTGCATAGTCAATTCCAGACGAAAGATCTTGGCTCTTTGAAATACTCTCTGGGAATTGAGGTAACACGAAGTAAGAAAGGCATATTTCTATCTCAACGTAAATATGTACTTGACTTACTAGCTGAGACAGGGAAATTAGGGGCAAAACCAAGTACAACACCCATGGTTCCCAACGTGCAACTCACTCAAGAAGGCACACCGTTTGAAGACCCAGAAAGATATAGAAGACTGGTTGGAAAGCTTAATTATCTCGCAGTCACCCGTCCAGATATTGCTTATTCTGTGAGTGTAGTGAGTCAATACATGTCATCTCCGATCATTGATCATTGGGCTGTTGTAGAACACATATTATGTTACTTAAAGGGAGCACCAGGACGAGGTATTGTTTATCAAAACCATGATCACATGAGAATAGAATGTTTTGCAGAGCTGATTGGACCGGTTCTAAAGATGATCGAAGATCTACATCTGGCTATTGTGTCTTTGTTGGTGGTAATCTTGTATCCCGGAAGAGTAAGAAACAGAATGTGGTTTCTCGTTCTAGTGCTGAATCGGAATATCGAGCTATGGCACAATCCGCATGTGAGATAATATGGATACACCATTTATTGAATGAAATTGGATTGAAGACACCAATGCCTGCTCAGTTGTGGTGCGATAACCAAGCTGCTATACACATAGCAAACAACCTCGTATTTCACGAGAGAACAAAGCATATTGAGGTTGATTGCCATTTTATTCGAGAGAAGATACAAAAAGGATTAATCTCCACCGGGTATGTGAAGACTGGAGAACAACTTGGAGATTTATTCACTAAAGCTCTAAATGGGATTCGAGTTGATTACTTATGTAACAAGTTGGGCATGATAAATATCTATGCTCCAACTTGAGGGGGAGTGTGAAAGTAATATTGTATCTAGGAATATGCTTTAGGAATATGCTCTAGAATATGCTTTAGGAATATACTCTAGATATTATTATTGTATAGCATCTTATATAGGAATATTCCATCTTTGTAATATATATAGGGCCTTAACCCTCTAATGAAGTACACAGAAAATCTTTCTCTCCGTTTTAATATCATTTCTGTTTCTATTTCAATGGAGCGCAAAAGACGAAGCGGCTGATCCGGAGTGAGTACTCTTTATAAGTTGAAGAGCATCAGATTCAACGTCAATGTGATCCCATCCAACACTCTTAACCCTACTTAAAGCTTCCCTCATAGAAAGCGTTTCAGCCTCCTTAGGAAGACTTTCTCCGGCCTTGTGAATGGTTCCCCCTACTTGATTCAGGGCATTGACCTTCCTCTTCCATTCTTCTACGCTTCTCAACCATCATGTTACCCCCCTGTGCATTACTTCGGGCACACGTCTCACAACCCAGTCACTGGCAGAACCTTCAAACTCACTCTCCCTCTGTTGACCGGCTTCAGTACCCTTCACCTGATGTTTTGGATCCAGCCATGGACTGCCCTGTTCTCCTTTCTCCCTTCTTCCTCCTGCTTTCAGCCACAAACCAAAAGATTTAGTCTGCCCATTCCAGCCTTCCTCAACGTAGATTTTACAGAAGTGGTCAGAATGTCCCATACACCCACATATGAAACAAGAGAGAGGAAGCCTCTCATATTTGAAATCGACCCATACATCCTCTCCCTCCCAGTTTAGTTTCATTCTCCTCTTGAGCGAAATTGTAACATTTAGAAGTACTCGAATGAGTATGAAAGCTCTCTGGGTGCCTTGAATATTTTTCCAATCAGCCATAACAAATTTACCAATTTGTTACCTATCAACTCAGCAACTCATTCTGTCATTAGTCCCATAAGTCTCAGTCTATGCATGATTAGAAGGTTACGATCAAAAGCCCAAGGGCCACCAGATAGGATCCTATGCAGATCTGCCTCGTGGAAGAATTGGAAAAGAAACCGATGTCCACCTAAATCTTTAATACTAACTCCTTTCCCAGGGTGCCAAAGGTTGGCTATCGTTTCTTGAAAGTAAATTTTATTGGCTTATCTGTGAGAAGTCGTCCCACTACGGTCAACAGAGGCGGCTTGAGCATTTTGGAGGCCCCAGGCGAAAAATATTTACTATGTACAAATCACTTTTAAAATCAGATAAATTGAATAAAAATCGTCTTATGAAAAAAAGCATATTCAAAGTCCACGATATAATGTTTGTAATATTCAGAAGGATAAATTTTAAAATGCAAACTTATTCAAAACACAAGGCAAACTTGTACTTGTAAAAGTATTAAGAGACTTCAAGAACGAGACTCAGAGAGAAGAGCTGAAGAGTCTTAGTTGATTCACTAACCAAGGACCCATGTCGACGGCGGGCAGTGAGGCATATATACAATAGCCGATTAGCGGTTTGTGTTGGACGTTGATGCGTGTTGAGATCGGCTTTTGATAGTTTTTTCCTAACTTTAAGGTGTCATAAGTCTCAATTTTAAGCTCAAGTCATATTTACCGGCCATTGGTTCGAGTTTTGGTATTTTTGGAGTCAAAATCAGGGAAGCATTTTGACGAGTTTGAGAAGCAATAGGGACGAGTTGAGAAGCATTTTAGAGTTGATTAGGAGCATTGGAGATCATTGAGGTGTTAAAGACAAAGTTTTGAAGACAAAAGAGCTCTAGAATTGGTTACGGGATCAAAAGAAGACGAATAGAGCTTGAAAACAACGGTCAGGATGACGTTCAGTCAATCGTTCAAGCATATCTTTTCTTAGGAACATCCAAAAAACATGATTCAAGTTTCATATGAAAGCCAACTTCAAGAGCTACAAATCATATGAAGACACCATTGTGAGAATCTGAGAGAAGAAAGGTGAAAACAGACGATGAAGTCAGACAATCTCTGTTGAGACTTCAGAATGCGACCTTCCACCATTTTATTTATATATTTTTATTGGATGATTCAAATCCAGTTTTGCAAGTTGTGTTGGATAGAAGACTTCATTAGCTACAACTTTGATGAAGGACGGATAGTCAAAAGTGAACTATAAAGCTGATTTCTGCTTGCAGTTGCCGCTTGGTGTATTGGCGGTCTGCGAATAACATCTAATACTAATACCGGAGTAGAATTTTTTGGAGGCCCCCTTGGTAGTTGAGGCCCAAGGCAGTTTCCTGGCCCAACTGCCCTCAAAGCCGCCCCTGTGTCGGTCAAAGCAGATTGGTTCTCTTCTGCGACTGATCCTCCCACGCCGAAGCCCTCATCATCTTCTTCATCTAACGATAACTTCGAATACAAATCCTCCATTGATGTTGGCATGTTCTCCAAGCTTTTTCGAAGTGAAAAGATAAAAAACTACCAGCAAAAACCAACGCAGTGTACTGATTTGCCTTGAAAAATCTTAGATGATCGCGAGGGAAGGAAACTTTTTTAAATCCTGCTACAACCTTTCTTAATCTACTTCCAATGATTATCCTCAACTTCTCGATAATCACTCCATGTTACATCTATGAGTTCAAAAACAAGTTTGTACAAAGTAATCACCTTACTGTTTATGTTGGAAACTATGGCCAGAAATATTATATTCATTGGAATGATGTCCTCTTTGCAAGAGCGTTAATCACTACATTATACAAAGGGAAAACATTTCATTTCTAACACCAATATTCATGAAATTGCCCCTACA
This sequence comes from Cuscuta europaea, assembly GCA_945859875.1. Taxonomy (NCBI): domain Eukaryota; kingdom Viridiplantae; phylum Streptophyta; class Magnoliopsida; order Solanales; family Convolvulaceae; genus Cuscuta; species Cuscuta europaea. Next base: position 2,213,210 of record CAMAPE010000054.1, on the reverse strand, counting down.
ACAAAACTTGCCCCTACAACAAAACCAAATTGGAGGTAAGTAACTATCTTTCTAGTGTGTAGCTACTAAATTTATGGTTTATGGTTCATTATACAGGTAATCATTATGAATAATCCACAACCAGCTTTTATTAGTAAATTTTATGTTTTAAATCTAATAAGTTATTTTGTAATTACTATGTTAATTCATTAGATTACCTAAATTATTAATGCTTGATTTTTGTAATTTTTTTAAAAAAGATTTCTGTTAGTTATAATTACGTTGTCACTACTGATGTTCTCATAGTTAGTGCAAATGGTGAATTTGTACGAAAAGATATCCTTGATCATTGTACCTAAAAAGTATCACTACACATATAAAACACATATAAAACATTTATTCACTACAATTAGAATTTATTTGTATCTTATTTTATAATTTTGCACATATCTTAGGACTACTTGATATTGAAACTTGTTAAAATGACATGAACTGATGAGCCTATTGAATTGGCAGGATCACTATGGTCATGAGATTCCTTATCTATGGTCTCCCAAACACATCAGCAACCTGTGCTGTCAACTTTCTCAATCTAATTCTGATAGTAACTTTATCTTCTTGATAATGACTCGGTAAGATGTTACATTTATTAGTTACAAAAAATAAGTTTGTAAAGAGTAATCACATTATTGTTTGTGTCAGACATTGAAGTGTAGAGAAGTTGAGGTTTAGAATTTTGCCGAAAATAATATATTTATTGGAATGATTTCCTCCCTTGGGAGTGTTGACAATTACATTATTCAAAGAGAAACACATTTTGTCTCAACACTAACATTCACGAAATCGCCTCTACAACAAAACCCAATTGGAGGTAAGGAACTATCATTCTAGTATATAGCTATTTAAGTTATGATTTCTGGTTCATTATATAGGTAATCGCTACAACCGATCCACTATTAATATAATATTTATTAGTAACACTTTATATTGTAAATCTAATAAATTAATTCTATTTGGAATGATTTTATTTTGAAGGTAAATTGTTCAAGATATTTCCATACAAGTATTTTGCAACCACACTCACATGCATATTTGCCACATCTCAAAGCATCATAGTGAGTATTCATTGATATAACAAAAGCCTCATGAAAAATGAATGAGATTTGCAACTAATTTCAATCCTCTATTCAATACTTTTTTCACTCTTCATATATATGTTTCAAGACACAAAATATCATATCAGATCAAACCTAATATAAAAAGATGTTTAAACATCTACATTAATTTGTTAAGAAGAAGAATCTTGAAATTTTTGTCCTCTTTGATGACACTTTGGTTGAGTTTAGTTTAACAACCTCCAAAAAGGTTATATATGGGTTATATAATGCTATATTTGCTTAGCATGTGATGATTTAGCTTATTACTCATGATCCAGCTAATTACAATAGATCGATCTCACAATCTTATGTTTTTTTATTCAAGCTTACGAGGACTCAATGATTTATTATTTAAACTTTAAATACACATATTTAAGACCGAAATTCACCATAAAAGATCAACAAAATGTGATAATAGCTCATATTCTTAAACAAGAGTTTGAAAAAATATGCAGAAGGGTGTAAGATGTTTTGACAATTATGTAACGTTAGTTATAAGATTAAGGAAATTTAAACCAACTCCCTAATTGTCTGAGTCAATTTTTGTAGAATGCATTAGATACAACAACATTTTGCATAATATCATGAGCAATAGCTAAGAGAGGCCCCAAGTATCCTTCTATTTTCAATTCGTTGTCCTTAATATTGATAGCGATTGCTAATCTGCCATTCTCGGTTCATCCATTTCAGTGAAAATGTTAGTTTTCATTAATATAATCAACTTGATTTTCTTTCTATCAATACAATTTTATTTTATTATTATAATATCTATATTCAATATATCCAATTCCAGCTTGATTGGTATGACATTAATCATACTGGGATTGTATTTATTGGTATGACTTTAATCATACTGGGATTGTAAATTGAGCTTCACTTTGCCTCTTATTTGATAGAATTAGGCTTTTAATCTCTATGTTTTCCCCTCACAAGAAGAAATACAATCTTAGTATGATCAAAGCTAAATCAATGAAGTTGCAATTGGATATATTGAACATCAGTGTCATAATAATAAAAATGTAATAATAAAAAGGAAATTAAGCTCATGTTAATAAACTTAACATTCCAACCGAAATGGCTTAACGAAGAAAGACAGATTCATCAATGTCTACCAATATTATGGACATTGAATTGAAAAAAGAAGGATAACTTGAACCTCTCTAATTTACTACTGATGAAATTAAGCAAAATGTTATTATTGTAGCCAATGCACCCTACAACAATTGACTAAGACAATGAGGGGGTGTTTTTTTTAATTTCCTTAATCCTATAACTAATGTTACATAATTGTGTAACATCTCACACCTTTCTGGCATATTTTTTTACAAACTCTTATTTAAGATCATGAGCTATTATCACATTTTCTTGATCTTTTCTGGTGAAGCTTTATTCTTAAACATGTGTATTTCAAATTTAAATAATGAACCATCTAATCCTTATAAGTTTGAATAATAAAGCATAAGACTATGACATCGATATTTTCTAATTAGCGACGTGATCATGAATTAGTTACACAACTACACACCAAGCAAATATAAATTATAAACTCGTACTCTGTATATAACTCTTTGAAGATTGTTATGCTAAGCTCAATCAGAGAGTATCATCAAATAACCAAAATTTAAAGAATTTTTCTTAACAAATTCATGTAGAAAGTTCAAACAACTTCTTATATTATGGTTGACCTTTTAATGCGATGCTTAGGTTTTTAAAATATATATGAAGAGAGAAAGACAAAAACTTTATTAAATAGAGGATCATAATTAGTTGCAATCTCATCCAATTTTAATGAGACTTTTGTTCTATTAATGAATAAAATCACTACTATGTTTTGAAATGTGGCGAATATGCAGTGAGTTTAATGATTACGTGCATATTCAGTGGCGGACCTAGAAGTTTTTTGAAGCGGGGGCACTCTCGCATAGATGAAAATAGGTCGAATCGGGTGTATCATTGATCTTTTTTGTCAAGTGCATTCAAGTTATTATTTTTAACTTGAAATATGTTATTTAATATGGGATTCAAACAATGAAGGATTATAAGTCAAATTTTGAACTCAATAACACAATTCTAAACAATAATATTTGGTTTTTTTAAAGAAACACATAATTTGGATTAGAATTGATTCATCCTTATGACGTTTCTAGTTTTACATTAGAATTCTCGTTATTTTTCATACTATAAAATGATCAAGATTTCAGATCTAAACTAGGATCATGTCGAATGCTACACATTGTGCCACAAAATTTGTTGGTACTTGTCTGAAATATAATACTATGGTGTTAAAAATAAAGTATAAATCAAGTTTATGATTTCATCCTTTAATACAACTTTATTTAATAATATGATTCTATATATCTAACTTCTATCATACTATAGATAACAAATCGAAGGGTCTGTCAGTTTGAAACAACTTTATGACGAATTGACATATTTTTTCATGTATGGACTTTTTATCAAGATAAAAGTTTTTAATCTATTAAGTTCATCCCACATATTAGAATCCTTGTCATATACTATGTATTCGACCTTGTCATATAACTTTGTAGTAACCATATCAGGATTTGCTCCATCACAACTTCATGGTTGTTTATATTTCTTACTAGAATTTTAGTGACCATGATTGTGTCAACTCTATCAGTATAGTGACTATGCATAATAACTATAGTAATATTTTTGTCCATTAATTATATTTTTGTAATATTTATGGAAAAACTCTAATTCTTTTGTTCGGGTAGTGGGGGCACAATTTTTATCTTAAGTACTAACTAATACTCCCTCCGTCCTGTTGGAATGTTCCCGCTTTCCTTTTTTGGATGTCTTGTTGGAAAGTTCCCATTTCCCTAAATGGAAAGTTATCCTACATCAAAACAGGGTCAAACAGTGCAAAACAGTGTCAAACAGTGTCGAAACAGTGCCAAACAGTGTCGAAACAGTATCAAAACAGTAAAATTTACCCCCTGATAAGTTTATTTCCTTAATATGTGTGTAGGTCAAACCGGGAACATTCCAACGGGACGGAGGGAATACTAAAATTCGGATTTAGAAGCGGGGGCACTTGCCCCCCTAGGCCCCCCTAGGTCCTCCACTGGACCTAACATCTCTTATGGCCTTGAATATGCTTTTTTTCTTTAAGCTAAACATCTTGATTTGACCGTCTCGTAAATATGATATTCTAGCTTGCACAATAACTTGTTTTAAAAAAACAAAAAACAAAATAGCCCTAAATGGTGTCTGTCGGCCCATCAATTCAACTCAGGAAAAATGGATTTGAGAAATAATCCATTCTCTTATTCCAAATAGAGAACCCAATTTCCCGTAACTAGATCAGTTCGGATTTACAAACTCTTAGAACTCCGATTAGGATTCTAAGAGTTGGACTTGGGGTACACACTTTTGGTGTACACATTTTTTACACATGTCTGTGTAAGGGTTTTTTTATGTCTGTACAGACATAACATATTTTTAAAATACGTTATGTCTGTACAGACATAAAAAAAAAACTTACACAGACATGTGTAAAAAGTGTGTACATCAAAAAGTGTGTACCTTTAGAATTCTTCAGATTCTAATTTTAGAAGTCCTTTTCGATTCAGATACTACATGCTTCCTCAACCCCGTAGTTCTTTGGAAGTTCTGAGATCCAAAATACTTATAAATACCACTGAACCACTTCAGCCATAGTCATGTAGCTATCAAGAAGATTTTAACAGGCGGCCGGAGATATAAAATAGGTAAATTGTTTATTCTCTTCACACCTGCTTTGGATATTTTATTTTGCAGGGATATCTCAACGCGTAGGAAGTTATCATGCTGGTAAAAATCATCTTTAATCGAATTGGCGTTCAAAATCCAGAGGCAAGCCAAAGAAGATGATGATTCGCCGGTTACTGGTTTTGCTGTGAGAAGAAGACGCAGTCGCTGTTGTTGCTGAAACTTGAAGCTGTGTCAGCTCGAGATTGATTTCCAGCGAGAAGGATAAAACGGAGCCAATTTATTGAAGAGGCGAACCAGAACTCCAACAGGCTGCTGCTGTTTTCATCTGTTTCCCTGCATATTTTCTGAGAAGGAACGAAACCAGCAGCTGAAAATCAGCGAAGAATTGAAGAGCTACCCTTGTTTTACCTGGCTTATTCTGTGTTCACTGAGAGGAGGAAGGGGAGATGCTGGCCGAGACGATACTAGTCGGTGTTCAATTGATGCGGCGGAGATAATAAACCAGTTGGTGTTCAGTTGATGCGGCGGAGACGATGCTAGTCGGCGTCCAATTGATGCGGCGGAGATGATAAACCAGTTGGTGTTCAGTTGATGCGGCGGAGATGATAAACCAGTTGGTGTTCAGTTGATGCGGCGGAGAGAAGGTTTTGTGGAGGCAAGGTTTCTGCTGATTTTTATTCAATCCGGAGTTTGTTGCTCTTGTTGGCCTAGTGTTCCGTCCAAAAGGAGATGATGGCAGAAGCAGGTCGTTCCTATCTCCGCTGCTCCTGTTCGTCGAAGAAGAAGGTTGCCGATTCACTTTGTAATTTCTGGCGAGGAGAGGTCTGCGGTGGGCATCTTCCGATGGTGCAACCTGGTGCTTCGTTCATCGCCAAAGACCGGCGGCCACAGTACATCATTGATGAGTCGGCGACCAAGCTCCTAATTTCCGGCGAAGAAGTAAATTGGAGCGTGGATGGTGCTGTCGAAGGTCATTAGTCCGAGAAGATGCTGGTCAGAATTGTAAAAAGCTAAATCTGAGACGGAGAGGATGATCTGGCCGAACTCCTGATTTTCCTCCTAATGAAGAGCCTGCCTTCCGAGCCAATTGTCGGGTTGTGGCTTCCTCGCAGAACAAGATGCATGTTAAATGGCTGGGAGCAGCAGGATTTGAGCTTCTCACACCATTGGGCGTGCTCATAAAAATGGATTCTTCTTTCATCACAATTTTTTTAAAACCTCATTCATCGGGAGTGTTTTAAAAGAATTCAAGTTCTTTTAAAGTCTTGGCACTATTGAAGAATTCTCCCCTATGATAATTTTATCATTATAATTATCATCATTACACATATATATTTATAATGATAATAATAAAAATGATAGTAATGGCATTTTTCTTTATTATTGCAGTGCAAAATGATGTATCTTAGAGATGTGAAGCGTGGCAACAAAATTTTCTTTCCGTATCAACGAGCAAGAAGAGTGATGATGAGATTCATTTAGAGATTTATAAGCCCTTTGCTCGTGATTTCTGGCCAACAACTATCGTATCGTACCGTGTTACTGGCTGGACTCCTGAGTGTGAATATCAAGATCAGATAATGCGGACTTTGATAACTGGCTTTCCTAATAGACCTTCCTCTGAAATTCTTCCTTCTCTAGGCAGGCGTATCCTTGATGAAAACATTGTTTTGAAAAAAAGGCTATCATTTAGTGGAGAATTTAGATTCATCACAGGGTACTGGGAATGGGCTTAAGACATTTTGAGCCTACGTAAAAGCATTTTGGAAGAGGGGCTTATATATGATGCGATTTATGCTTCCTTGTTCACATATGATTAGTGTACGAATGCTATGCAAGCCTTTTGTGAAGCGTGATGTCCTCTAGTGAATACATTACTTACGACAATTGGTGAATTGACGATTACTCTTTAGGACTTACATGTTATCGGGGGATTACCCATCATTGGGGACGCATATGATGAGTGTATTCCGAGCACCTTCGATTTATTAAATGCAGATGCTGACCGGCCTTTTCAACTTTGCAAATACCTCTTTTACGCATATCATCATCTGTTTCCAAAGCTGGGAGACAAATGTGTTCTGCGTATCCATGCATGGGTCAAATTTTGGTTTAAGAAAGCTTCTAAGTACGCTATGCCTCCGTTGAGAACAGAAAAAGAAAAGAACGTCTCGTGCTAAAGCAACACATAATCCAAGCGGAGCAATTCCAAAGTTTAGCGGGTGGTCGAATTCTACGAAGGTGCCATTCCACGTACTCAAGATTCTTGCTGAATATGAGGAAGAGATATACTTAGCCGCGTTCCTATCATGTTGGCTTTGCGCCTTTGTATTACCCCACGAAGGTCCAAGGGTTATTCGTCCGGAAATTTTTAAAGTTGATTGTATGATGGCTTGTGGGAGGAAAGTATTAATATTTTTATCGCAATGGACCTGTATTAATATTTTCCTTTTGATGCGGCCCAACAACTATTACAAACAACCTAGAGAATCCGCCTTTGACCCAATAATTATCACAAGTGGCCCAATATTTTTTAATGTCCACAATTCATATTTCTATTTTAGGAAATAATTAACAATCTTAAGCGACAAATTAATCATTAAATATTTAGAAATTACCCAATATATGAGTAAATATAAACATAATTGCACAAATAGGAGTAAAACTTAAAACTTCCTTCAATAAGAGTAAACATTAATTTTATACCTTTAACATCCCTAACCTAGTTAATTCTAAAATATGACTTATTTAATCATAACCTAGTTAATTTATGACTTATTCAATAATAATTTATTTATTTATTTATTTTTCAAAAAATAAAAAAAAAAATATAATTTTTTTTTAAAAATAAAAAACTCAAAAAAATAAAATAAAATTCACCTATAGGAAGATTTGAAAGGAGGCAGTCAATATAATTAAAGAATTTAATTTAAAATTAAATCTCTAATTCTTCAAATACTCGAACGTTCGTCAGATCTTCAAATCTTCGAACCTTCGTTCTTCTGATCCTCAAATCTTCAAAGTTTTGTTCTGTGAATCTTCGAATCTTCGTTCTTTGAATCTTCAAATATTCTTGAATTAAGAATTCAACTTGAAGGGCCTCCGGATTTCAAGTGGCTTGATTTTCAACAAAAGGGCCGTTTTATGGCTTGATCTTCTGTTTAAGGGCCTTCCTTGATATATGGCTTGATCTTCAATTGAATTTCAATTCAATCTTCATATGAATATCTTCAAATCTTCAAAGATTCGTTTCTTCATATCTTCGAATCTTTAAAGTCTTGTTCTTCAGATCTTCGAATCTTTAAGCTACGTTCTTCACATCTTCAAACGTTCTTCAACTTTTGGATTTCTTTTATCAAGAATCGACGAAATCACAAAGGATTATTCGTATATTCTTAATAAAATTCATGACTTTATCTATTTTTCTTCTTCAGAATTGTTCAGAGTCTTTCGGGAGTTCTTCAGAGCTTTTCTGCAGCGTTTCTTCGTCTGAAAATTCTCTTGCTTTTCTCTCAACTGAGACCCCTATTTATAGGTGTGGAGGGGTGAAAATATGCTTTAGGGTTGTGAAAATTCGTCCTCCCCACTTGGGCCTCAATTAAAATGGGCTTCGGGTTCTATTTGCTTGCATTTTAATGGCTAGAAAAATCAGCATTTGTGCAATGTATCTGGACAGTCTTTTTAACAAGGTTCATAACTATTTCTCATGCATGTAGACAAATTTCTTAGCCAGATTCGTTGCTCTCTTTATCAACTGGATCATGTCTCTTATATATTGATCCTCAATTTGATAATGGGCTCAAAATAGAGAAATTATAAGGACCGCTCCATTCTTTTAAGGAATTATTTATAATTAAATTAATTGGATTTTTTAAATGACCCATATTAATTTAATAATTAAAGTTATCCCAATGGACCTATATTAATATTTTTCTTTTGATGCGGCCCAACAACTATCACAAGCAACCTAGAAAATCCGCCTTTGACCCAATACATTTAAAAGAAGCCCAATAATTATCACAAGTGGCCCAATATTTTTTAATGTCCACAGTTCACATTTCAATTTTAGGAAATAATCAACAATCTTAAACGACAAATTAATCATTAAATATTAAAGATAATACATTTATAACATCACAGTTATCAATAGTAACTACATTATAATATATACTTATTAAAATGATTTCTCAAAATATACTCGAAATTCATTAATTAATTATTGCTTAAATAACCACGTTGTTTTGCTATGTGAACCTTACAACGGGGCGAAGGTAGTATGTGAAACTGGCATTTAGGGACCTAACATCAAAACTACAAATTCATAACTGGAAGGGCCTTCCCCAGCCAACACGTGTTTAGCTGGTAGCAGATTAATATTATAAATATATAAGATAGTATATGGAGTAACAACTAGTTAAGATATCGGGGGTGTTTGTGAAATGACTGTTGGGTGTTTGGTTGTTGGTCGTTGGCTGATTACTTTAGTTGATTGATGTTGATTGATGTCGGCAGATTCTGTTAGCTGTTTTGATTAGCTTTTACTATTAGCAGCTTATAAAATGATGTTTGGTTAAATGGTTGTTTTCAATTAACCGATAATTTCTTAAATGGCAATTAAGGACATCAATTATTATTTTCAATTATTATTTTTGTTAATGTTATTAGTACGAACGCAGCCAGTTAGCACTAACTACGTACTATACACTAATGTTGCAAAAAATAAAAAAGAGACAGGAAGGCTAATAGAGATCTATTTTGATACCATTTGACTGGTATACTGACTTGGAGCCCGGGTCCATTAGTTAGTGCTAACTGGCTGCGTTCGGTTCGTACTAATAACATTAACAAAAATAATAATTGAAAATAATAATTGATGTCCTTAATTGTCATTTAATAAATTATCAGCTAATTGAAAACAACCATTTAACCAAACATCATTTTATAAACTGCTAATAGTAAAAGATAATCAAAACAGCTAAAAGAATTTGCAAACATCAATCAGCTAAAGTAATCAGCCAACGACCAACAACCAAACAGTCATTTGACAAACACCTCCAATATCTTAACTAGTTGTTACTCCATATACTATCTTATATATTTATAATATTAATCTGTCCGAGAGAGAACGTCGATTAGAATTCAATGGGCTTAGATTGGCCTCCTACTTGGTCCGGTATAATATTCAATGGGATTAGAATTCAATGGGCTTAGATTAAATATTTAAGTCGATTATAATATTTTTTGAACGGTTCGGTCCGGTATTTTTCGATTTATCTCAAAATCTAGGACCGGCCCCGTACCCGTTTCAAACGGTACGGCTTCGGTACGGGATAAAAATCTATAGAACCATTGAAATACCCGATATTCGGTTCGGTACCATTACGGGACAGTTCGGTACCGGTTCGATTCAAGTTTTATGCCCACCCCATTATATACCTATTAAGGTACCAAAATGCAATTTAACAATATTTAAGTACAGTATCATTTATGCATTTGACCCAAAAAGAATCACCAAGTAAGGTCGCGGGAAAAGATAAGATAGAAGAGTTTCAGAGAATTGGCCTATGGGTTCGGTCTAGGGCTCTCCTAACTTTTGTAGTTTAGGACAGGGAAAAGGCTCACTAAAGAGCAGTGGTGGAACTTGTGTAAGGGTTCTAGTGGCCGGTTTACATGCAAGTCGAGCAGTGTTGTGAGCTTTGGCTCTAAAGATGTCGTGTGTTCAATTTCCGCTGCAGTGGGGTTTTCGTTTTGCTTTCGACTCCACCGGTGCTTGTTTAGACTTTATACATGTGATAATTAATTTTGTTCAATTTAATCACTCAAGGATATGACATTGTTAAAATCACTCTTTAAAATCACTCTTTAAATTTCTATGCATTTAATTTAAATTTAACTAATAATATTAACAAAAGTTTAATTAACTAATTTAGCTAATTAATTAATTTAAGTTAATGCGTCACTACGATTAAACCTACGTTTAAGTAACTTATTTTTCACTAAATTAAATGAAATTGACATATATATAATTCGTTACTTATCTTAATTAATAATCTCTCTAATTTATTACACTTAAAATGAACCAACTAATTCATACAAAAAAATACGTAATTCAAATTACATACCTTATCTGCATAAACAGGGAAAATGATATGAGATGAGTAGCTTACATCCTTCAATTCTATCTGGAATTCTATTTGGAATAGATGGTGTGATTTTGTTGAATGAAGCGGAGGCTGCATATATAAAACATGTAGTCACGAACGTAGTCACGGATGTGTCCGTGACTACGTAATTTTGTACGATTTGTCTGTGCACTTTAAATTCGGAACGTTGAAAAAATTAATTTTGGATCTTGTCACGGAATTAGTCACGGAATTATCCGTGACTAAGTGTAGTCACGGAATTAGTCACGGACATATTCGTGACTATTTTTTTTAACAATCCGTGGCTAAACCGTGACTAGAACCGTGACTAACTAGTCACGGACGAAATCCGTGACTACGTTCCGTGACTACAAGCGAATTTTTTTTAGTGATTGTTTAGACTTTATACATGTGATAATATATTTTGATGGAGTATATGGGTCTGAGCCCCCGGACCCACATACTCGGAAGAACAGAAAGCACAAGGCACAGAGTGGCGCCCTCGTCGGCCAGGACGCCCCCGTCGGCCGAAAAGGGGCCAACTCGGATTATGGTCCTGAGTCCAAGAAACCCGGGTGCCCTCGTCGGCCGTGCCCTCGTCGGCCACGCCCTCGTCGGCCACGAAGACCTCACAGAATCGGATTTTATACTTACTCATTTGTACAGCCCATTAGTGGCTTTGTATTCGGCCCAGTAGCGGTCCGGTTGTAAATGGGCCTCCCAAGCCCAAGGCTTGGGAGCCCAACCCTAATTTTCTCTATAAATACTCCCCTTGGGAGTAGTTATAGGGGTTACGAAATCATTCTATTGAAGCATATTATTGCACTTCTCTCTCTAGCTCTCACTTCTCTCTAGATATACTCTATCATTTGGTGCTCTCGTTGAGAGCTAGAACAATCAAGTTAGCACCCCTCGTCGCTACCAAGCACAGCTAACCACTGACCATGGGGAGAACTAAGTCAAACCGCAACCTCGTCAGCAAAGCCATCCCTGAGGACCAAGAGCCCAGGGAGCACGATGAGGACGCCACGGCCGACCAGATCGGCGGAGGGGACCTCTTCCAGGAGGCCTTCAACCTCACGACGGACCTCCGCAACCAACTCAACAGCGGAGTCCCCGACGCCCGCCTCGGCCTGGAAAAGAAACGGGCTGAGAAGACGGACCACGCCCCGGCCCAGCCTATGGCCGCGGCCTCTCCGTCCGTGGATCCACAGGTCCAGGCCGCGCTGTCGGTCATCATTGCCAGCCTAGCTCAGAACCCCACCGTCCTCAGCGCACTCTTGCCAAGGACCGGGGGGAACGTCACTCAACCTCCTCAGCACCAACCGTTGGCCGTCCAGATAGGCAACGATGAGGGGGTGGTGCCCCAGAACACGGCGTCGTCCCACTCCCACCCTGCTTCCCCTCCTCGGCCCGGGCAGACCCCAGCGCGTGGAAGAGCCTCTACCTTCAATAGGCTAGGTGACACGCGCCGTCGTCCGGTTTCGGAGAGGATGGCGGGACGGATTGGTGATCCTCGTCCTGGCTCACCAAGGGAAAGCTTGGGGTCTGTGTCCCGGACAGCGGACCAGCCCCGCCCGGACAAGGGCAAGGGAAAATTGCACGAGGATGACGTGCGTCACCAGATCAACGCGGCTCACAACGAGCGCATGAGGAACCAGCCGCTACGGCCGCCAGGGACCCCCGGGACGAGGTCATCGCCCAGCTGGAGAGGAGGCTAGCTCAGATGGAGGCCAGGCAGTCGGCCAACATCCCTACGGCCGGCGCCTCCAACGATCCCGGCCTCAACGCGCTCATGAACAAAGTTAGCGCCCTGGAGAGGGAGCTGGCCGAAGGGCGGGGTGACCCCATCATCCAGGTCAGGACGAGGACCCCCTTCACCAACAGGGTCCTCTCGGCCCCCATCCCTGAGAAGTACAGGGGGAACGTCATCAAGTCCTACGATGGCCGATCAGACCCCCCAGGAACACTTCAGCCGTTACCAGAACAACATGCTGACGGTGAACGCGTCCGACGAATACCTCTGCCGTTGGTTCCTCTCTACTCTCGAGGGGCCAGCGTACGAGTGGTTCAACGGGCTCCCAGAAGGAAGCATCGACTCATGGCAGGATCTCGCCCAGCGCTTCCTCACTTACTTTGCCGGGAGGAAGCGCGCCAAGAAGTATTTCACCCACCTCCTCTCCGTCAAGCAGCAGCACGAGGAGTCCCTCCGGTCATTCATCGATCGGTGGACGAGGGAGACCGAGGAGGTTGAGGGGGCCGATGAGCGCACCCTCCTTGCCTTGTACCAGGGAGCCCTCCGCAGCTCCTCGTACGCTAGGAGCCTCATCACCGACCCCCCGAGGTCGTACGCCAAGGCGCTCCAGCGCGGAGGCTTGTACGCCGACGCCGACGAGCTCCACAATCACAAGAGAGAGGGGGGCCATCCCCCCAAGAAGACAAACCCTTCGCCGGCCCCGGGTCCGTCCCCGGCCGGCCAGGGTGCCCAGGGCCGTCACGGCTCTGGTGGACAGAGTAAGAAGGACCGACACTAGCGGCCGAGGTTGGAACGGCCGGGGGTAACCCTCACCCACCCGGTCGGCACCATCCTCGATTATGCCGAGAAGCACGGCCTCATCGAGCAGGCTCCCCGGCCGGCCGAGGAGATCCTTGCCATCCAACAGGGCGGCACATACTGCCGGTTCCACAAGAACTCGTCACACAACACCGACGATTGCATCACATTGAAGAAGGCCATCGAGCGCCTTATTCGCCAGGGGGAACTCTCCCAGTTTGTCAAAGGTGGCCCACGCAAGAACACTTGGGTAAACACCGGCAAACATGGGGGCGAACCCTCTGCGAAGAAGCGGGAGATTGGTAGACTCAGCGACGAAGAGGACTTCGAAGAGCCTCCGCCGAAGAAGAATCACATCCACCTCATCGTAGGTGGAAACACTGGGGGGGACTCCGCCACTCAGAGAAAGAAATGGGCCCAATCCCTTTACATTGGGGAGGTGTCCCACGTTCCCCCCCAGCCGAAGAAGCAGCGAACGGAGGCGATCACCTTCACCGACAAGGATCTGCCTCCGGGTACGGAATCACACAGGGACGCCCTCGTCATCCGATGTGAGATCGGTGACTCCATCATCCACCGTACTTACATCGATACGGGGAGCTCCGTCAATGTGATGTACTTGGACACCTTCAAGCAGCTGAAGCTGGACAGAGCCCTGCTAAAGCCGATCAAGACCCCGTTATCCGGCTTCACCGGGGACTCTATCGACGCCGAGGGCACGATAGTCCTCCCCGTGGAAGTCGGTGACGGCCCCCACCATGCCAAAATTGACATGGAGTTCATGGTGGTCAACCTCCAGTGCGCCCACAACCTGATCCTGGGCCGGTCAGCGCTGGAGGACTTGGAGGCCATCATCTCCATGAAGCACCTATGCTTAAAGTTCCCCACCAATGACGGCATCGGCTACGCCAGAGGAAATCAGAGGATAGCCAGAGTTTGCTACCTCAAGCTAACGAGGCAGGCCGAAAGGGAGGGACAGAGGATAGACACCATTACGGCCGCCGTCGCAATGGACGAGGAGAGGCCACATGCGGAGCCGGCCGAGGAGGTCGAGGAAATCCCTCTGGATACCTCCCGGCCGGAGCGGGTTCTCAGGGTCGGAAAGCAACTCCCCCAGGACCAACGAGACGCCATCCTCCTCGTCCTACGGTCATACGCCGTTGTCTTCGCGTGGGGCCCGGACGATATGCCAGGCATCAGCCGCCAGGTGATCACTCACCGGCAGACCGTCGATCCGGCCTCTGCGCCCGTCAAACAGAAGCGGCGCTACTTGTCCGCTGACAGGCGGGACTTCGTCAAAGGGGAGGTCGCCATGCTCCTATCGATCAAACATATCAAAGAGGTGAAGTACCCAACATGGTTGGCCAACGTCGTCCTCGCACAGAAACCGCCGACGTTCAGAATGTGTGTTGACTACACTGACCTGAACAAGGCGTGCCCCATGGACCCGTTCCCTCTCCCCAACATTGATCAGCTGGTGGACGAGACGGCGGGGTGCGAGTTGATGTCGTTCTTCGACGCTTTCAGAGGGTACCACCAGATCTCCATGCATGAAGATGACGCCGAGAAGACGGCATTCATGACCCTAGAGGGAATATTTTGCTACCTCGTCATGGCCTTCGGACTCAAAAACTCCGGCGCCACCTATACTAGGATGGTGGCCAAAATCTTCAGAGCGGTCCTTGGCCGGACGATGGAGGCGTACGTCGACGACATGATCGTCAAGAGCAGGCAGGCCACCTCCCACGCCGACGACCTCCGGGAGATCTTTGAAATCATGAAGGAGTTCAGGCTCCGCCTTAACCCCAAGAAGTGCGCCTTCGGCGTCCAGGGCGGCAAGTTCCTTGGCTACATGGTCAGCCGGAGAGGCATCGAGATAAACCCGGAGAAGACGCAGGCTATCATCAACATGGAGCCGCCCCGCAACGTCAAAGAGGTTCAGCGACTGACGGGGCGCCTGGCGGCCTTAAACCGGTTCCTCTCCAGGTCAGCCGAGAGGGCGCTCCCCTTCTTCCAGATCATGCGTAAAGCCAGCAGCTTCAAGTGGACGACGGAATGCCAGGAGGCATTCGACGAATTGAAAAGGTACTTGTCGTCCCCACCCGTGCTCTCCAAGCCTAGAGCCGGCGAAACCCTCTTCTTGTACTTAGGGGTGAGCACGTCGGCCATCAGCTCCGTGCTCATCCGTGAGGACGAAGGGGTGCAGAAGGCCATCTTCTACATCAGCAAGACACTCAGGGAGGCCGAGCTCAGGTACTCCCCCATTGAGAAGACGGTGCTGGCCATCGTCCACACAGTGAAGAAGCTTGGACACTACTTCCAGGCCCACACCGTCCATGTGCTGACCCAGCAGCCTCTCGGCGCGCTCATGAGGAGCCCCACCAGCTCCTCGAGGATGGTGAAATGGGCGATCTTCCTCAGCCAGTTTCAGATTGAGATCAAGCCAAGGCCATCTATCAAAGGGCAAGCCTTGGCCGACTTCGTCATTGAATGCACAGCTAGGGAGACGGCCGGAGCTGGACGATACGTGGACCCTGTTCACTGACGGCTCATCGGCCGCGAAATCATGTGGCGGCGGCGTCGTCCTCATATCCCCTGAAGGATTCAGAGCTTACTATGCCATCCGCTTCAACTTCAGGGTATCCAACAACGAAGCCGAGTATGAGGCCCTCCTCAGCGGTCTCAGACTCGCCGCCGGCCTCAAGGCCAAGCACCTCAGAATCAAGTGCGACTCCAAACTGGTAGTGGGCCAGGTGGAGGGATCGTACGAAGCAAAGGAAGGCCGGATGAAGCAGTACAAACAAGCGGCGGAGGAATTGCTGAAAGCGTTTGAAACCTACGAGATCACTCAGATCCCAAGGGCCGAGAACGCCGAAGCCGACATCCTCTCCAAGCTCAGCTCGGACACCCCGGAGCACATCTCCTAGTTGGCCAAGATCGAGGAGTTGAGCATGTCCACCATCCATGCCAGCCCCGTCTTGTGCGTCCAACAGCGACCAGAGGACTGGATCTCCGACATCGCCACCTTCATCACAACGGGGGAGCTTCCCCCGGACGAGGAGAGGGCCAAACTTGCCAAACTCAGGGCCCCAAGCTACACCATAGAAGATGGCAAACTCTACAAACGGTCCTATAATGGCACTCTCCTCCGATGCCTGCACCAGGACGAGGCCGACTTAGCCATGGAAGAAGTTCATTGCGGCGTCTGCTCCTCACACCAGGGCCCTTTCAGCATGTCCCGGCGTCTCGTCGTCCAGGGTTTCTTCTGGCCGACGATGGCACGCGACTGCGCTGACCTGGCCAGGAAGTGCACCACCTGCCAGGTGCTCCAGAAGGCCCCTGGTCGGCCAGCTGTCAACTATGCCCCTGTCAGTACCGCAATTCCATTCTCCAGATGGGGGATTGACCTGGTCGGCCCCATGCCCAGAGCCGCCGGGAATAACCGCTACATCATCGTCGCCGTCGACTACTTCACCAAGTGGGTCGAGGCGGAGCCTTTGGCCAGCATCACGGGGGCCAGATGCCAAAAATTTGTTTACAAGAACATCATCACACGCTTTGGCGTCCCCCAGGAGATCATATCAGACAATGGCACCCAATTCGAGGCGGCCCCTTTCCAAGAACTCCTCCGGGAGTTTGGGGTGAAACATCGTTTCTCCTCCGTTGCCTACCCTCAGGGCAACGGGCAGGTCGAGAACGCCAACAGAACAATCATGGAGGGGCTGAAGAAGAACCTCCAGGCCGCAGGAGGTAGTTGGGTCGACGAGCTCCCCAACATCCTGTGGTGCTACAGAACCACGCCGAGGAGGGCGACAGGTGAAACGCCTTTCGCCCTATGCTACGGCTTCGAGGCAAAGGCGCCCACAGAAGTTGCCATCTCCAGCCGACGGGTGGAACAATACGAGCCTGACGCCAATGAGGAAAGCATGAAGATTGACCTGCACCTGGTCGATGAGAGGCGTGAGCAAGCTTACGTCCGAGCAGAGAACTACCGGCGTCAAGTAAAATCATACTATGACGCCAAGGTACGTTCCCGGGAATTTCAGGTGGGGGACTACATCCTCCGCCGAAGGGAAGCAAGCCAGCCGACAGAGGGTGGCAAGCTAGCATTGAAGTACGAAGGGCCCTACATCGTCAGCGCCGTGGTCAGACCCGGCACCTACAAGCTTAAACGCCCTACATCTGGTGAAGTTTTATCAGTAATCCGGAGGAGGTGTAGACGGCGAAGCCCTCACCCCTTAACGGGTTACTGATTGAACGCCACCCTCGGCCTCGAGCCACTTATGAATAAAATCATGTTCTGATTTTTTCTCTGGAAATTCAAAGTAAAACATTAGCAGGTGCCCTCGTCGGCCACCTTAGAGCGAAAGGCTCAGGTCTGGCCGACATGGCCTCTTGCATTTGCAGCCTACGAGCGACAAGCTCAGGCACTCCATTGTATTTTGTATCAGCGAAGGGCTCAGGCCTAGCTGAGAGAGCACATCGTCCTGGCCCCGTAAGCCTAGAAGTGAAACGCTCAGGCATGGCCGACGATGTCCCCAGGACGAGGGGCCCGCAAACGGCCCACGTCTTGAAACGGGAAGCTCACCGTGTCGTCCACGCGCCAGAACGCAGGACGACAGGCCTGAAATCATGGCCGAGGTGACAAAATCCCAAAACTCAGGGATGGGCAACGACAGCCGTTGGAAACCGACCAAAATTCTAGCCCGCGTCATAAATAGGCGACGGGACCCGCCCTGAGACCACGGACGTTATAAACGAAGTCCGAACCGGCCGAAGGACGAGCACACCCTTCGGCCGAAGCCTGAAAGAAGGATACCCCCCGTAACGGAAAAAAAAAACATACAAGGGAAAAAGAGGGAAGCCGACGGCCGCGCACACTTGCCGGCCTCGAGCAATGAAAAAATAAAATCCCCACAACTCAGGCCCAACTAGGCCAAGTACATATCAGTTGAACACAAGTGTAGTACCACTGACAGGCAACATGGACGACACGTCCACACACTACAAGGGAATAATCAAGGCCGAAACACACGCCTATAAAACCCTAACCGCATCGGTTGGGTGACACGCGAGAGGTGACCTTCATCGGCCATAGTCCTTTGAGGCACCAACGCTTGGTATGAAACAGAGCATCGCAATCCTGAGGATGACCAGGACGACGCGGGCACTCATCACACCCGCGAAAGGATCAAGCAATCAAGGAACAACCCCTACTTGCCACAACATCTCGGATGGCCGACGCAGGCACTGGAACCAAGACCGTTGGTCGAGCGAAAGTTCTTTGGGAATTTGTTTAAGTGTTTCCCAAACACTTAGAAAAAATCCTGGGAAAAGAGGGTTCATCAACAAGGAACCATGGCTAGCCGACGAAGGTAGGACCACCTCCTTGGCCGACAGCGGTACCGCGAAGAAGTAAATGCCCAGCATTTACACTTGGAAAATTCTCTAAGTACTCAAGTGGAGGGAACTCTAGCCGAAGCGGGTACCAGTATACTCCAAAGCCGTTAGCTACCCACACCTCCGCATGTGTACTTGGGAAAAATTCAAAGTCCACAACACAGGGATGCAGGCCGACAATGACACTGGTTCAACACTTGGCAACTCACCCCAACCATTTGCCAATAATGGGGAGAGACTAAACCCCATGGACATAGCGGACACTACGGTCAAGGCTGAAAAGGGAAGCACCTAAAGGGAATAAAAAACACTTAGGAAATTTTTTGAAAAAATCCTAAGTGTTATGATAGCAAAGGAACACCGGTCAGGCCGACAAGGCCACCAGGCCGGAAGGGAAGCAACTACACGAATCCAAAACACTTAGGAAATTTTCAAAAAAAAAAAATCCTAAGTGTTAGGATAGTACAGAAATGACGGTCAGGCCGATCAGGCCACCAGACCGAGAAGAAAGCACCTAAGTGAACCCAAAAACACTTAGGAAATTTTGGATAAAAGCCTAAGTGTTATGGTAGCCAAGGACCACCGGTCAGGCCGACAGGGCCACCAGGCCGGAAGGGAAGCAACTACAAGAATCCAAAACACTTAGGAAATTTTCGGAAAAAATCCTAAGTGTTATGATAGTTCAGCAACGACGAACAAGCCGACCAGGCCACCGGACAGGGTGGACGACCTCACGGACGTAGCGGACACTCGCGGGTGACCCAAGTTATGACTTGACACTTAGACAATTTACAGAATTGAAATGACAAAAGGCAAACAAGCATACAATGGATTCAAAGCCGAGAAGGATGGCAAAAATTCTTTCATTTAATCAATTCATTACAATGGGGGGCGCTTCGGCCATTACATCAGTTAGACAAAGCAATGAAAAGCAAATTACAAAGGAGCAGGGAGTAGCCGATCAAGCCTCTGGGGCACCCCCATCCGTGGCTGCCTCTTCGACCTCGTCAGCTTCCTCCTCGGCCTCAGCCTCCTGACCGTCGGCGGGTGCAGCACTGGTGGCATCGTCCAGGAAGTCGAATTCAGTGTAGTCCGGCTCGCCGAGGCCGGAGCTTTCTATGGGGGACTCTCGCTCCGACAGCGGAAGCTTGGCCTGCTCTTCTGGATCCTTCATCAGCTTTGGCAGCTTCAGGTTCCGTCTAGCCCACCCAGACGTGTAATTCATGGCCTTCAACGCCCGGGATAGCCGCCGACACAGGAGCCTTTGCATCCGCTCCTGGCCCAGGTTGTAATAAACGGACATCTCCCGGCTGAAATACTCCCGGCCGGTGGGGGAGTTCATCCCCCAACTCTCAAGCCTGGCGGCCACCACTTCGTAGCACCAGCGGAGCCTCTCATCGGCCTTCCACCCCTCGGCCAGGAACTTCTCAACGGCCTCGTCAGCAGCCCTCACAGCGGCGGCCTCGGCCTCAGCTTTCGCCTTAACGGCCTCCTCGCTCTTGCGCTTCTCGGCCTCAAGCGCCCTTTGGGACTCCTCGAGCTCCCTTTTGCTCTCCTCGAGCTTGACCAGGGCATCGTCCCTGGCCGCGGCGGCTTCATCAGCTTTTGTCTGCAGCGCCTTGGCATCCTCCCGGAGCCGATCAAGGCAAGCTACCGCCTCGTCGGCCGAGGCAGCCTTCTGCTCCAGCCCTTTCAAGCGAGCTATCTCCCAATACTGCCTCTTATGGCTTTCCATAAGCATGAAGGCACTCTGCAGAAGGAAAACAAAGGTCAGGCAAAAGACTCTACACAGACGAAAAGGGAACAAAAAACATAAGGACGGTAACTTACTTGGACGAAGAGGTCCATGCCGCCCTCGTAAATCTTCTCGTCCCCAAGCTTCTTCAGATAAGCCCGATCTTTGGCCGGCATGGCCTGGGCCAGGACGACGTGGCCAGGGACGAGATCATTAAACACGCCCCCGCCGACGGGGTATTCTACCACCTTCTGGTAGGTGGCACCGGCAATCTCCTTGCCGGCCCTTTCGTCCGCGGCTCCTGGACGAGAGGAAGCGCTGGGGCAGCATCGTCAGCAACAGTAAGGTCCACAACAGGACCACCATCGTCCACGATGGGGACAGTCAGAGTACCGGCCTCAGTAGCCGGAGAAGGGGAAGGAGCCCTCTTCGTCTTCTTCGAGATGCTCACGCCGGCCTCAGTTAACTTTTTTTGGCCGTCAGAGGCCGGCCTTTTCTTCTTCAATGGAGCAGGCTTTGGGGCCGCATCAGCAGTAGCCCCGCTCCCACCGGCCGCGGCACGTCTGGCCGCCTCGGCCGCCTTAGCAGCAATCTCCTCGGCCGCTTTGGCCTTGGCAATAGCCATCATGGAACGACGGTCCATGACAAAATCTACAAAGGAAAAACACAAACAGATTAGTAAGGCAAAGGACAAAACATAAAGACAGAAAGCCGAAGAAAGAATTACCATCGGCCTCAGCAGGAATGCCCAAGTCCGGGCCGTTGGCCTCCTCAAAGGTGGTGGTCATCCTCGGCCAGAGTTGGAGGTCATCCTCCTTGTCACCATAGACATAGTACCTCACGAAGCCGAGGGCGGCCATCTTGTATTCAGTGATGTAATCCTTCACGCTCCTCGGCCCCCCTTCCAAGAAAGCCTCCACCTGAGCGTCCAGAATAGAGCTCTTCGGCGGGTAGTGCAGGTTAAACCTCCCGGTATGGCCGAGGGAGGGAAACTCGGTGCCACTCTCACCAATGGACACAAACACGAACTTGCTCTTCCACCCATGAATGGACGTAGGCAAATCCGTGAAACTCCTCTTCTTCGGCAGCTGCTGAAGAGTAGCATAGGCCGCACAGTTCTTGTGACTTCCTCGGCCTATCTGGTACAG
Source organism: Cuscuta europaea (assembly GCA_945859875.1). Lineage (NCBI taxonomy): Eukaryota > Viridiplantae > Streptophyta > Magnoliopsida > Solanales > Convolvulaceae > Cuscuta > Cuscuta europaea. The sequence goes on along the minus strand of CAMAPE010000054.1, from coordinate 2,191,377 downwards.
ATTCATGAATAGTGCCGTCGTCGGCCTGTAGCCCAACTCCTCACACCGGAGCAGAAACCCCACCATCAAGGAGTAACTGTTCGGCGTCAGCAAGGCCGGAGGAAGCCCTACCATGTCCAGGTACTCAGTAATGAAAGGGTGAAGGGGGAACCTCAACCCCTTAGCAAAACTCATCGGGTATACTCCAAAGTACCCCGGTGGTGGAAGAAGAACATGGTCTGTCGGCTTGGGTGCCCTAACCCGCCCGAACGGCCCCACGTACATCTGGGCAACGAGATAGTCGGCCGCACTGCTTTCCGGCTTGATCAGGAAGATGTTGGTGAGATCCAACTGGGAGGTGCCCGACCCACTCTTCGGCCTCCTCACTCTCTTCGGCTTAGCTGCTCCCTTCACAGAAGACACCGGCCTCGGGCACGGAATGACAGCAGAAGTGGACGCCCCGTCCACCACTCGGGACGCACCTACGTCCTCACCCTTTGAAGAGGAGGCGGACTCCTCGTCCTCGCCTTCCTCGTCCACTGGCTCTCCGGATTTGTACGGACTTAAACGCTCTATCTCCTCCTCAAACTCCTCGAGCACCTCGTAGTCAAGCGACCTCGTGGAGGGCTGGTCGTCGTAGGGGTAGTAGTCGTCGTTCAAGCTCTTCATAACTACTACTACGGGCCTAAGAAAATCTAACTTAAGATCTAAGGGTGTTCAAACACCTAACACTAGATCACTAATCTAGGAAGCAAAATATGAAAAGTGAGGAAGATCGTGATGAACACTAACCTTGAACAACGACGAACACGAAGAACAAGCTTGGGAGTTTGTCTCTCTAGAAAAATGGGCAGCACTTCGACAATTCAGAATGCAAATGTGATTCCTCGTCGGAGGGGAAGGGGTATTTATAGACCCCTCCACCCAACGGTCACTACACGTGGCACTCTCCCAGTGGCCACATCAACGGCCACCAACGGGAGGCCACCACGTCACCAACGGGCCAGGCCCAACCCACATCAACAGCCCACTGGCAAACCAGACTCCAACGGCCCACACACTTGCCGGCTTTACAAGTACCAGCAAGCGCCCACAACGTCCCACTTGCCCGCCAAGATCACAACTGCCAAACAATAAGGAGACGGCAACGGCCGGGAACGTAACGGCCACAAGATCAAAGAACCCAAGAGCCCACAAGCCATCGGCTCCTCGTCATGACCCTTGATGATAACTCTCTACATGCGATCTGCGCACAAGGGTTCTCCCACAGGGTTACCTTGGCCAGAAAATCGCCATGAGAGTTGGATTCAGGGGGACTACGGAGAGGCCGCTTCGGCCGGGGACTCAAGCAACTCCTTCACCCCTCACACTCTTCGGCCTGAAGCAGTGGGGGACTGGGGGACTACACCGGCCTCAACAAAACGAAAGAAAATGCAAACAAGGTGACCACAAAGCATGGCCACATCATCCATACAGCACAACGGAACTTCATCGGCCAAAGGCCCATAACGTCATCAGCAACGGCCAACAAGCCACTAGAGGCAAGGGCACTCATCGTCCTCCGCCAACAATTAATCTTGACGGGCCCTTCGGCCAAGAACACGAAAGCTAATCAACGACGGCCAAAAGGAGCGCACAAACACCCTCATCGGCCACCCAAAGGAAAGGACGCCATCGTCCTCCAAGCAAGGAATAACTTCAGTGGCCTCATCGGCCCAAATACAAACTTCAACCATCAGCGCCCGAGCAAAACATGCCTTCAACGGCCACCATTGAAAGAAGGACACTCATCGTCCCAAAACGAAGACATCAAGTAAACAACGGCCTCCCTGTCCACAACGAGGAACAGGTAACGGCCAAGGGCAACAAAGCACAGGAATCTACTCTCCTTCACTTCGTCTACATCTCAGCTTAGAGAGTGGGGGACTCCTGATGGAGTATATGGGTCTGAGCCCCCGGACCCACATACTCGGAAGAACAGAAAGCACAAGGCACAGAGTGGCGCCCTCGTCGGCCAGGACGCCCCCGTCGGCCGAAAAGGGGCCAACTCAGATTATGGTCCTGAGTCCAAGAAACCCGGGTGCCCTCGTCGGCCGTGCCCTCGTCGGCCACGCCCTCGTCGGTCACGAAGACCTCACAGAATCGGATTTTATACTTACTCATTTGTACAGCCCATTAGTGGCTTTGTATTCGGCCCAGTAGCGGTCCAGTTGTAAATGGGCCTCCCAAGCCCAAGGCTTGGGAGCCCAACCCTAATTTTCTCTATAAATACTCCCCTTGGGAGTAGTTATAGGGGTTACGAAATCATTCTATTGAAGCATATTATTGCACTTCTCTCTCTAGCTCTCACTTCTCTCTAGATATACTCTATCATATTTTATTTTACATTCTTATTTTTTCAAATAAACTATATATTTTTCACTTTTTGTTTCTTCAAGTATTGATATGCTATTTTCTTTTTTCTATTTTACTTCAATGCCCTCAAAATTGTGTTTATAACATAACTTTTAAATCTTTCAAAAAACAAAAACAAAAAAATGATTTTTAATCATTTCTCCTTTCTTCTATTAATGACATATACGTACACTATCACTTAATGTCAAGAATAATTCTAAACATAAATTAAATTAAGTTAACTATTAATTTTTCTCTAATATATAATAGCATTAAATAAAAAGAGTTCTTCTCAGGAAAATTGAGAATAAATCTTGTGCATTAAACTTGAGAGTTGATAACTCAAAATCAACCAACAATGCATTACGTTTTATAAAAAATGTGGTGTCAATTTGGTAAATAAATCAAAATTTTCTCTCATTATGAAAAGTGTAAAATAAATATCTACTAGTGTACTCATTCGCATTTTTTACGAGAATAACTCTTTCTATTGGAACCACACTCTATATATATCTAATGATTATTTTTCACTCATTATTTTTTTTTTAACAGAAAATTATTTTGTAAAAAAATACAAGAGCACTGATAAGTCCGTATTACAACACGCATTTGATGAGTGTTGGGATCGGATTTTGATGTTTATCCTAACTTTTAAGTGTCACAAGTCTCAGTGTTAGCTCAAATTATGTTTACCGGACGTTGGTTCGAGTTTTGTGTTATATGGAATCAAAATCAGGAATTAGATTTTGGCACTGACACTTGAGAAGCAATCGGGATGAGTTGATGATGCATTCGATAGAGAATTGAGAGTTTTGGAGGTCACCGGGAGGTTAACGATGAAGTTTTGACGACAAGAGAGCTCTAGGAGTGGCTACGAGATCAAATGAAGAGGAATAGAGCTTGAAAACGGCGTTCAGGATGACCTTCTGTCAATCATTCAAGCATATCTTTTGTAGAAACATCCAACGGACACGATACAAGTTCCATGTGAAATCCAACTTCAAGTGCTACAAATCATATGAAGACATCATTGCGAGAATCCGAGAGGAGAGGGGTGAAAACAGACGAAGAAGTCAGATAATTGTTGTTGCGATTTCAGAATGCGACCTTCCACCATTTTATTCATATCTTTTGATGGGATTATCCAAATCCAGTTTTGCAAGTTGTGGTGAATAGAGAACTTCATTATCTACAACTTTCATGCACGAAGCATTGTCAAATTCGGAGAGGAAACACCGCTGGAGCTACTTCCAGTCACGCACGCCGTGTCTGACCGGGAGGCATGCCGTGCCTTACCCGGGACGCGCGTTTTTGCTCCGCATGCACGGTCGCAGGCACGGTCGTGCCTGGCGTCGTGCTTGACCCCAGATCTCCTATTCCAGCTCGAATTTTACCCTTTGTTTCCTATTTAAACATCCTGTAAACCCCTATTTTGAGGGGGCTTAGAGAGAGGCCTAGGGACGAATTTTAGAGAGCTTTTCAGCTTTGTTCTTCAATACTTTGGGATTATTTGTAAGTTCCTAATTTTTTATTAATGACATTTAATTCTATTCGCCCCAATTCTATTGATTCTTCAATTATGAGTTGTGAGTAGTCTTAATTAGGGATTTGAGGTTGACGAAGGGGTTAATCATGATGTATGGCTAATATTAATTCATGATGGATTCATTGCATGAATGCTATTTAATTTGTGTTTGAATAATTTAATTGATATCTTTTGTAATCTAGAATGGCCGCTAGAATCTCAATTGCTTGTAGAATAAATTAAGAGAGATCTAGTTTATTCTAGGACAACTTCACACGCACTTAATCGTTCGCTAAGAGATTAGTAACGATTAAGGAATCGTAAGCTTGCTCGTCTTGGCAATAGTTTAGAATCCTGTCGAATGAGATATCAGCCTGGTCCCCTAAATTATTGTACTCTATGCTGCGAGAGCAGTAAGAACTTAGTAATGATTAGCTAGGCTCAATTAAAATAATTTCATGTGATTAAGTCTGATCAGCCAGAAATGTGATTACCCCGGAATCAATCCCTGTTCCCTTCGTCATTAATTAGAAAGAACCCATTAGTTTAATTTCTTTATTCGCATTAGTTAATTTCCCAAAAATTACAATCTCGCACAAATGCTTTTTATTTATTTCTTTTAATCGCTGAATTTATTTAATTCTTAATTCTCTTTTGTTCGTCCCTGTGGAGACGATACTCGTACTTGCATCCTATACTACTACCCATATTTTTAAGTGCGAGAAAACTCACATCAATCACCCTCTCAAATTTTTTTCTGGTTCCGCCACTGCCAAAGAGCATCTAGGCCCTTTAACTTTTCTTTTGTGTGCAAAAAGATTTAAAATCATTGAATTAGGGGCGACTACCTAGTATTCAATTTGTTCCTTTGGTTACTACTAGATTCTCACCCGTGCGATGCACGGGATTAATTTTTAGTAAAATTCTATTGTATCATTTTAAGTTAATTATCAAAATAGGACTAAAAGTCATTCACTTTTCACAAATAGGACCAAAAACTAAACTATGTTTGCATAGGACTAATTATGTGTACCTTGGACAATTATACCCTTATAGCTATTAAAATGTTTTAATTCCTAATAAAATAATAAAAAATAATAAAAATTCGTAAAAATACTAAAAAATTAAGAAAAACATTTCGATATTAAAAATTTAATTAATTTTTTTTTCAAAAAAATAAAAAAATAAAAAAAAATTATAAAAAAAATAAAAACTCAAAAAAAAAAATCGCCGCCGCCTCTGCCGCCTCAGCACCACCACCTCCTGTCACCAGGGGAAAAAAATGCCAAGTTCATTACGAATGCCATATTTATGGCAGAAAAAATGAAAATGTTGGCATTCGAAAAGAGAAATGTGCCACTTTTTTGGCATTTTCAGAAAAAAATGGCATTTTTCTGGGAAAATGACATTTTTTTCAATGGCCGGAGGTGGTGGTGCTGGGAGGTAGTACAGGCGGTGGGAAAGGCATCCATATTTTTTAAAAAATTTTTACGGAGTTTTACTATTTTTTATTAAATTTTTTTAAAATAAAATTATTTTAAAAAAAAGTTTTTGAATTTTTCATTTTATAAAAATTTTATAATTTTTTTAATTATATTTCTACGAATTTTTGAATTTTTTTCGAATTTATTATGAATTAAACATTTTATTATGGCTTTTGACTATTTTTAATTCATATTTAATGGAAGGATAAGAATGGAATGCAAAAATAGGTATGTTTCCAATAGGACTCATATGGTCCTATTTTGGAATAAAAACATAGCAAGTCCTATTTTAAGTTTTTGCCATAGTTTGAGTTCTATTTGAACTAATTTCTATATCATTTTTTACACTAATAATAATGATATAAAAGTTTCATTAAGTTATATTCTATGAATGATTGATGAGAGAATTGAGAATAAACATAATCTAAATAAAAAATTAAATAGATTGAAAGTTACGATTTTGAAAGACTTTTTTTCCGAACCTTTACAATTTGTATCTTTTGCCATTATAATGTAAAGGTAACCATGATCAAGGGAATGTTTGAGGTTGCTTCTACTTTAAAGAAGCGTTTTTAAAGTGATGAGTAAAAGTTGATAATATTTGAGAAAAATGTGCTTTTGAAAAAATAAAATTTGATAATGTTTAGTAAAATAAGTGTTTTTGAGTAATCGAAAAAATGAAAAGTAATTTAAAACACTAATTCACATGTTTTAAGCTTTTATGTTTTAAGTGCTTAATTTAAGCGGAAGATATCACTTTAAAACACTCATTTCAAATTTTTTTTAACCAAAAACTGAAAATCACTTTCATTTTTATTTTTTGCAAATACTCTTTAAACTTGGTCAAATTTTGTAATGTATAGTTCAATTTTTAGACTAATAATTTTGAAAAGCTCATTTGTTTATTAGAATTTTCATTTTGATTGATCTATTTTCTAAAATTTTCCCCCCTTTCAAAAAAATCTCTAGAATTTTCTTTTTAATGCTCCACCTTATCCAATCTCAATCCCCCTGCACACCGTTTCTCTTTCCCTTTCTCCATCTCACTTCTCTAACTCCCTTTGTCTCATCCCCCACCCCTCTGCATCACATCTCCGACCATGTATTCGACCACTGGTCTCACACAAAATTTATTTTATATATCTATGTTGCATGGTTCTATGACTTCTATCTAACATTTAATTCATCTATTTTGACCAAAATTTATATAGTTCAATGCTAATTTTTACTCTCGCTCGTCATATCTGAAAGAAGATATACACTGCTTCGGAGTTCGGATCCCTGATTAAACAAAGTGTATGACGTCCAGTCAAGCTCCAAAACTTCGAAAATGGCAGGTGAATTTAGATATAAGTTTCTAATTTAGGTGACAATCCATTTATACCTCTTTTTCATTCATGTTTTATCTCAGCATCTCACATAGATCTACAGTTCTCAACAATTTTATCATTTCATATACACCAAATCATGTATTCAAGTAACCCAGTGGATTTTGCTAAGCCGTTTCGGCATAAGGAAGTCTTCGTAGTTCATACTCCGTATATTTTATCTTTTATAAATTTATTTAATTTAAATGCCTAATCTAAGTTTCCACTCAATTTTGAAACGATTAACTTCTTTTTTCCCTCTTGAAAGCATGAAGTAGAAATTTATCTAAAATTCTGCAATTTCTACATGATCTATATTAGAATATTGATTTTCTTCAGTTTCACAATTATCAACTTATGGAAGATTCACAAAAAGAATAATACATATTTCTCCGTGAAGGATTTGAACTTAGTCGGATATAAAAGTTGAACACTAATTTTCATATATAGATATGCAGATGGGAATGCAGATCTTTAATACATTTACAACTTTTACTACGCATATTTCATTGGGATGCAGGCTACTTCAAGTCTCAAGAGTATGGTGGCGTGTCAAAGTTAACAAAATATTTAACAGGTTCATAGTCATGTTTGTCATTATTGCTGAGAGTACACATCCGATCAACTTTAACAGTTTAACTATTGGACAGTGAACCTAACCCATTCTTGTGCTGCCAATCTCCGGTGTCCTACGGCAACAGCAGCTGTAAATGATCCGACCCGTTTTTTATCCGGAATTTTGGGCGGGAAACCCACCAGCCTTTCCACGACGGTTTGTATATAGATAGATGAGCGTGTATAACAATTTAAATGTATTTTTGATACATTTTTTAGTTGTGTTCTATTAAAGAAGTAAATCTAGAATATTTTGGTCCTAAAATCAGGACATACTTCCTCCCTTATTAAATAAGTGTAATATATTGAATTTTTCATTATTCACATGTTGAGTTTAACTACGCTTTATTTATTAATGTATTAATATGATGGAGTTATGAGACTAGGCCCAGAACCTAATCGGCCCAAGCCCCGAACTTGGACCCGTGCATCCAGGTCCACAACCTGGAGCCTGCCTACCATCCCAACGGGGAACCTGCCAGTTCAGCCGACCTGCCAGCCAGGAAAAGTAACAGTCAAACAATTAATGTGCATTTAATTATGTATTTAATTACTTTTTAATGTTGTAATTAATTAGTCATTATTATCGGTAGCGGTTACGATTTGTATACGCCTATAAAAAACGGGTTGTAATTGAGATTAGGGAAGCGAATTCTATATGCCATTTCTGGCTAACTTTCCATATTCGTACTTTCCTAATTCTTGCTTGAGTGTCATACGTAGCTTTCCTAAAAGCCTACGAGCGTCCTATTTTGGACCAACATTGGTGCTTTCATTGAGAGCCTCTATTGATCTCTCACATCACTTTAGTAGGAAAAAATTCAAGTAATTCATCCCAATCCAAGGTGCTACAGTCCCACTTCCTCCTGTTCTCTTCGTCAATCACAGTTGGATGTCGTGCGCAAACGTCGCAGCTGGTTTCCCTCATCGCCATGCCTATTCAAGAGATAGGCCTTCAAATGTGCGCCCACCTAATTCCTATGGAGCAAGAGTCTGCTCTCCGTTAAAGTGGATGGACCAAGATTACACTAAGACCAAATTTGATTCTCCTCAAGGATGATGGTCTGAATTTTCAGCAACACATTCGGGCCCGTTTGGCTCTGAAGCTAAGTTTCCAAAAATCCTCTATATTTGATACAAAAAAAATCATAAATTCAAACATTTGAAAAGATATTTTAAGTGGTTTAATTGCTTTTACTCTTGTTAAGCGTGTGTAATTTTAACATTGAAAAACGGGCTTATGAAATCTGATCACTCACGTACACCGGGCGAGCACACACACTCGTTCACTGGCCGAGCACACACACTCGCGTCACCGGGTCACGTCATATGGGTGTGGCGATTAATAAGCTCCAATATAAATGTTAATACCGCACACTCTTGACTTCATACGGGTTCTTGCGTGCTCTTACCCTTTCCAAGTGCATCACACTCCGACCTCGGGGGACAAGTCACCCGTTCAAAAGTTTTTACTTGCGGGTTCGAACTACTAACCTCGGGCGGCGAGTTAAACTCTTATTAGGGGCCTAGAGCCACGCTCTTCCGAGCAATTTTGTCACTTATTTGACATTCACATTTCTCGAAAAGGTTGATATACTTTAGTTCCTTGGGGTTGGATTATCCATTCGAGTGAGGAGTCCGACTCACATACTCGCGGATTCAATCTTTCTATCGGAGACTGGGTTGAGGCCTAACTTGGGAACATGATGTCATTCTTTTCAAATAGTGAGTCCGACTCACTTACACACCGAACCGTGGTTCGACACCAGGCCAGATGCTCTATTCTACACTAGTTTCTTTTATGTGTAGGTTTAACTGAATGAAGTGGGGGGCTGAGGGTCATACCATCTTCAAGGAAGCAAACGACAAACCTGACGAGTCTGAGTCCGACGAGAAGAACAGTTCTAGCCATCCTATTCGCAGATGGCGATCATTGCAATAAAGGCTGAAGATTTCACCCTTTGCTTCATCATGGGGGCATCAGGTGTACTCTTTTTCCCTTCATTCGGATTTTTTCCCATTGGATTTTTTCCTAATGAAGGTTTTTAATGAGGCATCTCCCCAACATGGACAAGGGTAGAGATCTTCCAGTCTCGGAGAAGGGCAACTCACTTGGACTACTCCCTCTTAGTCGAGTCTACTACTCGACTAAGGGAGTGGGGGACTCGTGATGGAGTTATGGGACTATGCCCAGAGCCTAATCGGCCCAAGCCTCGAACTTGGACCCGTGCATCCAGGTCCACAACCTGGAGCCTGCCTACCATCCCAACGGGGAACCTGCCAGTTCAGCCGACCTGCCAGCCAGGAAAAGTAACAGTCAAACAATTAATGTGCATTTAATTATGTATTTAATTCCTTTTTAATGTTGTAATTAATTAGTCATTATTATCGGTAGCGGTTACGATTTGTATACGCCTATAAAAGGCGGGTTGTAATTGAGATTAGGGAAGCGAATTCTATATGCTATTTCTGGCTAACTTTCCATATTCGTACTTTCCTAATTCTTGCTTGAGTGTCATACGTAGCTTTCCTAAAAGCCTACGAGCGTCCTATTTTGGACCAACATAATAAATTATTATTTTTGAAAATATTTTAAAGTTTGTCTCATTGTAAATTTTCGAAATCTTTTTTTATTAATAGAGAAGTATACTGCTACGTCCCTGAATTAATTTTCAAATTTTCTTTTATTTTTCTTCTCAAATAATCTTTTTTGCTAAGAATTTATGGTTCACAACATGTTTTACACGTTTTTACATATTTCTCTCTCTTCAGTACAACTCTTTACCAAATATTTCTTTCTTTCTTCATTCCCGTGCAAAACCAACTTTGGAAGATAATTCAGGGACGAATGGAGTATATATTAATGGTCAACGTTATACATTAACAAGTATGAAAGTAAACTTTGACACTCATTTAAGAATGGGGGTTGTATTATGCAGATGTCAATTTATCATGAATAACAAATAGTACAAGATATCCATTAAAAACAAATACAATACAAATTAATTGTTTATTAATTGGTTTAATAAACATAATAACACTAGTGAAGTGGTACGAATTTTTACTAATTTTTTATATTCCGTACATATTTTTGGGCAATGAACTCTGTATATTTTTAAAAAACAAATAAAATCGAATCAAACTAAAAAATTAATAATTTTTTACTATATTTTTAAAACATAACAAATTCAAACCGAATCAAATTGAAATATGGTATAATTTTTCTTGGGTCACAGACGGAGGCCCAATCGCATCACGCTGCTATACTAGTGAGTTTTCAAATCACGGAGGAAATCCGCGATGAAAGTAAAGACGCCGCATCCGGCCGCAACCAATACCGGTGGTTCATATCAATACCTGTGGTTCATATCAATGAGTGCTTATTGGGTTCCTTGGATTATCTTTAAACCAATTAATTTGTTTTGTATCTATTTTTTTAATTGATATCTTGTATTTGTTATTCATGATAAATTCACAAATTTTGTAATACTTCAACCGTTCTTAAATAAGTGTCAAAATTGACTTTTCATATTTGCCAATGCATAACTTTGACGATTAATATATACTCCATTTGTCCTTGAATTATCTTCCAAAGTATGTTTTGCACAAGATTGAAGAAAGGAAAAATCGTGTGGTGGACAGTTGTACTTAAGAGAGAGAAATGTATAAGAATGTGTAAAACATGTAGAGCCCGTTTGGTGACCCTGTTTTTCGGCTTATCAGCCAGTTTTTTCACAAAATACGTAACTTTTGATTTTGCGTGCTGAATTGTGTAATACTCCCTTCATCCCACTATGATTGTCTCATTTTACCTTTTCGACAAATCCCATTAGATTGTCTTATACCATATTTGGTAAAGTTTATGTGACTCTTAATCATTCTTACTTTATCAATTTAGTGTCAACCACATAAACTCATTTTGCTTAATAATCGTGCCACCTTCTTCCGTCACAATCTTAGTGGGACGGATGTAGTAAAAAGAAAAAAAAGGTTGGAGTTACTTTTCTGACTGTATTGTTTGAAGTTACTCTAGAGGACCATTTTAGCTATTTTTAATATAATTATTTATTTAGTTTATGAATGAAAAATGTTTTAAATATAATTTTTTTCCATAAATCAGCAGAGTCAGTCAATATAGCCACTTCATCTAGAACTTCAGAAATTTCAGCAGAATAAGCCAATTCAACCAGTTTCAGTGTTACCAAACGACCTCGTTGTGAATCACAAGTTCTTTGCAAAAAAGAATTATTTTGAGACGGACGTAAATGGAATTTGAAAACTAATTCAGGGACATAGCGAGTATAATTCTTTATTCATAAAAAAATAGATATTGAAAATTTCCAATAAGAAAAAATCAAGAATATTTTTAAAAATAAAAATTTATATATTAATACATTAATTAATAAATATAGCTTCTTTAAAATAGATCATGTGAATAATGTTAAGTTCAACATGTTGCGCTTATTTAAGAAGGAAGAAAGTATGTCTAATTTTAGGACCAAAATATTCTAGATTTACTTCTCCCGCTGAAATTAAGTGAAAAATATAAAAAATATTGTCATATTTAAATTGTTATATAAGGTCATAAGAAACAAATTTATTAGTTGCCCATTCCGTTAACTAGTTCACCATTAAGAAGGGGTGATTGCCTCCTTTGACTGATTTTAAAGTTTTTTGCCCAAAACAAATGTTTAAGGGCATAGATCCTCCTTAATGACAACTCCAAGGTTTTTTTTGCCCCTTTTCCCTTTAGGATATACTTCATCCGTCCTACTTAAATCATTACACTTTCCTTTTTGAGACATCCCATTTAAATCTTTATGTTTCCTTTTTAGACAACCCATTTTACATTAAATGTCATAATTACCCTTCACTACCCACCTACTTTTTACATTTGAGGGGATAACATTAATCCCCCAAAAGTCAAAGGGCATGCAAGACATTTGTTCTTCTATTAATTGGGCTTCTAAAACACCGTGCCAAAAGCAAACGTCAAGATTTAACCGGGACGGAGGGAGTACCAAACAACACTGATATATTTAAATTCAGGTACAGATGGGCCGATTGAAATAAGCCCATCTGACCCAATTTCTCGTAGCACGAGGGAAACAGAATGACACGTTGTACGTAGTTTGCCAAGAGTTTGGTGGAAATGAGAGAACTAGTAAAAGGGACAGAGAGAGCCACCAGATTCGCGGGACACGTGCCGATCACCGGCAAGCCACCAAATTAAACCTAATCTGCTTTAACCTCGCAAAAATGGTCGGGAGCAAGAACGTTAACCCCAACCTACAAAAACTGATGAAAGTTGTACCATACTCTTCAATTTTAAGTTTGAACTACTCCCTGATTGTAAAACTTAGGACACATTTACTTCACGGGGTTATTAAACGGTGCTTATTAAGACTCGCGTTAATAAGCGGCGCATAAAATAAGCAGTGTTGTAAGCTCATGTTCACTTTATCAAAATATCCAAAATAACCATATACATATATAGACACACAAACATTCATAAACACAAGTATATAATATAATATGTGCGAGTCACCTCGTACGCGTACCCATATCCCTAACCCGCCCCACCCTCACCCCACCTCCAATTCCACACCCTCGACCCCTACCCCTACCACCACCATACCCCTAACCCCTACCCTACTCGTTCAGGGGATAAGGTCTGGGTGGGGTCGAGGTAGCGGCAGGTGGTATGAGGTAAAGGGGTAAGGTCGGGGGTATGGTAAGGGTACGGGTGGGGTAAAGAGTATGGTCGAGGGTTAGGTGGCACAGTAAGGGTGGTGGTGGGGTCGAGGTAATGGCAGGTGGTAGAGGGTAAAGGGGTAGGGAAGGGGTGGGGTGGGGGTAAGGTAAGGGGGCAAGGGGTAGAGGGTCGGGGTGGGGTCGAGGTAGGGGAAGGTAGTAAGGGGTAAAGGGGGTAACGTCGGGGTATGGAGAGGGGTGGGGGTGGGGTAAGGGGTTTGGTCGGGGGTAGGGTGGTAAGGACGGGGTTTGGGGGTAGGATGGCGTAGGGGTGGGGTTGAGGTAGGGGCAGATGGAAGGAGTAGGGGTCGGGGTAGGGGTGGGGTCGGCGTAAGGTGGGTAGGGTAGGGGTAGAGGGGCGTAGCGGGTAGAGGGTAGCAATAGGGTAAGGGTAAGGGGTAAAGGTAAGGGTAAATTTGGAAAGTGAAAAGGCTTAAAGTGCCGCTTAATTAATACATGTGAGTGGTATGCCTAGTAAGCGACACTTTAAGCACCTTTTAAGGCTTACTACCTTTTCGGTCAGTAAGCACCTTTTTAAACATCTTGCGTGTTTACATCATCTATCTTACTAACCTAACTGTGACTTTAGTTGCGAAGTAAACACATCCTTAGACATTCTCATTTTACTAGGTCACCATTTTGCATCTTGATGGAGCAATTGGCATCGAAAGTAGTGTCTATTGCCTATGGAGTTTTTGTGGCAAATATGATGTATTGATGTTTATACTTGACAGTACACACAATGCAAATGAATGTGTGTTATCATGTTTTTACTTGGGCTGTTTTAAGTCGCAGTCCAGATCAGATTAGATTAAACTAGACTTGGACAATTATAAAATATATCTGCCAGACTAGACTAGACCAGAAAATATGAGTCAATTAAAAATATCCTTAATTGATCAACCACCCAATAGTCCAAATATGAACATCCTTGATCTCGGTCTATATAGAGCAATTCAATCTCTAAAGGATTAATGCTCAACAAGAATTTTTTCGCAAGTCATTCAGAACTGCGAAAATGCTTTCATTCATACAACATTCATTCCTTAAATCATGTATCCCTAAGTTTACAACTATGCATGATTGGATAATGAAGGTGGGGGGGGGGGGGGGGGGGGCAGTAAATATGAAAAGGTTCACATAGGGAACAAGCATTACAAATGCAACATTCATTACCACTGTTGGTGAACAACCCTCACACCTTGTAAGAGAGTGCATCACATTCATGGAGCAAGGTGTAGTAGTGACATGTTATACAAGGGACAATGCTAATAAAGGGACAAAGACACTCAGGTTTTGATTTTTGGTATACATCGTACACCTAGTTAGGTTATTTTTGCAAGACCATGTAAATATTCATGTAATAAGTCATTTTTTGCTGTAAACGTAACTCTTTCGTATACTTTGAGTCAATGGACTGTCATTTGGCAAATGCGGGTACAAAGACAACCACAATAGGTCAAATGGAAGTACACAACCATACATTTGGTCCAAAGGTTGAATGCCCAACTCCAAGGCCCTCCACCCAACCCGATAGGATGGTGGAGAGGTTAATCACGGTGACTCAGTCAGCAAAGCGGCGGTAGAAATTAGCAATGAAACGAATAACATATTCATAGAAATTAGCAATGAACAAAATATATAGAATTACATCACTTATAGCAATCTCCATCCATGATCCTCAAATTTAAGATTTTTTATGTTTAGTTATTGTCATGTCAATGCCACATAGAAAAATCTCAAATAATCTTCAAATTTATCAACTTCTTCTCAACCATGATTTTTATTTGCTCGGATTTTTATGAGTAAATTGTATTTCAAATTTAAAATGCAATTTGCAATTCCCGATGATCGTGAGAAATGTTCCGTATGGTTTTGAGCATAAAACTAAACTAATAAAGTGGCATATACTCCGTATGGTTATTATTTCACGTGTGTTTATTATTCAGAAGAAGACATAAAGTCGGGGCACGTGATCGAAAGAGCATTTCCCTCTCATTCGCGCGATCGTCGACGATGGCGGAGACGACTTTAGGAGCGAGAGAAGACCGGGAGGAGTCGCACAAGACAAAAATGGCCACGCATTTCAGCGGAATTTCACTTTCATTCCGTATGCATTTACATTTCACCCCCCCAACGGCTTGCTACACGAGAACCGGATCGCGCCCTTATCTTTAGTTCTCACTCCCCCCTATAAATACTGCACTCTCCTTGTCCCCCTCTTCCCGTTTATAGCTTCTCACTAGGAGAGATAGAGAGAGAAAGAGAGAAGAGGCTAGAGGTAGGAGGCGAGATAGGCAGAGCTTGAAGATTCGAGCTAGGCAGGTTGGTCGTCTCTTCTTTATGGTTCCCTTATACCTTCCTTCCCGCTTTTCTTCCCTCAAAGATTTTCTTATGATATCTCTTTATCTCATTCATGTGCATTATATGCAATTGCTGATTATTGGTGTATGATTATTGCGAATTTGAGATATGCTTTTATTCCTTTCTTTGTGCTTAAATATTCTTTCAGCGAAACAAACTATGATGCATTAGCTAATTTGTAAGTTGAATTCGTGTGGGAAGTCAATGTTAGGTATACTTTCACAGAAAACCAAATTAGTCAATTGAAGAAATGATTTTGGGGAATATGTGTGAGCACATTGTATCAATTCTTGTTGTTTTGATTGTATATGATGGGTAATTGAAACAAAGTTGATATCTTTGATGTGGTGGCTGGATCTCTTTGTCATTCTATCTGCATTCTCTATTTAGGGAAATTGTGATTTAGAAGTACAGTGGATGCTAAGTATCACGGGTAGCGAACATATTACTTGAGTTTGCTCATTCTATGTGTGCCCTGATATCAGTATTCTCTATTAAGCAGTACTTCTTGCTTCAGATGTGATAATTAGTCTTCAGATGTGATAAATCCGGGAAACTGTTAGGATCTTTATGCGGAGTAGTGATTATAGAGAACTGGTCCTTTCCAGCAAATGTTGATGGTTTCTTGTATTGTGTGGGTCTACAGAAGTCTTTGGGGAAAGAGAAACCAGTGTGCGGGATTGGTCCAAAAATTCAAGCTTTGAACGTTCACTGAAACAATGGAGGTATTTGGCAAATCTATGGTAGCTGTTCCTACAACTGTTATTTATCTGTCAAGCATTCTGGGCCAAGATGATGGTCCGATCCCGGTTCACAAATGTGATTGGAAATGTGAAAATGAACATGTGTGTGGGAACATTTACAGATGCAGACTAACTGGGCTGACACACATTTGTGACAAAAACTGTAACCAGAGAATCTTGTATGACAACCATAGCTCCCTTTGCAGAGTGAGCAAGCATATTTTTCCACTAACACCAGCTGAAGAGACGGCTGTGAAAGGTATACGGAGGAAGCTTGATGCTGAAAGTTCACCATCCGACGGCTGTGCTTTCAAGCGTAGGCGGGATGCGACGTTCCATCCATCGCCGTTTGAGAGATCTTTCTCTGCTGTTACTCCCATTTGTAGCCAAGTTGGAGATGGAATGGACATGAGCTAGATGTCAACTGCTTATTCTACTTCCGTTTTTTAGTATTTTACTGCTCTCATGAGACAATAATGCGAAAAACACTTAGATAAAGGCCATCTTATGTGGCAGACTGGATTTATCTTGCCAAGTCTGTAGGAGACTCTTATATTGAACTGAAGTACCTTCCAAAACTTACTAGGTGGTTAACTTTATCATGCAGCCGGAGTTATTGTTATCACATTTGAGCTCCACTAGTGGAACTTAAGAGCTCAATATCTGATTTATCAGGTTATTGAAGTTCCTTGTTCATTATGTTATCAACTGTTGATGTAATAACTTTACCGTGCTTTCTTATTTTGTATTGGTTAGCATCATCTCACCAAGTCCTATTTTTCGCGTTGCTCTGCAATAAGAGCTTGACTTGATGAATTTTCTTTATATGTAACTTTATTACAGGGTACCATTATTTCTAGAAGCCTTATTATGACTGGTTTGTTGTTGGAAATGTTAAAATTGTTGTTGTGGCCTTCTTTTATGGACACTCAATTTTTGAGTCTAGCTCATATCATTATTGAGTTTTTATTTAAGCTAAACTGATGTTTACTTCTTTGACTTTCTGTTTTTTCAGGTTTAGGGATATAAGCTGAGCTCATTTCTGGTTCTTTGTTATTTTACCATCTATTATATGTAATGGTGCCTTAAATGGTGTTGTTTTTGCAGGAATTGAAGGGCTACAATTGGAAAATCGATAGCCTAATATGTGTTTATTTATATTCTCTGTATTTTCTTAATGAGAATGTGAGATTTTTTATTAATGAATATGGGAATAAGTTTCTGATTGTTATAACTATTTATTTTCTATTCATGCAGGGTGTTTTTGCTCAAATATGCATTTCCAGAATTCAAAAGTCTCAAACTCAGCATGCTGTGTCTTTATCAACATATTCATACCAACCGAAGTTGAGGCCTGCTCATTAAAGGCATACCATGTTCTGTTCCTACACCTTCTACCATCGCCTAATCTTCCTATCATAAGTACCATCTTCAACCAACAGATTGCCAGGATCTTCAGGTTTTCTTTTTCGAACAGTTGGTCCTTGTAGCCTGGAATGGGTGCCACAGATTCAATTCCATATGTTTTATTCTGCTCGCAATGATCTTAAATTTGATAATTTCATCTGATCAGTTCCAACTGTCCAGTATCTGTGGGAAGTAACTGGAATAAATTACTCATTCCAGAATTTTGGAATGGAACTTGAGATCTCTGCAGAATCAAACTGCATGGTAAGGGACAAGTGCACAACTACTAAAGTCCTTAATTTTACTTATACTTTGAAAGTTTTGTGGGTTGTTTAACTAAATTTATATCACCAGCAAACTTGTATCACTCTTAGAAAATTACATTAAATATGACTTGATCAAATCAGGACTTCTTGGGAAAGAGAGTAATATAATCAATACAGCTGCACGTTTGTGAAATCAGATAATCGTGGATATCTGAGCATGGAGTTCGCTTCTCTAGCTTCCAAGTTGTGGAAAAGCAGGACGGAGAGAAATCTATCCCTGGAGTCTTGCTGAACATATATTCAAAGGGCTTGAAAGTATTCTTGCTGACTTCAGCACATTTAATTATTTTACTGCAGCTCTTCTTGTGTCGACAAAATATAAAAGGCAACATTTTTGTGCTCTATCAGATTCTCTATAGTTCAGAGTTTTGATGGACATAGAACATGGTACAGAGTATTCTTTGAAGTTAACTTCGAAAGCCAATTGCTTGTGATTAGGGTTTCAGAAAAAAAATCCTAATAAATAAAATTTGATTTGTTTGCTGCAAAATGGTATAATACAGTATATAAAATAATTACAATATAGAGTTGTGGGAATTCATATGTCAATTAATGTTAGCCGATCCTGACTTCGTTTGGGACTAAGGCTTGGATGTTGTGGTTGTATAGACTTTTGGGATGATTCCCTGTATAGACTTTTGGGATGATTCCCTGTAGTTCTTTAATATGAGAGCTTCATTGTTTTAAGGAAGTAGAAAACCAATCTACTAAGGTGATCAATTAATGTAATTACAATATTAAATTAAATTGTATAAGTTTGCTTTTAAAGACATTAATCCATGAAAAGGCAGGTAAAGAAAGGAATAATTTGTTTTGATGTGGGTTTTAAAATTCTTTACCTAATAAATAAGTTTTGATGTGATAGCTGCAAGCTGGTAATAATGCAGTTTTTTAGGCTGCAAGCTGGTAAAATAAGTTTTTTAAGTTGCAGGTAAAGAAAGGAATAATTTGTTGTGAATATCTGATTTAATGAAATAGAAAACCAATCTACTTTTAAGAAGATCAATTAGTATCATTTAGTAATACGGAGTACTGATATTTTTCTTTGAGATACATTACTCCATGAAGTTATGGTAATAGAAAGGAAGGAATTGTTTCTTGCTGAGGCCACCCAAGGAAAAAGAAATTCTAAACCAAAATTGTGTTCTTACGGCTGATGAACTTCTCCAAGCAACTGAACGTTATGGATTTTGAATATAATCATCAATTGAATGTTTTAAAATCTTCCCTGAAGTTGCAATATAAGAGGTTCAGAAATTATTCACTTGGCAAATCTTCCACCATAGGGTGGAAATCTATTAGTCATACAGACCTGAAGAAATCCCAATATATTATGCTAGGGTTCCTTATAACTTATAATAATGTCGCATAAACCAAATCTCATTACACTACTTTTCTCAACGTTGTTTTCATACTCTTTTCAATGCAGTTTCATCATAACCAACAGCTGTCCACAAACAATATGGCCTGCCACGATGGCGGGTGCAGGAACTCCAGCACTACCCACAACCGGATTTCAATTGAAATCCGGCCAAAGTGTCTCCATTCCATGTACCCCAAAGTGGTCGGGCCGCATTTGGGCAAGAACTGGATGTACTTTTGACACATCAGGTGCTGGATCTTGTGAAACTGGGGACTGTGGTGGAAAGCTTGAATGCAGTGGAATGGGGGGCAAATCTCCTTGTTCTCTCTTTGAGATCACTCTCGGAGGTTGGCAAGATAAAGATTTCTATGATGTCAGTTTGGTCGATGGCTACAACTTGCCAATGATAATAGCCCCTCTAGGGGCGCAGTGCAACAGCACTGGTTGCGTTTCCAATCTCAACATGGGTAAGGTTTTATGCATCGCCTGAGCTGAAAATGGCTGAAGTAGCTGAATTTGTTTGTTTAGGCATAAAATTTAAAATGGCTGAAGTAGCTGAATTTGTTGAAATAGCTGATTTGGTTAAATTAACTAAAAGTTCATTTAAATCTGAAAATATGTATGGAGAATGTAAAAAATTACCGAAAAAGTTTACAAAATGAAGTTAAAAGTTTGTTTCAGGCAACAAAAAGAAAATGATGCATTGTTTTTTTTCATTATTTTCCCAATTAGCTGAGTCCATAACAATATAATATTGCTTGGTATAGAATCTAGCTAATGTAATATTGCCACTACTCCCACTAGCATACGGCTTCTGAACCAATCGCAGGATACGCTTCTCAATGTTAGTTGATAATGGTAAACACTTACTGCAGGTTGTCCTACAGAGCTTCAAATGGTTGGGGGAGCTGGGGCTGTCATTGGGTGCAAGAGCGCCTGTGAGGCTTTTCAAATGCCTGAGTATTGCTGTAGCGAAGAGTATGCCAATCCAACAACTTGTAAACCGTCCTTCTATTCTAAAATCTTTAAAAATGCTTGTCCCAGTGCGTACAGCTATGCATTTGATGATGGAACCAGCACCTTTACCTGCAAGGCTGATCAGTATCAGATCACCTTTTGCCCCAATGGGTATGACCTTTATTTGATTTGGTGGTTCTCACTAGCTTTGTGAAGTTTTACTTCTATTTTCTTTCTTTTGGTACTGGTATCAGGACATAAGGGCACAATTTCATAAAGCATGTGTAATCGCCAACTTTTCTCAAATAGACATACAATGCTAAGCCATATGCATATGTGCATATCTGTTATTTCTAATACTAGACTACACATGTATACCAGGACCAATAGTGGTAACAATCCAACAAGCGCTCCACTTCTACCACCATCGCTGCCTTCTCCACCTAACGGCAGTACAGTTGCGACACCTCTACCACCACCCTCTTCTCCACCTAATGGCGGTACCATTGCTACACCTCTACCACCACCGCCATCTCCACCTAGTGGCAGTACCGTTGCTACACCTCTACTGCCTTCTCCACCTAATGGCGGTACAGTTGCTACACCTCCACCTTCTCCACCTAATGGTGGTACAGTTGCTGCACCTCTACCACTGCCACTGGTTACGCCGCCGCCACCACTACTTGTGACGCTACCACCTGCTCCACTTAATGGTGGTCTAGGCATCGCTACGCCTCCACCGCCTCCACCTTTTAGCAATCCTGTTGATATGCCTGCACCCCCAGCTATTCCAAGACTCAAAAGAAAGAATGGGAATTACATGCCTGAAGCAGGGATTGTTTCATCTTCAAAAAAGAGTCTACCCTTCTCAACATTGACCATAACCTTTATGTTTCAACTATTTCTGCGATTATAGATTGCTAGAACAATTTTCAGCTTTGGCATATGAAAATGTCGCCGGTACTGTAAAAGTTTGTAAGAGTTTACAATGATGGATTTGCATGAATGTTCTCTCTATACTTGGGACTTTTGTAGTTTTAGTTGCTCTGATGTGATTGTCGCAGTGTCGCTTCCATCTTCATTGCTAATTTGCTACGTCTCGTTATAGAAGAATTCCAGTGCTTATTAAATCGTTTTTCTATAAAATGTACAGTAATGCTCCATTATAGAGAGTGGGTTTCTTTGAAATGTGCCCTACATGGCTACATGGCTACATTGGGTTTATTTTACTACTTTACTTTTTGACATTTATCTTTTAGTTTATGATTCTCAATTAGTGATGGACCCGGGCCGGTTCTGGTTCCACGCTGGGCTTGGGCGGGCTTTTTTTGCAATTACTTGGGCCCAGAACTGGCCTGGGTTGATACCGGGTCCGGGCTGGGCCCGGTTCCATGTTTTTTTTTTGCCTTTCTTGTTATCCCCTGATTTGATGGAACTTTTTTGCACTAACTTAGAACTTCTAATATACTCGGCAGTTTTCACATACTCTCCATTTCACAATTAAGTTTTCGTTTTCTTGTTTTGACATTTTCACGATTTAGGAAGTGTTTACAAAAAATAAAAAAAAATGCATTCCAACTTTTGGCTTAAAACACTAAAATGAGTGTTTTTTAAGTGACAATTTATGCTAAAAGAATCTAGTGTTCAGCCAATCAATCATATTGCAGGAATTCGTCCTCTTTCGAAACCACCTTTGTACTAGGAGAAATTTTGTGGAAAGACTTTATCCCTGAATTAATTCTTCTCTATTAGTACTTGTTTTTTTATTTTAGTTTGAGTAAAAATATAGTTTGACCTTAAATTTTTGGAGTACTTTTGACAAGCCGTGTTTCGGTTCCGGCCGTTGTGAAGCTATCAATTGGCATAAAGAGTTCATTCGGGATAGTTTGCAGCAGATATGTTGCAGCAAGGAGACCAGCTTTGGCTCTTAGCTTTTCGGATTCAGTATACTCGTCTTCAGGTTTTGGAACCTTCTTTGGAGGAAGTGGAGGATTATTGGTTGTGTCGCTCGGAACATCTACCCAATATTCAATTGGTCTTTCATTGAGAGATGTAAGAATATTCCGTCCATTCTCTCTGCTTCGTATACAATTGAGGAACCTGGCCTTCCAGACAATAAATTCACCTCTCCTCAGAATTTAAGGCCTAGAATCACTGCCCATTGTATATGCATCCATAATGAAAAATTGACTATTGTGATCGTGGGCGTGTACTGTTATTCAATAAATAGGATCATAAGTGACACAAAATTAAAACGGAGGCTCAAAATTGTTCAGAAATACAGAGGCTCGAGTTATGGATTCCAGGTCAAGATTTTGAGAGCAGATCTCGGCGCTGCGTCGAAGTTGCTTATCTCGGGCCTGCGTCGAAGTTGCTAATTTCGGTCAGGGATTTTGGAAATAGATATCGGGTGTCTGTTGCAAAATTGATCTTTGGCTGGCGTCAACAACTGGATTTTGGGCTGGGCTGAGCTGATCTCGGTTGTCTTCGAAAACTTGATCTCGGGTCGCGAAAAGCTATTAAGCTCGAGATCATCACTGTAGTGTCGAAATATGATGTTTTAAATCAGTTAAATGACCGAAATCACAGATACCGGGTATGCGAAATCTCATACATTAGTGTTGTATCATTTATTCCTATTAAGAGCAACTACTTTAATAATAATGATACATTTAGACTGCTATCACCGCATTCCCGTGGCCCAACACTTTATTTTTTAGAGCAAAGATATAGGAGTGTTAGGGAGTAAAAGAAATTTTAAATCAGTATGAGGATCTTATGGGGCATAAAATTAATTTTGAAAAATCTAGGGCATGTTAAATAACATATATATTTTCCTGTTTTCTACTTCTGTTTTTCGTTCTCCAATTTTCTGTTTTTTTCTTCTGTTTTTCTATCTCCAATTTTCTGTTTTTATTCTCTAGTTTTCCATTTTCAAATCTGAAAACATGCTCATCAATTTTTTCACCTAGTTCTGTGATCATCCAGAAGACTGACACGTTTACTTCACAGGTTACTAAATGGTGTTTATTAAGACTCGCGTTAATAAGCGACGCATAAAATAAGCAATGTCATAAGATCATGTTTACTTCAAAAGGTTTAAAACACCGTTTAACATTAAAATGTCCAAAATAACGTAACCCTATACATATATAGACACACATCCACTCATGAACACAAATATATAATATAATATGTGGGGTCGATCACCTCATACGTGTACCCATACTCCTAACCCCTACCCTGTCCCTATACCTCGTACCCCCACCCTACAGCCTACACCCAATTCCACACCCTTGACCCCTACCCTTACCACGATCTTACACTCTACCCATACTCCCCTAAAACCCTTCAGACCCACCCATACCTACTCATAGGGGTCGAGGTAGGGAAGGAAGGTATGGGTGGGGTGGGTGGGGGTGGGGTAAGGGGTATGGTCAGGGGTGGGGTGGTAAGGTCTAGGGGTGTTGGAAAAATAGTAGTATTTCAAATGAATCAATATGTTACTTCTTTTAGTTATTTTTCACACAATAATTTATTAATAATTGTTTATACATCTTATACACAATATTAATTATTATTATTATTATTTAGGGAAAATTATCAAATAAGTTCCCGTACTATACTGAAAAAGTCGATTAGGCCCTCGTACTTTACAAACACTCAATTAAGTCCTCGAACTATTAAAAAACGTTCAATTAAGCTCTTTTGGTTGGTAAGTAACCGATTTCCCGGTTAAACGACGACGATGGCGACAATGTGCTCGAACTCCAGCAACAGCGGCTTCCAGGAAACATGTTACATTTAACCGGGAAACCGGTTACTTACCGACCGAAAGGGCTTAATTGAACGTTTTTTAATAGTTCGAGGACTTAATTGAGTGTTTGTAAAGTACGAGGGCCTAATCGACCTTTTCGGTATCGTTTTCCCTATTATTTATTATATTTAATCTTGAGTCATGATATGCTACTGTTGTTATAAACCATGTGTTGCAACTTGGAATTGAGCGGTTGCTTTCAAGATTATCCCAACATTAATCTTATCAAATGAATTCAACGTTACTATTAAAATACAAATTAAACTTTATTGTTTAATACGGCCGTTTCTAATCTGGCTAGGAAGACAACGTTCCTCTTGCGCACACATATATATGTGTTCGGCCAGGCTAGAACGCTGACAGCATAAAAAATTATTTTTGAGCAAAATATCCCCTATAATTTTTACTCTGCTGGATTAATAAATTTATACTGTCGTTGTTCTGTTACCGGCTTACGCCGAGGAGCTCGTTTTATCTTGGGGAAAGGTTTTCGCTAATTGGAAATACTTTCTTGAGGACCACGTTTACGCGACTCGAGCTATATTATTTTTCTAACGATTTTTTGCAGGTTTATCTGACGAAATCCTCCAACAATCTCAAGAATGTATTTGGCGCAGGATATGCATGCACACATGATCTCACAAGGTGTCACCGTCGCACACATGGTGCGATTTAGACAGATATTTGGATATATCTCTACGTATAATGCTTAGTATCTTTATTTTCCTACTTACAATAAGCCATACTTTAACATCCCTTTTAAAAAAAATATTATTCTTTTATTTAGTGGTAAAAAGAAGTCTATGCAAAACAACAACCCACTAAAATCAAGTTTAAACTTGATTTGTAGTGATGATAATTTTATTACGGTTGTTTCTCAAAGTTGTAAAACTAATGGTGTGAATGAGTGTGTGGTAGACTCCGGGGCTACCAAGCATATTTGTAAAAACAAAAATGCTTTTACCTCCTATACTATTATAGGAGATGGTGAAGAGCTCGTGTACCTAACGGACTCTAAAACTGTTAAAGTGCATGGAAAGGGGAAAGATCTTCTGAATCTCACATCGGGGAAAACTTTATCACTAAATGATGTATTTCATGTGCCCGAGATTCGAACTAATTTGGTTTCCGTTTCTCTCTTGGAAAAAGTTGGGGTTAAAGTTCCTTTTGATGTGACAATTTTGTTATGACCAACAATTTTGTTCTTCGTAGTTTTGAAATGTTGCATGATGATGAATTTGCTTACGGTTAGTTAATTATTGTGTTATGTGATATAATAGATTTGGCGTTTTACATGATATTTTTTATTCTTTATTTTTTGATTTATGAAACTCCTAAATATCTTAAGTTTGATATTTAGTGATATGGGGGCACCTCTAGAAAATTATGATATAATTGATGAATTTATATAAACTTTATTAAAGCATGTATATTGTGTGTTAGAGGTGGTAAAAGTTATTTGTCACATTTATTGGTGAGTTTTTGAGATAAAATAAATTTTATGTCATTTATTTTTAAAAGGTGAGTTTTTATTTGATAAAATCACTGTTTACAAATAAAGGTTGAGATCTAAATTATATCTCTATGAATTCTAGAAAGGCTATGCACCTATTTTTTAAATATTTAAAATTGTGGGGGTGCTTAGCTATATTTTTATTACCTATCTCATTGAGTGAAAATGAGCTTTATAACTCTTGACTATTTTTGCATAAATTGAAACAGTGGAGCACATATGTGACTTTCTTAAATTGAAGAAATAATGTGATAATGTGCATTACGTTAAGCTATGTTATTGCTGATATTAATGTGATCTTTTTTGGAGAATGTGTACACACTAAATGATGCATACATGATTATTTGTTTATACGTTCTTGAAACAAAAAATGGTGAATCTTTTGAGAATGTGTTTCCTTTGAAAATTGAACACAAGACCGTTGCGCCATATAGTGATTGTGATCCATTACAAGCAAATAAAACCTTTAATGATGAACCCTCTAGTGATAGTGATCCATTAAAAGAAAATTAATCTTTTAATGATGAATTTTTGACTTATTCACAAACTTTTTATTCATCAAATGGATATTAAAATTGCATTTTTAAATGGTGAACTAGAGGAAGAAGAAATTTATATCGTGCAACTGGAAGGTCATGTGGTTAGTGGTCAAGAACACAAAGTGTGTATACACTAAATGTAAAAACGTGTGTGCATTATAATTTGCTTGTATGTGGATGATATGTTAATTTTTAGTGTGAAAGACTTGGGGGTAAAGAAAATGATTTTGGGTATATATGACATTCACAAGGAGGGATGATAATATTATACTATGTCAAGAGCCTTATGCCAACAAACTTCTAAAAGAGGTTTGGACATTTCAATGTCACCGATGTGAATACCCCTTGTGACTCTCATGCACTAAAAAAATAGAGGTGATCCTGAGGCTAAATATGAGTATTCCCAAATTATTGGATGTTTATTACTTTTTATAAATTTTACTAGGCCCGACATAGTTTGTGTTGTCGGAAGATTGAGCCGATATACTCATGACCCAAGTAGGGATCATTGGACTGTGTTGGGGCGGTTATTGAGACGTTTGATAGATACCATTAATTATGGTATTTCTATTGAGATTATCCGTTGTAATCCATTGATACAACGATGTTACTTTTTATTGAGAAATATCAATTGTCCTAGAGCAGTACAATGATGTTATATGAGAATTATCCACTGTATTATAATGATACAATGATGGTACATATTTTATTGAGAATTGTCCGATGTACCAGGGTATCTGTTGAGGTTTATTCCCTCGACCTGCAAGCCCAACACGTAACATGGGGATCTCGAATGGGTGATGCGGTGCCAGCCCTGCTCAAGCCAACTTCTTCGAGCCAACTGCTGAGGCAACTGCTCCCAGCCCTCTGCCCTAAGCAGCCCGCTCCTTCCTTGAGGTTGCCTTCCTAGAAATCTGCCACTCTAATCTTTATTCTAAGTATTCTTTTCTTAGAAACCAGTCTAGACTTCAATTCAATTCAGTACTTAAGTTCAGCGCTATTCTTTCGTTGACTTTTTCAGTAAAGACAAATATTTTATTTTGTCGTCTGGTAAAGACAAACTTTTTATTTCGGTTGACTTAGATCCTTTTCTGAACGTTGGAAATCATTCTTAATCACTCTAGCTGTTGGCACTATCTTCCAAATAAGGAAATCAATCAAATATCAATAATTGATATTATAGCCGTTCTATCCAATAATTTAGCGATTCTTTCCTTCCAAACCTTTGATTTCAAACCTTCAACGACCAAATCTTTTCCTATATATACTCAATCTTCTACCCTAATTAACATATGAAAAACTAGCACGAAAAATTCCTGACGAAATACTTTACACCTTTGAATATTCTGCGAAAAAGCTCACCTTCGTCTGTGAAGTTTTTCTTAATCTCTCTGTCTTGAATTCTGCTTGTGCTATCACTTTAACATTTATTTGCATAAACTTACATTGGTTTTAAGATCTTCAAATCCTTATTTGAATCACATATTAAATTGATATTTGATTGTAACACATTAAATTGTAAATTTTTTCCCGCTTATCAACATAGTTGCGATTATCAACTATGTTTAATTTTGGTATCAGAGCTATCTATGTTTTCCCGTTAACTCTTATTCCTATCTAAGTTTTCCCGTTTCAACATAGTCAGCGATTAGCCCATTGTAAAACCAACATAGTTGAGGTTGTGTGGTTGTGCCTCTTGAAAACCACTATGAGGTTTTTGGTGTGCCTCTAGAAAACCAATAACCTAATATTGGTTTTAGGAAAACCAAACGAAACCTTACAAGTTGGAGAACAAATACAAGTAGAGAATATGATCTCAAGCTCTCAAGCAGAATATAAAAATTGATGCTTGACGTAGAGTTGAGAATTACAAGGCAATACACACAAAGATATAAAGTTTGATCAAGAACAAGTGTGATTGCGAATATCAAGTAGCTCTCTCAAAATTTGGTTTTATCAAAATTAAAAATATGGATTTGAAGATCTTAAAACCAATGTTAGTTTCTGCAAATAAATGTTAAAGTGATAGCACAGGCAGAATTCAAGAGAGAGAGATTAAGAAAAACTTTTGGGACGAAAGTGAGCTTTTTCGCAAAATATTCAAAGGTGTAAAGTATTTCGTCAGGACTTTTTCGTGCTAGTTTTTCGTATGTTAATCAGGGTAGAAGACTGAGTATATATAGGAAAAGATTTGGTCGTTGAAGATTGAAATCAAAGGTTTGGTAGGAAAGAACCGTTAAATTATTGGATTCAACGGCTATGATATCAATTATTGATATTTGATTGATTTCCTTATCCGGAAGATAGTGCCAACAGCTAGAAAGATTAAGAAGGAGTTCCAACTTTCAGAAAAGGATTTAAGTCAACCAAATAAGAAGTTTGTCTTTACCAGACGACAAAGGGCAATTTTGTCTTTACTGGAAAAGTCAACGGAAGAATAGCGCTGAACTTAAGAACTGATTTGAATTGAAGTCTGGACTGGTTTCTAAGAAAAGAATACTTAGAATAAAGATTAGAGTGTCAGACTTCTAGGAAGGCAACGTGTCACGCCCCGGACCTCGCCGGACACGTCAACAACCCGCCGCACAGTACGAATAGTCGACCGCAGTCCAACTCATCCATACTATACAAGGCGTCATGAATATCATTCACACATAGTACATCCATAAACACCATAATGTAAATCATTCATTTAAAACAGCGGAAACAACATTACAAGTGTACAAGCCACACTTGGCAAACATGGGTATACAAACCCCCGAAATGTATATTCAGAAAATAATATCCATGAGCATTATTCATATTGTTTTAAAAAAAAGAACGGGAGAAGCACGAACCAAGTCTTCTTCTCAGAAACTTCCCGAAACAGCGGCTGGTAGTAGCAACCTTCAAGTTCTACCTGAAACTGTGAGGTGGCCTCCCCCGTGAAGGGGAGGTCAGTACTTGGAAGCATTTGACAAGTACAATGACAACTATACTAAGTATAATCGAAGTTTAAATCTCTGAGGCCCTCAATCTAGAGCATTATTACATTATAGTTAATCCGTTCATTTAGTATCAATTCATCATTATTTACTACGGTCTAGAACCCAGCTCATAATCACCGTTATCTACTACGGTCTAGAGCCCCGCTCATAATCACCGTCATCTACCACGGTCTAGAGCCCAGCTCATAATCACCGTCATCTACTACGGTCTAGAGCCCAGCTCATAATCACCGTCATCTACTACGGTCTAGAGCCCAGCTCATAATCACCGTTATCTACATCGGTCCCGAGCCCGGCTCAAAATCACCGATTCTTTATAATTCACATTTTTAGGATCTAATTCATCCATTTCTCAGCTAACATTTCCAACTAATATTTCAATGCTAGTTATTTATTTATTTCAATATAATTCTTCCTTCATGAATGATTGGCCTTAATATCAAGTATCACTTTCATACCTTCATGACTTCTCCTCATGGTATCAAAGTATACTATCTCAAATGAAATTCATGGTTGGTACAACCATCATACACACATATTCATAACATCTAAACATACACAATTTATTCATAAATTTGTGTATCATGCATACTATACTTATAATCAATAGTAGTTTTATTTAGGCATTATTAACCCTTAACAACCCATGCACATCACATTTGTATTCACTTAGGAAATCCCATGAGATTAACCCAAAGATTATAAGCAACATAGTCGGTCATCCTCACCTTAATTAAGCTTAAGCGCATTCTACGCTTCTCGATTGAACTTTGACTAATTTCGGCGAACTTTGACCAACTCCGGCGAACTTTGACCAACTCCGGTGAACTTTGACCAACTCCGACGAAACTCCGGCGAAGCTCAAAAATACTTTAAATCAAGTTCCTCAATTTTCCACACTTTCCTACACCTTTTTCCTTCTCCAAACACTCCTCCTTGGATCCTCCACCTTGAGCTCGAATTTGGGTGTGAAAATCGTGAATTTCAGAGCTCCTCCTTGCTATACTTGGGTGTTGCCACGAGTGGGTGGGGGTGGTGAGGTGAGAGGGGTGGTTTTTGTCTCATTTAGACAAATGAGTGAAGAGATGGGGTATACTAAGTGTCAAGGGTGTCTCCCCCATCCTATCAATTGTTATTCAGCCATCTTAGCACCCATCCAGCCCCCAAAGGTTGACAATTTCGTGGGGTGGCCCCCACCCTTGTGGGAGGTCATCCTAATTTGTCCCAAAGTGTACAATTTGCCCCGAAAGTTGTATTTTCCGGACTGTTTTAGACATATTTTATTTTATCGGGTTAATAAATATATTACGTGTTCTTAGTCATTATACCATTTAGAATGAATATGCATTACCCAACTTTAATTTATAAGTCTCCAAAATCCAATTTCGGGCTTTTATCTGATAAATTTATCGATACCGGTATTTGGGTCTCCATTGACCAATCGGTCAACTCTGGGCCTTTCCATGGCCCAAATGAAGTATCCACCATCTATAAATATTTTCTAGACCCAGATGAATATAATATGTGGTCCCGATAATATCGGGCGGTCCCCACTCCCGATGTGGGCCCCACGTGCATTTTACTATTCACGCGAAAAAAATTTTAATACAAATTCACAACCTCGTAAATTCACAAAAATTTCATAGGTTTCAATAAATTATCCGCTTAAAGATAAATACATTTGGGGACGGTGTTACAAGTTCACCCCCCCTTATTTGGGATTTCGTCCCCGAAATCCGCGTGTCTAATCGAAAAGGAAAGGGTACTGCTCCCTCATTGAGACCTCAGTCTCCCAGGTTTCTTCTTCGACTCGATCACTCCTCCAAAGGACTTTTACCATAGGAATCTCCTTGTTCCTCAGTTTCTATACATGTTGACCCACAATCTTTACCGGTTCCACCGCATATTGTAGGTCTTCACGTATCTCTACCGGTGGTTTCTCAAGGATATGAGACGGATCTCGCACGTATTTCTTGAGCATCGATACATGGAACACGTCGTGTATCTTCTCAAGTTCTGGCGTCAATTTGATACGGTAAGCCACAGCCCCTATCTTTTCAAGGATTTCAAATGGGTCAATGTATCGGGGGTTAAGCTTTCCCCTCGATATAAACCTGATGATACCTTTCCAAGGGGAAATCCTTAGAAAGACCTTATCACCGACCTCAAACTCAATGGCCTGCGTCGTTTGTCAGCATAACTCTTTTGTCGATCTTGGGCAGCCTTGAGTCTATCCTGAATGACTTTCACCTTAGCCTTGGTGATTTCGACAAGTTCAATCCCCTCGAGCTTGGCTTCGCCAACCTCGTCCCAACACAACGGTGTTCTACATTTCCTCCCATACAATGCCTCGTATGGAGGCATGCCAATACTCGCATGATAACTGTTGTTATAGGCGAACTCGACCAGAGCCAAATGCTTGTCCCAATTCCCTTGGAACTCCAGAGCACATGCCCTAAGCATATCTTCCAGAATCTGTATCACCCTCTCGGATTGCCCATCTCAACCACTACCCATACTGCATCATAGTTGTTCACTGTTCGTGGTAGCCCCACCACGAAGTCCATGGTCACGTGCTCCCACTTCCATTCTGGAATGGTAAGTGGTTGCAAAAGTCCCGCCGGGTGCTGATGTTCCGCCTTGACTTGTTGGCAAGTAAGGCACCGACTCACGTACTCTGCGATGTCCCTCTTCATACCCGACCACCAGTAACTTTCCTTCAAGTCTCGGTACATTTTAGTACCTCCTGGATGCATGGCATACGCTGAGGAATGAGCCTCCTCCAGTATTGACTTTTGGAGCTCCTCATTCCTTGGTATGCATACACGGCCTTTAAACAATAAAAGACCGTCATCACGTACCCGAAAGTTCTCAACAGGTCCCTCAAGGATCTGCTCACGGATCTTCTGACATTCTTCATCAGTGGCCTGACATCTACTGATCTCACTCAACAATGTAGGCCTAACCTCGAATCTAGCAATGAGGACCCCACTCGTGGACACCTCCACTTGTGCCCTTAGTGAGCGTAGACACGCGAGTAACGTCCCCGATGTACTCTTCCTGCTCAGTGCATCGGCTACTACGTTGGCCTTCCCGGGATGATAGTCGATGATCAAGTCATAGTCCTTGATCAACTCCATCCATCTCCTTTGTCTCATATTCAACTCTTTTTGAGTGAATACATACTTCAAGCTTTTATGATCGGTGAAAATGTGACACGTCTCCCCATAGAGGTAATGCCGCCAAATCTTTAGTGCAAACACTACCGCTCCCAACTCTAGATCGTGGGTAGGGTAGTTTGCCTCGTGTTTCTTCAATTGTCTTGAAGCATAGGCAATCACCCGACCGTTTTGCATTAGAACACATCCAAGCCCTTGGATGCTGGCGTCACTGTATATGTCGTACCCTATCCCTTGTGTGGGTAGAGCGAGGACTGGTGCTTCTGTAAGCCGTTTCTTTAGTTCGAGAAACCCTTTCTCACAATTGTCGTCCCATATGAACTTGGCCCCTTTCTTTGTGAGCTTTGTCAATGGAGACGCCAATACAGAAATTTTTTCAACAAACTTACGATAATATCCTGCTAAGCCGAGGAAACTACGTATTTCTTTCACGTTTTTGGGTCTCTCCCAATTCATAATGGCTTCTATCTTGGTTTTATCCACCGCAATGCCCGAACCTGACACGACATGCCCGAGGAACCCGATCTCTTTGAGCCAAAACTCGCATTTAGAGAACTTGGCAAAGAGTTGTTTTTCCCTTAGCCGTTCAAGTACAAGTCTCAAATGATCTTCATGCTCCTCCTCACTCTTGGAGTATATCAAAATATCGTCAATGAATACTATCACGAATTGATCTAATTTTTCACTGAACACACGGTTCATCATGTCCATGAATGCCGCTGGGACGTTGGTTAGCCCGAACGACATAACTAGGAACTCGAAATGACCATACCTTGTGCGGAATGCACTCTTCGGTATGTCATCTTCCTTTATTTTCAGTTGGTGGTACCCCGACCTCAAGTCAATCTTCGAAAACACCGTCGCTCCTCGGAGCTGATCAAACAAGTCATCAATTCTAGGCAAGGGATACCTATTCTTGATTGTGACCTTGTTCAGTTGACGATAGTCAATGCACATTCGAAGTGTTCCATCTTTCTTTTTCACGAAAAGGACCGGTGCTCCCCACGGAGAGTGACTCGGCCTTATGAAACCGTTATCCAATAGCTCTTGCAATTGGGTTTTCAACTCGTTAAGTTCAGCGGGTGCCATTCTGTATGGCGGTATAGAGATTGGTTTGGTGCTGGGTTCGACCTCGATCACGAACTCAATCTCCCTATCGGGTGGAAGTCCCGACAAGTCTTTTGGGAAGACATCCGGATACTTGCACACAACTCTCACATCGTTGATGTCTATCTCTTCTTTCGTTTTGTCCACCACATACGCTAGGTATGCGTGGCATCCTTTCCTCATCATTTTCCTCGCCCTCACGGCGGATATGATACAACTGTTTGTTTTGCCTCTATCTCCCTCGAAGCGTAAGGTCACCCCTTCACCGCCTTCGAGTTCAAGAATCTTCGTGCAGCAATCGACCCTAGCATGATGTTTCTCAAGCCAATCCATCCTGAGGATTGCATCAAACTCGATCATACTCAGCGGTACGAAATCACACGTCAAATTCTGTCCCTCTACCTCCACCTCACACGATGGATAGTGGCTATCTCTCTCGATATCATCCCCTAGAGGCGTGGACACCAATAGGGTTTGAGTCATCGGTACAAGGGGTCCGTTGAATCCGCTGGCGAACGCCTCACTCACAAATGATCGTTGCGCCCCGGTATCAATAAGGATTCTTGCGTCTCTCCCGTTTATCTTTAGTGTTCCTACATTCATAAGTAATGTAAATCACACTATCCAATCCATAGGCTTGCTTCTTAAGTCGTAGAGTATGTTGGTCGTGGTTCGGGTGGGGTCCGGTCGACACCCGTCCGAAAATTCCCGGTTTCTAACCCTTAGAACCGTTCTGGGACCGACCTTGGTGAAAGCCGGCCGCTTTTCACGAAAGCCGGCCGGTTTTCGTCTGTGAGAATAATTCTGAGTATTTAATCACGAAAGCCGGGCGGCTTTTACGAAAACCGGGCGGTTTTCGTCGCCGTAGTTTTTATTCAGGGAATGGTTTCGATGCCGGCCGGTTTATACGAAACCCGGCCGGGTTTCAGCAGCGCAGGAATCCCTAGGCCCGACGAAAGCCAGGCGGCTTTCACCAAAGCCGGGCGGCTTTCAGCTGCGAGAAAATTCCTAGGTCAGGCATTTATGAAAGCCGGCCGGTTTTTGGTTGCGAGGATTTTCCTGATTAAATATTGACGAAAGCCGGGCGGCTTTTGGTGGAAACCGGCTGGCATTCGTCGCCGCAGCATTTTCCCAACAATTCAAGACAAAAGCCGGGCGGCTTTCGTCAAATGCCGGGCGGCATTCGCCCAGGGCGGGGATTTTTCCTCCCCTTTTCCCAACAATCCTGACCAAACCATCGGGGTTACAAATTTTTTCACCTTACAAACACTCCTATTGCATACAATGGAGTAATATCATGAGTTTAAGATCTTACCCGCCACGGAGTCCGGGTTAGCACGTGCGTCCGCCTCCGTCATCGCATAAACTCTAGCTTGTGTTCTTCCTTGATTCACGGACGGCGCATTGCTCGTGCTCGCTCCCCCTGGCCCACACTAGCATGAGATGCTCCGGTCCGGTTCCTACTTGCCATGGTAGCGCCGCTTGGTCCTGACCCCCGGTTCCCACCAAGTTGAGGGCAGTTTGGCTTAATATGCCCTGTACTCCCGCATTGGTAGCACCGTGGTGGATCACGACACTTACCGGTGTGGTTCCTGTTGCAATTCCTGCACCTGGGCGTCGTTGGGGCTTGTGAGCCCGAGTAGTGCCCGCTTGTGGCCGGGTTTCCCTTGGATGGTGCTGCCGGTGCCCTGAACGATCCACCTCCCCCATGGTTCCC
Source organism: Cuscuta europaea (assembly GCA_945859875.1). Classification (NCBI taxonomy): domain Eukaryota; kingdom Viridiplantae; phylum Streptophyta; class Magnoliopsida; order Solanales; family Convolvulaceae; genus Cuscuta; species Cuscuta europaea. The sequence continues at coordinate 2,156,240 of CAMAPE010000054.1, read as the reverse complement.
CTTCTTGTTGGGACCTTGGGGGCCATGGCTTTCCCACTTTCTTTTCTTAGCCTCTTCGACATCTCTCTTCTTCCTCTCCTCCCATTGCTTTTCTCCTTTCAACCCTTGGGCGACCACTTGGCTGAAAGTCATGTTGGGCAATTGAGTTGCCCTGTCGCGTATCTCCAAGTCCAAGGCCTCCCAAAAATGATTCACCATTCGGTTTTCATCACAAGCATGCTCCGGTATATGATCAGCAAGGTCTCTGAACTTGTTCTCAAGTTCTTTCACCGTCATGTTACCACCTTGGGTTAGGAGAGTGTATTCCCTCACCTTGGCGTTTACTTCGAAGTCAGAGTAGTACTGGACAAAGAATTCTTGTCGAAAATCCTCCCATGAAACATGTTGAGGGTAAGTCCCGTAGATCCGAAAGCCCAACACGAACTTTGGATATATCAGGAATGGCCCAGAATCAAAGCGTATAAGAAAATATAAGATCTGAACTAACTAAAACTCGAAAGCTCACTTGTAATATTTAACCAATCTGATTACAAGGAATTTCCCGATCGGTAAGTCGGAAACTATGCTTTAATACAAGAAATATGGGCAAATGATGCTATTCTAGAGATTGAGTATTGAAATGCTAACCCTTACAATGACTTGAAACCTTCTATTTATACTAATGGAGAGCATGGGCTGCCTCTTGCTGATTGGCCGTGGTTCCACCGACTTGGTCATCCATGCTTCCACTTGCCGATGTCATAGTCTGGCATTAATTGCACCTGGCCACTTGCTGGTTGGCCGTTGCTCGGACGGGATGTTGGGCTGTACTGAAAATGCTGTCAAATTGGCCCAAGTATGATATATAGTCCGAGCCCCGTTCGGTATGTCTTCTTACTGGGCCAACCTTTATTTGGGCCGAACGCCGTTCGGTATGTCTTCTTACCGGATCTCTTTCATCATAGAGTGATGGGCCCGTTGCTTGGGCCGGATATCTTGGGCCTTCCCGATCTGGGTATTGGGCCTCTAGGTCAATATCCCACACAAGTCCCCCACTTCCGATGTCTCGAACGACGTGAGTGCATTAGGAAGTATATCAATGTCATAATACCCCGAATGGCGATCGGGGTACAGAAGTAATCAGTTCCCCATGCTGCGATTTGACGGCTGCCGCTTCATTTCCCCATATTCATCATGATAACCGTCGTTTAGTCTTTTCATTAGACGCATGTTTAGCTTAAATGCTCCTAGTGATGTGTCGCTCTCTGATTGGTTCTCGACACGGCAGTTTCAAGGCTATAAATTAGCCCTTAACTCCTCAATTCCGGGTTTCGACTCTGCAATTCCTTGGCCTTCGTTGTTTCCTCTGCAAATTTCCCCCTGCTTCCTTTGCTCAGGTAATTTCCCAACTTCGGATTCCCTATCTTCATTTCTGGCTTCGATCGAGATGAGCCCCAAAGAGCATTCCTCTGATTCGGAGATGGCCTCTCATGGAGATGACCGTGACACCGCCATTGTAGATGCCATCCCAGTTCCGTTTGCCGGTGTTTCTACTGAGACGGCGACAAATACCAGGGCTGAGGCGGAGGACCTCCCTAGTACTTCTTCTTCCTCCAGTGAGGATTCCGATGACACCAAATCCGAGGACGAAATAGCCTCCATGGCGGCCGGACGTCCCAACGATGTTCCTCGCCATACTCTTGACCTAAAATTGATTAGGGAGAGGAGGCAAAAATTGACCTCTCACAATAGGGCCGAAATTCCGGCCCTTATCCCTCACCCGGTGGATTTCCGTTTGCAAGCCGGGCTTCACCCAATGCGTCATAGGCCCGGAATGACCATAGTCCACTTTGACTCAATGAGGGCTGGCCTTAGATTTCCGCTACACCCCTTTTTCATTTCTTTCTTCAATTTCTACGAAGTTGTACCGGCCCAGATTATGCCGAACTCTTATCGAGCAATGGCGGGTTTCATTTGTCGTTGCAAAGATGCCGGCGCCCGACCAACCCTAGAACTCTTCCACCAATTCTTCAAAGTAGCCCCCCAACAAACCCATGATTATCTGGCCACTAGTGCCCGAACGGGACACATCCTGTTCAAAGGAAACCCAACTTCGATCAAAGGGTGGAAAGACCGGTTTTTCTTCGTGTCCATCCCGGACGGTCTGATTCCCCGCAAATGGAATGCCTTTCCTCGCAAAACCCCTTATCCTGTCCTCACTGAAGAAATCTACAAGGACGTGCTTGCTGTGGAGAAGGATAAATGCATGGATATCATGAATTATCTGACCCCCGAACGACTTATAACAGCCGGGATAGGTACTGCCCGTTCTCTTGGGTTTACTTGTTTTGATAAACCACGTGCCTTGGTCCGGGCGGTCCTTCCCGTGCGAGAAACGTCCTTTTATTCTTTTTTCTAGTTTCTCACACGCTAGGGCCGCTCGATACTAACATTGTTCTTTGTCTTTTTTCAGCACCAAACCCAGATCTTCCTATGGATGATAGCAGAGTCATCGCAGCCGGTGGGGCCGGAAAACGGAAGAAATCCAGGAAGAATCCACAACCTACTCCCTCCATTATTCCCGCTCAGGAGGCTGCCCCTTCCCAACCGCTTCCAGAGCCTCAACCGATTCAGCAGGTCCACCAGGATCAATTAGAGGCCATGCTGATCGATGACCGGTTCGGCCCTGACCAACTGCACCAATTTTCCCAGCATTTCGACTCCGTTCGGGGGGAACCCTCGAATGTTGGTGAGACCCATACCGACCATATTACGGGTCAGGTCGAGCGGATCTCCCTATCCAACCCTGTCCATGAGGTATTAGAGAGGACCGGCTCTACGGCGAGCCAGATCTGGTCGACCTCCTCTTGGTTCAACAACTTTTCCCTTCCTCAGTTGCCGGTCGAGCAATCTGAAGAATGTCTGGCTCTGACTGCTCTGAAGGTACATTGTCTTTTGCGCTTTGTCTTTATTTTATTCTCTGTAATCAGTACTAACTCTCGAACGGCATTCTGTAGATGGGCTTGTACACCCTTCAGATGCGGGAGGCTCGCCTGGCCAAGGAGCGGGAACTGATTGTTGCCCAGTCCTCTGCTGAGCAACATGCTGCTGCTGCCATCGCCTCTCTGGAGGCCGAACGGAAAGCCTTTGTGGAGGAAAAGCAGAGGCTGGATGCTGAGCTCGGTACCCTTCGGGTCCAACTCGCAGCTTCCCAGGCAAAGGTCCTGGCTGCTGAGGCCGCACAGGTCAAATTCGAAGAAATGCCATCCAACATCCCGGACGGTCCCTATGAAGTGAACGTGGATCTGTCGGCCGTCCGGGACAAGTTTAAATCCTCTGATGAATTCTCCATCATCAAGGATGAACATGCAAGGGCCCAAATCCCGTTCGCCTTTGGGGCGTACTTGAAGGGTTTCTCCAAAGGCGCTGGTCGGCTATCGGCAGGGGTGTCCCTCTTGGATAAGGACCCCGAGGCCAAAAAGTGGAACGACTCCATCGTCTCAGATCTTTATGGCAAAATTGGCCAGGTCTTGCTGCGTCCCTTCGTCACTCAGCTTCAAAATCATCTGGGGAGGCCGGTTCAGGCTTCTGATCTCCCCACAGATGACATTATCCAGACTCAGTTTGAGAAATACCTGCGAGCTCGACAAAGGGAAGCCGATCAGGCTGCTGGGAGAGAGCCTGAGCCCCTGTCTGATGATGATGAAGATGAGGACGAAGAAGGAGATGAAATGGCCCCTAGCCAATAATTTATATGTACCTTTTCATTACTTGTTGTAATTTTCTTTTTCTCTAAATAGCTTGTACTTCCCGGTCAGCAGAACCGATGAATATATATCCCTTTTTTGCCTGAAATTTTGTGTACTATCTTTTCTGTCTTTATATGCCCATTTTGTATTTCTTGCTCAACTACCCTTAATGCCGTTGATCACCGTTCGGGAATTAGAAAGTTATGATTTATTTAAGAAAAAACCCTTTCTCTCTGGTACTCAGCCGTTCGGGCTTCATACCAAATTTTAGGACTTAGCACATTCTTGCTTCAGACCCATCCTTAGGATAGCTTTTATGATGTTGATAGCCGGTCGGGCTTCAGGTCAATTTTTAGGACTTATCAGTTTTCTTGGTTTTCTTTGCACCTGGGCTCCTTCATAACATTGATAACCGTTCGGGCTTCAAACCAATTTTTAGGACTTAGCCGTTTTCTTGGTTTTCTTTCCACCTGGGCCTCTCCATAAGTTGGTAGCCGTTCGGGCTTCAGGTTGACATTTAGAAAGCATTTTTCTAAATAACAAGTCCGTGTGATCTTTGCTAAGTCTCTGTAAGCCCGTCCGGGGTACGTGCACAAAAAATGGATCATAAATGCCCCAGATTAATCGTAACCACCCAATGCCACGTGTTGCTCATGGATTAGGGATTTGTGCGGCACTTTCCCTATTTATAGAGAGGTGCTTCCCCTAATTTCTCCTGCTGTTTTCTCATTTTTCTTTCGAGCTTTCTCTCTCTAGAATTCCCTTGCATACTCTCAAGCCTTCTCTCTCTAGAATTCCCAGAGTTCCTCCAGCGTTTTTATGTACTACTCCTCTAGCTCAGAATCTGAAGAGATGCCTTTGATCCGCAAAAGCAAAACATCCGCTGGTAACCAGGCCGAAGGCTCTTCGTCCCAAACACCTAAACCCGCCAATCCTCAAGCCAGCAAACATATCGAACAGCCACAGGAGGATGGATGTCTGTCTGGAGATGACCTCCAGGTTTACAACAAGGGGATGCCCGAGCGGCCACCCCGCATTGCCCTACATTTCAATCGCATACGCAAACACAAACAACGTCTCCCAGAAGATGTTGAACGGCAACTTAGCCAGTTGTTGCCCCCACCAAGAGAATACTATGCCGGATTCATTCGGCACCCTATGAGGCACAGACCGGGGCACGTGCTAGTGCACCTTTATGCTCTGACTGCTGGACTTCGGTTCCCTCTCCATTCATTCATAGTGGAGTTCTTACGCCGGGTTGCTGTACTGCCCGCTCAGTTCGTGCCCAACACCTACCGTATTCTGACAGACTTCATTATCCAGTGCCACGAGTTGAGGATCACCCCGAGCGTCGATCTGTTCCTTTATCATTACTGCTTACTGGACGACCGGGTACCTGAAACTGGTAGCTCGTTCTGACCGTCAGCTGTTCACAGAGAACGTTACCCCGCAGGCTGACTGGGAAGAGCGGTTTTTGTTCGTTCGGGTAGGTGATTCTCTGCCATTCCCGGATAGGTGGAACGCATACCTCGTTCGGGATTCCCTGCCCAGGGTGGATGCCGTTCTACGCTCCCAAGCTGAGTCTTTGCGGATGGGAGGGACCAGAAGTCTTCGCAGCTTTGTCACTACCTCGAGCATGTTATCTGCTGGAATCGGTAAGCATAGTAGGGTTTTAACCCGATCATCCTTCGCTCTCACAATTCAACTTCTTATCTTTTATTTCTCTTTCTTGTAGGTGTGATATCTCCCATACCCGTCCGGCGCTCTATCTCTTCTGCTAAAGGGAAGGAGAAGATGATAGCCGATCATGATTCGGCGGAGCAAACCCGCAAAAAGCGCAAAGGAAATGATGGCGATCACCTGATCCCTATCGACCATGTGGTTGACTTGACCGGGCCGGAGGTCGAGCCCAAAAGATCGGTGCCTGCCAACAAACCAACTCCGGTTCTTACTGCCACACCGATCGATGATCGGATGTTTGTTGAATTTTCAAATATGGGGCCTAGATCAGAGGGGAGGTATCTGTTCGGGCTGATGCCATCTTCTATGTGGTGTCATACTGCGATCAAGTTTCCCCCGAGCTTCACCAACTTGACTCACTGGTCAGACCTTTTCGAAGCAGGTCACCAGGAAGCACTCAAGGTACGTTTCATCCCGACCCATGCCTTTCTACTATTCATGTTTTACCTTATATGACTTTCATTGTAATCTTGTTTTCAGGCTGGCGTGTATTCTCACAAGGCCTTTCTTGCTGCTGAGAAGGAGATGAAAGCCCTGACCAGCGATCGGGATGACGGCCAGGTCCTCCTTTCTGCCGCTCGGAAGTTAGCGACCGACCTCCAAGAGCAGGCCAAAGAGGGTGAGAAGGCAAAAGCTGCTCTGGCCGAGATGCAGGAGATGTCTCGTCGTCGCGACCGGGAGCTTAAAGAACTTCGGGCCAAGGTGCGGGCTGCTGAATCTGCTGGCATCAAATTTGATAAGGCTGTTGGCGACCATCTGCCCGAACCCTACACGGTCAATACTTCTCAGATTGCTCAGCAATCGGTAGTGGACTTTCAACGGGGCAAGGGCCTGAACGTCGCTCTGGAGAACACGGCCCGACAATTCCTGGGCCCTCACCTTGGGCAATTCTTGCGTGAAAGCGAAGATCCCATCAAAGCAGGGATCGACCTCCTGGACAGCACGCCGGAAGGGAAATCTTTTTTGGATGTCCTGACCGAGAAAACTGTGAAGCAGAGTCAGGACCTGCTTCTGGACAGGAACCTTGAATTGATCCTCGAGCATTTCCCCAAGCCGTTCGATCCCGACGAATTAGGCTTTGACGATCTGTTCGGGAATACATATGATCGCATTATGGAGAAAAGGTCCAAAGCAGCGCCTGATGATGCAGTGCAAGCAGGGAACTCTCAACCAACATCCTCCCCGAACGGCAATCCTCCAGTAGAGTAGCCTTCTTTCTTTATCTGTTGTCTCTTTTTTTTGTATATTCATTCTTCTTGTATATTCCGGCTAGTAATGCCGAAGAATAAACTGGACTTCTTCCCTTTGTCTGTTGTATTTTTTCTATTCTTCCTTTGATTTTTTGTTCACAATCTTTTCTATGTGGCCGAACCTCACTCGGCTCATGTATCTTTATATCTGACACCTTTCCCAAACCCGTTTTGATCCCTTTTCCTGTTCGTGACGCACGGGTTCAAAACTCTTAGCTGAGGTGAATTCCTCCAAGCCGTTGTGATCGTGACCACAGGGTCAAACTCTCAGCTGGGATAGGGGCTCCCTCCAAACTGTTAACCCGTTCGACATTCGGTCCTCCGGAATGATTTCACGTGTTAACGAGCTGAGGTGAGACTCTCTTCACAATTGTTCTGACACCTTTCCCGAACCCGTTTTGATCCCTTTTCCTGTTCGTGACGGACAGGTTCAAAACTCTTAGCTGAGGTGAATTCCTCCAAGCCGTTTTGATCGTGACCACAGGGTCAAACTCTCGGCTGGGATAGGGGCTCCCTCCAAACTGTTAACTCGTTCGACATTCGGTCATCCGGAATGATTTCACGTGTTAACAAGCTGAGGTGAGACTCTCTCCCTTCCAAACCCATAATTCCGATGCATTCCGAACTGTTCTCTCTGGCTCGTATCATCCATATTAGGGGTCTGAGGTAACCCTTTTCGAACTGTAAGCAAGATCACCGAATTTGGGTCATTCCTTACTTATAGCTAAAAGGACGACTAGCTTCCAAGTCAAGTTTTATGACTGAGGCGAGATTTTTCAAAACCATAGTTCCGATTCCCCGGGCGACAATCCGTACCTTATCCGAACGTCACTCGGTTAATCCATATCTTACAGTCTTGACACCATCTCCAAGCCGTTTTGATCCCTTTGACCGTACGTAATTACAGGGTCGACTTTGGCTAAGTTGACGACTCAGCTCCCTCCAAGCTGTTAACCCGTTCGTCATTCGGTCATCCAGAATGATTCTACGTGTTAACAAGCTGAGGTGAGAATCACTGTCCTTCGAACTCCAGGCCATTTTGATCCCTTCATCAATGCGTAATTACAGGGTCAAAACTCTTGCTGAAATAATGGCTCCCTCCAAACTGCTAATATGTTCGTCATTCGGTTTTCCAGAATCGATTCTCATATTAACCGCTGAGGTGAGACTATCTGAGCGTCAAACTCCCAGCCGTTGGCTGAGAATGACTTTCCTTCCATGCTGTTAACTCGTTCGTCATTCGGTCATCCGGAATGATTGAGTTAACCACGGGCACCGATTTTCTGAGCCTCAATTCTTCAAGCCGTTTTTGATCCCTTTATTCTTACATAATTCTAGGGTCAAAAACTCTCTAAACTGAGAATTGATTTTCCTTCCATGCTGTTAACCCGTTCGTCATTCGGTCATCCGGAATGATTGAGTTAACCACGGGCACCGATTTTCTGAGCCTCAATTCTTCAAGCCGTTTTTTATCCCTTTATTCTTTCATAATTCTAGGGTCAAAAACTCTCTAAACTGAGAATTGATTTTCCTTCCATGCTGTTAACCCGTTCGTCATTCGGTCATCCGGAATGATTGAGTTAACCACGGGCACCGATTTTCTGAGCCTCAATTCTTCAAGCCGTTTTTGATCCCTTTATTCTTTCATAATTCTGGGGTCAAAAACTCTCTAAACTGAGAATTGATTTTCCTTCCATGCTGTTAACCCGTTCGTCATTCGGTCATCCGGAATGATTGAGTTAACCATGGGCTGAGTTTGTGTGGAAGTTATGTCTCCCTCTCTAAATTTTTTTTAGAGGTGGCAACAGCCGTTTTTATTGATAAAATTTCCTCAGATGCTCCACATTCCAAGTTCCTGCCGGTCGGCCTTCAGTATTTTTTAGGCTGAACGTTCCTGAAGCATACTTCTTACATATTTGGTAGGGGCCTTCCCAATTTTGTGCCATTTTGCCCCCTTCGAGCGGTTTGCTTTTCTCTCTCTTTCTTAGTGATGTACTCCTAATTTACCATATTTATGATCTTGTTTTGTCACACTTTTAATATTTTATTTCTCATTTTTTAAATAAAAAGGATTGATTTTTATAATCTTGGACATTTTAAGGTATTGCACTTGTTTTGGTATATTTTTTGAGTTTCAGGATAATTCGAGACGTATATTAATCTCTCAAAAGAAATAAATATTACTCCCGAGTGAAGACGGAAAAATCATCAAAGTGAAACAGGTCCTTACTTTAACTTCGAAATATTTATCAAAAGATCCGAAATACATTTCAGAATAAGCCAGACTGTCTGTAATAAATGTACCGGTTAACTGTTGACCAGTTAACTGATCAAACAGTTAACCGGCCCAAATAATGTAAGTGGCGGATAAGAGCCAAGACTTTGGCTAGCAAGTACTATTCACTCTTTGAGTGATTGGAGACTCCCACGTAAAACTCCCAAGAAGGAAAGAAGCAAGTAATCCAAATTGATTTCATTGATTGGTGGGACCTACAAACACTTTCAGTCGGCAACCAGAGAGAGCAAGATAGCAAGGAAGAAAAAAATACACAGTGAACAGGAGAGCTACTATTTGCAGAAGGAAATTGATAGCGGCGATGATGGAAGATTGAAGTAAAAGCTAACCAAAAAAATTGATTTCAGCACCTTCATTTCAGGATTTTTATGCTTAAGCCCCTTCTCCTACTACTATATAAAGGGCCATCCAGGAGCTTCAAAACACACCAATTCGGAGAGAAATCTTCTTCCTCTTTTCTTTAGCTTTGTTCATAGTAGTAGTCATATAATAAAAGTGATTCTGTCAAGAACACTTTCTGTAAATTTCAGTTCGTAATTTCCATTTCCAGAATTTTAGTTCTTTAATTTCAACAGTCAAGTTCATTTGGGAAGTATCAGCCAGAATCATTCTCAGCTTAAGGATTTCACTTTCTCTATTCCATCTCATTATTTATGCCATCAGGTTCTTATTCAAATACGCATTTTATTTTCTTTAATCTGTTAAATTAATTATGCCTATCATTAGTTTTACTTTTATTTCGTTTACTGTAATTATGTGTAACTAAATTAAGTTTAGGTTTGGGCAAGATGTAATTTTTATTGTTAATGTTCATACGATAATAATTGGTTAAAACTATTACTTGGTTAATTTTAGGAGTGTTGGGTTGAATATTCTAATTTGCTAAATACATTATATTGGGAAATGAATATTATCACGGGAGTGAAGTTTCATTAAAATACTTTTTATTAATTCACCCACTAAATTGCTACACGGAAGTGTTAAGGAATTTAGGATAATTTGATTTTGTACTTTTTACTGTCTTAATAAAATTACTGTGGGAGCAGAATTAATTTAAGATAGTGTAATCAACTAAGTCGTGGGAACGATTAGAAGATTACCATTTGTAAATCTTTCACACATCTAAAAGTAACTAAGTTAATTAGTTAAATCTTTATTATTATGAACATCAAAATAAAATTACTCTTAGCCCAAGCCTAATTTTCTCTATCATTAATTGTTAAATTACCAAGTATTGTGATTTATTTTACTCTCTAGCAATTTCGCATTAACAAAAACAAGTTAAAAAAAATCTATTCACTTAGCTCCATTTCAAAATGTTATCAATTTGTGATTAGCTAAAAATCAATCATTAATTCTAGTTCTCTTTTTGAGCCATTCTCTAGCGGAACGATACTCACTTACTCTATACTATATCGTTACAAGCCAATTAAAACATCATTTCCATTCACATTTGTACACCATTTCACACTACACATTTTGGCATGTCACTTAGCACCAGGTCCCCTACCTCGATTGAACGAACTTTAACCTGCTTGTCAAAATATCTTCTCGTGGCTCTGTGATACTCTTCCATTCGTGCCGCTGCCAGATCCCTTCTTTCTTCTATGAAATGCATTTCGGCCCGTAAGTTGTCTTCATTCTGTTCTGGGCTGTAATGCACCGTTCGGTGTGTGGGAACTAGGATCTCCGTTGGTACTTTGGCTTGAAAACCATAGGCAAGGGCAAATGGAGTCTCTCCCGTGGCCGTTCGGGGGGTGGTCCTGTAAGTCCACAGAATATAATTCAACTGATCAGGCCACGATGAGGAGTATTCTTCCAGCTTCTTCTTCATACCATCCATGATAGTTCGGTTCATATTTTCTACCTGGCCATTTGCCTAAGGGTACGCGACAGACGCTCTGGCATGCTTGATCCCCCATTTGATCAGGTAGTTCTCAAAATTCCGGCTCACGAACTGCCTTCCATTGTCAGTTACAATCTGTTCAGGGATTCCGAACCGGCAAATGATATTTTTCCAGACAAACTTCTGGCATTTAACATCTGTGATGCTGGCCAGTGGCTCGGCCTCTACCCATTTGGTGAAGTAATCTATCCCCACAATGATGTACTTGTTGTTTCCAGGTGCAGTAGGTAGAGGACCTAACAGGTCTATTCCCCATTTTGCGAATGGAAGGGCCACCGTCATTGGAGTGTAGAAAGTGGCAGGCCGTCCGGGGACCGGTGCGTATAGTTGGCATACCTTACATTTCTTAGTATGCGCGAAGCAGTCCTGTTGGATGGTTGGCCAATAATACCCTTGCAAGATGATCTTTCTGGCCAGTGTCTTGGGCCTTTGGTGGCTGGAACAAATACCTTCATGAATTTCTTCCATTACAGCTGCTGCTAGATCGAGTGGGAGGCATTTCAGATACGGCCCACCAAATGTCTTTTTGTACAGCTGCCCGTCCACCAATTCGAACATGGAAGCCCTCCTCTGGATGCATTTTATTTGATAGGCAGGACTTTTATCTTGTGGGAGGGTTCCGTCTTTCAGGTAGTTGGTCATATCTACGACCCAGCTTGGGATGGCATAAGATATGGCCTCGATCTGGAGCACCATGATTGCTGGGGTTGCCAATGTTTCCCTATGGGCAAAACGTTGGATATGAGCCGGGATCTCCTGTGCCCGATCGTCGAACGCTGCATTTTCTAATTTGGACAGGATATCTGCTTCAGTATTTTCGATTCTGGATATCTGGTCGAGCACCACCTGTTCAAATTTACGTATCTGCTCCTCAACCATTTCCTTGTAGGCCTTCATCCTTTCTTCTTTGGCCTCAGCAGTGCCGTTTACTTGATGTACCACCAATTGAGTGTCCGATCGGACTTTTAACCGATCGGCACCCAGGGCCCTTGCATACTTTAAACCAGCAATGAGAGCCTCATATTCAGCCTCATTGTTGGTCACCTTGAAGTCAAAATGAATAGAATAATATGCTTTGAACCCCTCGGGTGATGTGATCACAGCTCCAGCTCCACAACCTTTGGCACTAGATGCTCCATCCACATACATTTCCCACCAGTTATCCAGCCCGTTGTTCTCTGAATCTTTTTCTGAGGGCCGGGCGGTACATTCTGCAATGAAATCTGTCAGGGCCTGCCCTTTGATAGTAGGCCGGGGTTTGAAATCTACCTCGTATTGCCCGATCAGGAGGCTCCACTTGGTAATGCGCCCACTTGCCATAGGATTTCTCAAGATGGTGGCTAATGGCTGGGTAGTATACACAGTTACCGGGTGGGTCTGGAAATACGGGGCCAGACGTTTAATGGCAGCTATCAAGGCCAGTACATTCTTCTCTAGCAAGGTGTACCTGGTTTCCGGGCCTTTCAACGCCTTGCTCACAAAATAGATTGGCCGTTGAACGCCATCTTCTTCTTTCAACAGTACTGTGCTTACGGCCAAGTCAGCTACATCAAGGTACATATACAGATGTTCCCCTGGTTCGGGTTTTGTCAAGACCAGGGGGAAGACAGATATGTCTTGAAATCCTCAAAGGCCGTTTGGCATTCGACCGTCCACTCGAAAGGGTTGGCTTTCTTCATGATCTGGAAGATTGGGATAGCTCGATCGGCCAGTTTGGATAGGAATCTGCTCAGGGCTGCACAGTACTCTTTACGAATCATGGAAGAGATTTAAAGACCTTCAAGTTCAATATCCACATCATAATATGAGCATGGGTGATCTCATTGTCTCATTTTATGAAGGATTACATGATAATTCCAAAATTGTTGTGGATGCCTCTGCTAATGGAGCTTTCATGGAGCTTGATCCTGAAACAGGCAAAGAGATGCTTGAGAAAATTTGTAACAACAGTGCATCATGGTATTCTGAAAGATCCACTCAAAAACTAGGAGCGGGAATTTATGAGGTCGACCAAACAACAGCTTTAACGGCAAAGGTTGATTCTCTCACAACCATGGTTCAAAAGCTCACGGAGAAACAATCATCATCAACTTCTAGCACATCAACAAATTTATCATCATCTTTAGCTCAAGTTTTGTTCTGTGAACTCTGTGGAGGAGGACATTCTTTTAAGGAATGCAATCTTCTTGAACTTACACAAAATGTTCCTTCTGGCCCCACAGTAGAACAAGCTGAAGCTATATATGGTAGACCCCAAGTACCATATCAAGGAAACTATAACCCTCAAGGGAAGACACATCCAGGATTCTCATGGAGCAACCCATCAGGTGCAGCAAATTCATCTTTTCCATCCAAACCAACACCTCCAGGATTTCAAAATCAACAAGGATTCAGAGGAGGAAACCAAAACAACCAACAATTGAGGGGAAATAAAGGGTATCAAAATCCTCAAGGGTACCCACCGCAACAACAATTTTCATCACCTCCTCCACAACAACAACAATTTGTTGGAGTTAATGATTTCCAACAGATGATGCAAGGTATTACTAATCAATTTTCTCAACTCACCACTCAACTCAATCAAATTCAAGCTCACAACAAAATGCTTGAGAGCCAGATTGCTAGTTTTGCTTCACCATCTACTAGCAAAGCTCAAGGCAAATTGCCTGCCTACTCTGAACATCCCAAGGAGAATGTCAATGCAATCACTACAAGGAGTGGAAAACAACTTTCTGATCCACCACTTGTAGTTGAAAAAGAAAAGATAACTGAAAAAGAGACTTCACCACCAAAGGAGAGTAACGAAGAAGGTCTCAATTTCCCAACACAAGAGGGCACGAAAAAGGTAGTTCAACCATATGTTCCACCTTTACCATTTCCTTACAGAGCAAAGAAGAACACAATTGATGAGAGGAGGGATAAATTCCTTAAATGGATCGGACAGCTTAACACAACAATTCCACTTCTTGATGCTCTGAAACATATGCCTTCATATTCCAAATTTCTGAAGGAAATTCTGTCAAACAAAAAGAAGTTTGAAGAGAAAGCTACCGTAGCCATGAGCGAGGGATCTAGTGCTATTATTCAAAAGAAACTTCCAGAAAAATTGAAGGATCCAGGTAGCTTTACTATTCCATGCATTATTGGAGGGTTCATGGTCAACAAAGCTTTGTGTGACCTTGGGGCTAGTGTTAGCCTTATCCCTTATTCTATGAGCAAACGACTTAGTCTTGGTATTCCCAAAGCCACTTCGATGACCATTCAACTTGCTGACCGATCTGTTAAGCACCCTGTTGGTATTCTTGAAGACATTCCTGTACAAGTTGGGAAATATTTCATCCCTTGTGACTTTGTCGTCCTAGACATGGATGAAGATGAGCGAGTACCTGTCATATTAGGAAGGCCTTTCTTGGCCACTGCTGGTGCCATCATTGATGTTAAAAAAGGTACGTTAATAATTGAAGTGGGGGATGAAAGGGTTGAGTTCAATATTTTCCAAATGGCGAGAAATCCTTCATGTGTGGAAGATTGTTGGAGGGTTGATATAGTTGATGAATGTGTGAGAGACTTCATGGGATTCTTTCACAATGATCCTATGGAAGTTTATGCTGTGGAGGAAATTGAAAAAAATCATGAGGGAGAAGAGTTAGTTGAGCGTGTAAAAAACAAAGAGAGTTGTGAAAAAAATCATGAGGGGGGGGAAAGTGGACAAACTGGAGAGAGAAGAAGTGAGGGAGACTAATAACACAAAAGAACCACCCAAAGTTGAGTTGAAGCCTTTACCATCACACCTAAGATATACTTATCTTGGCGAAAACTCTACTTACCCAGTGATTATTAGCACTAAATTGAATGAGGAGGAAGTAGACAAGCTATTGGTCCTATTGAGAAAACACAAACAGATCATTGGATACTCCATCGATGATCTAATTGGCATCAGTGCTAACTATTGTATGCACAGAATTTATCTTGAGGAAGGATGCAAACCAGTTGTTGAACATCAAAGGAGACTTAATCCTAACATGAAGGATGTTGTGAAGAAAGAAGTTATCAAACTTCTTGATGCTGGTATCATTTACCCTATTTCGGACAGTAGATGGGTAAGTCCAATCCATGTTGTACCAAAGAAAGGAGGTTTCACAGTTGTTCCAAATGAGCATAATGAGCTCATTCCTACTCGCTTGGTCACGGGATGGAGAATGTGCATCGATTACAGGAAGCTTAACAAAGTCACAAATAAGGATCATTATCCTTTACCTTTCATTGATCAGTTACTTGAGAGGATGGCAAACCATAGTCATTATTGCTTTCTCGATGGATTCTCAGGATATTTTCAAATCATGATCCATCCAGATGATCAAGAAAAGACTACCTTCACGTGTGCCTATGGTACATTTGCTTTTCGAAGAATGTCATTTGGCTTATGTAATGCACCCGGAACTTTCCAACGGTGTATGATGGCTATATTCTCTGATCTTATTGAAGAAATCATGGAGGTATTCATGGATGATTTCTCTGTCTATGGGACCTCATTCGACTCGTGCTTGGATAATCTTGATAAAGCATTGACTCGTTGCCAAGAGGCAAATCTTGTCCTAAACTGGGAGAAGTGCCATTTCATGGTAACAGAAGGAATTGTTCTTGGGCATAAGATTTCATCCAAAGGCATTGAGGTAGATCCATCAAAGATTGAAGTGATCGAGAAGTTACCACCGCCAACATCTGTTAAAGGCATCCGAAGTTTTTTAGGGCACGCTGGATTCTATCGGCGATTCATCAAGGATTTTGCTAATATTGCAAAACCACTCACAAGACTCCTATCCAAAGAGGTTGAATTTATCTTTGATGATGCTTGTCTTAATTCTTTTTGTAAAATTAAGAAAGCATTATGTTCTGCACCTGTCATTCAACCACCGGATTGGAGCATGCCTTTCATCCTAATGTGCGACGCCAGTGATTATGCTGTGGGAGCCATGTTGGGACAGAAACAAGGTCGTTGCATACATGCAATTTATTATGCAAGTCATACTCTTGATGATGCTCAACAAAACTATGCCACAACAGAAAAAGAGCTACTCGCAGTTGTCTTTGCCATAGAGAAGTTCAGGTCATATCTTGTTGGAAGCAAAGTGATAGTTTACACTGATCACTCAGCTCTAAAGTACCTATTTGCAAAGAAGGAGGCCAAGCCACGACTTATTAGATGGGTGTTGCTACTGCAAGAGTTTGACATCGAGATCCTTGACAAAAAGGGGTCTGAAAATGTCATCGCTGATCACCTGTCCAGAATTGAGTCACACACAGAAAATAAAGCGACCAAAGAATTACCCATTGATGATTCATTCACGGGAGAATATTTGCTCTCTGTCAAGCACTTTTCTCCTTGGTATGCTGATTGGGTTAATTACCTGGTCAGTGGTTATATTCCTTCTGAATTCTCGTGGTCCCAAAAGAAAAAGTTCTTACATGATGCTCGCTCTTATTTTTGGGATGAACCATTATTGTTCAAGAGATGTGCTGATGGAATTGTTCGAAGATGCATTCCAGAAGATGAGTTTGAGGCTATACTTTATCATTGTCATTCATCACCATATGGTGGTCATTTCGGATCCACAAGGACGTCAGCTAAAGTCCTACAGTCAGGTTTCTATTGGCCTACATTGTTCA
Organism: Cuscuta europaea; assembly: GCA_945859875.1. Lineage (NCBI taxonomy): Eukaryota > Viridiplantae > Streptophyta > Magnoliopsida > Solanales > Convolvulaceae > Cuscuta > Cuscuta europaea. Next base: position 2,139,653 of record CAMAPE010000054.1, on the reverse strand, counting down.
AAGATTCTCAAATGTACGTGAAAAGATGTGATCGATGCCAACGCACAGGATCTATTGGCCGCCGAAATGAAATGCCACAGTCCGGAATACTTGAAGTTGAACTCTTCGATGTATGGGGAATGGACTTTATGGGACCATTTCCTAGCTCATATGGCAATTCTTACATTCTTGTGGCTGTGGACTATGTTTCAAAATGGATTGAAGCGATTGCTAGTCCAACAAATGATTCCAAGGTTGTGATCCGGTTTGTGAAGAAATTTATTTTCTCAAGGTTTGGAGTTCCGAGGGCCTTCATCACAGATAATGGTACACACTTTTGCAATAAGCAAATTGAGAAACTTTTGTTCAAGTATGGTGTTAATCACAAAGTGTCTACTCCGTACCATGCACAAACTAGTGGCCAAGTTGAACTCTCAAATAGGGAAATCAAATCAGTCCTTGAGAAAGTTGTCAATCCCACAAGGAAAGACTGGTCCCTCCGACTTGATGATGCTTTATGGGCCTATCGTACTGCATATAAGACTCCTATTGGCACATCACCGTTCAAATTGGTGTATGGGAAGTCTTGTCACTTACCAGTGGAGATTGAACACAAATCATTTTGGGCTATCCAAAGCCTAAACCTTGACTCCACTCTGGCGGGGCAAAAGAGGTTGTTACAACTAAATGAACTTGAAGAATTCAGACTTGATGCCTTTGAGAATGCCCGACTCTACAAGGATAGAGCAAAGAAATGGCACGATGGGAGAATCCTTAGGAGAGACTTTTCTCCTGGAGATAGTGTGCTACTATTCAACTCAAGGCTGAAACTCTTTCCAGGAAAGCTGAAATCAAAATGGTCTGGACCTTTCAAAGTTATCAAAGCCTATCCATCTGGGGCAATCATTCTGGAGGCAAATGATGGGAGGCAATTTACTGTCAATGGCCAAAGAGTTAAGCAATATCATGAAGGAGACGACACAAAGGAGAAACTCACTGTTCATCTGGATGATCCTCCTTATGAGTAAACCACTCAGGTAATGTCGGGCACACGACGTTAAAAATAGCGCTTCTTGGGAGGCAACCCAAGTTTATTTACTTGCATTTGAATGTGTGTTTTGCTTGTGTGTTTGCATTGAATAATTTTATTTTCCCACCCATTTACTCACCCGCCCTGTATATATTTGTCACATCGAGGACGATGTTTCATCCTAAGTGTGGGGGGAGAATATGCATGTTTGTTTGTTTGCTTGTGAATTGCCTTATCATCTATTTAACTCTCAAATCATGCATTCTATTCTTTCACATGGTATGTGGATTGTTGGCGGGACTTGTCTCTTAATAATTGGATTGAGAATCATAATTTTGAGCGTTGAGTAAAATTTTGGTCAAATTTTAAACTGTACAGACACAATACATCTCATGCACGCAAATGGTTATCTAGTGAAATTGTTGTTCAACATGTTTAAGATTGTGCAAAACAAGAGTGCTCTGTGCTTTTATTTTCCTTGACATGATTTTCTGACTTAGCACATTAGGAAATGATATAGGCCATTTTTCATAAACCCCATATACCTAGCCTTACCCATGTGATAAATATCCCTTGTTCACCCCTTTGAGCCATTTCTTTTAATAAGCGTTATACGCTTAACCCTATTTTTGTTATTTTCTTTCATGACAACCCGTTATATGTGAACCTTAGCCTTAAAGCCAAACACTTTCCATCAACCCTAGAATGAACTTGCATAAATTTTAATGATTTTAAAGAGTGTCATTCACCTTAAGGGAGCTTCATTTGCACTTTTGTGATTACTTAGTTGTTAATATTCATTTATAGGGGTAGTTGTTCTTGTTGTATCATCATTGTACATATTATTCTTGTAAATTCTTAATGTTAGAAGCATAAAAAAGCCTTGAAAAAAAAATAAAAAAAAAAGAGAGAAAAAAAAGAAAAAAAAAATATAAAAAAAAAAAAGAAAAAAAAAGAAGAAAAAAGTGAACAAGGCTAAATGTCAATGTATATGCTTCTCTCTTTTGTATATTTTTCTTGTACATTAAATTACTCTTTTTACTACCCCTAACTGTTGAAAATAACAAGTGTTGTATAGATTATTGTCAAAAGCTCCTACTCATTACTTAGTACCTCTTTAAATTTGTTAAATTTATGTCAAGTTCATTCCTTTTGTTTCCTCATTAACTCCCTTTGTTCATAAGCCTTTTCCCACAGACCCTATAACCCAATGTGAAAAGTCCTAATTGATCTTAATTGTGTTTTGTCTGAAATAAGTTGATAGGAAAATCTTATTTTGCATAATTTTGCATGGTTGAACAAACGAAGCTAGATTCCATTTTCACATCACACACTTTGCGTTTGTTAGAGTTAAGATTTGACCAAAACTTTTCAGATGATATGCAAAATATTTTTATGATTCTCACTACTCTTATTTTGTGACAAATCAAGGGAATTTGATTGACAAGGTGGATTGAAAGAAAAGTGTGCATGATTTGAGGATTATACATATGGTTTGGCAATTCATTTTTGCTTGCTTGTTTGTGTGAATGTAAATATTTTGGCTTGAGGACAAGCAAAATCTTAAGTATGGGGGAGTTGATGTACTCCTAATTTACCATATTTATGATCTTGTTTTGTCACACTTTTAATATTTTATTTCTCATTTTTTTAAATAAAAAGGATTGATTTTTATAATCTTGGACATTTTAAGGTATTGCACTTGTTTTGGTATATTTTTTGAGTTTCAGGATAATTTGAGACGTATATTAATCTCTCAAAAGAAATAAATATTACTCCCGAGTGAAGACGGAAAAATCATCAAAGTGAAGCAGGTCCTTACTTTAACTTCGAAATATTTATCAAAAGATCCGAAATACATTTCAGAATAAGCCAGATTGTCTGTAATAAATGTACCGGTTAACTGTTGACCAGTTAACTGATCAAACAGTTAACCGGCCCAAATAATGTAAGTGGCGGATAAGAGCCAAGACTTTGGCTAGCAAGTACTATTCACTCTTTGAGTGATTGGAGACTCCCACGTAAAACTCCCAAGAAGGAAAGAAGCAAGTAATCCAAATTGATTTCATTGATTGGTGGGACCTACAAACACTTTCAGTCGGCAACCAGAGAGAGCAAGATAGCAAGGAAGAAAAAAATACACAGTGAACAGGAGAGCTACTATTTGCAGAAGGAAATTGATAGCGGCGATGATGGAAGATTGAAGTAAAAGCTAACCAAAAAAATTGATTTCAGCACCTTCATTTCAGGATTTTTATGCTTAAGCCCCTTCTCCTACTACTATATAAAGGGCCATCCAGGAGCTTCAAAACACACCAATTCGGAGAGAAATCTTCTTCCTCTTTTCTTTAGCTTTGTTCATAGTAGTAGTCATATAATAAAAGTGATTCTGTCAAGAACACTTTCTGTAAATTTCAGTTCGTAATTTCCATTTCCAGAATTTTAGTTCTTTAATTTCAACAGTCAAGTTCATTTGGGAAGTATCAGCCAGAATCATTCTCAGCTTAAGGATTTCACTTTCTCTATTCCATCTCATTATTTATGCCATCAGGTTCTTATTCAAATACGCATTTTATTTTCTTTAATCTGTTAAATTAATTATGCCTATCATTAGTTTTACTTTTATTTCGTTTACTGTAATTATGTGTAACTAAATTAAGTTTAGGTTTGGGCAAGATGTAATTTTTATTGTTAATGTTCATACGATAATAATTGGTTAAAACTATTACTTGGTTAATTTTAGGAGTGTTGGGTTGAATATTCTAATTTGCTAAATACATTATATTGGGAAATGAATATTATCACGGGAGTGAAGTTTCATTAAAATACTTTTTATTAATTCACCCACTAAATTGCTACACGGAAGTGTTAAGGAATTTAGGATAATTTGATTTTGTACTTTTTACTGTCTTAATAAAATTACTGTGGGAGCAGAATTAATTTAAGATAGTGTAATCAACTAAGTCGTGGGAACGATTAGAAGATTACCATTTGTAAATCTTTCACACATCTAAAAGTAACTAAGTTAATTAGTTAAATCTTTATTATTATGAACATCAAAATAAAATTACTCTTAGCCCAAGCCTAATTTTCTCTATCATTAATTGTTAAATTACCAAGTATTGTGATTTATTTTACTCTCTAGCAATTTCGCATTAACAAAAACAAGTTAAAAAAAATCTATTCACTTAGCTCCATTTCAAAATGTTATCAATTTGTGATTAGCTAAAAATCAATCATTAATTCTAGTTCTCTTTTTGAGCCATTCTCTAGCGGAACGATACTCACTTACTCTATACTATATCGTTACAAGCCAATTAAAACATCATTTCCATTCACATTTGTACACCATTTCACACTACACATTTTGGCATGTCACTTAGCACCAGGTCCCCTACCTCGATTGAACGAACTTTAACCTGCTTGTCAAAATATCTTCTCGTGGCTCTGTGATACTCTTCCATTCGTGCCGCTGCCAGATCCCTTCTTTCTTCTATGAAATGCATTTCGGCCCGTAAGTTGTCTTCATTCTGTTCTGGGCTGTAATGCACCGTTCGGTGTGTGGGAACTAGGATCTCCGTTGGTACTTTGGCTTGAAAACCATAGGCAAGGGCAAATGGAGTCTCTCCCGTGGCCGTTCGGGGGGTGGTCCTGTAAGTCCACAGAATATAATTCAACTGATCAGGCCACGATGAGGAGTATTCTTCCAGCTTCTTCTTCATACCATCCATGATAGTTCGGTTCATATTTTCTACCTGGCCATTTGCCTAAGGGTACGCGACAGACGCTCTGGCATGCTTGATCCCCCATTTGATCAGGTAGTTCTCAAAATTCCGGCTCACGAACTGCCTTCCATTGTCAGTTACAATCTGTTCAGGGATTCCGAACCGGCAAATGATATTTTTCCAGACAAACTTCTGGCATTTAACATCTGTGATGCTGGCCAGTGGCTCGGCCTCTACCCATTTGGTGAAGTAATCTATCCCCACAATGATGTACTTGTTGTTTCCAGGTGCAGTAGGTAGAGGACCTAACAGGTCTATTCCCCATTTTGCGAATGGAAGGGCCACCGTCATTGGAGTGTAGAAAGTGGCAGGCCGTCCGGGGACCGGTGCGTATAGTTGGCATACCTTACATTTCTTAGTATGCGCGAAGCAGTCCTGTTGGATGGTTGGCCAATAATACCCTTGCAAGATGATCTTTCTGGCCAGTGTCTTGGGCCTTTGGTGGCTGGAACAAATACCTTCATGAATTTCTTCCATTACAGCTGCTGCTAGATCGAGTGGGAGGCATTTCAGATACGGCCCACCAAATGTCTTTTTGTACAGCTGCCCGTCCACCAATTCGAACATGGAAGCCCTCCTCTGGATGCATTTTATTTGATAGGCAGGACTTTTATCTTGTGGGAGGGTTCCGTCTTTCAGGTAGTTGGTCATATCTACGACCCAGCTTGGGATGGCATAAGATATGGCCTCGATCTGGAGCACCATGATTGCTGGGGTTGCCAATGTTTCCCTATGGGCAAAACGTTGGATATGAGCCGGGATCTCCTGTGCCCGATCGTCGAACGCTGCATTTTCTAATTTGGACAGGATATCTGCTTCAGTATTTTCGATTCTGGATATCTGGTCGAGCACCACCTGTTCAAATTTACGTATCTGCTCCTCAACCATTTCCTTGTAGGCCTTCATCCTTTCTTCTTTGGCCTCAGCAGTGCCGTTTACTTGATGTACCACCAATTGAGTGTCCGATCGGACTTTTAACCGATCGGCACCCAGGGCCCTTGCATACTTTAAACCAGCAATGAGAGCCTCATATTCAGCCTCATTGTTGGTCACCTTGAAGTCAAAATGAATAGAATAATATGCTTTGAACCCCTCGGGTGATGTGATCACAGCTCCAGCTCCACAACCTTTGGCACTAGATGCTCCATCCACATACATTTCCCACCAGTTATCCAGCCCGTTGTTCTTTGAATCTTTTTCTGAGGGCCGGGCGGTACATTCTGCAATGAAATCTGTCAGGGCCTGCCCTTTGATAGTAGGCCGGGGTTTGAAATCTACCTCGTATTGCCCGATCAGGAGGCTCCACTTGGTAATGCGCCCACTTGCCATAGGATTTCTCAAGATGGTGGCTAATGGCTGGGTAGTATACACAGTTACCGGGTGGGTCTGGAAATACGGGGCCAGACGTTTAATGGCAGCTATCAAGGCCAGTACATTCTTCTCTAGCAAGGTGTACCTGGTTTCCGGGCCTTTCAACGCCTTGCTCACAAAATAGATTGGCCGTTGAACGCCATCTTCTTCTTTCAACAGTACTGTGCTTACGGCCAAGTCAGCTACATCAAGGTACATATACAGATGTTCCCCTGGTTCGGGTTTTGTCAAGACCAGGGGGAAGACAGATATGTCTTGAAATCCTCAAAGGCCGTTTGGCATTCGACCGTCCACTCGAAAGGGTTGGCTTTCTTCATGATCTGGAAGATTGGGATAGCTCGATCGGCCAGTTTGGATAGGAATCTGCTCAGGGCTGCACAGTACTCTTTACGAATCATGGAAGAGATTTAAAGACCTTCAAGTTCAATATCCACATCATAATATGAGCATGGGTGATCTCATTGTCTCATTTTATGAAGGATTACATGATAATTCCAAAATTGTTGTGGATGCCTCTGCTAATGGAGCTTTCATGGAGCTTGATCCTGAAACAGGCAAAGAGATGCTTGAGAAAATTTGTAACAACAGTGCATCATGGTATTCTGAAAGATCCACTCAAAAACTAGGAGCGGGAATTTATGAGGTCGACCAAACAACAGCTTTAACGGCAAAGGTTGATTCTCTCACAACCATGGTTCAAAAGCTCACGGAGAAACAATCATCATCAACTTCTAGCACATCAACAAATTTATCATCATCTTTAGCTCAAGTTTTGTTCTGTGAACTCTGTGGAGGAGGACATTCTTTTAAGGAATGCAATCTTCTTGAACTTACACAAAATGTTCCTTCTGGCCCCACAGTAGAACAAGCTGAAGCTATATATGGTAGACCCCAAGTACCATATCAAGGAAACTATAACCCTCAAGGGAAGACACATCCAGGATTCTCATGGAGCAACCCATCAGGTGCAGCAAATTCATCTTTTCCATCCAAACCAACACCTCCAGGATTTAAATATCAACAAGGATTCAGAGGAGGAAACCAAAACAACCAACAATTGAGGGGAAATAAAGGGTATCAAAATCCTCAAGGGTACCCACCGCAACAACAATTTTCATCACCTCCTCCACAACAACAACAATTTGTTGGAGTTAATGATTTCCAACAGATGATGCAAGGTATTACTAATCAATTTTCTCAACTCACCACTCAACTCAATCAAATTCAAGCTCACAACAAAATGCTTGAGAGCCAGATTGCTAGTTTTGCTTCACCATCTACTAGCAAAGCTCAAGGCAAATTGCCTGCCTACTCTGAACATCCCAAGGAGAATGTCAATGCAATCACTACAAGGAGTGGAAAACAACTTTCTGATCCACCACTTGTAGTTGAAAAAGAAAAGATAACTGAAAAAGAGACTTCACCACCAAAGGAGAGTAACGAAGAAGGTCTCAATTTCCCAACACAAGAGGGCACGAAAAAGGTAGTTCAACCATATGTTCCACCTTTACCATTTCCTTACAGAGCAAAGAAGAACACAATTGATGAGAGGAGGGATAAATTCCTTAAATGGATCGGACAGCTTAACACAACAATTCCACTTCTTGATGCTCTGAAACATATGCCTTCATATTCCAAATTTCTGAAGGAAATTCTGTCAAACAAAAAGAAGTTTGAAGAGAAAGCTACCGTAGCCATGAGCGAGGGATCTAGTGCTATTATTCAAAAGAAACTTCCAGAAAAATTGAAGGATCCAGGTAGCTTTACTATTCCATGCATTATTGGAGGGTTCATGGTCAACAAAGCTTTGTGTGACCTTGGGGCTAGTGTTAGCCTTATCCCTTATTCTATGAGCAAACGACTTAGTCTTGGTATTCCCAAAGCCACTTCGATGACCATTCAACTTGCTGACCGATCTGTTAAGCACCCTGTTGGTATTCTTGAAGACATTCCTGTACAAGTTGGGAAATATTTCATCCCTTGTGACTTTGTCGTCCTAGACATGGATGAAGATGAGCGAGTACCTGTCATATTAGGAAGGCCTTTCTTGGCCACTGCTGGTGCCATCATTGATGTTAAAAAAGGTACGTTAATAATTGAAGTGGGGGATGAAAGGGTTGAGTTCAATATTTTCCAAATGGCGAGAAATCCTTCATGTGTGGAAGATTGTTGGAGGGTTGATATAGTTGATGAATGTGTGAGAGACTTCATGGGATTCTTTCACAATGATCCTATGGAAGTTTATGCTGTGGAGGAAATTGAAAAAAATCATGAGGGAGAAGAGTTAGTTGAGCGTGTAAAAAACAAAGAGAGTTGTGAAAAAAATCATGAGGGGGGGAAAGTGGACAAACTGGAGAGAGAAGAAGTGAGGGAGACTAATAACACAAAAGAACCACCCAAAGTTGAGTTGAAGCCTTTACCATCACACCTAAGATATACTTATCTTGGCGAAAACTCTACTTACCCAGTGATTATTAGCACTAAATTGAATGAGGAGGAAGTAGACAAGCTATTGGTCCTATTGAGAAAACACAAACAGATCATTGGATACTCCATCGATGATCTAATTGGCATCAGTGCTAACTATTGTATGCACAGAATTTATCTTGAGGAAGGATGCAAACCAGTTGTTGAACATCAAAGGAGACTTAATCCTAACATGAAGGATGTTGTGAAGAAAGAAGTTATCAAACTTCTTGATGCTGGTATCATTTACCCTATTTCGGACAGTAGATGGGTAAGTCCAATCCATGTTGTACCAAAGAAAGGAGGTTTCACAGTTGTTCCAAATGAGCATAATGAGCTCATTCCTACTCGCTTGGTCACGGGATGGAGAATGTGCATCGATTACAGGAAGCTTAACAAAGTCACAAATAAGGATCATTATCCTTTACCTTTCATTGATCAGTTACTTGAGAGGATGGCAAACCATAGTCATTATTGCTTTCTCGATGGATTCTCAGGATATTTTCAAATCATGATCCATCCAGATGATCAAGAAAAGACTACCTTCACGTGTGCCTATGGTACATTTGCTTTTCGAAGAATGTCATTTGGCTTATGTAATGCACCCGGAACTTTCCAACGGTGTATGATGGCTATATTCTCTGATCTTATTGAAGAAATCATGGAGGTATTCATGGATGATTTCTCTGTCTATGGGACCTCATTCGACTCGTGCTTGGATAATCTTGATAAAGCATTGACTCGTTGCCAAGAGGCAAATCTTGTCCTAAACTGGGAGAAGTGCCATTTCATGGTAACAGAAGGAATTGTTCTTGGGCATAAGATTTCATCCAAAGGCATTGAGGTAGATCCATCAAAGATTGAAGTGATCGAGAAGTTACCACCGCCAACATCTGTTAAAGGCATCCGAAGTTTTTTAGGGCACGCTGGATTCTATCGGCGATTCATCAAGGATTTTGCTAATATTGCAAAACCACTCACAAGACTCCTATCCAAAGAGGTTGAATTTATCTTTGATGATGCTTGTCTTAATTCTTTTTGTAAAATTAAGAAAGCATTATGTTCTGCACCTGTCATTCAACCACCGGATTGGAGCATGCCTTTCATCCTAATGTGCGACGCCAGTGATTATGCTGTGGGAACCATGTTGGGACAGAAACAAGGTCGTTGCATACATGCAATTTATTATGCAAGTCATACTCTTGATGATGCTCAACAAAACTATGCCACAACAGAAAAAGAGCTACTCGCAGTTGTCTTTGCCATAGAGAAGTTCAGGTCATATCTTGTTGGAAGCAAAGTGATAGTTTACACTGATCACTCAGCTCTAAAGTACCTATTTGCAAAGAAGGAGGCCAAGCCACGACTTATTAGATGGGTGTTGCTACTGCAAGAGTTTGACATCGAGATCCTTGACAAAAAGGGGTCTGAAAATGTCATCGCTGATCACCTGTCCAGAATTGAGTCACACACAGAAAATAAAGCGACCAAAGAATTACCCATTGATGATTCATTCACGGGAGAATATTTGCTCTCTGTCAAGCACTTTTCTCCTTGGTATACTGATTGGGTTAATTACCTGGTCAGTGGTTATATTCCTTCTGAATTCTCGTGGTCCCAAAAGAAAAAGTTCTTACATGATGCTCGCTCTTATTTTTGGGATGAACCATTATTGTTCAAGAGATGTGCTGATGGAATTGTTCGAAGATGCATTCCAGAAGATGAGTTTGAGGCTATACTTTATCATTGTCATTCATCACCATATGGTGGTCATTTCGGATCCACAAGGACGTCAGCTAAAGTCCTACAGTCAGGTTTCTATTGGCCTACATTGTTCAAAGATTCTCAAATGTACGTGAAAAGATGTGATCGATGCCAACGCACAGGATCTATTGGCCGCCGAAATGAAATGCCACAGTCCGGAATACTTGAAGTTGAACTCTTCGATGTATGGGGAATGGACTTTATGGGACCATTTCCTAGCTCATATGGCAATTCTTACATTCTTGTGGCTGTGGACTATGTTTCAAAATGGATTGAAGCGATTGCTAGTCCAACAAATGATTCCAAGGTTGTGATCCGGTTTGTGAAGAAATTTATTTTCTCAAGGTTTGGAGTTCCGAGGGCCTTCATCACAGATAATGGTACACACTTTTGCAATAAGCAAATTGAGAAACTTTTGTTCAAGTATGGTGTTAATCACAAAGTGTCTACTCCGTACCATGCACAAACTAGTGGCCAAGTTGAACTCTCAAATAGGGAAATCAAATCAGTCCTTGAGAAAGTTGTCAATCCCACAAGGAAAGACTGGTCCCTCCGACTTGATGATGCTTTATGGGCCTATCGTACTGCATATAAGACTCCTATTGACACATCACCGTTCAAATTGGTGTATGGGAAGTCTTGTCACTTACCAGTGGAGATTGAACACAAATCATTTTGGGCTATCCAAAGCCTAAACCTTGACTCCACTCTGGCGGGGCAAAAGAGGTTGTTACAACTAAATGAACTTGAAGAATTCAGACTTGATGCCTTTGAGAATGCCCGACTCTACAAGGATAGAGCAAAGAAATGGCACGATGGGAGAATCCTTAGGAGAGACTTTTCTCCTGGAGATAGTGTGCTACTATTCAACTCAAGGCTGAAACTCTTTCCAGGAAAGCTGAAATCAAAATGGTCTGGACCTTTCAAAGTTATCAAAGCCTATCCATCTGGGGCAATCATTCTGGAGGCAAATGATGGGAGGCAATTTACTGTCAATGGCCAAAGAGTTAAGCAATATCATGAAGGAGACGACACAAAGGAGAAACTCACTGTTCATCTGGATGATCCTCCTTATGAGTAAACCACTCAGGTAATGTCGGGCACACGACGTTAAAAATAGCGCTTCTTGGGAGGCAACCCAAGTTTATTTACTTGCATTTGAATGTGTGTTTTGCTTGTGTGTTTGCATTGAATAATTTTATTTTCCCACCCATTTACTCACCCGCCCTGTATATATTTGTCACATCGAGGACGATGTTTCATCCTAAGTGTGGGGGGAGAATATGCATGTTTGTTTGTTTGCTTGTGAATTGCCTTATCATCTATTTAACTCTCAAATCATGCATTCTATTCTTTCACATGGTATGTGGATTGTTGGCGGGACTTGTCTCTTAATAATTGGATTGAGAATCATAATTTTGAGCGTTGAGTAAAATTTTGGTCAAATTTTAAACTGTACAGACACAATACATCTCATGCACGCAAATGGTTATCTAGTGAAATTGTTGTTCAACATGTTTAAGATTGTGCAAAACAAGAGTGCTCTGTGCTTTTATTTTCCTTGACATGATTTTCTGACTTAGCACATTAGGAAATGATATAGGCCATTTTTCATAAACCCCATATACCTAGCCTTACCCATGTGATAAATATCCCTTGTTCACCCCTTTGAGCCATTTCTTTTAATAAGCGTTATACGCTTAACCCTATTTTTGTTATTTTCTTTCATGACAACCCGTTATATGTGAACCTTAGCCTTAAAGCCAAACACTTTCCATCAACCCTAGAATGAACTTGCATAAATTTTAATGATTTTAAAGAGTGTCATTCACCTTAAGGGAGCTTCATTTGCACTTTTGTGATTACTTAGTTGTTAATATTCATTTATAGGGGTAGTTGTTCTTGTTGTATCATCATTGTACATATTATTCTTGTAAATTCTTAATGTTAGAAGCATAAAAAAGCCTTGAAAAAAAAATAAAAAAAAAAGAGAGAAAAAAAAGAAAAAAAAATATAAAAAAAAAAGAAAAAAAAAGAAGAAAAAAGTGAACAAGGCTAAATGTCAATGTGATCACAGCTCCAGCTCCACAACCTTTGGCACTAGATGCTCCATCCACATACATTTCCCACCAGTTATCCAGCCCGTTGTTCTCTGAATCTTTTTCTGAGGGCCGGGCGGTACATTCTGCAATGAAATCTGTCAGGGCCTGCCCTTTGATAGTAGGCCGGGGTTTGAAATCTACCTCGTATTGCCCGATCAGGAGGCTCCACTTGGTAATGCGCCCACTTGCCATAGGATTTCTCAAGATGGTGGCTAATGGCTGGGTAGTATACACAGTTACCGGGTGGGTCTGGAAATACGGGGCCAGACGTTTAATGGCAGCTATCAAGGCCAGTACATTCTTCTCTAGCAAGGTGTACCTGGTTTCCGGGCCTTTCAACGCCTTGCTCACAAAATAGATTGGCCGTTGAACGCCATCTTCTTCTTTCAACAGTACTGTGCTTACGGCCAAGTCAGCTACATCAAGGTACATATACAGATGTTCCCCTGGTTCGGGTTTTGTCAAGACCAGGGGGAAGACAGATATGTCTTGAAATCCTCAAAGGCCGTTTGGCATTCGACCGTCCACTCGAAAGGGTTGGCTTTCTTCATGATCTGGAAGATTGGGATAGCTCGATCGGCCAGTTTGGATAGGAATCTGCTCAGGGCTGCTAACCGACCGGTCAACCTCTGCACTTCTTTGAGATTTCTCGGAGCCTCCATGTCCACAATTGCCTTTACTTTTTCTGGATTGGGCTCAATCCCCTTCTCGCTCATCATGTACCCCAAAAATTTGCCTCCTTTTACAGCAAACACACATTTCTTGGGATTCAGCCTCATATTCGCCTTTTGCATTATCCCGAACACCTTTTCTATGTCCAGGACATGGTTTTCCTTCTTTTTGCTTTTGATCAGGATGTCATCAACGTAGGCTTCCATTGTGATACCCAGCACATCTTTGAACAGCATCCCGATCATCCTCTGGAAGGTTGCCATTGCGTTCTTTAATCCGAATGGCATGACGATGTAGCAAAACACGCCATCCGAAGTAACGAACGCCGTTTTCTCTGCATCGGCCGGGTGCATGCATATCTGATGATAACCCCGGAAAGCATCCATGAAGCTCAGTAACTCACACCCGGCGGTTTCATCCACTAGCAGATCGATCCTCGGCACTAGGTAGGGATCCATGGGGCACGCTTTATTCAGATCAGAGTAATCCACGCACATTCTCCAGGTAGATTGTTTTGGGGCTAGAACCACATTGGATAGCCATTCTACGTGGATTACCGGACGGATGTGCTTTATCCTTAGCAAGGTGGCCACTTCCTTCTTTGTGAATTCCCGCCGTTCGGTTGCTTGATACCGTTTCTTCTGTTGGACCGGTTTTGCATCAGACCGAACAGCAAGTTTGTGACATATTATTTCTGGATCAATGCCGGGCATATCTTCTGGCCTCCGGGCAAACAGTACCTGAAACTTTTTGAGGACGGCGATCACGCCATCCCGGATATCAGCCTCCAGATCTACCCCGATAGCAACCTTACGGTTCGGGGGGGAAGTCGAGGTCGATTTGTTCAAGAAGGGTGGCGGGCTCCGGGGTTGCCTCGAACTCCGTTCGGTGGGTTTCCACCTCAATTGTATTCACCCGCATCCCACGAGTGTTCATCTGTTTCAGAGCCTCCCGATAACATGTCCGGGCTGTTGTTGGGTCAGTTCTGGCCACCCCTACCCCAGTGTCTGTAGGGAATTTGATGCATGAGTGGCGGACAGAGGCTATTGCCTCCAGATCTTCCAATCCCGGTCGGCCCAATATGGCATTGTGGGCGCACTTTATATCTACCACCACGAACGTCATTCGGAGTGACGCTCTGTGGGTTTCATCCCCAATTTCAACCATTAATTGGATGGTCCCTTCCGCCTCGATGCAGTTACCGGTAAAACTTGCCAGTGGAGTCCGCAGGTGGATCAGTTGGCTCCTTTGTAGACCCATTTTCTCGAATGATTGTAGATACAATACATTCACACTGCTCCCAGTATCAACCAGTACTCGGCGGATCAAAGCATTGTCAATACACATGCTTACCACCAGTTCATCCCTGTGGGGGCTCGGAGAATTGGGTAAATCAGCTGGCCCGAACGTGATCGGGTCTGTCCTTCCTTTCTTCTGGGGGGGAGCGGAGACGGATCCCACATAAAGACTTCGCTCGAACCTTTTCCGTTCGGCGTTCGAATCTCCGGTCTCCCCGCCCCCAAATATGACCTTGACCTCCATTCGAGGCTTCTTTCCAGGGCCTCCCGAGCCCTCTGGCTCATCCCTGGGAGGAACATACACATCATTTTGAGGCTGGGCGTCACGTTGAGCATCCCGGCGCCAGCTATTAGGTTTCCTGGCCGGTTTTAACGTGCCCATTGCATTCGGATCCTTCGGATCAGATCCTCAATTGCTGTTTGTAGGACCCTGCACGCATTGGTGGCATGACCCTTTCTGTTGTGATATTTACAGAAAGCATTGTCATTCGTTCCCATGAACTGTCCAGAATTAGTCGGGATGGGAATATTGTCCCTCTCGTGCTGATAGATGGTCGCTATTGATAGGACCAGGGGTGTAAATCTCCCTTGTTTGGGAGGTAAAGTGGCCGCTGGGCTAGGACCCAACCGATCGGCCAGTCTGGTCGGGGCAGCAGGCGTAATGATCTTATCCCTGATCATTATCTCTTCTTCTAGGGCGGCATGCTTGCGGGCCCTATCTTACACCTCGGCGTACGCCGTACCCGGATTCTTCTTCAATTCTTTGTACAACTCCCCCGTCCGGAGAGCATTCGTGAACAGGGTAATGGCGGTATCATCCGTCATGTTTCCCACTGTTAAAGTTTCATCCCTCCACCTTTTCAGGAACTGGTTGAGGGTCTCCTTGGCGTTTTGCTTCACGCTGGTCAAGTAGCTGAAGTGCCGTTTGGGATTGGCACTGGAAGCAAATTGAGCCAAGAATAACGCTGATAACTCGGCAAAGCTATTGATTGACCCGGGCTGTAGTGTCCTGAACCATTCCTGGGCAGGCCCCCTGAGCATGCTGAAAAACAAACGGCAAATGGCGGCCTCGGGTGCTCCTAGCAGCATAAGTCTCCCTTGGTAACTCCTCATATGTACGTGGGGATCTCCCACCCCATCGTAAATTTGGCCGGTCGGGGGCTTGGCACCCCCTTGGATATCCGCGTACATGAGCTCCCTAGTAAACGGGGAAGTAATTCCCAGCTGAACTGGCGCAGGTTGTACAGGTACCCTGTTCATCTGGTCCCGCATTTCATTCATTTGCCTCCTCATCTCGGCCATCTCTTCCTCCTGGGCCGTCAAAGGGGGCGGTGGTGGAACCCTCATATCCGTACAGTCCCGGTCCCAATGCCGCTGAGGGGGCCTAGTATTTTCCCGCTCGGCATACTGGAAATGATGACCGACGGGAGTTGGTCCTCTAGCTTGCGACCCGACTGGGGTTCGGTCACTGGGACTGGGATGCGCTGCTGGTGGGGCGCTACGTCGATTATCCCGATGGGTATGCGAACAGGATGATGCTGTGGTTGTTTCCGCGCGTGGAGTTTCCCCTGTAAAGCTGGAACCTCCTTCCTCTTCGTTCGCCATATGCTGCATGAATTGGGCCATGTCACGCATGGCCTGGGGATTTCTTCTCAGAGATTCGGGAATCACAAAATCCCCATTAAAACGAGGATACGATCCTCGATTGGATTGTCCCTGGGGGTTTTGACTCCCCGGGGTGTGACTCCTCCCGTGACGGTGTGAACCGTCGTTTGTGTGATAGGAACTGATTCTGACCATTTTTGAAAAATAGAGGTTTTTTTGGATGTTTAGAAAGTGAAACTTTTTGCAAGTTTCCCACAGACGACGCCAATGTTGAGGGTAAGTCCCGTAGATCCGAAAGCCCAACACGAACTTTGGATATATCAGGAATGGCCCAGATTCAAAGCGTATAAGAAAATATAAGATCTGAACTAACTAAAACTCGAAAGCTCACTTGTATTAATTAACCAATCTGATTACAAGGAATTTCCCGATCGGTAAGTCGGAAACTATGCTTTAATACAAGAAATACGGGCAAATGATGCTATTCTAGAGCTTGAGTATTGAAATGCTAACCCTTACAATGACTTGAAACCTTCTATTTATACTAATGGAGAGCATGGGCTGCCTCTTGCTGATTGGCCGTGGTTCCACCGACTTGGTCATCCATGCTTCCACTTGCCGATGTCATAGTCTGGCATTAATTGCACCTGGCCACTTGCTGGTTGGCCGTTGCTCGGACGGGATGTTGGGCTGTACTGAAAATGCTGTCAAATTGGCCCAAGTATGATATATAGTCCGAGCCCCGTTCGGTATGTCTTCTTACTGGGCCAACCTTTATTTGGGCCGAACGCCGTTCGGTATGTCTTCTTATTGGATCTCTTTCATCATAGAGTGATGGGCCCGTTGCTTGGGCCAGATATCTTGGGCCTTCCCGATCTGGGTATTGGGCCTCTAGGTCAATATCCCAACATAACAGTTCCGCCATACTTACCCTTGGTTCCATCCCACCATTTGGATGCCAAACCTTCGAGTAACCTTACCGCGATTCTCAGTTTAAAATCGGGGGTGAGCTGCATGTCAAGGGCTGCCTCGTTCAGCCTCTTGATCCACTGTGCGGCAACCGAGATGTCTCCCGTCCCATCGAACGGTTTGCACCCTAAGTCCCTCGCCTCTTTGATGTATTTGGAGATCCTTATGGCTGGACCTCCATCACCCCGACTTCCATGCGCTTCCACATGGGTTCTCGAATCGCAATAGCTCCTCCCTCTTGAAGCCCCGCCCGCAGGTTGCCCTGCACGGTGCCTTCGGCGTGCCCTCCTTTCTTCGCGCTCCCGATGATACTGTTGGAGCAGCGCTTCGATCCTGGCCAAGGAGCCACTTTCCTCCTCATCACTCACATCATCATCACTCCCTTCGTACGGGGTCTCCACCGGCTCAGTCCCTGGCTGGTAGGTTGAGTCCTCATAGGACCAATAGGTCTCACTCTCGGTATCAACGTGGCCATCGCTCACGGTTTGACGTTGGCCTCCACGGCCCCTTCCTCTTGATCCCCTAGAGAACCCCCGGCTACCGCGCTCGGACCCACCCGGTGCACGGCCCAACGGGTTCCTTCTAGTGATCCTTCCAACTGGTTCCATTTCTGAAAGAAATTAGAATGAGTCATTAGACTCGTACCGAATGTCAAATGACGGACGGGTACTTAAAGACATCATTTGGCTCAAATCACCGCCATACCAATTGTTAAGGGTACCATCTTAACAATTAGAGGCATTGCAACTCAAGTACCCAAAAGTTCTATAAGTACAAAACTTATGCTCATGGTTTTCAAATTCATTTTTCAAAAAGAAATTTTGAAGCTTCATTATGATGTTTACGGAACCTGTCTCTGATACCATTTAAATTGTCACGCCCCGGACCTCGTTGAAGGAGTTCCAACTTTCAGAAAAGGATTTAAGTCAACCAAATAAGAAGTTTGTCTTTACCAGACGACAAAGGGCAATTTTGTCTTTACTGGAAAAGTCAACGGAAGAATAGCGCTGAACTTAAGAACTGATTTGAATTGAAGTCTGGACTGGTTTCTAAGAAAAGAATACTTAGAATAAAGATTAGAGTGTCAGACTTCTAGGAAGGCAACGTGTCACGCCCCGGACCTCGCCGGACACGTCAACAACCCGCCGCACAGTACGAATAGTCGACCGCAGTCCAACTCATCCATACTATACAAGGCGTCATGAATATCATTCACACATAGTACATCCATAAACAACATAATGTAAATCATTCATTTAAAACAGCGGAAACAACATTACAAGTGTACAAGCCACACTTGGCAAACATGGGTATACAAACCCCCGAAATGTATATTCAGAAAATAATATCCATGAGCATTATTCATATTGTTTTCAAAAAAGAACGGGAGAAGCACGAACCAAGTCTTCTTCTCAGAAACTTCCCGAAACAGCGGCTGATAGTAGCAACCTTCAAGTTCTACCTGAAACTGTGAGGTGGCCTCCCCCGTGAAGGGGAGGTCAGTACTTGGAAGCATTTGACAAGTACAATGACAACTATACTAAGTATAATCGAAGTTTAAATCTCTGAGGCCCTCAATCTAGAGCATTATTACATTATAGTTAATCCGTTCATTTAGTATCAATTCATCATTATTTACTACGGTCTAGAGCCCAGCTCATAATCACCGTTATCTACTACGGTCTAGAGCCCCGCTCATAATCACCGTCATCTACCACGGTCTAGAGCCCAGCTCATAATCACCGTCATCTACTACGGTCTAGAGCCCAGCTCATAATCACCGTCATCTACTACGGTCTAGAGCCCAGCTCATAATCACCGTTATCTACATCGGTCCCGAGCCCGGCTCAAAATCACCGATTCTTTATAATTCACATTTTTAGGATCTAATTCATCCATTTCTCAGCTAACATTTCCAACTAATATTTCAATGCTAGTTATTTATTTATTTCAATATAATTCTTCCTTCATGCATGATTGGCCTTAATATCAAGTATCACTTTCATACCTTCATGACTTCTCCTCATGGTATCAAAGTATACTATCTCAAATGAAATTCATGGTTGGTACAACCATCATACACACATATTCATAACATCTAAACATACACAATTTATTCATAAATTTGTGTATCATGCATACTATACTTATTATCAATAGTAGTTTTATTTAGGCATTATTAACCCTTAACAACCCATGCACATCACATTTGTATTCACATAGGAAATCCCATGAGATTAACCCAAAGATTATAAGCAACATAGTCGGTCATCCTCACCTTAATTAAGCTTAAGCGTTCTACGCTTCTCGATTGAACTTTGACTAATTTCGGCGAACTTTGACCAACTCCGGCGAACTTTGACCAACTCCGGTGAACTTTGACCAACTCCGACGAAACTCCGGCGAAGCTAAAAAATACTTTAAATCAAGTTCCTCAATTTTCCACACTTTCCTACACCTTTTTCCTTCTCCAAACACTACTCCTTGGATCCTCCACCTTGAGCTCGAATTTGGGTGTGAAAATCGTGAATTTCAGAGCTCCTCCTTGCTATACTTGGGTGTTGCCACGAGTGGGTGGGGGTGGTGAGGTGAGAGGGGTGGTTTTTGTCTCATTTAGACAAATGAGTGAAGAGATGGGGTATACTAAGTGTCAAGGGTGTCTCCCCCATCCTATCAATTGTTATTCAGCCATCTTAGCACCCATCCAGCCCCCAAAGGTTGACAATTTCGTGGGGTGGCCCCCACCCTTGTGGGAGGTCATCCTAATTTGTCCCAAAGTGTACAATTTGCCCCGAAAGTTGTATTTTCCGGACTATTTTAGACATATTTTATTTTATCGGGTTAATAAATATATTACGTGTTCTTAGTCATTATACCATTTAGAATGAATATGCATTCCCCAACTTTAATTTATAAGTCTCCAAAATCCAATTTCGGGCTTTTATCTGATAAATTTATCGATACCGGTATTTGGGCCTCCATTGACCAATCGGTCAACTCTGGGCCTTTCCATGGCCCAAATGAAGTATCCACCATCTATAAATATTTTCTAGACCCAGATGAATATAATATGTGGTCCCGATAATATCGGGCGGTCCCCACTCCCGATGTGGGCCCCACGTGCATTTTACTATTCACGCGGAAAAAAATTTAATACAAATTCACAACCTCGTAAATTCACAAAAATTTCATAGGTTTCAATAAATTATCCGCTTAAAGATAAATACATTTGGGGACGGTGTTACACAACGTCAATGAAGGAGCGGGCTGCTCAGGGCAGAGGGCTGGGAGCAGTAGCCTCATCAGTTGGCTCGAAGAAGTTGGCCTAAGCAGTTGGCTCAAAGAAGTTGGCTTGAGCAGTTGGCTCGGTAGTTAGCTCAATAGCAGTGGCCTCAGCAGTTGGCTCACTAGCAGTGGCCTCAGCAGTTGGCTCACTAGCAGTGGCCTCAGCAGTTGGCTCACAAGCAGTGGGCTCAGCAGTTGGCTGCCGTAAAAGTCAACTAAAAGCCCGAACTCTAGAGAACTTTAACCACGATTGAAACACATATTTAAGAGGGATTTAGAGCTCTTAAGATTGAGGATAAGTTGCAGCAAAAGGATGGAGAAAAAACTTGAAGACAGCTCACTCAAAAAAAAAACTTAGAGAATGACACTAATGAGCTATCTTGAAAAAACACTCAACTGCTTGGGAAAACATAGGAATATAACTCTGATTGTGAAAAAGTAAAATGTTTGATTAGTTATAAAGAATATATTTGAAGTGATAAAATTGATTTTGAGAGCCTTTAATATGCAATCCACACATTCTTGATGAAACGACTTTTCTAGCTATCAAGAAAGACTATTTTTAGTGGATTGACTTGAATGAGTAAACCTGCAACATCTCAACGCACATATTAGCTTCATTATTTGTAAACATAAAAAACTAAAGGTAGCACAAGTCGGCTAACAATCTCTATTTTGGTATCAGAGTTAACTAATCAACTATGTTGGATTATGCTATCTTTTTTTTGTATCTATGTTGGTAAGCGCAACTGATGGATGGTCTACCCGGGGGTATATATCCGAAGGGTTATTGCTGGGAATAACTTAGAGAGAAGTCAGAGCAAGTAAATGTAGAGAGAAAGAGCGTATTATATATGTGGAGCGTTTTTAGCGTGGTCACAAATGGGGAAATGGGGTGCTATTTATAGCAGCAATAAATGCCGGACAAGGACACGTGTCAAGCGCCTATTGGCCGAGGGGTCACCTCAACTGGTTGGCGTTGGCAGCCGCATGTGGCCGCATTTAATGCGGCTGTTGGATGGGACGTCTGTACAGGGTACGGTGATCTGTACGCATGTGAGGCGGATATCATGTCGGGAGAGGTGCCCTCGGTTGCAGAGGACTAGCCGAGGGCTCTTAGTGCCGAGGACCCCTGAGTGCCGAGGGCTCTAGGTGCCGAAGGCTACTGTTTTCGCCGTTTTCTCCCACTTTCTTAGTTTGCCTGGAAAACCCATTCTGTGAGAGTTTAGAGCCTTCGGCCAGGGGGCCGAGGGCACCCCTGGTGCGTATTGCGGGCTGCTTGGTACTCTGGGCGCTGTGATTTGGGCCTGGTGGGCCTCCTGGGCCTGTTGGGCCTTCATTGGTGTAGTAGGAGTCTGTGGGCCGGGTGTTCCCAGGCCATATACTCCATCAGGAGTCCCTCACTCCTTTTGCTGAAAGGTATTTGAGGGAAAATGAGTAATTTGTGCTTGCCCTTTGATGTTGTCCTGTCGTGATCTCTGAAGTTGGTGAGGAGTTGTTGCTTTTATGTCCCTGCCGAAGGCAGTCCCTCAGTTACCCACATGTCGGGACTTGAGGGCTTGCTTTGTCGTTTGTTGGAATTTCACTAATTTTGTAATTTAATGATTTTCCCGAGGGGGTCCTCCAGTCCCCCACTCCTTGAGGCACTTTGTAAAGTGGTGAAAAGGAGTAGAGTAGTTGTGTTGCTGTTGTGGGCCGAAGGCTGACGCTTTTCGTTTCATTTTGGGGGGATGCCTCGTTAAAAACCTCATTAGGAAAAACCCTGGGGGAAAAAATCCTAATGAGGGAAAAAGAGTGCACTGAATTCCCCCAATGATGAATCGAAAATGTGAAACCTTGGTCAAAAATGGAGAACAACGGTAACGCCGAAGGCTCTTCCTTTTCTGAGGGCTCATGTGTTGATTAGCCGAAGGCCTGTTGTTGATGTCTTGGGGGCGCCGAAGGGGAGCCCCTCAATCCGGGGATCGAGGGCCTGCTGGATGAGGGC
This sequence comes from Cuscuta europaea, assembly GCA_945859875.1. Classification (NCBI taxonomy): domain Eukaryota; kingdom Viridiplantae; phylum Streptophyta; class Magnoliopsida; order Solanales; family Convolvulaceae; genus Cuscuta; species Cuscuta europaea. The sequence continues at coordinate 2,117,340 of CAMAPE010000054.1, read as the reverse complement.
AGCAGTGGAGTTGTTACCGGGGGGTCCACTGTTCGTTGATTAGTTGGAGATGAAGATACCCGAGGGCTCCCATTACCTGTGTGCCATGGATTATCCATCAATGAGGCAACTCCCCGTGGGCTACCCGGTTTTGCAGTGCTGAGGGGGAATCCCCGAGGGGTTCCCTGATATGAAGCCTTGGGTTTCTGAAGGAGTGATCCCGAAGGCATCTACTATGTGCTGTGTGGGGCACAACCCGGGGCGTTTCTGGGTAAGTGTACCCGGAGGCTCTCCTTGATGAAGTGGAGTGAAGTAGAAAACCCGGGGGCTTCCAGAATATAGCCGTTGGAAATATAGCCGTTGGAATATGTAGCGTCAGATTTATAGCCGTTGGGGGGGAGGTACACGTGGAGTGTGGCCATTGGCTGCCCGCAGGCGGGCGTCACCGGTTGGGTGAAACGACGGTGCGTAATGATGGCTTTGGCTGCTGGGAGCCCGGATCTCGGCCCAAGCCCGGGTCTGGGAGCCTATAAATACCCCAAGCCAGGGCCATTCCTCCTTTACGCATCCAACATCCCTAGCGAAGCTCTGCAAAAAATTCTAGAGAGAGAAACTCAAGCCTTCGGTCAAACTCCTTTCAAGGTCAGTGTCCCGCTTTCCCCTCAACACTTTTTGTAAGTTCCGCCCTCTGGCCTTAGATTAGGGTTAGAATCCTGTAGAAAGCCTTCGAAATCTTAGGCACATTCGTGATAAACAATGTCGTCCGAGAGCGATTCCCAGGACATCTCGAGGACGCCCTCGGTGGAAGACGAAGGTATCTCCGATGTGGAGTCCAGTAGCAGTCAGCCCTCGGGTGGTGGTGATGCAGCTCTCGCCACCGAGATGCAGAAGGATTTGGTGGCCGAGGTCGAGGCGGAGGAGTTCGAGCGAACCGCCGAAGATGAGGAGCTAGCCCTCGCCGTCCAAGTTGCTGAGGAGGAAGAGGAAAAGGAGAGGGCGAAGGTTACCGTCGTTGTCCTTCCCCCCCCCCCGGGGTTCTGGGGAAGCAAGTAGCTCGAGGCCACTGGACCCGACGCCTTTAAGTGTAGCCCCCGGGAAGAAGAGGAGGAAGACGAAGGCTGGCCCCCAGAAGAAAGTAAAGGCCGTTGATCAAGGGGGGCCAGTTGATCTACCGGAGGGTTACTCCTTCCTGGACACCACCGCTCTGGAGATTAAGTCCCAAGCTGACAGGGCGGACATCTACATCACCCAGTTGCACGTGGGGCCCTCGGCCGTAGTAGTCAAGCCAGGTCCTGATGACGTGCTGTCCCGGCCTCCCGAGGGATGTATAGCCGTGCACGTGCTCTCGGTTTCAATGGGCCTCCGGTTCCCTCTCCATCCGTTCCTCCGGGAGTACCTGAGGTACACTGGCCTGGTTCCCTGCCAATTGACCCCCAATAGCCATTCATACATAGCTGGGTTTGTGAACCTGTGCAAACTCCGGGGGGTTACACCCAGCTTGGAGTTATTCTTCCAAAGCTTTAACCTATGCCGGGGGGGCCATACTAATGCCGAGGGCTATGCGAACTTACAGCAGATATGTCACGCCCCGGACCGCGTCCGAGCCACGTAGACAACCGCCGTACAACCCGATAAGAACAACAACAGTTCATCCCTATTGAATTGTACAAGGCGTCCGATTGATTCTATTGCCAAACCGATTAGTAAACACATACAATCAACATCAATATCATAATCAAACAAATGCGGAAATAATAAAATGTTTGATACTTAGCCACACGTGGCAAACACGGGCACGCAGGCCCCCAACTGTTTTAATGAAAACATTGTTCAAAAATCCATGAGCAGTTTATAAATGTCAAAAATACGAATGGAAGCACGAACCACGTCTTCCTCCTCGAATGATCACCCTAGGCAAAGGTGCAGGTAGTAGGACTCTAGCCTCAACCTGAAAAATGTGAGGGCCCCCGGAGGGGTCAGTACTCCATAGAAGTACTAGTGACAAGCAGGCTATATGAAGAATAACTAATGTTTCAGACACGAGACCCAAAAATAGGGTGATATATACATATAGATGTCCCTCATCCACCCGATGATACATACTGTATATATATTCGTAAAATACTCAACCCGTAGGCCATTTACCTTAAAGAGTCTTTTAGAGATAAAGTTCTTACCTGACTTTTCTCACTCCTTTCCCGGTTACCTAGCTCACAAGCTATAGTCTACCTTCGATTCATACTACCGAGTGTTTTAGGATCATTTACCGTCCAAGGCACTCAACCCATCCTGGAGTATTTAAGATCATTTACCGTCCAAGGGTACTCGGCCCCACCTGGAGTATTCTGGATCATTTACCGTCCAAGGGTACTCGACCCCACCTGGAGTATTCTGGATCATTTACCGTCCAAGGGTACTCGACCCCACCTGGAGTATTCTGGATCATTTACCGTCCAAGGGTACTCGACCCCACCTGGAGTATTCTGGATCATTTACCGTCCAAGGGTACTCGACCCCACCTGGAGTATTCTGGATCATTCACCGTCCAAGGGTACTCGACCCCACCTGGAGTATTCTGGATCATTTACCGTCCAAGGGTACTCGACCCCACCTGGAGTATTCTGGATCATCTACCGTCCAAGGGCACTCAATCCCCAGTCTATTCTCTACCAAATCCTAACCTGGATATGGCTAACCTTTCATTCCTTTAACTATGGACAATGCCTAGCCCTATAGTCATATAACAATCCTTAGGATCCAACGTGGGCGGGTCCCACCCAAACGACCCACGTTAACCTACTCAAAACTGCCCATTTTGAGTGTAAACCAATACCCGGTCGGGTATCCAACCTTACCCGGTCGGGTAGGGTGAGGCAGTAGCCCCTGGAGTCAACTTTACTTGAGACCCGGTCGGGTCTACACCCATACCCGGTCGGGGCTAGTGTGGCAGTGGCTTCTGGAGCCATTTTTAATCAAAACCCGGTCGGGTATTCACCCATACCCGGTCGGGTATCACCTTTGTCTTGGCGGTCAACGCTCGTTTGACCGCCCAAACGAAGTCCGATTAACGTGAAATTTTATACACTTATACTTCTTGACGTCCTTGATCCAAAAATACCATTTTGGATCCCTGGAACATCACACACAAGAAGTTATCACATTTTTTATCACCAAACCTACATAACATGCTTTTCAATTATGTTTTATGTATAATCATGGCATAAGCACACACTTGGTTATCTTTAATCATTCCACAAAACATATTCCTGATTACTTTAGGTAATCTCATGCCTCACGCAAAATTTATAAAGCATAAAGCCGTCTTCTCACCTTAATGAAGCTTATGAAGTTCTAGCCTTCCCGATTTAGCTCCGACGAAACTCCGGCGAACTTCAACGAACTCCGGCGATAACTCCAGCGACCTTTTCAACTCCGTGAAAGTTCCTTGAATACCTTAGACAAGTTACTAACAAGGTTTTATCATCATAAAACCCATAGTAATACATATAACCTCAAAAGGTTATTTTCCGGCGAACCGGTCACTTTGGCTTCTAAGTCCGTTCTTGGACTTAGAACTACCTTCCAACCCCTCTTTCTACACATCGCAACGTGTAGAACATTACTAGGGTGTGAAATATGATTGAATAATCATAAAAGAGTATTGAAGAACAAGAAATGGGATTAATGGAGTCCTTACCTTGCTAAACACAAGTTTTCCTCTCCAAAACCAACTTTTCTCTTCTCTTTTCCCCTCCTTCTTCCTCCTTTGTTCTTGGTGCGTGTTAGGATGGTAACAATGGAGTTTTTCAGACCTTCTTTCCTCTAGGATGATGGTCTGGCCGAGCCTATGGGTTGAGGATTGATTGAGAATGCCTTTTTGGCATTTCTCAACAAATAATATGGGAGGGGTCCCATTTCATTTATTTGTTTTGATCCCAGATCATTTCATGCCTCTCCCCCATGTCCTTGTGCGGCTCCCCTTGATCCCTTTCAGAGCTAAATACGTGGGTTGGCCCCCACTTATGTGGGAGGTCAACCCTTTGTGTACCGGAGTGTACAATCGGTCCCGAAAGTTGTATTTTCCAGACTGTTTTAAGTATATTTTATTTTATCGGGTCAAATAAAATATAACACTTGTTCCCAATCCTTATTGGACCTTAGAATCAATATGAATTCCCCAACTTTAATTTAGAAGTCTCCGAAATCCCTTTTTGGGCTGTCATCTGATAAATTGCTGATACCGATAATTTGGCCCCGTTTGACCAACCGGTCAACTATATGCCATCGCCATGGCCCAATTAGGATATTTACCACCATATTCATATTATCTAGCCCAAGATTAATATAACATGTGGTCCCGATAATAGCGGGCGGCCCCACCTCCGGTGTGGGCCCCACGTGAATTCTACTATTCACGTAATAGAAATGATAAAAATTTACAATCACGTAAAGAATGCTTTTATACATTTCTCAAGGTTCAATACATAATTTTGTTTAGTACAAATACTCGGGGGCGGTGTTACAAGTTCTACCCCCCTTATTTGGGATTTCGTCCCCGAAATCCACGTGTCTAATCAAACAGAAATGGATATTGTTCCCTCTTTAGGGTCTCCACTTCCCAAGTTTGCTCCTCGACACGATCACTCTTCCAAAGCACTTTTACCATCGGCACTTCTTTGCTCCTTAGCTTCTTTATCTGTCGGTCTATGATTTTCACTGGCTGCACCGTATAGTGTAGGTCTTCTCGGATTTCTACCGGTGGTTTCTCAAGAATATGTGACGGGTCCCGCACATACTTCTTGAGCATAGAAACATGAAATACATTATGAATCTTTTCTAACTCTGGAGTCAACTGAAGTCGGTAAGCTACAACCCCAATCCTTTCAAGGATTTTGAACGGGCCTATGTAACGTGGGTTAAGCTTACCCCGACTGAGGAACCTGATGATCCCTTTCCAAGGTGATACCCTCAGAAATACCTCGTCACCAACCTCAAACTCCAACGACCTCCGACGTTTATCAGCATAGCTCTTCTGCCGGTCTTGGGCAGCCTTGAGCCTATCCTGTATGACTTTTATCTTCTCCTTAGTGATCTCGACTAACTCGGTGCCCTCGAGCTTAGCCTCGCCGACCTCGTCCCAACACAATGGTGTCCGGTATTTCCTCCCATACAATGCCTCGTATGGAGGCATGCCTATACTTGCCTGATAACTGTTGTTATAGGCGAATTCCACCAAAGCCAACTGATTGTCCCAGCTCCCCTGGAACTCCAAGGAACATGCCCTCAACATGTCCTCCAAGATCTGAATCACCCGTTCAGATTGCCCATCCGTTTGAGGATGAAACGCGGTGCTAAACCTCAATTTCGTACCCATGGATTCCTGGAAGTTAGGCCAAAACCGTGATGTGAACCGTGGGTCTCTATCCGATATTATAGTAACCGGAACCCCATGCAGTCTCACAATCTCATCTGTGTACAATTTGGCCAACCGCTCGAGCGTATAGGTAGTGTTGATAGGTAGGAAATGAGCGCTCTTGGTCAGCCTGTCGACTACCACCCATACCGCGTCGTAGTTCCTAACCGTCCGTGGTAGACCCACCACGAAGTCCATGGTAACATGCTCCCACTTCCATTATGGAATGGTAAGTGGTTGCAATAACCCTGCCGGGTGTTGGTGCTCTGCCTTAACCTGTTGACAAGTAAGGCAACGGCTCACGTATTCTGCAATCTCTCTCTTCATCCCCGACCACCAGTAGCTTTCCTTCAAGTCCCGGTACATCTTTGTACCGCCCGGGTGCATGGCATACGCAGATGAGTGAGCCTCCTCAAGGATAGATTTTCGGAGCTCCTCATCCGATGGTACACACACTCGTTCCTTGAATAGTAGAAGTCCATCTTCTCTCTCACGGAAACCCTCGACGGGCCCCACAAGCATCCGTTCCCGGATTTTCTGAAATTCCTCGTCATTGCCTTGACATGTTCTGATTTCATCTAATAAGGTGGGTCTCACCTCAAATCTGGCCAATAGCGCCCCATCCGTGGATATCTCCACGCGTGCCCTCAATGCCCGTAAGCATGTGAGTAAAACCCCTGATGATGAGCTCTTCCTGCTCAGTGCATCGGCTACAACATTAGCCTTGCCTGGATGATAGTCAATGATCAAGTTGTAATCCTTAATCAACTCCATCCATCTCCTCTGTCTCATGTTCAACTCTTTCTGAGTGAACACATACTTCAAGCTCTTGTGGTCGGTGTAAATGTGACACAACTCCCCGTAGAGGTAGTGCCTCCAAATCTTCAATGCAAATACCACAGCACCTAGCTCCAGATCATGTGTGGGGTAGTTTACTTCATGCTTCCTCAACTGCCGAGAAGCATAAGCAATTACCTTCCCTGATTGCATCAGTACACATCCCAGTCCCTGAATGCTAGCATCGCTGTAGATGTCATACCCTAACCCTTGCACGGGCAAGGCAAGCACTGGTGCTTCGGTCAAACGTTTCTTTAGCTCAAGAAATCCCTTCTCACACTTGTCATCCCACACAAACTTAGCCCCCTTTTTAGTGAGCTTCGTGAGTGGGGATGCTATCACCGAGAATTTTTCCACGAATTTGCGGTAATACCCCGCTAAACCGAGGAAACTCCTTATCTCCTTCACGTTCTTGGGCCTCTCCCAATTAGTGACCGCCTCAATCTTTGATTTATCAACTGAAATGCCCGAGCCCGATACCACATTCCCGAGAAAACCGATCTCCCCAAGCCAAAATTCACATTTAGAGAATTTGGCAAAGAGTTGCTTCTCCCGCAGTGTTTCAAGCACAAGCCTTAGATGTTTTTCGTGTTCCTCTTCATTCATGGAGTATATCAAAATGTCATCAATGAACACTATGACGAACTGGTCTAAGTATTGGTGAAATACTCGGTTCATGAGGTCCATGAATGCCGCGGGGGCGTTCGTAAGCCCAAACGACATTACTAGAAACTCATAGTGACCATACCTCGTACGGAATGCACTTTTGGGTATGTCACTCTCCTTGATCTTCAGTTGATGGTAGCCTGACCTCAAGTCAATCTTAGAGAACACCGTTGCCCCCCGTAGTTGATCAAACAAGTCATCGATCCTTGGCAAAGGATATTTGTTCTTTATCGTGACTTTGTTCAACTGACGGTAGTCGATACACATTCTGAGTGTACCATCCTTCTTCTTTACAAATAGTACCGGTGCTCCCCATGGTGAATGACTCGGCCTGATGAATCCACTGTCCAACAATTCTTCCAATTGCACCTTCAACTCTTGAAGTTCCGCTGGTGCCATCCGATATGGAGGAATCGAGATGGGTTTTGTACCGGGTTCTACTTCAATGGTGAACTCAATTTCTCGATCTGGTGGGAGTCCCGGGAGTTCTTCAGGGAAAACTTCTGGGTACTCACTCACCACTCTCACCTCAGTGAGACTCTTTTCCTTGCCCTCCTTGCCTATGACATAGGCCAAGTATGCTTGACACCCTTTCCTCATCATACGCCTTGCTCTTATGGCCGATATGATACAAGGGTTGAATTTCCCTCTATCTCCCTCGAAGCATAGAGTGTTTCCTTCTCCATCCTTTAGTTCTAACACCTTGGTGTAGCAATCTACCTTCGCATGGTGTTTTTCGAGCCAATCCATGCCAAGTATAGCATCAAACTCGAGCATATCTAACGGCACAAAGTCACCCGTTAGACAGTGCCCCCCTATCCCTACGTTACACGAGGGATAGTAGTGTTTCCGCTCTACATCATCTCCCAATGGCGTAGAGACCAGCAAAGGTTGCATCATTGCTACCAAAGGCATGTTCAATCCATTGGCAAACGCTTCGCTCACAAACGAACGTTGTGCCCCGGTATCGATGAGAATTCTCGCATCCCTATCGTTGATCTTTAGTGTTCCTACATATATAAGTCATGTAAGACACCCTATTCGTCATCCCGACAGAAAAGGACCGGACGGAAAAATTTCAGCCTAGAATTACCCTACACCCGGTCGGGTAGGGTCTTCTACCCGGTCGGGTATCACTCGAATTCTTAAGGCGAAACCCCCCTGTTTTCCTTGCTCGGTCGAGTACCAGCCTCGAATTCGGGCAAAATGTCAATACCCGGTCGGGTATATACCTATACCCGGTCGGGTATCACTCAAAATCCACAAATAAAAGCTCCCTGTCTTCTACGCTCGATCGAGTACACACTTCGAAGCTCAAAATCTACACATACCCGACCGGGTATATAGCCATACCCGATCGGGTATTGCTCGAAATGTCAAAAATAATGCATCCTGCCTTGGCTGCCCGAACGGGTGCACACTTCAAACTCGAAGCATAACTTATACCCGGTCGGGTCTATAGGAGTACCCGATCGGGTCCTTCATATTTTTGAAGATTTTTCAACCCATTACATGATCAAATACGTGTGAAATCAAGAGATTACCTGCAATGGAGTCCGGGTTGGCCCGAGCATCAGCCTCGGTCATTGCATACACCCGTGCTTGGGTCCTCCCTTGGTTAACGGACGCGGCGTTGCTAGCCGTGGGCCCGCTCCTTCCCGTGCCGGCCTGAGACGGCCCCGCACGTCCCCTACTAGTCGTAGGTCCTCCCATGGCTCCCGATGGTCCTCCCCCGTTCAGCATTGGACAAGAGGATTTGAGGTGGCTCGTGCTACCGCATTTGTAACACCGGGGTGGTTCATTGCACTTCCCCGCATGATTCTTGCCGCAGTTTGCACACCTCGGTGACCATGTACTCCCTGGTTTGGCCCCTTGCCCTCCTGAACCTTTGTTCCTTTTCGCCGGTGGTGCCGGCGCCCTGAATGAATTGCCACCCCCAACGTGATGCTTCCGGGAGTGGTCTTGGGGTCCAGCGTTTCCCCATCTTCTTTTCTTCGCCTCCTCGGCGTCCCTCAACTTCCTCTCGTTCCATTGGGCTTCCCCAAGGAGCCCCTGATCAACAATTTGGCTAAATGTCATACTGTGATGGTAAGTAGCCCGGTCACGGATGTCCAACTGTAGAGCATCCCAAAAGTGATTGGCCATACGATTTTCATCCAATGAGTATTCTGGGATGAATCGTGCCAAGTCACGGAACCTTTGTTCCAATTGCCTCACCGAGCAACCATCCTCCTGTTTCAGGTTCGTGTACTCTCTTCTTTTGAGATTGACTTCAAAAGTTGAGTAGTACTGATTATAGAACTCCACTTCGAATTCCTCCCAAGTGGCTTCACCGTGGAACTTTCCCTCCACGCCTTCCCACCATACAGCAGCTACCCCTTCTAGTAACCTGGTGGCAACCCTCAACTTCACGTCGAGTGAAATTTGCATGTCCCTAGAAGCATCATTCAGCTTCTTAATCCAGTCGGCGGCCTCAGATATGTCGCCCTTGCCATCAAATGATTTGCACCCCAAGGCCCTGGCCTCCTTGAGGTACTTGGAGATACGCACCATCGTGTCTCCTCCAAATGCTCCAGATGGAGCACTAGAAGCTCCCCGGCTTCCTTGTCCCATGGCCTGCCTAGCCTGTCTAGCTTGGCGCCGCTGTTCTCTCCTTGCCTTATTCTCGAGGTACCATTCTAGTACCTCACTCATACGGTCATAATGAGGATCATCATCCTCATCTTCTTCCTCAAATTCCTCCCCGTTGTACGAGGTCTCCTCTTGCTCCGTGCTTGGAGCATAGGTGAAGTCGTCCGGTTCGGTGGCCCATGACGGGTGCACGGAACCGACGCGTGTGCTACTTGTCGTCGGCGTGGTAGAACGCCCACGACCCCTGCCTCGGCCTCCTCCTCGGCTTTGGCCCCGGCCTCTACCCCTAGAGGTCCGTGATTCCGCCCGAGTGGCATGCCCGGTGGCCCCCGGCACATGCTCTGTCGGGTTCCTCCTAGTTATCCTGCGTCCACCCTCCATTTCTGAAAGAAATAAGGAATGAGTCATTAGACTCGTTTCAATGTCAATTGACGGATTAGTACAAAAGACACCACTTGGTCCAACATTATGGCCAACAAACTGTTAAGGGTACCGTCTTAACAATAAGAGGTCAATAACTTGGTTTCCAACGGTTCCTTAGGTACAAAAACTTCTGCTCATGGTTTTATTCAAAACTTTTCGAGGATAACCATATTGAGAGGTTAATTATATAGTTTAGAAATCGATGGCTCTGATACCACTTAATTGTCACGCCCCGGACCGCGTCCGAGCCACGTAGACAACCGCCGTACAACCCGATAAGAACAACAACAGTTCATCCCTATTGAGTTGTACAAGGCGTCCGATTGATTCTATTGCCAAACCGATTAGTAAACACATACAATCAACATCAATATCATAATCAAACAAATGCGGAAATAATAAAATATTTGATACTTAGCCACACGTGGCAAACACGGGCACGCAGGCCCCCAACTGTTTTAATGAAAACATTGTTCAAAAATCCATGAGCAGTTTATAAATGTCAAAAATACGAATGGAAGCACGAACCACGTCTTCCTCCTCGAATGATCACCCTAGGCAAAGGTGCAGGTAGTAGGACTCTAGCCTCAACCTGAAAAATGTGAGGGCCCCCGGAGGGGTCAGTACTCCATAGAAGTACTAGTGACAAGCAGGCTATATGAAGAATAACTAATGTTTCAGACACGAGACCCAAAAATAGGGTGATATATACATATAGATGTCCCTCATCCACCCGATGATACATACTGTATATATACTCGTAAAATACTCAACCCGTAGGTCATTTACCTTAAAGAGTCTTTTAGAGATAAAGTTCTTACCTGACTTTTCTCACTCCTTTCCCGGTTACCTAGCTCACAAGCTATAGTCTACCTTCGATTCATACTACCGAGTGTTTTAGGATCATTTACCGTCCAAGGCACTCAACCCATCCTGGAGTATTTAAGATCATTTACCGTCCAAGGGTACTCGGCCCCACCTGGAGTATTCTGGATCATTTACCGTCCAAGGGTACTCGACCCCACCTGGAGTATTCTGGATCATTTACCGTCCAAGGGTACTCGACCCCACCTGGAGTATTCTGGATCATTTACCGTCCAAGGGTACTCGACCCCACCTGGAGTATTCTGGATCATTTACCGTCCAAGGGTACTCGACCCCACCTGGAGTATTCTGGATCATTTACTGTCCAAGGGTACTCGACCCCACCTGGAGTATTCTGGATCATTTACCGTCCAAGGGTACTCGACCCCACCTGGAATATTCTGGATCATCTACCGTCCAAGGGCACTCAATCCCCAATCTATTCTCTACCAAATCCTAACCTGGATATGGCTAACCTTTCATTCCTTTAACTATGGACAATGCCTAGCCCTATAGTCATATAACAATCCTTAGGATCCAACGTGGGCGGGTCCCACCCGAACGACCCACGTTAACCTACTCAAAACTGCCCATTTTGAGTGTAAACCAATACCCGGTCGGGTATCCAACCTTACCCGGTCGGGTAGGGTGAGGCAGTAGCCCCTGGAGCCAACTTTACTTGAGACCCGGTCGGGTCTACACCCATACCCGGTCGGGGCTAGTGTGGCAGTGGCTTCTGGAGCCATTTTTAATCAAAACCCGGTCGGGTATTCACCCATACCCGGTCGGGTATCACCTTTGTCTTGGCGGTCAACGCTCGTTTGACCGCCCAAACGAAGTCCGATTAACGTGAAATTTTATACACTTATACTTCTTGACGTCCTTGATCCAAAAATACCATTTTGGATCCCTGGAACATCACACACAAGAAGTTATCACATTTTTTATCACCAAACCTACATAACATGCTTTTCAATTATGTTTTATGTATAATCATGGCATAAGCACACACTTGGTTATCTTTAATCATTCCACAAAACATATTCCTGATTACTTTAGGTAATCTCATGCCTCACGCAAAAGTTATAAAGCATAAAGCCGTCTTCTCACCTTAATGAAGCTTATGAAGTTCTAGCCTTCCCGATTTAGCTCCGACGAAACTCCGGCGAACTTCAACGAACTCCGGCGACAACTCCGGCGACCTTTTCAACTCCGTGAAAGTTCCTTGAATACCTTAGACAAGTTACTAACAAGGTTTTATCATCATAAAACCCATAGTAATACATATAACCTCAAAAGGTTATTTTCCGGCGAACCGGTCACTTTGGCTTCTAAGTCCGTTCTTGGACTTAGAACTACCTTCCAACCCCTCTTTCTACACATCGCAACGTGTAGAACATTACTAGGGTGTGAAATATGATTGAATAATCATAAAAGAGTATTGAAGAACAAGAAATGGGATTAATGGAGTCCTTACTTTGCTAAACACAAGTTTTCCTCTCCAAAACCAACTTTTCTCTTCTCTTTTCCCCTCCTTCTTCCTCCTTTGTTCTTGGTGCGTGTTAGGATGGTAACAATGGAGTTTTTCAGACCTTCTTTCCTCTAGGATGATGGTCTGGCCGAGCCTATGGGTTGAGGATTGATTGAGAATGCCTTTTTGGCATTTCTCATCAAATAATATGGGAGGGGTCCCATTTCATTTATTTGTTTTGATCCCAGATCATTTCATGCCTCTCCCCCATGTCCTTGTGCGGCTCCCCTTGATCCCTTTCAGAGCTAAATACGTGGATTGGCCCCCACTTATGTGGGAGGTCAACCCTTTGTGTACCGGAGTGTACAATCGGTCCCGAAAGTTGTATTTTCCAGACTGTTTTAAGTATATTTTATTTTATCGGGTCAAATAAAATATAACACTTGTTCCCAATCCTTATTGGACCTTAGAATCAATATGAATTCCCCAACTTTAATTTAGAAGTCTCCGAAATCCCTTTTTGGGCTGTCATCTGATAAATTGCTGATACCGATAATTTGGCCCCGTTTGACCAACCGGTCAACTATATGCCATCGCCATGGCCCAATTAGGATATTTACCACCATATTCATATTATCTAGCCCAAGATTAATATAACATGTGGTCCCGATAATAGCGGGCGGCCCCACCTCCGGTGTGGGCCCCACGTGAATTCTACTATTCACGTAATAGAAATGATAAAAATTTACAATCACGTAAAGAATGCTTTTATACATTTCTCAAGGTTCAATACATAATTTTGTTTAGTACAAATACTCGGGGGCGGTGTTACAAGTTCTACCCCCCTTATTTGGGATTTCGTCCCCGAAATCCACGTGTCTAATCAAACAGAAATGGATATTGTTCCCTCATTAGGGTCTCCACTTCCCAAGTTTGCTCCTCGACACGATCACTCTTCCAAAGCACTTTTACCATCGGCACTTCTTTGCTCCTTAGCTTCTTTACCTGTCGGTCTATGATTTTCACTGGCTGCACCGTATAGTGTAGGTCTTCTCGGATTTCTACCGGTGGTTTCTCAAGAATATGTGACGGGTCCCGCACATACTTCTTGAGCATAGAAACATGAAATACATTATGAATCTTTTCTAACTCTGGAGTCAACTGAAGTCGGTAAGCTACAACCCCGATCCTTTCAAGGATTTTGAACGGGCCTATGTAACGTGGGTTAAGCTTACCCCGACTGAGGAACCTGATGATCCCTTTCCAAGGTGATACCCTCAGAAATACCTCGTCACCAACCTCAAACTCCAACGTCCTCCGACGTTTATCAGCATAGCTCTTCTGCCGGTCTTGGGCAGCCTTGAGCCTATCCTGTATGACTTTTATCTTCTCCTTAGTGATCTCGACTAACTCGGTGCCCTCGAGCTTAGCCTCGCCGACCTCGTCCCAACACAATGGTGTCCGGCATTTCCTCCCATACAATGCCTCGTATGGAGGCATGCCTATACTTGCCTGATAACTGTTGTTATAGGCGAATTCCACCAAAGCCAACTGATTGTCCCAGCTCCCCTGGAACTCCAAGGAACATGCCCTCAACATGTCCTCCAAGATATGAATCACCCGTTCAGATTGCCCATCCGTTTGAGGATGAAACGCGGTGCTAAACCTCAATTTCGTACCCATGGATTCCTGGAAGTTAGGCCAAAACCGTGATGTGAACCGTGGGTCTCTATCCGATACTATAGTAACCGGAACCCCATGCAGTCTCACAATCTCATTTGTGTACAATTTGGCCAACCGCTCGAGCGTATAGGTAGTGTTGATAGGTAGGAAATGAGCGCTCTTGGTCAGCCTGTCGACTACCACCCATACCGCGTCGTAGTTCCTAACCATCCGTGGTAGACCCACCACGAAGTCCATGGTAACATGCTCCCACTTCCATTCTGGAATGGTAAGTGGTTGCAATAACCCTGCCGGGTGTTGGTGCTCTGCCTTAACCTGTTGACAAGTAAGGCAACGGCTCACGTATTCTGCAATCTCTCTCTTCATCCCCGACCACCAGTAGCTTTCCTTCAAGTCCCGGTACATCTTTGTACCGCCCGGGTGCATGGCATACGCAGATGAGTGAGCCTCCTCAAGGATAGATTTTCGGAGCTCCTCATCCGATGGTACACACACTCGTTCCTTGAATAGTAGAAGTCCATCTTCTCTCTCACGGAAACCCTCGACGGGCCCCACAAGCATCTGTTCCCGGATTTTCTGAAATTCCTCGTCATTGCCTTGACATGTTCTGATTTCATCTAATAAGGTGGGTCTCACCTCAAATCTGGCCAATAGCGCCCCATCCGTGGATATCTCCACGCGTGCCCTCAATGCCCGTAAGCATGTGAGTAAAACCCCTGATGATGAGCTCTTCCTGCTCAGTGCATCGGCTACAACATTAGCCTTGCCTGGATGATAGTCAATGATCAAGTTGTAATCCTTAATCAACTCCATCCATCTCCTCTGTCTCATGTTCAACTCTTTCTGAGTGAACACATACTTCAAGCTCTTGTGGTCGGTGTAAATGTGACACAACTCCCCGTAGAGGTAGTGCCTCCAAATCTTCAATGCAAATACCACAGCACCTAGCTCCAGATCATGTGTGGGGTAGTTTACTTCATGCTTCCTCAACTGCCGAGAAGCATAAGCAATTACCTTCCCTGATTGCATCAGTACACATCCCAGTCCCTGAATGCTAGCATCGCTGTAGATGTCATACCCTAACCCTTGCACGGGCAAGGCAAGCACTGGTGCTTCGGTCAAACGTTTCTTTAGCTCAAGAAATCCCTTCTCACACTTGTCATCCCACACAAACTTAGCCCCCTTTTTAGTGAGCTTCGTGAGTGGGGATGCTATCACCGAGAATTTTTCCACGAATTTGCGGTAATACCCCGCTAAACCGAGGAAACTCCTTATCTCCTTCACGTTCTTGGGCCTCTCCCAATTAGTGACCGCCTCAATCTTTGAGTTATCAACTGAAATGCCCGAGCCCGATACCACATGCCCGAGAAAACCGATCTCCCCAAGCCAAAATTCACATTTAGAGAATTTGGCAAAGAGTTGCTTCTCCCGCAGTGTTTCAAGCACAAGCCTTAGATGTTTTTCGTGTTCCTCTTCATTCATGGAGTATATCAAAATGTCATCAATGAACACTATGACGAACTGGTCTAAGTATTGGTGAAATACCCGGTTCATGAGGTCCATGAATGCCGCGGGGGCGTTCGTAAGCCCAAACGACATTACTAGAAACTCATAGTGACCATACCTCGTACGGAATGCACTTTTGGGTATGTCACTCTCCTTGATCTTCAGTTGATGGTAGCCTGACCTCAAGTCAAGAATGCTTTTATACATTTCTCAAGGTTCAATACATAATTTTGTTTAGTACAAATACTCGGGGGCGGTGTTACAAGATAGCCCAGTTCAAACTGTTCACCGATGCCCCTTCTTCCAACAAGGGGTGGAGAGAGCGATGGTGCTACATCAGACTGGCCGACAGCCCTTTCCCGAAGGAGTTGCGGAATCGCTTTCGGCGCCATGTGAAGGTCAAGAGTGCCGCCCTCGAGAAGGATGGCCTGAAGATTGCCAAGATTCCGGAGGGTCGGGATAAGAACATAACCATCAAGGAGTGCATTCTCGAGGAAGACCTGTATGCCCTCGGATTCCTGAGGTATCGGTTCATTGGGGAGACCGATGAGAAGTATCCCCTCTATGATAAAGCCTTCGTGGGAGCAAGAGGTAGTGGCCGAGGGATTAAGATTTTTGTACTTAGAGATTTTTTTGTCATGTTTGTCGTTGTGTCTCTGACCCCTCGGTTCTAACCTTTTAACTTGTTGTTTCTTTGCAGGTAGCAAGATGAATGCCAACGCCCTGTTCGCAAAGAGGAAGGGCAAGACCCAGTCAAAGGAGAAGGGGCCCTCGGGCCAGAAGCCAGCCGACGCATTTTTTCCGAAGGTAGCAGAGCCTTCCACCGGGGACGTCCATACTGCCGTGGGGACCGGGGGGCCGAAGCCCGAGGCGGCCATGAAGAAGAAGAGGAGTGATAAGGGGGTGGAGCCACCCACCAAGAAGCAGAAAGCCGCCGGGGGCGCCGTCGAGGGGGCGGCCCCCTTCATAGTTATTGATGACACGCTCGCCGCTGATGGGCCCCCGGCCTCGGTCACCCCGAAGGCTCTGGTGAACCCATCCCCGGAGGAATTACCTCGGGAGATCCGTCAGCTCTCCTTTGCCCCCGGCGCTTCCCTGATGCACGGCACTGCCGAGCCGAGGGCCTTCCTGCGGGGCATCACTTCGAAGATGGACAGGGAAGTCTTCGAGACCTACGATGATGATGCCCTCGAGAACAGGATCCTCCGGTCCTCTCTCACTGTAAGTACCTGCTTCCTTTTTCCTTATCTCATCAGTTTAGTATTATTTTTTCCTGAGGAATAATCTAACTCCCTTGATCATTGTTTGCAGGCCTGCATAGCCCTCGGGGAACAGGCACGGAGGCGCGAGGAAAGGCGCTTTCACGAGGCCGCCCAAGATAAGAAGATGGAGGGGCTGATCCGCAAGAACTCCGAGGCGGTGAAGCATGCTGCACAGCTGGAGGAGGCCCTCCGGGAGGCGAAGGCGGCGGCGGAGAAGGCCAAGGCTGACGGCATAGCCGAGGGCAAGGCAGAGGCCGAGAGGGTTGCTGCCGAGGCGGCGAAGAAAGCTGCCGATGAAGCCCAAACCGCCAAGGAGGGAGCTGTGGCCAAGGCCCGAGGGGAGGCAGTAGCTGAGTTCCTTGCCGAGGGCTGGAGGGCCGAGGGCCAGAAGGAGTGGGTGGCCTCCGTGGTGGCGGCCTCGGTGGATGATTGGGTAGAAGGCCCCGGGGTTGACTGGCTGACAGATAGGGGCGACGCCTACTATCAGGGGGGTGAGTTTTTTACCCAGCATTTGATTTACCGGAGGCTCGCCAGGCACTTCGGCGTATCCCTTGATCAATTCGACCTCTCGGCATACGGCCTCCCCCCATTACAACCAGACGTGAGAGTTCCCCTCCCCCCGGGCGAAGAGCGGCCGACGATATATGATTCTGTGATGATGGGGGGTGATGGGGGCGGATCCGTCGGAGGTGATGCCGCCGGGGAAGAAGTCTCCTCCAAAGCTGCCGTGGAAGATGCCCCTGGAGATAACGATGCCGAAGCCGCAGAGAAAATTTGTACTTAGTTAATATTTAAAACTTCTGTTGTAACGGACACCTTTGATCCTTCGGCTTCGGCCTGTCTGTAACGATTACATTGACTCCTTTTTGTTGTAATTGAATGATTGCCTTCGGGCTTTGTATATATGGTTTGTTTTCCTTAATCCATTTGTTCATTGTCGAGTATATGCCTTCGCCTTGCTTTGGATGTATGCCTTTGCTCCTTTGAATGTATGTTTTAGGACTTAGAATATTTTCTGATTTTAGCTTGTCCTTGGAAGCCTTCGGTAGTGGGCACCTTCTGCTGGATATGCAACCGAGGGTTCAGCAGTAATTAGGACTTAGAAATTTTTTCTAAGTGTAGCACAGTATGGGGTGCCTTCGGGTGTTTGTAGTAACCCAATTCCTAGGACTTAGAAAAATTTCTAAGTGTAGGTTTTCCCTTGGGAGCCTTCGGGAGATGGCCTCCCTTCCTGATGTGTGAATATCGGACCGAGGGCCCAATGTACAGGACTTAGAAATTTTTTGCAAGTGTAGTATGTCACGTAGCCTTCGGCTACTGTGGAGCCCCAACTGAAATATTGAATAGGCCGGGGGCCTATTCTTTAGGATTTAGAATTTTTCCTTCAGTGTTGATTCCTTGTGTACTGTAGCCTTCGATTGATAGGTAGCCTTCGGCTATTGGGTCCCTTTATAAGTTGAGAGTGAAATATGTAGGACTTAGAAAGATTTCTAAGTGCAGTTTTTCCCTTGGGAGCCTTCGGGAGATGGCATCCCTTCTTGATGTATGAGTAGTTGACCGGGGGAAAAACATGTAGGACTTAGAAAATATTCTAAGTGTAGATTTTCCCTTGGGAGCCTTCGGGAGATGGCATCCCTTCTTGATGTATGAGTAGTTGACCGGGGGAAAAACATGTAGGACTTGGAAAATATTCTAAGTGTAGATTTTCCCTTGGGCGCCTTCGGGAGATGGCATCCCTTCTTGATGTATGAGTAGTTGACCGGGGGAAAAACATGTAGGACTTAGAAAATATTCTAAGTGTAGATTTTCCCTTGGGAGCCTCCGGGTGATAGGTGCCCTCTGACTCCACATCACTTTGCGAGATGCCCGGGGGCTGCTCATTTAGGACAGAATATATTTTTTAAGTGTTGTTGTATTGCATGGCCTTCGGTTATCATATTCCCTTGGCTGTAATATTCATTAGGCCGGGGGCCCAATCTTTAGGACTCAGAATTTTTTCCAAGTGCTGCTTCCTAGTGTCGCCTTCGGGTGATAGATGCCCTCTGACTCTGCGTCCTTTTGCGGGGTGACCGGGGGCTACGCATTTAGGACTTAGAATATTTTGTAAGCGTAAATTGATGTTGAGCTTCCGGATGTAGTTCCCTCCGGGTATATGAATAAGACCCTTCGGGTGATCGTGAGGCCCTTGTGTTGTATGAGTCTTTGGCCGAGGGCCAAATATGTGGGGCTAAGCAAATTTTCACAGAGTGTCGTAGATGTTGAACCTTCGGTCAGTGTGGAGCCTGTCCTAGGGGCAAATATTTTGGAATAGTCCCCCTCAGTTGGCTTTTGATGATTTGTAATATATGCCTTCGGTTGTCTGGTGATATATTAGCCTCCGGTTGCCGTCACTTTCCAAAAATGTGGACTCAGAAAAGTGTGGAATCCTGTTGTTGTGAAGAAAGCCAATGATGAGTGTAGGCCCTCGGCATACACTCTGAAAAGTTGTAGAGTCTGACTTAGCCAGTTGTGTCCCTTGGTATTGTTGAAGCCTTCGGTGCTTGTGTGACCGAGGGTGACCAGGTAGTGGACTTAGCCGTTTCTTGATGATATTTGTTTGAGTAGTATCCTTCGGGAAATAGGAGCCTTCAATTACCGGAGGTGTTTCCGTGGGGAGCCCTCGGCATGTTGTGATCTGTTGGAGTGTACTCTTTGATTTCTCGCTGAGTCTACTCCCCTTCACCCCCTCATTTTTTTTTGGTTGGTGGTGAAGGGAAGGCATCAAGAAACTTGGTTTCTTGGTAAGGCTGGGCCTATTAGGAGACCATCAGAATACACCAATGGCTCTCCTCCCTCGAGTTAACCTTCCGAGTTCCGAGGGGATCGAGGGACGTTTCCTGGGCACAAGATATGGTGGTCCGTAACCTGCCTCCCCTTGGGGGATGGCGCGGAAAGCGCCTCATTTGTGAAAGTCGTCCCCTCGGCGCTAGGCATAGTCCGTGGCCTGCCACACCCTTGGGGTGGTGGCGCGGGGAGCGTTTCGGTTTGGAAGTCGAATCTTGGGCATTTCTCGTGCCTGTCATACCCTTGGGGTGATGACGCGGATAGCGTTCCGTTTTTGAAAGTCGAATCCTGGGCATTTCTCATGCCTGTCATACCCTGGGGGTAGTGACGCGGAAAGCGTTTCAAGGAAGGGTTTTCATTTGCACACTAGTTGCAAATGGCCGGGGGCACTACGTGCCGCCGGCACCGATGGTGGCGCCTTCGGTATATGCGTCCTCGTGGGGTACGGCTTTTAGAAACAACACTTGGTGTTAGTTTCGATGTGTAGCCCCCGGTACTTGGTACCGAGGGGTCTTCTGTAGGAACACTTGGTGTTCTCTTTTGTTGTAGTTGATGGAGGCGTCTACCCTCGGTACTTGGTACCGAAGGGTCTTCAAATGAAACACTTGGTGTTTCCCAACAGATGTTTGGAAGTTGATAGGAGAGCATATCCCTGGCACTGGGTACCGAGGGGTCTTCTGTAGGAACGCTTGGTGTTCTGATTGGAGTGTTTGGTGCCGGAGGTGTACCCTTGGCACTGGGTGCCGAAAGGTCTTCTGTAGGAACACTTGGTGTTCTCATCTTTTCTTTTTTGATGTTGAAGGTGGGGATGTACCCTCGGCACTGGGTGCCGAGGGGAAATGAAACACATGGCGTTCCTTGTTGTTGGTGATAGGAGTTCCCTCCCTCGGTACTTGGTACCGAGGGGTCTTGACTGAAAACACGTGGTGTTTTTACTGTTGTTGTAGGTGTTGATGGTGTCCGCCCTCGGCACTTGGTGCCGGAGGGGGTTCTTCTCGTGGTGAGGCCTGGGGCCTGTAGTCAGTACGAGAGCTTGATGTCTTGAATGTATCTTCATTCTCCGAAACTGGAGGCCTTGGGCCATAGGATAGTACATTCACTAGTTATGAGGGCTTGGCCGCTCTTACATTATTGATAAAATTTAACTAAGTGGTGTACATTCCAGTGCCTAGGGACTTCTTTCCCGTTGGGGCGTTTGAGCTTGTAGGTCCCAGGTTTGATGATGGCTGCTATGATGTAGGGGCCTTCGAATTTTGGTGCCATTTTTCCTCCCTCGGTTGGTTGGCTGGCTTCCCTCCTCCGGAGGACATAGTCCCCCACTTGGAATTCTCTGGTGCGAACTTTGGCGTTGATGTAGCTTTTGACTTGCCTTCGGTAATTTTCTGCCCGGATGAAGGCTTGCTCCCGGCGTTCTGAAATGAGGTGGAGGTCGAGGGCCATGTTGCTGTCGTTGACCTCGGGGTCGTATTGGATCACCCTTCGGGAGAAGGGTGTTTCACCTGTTGCTCGCCGAGGGGTGGTGCGGTAGGCCCACAGGATGTTGTGGAGTTCTTCCACCCAACCACCGCCCTCGGCCTCCAGCTTCTTTTTGAGGCCCTCGAGCAAGGTCCGGTTGGCATTCTCTACTTGCCCGTTGCCTTGAGGGTAGGCAACGGAGGAGAAGGTGTGTTTGATGCCCCATGCTTCCAGAAGGGCACAGAAGGGGGCTGCCTCAAATTGTGTCCCATTGTCGGAGATGATCTGCTGGGGGACGCCAAACCTTGTGAGGATGTTCTTGAGGACAAAATGGCGGCACTTCGCCTCTGTGATGCTGGCGAGGGGTTCAGCCTCCACCCACTTGGTAAAGTAGTCGACGGCCACAATCATGTACCTGTTGTTGGAGGTACCCCTCGGCAGAGGGCCCACAAGGTCTATCCCCCATCGAGAAAAAGGGACAGATGTGCTGATGGGGGCATAGTTGACCGCTGGCCTGCCGGGGGCTTTCTGGAAATGTTGACACGCGGTGCACCTCCGGGCAAGGTCAGCTCAATCTCTGGTCATGGTTGGCCAGAAGTAGCCCTGGAGAATGAGCCTTCGGGACATGGAGAAGGGTCCCTGGTGAGCTGAGCAAGTGCCACTGTGCACTTCCTCCATTGCGACCTCGGCCTCATCTTGATGAAGGCATCGAAGTAGCGTGCCATTGTAAGATCGTTTGTAGAGCCTCCCATCCTCGATGGTGTAGCTAGGAGCCCTCAGCTTTGTCAGTTTAGCGCGGGTCTCATTCTCGGGTAGCTGCCCTGTGGAGATGAAGGCGATGATATCTGAGATCCAATCCTCTTGGCATTGTTGTATGTTCATCACGGGGCTCGCATGGATACTTGAGAGGCTGAGTTCCTTAATTTTGGCAATTTTGGAGATATGCTCGGGGGAGTCGGCCGAGAGCTTAGATAATATGTCGGCCTCGGAGTTCTGAGCCCTTGGTATTTGAGTGAGAGAGTGTGCCTCAAATACCTTAAGCAAATCCTTGGCCGCTTCCTTGTATTGTTTCATTCTTCCCTCCTTGACCTCATATTCCTCGGAGATTTGGCCAACGACCAGCTTGGAGTCGCATTTGATGTGGATCTGCCGAGCCCTCATGTTGGCAGCCAGCCGAAGGCCACATAGGAGGGCCTCATATTCGGCCTCGTTGTTGGAGACTTTGAAGGAGAAGCGGATTGCATAGTAGGCTCTGAAGCCCTCGGGAGTAATGAGGACTACTCCTCCCCCGCATGCTTTGGTCGCGGAGGAGCCGTCGGTGTAGAGGGTCCACCAGTGGTCCGAGATAGCCGAGGGCTCCTCGTCTGTGGCTGCCCTTGCGGTACATTCCGTCACAAAGTCCGCCAGGGCTTGGCCCTTGATGGCAGGCCTTGGACGGATGTCAATGTTGTATTGGCTCAAGAAGATAGCCCATTTCACCATGCGGGAGGAGCTGGTGGGGCTCCTCATGAGGGCGCCGAGGGGTTGATGAGTGAGGACCTGGACCGGGTGAGCCTTAAAGTAGTGGCCCAACTTCTTGACGGTCCAAACAATGGCCAACACCGTTTTCTCCACGGGAGAGTACCTGAGTTTGGCCTCCCTTAGAGTCTTGCTAACGTAGAAGATGGCATGTTTGATGCCGTCTTCCTCCCGGATGAGCACAGAGCTGATGGCCGCCGGGCTGACCCCAAGGTAGAGATAGAGGGTTTCCCCTACCTTTGGTTTGGATAGCACATGGGGTGAAGATAGATACCGTTTGAGCTCGTCGAAAGCCCCTTGGCATTCCGGAGTCCATAGAAAGCCAGCCGTCTTCCTCATGATTTGGAAGAAGGGTAAAGACTTCTCCGCTGATTTAGATAGAAAGCGGTTGAGGGCCGCCAGGCGGCCCGTCAACCGTTGTACTTCCTTCACATTGCGTGGGGGCTCCATGTCGATGATGGCCTGGATCTTCTCGGGATTGGCCTCAATACCCCTTCGTCTCACCATGTAGCCCAAGAATTTGCCCCCTTGGACGCCGAAGGTGCACTTCTTCGGGTTTAGCCGAAGGTTGAACTTCTGCATGATGGCGAAGATTTCCCGGAGGTCGTCAGCATGGCTGGAAGATTGCTTGCTCTTGACGATCATGTCGTCAACATAGGCCTCCATGGTGCGCCCTAGGACGGCTTGAAAGACCCGGGCCACCATCCGGGTGTAGGTGGCCCCTGAGTTCTTTAGGCCGAAGGCCATTACTAGGTAGCAGAAGATTCCCTCGGGAGTCATGAAGGCAGTTTTTTCGGCGTCCTCCTCGTGCATGAAAATTTGGTGATACCCTCGGAAGGCATCGAGGAAGGACATGATTTCACACCCTGCGGTCTCATCCACCAGTTGATCAATATTTGGTAGAGGGAATGGATCCATAGGGCACGCTTTGTTGAGATCGGTGTAGTCCACGCACATGCGGAAGGTAGGGGGCTTCTGTGCGAGGACCACATTCGCTAGCCATGAGGGATATTTCACCTCCTTGATGTGCTTAATGGAAAGGAGCATGGCGACTTCCTTCTTCACAAATTCCCTCCTCTCGGCGGAGAGGGGTCTTCTTCGTTGTTGTACTGTTTTTGCCGAGGGGTCCACCGAGAGGCGGTGGGTGATGACCCTTCGGCTGATTCCCGGCATGTCCTCCGGCCCCCATGCAAAGACAGTGGAGTAGGCGCGGAGGGCGTTGGTGATACCGGTCTTGAGATCTTCAGGGAGCTGGGCTCCAATCTTCACGACTCTCTCCGGCTGGGCCGGATCGAGCGCAAAGTCTTCTACGTCCTCGGCCGGTTCAGCCCTCGGCCTTTTTTCCTCTTGGTCGATGGCCCCGGTGATGGTGTCAACACGGAATTCCGTCTTACTTACCTTCTTAGTGACTTGAAGATAGCAGGCGCGGGCAATTTTCTGATTCCCCCGGGAGTAGCCAATGCCCCCTCGGCGGGAAACTTGAGGCAGAGGTGCCTCATGGAGATGATGGCTTCGAGGTCCTCGAGGGCTGGCCGGCCGAGGATGATGTTGTGGGCGCAGTCGATGTTGACGACGACGAACTCCACTTCGAGCTGGGCTCTGTGGAGCCCGTCGCCGAAGATCACCGGGAGGGTTATTACCCCCTCGGAATCAATAGTATCGCCGGTGAAGCCGGCAAGAGGGGTCTTAATGGGCCGAAGGGACCCCCTCTCCAGATGCAGCTCTCTGAAGGTGCTGAGGTACATTACATTGACGGAGCTGCCCGTGTCAATGTAAGTCCGGTGAATAATGGTGTCGTTTATTTCGGTCCGAATCACCAAGGCATCCCTGTGAGGAGAAGAAGTAGGAGGGAGATCTGCTTTGGTGAAGGTGATGGGTTCCTCCCTCAGTCGCTTTACCGGGGGCATATGAGTGACTTCCCCTACGTAAAGCGATCGAGCCCACTTCTTTCGCTGGCTGGTGGAATCGCCCCCTGTATTGCCACCGGTGATCATGAGGATGTGGCGTTTCTTCTCCTGGTAGTGGGGGTACTCCTCCTCTTCCTCCTCCAAGTTTCCGATCTCCCTCTTCTTGCCGAGGGGGATGGTGTTCGGGTTTACCCAAGCGTTCACCTTCGTGTGGTGCCCTCGGGGAGGTCCCTGATGAGAAGGCCCCTCCTTCCGAGGGCTCTGAACAAATTGGGACAGGTTCCCCGCCTGTATTAACCTTTCGATGGCCGTCTTTAGCTGATGGCAGTCATCGGTCCTGTGCCCCTGGTGCCGATGGAAGCGACAGTATGGGAACTGAGGGTTGATAGCATGTACCTCCGGGGGTGCGCGGGAATCGCGCTCGACGAGGCCCCTCTCCTCGGAAAAATCAAGGATGGTGCTGACGGGGTGCGTCAATGGCGTCCGAGGGCGGTCCAGGAGTATGGGCTGTGCCCAAGTCTTGGGGTTGCTCTTATAACCTCCCCCGGGCTTGGCTTGGCCTTGCCGAGGGCGGTCATCAGAGGGTCCTGAAGCCTTGGGATGATTGGGAGGAGCCCCCAGCCCTCGGTTATGCTTGTTGTCAGCCCTCGGGGGCTGCTGGTCTGGATGCTGGTGATACTTCTCCACCTCCTCGGCCTCAACATATCGGTCCCCCCGTTGCAAAGCCCTTATGTAATCGCAGGGGGGTTCAATGATGAGGCTCCTTGAAAAGTTGCCAGTGCGGAGGACGGTTTGTAGGAGGGCCAGGAGGGTCCCGTCATCAGCACCGTCGACCTTGTCGGCCTCCGTCCTCCAGCGCTCCAGGAAGTCCCGAAGGGTCTCATCCCTCTTTTGGCGTATTGTTAGGAGGTGGGAGAAGTGCTTCCTTGTGCGGCGCCTCCCGGCAAATTGTGTCAAGAATCGCTGGGCGAGTTCTTGCCATGAATCAATGCAGCCCTCGGGCAGCCTGTTGAACCATTCGTATGCCGGCCCCTCTAAGGTGGAGAGGAACCAACGACACAAATATTCGTCTGACGCCCCTACCATCATCATGCTGTTCTGGTATTTGCTGTAGTGTTCCTGGGGGTCCGTTTTTCCGTTGTAGGGCTGTATGTGTTGCCCTCGGTATTTTTCCGGGATCCGGGCCGCCAATACCCTTGGGGTAAATGGCGTCCGAGTCCGGAGCTGGATGACGGGTTCCCCGGAGCCCTCGGCCACCTTCTTCTGTAATTCCTCCATTTTGGCCATCATGACCTCGTATTTTAGGTCTGAGTGAGGGGTGGAAGTGGTGGCGTGAGCTTTGTTGGACTCCATCTCGTCAAGCCGGCGTTGGAGGGCCGCAATAATTTCGTCCCGGGGATCCTTCGGGAGGGTCTCCGCCCCCTGCGAACGAACCCGGGCCGAGTGGGCCTGGTTGATCTGGTGGCGAGCATCATTGGCATGAAGGGGTGCCTTGCCTTTGTCCCGAGGGGGACGCTCCTCGTCTGCCCTCGAGACAGATCCTCCGCTTTCCTGGGGCCTTTGGAGTGCCTTCCCCCCGAGGCGGTCTTGGACCCCTCGACGGTCTGGCCCTCCTCCGAGCCGGTTGAGGGCGGAAGTACGGGGCCTCTCCCTGTCGTCATTATGGCGGTCCTGGGACTGAAATTCCTGGGAGGACGTATCTTGGGCCACTATCCCTTCGTGGTTCCTAACCCGGTGGGTGGGGTTCCCGAAGGGATGTGGCGGAGGGGGAAGTAAGATGTTCTCCCCAACCTGGGGTTGAGCCGGAGCCAGGGTGCCGAAGGCACCCGGGTTCTGAGTGAGCGTCTGGATGAAGGCGGAGAGCGCCGATTGTACGTCGATGGTAAGAACCGGAGGGCTGACTTGGTCATCGCTCCGGTTTTTCTTCTTGGCCTCGATGCCGAGGCGGGCATCGGGGGCATTTTGTTGGATCTGAAGGCGTAGGTCGACAGCCGCCTGTTCCAGCCCAGCGATGACACCGCCCTCGGGAGCCCTGTGAGAGGCTTCGGGGGCGTTGACGTCGCCGAGGGCCAGGTTCTTGTCTTCTACGTTTTTGGAGTTGGCACGTGTTGTTCTCACCATTTTGGTAGAGGGCTAGTGTTTGGTGAAGGGGGAGGGTTTCTTACTTGATTGTTCGACCTCTCAACGAGAGCACCAAATGATGGATGGTCTACCCGGGGGTATATATCCGAAGGGTTATTGCTGGGAATAACTTAGAGAGAAGTCAGAGCAAGTAAATGTAGAGAGAAAGAGCGTATTATATATGTGGAGCGTTTTTAGCGTGGTTACAAATGGGGAAATGGGGTGCTATTTATAGCAGCAATAAATGCCGGGCAGGGACACGTGTCAAGCGCCTATTGGCCGAGGGGTCACCTCAACTGGTTGGCGTTGGCAGCCGCATGTGGCCACATTTAATGCGGCTGTTGGATGGGACGTCTGTACAGGGTACGGTGATCTGTACGCATGTGAGGCGGATATCATGTCGGGAGAGGTGCCCTCGGTTGTAGAGGACTAGCCGAGGGCTCTTAGTGCCGAGGACCCTTGAGTGCCGAGGGCTCTAGGTGCCGAGGGCTACTGTTTTCGCCGTTTTCTCCCAGTTTCTTAGTTTGCCTGGAAAACCCATTCTGTGAGAGTTTAGAGCCTTCGGCCAGGGGGCCGAGGGCACCCCTGGTGCGTATTGCGGGCTGCTTGGTACTCTGGGCGCCGTGATTTGGGCCTGGTGGGCCTCCTGGGCCTGTTGGGCCTTCATTGGTGTAGTAGGAGTCTGTGGGCCGGGTGTTCCCGGGCCATATACTCCATCAGCAACTATGTTTTCCCGTTTCATCAAGTGGTTAAATCGACAATGATGTCAGTATCAAACGGTACTAATCGCGGAAAACACGTAAAGAACAGTTGTAAAATTGTGATGTTTTTGTACTTGACTTTGATGAAAACTCTTATTCCTATAATGTTTATTTTTGTCTTTGATTTTGATGTTACAATAGATTTTTTTTATTTTAATTTTGGCCCACCCTCAATGCGAAAGCTAGATCCGCCCCTGCGTGTACACCCAAAACGTGTATACCAAGAAACGGTCCAAATAAATTACATAAGTTTAGTTGAATATGGAGAGTCTCGTTATTTTTTAAGTTATGAGGCCTATCTTAACAGTAAGCCCACATATGGGCTGAAGCCCAAACTCTAATTCTTCTTACAATTCTTCCAGGAGTATACCAATACTCTCTTTCTGACTCTCGCTTTGGCTGTGTTTCGTTTCCACGCCCGACGGCTGCTCCTATTCAGGTTCTTCCACCTCTAGAGTCATATCTATTCTTTGCTGCTTCAACTCACTTCTTTTATAAGCAATTGTCTTTTATTATTCGGCTGTAAATATCAGTTTTTTTAGTAAATCTGTTTATGTTTTTTATTATTCGGCTGTAAATAGCAGTTTTTTAGTAAATCTGTTTTTGTTTTTTATTATTTGGCTGCTCCTATTCAGGTTCTTCTACCCTGATTAACAATGTAAGTTTCTGCAAATAAATGTTAAGGTGATAGCACAAGCAGAATTCAAGACATTTAGAGCTCGTTTGGTGGGGTCTTTTCTTAAAATACGGGAAATGCCAGCACTGAAGGCAAAATTCTCTTTTTTTTTTTCTAAAATCGTTGTAACTTTTTTATTTGTAATTTATTTTTTTATAAAAACTTTTAATAACCTTTCATATGACACCGGTATTTCATATATAAAGCAGTTTTGGACAAAATAAAATTTCAACAGCAAGAAGAATGTAGTTCTAATTTCATTTTTAAAAAAAACTTTGTATATGTGATATTGATGACATATGAAAAATCATAAAAAAATATGAATTTGATATATTTCTTTAAAAAAATTGGAATATAGATAAAAAAGTTACCCCAACTTGGAAAAAATAGGATTTTATATTTATTTTTGCCCCGCTACTCACTTCCCTTATTTTGAGTATTTTGATGCTCCTAGGGGTGGGATTTTAGATACATTAGGGAAAGGACCCGTGTTTTAAGAATTTCCTCCGTTTGGTGCTCCTAGCCTCTTAGGGCCTAGGGGTGGAACTTTAGAAAGAAACCTAGAACAGAATCAAACCATTATAATTCGATTCGATTCCTACAAAAAATATGTACACGAAACCATTAAGGAACCATTATTAAAAAATATAAATAAAAAATAAAAATAAAAATAATAGCAGTAGTGAAAGTAATAACTATAATTTTAACAATAACAATAGTAGTGCAATCAATGATATTTAGCTAAAAATTCTCATGGTATAACGACATGGTTATTAAGAAAATATTTAAATAAGGTAATTCGAGTATATTTTGAATTATAGAAATAAAATATAAAGTAATAAAATAGCAATAAAGTACTGATTCATATGAAATTATATAGAAATATTTCCATTATTATTACTTTTTGAAATGTGATGGACAAAAATATTACTGATTAACTATTAGTGATATAGTTGTATTCAAATTCAAATCTTAGTAATTACATGTAAGTTACTATGATGTAAAGTTTAAAGATAATTGATGGAGTATATGGGTCTGAGCCCCTGGACCCACATACTCGGAAGAACAGAAAGCACAAAACACAGAGTGGCGCCCTCGTCGGCCAAGACGCCCCCGTCGGCCGAAAAGGGGCCAACTCAGATTATGGTCCTGAGCCCAAGGAACTCGGGTGCCCCCGTCGGCCATGCCCTCGTCGGCCATGCCCTCGTCGGCCACGCCCTCGTCGGCCACGAGGACCTCCCAGAACCGGATTTTATACTTATTCATTTGTACAGCCCATTAGTGGCTTTGTATTCGGCCCAGTAGCGGTCCAGTTGTAAATGGGCCTCCCAAGCCCAAGGCTTGGGAGCCCAGCCCGTATTTTCTCTATAAATACTCCCCTTGGGAGTAGTTGTGGGGGTTCAGAATTCATTAATATCAAGCAAATATATTACTTCTCTCTCTAGCTCTCACTTCTCTCTAGAGATATACTCTATCATTTGGTGCTCTCGTTGAGAGCTAGAACAATCAAGTTAGCACCCTTCGTCGCTACCAAGCACAGCTAGCCACTGATCATGGGGAGAACTAAGTCAAACCGCAACCTCGTCAGCAAAGTCATCCCTGAGGACCAAGAGCCCAGGGAGCACGATGAGGACGCCACGGCCGACCAGGTTGGCGGAGGGGACCTCTTCCAGGAGGCCTTCAACCTCACGACGGATCTCCGTAACCAACTCGACGGCGGAGTCCCCGACGCCCGCCTCGGCCTGGAAAAGAAACGAGCTGAGAAAGCGGACCACGCCCCGGCCCAGCCTATGGCCGCGGCCTCTCCGTCCGTAGATCCTCAGGTCCAGGCCGCACTATCGGCTATCATCGCCAGCTTGGCTCAGAATCCCACCGTCCTCAGCGCACTCTTGCCAAGGACCGGGGGAAACGTCACCCCACCTCCTCATCCCCAACCGTTGGCCGTCCAGATAGGCAACAATGAGGGGGTTGTGGCCCAGGACACGGCGTCGTCCCATTCCCACCCTGCTTCCCCTCTTCGGCCCGGGCAGACCCCAACGCGTGGAAAAGCCTCTGCCTTCAATAGGCTAGGTGACACGCGTCGTCGTCCGGTTTCGGAGAGGATGGCGGGACGGATTGGTGATCCTCGTCCTGGCTCGCCAAGAGAAAGCTTGGGGTCTGTGTCCCGGACAGCGGACCAGCCCCGCCCGGACAAAGGAAAGGGGAAGTTGCACGAGGATGACGTGCGCCACCTGATCAACGCGGCTCACAACGAGCGCCTGAGGAACCAGCCGGGTGTCGCCGCGGCCGACAGAGACCCCCGGGACGAGGTCATTGCCCAGCTGGAAAGGAGGTTGGCTCAGATGGAGGCCAAGCAGTCGGCCAACATCCCTACGGTCGGCGCTTCCAACGACCCCGGCCTCAACGCGCTCATGAACAAAGTCAGCGCCCTGGAGAGGGAGCTGGCCGAAGGGCGGGGTGACCCCATCATCCAGGTCAGGACTAGGACCCCTTTCACCAACAGGGTCCTCTCGGCCCCCATCCCTGAGAAGTACAGGGGGAACGCCATCAAGTCCTACGATGGCCGATCAGACCCCCAGGAGCACTTCAGCCGCTATCAAAACAACATGCTGATGGTAAACGCGTCCGACGAATACCTCTGCCGTTGGTTCCTCTCTACTCTCGAGGGGCCAGCGTACGAGTGGTTCAACGGACTGCCAGAGGGAAGCATTGACTCATGGCAAGATCTCGCCCAGCGCTTCCTCACTCACTTTGCCGGGAGGAAACGCGCCAAGAAGTATTTCACCCACCTCCTCTCCGTCAAACAGCAGCACGAGGAGTCCCTCCGGTCATTCATCGACCGGTGGACGAGGGAGACCGAGGAGGTCGAGGGGGCCGATGAGCGCACCCTCCTCGCCTTGTACCAGGGAGCCCTCCGCAGCTCCCCGTACGCCAGGAGCCTCATCACCGACCCCCCGAGGTCGTACACCAAGGCGCTCCAGCGCGGAGGCTTGTATGCCGACGCCGACGAGCTCCACAATCACAAAAGAGAAGGGGGCCATCCCCCCAAGAAGACAAATCCTTCGCCGGCCCCGGGTCCGTCCCCGGCCGGCCAGAGTGCCCAGGGCCGCCACGGCCCTGGTGGACAAAGTAAGAAAGACCGCCACTGGCGGCCGAGGCTGGAACGGCCGGGGGTAGCCCTCACCCACCCGGTCGGCACCATCCTCGATTATGCCGAGAAGCACGGCCTCATCGAGCAGGCTCCTCGGCCGGCCGAGGAGATCCTGGCCATCCAGCAGGGCGACACGTACTGCCGGTTCCACAAGAACTCGTCGCACAACACCGACGATTGCATCACATTGAAGAAGGCCATCGAGCGTCTTATTCGCCAGGGGGAACTCTCCCAGTTTGTCAAAGGTGGCCCACGTAAAAACACTTGGGTAAACACCGACAAACGTGGGGGCGAACCCTCTGCGAAGAAGCGCGAGATTGGTAGGCTCAGCGACGACGAGGACTTCGAGGAGCCTCCGCCGAAGAAGAATCACATCCACCTCATCGTAGGCGGGAACACTGGGGGGGACTCCGCCACTCAGAGGAAGAAATGGGCCCAATCCCTTTACATTGGAGAGGTGTCCCACGTTCCCCCCCAGCCGAAGAAGCAGCGAACGGAGGCGATCACCTTCACCGACAAGGATCTGCCTCCGGGTACGGAGTCACACAGGGACGCCCTCGTCATCCGATGTGAGATCGGTGACTCCATCATCCACCGCACTTACATCGATACGGGGAGCTCCGTCAACGTGATGTACCTAGACACCTTCAAGCAGCTGAAGCTGGACAGAGCTCTGCTGAAGCCGATCAAGACCCCGTTATCCGGCTTCACCGGGGACTCTATCGACGTCGAGGGCACGATAGTCCTCCCCGTGGAAGTCGGTGACGGCCCCCACCATGCCAAAATTGACATGGAGTTCATGGTGGTCAACCTCCAGTGCGCCCACAACCTGATCTTGGGCCGGCCAACGCTGGAGGACTTGGAGGCCATCATCTCCATGAAGCACCTATGCTTGAAGTTTCCCACCAATGACGGCATCGGCTACGCCAGAGGAAACCAGAGGATAGCCAGAGCTTGTTACCTCAAGCTGACGAGGCCGGCCGAAAGGGAAGGACAGCGGATAGACACCATCACGGCCGCCGTCGCCATGGACGAGGAGAGGCCACATGCGGAGCCGGCCGAGGAGGTCGAGGAAATCCCTCTGGATACCTCCCGGCCGGAGCGGGTTCTCAGGGTCGGAAAGCAACTCCCCCAGGACCAGCGAAACGCCATCCTCCTCGTCCTACGGTCATACGCCGTTGTCTTCGCGTGGGGCCCGGACGATATGCCCAGCATCAGCTGCCGGGTGATCACTCACCGGCTGACCGTCGATCCGGCCTCCGCGCCCGTCAAACAGAAGCGGCGCTACTTGTCCGCTGACAGGCGGGACTTCGTCAAAGGGGAGGTCGCCATGCTCCTATCGATCAAACATATCAAAGAGGTGAAGTACCCAACATGGTTGGCCAACGTCGTCCTCGCACAGAAACCGCCGACGTTCAGAATGTGCGTTGACTACACTGACCTGAACAAGGCGTGCCCCATGGACCCGTTCCCTCTCCCCAACATTGATCAGTTGGTGGACGAGACGGCGGGGTGCGAGTTGATGTCGTTCCTCGACGCTTTCAGAGGGTACCACCAGATCTCCATGCACGAAGATGACTCCGAGAAGACGGCATTCATGACCCCAGAGGGAATATTTTGCTACCTCGTCATGGCCTTCGGACTCAAAAACTCCGGCGCCACCTATACTAGGATGGTGGCCAAAATCTTCAGAGCGGTCCTTGGCCGGACGATGGAGGCGTACGTCGACGACATGATCGTCAAGAGCAGGCAGGCCACCTCCCACGCCGACGACCTCCGGGAAATCTTTGAAATCATGAAGGAGTTCAGGCTCCGCCTTAACCCCAAGAAGTGCGCCTTCGGCGTCCAGGGCGGCAAGTTCCTTGGCTACATGGTCAGCCGGAGAGGCATCGAGATAAACCCGGAGAAGACGCAGGCTATCATCAACATGGAGCCGCCCCGAAACGTCAAGGAGGTACAACGACTGACGGGGCGCCTGGCGGCCTTGAACCGGTTCCTCTCCAGGTCAGCTGAGAGGGCACTTCCCTTCTTCCAGATCATGCGCAAGGCAAACAACTTCAAGTGGACGACGGAGTGCCAGGAAGCATTCGACGAATTGAAAAGGTACCTGTCGTCCCCACCCGTACTCTCCAAGCCCAAAGCCGGCGAAACCCTCTTCTTGTACTTAGGGGTGAGCACGTCGGCCATCAGCTCCGTGCTCATCCGTGAGGACGAAGGGGTGCAGAAGGCCATCTTCTACATCAGCAAGACACTCAGGGAGGCCGAGCTCAGGTACTCCCCCATTGAGAAGACGGTGCTGGCCATCGTCCACACCGTGAAGAAGCTGGGGCACTATTTCCAAGCCCACACCGTCCACGTGCTGACCCAGCAGCCTCTTGGCGCGCTCATGAGGAGCCCCACTAGCTCCTCAAGGATGGTGAAATGGGCGATCTTCCTCAGCCAGTTTCAGATTGAGATCAAGCCAAGGCCATCTATCAAAGGGCAAGCCTTGGCCGACTTCGTCATCGAATGCACGGCAAGGGAGACGGCCGTCGCCAACCCCGGGCCGGAGCCGGACGACACGTGGACCCTGTTCACTGACGGCTCGTCGGCCGCGAAATCATGCGGCGGCGGCGGCGTCCTCATATCCCCTGAAGGATTCAGAGCCTACTATGCCATCCGCTTCAACTTCAGGGTATCCAACAACGAAGCCGAGTATGAGACCCTCCTCAGCGGTCTCAGACTCGCCGCCGGTCTCAAGGCCAAGCACCTCAGAATCAAGTGCGATTCCAAACTGGTAGTGGGCCAGGTGGAGGGATCGTATGAAGCAAAGGAAGGCCAAATGAAGCAGTACAAACAAGCGGCGGAGGAATTGCTGAAAGCGTTTGAAACCCACGAGATCACTCAGATCCCAAGGGCCGAGAACGCCGAAGCCGACATCCTCTCCAAGCTCAGCTCGGACACCCCGGAGCACATCTCCCAGTTGGCCAAGATCGAGGAGTTGAGCATGTCCAGCATCCATGCCAGCCCCGTCTTGTGCGTCCAACAGCGACCAGAGGACTGGATCTCCGACATCGCCACCTTCATCACGACGGGGGAGTTGCCCCCGGACGAGGAGAGGGCCAAACTCGCCAAACTCAGGGCCCCAAGCTACACCATCGAAGATGGCAAACTCTACAAACGGTCCTACAATGGCACTCTCCTCCGATGCCTGCACCAGGATGAGGCCGATACCGCCATGGAAGAAGTTCACTGTGGCGTCTGCTCCTCGCACCAGGGTCCTTTCAGCATGTCCCGGCGTCTCGTCGTCCAGGGCTTCTTCTGGCCGACGATGGCACGGGACTGCGCTGACCTGGCCAGGAAGTGCACCACATGCCAGGTACTCCAGAAGGCCCCTGGTCGGCCAGCTGTCAACTATGCCCCTGTCAGCACCGCAATTCCATTCTCCAGATGGGGGATTGACCTGGTCGGCTCCCTGCCCAGAGCCGCCGAGAATAACCGCTACATCATCGTCGCCGTCGACTACTTCACCAAGTGGGTCGAGGCGGAACCCTTGGCTAGCATCACGGGGGCCAGATGCCAAAGGTTTGTTTACAAAAACATCATCACACGCTTTGGCGTCCCCCAGGAGATCATATCAGACAACGGCACCCAGTTCGAGGCTGCCCCTTTCCAAGAGCTCCTCCGGGAGTTTGAGGTAAAGCATCGTTTCTCCTCCGTCGCCTACCCTTAGGGCAACGGGCAGGTCGAGAACGCCAACAGAACAATCATGGAAGGGTTGAAGAAGAACCTCCAGGCCGCAGGAGGTAGTTGGGTCGACGAGCTCCCCAACATCCTGTGGTGCTACAGGACCACGCCGAGGAGGGCGACAGGTGAAACGCCTTTCGCCCTGTGCTACGGCTTTGAAGCAAAGGCGCCCACGGAAGTTGCCGTCCCCAGCCGGCGGGTGGAACAATATGAGCCTGACACCAACGAAGAGAATATGAAGATTGACCTACACCTGGTTGATGAGAGGCGTGAGCAAGCTTACGTCCGCGCAGAGAACTACTGGCGTCAAGTAAAATCATACTATGACGCCAAGGTACGTTCCCGGGAATTTCAGGTGGGGGACTACGTCCTCCGCCGAAGGGAAGCAAGCCAGCCGACAGAGGGCGGCAAGCTAGCATTGAAGTACGAAGGGCCCTACATCGTCAGTGCCGTGGTCAAACCCGGCACCTACAAGCTTAAACGCCCGAACGGGTCCAATGTACCACGAACATGGAATGTACATCATCTGGTGAAGTTTTATCAGTAATCCGAAGGAGGTGTAGACGGCGAAGCCCTCACCCCTTAACGGGTTACTGATTGGACGCCACCCTCGGCCTCGAGCCACTTATGAATAAAATCATGTTCTGATTTTCTCTGGAATTTAAAGTAAAACATTAGCAGGTGCCCTCGTCGGCCACCTTAGAGCGAAAGGCTCAGGTCTGGCCGACATGGCCCCTTGCATTTGCAGCCTACGAGCGACAAGCTCAGGCACTCCATTGTATTTTGTATCAGCGAAGGGCTCAGGCCTAGCTGAGAGAGCACATCGTCCTGGCCCCGTAAGCCTAGAAGTGAAACGCTCAGGTATGGCCGACGATGTCCCCAGGACGAGGGGCCCGCAAACGGCCCACGTCTTGAAACGGGAAGCTCACCGCGTCGTCCACGCGCCAGATCGCAGAACGACAGGCCTGAAATCATGGCCGAGGTGACAAAATCCCAAAACTCGGGGATGGGCAACGACAGCCGTTGGAAACCAACCAAAAGTCTAGCCCGCGTCATAAATAGGCGACGGGACCCGCCCTGAGACCACGGACGTTATAAACGAAGTCCGAACCGGCCGAAGGACGAGCACACCCTTCGGCCGAAGCCTGAAAGAAGGATACCCCCGAAACAAAAAAAAATAAAAATAAAAAATATATATATGAGGGAAAAAGAGGGAAGCCGACGGCCGCGCACACTTGCCGGCCTCGAGCAAAGAAAAAATAAAATCCCCACAAATTCAGGCCCATTTTGGCCAAGTACATATTAGTTAAACACAAGTGTAGTACCGCTGACAGGAAACATGGACGACACGTCCACACACTACAAACGGAACAATCAAGGCCGATACACACGCCTTTAAAACCCTAACCACATCGGTTGGGTGACACGCGAGAGGTGACCTTCATCGGCCATAGTCCTTTGAGGCACCAACGTTTGGTATGAAACAAAGCATCGCATCCCTGATGATGATCAGGACGAAGCGGGCACTTATCAAGTAATCAAGAAACAACCTCTACTTGCCACAGCACCTTGGATGGCCGACGCAGGCACTGGAACCATAGCTAGCCGACGAATACAGGACCATCTCCTTGGACAAGCTATTCCTTATCCAGCACCCTCATCGGCCACAAGCCAGACCTTAGCCGGCAGTGGCACCGCGAAGAAGTAAATGCCTAACATTTATACTTAGGAAATTATCTAAGTACTCAAATGAAGGAATTCTAGCCGAAGCGGGTACCAGTATACCACAAAGCCGTTAGCTACCTACACCTTCACATGTGTACTTGTGAAAAATTCAAAGTCCACGAGACTATGGTGAAGGTGCCCTTATCGGCCAGAACACAGGGATACAAGCCGACAACGGCCATGGCCAAAACACCTAGGATGAATCCAAGGCCAGGACGATAAGGACGCCAACGCTTGGACGGAACGGACACTACGGTCAAGGCCGAAAGGAAAGCACCTAAGTGGATCCCAAAACACTTAGAAATTTTTTTTTGAAGAAATTCCTAAGTATTATGAAACTACGTCCAAGCCGATCAAGCCACTAGGCCGTAAAGACAGCAGCTACATGGACCCAAAAACACTTGGGAAATTTTTGATTCAAAATCCTAAGTGTTATGACAAAGCAAAGAGGACGACCAGACTACTGGACAGGAAGGCCCACCTTACGGACGTAGCGGACACTCGCGGGTGACCCAAGTTATGACTTGATACTTAGACAATTTACAGAATTGAAATGACAAAGCAAACAAGCATACAAGGGATTCAAGGCCGAAAAGGACAGCAAAAATTTCTTCAATTGATAAACTTCATTACAATTGGGGGGCACTACGGCCGTTACACCACTTGGCAAAATATTGAAACGCTAATTACAAATGAATAGTCTATCAAGCTTCGGGGGCATCACCATCTGCGGCTGTCTCATCGGCCTCATCAGCTCCCCTGCACTTCGCACGAGTCCCTCCCAGCTCTCCAGGCCTTTAGCGAAGCCCAAAATTGGAAAATGGCCCAAAATCAGAAAAACCCAAGTTACTAGCAGTCTAGTCCGCATCTTTCCGCTTCGGCAAAACCCCCAAAGGCCAAATTGCCATTTCCAACCGATGAATCTAGCACTCGGACGTCGCACGCAGCAACCCTCGTCGATCATAAGTTGCTGCCTTTGTGGTCGCATGCAGCACTCGGACGTCGCACAAGGGTGAAGAGTGTTCTGGTTTCTGGCTTTCTGCTCTAATTGGTCTTGCGGGGTAAACTGAGAGGCGTGAGAGCTGCTCTTCGGTGGTAAGCTGAGGCCTGGGATTCTGAGAACTGCTGGTCACGGCTAAGTGGCTAAGAGGTAAGTTTTCAACTCTTTTAGTTTATTGTGCTTTTACTTCAATTTAATTAAAGATTAAATTACAGCTTGCTAATTATGAATTTGATTATTATTTGTAAACTTGCTTATTATGAATTTGATTATTATTTGTAAACTTGTAATCAACATTTATAAAATTATAGTAGTATGAATTTGGTTGTGATTTGTTGTTGTTAATATATTATTAAGTTAATTATTATTAATGTATTAATTAGTCATCGTGTTATTTTCAATAAAGGCAATTAAGAGATATTGAGATATTATGACCCTGTTGAAGTAGGAGTTGGACTTGGTGATCTTGCAGAGAAGTTGATAGAAACTAAGAAGCATAAGGTGTTTCCTTTAGTTTACAAGTTGTTGACATTGACATTGATTCTTCCCGTTTCAATCGCTACTGTTGAAAGTGTATCTTCAACAATGAATATCCTAAAGGATAGGTTGAACAACCGGATGAGTGATGACTGGCTCAATGATGGACTTATTGTTTATGTAGAAACGACATCTTCTTAAAAATCGACAATGATGTCAATATCAAACGATACTAATTGCGGAAAACACGTAAAGAACAGTTGTAACATTATGATGTTTTTGTACTTGAATTTGATGAAAACTCTTATTCCTATAATGTTTATTTTACCGTTCTGTTTAATTTCAATCTTTCTGTTTGATGCTTGAGCTCAGTAGTTGCACTTGGTGGAAACTCGGTCTAGGGCCGAGTAGGCAAGTAGCTATTAGGTTTCTCTGGATTACTCGGCTATATTTTAATAGAAGTATAATATTATTGTCACCAAAGACTAGTAATATGTGAGTCTTAAAATCATTATATACCCAACACGCTCGCACACACACACATGTACAGCAACAAATAATCCATAACAAATGAGGTCTAAAAAGTAAAAAAAAAAAGATTAAAAGCAAAAAGAATATGAACAAGTATCAAATTATCAATAATAAAAAGGGACATTGAGAAGAACTCACTAAGAGAGTCATGCCATTTAAATGGTCTGTAAAATAATCTGTCTGCGCATATTTGTCATGGAGCAGCCGTTAATCCATGCAATTTTCGATGCGATTTTCATCATGAGTCATCCGGAAACAGACTCCTTGTGCTTTAGTACAGGGGTAAGGCTGCGTACATCTAACCCTCCTTACCCCACTGTAGGTGGTAGTCTTTGCTGCAGTGGAGTAATGTTGTTGTTATTGTAGAATTCAATTTTAGCAGACCTAGTTAGTCAGCGTGTAATATGAAACAAAGAGTTGCAGAAGTCGTTTAGTACTCCGTGATTAGCTCAGAATCTTGGAATGAACTAAGTCATTAACCTTGAGTAGCAATTACTCGCCGAATAGATAACTTAGTTTTTGAGTTGCTCATTTTTTGTGATGTTCTGGTGCAGGGATAAAAGATGGTGCAGTATAATTTCAAAAAGATTACCATTGTCCCCAATGGGAAAGACTTTGTTGACATCATCCTCTCCCGTACACAAAGGCAGACTCCAACTGTTGTTCACAAGGGCTATGCAATATCTCGTATCCGTCAGTTTTACATGCGCAAAGTGAAATATACAGTCAAACTTCCATGACAAACTCTCCACTATTATTGAGGAGTTCCCCAGGCTTGATGATATCCATCCTTTCTACGGTGACCTCCTCCATGTCCTTTATAACAAAGACCATTACAAGCTTGCACTTGGCCAAATAAATACAGCAAGGAACTTAATTTCCAAGATCGCAAAGGATTATGTCAAAATGTTGAAGTATGGTGATTCTCTCTACCGATGCAAGTCTTTGAAGATTGCTGCCCTGGGACGAATGTGTACCGTGATTAAGCGAATCACACCCAGTCTGGCATATCTTGAGCAAATTAGACAGCACATGGCTAGGTTGCCTTCGATCGATCCAAACACTAGGACACTTTTGATTTGTGGGTACCCTAATGTCGGTAAGAGCTCTTTCATAAACAAAATTACAAGAGCAGATGTTGACGTGCAGCCTTATGCGTTCACCACAAAGTCCTTGTTTGTGGGTCACACTGACTACAAATACCTTAGGTATCAAGTCATCGACACTCCGGGAATATTGGACAGACCATTTGAGGATCGCAATATCATAGAGATGTGCAGCATTACAGCTTTAGCCCATCTTAGAGCTGCGGTTTTATTTTTCCTAGATATATCAGGATCTTGTGGTTATAGTATTGAACAACAATCTGCTCTGTTCCACAGTATAAAGTCTCTCTTTATGAACAAACCCTTGGTCATAGTTTGCAACAAAACTGATTTGCAGCCTTTGGATGGGATATCAGAGGAAGACAAGAAGTTAGTCATGCAGATGAAAGAAGAAGCTATGAAGACTGTCATTGGACAAGGTGGGGAGGCCACAGACGACCAAGGTGTGCTTTTGACTATGAGTGCTTTAACTGAAGAAGGTGTGATTTCCGTGAAGAATGCTGCTTGTGAGAGGCTGTTGAACCAAAGAGTTGAAGTCAAGATGAAGTCTAAGAAGCTAAACGACTGCTTAAACCGTTTTCATGTCGCCATGCCCAAACCATGTGACCAGAAAGAAAGGCCTGTGTGCATACCTCAGGCAGTGCTGGAAGCGAGAGCAAAGAAAGCAGTGGAAGTTGCAGAGAAAGAGAAGAAGAAGCTTGAGAGGGATCTTGAGAATGAGAATGGAGGTGCAGGTGTCTACTCTGCCAAATTGAGTAAGCACTATATCTTGGCGGATGATTCTTGGAAAGATGATGTCATGCCAGAGATTCTCGATGGGCACAATGTGTTTGACTTCATCGATCCTGACATCTTGCAACGGCTTGAGGAGTTGGAGAAAGAAGAAGGGCTTCGGCAAGAACAAGGAGATGAAGGTGTCTTGGAGATGGAAGGTGGTCCGGAGCTGACATCTGAAGAAAAAGCCACCCTGGCTGAGATCAGGAAAAGGAAGAGTCTGCTGATCCAACAGCACCGTATTAAGAAAAGTACGGCCGAAAGCCGACCAACCGTTCCAAGGAAGTTCGATAAGGATAAAAAGTATACGTCAGAGAGGATGGGCAGGCAGTTGTCTGGTCTGGGACTTGATCCAACCCTTGCGGTCAAACGTGCACGCAGTAAGTCAAGGGGACGTAAGAGGGAACGATCTTTATCTGGCATGGGTGACTCGATGGATGTTGATGGTGATGAGGAGACTCCTAACAAGAAGAAGTTGAAGTTGATGCTGTCTAGGTCCAGGTCAAGGTCCAGGTCAAGGTCAAAGTCGAGGCTTCCAAATGAATTGGTGCCTGGTGAAGGATTCAAAGACACTGCACAAAAGTCTAAGGCTATTGATTTGGCTAAGAACTCTTTCAAGGTGCGGAACAAGGCAGCCTGCAAGGGTGAAGGTGATAGAACTATTCCTAATCTGAAACCAAAGCACTTGTTTTCTGGCAAGCGTTCTAACGGAAAAACACAAAGGCGTTAAGGTATGTTACAGTTTTTCATATCTCCTTATCATGTTCAAGTATGTGTAATCTCAATCATTCCAGTCTTTATTGTAGGGTAATGTTATGATGATTCAGTGTTCTTCCTGGTCATAAATAGACACTACTAAATTATACTCCGTATAACTGACAAAGTCCAGCATCACATGAATCTTTAAATTTAACTTTTCCTTACACTAGAAAGAATTATTGCAGGTATACGAGGTTCTGATGAAGTTGTGCAATTTTTTGGAGTGTTGTGTATCTCAGCTTGTTGTTCTGCGGAGTCGGATTGGATCCACCGAATACTCCTCTCTTTTTGGTTTTGCATGTTATTTAGTGTTGCTTCTTATGTTTCTGTTTTTGCCGCTCCATATAATGTTCATTTTTGTTATTTTTCAAGGGATTAAGTTTTTACCTTTTTCTATTTTGACTGGTGTCGTTTGTTTTGAAAGAATGACGAAGATAAGATATTTAGAGTTTAATTAAAGACACAAATATGATACTTATCCAACAACAAAGTGACCATAAAACTTGGCTCTATATCTATTAAATTTC
Organism: Cuscuta europaea; assembly: GCA_945859875.1. NCBI lineage: Eukaryota > Viridiplantae > Streptophyta > Magnoliopsida > Solanales > Convolvulaceae > Cuscuta > Cuscuta europaea. Next base: position 2,075,568 of record CAMAPE010000054.1, on the reverse strand, counting down.
TCTCTGCAAAGGCCCAACATACATCCAAATAGGGTTGGACTAGGTCTGGTTCGGGATTTGGGCGGGACCGGGTTTGGGAAATGAAGGCCTGGTATTGGTGCGGGTTGATTCCGGGCCTGGGTCGGGTCTAGGAAATAAAGGCGCAGTTTGCTTTGTTGGGAAATTCACAGCAAACTGCTTACCGTTTGTAAATTTCATTTTTTTCTTAAAATATGGGAATTCCCAACACTTCAAGCAAAAAACGGGACTTTTTAGGGGATTTCTAGAAGGAAAAATTCACAGGAAAAATCCCAACTATTAGAGGTCTTCTAATATTAATCCCAAGTACAAGTAATTCTAGAATAATCTCAAATTTATGTGTAGTCTTCTCAAATTGATCCATGTTACCCATTACTTGTTCAACCGGTAAACAAATTAAAAGAAAACGAAAAGAAGCTGAACAATCGGTTTCTTCCTCTTCACTAAACTATTAATGCTTCCTTTCCTGCTTCCTTCGTCTCTAATAGTTAGATTTCTCACCATTTTCAAATTTTCTTTTCTATTCTTTTTACTCCCCCTCTACTGCATAAGTAAATCTCTTTCCCACCTTCCATTTCGTTCTCAAATTTGCTTCAATCATTCAATTTCATACTTGGAAAGTTTAATTTCGTCAATCTAACTCAATGATGAATGGCCAACAATGATAAAGTTTAATTTCGTCAATGCAACTCAATCGCGGCCGGTGATAAAACTTGAATAATGAACGACCGTCGATGGAGATTGGACCGGCTGGGATGAAGGAGGGTTAGCTATGAAGAACAGTTGGCATGGAGTCATGGACGGAGGAGGGTCAGCATGGAAGAACAACTCCAAGGGACGAAGATGAAAACGGACAGTCGTTGAGGTAAATCCAGTCGGCCGTTGAAGATCTGGCCTTGATGGCCAGGATGGAGCAAAACACTCAGTACGCCCGATATGAGGAAAAGAAAAAGGAAAAGAAAAAGGGAGAGAAAAAGGAAAAAAGGAAGAAAAGGTAATAGAAGAAGATGAGACTAGATAGGAGAAATTAAAATAAAAAATAAAATGTGAAACAAGAAGAGGAAAGTTATCAGATGCGTGAATGAAAAGAACTTAAAGAAGAATATGAAACATAGCAGGTAGGTATGGACTTGGGCCGGTCCGGTTCCGGGCCGGGCCCGGGCGGGCTTTTTTTGTTGAATGATGGGCCCGGAACTGGCTCGGGGTGATATCGGGTCCGGTCCGGGTCGGGCCTACCCGGCGGGGTTGTGGGCCGGTTCGGGCCGGGCCGGGCCCGGGCTATTTTTTTTTTAAATTCAGATTAGTTGGGCATAAAAATTTAAACTGTATTAATTTAAACAATTAATTTCGAATTAACTAGTTTAACAATTAACTAGTTTTTATAGGAGATTAATAAATGTAGCAATGAACTTTTATGATAAGAGATTAATAAATCTAACAAACTAACTAATTTAACAATTAAATAATTAATTTCGAATTAACAACTAACTACTATGATAAGAGATTAATAAATGTAACAATTAGATAATAAGTGTATAAGTAGATATACTTAATATATATATATATATATATATATATATATATATATATATATATTTATAAGTAGATAATAAGTAGATTAACTAGTAATATATAATATTATGTTTATAGTATATATAATATAAGTATATTACTATAAGATTAGTAATACACTTATATATAATACTTTAATATATATAAGGATATATTAAGTCTATCCATTTTACATCCAGCGAAATCCGCATCAGTGAATGCTATCAGATCAAATGCAGTCTCCTTAGGATACCAGAGTCCTAAATTAGGAGTTTTTTCAGATAACGTAGAATTCTTTTCACAGCAAGCAGATGGGATTCCTTTGGATTTGCTTGAAAGCGAGCACAGAGACAGGTAGCAAACATAATATCAGGTCGACTCGAGGTCAGATACAGCAACGAACCAATCATTCCCCTATAAGTGGTAATATCAACATGCTTTCCCGATGGATCAGTATCAAGTTTACATGCAGGAGTCATCGGGGTTTTCACAGGGGTGCTGTTCTCTTGACCGTCTCTGTAGCAAATCATGAATGTACTTGGACTGATGAATGAAAATTCCGTCAGACAATTGTTTAACTTGTAGTCCAATAAAGAAATTCATTTCACCCATCATGCTCATTTCGAACTTAGATTGCATCAGACTTCCAAATGCAGTGCATAGTGCTGGATCAGTGGAGCCAAAAATGATGTCGTCAACATAGATCTGAGCCAAGATGATGTCAGACCCATGACGCTTGATAAAGAGAGTAGTATCAATTGTTCCTTTAGAAAAGCCAGAATCAACCAGGAAATCAGACAGTCCGTACAATGCTTTATCCAGTCGATAAACGTGATCAGGATATTTCGTACTGATGAAGCCTTCTGGTTGATCCACATAAACTTCTTCTTTCAAGATCCCGTTCAAGAATGTTGTTTTGACGTTCATTTGATAGATGGTGAAGTTCTTGTGTGCCGCATAAGCCATGAACAGTCGAATGGCTTCAATGCGTGCTACTGGAGCGAACGTCTCATTGTAATCAATACCTTCTTGTTGATTGTAGCCTTTCACAACTAATCGGGCCTTGTTGCGAATCACAATCCCGTCTTCATCCTTATTGTTCTTAAATATCCACTTAGTGCCTATGATTGATTTTCCAGGGGGCCGAGGCACAAGTGACCAGACTTTCAGTCTTTCAAACTGATTGATTTCTTCTTGCATGGAGATTATCCAATCAGGATCAGCTAACGCTTCAGTGACATGAGTAGGCTCAGTTTGACTAAGAAAACAAGAAAACAGACATTCATTCTCGGTGGCAGATCGTGTGCACACTCCACTTGAAGGATTTCCAAGTATGAGATCAGGTGGATGAGCAAGTGTCCATTTACTCACATGAGGGAGTGGTTGAGCATTATTGTTGGGTTGCTGATCAACAAAAGGGTTATCAGCAAGAGGAACAAATGAAGATCTAGGATCAGTGGGCGCAGGTGTTGAAGTTTCAATCTCAGTTGTGGTTGCATAAGTTGATGAAGTTGATGCGGGGGAAGGAGTTGCAGCTGTAGATATTGTAGTAGCGGGTGGAGAAGATGGATCGTGTGGTTGTGGATTCTCGTAAATTTGATCAAACAGGTGATCGAGATCCATGGAGTTAGAATCAGGTGAGGGAGATAAGGCGGGTAGTTGTGCTAGAACGCCAGTGATATCAGGTTCTGAACTGATGTGTCCAGAAGCATGTTCTTCTTTCTTGTCAAAGGTCACATTGATGCTTTCAATGACCTTCTTTTTGTCTCTGATGTACACTCTGTAAGCTTTGGATGACGAAGAATAGCCAATGAACAAGCCTTCTATTACTTTTGGATCAAACTTACCTCGTTCTTCCCTATCATTCATGATGAAGCACTTGCACCCAACACTCTTAGAAAAGAAACACTGGGAATCCGGCGGTTGATCAGCTCATATGGTGTCTTTCCAAACCTTTTGTGAATAGAGGTCCTGTTCTGAGTGAAGCAGGCAGTGTTGATAGCTTCAACCCAGAGAGAATGTGGAAGTTTGGAATGGATCAGCATGGTTCTTGCAGCTTCAACAAGTGTTCTGTTCTTTCTTCCAACCACCCCTTTCTGCTGTGGGGTCTTTGCTGCAGAGAATTGCTCAATGATGCCTTGAGTCTCATAGAATTCACTGAGTTTCTGATTCTTGAACTCAGTGCCGTTGTCAGATCGTATGAAGAGAATTGTTGCTTGTAGAAGATTCTGTGTTGTTCGGATGAAGGTGATGATGATGTCAGTTGTCTCGTCTTTGGAGCAAAGGAACCGGTTTCATGTGTATCGTGAATAGTCATCTACTATCACTAGTACATACTTCTTCACATTGATACTTTGTGTTCACATGGGCCCACAAAGATACATGTGAAGCAATTCAAGAGGACGTGTAGTAGATGCTGTTATTTTTGCCTTATTCAAGATACATGCTTTTCATTTTTCCAAGTGCGCAAGAATCGCACAGATGTTCACATTTGCTTTGTAGTGTTAGTAGACCAGTAACAAGCTTCTTTGATGACAATGTGTGCAGATCACGGTAGTTCAGATGAGACATCCTCTTATGCCACAGTTGATTTAGTTCAGAGGACGCCCTAGACAGCAGGCAGACATCTGTATTGGGAAACACTGTTTTCAGCACAATGGTGTAGAGACCAGATTTGCGTCTACACCTTAGAATGGTGTTTCCTTGTTCATCCTTCACACAACACTTGTTAGCCCGAAATATGACTTTCATGCCCTTGTCGCAGAATTGTCCGATGCTAAACAAGTTGTGTGTTAATCCGGCAACATATGAGACGTCTTTAATAGTGACCCTGGTGTTGCAGATATCTCCAAATCCAAGAATAGGAGCAGAGTCACTGTTTCCAAATCTAACTTTCCCACCAAACTTGTGATGAATCGTTTTACAGAATGTAAAAAGATTTCTGAATTTTTAATGTTTATACAAAACATTCATATTTTTATTTATAAAAATAGTACTCTGTAATATATATCAAAAAGTTGCTAAAACTAACTTGAATAAGTGATGCGTAGTACTCCGTAACATATTTGGTTCAAGTGTGTTATCACACAACTTGTGTTAAAAAGAAAAACACAGCTAATTTGGCACTCTATATATTATCCATGTACATTTACCGATTAATCCTTCAATATACTAAAAACTAAAAAGTAACCTGAGGTGGGTGGGTGTAGCTCATCTGGTAGATAGAAGCTGCCACAAGGGGTAAGTCACGAGTTCGAATCCCGCCAACTGCGCTGAGAGGTTATTATGAGAAAATGAATACGGCGTCTGTAATACCAGGACCAGAGCCCAAATAAAATTTTGGGCGGGAAATAATTTAAAAAAAAATCTCTCTTTTGTACGGAGTATACAGATAGATAAGTTTTGCAATTTTAATCCTACATGTTGATGATATCTTGCTTGCTGCGAATTATATGGCCATGAAGCATGATGTTAAGAAGTTCCTTTCTAAGAACTTTGAGATGAAAGATATAGGTGAGACATCCTATGTGATTGGAATTAAAATATTTCAAAACCGTTCACATGGAATTTGGACATGTCTTAGAAAAGTTACATCAATTAGGTCTTAGAAAGATTTGATATGGATAAATGCTTTTTAGGTATGGTTCAAATTCAGAAGGGGAACAAGTTCGTTTTATTACAATGTCCTAAAAATGAATTGGAACGTAAAGAGATGAAAAAGATTCCTTATGCATCAATGGTTGGATGTTTGGGATAGGTTAAAAGTTTTTCTCGTCTCGATATTAGTTTGTTGTTGGAATGCTCGGACGACATCAAAGTAATCCCGGAATAGACCACTGGAAAGCTGCAAAGAAGGTTTTGAGGCATTTGCAAGGCACCAAAGATCACATGCTTACTTTTAGAAGATCTGATAATCTTGAGGTGATTGGATATTCAGATTCAAAATTTGCTGGATGTGTTGATAGTAGAAAGTCAACGTCCAGTTTTTATGTTCATTGTATCTTGGAAGAGTAGTAAATTAAACAAACAATTACTGCTACTTCCACTATGGAGGTCGAACTTGTGACACGCTTTGAGGCCTCTGTTCATGGTTTATGTTTGCAGAACTTTGTGTCAGGACTTAGGATTGTTAACAATATAGCTAAAGTCGCTGAAAATCTATTGTGATAATTCCGCTGAAGTCTTCTTCACGAAGAATGATAGGTACACTAAAGGTGTTAAATACATAGATTTGAAGTACTTGTTAGTAAAGGAAGAAGTTCAATTCAGGAACATAGAGTGTTTATTGAGCACATTGACACTGAACAAAATTAAATAGTTTCGGATCCGCTGACTAAAGGATTGTCACCCAAAGTTTTTAAGAATCATAATTACTATTGGTGTTGCTGATAAAGCCTTGCAATGATAGTATTGTTAGTGGTTTATGTTTGCTCATTTTTATATAATTATATATTATTGTTTTGACACTCATTTGAACTCAATAAATTTTATGTTTCTGCTTTACTTGTTATCTATTTGGTTGTGATCACGTATAATATTTGTACTGATAACACGCGTTGAGTATTTAAGTATTTTTCAAATTTAAGAATGGAGACTTTTGGATTTTTCATATGTTAAAGATGAATTAAAATTGTCTTGTGATACATGGAAGGGAGCATGTCAGTATAAATGGCGTGCAACCGCCATGAACCAATCAATTTGAAATTCAGTTATGTTTTTTCTGGGTGAATTTGTTTTGATGAATATTGCACAATTTAAGTTTTCATCAATTCATTAAGGATCACATACCAAAAGCTCTCATCTGCCTTTATATATATGTTTATTGTCTATGGAATGACAACACATTATAATTGAGAGATATCTACTTGAATTATCAAGAATCTTATAAGGAAAGAAGGTAGAGGGGATAATGGATCTATCATGGATCCAAATATTCCTAAATCTCGACCTATCAGTATATGATTATGTAGGGCTGGTTTCGGTTCGGGACCCGAACCGATCCAATGAAATTTGGAACCGAACCGAAATTTCGGTTATTCCAAATATCTTAACCGAAACCGAACCGATCATCAAACGGGTCCCAATTTATTGGGAACCGATTTTTCGGGTCGGTTTATCAAAAACCAATAAAAAACCGACATATACAAATTATATATCACTAAAAAAATTAAACTTGAACTAGAATTCAATTCCATGATCCAAAAATGTGACATTTCGATTTTTGAGTACATTAAAGTCCACTTTGATAGTCTAGGACCGGAATACATTACCCATTCAGGCACATCTACAAGTTTGAGGTCATCCCTTATTATATAGAAGCATTTGAGGAGTAAACTCCTTTTGTTTCCGGTGTGGGATGAAAAATCCACAGAAGAGAGAAAAAAAGCTTCAAGCATATCAAGGCATCTGATACGTTCACTATCCTCTCCCAACGGTATTGTATATTTAGTAAATGAAATTAATAAAAACAATTATTATTATTAATAAAAAAATCGGTTCGGTTCGGTCCAAACCGATATTTTGAGAGTACAAACCGATTTCGAACCGATTTTTTTTCGGGTCCCGATTTTCGGGTCCCAAAAATTATCGGTTCGGTCCGGTTCGGGTTTTTTTCAATGCGGTTCGGTTATTTTCGGTTCGGTTTTCGGTTTTTCGGTTCAAAATGCCAGCCCTATGATTATGTATGATTATTTGATGCCGATCTTAGAGTTTAATCTTACAGGAAAAACCAAGATATACATCTGCTATCAAGAAAAAATTACGTTAAAAATTTATAAACCAAAATATTTGATCTCGTCTTTCACTTATTTATATCTTTTCTGTCAATATTTGAAATATGACTATTTTTAGTTGTGGTTTAAATAATATTTTAAAATAGCAATAGTATTCAGATTGATATTTCTTACACGTATTATTAAACTGTCATATATAGTTATTTTCATTTTGTTTAGTTTTTTGAAAAATTATTATCCATATTCCTTATAACTTTGTCATCATTTTTTCTCTTAAAAACTTTGTCACTTTCCTTTTTAATCGATAAATTTGTGTCTCTTATTATTTTTCTCTCTTTTGCAAAATTCTCAATCACACAGTTATGACTTTATTATTTTCTGTGCAACAAAGTTTTGAAGGATAGAAAGAATAAATAATTAATGAATGACCTAAAATTAATCAGTTGTTATACCGTGGGAGCAGCCCACCGTGAGCATGCTGCTCCCACAGACAAAAATACGCGTGTTACTGTTCACACGTGAACAATAACTTATTTTTTGTTTTTCCAGTGTCCGGTAGCAGAGTAATGTAACTCGCGTGTAAAGAAATGTAACTCACGCTGATCAGAAATGTAACTGCAGGCAAGTCCAAATGTAACTTGTCTAATACGAACTATAAGAAATAAAACATTGATTTCCTTGAAACAAGGAGTCTAATTGCTCAATAACTTTACGTAAATAGTGAATATGTTTTGTTTTTAATATTAAGACCATAAATAATTTTTTCCCTTAAAATCAGTTTTTTTTGCCAAAAAATCATTTTTTTTGCAAAAAAATCATTTTTCCGCCATTTTTTCCCTTGCAAAAAACTCGTTTTTTTGTTTCAATAGCATGGGTTTACTTAAATAGTGAATATGTTCTGCCAAAAATATTTTTTTAAAATCACTTTTTTGCTAAAGAAATTATTTTTTGCCTTGTTTGGCAAAAAATGATTTTTTTGTTTCAATAGTAGAGCTTTATGTTGCGATGTAACTTATGTTATAGAAAATGTAACTCACGTTGATGAAAAATCTAACTTAGGTCAATGTAAAATGTAACTTGTTAAGGTAAGTCCAAATGTAACTCGTGTAAACAGAGGCGGACCCACTAAGGGTCCCACGGGGTCCCGGGACCCCGTGCACCTCGGAAAAAATACCTATATATATTATATATATATTATATAAAATTAATTATTCAATGTATATTTACACACAAAACGACCTAAAAACCAAAAGAACGAAGTAGAGGAATGGGAGCAAGCATGGAATTGAAAGTTTCTATGTTGCATGATGTACCAAGTTCAAATCCTTTTAAGGTCCCTTTTTGTTTTCCAAAACTATTTTAATTAAATAGACCAAAACTACGTCGTTTTGGCCTATTTTTTGGGGTTGCTTCACGCTCTACAACTCAATTTTACACTAAATATACATCCAATAAAATGTTGCCATGTGGCAAGTAATTCCTTTTTTTATAAAATGTCATAACTTTTTCATTTTTGCTCCAATTTTTAAAAATATTATACCAAATTAAATATCTTTTTATGATTTTTCATATGACACCAATATTATATATGTAATTTTAAAAAAAATCTGGTCAAGTGTCGTGAACATACGTATTAGAAAACATACATATTTTTTCATATATGACTCTTGACTACTATTAGGAAACATACGTGTAGTATTTTTTTATTTCAATTAAAGTTGCTTTGCGCATTCCAGAATTGCTTTAGGTAACCATGCCATGACAAATTTGGCCTTCTTAATTATTAATTAAAATTAAAATTGATTTACGCACCTCCACGCTCGGCTCGATTCATACGGCTTGCCCCATATCAATTTTACATTCAATCGACATCCAATTAAATGATGTCATGTGGTAAGTAATTCTTTTTTTATATATAGAATGTCATAACTTTCATTTTTACTCTAATTTTTATAAAAATTATACCAAATGAAATATTTTTTTATGGTCTTTCATATGACACCAATATTATATATGTAAATTTTTTTTTAAAAAATCTGGTCAAGTCTCGATTTTTTTATAAAAATTGATTTTTTTAAATCGCGTTGTCGCCCAGGTTTTTTTTACTATGCTGCTTTCTTTGAATATATTTTTTTAATGTTAGATTAAATTAATAAATTCATGTATTTATAAATGTTATTTTCAATTTTATACGATTAGTTACATATGTTGAGAGAGATGTTTTTGGTACTATTAGTGATGATTGTATTATACTCCGTAGAACATTTCCAACAAATGAAGCTTAGGAGGGTACATTTGTAGAATTGTTGAATGATTTTTATTTGTAATTTTTTTGCTTTATAATATCTTAATGTTTAGATGTTGTACGTTAACTTTGAAGTGTTATGCTTCATTAATATTTTTGTATTAGTTTTATATTAATTAGAGATTAGAGATATAAAATGGTAGGGACCCCGTAGCTCCAACTTTCTGGGTCCGCCACTGCTCCCAGTGACACCCCTTCCCTACTAATTGAGCTAGATGAATCTTTAAAATAGGGGTGAGAACAGGGGTGGGATCGGTCCGTTCCGGGTCGGGTTTTTGCTAAACCCGGAAATTACCCGTAAGGCATCAGGTTATGAAAATTAGGGATCGAAAAAAGCCCACTATATTCGGTCCGATTCGAGTTTTTTGTAGCCCGGGTTCGCTCCGGGTTCGGGTTGGGTCAGTTAAAGCCCGAATGTGAAATCACTTATTTTTCTTTTATATTTTAAAATCTATTTTCAAATGAAATTAATAAAAAGTACAAACCACAAATAAAATTAATAAAAATCACAAATATTAGTCTCCAAAATCACCAAGAATTCAAATCCAAAGAATACAATTATCATAATATTTTGTTTAAGATGCATAAAAATAAGTAATATACGTGTTCTAAAAATGTTATGAAATAAAATTAATGGATAAAAATGTAACTAAAGTTACTACAAATATGTTTTCATGGTCATTACGATAAATAAATTGAACATATAAAGTCACTAAAAGTTATTAAGTCATTTTTTCATCTATTATAATCAGAAATTAGGAATTAATTTATAAATTATATTGGTATATTATATTGATTTTATATTAAGGCTAATTGTTTCGGGTTTTATCGGTCCGGGCGGGGTTATAGATTTTAGGGCCCGTTAAAGAGCCCGAAGTTTCGGGTTCGGTCCGGGTTTTTTTTATTCGGGCCGGTCAAAAAAAAAACCGGACCGATATTATAATTCGGGCCGGGCTAGGGCCGATTTCCGGGTTTCGGTTCGGGTTTTCCCACCCCTAGGTGAGAATATTGATTTGATTGAACTGAACCGAACCGTACAAAACCGAATTAAAAGAAGCGAAACCGGACCATAGGCAATTTGGTTTGAGTTTGGTAATATTTCATCCAGATTGTATTAAACCGAACCGAACCGAAACCGATAAAAATCGAACAAAACCGACCCAACTAAACAAATTCAACGAAATCTTCATATATTACTACCCCCGTCCCTTTTATTTAGTCATCCTTGACTTTTCCAGTCAAAGATGATAAACTTTGATCCATCATTTTAACTAATATATTTATGTGAAAATTAATAAATTTATACTTTTATGATAGTATTTTTAGCAAAAAAGAAAATTCAAATCATTTTCGTATTATCAATATTACCGTGTATAAATATATAATCGATCAAAGTTTAATATCATTTTCTTGGAAAAAATTGTTTAGCTAAAATAAAAAGGGACGAAGAGAGCATTAAAAAATAACAAATCTAAACTGAACCAAACCAAACCAAATTAAACTGAACCAAATCCAACCAAAATATGGTACGGTACTCTCTCCGTCCCCCTATAATTGTCCCATTTTTTCATTGTTGGATGTCCTTCTATTATTGTCTCATACCATATTTGGTAACATTTGTGTGACTCTAGTTCATTCTTACTTTATTATCACTTTATCAACTCATTATCAATCACATAATTTTACTTTTCTTAAAATCACATCACTATCTTCCGTCCCAATATTAGGGTGATGGGGGAGGTATAATTTTTGTTTGTTACTAATTGTCTTGTTTCAAAACGGATCGAACCGAAAATCGATATGACACCCCCTACTCTAGACCATTAAAAAACTAGTTTTTTCCATTTTCAGTCTCTCGATTATTGAGTCAGTGACATTTTTGATAATCAACCTTTAGTTTTTCTATTATTAGTTCTCGACTATGGTGTGATAGACACTTTTAGTCTTTGAATTCCATTTTTTTCACATTTAGTCCACTGAGTATTATAAAATTGACACTTTTAGTACTTTCACTATGAATTTAACTCCATTGGTGGAGGACTAAAAGTGTCATTGTTATAATAGTTGAAGGATCAAAAGTATCACTTTTATAAAAGTCGAAAGAGTAAATGTAGAAATTTTAAAAGACGAGTACCAAAAGTGTCTATCGCACAATAGTCGAATGATTAAAAGTGAAAAAACTTTAAATCGAGTATCGAAAGTGTCAGTGACAAAATAATCACAAGGTTAAAAGTGGCAAAAAGTTATTAAAAACACTCTAAGTGACTTTCTCTCGTAACAAATAGCCAAATAAAAAATAAAAAATGCTAAGTGTCATATGGTGTACACAAAGTGTACACCATATAAAAGGCCCCAAAAAATTCTCATTTCCCTCTCCCCCCTTCTCTCTCTATTCTCTGTTGCCCCTCTCCCTTCTCTCTTTCCTCCATTCGAATATCTCAAAAAAAATGAGACAATCTTCCCTTCTTCATCTTCCTCATCCCTTCTTCATTCTCTTTTTCTCTACCTTTTTATATCAATTTTTTTATATTATTTGCACAAAATCAGCTTATTCATCTTATTCCATCTATTTTAATTAATTTTTTGTTTTTTTCAAATTACATGTAAATTTATCACACATACAATTAGATCATTCATTTGGATATATAGATAATTAAATTTTTTGTTCACCCAGACCATTGAAATTGATCACATCATAACTAAAGTCGATCACACAACAACTATTGTCTGTGAAACGCACAACTATTGTCTGTGTGGTAAATATTGTCTATGCACACAGACATATAATTGTATGTGCAACATGAAAATATTGTTTGTGCACACAGGTACTGCACATATATTGATTGATTTGTAAGTTGATGTCAATGTCAAACGTCTGTCAATCTATTTTTTATAAAACAGTAAATGTCTGTAGACACAGACAAAAGTTGTCTGTGTACATAGATAAAAGTTGTCTGTGTACACATGCAACTCTTGTTTAACTCTTGTTTGTGTCCACAGACAATTCCGTATGAATTGTACCCCAAACATTGTTATAAAAAATGGGGACCATTCCCGAATAGCTTATCGACATGTGCCACGTTCAATCTAATTATTTTTCTCTAATGGGGACTGTTTCCCAAATAGTAATGCCACACTTTACCGAGTTTCCGAGTATACCTATTACCTATTGTGTGGCTACCGTTTAGACCGTACTGCTCAATAATTGTTTTGCCAGCTTTCATTACTGATTGGGTCTTCGGATCACTTCAATCATTTTTGGACCATTTGGATTGGCATTGGCGTGAAAGTAAAATGTCAAGAATAGATTTAGTTCATACGGAATATAAAAATATTGTTTTGATTTTTATTTTGCTGCATTCCACTATTGTCAATAACATATATTCACCATATTGTTTTACATATGAATTTAATTAAACATTAATTAAATTATTATAAGTAATGTTTTCCTTTTCAATTTTTCTCTAAATAATTATGAAATAATAAAATAAACATTTCAATGCAAAAAGAAATCAATATTTTTTTAACGTTTTTCGGTTAACAAAAAATAAATTTAATTCAAGTAAAGTTTGATTATGGAGTATTCAATTATTTGTGAAGGCTCCATGAATTTAAAATTTTTGTTTCATGTTTTTTATTCTCAAGAAACTTCAATAGTTGAAACTTGATTTTTTTTTATTTTATATACTCCGTATTACACATTAGTGTCAAACAAAAGATCATAAGAATTCGAATTTTGATTTATTTTTATAAAATTTAGATTAAAAATAAAAAAGTTATACTCCCTCCGTCCCTTAAAACTTTATCATCTTTCCTTTTTGGGACGTCCCAAAAAACTTTGCCACTTTTCCTTTTAATCAATTATTTTGTGGTTTCTGTTATTTCTCTCTCCTCTGCACAAACCTCAACCACACAGTTTTTACTTTATTATTCTCCGTGCCGGTCAACTTTGGCAAAGTTTTAAGGGACGAAGGTAGTAATTCATTTAAAAAGACAAAGAGAAAATCGCATCTCTGGTCCCTCAGTTATTCCCCGAATTGAATCCCAGACCCGTATTTCTGATATTTCAAATCACACCCCCGAGATGGCCCATTTACATTAAATGTCGTCCCCGCCGTTAGAAGTCCAACTAACGGCATTCGGTCTTCAATTTTATCAGGGGTAAACGCGTAACTTCTTTTCTTTAAATGTTTAAATCCCTAATCTAACTACAAACCTTCCGATAAAGTTCATTCTTCCGCACCAAAACTTCTCATTTTCTTCATTCGTTCGGACGTGGGATTTTTCCAGGAGGTTCTCCACCGTCAAACGATTTAGGGTAACTTAGCTTGAGGTTCGTACTAATTCTGTAGTCTTCACTTCTGCGTTCTTCTTGTGTGTCTTTGTGGTTTCTTTGCTTCTTACTTCAACAAGAGACCGCTTTCAGAGAAGTATTTGAGGTTTAAGCAAAGGATTCGAATTTGGGAGTGATAAGCGTGATAAAGAGTTGAGGTAATGAAGGTTGAAGAGATAGATACGAAATTAGGGATTTAAACCTTAAAAGATGGGAATTTACGCGTTTACCCCTGATAAAATGGAAGAACATATGCTGTTAGTTGGACTTCTAACGACGGGGCGACATTTAATGTAAGTGGGCCAACTCGGGGGTATGATTTGAAATCTCAGTAATAAGAGTCTGAGATTCCAATTTCGCGGATAATAGAGGGACGATATATGTGATTTTCTCAAAAACAAACCCACTCATTCTTGCACACTTCCCTCTCTCATGCTCTCATCCACGCACAACCACCATTTTTTAGCCTTGGGAGTCCATTCTTCCTCCATATTTATCACCCTTCATCCACTTTCCCACTTTTACTATCCCATTTAGCCTACCACTATATAAAATTAGAAGTTCAAAAATTTCATATTTAACATTTTGAACTCGATACTACACCACTACAAATAGTCTTAGAGACAGAGTGTAATTCTTTTCCACTTCCACTACTCACACATAGAGCCCCATTGTGTATTTTAATGTAATAATTATTATATCACGGATGATCGTTATGTTGCTCAGCTGGTAGGTAAGGAGTGCCCCAAAAGGTAATTTTTGAATTCGAAACGTCGCAACTACGATGAGAGGATATTATGTAAAAATACATATGACCTCTATAAGTATCGGGACAAAAGCCTCACTCGCTTTTGCTAATATATTACGAATATTCAAATCCAATTTACATTCTCTCAGTTAACTGTGCGGCGGGTGCTGGGGGCCTTCACGGATGGGGTGTCATCCTCTTTTTCTGAAAATAACTAATGTCTCTGAATAATGTTGACATTATAGAAATTGCTCAATATAATACTAAAACATATACAAAGCTCAAAAATAGGACTAAATATGTTTTATTCCCCAAACAGGACTTACTTTGAGCTCATTTGGTGACCCTATTTTTTGGCTCATTAGGCTTATCAGTCAACTTTTTCATCAAGCACGTAACTTTTAATTTTGCGCTCTGAATTATTTAATAATAAGAAAGAGTAATATTGTAGTTACTTTTGCGGCTGTATTGGTTTGAATTACTATAGAGGAAATATTTTAGCTATTTTTCATATAATTTTTTCGTTATTTTATTAATAAAAAATATTTTAAATGTAATTTTCTCATAAATCAGCAGAATCGGCCTATACATTCACTTTAGTCAGAACTTCATAAATTTCATCTGAATCAGCAGATTTAGCCAATTTCATTGTTACCAAACGGATTCTTCATCATTTTACAAGAATAACTTGATTAAGAGTTCCCAAAATAGGAGTAAACGAATCATATATTTTGAGAATAAAACAAAGATAGATAATCTTGTTTATGAACTTAATGTTTATTCTAGTTTTATTTAACGTTTTTTTATTAGCAAGTATAGGGAGTAGTGCAGGGGCGTAGCTAGGAAGTGAAACGTAGGCCTCAGCCCACCCTAAATTTTAAAAATGTTTATCTTTTCAGTGTATAAAAGTCAGAGCCCGTTTAATAATCTTGTTTTTCGGCTTATTGGGGTTATCAACCAACTTTTTCACCAAACGCATACCTTTTGATTCCGCGTGCTGGATTGTGTAATAATAAGAAAGAGTAACATTAAAGCTACTTTTCTGGATGTATTGGCTGAAGTTACTGTAGATGATCATTTTACCTGTTTTTCATATAATTTTTTCTGTATTGTATTAATAAAAAATATTTTGAATATAATTTTTTCATAATCAGCAAAATCAGCCAATTCTGCAACTTCAGTCAGAATCCGAACTTCCAGTTTTCTATTTCTGTTTTCTGTTCTCTAATTTTCTGTTTTCATATTCCACTTTTTAATCTCCAATTTTTCGTTTTCATTTTTTAGGTTTCAATTTTCAAATCTGAAAAACATGGCCATAAACTTTTTTACCCGGTTATATGACTGACCAAAACACCGAAAGTATGACCCCAGTCGATCGATCTCAATAATTAGTTTGATGAATTCTTTTCTCAATTCCCTATTGGTTGACAACTCAATGGCTTTTTTAAAACTCTTCACTTTAAAAAATGATTTTGAAAACCCGAGATTGAACCATCAGGTTATTGACCGGCCCGAACAGGGACCATTGGGTCATTTACAGGGCTAGTCCGGAACTGCCCGATTGGTGATCTGATTGAATACAAACTGTCGAGTCATTTTTCAGACAGGATGGGGACCGTCAGATCGTTTATCGGACATGACGGGGACCGTCGGGTGGTTGACCTGACAGGACGGAAACAATCGAGTCATCAACCGAATCAGATAGTGACCGTCATGTCATGGACCAGACCGGACAGGGGCAGCCGGGTCGTGGAACGGACCGGACAACGACCGTTGGGTCATCGAATGGACCAATACTGTCGGGTCATCGACCGGACTAGACCGGGATTGCTCTGCCGTCTACCGGGCCGAACATGGACCGTCGGGTCAATGATTGGACCAGACCGCCAAATCATTGACCGAACCAGATAGGGACCATCGGGTCATTGACCGTACCGGACTGAAACTTACACCGGATTGACCCGGATCCGACACTTGCGTAGGTATACAAATTCATTGCAGCGGCACTGCGGCATCCGCGTTTTCAAAATTTGGAAAACTAGCTAGTAAAAGTCACTTCTCCAATTCATTTAGAAAAACAGAGACATATCTCAATTTTCTGGTTTTGGAAAACGATTTGATAAACACAGTTTTATGTTGTCCTTTCTCCAGTTTTCTAGCATTTTTTTTGGTAAACACGTTTTCTGTTTTCTTTTTTTTTTCAGTTTTCCAGTTTTCTGAAAAACTGGAAAATATCTTTGTTAGTAAATAGGCCCTTAATTTTTTGTGTTAATATCATAATTTAAAATATTATAGCATTCATGAAGATACAATTAACATTCTAAACTTCAACTTTAAAATAAATAATACTACATTCACTTTAATTTGCTATTTTAAATTATGCAATGAATACCATAAATTTACATTTTTGAAAGAAATAATATATGACCATCAGACCATGGTGGTAAAATAACTTTTTATATAAAGTTTGAGGCATTTAAATTGCATACTTTCTCTGTTCCCTTTTAATTGCAACCGTCAACATTTCACGTTTGCCAACACACAAGTTTGACCATTAATATCTTTCATTCCTTATTA
Source organism: Cuscuta europaea (assembly GCA_945859875.1). NCBI lineage: Eukaryota > Viridiplantae > Streptophyta > Magnoliopsida > Solanales > Convolvulaceae > Cuscuta > Cuscuta europaea. The sequence goes on along the minus strand of CAMAPE010000054.1, from coordinate 2,058,304 downwards.
GTAAAAAAATTTAAAAAAATCATATTTTGAAAAAGTCCAATAAATAGTGCTAGTATTAATAAAATAGTGCAAAATGTCCAATGTTGCAATTAAAATAGAACGAAGGTAGTATGATAGTTCAGAGTGTTTATCTCATACACCTTCAAAGTTTGAGGTATTTTAATTATTTTTCCCTTTTGGGATGTCTAAAAAATTACTCCTATTCTAATTTCTCTTTTTGGAAAGTTTTGTGTGGTTACCATTAATTTACTTTTTTCTTAATTACTCAACCACAAATATACATTTTCACTTTATTCTCATAATCTCATTTTAAAATTCTGATCAAAGTTAAACCGAGAATAATTTTAGGGGACGTAATCAGGGATAGAGTAATTATTGGAATAATTGATTTCTTTGTGGGAGAGAAGTTTGTTGAAAAGTGTTATTCAAATTATGTCTACACTCTACATATGTTATGAATGTGTTCTTACTATTGAAGATAGCTACCATTCAGAACGTACGGCTCATCATCAATTGTTTTGCCAGCTGCATGCTTCGATCGGTTCTTCACTTCCACCGCAAAGCACCGTTGTGTATTTAATGAAATAATAAATCTGGGTTGGTGGTTGTAGTCTGACCATCCATCTCAAGTCTCTCCTTTGTGGGAGGTTTTGGATTCAATTCCTACCAAGGGGAGATGAGAGGGGTTTTGCTATGATTTTTCCTACCTTCATGGAGTAGCTCAGCGGCTGAGAAGGGAGATGATGGTAATGAAGGTATCGGATTCGTGTGGTGGGAGGAGCAGTCTGAAAGGTGATGTAAGTTCTGCTGGATTTCGTCCTTTGGAGTCAGTACTGATGAGGCTGACTGTGATCAGATCCGGATTTAACTGTCTTGGGGTTTTGGAGGATAGTTGATAGACTACAGGATTATGGGAGCGTAAGCCCCGACACCGGGATTATAAAAAAATGAAATAATAAATTTGTCTTGATATTGTTGACACTTTTTTCGATTAGCAACAGGGGTGGAGACAGGGGGCTGGCGGTGGCCACGGCCCCTGCAAGAAAAAAAATTGTGATGCATTTATACTCCCTCCGTCCCAATTTGATTTGCAAAATTTCCTATTTTATTTGGTTGTCCCACAATGATTTTCTACTTTCTATTTTTGGTATGTAAATAAGAATAAAGTGACAAATTTACCCTTACATTTACTTTTTCTCCATTAACTTAAAGGCATCTACTTATAGAAAGATGGACAAAAGTGTAAAAAACAAGCATTATTTATTGTCATTCTTTAATCTTTGTGCCGGTCAAAGTTTGTCATTCAATTCGGGACGAAGTGAGTATATGTATAAATATTTATAAGTAGTAAAAAATATAGTGAAAATTTAAGTTTTGACCCCTGCTATATATATTCCTTAAGTCCCGGCTCCTGTAACCTGTCAATCCTGGTTCCGCCACTGATTAGCAAGTACAGGGAGCTAGCTAGTAATGCAGTACGTTTATTAGCTATAAAATGGTGGCAAGGGAAGAAGTAAAATTCATACAACATAACAAAATCCAATCGCTGGAAAATCAGAGTAGCTAGTCCACCATGAGCAGCGACTTGATTCTGAGTAACTCACCTCCCAACAGGTCTGCCATTTGATTATAACCTTCAACAAAATTATGCATACACATATAGAGGGTCTAGTTCCACTTCCATAACTTCTACTACCTCTCTTCCCGAAATTGTTCACCATATTGACTTTTCTTGATATGACAAACTTTGGACAATGATTTTAATTATTATATTTGTATACAATTTGTAAATTTTATAATTTTATGAAAATATTTTGAATAAGGAACATATTAATATAACTTTCATATTCAAATTAATTTCGTATTAAAAAATATCATTAGTTAAAGTTGATTGTCATTAACCAAGAAAAGTCAATTTAGCGAACGTGTTTTGGGACAGAGAGTATTTCTTTTCACGAGAAACAAGAATGATTCAAGGCATCTGCATATATGATGCATTTTGTTTTCTGAATGTGCATGCATGCACATGTCTGGTACGGCCACTAAATGGATGACCTGCATTCTCGTTTCATTCAAATTATAGATGCATATATACTGTGCGGTTCTAATATACGATAGTATATATGTGTGTGTAGCATGTACTTTTTGAGTCTAATATATTTACTCCGCTTTTAAATAAGTGTAACAGGTTGAATTTTAGACTATTTACCCGTTCTACTCTCACTACGTTTGTATTAGTAATTTATTTTTATAAAAATATTATCAAATTTGTCTTATCATAAATTTTCAAAATTTGAAATTTTCAATCTTTTTTCATTATTCATCCGTATTAGGTAGTAATTTTTAGCTTCAAATATTATATCTTAAATAAAATTTGCTGAGAAATGTGTATGGATAACGTAATTTTTGACATAAATTTGTTTTCATGTGTAGTTTATGGGGAGACAAAATCACAATTAAGGGATTGAAGTACAAGTGGTTAAACCAGGACATTTTCGTGGATGTTGATGCTTGGATCTATCCGCGTGTAGCTATACCACAATATCCCTTGACAGATTTATCTGGGTGAGATATAATATATGCATGTACCACGTACTAGATGATAAAAAAAATGACACGAATATTACTAACAAAGTTTTGCTGAATTAAATATAACTAGTTGTGTTTTTGGGCAAACATATGAATATAGTGTATTCCAAAGTGACACTGTCATTAGTAGATGATATGATGAGGCATTGAAACTTGCTATAACTCAATATGTCACTTTAAAAAATCAAATTAAGTCATTTTCTATCTTTGAATTAAATTAAGTAATATTTATGAAAAAGGTCCCAGATGATAACATCTCTAATTAACTTTTTGTACTCGTGATTAATTATATCTAAATTTAGTTTGGTGCGCATGAAATAAATAATCATTAGCATATATACCAAGGGGCGGAGACGTGGAGTTAGGGCATCTCCAATGCATTGAGTCCATAGTAGCTGAAATGACAAGATTTTGCACAAGGTATATTTACCATGTCTGCCAAATATTACAAAATAGAGAGAGTTCATTTGGAGACCTCTCCGATGCAACAAAAACTTAAATAAAGTAGGGAAATTTGCAATTTTCGTCCCGTAACTTTTGATCGTTTTTATTATTAGTCTCGTTACTTTAGTCACTTAGCTTGCATAATTAGTCCTGTAACTAATTAATATTTGTAATTTAAGGACTTTTCACCTGAAAAGTACACTTTCCAACGATAGTAAACCAGAAATATGGCGTCAGCGTCGGATTTTTCTGCCAGAAAGTGTACTTTCCAGAGGAATAGTCCTTAAGATTTAAAAGTTATAGAACCAAATTTGCAAACGATTAAAATTACAGGACCAATAACAATAACAGGTGGAAGTTACAGGACTAAAATTACAAATCTTCCAATAAAGTAAGTGGGTGTCCTTGCAGATAGGCCCACACTTTCCAAAAGAGACCTTCGGTGAGACCGAGTTGCTCTTTTCCATTTGCCACATAAGCTTGATTAGACCTTTTTCTGCATTGGAGAGAGCATTTGTCATAGAAAAAGGCATTTGGTGATATGGAGATGCAATGAACATCTCCATTGGAGATGCTCTTAAGAGATTAAAGTGGTTTGTCGGTTAACTATTCGAATATTCAACAAAAACGATATGAAGCCACTTTCCAAATACCAATTCAGTGATTAAATTAATCAAAATCTACTACCAAATCGTCATGTACAACTTATTTGATCGTTAAATATGATAGTAAGTACATATAAGTCACTACGATATAAATTTTAAACACAATTGTACTCATTAATAGTTATTAAGTCACATTTTCTCCATGACTTTTTTATTAGTAATATTCAAAGAAAACCACCAATATAAAAAAGTTAGTCTCGAATTATTATTTTTATAGGTTGTGTAATTAGAATATGAGCCGGTTATTTTGATCAACTATGCTTCATGTACACATTTATTGTACACGCCTTTTTCAAGTTGGTCGAATGGTCCGTGCACATAACATTTTTGGTTTTGTAAAGAGAATTGCTTTTCACATCGATTTTTTTTGTCTGTCATAGACATTTCTCTGTTTTTATAGAGCGTAATATAATGTGCACGGATGTGCAGGTCAGTGGAGAAAATAGTGAAAGCAGGGAGTTCGTACACCAATCTTCTGCAAATAGCTGGGGCTGTTGCAAGCACTGCTCTGAAAGAGAATGACTATATGTCGGCGGTCAATGTGTCTGTGAAAGTGGATAAGCCCACTCAAGCCGTTGCTGATTCCGCTAATTCTTGGGGGGCTGATGTTTTTCGCTTCAAGGGAAATAACTAAACATCCATTAAAGAAAATAACAAATATATATATATATATATATATATATATATATATATATATATATATATATATATTGTTTTCTTGGATGGAAAGAAGTTTCACTTGATATTGCTTGCATATTGTGATTGTCATTATCGTCATTCTGTTCTGAATAAAGAGATTATTAATTAATAATCTCAATCAGTGTGTTATGATCGGTATGGAGTGAATAAATTAAGTCAGGTTGTACGTTGTTTTTCCCATTTGATGAGTGTCATCAGTTTCAGAGTAAACTTTACGTACCTACCTATGGCTCAATGTTATTTTAGCTTTATTAAAAATTGATGACTATTATGAAAATGACAATAATTATGATGAATCGGTGAGAAATGAATATGCACGGTCCACACAAAGTGTTTGTGCGTGAAGCGGGGTTTTAAAATATTTCTCACACTAGTAAATACGGAGTATGAATTACCACCTATATCCTCCTAATATTAGCACGGAATAGGGTGACGTGGTTTTTAAGAAAAGTAGAATTATGTGATAGATAATGTATTGATAAAATGGAAATAAAGTAAGAATAAATTAGAGTCACACAAATGTTATCAAATATGGTATGAGACAATATATAATAGAGAGACATCTAAAAATAAAAAAAAAATGGGACAATTACAGGGAGGCGGAGGAACTAATAAAGAGTCATATAAAATTGATTTTTTAGGATGAACTAAGTTTGAACACTATCTATTGTGTTATGGATAGACTGATTATGATAATTTATGAAAAATTATATTTAAAATACAATAATAAAATAACAAAAAAATATATGAAAATAGCTAAAATGGTCCTCTACAGTAACCTCAACTCATTTAGTCAGAAAAAACTTCAACCTTACTTATTTTTATTATTACATATTTCACCGGAAGAATTCAAAAGTTACATGTTTGGTGAAAAATTAAAATTGGCTGAGAAGACTGATAAACCGAGAAATAGTCACCAAATAGTCTCTTAATCATGTAATTTCTGTTCGTTTCTATATCTTCTTCCTTTCATACCAAATAATACATAAATAAAAAGCTTATTGGTAATTAACCTCTATCTTACCAACCTTATCTGCCAATTTCTATACCAAACACATAATTTTTATTTCGCGAATTGTATTATGTAATAATCAAAATAAGTAAGATTAGAAGCCCATTTGCAACCATGTTTTTTGGCATATCAAGATTACCAACCAATTTTTTCACCAAATACGTACTTTATGATTTCACACGCTGAACTATGTAATAATAAGAAAAAGCCAGATTATAGTTACATTTGTGGTTGTATTTGTTGAAGTTACTGGATAGGATAATTTAGCTATTTTTTCATATAAGTTTATTTTATTTTATTAATAAAATCTATTTAAAATATAATTTTTACATAAATAAGCAAAATCAGTTAATCCAACCGCTTTAGTCAGAACTTCAAGTTTCAGCAGAATCAGTCGGTTTTGGTATTACCGAACAGGCTCTAGAGTTACTTTTCAAGCCGATTCAGCCGATTTTGGCTGGAATTGCTGAAGATAACTATTTTAGCTACATTTTCATACAATTTTAGAGTTTTTTTGGAAAATATTACTCCCTCTGTATCACTTTAGTTGTCTCACTTTCCTTTTTTGATGTATCAATTTAATTGTTTCATTTTTCTTTTTGTAAAGAATGTCACTCAAAAAGTAGCTACAGTACCGTTACAATATCAAAAATTTCTTGCTTTTTATTAAGTCTACAATAATTATCTTAAACTCCGTGAAAAACAAATGGGACAACTAAAGTGGTACGGAGGAGTACTAAAATAAGACCTATTTACAGTAATATGATTAAAGCTACTATAAGTGTAATGTCACAGTCACTTAAGTGTAAAACTTGAACATAAGTTTTTACGACCAAATGACTACTATAGTCACTGCACTTAAGATATCATATTATATATATGTACACTCTTTATTTTAGTCATAATTTTATAATTATTTCATAATTTTATCTTTGTTTATCTAATAAAATACATTTTAAATTTAATTTTTTCACAATTCAAGATATTCAGCCAATACAATTTGAATTTCATCAATTTAAGCATATTCGGGCAATTCAGCTAATTTCAATATTACCAAACGTTTTTTTTTATATCACTTCAGTTCAGTCAATTCAGTTATTTTCAGTGTTATGTTATAACTTACTTTAATTATATAAAACAATATATACTTGAATTATATTTTCAACCACCATTTTGGACCAGTTGGATGGGAGGTTTCAAATTCCACCTAAAATAAAGTTGTTTTTTGGCCATTCACTAGTGGTACTTTTCCTACTGTTGGTCTTTTAAAAAAGAAAAGGGTGCAGGTAATCAGAGATTGTTCTTTTTGCAAGTAGGAAGAAGGAACAGTAGTCCACCTATTTATAAAATGTCGGGCAGTCCTCGAGATATCTGTTATGTTCCACCTAACTCATCCTTATCTTTTATCAAGCGCAACGTAAACTTCTTGTGGAGTTCCGCAGTATATACTGTATGGATTTGTTAAATCTCGGAACTCAAAAAATGAGTTAACATTTTTAGTCTAAATGAGAATTTTGATTTTAATTTAGTCTTAATCTATCGAGATAGTTCATATTTAATCTATCCTTTCAAAAATTTCTTTTAAATTTATTGTTTTGTGGGGTTCCGAGGTATCTGTTACATTCCACCTAATTCATTCTTATCTTTTATCAGATGTACACGTAAACTCCTTCTAGAGTTTCGAGGTGCATACTATAAAGATTTTGTAAATCAATGAACTCTGAAAATGAGCTAACGATCCTTGTGATCTTGCAACATGCAACAACGATCAGAGTGACGTCTACTTTAGATGTTTCACGATAATTGGTCGGAAGCCCTGCTAGATCTTTAACGCCTCTATCATTATCTGCAAGCCACACATCAGTGTTTGACATTGATGTTGTGATAACAGAACATCGTTGCGTTTTTGGATTTTTTTACCCATTTTCTTTCATTTTTCAGAATTTGGGGCATGATGCTTTGATGGATCTAATCGTGATAACGGGGAATGGTTCACGCGTTTTGAAGTAACACACATCATTATAGGACACATCTCTCCTCCATCAAATGAATAGATGGCTTCCTCCATAATAGCACATGTAATTCTTAATGACTCCAGTTGCTCAATCATTATTGGATTCACTAGAAGAGGCCAGTACCCCCACCGGACACATCTTAGAGAGTTTGAGATCCAATTTATCATCACTGGATTGGTGCTTGAATAAATATGTTTCCACGTGCTACACGTCCTATCAAATCTGGTCCACACAACTGGTCACCGACAAGTACTCCTCAATATCCGATCACACAGTCAAAAAGATAACATTCTAGAGGAAACTTAGATTAGAAAATCTGAAATGAAAGATGAAGCCCATGCGTGCTTGGAACTTAACCGAATAATTATTCTAAAGGCGACATTGGACCTCACTCATGTTGATCATGAGCAACAATGTAAAGAAGGGGCTTGTTTCAGAAAAGGCACTTGTTTCAAAAAAGAAGGAACATGTTTCAGAAGCAACAAGACGAGATGATTTGAGCATCTTTTGAAGCTGAACACTAAGGAGCGAAGCTAGTCAACACAAAGACATAGAAAACCTGCGCTACAATGTAATTTGACACAAAGGGGATGATGGCTATGAATTATTTTATTGTGTACAATTGCATTAGTTATCTTTGTATGTAGTTGTGTATTATTAATAATAGATTAGTTATTAAATTGGGTCAGCATTGTTTTGAGCTCGTATGCTTCTTGTAATACGAAATTTTAACCTTCAGATGTTATATATCTATAGGGTAAGTTTATGTAAACTCTATTGTTGGATAACTTTGGCATTCTACGTCCAAACTTTCTGGAGAAAGAGTGTCGCACCTGCTGGATATTGAATACACTGTTCCTCATCAGTGTTTTATATCTCATTAGAAAGATCTTATCGGGTTCTAAAACTCGTATTCAGACGTCGGTTTCAAAATATTACGGGATTGTTACCTAATGAACTGAATTTCGAATCCAACACTTTATTTACGCAAAATATGCTCTATTTACACTAAAAACGCTATTTACAGAAAACAAGCTAAGTATTTGATTTGATCATATCTTTATGTATGTTCTTCCATTTGAAGCGTTTAATATCTTGTTGAAAAGATCATTTTGAGTTCTAAAATTACTTTTTCTACTTCATTTACAATATATTAAGGATAACGTACAGATTTAACCAGATCACTTCGAACTCGTGTAGTGTTTGATATGATCATATATTGTTTTAATTTGTAATATTTCAAGATTTTTCTATCTCGTTGGAAAGATCTTATCGAGTTCCAAAACTCGTAATCAGATGTCGGATTCAAAATATTACAAGATTTTTACCTAATGAACCGAATTTTGAACCCAAGACTATATTTACGCTAAATATGCTCCATGTTATCCCCTTTGACATTTTAGTTATCATTTATCAAGCCTATTATGTCTTCAAGGGGATCCTCTATCAGCTTATTTATTCATCTTAGTATCAGAAAAATTAAGTGTGTTGATACGGAAACAAGAATCTAATGTCACGTTTGGAAGAATTGAGGTGGCAATAAAGGTGCCAATAATTTCTCACATTTTGGTTGCAAATGCATTTATTTTTTCAAGCAAAGATAGAACAATGTTAGGGAGTAAAAGGAATTTTAAAGGAGTGTGAGGATCTTACGGGGCATATAATTAGTTTTGACAAATCTAGTGTTTGATTCAGTGCTAATATGGGGATTACTCTACAACATGATGTGTGTACGTTATTGACAGTTAATCAAGGGGTGTGCTCGAGTAAATATTTGAGGATGCTTGCACTAGTTGAGAGGAAGAAGAGGGACACACTTGAGTACCAAAAATAGTAGAGTTGAAATAATTGGTGATAGACTATATAGACTTGGACCCCCGATCTCATTACTACTGGACCTTGATAGAGGACCCTACACAGACATCATTTATATTATTGTACAACACACATTTCATTTATATTTACTAAATTAGCGTTTTACGTAGTTGGGCTACATGTGTAGGCTAATCTCCATTAATTATATGTTTAGATATCCTATTATCTATCAATTGGTTTCTTTGTAAAGCAGGTAGAGAAATTTTATTCAAGCCGGTTATCCAAGTTGTGTCCACATATGCTATAAACATGTTTCTACTACCAGATAATTTAATTATTTAGATGGAGCGGCTTATGAACGGGTACAGGTGGGGAGGCAATGGTTTCACATTAGAGGCATCTGACGGAAAGGTTGGAGAGCGTTGTGCAGCCCAAAAGCTTCTGGAAGCCTAGGATTTAAAGGGTAGAGTGAATTTAATATAGCTATATTGGGAAAACAATGATGGATACTTTTATTTGAGCCAAATACATTGATTAGGCAAAGATTGTGAATAACCCTACCTTTGTTTAATTAGAGGACTTTATTAATGATTGAATAAACTGTTATTGTAGGTAATGGTCAGAGGGCAGGAAATAATAGACACATCTCATTGTGGAGGGATTCTTGGCATCCTAGGATGGGGTCGAGTAGGGTGTTTTGTGTCCATCCAGAGTACATCACAATATGAATGTAGCAGCTCTATTAAATGAGGATGGAAAAAGTTGGAATGTTCAGTGTTTTAGTTTGTTGTTCAAAGAGGAGAAAGTGGTTGATACACTAATAGTTCCATTGAAATTATATTTAGTGGGATATAGTTGCCGCCGGAACGTTGAGGCCAAAGACAAATTTTCAATTCGGAGTTGCTATAAGAGGCTAGTAGGAGAAAAATCCAACCACCATTTTGGACCAATTGGATGGGAGATTTCAAATTACACCCAAAATAAAGTTGTTTTTTTTGGCAATTCGCTAGTGGTACTTTTCCTACTATTGGTCTGTTAAAAAAAGTGGGGGTGGAGGTAATCTAAGATTGTTCTTTTTGCAAGTAGGAAGAAGTAACACTAGTCCTCGAGATATCTGTTACGTTCCACCTAACTCATCCTTATCTTTTATCAATCGTACACATAAACTCCTTATGGCGTTCTGAAGGATATACGTATATATTATATGGATTTTTTAAATCTAGGAACTCAAAAAATGAGTTAACGATTTTAGTCTAAATGAGAATTTTGATTTTAATCTAGTCTTAATCTAACGAGATAGTTCATATTTGAGATGAATTCCTCAAATAGGAGTAAAACATAGGCAAAATGCAAAAATAGGAGTACCATGTTTTGAATAGGAGTAAGTTTAGTGTTTGGACAAGTATACCCCTACCCAAGCCCCAACAACTTTCATTAATAATTAAAACATAAAACAAATACTCCCAAAGATTAATTAATTTATAATAAAATTGTAAAAAAACACAAAAAAAATATCAAATAAAATATACTCCGTATTATGTAAAATAAAAAATTATTAAAATAAAAAATAAAAAAATAAAATAAATGAATAAATATGAAAAAAAATGAAAAAATATATATAAAAAATGTAGGCATCTGCTGCCGCCTCAACAACCTCCCAGCACCACCAGCTCCGATCATCGGAAAAAATGCCAATATTTTCTCAAAATGCCATCAAGATGGCAGATTTTGAGAAAATTTGGCATTTGCAAAGAGTAAAACTGCCATCTTTATGACATTTTTTAAAGAAAATGGCAATTTTTACATAAAATTGCATTTTTTTCGCCGATCGGAGGTGACATTTCTGGGTGATGAACGAGGCTGCGGGAAAGACCTGCATAATTTTCTTATATTTTTTAATACAGTTTATCTATTTTTTATTTATTTTTAAAGTTTTTTATTTTTACAAAAATAATTTTTTTAATATTTAATATTTTAATATTGTTGGGATGAACTTATATTATTTTTGAAATTAAATGGCCTGCATAAACGTATCGTTTCCAGTGAATGAACTTAGATTTTTTTAATAGGATCAAATAAGTGATATTTTAGAATTAACTAGGTTAGGGATATTAAGGGTACAAAATTAATGTTTACTCCTATTGAAGGAAGTTTTAAGTTTTACTCCTATTTGTGCAATTATGTTTATATTTACTCCTATATTGGGCAATTTCTATTCATATTTAATCTGTTTTTTGTATAACTTCTTTTAAATTTAATGTTTTGTGGAGTTTTGATGTATCTGTTATGTTTCACCTAACTCATCCTTATCTTTTATCAAGCGTACACGTAAACTCCTTCCGAAGTTCCGAGGTACATACTATAAAGATTTTTTAAATCTATGAACTCAGAAAATGAGCTAACGATTGTAATCTAAATGGGAGTTTTAATTTTAATCTAGTATTAATCTAACTAGATAGAATTCATGTTTAATCTATCTTTTCTATAACTTCTTTTAAATTTATTGTTTTGAGGAGTTCTGAAATATCTGTCTTGTTCTACCTAAGTCATCCTTATATTCTATCAAGCGTGCACGTAAACTCCTCATGGAGTTCCGAGATATACTACGTATACTATAAGCATTTTTTAAATCTAGAAACTCGGAAAATGAGCTAACGGTTTTAATCTAATGAGAATTTCGATTTTAAGATTGAGGGTGCAGCTGATCAACAACACGAGGTTAAATGGAAGAAATCAGTGAAGTAATAAATCAAGTTTAGTTGTTCATTAAGAGTCCTAGGTAGCCTGAGATTTATATTATGAGTCCTAGTTGTACTCTTATTTGTTTTAAGCATGTCTATAAATACCACGTAGGGTATAGCATCAAATATGGCTTATTGGAGTTTTTGAGTGCAGATTTTACTTCAATAAAATTAATAGCGTGACCTGCTGTTTTTTCATATATGTTGATCGGTATATTTCCTCAATTGGTATCAGAGCACTGAGGGTTCCGATTCACAGCTTCTACCTGATCGATCACGAATGGTAGGAAGGGAAATCAGCAGCCATCGTCAAAGGAGTCTCATTCATTGACGTTTCAATTCCCGCAATTAACGTCAACAAACTACACCATATGGAGGATGTGTATGGAAGTCCTTCTTGGAATCCATGGAGTCTGGGAAGTGATAGATCCTGGCTCGGATGATGTCAAGAAGAACTACATGGTAAAAGGTCTTCTATTTGAGTCGGTGCCGGAAGACGTGATTTTACAAATCGGAAATCTTACTACCGGGAAGGAGATGTGGGAAGCAATTAAGACTCGAAATTTAGGAGCTGACCGAGTAAGAGAAGCAAAACTTCAAACTCTCACCTCTGAATTCGAGAATCTAAAGATGAAGGACACATGTACCATAGATGAATTCGCATCTAAGCTATCAGGTATTGCGTCAGTATCCACGACACTTGGAGATACCATATCACAACAGAAATTGGTCAAGAAATTTCTGACCAATCTTCCCAGGCGATTTGTTCACATAGTAGCGGCTCTCGAGCAGGTTCTAGATCTGAAAAGAGTAGGGTTTGGGGATGTAGTTGGAAGATTAAAGGCCTATGAAGAACGAATCAAAGAAGAAGACAAGGCAAACGAGTCTCAAGAAAAATTATTTTATGTCAGTGCAGAATCTTCCAATAGGAACCAAGGCTCGAACAGGGGCAGAGGACGCGGCTCAAACCGTGGAGGTCATGGACGTGGCTGTGGCCGTGGTCAAGGTTGGGGGAACACTCAAAATCATGATCAAAGAGATACCTCAAAAACCCGAGAAGACCAAAAGCAAAAGGGTAAACAACATGAGCAACGAGACCTCTCAAACATTCAATGTTATCGCTGTGATAAATATGGACACTTTGTTTCGAAATGTCCAGAACGAATTCGAAATCATGAGGCCAATCTGAATGAAACACAAGAAGGAGGTGCTGACCATGAAGAAGGGATGTTCTTTATGATGGATATTGTACAAGAGACAATATTTCTGAATGAAGAGAGCTACATCCCTCACAAGATTGAGTCAAAACCCGAGGAAGATAATATCTGGTACCTGGACAATGGTGCGAGTAATCATATGACCGGTAACTACTCGTACTTTTCTGAGTTAAATGAGCGCATCACCGGAAGAGTCAAATTTGGAGATGGCTCATGTGTAAGAATAGCAGGGAAAGGTTCAATCTTGTTTGAAGGAAGAAACGGAGAGAAAAAATTGATGAAAGATATATACTACCTCTGTCCCTTAAAACTTTGTCAAGTTTGACCGACACGGGGATTAATAAAGTAAAAACTGTGTGGTTGAGGTTTGTGCAGAGGAGAGAGAATTAACTGGAACCACAAATTCTTTACTTACCAGGGAAAGTTGCAAAGTAAGTGAGACATCCAAAAAAGGAAAGTTGGCAAAGTTTTAAGGGACGGAGGGAGTATTACATTCCATCTCTTCGAAGTAATGTGATCAGCCTTGGACAAGCCACAATTTCTGGATGTGATATTCGTCTCCAAGGTAATTTCCTAACTATGCGAGACAGGGGTGGAAGATTGCTTATGAAGGTACCACGGAGTGCAAATCGTCTGTACAAAACTAGTCTAAAGGTTGGGAAACCTTACTGTCTGAAGGCTAACATCAATGACGAAACATGGTTATGGCACGCTCGGCTTGGCCATATCAACTTTGGTGCAGTGAATTTGATGCACAAATTAGCTAAAGGGGTACCGGCTATTAAGCATCAAGATCAACTCTGTGAGATTTGCTTGGTGGGCAAGCAAACTAAACACTCGTTCCCAAAGAAGGCGACCTACAATGTGACACCGCACCCGGATGTACTCGAATTTAAAATTCGGTATGTATTTGATTTTTCTAGCGAATGATTTCGTGTGAAAGAATGATATATTTAATTAATGGATGATTAATTAAATTATTTATCAGGTCCCTAAAAATTGAGAATGGGGTACAAAATATTTAGTTGGGTCATCATATTAATTATAGAAGCTCAATAAAATGCCAACTAAGGTTGAGGAAAACGTTTGGGCAACCCAAGTGCTATTTCGACCCAACCTGCCAGAAATAGCAAGAATATGGTTAGAGGGCTTCCTACACTTTAACTGAGGGTAGCCCATATGATATAGAGTCCAACTGAAATGGAAAGGAGCCTAAATAATACATTGGGTCGGAGTAAATTAAAAGGAGCAGCCATGAACCAAACCCAATTAAAATCGGGCCAACTTACTAAAAATAGAGGATAAAGGAGGGGAGTCTCCTTATCCTCTCATTTGAGAGGCTACGTAAGGAGTGAGAGCACCTTGGAGAGCCTTATTCTCATAGGGCAAGCTCAGGGAGAAAAGGGGGTCAAGAAGAGAAGGAAATCCGATAGAAAACGAAGCCTAACGGTAAGAATCTCGTAGCTCCGGTTCTTGTTCTTCCGTTTAATATATTTTTCGTATATGATTTTATAGAAATCATATGATGGATTCTAGGAGATGTTCTACACGTTTAAAAGTGTAGAAAAATGATATAAAGTGTTGGTATTTAACTTGGAAGGGTTGTGGAATCGATAGGAATCGAAATCGCCGGAAACTGCCATTTCTAGGAGCTGTTTTCGTGCTGCAGGGCCCGAAAGCCGGGCAGCATTTGCAAAAGCCGGGCGGCTTTTGCCCTCTGCCAGCCAAGTCCATTTCGGATCATTTCCGATCGAAGGTTTAACGAAGGGGCTTCAATAGGAAGGCTTGCTGGACATATTTAAGGTGAGGATGACTGACTATATTGTTTATAATTAGTGAGTTAATTTCATAAGATTACCTAAAGTTGTTAAATGTGATTTTCATGGATTATTAATGATTAATCATGCCTAAATGAAAATACTATTGTTTATGAGTAAATGAAGCATGATATACAAATTTGAGAGAAATTGTGTATGATAATGTGATATGAAAGTGATGGCATGATAATGGAATTAACTATGAAAATATTGTGATAAAATACACTTTTACTTCATGTATAGAATTCATGAATGGATAAAAGTGATATTCTTGATATTGAGATTAAATTGTATTTGGATTGGAAAATCAATTGGAATGAAATGTTGGTTATGAATTAAGAACTTGGTTGTTCTAAGATTATCCGACTAGTATTGAAATACTAGTCGGGAGATTGAGATAAATAAATGATGAAATTAATCCTAAGAGATAGGATTGTGAATAGAGATGCCTTAAGTAGTCCTAAGAGATACTTAAGGGTCGGAATGTATGAGCTCTAAGATATGTTAGGAGTAGGCCTTAAAGGCTACTCAAGGTAAAATGATTCTAGGCATAGAATTGGCTTAGGAATCGAATAACTTGACTAAGAGCGAGGCTCTAACAAATGTAGATTGACTAAGAGCGAGGCTCTAGCACAGATGTAGATGACTAAGAGCGAGACTCTAGCATAAATGTAGATTGACTAAGAGCGAGGCTCTAGCCAGATGTAGATGACTAAGAGCGAGGCTCTAGCATAAATGTAGATTGACTAAGAGCGAGGCTCTAGCCAGATGTAGATGACTAAGAGTGAGGCTCTAGTATGAAGGTAGCATGACTAAGAGCGGGGCTCTAGCCTAATGTTGATGACTAAGAGCGAGGCTCTAGCATAAATGTAGATGGCTAAGGGCGAGGCTCTAGCACGGTATGATAATAAGATTGGGCGAGGCTCCATGATGGATAAATAATGTAATTAAGAAATGCCCCATGACGGTAATATAACTTACCGAAGGTTATAACAATCGTGACTAGTAGTCACGGGGAAATAGGGGTGGGCATTTCCAAAATGAATATGGGCCACGGGCCGACTACTTGACTCTATATAAAGTAAGTATATTTTTAAAAAGGGGTAACCGAGGGTTATGGCCTATAATATAATACCACCCTAGATTGAGGGTCTTAGAAATTGAAACATTGATTATACTTAGTATAGTTGTCATTGTACTTGTCAAATGCTTCCAAGTACTAACCTCCCCTTCAGGTAGGAGTTGAGCTTGCTACCAGTGCCCGTTGCTTCGGGAAGATCTAGGAGAGAAGACGTGGTTCGTGCTTCCTCCATTTCAGTTTCAAAATAATTATAATAATGCTCATGGATATTATTTTCAGAATAATTATTTTTGGGGGCTTGTATGCCTAATTATGCCAAGTATGGCTTGAACACTTATATTAACTACTTTCCGCTGCTTTAAATGAATATTTTACATTATGTTTGTTTATGGATGTACTATGTGTGAATGGTATTCAAGACGCCTTGTATAGTATGGATGAGTTGGACTGCGGTTGACTATTTGTATTGTACGGTGGGTTGTTGACGTGTCCGGGTAGGTCCGGGGCGTGACAATTTAATTGGTATCAGAGCCTTAGTCCGTAAACATCATGATGAAGCTTCAAAATTCTTTTTGAAAAATGAATTTGAAAACCATGAGCATAAGAAGTTTTGTACTTATGGAACTTTTGGTACTTGAGTTGCAATGCCTCTAATTGTTAAGATGGTACCCTTAACAATTGGTATGGCGGTGATTTGAGCCAAAGGATGTCTTTAAGTGCCTATCCGTCAGTTGACACTTGATACGGGTCTAAAGACTCATTCTCAATTTCTTTCAGAAATGGAACGTGCCGGAAAGGTAACTAGGAGGAACCCGACTGGCCGGACACCGGGAGGGTCCGAGCACGGCAGTAGAGGGGCTTCTATTGTGTCTAGGGGATAGGGCCGTGCAGGCCACTCGCTGACCGTAAGTGACGGTCATGTTGAAACAGTGGACGGGCATCACGAGTCCGAGGAGGATTCAACTTACCGACCGGGGACTGATCCGGTTGAAACCCCATATGATGGGGAGGACGATGACGTTAGTGAATAGAGTGATGATAGCGACGCTCTAGAAAGAATTGAGGAATTGCTCCAGCAATACCAACGAGATCGCCAAAGGCGCGGGGCAAGGCGTTCTTTGGGAGGGGCTTCGGGAAGAGGAAGCCGCGTGAGTCCTAGAGGACATGTTGAGTCTCGGGGAGGTAGAGGTGTTGAGGTCCCAATAATAAGGATCTCGAAATACCTCAAAGAAGCCAGGGAGCTGGGATGTAAATCGTTTGATGGAACGGGAGACATCTCTATTGCGGCCGAATGGATCAAGAGATTCAATGAAGCGGCCCTTGATATGCAGTTGCCTCCAAACATGAAGATTAGGGTGGCAACGAGACTGCTAGAGGGAATGGCATCCACGTGGTGGGATGGAGTCAAGGGGAAGTACGGCGAGACCGCCACTTGGGAGGACTTTCGACGGGAGTTCTTTAGTCAATACTACTCCGACTTCGAAGTGAACGCGAAGAGGAGGGAGTATACAAACTTGACTCAAGGAGGTGAATGCACCGTGAAAGAACTTGAGCACAAATTTAGAAAACTTGCTGAGTTTATACCAGAGTAAATCTGTGATGAGAACCGAATGGTGAACCACTTCTGGAATGCCTTGGACCTTGACATACGTGAGAGGGCAACACAATTGCCTAATATGACGTTTAGTCAAGTGGTTGAACAAGGTTTGAAGGGGGAAAAGGAGTGGGAAGAAAGAAAGATGAAAAACGCCGAAGAGGCGAAGAAGAGGAAGTGGGAAAACCACGGCCCCCAAGGTTCTGGCAAAAGGGGGAACCACGGGGGAGGAGGATTTCACAGAGCACCCGCACCACCATCTAGGAGAAATTCGAGCATGGGAGGACAACACTCGGGGTCACACGCCTCGACGACACCAAGGTTCCGAAATTTCAAGAAAAACCATACGGGCACATGTCGTGATCCCCCTAGGTGCTACCAATGCGGGGAGGCAGGACATATGAGGATGGATTGCCATCAACTTGGTGGAGATCGGGTATCGGGGCCGAGTAGTGATGCCACAGTGAGTAGAAACCAGATGGGAGCACCTCATGCGAGCACGGGGCACGGCGGGCCAAGTACAAGCAACACACCATCCGTGAATCAAGGTAAGATCCAAGCTAGGATCTATGCAATGACGGAGGCGGACACACGTGCTAACCCGGACTCCGTTGCGGGTAAATCCTTAAACTCATGTTGTTAAACTCTATTATAAGTAATGGGAGCGTTGTAAACTTGTAAATTGATGACCCCGGCGATTTAAGCCGGGTTTGGAAGGCAAAGAGAGGAAGAGATCCTCACCTTGGGGCGAATGCCGCCCGGCTTTGACAAAAGCCGCCCGGCTTTCGTCCAAATTAATTAAGGAAATACTACGGCGTTCGCTGGTTGGTAAAATCCTTCGCAGCCATAAACCGGCCGGCTTTCGCAAAGCGCGGCCGGCTTTCATGATTTGATTTAATAATTAAGCTACGGCGGTAAAAACCGGCTGGCTTTCACAATGCCCGGCTGGCTTACATAACGGGGCATCCATGCTCTTGCCAATGAACGAGAACCGGGCGGCTTTTGCAAAAAGCGGTCGGCTTTCTCCTGCTTGCGCACTACGATGGTTAATAGTACGAACCGGGCGAGCGTGCAATGAAGCGTTGAATAACTATCATCTACGCCTTAACCGGTGCACTCTACGACTTAAGAATTGAGTCTATTTGAGTAGAAGGTGTGTCTTACATGAAGATTGAGGTGTATGAGCACCAAAGGTGTTTGGAGAGGATGATAGAATCATCCTTAAGACGGAGACGTGTCAAGCATGTGCGAGAGGGGCACTTGCAATTGAAATGATACGACGATCGGTACATACTACTACGTAAGGATAGTAGGAAATAAAGGATATTGAGTGTAAGGTTTAAGATCTTTGAGTATGATTGAGACCCATATAATATTCCTTGATAAGGAATGATTTGGGAAGCATGGTGCTAGGGTTGGCTAATACCCGGGAGATTGAGGACTCGAGAGGAATAAGGGCGGGGCCCTACGCTCCGAGTTGTAAGTGAACAAGTTGAGTAGACGTGTGTTACCCAAGAGGGGGTAAGGTCATCGGTAAGAAGAACCGTGAATAGTATATGACGTGTAAATTGGGGCACTTAAGCTTGAGGTAAGAAATGATTAACGAGGAGTCTACGTAAGACTTAAACAATGACTAGGACCGACAATTGATTATCATCGAGTGATATAATACCATATAAAAGAGACCAATATAGTGGTCAGAATACTTAACTGATTTGCCTTAAATGTTACTCATTATTGTATGAGTATCGGGAGCCCGCGAGGTGATAACAAAGAATCTGAGGAACTAAATGGAGGTTTCATGTTATATCCACCCACCTATGGGTGAGCAGGGTGAGTATGTGAGGCAGATTTTAGAGCCAATGATGATTATTTATTTTGAAATCCCATGAGAGTTAGGACTGACACTTGATACGTGGGAGTCATTCCTGTAGCAATGGCTACCTGGCGAGTACCTGGTCGCTTCACACGGGGATCATTGAGTGAGATGAGATAGTTAGCATGACTGTAACGAAACGGAATTTAAGCTTTGTTTCGAGCATTCCGTAAGGGAGAACCCGAGGTGACTAGATTGATGAATCGATCCTAGACTTACGATTTGCCTATGAATTGCATCTTAACAAGGTATAGATAGGCAACATGAATTGAGAATTTGATCGTTCTAAGATTAATCCGTCTAGTATTGAGATACTAGTTGGGGTGTATGAACTATGAAAGAATAAATCCTAAGGGCTTGGATTGTGAAAGATATACCTTAAGTAGTCTTATGAAATACTATAAGGTAGGAATGTGGAAATTCTAAGTTAAGCTAGGAGTAGGCCTTAAAGGCTACTCAATATGAAGTGGTCCTAGGCATAGAAATTGCTTAAAGACTTAGTAACGTGACTAAGAGCAAGGCTCTAGCACGTCATAATGGTGACTAAGAGCGAGGCTCTAGCACGATTTAGGGTGACTAAGAGCGAGGTTCTAGCACAATGTAGGGTGACTAAGAGCGAGGCTCTAGCACGAGGAAACGTGACTACGAGCGAGGCTCTAGCACGGTGTAATTATAATAAGTGAACGAGATTTTGAAATAGTGAAGTAACGTGTTAGGGCGAAGCCCTAAGATGGCGTAATAATTTACTATAAAAATATGGAGATCGTAACTAATAGTCGCGTGAGGATGGACAATCCGAACGGGTTATACAGATAAGGGAGAATATGTTGAGAGCTTGTGCATTGGAGTTCCAAGGAAGTTGGGACGACCATTTGGCACTCGTTGAATCTGCTTATAACAACAGTTATCAGGCGAGTATAGGCATGCCTCCATACAAAGCTTTGTATGAGAGGAGATGCCATACACCATTGTGCTCGGATGAGGTTGGCATGACCAAACTTGAGAGCACGGAGTTGGTGAAAATCACCAAGTCAAAGTGAATACGATTCGTGAGAGGCTTAAGGCGGACCAGGATAGACAGAAGAGCTATGCTGATAAGCGCCGAAGAGCCTTAGAATTTAAGGTGTGAGATGAGGTATTCTTGAAAGTTTCACCTTGAAAGGGGATCATCTGATTTCAGAGCCGAGGGAAACTCCCCATGATATACAAGGCCATTTGTGATTCTGGAGAGAATTGGGTTCGTAGCATACCGATTGCAGTTGATTCCAGAATTGGAGAAGATACATAACATGTTTCACGTGTCTATGCTCAAGAAGTATATGCCGGATCCATCTCATGTACTAGAGAAAACCACCCGTGGAAACACGGGAAGACTTGAACTATGCCGTGCAACCGGTGAAGATACTTGACGGGCAAGTCAAGAAGCTATGAAGCAGGAAAGTTCCGATAGTTAAAATTCTGTGGAAGAGTGACCAAGTTGAAGAAGAAACTTGAGAGAATGAAGCCTTGATGAAGGAACAGTATGCATTTCTATTTGAATAAGCATTGTGAATTTCGGGGACGAAATTCCCGTTAAGGGGGGTGAACTTGTGACACCGCACCCGGATGTACTCGAATTTAAAATTCGGTATGTATTTGATTTTTCTAGCGAATGATTTCGTGTGAAAGAATGATATATTTAATTAATGGATGATTAATTAAATTATTTATCAGGTCCCTAAAAATTGAGAATGGGGTACAAAATATTTAGTTGGGTCATCATATTAATTATAGAAGCTCAATAAAATGCCAACTAAGGTTGAGGAAAACGTTTGGGCAACCCAAGTGCTATTTCGACCCAACCTGCCAGAAATAGCAAGAATATGGTTAGGGGGCTTCCTACACTTTAACTGAGGGTAGCCCATATGATATAGAGTCCAACTGAAATGGAAATGAGCCTAAATAATACATTGGGTCGGAGTAAATTAAAAGGAGCAGCCCATGAACCAAACCCAATTAAAATCGGGCCAACTTACTAAAAATAGAGGATAAAGGAGGGGAGTCTCCTTATCCTCTCATTTGAGAGGCTACGTAAGGAGTGAGAGCACCTTGGAGAGCCTTATTCTCATAGGGCAAGCTCAGGGAGAAAAGGGGGTCAAGAAGAGAAGGAAATCCGATAGAAAACGAAGCCTAACGGTAAGAATCTCGTAGCTCCGGTTCTTGTTCTTCCGTTTAATATATTTTTCGTATATGATTTTATAGAAATCATATGATGGATTCTAGGAGATGTTCTACACGTTTAAAAGTGTAGAAAAATGATATAAAGTGTTGGTATTTAACTTGGAAGGGTTGTGGAATCGATAGGAATCGAAATCGCCGGAAACCGCCATTTCTAGGAGCTGTTTTCGTGCTGCAGGGCCCGAAAGCCGGGCAGCATTTGCAAAAGCCGGGCGGCTTTTGCCCTCTGCCAGCCAAGTCCATTTCGGATCATTTCCGATCGAAGGTTTAACGAAGGGGCTTCAATAGGAAGGCTTGCTGGACATATTTAAGGTGAGGATGACTGACTATATTGTTTATAATTAGTGAGTTAATTTCATAAGATTACCTAAAGTTGTTAAATGTGATTTTCATGGATTATTAATGATTAATAATGCCTAAATGAAAATACTATTGTTTATGAGTAAATGAAGCATGATATACAAATTTGAGAGAAATTGTGTATGATAATGTGATATGAAAGTGATGGCATGATAATGGAATTAACTATGAAAATATTGTGATAAAATACACTTTTACTTCATGTATAGAATTCATGAATGGATAAAAGTGATATTCTTGATATTGAGATTAAATTGTATTTGGATTGGAAAATCAATTGGAATGAAATGTTGGTTATGAATTAAGAACTTGGTTGTTCTAAGATTATCCGACTAGTATTGAAATACTAGTCGGGAGATTGAGATAAATAAATGATGAAATTAATCCTAAGAGATAGGATTGTGAATAGAGATGCCTTAAGTAGTCCTAAGAGATACTTAAGGGTCGGAATGTATGAGCTCTAAGATATGTTAGGAGTAGGCCTTAAAGGCTACTCAAGGTAAAATGATTCTAGGCATAGAATTGGCTTAGGAATCGAATAACTTGACTAAGAGCGAGGCTCTAACAAATGTAGATTGACTAAGAGCGAGGCTCTAGCACAGATGTAGATGACTAAGAGCGAGACTCTAGCATAAATGTAGATTGACTAAGAGCGAGGCTCTAGCCAGATGTAGATGACTAAGAGCGAGGCTCTAGCATAAATGTAGATTGACTAAGAGCGAGGCTCTAGCCAGATGTAGATGACTAAGAGCGAGGCTCTAGTATGAAGGTAGGTTGACTAAGAGCGGGGCTCTAGCCTAATGTTGATGACTAAGAGCGAGGCTCTAGCATAAATGTAGATGGCTAAGGGCGAGGCTCTAGCACGGTATGATAATAAGATTGGGCGAGGCTCCATGATGGCTAAATAATGTAATTAAGAAATGCCCCATGACGGTAATATAACTTACAGAAGGTTATAACAATCGTGACTAGTAGTCACGGGGAAATAGGGGTGGGCATTTCCAAAATGAATATGGGCCACGGGCCGACTACTTGACTCTATATAAAGTAAGTATATTTTTAAAAAGGGGTAACCGAGGGTTATGGCCTATAATATAATACCACCCTAGATTGAGGGTCTTAGAAATTGAAACATTGATTATACTTAGTATAGTTGTCATTGTACTTGTCAAATGCTTCCAAGTACTAACCTCCCCTTCACGGGGGAGGCCACCTCACAGTTTCAGGTAGGAGTTGAGCTTGCTACCAATGCCCGTTGCTTCGGGAAGATCTAGGAGAGAAGACGTGGTTCGTGCTTCCTCCATTTCAGTTTCAAAATAATTATAATAATGCTCATGGATATTATTTTCAGAATAATTATTTTTGGGGGCTTGTATGCCTAATTATGCCAAGTGTGGCTTGAACACTTGTATTAACTACTTTCCGCTGCTTTAAATGAATATTTTACATTATGTTTGTTTATGGATGTACTATGTGTGAATGGTATTCAAGACGCCTTGTATAGTATGGATGAGTTGGACTGCGGTTGACTATTTGTACTGTATGACGGGTTGTTGACGTGTCCAGGTAGGTCCGGGGCGTGACATACAAAGTCAAAGACGTTCTTGAGATGATACATAGGGGATATTTGCGGACCAGTTAATCCCCCTACTCAAGCAGGCAATAGCTATATTCTGGTGCTTATTGATGATTTTTCCAGGTACATGTGGTCTTTTCTCTTAAAGCACAAAAGTGACGCAGCAAGTGTCATTAAAAGATTCAAGTTATCGATTGAGAGGCAAATGGGTAAAGAAATAATGACCTTCCACACGGATAGAGGTGGAGAGTTTACATCATATGACTTCAACAGGTTCTGGGAACAAGAAGGCATATCACGAATGTTAACAGCTCCCTATGCACCTCAACAAAACGGTATAGTTGAACGAAGAAATCGCACTTTAATCGAAATGACACGGTGCTTCATGAAAGCAAAAGGTGTACCAAACCAGTTTTGGGGTGAAGCTGTTCGACATGCAACTTTTCTCATAAACCGAGTCCCTACGCGATCACTGGTAGGAGTTACGCCATACGAAAAGCTTTATGGTCAAAAACCGGACCTTAAAGACTTAAGAGTATTTGGTTGTGTTGCCTATGTAAGAATACTTTCTGAGCACTTGAAGAAACTAGATGACAGGTCTAAACCTATGGTGTATTTCGGTAAGGAAGCTGGCTCGGGAGGCTTTCGTCTTTACAATCCATATGAAAATAAAATTGTTATACGTGGCAATGCAATTTGTGACGAGAGTAGAGCATGGAACTGGAAAAATATGCCCGAAGATGTGAACCAAGCTGACAAGGAATCAGGTACGTTCAAGGTAATCTGGGATGATCATACAAGTCCAGAAGTCACTGGTCCAAATCAGCCCACTAACCAAGCCCAGATCAACTTTGACAGTAGCCAAACCCAGGCAAAACAACGTCCCAGGATCTGAATCAAATTCAAATTCATCTCACAATGACTCTGATCTTAACATCACACCAGCCCTAGTTCGTCGCTCAACTCGTAATTCTGTGCTGCCAAAAAGGTTGAATGATTACGAGCTAAATGTTTTTGAGCTGATGTTAACGTTTGACGATGAACAAAGGAATTTTAATGAGGCCAAAGCGAAACCTGAATGGGTCAAGGCAATGAAAACGGAGATTGATTCAATTGAGAAGAACAACACCTGGAAACTTGTTCATCTGCCAAATAATGTTAAACCTATCGGGTTAAAGTGGGTCTTCAAAGTCAAAAGAAATGCAGATGGATCAATCTTAAGGTACAAAGCGCGTTTAGTTGCAAAAGGATATGTACAAGAACCCGGTATCGACTTTGATGAAGTATATGCACTAGTAGCTCGGCTAGAAACAATTCGTCTATTAATTGCTCTTGCAGCCGGAAAAGGATGGAAGATTTATCATCTTGATGTTAAAACAGCTTTCTTGCATGGTGATTTAAAAGAAGAAGTGTATGTTAGTCAACCCGAGGGCTTTGAGAAACCTGGAGAAGAGAAAAAGGTCTACAAACTGGCGAGAGCTTTATATGGCCTAAGACAAGCTCCAAGGGCGTGGAATTTAAAGCTTGACAGCAGTTTAAAGAGTATGGGCTTTCGATGATGCTTACAAGAAATAACAGTTTATAGAAAAACGTGCAATGGGGAATTTATCATTGTTGCAGTATATGTGGATGACTTATTTGTGACAGGTACCTGCTTCGAGATAACAAACCAGTTCAAGAAGATGATGGCATCCCAGTTTGAAATGTCAGATCTTGGTGAACTGACTTTGTATTTGGGAATTGAAGTTTCTCAGGAAGAGGATTGTGTAAATATCAAGCAAGAAAGTTATGCTTTGTAAATCTTGAAAGAAACTGGCATGAAGGACTGCAACGCAGCACAATGTCCGATGGAACCGGGTCTTAAATTATCAAAAGCCGAAACAGAACCAGAAGTTGAAGCTTCACATTACAGGAGGATAATTGGTTGCTTGCGTTATCTTCTACATACCCGTCCAGACTTGTCATACTCCGTTGGGGTAGTTAGTCGATATATGCAAAGTCCCAGAGAGTCCCATGCACAAGCCATTAAACAAATCCTACGCTACCTACGGGGAACAACAAACTTTGGGATGAAATATGAGAGATGTGATGAGATGAAACTGTTGGGATATAGCGAAAATAGCCATAATGTTGACGTAGATGATGGACGAAGTACTACAAGTCATATTTTCTTCCTTGGCGCATCTCCTATCATGTGGTGCTCACAAAAGCAAGATACAGTGGCTTTATCTTCTTGTGAAGCTGAGTTCATGGCAGCTACAGCAGCAACATGTCAAGCAGTATGGTTAAGGGAATTATTAGCAGAAGTTACAGGCATGGAGAAACAGAAAGTTCTAATTCTCATTGATAACAAATCAGCAATTGCATTATCAAAAAACCCCGTCTTTCATGGAAGGAGCAAACACATCCATACTCGATTCCACTTCATAAGAGAACGAGTTGAGAATGAGCAGGTGGTAGTAGAACATGTGTTTGGAGACAAACAGAAGGCAGATCCTCTAACGAAGACCTTAGCGCGCGTAAGGTTTATGGAAATGAGATTATTACTTGGTGTGCAAGAGTTACTCACCTCGACTCAGAAATTCAGGGGGTAATTGTTGGCGAATTAATCTGACCCGATTGCGGCAATAGGCGTGGATCGAGTCCAGCAATAATACTTTGAGTGCAGTCCAAGTTTAGTTGTTCATTAAGAGTCCTAGGTAGCCTGAGATTTATATTATGAGTCCTAGTTGTACTCTTATTTGTTTTAAGCATGTCTATAAATACCACGTAGGGTATAGACATCAAATATGGCTTATTGGAGTTTTTGAGTGCAGTTTTTACTTCAATAAAATTAATAGCGTGACCTGCTGTTTTTTCATATATTGATATTCATGTAATTTCCATATTTATTTCTGTGTTTTTAATTAGTTTTGATTGATTATTACTTTGGAAATTACACACGTTTGGTGTAATAGTTTAATTTGTAAAAATGTTTGTAATTTGTTTAGATTGGGTTTATACTGAGCTCAAACAGGTCCAAGATCACTCTAGGGACCATTGGTGAACATCACAAATGAAAGGAAGGTGCAAAAATCTCAAGATTCTGATTTTTGGTGTTGTACCCGGTCGGGTATGACCTATACCCGATCGAGTAAGTCGCTGAAAAAATCTAATCGGATCAACCGGGAACAAGGCAACATGCAGGGGAGATTTTTGCACGATCGAGTGTTCATACCCGATCGGGTGGCCGACATACCCGATCGGGTATGACCCAGTTTTTTATACTTCCGCGAAGCAACCGAGTACCCGATCGAGTGCCCTTACAGCCCGATCGGGTACACAACCCTGCAAGCCTAAAAAAGCCAATAAATACCCCCCTTTCCTTCCCACAAAAATCACCAATTCACATATACTTCTTAGCTCAGTTTAGACAAGTTCTTTCTTTATATTTTCTTCATGTTTAGTCTCCAAATGAGGAGCTAAACTCTTCCATCTTGGTTTTGCTACTTTGAAGCTTAATGAAATTGTAAGTTGTGAGTTATTTTCTTTAATCTTCTTCCTTGAATATTAATTATTTCCTATTCATATTCCATATTAATATTTTGAGCATTACTTAAAGGATCAACTAGTTTTGTTTCATATATTAATTATTACTAGAATCAATCGATTAATACGCTTGTTATTAATTCGGTTCTTTCAACGGTAGTAAAACTTGGATTATTAATGCATGCGTCTCATGGTTAATAATCTAAGGGGAATTAGTTATATTGATTAAACCAATAAACCGCTTGTGTTGAGGTTATCAATCTCAATCGTTTTCATCTTAAGTTTATTGCTATTATCGGGCTAATATACGACGCTTGTTCTATATTAACTCGGTAGTAAGTTTTATTAATGAACGCGTCTCGTTATTAATAACTACCCTCGATGAACTGGATATACTCCTCGATTGAGTATTCGAGAGGAAGATAGTTAAAGATATAACCGGGATCGACGAACATTTCATTAAGTGGATAAAAGCAAAACCAGGTCCTCGTCTCTATAAATTAAACTCATATAAGTCGTTTATCTTAGAGTTAATTAAATTAAATCAAATCAAACTTAAAACCCCCCTTGTTACTATTTATATAAAAGAAAAGTATTCTCTTCCCTTTGGATACGAACCTTACTTCACTATACTACGTATTAGTGTTGTATTGATAAATTATTTTGAGTGCACCTCACGACAAGTGCACGTCATATATGTTGATCGGTATATTTCCTCACAAGCAGCGGTTGTGAAATTAATTATGCCACTCCACCACATTTCATTCTAAGACAATTGGCAAACAGTCTTTTAATTGACAATTATATACTCCCTCCGTCCCTTAATTAACTTTACATTCAACATTTCACGTACGGTCTCCAACGTTGATGTTTGACCATATATTGATATGTAAAAATATATATTTATAAAACTTATAATAAACCAACATTTCAATAATATATAGGAAAATGAAGAATTCAAAATTATTTTAATATTATAAAATAATAGGGTTTTTGTGTAATCAACGGTCAAAGTTTACAAAGTTTGACTCAATAAGTCAAAGTGTAAACTTAAATACCGGACGGAGGGAGTATATAATAATGTTGTGTCATAATAAGTTTCATTGATTTATTTATTTATTGAATAGTTCCAGCTGGCGAATTCAAATACATTGTTTTAATTTTCATGGATATATGGATCATATGTTGTCATTTCCCATGAAACGAAAAACATCAGCTCCCCAAAAATCAGTGGGATCAGCTACTGCTTCCTTAGGGTTTTCAACCTTCACAGATACACTAACCGCAGATACATAGTCATTCTCATTCAGTGCACTTCTTGCAACAGCCCTAGCTATTTGGACAAGTGTGGTAGAAATTTAATATTAGGGCACCGGTGATTTATAAAAAAGATATAAAGGGAATGGAGGTTGCATTACTTTTATACGTAGTAATTTATAAGTATATATGTTGGTCGAATTGTTGTTGAGAATGTTAAGACTTGGATTCTATTCTAAAAGGGGTGTATAAATGGGTCAAACAAACCTTAACAAGTTATCCTTATTTATGGGTTCAAAATAAGCAGTCAAATCACGATTGGAATTGACTTTGATATCATGTTAAGACACGGAGTTCCGTCCTAAAAGTCAACCTAATGGGAAGAGTAACCCAAAATCTTATATAATATTTTATTGTTTTATAGCTTTCCGGTGTAGCATAAATACTTTAATAGCAAATTCATTATTTTAGTCCACAACTTTTGAATGTGTCTACTTTTAGTAGTGCAATTTTACTTTGAGATATACTCCCTCCGTCCTAAAAAATACTTTTCACTTTCCTTTTTGGGTTGTTCCAAAAAATACTTCCCACTCTCCTCTTTTTGGACAATTTGTGTACCTCACATTCATTTTACATTTTTCTTACACAACTACAACCATACATTTCCATTTTATTCTATTTTCTTAATAAGCGTGTCAATTCAAACCGGAAAGTATTTTTTGGGACGGAGGGAGTACATGATTGATGATCCTCTAATTAATAAATTTTATTTTTACATATTAACAACTTTTCCAGCGGAAATTACATTTCAACAAAAAAACAAATCTAGAAAGTTGCCATAAGTATCAATTTTTTGTCGAAAATAGTACATTATTCTAATAAAAAAACTCTTTGATATGAACAAATGTAATAGTTAATTACAGAGCTGAGTGTGTGACTTAAGTGAGAAAATTTGTAATTTTCTCTATTCTACATATTACATGAGTTTTTTAGAGGGTCAGGGGTCGGGCCTCGACTCAATGCCCCTTTAGTCCTCCCAAGTAGGGGTGGGATCGGTCCGGTCCGGGTTGGGTTTTTTGCTAAACCCGGAAATTATCCGTAAGATCGCGGGTTGTGAAAATTGGGGACCGAAACAAAGCCCACTATATTCAATCCGAATCGGGTTTTTTGTAGCCCGGGTTCGGTCTGGGTTCAGGTTGGGCCGGTTAAAGCCCGAATATGAAATCATCTCATTTTTCTTTTATATTTTAAAATCTATTTTCAAATAAAATTAATAAAAAGTACAAACCGCAAATAATAACACAAAGATTAGTCTCCAAAATCACCAAGAATTCAAATCTAAAGAAGACAATTATCATAATATTTTGTTTAAGATGCATAAATATAAATAATATAGGTGTTCTAAAAATGTTACGAAATAAAATTCATGGATAAAAATGTGACTAAAGTTACTATAAATATGTTTTCATGGTCACTATGGTAAATAAATTGAACATATTTGTAGTCACTAAAATTTATTAAGTCATTTTTTTCATCCGCCGTGATTATAATCATATATTAGGAATTAATTTATAAATTATATTGATATATTATATTGATTTTATATTAAAGTTAATTGTTTCGGATTTTTATCGGTCCGGGTCGAGTTATAGATTTTAGGGCGGGGCCGTTAACGAGCCCGAAATTTCGGGTTCGGTCCGGGTTTTTTTTTTTGGCCTGTCAAAAAGAAAAAACTCGGATCGATATCATAATTCAGGCCGGGCTAAGGGCGTAAGGCCGGTTTTTGAGTCTCGGTTCAGACGTTCAGTTTTTCCCACCCCTACTTCCAAGTAGGGATGGCAACGGGGCGGTTCGTGGTCGGATATACCATTACCCGTACCCGCCCCGTTTGATAATATTTTTCCCCGAAACCGCCCCGTTACCCGTCGGGTATTTTTTACCCGCGGGTAACGGTTTTCCCCGTGGGTAACGGTTTCCCCGCGGGTAACCGTTTTATTAAAAGGTAATTTTTTCTTCAAAATTAGTAGTATAAATCCTAAAATGATGATTAACTACTTATAATTGACTACCTAAATTTAAAAAATCAAAATTAAATAGCACCACTTGTTTTATTTAAAGATAATAAATGTATGGGAAGTAACATAATGAAAATGGGAAGTTTTTTTCCTAAAACATTACTAATAAAAAATATATGGACATAAATGTGACTATAAGTTATCATGGGTAAGTTTTATAGTCACTACGATATAACACTTGAATAAAACTATAAACACTAAAGTTACTAGAGTCACATTTTGGTCCACAACTTTTATTTTGATCATAGATTTGGAATTATTTCTAAAAAATGTACTTCTAATACTATGATTTAGGTATTCTTGTAGTTACTCTTTTAGAAACCTCATAATTTAAATTTAAAACTTGATAAAAATTAGAGCAACCAATCCAAATTAATCTAAACATCCAATACTCCTCTACAATTTCTCACGAACCATTTCTCCTTAGGGGTGGACACGGGCCGGGCCTAGGCCCGGGCGGGCTTTTTTTGGGAAAGGGTGAACCGGAACCGGCCCGGGTATAAACCGGGTCCGGGTCGGGCGCTGTTATTTTTTTTATTTTTTTGCTTTCTAATTAACCCCCGACCCCCCCCCCCCCTTCCCCCCCACCCCCCAAACCTCCCCAAAACACCCAACCCTAACCAAGAAAAACAAAAAAATGGGGGAAAAAAAGACCAAGCCAGTTCAAGAAAAACATGACCTGAGCCTGGCCTGCCCAACCCGCCCCAACCGGGTAAAAGCCCGGGCCCGGTTAGCACCAATCAGGCCGGTCCAGGTCCACACTGTAGCAGGCCGATCCAGGTCCGCACTGTAGCGGGCAAGGCCGATCCAGGTCCACATTGTAGCAGGCCGGTCCAGGCCCGCACTGTAACGGGTCAAGCCGGTCCGGGTCCATACTGTAGCGTAGGGGTAGACTCGGGTCGGGCCAACCGGCCCGGAACCGGACCGGCCCGCTACTATGCGGGCCCGGCCCGGCCCGGTGAACCGATTTCGGGCCTGGTTCGGGCCAACCGGCCCGGTGGGATGGCGGTTCGGGCTCGGGCCCTTCAAAAGGTGAACCGGCCCAGCCGGTTCGAGTCTGGGCCGGGCCAATTTTTATTTTATTTTTTTGAATTTTTTTTTAAGTTTTTGGGTTGGACTGGGTATTTTTGACCATTTGAGGTGGTTAGGGTTGGTTTGGGGGTGAGGGGGAGGGTTGGGGGTTAACTAGGAAAAGCCAAAAAAAAAAACCGAGGCCCGGCTCGGCCCGGACCCGGGGGTTACCCGGGCCGGTTCCGGGCCTCCCCTTCTTGAACCGAGGCCCGTCCGGGCCCAGGCTTGAACCGGGCTCGAACCGGAACCGATCCATGCCTACTGTAGTGGGCCGGGCCGGTTCTGGGCCGGTTGGGCCCATCCCTATTTCTCCTCGAGACATTTTTGCTTTTATAATATTGATGAATTAATCAAATCTTTTACTCCATCTTCCCCTTCCAAGGTTCTCATTTGACACTTGAATTTCAAATATAAGGTTCTCTTTCAAGTTCCAACAATAGAAATATAGAATTAATCATTGCTCTTTTTTTACTTATTACACTTGAATTGTTATATGACTTATATCTAAAGCTCATAACTAATTTTTGACCTTTTAAAAAACTACTTTTTTTAAGGCTGAGATTGAAGTAAAACTAGCTTAGGGGTGGACCGGTTCCGGTTCAGGCCTGAGCCCGGCCGGGCCTTGATTCATGAAAGGGGAGGCCCAGAACCGGCCCGGGTAACCCCGGGTCCGGTCCGGGTCGGGCCGGGCCTCGGTTCTTGTATTTTTTTGTTGGCTTTTCCTAATTAACCCCCAACCCTCCCCTAGGGGTGGATTCGGGCCGGGTCGGGGCCGGGCCGGGCCTAGGCCCGGTCGGGCCGCCGGTTCGTATCACATGGGCCCGGGACCGGCCCGAGTGTTGGACGGGTCCGGTTCGGGCCGGGCCACCCGCCCGGGTCACGGGTCAGGCCACCCGCCAGGCCGGGCCGGGTCGGTTAAATATTTTTTTTTAAAAATTTATATTTTATACTTTATAGTTTTATACAAGTATTAAAAAACAAACTTCAAGTGCATTTATTTGAAATGAAATAGGAACTACATTTGAAAATTAAATAGGAACTATAATAATTGTTTTTAAAACATGAAATACTAATCAATCATTCAATATTTCAATCGGAATCTCCGCCATAGGTAGAGTCACCCTCGGTTGTAGATTCATCCATAAAGTGTTGGGATGGGGTGATGTCAATTTTTTGAGCTCTACGGGCTGCTTTCAACCAATCGTTGTAGCATATAAGCATCTCAAGAGATTCAGCGCTCAACCTCGT
This sequence comes from Cuscuta europaea, assembly GCA_945859875.1. Classification (NCBI taxonomy): domain Eukaryota; kingdom Viridiplantae; phylum Streptophyta; class Magnoliopsida; order Solanales; family Convolvulaceae; genus Cuscuta; species Cuscuta europaea. Next base: position 2,025,407 of record CAMAPE010000054.1, on the reverse strand, counting down.
TCTGGTTTGTGTTAGGACATTGCCGGCCGAACTAAATTCTTGTTCCACGGCAACCGTTGAAACCGGCATTGATAGCACTTGCTTAGCCATCTTTGCTAAAACCGGGAACATTCTTTCTTTTCCCTTCCACCAGTTTAGTACGTCAAAATCATCATCTTCTTCAAAATCAACATCATAAGTTAAATACAAAGAAATCTCATTAATTGTGCTTTGTTGTGTAGCGGGAGTTGATTTCGTTTTTTTAATAAGATTGGCAAACGTAGATTTGAAAATTGATTTTCCTTTAGATGATGTTTGTGTCGGGGGAGGGGGCGCATTGCCATATTGTGCATGAAACTCATTGAATAATGCATAAAATATATCACTAACCTCGTTGTATTCTTTTTTCGGATCAATTGGGTTATCCTCATACATTGGCAATGGACCAAAAAAACAGCATAATAATAATTCAAACATTCTTCTAAAGAACCAAGTCTAAAACGAGGATCGAGAACAAATGCAATACCATAAATATGCGGAATATGTGAATAATATTTTAAAAACTTTTCCTTCATAAAACTAGCAAAATAACTCACATAATCAGCATTCTCAAAATTTGAAAAAGCATCGGCGAGATTAACAGCTTCACGAATAAATTGGTTTAAGGTAGGTTTATAAACATGACTAAAAGTTTCAGTTGCATTATTAAAATATATCAAAGCATTACAAAATTTTTCACAGGTGTCGATCTCAGCCGAGTTTATAATATAGTTATCATATTGTTTCATAAAAGCAGGAAAATGTTGTTTATATCTAAGAAGAACTTCAATTAACTTATAGGTACTATTCCAACGAATAGACAAATCTTTAGGAAAAGCCACATATCTCTCACCTCTTTCTATCAAATAATCATGTCATTTTTTCCTAAGTTGTCAATTACCCCAAATACGTCTAATCCCCCCCTTGACTACCTCCAACGATGCTCCCAACGCTTTTAGACCATCTTGCACACATAAATTTAGAACATGACATGCACATCGTTGATGAAAAAATCTACCCATCAAAGAAGTAGAACCACACAATTCACGCAATCTAGGAATAGCAGCAGTATTATTAGTAGCATTATCAAAACCAATAGCAAACACCTTATCAATTAAATTATACTCAATTAAAATACGCTCAATCAAAATATAAATATGTTCAGCGGTGTGACGATCATTATATTCACGGAAAGCAAGAACATGTTTATGCATATGCCAATCATTATCAATATAATGTACAGTCAGACCCAAATAATGTAAATTATGATAAGTATCCTCCCATATGTCAGAACATACAGTAACACATCCATCAAAATTTGCAAAATAATTTTGTAACATTACCTTTTCCGCACCATAAAGCCTTGAAATTTCTTTCTTAACCGTTTTGCGACTATAACCTCTATATTGCGGATTTAAACAAGTTTGTGCATAATCACGAAAAGCAAGACTTTCAGAAAACAAGTAAGGCAAATTTTCTTCAACAAGTAAGTTAGCCATACCTGTCAAATTTTGTGCATCATTGAATGACAAAATTACCAAAAGCTTGTTGGTTATTTGCAAACCTCGATATTTGCGTTTGCTTCCCCGTTCCGCCGCCTAATTTTGCATACTCCACCGGGTGTTTGGACTTAAGGTGTCTTGTGGCGGATCCGTATCCGCCGGAAATCCCCAAGCTATAGTTTTTCTTGCACCAATTGCAAGTTGCGGTCCAATTCCCGGTGTTCGGGTCCTTCCACTTAGAAAAATTATTAGCCATTAGTTCAGATTTACTTTTTTTGTACCTGTTTGGGATGAGGCAGGTTGGTCGGCGTCATGGCTGCCGCCACCCTCTTCCTCCTCATCGTCGTGGCTCTCCGGAATTATTTCCTCCACATCGTCATCCTCGGCCTCGAGCTCTTCTTCGTCAATGGCCCTCGCTTGGTCTTGAAAAAAGCGGGAATTATGTCGGTGCACTTCTTGTTCTAGTTGTTAGTCGGTCATCGCATCCCCATCCCTCCTTACGTAACCCGTATCAAAATCATCTCGACTTTGAGATGAAGAGCCGATATGTGATTTACCTTTGCCGGATCTCTTCCTCGCAAGCTCTTTCGTTCGGTTGCGCTCGAGGTTACCCATATCAACCGAATATCTAGGACGATCCATCTAAAAAATGTAGCGATTAATAAAAAATTTTAAAAAAGTAATTAACTATTTATGTAACTATTAAATCGAGTTATAGCAAATTAACTAGTGAATTAACTAGTTTTGTGTACAACATATATTTTTAAACTAGAGTCAAATGTAGCAATTAATAAAAAATTATAAAATAGTAATTAACTATTTATCTAACTATTAATTCGAGTTATAGCAAATTAACTAGTGAATTAACTAGTTTTGTGTACAACATATTTTTTAAGCTAGAGTCAAATGAAGCAATTAATAAAAAATTGTAAAAAAGTAATTAATTATTTATCTAACTATTAATTCGAGTTATAGCAAATTAACTAGTGAATTAACTAGTTTTGTGTACAACATATTTTTTTAAACTAGAGTCAAATGTAGCAATTAATAAAAAATTGTAAAAAAGTAATTAACTATTTATCTAACTATTAATTCGAGTTATAGCAAATTAACTAGTGAATTAACTAGTTTTGTGTACAATATATTTTTTTTACTAACAATGAAATTAATACTCTTTAACTTTAACTATAATTAGAATTACAACTGGTGTTTTAAACTAGAGTCAAATGTAAATACTAGAATTTTGTACAATATATTAATCTAACTATTAATTCGAGTTATAGCAAATTGTACAACCTAATTAACTAGTTTTTTTTCAAGTAACGTTAATACAAAATTAAACAAGTGTAAATAATAGAATAATTTCGTACCTCTTTCGGATGGGAGTAATAGAATGACTTCAAATTAATTAGATATAATTCCAACTATATTAATATATATAATAAATATATAAGTAATATATAATTAGATAACAAATATAAGTAATATAATACTACTTATATCTATTTATAGTTTATATAAGTAGATAATTAATATAAAGTTATAAACTATAAATAATAAATGTAATATATTGGAGAATGGAGAATAAGAGAATTAGAGAGTAGAGAGTTAAGAATAGGATTTAGAAAGAATTGGAGAAGAGATATGAAAAAATGTTTAAGATTAGGAGTATTTAAAGGTTTTTTACACCCCACCCCCACCCCCACAACCCAACCCCCCAGACCCCCCCAAGACCCACCCAACAGCTATGTAGCCGTTTGGGTTGTCCCTAGCCCATGTAGCCGTTTGGGTTGTCCCCAGCCCACCCATAACAGCTAGTAGCCATTTAAAAAAAAAATTAAAGGACCGTTGGACCCGGACCCGGGCTCGACCCGGCCGGGCCGGGTCGCATTTTTCGAGAACCATGCCCGCCCCGCCTATTCCCACCGGTTCAGGTCTACACCGGGCCGGTTCCGGGCCCACACAGTACCAGGCCGGGCCGGGTCACAGGTCGGGTGGCCCGAACAGAATCCACCCCTACCCTCCCCCCTCACCCCCAAACCACACCAATACTTCAAATGGCCCATCATACCCAGCCCGGACCGGGCCCGAACCAGCCAGGCCAGTTCACGATTTAGGAGGCCTGGGCCCAAACTGCCTACCTCACCGGGCCGGGTGGCCCGAACCGGGCACCAACCGGTTCACCATGCCGGTCCGGGCCCGTACAGTAGCGGGTCGGTCCGGTTCCGGGCCGGTTGGCCCAGCCCGAGTCCACTCCTAAACTAGCTTATTTCAAAAAAGGACCAAACTAAACATCTAATGTATATGAAAACATGCTGAAATAAAAGTCTATTAAACTCTAAATACCAGAGATGGCAGTGAGATATTTGGATGTATGTTGGGGCCTCTGCAGAGAGAAATTTAATAGATCTAGAGCTAAGTTTTATGGTCACTCTGTCGTTGGATAAGTATCATATTTGTGTCTTTAATTAAACTCTAAATATCATATCTGCATCATTCTTTCAAAACAAACGACACCAGTCAAAATAGAAAAAGGTAAAAACTTATCCCTTGAGAAAATAACAAAAATGAACATTATATGGAGCGGCAAAAAACAGAAACATAAGAAGCAACACTAAATAACTTGCAAAACCAAAAAGAGAGGAGTATTCGGTGGATCCAATCGACTCCCCAGAACAACAAGCTGAGATACACAACACTCCAAAAATTTGCACAACTTCATCAGAACCTCGTATACCTGCAAAGAATCACATTAGTGCAAGGAAAAGTTAAATTTAAGGATTCATATGATGCTGGACTATGTCAGTTATACGGAGTATAATTTAGTAGTGTCTATTTACGACCAGGAAGACACTACAATAAAGACTCAAATGATTGAGATTACACATACTTGAACATGACAAGGATATATGAAAAACTGTAACATACCTTAACGCCTTTGTGTTTTTCCGTTAGAACGCTTGCCAGAAAACAAGTGCTTTGGTTTCAGATTAGGAATAGTTCTATCACCTTCACCCTTGCAGGCTGCCTTGTTCCGCACCTTGAAAGAGTTCCTAGCCAAATCAATAGCCTTAGACTTTTGTGCAGAGTCTTTGAATCCTTCACCAGGCACCAATTCATTTGGAAGCCTTGACTTTGACCTTGACCTGGACCTAGACAGCATCAACTTCAACTTCTTCTTGTTAGGAGTCTCCTCATCACCATCAACATCCATCGAGTCGCCCATGCCAGATACAGATCGTTCCCTCTTACGCCCCCTTGACTTACTGCGTGCACGGTTGACCGCAAGGGTTGGATCGAGTCCCAGACCAGACAACTGCCTGCCCATCCTCTCTGACGTATACGTTTTATCCTTATCGAACTTCCTTGGAACGGTTGGTCGGCTTTCGGCCGTACTTTTCTTAATACGGTGCTGTTGGATCAGCACACTCTTCCTTTTCCTGATCTCAGCCAAGGTGGCTTTTTCTTCAGATGTCAGCTCCAGCCCACCTTCCATCTCCATGCCACCTTCATCTCCTTGTTCTTGCCGAAGCCCTTCTTCTTTCTCCAACTCCTCGAGCCGTTGCAAGATGTCAGGATCGATGAAGTCAAACACATTGTGCCCGTCGAGAATCTCTGGCATGACATCATCTTTCCAAGAATCATCCGCCAGGATATAGTGCTTACTCAACTTGGCAGAGTAGACACCTGCACCTCCATTCTCATTCTCAAGATCCCTCTCAAGCTTCTTCTTCTCTTTCTCTGCAACTTCCACTGCTTTCTTTGCTCTCGCTTCCAGCACTGCCTGAGGTATGCACACAGGCCTTTCTTTCTGGTCACGTGGTTTGGGCATGGCGACGTGAAAACGGTTTAAGCAGTCATTTAGCTTCTTAGACTTCATCTTGACTTCAACTCTTTGGTTCAACAGCCTCTCACAAGCAGCATTCTTCACGGAAATCACACCTTCTTCAGTTAAAGCACTCATAGTCAAAAGCACACCTTGGTCGTCTGTGGCCTCCCCACCTTGTCCAATGACAGTCTTCATAGCTTCTTCTTTCATCTGCATGACTAACTTCTTGTCTTCCTCTGATATCCCATCCAAAGGCTGCAAATCAGTTTTGTTACAAACTATGACCAAGGGTTTGTTCATAAAGAGAGACTTTATACTGTGGAACAAAGCAGATTGCTGTTCAATACTATAACCACAAGATCCTGATATATCTAGGAAAAATAAAACCGCAGCTCTAAGATGGGCTAAAGCTGTAATGCTGCACATCTCTATGATATTGCGATCCTCAAATGGTCTGTCCAATATTCCCGGAGTGTCGATGACTTGATACCTAAGGTATTTGTAGTCAGTGTGACCCACAAACAAGGACTTTGTGGTGAACGCATAAGGCTGCACGTCAACATCTGCTCTTGTAATTTTGTTTATGAAAGAGCTCTTACCGACATTAGGGTACCCACAAATCAAAAGTGTCCTAGTGTTTGGATCGATCGAAGGCAACCTAGCCATGTGCTGTCTAATTTGCTCAAGATATGCCAGACTGGGTGTGATTCGCTTTATCACGGTACACATTCGTCCCAGGGCAGCAATCTTCAAAGACTTGCATCGGTAGAGAGAATCACCATACTTCAACATTTTGACGTAATCCTTTGCGATCTTGGAAATTAAGTTCCTTGCTGTATTTATTTGGCCAAGTGCAAGCTTGTAATGGTCTTTGTTATAAAGGACATGGAGGAGGTCACCGTAGAAAGGATGGATATCATCAAGCCTGGGGAACTCCTCAATAATAGTGGAGAGTTTGTCATGGAAGTTTGACTGTGTATATTTCACTTTGCGCATGTAAAACTGACGGATACGAGATATTGCATAGCCCTTGTGAACAACAGTTGGAGTCTGCCTTTGTGTACGGGAGAGGATGATGTCAACAAAGTCTTTCCCATTGGGGACAATGGTAATCTTTTTGAAATTATACTGCACCATCTTTTATCCCTGCACCAGAACATCACAAAAAATGAGCAACTCAAAAACTAAGTTATCTATTCAGCGAGTAATTGCTACTCAGGGTTAATGACTTAGTTCATTCCAAGATTCTGAGCTAATCACGGAGTACTAAATGACTTCTGCAACTCTTTGTTTCATATTACACGCTGACTAACTAGGTCTGCTAAAATTGAATTCTACAACAACAACAACATTACTCCATTGCCGCAAAGACTACCACCTACAGTGGGGTAAGGAGGGTTAGATGTACGCACCCTTACCCCTGTACTAAAGCACAGGGAGTCTGTTTCCAGATGACTCATGATGAAAATCGCATCGAAAATTGCATGGATTAACGGCTGCTCCATGACAAATATGCGCAGACAGATTATTTTACAGACTATTTAAATGGCATGACTCTCTTAGTGAGTTCTTCTTCATGTCCCTTTTTATTATTGATAATTTGATACTTGTTCATATTCTTTTTGCTTTTAGTCTTTTTTTACTTTTTAGACATCATTTGTTATGGATTATTTGTTGCTGTACATGTGTGTGTGTGTGCGAGCGTGTTGGGTATATAATGATTTTAAGACTCACATATTACTAGTCTTTGGTGACAATAATATTATACTTTTATTAAAACATAGCCGAGTAATCCAGAGTAACCTAATAGCTACTTGCCTACTCGGCCCTGGACCGAGTTTCCACCAAGTGCAACTACTGAGCTCAAGCATCAAACAGAAAGATTGAAATTAAACAGAACGGTAAAATATCCAAAGCCTACCGATTTCATGAAAGAAAAAAGTGGAAAATTTCAGACCTAGTAATAATTCAAAATAAAATCTTTCGGTAATAGCCTATATTGCAAGTTAGAAATCGACATTCTAATTTATTTAGTTCCTACTGTTTTCACTTAGAAAATGAAAACAAAAACAGAATCACTGAAAAAATGCTCTTTACAGCCGAATAATAAAAAACAAAAACAGATTTACTAAAAAAACTGATATTTACAGCCGAATAATAAAAGACAATTGCTTATAAAAGAAGTGAGTTGAAGCAGCAAAGAATAGATATGGCTCTAGAGGTGGAAGAGCCTGAATAGGAGCAACCGTCGGGCGTGGAAACGAAACCCAAAGTCAAAGCGAAAGTGAGAAAGAGAGTAGACTATACTCCTCGAAATCATGTAATGCTTTCTAGGGCTTAGAGATTGTAAGAAGAATTAGAGTTTGGGCTTCAGCCCATATGTGGGCTTACTGTTAAGATAGGCCTCATAACTTAAAAAATAATGGGGCCCTCCATATTCAACTAAACTTATGAAATTTATTTGGACCGTTTCTTGGTATACACGTTTTGGGTGTACACGCAGGGGCGGATCTAGCTTTCACATTGAGGGTGGGCCAAAATTAAAATAAAAAAAATCTATTGTAACATCAAATCAAAGACAAAAATAAACATTATAGGAATAAGAGTTTTCATCAAAATCAAGTACAAAAACATCACAAATTTACAACTGTTCTTTACGTGTTTTCCGCGATTGGTATCGTTTGATACTAACATCATTGTCGATTTTTAAGAAGATGTCGTTTCTACATAAACAATAAGTCCATCATTGAGCCAGTCATCACTCATCCGGTTGTTCAACCTATCCTTTAGGATATTCATTGTTGAAGATACACTTTCAACAGTAGCGATTGAAACGGGAAGAATCAATGTCAATGTCAACAACTTGTAAACTAAAAGAAACACCTTATGCTTCTTAGTTTCTATCAACTTCTCGGCAAGATCACCAAGTCCAACTCCTACTTCAACGGGGTCATAACTCATAATATCTCAATATCTCTTAATTACCTTTATTGAAAATAACACGATGACTAATTAATACATTAATAATAATTAACTTCATAATATATTAACAATAACAAATCACAATCAAATTCATACTACTATAATTTTATAAATGTTGATTACAAGTTTACAAATAATAATCAAATTCATAATAAGCAAGTTTACAAATAATAATCAAATTCATAATTAGCAAGCTGTAATTTAATCTTTAATTAAATTGAATTAAAAGTACAATAAAACTAAACGAGTTGAAAACTTACCTCTTAGCCACTTAGCCGTGACCAGCAGTTCTCAGAATCCCAGGCCTAGGCAGTTCTCAGAATCCCAGGCCTCCGCTTACCACCAAAAAGCAGCTCTCACGCCTCTCAGTTTACCCCGCAAGACCAATTAGAGCAGAAAGCCAGAAACCAAAACACTTGGAAATTGCTTGGAAATTGCAATTTGGCCTTTGGGGGTTGGAAAGATGCGGACTGTGACTGCGAGTAACGTGGGTTTTACAGCCGAATAATAAAAAAAAATTGCCCTTTGGTTATAAAAGAAGTAAGTTGAAGCAGCAAAGAATAGATATGGCTCTAGAGGTGGAAGAACTTGAATAGGAGCAGCAGGGCGTGGAAACGAAAACCCAAAGCCAGAAATAGGCTTTCTAGGGTTTAGTAATTGTAAGAAGAATTAGAGTTTGGGCTTCAGCTCATATGTGGGCTTGGGGTTAAGATAGGCCTCATAACTTAAAACATAATTGGACCCTCCATATTCAACTAAATTTATGTAATTTATTTGGACCGTTACTTGGTACACGCGTTTTGACACACTCATTTACACGTTCAACTTGTCTATGTAATTAAACATTTCTATCTTTTTTAGAAGAATTACATGTGTACACAAGCAAAATAGGATACAACAATAACAATATCTAAATCTTACTCCCAAAAAATATTGGGGTCGGCTAACATGAATCGATACATGATATCACCACCAAAAGGAAAATAAGAAAATAAAGATAAAAAAGATAAGTTATTATAAAAGATAATATAAAAAGAGATAAATATACATAAAAATGATAAAATAAAAAGGATACGAATAATGTTTATATATAAGGATAAAAAAGGGAAAAAGATGATACAAGATCACTCCTCCACACGAATATTCGTCTTCTACTTTGCTCTCTCCAAAGTCATATCTTCATCCAACCCAAGAATAATCATATCACTTCGGACTTCCCTAACACACGTCTGTTTGGGCCTTCCTCTCTCTCTTCCCTGCCTCTTCTCCACACATCTCAACTCGTCTAACAAGTGCATCACTCGGTCTTCTACGCACATGACCAAACCACCGTAAGCACGACTCCCGCATCTTGTCTTCAATAGGTGTTACTCCCACCCTTTGTCTGATTGTCTCATTCCTCACGCGGCCCTTCCTAGTATGTCTACACATCCAACGCAGCATGCGCATCTCTGTCACGCTCATCTTTTGAATGTGACATTATTTCACCGCCCAACACTCTATGTCATACAGTAATGCAGGCCTAATTGTTGTCCTATAAAATTTACCCTTCAGTCTAATCGGCATACCTCGATCGCATAGAAATTCTGACGTACTCTTCCACTTTATCCCCCTTGTTCTGATTCTATGGGATACATCTCCATCTAACTCACTGTCCTTCTGAAGTATGGAGTCTAAGTAACGGAACATATCGTTGACTGGTATCTCCTTACCATCTAGAGTAATTCCGCTATTACCACTGCTTCTTCCTCCACCAAACTTGCACTCCATGTACTTTGTCTTGCTTCGACTTAGTCTGAAACTCTTGTTCTCCAATGTTTGTCGGCATACTTCCAACTTTGCTTTAAGGCCTGATTGTGTATCATCAATCAATAGAATATCTTCGGCAAACATCATGCACCACGAGTTTTCGGGATAGGTTGTTGACCGGGTTTTTCAGTCGTTGACCGGGCTAACCCGTCAGGTCCGGGTTGACCCGTGACCCAGTTATCCCTCCAGATCACTCTCTGGTCTGGTTTTTACAACATAGGTTGAAACAGCATCCTCACCGTCAAAGGGTTTGTGAATAATATGATCTATCACTTGATATGTTATGGTAATGATCTTAAACATTTATGTTCGAACCACACTCAAGTACTCAACCTTTTTGATATATAGCGAAACAAGGATGAAAAGTTTTCTATTAGAAATACTCATATCCAAAGTACACTACTAGAAAAAATCATTAATTGTTGCGGTTATTTTGACGTATTTGCTGCGATTATGAACCGCAACAATAGCCGGAGCAGCAAAAGTGCGATATTGCTATTTGCTGCGGTCACACCCGCAGCAAATAAGTGTCGATTTTTTTGTATAACCACTTATTGTTGTGGTTCCTCTACGACCGCAGCAATAAGTATTTACTTATTGTTGCGGTTCCTCCACAACCGCAGCAATAAGTGTTTAATTCAAATTTAAATTCCAGACATTTACACAATATTTTTTCTAAATTGACAAATTTTCAGATTCACCAAACACACACCTTCACACAAAAATTGTATTTATAACTAAACTAAGAATCCAAAACAACAAAAACATGATCCACTTTAAATACAACAAAAACATAATCCGCATTCAATACAACAAAAACATAATCCGCATTCAATATAACAAAAACATGATCCACATTCAATACAACAAAAATGATAATGTTAATGCATTCTTCACACAATATATTGTTTACAACAAATTATCACAAACAAATATCGCTCATCTATCCCGGATCTCATCGATTTCTACCTTTGAAAATGCCTCATCCCTTAAGGTGCTTGTGTACACCTACAAATATTAAGCAACTATAATTAATACAATATTCTTTTTGTCTTCTCAATGTGTATGTAGTCATTCACATATTGATACTTAGCAAATATAGTAAGTGATGGAGTTATGAGACTAGGCCCAGAGCCTAATCAGCCCAAGCCCCGAACTTGGATCCGTGGATCCAAGTCCACAACCTGGAGGCTGTCTGTCAGCCCAGTGGGGAGTCTGCCAGTCCGGCTGACCACCCAGCTCGGAAGAGTAACAGTCAAGCAATTAATGCGCTATAAATTACGTATTTAATTTTGTATTAATGTTGTAATTAATTAGTCATTATTATCGATAGCGGTTACGATTTGTATACGTCTATAAAAGGCGGCTTGTAATACATATTAGGGGGACGAATTCTATAAGCTATTCACGGAAACTAAACTTCCCTTAACAACATTCCTTATTTGTATTATTTTCTTGATTCATGCTTGAGTGTTCTTACGTAGCATTCTTAAAAGCCTACGAGCGTCCTATTTTGGACGAACAATGGTGCTTTCATTGAGAGTCTCTACTGTCTCTCACATCACTCTAGCAAGAATCAAGAAAAATACACGTTTTGAACAAAATCTGGTGAGATTCATCCCAAAAAATACAGAAATTCATCACAAACATAGAAATACATCAAAACAGTTCGGCAAATCCAAAAACCGGTCAGTGCGCTACAGCCCGGAGATGTCGGTGTTGGCCACCACCGAGCAGTGCCCTACAGCCCAGAGAAGTATTTCACTGGGGCTCACCTACCCGCTCTCGGATCTCTCCGCCGCGGAGTTGCCACCAGGCGCCGTGAGATGAAGCTCGTCGTCGTTGCCCCGGAAGGTTCAGATTTGAAACATTACTGAACCCGCACTGTCGTCGTCATCCTGGCCGCTGCCAAGTACGGAAGCGGCTACCGCTGCCCTGGATCTCACCACCGACGCTAAAGGACCGCAATCCAGATCCACTGCTCCATATCCCGCCACCATGCATGGCCATCGTAGCTTGACGGTCACAGCTATCTCACGTAGGGACGACGGGAACGGCCGAGACACCAAGCAATTTGCGGACCTGCTAGTATTCTACTGTCAAGAGACCTGCACCCTTCTGCCTGGAGAACTCATTGGCGATGAATCTTCAGCCAGGTCTTCCAACGATTTACACCTTACGCTGGGAGCTGTCTCTATCATTTAGGCCTATTGTAATTTTGGAGCAGGCCATAACCCAAGCAAATCTGAGGGATAAGGCCACCTACACTCCCCATGGGCCGATATCAAACTTGAAGGTCACACCTCAAAGCTTCTTTTCAGGTCCAGCAATCATGATTGCCCCAAAAAAGCTAAGTGTCCAAAAATCCTCTATATTTGTTACATCAAAACAAAAAATATATGATTAAAATATCATAAATTGAAACATTTGACAGATATTTTAAGTGATATGATTGCTTTTACTCTTGTTAAGTGTGTGTAATTTTAACATTGAACAACGGACTTGTGAAATCTAATCATTCAAGTACGTCGGATGAGCACACACTCGTACACTGGCCGAGCACAAACACTCGTGCAACCGGGTCACGTCATATGGGTGTGACGATTAATAAGCTCCAATATAAATGTTAATACCGCACACGCTTGACTTCATATGAGTTCTCGTGTGCTCTTACACCTTCATAGTGCATCACACTCCGACCTCGAGGGACGAGTCACCCGTTCATAAGTTTTTACTTGCGGGTTCGAACTACTAACCTCGGGCGGCGAGTTAAACTCTTGTTAGGGGCCTAGAGCCACGCTCTTCCGAGCAATTTTGTCACTTAATTGACATTCACATTTCTTGAAAAGGTTGATATACCTTAGTTCTTTGGGGTTAGATTATCCATTCGAGTGAGGAGTCCGACTCACTTACTCGCGGATTCAATCTTTCTTTCGGAGAATGGGTTAAGGCCTAACTTGGGAACTTTATGTCACTCTTTTCAAGTAGTGAGTCTGACTCACTTACACACTGAGTTGTGGTTCCACACCAGACCAGATGCTCTATTCTACACTAGTTTCTTTTATGTGCAGGTACAACCGAATGAAGTGGGGGACTGAGGGTCTTACCGTCTTCAAGGAAGCAAATGATAAACCTTACGAGTCTGAGCCTGATGAGAAGAACAATTCTAGCTGTTGGGCCGCGGGTATGCGGTGCCAGCAACAGCCAGCCTGTCGGTGCAATCGGATCGCGTGGCGCTTCGCTTGTGCTATAAAGGGGGAGGAGCGTGCTTCACTATCAGCGATTGCTTTTAGTGTAGCGGTAAGCGCAACGATCCACAAGTGGTATCAGAGCCAAGGTCACGGGTTCGACCCCCGGCAACAGCATGCTGCGCAGTTGTAGGCTGGCAGGTGCTGGGGGGGAGATTGTTGGGCCGCGGGTATGCGGTGCCAGCAACAGCCAGCCTGTCGGTGCAATCGGACCGCGTGGCGCTTCGCTTGTGCTATAAAGGGGGAGGAGCGTGCTTCACTATCAGCGATTGCTTTTAGTGTAGCGGTAAGCGCAACGATCCACACTAGCCTTCCTATTCGCAGATGGCGACCATTGCAATAAAGGGTGAGGATCTCACCTCTTGCTTCATCTTGGGGGCGTCAGGTGTACTCTTTTCCCCTTCATTAGATTTTTTTCCCATCAGGTTTTTTCCTAATGAAGGTTTTTAATGAGGCATCTCCCTAACATGGACAAGGGCGGGGATCTTCTAGTCTCGGAGAAGAGCAACTGACTTGGACTACTCCCTCTTAGCTGAGTCTACTACTCGACTAAGGGAGTGGGGGACTCGTGATGGAGTTATGAGACTAGGCCCAGAGCCTAATCAGTCCAAGCCCCTAACTTGGACCCGTGGATCCAAGTCCACAACCTGGAGGCTGCCTACCAGCCCAGTGGGGAGCCTTCCAGTCCGGCCGACCACCCAGCCTAGAAGAGTAACGGTCAAGCAATTAATGCGCTATTAATTACGTATTTAATTCTGTATTAATGTTGTAATTAATTAGTCATTATTATCGGTAGCGATTACGATTTGTATACGTCTATAAAAGACGGTTTGTAATTCATATTAGGGGGACGAATTCTATAAGCTATTCTCAGCAACTAAACTTTCCTTAGCAACATTCCTTATTCGTATTATTTTGTTGATTCATGCTTGAGTGTTCTTACGTAGCTTTCCTAAAAGCCTACGAGCGTCCTATTTTCGACCAACAGTAAGAAGCAGTTAAATAAATCGTTAATGGATGGGGGCAGTCAATACGTTCATCGATCAGTCCACTATTTTAAAATTTAAAACGGATAGCCCTAATGGATTTAGTTCAACTTTAGATAGAGAGATGTAGAAATTGACCCTTTTGGCACCCCTAAAATTAACTAAGTCTACTTTTTATTTAAATATACCTGCTCCGGATCTTGGCCTTCATTGATGCTTCTAACCACATTATACATGAATTTCATTACATAAAATCCACATTCCAAGCCGCTCATTTGTTTTGCGCACTGAAATGTCAAATAATACACATAACATATTTGTGTATTCATAATGTTCACTACCAACTTAAAAGAATTAAAATTTTTAATAAAATATTTAGCGAAAGTATGTGTATACTGTATACTTATACCTTCATCTGTTTCCAAGTAATCTTTTTCACCTTTTCACCATTCGCGCAAATATTTCTAAAAACACTATTACGAAACATTCAAAGTTAGAACCACATAGTTTCAAAATTATAAGATAATACAATAACAATTCTCATGATGTGAAAAGATACTATAAAATTACCTACTGCACAATGACATGATTAATAAACGACACATCGGACTGGTTCGAAGAGAATCATACATAAAGATCATGCCGCGTGAGATCCAAATCGCAAGCAACACTCAATGATAATTGCACGATTAATTAGTGACGTACATTGTGTTATAGCTACAAAATCAAATTGGTATATCATTGATATTATAAATATAATAAATCAACTTAATAAAATAGATAGAAATGAATACTTTTCATAATAAGGAGCAACAAGAATATCTACGTCGGCATTCTGAGATTCAGTGATGGCTCGGTGTATGTAATCTTTCACATCTTCAGGGTTATTTTCACATGCAATTGCACAAATTGAATCAGGACACATCCATCCAAGTTGTGCATGGGTATCCAAACCCTGTAGATAATCCTACATGGCTTTGTAAAAAAAAAGAGTTCAAATTCTAACATAAATTAAATACTCTAGTAATTAGTCATACAGTTTCAAGATCATACATCACAGATACTTGAATGATGGAAATATTAAGCATTGCACCGGACAGAAATTGAGTGATGTCCTCCATAGTAAGATACACATGACCATCATCAAATTCATAATGGAACATAGAGGCATCTAGTGTAACATCAATGGGATCATTGCTAGATCGGGATGCTATCACCGAGTGCAGCCATTTACAATCTCTACTAAGTGACAATAGAACTTTTCTAGAGGGATAAAACTTTTCAGAAATGTGACGGTGGCGGCTGGATGAGGCGGCAAACTGTTGGAGGAGGCGGAGGCTACTGATCGACGGAGATGGCGGTGGCTTGCGATTGGAGTGAGGTAGCTGATGGAGGAGGCCGGCGGAACTGCTGCTGCGCAAAGTAGCTAATGGCGTATCTGATCTGTGGCCCTCGTACGCATAACGATCAGGTCTCGCACGTAATAGTAAATATACAATTGCTGCAGTTGGGCAACGACAACAACAAATAACGTCACTTTTTTGCTGCTGCGGGTCCTTTATGACCGCAATAATTTTCAAGTTATTTGCTGCGGTTCGTGTTTAACAGCAGCAAATAGGGTGCAGCAAATGACGAAAATTCTAGTAGTGGTAGCATGGAAGAAGATGAGGGGTTTAGAAGTAGGAAATGTCAAGAGTGATGGACTCGGCCAATTTGGCCCCGATCCACCCCTAAATACCATGACTCGGGTCAAAAAGATCATATTGAAGTTGTGTAGTACTCTGTATTTTAGGTTGCTTTCTTAAAACACAGACTTTTCTAACATGGACCGCCAAATGGCTTTTGTTTTCTGGAATAACGAGAGTCGGAATTGCACATTCCAACTAGAATTAGGGTTGATGGGGTACACCTTAAAAGCATGCAGTTGGAATTGAACATTCCAATTAGTTTTTTTTTATTTGTAATCACTCAGTGGGAATTGCACATTCCAACTCACTGTGTTTTTTATATCACTCTTTTATTTTTTGAAATAATTACATATTTATGACTAAAATAAAGACGGTTTACAAAAAGAAGAAATTCCACTTATGGTCCTTCGAGTTTTGAACCAATTCCACAATTAGTCCTCGTCTTTCATTTTATCCATTTTTGGTACCTGACTATTGTTTTCTTGACCATATATAGTCCTTTTCCGATAGTAAAAATGCTCAGAAATGGACCACAAATGGTCAAGAAAACAATAGTCAGGTACAAAAAATGGATAAAGTGAAAGACGAGGACTAAAAATGGAAATGACACAAAACTCGAAGGACCTAAAGTGGAATTAATTCTTACAAAAATGTGATTAATGACTATAGTAATGAAATCACAGTAAGTTATGTTCAATTTTTAAACTTAAGTTACTATGACACTACATTGTAGTAACTAATAGTCATATTTATGTAAATAAGTTTTATTTTAGTAATGTTTTTGTAAAAAGCCCTTGTTTTTTAATCATCGGCCTATTTACTTTATATTCTTTATTTTTTATATTAATAACATCCAAGTATTACTTATATTTTAAAATGTACTTATTTTTATATTTTAAAAAAGAAAATGGACAATCGGGGCCTACGTAGTATATAATTGGGGGTTTTCTTAAATATTATATTACTAATAAAAAGTCATGTTTGAGCGATCCCAGATCAACAGTCGATTAACTAGTAAACAATAATATGAAGAAATTGAACACTATAAGAATATCATCAACATTCAATACTCAGAATGATGTAGCAATAATGCATATTACACGGATAAACTGTTGAAAAAATTATATAGGTGCTCTACGAGAATAATAGATGTGGAATAAATTGTATAGAGACTTTTTCTCTCTAATCTAACATGGGAGCTTCTAATAATGATGTGGTTATTCTAATTGTGAAACTCTTGGATATGTTCGGTCTATACATCCTATAATTATAGGAGTATGGCCAAACATCTAATTACATTAGGATGGGTCGAATGAGTCTAATTAAATGTTCCCTAATTGATTTAATAGCTCACTAATTAAATCTAATCGGCAAAGATAAATCTAATTAAATTGAACACAATAAAATATGTTCTAACAAGTCATGAACAAAAATATTATTTTTAATAACTATTTGTAACTTACATGTAATTACTAAGATTTGAATTTGAATACAACTATATCACTAATAGTTAATCATTAATATTTTTGTCCATCACATTTTTAAAAGTAATAAAAGTGGAAATTTTTCTATATAATTTCCTATGAATCAGTACTTTATTGCTTTATAATTTTATTTCTATAATTTCATAATATACTCGAATTACCTTATTTAATTATTTTCTAAATGATCATATCGTTTTGTCATGAGAATCTTTCAACGGGACGAAGGTAGTACTATTTATTAAAATAATAACAATAAGAGCACGCTTGGTGATAGAGTATATGGGTCCAGAACCCATGGTCCACATACTCAGAAGATAAACACAAGCACAACGGGCAGGTCCTCCATCGGCCAAATGGTCCTCCGTCTGTCAAACATCTATCAACTCAAAATATGGTCCAGAAGCCCAGGAGCAGAACATGGTCCTCCGTCGGCCTGGTCTTCCGTCAACCAAAGAAACCAAAGCAGAGCTAGATCTTATATTTAGCCAAATAAATCATGTATCCAGCCCAATAGAGGCTTTATTTTGTACCGGACCTCCCAAGCCCAAGACTTGAGAGCCCAACCCCATATTTTCCCTATAAATACTCCCCTTGTGTGTAATTTTAGGGGGTTGAGAAATATTAATTGCATGTTCATTCTCTCTCTAGCTCTCACTTCTCTCACTTCTCGACTGAATTTGCTGACCTTTTAATGAGCATTAGACCTATTATTTTGAGTATTAATATAATAGTCTAATATTCAGAATCGTGATCTCTGTTTCATAACTTTTAATTCACTTTCTTTTTGTTATTTTTTCTTTTATAAAAATTTATTAAACTATATTTATAATCAACTCTTATGAATTTCAATATGTGAATCTAATGTAAAATAGTACTTTAAAAAATGCATTAATATGACATTTAGAAAATGGGCATAAGATCACTACCAGATGAGCATACGAAACTTACCAAATTTTCATTGATATTAAAACCGTAAGGTTTGTTAGTTTGACATAGCGACATTTTCATTGAGCATCAAACCTCCTCTGTTAAGATGAAAATCACAGTTTCTGTTAAATGAGGATTAATGAACTTTTAATGTGCATCAGACCTATTATGAGCATTAAAATACTTTGAATGAGCATCGAACTTATTCCATCAAGTATTAAGAACCAAACAATGTGAATCTAATGTCATATGCAACTTTTAAAATTGGGAAAGTTCCCGAAATATGACTAAAACGGTTTGAAAATTCCAAAATAGGACTGTCATATTTTTTATTCCCAAAATAGGAGTAATTACTGCCAAGTTTAGAAAATACTGTCATGTTTGAAATCTGGTACTGCCAAAATATTGCAATAATTAGTCCTATTTTGGGAATAAAAACATGGCAATCCTGTTTTGGAATTTTCAAACTTTTTTAGTCTTATTTCGGGTAATATTCTCTTTAAAATTTGTATGAATATGATATTTTGAAATGAGCATAATATGAGTACAAATTGAACAAACATAACTTACAAAATCAGTATTGATATAAAAATTATAAGTTTTTTTGTTGAACTTTAAGACATTTTTATTGAGCATATCAAACTTCCTGTATTGAGTATCAAAAACATGCAATCAACTCCTACATAAAGTTAAAAAATCAACTGAAACATTTATTAATATTTTATATTATACATTTTCATAATAATTGAATAAAACATTAAAGTAGAAGGTTACTAAAAGAACAAAAAAAGAAAGGAGAACAAACAAAAAAAACCAAAAAAAGAGAAGCGGTTGAGGAGCACCGAGCACGTACAAAAACAAAGACATGAGTGGAGCAGCGGCGCAAAGGAAAAAGGAACCAGTTAAACCTATTAATTATCCTCAAACTTCCTACTAATTACAAAATAACCGGGTGTATGATATGAATTGGCATTTCCGAATTACGTGATCCTAGTCATGGACTCGGGCTAGGCCGGACCTCCGGATTGTAAGTGATGGGCCCGGGACCGGCCCGAGGTAAGGACGGTTCCGGTTCAAGCCGGGCCACCTGCCCCGGTGATCCTAGAAATGCTCTAAAAAGCCTCGTTTTTTTGCCTCGAGTGTTGGCAGTTCCCGTATTTTAAAAAAATATTCCACCAAACGAGCTCCAAGAGTCCCAACATTTCCAAATTAATTTATTTTAAATAACAACTTTTCATTTAACTATTAATTTCCAAATTAAAACATTTTAAAACCACTAATTATTAAAATAATATATAATATATGATAACGTAATATTAAAACCACTATTTCAATACGTTACGTGCAAGTATTTATTAAACTAAAAACAATTTCCATATTAAAACCAATATTTTAATACATAAAAACCAATATTTATCGTCAGTTTTATTAGAGTGCGTTGTACAATATTCATAGTATAGCAACTAAAGTTGATGCCCACACCTTTTTTTAAAAATCAATCAGAAATTGCTGTTTTGGAATTTTTATAATCACCCCAGTAGGAAATGGCTTTTCCGACTTCTATTATTTGTATTTACTTTTTCAGTCCCGTGTTTTTGAATATTAGACAAAAACTTCCCGTGTTTTCGTCATTTCCTCTGCAAGTTAGCCAAACTATATAGGACAACAAAATACCAAGTCGTAAGTAAATCTGTAAATGCAAGTCCTAAAAGACCCTTCCTTCCATTTAGAAAATACCCACTAGCAAGTGGATGAAAAATATTATAGTATTATTGACAATGGAATGATTCTAAAAGAATTTACAAACTATCTCAGGAGACGGATCACCTATCAACAATTTATTGGGGGATCCATTTAGCGAATTCTGGTGACATGAGAGAATGGCTCAGGAATAGACTTGCGAACCTGTTTGGCAGCAGCAACTTCCGGAGTTCCAAACACATTCCAAAACCTCAGCGTTTCATCCCCAGCCGCAGATGCAACCGTGCAACCATCTGGACTCTGAGCCATGTAAAGAACCCTCGAAGTGTGTCCCCTCAGCTCAGCCATCTTCACCATTGATGGGTATTTCCATAGAGTCAGCTGGTTCTGGGTGAACCCGTGGGCACTCAGCAACTCCCGCTCGTTCTTGTTCCACAAGAGTGCGCACACCTGCGACCCTGTGTCAACTGAGTTCACACATGAACCCGTTTGTGTGTTCCACAGCTTTATACACCTGTCACCCCCGCCACCGCCTGATGCCAACAGGTTCCTCTGGAATGGGCACCAGGCCAGCGCCTTAACCGCAGCCGTGTGCTCATCAAATCTGTGCAGCAATCCTCCAGCGGAGGACGATGATGACGACGAGGTCAATGATCGGTCCCATATGTGTACAAGGTTATCGTTTCCCCCGCTTGCCAATTGTTGCCCAGAGGCTGACCATTTTAAGCCGCACACCTCATGGCTGTGCCCTCTGTATGTCTCGACGATGGGTGATCTCACTCTGACGTCATTGTTGATGATCAGACCGTCCATTCCACCTGTGGTCAAAATGTGGTTGTTCCAATCCAGTGCACCCACCCTTGACTGGTGCCCGTCTCTCAAAGTCCTTACCTGCAATTGTGATCATATAATATTATTTTACCATCAGTCTTGGTAAATAAATATGAAAGAAGTGTTATTAAGTTTTTGTCTATCTAGGGTTCTATGTAGGTTTCTATATTAAGTCTACCTGCAATTGCACCCACCCTTGACTGGTTTACTATGTTTGATACTAAACTGGCCAATAAGAAAGAAAATCAAAGTCCATTTATAAAAAATACTATCGTATACCTTTTCCACATATTTTAGGTTTCGCCAAGAAGTGTTATTAAGTTTTTGTCTATCTAGGGTTCTATGTAGGTTTCTATATTTAGTCTATATTCATCACTTAAGCCCTATATTAAAAACAAATCATATATGCAAGTTTAAATTCAGAAATGAGGTGCTAATAAAGAGATCATTTTTGAAAAATATATTTTAAGTAAATTGATAAGCGTGTTTTTAAAGTAAGCGTGTATTTAAATATATTTTTGAAAAATCATACAGAGTATAATTTTTAAAAATATGAATTGATTTCTTTTTTAAAGTAAGCGTGTTTATATGATAAATTTTTTTAGTATGGGGGGCTTAAAGAAGATAAATTTAAAGTAGTAAGAGGTATTTGGACCATTTTACCCTAATTTGTACTCCGTATGAATTTTCATTCTCAACTCTCAATTATTGTTCATTAACATCACAGAATTTCTTTTATAAAAACATTACTAAAATTTGTTTATGAAAAAATCTTGGGAATACCATTTTTAATACCATTTTTTGTTTATTATGATAAAAAAGATGGGAATAAAAAGAATAATTTAGAGTATAAATGGGACAAAGAAATGAACAATAATTATTGTTCATTAACATCACAGAATTTTTCTTTTATAAAAACATTACTAAAATTTGTTTATGAAAAAATCTTGGGAATACCATTTTTTTAATACCATTTTTTGTTTATTATGATAAAAAAGATGGGAATAAAAAGAATAATTTAGAGTATAAATGGGACAAAGAAATGGAATATTGAATATGTTTAAACCATGCACACTCATTCAAGCCATTTTCTCATTACTGAAAACCAGACCAGTAATCTCACTCAAGCAATTGTTCTCGAACCAATTTTGAATATGGGACAAAGAAATGGAATATTGAATATGTTTAAACCATGAAAACTCATTCAAGCCATTTTCTCATTACTGAAAACCAGACCAGTAAACTCACTCAAGCAATTGCTCTCAAACCAATTTTCCTCGATTACCGAAATCCAAACTAAACTCGATCTGGCCACGTCTCAAACATTTAGGATTTTTCTCAATTTCAGGAAACAATTATAAAAACAATTTCATTCCAGAATATAGAACTCAAAATAAAAATAGAGCAAGAAAGTATTTACATTTGATGATGAAGTTGAAAAAAGTATTTACCATGCAAGATGAAGTTCGAAATTAATTTACAAATCTACCTGGAAAGAAGTAGGCTTTTTTGCTTTTATAATACGGAGTAGTAAATAAAAAGCTATTGCCAAAAAAAAAAACGTAGTAATAAGATTCTCATTCCACAATAAAAATGACTTATTACACTCTTAATAACACCATTATCAATTACCTAATTCTATTATATTCCCACCCAAACTAATTCTCAAATTACTTTATTTAAATTTTGCCTAAAAAGCTATTGCCACAAAAATTACGTAGTAGTATATAAGGTTCTCATTCCACAATAGAAATGACTTATTACACTCTTAATAACACCATTATCAATTACCTAATTATATTGTATTCCCACCCAAACTAATTCTCAAATTACTTTATTTAAATTTTGCTTCATAGACGTTTCATTCTAGAATGGAAACCTTCAAACTGGAAGGAGGTAGTACTACCATTTCCTAGTTCCAATTGGACACAACAATCTCAGCAAAACTGGATTTTAGAATTTCAGAAAAAGGAATCAAGACAAAAAGGAAGGTTTAGGGTTATTTACCAAACGGTTAGAAGTGGAATCCCAAAGCTGAACATGAGAATTATTGAATCCAAGAGCAATGTGTCTTCCATCTGGGGCCCATTTCACACTTGTAACAGGACCAACATCATCACCAATTGTGACAAGTTCAGAAGTGCTACCATCAGCCGCATCCCACAGGTAAACCGTGTTGCCTAGAGCAACAGAGACAACATTGCTGCTTCCCCAATCTAAAAGATTCAAGTAGTAATCATCCAATATATCTGGAGCATCCAATGTCCTCTCTGACGTCTGCAACCGATCATCATAAAACATCAAATAAATAACTAATAAAGTCATAGCCTGGAACTACGGAAGTATTAGCCTATGTTTATATCTAGGGAAATGGTAGGTAAGAAGGAGATAGACTAAGCAAAAATGCTATTTAGCTGGATAAAATAAATTAAAACCAAAATTTATTGTTCCTCTAAAAGTTAGAGAGTAAAAACTAATTTCATTTCTTTCTTAGTGTGTATGACGTATAGATACCAAATTCAGTGATTTCAAAATATCTATAATTGATAATATTTTGAGTTAAAAATGTCTTCCTTCGAATTTTAGTTTCTTCTCTGTTTTAATCGTGTGTGTTTTCCCTGCCAATCTACAACTTCCCGGATTCAAAGCAGAACCTAAAAATTGGGGGGAATGATTACCTGTGGAATGTGCCGACGGGGTTTAATAGGTTTGGTTTGGTAAGAAGTAGAACAGGACTCATCCGGAAAGCCACCATCCACAGGGGTATGTGGTTTGTTCTTAAAAGCAAGAATCCGTGTCCTGTTCATGTTGAAGATCTCTGCTAACTTCTTTCTATATGCCTCCCTGGAGGGTGAGCTGGCCGGTTCTGGACTTCCCTTACCTTTCAACCCTTCCGTCACCATGAAGTGTGCATAGTCAAAATCCATTGCAGATCTATTAGGGATGAACCTGTCGAGCTGTTTAGAAAAAACAGAGATATACAGTTAGTTGCTATTTGCTTTTAAACCCTGTTTTCTCAAGATATACAAGCTCCGCCATAAAAATCAATCTGAAAATTTTATTACAGTAAAACCGAAAGTTTTACAATTGAGAAACGAGAACAACACATACATTTTCTCGAGAAGTTTTTCTTTGAGGATACTGCTCCTGAAGAGGAGGGCATCGAGACCGGGACTTAATAGAAGAAGCAGAGTTCATCAATCCTGCAACCATTGGGTTAATAATAACAAAAATATACAATTAAGAAATATTACAACAATTGCAATTAAGATTTATATAGAGCGAGAGAGAAATGACAGAGAAATGAGGAATAGAGAAGATGAAATGTGCTCGAATAAAACTAACAAGTCCCCTGCAAACAAACACACACACAAGATTAGAGCGTTAATATGAGAAATAGCAGAAATTAATTAGATCACAATAAAACGAGATCAAAAGCGTCGAAGATCGAGCGCTGAGAGGAGGATCGATCACAGAGAGAGATCTGCCGATTGAGAGAAACCGCAGAGAGAGATGTAGCAATTGCTATATAATTCTAGGGTTTTATAGTCACGACGACGATAATCTCGATCTGTCGACAGGTCGGCACTAACGGCAAATACCCTAAAAGAGTCGTTGTAACAGCGTAATGTCTAAAATGCCCACACCCCGCATACATCCAGCCCAAGACAGTCCTCCGGCCTATTTATTAACTAATAAAGTTCTACTTTTCTTAGTTGCATTTTTGTAATTTAAGAGAAAAATTGCGACTTCCAGTAAATGAGTATTAGTGTAATTTTTTAGTGAGCATCACAATCTTTGCTTCATATCTTTGAATTCGTTTTCTTTTTCATATTTTTGTTTTTATAAAAACTTATTAATTGATATCTATAATATTCTATGAATTTCAATATGTGAATTTAATGTAATATGATATTTTTGTTATAAACATTGATATGATATTTTAAAATGAACATACCATCAATATCAAATGAGCATATGTAAATTACAAAATGTTAATTGATATGAAAACCGTAAGGTTTGTTAGTGATGGATAGTGTACCCGGGGGTAGCTTATCCGAGGGGTTATTACGGAGAATAATAAGAGAGAAGTCAGAGCAAGTAAATATAGAGAGAGAAAGTATATTGTAAAGTGTTCAGCGTTTTCAGCGTGGTTACAAATGGGGAAATGGGTGCTATTTATAGTAGCAATAAATGCCGGACAGGGACACGTGTCAAGCGTTCATTGGCCGAGGGGTCACCTCAACTGGTTGGCGCTAGCAACTGCATGTGGCCGCATTTAATGCGGTTGTTGGATGGGACGTTGTACAGGGTACGGTGATCTGTACGCATGTGGAGCGGATATTGTGTCGGAAGAGGCGCCCTCGGCAGTAGATGACTAGCCGAGGGCTCTGAGTACCGGGGACCCCCTTAGTGCCGAGGGCTCCCACTGCCGAGGGCTACTGATTTTCGCCGTTTTTCCCAGTAACTTTGTTTTCCTGTCTTGGTCCTCCTGTGAGAGTTAGAGCCTTCGTCCAGGGGGCCGAGGGCACCCCTGGTGCGCATTGTGGGCTGCTTGGTACTCTGGGCACTGTGATTTGGGCCTGTTGTGCTTTCTGGGCCTGTTGGGCCTTTGTTGGAGTAGTAGGAGTCTGTGGGCCGGGGGTTCCCGGGCCATATACTCCATCAGGAGTCCCTCACTCCTTTTGCCGAAAGGTACTTGAGGGAAAAGGAGTAATTGTGCTTGTCCTCTGCCGTTGTTTCGTTTGTAGTTTGTAGAGTTGTGGGTAGTTTGCTGTTTGTAAGTTCCCAGTCGAGGGAAGTCCCTCAGTTACCCACATGTCGAGACTTGAGGGGTCATGTTTGTGATTTTTGTGATTTTTCCCGAGGGGGTCCTCCAGTCCCCCACTCCTTGAGGCACTTGCAAAGTGGTGAAAAGGAGTAGAGTAGTTGCATTGCTGTTGTGGGCCGAAGGCTGACGCTTTTCGTTTCATTTTGGGGGGGATGCCTCGTTAAAAACCTCATTAGGAAAAACCCTGTGGGAAAAAATCCTAATGAGGGAAAAAGAGTGCACCGAATTCCCCCAACGATGAATCGAAAATGTGAAACCTTGGTTCAAAATGGAGAATAATGATGATGCCGAAGGCTTTCCCCGTTCTGAGGGCTCATTTGTTGATTAGCCGGAGGCTTGCTTTTGATACCCTGGGAGGCGTAATGAATGCGGGTAGTAGTTGAATTGTTACCGGGGGGTCCCCTGTTTGTTGACTAGTTGGTGATGAGGATATCCGAGGGCTCCCATTACATGTGTGCCGTAGACTATCCGTCAATGAGGCGTACTCCCCGGGGGCTACCCCCGGCCCTCAAAGTGTTGAGGGGGGATCCCCGAGGGGTGGCCTGATATGAAGCCCTGGGCTTCTGAAGGAGTGATCCCGAAGGCATCTGTTATGTAGTGTGGGGGGCACAAACCGGGAGTGTCTCCGGGTAAGTGTACTCGGGGGCTCTTCTTGATGAAGCGGAGTGAAGTAAAAAGCCCGGGGGCTCCCAGAATATAGCCGTTGGAAATATAGCCGTTGGAATATGTAACGTCAGGATATAGCCGATGGGGGGTTGCCACGTGGTGCATGCTCGTTGGCTGCCCGTGGGCGGGCGTCACCGATTGGGTGAAACCACGGTTGGTAATGATGGCAGTCCAACCGGAGGCCCGGTTTCCAGGCCCAAGCCCGGATCCCAGCGCCTATAAATACCCCATGGCCGGCTTCACTCCCCTTTGTGCGAAATCATTGTAGCGAAGCTCTGCTAAAATTTCTAGAGAGAAAAACTGCAGCCCTCGATCAATCTCTGTCCTAAGGTTAGTTCCCCATCTGTTCTTCTCCCTCCTTAGCTAGTTGTAGCGGCCTTAGATCTAGGACTGTAATCTAGAACACTTAGTGTTTTCGAGCCCTCGAACCAGTGGAAAGATGTCCTCTCAAAGCGATTCCCAGGACATATCGAGGGATCCCTCGATGGAAGAGGAGAGCTTCTCGGACGCGGGGTCCTCAAGTGAGCAGCCCTCGGCCCAAGAGGATGTCGCGATGGCGATGGAGGTGCAGAAGGAATTGGTGGCTGAAGTTGAAGCCGAGGGCTTCGAGCAGGAGACGGAGGATGAAGAGCTTGCCCTCGCCGTACAAGTTGCAGAGGAGGAAGAAGAAAAGGAGAGGATGAAGGTGACAGTGGCTGTCCTTCTCCCTCGGGGTGCTGGTGAAGCAGGGAGCTCTCGGCCCCTCAACCCGACACCGATAAGAGTGGCCCCCGGGAAAAAACCGGAGAAGAAGAAAACTTCTCCTAAGAAGAAAAGTGTTGATGCTGATCAGGGGAAGCCCATAGATGTGCCCGAGGGGTACTCCTGGCTAAATACTGCTGCCCTGGAGATAGGGTCGAAGGCTGATAGGGAAGACATGTACGTTACCCAGCTGCACGTGGGGCCTTCGGCTGTGGTGGTGGCGTCGGGCCCTGATGATGTGCTTTCCCGGGCCCCCGAGGGTTGCATTGCCGTGCACATCATGTCGGTGTCAATGGGGCTCCGGTTTCCCCTGCACCCATTCCTTCGGGAGTATCTCCGGTATGTGGGCTTGGTCCCCTGCCAGTTGACGCCCAACAGCCACTCCTACGTGGCGGGCTTTCTGAACCTCTGCCGGGCCCGAGGGGTGACCCCCAGCCTGGACTTGTTTTTCCAGAGCTTCA
Organism: Cuscuta europaea; assembly: GCA_945859875.1. Lineage (NCBI taxonomy): Eukaryota > Viridiplantae > Streptophyta > Magnoliopsida > Solanales > Convolvulaceae > Cuscuta > Cuscuta europaea. Next base: position 1,997,703 of record CAMAPE010000054.1, on the reverse strand, counting down.
ATCTCTGTCGCGGGGGTCACGCGAACGTCGAGGGCTTCGCCAATCTGCAACAGGTGGCTCGGTGGAAACTATTCACAGAAGCGCCCTCGTCCAACAAAGGCTGGAAGGAGCGGTGGTGCTACGTTAGGATTGCCGAGAGCCCCTTTCCGATGGAACTTAGGGATCGCTTCCGTCGGCATCCGAAGGTCGGAAGTGCTGCTTTGGAGAAGGACAGCTTGATAATAGCCAAGATCCCGGAGGGTCGCACGAAGCAAGTGTCCATTAAGGACTTCACACCTGACAAGGAGCTATTCGCCCTCGGCTTCCGCAGATATCGCTTCCTCGGCGAAACAGACGAGAAGTATCCTGTGCTGGGAGGAGGTAGTCTCCGAGGGCTTCCTTTTTTGCACTTAGGATTTTTCCCCCTTTTCTTTTTTTTGCTCTTTTCTCCTTCGGTCTAACCCCTTTGTTTTTGTTGGCAGGTGTTAACATGGATGCTGGCAAACTCTTCGCTCTGAAGAAGAAGAAGGGCAAGACCCAAGCCCAAAAGAAGGACCCTTCGGTCCAACCGCCTGTGGGAGCCTTCTTCCAAAAAGAGGCTCCGGAGCCCTCTGCTGCAGAGGGAGTCGTCGGTGTGGCGGAGGGGGCCACAAAAAAGAAAAAGGGGAGCAAGGTGGTTCAGCCCCCGGCTAAGAAGCAGAGGGGCACAAGGGGCACTGTCGGCCAGGATGCCCCCTTGGTGATCATTGAGGATCGCCCCTCTCCGGACCCCCCTATTGATGCTGCGGCGACAGCCCAAACCAATCCTCCCCTGAGAAGCCCCCCTCGGGAGATCTTGCAGCTCTCTTTGGCCCCGGGGGCTTCTGTCCTACACGGCTCAGCGGAGCCAAAAGCTTTTCTGAGGGGGATGACCTCGGTAATGGACAAGGTTGCCCTCTCCACATATGATGGCGAGGCCCTCGAGAACAGGATCCTTCGGTCTTCATTAACTGTAAGTTTGCTCCCTTAGGTTTTGCGTTTAACTTTTAATGCTCTTTTCATGTTAATCTGACCCCTGCTCCCGTTGTTTATCATGCTTGCGTAGCCCTCGGGGAGCACGCACAGAGGCTTGAGCAATGGCGCCTCCGGAAGGCGGAGCAGGACCGGGAGATGAAGGAGCTCATCCTGAAGAACTCCGAGGCCGTAAAGCAGATGAATAGTTGTTTGAACACTTTTCCTTTTTGTTTGTAATGTTTGTGTACTCTCGGCCTCGGCCATATATTGTAACATATACATTTGAATTTCCTCTTTTTGACGAATGAATGATTGCCTTCGGGCTTTGTGTATATGACTTGTCCTCTTTAATTCATTTCTTCTCGAATGTATGCCATCGTTTTCTTTTGAATGTATGTCTTCGCCCTTCTTTGAGTGTATGCCTTCGCTTTTCTGAATGCTTGTTTAGGACTTAGAATATATTCTCCCAAGTGTAGTGCTTCTCGTAGCCCTCGGCCACTAAGTATATTGAGTCAGTTGAACCTTTCACCGAGGGCACAATGTTGAGGACTTAGAAATATTTCTAAGTGTTTGTTCATCTGTTGGCCCCCGGCTGATCCTTCCCTCCGGTTCTATGTAGCCTTCATGAGATGACTGGAGGCGAGATGTTTAGGACTTAGAAAATCTCTAAGTGTTTGGATATTGTGTAGCCTTCGGTACGTTGATACCCCTCACTGATTGGACGCATGACCGAGGGCCCAGGAATAGTTAGGACATAGAATATTTTTCTAAGTATACTTTTGCCAAGTCCTCATCCGCATGGCCCTCGGGCTGTAGGGAGATTTGACCGAGGGTAAGAACTCTTGGGACTTAGAAATTTTTCTAAGTGTAGCATGTATGAAGTAGGAGCCCTCGGGCAGCATGGAGATTTGACCGAGGGTCAAAGTATGTAGGACTTAGAAATTTTTTCTAAGTATAGCTTTACCAAGTCTTCAACCGTATGGCCCCTCGGGCAGCATGGAGATTTGACCGAGGGTCAAAATATGTAGGACTTAGAAAATTTTTCTAAGTATAGCTTCACCAAGTCTTCAACCGCATGGCCCCTCGGGCAGCATGGAGATTTGACAGAGGGTCAAAATATGTAGGACTTAGGAAATTTTCCTAAGTGTAGTATGTGTGAAGTAGGAGCCCTCGGGTGACTGTGAGGACCTTGTTTGTGGTATGCCCTCGGCTGACTGGCGGCTCCACAAGGGGCAAATAATTTAAGACTTAGATTTTTTTAAGTATCTCCTGCTACTGGCCTTCAGGGGAAACCCTTCGGTTGTAGGCGTTTTAGGTTTAGGATAGTTTCCTTTGCCTTGTGATGTTGGCCTGTGGCATAGCAGCCTTCGGTTGTTCGTTATGTCCCCTCGGCATGTAGTGAGGTGCCGGAGGTGATTCTTGATTTGGTTTTGCCACATCCGATAGCTTTGTCATATAGTACCCTTCGGGGACGCTTTGAGTTGCTGTTGGCTGAGCCTGTCATGTTTTGCAGTATTTGAGCCTTCGGTTTTAGGTATAGCCGGAAGCAATCCTTGAGTGGACTTAGTCATTTGTTGATGATGTCTGTTGTGAATGGTATCCTTTGTACTTGTGAACTTCCAGGTACCGAAGGTGTTCCCGTGGGGAGCCCTCGGTATGTTTTTGTGAATTGTTGGAGTGATGTACTCATTGATTTCTCGCCGAGTCTACTCCCCTTCACCACCCCATTTTTTTTTTTAGTAGTGAAGGGAAGGCATCAAGAAACTTGGTTTCTTGGTAAGGCTTGGCCTATCGGGAGGTAACAGAATACACCATTAACTCCCCCCTCGGGTTAACCTTCCGAGTTCCGAGGGGATCGAGGGTCGTTTCTTGGGCACAAGATATGGTGGTCTGGAGCCTGCCTCCCCTTGGGGGATGGCGCGGAAAGCGCCTCAGTTTTGAAAGTCGTCCCCTCGGCGCTAGACATAGTCCGTGGCCTGCCACACCATTGGGGTGGTGGCGCGGGGAGCGTTTCGGTTTGGAAGTCGAATCCTGGGCATTTCTCATGCTTGTCATACCCTTGGGGTGATGACGCGGAAAGCGTTCCGTTTTGAAAGTCGAATCCTGGGCATTTCTCATGCCTGTCATACCCTTGGGGTGATGACGCGGAAAGCGTTTCAGGGAAGGGTTTTCATTTGCACACTGGTTGCAAATGGCTGGGTGCACTACGTGCTGCCGGCACCGAGAGGTGGCGCCTTCGGTATAGGCATCCTCGAGGGGTACGACTTAGGAAACAACACTTGGTGTTTGTTCCGATGTACGGCCCCCGGCACTTGGTACCGAGGGATCTTCTGTAAAAGTAGTTGGTGTTTTTCCTTCACTTGTCGTAGGGGACTGTGGTGTCTACCCTCGGAACTTGGTACCGAGGGTTCTTCTGTGGAAACACTTGGTGTTTCTCCCCGATTGTTGAAGGGGATTGTGTTATCTACCCTCGGTACTTGGTACCGAAGGGTCTTCTGTGGAAACACTTGGTGTTTCTCCCCGATTGTTGAAGGGGATTGTGTTATCTACCCTCAGTATTTGGTACTGAAGGGTCTTCTGTGGAAACACTTGGTGTTTCTCCCCGATTGTTGAAGGGGATTGTGTTATCTACCCTCAGTATTTGGTACTGAAGGGTCTTCTGCGGAAACACTTGGTGTTTCTCCCCGATTGTTGAAGGGGATTGTGTTATCTACCCTCGGTACTTGGTACCGAAGGGTCTTCTGTGGAAACACTTGGTGTTTTTCCTCATTTGTTGAAAGCTGCTAGTGGCGTGTCCCCCCGGCACCAGGTGCCGAGGGGTTTCTTTTTTGGGGGAAAGGTGGTGCTTTGTCGTAGGTGATATGAGGGCTTGGCCCTTGTGATAATCTTGTTCCATGTTCTCGGTGTCTTCAAAATGCCTTCATTCTTCAGAATTCTTAGGCCTTGGGCCGTAAAATAATACATTCACTAGTTATGAGGGCTTGGCCGCTCTGATGTTATTGATAAAATTTAACTACGTGATGTACATTCCAGTGCCTAGGGACTTCAGTCCCGTTAGGGCGTTTTAGCTTGTAAGTTCCGGGTTTGATGGTGGCTGCCACGATGTAGGGGCCCTCGAACTTTGGTGCCATCTTTCCACCCTCGGTTGGTTGGCTAGCTTCCTTTCTTCGGAGAACATAGTCCCCCACTTGGAATTCCCGGGAGCGAACCTTGGCGTCAATGTAACTTTTTACTTGCCTTCGGTAGTTTTCCGCGCGTATGAAGGCTTGCTCTCGGCGTTCTGAAACAAGGTGTAGGTCGAGGGCCATATTGGAGTCGTTGGCCTCTAGATCGTACTGTGTGACCCTTCGGGTTGAGAGAGTTACCTCAGTGGGGGCTTTGGCTTCAAATCCGTAGCAAAGATAGAAGGGTGTCTCGCCAGTTGCCCGCCGAGGGGTGGTACGGTAGGCCCATAAGATGTTGTGGAGCTCTTCTACCCAACCACCTCCTTCAGCCTCCAGCTTCTTTTTTAGGCCCTCGAGTAAGGTCCTGTTGGCGTTCTCCACCTGTCCGTTGCCCCGAGGGTAGGCAACGGATGAGAAGGTGTGTTTGATGCCCCATGCCTCTAGGAGGGCACAGAAGGGGGCTGCCTCAAACTGAGTCCCATTGTCGGAGATGATTTGCTGAGGGACGCCAAACCTGGTGAGGATGTTTTTGAGAACAAAATGACGGCACCTGGCCTCAGTGATGCTGGCGAGGGGCTCCGCTTCCACCCATTTGGTGAAGTAATCGATGGCGACAATGATGTACCTGTTGTTGGAGGTACCCCTCGGCAGAGGGCCCACAAGGTCTATGCCCCATCGAACGAAAGGTATGGATGTGCTGATGGGGGCATAGTTGACCGCTGGCCTGCCGGGGGCTTTCTGGAAGTGCTGGCATGCTGGACACCTCCGGGCAAGGTCCACACAATCCCGGGCCATCGTAGGCCAAAAGTAGCCCTGGATTATTAGCCTTCAGGACATGGAGAAGGGTCCCTGGTGAGCTGAGCAAGTGCCACTGTGTACTTCCTCCATTGCTACTTCGGCCTCATCTTGATGAAGGCACCGAAGTAATGTCCCGTTGTAGGATCTTTTGTAAAGCCTTCCGTCCTCGATAACGTAGCTGGGAGCCCTCAGTTTTGTCAGTTGGCGCGGGCCTCCTCCTCGGGCAATTGCCCTGTGGTGATGAAGGCAACAATGTCTGAGATCCAGTCCTCCAGTCTCTGTTGTATGTTCATAACGGGGCTAGCATGTATGCTGGAGAGGCTGAGTTCTTCCACTTTGGCAATCTTCGAGATATGCTCAGGGGATTCTGCTGTGAGCTTTGATAAAATGTCGGCCTCAGAGTTTTGAGCCCTCGGTATTTGAGTAAGAGAGTGTGCCTCAAATACCTTAAGCAACTCCTTGGCCGCCTCCTTGTATTGTTTCATTCTCCCTTCCTTCCCTTCGTACTCCCCGGAGATTTGGCCGACGACTAACTTGGAGTCGCACTTGACGTGGAATTGTCGGGCCTTCATGTTAGCTGCCAGCCGAAGGCCACAGAGGAGAGCCTCGTATTCGGCTTCATTGTTGGAGACTTTGAAGGAGAAACGGACTCCATAATAGGCCCGGAAGCCCTCGGGTGAGATGAGAACCACCCCTCCTCCACATGCCTTGATGGCGGAGGAGCCATCGGTGTAGAGGGTCCACCAATCATCCGAAGGGGCCGAGGGCTCCTCGTCCGTGGCTGCACTTGCCGTACACTCCGTCACGAAGTCCGCTAGGGCTTGGCCCTTGATGGCGGGCCTAAGACGGATGTCGATGTTGTATTGGCTCAAGAAGACAGCCCATTTTACCATTCGGGAGGAGCTAGTGGGGCTCCTCATCAAGGCGCCGAGGGGTTGGTGAGTGAGGACCTGGACTGGGTGAGCCTGGAAGTAATGGCCCAACTTCTTGACGGTCCACACGATAGCCAACACCGTCTTTTCCACGGGGGAGTACCCGAGCTCCGCTTCCCTGAGGGTCTTGCTAACATAGAAGATGGCATGGTGGATGCCATCCTCTTCCCGGATGAGTACTGAGCTGATGGCAGCCGGGCTAACACCCAAGTAGAGGTACAGGATCTCCCCTACCTTGGGTTTAGAGAGCACAGTGGGTGAAGATAAGTACCGTTTCAGCTCCTCGAATGCCCCCTGACATTCTGAAGTCCACTGGAAACCGGCGGTTTTCCTCATGATCTCGAAGAAGGGTAAGGACTTCTCCGCCGATTTTGATAAGAAGCGATTGAGGGCTGCCAGGCGGCCCGTCAACCGTTGGACCTCCTTTACATTCCGTGGGGGCTCCATGTTGATGATGGCCTGGATTTTCTCGGGGTTGGCCTCGATACCCCTTCGGCTCACCATGTAGCCCAAGAATTTGCCCCCCTGGACGCCGAAGGTGCACTTCTTTGGGTTCAGCCGAAAGCTGAACTTCTGCATGATGGTGAAGATCTCCCTTAGGTCATCAGCATGGCTTGCTGATTGCTTGCTTTTGACGATCATATCGTCAACATATGCCTCCATGGTGCACCCTAGGACAGCTTGAAATACCCTGGCCACCATCCGAGTGTAGGTGGCGCTTGAGTTCTTTAGGCCGAAGGCCATGACAAGGTAGCAGAAGATGCCCTCAGGAGTCATGAAGGCTGTTTTTTCAGCGTCTTCCTCATGCATGTATATTTGGTGATATCCGCAGAATGCGTCGAGGAATGACATGATTTCACACCCCGCGGTTTCATCCACAAGTTGATCAATATTTGGCAAAGGAAAGGGGTCCATGGGACACGCCTTGTTGAGATCCGTGTAGTCCACGCACATGCGGAATGAGGGCGGTTTCTGTGCGACGACTACGTTCGCCAGGCATGAGGGGTACTTTACCTCCTTGATGTGCCTGATAGAGAGGAGCATGGCGACCTCCTTCTTCACAAATTCCTCCTCTAGGCCGAGAGGGGTCTCCTCCGTTGCTGTACTGATTTGGCCGAAGGGTCCACCGAGAGGCGGTGGGTGATGACCCTTCGGCTGATCCCCGGCATGTCCTCCGGCCCCCATGCAAAAACAATGGAGTAGGCGCGGAGGGCGCTGATGATGCCGGTCTTCAAATCTTCGGGGAGCTTGGCTCCAATCTTCACGACTCTCTCCGGCTTGGCCGGATCGAGCGCGAAGTCTTCTACCTCCTCGGCTGGTTCAGCCCTCGGCCTCATTTCTTCCGCTTCCACAGTTCCGGTAATGGTGTCAACGCGGAACTCCGTCTTGCTAACCTTCTTTGTAACTTGAAGGTAGCAAGCGCGGGCGAGCTTTTGGTTTCCCCTTGAGTAACCAATCCCCCCTTCGGCTGGGAACTTGAGGCGGAGGTGCCTCATGGAGATGACGGCCTCGAGATCCTCGAGGGCTGGCCGGCCGAGGATGATGTTGTGGGCGCAGTCGATGTTGACGACGACGAACTCCACTTCGAGCTTGGCTCTATGGAGGTCGTCGCCGAAGATGACCGGGAGGGTTATGACCCCCTCGGAATCAATGGTGTCACAGTGAAGCCGGCAAGAGGGGTCTTGATGGGCCGAAGGGACCCCCTCTCCAGATGCAGCTCTCTGAAGGTGCTGAGGTACATTACATTGACGGAGCTGCCCGTGTCAATGTAAGTTCTGTGAATAATGGTGTCGTTGATCTCTGTGCGGATGACGAGGGCATCCATGTGGGGGGAGGATACTGTGGGGAGATCAGCGTTGGTGAAGACAATGGGTTCCTCCCTCAGCCGCTTTACTGGGGGCATATGAGTGACTTCCCCCACGTAAAGTGATTGTGCCCACTTCTTTCGTTGACTTGTAGAGTCACCCCCGGTATTTCCCCCTGTGATCATGAGGATGTGACGTTTCTTTTCTTGATACCGGGGGTACTCCTCCTCCTATTCTTCCAAGTTCCCGATCTCCCTCTTCTTGCCGAGGGGGATGGTGTTGGGGTTGACCCATGCATTCCCTCTCGCAGTTTGCCCTCGGGGTGGCCCCTGATGAGGGGGGCCTTGCTGCTGAGGGCCCTGGACAAACTGGGACAGATGGCCAGCTTGTATCAATCTCTCGATGGTCGTCTTCAGCTGATGGCAATCATCGGTCCTGTGCCCGTGGTGTCGGTGGAAACGACAGTAGGGGTAGTTTGGATTGATGGCAAATACTTCCGAGGGCGCGCGTGAATCTCGCTCCACGAGGCCCCTTTCTTCAGCAAAATCAAGAATAACGTTGACGGGATGCGTCAATGGTGTCCGAGGGTGTTCCAGGAGGACAGGCTGTGCCCAAGCCCTCGGGTTCCCCTTGTAGCCTCCCCCGGGCTTGGCTTGGCCATGCCGGGGGCGATCACCGGAGGGGGCAGGATCCCTGGGATGATTGCGGGGAGCCCCCGGCCCTCGGTTACCTTTGTCTTCTGGGCGAGGGCGTTGCTGGTCTGGAACATGATGGCATTTCTCCACCTCCTCGGCCTCGGTGTACCGGTCCCCCCCCGCTGTAGGGCCCTTATATAATCGCGGGGGGGGGGGGGGGGGGTTCGATGATGAGGCTCCTTGAGAAGTTCCCGGGGCGGAGTACTGTTTGGAGGAGGGCCAGGAGGGTCCCGTTGTCAGCGCCATCAACTTTGTCGGCCTCCGTCCTCCACCGCTCCAGGAAGTCCCGAAGGGTCTCCTCCTTCTTCTGCCTCATTGTCAGTAAGTGGGAGAAGTGTTTTCTTGTGCGGCGCCTCCCCGCAAATTGCGTCAAGAATCGCTGGGCGAGTTCTTGCCATGAGTCAATGCAGCCCTCGGGTAATCGATTGAACCATTCGTAAGCTGGCCCCTCTAGGGTGGAGAGGAACCAGCGGCACAAATATTCATCCGATGCCCCCACCATCATCATGTTGTTTTGATACCTGCTGTAGTGCTCTTGGGGGTCAGTCTTTTCGTCATAGGGCTTGATGAGCTGCCCTCGTTATTTTTCCGGGATCCGGGCAGCCAATACCCTTGGGGTAAATGGCGTCCGGGTCCGGAGCTGTATGGTGGGTTCCCCGGAGCCCTCAGCTATCTTCTTCTGCATTTCTTCCATCTTGGCCATCATCGCCTCATACTTGATGTCTGTATGAGGGGCAGAAGTGGTGGCGTGGGCTTTAGTGGCCTCCATCTCGTCAAGCCGGCGCTGGAGGGCCGCGATGATTTCGTCCCGGGGGTCCTTCGGGAGGGCCTCCGCCCCCTGCGAATGGACCCGGGCCGAGTGAGCCTGGTTGATTTGGTGGCGTGCGTCGTCGACATGGAGAGGTGCCTTGCCCTTGTCCTGAGGGGGACGCCTTTCATTGGCCCTGGAGACGGACCCGCCACTTTCCTGAGGCCTTTGGAACGCCTTCCCCCCTCGGCGGTCTTGCGCCCCCCGAGTCTCTCGAGGGTGGAGGTCCGGAGCTGTTCCTTGTTCACGTTGTGGCGGTCCCGGGACTGGACTTCCTGGGAGGCCATGTCTTGGGCCACGACCCCCTCGGAGTTCCCCATCCGGAGGACCGGGTTACCGAGGGGTCGTGGATGAGGGGGAGGCATAATATTCTCCCCCACCTGAGGTTGGAGGGGAACCAAAGTGCCGAAGGCACCCGGGTTCTGGGTGAGCGTCTGGATGAAGGCGGAGAGCGCCGATTGCACGTCAATTGTGATGACCGGAGGGCTAATTTGATTCTCGCTCCGGTCCTTTTTCTTGGCCTCGATGCCGAGGCGGGTATCAGGGGCATTTTGTTGAATCTGCTGGCGTAGGTCGACAGCCGTCTGGTCCAACCCGGCGATGACGCCGCCCCCGGGAGCCCTGTTGGAGGCTTCGGGGACGTCGACCTCGCCGAGGGCCAGGTTCATGTCCTCTACATTCTTGGAGTTGGCACGATTTGTTCTCACCATTTTAGATGGGTGTTTTTGTGTTTGGCCGAGGGGGAGGGTTTCTTACTTGATTGTTCGACCTCTCAACGAGAGCACCAAATGATGGATAGTGTACCCGGGGGTAGCTTATCCGAGGGGTTATTACGGAGAATAATAAGAGAGAAGTCAGAGCAAGTAAATATAGAGAGAGAAAGTATATTGTAAAGTGTTCAGCGTTTTCAGCGTGGTTACAAATGGGGAAATGGGGTGTTATTTATAGTAGCAATAAATGTCGGACAGGGACACGTGTCAATCGTTCATTGGCCGAGGGGTCACCTCAACTGGTTGGCGCTGGCAACCGCATGTGGCCGCATTTAATGCGGTTGTTGGATGGGACGTTGTACAGGGTACGGTGATCTGTACGCATGTGGAGCGGATATTGTGTCGGAAGAGGCACCCTCGGCAGTAGATGACTAGCCGAGGGCTCTGAGTACCGGGGACCCCCTTAGTGCCGAGGGCTCCCACTGCCGAGGGCTACTGATTTTCGCCGTTTTTCCTAGTAACTTTGTTTTCCTGTCTTGGTCCTCCTGTGAGAGTTAGAGCCTTCGGTCAGGGGGCCGAGGGCACCCCTGGTGCGCATTGTGGGCTGCTTGGTACTCTGGGCACTCTGATTTGGGCATGTTGTGCTTTCTGGGCCTGTTGGGCCTTTTTTGGAGTAGTAGGAGTCTGTGGGCCGGGGGTTCCCGGGCCATATACTCCATCAGTTAGTTTAACATAAAGATTTTAATTGAATATCAAACCTCCTATTTTGAGATAAAATCACGGTTTCTGTTAAATGTGCATTGATAAACTTTTAATGAACATGATACATATTCTGTTGAGAATTATTGAGCATCGTGAACTGCTTCATAACTTCTGATTGACTTTCTTTTTCTAATTTTTTCTTTAATATAAATTTTTTAAACTATATCGATAGTAGACTCATATGGATTCCAATATACAAATCTAATTGAATATTAAACTTTTGGAATATCCATCAAGACATTTCATTGAGCATCAAAACATTTTCATTGAGCATTAACTTTCCTCAATTGAATATTGAAACTTTGCAATTGAGCATGAGATTTCAAAACCTATTGAGCATAAAAAATCTTCATTGAATAGCATAATAGTACTTATCTTAAAATGTTATATTGATGTACATTTGGTGTAAATATTATACTCATTTGGGTATAGCATAAAACCCCTTTTTACTCATTTTATAATGTTATATCAATGATCTTTTTTTTAAAGTGGTGCTCGTATATGTATAACATAAAAATCATTTCCATAACTCACACATGTAACATAGTCATTACAAATAACTTAAAATAAATCTTTCTTAACAATAAAGTTCAACCAATTTTAATACAATGAACATTGTAAAATTGGTGAATGCTCAATTTAAATTTAATGATAGAAAAGTATAACATTAATCGTTCAAAATATCACATAAGAATCATTAGTAGTTGGATCCAATACATAAAAACCAAACATGAAATCTATTAGCAAATTGTTTAAATATAAAACTTAGAAAATAACAAATGAAATCAAAAATTCCTTAATTCAAGTAGCATAAAAGCTATTTAATTTAATGCAAAAAAGAACAACTATGAAAAATAAATTATACATAGTCAATACTATATTCAAGTATAGCAAAGTTTATTTAAAATTTGCTCAAAACATGAACAAAAATTCACTTCGGAATTTTTACGAACAGTTGGTGGGCATTAGTATTTAGAAAAAAACTTTAATGAAGTTATTAGATCAATACTAGTTAAATAGAGTGATAAAGATGTTTCGATCAGATTATCATTACCTTTAATGTTTTCAGAATTCAAATGGAGTCAGTTTTGAAAAGAATTTTTTAATTACTGAAATAAAGAAAACCCTTAAATTGAAGAACCTCTAAAGTAAAGGAGGGGATTGGAGGTTAAGTTCCCGTTTAACATAAAATGAGATAGAGCACTTTCATCCAAACAATATTTATTACATCCAAACAATATTTATTTCCAAACACTATTTAACATATGAACTTGGGTTCACTTAGGTTAACCTAGTTTTTATTAAAACTTAAGGTTTACTTTATTGCACTAGGTTTACTTAAGTTCACTTTATCCAGACAGGGCATAAGACCTCGTTTGGCAACTCTCTTTTTTGGCTTATCAACCAAATTTTTTAACGAAACGTGTAACTTTTGATTTCGCGCGTTGAATTATTTAATAATAAGAGAAAAATAAGATTGAAGTTAATTTTCTATTTGCATTGGCTACAGTTACTATAGATGACCATTTTAGCTGTTTTCATATAATTTTTACTTTATTTTATTAATAATATATATTTTAAATATAATTTTTTTCATAAATCAGCAGAATAAGTCATTTAAGCCAAAACTTCATAAATTTCAGCAGAATCGGTCGACTCAGTCGATTTCAGTATTACCAAATGGGCTCTAAATATCACTCTTAAAAAATACGAGTTTTTTTTTAAATAATACTGCATAAAAAATATTTACACAATTGATGTTGGGTTAAATTATTTCCCAGAATAGTGCTAGACAAATTCTAGTCACCATAATATTAGTGTCATATGAAAGATAATAAAAATTTATGAATTTTTGGTATATTTTTTAAAACAATCAGAGTACACGTAAAAAATTACACTACGTAATACTTTAAAATACAAAATATTTTTAAAGTGCATGAGAAGAGCACTCGCGGGAACCAATAAAATAAACTATCCAATATTTTTTTTAAAAATGCTATATTTTTTTTAATTTGTACTCCAATTGTTAAAAAAAGTATTCTAATTCATAACTATTTATTATCTTTCATATGACACCAATATTGCATGTATAAAATTAAAAAATAATTTAGCACTTTACAATCATTTTGTATTTCAATGTATTGTAGTCTGTTTATTTGTACTCCGATTGTTTTAAAAAATATAGCAAAATTTATAAATTTTTATTATCTTTCATATGACACTAATATTTTATAGGTACTAAAATTAGCACTTTAAGAAATTTATTATTTTAAAGTGTTAATCCTTTTTTGTACTCTGATAGTCTAAAAATATATATCAAAATTCATAACTTCTAATTATCTTTCATGTGCCACTAATATTTCATTTATAAAAATAAATAATAATTTAGCACTTTAAAATTATACTAATAATTAGCATTGAACTAGATGAAAAGTTAATTGTTAATATATAGATATATATCTTTTTTTAAATTATACCCCCCCACCCCCCACCCCCACCCCACACACACACACACACACACACATACATACATATATATATATATATATATATATATATATATATATATATATGTGTGTGTGTGTGTGTGTGTGTGTGTGTGTGTGTGTGTGTGTGTGTGTGTGTGTGTGTGTGTGTGTGTGTAGATACATATGAGTGAGTGATAATTCATGAATTCCTTGATCTTTTAATATGTTAATGTTTACATTTGGAACTAGATTAAAAGTTAATTGTTAATGTGTTTTTTATATTTAGCATTTATATATTCATTTATTCATAAATAAATAGTTAACTATTTAAGTCCATACTATCCTTTCTTAATTTTTGAAACTTTTTATTGTATTGTGACTATGATTTATTATATTTGTTTTTTATAATTATTTGAAGACAAAGTTTGAGTAAAATTCAAGCTATAATAACTTCACAAAATTAGGAGTGTGTACTAGCTATTAGGTTATTGTAGTGCGGGATGGGGCGGGCGGAGCGAACACCCTGCATGGGGTGGGTGATGGGCCAACATCTAATGACTCGTGCGGGTCATGGTGCAGGGCTGGTCCACTTAGTTATGTCATGGGGCGGATAAAAAGTCAAAACAAAAAAAGTCATTTAACTAAGGCTAAAGGGTCAAATAGGCCCCTGTACCTTTCCGGATTGTTCAATTTGACCCCCGAACTCAAAAAAGCTCCAATTGGCACCCTGAACTCCATAAAAAGATTCAAATTTTACTTTTTGCAGGTCACAAGCTGGTCACCGCCACATCACCCGGTAGGGTGCCAACTGTGCATGTCACATGACAACTTAGGGGGTCAAATAAGCCCCTGAACCCGACTCAAATGTTCAATTTACCCCCTCAACCCTTAAAAATGTTTTGACATTTTTTAGGGTTGAGGGGGTAAATTGAACGATTCGATCGGGTTCAGGGGCTTATTTGACCCCCTAAGTTGCCACGTCACATGCACAGTTGGCACCCTACCGGGGTGACGTGGCGGTGACCGGATTGACACCTGCAAAAAGTGAAATTTGAATATTTTTATCGAGTTCAGGGTGCCAATTGGAGTTTTTTTGGGTTGAGGGGGCAAATTCAGCAATCTGAAAGGGTACAAGGACCTATTTGACCCTTTAGCCTTTAACTAAACACCCTTATTAGTTGATTGGTTTGGTCAAAAGGCCAAATATTGGTCAAATCAGCCCAAAAAGGTTGATATGCTCCTAACCGAACACCCTTGACACTGTTTGGCACTGTTTTGTGTAGATTTATTTGCCAAATAAGGCAAATAAGGAAGCGTAAAGATCTTTCTGGTACTGCTAAAAATGGAAAGTGTAAAGATCTTTCAGAACCGGAGGGAGTAGTTTGGTATGAAAATCTCTCGGGCCATATTCCCACACCCAGATTAATACTGGGGCTGGGCCTTGGAACCGTAAAACCGGGAAAACCGATTCGAACCGGAAATTTCGGTTCGGTTCGGTTCGGTTCCTACAATTTCGGAGTTCAGCTTTTTCCGGTTCGGTTCCAGTTCGGTCCCGGTTCCTAGCCAAGAACCGAACTTCTTATACATTGCATGAGTAATCTTCATTTGAGGTGCTTCTAGGTGGAATTGTTTAATGAAATTTTGTGAGCTTTTTGTTCATGAAATATTGATTATGTCCACAAATTTGAACTTAAAATGTAACAGGGAAGTCAGTTAAATAAATTATTGAAAAGCAATACGCCAAAATATACTCCCTCCGTCCCGAATTGAATTGCAAACTTTGACCGGCACAAGAATTAAGGAATGACAATAAATGATGCTTGTTTTTTACACTTTTGCCCATCTTTCAATGTTTTTCAATATTTTATTTAACTCACTTCCCGATTTAATTTTAAGATAAAATTTGGTACATATAATCTACATTTCATGTAGAACACGCTCACAAAATTTTATCAAAAAATTCTCTACAGAAGCACCTCAAATGGAGGTGGCCAGACGACATTCCGAGCAGAAAATTCTTGTAAAAAATATTTGTTTTGCATAATATACCTTATATATTGTGGACCAGGTCAATCCGAGTAGTTATTATTTTAATACTTTAGTTCACTTTGTTTGTAATATTATTTGTTATTGGAGTTCACCTCAAAAGGAATTAATATTGTGTTGATTATGTTGTTTATTTCTACGTACTTTTTACTAATTGTGCATTACGAGTAGAAAAATATTATTTTGGGGTTGAATTACCTGCTATTAGATGTTTACTTTGGATCTATGAACCTTTTTTGCTTGACAGTTGATGCCTATTTTAAACCGAGATTTTTGTTATGTTTAAATTTAATGTTGTACTTGCATTTTTTTATATTTGAACATTGAGATATCATGCATGTATAATGTAATGGTCATAATTTCATGATTTAAAATTTGAATTTTTTTATGTAACTGAAGGTAAAATGTGTTCATTTTAGGAGGACAATAAATTTTTATAAGGAACCGAAAAAGGTAAAACCGAACCGAATTTAACTAGAACCGAACCGAATTTAACTACATTTTAAACTAGAACTGAACCGAATTTAACGCCTACGATTTTTATATGGTTCCATCGAATTTTAACAAGAACCGAACCAATCCCAGGCCTAATTAATACCACTAACAACTGATCTTTCTGTCCATAACCAACCTAGTTTCTGATTTTGAACCAGTACTGAGAGCTAGTCCAACGTCACTCCAACCCTGGACTACCGGGACAAACATTTTAAACCTTTATTACTCCCTCCGTCCCGCTAACAATAGGACAAGAGCGAGTGACACGCAAATTAATAAAGAGTGGTTTATGTGGTAGATATTGAATTGATAAAGTAAAAATAAAGTAAGAATGATTTAGAGTCACACAAACTTTATCAAATTTGGTATGAGACAATCTTCATATGAAGGACCAATAAGATAAAATGAGACAATCATAAGCTCATAGCGGGACAGAGGTAGTACGGAGTATAATTTATTACAAAGTCTGGTAGGATCTAAATCAGAACCTTTTATCACCCAGCCCAGATCCAAACCAGTATTACTTTGATAAGAACCTGAACTAGGCTTGGACTCGGTTCGGGCCACCCGGCCCGGCCCGCTACTGGTCTTCAGGCCCGGTTCTTCAGGCCCAAAACCGGTCTAAGGCCCGGTTATTTATCTAAAGCGGGGCGGGCTCGGGTGGGTAAAAAGGAGGCCCGGTTGGCCTGGGCCCAGGCCCGGTTCGGGCCAAATGTTTTTTTTTTTTTGTTTTTTCATTTTTTTGGGCTCCACCCGGGTTGGGCTTGATGTTTAGGAGGGGTTTGGGGGGTGGGGGTGAGGGGGGTCAGGGATAGGAAGGTAAGCAAAAAAAATAACCAAAACTGAGGCCCGGCCCGGACCCGATGGCTACCCGGGCCGGTCCTGGGCCCACCTATCCACAACCGCCGGCCCGCCCGGGCCTAGGCCCGACCCGGCCCAGCCCGAGTCAACTTCTAACCTGAACCAGATCAAAACCGACCCATGCCAATACTCCGTATATATTTGTATGTCTGCGTGAGTTCCTTAATAGTTAATACTATGCTCTCAGAGTCATAGGTACTACCGTTTTACCATATAAAATTATAAACTGACTCTAAAATGAGATAGGTAAGGCAAGACCTGCTGAAGAAAGTCAACTACACAAGATAGGATTCAGATCAAGTTCAAGCAAAAGCAGTCTGTCTACACAGTAGATTTATCTGAAATACAAATCACCTCTACATTTATCTATAGGTCTTAAGTACAACTACCTAATAATGTATCGTGTTCATAACTGTAGACAATACAACAACAGAACTACAAACTCATCCATGTACATGTGAGCGAATAATAATCCATGCAAAGTTCCTGTATATGTTCTTCGAACCTAGCAGCAACAGCTGGCTCTCAAACTGTTCACAAATGATAAGCACAAATTACACATCACACACTACCTGGATTAAAAACACCCAGAAATAGATGAATGGTGGTGCATTATAATCAGTTATATATATATATATATATTATTGCTCATTGGTAACAATAGTTACAGCTACTGCAATTATTAGTATCTTGACTTTATGGCGGGCAGTGTCCTTATTTGGACCGACCCACAAACTCCTCATTTAAGCGACTGAATACTAGCTTCACTGGAATACAAGCAACAATAGTGGACACGTTATCTGGTCTCATTAGCCCATCCTCTTGAAATATATGTTTCGGATCAGTGCTGCTCTGCTTCTGTGTGGAAGAAAGGGATGAAAGAGTTTTTATCTTCTTCTGATGATTAGAAGAAGACAAGCTGATTCTTTTACGTGCCTTTCTAGAGAATATCTTTGCTACAGGAGCAAGGTGAGGAATGTTCTTCCTTGTCAGGCTCTTTTTTTGTCCAAAACAATTTGACGGACTGGTTAGAGGTGGTTTGGCATTTTCAGCACCATCCAACCCTGATGATATTAAAAAATGAGGCCGTGGAACTCGAGTACTGGATGTCCTTCGAGCAGTCCTCCATACAGGTTGAAGTGATTCAGGAGAAACATCAGATGCGCCTGAGAAGCTTTCGAAAGTCACACTCTCCTCAAGAGCTTCAACTTGGATGGGGTGCCCAACTATTGCCAATCCACTATTTACCTTACTCATTAACAAAATCATGGGCACTCGCTGCCCATGGTGACTTCCTTGCATTTTCAAATCCACATCTACCAATGTTGTCCCATTAATGAAGTCCCGATCAATTATTGGTGCCTTTAAGTTTTTTAAGAATGATGTATCTTTGCTTCCATCACCGCCACCACCACATGAGGTAGATCTACTAGTCATGTAAGAGGCTGTTCTGAAACGATTCGTATCAAATGTATCCAGAGACCTCTTAACAAGATTCCGATTATTCCTTTTTCCTTTAAGTTTCCATTTCAAGACCTGAACAGCGGCATTGAGGCCAGTGATAGTCTTGTCTTCAAGTAAACGACGAGAATCGGATCCTGAAATGTCATCAAGTTCGTGACTTCGTGTGCTTCCATGTTTACCTGGTGGTGCTTCAGATCTTCCCAAATATTTAGGTTGGAATTCAAAAGATTCAGTGGCACCTCCTGCACTCTCAAGTAAATAAAAATCAAAAGAGAAGAAAAATAAGCTTAATTTTAAAAGAACGCAATGACCCCGTGTTCTATTATTTTAATAAAGGCTAGTGAAATGATCAAATTTTTGTTTATAAGAAATGCAAAATTTTGGCAGATAGTCGTTGTAACTGTTAAGGAAAAGATGTGAATAAGTATTATATAGTTTTTTTATAAAACAAGTGAAAATAGACCTGAGGGTGTAGCCATATCATCATCTGTAACTGATTCTTGAGAATCATTCTCAGGAGAATCAGTTTCAGGGTATTGTGTAGATACAGAAGTGTTCTCTACACATAAAACTGCCTGCTGATGACCAGTTGATATCTCATGAGTCAGAGAGGAGAGATCAATCTTCTTACCACCAAAATTATCTCCAGATTCAGATGCTGCTAGGTACATATACCTTGCTTTTTTTATATGGTCTACTCCATATTGGCCTTCCTCAAAAACAGACACAAAAGAAGAGCTCGCATCAGGCTGGAGGTAAGAAGAAACTGGAAACTTTTCAGTAGTCTGCAATACTTGAACAAGAGGACGGCGCTTGTAATGCTTCGCCACAAGAATTCCCTCCTCAGCTAACAAATTCTCTTTATCTCCGTTGTCTATGCCTTCATTTCTGGGACTCCCTTCAATAAGAAAATTGCTATCACAGGGATCTTTGGGGTCACCATTTGAAGAAATAGGATGTTTATTCTGCAAACCTCTCACCCTATGAAGTACACTGGGATCGTCGTCCATAATTTGATGGTTTTGCATTTGGGCTATATATACACCGCAAAAATCAATTTTGTTCCCACCCTTGAGCGTTGGATCATCTCTTTCGAAAGCTTGATGGGATTTCAAGTGGAACTGTTCTCCATCTTGATTTTTAGATTGTACGAATGTTTTACTAATCTTGGTATTCAATGAACAACTTTTGTTTCCATGATTTTTAACTACTAGTTCCCTCTCAAGTTCAAGAGCATGAAGTATTGCATCTTCACGGCGTGCATACTTCTCCCTTTTTTTGGGAGGCATACCTAGAGAAGCTTCAGCTCGTTCAATACAATCACTAAACTCTCCACATCTAAAAGCCTTCACACGCTTCGACTTCTCCAAGTTATACCAATCCCTAAAAAATTAAACAGCAATACATGTTGCAATAAAGCGTAAATAGGAGCCAAAAAAACTAATTGTACACTTTCAGTTTTAGAGAAAGAATTACTTCACGAGTAGCAAAATAATAAGTGATGAAATAAGAGTTATAACCCTATAAAAGCATTTTGAAGCATTAATTATTCCACTACAGCCTCCGTTGCCCCCCCCCCCTTCAGTTACCTTCTCAACGACCAGTTCTCTCTATTTTCCTATAATACTACGTATGATGCAACTCTTTATTTCTTCATCAGAAACATAGTACCATACCTAGTTTCAAGCTAAAAAGGAATTCTAAAGATTGTCATTAACGAGTTCCATTATATTGCCTTTCCCTTTTTTCTGTAATCTGGTAGCTAACTAAGATACGGAGTATTAATTAATGACGCGTGAAACATCCAACACTAATGTGAAGTACTCCCTATATAACTCCGATAAATATATTATAGCCAAACCAAACTTCTTCCATTATTCTCTCTTCTCCTTTCAAAGTCATCACTCTTCAGCATTGAACTTATTACTTTCATCAATGATTAGTTTCTAATAGCATGCAATTACCTAAAAGTCTAAAACCTGGAAATTCAAATAAGAACATTGAAAGATGCTTTACACAGATACTTATAAAGTATGTGGAAGTTACCCACAATAAAAGGGCACATCCCTAACTGTACCCACTAATTTATTGTTCTACACTTCTACTTCATTCAAAATGTCAGGCAAAAATGATAGAAGTTGTGTTGAGAAGTTGAGTAAAACCAACTTACACGCTGGCATCTTCTCTCCCAAGAAGCTTTACTGGAGTTCCTGATCGAGGAGACATCACATGAGTAGCAGAAAGCTCATCAGCCCGGAGAATTTTACCCGGCCACCATGACCCATTCCTCCTCCGAACCCAAACAATACTCCCAACACCACAATCAATCACTCCTGGTTCTACTTCCGTGCTCCCCATTTCTTCCCAGCGCACACACACACACACACACTCGCACACACACTGACACTCTACAAATAATTACAACCCCCAGTAGTATATTGCTATATATCTACACACTTACAAATTGCTAAAATACAAGCATCGTATGAGTACACTTCAGTTAATTCCCCCTAATTTTATGTGACGCAAACGAAAAATACTGTTAGCGTAAAAGGGGGAAATTGGAAGAGCTTACAAATACAAACAGTGTGGTGATAAAACGATAGACGATTCAGGGCATTGATGGATCATCCTCCGGAAAAGAAGAGGGTGAAATGGATTTGCAGAAAGACGGGTTCGGAAGATCGGGATGAACAGACCGGGGGTAGGGTTAGGGTTTCCATTCAGAAATATGGAGTACTCATTCCTAGGTGTTTTGTGAGAAAATTACAGGGAATGGATCGGGTTTAGTGTGGGGAAATGCAAATCAATTTAGGGTTCAAGGGTGTGATTTGGGGATGCACTTGCATCCACTTCTGTGTGAACGATCGAAAGAGTCGCCGGCGTTGACTCGCGGGTTAACGGGGCCTACTAAAACGCACCAGATGTGCGTGGCTAATTTATTTCTCTAATTTACATTCAAAGAATATTCATTTGCTTTTCAAAAAAAGGAATATTCATTTGCAATTTTGCATGATACACAAAACATGCGCTGGCGGCTGGTATAAATAAATACTACGAGTATAATATATATACGGGGTAGTATAGTGAATTTGAAATCCATGGCAGGTGACAATGTGACATAAGACCATTTGGAATGGTGTGTGAGTCTAAATATAAAAAAATGGACTCCGTTCATATGAAAAAAGTGTGTTGATTCTTACTTCTCTTCATTTGAACACCGTCCATAAAATACTCTCTGAATATTTTTTACATATCAATTTAGTAAAAAATTAATTAAATTATTATAAGTAATATTTTCCTTTTAATTTTTTCCCTAAATAATTATAAAATAAAAAAGACACATTCGATGTGAAAATAAATAAATTTCATAAATTTTTTAACGTTTTTCGGTTAATAAAAAATGAATTTAATTCAAGTAAAGTTTGATTATGAAGTATTCAACAGTTAAAATTTCAGATTTTTTTTTTTCATTTTATATATTACATATTGGTATTATATGAAAGATCATAAAAATTTATGAATTTCGATATTTTTTTTTTTTGAAAAATTTGGAGAAAAAATAAAAAAGTTATATAGTTTAAAAAAATCAAGTTATTATGATGCAAGGATGACATTTGCATTACATCATTCGCACAAAATAAGCAACTTTGCCTCCATCCTTTCTCTTCTTTTTTTTCTTTCTTTTCCCTTTTCCCTCTGTTGCACACAAGTTGGTCGCCCCCCTTCCTTTTTTCTTTTATCCCCTCCTTGACACCCTTCAAATATACCCCCTCCGTCATCGTCTTCTCCATTTTTACCCCCATTTAGCCAACAACGGCAAGGATTTAGGAGTCTAAAAATTCCACTTTTAACATTTTGGACTTCTAATCCTACACCACTCCGAGTGGTTTAGGGAGGATAAAAATAGAATAATTATTTTAATATAATATATAAAAATGGTAGTAGGAAAAAATGAAAAAGAAGAAAATGATACAAATAAAATGTAGATAATATTTATGGCCATGCCCACGCATGCACTTTACATGAGATTATAGGAGCAAGAATGGATTAAAAAGTGTATTAAACACTAAAGGTAATATAAAAAGATGAAAATTAAAATAAATAAGAAGATATGTAAGTTTTACACTCCCTACATAAAAACTACGAACTAAAAAATGAGACGCTCGTGTGATAGTGTAAGTAGACGACAAATCAACATTTGAGATTCTTAAGGCCCACATGAATAAAACATTTCTTCTCTTCCATAAAAGTTTGCATGCTTTCTTTATTTAAAGCTCGTTTGGTAATATCAAAATTGTTTGAATCGGCTTATTCTGCTGATATTTATGAAGTCCTGGATGAAATGACTGAATTAGCTGATTATGCTGATTCATGAAAAAAGTAATATTTGAATTTTATTTTATTAATTAAAGAAATAAAAAATTATATGAAAAGTAGCTAAAATAGTCTTTTACAGCAACTTCAGTCAATATAGCAAAAAAAGTAACTTCAACCTTACTTTTTTTTATTGTTACATTATTCAGTGTGCGAAATCAAAAGTTACGTTTTCGGTGAAAAAATGGCTAATGAGCCTAATAAGTCAAAAATCGAGTTACATAACAGGCTCTTAATTGTCTCAACTCCGCCTGAGAAAAAACAACATTCCATTTTGAAGCTAAAAAGTGGTATTTAACATTTTTTCTCTACTTTGTGTAGACCTCTAACACAAAATTATCATTTGTTTATTCTACGTAAATTTACCTTCATCCATTTTTATAAGACGGGTGAACTGTATCACTTGGAGTGATGAATAGTTTAATTTTCTTTTCTTTTATAGCGATGAAATTCATGTATTTTTTATGCATCGTAAAGGAAGACCCAAAAAGAAAAATTTAAACCTAATAATCTATAATCTATTAGCATCCTCCGAATGAAAACGTTTAATCCAAGCAGAAGCTTCTTGTAACATAATTAACCCTTAAGAGCTTGATGTGTCACATTAGTCAATCTGTCTGCGCAGATGTTCCCCTCATGAAAAGTGTGTTGTGATTGGTGAATCTTTCTTTTGCAAGTAGCTTTTGACGATCCTGAATAAGCATTCCAATAGTATTAAATTTTTTTCCTTTGCTTTCCTTCACAACTTTAACATACTCTCTGAATTCACTTCAATGATCACTTTATTCAAATCTAGATCCCAAGCCAACGAAAGCTCGTGCCTCAGAGTCCCAAAGCGCCGCTTGGTAACTACCAGTTCTCCCAACATTCATGATAGAGCCACTAATCCATTTCTCTTGTGGTCGCATATCAGTCCACCCACCTCAACATCCTTATCTTTACCCCAACAAGATCCATCGCAATTGAGATTAACATATCTCGACTCCGGTGGGATGCACATATTTATTAATAGACTTATCAAATCTTTATTGTGTGAACTTGTTGCAAGTGAGCACACAAGTATATTCATCCGCCAAAAACTTTGCATGTTGGTGACAGTTTCCCATACATGTCATCCCTGCAAGAATAGATAATCCCCTTCTTTGTCAAGGAATTTCCCCCATTATATATTTGTCTTTTACTTTTCTGGCATTACCTACACTCACCACTAGAAATTGTGCAAAAAATGCTATAATTCTACACACACAATTTACCTGTATTGTGTGTGATGGGTTTACCGACCTAGGGGTACGCAAAATAGATAGAGGGTTGGAAAATATGCTATGTATAGATCGAGTATAAAATTCTGCAAGTAACAACATGCTTAAAAATATAAATGGCGATTCTTTTTCAAAAGCTGGAAGATAATATTTATAGTGCAAAAGGAAACGCTTGGACAACGAAGTAAAATCAACTGTCCTAATAAAATAGTTACGCATGTAAGGCTAATTGGTGAGATAATAATCAACATCTGGCTGACTGGTACTGTTGCACCAAAATTTGTCCTTTATGAACTAGAATGCATAAATAAGCCACACGTGTAAGTCTGGAATCTTCTGCGCGTAACTGTTTGAGTGACGTTAGCCCTGGACAGGTGTCACATTGGCGACACAATCACAGGCATATGCAGGACCCAAGTGTTGAATTGTCTAAGTCCACAATCTTCATGCGAGGTCTCGTGCTAAGAGGTAGAGGTCAAGCTCGAATGTATCGTGTTTAGCTAAGAGGGAGTAAACTCGGCTCACAACGTGAAGGCTTTGTTGATCTTTTCACCTCGTGACATGCCCGCTGACTTTAAGCTCGACCACAATGTTGGAATTGCCGTCTACCTCAACAAGGGTTGACCTCAGTTTCGACAGCAGTTTTGAACTTATCACGATGATCTGAAAAGTGGTCTTAGACTCGGCCTCGGTCGGAACTGATCAAGTGTATTACAGTATTCCCCATCAGTGTGATTCAAACGAGTCATCATTTATGATCATTTAGAGATTAGTATAGGCGATTTCATAAAAAACATTCTTTAATGGTTGGAGTAACATGTTTCAACGGAAATATGATATTAAATCTTTAGCAAGGATCTGGGGCCAAGCCTTTAACAAATTATAGTCCAACAACCAGAGCCGAACCACTTCATAATGACTTGACTTTCTCATATCACCTTCCATTTTTAACCCCAATATTGTACGTAACGTATTAAATTAAGACTTCAAATGTCCATCTGAAACACTTTCGATTCCTGATCTCTTCTCCAATACAAGAAGGACCAATCGAAAAAAGCACTTAAAATGTAAAAAAACAAAGCTTTATACTTGTACTAACATTTTGATTGAATTAAGCTTGCATTTGTATGTTATTATATTGAACGTCTTTTGTGGCTCATATGTGAGTGACAAATGCTAAGTCTAATCATTGAGCTTCCGATTGGGGCTGCAATTATCTTGAATCTATTGTAATGGTGTTTGATTTATTAATTTTAAAATAAGCAATTTTCATTAAAAAAACATTTTGAATCATTGCAAAAAAACATTTGAATTTCAAATTTCAGGATTAAGAGGGAAAGGGGAGGAAAAACAAAACGGAAAATACACGTGTCAGGTGGAGAAGGGACAAATCTGTGCGAGCAGCAGTAGCATCGAGTTAGCCCTACCATCTCCGTCGCCTCCACAATTCCTCTCCGCCCTCCTTCGCAGGAAAAGCACCTAAAAGCCCATCAACACCGCCGGATTCATATCTGCCGCCGTCACAGTACCAACTCATTCACTGCTCAACTTCTCCCCGCTGCCGAATAAAAACTTCACTGTGAATAATATTTAGCATCACTGAAGCTTGTGCGGTTCGCTGTCGTGTCCAGACGTGTCCGAAACACTTGAACTCGTATTCGTCTAGCCATACGACAAGTGGAGTGCTCGACAGGTTTCTGAGTGTACTTCTGTTCGATACACGATTTCTCACTAGATTTGACGTGTTAGCGCTTTAAAGGTTACAGGAGATGGGCGTGGAGAATTATCACGTCATAGAGCTTGTAGGGGAGGGATCCTTCGGGAAGGTATACAAAGGGAGGCGAAAGTATACAGGCCAGGTATTTCCCCTTTTAGTGTTTTTGTTACTGAACATCCCAACTGCAAGTAAATTGGTTATTACGGGAGTATACTTTTTCCCAATTGTTATTATCTTTGCTACACAATGTTTTTTTTTTTTGTTTAGACCGTTGCAATGAAATTTATTCCCAAGCATGGCAAAAGTGATAAGGATATTCATAACTTGAGGCAGGAAATTGAGGTATTCCATAAATCAATTAATTTCTTCATCTTGACATAGTAATATAGTATGCATTGTTTGGAATGCTTGTGGATAATGATGTAGTAACTGAATTATGTAAGCTAGGTGACAGAAACTTGGCATTGATGATTCTCATTATATTCTTTACTTGCCAAGTCTTTGTGTTTTTGTTTGACTATGTAGGTCAGGTTACAGAATAATGGTACTGATGATTTATTTATGAAAATGTTACTTGCAAAGTCTTATCTTTTGATGTGATTAATTTTGCTACTTGCTACTTTGAAATTTTGAATCATATTTCCTTGTCAAACCCAATAAGCTTCCTCTATTGGCTACTTGGTCAAAAAACAGCATACTACATGCCATAGCTCATACAAAGTGATCAATTGCTGCAGATTCTCAGAAAGTTAAAGCATGAAAATATAATTGAGATGCTGGATTCTTTTGAAAGCCCACAAGAGTTCTGTGTTGTGACAGAATTTGCGCAGGTAATAAGAGCTCTGAAACTAAATATTCTTATACATGATTTCTATGACTTATACTTGCATAGATGCATTCGAGCATATTCAAATACGGAGTATTTCATAAACATTGCCTTTTAATACAAGTGATGAAATATGCATATACATGCTTACTATTTCACACGTTTTATTATTATTCTATTCTATATCAGGGTGAACTTTTTGAAATTATCGAAGATGACAAATGCCTTCCAGAAGAACAAGTTCAAGCGATTGCCAAACAGTTGGTATTTGGCTCCAATTGGAATTTAATTTATAGCCTTGGTTAAGGATGCTAAAGAACCCACCCATGCTTCTCTCCAAGGCTGTCTGTGCTTGATGCATCTCTTTTCTTATACTCTTTCTCTTATTGCTTTCAGGTCAGAGCATTACATTATTTGCATTCAAACCGCATTATCCACCGTGATATGAAGCCACAAAATATTCTTATCGGTTCTGGATCTATAATCAAGGTGAGTAAATGCTGTTGTTATTTTAGATGAATTTCTTCACACTCTCTTTGTATGCTTAACAAAGTGAACCTGTTTCTGTTTCTGTTCTTTGTCATTGATTTCAACAGCTTTGTGATTTTGGTTTTGCTAGAGCTATGTCCACAAACACAGTCGTCTTACGATCCATAAAAGGTGAATTTTGCGTCACACATTCATCGGCATATAATTGCAGAGGCGTCTCACTTTTTTACTACATGTTGATGTTTGTTATTCTCTAGAAATTCCTTCACTTCCTTATTGGTGAAATTGTTGCAGGCACTCCTTTGTACATGGCTCCAGAGTTGGTACGAGAACAACCCTACAACCACACTGCCGACTTGTGGTCACTTGGTGTCATATTGTATGCAATGCTTCCTTGATCAGATATTAGATGATACCATTAAACCAACAGTACTTTACATGGCATGAAGCCAGTCCACTTGCTCTAATATAAATACCTTGACCATAGGGACTAAATGTTACTGTGCTTCATTTTCAATGAATAATTATAGTAATCACTCACAACTCATGTGAGTGCGGTGAAAAAACATGCTAGCTATTACCCTCTCACTTTCCTGGTAGTGCATGCTTTTCTACCATTGTCTACATGTGTACACTTTTTTCATACATAAGATTCTACTAGTTATTGTCTAGGATGGACTTATCATATTATTTGTCACGCAAGATCTCTGATAATTTGAATACATATTAGGATGACTCGTAAAATGAGAGTGCTAAACAGAATACGATTCATTGCATTATTGTATACATATTTTTTTGGCCCATACAATTATACAAACATATTTAATGAGAGTTTTTCCTTTCTTTACATTATCTATTAGCTTTCTCACTTGCCAATTTGTTTTCTCATTTTTATTGCATTACAATTTTTTGGCAGATATGAGCTTTTTGTAGGCCAGCCTCCATTTTATACGAATTCAGTTTACGCACTAGTCAGGCACATTATCAAGGTACACAACCTTCTGTAACAAATCCAATTGAAAAGTGAAGATAAAACTCATCATTAATTTGCTTTTGGTTGTTACTTTTCAGGATCCAGTTAAATATCCAGATAACATGTCTGCAAATTTTAAAAGTTTCCTTAAAGGGCTGCTCAACAAGGTTCTCCGTGTCTTCTAAGACATCAGAAATAACTTAGACAATACTTCTGTTCCAGTAGCATTTAACTAATTCAGCTGTTGAAACCATGATGCAGGTACCACAAAACAGACTTTCTTGGCCTGCTCTACTTGAGCATCCATTCGTGAAAGAAACTCACGAGGATGTGGATGTTGCGGTAATTGCCTTCTATGCACATGCACACAATTTTTTTTAAATATAATCTTCAATTGCATTGTCAATTTTCTGAT
Source organism: Cuscuta europaea (assembly GCA_945859875.1). NCBI lineage: Eukaryota > Viridiplantae > Streptophyta > Magnoliopsida > Solanales > Convolvulaceae > Cuscuta > Cuscuta europaea. The sequence continues at coordinate 1,969,667 of CAMAPE010000054.1, read as the reverse complement.
TTCCAATTTATTTGCTAATTTCCAGGAAATTCAAGATCCTGCACCTAGTGCTGCTAGGGGCAGTGATGCAACTTGGAGAGGTGATGGAAACATCCAAACAGCTGGATTAAAATTTTCAAGTCCTGAAAGTAAGATCTCTGTTGAATAAGACTACTCACTCACTCGTTCTTGTGAATCTATCCACCTCAACAGCTCTATCTGTAGGCAAAAGCTATTTTCATGCACCAAGTGGAAATGGAAATGTTGGAAGTCCTCAGACTGATGCCCATTCAAACAGTCCGGCTATAGATATAGCCAATTCATCACCAAATAACGAGACCCAAGTGTCAAATCCCAATGATGTTGTACTGTCTGGTCAGTTAGTCACCTATTTGTACTTCCTCTTGCCTGAAATGATCGTAGTTTGCTGCATTTTAACAAATAGTAAAGTAAAAATCAGTAGATGCAGTCTATTTTTTGCTTGCTATTGAGAAAGGTATGATTTGATACAATTTGTTTTTTGATTCGGTATGGAATTTGCTAAACACAACACAAAGCTCTTAATGAACCGTTTTTAGTCTTGAATCACAATGTGTATTGTGTGAATCTTATCTTTATCCGTCGAGTTGAGAATCAAAACTGAGTCGCCCAATTCACTGTCATGTGAAGATGCATGTCCTTCAGCATTGTTGTGGCTTTATGGCCAGGCCTGCTCGCGTTGCAGACTTGCAGTGTTTTCCACTTCTGCATTGTTTCTTTTCGGCCATCACATCTCTTTGTCTTTGTTGAAGTTGCTTTTACGAAGGGCACAACTTAATTTACTTACATGCTTATATAAAATAATTGTAACAAACAAGGATTAATTAATTTATGCAATGATTTTTTCACTTGTACATTTGAAATGATAATTCTTTATATCTTTTACAAATTTCCTTATGTAAATGTATATGTATGTTTTATTTTTTTTATTGAATATGCACCTTACAAGTTACAATTTGCTTCCAAAATCAGGTCTTCCTGTTCACGATTCAAATTTCTGTTTTAAAAATATACTTGTACCCCAGCTGCTTATGGTACATTGTTTTGGAGTACCAAACATAGGACTCCTGTAGTTTCATAACCTTCATTAGTGAGTTAGTGTGGTGTTTGATTTAAACATATAATATACATATTATAGGAAAAGTGCAAAAAAGAGTACAATATATTAATTCATTACTTCTGACATGAGAACCATAATTTTCTCTCAATTCTATGCTCTTGCAAGTCATTTCCTCTCTTTTGATGCTGAAAAGATAAGGTCGCATTGTTATGAAGATTAGAAGTATTGCCTGCTATGAAACGAATTGGAAGCTCATAGTGGTGGAGTTGGGAAGTTTTGATGTTAGCTATGTTCAAATTAGGAAACCAGATAATACTTTGGAGAGACTAAAAATTAAAATGATTTTTAAATGGGAATTTTCTGTGAGAAAATATTTTATGATTTAGATTTCACTCCAGAGTCCACAGTCCACACATATTGGGAAAGCTGTACTGGACCTCTGACTTGTTATATGATTGATGGTTTTAGGTTGTCAGACCTTGGACCGCTTTGAAAATAATTCTCGGACAGTTAAGGGTGCAAAAATGATTGGTCAAGATAATGAAGCATTGGCAACTATTTTACTTCCACTAAAAAGTTGGCGCAACAGGCCTGCAGATTCTTGCAGGTAAATGTCCCTTATGACTAACATGCTTATCATGTGATATATCACTGTATCAGTAATTATCATTTCTTACCTTTTTGTCTTGATGAGCTTACTTAAAGTGTTTCTAGGGATGCTATTGGTACTCTATGATGACTAGAAGTTAATTTTCTCCACAGGGACGAAGACCATGTGACATCAAACCAGTCACTGAGAATTCTTTTGAACTTGGTCACAGCTGGGGCTATCAACTCAAGTGGGATTCTTGATGAAATCATAAGCGAACTTTTTGCCTTCACTTCTTCTATTATTGAACTTAGAACTGCTGATGGTATTGAATTGGTTGTTAAGGTATTCAAAGCAGACACTCCTGTAAACAAAACTATAAAATATAGGATGAGAGAAGGATTTAAAAATAAAAGATACATTGGCAGAATGGCAGGATTTACTGCCCTCACACATTACACATTTGATCTTATTTGTTTTAATAAAATTTGATAAATTGTTTAGACGCTGTATAATATACGCAGCTTTAGAAGTTAGACAACAATGCATTTTGGACATTCTCATTAATTCCTGAAGCGATGGTTCTTTTTGAGGTGTTCATTTTTATCCTAATGCAGAGCTTTTCAATTACAAAAAGGTTCTTAGATACACGTGGAGGTGTCACTTCAGGATATTATGTCAGGCACTTCATGACACTGGTTGATTTGTATGCGCAGGTTGGTTTTTTATTTGAGGATGTGATGAAAGCATTTTAACTTGTTCCAAAGTTTGAACTATACTTCTAATCTTCAGGTCCTTAAGTGTGTGAATGATGCCCCTGGAATAGCTCTGTTTGAGTCCACAGGTTGTATTGCAGTAATGTTATCTCATGTAGCTCAGGCTCTTAAAGTTTCTTCTGAAAGATTGACTCCAGATTTGATTACTAGCCCTTCACCCTTGAATGAAACTGCCAAAGAGATTCTAGTCCATGCCCAATCTTCTGCCTTGGCAGATCTTTTATGCTCATGCCTAACAACCTCAGGCTCAAGTCTCATATCCGGCTCTTCAAATTTGTTGCGAGCTGCTTGTGAAGCTTGTAGGGCTTTGTGGTCACTAGTGGATGCTTTTGAAACACTTTGGATGAAAGAAAATGACCACAAATTTCCTCTAAACTCTTTGAGGATGCCCTCTCTTCATAGACTTCACATTGATGACAATAAACAAGGCTCTTTGTTTATAAAAGATTCAATGGCAATAATTGATGCTGTGACAAAAGCATTTCTGAGGTCCAAACCCATACAAGTCTCTATTTTTTATTGCCTGCGTCAACGTGCTGAGGTCTCCTTGTGCTCCACAATACAGGTATCCATTAAACTATCTTTCCTAGTTTTCACATTTTTGTAAAACTTTATCTTGTTATTATTACATGTTAGCATCATGCATAGTTTCCTTGAGTCTCAACAAATGTCCATTTACAGGTTAATATCCATCTAAATCCAACTTGTTGTAGGCATTCTAAATCCAATGGATGTGAACTGTATAGAATTTACTCGTGTGGAATGGGAATAGCCCACCACTGAGCTACTCTTTGAACCATGTGAACAGTTTATGCTCTGCCAAGCGTAGCAAGCTCAAGTTAAGGGTCTTGCATGCATGTCCCATGCATATTTTATAATCAGGGACAGATCCAGAAATTTGAACTGGGTTGGGCTTAAGTGTAACTAATCTAGGCTAACATGCTTAAACATTAGTGGTGGTGGTGGTGGGGGGGGGGGTGAAAATGAAAAATGAAAAGGTCACGCTAAAAAAATAGAATAAATTAAGGTTTTTCCTAGAATATTATCAAAATTAAACTCATGAACAAAAATGTGGCTAAAGTTACTATGAGTGCAACATCATGGTAACTATATTGTAAGATTAAACATAATCATAGTAACTAAAAGTTACTAATATAGTTACTCCATATAAGATTTCACATTTTTGTCCATCTTTATTTCAGCAGTATATATAGGGTTGTTCATATCAGGAGTTCTTGACTGGAAGTGCCGTGCAGAATCCGCCATTGAAGGTGGTTTCCGACTTTCCGGTGGAATTTTTTGATGAAATTATGTGAGAATGTTCTTCATGAAGTGTAGATATGTTCACAAAATTTTAGCTTAAAATTCAATCAGGAAGTCAGTTAAATAAATTATCGAAAAGAACTGTGCATTTTATTTTATATACGGAGTATATAAAAAGCACAGTTCTTTTCAATAACATATATATATCGTTATTTCAAAATTAAGTTGCCCTGGGCTTGAGTCCACTATAGCCATAACTCCATAAGGTAGATCCCCCCTTGTTTTTATATCATCAAAAGAAATTATAACAAAATAGCTTCATTTCATGTATCCAAAGATGATACAGATCAGTGCCAAGTTTCATGTAATTTATGTCAAGTATGCATAATCCATCTTATTCTTCCAGAGGGCCATATCCTAGCACAGTGACTTTTTACTATAAACAAAGTTGTAATCTAATAGACTTACCTTTTCAGCTGGTCATGAGGTGCTGCTTGCACAGTAGAGTCACCGCAAATGTTCTTTGTGGTCTACCAAGTTCTCTCCCAGTTACTACTGTTGTTGGTGGGGGAGGGGATGGCACTATCATTTCAGAAATCTTCTCTATACTGTCTTTTTCTGCTTCTTCAACTAAAGAAGTTTCCGGTGAAGTTCCCAAGTTCAAGCTAAACAATCCAGGGGTCTTGGTTCTACATTCATGTCTTCTCGTTGCAACCATCGCGTTGTCTCTGAAGTTCTCTGGAAGAAATTCTGCTTCATTTATACTCACCACATCTGCCAAGAAACAACAGTCGCGCATTTCTGTTCTTGCCTACCATTTCTCACCTGATGCTAAACCATCATGTCAACCTCATTGTGCATCTGCAATGCTAGCTCTTGCATCAATTCTGTCCCTTGAGGCCGGTAGTTCTGTAGGGTTATCTAAGTCTGACTTAGCTGTGTCTCTAATCCCTCGAACAGCAAAGCTTTGTGAATACCTAAAGGCTTTTCCAATTGAAAAAGATGGAATGAACTCAGAGATGATTAACCAGATTTTTTCACATTGGCATGGACTAAGGGATGGATGCATTGGGCTGTTGGAATCACGATTGAAGTCTGGAGGACCATTAGCAGTGCAGCAGTCATGTGGAAGTGGCGTTCCTCAACTTCTTATTGATTTGTTAACAAAAAGCAACTCTTCTGAAATTGGGTTGTCGCCAATTGGGGTTGTTTGGAGTGTTTCTTCAGTTTGTCAATGCCTGTTTGGTGGAGTATCTACTTTCCGTCAGATACTGATAAAGACAGAGCACATCAAGGCCTTCTCTGATTTAATATCAGACACACATCTTAAGCTTCTTAAGAGTTGGACTGGCCCTGGTGGAGGGAAGGATGGTGCGAGAGACACAATAAATGCCGTGATTGATCTGTTGGCGTTTCCTTTCGTGGCTATTCAGAATGTTCAAGGTTTGCCGTCAGCTGCGGCTTCCGTTAACAGTGGATTTCTCCTTAATATGGGCTCACCTGGTGCACAAGTTTGTCCCGAAGATAAAGACATGGTTAAAGCCATAGAGACGCACATGGCAAAGTACATTCAAATCCTATTTGAGGTCAGTGTTACACTCTTCATTTACAAATAAACTAATTCTTTTTATTCCAGGGGAAAACTGTTTCTGCAAAGAAATATCGTTTGTGGCTGCACATTCAAATTTGATTTAACTTGTATATACTCCCCTACCCCCAACAAAGTTTCAATTCTCACAGTTTTTCTTGTTTCCATAAAGGTCTAAGCATGATTAAACAAATGTAATGTTTATGCAATTTGTCATAAAATTGCCAAGGTGTTGGCGCACCGGTTAAGGTGTTGCTGTGAGTGAGAGGCCACAGGTTCAAGTCTTGGGAGCAACCTCTTTTCAAAATTTGACAGGGGAATGCTTTACCCCTTGCACACCTTTGTGGTGGGACCCTTCCTTGGCCCCTCACCTTGCGGGGATGTCTTCGTGCACTGGGTTTCCCTTTTGTCAAAAAATTGCTAAATTATGATTCTGATCTGTGCTGTGAGTGTAGGTTGGAGTTCCGGGTATTATTCTTGGGAGTTTGGAACATATGGAGCAGAAAGACATTGCAAAGCCTATTGCATTTATTGCCAAAATGGCTGGCCACCGACCTCTTGCTTCTCAACTTTTAGGCAAAGGTCTTTTGGAACCAAGCAGAATGAAGTGGCTGCTTGGTGGCTCATGCCCTAAAGAAGTCATCCTCGACGTTCTAATGATTGTTTCAGATTTGGCTCGAATGGAAAAGGTAAAACTTACATGCTCCCATCTCAAACAACACATTTTAAGGTAGCATTATTGGCGTTTTGAATTAAAGTTACAAAGTATTGTGGAGCATTTATCGAAAGAGAACTGTGGTGGGGAATGATAATATTTGATGGGGACTCATCGTGTATTCGTTATTGTCTAATACATTTTTGGCTGTATCATGGAGACATAGTACTGTGCATTCTGTATGATTTCAAAATATTTGCACAGGATTTCTACGCGTACATAGATGCAGCAGATATCATGGGATTCTTGAAGGATTTCTTGACCCACGAAGATCCCAATATCCGTGCAAAGGCATGCAGTGCAATAGGGAACATGTGTCGTCATAGCTCATATTTTTATGATGTACTGGTATGAAACCAATCAATGTGTATTAGTTGTATTCTTTCTCCCTTAAAAAGTCTTCAAACAAAAAAGGTCATCTTATGCCATTTGTGTGTCAAACATGATGAGTTGTTCACTGTGGCAGGGACAACATCAAATCAGTAGTCTCCTCATTGATAGAAGCTATGATTCAGACAAAAGAACTCAGAAATTTGCTTGCTTTGCTGTGAGTTCTTATTGTTTTTACTTTTTACCAGATTGTCAATATTTCTTAATTCACAGGACATTACTAATAAATTAGCATCCCCCCTCATTTAGATTGGCAATGCTGCTTATCACAGTGACTTATTGTACGATGAGCTCAAACGAGCCATTCCCCAGCTTTCATATTTGCTCCTGTCTGCTGTGGAGGATAAAACCAAAGCTAATGCTGCTGGGGCACTCAGTAATCTTGTCCGCAACTCAAACAAGCTTTGCGAAGACATTATTTCTAAAGGAGCCATCCAGGTGAATATGAACACATAAAACACCCGCTTCCGTTCAGTATTACTTCCTCCGTTCTTTATTAGTTGCAACACTTCCATTTTCACGTTTGCCAATGCATAACTTTGACTATTAATATAATTAATTCCCTAATTGTAAAAATATAAAAAAAAATCACATTTTGAAAATTTAAAGTGAGAATAATTTAGTCATATTTTTTTAAATTTAAATTTTTAATGGATTTCTAAATTATTTAGTTAAAATAGAGGACGTGAATAGTGTAAAATTAATAATGTTGCAACTATTTAAGAATGGAGGTAGTATATTTTAATAGTAAGAGGAGCCCGTTTGGTAACAGTAACATTTGGACGAAGTGGCTGGACGAATTGAGATGAACTGAACTTGCTAAAATAGAGACCGGATGACTGAATTCTGTGAATGTTTTGAATTATGTAACAATGTACTACGTAACACGTTTTTCAAATGAACGAGGGAAAATATAGTTTAAAAATGAAGGTGAAAGGGCCATTTTTCTTCTTTAGAATTCTCTCTGAAATCACACTTTTTGGGTTTTTAGGCTCTACTAAAGTTGGTAGCTGATTATTCAGTCCTAGCTCTAAACCCAACCAGGAAGGATTCATTACACGAGTCACCGCTAAAAATTGCTCTTTTTTCACTGGCAAAGATGTGTGCTCATCTGCCTTGTCGGCAATTTCTCCGCTCATCAGAGCTATTTCCGGTAATCAGGCAGCTTCAGCAGTCTCCAGAACGAACAATCGGTAATTATGCTGCTGTGATCTTGAAAAAAGTTGCCGAAACTCAGGTTAAGTAGCCAAAAAAGTCCTCACTACCTTGTCTTCATATAGTATTCGTGCAAAATGTAAGAACCTCGATAGTATTTATGTAAATATACCTACAAGTGCTTTTAGTCCATACGAAATACAAACCTGAAGAGTTGCTGATTTGATTATACCACAAACACCATTTATGAATGAAGAGTGGCCGACCCAACTCAAGTACTCAACTATTCAAGACTGAAGAGATTCACAATGGGATTGTGAATTCTATTGCTTATAAGTTATAAAGAAGAAAACCTAAACAACCACTGTCATAGTGTCATGCCAGCTATAGCTAGAGGTGAACCAGGTCCAGTTTCAAACGGATTGATTCAGGGTTATAGCTAAATGTAAACTATGTCCATTTTCGAACAGATTGGTTCATGATCATGGGGTGAGTGGAATCGTGATCTTAAGTGGGATTATTGATGGACTCGGGCCGGGTAGGGCCCGGGCCGGGCCTAGGCCCGGTCAGGCCGCCGGTTTGTATGACATGGGCCCGGGACCGACCCGAGGGTTGGACGGATCCGGTTCGGGCCTGGCCACCCGCCCGGGTCACGGGTCGGGTCCGGTTCGGGCCGGGCCGGTTAATTTTTTTTATAATTTATATTTTATAGTTTATAGTTTTATACGAGTACTAAAAACAAACTTCAAGTGCATTTATTTGAAATGAAATAGGAACTACATTTAAAAATTAAAACAAACTTTAAGAGAAACATTTTGAAAATTGTAATCAATCTGAACTTCCCGCACCTCCCGATCCTTTAGCTTTGTCACATGACTTCATATGCTTGATTGCCATCCCGTATATGCTTGAAACCCCCATGCTACATTTTTTCTCGCACCATTTGCAAATTGCGTACCACATCCCGGTCTTCGGGTCCTTCTGCTTATCAAAATTATACCGTATAATGGCATCTTGATTTTCCATCTTAACTTCTTAAGTATAAACTATAAAGTAGATATATAAATAATAAATATAATATATTGGAGAATAAGAGAATTAGAGAGTAGAGAGTTAAGAATAGGATTTAGGAAGAATTGGAGAAGAGATGAAAAAATGTGTAAGATTAGGAGTATTTATAGGTTTTTTTACCCCCCCACCACCCCCCACCACCCAACCCCCCCGGACCCCCCCTGCACCCCACCCAACGGCTATATAGCCGTTTGAGTTGTCCCCACCCACCCCCAATGGCTAGTAGCCCAATTTATTTATTTTTAAATCAGACCGGACCCGAGCCCGGGCTCGACCCGGCCGGGCCGGGTCACATTTATCCGGAACCGTGCCCGCCCCGCCCATTCCCACCGGTTCGGGTCCACACCCAGTCCCGGACCGCCCGACCGGGCCGGTCCCGGGCCCGCACAGTACCGGGCCGGGCCGGGTCACGGGCCGGGTGGCCCGAACCGAATCCACCCATAAGTGGGATACATTATTTGGTTCTTGGGTAAGTCTTGGAAGTCAAGAATTAAAGTGTTAAACTTAAGTAACACGAACCCAAACCGCCTTCAAAGTTCAAATAAGTTAGTTGATATGATTCCCATTTGGAAAAATAATTTAAATATCCAAAACTTTAAAAGGGCGTGAGATAAATATATCTCAAACTTACACATGTAACACACATACATATATCCTAAACTTAATATAAAAAGTTATGATATCACCATAATTATGTATTTCTAATGTCAAGTACGAGTGCATAATTTAAAACACACAAAACATTTATGAGGATGCAATTAAAATTAAGTAGTATGACTAGTATCCCTCCTCATTTTAGTTAGCGAAACTTGACTTTTCAAGTCAATGGCGTCTAACTTTGATCGATTATATGTTTATATTGAGAAAATATTAATAATATGAAAATGATATGAAAATGTTCTTTGTTAAAAATACTATCATAAAAGTATAAAATTATTAAATTTTGCATAAATATATTAGTTTCAATAATTGGTCAAAGTTTACCACCTTTGACTGAAAAAGTCAAAGATGGCTAAGTAAATTTGGGACAGAGGTAGTATGAGTGTAGTGTTGGACTCGGGTCCGGGCCGGGTCCGGGTCCGGGTCGGGCCTAGGCCCGGGCGGGCCGGCGGGTCAGAAATGGTGGACCCGGGACCGGCCCGGGTAACCACTGGGTCCGGGCCGGGCCGGGCCGGGCCGGGCCCATTATAATTTTTTTTTTGTTTTCCTCTTCCTAAGTAACCCCCCTCCCATCCCCAACCCCCAAACCACCCCAAATGGCCCAAAATACCCAGCCCAACCCAAAACTTTAAAAAAATTGCAAAAACAAAAAAAAAAAATGTTTTTGGCCCGAACCGGGCCCGGGCCCGGCCGGGTCGGGCCTTGTTTTGGGTGACCCGAGCCCGGACCGGAAAACCCACGGGCCGGAACAGTACCGGTCACTGACCGGGCCGGAACAGTACCGGTCCCGGCCGGTTCCGGGTCGGGCCACCCGGCCCGAGTCCATACCTATATGAGTGTAATATTATTTATTTCACAAATGAAATTTTATAATGTTAATTGTATTCTAACAAGGCTTTGAGTGTTTTAAATTACGTTCTTTTTTCAATAAATCTGTATTTGTAAAAAATATAGAAAAAATTGAAAATAATAATTCGAACTGCCGGTTCGCTAATAATAATCCCAACTATATGGACTAATGGACCGTCTGCCAATAATGGTCCATGACTGCATATTACCTGCTCTAAAAAGTGAATTTTTAAAAGAAATTAAGTGTAAAAATTAAAATTCAGGATTATTTATGGAGATTACCTGCTATATATCTCTTTAGAAATTATAGGAATTTGTTTATAGTCAGTCACCTCATACCATTATTGGCGGAAGGGCCTTAAAGTTGGGATTATTCTGAAATAATCGATATTTGGGATTATTATGAACGGATCGCCAATAATTAGGATTATTACGATCAATTTTTCCAAAAACATATATTCATGGTACAAAAATAATTTTTTATCCAAAGTTTGGAATATACTACGTATAATTTTTTATCATGTCTCATGCCCCATTAAATTATTTTCCCTAATTCCCATTTGACATGAGCCACGACGATTGAACCCGATATGCATTAAGTATTTTATGTCGGCATCGGTTTTGGTTAAGAATCATGGAACCATATAATACAACAGAGTGAACAGACCGATGTCGATTTCAGTTTAGAGTTATATTACCTCCGTCCCATAAAATTCTTCCCACTTTCTTTTTTGGGTCGTCCCAAAAAATTCTTCCCACTTACCATTTTTGGACAATTTGTGTGGTTCACATTCATTTCACCTTTTTCGTACACAACCACAATCTCCGTACCAAATCAAAGTGGGAAGAATTTTATGGGACGGAGGTAGTACATAGTAAGTGACTAAGTGGTACTTCTTTTTGATAATTCATTTGATTGTTTTAGGGTTGTAAATAGCATTAAGTGTGGATCAATGAAAGTGGCATACTAGGATAGCCGATAGTATACGGTATACCACATACTTGTATACTTGGACAGTGTACCGTATAGACGCATTGTAATCCACCTTTCTTTGTATAGATTCATGTGTCCTATACAATCTCGCTACGTATTCAGTTTATTATCAATACAACCAATACAAATTGTTCATTTTTATACACAACTTCTACATGGTATATCAAGATTCAGTAAAAAACTTTTCTGTTCATAAAAGATCACTGCCATAAAAAACTTTCGTCCTACACTTTTCTGATCCGTCACAGATCATTGATCTAGTTTTATGTGACTAGTTCTTTCAAAGTTGATCACCTTCATAATTTATACTGTAAAAAGGGGACCTACCTTTCCATCTCTTCCCATCTATTCATATGGCGTAATCGGGGTGCAAACCTCTTTTCCAGAGTAGAGGGAAAAAATCACACCGTGACAGTTTGTATAAAATCTATACAGAAAAAGGTAGCATAGACTACAGAATGGTGGAATACAGACTTTTGTCTAACAAATGCCGACCGCGACGCTTCATATGTCATGTTATGCTGATATACACCGTAACACCTGAGTCGATGATAGCGTGCAAGATACGGCTAGAATCATGGGTGTTAATTATACTGATCTTAATGTAGCGGCTTTTCTCTCCAGCAACAATGAGAAGTACGGAGTATATGATATATACATAATAATCTACTGTCTATATGGAATGCGCAGTCAGCATTTTTTACCCTTTTACATTGGACTAGTCAAGAATACCTGTGAAGGGATAAATGGCATACATAGTTAGGGAATTAAAGGAATGAATTAACAAAACCCTACCACGGTAGGCAAGGGCAAGGGCAAGAGCAAGGGTTAGGGTCAAATTCAACCCGAGCCCCTAAGTAGAACTGGGAAAAAGTAGAAATTTAGGGTCCAAAATCAACACAAAAATTTTGGGTCTATATCGAGTTTGGTTATCCAGGGGGTTGGGGTTTCTTGGGTTACCCGAGTTGGGTTTTTGGAATCGAGTCGGCCAAACCCAAAACTCATTACATAGTTCCATTCATTCATCATTACCCCAGTGCACAAAGGCTCCCATCAACGGTGAGGTAAGGGGGGTCGGATGTACGCAACCTTACCCTAACTAAGGCATAGACACCGTTTCCGGATGACCCATTTTGAAAATCGCATAAAAAATTGCATGGACTGACCGCTACTTCATAACAAAGAAGCGCAGACAGTTTAGTAAGTCATTTTGGTTTATTCCATCATATTCCCAAGCCAAAAAATATTGAATCTTTGGTTCCAGTGCAAATGATGGAAAAACATAGTTCCATTATAAAACAAAATAATTTGAATTGAATATTAATAAAAAAAATTGCCCTATTGGAGTAAAAACAATGTGGTTTCCCTAACTAGGGCTATGTCCCCCCCTAAATAGGAGTAATTACTATTCCTGAAAAATACTCATGTTAATGCCTGGTAATGTCATATGGCAGTATGCTATCAACATGAAAGTACTTTACACCTATTAGGGAAAAGACATGATAGTACTGCACACCTATTTCAGGAAGAAACATAGTACTCCTGTTTAGGAAAACCAATTTGTTTTTACTATTGTTTTGAGAAACTTCCCTACTAATAACAAAATTGCATAATTGTCTAACTGATATACAAACAACAAAATTATAAAATGATAAATCTTTGGATTAAGGCTCTGTTTGATTGGGCTGGAATTTTTTAGTATGGCAAAGTGACCTGGTCTGGTCTGGCTTATATATGTTTAGTCTAGCCCGTTTAATTGTAGTCTAGTCTGTTTAAGTTTGGTGAACTCTGATAAAGTGTGTTGTGGTCTGATTTGGTTTGATCTAGGACTCTAGTGTTTTGTTAGGGACTGAAAAAAAATGGGTTACACACAATCCATGCCCAGCCCTAACCAAGGTTGCCAAATTTACTTTGACTAATCAGAATGTAGGAGTTCCTATTGAAGAGAATCCAGCAGCTCTATGCTCCTTGAGGGTACTTGATAACCAGTCCAATCCCTCATACAGCCCTTCCCCTTTAAGAGCACATGTCCCTTGTATGTGCCATTTCCTGTTTCTAAGATCACGGAGACCAAGCCCTTCACAAACTTCTGTTGTTGTCATCGCTCCTTTCTGACCAAATCACAAGTATAGTCAATTAGAGTTCCATGTAGGTATTTGTTATTCACAAGGATTTCCAGAATAGATTTTATTGGTAGATCGGCAAAGAAAAATCTTTCAAATATCCATAAAAAAATCTTTCATGCAATCGTATAACTTTTTCATCAATTTTTTATACAAAATTTAAATGTTTTTACCAAATATGGGGTGAGCTGCGGTCGGACCCCATATTTTAATATACTAGATAAATATATACTACATATTTTAATTGAGGATGACTGTAACACTTAAGCATGTGTAAGTGACATACCAGATCTTGTTTGTTAGCAAAAATCAAGATAATTGCATTAAGCATAAATGGATCGCCTATGATGGTCTGCATACAAAACCAGTACAGATGATATGGTAAAAAACATTGGGTGAACATCTTGTATCACTCAAAGTAATAAGTATAAGCCATAAGTTTATCAAAGATGACCTGAAATTCTTGCTTTGCGTTCCCAATTCTCTCTCGATCTAATGAATCCACAACATAAATCTACATGCGCAGAAAAATATCCTTAGAAGTTAGAACAGTTAAGGATGATGTTAATCTAAATGTGTATAACACATTTAGATTAAGGCAATAAAACACAATTACCAGTCCATAACTTGATTCAATGATTTTCTGAAAATATCAAACACAATTACCAGTCCATCGGTATTGTTAAAGTAATGCCTCCACAGAGGCCTTAATTTCTCTTGTCCACCAACATCCCACACAGTGAAAATAACATTCTTATACTGCACCTTTTCCACATTGAAACCTGTGTGCCAGCAGAATATAATAGCCATGTGATTACATGTCACTTAATTACATGCTCACCTCATGTGTGGAAATACATATTCCATATGAGTAAGAAAAAAGCCAAATCAATGGAAGTTGGAGATGCGCCTTTAGGTTTTGAAGGAAGTGATCAAGAATTGAAGGCAAAAAAGGAAGCAGCAACCAAGAGCAAGTTTTATATGGATGGACCAACAAAATAAGCCACTCAGAGTAATGCAGGAGAAAAGCAAAGTGAGATAGGTTATGTACCGAGAGGTCCAATGATGGTGGAGCTCTTGAGAAGTTTATAGATGAAGAACAAATGCTTGTTCAGTTTGAAGCTCACGTAACTAATGGAATAATGACTACAAATTTAACATCCGCTGAGTAGCTTAAGTAAGACCTCATGGAAAAATGACTAGAAATTTAACATCTGTTGAGTAACTAGAAAAAGGTATGTCAACTGAAGAGGAACAGACTTTTCTAGCGAAAGAAAGATGATGATTTAATAACATATGGTGAATTAATCACAACTGAAAAAGAGACCAGTATCCTAGAATTCTTAGATGTTCAGAGAGTAAAAGAATCCTTAGAGATGAGTTTCTGTCTAACATGAATTGGGGCAAAGCCATAGCCGTAAATAGTAATAAAAAATTAGAAATTAATATAGCCTGAAACAAAGTGGAATTGAGGTTGGATTTGGAAGGAATGAAGGCTCAATTGATATTGTGACCAATCCTCTATCCAGTTTGAGTGTAATGAGGATTTCGAAAGATATGGTAATGAAGATGCTGAAAGAAGCATTTTTAAATGGACTTTAGATCTGAATTTGCAAAGATCTTAAATGATATGGTCCAGTTTCAATAAAAGGTCCTGAGGGTCAATATATACGGACTAGACAACTAATCATACAAGAAAATACAGCAAAGGAAGACTCAATCACTATCAACCACCCACAATAATCTTTTTTGTAGGTATACAATATTTGCACTTCCTTATAGTCACTGAATAAATTCAATCTTTCCAGAACACAACTTTTCCACCTTGACAGAGCTCTATATTTCACGAAGCTAGAAACTTACCAATGGTAGGAACTGTTGATAGAACTTCTCCTATGTGCAGTTTATATAATATTGTAGTTTTTCCAGCTGCATCAAGCCCAAGCATCACAACCTGTACCCGTAAAATATTCAGAAACTCACAATGGAGATGGAACAACTGTGAGTAAGTTAGCTATAGTGCTCTCACAGTCGCATCCCATCAAACAACCATTGATCTACAAACACAGCACAGTCAAGGATCCTAAAATCAGCAACGTTAGCATCATGAATATATGGCATGCTAAAAATCTTTGTTTATTTTTTAAACAAACTAACCAACCAACCCCCCCCCCCCCCCCCCCTTTTTAATGGTGCATAGAAACAAGGACTTTCTAAATTTCTTAGAATACAATATTGAACAAAAAACCTTTTTGCTCTGTATTATAAGGGGTATGCACTTATTTTGACAACTTCAGAGTGTTGGAATATTTTATTCCAATAATTAATATGGGCTAATATTATAATTATTGCATTAGCTATTTATCATAATTGGTTTTTTTTATGTGGTCAATATTATCTAAGCCCAATAGACTATTAAGATAAATTTTATGGGCCAAATAAATGGGCAGAGGCCCATGTTACTTGTTAGGGTTTAATGTGAGCCCTAACTAGACCAACACACTCTATAAAGGCTATGGTCCCCAATATATTGAACCACCAAATTCACTCTCTCTTCTCCCCATCAGAAGAGAGACTAAGGCCTCGAGACGGTTCAATTGAGGAAGAGCCAGACGCAGTATTATTATTATACTCTATTATTCAACATGATGAAGGTCCTGAAATTATTAGAACAATTTATTCTATTTGTTCTTGTATTGCTTCCGCTATATATTTCCAACATAGAATTCAAAAAATCAGATGCAAGAGAGAGCATACTTCCTTGTTTAAGCTAAATATAATGAAAATTTGCTTACACAAAAATAAAAGCACTCATCTCCCAATCAGAAGTCATTAAACAGCTACGTAAAATCAAAAAAATGAGAGGCAGATCTAGATTAAGAAAAATAACAAAGTCAACAATTGAATTGTCAATCAGTCTATGGAGCATAGCACAGCTGCACAGGGAGTGATAAACAAGTCGAGACTACGAGAAGGAAACCCCACTAAAATTAATGAAGATGCAGAGAAAAGAGGAAGAAGTTAAGAGTATCGCTATCTACATGTGCATATTACCCTCATCTCAGAGTTGCCGAAGAACACATCGAAGAGTTTTCGAAAGGCTTGCCCCATATATCTTAGTTTTTCACTCTTCTACGCTTCTACCTTTTCTTCAAATCAGAGACCTGCAGTCTGCAGAAAGAAATTTCAGTGATCGAAGACTGAGAAGCCGTGTCCGAGAAGCTACGCCACTCCTGGAATTGATTTACTATCTCAACTCTAGAATTTTCCTAATTTGATTCTTTTGAGTCAAATTTTATAAACTTTGATCATTAATTATTCAAAACTCACATTATGTTATGATTAAAAATTTATTTCATATACCCCATTGTAAAACATATTATTTGAATGTTAATTTATTATGAATTTTATAAATATAGATATGTAGATATTTAGAGTCAAAATTCAACTTATAAGACCATGAAAAATCAAAATGAGAAGATCTTTATGTTACGGAGGTAGTATATCCGAAATATAGAATGAAAGAAGCTAGGTAGAGACTAAAGAAGTCCAGCTGAAGCCGAAGAGAAAGTTAACCTTGAAAAAAAGTTGCCCTTGGCAAAGAACGATTTTTGTCGCAGTTTGTTGAGAGAAATTCGTCTTGAAATCAAATTTTTGGTGAAATTTTGTAGTTTGTTTTGGCTCATTAAAATTTGCTAGGCCTCATTTGCTTAGTTTTGATTATAGTTGTTTGATAAATGTATGTGTTGACAGAGAATGTGAAATTGAATTTCAGTTTTATTATCATTGCATCTCGGCCAGGGGCGGAACACAACAATATTTGAGCAATTACTAAGAAATTCTTCAAGTTCAAAATACTGGAATTGTAAAAGAGTATGAAAAATACATGATACCAAAAGTCTTATAACCGGAGACAATTGTGTCCCGCGTGTTTGCATGTGTTGAAAACGTTGCAAAATTGCTTTATTTTCAATTTTTGCAAAAAATTACCTTTTCGTGGTTGACCGAAAAGGTAATTTTTTCCCAAACTATCATTCATCCATTCTTCTCCCATTCTACTACGCAAATCGGTCTTGATAAGTTTCCGTACAGTTTTCGAGGGTAAATGTGACCAATTTGCCTACAAGGACGTCTAGTTAAGCACTCTCTTTGATCTTGGTCTCAAACGGAAGAATCTTAGTCATTGAAGGGTTTCCATGACCCTAAATCAGCCACAGTATCATTTGGATCGAATTATATACGAGAAAGTTTTTGCCTATTACTTTCATCGTTTGCTCGTGCGGAACACACACCACCTAGTGACAAATTGTAATATAGACATAGGAAACCTAACGAATAATAAATTATAGAATTCATAAATAGTATTATTTATTGTAATATAAATTATTAGTAAATTAAGATTCTCAATTCTAAGGGTCTGTTTACTAACATATATATTTTCCGGTTCTCTACTTCTGTTTTCCATTCTCCAATTTTCTGTTTTCATTTTCTAGTTTTTGTATCTCCAAGTTTTTTGTTTTCATTTTTTATTTTCAATTTTCAAATTTGAAAACATGCTCATACAAATTTTTCATCCGGTTCTGTGATCAACCAAAAGCCCGAAAGTACGGTCCCACTCCGGAACCGAACCTAGTACAACCCAAGTAGGGTACTAGGTCCCACATATAGGAAAGTCGGGAGCGAAACGGGCCAGACACGGTCGATCTCAACAATTAATTTGATGATTTCTTTTCCCATTTTCCTATTGATTGACAACTCAATGGCTCTTTTAAAACTCTTCACTTTAAAAAATGGTTTCTAAAAAACGATATTGAACCGTCAGGTCATTGACTGGCCCGAACAGGGACCGTCGAGTCATTTATGGGACTGGCTCGGGACCGCCCGGTTGTCGATCGGTCCAAACATAGACCGTCGGAACATTTTCCAGACAAGATGGGGACCGCCCGGTGGTTGACTGGACATGACGAGGACTGCCGGGTGGTTGACCGGACAGGACGGAGACTGTCAGGTCATTGACCTGACCTGACGGGGACCTTCGAGTTGCAGACTAGACCAGATCGAACCGAGACTGCCCGATCATCAATCAGATCGACCAGATACCGCTTGGTCGTGGACCTGACTGGACATGGACCGCCGGGTCATGGAACGAAACGGACAGGGGCTGTTGGGTCGTGGACCAGACCGGACAAGGACCACTAGTCGTGGATTGGATCGGAAAAGGACCGTCGCGTCGTCGACTGGATCGGGACCGTTGGGTCATCGATCGGACCAGATATGGACATCTGGGTCAATGACCGGACCTAACCACCATGTCATTGACCGGACCAGATATGGACCATCGGGTCGTTGACCGGACCACTAGGTCAGCAGTTCATTGTGGATACTTTATTTCCTAGCTTTAGAGTTCCTGTTCTTCTTTTCAACTTGGCTCTTTTTCTTAAAAGCATCAGAGGCCCAATATTCTTGCAACAACTTCCAATCTCCATCTCCAATCCAGTCCGGCTTCTTGTTCTCCCGCCTAGCTCTGCCAATATTTTTGCTCAACCATTCAGTGGCTCGAAACACGGCAACCTTCGGAGGCAGCTTGAAACAGAAGGGAGGCAGAGTACGTAGTCACCGGAGTAGGAAGCCGGAGGGGTAGCCGGAGGGTAGCCGGAGGGGTAGCCGGAGGAGTAGGCGGTGGTTGGGTATGGGGGAGTATGTACAGAGCGGTGCTAGGGTTTGTACGAATTGAA
The DNA here is from genome assembly GCA_945859875.1 of Cuscuta europaea. Lineage (NCBI taxonomy): Eukaryota > Viridiplantae > Streptophyta > Magnoliopsida > Solanales > Convolvulaceae > Cuscuta > Cuscuta europaea. Next base: position 1,950,681 of record CAMAPE010000054.1, on the reverse strand, counting down.
TGAGCTGCGGTTTGAACGAAATGCATTAAGGACAGTTTATATACTTCCGGCGTTGGCTCGGAAATATCCGTCGCAAGAGCACTGCCAAAACCGTTCTAGACCCTTCCGGATTAGTGTTCGCTCTTGGCTGCGAGTTGGCGCGGACAAATCCGTCCCAATTGCGCGAAAAAAAACGAGCGGTTTAAATTTTCAAAAATCCGTGCCAAACTGAAAAGTCGTCTGAAACTCTGTGCAGTCAGTAATTATTATGTCAGACCAGGATTGGCTCGGATTTGGCAGGGATTATTCCCTGCCAATTGCATACATTTCAGCGGATATAATGTTCTGAGACGGATTTATTCCAGCCAAGTCCGTGCCAATTGCATACATTTTAGCGGATATAATGTTTTGAGACAGAATTATTCCAGCCAAGTCCTTGCCAATTGTTCAGCTCTACTATAAATATGGCTTCATTCCATCGAAAAAGGATGGAGGAAAGATCTTTTCCAAATTACACAAAATAGTGGGAACGTTACGGTGCAGCTCCTGAATTGCTTGTATGTCTAGCACCGGTGAGAATAACAACTAAAATAATTGAGAAACATCACAAATAGATGCCCACACATTATTCGGGAGATTTTCCTTCAATGCAATTGGAAGGAGGCGTTGCATCATCACATGGCAGTCGTGACTCTTCATGTTCTTCATTACCAAATTTTCTAAGTCAACACATCTATTAAAGTTAGAAGTGTATCCATCAGGGAATCGTAGCATGATGAGCCACTCCAATATGCATTTCTTCTGCTCGTCCGTGAGCTGATAAACTGCTTTCTTGAATGGACCAACATACTCAGGGCCCATAGCAATTTCCGGTCTATCACAAAACAGAGCTACATCTTTCCTTGATGAAAGGCCATCCTTAGTCTTTCTCTTGAAGTTCATAACCGTGTTAAAAATGTTATCGAAAACATTTTTCTCAATATGCATTACATCCAAATTATGCCTAATCAAAAGATCCTTCCAATATGGCAAATTCCAGAAAATGCTTTTCTTTGTCCACTTATGATAAATGCGATATCCATCTGGATACTTAAGAGGTTCGTCAATGGCAGAAGGGATGTTTCGAACACGATCATAAATCTGATATCCTGTTAAAATCGGAGGTGGAGGATCGCGGTCCTTGCGACCCTTGATGAATGACTTCTTATCCTTTCGATACGGATGATTAGGTGGGAGAAATTTCCTGTGACAATCAAAGTAGGATGCTTTTCGACTATTCTTTAGCCAAAATGCATTTGATTTTTCCATACAAACGGGGCAACCCATAAGCCCTGCAGTACTCCATCCAGAGAGCATTCCGTATGCTGGAAAATCACTAATGGTCCACATAATCGCAGCTTTCATATTAAATATTTGATCCCTCGAAACATCATATGTAGGAACACCAACTTCCCACAAATGTTTCAGCTCTTCGATCATTGGCTGCAAATACACATCAATTCTTTTTATTTGGATTACCAGGACCTGGACACATCAATGATAAAAACATAAAATGATTTTTCATACACATGTCCGGGGGAAGTTATATGGTGTAATGATAATTGGCCAACATGAGAACTGGCCTCCAAATTGACCGCACGGAGCAAAACCATCAGAACATAACCCAAGTCTCACGTTGCGCGGCTCAAAAGCAAATTGAGGATAACACCTGTCAAAATGCTTCCACGCTGCGGAATCTGATGAATGACACATTAACCCTTCTTCAGTGTCATGCTCTACATGCCACGTCATGTGTTTAGCGGTAGCGCTCGAGGCATATAATCTCTGCAAACGTGGTGCTAAAGGAAGATATATAAACTTAGATGCTGCAGATCTTTTTCGTGCTTTTCGACCCATACCTGATATGGGCTTGTACCTATCCGCATTACAAAACTTACACCGGCTCAATGTTTCGTCGTTCTTCCAGAACAACATACAACCTCCAGGGCATGCATGGATTTTTATCATAGGGAGACCTAACTCAGAAACAAACTTTTTCATGTTGTAGTAAGTATCGGGAAGACAATGGTCACGAGGTAACATACTACCAACTGAGTCTAATATTTTGGACATGCATCTCTCAGATAGGTTATATTCTAACTTTATGTTAAGAAATTCAGAAACTGCTGATAATTGGGAATGATCATAACAATCAGAATATAAAGGCTGATCGGCACTTTTGAGCACTTCTTGAAATCTAGTGCCTAACACATCCACATCATAATATGATGAACTTGGTCCTTCGTTCACATTATTGTGTGCGTTGAATTCACTATCCGTGTGGATATTGGGAAACGTAGAAAGACCAACCAAATCATAAAGCATTTTTTGCTCCCATACTATTTCTTCATAATTTCCCCAATTAGCCATCTCGTCGGGAACATACCTCGATGTTCCTACGTTTTGCGGCAACAACTCAGGCTCAATTGGTTCTCCTTGAGAAGTCCAGTTGTAATAGTTTTCAACAAAACCATGTGTATATAAATGCCAACAAACCTCCCCACCTTCAACAAATTTGTTATTTTTACACACTGTACAAGGACATCTTATTTTACCTCCATCCATATAAGCGTGTTTGCCCTTGTGCGAATCTAATAAATTCGTTAACTCCATTTTCGAACTCTTTTTTCAATCCTCTACCATTTTTCTTGTAGCGGTCATACATCCCACTTCTAGTTTGTCTATACATTGTGCCTGAATATTTAAAAAATATCTTAATGATTTTTTTGACAGTATATCTTAACGAAATTAATTTATTAAATTTACAAATTAACGTCTCACATTGTATCAATATAATTAAGACAAATACTACTCATAACAACTCGTAATATGAATATGATCAAATTAATTTAAAAACAGAATGGTCGAAATTTACATACCTTAAGTACAACGACGATACCAAGTAATACGACTATAGAGTAAGAAATCCAAATAGAAACCTCTGGATATCAAGTAATATTACTTCCAACTTCTATCCAGAAATTATCATACACAAATATTAAAGAGATCATTTTGAGAGATGTAGTATGTTTCAGAGCATCTCCAATGCAAAAACGTGAACGATGCATATGTGGCATGAGAGATAGCCAATTAAAAAATACCGAATAGAATATCTCTCTCTTTATTTGAACGGTCTTATATGTTTTTGGTAAGTTTTTCTCTACAATATCAAACATAATGTCTAGATGTAGACATTGTGGTTGACAATGTTAAGAAAAACTTACCAAAAACACACAAAACCGTGGAAAGAAGGAGAAAGAAATGTCATAAATTTAATTATTTGTGTCTATCTCTCTCATGCCACATGTGCATCGTACACATTGTAGCATTGGAGATGCTCTCACACACCATACATGTATTTGTAGAATTAATAGGCACGGATTTTGGGACGGAAATACCCCAACCGAAACGTACAAACGGCCTTCATTGTCTAGGATATTGGCACGGAAAAACATTAAGGCAGAACGTGGGATTGGCAAATTAACGGTTATATTTTGGCACGGAATTTGGGTCCGATATCCGCCAGCCAAACGTAACGGCTACATTTTGGCACGGATATAAGGACGGAAAGGGGCGAGCTGAATTTGATGCGGCGTTGGCGCGGATGTAGGCACGGAATAGATCCGTGCCAACCTAAAAAGAAAAATCGTCACCATTTGGGTCGGACATAGTTCCCTGCCAAACTGTCTCGGAAATTGCGAAGGATATGTCCACAAGCCAACGGATTTGAAGTTTTTTCGGTCTTGGCATGGAAGTAGGCTCGGAAATTCCGAGACAACCTAGGTGGCACGGATTTATCCGTGCCAGAGGCGTAAAAAACCGACATTTTTGGCTTTCCGGGCCAATATCCGAGCCAAAATTGTCTAGGATATATTCCGTGCCTAAATCCGTGGCTATTACGAGTTTTTTTGGTAGTGATTGTAAGAAGACCGCTAAAAGGTTGGATTATTAGTTTCCATTTTCCCTTAAAAAAACTAATAAATAGTCATAAATAAAATATTAATACAAAAAAGATATGAATTTATATGTGTGCGCTCACTTTAATGTACAATAGTTATTTAAAATAAACGTAAATTATTTTTTTTAAAAGTTTCCAAGACTTATTTAAAATAAAAGATAAAATTAAGTTAAATATATAAAGGGTTTTTTACAAGAATATTACTAAAATAAAACATATTTACATAAATATGACTATTCATTACTACAATGTGGTGTTGTGGTAACTTAAGCTCAAAACTTGAACATGAATTACTATGATTTCATTACTACTCTAGTCATTAGTCATATTTTTGTAAATCATCTTTATTTTGATCATATTTATGTAATTATTTCATATACTTGTATAAATTTTAAACACATATCCTTAATGGTCATTTTACGTCTTAAAAACCAATTACAAACAACTAAGTTACTAACAATTTATTTCAAACCGCTAATGTAAGTGGTTGAATTATGCTTATTGAAACGACAGGGCCAGTCCCAGGGGGAGGGCAGCAGGGGCGACTGCCCTAAGTCTGAAAAAAGTAGAAAGAAAAGTAGGCCCAAGTTTTTTTCTTTATACGAAATCTGAGTAGGTTTCTTTTTTTTTATAATTTCAATTGATTAAGGATGTCTTTACTTGGACTGTAATTCCTCCCAGACCAGACCAGATCAGACATTCAGACCAGACCAGTTCAGACCGGATTTGGATAGTTATAAAATACAAAGAAACCAGACCAGACCGGACTAGTTTAGACCAGACCAGACTAGCAAATTACAGTCCAAGTAAAAACATCCTAATTAGGCCTAATGTTTAATTTTCGTTGATAATTTGAAAATTTTAAAACATAAGTAAAAAGTCTTGAATGGAGCTAGACATGTTTTTAAAAAGAATATAAATTTAGTTTTGAATCAATAAAAGCACGTCTTTTCACATATTTTAGCCCTTAAGGCTTTTTATTCCCTTTTATTGCAAAATTATCAATTTATATTATTGTCTTTGGGCTGCCACCCAATTCTCAAACATCATCCCAATTATCTATTATGTCTCAAAAAACTTAATGGATTAGCAATTTTAAACATTGCACATGTGATCTTGGAAAAGATTGATTATAAAACAATTATTAATGATTTTACTTCACAATGTTTTTTGTGATACTTGTGTTGTTACTTTTGTCCAAATATGTATTTCAAATACTATGAAGGTGAATTTCATCTTTATTTTATAACCATTATTAGATAGTTGTAGGGAGAATTCATGAAATATGAGTAATTTTTTGATTGAAAATTCCAAATAGAACTATCATGTGTTTATTTTCTAAACAGGAGTTATTACTGTCATGTTCGGAAAATACTAGCACGTGTAAAGTATGATACTGTCAAAATATGACAGTAATTACCTCTATTTAGATAATAAAAACATGATAATCTTAGTTTGGAATATACACACCTTTTTAATCCTATTTAGAGTAATTTCTCATAGTTTTATTATATTTTGTAATTTTTACTTTAAGTGTGTATAATTTTCTGTTTATCTTGGAAATAAGGCCAAAATAATATATCGTTCATAGGCCCAAAACTGTACAGGACCGACCCTGTCAAACGGCTATTAGCTAGCAAACAACTCCTATTATCAAACACGATCATTCACATTTTTAGTTCTCAACTTTTCAAAGTAATGAAAATGTCTATTTCACAATACTCAAGATATGAAATGTAGAAAATTCTAAATTGATGATCAAAAGTGTGTCCTCACAAAAAAGCAACCTATTTGTCTTAAGTGATTTTCTTACCAATCCCGTAAATGACTGCTTTTTGTTTTTTACCAATTCGGTAATTTGCCCAAGATTATGATGAAAAATTACACGTCATAAGTGACTTCATATGTGATGTAATTTTGAGGAAGGGGACTTTAAATAGACACCCCTCTGAAATGGTGCTTGATTAATTACGGTAGAAGCTAATAAAATACTCTGCACATGATAAAACAGATGGAGGCCGGCAATATAGCCATTGCATTGACAAGTGATTTGGAGGCGGACGGCGGCGACACGGCAGACGCCGGACATGGATGGCAATTCATTCGCAAGGTCTACCTCCATCTCTCCCTACAATTCCTCCTGGCCGCCGCAGGCCCGCAGTTGTTTACATCGTCGTCATCGTCCTTAACCCTACTCTGCTTTTCTTCACTTCCCACCCAGCTGTTGTCTCTGTTATTGTCTTCTTCATTGTGTGCATCGGTATGAAAGTAATTTTATTTGAAATTATTATTATTCAAGAATTACGATTAAGAGCTCGATGGAAGTAATTTGCATATTTTCACCAACAGAATTTAATTAGGAAATTACCCAAAATAGGAGCAAATGACACTTGGAATTCCAAAAATAGAACGAACATGTTTTTCTTCCCGAAACAGGAGTATTACTGTCATGTATGAAAAATACTGTCATTAATTATAATAAATACTGTTATATTAAATGCACTGTACTGTAACTATTTGACAGTCACGACTACAAGATGACAGTACATACTGCCATCTTAGTACCATTTCGGGAATAAAAACAAAGTAGTCATATTTTGGAATTTCAAACTTCATTTACTCCTATTGAAAATCTCCCAATTTAATTCTTACAAAATGCCCTAAATAGAATTGAAATAATGCATATTTTCCCAAATATGAGTCTGATTGTATGGTTTGAAAATGCCAAGTCCACTCAGCTCTTATCGGCCTTGACCTTGAAGGCTATATTGACGGCACCATCACTGCCCCAAATCAGCACCTTGATGCTGCCAAATCTCGACCCAACCCGTGTTATACCATTTGGTACCGTAAGGATCGTACAATCATCAGTGCCCTGCTTGGCAGATGCTCCGACACGATCGTGCCTAGGAGAAATTGGCACTTACCTATGCCAATACATCTCGCCGGCGAATCATCTCTCTAAAGTCGACACTTGCTCGCACCACCAAGGGCAGTCTTTCTATTCTTGACTACCCACTGTCATGTATGCTATCGCTGAGGATGTTGCTCTTGCTCAAAGCCCTATCTCCAATGAAGATCTCGTGATTAGCATTCTCAATGGACTTGGTCCAGATTACAGTGATCTGACCTCGGCAATTCGCGTGCGTACAACCGCACTGCCCATGGTTGAACACTTGAACTGCAGCAGGTTTTACTTGAACGTGAGAAACGGATTCAAGAAACAACTGAGATGGCCCAGTCTCTCGTCCCTACAGCAAACGTTACCCATCTTGGGGAGCGTCGCCAGCATCATCCAAATGACAGGTGCAGTCAGACTCATCGCAGAGGACATGAAACTTATGCTGGGAATCATGCTGCTAGACCCTCCAATACGCAGGTGACTTGCAGGTTCTGTGATTTTCCTGGCCATGAGGTCAGGGGCGGTCCTAGGCGGTGCAGCAGGGGCGGGAGCCCTAGGCACAAAAATGTGAAAGAATCCCAATCTTAAGGCTTTGTATGAAGAGTGACTAGGTTGAGTTTTTTGGGCTGTATCCACTAATTTCATGTAGTTCAGAAAAAAAAATTGTGAAGATGTAAATAATTATAAGAGAAATTCTATTCACAGCTACCATTTTAATAAATACAATCGCATTTTTTTTTATAAATCCAAGTATACCCTTAGTTTCATTCCTCTCTTTCTTTCTTAGTGCTGACTTCAGTCTCCATTCCATTCCTCTGCTCTTTTTCAAGGTCATCTTCCCTCTAGCTACCTACTGAAATCAATACGCTGAAACTCCGCATCACGTTCAGGGTCGTCAGAAGACATCAACTGCGGAACTTGAAGAGACTCAACGGAAACAAGCACAGAAGAAGAATCAACCATATAAGTTTAAGTTGAATCAAATGTTCAAGAAGGACATGGAGTCGGCGTAGCTGGGAGACAAGTACTCTACAGGGCAAAGACTTTTGGCTGTGACACTGGCAATGGGTTTGGGGTAGTCTGTCCTTCCCTGAGCTTTGAGTGGCCATTTATGGCGGACCTTCGAGGTTGAGCTTCAAGAACTGAACCCAGAATTATCGAGGTTCTAATCAAGGCCTAGGCTTTCCTTGAGCTGCGGCCGAAGCGGTGGCGGAGCGACCGAGAGCTGGGCGGCGTTGCGACGGAGGTAGCAGAACTCGCACGTTGAGCGTCGATCCTAAGCGTCGTCGGTGACCTTTGCTCCGTGTGGCTTGACCGAGCAACTGGATTCTTCCACTTTTTCAGATCTGGAAGGATAATGTGTATCCAACCAATTTCAATGAATATTAAGTTTGTGGTTGTAAGGATAATTTAGACATTTTAAGATATATGGGGCTGGTCCCTATTATTGAACCGCCTAAAAATATTTCAATTACTCATCGTACCATTACTCAATAGACAATATACAGTGAAAACATCATTTCGTTGAACCTAAACATGGGATGATGGGATTCGAACTTCTTATTGTCTCAAGTCATCTATATCTCTTAGTGCTCTTACGTCCTTGTATATTTTGCATTTATGATTTTATAACTTATTTCACGATCATTTATTATAGTTTTCACCCTATTTTAGTTTTTATTGAATTTACATTTTCGTTGATAAGTCATCTAGTTGTTGACTTGAAATGTGATGTTGTGTTACTGATCGTGAAATCGTGAATTCAAATTTACACTTCATCCGTCCTGAATTAAGTTTCAATTTTCGAACTTTAAGATTGATTGAAGATAAAATTAAATCATCCGTACTAATATTTGAATCAATTTTAATGCTTATAATTTACATATTTTGAAATTACATTGATAAAACAAAATAAAATAAAATTTTGATATGTTAAATAAGTTGATAAAGGTGAAACTATATTATGTAAAAGAAAAGTGAAATTGTATGTCTGTATTGACAAAAAAAGTTGACTTTGCAAATTATTTTGGGACACATGGAGTATTAAGTACTACGCGTTATTTTTAAAGTACTGAAATTGGGAATATGTTTTAGCTTTTTAGTTCAAATTTGTTATGTAATTAAATTGTGATATTGTCATAGTCTCGAAATTTCTTTAGTAAAAAATTGGGTCTTCCTTAAATATATATATATATATTTAATTAATTTCAAGGTGTAATAAAAATATATTTTCTAACTGTGATTTTATTTGTTTGATACATCGAATTAGAGAAATCTTTTTTTATTTTAATTTTTTTAAAGTAGTACTATTATATTCTCTAAAAAAGTATTACTATTATGCATTAGATTAGACAAAAAATAAAGGAAAAACTAACAATAAGCCCCCCAACTATTAAAAAAAAAAACAATTAAGCCTCTGAACCGAAACTTCCCTCAATTAAACCCTTAACCTTTTTTAAAACGACCAGATCCTCCTTTTACCCTGTAATCAACCGGTACCCGGTAAACTTCATATAAAAAAATTGACGTGGTAAATTTTAATGTGACTGACGGATGATGTGGTATTATATTTTTAAATCCTCAAAACTGAATCTTAACCCTATTTGAAAGTTATTGTACGTAGGTCGTTTCTCTCACGCCCAGAGCTCTTCACACAGGTCACACGCCCAAAGCTCTTCGCACAGGTCGTCTCTTTTAGAAGCCACGAAGAATGTCATCTTCTTCGACATCAAGTATAAGAAGAACCAAGCTATCCACTCTTAACTATGAGCCGAGTATGTATTGCCACTGTGGACTGAAATCACCCGTTTGCATAGGTCGTCAAAGTGGACGATTGTTCTACGGATGTAAAAAATGGAAGGTATGTCAAAATTGATGTACTATTAATTTCAAAATTTTTTGGGTATATTACAACCTAGTTTTGTTGGTGTTATTTTGTAGGAGGGAAAAGGATGTGGGTTCTTTGCTTGGAAGGATGTGGATTCAAAGAATGACATTAATAGTTGCTTGCTTGATTGGACTAAACAAGATGATGAACGGCAGAGGAGGAATCATTCCATGGGTGATGATGACATGTATTTGATTGAACGAGACATTGCTTCTATTAGAGTGCACCTACAAGCAGAGGTGAAGGGGAATTTGTTTTTTAGGGTGTTTTGTTATTCAGTTGGTCTATGTTTATGCTTAGGTTTATTTGGGTTGAAAATGCATGGGTGTATTATATAATTCAGTATAGGGACAACATTAGAATCACGCAACATTTCTTTTATAAGGTACATGAGTGTGTAGTAATCTGATGATAATTGAATTAGGGTTTTAATTGATTTTTTTCATAATAGTATATAACTTATTTAACAATTTCTTGCATAACTAAATAACTAACATTAAGTTGCTCACTTGTGGCCTTGTGGGAAACATATATTGTGGAGTTGGAATTCGTTATCCTAACTGCAGCGGTGACGATTCTTCTTACTGTGTATGCATTTTGGGCCGCATGGACAAAACATGCTGATGTTACCTTTTTAAAACAATTCTTATGTTCCATTATCCTTGTGCTACTCTTGCTTACGATTATTCAGGTTATTTAATTTCACTTTTTACGTTATTAATCTTAGGAAGATTTCCCAAAATAGAAGTGATGGATAGTGTACCCGGGGTAGCTTATCCGAGGGGTTATTGCGGAGAATAACTAGAGAGAAGTCAGAGCAAATAAGTAAGAGAGAGAGTATATATTCGATATGTATTAAGCGTGGTTTACAATGGGGGAAAGGGGTGCTATTTATAGTAGTAATAAATGCTAGATAAGGACACGTGTCAGTTTTCTGGTGGTCGAGGGGTCACCTCGACCGGGGTGGCACTGACACTCGCATGTGGCCGCATTAAATGCGGTGGTTGGATGTGACGTTTGTACTTGGTACGGTGATCCAGGCGCATGTGAAGAGGATATTCTGTCGAGGTGGATGCCTTCGGCTGAAGGGTGTTGGGCCGAAGGCTTGGTTTTCAAGCCTTGTTCTCCTGTGATGCCTCTTCTAACCGAGGGCTCCTACCTGCCGAGGGCTGCAGTTGCCGAAGGCTTGGTTTTCAAGCCTTGTTCTCCTGTGATATTTCTGAGCTCGATTCCGTCACTGGTAGCCTTCGGCCATGGGGCCGAAGGCACCCCTTTGCGTATTGTGGGCTGCTTAGAGCTCCATTTTGCTGGGCTTGGCCTGTTTGGGCCTGTTGGGCCTGATTGTAGGGGAGGAAGTATGTGGGCCATATACTCCATCAAGGAGTAAATGGAGTTTAGAATTCCAAAATAGGACTACTATGTTTTTATTCCCGAAATAAAACATTTTTTATTTGTTTAGAATTTCACTTGTTACCTTTTTTTCCAAAATAGGACTACTATGTTTTTATTCCCGAAATAGGACTAACATGACAGTATTTTAAGTCATCCTGTACACGTGGCTGTCAATAATTGGAGTACACTACATTTGACATGACAGTATTTATTATAATTAATGACAATATTTTTCAATCATGACAGTATTTTTCATACATGTCAGTAACAACTACTATTTCGGGAAGAAAAACATAGTAGTCCTATTTTGGAATTTCAAACATCGTTTACTCCCATTTAGGACAATTTCCCTTAATCCTAGTGCTTCTGTTCTTACTTGGACTATTTTCAGTCCCAAACTAAACTTAAACAGACTAGGTCAAATCTAGACAACATATCAACTTACCATATTTTCAACTTACCAATTTTATCAGCCACTTTTTAAATTTCAACATATTAAGTTGATCTGATCATCGTATTTTATATTGTCCAATTAGGGAAATTTCATTCTATTGAATGTGTGGTTATATATTTGCAGCTATTTTGGCCTGAAGGGATGTTTGGTAATGCGTTGCTGTTTGGGGTTTCTGGAAAGATATCCCACACTGCGTTGATCTTAAACTCTATACAGTTTATTTTATCATCACTAACGATAGTTATGATGATGATGAATGGTGTATGGAGGCCGTGTGAGATAACATGCAATTGTAGAGATGCTAACTCAATATAATAAAAGTCTTTAATTGCTATAATTTTTTTGCTTCCCATGCGATGCTTCTCCTGAAGCAATAATATCTTTGAGGATGACAATACTAGTACCAATCAATCCAAGCAAAAACTACAAAGTTTCACAAGTTCATCAAAGCAAAAACTACAAAATTTCATAAGTTCTTGCAAGTTAAAAGTACAAAGTTTCACATGAAACCAACACTATTGATCATTCTAGAGATCAAAACAGAACCATATTTGTTAATAGCAACTGCTTGTGGTATCACAAACAAATGACGCCCAACGTTCTCTTGTCTCGGTAATGTCTCGTGGACTTAATGGATCTTGAACAATGAATGTCTGCAAATCTAAAATAAAATTAGAAACACGTTCAATAAAATATGAATATGAAAATAGAAGTAAAACTTTGTCGTAAAAAATATAATATACGAGTAATGAGTATAAATTTAATGAAGCACAAATCAAAAAATTCATCAATGCGATCCATGAATCAACAACAACGATATATATTATAGTTTCCATATGCCTCATAGCATAATACACAAACTCTTAGCTTCCCCTTTACATTCTACACTGCAAATAGATGTATATGTAAATACTATATTGTAGCATAAAAACAAAGTCACACAATTTAATGTAATCACACAATTTTCCCAAATCTAGTCAATATAAATAACAATATACAAAATTGGTATTTACTACGCAACCGGTATAATCTATTCAATGTATTTAACGAGTATGACCCAATTAATACACACCGGTACAACTGATTGCAGGAAAAGAATACCCTAAACTAACTAGCCGGTTTCAAGACTCAAAGAAGACTAAACAAAACACTTGAAAACCGCTGCCAAAAGCTATTTACATGTAACCTATAAACAAACCATTCAAAAAAAAATATCCAGAATAGGTAATTGAACCTGCAAATAGAAATGATATATATTAAAATGTATTCAATACTAATCTACTGTTACTCTCTGTGTTTACATTACTCAATTCATTGCTCATTATATTTTGCAGCTCAAAATCTACCATTAACAACAGTATATAAAATGAAATAACTATCTCCATATTCAAAATCCGATTCTTAATGAAATAACTATCTCCATGCTCATTATATTTTGCAGCTCAAAATCTGCCATTAACAACCATATATAAAATGAAATAACTATCTCCATAGTCAAAATCTGATTCTTAATAGGATTCATAATCTACACATGACCGATGGTTATAATTGGCTTCTTAAAATGATTCAGAATCAACCCAAGTGCATAAAATTATAAAAACTTATAACATTGATGATAAGTATGAAAAAATATGCATACAATCGGCATAATCCATCTTGGTTCAGAATTCCTCCTTTTTTTGTTTTTTGATGTGCTTGCATTGCCCTAGATAAAAAACAAGAAATATGTCATGCTATAGAAACAAGAATCGGCTTAATCAAAAGTACACATTTGATAAAACAAAATTATATCCTTACATATGAAAAACAATCTTCACATTTGTCTTTGGCTTATTCCCCAAGGAACACAAGAACACAATAATGTTTGAAAGAATGGCACAAATATAACTTAGAAGGTTTTAGTAGACAAAAATATGACCAATTTCAAACTTTACAAAAATGTGACCTAACCCCTCTCTCTTCCCCATCGAGATCCACGCATCTGGAACAATCCTCGCAGGCCTCCTCTCCCAAACTTTTTTCTCTCCCCACCACCCAAGTCTTTTCCTCTACCAAGTTGCGCCGATTCTCTCCCCACCTCCATTCAAGCCTCCAACGGATCCTCCCGACCTCATCTGCCAGGCGTATTCTCTCCGCCGCCGCCGCTCTCTCATTCCTGCCTTCCCCCCTCCGCTGCTCTTTTCTTCTTCTTATTTCTTCTTAACTGTTGCAACTGCCCTTCGCCGGTGTAGGATCTGTCATCCATGATGGACAATGACTGTGATATGGGGCCGCCGGTGTCGGATCTACCATCTTAGTGAACGGTGACTCCGATTTGGGGCTGCACACTGCTGGTGAGGTTGTGATGAAGGTTCCATGGCGGTGAGGTAGTGGTAGCAGAGTTGATGGGGTTTGGGGAGGTCTGTGCGAGTGGTGGAGAGGGTTGGTCGGGGTTGGGGGAATGCTGTGAGGGCATGGGGCTACTGTGGGGCTGGCATGACGCAGGGGAGGGGGCTGGGGTTTGGTGGGCGGAGGTGGTGGTCACCGGGGTGGCCGAAGAGGGGGCTGGGGAGGTGGTGCTTTGGGATAGGGGTCAAGGAGAGGTTGAGGATGGTGTTGCTGGATCTGTGGGGTGGTGATGGGGCAGGGAGCAGTTTAAGATGTTTAATCTCCTTCACAACAAATCAGGTGCTATTTGGCATATATGACTTCAAATCATGAATTAAATGCTAGAATTGCAAATTTGTGGCTATAGTTAGGGCATCCGATGACTAGGTCTCCCGACGGCGGTGATGCAAAAACAGTGGGCGGTGCCGCGGTGGTTCATTTATTGTTCACTTGGGATAGTGGCAGGTAGCGAGTGGCGGGAGGCAAGGGCAGTGTATGAGTTGCGAGTAGGGGCAGGGAAAGGGTTGGGGAAGCTAGTGGTCACTATGGGATAGAGTCACTGTAATGCAGGTCACTATAGCTTGGTCGCTATGATGTTGGTCACAGTGACCAAAGTGGTGGTCACTGCGATCGGGGTGGCGGTCCTGTAATAGGGTGTTGGACACTTTAATCGAGTTTTGGTCACTGTGTTCAACAATGGGGTTAGTAACTGCGATTAGCGGTGGTCATTGGAGGGAAGTCACTGTTTTAATTGATGACTGGACGAAAGTCACTGTGTCGATTGGTCACTGGGCGAAAGTCACTCACTGTGGCAGTTGGTCACTGCACATAAGTCATTGTGTATTAGGGGTAATTTGGTGAGATATTTTATGTTTAGTCCAAATGCTCTATTTTAGTAATATTAATGGACAAATCCCTTATTTATTTGACAATGGAAGTTAAGAATATTAATTGTGTCTTAATGAATACTAAAATATTTTAAAATATGTAATTAACACTATAAATTTATAGTTTTGAAAAAAATGATACATGACCAAAGTGATTAAATAACTTTTTATATAAAACTGAGTGTGGATCGATTAAGAGCAAAAAGCATGCGGCCCGGGAAACACAGCCCACTGGCCCGCCAACAAAAGCTACATTCAGTCCATCTCTTCCCGACAAGACTTGAACCTCGAAAGACCATAACATTATAAGTCAACAGACCAGTGAGACCACGTGGCGCGTGCTGGTAACCGCTAATTGTGGCTACAAAAACTGCAACTTTTCTTTTTGTAAGAAAAAATAACTCCCTCCTTCCTTCACAGAAACGGCAAAAAGCTTCCATTTTTGCACGTCAAACCGATAAGTCGTGAGAGATAATCGGAGCAGAATGAACATTTTCCGGCTAGCCGGCGATATGACTCACCTCCTCAGTATCATACTCCTCCTCCTCAAAATTCGCACCATGAAATCATGCGCAGGTACATTTGATTAATTGCGGGTTATTGATTCTATACTTCTAAATACCATTTCATTTGTCATTTGCCTTTTCTTTCATTTCTTCCCACTCTTAAATTCGAAATTGTAAAAATTATCCAACTTGCAGAAAAGGGTATTAATATATTAGAAGTTGTTCTGTGAAATGCTGATAACCTGATTGTGATCTTGAATAGAGTATACAGCTAAGGATATTCGAACTTGCAAGTTCTGAAGGTGTCCGAGTGGAGTACACATCTTTGAACTATATAGCATCTTGAATTATTACAAACTAGAGAAATTGGGAATCTGGGATATTAACCATTTTTCATTTGATATGACATACTACCTCCGTTCATAAATAGATGCAAAAAATTGAATTTTATACTGTTCACGTGCTCTACTTTGACTATGTTTTATTTATTAATGTATTAAAAATTTAATTTTTGAAAAAAATTGTTAAGTTCCTCTGATTTTAAATTTTCAAAATCTGAATGTTTTATTTTTTTACTAATAAAGAATGAAATGTATCAATGGTCTATGTGTTGGAAAATGTGAAAATGGAAACGTTGCAACTAAAAAAGAACGGATGAAGTATTTGTTATAATGTAGTTAAGTTTTATTCTTTGTGTTCTCCTTTGTTTGGCTTGCCATCAAAGTTATAAAAAGCGCTAGGCTAAACACTACCGCGGAGGAAGAGTAGGGCTTAATGTTTAGCTGGGGACTGGACTGGGTTAGGCAGAGCATAAATAGAACTAGGCCGACTGACCGAGTAATTTTGTGGGGGTAAATGTAGACAGAAGGCTACCGTTTAGGTGAGGACTATGGGGAGTGTTATTAGAGCAGATCATTCCAGATTCGAAAAGCTTCATTAGTTCATTTTGATGATGTGAATTTGGCTTTTTTTAGCATGGGCTACATTTTTCTTCTTCCAGGGATTTCATTGAAGACTCAAGAACTTTATGTTATGGTTTTTCTCACTCGATACCTGGACCTGTTTACCAGATATTACTCCTTCTACAACACTATAATGAAACTAGTCTTCATTGGGACTTCAATTGGTATTGTGTGGTACATTAGGTTTCATAAAGTAGTCAAGCAAACGTACAACAAAGATCAAGATACGTTTCGGCACTATTTTCTGATTCCACCATGTTTCTTATTGGCTCTTTTGGTTAATCCTCAGTTCACTGTGATAGAGGTATGGACTGCTGATACCTTGAGTCACCTTTTGTTTATTTTTTTAACCAACTTGTTCAGGATTTTAAGTCATCCCTCATTCCCAAATCTCATATGTATAAAAATACAAGGCCTGAACTGCTTCCAAGGCTGAACTTTTAAAATTGAACCTGAAATTGTAATTTTGGGATAGGGACAAAGAGTGGTTGGGGGATATAAGTGGCAGCAGTAGGCTTAGTTTCCCTTTGTCGTTGATCCCTAATGGTATTTATTGCCTCCATCTCAAACCTGACATTTATTTGCAGGTATTGTGGACTTTCTCCTTGTATCTTGAAGCAATTGCAATTCTCCCGCAGTTGATATTACTGCAACGATCAAAGAACATTGATAACTTGACCGGAAAATATATATTTCTTCTAGGGTATGACACTATGACTTCATTTATATTAAACTGCTAAACAACCTCCCACCCAACCCCAGGAAAAGCAGTACAAATGGTTATAGTTGCATTAAGACAATCATCAATATGCACAAATTTTATGACTCGTCTAAGATTCTAGTGCTGAAGGGGAGCCTTGGCGGTCACGGGTTCAAGTCACAGGAGCGGCCTCTTGTCAAAATGACAAGGGAAGATTTGCTCCTTATACAGCCTTGTGGTGGCACCCTTACCCATACCTTTGCCGTGTGGGGACGCCAATGTACATGTGGCTGCCCTTTTCTTATATCTCAGATTCTACTGCTCCCACTTAATTTAATGTTTTTGCTTGACCACTGCTCTGTTACATGTATTTATGGTAGCTCCAACTACAGTTGTGTTCTCAATTGCTGGCTCTTTCTGTAAAATATGATGGGAATGTTCACACATTTCTTTCATTGTTTGGATTTAGAACTTATCGAGCGTTTTACATCATCAACTGGATCTATCGTTTCTTTTTGGAGAATCATCAAGTTCGCTGGATTCGTAAGCCATTCATTCTCCGGTTTCCAATACTGCTAGTTTATCTTCCCAGCATTTTTCAATGACATATGAACGTCTGCTTTATTCGTATTTATTTATGCAAGAATAATTGTTTACTGAATTGTTTATTGCTTTTTGTCAAACATAGCTTGGATATCTGGCATTGTTCAGACTGCTCTTTATGCCGATTTCTTCTACTATTACATAAAGAGGTACATGAATCTCCCTCATCCCTTTCTACGTGTTTCGGGGTGTATTACTACACCCGAACTTTAGAAAACAAAACCCCAAATTTAACGGGAAAAACAAGGAATTTAGTTACTTTTTTGCTGCAAATATCATAATAATATGTATGAGTGAACACTTCAATGCTGTGTTTGAGTTAGACACTTTGACCGCTCCATTTAGTTCTCATATTTTCTGCATTGATCCATGATCGGGCTGTGTTGGATCAATGGAATTGATAGCCCTTGTCGTCGATCGGACATTCCCCAGTTGAGATGATCTCATGATCATGACTGCTAGACTTCTCAGTTCTCACGGTTGTGTGCCCCATATGGGATGTTAACTCTTCTCATGGACTCATCGGCTCACCGCAGCCGCTGCCCCTCAATGTCTGTGTGTGTTATTATTATTAATCATAATAGTAGTCTAAATTTATAATAATCCATTTATCTGTACTAACTTCTGGTTGTTTTTCTGCCATCAGCTGGAAGAACAATGAAAAGCTCAAGCTTCCTGCCTGACATAGTGACGTCGGTTCGAGTTGCAACTAGAAGCAAAAGAGGAAGAAAATGCTATTCTGCATAGACTGGACACTGGAGCATTACAAACCATAAGTTATAGGGGATCAGGGCACTGCACACCTTAACTGACCATGCTTTTTGTCTGTTTTTTCTACAAATCTTTCCCTGTCACCCTATACATATGATGGGGACTTACATGTCCTGATCTTTACACTAGTATGTAGAGCAGTAACTTGCTTTTTGAGTCCTCAAGTGAAGTTCATATTTCGCTCCTTTGGTTATAATTTTCAAAGCAGTCACTTTACAGTTATCACTTTCTTCCCCATTTAATGCTCTTGCAAAGTTTGGTTGCATATGATAATGTTAACAGGATGATTGAATGGGTTGAGTATATTGGAATAGTGAATGGTTATATTTTAAATATTTTTATTTATTTATAGAATAAAAGAAGTTATAGAGAAAAAGCTAAAACTGTTTCAACAAATTAAGAGTGATTCAAGCTTCAAAGCCTGCTCATTTGAATTACGATCTTTGTCAGTTTGATATGTAAAGTCATATCAAACAATTGTTATTTGGTAAAAACCTAGTTGATAAACTAAAAATTGGGTTACCTAACATGCATATAATTATATAAATTCTTTCGAACTTCAAAATCAAATATGTTAAAAGATTGATGCATAAAATTAGAGTTTAAAGAGAATGAGACTCTAATTTAAATAAGACAAACGTTAATCAACTACTGATAATCCCTATGATGGATTGTGTCCCAAAAAACTAGCGGCCATCTTCCCTCTTTGCAGGGCTGAGATTTTCCACTGTCCCTATCAATACGGGGCTAGCGTGACAGATTATACTGATTTATTTAAGTGTTCTAAAGTTTGAGATAATGTTGGCGGATGAACTTGAGATACTGATTTATACTGTGGCTGGGAGTTTGTGTCGATGTTGGATCGTGCTGCCTTGATCGACAACTCCGACGGTGGTGGAGTTAGTATTCGCTCATATTGCAAGAGCTCGTCCTTCTCTGGAACCACCTCCGTAGCAAGAAGAGTTTTGTGGAAAGACATTATTTTAATATTATTTTCTTTTTAGTGGTACTTGTTGTTATTTTAGTCCGAATATGTTTGGTTTGGATTTTTGGATTGTTGGAGTTCTTTTGGTAGGTAGAGTTTCGGTTCCGATCGTTTAAGCTTAAAATTGCCCGTTTCAGGTCTAGCGAATCAGATTGTTTTTTGTATGAGGTGACTGACTATATGTCTATTCCTAGGATCCACAATTGGATCTATAAAATCTGTTTGAAGGTTGTCTTGTATGTGTTCTCGATTTTAATATAAAAACCCCTCATAAAAAAGTACTGTAACCCTAAATAAAGAAAAACATTTAATATATCGAAAAAGAAATCTAAAGAGAATGATATTGAGGGCAGGATCTCCGAATAGGATTATACGAACATTAAAAAGCACTTCTGATGTGAGCAAATTGGTCAAACTAAAATTAAAACATACTCCGTAACATTCTTTCAGATCACATGTTTGGTTTCATTTCTACCTTTATATAATTATACTTAATTAATTAACCTAATTAATTGCCCCCTAATTCCCTTGTATAATCAAGTCAGTCTGTTGGTGGCGGGATCAGTTCGTGGTTGTGGCAAGTCGGCAACATGGCGGCGCAGATCTGTGACGGGTTGCGGTGGATTCTAAATGCTAGGCGGAGGACTTTAGGGGAAAAAATCCCGCAATTGACAATAGGTAGGGTTCTGGCGGCTTGACAATTTAGGGCATCAACTCTAACCCTATAAAGGTATTTTTGTCAAATCACAAATAAAAATTCATATTCAAGGAAGTTTAAACTACTTGATCCTAAAAAATGGTTGAACTTTAGACCTATTTGATATTTTTTCATGTCAACATAACTATGTGTTATAAACTTATAACACATGACACACATGTATAAGTGTATAACATGTCTGTCCACATAGGCAGAAGTAGTGTATTGAAGGAAAACTACTTACTGTCTCACACACATGTATAAGTGTATAACATGTCTGTCTAAAAAGGTTCGTATATTCCAAAATAGGACTATCATGTTTTTATTCCCAAAATAGAACTACTTACTGCCATGTTTTGGTAGTACCAGACTTTAAACATGACAGTATTTTCCAAACTTGGCAGTAAATACTCCTATTTTGAGAATAAAAACATGACAATCTTATTCTAAATTTTTCAAACCTTTTTACTCCTATTTGGGGAATTTTCCCTAATTTTTATGTTGTAAGTTTGACATGAGTAGTAGAAGAAAGTACAAAGCATTATGTTTGATAAAAATTAGAGTTTTAGTTAAATATTATCGAGACATAACAATTTAACTAAAATTACTTTTATAGCTAATAAAGTAAATAAGACCCTTCACTACTTCTATTTTAACCAAATACTTATCATTATTTCAAAATTACTATTTCAATTCTACTCAATTTGAAATTTTATTTTGACTTTTCACGGTTTAGAAATTTAAAATTGACTATATATTATACATTAGTGTAGTTCAAAATATCTTTGTAATTGGGCTATTTCAATCTCACACTAACCAAAATTAGTTCAAGCTAAACCAAATCGCTGAACTCATTGATGGAGTATATTCTCATATACCCCAGAGGTATCATAATCGCTGGTCAAAGGCCATACAGGCATCTCAAAATACTCAAAGTACCAAGCTTCCAACAAAGGCCGACCCCGACCCACCAAGGTCGGGACCAAGCACAAGACGACGAATCGAATTAAAAAGGGCAGAAGACCCAGCTGAGGCCGACCTTGACCCTTCGAGGTTGGCGGAAACACCGAGCTCGGGAATTACCCTGTAACACCCCCAAATTTCCCACCCAAAACGTTGATATAATTGAAATAAAACTTTTATTTATTGATAATGAAAATTTAAAGAAAGTACAACGGAAGTCTTAATAAGGGAAATGGGTGTTACCGCCACATCCGGTCATCTCTCAACCGGATGCACAGGCAACTAAAACATAACAACTAATTTAATAAAAATAAAGTGTTTGTAAAGTAAATATTTATTTCATGACTAGTATAACTAAGGTGACTTCTAATTCGCTCTCGGGCCATGCAAGCAATCATCAATCGACAAAATCATCCTCACCTGCACAAATAAAGTGCAGAAACAAAACAAAGAAAAGAAAACAAAAATTAGCTTTAGAGCTAAGTAAGTACTACCCAACCCCGTAAAATAATCATGTTTGACTAAAATAGATTTTTATATAGTAATATATAAAAATACTCACACCATCGAAATTCTTTTCACTTTGATTTTTCTCAAGGCTACTTCTTTACAAAAATCCTCAACTTCTCTATAAAACTTCATAATAACTCTTCTCTTTGATTTCCTCAAAAATCACTTCTTCTCTAACTTCCTAGTAATTTAGAAGGGCGGTGCTCAACCTTTCGGTAGAGCCCGGTGGACCGTGGTTACGGACGGCCACCCCGAACAAGTGCCGGCACCACAACTGCTCTGTTGGAAACGGAACGACTACCTTAAGTGTGCACACCCCCTAAAAGGGATTCCAAGCCCTCCGAGTAGTAAGTCGTAACGAGTAGTCGGGACTCAGTCTACCAACTACCCCTGAATAAGATATCTTGAATGATTAGGGACTACTACTACCATAACTTCTTCTTAAAAGGGATCATCGATCCAAATATCACTTTAAACTCAAACTGTACTTCTTAGTAGTAGCAGACCTAATCACCCTCCACATTTATCCGGACGTGGAAAACCGACACCACGGATTTCTCCCGTGATGCTCACCTCTTATGAAATCATTCTTTTATCTGGAATTAATATACTTCAAAATATTTCTCAATTTCTCAAACTGCTTTAAAAATATTTAGATAAAATATTTACCCCCAAAGGCACTTAGTTTCACGAATCATCTCAGAATCACATGCATAAAAATCATACTTCACACTTAAAATCACGTATCACATAATACATATATAATACGAGGAAACGATTTTTGGATTGGCAGAGAAACTTACCTCAAATCGCGATAATTCATAATCAAAGCTTCTATCTCGATCTTCTCCAAAACTCACCTTCTAGAATATTAAAATTCTAGGATTAGCAATTTATTTTACTTTTGCTATTTTTACCCCGACTCTTAATAACTTGAGCTTAACCGGCACAAATTTGTTATTTTGATCCCCTTGAATTAGTCGAGCCATTTAGTCCTTTGTACAAATAAATTTCAACGTTGTTATTAATTAGACCACTTAAATTTTAATTTGCTTCAAATAAGACTTCAACTCATACGACGACAGTACCCCAAATAAGCCTTCAACGCATAGTGCTCCAAATTAGATCACTTTAATTTGCTCAAGTTATAACCGTCAACGCATAAGGATAAAATAATACGAAGTATAACGTACGTGCGCAGGAGGCCGGTCATCTTCTCCCACAGCTTCGGCGATGCAGACGGGGACGGTTGATCACAGACAGCCCTCCTTCCAACAATGGCGGTTTGTCTAGAGACTTCTTCACTCCAGCAAGGATGTCGACGTGGTCTTCCCCCTTCCGGTACCTCTGCAACGTCACTCCGGCGTGGACCAGGGGACAACCTGCGGTAGAGATTCGTACGACGGCCTTCTTTATCCTTCAGCAGCGCGCAAACAGGCCAGTGTTAAGAGACGGTGTTGTTGAACTGCCACAGCTTGGTTTCCTCTCCGGGCTCCGGCGGTCGTTTTTTCCTCTTCCCTTCCGGCGACTACGCAGTCCGGTAATGGCGTGGCGAAGAGGCATAAAATAATTGCGTTCTTCCTCTTTCCTGGCGACGTGCTGAAAGAACGTATTGTATGTGTATGAATATGGCGTGGTTTTAGATGGTGTATGTATATATATGTATATATACTTTGATCACATGTTGTTTGTATAGGGTTCGCCGGTATTCCAGGCCATACATTGAATTTCCGTTTCATATGTTAAAAATCTTTTCCATTGTTTCCATAATTATACACACGTAACCGATGATTCTAGGAGCCTAGGATTTTATGTGTAATAATCGTTCCGGCAGTTTCCTATTAAAGACCTGCGCGTATGTTATAATAATACTCCGTAGTATGCATGCACGTGTTATGTATGTATGTATGACTCGTATGAGGTGTTATAACTAAAAACCATATTTGAAAAGTCAACTCCCCCATTTGGTAAGTAGTACTCCACTACTCCCGTAGCATATTTTAGGTTGCCTCTTAAAGTGGATATATATTACATATATAAATTTAATTGATACACTTCTCAAATTAAGAATATGTTTAAAATGTCATTTTGTAATATGTTAAAATTTTATCAAGTTGATGTTATTATCTATTTTATATTATTTAAATTTTCGGAGTGTCACATACCCAGACAAGGCAAAATATGAGGCCGACCTCCGGCACACCGGGATTGGTACCAACTCTAGCCTCGGGTACTGACGCAAGGTCAACCGAAGTCAAGCCAAGCCAGGCAAAAGAGTCAACGCTACAAGACAAGACCAAAGACCAGAGACACATCCTCTAGCAATGAGCACGAGCATCCAAGCTCTGACCTTAGGGAGCTCGGGGTCTCACTAAACACTCTATGGACTTAAGCATTTCACGGAAGCAAGTGCAGCCCAAGCTGCCACCACATCACCAGTACCCTGAGAGATACCACGTCACTCCCAGTGGATAAAGTTAGAGGCATTCCAGATAAATACACGTTGATGGAGTATATGGCCCAGGGACCCCCGACCCATAGACTCATACTGCTCTAAACCAAGGCCCAATAGGCCCAAGAAGCACAACAGGCCCAAATCACAGCGCCCCGAGTACCAAGCAGCCAACAATACACACTGGGGGTGCCTTCGGCCAATTGGCCGAAGGCTCCTGATACTCACAGAAAGGCTATTTTCAGCATACAAGGTTACTGGGAGAAAATGGCGGAAAACAGTAGCCCTCAGCGCCTGGAGCCCTCGGCCTTAAGGGGCCTTCGACAGGAAGAGCCCTCGGCTAATCATCTACAGCCGAGGGTACCTTCCTCGACAAGAATATCTTCTCCACATGCGCATGGGTCGCCGTACCAAGTACAACGTCACATCCAACCGCCGCATTAAATGCGGCCACATGCGAATGCCAGTGACACCCGGTTGATGTGACCCCTCGGCCGTTGGATGCATGACACGTGTCCCCTTCTCACATTTATTGCTACTATAAATAGCACCCCATTTCCCCTTTGTAAACCGGATTCCTAATACGCTTTGAGCTCATATATTCAATACACTTTCTCTCTCTTACTTGCTCTGACTTCTCTCTAGTTACTCCCTGCAGTAACCCTTCGGATACATACCCCCGGGTAGACTATCCATCACACGTGTAGCCCGCACGTGTATTCCGGTACAAGTTTGTTACATACAGTTCCAATGAGCCAGCTGTCCCACTCATCTCTCCAATCACCTTTACATGTGGCAACACCCCATTGGATTAGTTTGTTTAGTCTTTTAGATAGGCATGACATGTGTCCTCTCTAAAATAGAATAACATGTTTTTTACTTAGGCACCAAATATTACTCCTTTAATATAAATATCACCCTCCAACATGTGGAGAGGGATCTGAAACTTAATTCTCTTGCTGTTACTCTGCAGAAATACTTACTCGTTCTTACTTAAGCTTTTCCGATCTTCTCCATTACTTTTCCCGGATTCCGGCTACCCTCAGGATCAACGATCCATCACTCATATTCAATCAGACAGACTTGGACAATAATAATATGGAAAAATTGAAAATAATAATCCCAACTATTGTTGATCCGCTAATAATAATCCCAACTATTGATTATTTTTGTATAATCCCAACTATATGGACCGTCCTCCAATAATGGTCCATAACCGCATATTACCTGCTCTAACCAGTGAATTTTTAATAGAAATTAAGCGTAAAAATTAAAATTTGGGATTATTTATAGGGATCACCTGCTATATCTTTTTAGAAACTATATGAATTTATATATAGTCGGTCACATCGGACCATTCTTGGCGGAAGGTCCCTAAAGTTAGGATTATTCAGAAATAATCGATAGTTGAAATTATTATTAGCGGACCGCCAATAGTTGTAATTATTACGATCAATTTTTCCAAATAATATACACATAAAATAGATCATTGCCACCTTGCCGAACCAAACTATATTAATCGTATCAAATCAGAACATATCATAAAAATGTCGGTCCAATTACATAAATGAGTTAGATTTCTGGGCTGGACCTGAAAGCCCATAAATGAGTTAGATTTCTCTCGGTCACCCAGATTCAAGCCCCTTCTCTAAATAGAGGGGGCTTATTGGTTCTTCCATATTTGACTGAATTTGGTGGGGAGGAAGTAGGAGAGAAATGGCTTCGGTGGTGAAGAATGTCTTGAAGTCAATCCGGGAAAAGGGCGTTGGCAACTTTCTCAGGGAGCTCAAAGAAGAAGGCTACACGTCAGTGCTACAATTATCATGTATCAATTCTTTAATTTCGATGTTTTTAGTTCGTTTTAAAAACAAACTTGAGCCTGAAAAGGCCGTCTGAATATAATTCTTTTTGTTTGGAGTCTAAAGATAATTCTTTTTGTTTCTTTGTTTAATTCTCCATTGTTCATTTCTATGCAAAGCGTAAGCTGAAATTCTGTATCGTGTGTTGATATGGTTCATGATCCCCAAGTGAAATTGATGTTCACCATAAGCCCATAACCACATGAATAGGTGAATAAATAAATTGTCCTTCGGAGTCAGCTGCATGAAGATTGTGCCAGACGCTCTTAATTCTTGCCGCAATAGATAGCAGCCCTGTTCAAGCCATATGCTTAATAAGTCAGATGCCTAATTTTGATCACTGAAGAGAAATAAAATTTATTTATGTTTAATCTAATTCATTTAACTATCCATGTCGTTAGCTGTTCTTGCCTAGTCGGATGTAACTGTTTTATGGATGGTTCTGGCTGAAACTCTTAAGCTGTTATATATTTGGACAATATCTGGTCTTTTAGGAATAATTCACTGATTATCTATCTAGAAATTGGGTGAGAGCAAAAATCAACCAGATCTGGTTAATTCCCTTGTGAGATTGGTTCATGATAATGATTTCTTTCTTTCCTTTTATTCTCTTGATTGCAACCACAGAATGTGTTATTGCTTGCATAAACCTGTCAACTACTTACATTGTCATCTGTTGCATTTTGTTTTACAGGAAGTGCTTCTTCGATGGTAACCTCCTGTGAGTGTACAACTTTTACTTTTCCAACTCATTAGCTAGTATCCCATATGATTTAGACATTTAGCAGCAGTTATCTTGTTGTTAAAACCAGGGAAAAGTATAGGGAAATTTGCAGCATGTGAACAAACATCTGATTATTTCATTTCTTTGATATACTCGTTATGGCCCTATCATGCGAGTCACTGGTGATAAAGTAATTGTAGTACTCCACAGTATCCTGTACTGCATATATTACCCTCATTAGTCATCATATTCTTATTCCAGAGCAATACAAGCCTAAATATACTGAAATTCTTTTGGTCAAATAGTGAAAAACATCAAATGCTTCATTAGAAAACTGAAATGTCTTAATACTCTGTAATAAGGACCACCAGTGCCTTCTAAATTTTGATTTGTATCAAGGACCAAAGGGAGTAATTTATAAATCCATTTGTGATATTGAAATAGGCAGGGCTTCTATATTTGCTATGTTCCTTTTATATGTACACTGGTTGCATCTTTTTATAACACAATGGAGCACACACACCAAGAGCACATGAATGTGTGATCCACTTCACAACCTTAACAATAGTGACTATAATGCATAGTGCACCTATAAAAATGTGGAATCCACTAATCCATTGTCCTCACCCTCTCCAAAGGAGTAATTTTACCTTTGTGCTTGATGTTGATGTTTAATGAAATCATTGTTTTGCTCATATCTTCAGGCAAACAAAGATTCACAACATAGGGGCCACACTTGTTGGTGTCGATAAGTTTGGTAACAAATACTATCAGAAGCTTGGAGACAATCAATATGGTATGCATCATTCAAGCAATATAACTTTTTATTTCCACTAATATTATCACGAAATGCTCTCACCTTCAAGGCTTCACTTATTAGCGGATACTTATTTTGTTTCTTATATTCTTTCCATGTACCCTTTCTATGAAAAGCCTTCTCGCACCAGCGCACACCTTTTTTTATTATCCACTCCTTGGCATTAGTATGAAATACATTCCTGGCCTTGAATCAAGGAGCCTTTACTTGGATTCCTTTGGCTTGCCTCTCTGAAGTCGATCTATTTGTCTGTCTAGGTCTAATAATTATTTCTTCCCCGGAGCTGCTTTTTTTCAGCTTTCACTTCTAAATTGGGTGTTCTTGCCTTTCCCAATGGCTAAAGTTTGTCCTTGGTTTGGATAGAACAGAGATGTTACAGATTTCCAAAAGTATGGCGGAGGTGAACTGCAGTCCACTCATTTTTCCGGATCACTCTTTGTTACATAATAGTTGAGGATAAAATACTGCAATCACCAAGGGCTAATTCGTCATTGTAAGACCAGGTTCCCACACATGACAGTTTCTGCATGTCCGGTTCTCATCCTCTGAACCTGTATTGTCCTGCTGAGTTATACTTAACCTCCATTCGTTGTTGATTGCAACAGTATAACTTACATCGGAAAGACATGATTTTGACATTTAATATATTTGATACTCCCTCCGCCCCCCTATAATTGTCCCATTTTTCCACTTTTGGATGTCCTCCTATTATTGTCCCATACCATATTTGTTAACATTTGTGTGGCTCTAATTCATTCTTACTTTATTACTACTTTATCAACCACATAATTCTACTTTTCTTAACAACCACATCACTTCCTTCCGTCCCAATTTTAGGGGAACGGAGGTAGTAATTTTTTTTTACATTCGAAATTTGAAAATTTACATTTCAAAGAAGTTAATACTTCCTCCGCCCCAAAAAGTAAGATACAAATATAGTTGGTCTTTTACAATTGTATCATCAAAAAGTAAGAAAAAGTAGAATCAGTCCATAAAAAGTAAAAGAGTGAAATGATAGATAAATGGATATCGTGAGAAAGAAAAAGTTGGTGGCGTTCAGTTTAGGAAAGTGTTCAAGAACGAAGTTGTAATCTACAAAAGGGGACAGAGAGAGTAGTATTTTACATAATAGCATTTCTTTTATAAATTAGCATAAAAAATAGTCAATGTAGGATATGTGAATAGTGCAATATATCAAACTATTTATGAGTCTAACTGGGCCAAAATTATCTTAGTGGTTCAATACAGTGAACAGTCTTCATACTTGTTTTAATTTTATGACTTAATGGAAAAGCATTGAATCATCAAATTCACCCTTTGTACCTCTAACCTCAATATTCGCCAGCGGTCGTTAAACATTTTAAATGTATCTATGAGCCTAATTGGGCCAACTCTGTGTCCGAGTAAATACTGCTTACTTGTCTATAACCTAAAAATATTGCTGAGGTATATTTGGTGAATCTTCTATTTCTCTTCATATCTCTTCAAAGTTCATTTTACACTGATCCAATCTAGTTAACACTATTCAAGTATTCATAAACATTTATGACTAGATAAGAAGCACTTAAATCGAATCATTAGTTTCATAATTAAACCCCTATGCGTAGTATATTGCTAAGTGAAAGATGATGACGGAAATGCTGCCACCATTGAGTTTGTCTATTTTTAACTTCCACCAAATTGGTATAGTTTCAGCCACCAAAATGGTGTTCAAGCCACAAGCATTAAGGTTCTAAAGCTTGAATACTTCTAAAGGGGCTTTTGTTCAAGCTAGTTGAGATCATCAAAATAATGTGAATGTGAACATTATCATGCTATAAAGTCTCATGATGTTTACGCTTCGTGATCATCCGGGTAATTTCCTATTACCGTAACACCAGGATTGAGACTGTATGCATGGTATTGTGATTGCCTTCATTCTGTAGGTAGTATGATATTGCCTTGTAAGTATTCCAAGTTCGCCCTAAGATATGCACGCACTCACATATACTTATTAATATATTCACATGAGAGTGATAGAGTAAATTAGCCATTATGAAATTAAATATAATCAGCAACTAAACACACTTATATTGCATTTTGACCATCTTAATCAGACGCGAGTCACACACTTTCCTTGTAATGTGCACTGAATAATGTTACATAGGTAGTTTTATATTTCCAATAATCCAAAGTAATATCAAATTTCGTGAAAGTTTCATTACGTTCAACTGAGTAAGGAATGATTGGTTAGGAAGACATAGGTGGGTGGAATATGCTCAAAAGGGTCGCTATAACGCTTCACAAGTTCCACCAGAGTGGCATGGTTGGCTCCATTTCATCACTGACCACACAGGAGATGAGGTATGTCATTGAACCCATAGTTCTTCGGTACATATCAATGCCACTCAGAATACATTTTTTTATACGAAATGCCCGTGGTGCAGCTATTATTGCTGAAGCCAAAGAGATATGGGGTTGAACACAAAGAGAACTTCTCAGGAGAGGGTGATGAGTATATCTATCATTCCAAAGGACATTCCCTCCATCGTGGGCAAAGAGACTGGACTAGATACGAACCATGGCAGCCCACTAAGGAATAATTTTACCCTTTTCATCAATGCATCCACAAGAGAAGCTGGAAATATTGTACGGGCTTTTGGAAGTGATTTTTTCATTTCATTAATAAAAAGCTCATAGAAAGTCAAGACTTTTTGGAAGTGCGTTTCTGAAGTATTATCATTTGTTTTCAATGAGAGTTGGAGACTTTCTTGTATTATGAATTGACTCTAGAACTCAATGGGCATATTTAATCTGCTGTGCTTAAAAAGTGCAGCTATATGCTTGGATACTCATGATGTGAAGGGTGTTTGTTTTCTCATAGAAAGTCAAGACTTTGTGTTTGTTAAGCACTTGGAAATGGAGCAAGTTTTTTTCACCAGGTTATTACAGTTTCTGCGTAGCTCGTGATTTTGAAAAGTGACTAATTTTACTGATTACAGAAAAGCTTAATGGTAAAAGGTGATATGATTTAAAAACAGAAATATATTAGGTTGTATTTGTGTTTGCAGTGCTTATGAGAAGTGATATACAGAAACTGCGTAAATGTTGGTTGTATACAAGTGTTCGAAAAATAAAATTATATATTTTCAAAAACAAAATATTCTTTGTTGTACTAGTTGAGTAAAATACGATAGAAAAATGAATGTCAGTTTTATGAAACCCTTATTTATAAAAATAATCTCTCACCCTCTAAATTACCTCATTCATCGTTTCAAAATAAGTACTCTTTTTTGTGGGCTCGACATTTGCTAATTAATTCTAGTTTCACAAATCTTGCTGAGGTTTTTCCCCTAACCTTCTGCCCTTCTCATTCAATGGTGAGTGATGAGAAATTAGAATATCTATTTATGCTCATTACTTGTACAAGTATTGGAAAGGAATTTTGACAGCATAATTATATTCACTTTCATATCAATGTAAAAGCATAATCTTTTTAAATCTATTAATATGATGTAATTAATTTATTGCAACAACATCCAACATTTCAGTCACAAAAGAATTTGAGATTGACTAATATAAAGAGATCAATCGTCCACGCTTCACTAATCATCCACGCTTCAATGGCAGCGAACAAAGAACATAACAACTTATTAAGATAACAAAATCCTTTACGTTGCTGTATCAAGAGTCACGAGTCCAGCTGGTTTGAAGTTTTTGATATATGACGATAATGGTAGATCGACAAACTCCACGTTAAATGTTGTATAAAAAGAAGTCTTTACCAATTTGTAATATTGCATTTTGTCTTAATAAAATCGAGAACAATTTAATTATAATTCTCGGAGGGGAAAACAATAGTATGCGCCCATTAAATAACTAGTCCTCCTTAATATCAAAGGAGGATATGATGCTACTTTTCACATTTCACCACCTCTTGGATACTCTTCTTCCCTTCCTGTTATGCATCCTCCCCTCCTCTGTCCTCATACTTCCAGGATGCAAGTTACCCAGAATGCAATCAATGCTCCACTCCTCATAAATTTCAATTGGTGTAGTACAGTTGAAAAGAACTTTGACCACCTCTATTGGTTTCCTTGGCGTCCAAACTTCATCACCAAACATTGCAACAATTTCGGAGTTCGGGTTTGCTCCATTTTGCAGCATGTGTTTCACAATTTAGGTGCAAAGGGTTTATTCTACTAACCCTGGCTGGACGATTCAAAGTTGCATACTTGCATATGCCCATTTGGATTTGCACCATGTTCAAGCAGAAGCCTGCAGGCTTCGTGCTGGCCAGCTAATGCAGCTGGCATAAGAGCAGTAGAGTGATTGATAATCACTGTTAACAAAGTCAACTTTTGCACCCTTAGAAAGTAAGGATTTCATCTAAAAAGGATGGTTGAGAGGTGTGGACAAGGTCTGAATTTCACTTTATAGGATGGGAAGCATTGGGGTTTATGGTGAGATTGTAGCGATAGACAGCCACATGCAGTGGAGGAGCTAGGGGGGCAAGCGCCCCCGCTCCGACTAATTTTTTTTACTAGTATTACTTATAATATGTTTCTTGCCCCGGCTTCTTTTTAAATTTTAAAAACAATAAGTACAACTTAAGGTTATTTTAAGATGAAGTGTTAAAATAAATAAAAAAGTATTTTCAGAAAAAGTAAAAAAAATGAAATATAGAATAAAAGGGGATTAATGTATGTAATACATTTGACATCCCAATTTGCCAATAATCCGGAGTAGCTCAGTGGAGACAGGTAACACGCTCCCTTCGTATCACCCGTGTTCGAATCCCCCCATGACGGATTAAGTTAAACTTGTTTTGCTTTTCTTCCGCCCCAATTCTTCCAATTTTATTTTCTTCAGCCTACAACTCGTCCCACACCGGATGAAATAGAGGATTCACTCCTCATTTGAGCCTATATAATCGCTCCTTCATAGTTGATAAAGATTAAGTTGCTAGTAAAGCTTGAGTGCAAGTATTAGCTACAATATAAACAAATATTGAATACCCATTCGGTTTTTGTGAAAAAACCGAATAACCGGACCGAAAATTCGGTGTCCGAAAAATTGGGTCCCAACTTAGATCGGTTCGTTTTCGGGTTATAGAATATACGAAACCGAAAGATCGGTTCGGTTCGGATATTTCCTATTTCGGTTCGGTTCCTGAACCAAATCCAGCCCTAGTTCTCACTTCTCCCCATTTGTTCTCAGATTCTGCAATTTTCAAGTAAGTTTCTTATCTGCCAATTTATGCCCATATTAATTATTTGCTCTCATCCCTAACGAAAAGTCAGAAATTATTTGTGTGAATCCTCAAATCTCAGTTCTAGATGCAATTTAATGCTATTTGTATAAGGAACATTTTTAATTCATACTTATTTTTGTTATATTTAGGAGTATGAGTTTGGATAAATTTGTAATTAAGACTAAGAGGTCTTTGATTGGAGGTGTTAGTTCTTCAATTGTTCCTAATCAGTCTATCTCTAGTGTTGAAAATGCCACTGCGTCAAATGAAAATATTGCTAGAGATGAGAGGAATGAGAGGGACAAGAGAGCCCGAACAGAAAGTACACATGAATGGGATATTATTAGTGATCCATTTTTACGAAAACCAATTAATGAATATGCGCCGGGGATTAGGGATGATGTGATGAGAGCATATGTTGTTAAAGGTGCTTGTCAACCAGCATCTCATAAATTTCCACGAACTGAATTTGGTAAGACATTAAGGAGCTTTCGAGGAGAGTGGTTTAAAACTTGGGAATGGTTGAATGCAAGTGTGGATTGTGCTAGATTTTTAATTGCACAAGGATTGGCTTTTCGTGGTCATAATGAGCGAGAGAGCTCATTAAATAGAGGAAATTTCTTGGAATTGCTAGAATGGTATAGTGCACGCAATGCCGATGTGGCAAAAGTGGTGAAAGACAATGCACCTTCGAATCACCAACTTACTAGTCCTATGATTCAAAAAGATATTATTAATGCCTGCGCATCACAAACAACAAAAGCCATAATAAATGATCTTGGTGACAAGTTTTTTTCTTTATTGATTGATGAAGCTCGTGATAGTTCTGTGAAAGAATAAATGGCAGTTGTTGTGAGATATGTAAACGATCATGGAGTTGTGATTGAGCGGTTCCTTGGGGTTAAGCATGTTGTTGAGACCACATCTCTTTCTTTAAAAAGTGGCATTGATGATTTTTTTTCAAAACATGAATTATCAATGTCTAGAGTTCGAGGACAAGGGTATGATGGAGCTTCTAATATGCGAGGTGAGTTGAATGGATTGAAGACTCTTATCTTGAATGAAAATCCACATGCGAGATATATTCATTGTTTTGCTCACCAATTGCAATTAGTTGTCATGACTGTTTCTCAAAAAAATAAATTTGTGAGTGATTTCTTTGAATATTTGTCCATGATTACTAACATGGTTGGATCCTCTTGTAAAAGAAAAGATGAATTTCGCCAAAAACAACATGAAAACATGGTAGCCATGTTAGAAAAAGGTGAAATTACGACCGGGAGAGGATTGAATCAAGAAAGTACTTTAGCACGACCGGGAGCTACTC
The DNA here is from genome assembly GCA_945859875.1 of Cuscuta europaea. Lineage (NCBI taxonomy): Eukaryota > Viridiplantae > Streptophyta > Magnoliopsida > Solanales > Convolvulaceae > Cuscuta > Cuscuta europaea. The sequence continues at coordinate 1,916,707 of CAMAPE010000054.1, read as the reverse complement.
GATGGGGTTCACATTTTACAACCATTATTCGTATTCTATCTTTGTGGTCTCCAACAATCCAAGTGCTTGACAATATATTTGATGATGGAATTGATTCGAAATCAAGGGGCAAAGCTAGTAGTTTGGTTGAAAAAATGGAGAGCTATCAATTTGTTTTTATAGCCCACTTGATGAAGAAGGTATTGGGATTGACGAATATGTTGTCACATTTCTTGCAACAAAAAGATCAGAACATTCTTGAGGCTGTGAGCTTGATTAAAAACACTAAAGAGAAGTTCCAAGATTTGAGAGAAAGTGGATGGGAAGAGCTATTAGAAGATGTCAGTAAATTTTGTGTGAAGAATAAAATTGACATTCTAAACATGGAAGATACAACTCATCGTTCTAGACGCGTTCGCCATCCGGTAACAAATTATCATCACTTTCGAGCTGATATTTTTTATCAGGTATTTTTTATTAAAATTTAAATTATTTATTAGTTGTTATTATTATTATTATTATCATTATTATTATTACCATTACTACTATTTTTTATTATTACCTTATTGTAGGTTATAGACCAGGTCAATCTGGAAATGGAGAATCGCTTTAGTGAGTCAAATACAGATTTACTCGCTTGTTTAGCTTGCCTCGATCCTAAAGATAATTTTTCCAATTTCTGTGAGTCAAAGCTACTCAGTCTTGCGGAGTTATATTCATCTGATTTTTCAGCTGTTGAGCAAATGGAGCTTAAAGAACAACTCCAAGTTTGGATATATGAGATGAGAGGAAATGAAGCATTTTCCACTTTACAAAGTATTGGTGAAGTGTCTAAGAAGATGGTTGAGCTTACAATTCACAAATCTTTTCACTTGGTCTATCGTCTTATTGAGTTGGCTCTAGTGTTACCAGTTGCAACAGCCACAGTTGAAAGAGCTTTCTCATCGATGAATATTATCAAGACAGATCTTCGCAATAAGATGGGAGATGACTATCTTACGAATTGCTTAGTATGCTACATCGAAAGAGACATTTTTCAAGCAATTGATAATGAAGCTATTATGAAGCATTTTCAAAATATGAAAACTCGTAAGATTGATTTGCCTAGGTTGCAGAAGTAAATCAAGTAGTATGTAATGAACTATAATTGTTTGTTAAATTATTACGCTATTGTTGTTCTTATTATATTTTGGACACGAACTTTAAAATTTTTAGTTTTTGATTTGCCCCTCCTTGGACAAACCTCTGGCTCCGCCACTGGCCACATGGACTGATCCTACTACACGTATTGGATTTAATATAAAAGTATCACCAAATCTTACAACTTTCAGTGTTCTACTTCCCATTCTAATGATGTTGTTCTAAGGTTTGCACCTATGAAGTTCATGTATTTAACTCCTGCCTTGCTATATTCATCATTGCCTCCTGTAATTGATGAAGGTATAAGGTCAATGTGAGAGTGGTGGATGGCACAACACATGTCTCCTTCCTATTGTGGAATAAAGAGGTATCATGTTTGTTGAGAAGGTCTCCAAAGATCATATATCAAAGATAATTGTTCCTTAAACCCTTTTGACTTCACACCATATTGGTGGGACTTATACTCCTTACTTTCATCACAGAAAAACTATGGGCTGCATTAATGACGACACTAAAGTCGTATGCGCCTCAAAATAAATTCAATATTAACACTAATACATAGTATATTCTAATGAGGGTTCGTATCCATAGAGAAAGTAATACTTTTCTTTTATTGAACTTGTAATTAAGGGGGGGGGGGGGGGGGGGAGGGAGGTTAGGATTGACTTGATTTAATTATACACTAAGATGAATGACTTATGTGGTTTGGATTAATAAGAATAAAAACTTGGTTTTACTAGTTTCTACTTGATGATATGTTTGTTGATCCCGTTTATATCTTTAAGATTTTAACTAATCCCCTCTCGAATACTTAACCGAGTAGTATATTCAAGGGCGGAGCCAGACTTTAGGGTAAGGGGGGTCAGAATTTTTTATATATAAATATATACTAATATATATGTATTTATTAATTTGGGGGGGAGGGGGGGAGGGGGCAAAAAAAAATTTAAGGTAAAATTAATAAAAAAAAATTAAAAATGGGGGGGGGGGGGGGGGGGGGGGGGGCAATGGCCCCTTTGGGGTTACATGTAGCTCCGCCCCTGAGTATATTCAATTCATCGAGAGTAGTTACTAATAATGAGACCGTTCATTAACAACTCTTACTATTTACCAAATATAGAATATATACCAACTTCATAGTAGCATTTAATCTTCTAACTCTTTGATGAAAATCAATTGACATAGATAACCTCAACACAACAGTATCAGTTTAACCAACACAATTAATCTCTCTTAAGATTACTAACAATGAGACAATGTGTTGTTCCAAAAATGAACGCTCGTAAATTTTTAGGAAAGCTACGATAGACACTCAAACAGGAATCAAGAAAATAATATCAAAATGGAAAGTTGTCAAGGGAGTTAGTTGTCAGAAATAGCCTATCGCTCATTTGAATTACGACTGTCTTTTATAGGCATGCACAAATCTAATTGCTATAAATAATAATGACTAATTATTTACAACATTAATACGGAATTAAATATTAAATATATAATTAAATAGCGCATTAATTGCTTGACCATTACTTTTCCTGGTTGTCAAGTCGGTCGGGATGGCAGGATTTGACTGGGCTGATAGGCGGGCCCCAGTCTTGGGCTGGGGACTGCAAACTCCATCACCATGCATTTATAATATGAATTTACTTTCTTATGAAACCGATTAACCATTAGTTCATTGATCGTTTCTAATAGTAATTAATGTCAAAGCGTTAGCTAATCATCACTTAGCAACACCTCAACATTAATATAGAAATAAGATTAAGGGAAGAATTAATATTCAATAGAAGAAAATAAGAAAATAACTCACAACTTAAACATTCAACAAACTTCAAGAGCAAAATCAAGAAATGGGAGTTTAAGTCCTCATTTGGAGACTAATCAATGCTAGAAAAACACACTTATCTAAAAATTGATTTAGACGGACCAATTAATCGGCCTAGTCGACCCTAACTGTAGAGGACTAATCGGCCTAGTCGGGCAAAAAATCGGCTTAGTCGGCCGCCTAGGCGCCCTTCAACCGCCCAGCTAGCGCCTAGCGAGTTTTAGAACAATGGAAAAATATAAAAAAATGTTATTCTAAGTTGAGCTTAGGTATATGGAAGAAGTGATGAAAAAAATGAAGGAAAATGGTGCTATTTACAGGTGTTTAACTCAACTATGCCGGATACCCGATCAGGTATCGATCAAAATCAATCATTCTCGCACGCATTTATGTTCTTCAGCACATCTTTTTGCCCGGACTCAATTCATACACGACCGGGGTATCAGTATAATTTCCCAGCAGTTTCATTTTTCAATTCATACCCGATCAGATAAAGGCCATATCCGGCTGGATTTTCAATGAAAATCATATTTCTTCATCCTTTTAATTGGGCCAATAGCGAGCCGTTGGGGTGGGCTGGGGACTACCCAAACGGCTATATAGCCGTTGGGTGGGCTGGTAGGGGGTCCAGGCACTTTGGGGGAGGGGGAGGGTGGGGGAGGGGTAAAAAAAACTATAAATACTCCTAATCTTAAACATTTTTTCATATCTCTTCTCCAACTCTTCCTAAATCCTACTCTCTACTCTCTAATTATCTTCATCTTCTCAAATTCTCTTATTCTCCAATATATTATATATCTACTTATATTATTTATCTACTTATAAATACATATATTATATTACTTATATTTCTTATCTACTTATGTAGTTATATATTAATTATATATTTAAATACATATATTATATTACTTATATTTGTTATCTACTTAATCTCTACTTATTATCTACTTATATCTACTAAATACATACATATTACAATTTATATCTACTTAGTTCGAATTGTTAGTACATTTTAGTACGAATTAGTACATTTTATATAATACTTTGATTGTTAGTACATAAAATAATTGTTAGTACGAATTAAAGTTAGAATTGTTAGAATTTTATTTCATTAGTTCGGTTGATATGGATAACCTCGACCGCAACCGAACGAACGAGCTTGCGAGGAAGAAATCCCGCAAAGGTAAATCACATATCGGCTCTTCAAAGCCGAGATGATTTTGATACAGGTTACGCAAGGAGAAATGGGAATGCCATGACCGACGAACAACTAGAACAAGAATTGCACCGACATAATAGTCGGTTTTTCCAAGACCAGCCGAGGACCATTGACGAAGAAGAGCTCGAGGACGACGATGTGGAGGAAATAATTCTAGAGAGCCACGACGTCGACGTGGAGGAGGGTGGCGGCAACCACGATGACGACAAGCCTGCCTCATCCAAACAGGTACGAAAAAAAGTAAATCTAAACTAATGCGTAATAATTTTGATAAGTGGAAGAACCCGAACACCGGGAATTGGAACGCAGCTTGCAAGTGGCGCAAGAAAAATTATAGCTTGGGGATTTCCGGCGGATACGGATCCGCCGCAAGGCATCTTATGTCCAAACACACGGTGGAGTATGCAAAATTAGGCATCTTAAGTCCAAACACAGCGCGATCACCGCTGAACATATTTATGTTTTGATTGAGCGTATTTTAATTGATTATAATTTAATGGATAAGGTGTTTGCTATTGGTTTTGATAATGCTACTAATAATACTGCTGCTATTCCTAGATTGCGTGAATTGTGTGGTTCTACTTCTTTGATGGGTAGATTTTTTCATCAACGATGTGCATGTCATGTTATAAATTTATATGTGCAAGATGGTCTAAAAGCGTTAGGAAATTCTTTGGAGGTAGTGAAAGGGGAGATTAGACGTATTTGGGGTAGTGGTCAACTTAAGAAAAAAATGACATGATTATTTGATAGAAAGAGGTGAGAAATATGTGGCTTTTCCTAAAGATTTGTCTATTCGTTGGAATAGTACTTATAGGTTAATGACAGTTCTTCTTAGATATAAACAACATTTTCCTGCTTTTTTAAAACAATATGATAACTATATTATAAACTCGGCTGAGATCGACACCTGTGAAAAAACTTGTAATGCTTTGGTATATTTTTATAATGCAACTGAAACTTTTAGTCATGTTTATAAACCTCCCTCAAACCAATTTATTCGTGAAGCTGTTAATCTTACCAGTGCTTTTGCAACTTTTGAGAATGCCGATTATGTGAGTTATTTTGCTGATTTTATGAAGGAAAAGTTTTTAAAATATTATGCACATATTCCGCATATTTATGATATTGCATTTGTTCTCGATCCTCGTTTTAGACTTGGTTCTTTAGAAGAATGTTTGAATTATTATTATCAAGCTTTTTATGGTCCTTTGCCAATGTATGACGAGAACTCAATTTATCCGAAAAAAGAATACAACAAGGTTAGTGATATATTTTATGCATTATTTAATGAGTTTCATGCACAATATGACAACGTGCCACCTCCCCCGACACAAACATCTTCATCTAAAGGAAAATTAATTTTGAAATCTACATTTGCCAATCTTATTAAAAAAAACTAAAATAACTCCCGCTACTCAACAAAGCACAATTAATGAGATTTCTTTGTATTTAACATATGATTTTGAAGAAGATGATTGACGTTCTAGACTGGTGGAAGGGAAAAGAAAGAATGTTCCCGGTTTTAGCAAAGATGGCTAAGCAAGTGCTATCAATGCCGGTTTCAACAGTTGCCGTGGAACAAGAATTTAGTTCGACCGACAATGTTCTAACGCAAACTAGAACGAGGTTGAGCGCAGAATCTCTTGAGATGCTTATATGGTACCACGATTGATTGAAGGCGGCCCATAAAGCTCAAGAATTCGACATCACCTCATCCCAACACTTTATGGATGAATCAACAACCGAGGGTGGCTCTACCTATGTCGAAGATTCTGATTGATTAGTATTTCATGTTTTAATTTTACCATCAATTGTAACTTGTAAACTTGTAATTCATCATTTCAAATAAATGCACTTGAAGTTTGTTTTTTATACTTGTATAAAACTATAAAGTACAAATAAGCAAAAAAATTGGATTTGCCTAGGCCCAACCCAGCCCGGCGGGTGATCCGACCCGTGACCCGGGTTGATGGACCAGCCCAGGGGCGGACCGTAGTAGAGACCCAGGGGGGCTACCGCCCCCCCAACAAATTTTTTTTAGTGTATATATATACGAAAAATAATTTTTGCTCTTCTAAAAAGTATTTTGACCCCCCCAAAAATATTTTCGCCCCCCCCCAAAATGACCTTCCTGGGTCCGCCCCTGGACCAGCCCGAACTGGAACCGCCAGTACCTCGGGCTGATGGACCGGCCCGAACTGGAACCGCCAGTACCTCGGGCTGGTCCCGAGCCCACTATTCACAAACCGGAGGCTCGACCGGGATTAGGCCCGGCCCGAGTCCATGACTACCCCAGTATGAGGGGCCTACCATGTCGGATATTGCACTGTGGACATGTTGAAGAAATACCCTAGGTGGTCAAAATATGTGTACACAGGGCCAAATGCCCTTCTTTGATCTTCCTCCACCTGTTGCTATGCGTGCATTCATAGCCGTTTGGATCAGTTGCAAAATAAAATGCAGGCAAACGAATAAAAATAGATTGGTTTTTTCTAATTAACAACGAAGGGAACAGGGATTGACTCCAGAGTTATCAGATTTCTAGCTGATCAGGCTTAATTACATGAGCATTAATTAATTGAGCAACGCAAATCAATACTAAGTTCTAACCGCTCTCACGGCGTAGAGTACAATAATTTAGGGAACCAGGTTGATCTGTTATGCGACAAGTATCTAAAATTATTGCCAAAACGAGCGAGCGAACGGCCCCCTTAATCGTTACTAATCTCTTAGCGAATGATTAAATTGTGTGAAGGTTTCCTAGAATAAATTAGATCTCTCTTAATTTATTCTATAAGCAATTATAAACCTAGCTACAGTTCTAGGTCACAAAAGATATCAATTAAATCATTCAAACACAAATTAAATAACATTCATGCAATTAATCCATCATGAATTTAGCCATACATCCTGATTCAACCATTCATCAATCCCAAATCCTTAATTAAAACTACTCATAATTAATAATTGCATTAACAATAGAATTGAGATGAACAGAATTAATTGTCATTAATTGAAAAGTAGGAACTTACAAATAATCTCAGGGTCTTGAAGAATAAAGCGTAAAAACAATGGAAATTTCGTCCTTATGCCTCTTTCTAAATTATGTCAGTATGGAGGCCTTATTTAAAAAAACGGTGAAATTCAACTCAAACTAAGGCTTCTGGACCCAGGCACGACGTCCAGGAGTAAACGCGCGTCTCGCGCTTAGGCATGGTGTGCCTCCCAGCTAGGCGCGACCGTGCCTGGCCTCCAGTAGTTCCAGGAGAAAATCCTTCCCTAGGCACGACATGCCTTCAAGACACGCACAACGTGCCTTCCTTCGTTCCGCGCCTGGGGCGTTCTGCCACGCCTAGTGTGCCTTCCTTTGTTCGGCGCCTAGGGCGTTCTGCCAGGCACGCACGGCGTGCCTAGCTTCAGGGCACGGCCATGCCTGCCTCAAAATTGATGTTTTTCTTCTAAACGCCCCTGAATGCTTCCATGATCGATCCAGTCACTTTCTTCATCAAATCTTCGTCGTGAACCTCCCGGTGACCTCCAAAGCTCTCAAATCTTTCTCGAATGCTTCTCAACTCGTCCCAATTGCTTCTCAGGCGCCAGTGCCGAGCTCAAATTCCCTGATCTTGACTCCAAAAGTCACCTTAAAACTCGAACCAATGCCCGACAAACATGACTTGAGTTAAAATTGAGACTTATTACCCTTAAAGTTAGGAAAAAACTATCAAAAGTCAATCTCAACACGCATTAAATGCGTGTCAAAATACGGACTTATCAGATTCCATCACACTTAAGTTTTTGCTTGTCCTCAAGCAAACCGAACAATGGGACTTACGATAATCACCACACGAAATTAAAATAATTAGCATGCACAGGTAGTTAAAGGGATATTCACAGAAATGACAGACTAAACCAGAAAATTCTTCCCTAAACTACACCTTTGTACTCTGGCTAAAATTAATGACAAAATCATCAAGGTTATGGCAGCACACACTAATAAACTAGCTACAGATCAGAAGGACTTGTGGGGCGATGAATGGTAAATAGTCCCTTTCTTCGAAAGATTGGAATAATCTGACAGTGACTCAATGTAATCAAGAATTTCAGGCCTATTCTTAGGATCAATGAGTTCGGCAAGACACTAACTATGAATTATAGTCTAAACATATGCAAGGAGCAGACATGACGTATACTTGAAATACACGAAAAACTAATGCTAAATTTGCAAAAGCCTACGAGTTCAATTTTTCCTTGTCATTTCTTTTGAAAGATCCCCAAATCTCATTTTATTGTGTAAAACACTTACGGTTTTTGACCGGGTCTCCCATTCTCTTTTCTGCAAGGTAAGAGGTCTAGCTATTTCAATTAATTTTTTCATTTTTTCAGATTTTTACTAGTCATTACCTCATTCTAATCTCGGTCTCACCAAGGAAACTTAGCAATTAAAGTTCATTTAAATAAGGGTGAATCCATGCGTACAATGCAATCCTCAAAAATATCAAATTCCTAAAAAATGATTGCTCTTACCCCATTTGGGGCATAAGAACAGTGCCAAAATCGACTCCTACCAAAACCCCCTAAACTTAACAAATTAATCCCCTAGTTCCCTAAACACCAAGACTTTGTCAGAATCATTCACGGGTAAGAAACAAGTCATTTGGCTATGGAGCTCAATTAATGGGTCAAGAACAAAACGACAGGCTCAAAGTGTCTTATCCTAAAGGACTTATGCAGGTGGGATAGAAAAAAAATTATGTATTTAACCGGTAACTAATGCCTTCATCCTGCAACAGCTTGAGTAAAACTGCAAGCAATTTAAGCTTACAAACCTCAAAAGCAAAGTCAAGACTCTAGCCAACTCACAAAGACACAGTTTAAAGAAAAATTTTGCAAAAAAATTGACATGAATTTACTATGAATATACAACTAAAACCTGCGAATGATAACAGAATTGACTCCCACACACTTAAACTTTGGTATCGCCTTCGATGATCAAACATGCACTATGCACAAGGGGGTAAAGGAGAATGGATCGCGTGTGCTCAACTCAACATCTTCAAACCGGCGAGAAGAAAAAAAAATCATTGAACCTTCTCTAGGACTGTTGGTTGGTGCAGAACTAAACCGAGTCATTGTTAACCGTGTTGGATCATCGCAATCAACACTTTGAGCTGCAAAATAGAGTATACACAAACAAAATCCAGAGTGAAAGTATATAGTACAGTCATTCAACAAAATGAAAAGAGATACATTGGCTAACGAAGAACAACTAATCATGCTAATCTACAGCTCTAACGGAGGTGGGGGCTGGTGCCCAGCAAAGAATGCACTCCAGCTAGACTCTTGAGAGGAAACACGCTCATCTAGCTGGGTGAAGTACGTCTGCTGGTCCTCTCTCATTTGTATCTGAAACTCCAGTTGGTCCTGTCTCATCTGGCCGTAGTGGTCATGCTGCTACGCCTGAGATAATTCATGATAAATATCCTCTTGGTGCCTATGCATGCCCTCCCAAGAGTGTCGGTAAGAATACTTATAGGGAGGAGGCACATAGGAGGCTCTGTGGCCAGTGTCGTGGTCCATGTGATGCTCGTCGTCGTGCTCCTCCTCATGGAGGCCTGCCTCGCCACCCTCAATAAACTGAATTGCCTCATGCTCGGCAACCCCCGCACTCTAGCTCCGACTCCTGTTTTTGTCTCTGGGAGCTTCGTCAACGGGAGAAACTTGAGAATCCCCTGCATTCCTCTGAAATGATTTCCTTATTCCATGCCTACTAAAATGCGTGTGATGTAGGGACCGGAGAAAAGGGCCTTGATGCGGTTCGTGGATTGGCGGTGAAAGAGGCTTGCAACAATAGAGCCCATGTGTGGCTTTCTGTTGGGCACCAGACAGTAGAAGCATAGAAGGTCAGTGGTGAAAATTTTGCCACCTAATTGGGCTTTCCCGGTCTCTGTGGAGTTAAGGAGAGCATGGATGACTCGGAATTTACGCGGGTGGAGGAGCGTGCTGCTAGATTCTCGTGGTCTGTAGGTGGTGCCGTCAATGGAGATAGACTCCAGAATGCTTGGCGGTCTACGTCGGGTGGTAGGTCACATAAGCCGGGAATGTCTCGTTCGGCTTCCTCCACCTCCTCAAAGCCCAGGTAGTGTTCAATGACACTTATGCACGTCTCTAAGTTGTCACCAAATGCCCGAAATTTGATCATCGGGCGAAAATATTTGGTGACAAGCTTTGGCAATGTGATAGAGGAAAGCACCTCACCTCCTTGAATGTCGGGTCACGGATCCAGAAGAAAAGGTGTTGCCACCATCCCTGACGCAGTAAGAACATCACATCATCTTTCAGGTCTGTCTGGGCTAGTGTGGGTGGAACATTGTTGTCACATCCTCAGCATCAGCTCAGTATATTTCACCATCTGAACATCATCTCTAAATTGCACTTGGTAAGGTGCATCTGGTGCGCGTCCTCCACGGGGTGGCTGCCTGCTAGAGCTGGCAGCAGTGTTCTACCTAGAGCGCTTGCCGGCTTGATTAGTGTGAATCAAATATCAATAAAAAATCAAACAAGAATTCCAACGGGGCTTCCGAGGGTTAGCCAAAAGCACAATAAATCAAGAATAATAACCCCGTCAACAACAATTATGCATAAACACAATGATATACTAAAAATAAATCCAAGTTTAACCAAAATAGTTAAAAAGTTGGAATTTTATCAAAGATTTGTTTTTGAATAAAATTCAAATCTTTAACGACACACGGTATAAACGAGGTCACAGACAAGAATAAAACATCACCACATTTTTCCAGGTTAGGGTTCTTCCCAAAAAATAGTTAGAATGTCCAAAATGGGGGAAGAACCCTAAATTCACAAATTGGGTATAACTAAGCCTAAATATTGGTGATTTTTCAACAATTGGGCTCATCAACAATCACATAACAATTTATGTAAAGAAATTTAAACCCCCAAAATTTTCGCACATGTAAGCAATTCAACCATAAATTAGCCAACTCAACTCAAAAACTAGGGATTCATCAAAATAGAGGCTTAGAAACAATCATAGAACATCAATATCAACGAATCAAGCTTCAACGACCAACGAGCCCCAGTCGCGAACCGCCACCTCCGACTGCTTCTCGCCGGCGAACTCACACCCTCTCCTTCCTCTCTTCATCATCAAGCAAGGTATTGTTCTTCTTCTCCACTTCTACTCCTTTAATGGGGGTTTTTGAAGCTTTTTACTCCGAAAATTCATATGCTCGAAAATTAGAGATTCGAATTTCTAGGCATAAATTGAGGCTTGATTTGTTGATATTGATGTTCTATAATTGTTTCTAAGCCTCTATTTTGATGAATCCCTAATTTTTTAGTTGAGTTGGCTAATTTGAAAATTTTGGGGATATAGATTTCTTTACATAAATTGCGGTTTTAATTCATGCTTGTACTGTTATGTGATTGTTGTTGAGCTCAATTGTTGAAAAATCCCCAATTTTTAGGCTTAATTATACCCAATTTAAGGATTTAGGGTTCTTCCCCCAATTTGGACATTCTAGCTATTTTTTTGGGAAGAACCCTAACCTGGAAAAATGTGTTGATGCTTTATTCTTTTCTGTGACCTCATTTATACCGTGTGTCATTAAAAATTTGGATTTTATTCAAAGAATTTTTCTTTGATAAAAGTCCAACTTTTTAACTATTTTGGTAAAACTTGGGTTTGTTTTTAGCATATCACGGTGTTTGTGCTTAATTGTTGTTGATGGGGTTATTATTCTTGATCAATTGTGCTTTTGCCTAACACTAGAAAGCCCCGTTGGAATTCTTGTTTGATTTTTGATTGACAAATGGTTCACACTAATCAAGTCGGCAAGCGCTCTAGGCAGAACACTGCTGCCAGCTCTAGCAGGCAGCTACCCCGTGGAGGACACGCACCAGATGCACCTTACCAAGTGCAATATAGAGATGATGTCCAGATGGTGAAATATACCGAGCTGATGCAGAAGGATGTGGGCACAATGGTCCACCCACACGAGCCCACACGAGCCCACACTAGCCCAGGCAGACATGAATGATGATGTGATGTTCTTGCTGCATCAGGGATGGTGGCAACATCTTTTCTTCGGGATCCGTGACCCCACATTCAAGGAGGTGACCTGTGAGGTGCTTTCCTCTATCACCTTGCCAAAGCTAGTCACCAAATATCTCCATCTGATGATCAAATTCTGGACATTTGGTGACAAATTAGAGATGTGCATAGGTGTCATTGAACACTACCAGGGCTTCAAGGAGGTGGAGGAAGCCGAACGGGATATTCCCGACTTATGTGACTTACCACTCGACATAGACCGCCAAGCATTCTGGGAGTCTATCTCCATTGGCGGCACCACCTACAGACCACGAGAATCTAGCAGCACCCTCCTCCACCCGCGCAAATTTCGAGTCATCCACGCTCTCCTTAACTCCACGGTGACCGAGAAGGCCGAAGTAGGTGGCAAGGTTTCCACCACCGACCTTCTATGCTTCTACTGTATGGTGCACAACAGAAAGCCACACATGGGCTCTATTATCGCAAACCTCTTTCACCGCCAATCCACGAACCACATCAAGGCCCTTTTCTCCGGTCCCTACATCACACACATTTTAGTAGGGATGGGATACAGAGATCACTTTAGAGGGATGCAGGGGATTCTCAAGTTTCTCTCGTTGATGAAGCTCCCGGAGACAAACACATGAATTAAAGCTAGAGTACGTGAGCAGGGAGCGAGGGTTGTCGAGAATGAGGCAATTCAGTTTATTGAGGGTGGCGAGGCAGGCACGCATGAGGAGGAGGAGGAGCACGATGACGACGAGCATCACATGGACCACGACGCTGGTCCCGGAACCTCTTATGTTCCTCCTTCCTATGGATATACTTACCCACACTCTTGGGAGGGCATTCAAAGGCACCAGCAGGATATTTAGCACAGATTATCTAAGGAGCAGCAAGTGTGGCAGCAGGAGCAGCGTGCGTGGCAATAGCAGCAGGACCACTACGACCAGATGAGGCATGACCAGCTGGAGTTTCAGAGACAAATGAGAGAGGACCAGCAGACGTACTTCACCCAGCTAGATGAGCGTGTTTCCTCTCTTGAGTCTAGCTGGAGTGCATTCCTTGCTGGGCACCAGCCCCCACCTCCATCAGAGCTGTAGATTAGCAAGATTAGTTGTCCTTCGTTAGCCACTGTATCTCTTTTCATTTTGTTGGATGACTATACTATATACTTTCACTCTGGATTTTGTTTGTTTGTGTATACTCTGTTTTGCAGCTCAAATTGTTGATTGTGATGATCCGCCACGGTTAACAATGACTCAGTTTAGTTCCGCACCGACCAACAGCCCTAGGGAAGTTTCCATGATTTTTTTCCTTTCACATGTTTGAACATGTTGACTTGAGTGGAGTTGAGCATGTGTGACCCTTCCACTTTTCCCCCTTGTGCATAGTGCATGTTTGGCCATCGAGGGTGATGCCAAAGTTTAAGTGTGAGGGAGTGAATTGGGCATTTGGGCAGTAATTGATACATGAGATTTAGAAAAAAAGGATCAAATAGGCCCTCGAACTTATATAAAAAGATCAAATAAGCCCTTATATAGGAGGCTCTGTCCGGTCGTCGCCATTTGGGGCAATTCCTGATGGATTTTTTTGATGAAATTTTTTGAGCATCTTATTCATTAAGTCTAATTTACGCATACCAAATTTCAGCTAACAATTCAATCCGAAAAGCATTCAAATGAATTATTGAAGATAACTGCGCTTTTAACTGCGCAGTTATCTTCAAGAATTCATTTGAATGCCTTAACGATTGAAGTTTTAGCTGGAATTTGGTATGAGTAAACTAGACTTAATGAATAAGATGCTCAAAAAACTTATCAAAAAATTTCACCAGAAACTATCCCAAATGGCGACGGCTGGACAAAACCTCCTATATAAGGACTTATTTGACCTTTTTATATAAGTTCGAGGGCCTATTTGAACCTTTTTCACGAGATTAATTTTGTTAGCATGCGCAGGTGATAGTTGTATATTCATAGGAAAGACATGTCAAATTTTTTGCAAAATTTTTCTTTAAACTGTGTCTTTGTGAGCTGGCTAGAGTCTTTACTTTGCTTTTGAATTTTCCTTGAGGTTTCTAGGCTTAAATTGCTTGCAATTTTAATCTAGTTGTTGACAGGATGAAGACATTAGTTGCTCGTTATTAAATTCATATTTTTTTCCCATCCCACCTGAATAAGTCCTTTAGAATAAGCCACTTTGAGCCTGACCGTTTTATTCTTGACTCATTAATTGAGCTCCATCGCCAAATGACCTGTTTCTTTCCCGTGAATGATTCTGATAAAGTCTTGGTGTTTAGGAATTTGTTAAGTTTAGGGAGTTTTGGTAGGAACCAATTTTGGCACGGTTCCTATGCCCCAAGTGGGGTAAGAGCAGTCACTTTTTAGGAATTTGATATTTTAAAGGATTGCATTGTAGGCATGGATTCACCCTTGTTCAAATGAACTTTAATTGCTAATTTTCCATAGTGAGACCGAGATTAGAATGAGGTAATGTCTAGTAAAAATCTGGAAAAAATGAAAACATTAATTGAAATAGCTAGACTTCTTACCTTGCGAAAAACAGAATGGGAGACCCGGTCAAAAAGCGTAAGTGTTTTACACAATAATATGAGACTCGAGGATCTTTCGAAAGAAATGGCGTTCTCATGCCAACATGACAAGGAAAGCTAAACTAAGAAAAATTGAACTCGGAGGCTTTTGCAAATTTAGCATTAGTCCTTCGCATACTTCAAGTATACGTCAAAGCACCAATGTGTGGCGCTGGTTTAGCTTAGTTGTACACCATAACTGCTCCTTGCATATGTTTAGATGATAATTCCTAGTTAGTGTCTTGCTGAACTCCTTGATCATAAGAATAGCCCCGAAATTCTTGAATACATTGAGTCATTGTCAGATTATTCCAATCTCTCGAAGAAAGGGACTATTTATCATTCACTACCTCCACAAGTTCTTCTGATCGGTAGCTAGTTTATTAGTGTATGCTACCATAACCTGGAGGATTTTGTGATTAATTTTGTCATTAACTTTAACCAGGGACGAAATTTCATTGTTTTTACGCTTTATTCTTCAAGACACTAGGTATATTTGTAAGTTCCTACTTTTTAATTGATGACAATTAGTTCTGTTCATCTCAATTCTATTGTTAATTCAATTATAAATTGTGAGCAGTTTTAATTAGGAATTTTGGATTGATGAGGGGGTGAATCATGATGTATGGCTAAATTCATGTTGGAATAACTGCATGAGTGTTATTGAATTTGTGTTTGAATGATTTAATTAATATCTTTTGTGACCTAGAATTGCAGCTAGGTTTATAATTGCTTATAGAATAAATTAAGAGAGATCTAATTTATTCTAGAACACCTTCACACACACTTAATCGTTCTCTAGGAGATTAGTAACGATTAAGGGACCGTACGCTCACTCGTTTTGGCAATAATTTTAGATACATGTCGCATAACAGATCAACCTGGTTCCCTAAATTATTGTACTCTACGCCGCGAGAGCTATGAGAGCATGTATGCTCACATTCATGCTCTTTATTCTTGGTTTTAATTTTAAAAACACAAAAAAAAAGCTTGTTAGGTTGAAAACGCAAAATGACAACTTAAGCAAAAATGAAAGCAAAAATCAGAGTGAGTTTGTAAGAATAACAAGAAAAATGTGTGTTGCTGAGACAAAAACCCGAAAGGGCACCTAGGCTTCATGAGTGGAGGCCTTACCTTGGAGGGGGATCTTTCCCCATTTGAAGCGGAGCTTGTTGGAATAAGAGAGGCATTTAACTGGTTAAAAGAACATAGATCGGATTCTGTTGACGTGGAGTCTAATGCATCTAGGGCGATTTCAGAAATTTTGAAAGGGTTAGGTTGCTCGTCGGCGGGGTTGATAGCTGAAGATATTCGAGACTTGGACATCTTTCACAAGTATACCATTTTCCCATGTGAGACGATGAGCGAACAACGTGGCTCATGCTCTTACTAAGGCTGCGTGTTCTATGTCTATTTGTCAGTGTTGGTTGACGGATCCTCCTTATTTTATTTTTCATGTATTAGACAATGATTATATTAATGCTATCTGAATTTATTTTTCTCAAAAAAAAAGAAAAAAAAAACATTAAGCCAGTATACACTACATATTGAAAAGATTACAATTTATATTTTATTACTGTTTTTTTTCTATAACTATTTTATACGTAGTATTATGACTATTAACTAATATATTAAAAAATAGCAAAACCGGTTTAATCCGATTCAAACCGGAAGAATCCTGTTTTTAACCGGAATTGGACTGGAAACCGGATTTACAATATTTAAAAACCGGAAACCGGACCAGATATCATTCGGGTGGGTTTGATTCAAGTTTTTCTGGTCTGGTCCGGTCCGATTGTCCGGGTTGAACCGTTTTGTGCAGATTTTAAAATATAAAATCTGCAACAATAACTTTCTCCCTTCAATCTTTCTCTTCTAAAGCCTATTTAATTATTGATGCCCAACAAATTGCAACACAGGTAAAAGCCCAAATTGCTACACCTTGAACTAAATATTTTAGGGAAATTACCCAAAATAGGAGCAAATGACACTTGGAATTCCAAAAATAGGACTAGTATGTTTTTCTTCCCGAAATAGGAGTTAAAACTGTCATGTATGAAAAATACTGCCATCATTGAAAAATGCTGTCATTAATTATAATGAATATTGTCATGTTAAATGCACTGTACTGCAATTATTTGGCAGTCATGGCTACAAGATGACAGTAAATACTGTCATGTTAGTCCCATTTCGGGAATAAAAACAAAGTAGTCATATTTTGGAATTTCAAACTTCATTTACTCCTAATATTGGGAAATCTCCTAATATTTTAATAATAGAATCCTGAGGTCTGAAAGCCTAAACCACCCTTTGAACATATAAAGCTATATGAGTGTGTCTTCACTATCTGCTATCCAATTTACTAATTTGCAAACATGTTCATAAAAAATTGCTCATTGAGTTTTCAAGAAAGAAGTTCTACTTCAGCCATGAGCCCATGACTACCTGCAAATATGTTTGGGTGAGAGAAATTTTAGACACACACTTCATCATGATATTTTTAAATGAAGTCTCAAAACCATAAAAAACAGTACTTCATGGAAAAATAATTTGGGCGGAATATCCAAGACAGAAATTGGAATACAAAGTAGAAAGATAAACTAGAGAATGCTTACATAAGATCAAGCAAATACGACATCCGACCGCAGAACATATTTCACACCCTTAGTGACATTCCGTGCTTCATGCAGCATACATTTCTCCCCATGAATGTGAAAGAGAGCCATTCCTTCAGAAGGAGGAACCTGCAAAAATTGAAAAGCCTCTTTAATTATTTGAAAAGCCTCCATTAGTTAGCTAACCAAATGAGGAAAATAAAGTAGCAAAAGAGATAGAAAAACACAATAGTACCTCAGCCACCAAAGAATTTCTGGGACCATAAAATACAGTTTCTCCTCCAACAAGGGGCTCTGTCAGAGAATCTAGAGCATTCCTATCAACCTTAGTTTTGGAATTGAAACCTCCCCCACTTAGATATACTAACAACGTATAGTGTGTAACTTGACCTTCACCAAGATCAACGCTTTCATCAATATGCCGTCCAAAACGTTGGCCCATCTTATACCTAGAAGGTTAAAATTATGACACCTAACTTATCCATATTATATATCGTTATAGATGAGACAAGTCAGACAACGAAGTTATGCCGTCTAGAACTCAAGATATCCAAGGTAGTTACCATAACACATAAGCACAAAACGATAATGTGAAATGAAACTAAACAATTTCTTATTTATATGTATGCAAACATATTAGACATGAATCACAGAAACTCAGAAAGTATCTCATCTTAACAATGGTTGAGTATTTTCAGTATATAAAAGTGATCTAGTTTGTTCGTTCTGGAATGTATAAAGATGACACAGCTCAGTATGCCTAAATATATAACCATAAGAGCGAAGTGCTGACTGGCAGGAAGTAGAATATCCACTCACCTGTAAAACCTAATGTTTGGGTTTAATCTCACAGCAACTTTGCCACGAATCTTAATGTCAGAAAAGAGCTTGTTAAGTCCTGATTCCCATAATGCATCAGCAAGATTGGGATCATTCACAGAGATACGATCATTATCTCTATAGGCTTCACCATTTCTTGGGCCAAGGCTCCCTTGGTGAACAAACCCAATCGACTCTGCTGCTTCAATGAATGCTCTCGTTTCAGCGGAAGTCAAGTAATTTTGCACCTTAATGCCAAAAGCAGAGGAAAACTTTCATGCAAGGAGTAAAGAAATAAAGGATGTATAAAGTGAGATGAACTATTTGTATTAAGAAAATACAGTAATACAGATTTCAATCACAATTTTCCACCATTTGCAATGGAGCCAAAGACTCACTATATTTTGACTTGAGAATATGATGAAATAAAGCAAAATGATTCATTAAACTCTCTTCACCTCTTTGTTATGAAGCAACCAGAGGCGGAACTACACTAGAGCTTGGGGGTGTTTGTGCCCATGCGGCTCTGCAGATTTCTTTTTATTATATATATAGAGAGAAATTTTCAGGTCCAGCACGTTTCAGTCCGAACGCCGTCCGAACACCGCTGTTTGGGGTGGTTCCCGGTGGAATTTTTTGACGATATTTTTTGAGCATGTTCCTTATCAAGTCTAGTTTATCCATATTAAATTTCAGCTTAAAATTCGATCGGGAAGGCAGTAAAATAATTTTTTGAAGTTAATTGCGTTTTTATATGTATAATTTGGCGCAGTTAACTTCAACAAATTGTTTGACTGCCTTTGCGATCGAATTTTAAGCTGAAATTTGGTATGGATAAACTAGACTTGATGAGGAACATGCTCAAAATATTTCATGAAAAAATTTCACCTGGAACCTCCCCAAACGGCGGTGTTCGGACGATGTTCGGACCGGGGGCTGCTCGACAGAAGAATGACTCTATACATATATATTATACAGGGTGGTCGACAATCAACTTTTGAATGTAAAAATAATTTAGAACCACAATCAAATTTGATATTGATCAATGTTAATGAGGCAGACTGAAAAGAAAATGTAAGAAAATCTTAACAAAACAAAGGGAGTAATATATTTATGAGCTCGACTACTAACGTTGAAGCTTGGAGGGTTGATTACATTGAGAGAGTTTCTTTGGAATTCGCCGGAATTATGCCAAAATAAGTGAATAACGCTGGCGACCACTAGGTCTAGCGACTGATCGAGAGCATTATTGTTTTGAGGTGACTGGCGTAGCAGCTTTGCTATTGTGTATTTTGGGCTATAGCCATGTACTGAGCTTGTTATTTTTTGTTGTTGTGGATAGTCAGGCTCAAGTTTGACAAAGAATTCATATGAATCGATTTTGTACACAGATTTCTAAAGGTAGTAAAGAGTCGAGCCTTCTGAGGTAATGTGCCCCTCCAAGATCATGAAGCTGGTTCCGACACTGGAAGCAACGGTCAATCAATGCAGTTTCTGACAGCAATTTTCATTATGGCTCATCCGGAAACAGTCGATATGTGCTTATTACAGGGGTAAGTCTGTGTACATCCGACTCCCCTTACCCACCATAGGTGGAAGCCTTTGCGGCACTGGGGTAAAGATGATAATAATGACAAAGCTCAATCATAGAATCAACGGGGAAGTACAACAGCTCAAGTCAGCAAGCTTTTCTTTCATAAAAAAGGTTTATTGAAATGCAAATAAGCACTTCTATGATTTTGAATAGAACACTTCCTACTCTTTTATTGCTTAAACATTACCCTTAAGGCTATGGTTAGCATGAACTAACCCTTGCTCAAAAGACGGTCAAGAATTCAAAAGTGAGATTTTAGCAGAATATTAAAATCATAGGAAGTTGTATTACAATTAGTTCAACGCAGACTCCAATCTCTCTCGCTTAAGAACATAAATGAAACAAAGATAACCATCCAAAACTAACCATACAGGAAGAAAAAGTTGAAGAGAATAAAAGTAGGCTTACAGTAAAGAGCTCGTTTCCTTTGAGACGAGTGACCTGAAGATTGGCCTTGGGTTTAATGGATGGCAATTCTGCTTTTGTCCTCTTCGTTTTCTCGTTTCTCCTTTCTCCCATTTTTCTCTTCATCCACAATCGTATGACATCTGATGTATCGATAGGAATTAGGAAGTCCTACCTCCTTAGCATTGGACAACAAAATGAGGCAAAAATCTAAAATAGGACTTTCTACGTTTTTATTCCAAAATAGGACCATATGAGTCCTATTGGAAACATACCTATTTTTGCATTCCATTCTTACTCTTCCATTAAATATGAATTAAAAATAGTCAAAAGTCATAGTTAAATGTTTAATTCATAATAAATTCGAAAAAAATTCAAAAATTCGTAGAAATATAATTAAAAAATTTATAAAATTTTTATAAAATAAAAAATTCAAAAATTTTTTTTTAAATAATTTTATTTTTAAAAAATTAATAAAGAATAGTAAAACTCCGTAAAAAATTTTTTTAAAAATATGGATGTCTTTCCCACCACCTGTACTACCTCCCAGCACCACCACCTCCGGCCGATGAAAAAAATGTCATTTTCCCAGAAAAATGTCATTTTTTTTCTGAAAATGTCAAAAAAGTGGCATATTTCTCTTTTCGAATGCCAACATTTTCATTTTTTTCTGCCATAAATATGGCATTCGTAATGAACTTGGCATTTTTTTTCCCCTGGTGACTGGAGGTGGTGGTGCTGAGGCGGCAGAGGTGGCGGCGATTTTTTTTTGAGTTTTTATTTTTTTTTACTTTTTTTAAATTTTTTTAATTTTTTGAAAAAAAATTAATTAAATTTTTAATATCGAAATGTTTTTCTTAATTTTTTAGTATTTTTTACGAATTTTTATTATTTTTTATTATTTTATTAGGAATTAAAACATTTTAATAGCTATAAGGGTATAATTGTCCAAGGTACACATAATTAGTCCTATGCAAACATAGTTTATTTTTTGGTCCTATTTGTGAAAAGTGAATGACTTTTAGTCCTATTTTGATAATTAACTCTAAAGTAATCGATATAAAAGTGGGTTGAGGTAAGAATAAAGTAAAAATGAATTAGAACCACATAAACTTTATCAAATTTTGTATAAAATCATGGACTTCCCGAAAAGGTAAAATGGGACAATCTCTAAAGAATAATCATCTGGACTGGACTGGACTGCTTTTTATTATTTTATTGGGCCTTTTATACAAGCCCATCTTATTTTTACATTACAGCCTTTTAGTATAAATACTGTATATGATTAAGGACAATTAACCTACTCAGTACGAATTCATTCATTCTTCTTCATTCTCTCTAAACTTCATCTTCCGCACAATTACTTCGCTCTGCTCTGTAAAACTCACATGGTATCAGATTAAGGACTTCGATCCTACTGATTCCTTTCGTTTCCGATTATTGATCTTACATCGATTTCTATAATCGATCCTATTGCTTCTCTTCTCAATAGATTTCTTCATCGATTACTTCTCAAAACCCTAGAATTCATGGCTTTACCGCTGAATCCACTCGAAGATCCTTCGTCGCCTTATCATCTTCATCCAAGCGACCATGCTGGTTTACACATCATCTACGAAACTCTCACAGGAGATAATTTTGCTGCTTGGAAGAAGTCTGTCTCCATGGCTATGGCGGTGAAGAACAAAATGGGCTTCCTCGACGGATCTATCAAACAACCAAACTCAGACGAAGGTCTTTACTCTACCTGGTATCGTATCAACGCTCTTCTCTTGTCCTGGTTAATATACTCAATTTCTCCAAGTCTTCGCAGTACCTTTCTATATTTTACTAATGCCAAGGAACTTTGGGATGAAGTTCAACTTAGGTATGGTAAAAGCGATGGACCTAGACTTTTTCAACTCGAAAAATCTCTAGGAAATCTTTCTCAAGGTTCTCGAAATATTACTGACTATTACAATTCCTTTAAAGAAATTTGGGATGAATATTCTGATTTTAGAGCTATTCCTTCTTGTACTTGTGGTCAGTGCACTTGCAATATATCTGAAACCTATCAAAAATTACTTCAAAAAGAGTCTATTCTAAAATTCCTTGTTGGTTTGAATGATTCTTATGCTCATTTAAGAAGTCAAATTCTTCTTAACACTGAAAAATCCACTCTCTCAAATATATACTCTATCTTCTTACAAGATGAATCTCAAAGATGTCTCCAGTCTTCTGTTTCTTCTACTACTCCTTTTTCAGATTCTTCTTCTTCTGAAAAATTCCACACTGATTCTACTGCTTTTCTTGTTAAAAATTTCAAGAAAAAGAATTTTGTTATTTGTACTCATTGTGGCTACCAAGGTCACTCTGCTGAAAAATGTTTTCAAATCATTGGCTATCCTGATAACTGGAAAGGTCCAAAAGGTCAAAGAGTTGCCCCTGGCTTCAAACCTCATTTTAACTCAAACAAAAATCCTCAAGCACACATGGTGACTAACTACACAAAATCCACACCTACATCAACAAATCCTACTTCTGCCACAACTGACTTCCTTGATCCTACTCTATATGACAAATTCCTTGAATTCATGCAAACTCAACCAAGAATGCTTCTGCAAATGTGGTCACTACTGCTCCTACTTCCTCTCCTACTTCTTCAAAAGATACTCAGTTTGTAGGTAACTATTTTGCTTTTAATACCTTTAAAAATTCTAAATGGATACTGGATACTGGAGCATCTGACCATATGGTTTATGATGCTTCATTATACACTACTCCAACAAAAACTATTTCTATTAATATACAATTGCCAACTGGAAATTTTATTTCTGCAACTAAAATTGGTGATATTAAATTGAATTCTTACCTTACACTTCAAAATGTCTTATGTGTTCCTAATTTCACTTATAATCTTATATCCATCTCCAGCTTAACTTCGCATGATAATATCTCTGTTTACTTCACTTCTAAACATGCTATATTGCAGGACCACCTTACTCACAAAATGATTGGCTTTGCTGATTTACAAAATGGATTATATCACTATCATTCTGACTCTTCCATACCACATACTCCTACTGTGCATTCTGCAAATACTCAACATTCTCAATATGATGCTTCTTCCACTACTCTCTGGCATTTTAGATTAGGACATTTCCCTATTAATAAACTTTCTTTTTTGTCTGAATGTAATACCTCAAACAATGAGAAACACTCTTTTCCTTGTCATATCTGTCATTTTGCTAAACAAAAAAGACTTCCTTTTCCTATTAGCAATTCTCATGCTTCTAATGCCTTTGATTTAATTCATATGGATGTTTGGGGTCCTTATAAGGTTACTTCTTATACAGGTTTTAGATATTTTCTTACTATTGTTGATGATTACACTAGATGCACTTGGGTATTTTTACTGAAAACCAAATCTGAAGTTAAATTTCATATGATAAATTTTTATAAATTCATTGAAACTCAATTTCAAAAGAAAATTAAAATCATTAGAACTGATAATGGCACTGAATTTATTTTTCCTGAATTTTATAATTCAAATGGTATTCTTCATCAATTATCTTGTGTTGAAACTCATCAACAAAATGGTAGAATTGAAAGAAAACATCAACATATTTTACAAATTGCTAGAGCTCTTTTATTTCAATCTTGTTTACCTATATCCTTCTGGTCTGATTGTATACTTACTGCTGTTCATATTATTAACAGACTGCCTACTTCAGTTCTTCAAAATAAATCTCCTTATGAACTTTTATATAACCATCCTCCTGAATATACTCATTTAAAGATCTTTGGATGCTTGGCTTTTGCTTCCACTATTTGTTCTAACAGAACAAAATTTGACTCTAGAGCACATAAATGTGTTTTCATTGGTTATTCTTTAGGATCTAAAGGATACAAATTATATGATTTAAACACTCATCAAACTTTCATTTCTAGGAATGTAAAGTTCTATGAGTTGATTTTCCCTTTCAGAAATAAAAATTATGAAACTGAAACTGATTTTAACCTCACAAATCTTCAAAATAATAAATCTGTTACTGACTACCTAAATACTATTTCTCAAACATATCCTCAAAGTTACCTGGACAATGAAATTGATAATGAGGTACATGTTTTTCAATCTAGCAATACTGATTCTGCTACTAATGAGTCTTCCAGTAACATTGAGACAGGTAATAATCACACTGATCACACATATGCTGCAAACAGTTCTCCAAGGAAATCTACCAGAGTAAGATCTGTTCCTATTCATTTAAAGGATTTTGAATATAACTTACCTACTTCTATCATTCCTAATGTTTCTGAACCTTCATGTAATTTTGTAAGATATCCTATACAAAATTATGTTTCTAACAACAAATTAAGTTCTTCTCATCATTGTTTTA
The DNA here is from genome assembly GCA_945859875.1 of Cuscuta europaea. Classification (NCBI taxonomy): domain Eukaryota; kingdom Viridiplantae; phylum Streptophyta; class Magnoliopsida; order Solanales; family Convolvulaceae; genus Cuscuta; species Cuscuta europaea. The sequence goes on along the minus strand of CAMAPE010000054.1, from coordinate 1,892,065 downwards.
CTGCATCTCTTTCAAAACTTGTTGAACCAAAAACTTATAAACAAGCTGTCAAATTTGCTGAATGGAAAACTGCTATGAATAATGAGATAAAAGCTCTTGAAAATAATAATACTTGGATTCTTGTTGACCTCCCTAAAAATCAACATATTATTGGATGTAAATGGGTCTTTAAAACAAAACTTAAATCTGATGGTTCCCTTGACAGGTATAAAGCCAGATTAGTGGCTAAAGGTTATACTCAAGAAGAGGGTCTTGATTATTTTGATACTTTTTCTCCTGTGGTCAAATTAACCACTGTTAGAATCCTTTTAGCTATTGCTACTTCAAAAAATTGGTATTTACATCAACTAGATGTTAATAATGCTTTTTTACATGGAGATTTAAATGAAAACATCTATATGCAACCACCTCCTGGTTATTTAGATAAAGGTGATCATAGAGTTTGTAAACTTCTTAAAAGTTTATATGGTTTAAAACAAGCCTCTAGGCAATGGTATTTTAAACTTTCTGAATCTTTGAAATCTATTGGTTATAAACAGTCTCAAGCTGATTTTTCCCTTTTTACTAAAGCTGGTAATACTTCCTTTACTGTGATATTATTATATGTTGATGACCTTATTCTTGCAGGTAATGATATGAATGAGATCAATTCTGTCAAATCCTATTTACATAACAAATTCACCATTAAAGATCTTGGTAAGCTAAAATATATATTAGGAATAGAAATTGCCAGATCTGAAAATGGACTGGTTTTAAATCAAAGAAAATACACCCTTGATATTCTTTCTGATTTTGGATATCTTAATTCAAAACCTTTTTCTACTCCTATGGATTCTAAACTAAAACTTTCAAAGAATGATGGTACTCCTTTAACTGATCCTAAATCCTATAGAACTTTAATAGGCAGATTACTTTATCTTACTGTTACTAGGCCTGACATTGCTTTTTCTGTGCAAACTCTTAGTCAATTTCTTTCTTGTCCTACTAATATTCATATGAATGCTGCACATAGGGTGTTAAGATATCTTAAAAGCTCTCCAGGAAAAGGTCTGTTTTACTCTTCTAAATCTACTTTTAATATTCAAGCTTATACTGACTCTGATTGGGGTTCATGTATTGATACTAGAAGAAGTATATCAGGTTATTGTTTTTATCTTGGTGATTCTCTTATTTCTTGGAAATCCAAGAAACAATTTGTTGTCAGTAGATCTTCTACTGAAGCAGAATATAGGGCTGCTGCAAACACAGTTTGTGAAGCCCAATGGCTTACTTACATTCTACAGGATTTACAAATTCCAGTTTCTTTACCTTTTACTCTTTACACAGATAATAAATCTACTTACTATCTTGCACACAATCCTATTCAACATCAAAGAACTAAACACATTGAATTAGATTGCCATTTAATAAGAGAGAAAATTAATTCTGGACTTATTAATCTTAAACACATTCCTAATAATTGTCAACTTGCAGATATCTACACAAAGCCACTTGGGAATCCACTCTTCAGTCAGTTTGCAAACAAGATGAACATGTTAGATATCCACGCTCATCTTGAGGGGGCGTCTAAAGAATAATCATCTGGACTGGACTGGACTGCTTTTTATTATTTTATTGGGCCTTTTATACAAGCCCATCTTATTTTTACATTACAGCCTTTTAGTATAAATACTGTATATTTTAACCTACTCAGTACGAATTCATTCATTCTTCTTCATTCTCTCTAAACTTCATCTTCCGCACAATTACTTCGCTCTGCTCTGTAAAACTCACACAATCATAGTGGGACGGAGGGAGTACATGTTCAGAGACTTTGAGGATAGAATCTAAGCCCATTTTTAATGGCCCCTAGGCTAAAAAATGAAAAGTTAATTTAATTTGTCAATAAAATACTTCTTGACCCAACATCGTCAATAAATTATATTCATCATATTTTTATATATCAATTTAGTAAAACATTAATTAAAAAGAAAAATGGTACTTTTGGTCCTTTAACTTATCATCATATTAAAATGTCAGTCTCATTTTTTTAGATTGTAAAAATGTCACATTTGAATCGACAAATGTGTTGTAAATGTCATCCCTTTCGTTAATAGTTCATCTCCAATTTTGGACTATAAATAAATTAATCGGAGATGACATTCACAACGCATCTGTCGATTCGGTGGTGACATTTACAATCTTAAAAACACGAGTCTCACATTTCAATATTGTGATTAGTTGATGACCAAAAATGCAATCTTCCCTTGTTTAAATTAGTATAGGTAGTTTTTTCCTTTTAAATTTTTCCTAGAATAGTTATGAAACAAGAAAATACATATTTCGATGTAAAAAATAAAATTTTCATTTTTTACGCTTTACGGTTAACAAAAAATGAACTGAGTTCAAGTAATTGTTATATACACAGTATGTATTTTCAAAATTAAAAATGAATTGAGTTCAAGTAATTTATTGCTCTAGTCTCCAAAATTTATTGTTATATATGTATCTTGAAAAACAATTGTTATATTTGTTTTACTTTTTCCATTTTAATAAAAAATAAAAATGAGTTCATGTCATATTCAGTTATATTTGGAGGCTTCACGGATTTAAAATTTGTGTTTCGTATTTTATTGGACCCAAGAAGATTCCAATAATTAAAACTTCATATTGTTTACATTTTTATATGTAAAGATCATAAGAATTTAAAAATTTTGATATATGTTTTGAAAGTTTTGATATATATATAAAAGTTGATCATATGAATAGTGGTTTGAGACCTTTGAATGAGATTGAAGGTAGCATGAAGCAGGGATGACATCAGCGTCCCAACAATGCCTTTCATTTTCTTTTCCTTTTCCTTCTCTTTCCCTTCTCAACCCACCCTTTAAATATCCCCTCCACCCCTTTCTCACTTTTAATCCCCCAATTAACCCATCATCACACTAAATTAGGAGTTCAAAGTCTTCAACTTTAACATTTTGGACACATGATCCCCTACCACTACAAATGGTCCAAGCATTCCAAAATTAAGAGGGTGAAAAACATAAAAATATAATACTACCTCCCTCGCGGTTTTCAACTTCTGTTGCAAAATGACATGAATATTTAAGCAGTAATTAAATAAAGTAATTCGAATATACTTTAAGAAATAGTTTTATAGGTATATAATATTATGAAGACATTGATTATAACTGTGATGTTATAGATGTATTATTTTTAATATATGATTATTAAACTGTTACGTGGTAGGAGTATTAACGAGTGTTAATTATTTCTTAAAATAGAAATGTGAACATTTAACTAGAAAATCCAAAAAAGGAAAATTGAGAATCTTATGTTGGGATAGAGTGAGCAGATGTATTTTCATTAAGAATTTACGTAGTATAACACTATAACTTATGGTCAACTTAATTCCTATAAATGTGTAGCTTATACGTACAAAAATTATTACGTTGTTATATTTTTATTAGTAATCTCTCGAGTCACCGGATATTGAGAATTTACTAGATTCGTAATTTTAACTCATAAGATTCTTTTTTATGTTTTTTAGAAGGTGGAACTATATGGGTATTTTTTTTCGTTGAATGTTTTGATATCTACAAAAGTAATTACTCTCTCTGTCCCATAGATCAGAGAGGTTCGGGTTTACGATGCTTGATTGACGATAAAACAACTTAATCCATGTTCACACTCTAATTATTTTTAGTAAATAAAATTTACATATTCAGAAATTACATTCAAATCGCTACAAAAGTCTGATAAAAAATGTAAATTTGATAAAAATTTGATATATAAAGCAAAAGATTAAGAATTATTTAAGTTGACAATATGAATAATGGACGAGAACCTTTGAATGGAACGGAGGTAGTAGATATTATTGTTTTTCATTGTAGTTTATTATAATCCATTGAAATTCGTTATATATCCATGGGTCCTAAGTAATAGTGTAGAATTAATTAAGCATTAATTATTAGGTAGTTTCCTAATTGTACTCAGATACTTATTTCTTATATATATACTGTCAGGGCTACCAGTCTAGGTAAGCCTGTTATTATTTCTCACATGGTATCAAGAGCTAGGGTTAATTAATTTTTTTTTTCTCTTTTCCGTCTTCCGCCATGAGCACGGCCGCCGCCAGCACCAATACGGTTGCGCCGCCAGTCTCATCCTCACAGACCGCCGTTTCCACGCCTCCGTCAACCGTGATGTCGACGGCACCGGCAGGTCCGTTTTTTGGTTCCTCCTCCGTGATGCAGCAGTCTCTCTCCAGGCCTTTTCCGATGAGCAGCGCACCGGACATGTCCGCCTGGGTCCCGCCAACGTTCGACTGGTCACCGCCGACTCCTTCCCGGCAATCAGCTGTTTCATTCTCCGATCCGCAGGTCATGGCAGATTCCTCCAGGGCACCGTTCGGTGGTGCCACCATGGCTGGCCAACAAGGTTTGGCTCCTCCCGCATCTCTCCGGGCGATTGGACGTCCTCCTCCCTCCATGGCAGTCGGTTCTCTTGAGTCTATTGCTCAATCTATGGGATTTTCAGCCCCCAACATCACCAATATTGTCACTACCAAGCTTGATGTTGTCGAAGATTACCTTCCATGGCGCACACAATTCGAGTCCTTTCTGGTATCTCATGGATTAATGGGCATTCTTGATGGTACAATTTCTCCTCCTCCTTCTACTACTTTTGATAATCTTCGGAGAGAAATTGCTAACAATGAGTTTTATTGCTGGCTAAAGTTAGATCAAACAGTCCGTTCATGGCTGTTTGCTACTTTTTCACGTGATATACTCGTTGAAGTTCATACCCTCAAAACTTCATCTATTATATGGGACCGTCTGGAGTCACGTTTTATGGCAGCCAGTTTGGCTCGTTCCATGGAGTTAAAACGATTATTTACTAATATTAAAAAGAAAGAGAACCAATCTATGGAACAATATATGCGTGAAATACAGAAAATTGCTGATGCTCTTGCTACTATCAATTCCCCGGTTTCTCTAAAAGACCTTATAGAACAGACTTTGTTTGGCCTGGGTCCTGATTATGAGTCCATCATTACAACCTTATCCTCGTTCCCCGAAGGTCTGACTTTTGATAAACTACGCGAGCGACTGGTCCAACAGGAGCAACGAATTCTCTATCTTAGATCACAAGAAGCTGCCGCCAGCCCCACTGCATTTGCTGCTCACCCGGCAGCATCTGCTGCTCCAGGGCCCGACGCCCGAGGCGGCTTCCAGAACCACCGCGGCAGAGGTCGACGCGGACAGAGAGGGCGGGGTTCCCGTGGTCGTGGTCGCGGGTACGGCCAGTATCAGCAGGGGTTTCCAGCTCAGCCTCCTGCCTATTATCACTCACGGCCAGGACCAGCGCAAGGGGGATATTTTCAGCAGCCATATTATCAGCCTTCTCCACAGCAGCCTTCACATCCGGGCAGGCCAGGTACAGTATTATGTAATATAGTTTATTCATCGTTTAATACGCATCCCTATTCTGCTTGTGTTACTAATTATGGATCTGCAGGCTCCCCGTTAGTTGATGGCCAATTTGGTTCTATTCCCCCGCCAATTGTCTGTCAAATCTGTTATTCTCCAGGTCACTCTGCTGTTTCGTGTCCCTCTCGTTTCTCCCAGCCCTCAGCTCCAGCACTGGCTGCGCCTATGAGTGATTCACATGACGCTGTCTGGTTTCCAGACTCCGGTGCCTCTGCCCATATGACTCCTCAGGAAGGTACACTAGTAAATAAATCTACTTATTCTGGACCATTAAATGTTACTGTTGCAAATGGTACCACCCTTCCCATTAAAAATGTTGGTGATATTTTTATTAATTCCGCATCAAAGCCTCTTCATCTAAGATCTGTTTATCATGTGCCGCAGATAAAATATAATTTACTATCTATACAAAAATTGTGTTCTGATAATAATTGCATGGTGATTTTTGACAAAAATTCTGTTTTTCTAAAGGACAAAACAACGGGGGCAATTCTTCTACAGGCTTCCAGTAGCGGCAGTCTCTATCCCATTCGTGTTCCTTCATCTTCTGTTCTGGCACTTGCTTCTAATGCGGCACCTGGACCTTTATGGCACCGCCGGTTGGGGCATTGTGGCACTCGTGTTTTAGATAGTCTTAGAAAGTCTGGTCAGCTTTGTAGTCTTTCATCTTTTAATCATGATTGTACCTCGTGTCGATTGGGTAAATCTCACAGATTACCTTTTCAAGATGTTTTTCATTGTTCAAAAACACCATTATTTTTAATTCATTCAGACGTCTGGCAATCTCCTGTGTTGTCTCATGATGGTTTTAAATATTATGTCTTGTTTATTGATGATTACTCTCGTTTTACATGGATATATCCTATGCGCCGTAAAAGTGAAGTTTTTACTCATTTTCAATCTTTTAAGAGGCTGGTGGAAAATTTACTAGACCACAAAATTAAAATTTTTCAAAGTGATGGAGGGGGTGAGTTCGATAATTTCAGTATGCGAATTTGTTTTTATAACCACGGCATTCTCTTTCGAAAATCATGTCCTGACACACCACAACAAAATGGTTTAGCTGAACGCAAACATCGACATCTCATTGAACTTGCCCGTACCATGATTATTGATGCTGGTTTACCAGCTACATTTTGGGTTGAGGCTGTTTTGACAGCTACTTACATTATTAATCGATTACCCTCCACCAAATTTACTGGTTTTTCTCCGTATCAAAAATTATTCCACCGATCTCCTGATTTCTCTTTTATGCGTGTGTTTGGATGTGCTTGTTACCCCAATTTTACGGCAACATCTGCCAACAAACTCTCTCCTAGGTCTATACAATGTGTGTTTTTGGGATATGCGTCTGAGTATAAGGGGTACAGGTGTCTTGATCCTAAAACGGGACGAATCTATGTCAGTCGTCATGTAAATTTTCACGAAAATATTTTTCCATACAATAAATTAGTGATCACCACTTCTTATGAGTCCGCACCTGTTCCGTCCAGCTCTATGTCCATCTCTATGTCTTCTCCGATGTTTGCACCACCTACTGATCAGCCGCTACTATCTCTGTCCCCGCCAAATTTTTCAGACACGTCAAACAGCCCACAGCAGCCCGGTATCTCCTCGGCTCCGCAGTATGCCTCCTCGGAACCTAGCTCACCTGCCTCGTCGGCAGGGGGTGCCGTGTCCACTCCGGGGTCGCCATCCAGCACGGTGTCGACGACATCTCCGGGTTCTGCGCGTGAGGTTACCACAGGCGAAACTTTGAGTGTTACTAATGTTCATCCCATGCAAACTCGATCAAAATCGGGAATTTTTAAACCCAAAACAATTTTTAATTTAAATACTGGGGTTTTAATTCCTGATCCTACCTGTTTTTCTGGTGCAAATAAAGATCTAAAATGGAGGGCTGCTATGGCTGAGGAATTTAATGCACTTATTGCTAATAATACATGGGAATTAGTACCGTTTACTTCTGGTAAAAATGTGGTCGGGTCTAAATGGATATATAAAACTAAGTATCGATCTGATGGCTCTATTGAACGACATAAAGCACGTCTGGTTGCTCAAGGTTTTAAACAGCAAGCTGGGGTTGATTTTTCTGAAACTTTTAGTCCTGTTGTTAAACCCACCACCGTTCGCATTGTTCTCACCTTAGCCGTATCTTATAATTGGCCCATTCGTCAACTTGATGTTAAAAATGCTTTTCTTCATGGTCATCTCACAGAGGAGGTCTACATGCGTCAACCACCGGGATTCATTCATCCACATTTTCCTAATCACATTTGTCGCTTGCGCAAGGCCATTTATGGTCTTAAGCAAGCTCCCCGGGCCTGATTTTATCGTTTCAGTAGCTTCCTTTTAACAAATGGTTTTCTTTGCAGTCGTGCTGATAATTCTCTGTTTATTTTTCGTCATAAAACTAGCATCATTTATTTACTTTTATATGTGGATGACATTATAGTTACTGGCAATTCCTCCTCACTCATTCAGAAATTTATCTCTCTTTTGAGAAATTATTTTGCAATGAAGGATCTTGGTGATCTTCATTTTTTCTTGGGGGTTCAGGCTGTGCGTACTTCATCAGGTTTATTCTTATCTCAAGCCAAATATGTGTCTGATCTTCTATCCAGATTTCATCTTCATACACTGAAACCCGTTCGCACACCGCTACCAAATAGAACTAAATTGTCTATCACTGATGGTGAGTTACTTTCTGATTCTACTGAGTACCGTAGCATGGTAGGTGCATTGCAGTATTTGACTATGACTAGACCTGATATTACATATGTTGTTCACTTGGTATCCCAATTTATGCATGCTCCTCGTACTTCACATATGTTTGCTGTCAAGAGAATTTTCAGGTACCTTCAGGGCACTATCACGCATGGACTTCAACTTCAGCCTTCCGCACGACCCACCTCTGTTGTTGCATACTCTGATGCTGATTGGGCTGGTTGTCCTGATAGCAGTCGATCTACCTCACGTTATACTATTTTTCTGGGTCCTAACTTGATTTCATGGCGTTCCAAGAAGCAACCCACTGTCTCCAGATCTTCTACAGAAGCTGAGTATAGAGCTATTGCCTACACAGTGCAAGATACATTACACATTCGGTCCATACTTTTCGAACTTGGGTTTCCTATACATCGTCCGGTTCGGCTTCTATGTGATAATATTTCTGCATCTTATTTATCTGCTAATCCCATTCAGCATGCTCGCAGCAAGCACATTGACATTGACTATCATTTTGTTCGCGAACGTGTGGCTCATGGTGATCTCCTGGTGCAGTATGTTCCTACGAAGTTTCAGTTGGCTGATATTTTTACAAAAAGCTTGGCTCCTCAGCAGTTTTTATTTCTTCGAGACAATCTACACGTAGTTCCTCCTGCATAGCTTGAGGGGGTGTAATAGTGTAGAATTAATTAAGCATTAATTATTAGATAGTTTCCTAATTGTACTCAGATACTTATTTCTTATATATATACTGTCAGGGCTACCAGTCTAGGTAAGCCTGTTATTATTTCTCACAATAAGACGTTTGGTTTTTAGCATGATGGTTTGGCACAATATTTTGTATGATATTATGTCGTCTCAAATGAGAGAAATATATGTATAGTTTTTTTTAACATAGAAATATATGTATAGTTGAGGTACCGGTGGACGTAGCTCAACTGGTAGCAAGGGAGTGTCACAAGGGTTAGGTCTCGGGTTCAAATCCCGGCAACTGCGCGATGAGGGATTACTATGCTAAAAATGCATAGGGCTTCTGCAAGTACCGGGAACAGAACCCTACTCTCTATCTGTCAGATTGTGATTATAGTCTAATTTACATCCTAACAAAGTAGCGTGGGTTGGGAGCTCTCAGGGATGGATGACAAATAAAAGGGGCATAGAGAGTGGTGACAACTCTTGAAGTATAAAGCTTCCCATCGTGGCTTCCCATACGTAGTAAGATATTAGGACATAGTGGCTTTAGGACACAGTGATTGAGTTTAAGTGATAAAACAAAATCGATATCATGCCTGGATAAGGATGTTTTTACTTGGACGGTAATTCCTCCCAGACCAGACCAGACCAGATCAGATCAGATCAGACCAGACCAGACTTGGATAGTTATAAAAATACAAAGAAACCAGACCAGACCAGACCAGATCAGACCAGACCAGACCAGACCAGCAAATTACAGTCCAAGTAAAAACATCCTAAGTAACGAGAAATTACCTTCTTAGACGCTTGAACAATGTTTATATAGATCCAAAGAAGGGTCGTGAGTGGTTCACATTATGTGATTTAAAGCGCACTAGTCCAGAATCCAGATTAAGAGGCCACGAGTCTTCGTTTTTAGCTTAACAAGTTTATCAACCAACTTTTTCACCGAACACATACTCCCTCCGTCCTGCTAGAAAGTTCCCGTGAACGGTTTACGATGCTTGACTGACGATAAAGCAACTTAATCTTTGTTCACACTCTGATTATTTTTACTAAATAAAATTAACATATTCAGAAACTACATTAAAACCGCTGCAAAGCCTGATAAAAAAAATGTAAATTTGGTAAAAATTTGATTTATAAAGTTCATTTTCATTTTCATTTACCCCAGTGCCGCAAAGGCTCCCACCTACGGTGGGGTAAGAGGAGGTCGGATGTACGCAGTCTTACCCTTGTACTAAAGCACAGAGAGACTGTTTCCGGATGACCCATAGTGAAAATCGCGTCCAAAATTGCATGGACTGACTGCTTCATTTGATTTATAAAGTAAAAGATTAAAAATGATTTAAGTTGACCATGAGAATAGTGGACGGGAACCTTCTAATGGGACGGAGGGAGTATTACTTTCGTCCCAAATTGATTTGCAATTTGATTTTTTTGGTCAAACAGTTTCATTAAAAATTGAATTAATTATCAATAAGGAGCATTGACTTTTAATATTGGTAGACCAAAAAATGTTGACTTTGCAAAACAAATTATGACGGGGGAAGTAATTTTTAATTTCGTGCGTTGCACTGTGTAATAATAAGAAAAAGTAGAGTTGGAGTTACTTTTCTGGCTATATTGACTGAAGTTAATGTAGACGACCATTTTAGTTATATTTACATATAATTTTTTTATTAATAAAATAAATTTTAATTTTTTTTCTTAAATCACCAGAGTCAGCCAATCCAGTCACTTCAGCCAGAACTTCATAAATTTCAGCACAATCAGCGGATTCAGTCGATTTTCGTATTACGAAACGGGCTCTAAATTGATGGCATGATGTATGTGAGAAAGGTCATCATATATAAATCAAGGTTGTTAAAATCTAGATTTAAATTGTAAAATCGTACGATTTTACGATTCTACATTAATAAATCAATTCAAATCGCAGGTAAAATCGTAAAATCGTAAAATAATAAAATCGTACAAAATCGTAAAAAATCATAGAAAAATCGTGTAGAATTGTTTAAAATCTTAGCAAAATCGTAGCAAAATCGTAATAAGTTTTTTTTAGTGAAAATGGATCAAATTTATTAAAATTAGCTACTACAAATTGATACATAATTACAATAATTATGATACCTATAGTATATTTAAAAAGTAATGGATTCTTCTGTTATTTAATTATTTTTATGTTTTACATATGTTTAATGCTATTATTCACTATATTTACATTATTAAAATACGGAGTAGTTTATAAGTCTTGTTTTGGACCTTGTAGGTATAATTTTATCTAATGAAATGATATAATACCATTAACTTGGAGCTTAATATTAATAATTATTTATTTTATAATTATTAAGATATGTTTGATAAAATCTTACGATTTGCGATTCGATTTTACGATTCGACTTTCAAAAACATATGTCGATTCGATTCAAAAATATGATTTTAACAACCTTGATTTGATATAAATGCAATAAAGAATTAACATTCAGGACCCCTATGGAGGGAAACATGCTTTTTTTAAAGTAGGACTACATAGAAAATGACCTAGACCATTTTTATTTGAACTTGTAATCTAATTTTGGATGTGATTTATAGAAGGGAGATTTCAACAAATAGGACTTAACCATGCTAATTTTCTAAAATTAAGTATAGATTAGGGTAAGACTTAAGTAGAGGAGCTTTGACCAAATTACCCTTCAATTTACCCTTCCTCTGTTCTTCGAGAATAACCCCGCCTCCCCAGCACCGAAGCACCCAACCCCCTTTTCAGCCTCCCCATCCTCACCCCATATCCAGTAGCCCAACCCCCTTCCCATCCAGAGCCCCCCCCCCCCCCCCCCCCAACCTCTGCAACCTCCGCATCGCCGCCGCCAGCCAACCTCCATCACACGGTGCAAATCGAAATATTCATCCAAGAAGCCCGAGTCACGCGGTGCCGTGATTCCAAACCCTAGTCGTCGCCAATTGCGATTAACAGCGATTGCGACCTCTAAAGATGAATCGTCGTGTCGGCTCCGAGAGATGTTCCCGGTGGAGCATAAATCACTATCGAAGCCATCTCTGTTGGAGCTAAGTCGTCATTTGTTTTCTTCTAAGAATGGAAGCCAACGGGTCATGCACAAGGACTGTGGCGCAGGGGTGAGAGAAGATCGAGAAGGACATTCATTTTGGGTGTAATCGCAAACAATAGACAATACATAGACATTAAGTAGTCAGTAAACAGACAATAATTTCGAATAATAACTCAATAGCAGGCAATACATAGACAGTAAGGGTAAAATTGGAAATTTAAAATCAGGTTTTCAAAAATAGAACTACATAGCTCTTACGGAAGGAAGAAACATACGCATGTACTATTTTTATAAAATTGCTTTGATTCAGTCCTATATGCATCAATTTTCTCTTTATAGAAGGGGTTATGAAATTGCATATGAAATGGTTCTACTAGCTGAAATTAAGGACGTGGCCAGCACAAAATTTATAAATTACATGATTGTTGATATATGAAGCTAATGGTCCACAAATAACAACAATGCTTCATGTACACACTAGTTTGTACACCACATTTTACATACCGATCAAATTATTTGTGCACAGACAATTTTTTTTATGAAGGGAATCTTTTTTGTTTGTAGCACGGACATATTTTTTGTTGGTGCGAAAAATACTATTTGTAAGACGAAAAAAATTGTCTATGACGTGTAAAATACCATGTATAATTTAGGATGTACAAATGTACAATTATGGATGGACTCGGGCCGGGTGGCCCGGCCCGGGACCGGCACTGTTCCGGCCCGGCTCGACCCGGTGGCCTAGTCAGTGACCGGTCCGGGTAGGCCCGACCCGTGGGTTTTCCGGTCCGGGCTCGGGTCACCCAAAACAAGGCCTGACTCGGCCAGGCCCGAGCCTGGTTCAGGCCAAAACTTTTTTTTTTTCAATTTTTTTAAATTTTCGGGTTGGACTGGGTATTTTGGGCCATTTGGGGTGGTTTGGGGGGTTGGGGGTGGGAGGAGGGTTAATTAGGAAGAGGGGAAAAAATGATAATGGGCCCAACCCGGCCCAGACCGGACCTGGTGGTTACCCGGGCCGGTCCCGGGTCCACCACTTCTAAACCGCCGGCCCGCCCGGGCCTAGGCCCGACCCGGACCCGGCCCGGACCCGAGTCCATCCCTATGTACAATCATCATTTTCCCAAAAATAATACTCCGTAATAAAAAAGATTTAATGAAAAAACATGAAACAAATTTAAGAGAAAAAGGAACTCCTCAAAATCGTACAAATTGGGGAGTCAATGAGAATATATTGGAGGATCTTACAAATTGCAATTCTTTCACTTTCCTTTCCCTTCTTAACTCCCCAAGTCCCTAACCAAACACAAGTTTTTCATTTCATTCCGACCTTGACAAATTCTTCAACCAAACATAACTCATGCTCCGTTTCATATATGTATTAAGAATGTCATTGTTCTTGATTGGACATGATGTCCGGTTAGTCCATTCCACAAACAAGATAGAGATATAAAACAAAACACTTCTCATATTGACATTTCATCGTCTACCTCCATCTACCTTCATTCAAATTTCATTAGTAATGTCACAAATAATAAGAACAAAGAAGCTAAGCTAGAAAGAACTCAGCTTCAATCAATATATAACTCGCTATCTGCAATAAGAATATAATGTCCATCTTATATGTCTTAGCCACAATGGGCATTCCAAATTAGTAACGATTAACGAACAAACCAGAAATTGCTGTCCAAATGTAGGCCGCACGCCTGTCTTGTTGGTCAATTATACTTGCTAACTTCACACTGTATGGCTCAATTCAGTTCAGTTTCACATGTAAATTGGGTGGTTGTGTGAAAGCTCGGATGAAGAAGGATCATGGAAATTGGAAGGAGCCACCGATTTGGTTTGTGTTGTCGGGCGGATTGATTGCAACCCAAAGAAGGGATATAATGATAGAAACAAGACCAGACCAGACGAAGACAATGGTTGGCGTCCGTCCTCTACGGCCCATAAGCCCTTTAGCAAAAGGATAGAGATGCGCCAAAACCCAAAAGCTGAAGAAAACGCCTCCTATCAGTCGGCTCCATTGTGGTATCACACTGTATATCGTCCGGCTAAACCCAACCGCTATCGCTATTAAGTTGACCATCATGATGGTGATGGGTGGGATCATGAGTGACGACCACTTGACGATGTATAGATCGCTAAACTCATCATCCTCATCATCTCCTCCAGATTTTGATGTCAATGTGAATGAAATCTCAATTCCGGCGACGACTTTCAAGAGGCCTTGAAGAACAGCAGCCAGGTGGGCACTTGTCCCTCCGATCAACCAAAACTGCTCATTTCTCCACCACTCCTCCAACTCAATTCCCGCCCATTTAACCTCAAGCACCGCGAGTATACAAAGAGTGACTGTGATGGTTAGGAGGTAGGTGAGGAACGTGACGTTTAAAGTTTGGACAATGAATTGCCCTGAGAAAAGGGAAAGCGCGGGAAGGAAGCAATACACAATTAGGAATATGGATGTGAAGGGGTAGATTCCTACATTGAGGTATGCAATTCTCTGTAAGAACTTCATTTTTGAGCTGGCCAGGAGGGCATTGTTCCGGGAGAAGAATATTTCGACAGAACCCGTGGCCCAGCGGAGGACCTGGTGAAGCCTGTCAGTGAGGTTTATAGGGGCGGTCCCGCGGAAGGCATCTCGTTTTGTTACACAGTAAACTGACTTCCACCCCCTGTTGTGCATCCTATATCCCGTGACGACGTCCTCTGTAACTGACCCGTAAATCCAGCCCACTCGCCGGCCCCACTCGGTCTTCTCCTCATACCAGCATGAAATGACACTGATTGCCTCGGCAACTGTAGTTGCATCTAGAAGGTCCCGAGGAATGGTCAGAGCACCGGGCGGTCTTCCGTTTTTGACTGATGGATGATCGGATAACGGGCGGCCCTGAAACTCTGCAACCGGAATCGAATCGATTAGCACAGCTGAGTTCCCGAAAGCTCTGGGAGCCAATGAGAGATTCATTTCTTCATCATCCGAATCGCTGCCACCACCAAGTCGGAGGGCCCGATGCTCTTCTGAGTTGGCATGCTTCACATTCTTTTTGCTACGGCCAGGACAGCAGCAACCACAGAGAACAGTGTGGTGGTCTTTGGACCTGGGAGGGTCAAATCCATAAAGTGCAATGCGTCTGAAGAGGCAACCAGTACCCACATAAACGGGCCCCTGAAGCCCATCAAGGGCTCGCATGTTCCCGTCAAAGAATACGGTGTTGCGATTGGCATACCTATCGGATGGATCGATACCCTCAAACCTCTGAGGAAACTGAACATAGCAGAGGCGGTCACCGCCTCTGTCCATCATGAAACACATTCCTTCCCTCAAGGCCTGGGAGTTGTAAATATAGTGGTCACAATCCAGGTTAAGAATGAAGGGACCGTTTGACATGATTGCAGAGGCTCGAACCAGGGCATTCATGGCACCTGCCTTCTTGTTGTGGTCATACCCAGGCCGCTTTTCACGAGAAACGTAAACAAGCATGGGGAGACGAATGTCTACATCTGTCAGGTCAATCACACCCTCCTCTGTTGAGCCGTGCAATGGGTCATCACTTGGTGGTTTCAACATCACCTGTGCGCCATTTACAAAGAAGTTAGATTGGCATGTAGATGATTTTATCATCATCATCATCATTTATAATAGGCCAGATACCCTAAAATGATTGGAAAGTTACCTTTATATGACTAATACACATAAATGTTCCTAATATATGTCTAGAAAGCGTGTGCATGTGATGTATGGGTAAAAATACAATCACGTGGATCGTGTGAGTTAATTCAATTGAGAGGAAACCGTGATATTAAAATCATTCCCAAGTGCTTACGAATACATGGAACACCTTTTCTTAAACAAAACCTGATACTCATATATTGGGAAGAAGCTTGTCTTTTTGTCCTGTCTCGCGTAATTTTCTAAAAAAAAAAAGATCATAAATTTTTAACAAAACTTGGATCGACCATTACTACTCAAGTGTCCCATTTAGCCTCTAAACTAAAGAAAGAAACTCAATAGTGGACCTTCAGCTTTCTAGAAAAGTACCTGAAGAATATAAGAAGTGATACTATAAAATCAATTGAATCAAAAAACATTTCATTCAAACTTTTCATACGATTCCAGGTGAATTTTATGGATGCATAGTGATTTTCTATTGCAACGAACATTATCATTGCTTATAGCATTCTTCATGTGCATAACTGTTCCACATGCACGATAGACCATATGTTCAAGTCAATCATGAATTCGCTGAAGTTCAGCATCATTATTGAGATACTTTAGCTAGTTCAGAGTCCTTTTAGGTATTTGTCATTTAGAATAAGCACCGATGGAAAAGTACCTGTATTATTCCAGCATGATCACCCCTAGATTGCTCAGGCGCAGAATTAATCCATGTCCCGGGCCAATGAGTTCCATCTGCCATCCATGTAGCTTTTGGAATCTTTAAAATCTCCATAGGTTCACCATCTTCAGCCTTTTCTCTATGTTGTTGTTTCATTGATTTAATCTCCTCCCTAGCATGATAAGCATCGGATCTACGTCTAATAGAGTCCGGTAGGCCATTGATTCGGACCTTAAATTCATCATACTCACGCTTTACCCTTCTCCGGTCCTTTACAAAATCAGTCTTCACCTTGTTCTTGTATGGATCTTTTTTCAAATTGAAATAGCTTTCTGGGTTCCTCGGTTCAATATTATGCTTACGGCAAAAGGGAACCCACACATTAGCAAAGCTTGCAGCTTCTGCCATGGCTTCAAAAGTCAAAAGTGCCCCTCCATCATCAGAAACATAACAAGCAAGCTTTTCAACAGGGTAATCTGCAGCCAAAATGGACAATATAGTGTTTGCAGTGACAAGAGGGGGTTCCTTCTCTGGGTCTGCAGTAGAGACAAATATGTCTATGCCAGGTAGATCAGATTTTCCAGTAGGGTTGTTTGGTGTAGGCAATTCGAACTTGTCTTTTAAAACATTAAGGTCAGTAGCACGATTGATAGGGCAAAGCTTGGGCAGTATATCAAGAATCCACGAGAAAGCAAACCAAATTTCACAGACCACAGACATTCCCCATAGCCAAACTGCGTCATTGTTGGGATGTTTGACTCTCCATGTCAAGAAAAACCCAAGAACAATCATCCGAACAAAAACCAAAAGCCTGATGGAAAAGTATGAGAGCGCGGGAAATTTTTAGGGGTTCAAGTGTGTCAGATAAGTTAGAGTTCAAAGTACTAATATCCAACATAAGCAGTAAAGAAAATAAACTCTGGTTTATTTTAATATTCTCTCAACAAAAGGAATCTCCCATAATCTGACAAGATGAGTGTCACTCCGAATATTGGAAGAAGCACATTTAGGAGATAAAGAATCTGTTTAAGAAAATAATGATACGTTTATGCACAACCAACTTTTAAAACATTCAGCTATAGATGCTTCAAATGAAACACCTAGGCAACTAATCTAGTGAATCTACGTTTTCGAATTATCAACATGTGGCATTGAACTACAAATACGGGAAGTATCTCAAGATTTAGCAAAAGATGATTTTTACATTTGTCATTTAACAAAGAATAATATGATAATAATTACAGGCTTTTCCTAAAATATTACTTAAAAATAATTTATGAAAAAAATGTGACTATAGTACTATGGGAATGTCATGGTCGATCACTCTAATGTAAAAATGAACATAGACACATGCACTTAAAGCTACTAAGATGGTCACAGTATATTAAGTCATACGAGTATGTTTGTTCATTATTTTTATTTTAGTAATATATTAATCATTGTTTCTAATAATATTTATCGTAACAATACAGTAAAAGAAAGATCTTTGAGAAATCATTCAATGATTAAAAGAGATGAAACAGATCAATGTCCTGTTTCCATATCAGAGCATTTTAATTGGAATCTCACTGACAACTTTACGTAGCAAAAAGATTAGACGAACAGCATTTACCTATATGGACTGATAATGGCAGCAGGAATCTTCAATTTGCGGGTGAGAGGCCTCCATGGTTTATTCATTAACTCTGATGGTTCGGCAACATAATCACCTTTCCCATTTGCAATCCCTGCTTCCTTTGGCCATATAGCATTGCCATACCCATATGTGCCCCTCGTCTCAAAAAGCCATCTGTTTTGATCAAAGTCTCCAGTCTGACTCCTCATTAGCACTGACTTTGTTGATTTCATCAAGGACAGTCTTCTCTCCATTCTTGACATCCCGGGAGGAGCTGGCAGGGAGAGTGGCCTTCTACTTTCTGCCATTTCTTCCAAGTCAGTGGTCTTATATGACTCTTTACAACCAGGACATACTGCATCACCAGCTTTAACAGAATCAACGTAACAATCCCGACATATTTTGAAATCACATTCACAAGGAAGGATATCATTCCCCCTTTCATCGCTCATCACTTTAGAGTCGCACCCTGGTATGGAACAGGATGATCCTTTTGTACCAGCCATTTGAGGATGGTTTGACTCGGATTCAATCACCTTATCCATGAGATGTGCTCGAGTGGCGGAGTTAAATCCTCCTGTAAAAAGTGAATTTGATACATACTGCTCCTCAACTTTCTGGGAAACCATAGGTTGGTTATCAGGGGTGGGTGGTATATGTACCACATAGTTCATAAATTCACTCCCAAGTTCACTGTCAAGATCATCCCTAGAGTAATTCCCGTATCGCCCAGATGAGGTCCTTCGATCAAAGGTCACTGTAGGGGGCAGTGGAGGCTTGCCATTTTGTGAATCTTGAACATCTGATGATATTGAGAGTGACGACCTGCTTTGGTTGAATGGTTTTGATGCCATTTCTGAGGACCCAAAATTCAAAATCCAGATCCTGGGAGCAAAACATACAGACAAATTTTATTAATATATGACCATTTAGAACAATAGCAGATAAATTAGCAGATATTTATCCAGAACAGTGTATAAAGTTTTCAACAATACATATTTGTATATTAAAAAGAATGGATAAAGAGATCAGGTCAAAACTAATGCCACATGAGAATCTAACTCTATCATTTATGATGACATATAAGTGCGAACACAAATATATCACGAGTCTCATAAATACTCAGCAGCATCTCAGCATTCTCAGCAGGTGCAGCAGAAACGTGAAAACCAGTTCAAATCAAGTCCGACACTAGTCAAAGTCGAACTTAATGGCTTCAAAGCATCAAAACAGACAAATCCAATCAACACTTTCGATATACAGATATCAGGACCTCTGAAGTACACGCCAGATAGCGACTGCAAATTTTTGCTTCCCACCAAGAAACAAGTACAAACACACCCTCACAAAACCAATAGATCATAAGAGTGCTGCAAGATAAGGCACACATACCAGTCAACGATTAGTAGAGGAATCGCAGAGCCATCGTTTCAGGTTCAACTTGTGGATCTTCAATCCCGGCGTTGCTGAGCCTTAAAGGTTAACTACACCGTTAAGTAGAGGAATGCATCATCGAACATTTGAGCCTATTTTCACCATACCTATACATCCAGTTTCGATTAAAGGAACACGAGAAATCAGAAAACAGTTAGAAGCTGCGAAATTGTATGAGGTGCAATACCGAAGCAACGGATGATACCGTTTCAATGCTGTGAATGATATGCTTCTCCGAGTTGAAACACAATGCTGCAAAAGCTAATGCTGCTACTATTATCAACTGGCGGTGGATTTGGCCGGACTGCCGTCAACCGCCGGTGCACAGCTCAACTCAACCACGCTAGCAATATTTCTGCTACGATCTTTATAATCCGGCAGTAGAAGAAGAAGATAACATAATTTTCATTAATTTATCAGTATTTTGCTTTTTAAAATTGATTCGGGGAAGCTGGCAGCAAGCCGGTATGATGAATGGGTGCGCTGTTTCGGACAAGATTTTCAATATTTCTATAGTTGGACTGATGACATGGTAAACGCGTTCATTCGCAAATGTTGAAGGGTAGTATTGGCATTAACTAAATGGGATAATTTATTCAACGTGTTTTTTTTATTAGTTTGATGTCATCCCTCCAAAAATGTAAAATCCACTTGTTTAGGCACACATTTTTTAGAAAAAATAAATCTTGTTTTCTATTGTTTTAAACTTAAAAAAAAAAGAATAAGAGTTGGTCCATATAGAACTACTTATAGTCCTATTTTGAGAATAAAGTAATAATAATCTTATTTATGAACATTATCCTTCTTTTAATTCTATTTAGATAATTTTCTCAAAAAAAAAAAACAATGACAAAGATCTTGGCGAAATTGACATCAATCATCCATACTTTTACACATTTTACTAAAATAATCTCTATTGATAAATTTCACAATAATAATCCTTACTAGTTAACTGTTTCACAGAAATAATCTGAGTGCTAATGGTGGTGTTAATTTTTCCGTTTTTTATTTTGAATATATCAAATAAAAAATATTGTTGAGGTTTATTTCTTCAATTTGTAGGCCCAACACGTAATCCAAGGATTTCGAGTGGATATTTTAGTGATTAAATGATGAAACAAGCAAGAAAAGGCCCAATAAGATGTTTTGAAAAAACTGTCATTACAAAGTGTGAGGTCGTTCGTACAATTGCTAAGCTACGAGATGATATGAGTGCTACAATGCTAGAGTGCTGAGTTACCAACCCTTTACAATGAAATAAATGTTACTATTTATACTGTCAATGGGTAGTTAGACATGCCGATGTGGCGAGTTGTGGATGGTCAGGGTCCCAACCACCAAATCTTCTACATTAAATGCTCTTCCCGTCAGAATCTAGGTTTCTCGCCCATGGATGGAGACGGGCATCTCGGTGCCCTGTGATGCCTTTAGGGCTGATGCCCCCCCCCCCCCCCGTTATCCCATGGCGTACGTCCCCCGACAATTGGTACTTGGAATGCGGTCACCTGTCTCCCATGATCTGGCCCCTGAGGCCGAACATGCCCGGTCTGGACGAACTTCCTCTTCTGCCTTGGGCTACTTTCAGGGTAGCAGCCCCAAGTGGCTTAGGGCTTAGGGGAAGAACGTCTAATGGGCCTTAAAGGGTTGATGTGCCTGCACCTGTTGGGCCATTAACCCCACAAATATGTATAAATTATCATAGAAATATCCATATTAAATAGTCAATACTCTACATAATTTGTACTATGTATTACTATCTCCGTTTCCTGAGTTTGGGGCAAATGGGTGTGATGTGATTTTTAAGAAAAAGTAGAATTATGTGCTTTGTATAGATTATAGATGTAAGAAATTAAAGAAAAAAAATTAGGGAGACAAAAGGATAAAAAGTTTATAGAAACACTTTATTAAAAAAGAGAATAACTCTTGAAAACGATCACAAGGAAATTATGAGAACTATAATTAAAGCACTACTCTATTCGTCCTTGACTTTTTAACTCAATTTAATTTATACCAACCTTGCACTTACATTTAATTTGGTCAATGACCTATTTGTCTCAAACATCATCTATGCAAAATAATTTTTCTAATCTTAACCAATAAAAGAACAATAAGATGAAAGTGAATTAAAAGTGAAATTTAGAAAGTGTACAACAACAACATCCGAGATATAGTCTTACAAGATTTTGAAGTCACTTAATATGAATTGATACATTCTAATTCATGTGATGTGACGTATAATGGAAGATGGGTACTTTCTCCTTCTCCACAAATGTTTTAACACTTGTTTTGTTGTCCCTATCAATTTAGAGCTCCTTTGGTAATACGAAAATCGGATGATTCGGCTGATTCTTCTGAAATTTATAAAGTTCTAGCTGAAGTAATTGCATTGGCTAGTTCTGTTGATTTAAGAAAAAAAAATTAAATACATTTTATTAATAAAATAAAGAGGAAAAAAACGTAAAAATAGCTAAAATGGTCATGTACAGTAACTTCAACCAATACAACCAGAAAAGTAACTTCAACCTTACTTTTCTTATTATTACACAATTCAGCGCGCGAAAACAAAATTATCTGATAAGTCTAATAGGTCAAAAACAGTGTTACCAAACACCATCTTACAATGTATACACATTACCCCTTTGTGTTTCCTTAATATTTGGAGAATTGTTACTCATCAAAGTTATTGTCGATCCCTAACGACAATAAGATATCTCAAACTTACTATCTTAATGTCGGTTATTAAGATACTCTTCATATTATTTGAACACCCAACCATAATGACATGTGAAAAGTGGTCCTCTTGTTGGTAAAAGAAGATATCTCACCCTTTCAAATCAGCTTAAATGTTTTGTGTAGTTCGTTGTCGTTAGAATTACCGCCTTAAAATTCCTTGCGGTTCTTCGTCAACATTACCTTGCCATTGTTCGTTGAAATTTCCAGTCCGTTCTTCGTAGTCGCTTACCCGCAATTTTCTTTTCCGTTTAAGTTTTCTGTAATTTTTTCTGTTAGACGGTGAGGCCTGGCGATTTGAAAGGAAATATGGTTCAATTGAGTTGTGGTCTGCTAATGGAATTTAAAAGTAAGGACATTATGGTCAAAGCAAGTGCAGTTAAATCTTATGCTAAGATGTAATCCTAATTTGGGAAAGTTAGTATGATTAGTAAAATTTTCCTTTTGTTGAAAGAGTTCCACTTTACAAGGAATCCCGTCCTTTTCTAATTTTAACGTAGTATATTACTCCCTCCGTCCCGGTCATTTCTTCCAACTTTCCTTTTTGGACCGTCCCAATTAATTTCTTCCAACTTTCACTTTTGGAAAAAATATGTGGTTCACATTCATTCACCTTTTTCTTACACAACTACAACCATACATTTTCACTTTATTCTCACTACATAAATTTGCGATACCGGTCAAAACGGGAAGAAATGACCGGGAGGGAGGGTGTACTTTACATGCATTCTTCAAGAGTCCGCGTATTTCTTATCTTCAATTACTATAAAAAGAAAAGAATTGTCACCTCCATTGAATTGAGAAGTTCAAAATGATCGTCTAGGTTTTCACATTGGAAAAAAAAAACCTTTCGCAGTGAGAACTAATTAAGTTCCTAATAATATTTTAATAACCTACCTTTACAATCTCCATTTTCATATTAATTTTAAAGTGAAAACGAAACCTAAAGTCTAGCTAGATTTGTAAGTAATCAATGATTCGATTTACATGTTATTCATTTATTTTCTCACCTAAATAAAATTCCATTGTAGTTACAAAATACAATCAAATTCCAATATTAATACTAATAGCTAGTCTAGATTTGAACTTTGATAGTTAGATTAATGAGTTAACAAAAACCAATTCTTCTATCGAAATTTTGTTCACTTTCTTATATGAATTTGCATATAGATTATATATGAGCCGTTTGGTGACTCTTTTTTTAACTTATCAGATTTATCATTCAACTTTTTAATCAAACACGTAACTTTTTATTTGGCACGCTGAATTGTGTAATACTCTGTAATAAGAAAAAGTAAGATTGGAGTTACTTTTTTTACTGTATTAGCTGAAGTTAGTGTAGGTGGCCATTTTAGCTATTTTTTCATATATTTTTTTCTTTTTTTTAATAAAATATATTTTAGGTATAATTTTTCATAAATGAACAAAATCAGCCAATACAACCACTTCAACCAGAATTTCATAAATTTCAGCAGAATCTGCCGATTTTGGTGTTACCAAACGGATTCTATATATATCATACAAGCACTACTAAAAAAACTCGGTATCGGCAGGGATTTTGGCTCGGATAAATACCCTGCCAAATTTGGCTCGACATTGGCTCGGATAACTAATACATATAAACCATATCCAGTTTCGAACGGATGTATCCGTGCCAACAGTTTGGCACGGAACATCCGATCCAAAACACGATCCAAAACCGTAAAAAAAAACAGAAATGTTGGCTTCTCGACAATTTGATCCAAATGTCGTTCCAAAGTGGCACGGATACGAATCCGATCCAACATCGTTTTGTACTTTCAGTGTTTGACTCAAATATATCCGAGCCAAAACCATCCCAACCTAACTCTGTGCCAACTGGGACGACCATTTCCGTGCCAACATGAACATGCTGCATTGATGAAGATCCGTGCCAATATCCGAGGCAAAAGAGTTGTGCCAAAATCCGTGCCAAAGTTTTTAATACAATTTTATTTTTTGGCTTTTGGCTCAAATGGGTTGTCCGTGCCAAAAGATAACCGTTATGATATATCCGAGCCAAAACCGAGCCAAGAGCGATAGTCTGGGAATTTTAAGGGGTTGCTCGAGCCAAATTAAAATCTGTGCCTATATCAAGGTTTTTTAGCAGTGAAGGATGCATATGGGAAAAATCACATTCATCAGATATATATATTTGCTTGACTACATGATACTTATATAATAAGATAATCATATTTGCTTTTCCCACAAAACTTTATTAAATTTTCTTATTTAATTGTTCCAAAAGATCAGATTTGCCAATTCAGTTTAATTAAAAAAAAAATATGTGACTAAAATTAAAGTAAAAAATATGTGGTTAAAATAATTGTTTCTCCTTCTCGTCGCAAATTTCAATCATAAAATTTTCACTTTATAATACTACGTGCAAATCAACTTTAGTCGAGCTTTTTGAAACAAGAGTTATGTATTACTGTACTATACGTTGTATAATACTACCAGGGGCAGACCCACTAAGGGTCCCACGGGGTCCCGGGACCCCGCATACTTCCAAAAAAATACCTACATATTTTATATATTTTATTTAAAATTTACTTATAAATGTATATATAAAGCAAAACAACTATGAATCTCAAAGAATGGAGTAGAGCAATGGAGGAAAGGCTTTAAAAACCTTTACTTTTCCTTGAGGTGCAAGGATCAATTCCCTCTCACTCCTATTCCTCCTTTTTTGGTTTATTATTGTAAAAGATCACAACTACATCCTTTTGCCTTTTTTAAAAATTCCCAACTTTACATAATTCAATTAATTACTAAAATTTCTATTATGATTTTCGATTATTAAGTGAAGAATTGAATAAAATAATTGCTGAATATGAAATTAATTTGACTGACAATACACATGATCAACATATTTATTTTGAATTTTTAGAAGCTTATCCTGATTTGAGAAAAAAATTGTTGATTTGCATCCTAATGTTCAAGATGAGGTGCGTCATAGTAGGGACTATGAAACGTTGTACTACTTTAATATTTTGAATTTTATCAATTCAAAACTTGAAAGGTAAATGAATTATCAATCCGAGACCTGAAAGAAGAAATTTATAGATATAAGACTCAAATGATGAAAATTGTCAATTTAGGACTTGAATGATTGAAGACTATCAATCTCGGACCTATATTGTCATGAATTTTTATTATTTTTATGTTAAGATTTTTAAATATTACTTAGTTTTATTAAACTAATAAACTTTTGTGGAAAAAAGTTTATCAAAAATTAGCAAAGGAATTAATAAAAAATAAATAAATCAAAATCTATGAAATCTTAGATCCTAGATTGACAATTTTCATCTTCCGGGTCCTATATTAATACATTTTGAGCCCGTTTGGTAGCACGAAAATGGACTGTTTTGGCTGATTCTGGTGAAATTTATGAAGTTCTGGCTGAAATGGCTGCATTGGCTGATTCTGCTGATACAAGAAAAAATATATTTTATTAATAAAATAAAGAAAAAATTATATGTAAAATTAGCTAAAATGATCATCTACAGTAACTTCAGCCAATACAGCCAGAAAAGTAACTCCAACCTTACTTTTTCGACTTATTACACAATTCCGCGCGCGAAAGAAAAGTTTACGTGTTTGGTAAAAAAGTTAGCTGATAAGCCGAAAATGAGGGTTGCCAAACGGCCTCTTTATCTTTCGGGTACCGAATTTATAATTTATCTATCTTTAAGGTTCTGAATTGATAAAAGTTCTTAATATTTTGATGATGTACATTAACTATGAAATGTTATGCTACTTTAATATTATATACTTACATTTTTTTAATTTGTTATTGGTTAGAGTTACATTAAGGTAGGGACCCCGTGACTCCGATTTTCTGGGTCCTCCACTGAATACTACTATACGTGGTACAATATTAGAATTGAATAATTTAATTCAAAACTTGGATAACAAAAAATGCATTAGAGGTACACAATTTTTTTTGACTTTATGAGATAGTGTGACACTTACCTTTATGGCTTTATTATATGAACTGTTTCGATTAAGATGGCATTTGTGAATTGTAAGCATGGGTTCCCACTTCCCATCCCACTCAATTGCAAAAATGCCGACATATATAATGAGGACCGGAGATATATAGTCAAACAAACGCGAAATTAGCGGAGTCCATGACGGAGCTGGTTGCCTGCTTCCCAAAATTGAATTAAACTAATCATTCCATTTTACCCTTAATTGAATTAATTAATTTAATTAATTGCCCCCTAGTTCTCTTACACAACCAAGGCTAGGGGTGGACAAAAATACCAGAAAATCGGTATACCGCACTTACCGTATCGAAAAATACAGAAATATTGGTATACCGTCATTTTCAATACGGTATCATAATGTACTGATTTATTTTGATACGGTAACGGTGAATGTTTTAAAGTACCACGGTATACCGGTGTAATACCATACCGACTCCCTATCCAACAATTACTTTTAAATCTAAAATATTTTAAAAGTCCATTACAATTTTGAAGCTCAAAATTAATACTTAGGTTGGATACAAATACCAAAATACAAAATTAAAGTCCGAGTTTCCCAAATCCACTATAATCTTCTAGGCTTCTACTATGTAACATTTAAACAAACTAACCCTAATGACTAATGAGTAGTGTACTAATGTCTAGAAACAAATCCATCTTGTTCCAAGAGATTGCGACTTGCGAGTCGCGATGGCTGAGCCGCTGAGTAGCTGATGAGTGAAGAGAGATACACTTATGTGACGAGTGTGTCTACATGAGGATTCCGTGAGTCGAGACACACAACATTGTCTGAAAGTTTTTTTCAAATACTTTTTTTTTAATTATAAAAATGATTTAATACACAATATCATATTAGGAATCAATGATTTTATATCCATGTTATTTGAATAATTTTTTTAGAGATCACTATTAATTTAATTATATCTTTATTGTTCACGTTATTTTAGGAGAATGTGTTATTTTTTTATACGTGGCATGTTGAACTGCTTAAATATACTAATAATAATTATTATTCAATATTGAATATGGCATCAACAGATTATTAATTATATTTTGTAACATTTTAATAATGGATTAAATAAGTCGCTAGTAACACCGTTTTAGTATATTTCGTTAGCTTATGATAATTTGTTGTATTGAGAGACATGCATGGTAATTTACCGATATTGTACCGTTACCGTACCGAAACTTGGGTATATCGAAATGTGGTACACCAAAACTTCAGTAAGGTAACGGTATATAAATTTTGTATACCGAAAGTTTTGGTACGACAAAGGGATGAGAGAAAATATTCGGTATACCGTATCGAACCACCCCTAACCAAGGCAGTCCAGTGGCGGCGGACGGTGGCAGATATCTGGCGAGCTTCCAAAAAATTTCTGGAAATTTTCAGACGACGGCAGCTGGTGGTCAGCGGCAGTCCAGGGGCAGCAACGAGGGCATTTTTGTCCATTCATAAATAAAAAGTTCTATTTAAGAATGTTTAAACTGGGTACTTCTATTTTGGGGAAAAAGTCATGTTTTAGTCTTATTAAGATAAATCCCTCTTTTTTTGAAGAAAAAGGACAAGAATCACTAGGACAATGAACGATTTTGCAACTAGATCTTACAAATACATATCTCAGTCTATTAAAATAAAGCAATCAAACCTCTTTTTACCTATTGGTGTCGATAACTTATCATGAAAAAGTTATCGTCTTACCAGCACCAGCAAGTAAAAAATTGTTCGATTGTGTCATTTCAATCTGCCCAGGAGTGTATTTGCAAAATCTTTCTGTTCAGAAGCCTTAATGAAGAATCGCTAATAATTTGAGCGTCCATTTACCCCTTCTCTTTTTATTTAACGGGAAAACGTCAAATAAATCTTGTATTATTTTCAATTCATATCACCATAAGAAAAAAAAAGTATCATCCTAAAAGAACACTTATTTAAAAAACATATCTAATCATCAAAACATTTTAACCTATACTATAGTAAGTTATTTTTAAAATAACTAATTAAAACAATTAATCAAAACTCACAGTCCTCTACGTTGACCCTGCTAAGTAAATTATTTATCCAACCATTTATTCTTTTTATCAGGTCTGTGATAGGTATTAGTTCTTTTTACCCTAAAACGTCACAGTCCTCTACGTTGACCCTGATAAGTATTAGTTCCCACGCTATGATTTTTACATTTTATTTATTAATGCCTTAAAATGTACGGAGTACTAGTATTATAAAGAATGGGAGAAACGGCGATATGGACTAAAAAAAGAACAGGCCATAATCCCTATATATTATTTGTAATAAAGTGTATCAAGTGATTCCAGTTGCGTTCTCTCATAAGACTCATAAGAAATGTGATTGGAGTCAAATATAGAATGTAATCATATATACTTGAAAATAAAATATGCATCTAGTTAGTATCAAATTTTATGGACGGGTATTGCTATTGATTAATTTTCTCCCAGTAATGACCAATCCATGACTAGAACCGGCTCAGATCTGGAGCATGCCCAACCATACACCACCCACAGGCCACGGGGTGAAAGCCAGTGCGTATACCGTGCAACGGATGCATGGTGAGCACCATGCACCCATTGGATATTATTTTCTCTTTTTTTAAAAATGGTAATAGTTTTTTATTTTTGATCCGATTTTTATAAAATTTATATCAACATTTTTTATTTTTCATGATCTTTCAAATGAGACCAATATTGCCTATGTAATTTTAACATATTAACATTTGCGTGTAAAATATGTAACTTTACGTGTTAAAATATGTAACTCACGTTCAGTCAGGCTAAATGCAACTCGTGTGTATAAATATGTATCTCTACGTGTAACAATATGTAACTTTACGTAAAAAAATATGTAACTCACGTTCAGACAAGTCAAATGCAACTCGTGTGTATAAATATGTAACTCACGTGTATAAATATGTAACTTTACGTGTAAAAATATGTAACTTTACGTGTAAATATATGTAAGTCGCGTTCAGGTATGTCAAATGCAACTCGTGTGTATATATATGTAACTCACTTATAAAAAGATGTAACTTACTTATAAAAAGATGTAACTCGCTTATAAAAAGATGTAACTTGCTTATAAAAAGATGTAAATCGCTCATAAAAAGATGTAACTCAATGTATTATCAAATATAACTGAGGCCACTGATCCACTCCCAAACAGATTCGATCTTCTATTTCACAAACCTATCATCTCTCAAACAGATTTGATTTTCCTTATAATCCAATACTCATTAATATAATAGTTCGATAATTTCTTAAAATTACAAAAGCAATATTAGTCTCATTTGAAAGATCATAAAAAATAAAAAATGTTGATATAAATTTTATAAAAATCGGATCAAAAATAAAAAAGTTATCATTTTTTAACAACAAAAGCAAAAAAAAAACAGCCATGCTGCGTCGTTTTGCAACCGGGCGCACCATCCTCATGGTGCGCCGGTTGCACCGTATAATTTGTCGGTGGAGGCAGGGCGGCAGATGAGAGTCTCGGCCTCTAACGAAAAAAATTGTGATGTGTATACATATATATAAATATTTATAGACAATAAAAAATATAGTGAAATTTTAAGCTCTGACCCCTTAAAGCCATCGCCCCACAAGGTTTCCTTGACCAAAAAACCAATGGCTTCCTTAACCCAAAAGCCATTGGTTTTCACCTATTTGGGTTTCATAGTAATAAGCGTTCTTATTTATCTCATTTTATGTGTTTTAGAGTGAAATACCTTTTATTTATACCAAATAAATTGGGTTGACTTAAATTTAACGCTCCAAAAACTTTTTCCTCCTTAAAAGAGAGTCATTTCAAAATTTTCGTGGAATTTTGCTATAAAATATCCCGAACAGAATAAATAAGATGCATTTATTTGAACAAACAAATCAACCAAAAAATGCTATCGTATAATTAATTGTTTTAACACGGAATGACATTCAGCAGCAATTGACAACAATCACGATTGACGATCAATCGTCTTCAGTACAAGGGCGACCAAGTGGAAATGGTGTGTTAGTGAGATTTTCATAAGTTCAATCCATACTTTCAAGAGTGGTGTTTTTCTGCCAATACAGGAAAAGGAAAGAATGCAAACGAATGGCAGGAATTTGATGTACAAAATTTTAAACAAATACACAACTGAAATTACAGAGTTAAGGCAAGAGACCTGGTGTTGTAGTATTGGGACGTCTGCAATCGCACGTGCAGAGACTTCTTGATTCTTTCACAACACGCTGCCTCCTCCTGGTGTGAAGTTTAATGTTAACCAACTTCCCTGCCATCTGCTTAGTCACCACAAACAAATATGTTAATCCTTCCATCCTAAAATAAATGTTTTAGACAACTTTTTCTCAGACAAGGGTCTACTAATGTCAATCCGATGAAATACTTTTGCACCTAGGAATTAGTTTTATAAATTAAAAGACACATAATGTGAACCCTACAAAAGGGTATATGTATCATTCCAAAATGCTCCCTAATATGTGTGCATTTTTGTAAAATGATACTCCGTACTAGTACTGCATTTCAAAAAAGCTGTCAACTTACACCTCATTAATAAAAATCATGGAATCAAATCCTATTTTTAATTTCTTTTTGCTTTAACTAAATTTTATCACATTGAACTTGTTTGCAACTTTTTTTGAAAAAATACGACAAAAATACTAACCTCTGTCCCACTAATATTGGGACGGAAGGAGGTGACAAGATTATAAAGAAAAATGAGTTTACGTGGTTGATATTAATTGATAAAGTAAGAATGATTTAGAGCCACACAAATTTTATCAAATTTGGTATGAGACAATTTTAGTGGAATTTTCCGAAAATGTAAAATGAGACAATATTTGCGGGACAGAGGGAGTAGCTCTTTTTCACGAGCTATAGGACTCTTTTGTGGATAATAGAAGCTTTTGAAATACGACGACTTTTTTATTTGGAATGGAGGGGAGAAATTATTTAGGGATGGAGCAAAAACTAGGATAGTAATACAAAAATCAATAGTTCCATAGTAGGACTTGCAATTACTTTCTTGCAGGAGAATGCCATATTTACACCATCCCCTCCTCCCATGTACAACAAAAAATAAAAGCAAGAGGATTCTTTCAAGTTAAACTTCAGATACTGAAAATGCTGCGTTTGTAAGTTTCCAGATATATTCAAAGAGCATAGTCAACACTTCACATCTTAACTACTTATAAGTTACGGAGTATAAGTTATAACAAGCAAAACATGGAAAATAGAACACAAAATACTGGCTGAATAAGGTAAGGTATTGATAACGAACCATTCTCCAGACCAAATCTTCTGGGCCCAAAGGTTGAGCAGGATGAGAATACAAAAAATGCCTTGAATACTGAATATTACAAAAGATGTTAATTGGTCAGAGGTAATAACTGGTTTATGCAATCAACTCAACAACCACAACCATTAAGGGGCATTTTAGACATAAAGTTTACCTATTATTTTTTAAAAAATAGGAATGTACTCAAGATCAGAACTATCATTGCAGACAGACGAACCTTAGCTAAGTTCATTTGCATCTCTCTGATTTGAGAAGTACTAACATTTCTCAGAAATGAAAGGAGCCACCCCGGCTGCACTGCACCACTGGAAGGTACAAGTATAGCAATCTGCCAAATAAAGATAGAGTGAATGGGAAATTATTTAGCCATATAAGAACATGCCATGTGGTATAGAATTCATAGTTTGGTCCCGAGGAATCCATGAGTTGGAACCCCTCCCCAGGAAGATAAACACTGATAGGGAACAACCAGGTGCACATCAGCATCCCCGCGAAATGATGGTCCTGGAAGGGTCCCCCCTATAGGGGGGCAAGCCTTCCCTTGTCATTTTGACAAGAGGCCGCTACCCGTTAGTACGTGACCTCTCGGTCACACAACAACTTAACCGATGCGCAAAGGCTCCCCTTATAAACACTGATACCCAAGAGGCCAAGAGTATATTTAATGCGGTCTTGAAAATGAAAACATTTCTGCATCATAAAAACATATCGAAAATCATAAATGTCTTAAGAGTTTCTGTTTAACAGGGATATTTTATAATCAGTTAATCACATGATGAAAACATAACTGATGAGTGATGAATCAATTGAATTCAAAATTTATTGTTCAATATATCTGAATACAGTAACATAGTTTTAAGTGGATGTGACTCGTGACTCGTGAGTACTTAAATAACTGAACTAGTAAGCTAACTTTCAGTTATGATTATACTGTGAGTCGTTAACTACATCTAAGTCCAATGGATCACATTTAGACACCCTTCGCGCAAAAATAATGAAGAACACCTACATACAAATCATATATACGAACCTTACGATAATCAAGAATTCCCTCAAAAGGAAGCTCTAGTTCATCACTTATTATGACCGGAATGCAGCCACTAACAATTGCATCAAATAATCTCGCTGATGATGGGGTGTCACCAGCAGGACTAAGGCAAAATAGACTCCTAATCACCACATGAATGAATCAAAATTAGTTGGCGTTTTAAAAATAAGTTAAGCACTGCCTGGCATCTGGATAATAAAGTTTTTAAAAAGTACTTGCGCATGCCGGTCTGAGCTGCGGCCTTTCCAGCATCTCCAGTAGTCCCTTCCTCTATAAGCACTCCCTGAGCACCACTAAGTTCTGATACAAGCTTGGCACGTATTTTTCCGCCCTGGAAAGTGAAGTGAATTATTTAGAGCATCCACTTGCACAATTATGTGTGATGAACTTAAGCTATTGTTTAACAAAAATACACACCAGATAGCAGTTACTGTACTACTCCATCGTAGATTCTCTGACCCGTGACAATAAGTGCCATTATCTTTACTAAACCTTACAATAAAAAGAAAAATGCAAGCTTACAGCATTTCTTTTAAGCCTCCCGCGAAAAAATAGCAGTGTGCTTCTCTTATGTTCATTCTCTGATAAGCAATTGGCATCACAAAGGTCAAGATTGGGAACATAAGGAAGTATCAGGTCCTTCTCGAGATAAACCTGTCCTGGTTTGTACCTGAAGTCATATCACATAGCTTAGCTTTAGTAAAATTGGGGTATTTTGAAACAATGAACTAAGTTACGGTATTTACCAGTTCCCTGTTGAATCCATATCAGGAAGCAACCAAATTGCATTCTTCATAAATTTGCGAACAGATTTGAAAGACCAAGGATGATGAACAGGAAGGATATGATCTCTTCCCTCAGACCGCTTCCATGCAGGTTGATCCATAATCCATTTTAAAGCTTCCTGTATATTCAGACAGGAAATATGTGATTAGATACAAGAAAAATCTATAAAAAGCTGAAACTTCTCTAAAAACTAATGCCAGTTCCAATCTCAAGATAGCAAATTAACTGCTGCATACACCCAGCTCTAATGTTAGTTATCAATAGCATGACACCTTAAAAACAGTTCATTCTCACTTTAAAAAAGAGAAACAGAACTACCCACCCCCTGAATGTGGTTTGGATGGCAAGGGAAATGAGGAGAAAAAAATCCTCCTATGGAATAATTTTCCTTTCCAAAATGGAATAAAAATGGGTCATTGCCTCCTCAACACAGAATATGAAATGCACTTGGAGACTTGAAGTACATTCACCCTCAAGACACTCATCAACTTTACTTTGCAGCTTGAACTCCTCGAATTGTTTACTCTCTACACCTAATCTCTTCCATTTCTGTAGTCCCCCATGTATTATCCATACATCCTTGCTTAGCCAGACATAATGGCTATGTTTGCCTATCAGCGTTTGAGTCAAAACGCCAAAGGTTTTTAAACTTAAAACGCTACAAAATGCAGCGTGTTGGGTTGGCTTTTCTTCCAATCCGCCAAAAACCAAACACAGCCAATGTGTATTTATACCCCCCCCCCCCCCAATCGCTCCCCATATAGAAACAATATCATGTCTGATTAAAAGTAATGGTTTCAGTCATGCAAATTGCCTGGGAGAATGGAAAGATGGCATATAAACAGTAGAGAATTTTAACAGGGGTTAAAGGTTAGAGATATTTATGTGAAGCAGGGCTTTCATATATGCAGTCAATCCCAATGGAATCTTATGAACTTCACTATATTCAACAGAATAAATTAGGGCAGCAGAAAAAGAACATATTTAGAGTATAATATTTGCTGCATGAAAATGCACTCACACCCTATAAAGAGCCTTGCATTGCTGTTTTTCAAGCAAGAAAAAGCTGATGGTAGTGAAAAACGGTATGTAGAATAGATCTGATTCTTCCTGCTTATGCACTCTAACCACATTCTTCAACAGCCTCTCTGATTCTGGCGCTATCAAATCCGCCCATAACCAGTAATCAATTGAATGCTGCACACAAAGCAATACATTACAGCTAAAACATACTCCGTATAGTACTGATACCAATTTAAAAGCGCAAAAGTGCGATGAGATAAAAGAAAACTTACTTGCTCGATTAACCTGTGCACAGGACTGCCATTCGAAGTAAGGTTACCTGTCTCTTTGTACGTATTTTGGAACAGCCAGAGCAAATCGTAAGTGAACTTCTTAGGCATATCGTAGACATAAACCTTAATAGGAGAAAAAGCAGGATAGAAAGGTTCTTCGTATAAACTCTGAGTCTCCTTCTTCCATTTCAAATCATCCAACTTTTGCACATCCTCTGCGGTAATTGTATCGAGCACTGAATCATCGCTGGCACTCACCGATCGCGGAGATTTGTCTAGAAACTTCTCGAGCGAGGACACGAATGAGTAATCAACTTCTGAGTTAGGGTTCGGGACGGGGCGGATTGCGATGGGGCTGGTCACGGAATCAGAAGAGGAAGAAAATATGTAGAAGATGAAGGATAGCGGCAGAAGAGCGAGAAGGAATATCAATAACGGAGATCTGGATTTTGAGTTTCCCGGGATAATGGAATTGTGTCTTCCCGCCATTTGCAGACGAACTCAGGAACTCACACACTGAACCAACCGCAGGTTCGCTAAGGTAGTGGGGACTGTCCTGAAAATTTCCAACGATTTGATCGGAAACTGCATACTCGTCGATGTCACTCAGCTCGACAGAATAGCGCTTTAAGCAATTTTGATAAGAAAACGTTATTCTTTTTTTTTTTGAAGAAAGAAAACGTTATTCTTTTGTTTGTGAATCAAGTTCATCCACAAAGCATGTCTTGTTCTTAAAAAAATCTAGGACGTCTTTACTATTAGAGATATTTTCAAATTTTTCAAAAAACCGGAAAATTGGAAAAAGAAAAACAGAAAACGTATTTAATAAAGAAAATTGCTGGA
This sequence comes from Cuscuta europaea, assembly GCA_945859875.1. Classification (NCBI taxonomy): domain Eukaryota; kingdom Viridiplantae; phylum Streptophyta; class Magnoliopsida; order Solanales; family Convolvulaceae; genus Cuscuta; species Cuscuta europaea. Next base: position 1,856,696 of record CAMAPE010000054.1, on the reverse strand, counting down.
AAACTGAAGAAAAGAAAAAAGAAAGTCTCGTTTACCAAATCATTTTCCAAAACGAAAAAATGAGATATGTCTCTCTTTTCCTTAATGAATTAGAGAAGTACCTTTAACTAGTTTTCCAAATTTGGAAAATGCGGATGCTGGAGTGGTGCTACAACGAATTTGCATATTTACACCTAATGGTGGATCCGGTCCTGCTCCAGTTTGGAGTTCGATCAACGACCCTACGGTCTCTATCTTGTTCGGTCAACGACACGGCGGTCCGGTTCGAACATTGACTCGGCGGTCCCAGTTTGGTCCGGTCGACGGCCGAGCAATCCCGTTCCGGTCCGATCAATGACCCGACGATCTCGGTCCGGTCAGCTCGACGACCCGACAGTCCCGGTTGGCCCAGTCGATGAGTCGGCGGTCCCTATTTTGTCCGGTCCATGACCCGTCCGGTCCGATCCATGACCCGACGGTCCTTGTCTGATCCGATCAATAACCAGACGATCCTTGTTCGGTCCGATTGATGACCCGACAATCCCTATCTGATCTGATCCATGACCAGACGGTACCTGTTCAGTCCGGTCGGCGGCGGGCAGTCTCGGTCTGACCCAGTATGGTCAACAACTCAGCGGTCCTTGTCTGGTTCGGTCAACGATCTGATGGCCCCTACATGGTCTGGCAACGACCCCACAGTCCAGTCAAGGACCTGGCGGTCCCTGTCTGGTCCGGTCAATAGCCGAGCAATCCCGGTTCAGTCTGGTCGACGACCCGACGGTCCATGTTCGTTCCACGACCCGGCAATCTCCCGTCCAGTCCGGTCCACTACCTCACGGCCCCTGTCCGGTCCGATCCACGATCCGCTGGCTCATGTACTAGGTTTGATTTTAGAATGGGACCGTACTTACGGTCTTCTGGTCGGTCACGAACCAGGTGAAAAATTTTGATGAACATGTTTTCATATTTGAAAATGGAAAATTAAAAAAATAAAACAGAAAATTGGAGATTGAAAAACTGGAAAATGAAAACAGAAAATTGCAGAACAGAAAACAAAAATAGAAAACTGGAAAATATCTCTGTTAGTAAACAGACCCCTATTTTTTCTTTTGTGTTATTGTTCCTATCTCTTCTTTATAAATGAGACCATGAGGGGAGCCCCCTTCCATAGAATAAATATACGAAGTATTTCCTAAATATTTGTCATTTTGTTCAAATGAGGTAGAACTCGGGTACAAATATGGGGTTTTTACCTAAATATTACTTAGGTGAATACAATTTCCCAAAATCTGACCACATTAACATTATGACAAAAATGTGACTAAGAAGGCCATATTAATGTCATTGTCAGATTTTAATGTCACTGTCAAGTTTTAATGTCACTATAAAATGTCATTTCTGTCACCGTCCGTGTCACTGTAGCCACCACCAGTGTCACTATAGCCACCGTCCGTGTCACGGTAACCACCGCCCGTGTCACTGTAACCATCGCCTGTGTTACAGTGACACATCCATAACGACTCCGGACAGTTACAGTGACACATCCACATTGACTCCGGTAACCATAACACCGCCACAATGACCCATCAACACCACTAATAACCACCGCTAATGTCATAGCCAACACCATTGGTAACCACCACCACCATCGTAACCACCACCACATGGTCACTGCTAACAACTGTGGTCATCGGTGACCACCCCACTCCCCCACCACCGTCACCAGATACCACCCCCATCATTCCTCCACCACGGTCCACAACACACACCCCACCACTCCCCACCGCAGTCCACAGTGCACACCCACCCACACTAGCAAACCCAGCTCCTCCCATGTCAGTATCAGTAGCCGACAACCGGAAACCATCGCCCCAACACTCGAGTTAGAAACCCTAGCCTCCAGGATCTGAAATCTAACCGTCGGGATCTGGAATCTATCAGGTCTGGAAAGGATTTTGAGCGGCGGCGGACGAGATTCCATCGAAGACGACAACGATGGAGGTGATTGATAAGTCCGTATTTTGACACGCATTTGATGCGTGTTGGGATCGGCTTTTGATGGTTTACCTAGCTTTAAGGTGTTGCAAGTCTCAATTTTAGCTCAAGTTATGTTTACCAGGCGTTGGTTCGAGTTTTGTGTCATTTGGAGTCAAAATCAGGAATTTAGAGTTCGGCGCCGACGCTTGAGGAGCAATCAGGATGATTCGATATGCATTCGAGAATAGATTGAGAGCTTTTGGGGTCATCGGGAGGTTCACGATGAAGGTTTGAAGATAAAAGAGCTTTAAGATTGGCTACGGGATCAAAAGAAGACGAAGCGAGCTTGAAAACGACGATCAGGATGACCTTCTATCAATCGTTCAAACATATCTCTTTGTAGAAGCATCTAAAGGATACGATTCAAGTCTCATATGAAATACAACTTCAAGAGTTACAAATCATATGAAGACACCATTTCGAGAATATGAGAGGCGAAAGGTGAAAACAGACGATGAAGTCGGATGATCGCTGTTGAGATTTCAGAATGAGACCTTCTACCATTTAGGTCATATCTTTTGATTGGATGATTCAAATCTCATTCGGAAAGTTGTGGTGGATAATGAACTTCATTATCTACAACTATCATGAAGGAACTAAAGTCAAATTCGGAAGTTTGACGCACGCCGTGCGTAGGGGAACGCACGATCGTGCATCCGAGGCGAGAAAGCAAAGGAGCCACTGCCATGTACGCACGGTCGTGTGTGGCCAAGGAAGCACTATCGTGCGTACGTCCGAAACGCAGAGAAACGCGGATTTTGACCCCTTTTTAGTCTCAATTCAGCCCAAACTCATCTCCTTTCAATAAATTAGATCTTCCTTCTCCTGTTTAAGTGTTACGAACATTACGGAGAGGCTTAGGGACGAATTTACTTGCGTTTTTATCATTGTTTACTCCAAGACCCTGGGATTATTTGTAAGTTCATCTTTTTAATTAAAGACAATTAACTCTATTCTTCCCAATTATGTTGATTCTTCAATTATGAATTGTGAGTAGTTTAATTAGGGATTTGGAATTGATGAAGGGGTTAATCATGATGTATGGCTAGTTTCTTGATGGTTTAATTGCATGAATGTCGTTTAATTTATGTTTGAATAATTTAAATGATATCTCTTGTAATCTAAATGGCCACTAGAATTACTATTGTTTGTAGAATAAGTTAAGAGAGGTCTAATTTATTCTAGGATACATTCACACACACTTAATCGTTCGCTAAGAGATTAGTAGCGATTAAGGGGTCGTAAGCTCGCTCGTTTTAGCAATAATTTAGGATCTTGTCGCATGAGAGATCAGCCTGGTCCCCTAAATTATTGTACTATACGCCGCGAGAGCGGTAAGAACTTAGTAATGATTAGCTAGGCTCAATTAAATTAATTTCATGTAATTAGGCCTGATCTTCCAGAAATCTGGTTACCCCGGAATCAATCCATGTTCCCTTCTTCGTTAATTAGAGAGAAACCAATCTATTTTTATTCGCTCATTCGCATTAGTTAATTTTCAACCAATCAATCTCACACGACGCATTTATTTTATTTATTTTCAATCGCTGAATTTAATTAATTCTTGATTCCCTTTTGTCCGCCCCTGTGGAGACGATACTCGTACTTTTACCAGTATACTACCATCAATTTAAGTGCGAGAAAACTCACATCAGTGATTCAAACCGGCGGTGATTGACAAGCTCCATCGAAGAAGACAATGACGGAGGTGATTCTAACCGATGGCGATTGACAAGCTCCATCGAAGAACACATCGAAGGAGGTGCTCCGAAGCAGCGGCGAAAGAGTTGCAGGAGAGAAAAAATGAGAAGAAGAAGATTGGTGGCAGCGTTCAGCGAACTCGAAGTATGAGCGGAGGTATGCTTCCTCCTGGAGAAGACTTTGTGTTCAGCTTTCTGTTTGAGGGATGAAGACGATCGGGAGAGCAAATAGTTGTGGGTTGGGCCTTTTAAATTCTTTAATCACTTTTTTGTCCTAACATAAATTAGTCATATTTTTGTCTACCCAAACTCTAGAAGTAATATTTGGGTCATTATTTCTACAAATATCATACTCCCTCCGTCCCAATTTGATTTGCAAAATTTCATATATTGGTTGTCCCAGAATGATTTTCCACTTTCTTTTTAGGTATGTAAAGAAGAATAAAGTGACAACTTTGCTCTTACTTTTACTTTTTTTCCATTAATTTAAAGGCATATACTTTTAGGAAGATGGGTAAAAATGTAAAAAGCAAACATTATTTATTGTCATTCTTTAATCCTTGTGCCAGTCAAAATTTGCAAACTACATATCCCAACTAAAGGCTTAGTGATCCATCTTTCAAGGTCAAATTTCCATGTCTTATTACTAGTATATGTATGTGTATGTGTATGTGTATGTGTATGTGTATGTGTATGTGTATGTATATGTATCTGTATGTAATACTTGAGATTAATTTAAAGGGATTAATAGTATTATTCATACCAACAAAGTGCATCCCCTTTTAAGGAAGTTCACTGGCTAAGAATTCCAAGTTAAGCATGATTGCATGCATGGGAGTAGTATTAAGATCAGTGACCTCCCTAAAAAGTTTCTTAAGGCACGCATGAGTGAGGACAAACTGCGAGGTAAAGACTTATGTTGGTTTGTGAGCACAGTACTAGATGTCTGAAGAGTAATCTAGGAGTAAATACCTCAAGCCCTGCGGGATCGGAGAGTTACAAGTGGTATCAGATCAACCCCTGCGACAGTGTATTCATCTATTGGATATTGAGCGGGCACTTAGGAGGGAGGATTCTGAGGTTTGATTGAAATTGGTTTATGGGTGCAACAAGAACGCTGCGTTCTTAAGTGGGAGTGATTGTAATACTTGAGATTAAATTGAAGTGATTAATAGTACTACTCATATCAACAAGGTGTGTCTCCTTTTAAGGAAGCTCATCCTATTAGGCTTGTGTTGGTTTGTGAGGACAGTACTAGAGGTTTGAAGAGAAGCAATAATTTTAGGAAGATGAGTAAAAGTGTACCCATCTTTGTGCACCTCAAAAAGAAAGATGGTCTAGCGGTCGTCTCAAAAAGTACCTTATTGAGGCGCACCTTCCTATATTTTTCTTTTAATTTTTTGGGCACTTTTGAAAATCGCAGTTACTTTTAACGGTCTTTTTCAGACGTTTTAACGACGTGACCCTATTGTGATAACGAAATTCAAACACATGAACCACTTTGATAAAGAATAAAACAAATGACCTTATCTGAAAACGGACTCAACCACGAGTACCTTTTCTGTACTTTAACCTGAAAAATAATGTGGTACTCATATACAACAATCGTCTGATTGATCAATTTTAGTTACTTAGTGTCATCGATTGTAATTATTGATGTGAACAAAGATAATAACAAGAGAAAATTGTTATTGCTAAGACAAAGACAGAGATTTTCACAAAAAACGGGACTTAATATTTGGTTTTCCTTAAATATGATTAGTCATTCCATTTTTACCCTCAATTGAATTAATTAACACATTCAATTGACTCCTAGTTCTCTTGCACACCCAAAGTAATTCGTTGGTGGTGGAAGCCGATTACAGCGGTGACTCTGACGTCAGCTCTGGCGTCAAAATTCTGACAGGCTGCCAGAAAAAAAATCTCAAAATTTTCGGCAGTGGCAGCTAGAGGACGGCGACATGTGGTAGTCCGGTGAGTCTTGGGGAAATAAAGTTTATGAGGTTGTCTTGATCAATCACAAATAAAAAATCTTATTAAAGAATGTTTAAACTAGGTAATCATATTTTGAGAAAAAAAAGTTTGAAAGATAAGAACATCTTAGGTTGTCGGGCTGTTTCAAAAAAATACGTCACATGTTTTTTTGAAAGATACGAACATGTTATGTTGTTGATAAGTTTATAAAAAGCTAATAAAACAGGGCCAGGAATGAAACACGCAAAACTGAAAAAATCCGACCTGCCGGATTCGAACCAGCGACCTAAGGATACTTGCGGTTTACCCACTACAGTCCTCCGCTCTGCCAACTGAGCTAAGGTCGGTTGTTGTTAAAGTCTCCATACATCAATACATAGTGTATACGTTTAATAAGACAGCTGTTTTCTACTATTTTGTTAATTTGAGAGTTTTAGCCTTTTAGGCAGATGCTTTACATTTATAAAAAATATAGCGTTGACGTTTTCTTTTCTTTTACATACTTTTAACAATAAAAAATCCTCCTGAATGGACGCGATCATCATCTTCATCATCACCATGCTCGCCCGTTGACCACAATCCCCGACGTGATTTCCGATCGCTGCGTTTGTTCTTCATTCTCATCTGGCATAATGTTTCCAGCTCTTTCATCTTAGATCCGTCAATTTCTCAGCAGGGGCAGGTATGTGCGAATGGCTTTCATCGATCACCTCGGTTTTTTGTTGTTGAAATCTTAGGATATTAGCATAATTCTGTGAAAACTTTAGGGACATTGGAGAATATTATATAGATTTTCCGCATTAGGGATCCGCCATGGGAGGAAACGAGGCGGTGAAGCTCGACGACGAGCAGATAGCGGAATTGCGGGAGATTTTCCGGTCATTTGATCGCAACAATGACGGAAGCTTGACTCAGCTGGAGCTCGGATCGTTGATCCGGTCGCTCGGCCTCAATCCGAGCACGGATCAGATGGATTCGCTGATCCAGAAGGCCGATAGGAACAGCAACGGCTTGATCGAGTTCTCGGAGTTCGTCGCACTGGTGGAGCCGGAGCTCATTCCGGCCAAGTGCCCGTACACGGAGGAGCAGCTGCTGAAGATATTCCAGATGTTCGACAGAGACGGCAACGGATACATAACGGCGGCTGAGTTGGCGCATTCCATGGCCAAGCTGGGCCATGCCTTGACGGCGGAGGAGCTCACGGGGATGATCAAGGAAGCGGATACTGACGGCGATGGTTGCATAAACTTTCCTGAGTTCGCTCAGGCCATAACTTCTGCTGCATTTGATACTTCCTGGAGTTGATCTGGAATATTTTCATTCCCTCCATTACCCCATAGCCTCCATCTTTTAAATTCCCTTTTTAAAACCATTTTGCCATGAATTTAGTTTTGATTATAGTTCCATAAGGCAGTTGTTTAATGGAAAATCACCTTATTATTATGGGTAGTACCATAGTCCATAACCCCTACATTGTGTTGGCACTTGGCACTTCTGCTTTTCACACTCACTTTTTCTTTTATCCCAAACTCATCTATAAATGGTTGCAAGTATTCTAAGATTATCAATATTGTTTGGCTTGGTGATTGTGTGATTAACATTCAAAAAGTGTGGATTTAGTTGCTACTATGATTATAGTTTTCATGAGAGTTTTTCTTATGAAAACATTATTTACTTTGTTCGTTCATTAATTGTTTAAATACAGTCATACATACAATTTATAAGAGTATAACGGTCAAACGTCGATATTGAAAAGCAAATCTGCAAAGACAAAATTTATGTATCGCACTCATCCCATGACATCTAATTTGTGTTTTAAAAAGCTACACAAAATCAAGGCATCTCTTATGGAGAGACAGATTCCACTAAAATGATTTCCACATTTTTAATAAAAAAAGATGACACCCCATCCCTGAGTAGGCATGTCAATAGGTCGGGTCTAGACCCGAACCCGACCCGGACCCGGTAGTTTTTAATGGGTACGGGTCTATATTTTATTCCGTTTATCTGGATCCGGATCCGGATCCGCTAGTATTTTATTCCGTTTATCTTCCTATGTAAACTGTTAGGAAATTGATGTAACGTACCTTGAAAGTACAGTAGAGGAAGTTTAAATTTTCTCAAACAGATCTTCCATGATTATGACAAAACAACGAATATAGCAATAATAACAGATCTGAGTTAAAACTTACAGATCTTCAAGTCTAGCGGTGATAAATCTTGACCTTAGGTATCCATGTGATTTCTCCTTTCCGAAATAACGGTTAGATCTCCCTAATTAAGAGAAAGGCTAGGAAATCTCTTCGCAGGAAAATAAACTGATAATACTGAATCTCAAAAACTGGTCTACCAATTATGAAGGAGAAGGATGTATTTATACTAGTTCTAAACTAGTTTCCCAATCACAATGAAAGTCTTTCTCATTAATGAGTTCTAGTCCTACCAGGACCAATACTTATCATTAACGATCTTATTAAGGAATTTTATCAATTCAGGACCCGAAAGATAGATTAATTATCAATTCGGGATCTGAAAGATAAATGCATCGATATAGGACCCGAATGATGAAAAACTATCAATTTAGGACCTAAATGATTGAAAACTATTAATCTAGGACCTAAGTTGTCATAATTTTTTTATTAAAAAATTTTAAATATTATTTCGTTTTATTAAACTAATAAATTTTGTAAAGAAAAGTTTATCAAAAATTAATAATGGAATTAATAAAAAATTAAATAAATCAAAACCTATGAAACGTTAGGTCCTAAATTGATAGTTTTCCATCATTCGGGTCCTATAATGATACGTTTCATCTCTCGGGTCCTGAATCGATAATTAATCTATCTTTCGGGTCCTGAATTGATAAAATTCCTTTGATTAAATAAGTAAAACAAAATAAACTAATAATAATATCAAAGTGGCTGCACGTCACTTTGCGTGTTATTATTATTATTTATTTCATTTTCTATTTTCTTTTAATCTAGTTTATCAAACTTAATTAATTCTATCAAATAGAACTTTCCTTCAACATGATGAATTAAATATATTAATCTAATTAATAATTAACTCGTCTTATTTTCAGCATTATGAATTAAATATTATTTAATCCAATTAATAATATTTAATTCCTTCTAACAATTCAATCGGAAGGTATAATCACTTGTTGTGTGACCCATAGGGCCTTATATACTAAGCACTAATCAAATTAAGGTCTTAGTAGAATCCCTAGATGATTTATCAGACAAACTTAATATATCAGGACGTTTGCGAGGACTATTCAAACTCCCTGTAATATAGAGCTCAACGAACATTCAACTAAGTCTAGAACGTGATATTGTGTCTATTCCAATAACTTAGTCTCTGTCTCTCAATCTTTCTAGATGATCCATAACGATCATATTTGATATCCAAAACGAATATATTTTTGCATTGACCAGTGACTTTATGATCCATCTAGATATGAGAAGTAGAATGTTCTCTCTTAATCTGTTATGATGAATGAATCCTTTCATGGCTCAACTACTACTCCATGTGCTTCGTGATGCACCCAACACATGCCGTATCTACCCCGATTGGAGTGCAAGCGTTGGTCATGGTCAAACTACATCACTCCGTACATGTAGTACATATTGACCTCAAGTCGGAAGACTATTACACTACTCTATACGCTGATAATCTCATAGACACATGAATAGAACTTATCAAATGGTTCCTCGGTGGGTATGCCAATATTCTCTAAAATATGTATGTGACCATCATGAATTACATGAACTCATAGTTGTGAGATCAACTATACTTTCTAAAAGTATGATGCAGTCCACATATCATCAATATCCCATTCTCGATGATCATTGATTGGAGCTATTTTAGGACTTTATGTTATATCATATAAGCTCCACTTACTTATTGACAACATAAGTCCAAGGGAACACAATTATGAATAAGATATTGACAATTGAAATACTTAATCATCAATGTGTAATACCGTATATATCAAATATATAAAACTGAATGTGATCAAGTACATATATCTAAAAAGTGATTGTCGCTAGGACATATATACTAACAAAAACAAGAGTAATGCCCCAAAAAACTTCCTCCCTCCAAATACTTAGTCTCTTGCTAATGCACCATAGTACTTCACAAACCATGTTTCAAAATTGCTAAAAAAGGGAAAGTATTGATGAAAAACAATGTAGTGGGCGAACACCATTACCTGCTGGTGCAGTGAATGAAAGACGCTGTAAAATTCAAGTATGTGAGCGGTAGGCAAGCGAGAGAGGGGGAGATGCATGTCTGGAGGTCTCCGTAAATTTAACCAAGTCTCGAGCTCATAAAACCCCGGCAAAAACAGGTCATTATTGTTGCTAATAAAAATGTGACAGACCTTCGTCTCATCGGTATTGAGCTAGAAATCAAGGTAAATATGTTTAGTTGAACAAAATAGAGAACTGTCATGTATTAGTGAGTTAGCAACCCTGAAACCTCTGAAGAGACTATAAGTTACCATCAAAAGAAAAAGATGCAGCAAAACCTTATAAACAGGCTGTTAACCAGTTAAAAACGCAACAAAAACTACCAATAATTACCTCATCAACCCGATTTTCATCAGAGTATTAAAGCTAACAAAGCCTGCGTTTGCTTCCTTCCAACACCCTTCTTGAAACCTATCAACCCATTGTGAGTAAAAGATGTATACAACAACTAAACCCAGCTCAAAAGTCAAAACAAAGCCAATGGATTTTAGGTATCACCAAACCTTTTTAGTCAAATTTGACCTTTTATCACACAAGCTCCAAATAGCATCTAGTATTCTACTTCTCATTCTCTAGTTTTTTATTTTTCTAAAAGTAAAAAATGTCCAATTTTTAATTGCAGGCAAGTATTATTATTCAAAATTAATAATCACATAAAGCATTAATTTTATGAGTCCATAGATCGTAAACAAACACATGATCCTCTCCGACAAATAGTTCGAGACTAAATCAACACATACCATGAAACCAACATTCATTACTTGATATTAAAGGAACAAATATCAAATCCATGAAATCAATAAGCAGAATCAACATGCTCTCTAATCAATATTAACTTAAGGTAAATTCGGTGTACATAATAAACATTGAAGCTCATCTGGACTATTGAAATAACAATTCAATACAAAAAGATAATTCACACAAAGATAATTCACACAACATAAAATTAGTGAGGAAAAAAATACAAAGCTTACCTGAATCTGCAAGAAATCGAAACAAATTTGATTGTTGATATAAAATTTAGAAGAAACAACCACATCAAGCAAGAGGAGCGAGAGATTCAGCTGGAGAAGATTACCAAACCTGCGGATAAATATGAGTTGTCGCTAATCGGGAATCAACTATTGCTAGTCTGGAATCTCAACATTAAAGGAGTTCCGAAGATTTGTGGGAGAAATCAGTCAAAATTCTAAAGTAAAACCATCTGACCTGACTGTGCTACACCTCGTAGTAGAGACACATTCCTCCTCGCCAATAAATATACTTCAAAAAGAGGGACGAAATCTCCAAGTCAAAAAAAACTGCTTTTCACCGGCTAGAAATCGATTGAATTCGGTCAAGATAATCGATACGGGAGGCTTTCATTCAGAAGACTCGTAGTGCTCCTGAAACGCAGACTCTCGCTAATTTAGACTCACAGTTGAGATGCTTACTTGAGAGAAAGCTTCGTCCTAGCCCCTGAAACTCAGTTCGTCGGTTTCTCCTCCGTTAGAGGAGGTTTCTCTTGGGTATTGGATAACATCTAGGGTTTTGTTTGGTTTTACCACTCCAAAAACTTTAATACTCTGTACTTAGTAAATGGTATTAGCGTCCACACAAATAGTACTCGGTGATATTTTCCCCTAATATTTTACTGAGATTTTGTGCATCCACAAGTGAACGCAAAAGACCAATTACTTGTGTTCACCTGTGTCGACGCAAAAAGTTTGGATGCAAATAACACTTTTTCTTGTAGTGTAGGCAAATGAGAAAAATTGGCAAGGTCCACTTTCAAACCTCCGGTCTTGAATTGCCTCAACTTCCCAGGACCAAGTTAAAATTGTAATGGTTGCTTGTGTTTTTCATAGTCACACGGACTGCATTGAAGTAAGAAAATAATAGATCCTCTTCAATTTATTATTTTGACCCACATACTCAATACGCCTCTTGCACTTGTGTGACATCAGCACCAATGCACCAAAAACAATGAAGATGCTCTCAGGGTATAGACGAATTGGAGAAGTATAATCCCTCAACACCAGACATAGCTATATTGACTCGAGATGACTATTTGTGTGCATCAAGCTTTAAATCACTAAATTCAAAAATTGTTTAAGATCATATTACAAATTAGACCTCCATCGTTCTATGGAATTGGGTATGAGGCACCTAAAGCGAGAGATTTCACCTTTTTTAATTGACCGATTAGAGTACATCCACCGACTACCTTTCCTTAAATTAGGTTGACACATTCCTTTTTCTTCCAATTTGTAATGATTACCATTCCATTTCATTTGAATGAAAGAACATTTTTCTAGTTTTTACATAAATCTCAGGTGTACATTTTCTTTTTTCGTAATACGTGTACCAAATCAAAATGAAGGTGGTAATATTCGGGCACGAAGGAGAATTGCAATTCTCAAGTATTTGAGGATGGAGAAAATCAATTATGTGAAGATAAGGTATTGTGCTTGGTCTAGCTATTGAAGTATGATTGTGCATAAGATACTACCTCTTCCCATGCTGTAAGATATATTTGAACAAAGGATATAGCGATTGATTTACAACTGTAACTTCCAAAAAGTAGAAAGGGTAAGATAAATTCATAAAAATAAAATGTAAATGGTGAATAAAGAGATAAAGTGAAAAAAGTAGAATGGGAGTGGAATTCAATTTAGAAAAATATTCATATTGAAGTATATCAAGTTGATTTCCTAAGGCTCACCACAACTCTTGGGTTGAAAAAAAGCTATTTTGAGCTTTTGACCCCCCCCCCCCCCCCCCCCCCCAATCCCTACAATCCATGTATTTTAAAGTGCTAGAGTGGGTAGATGGCATCCTATGAGTGAGAATTAGGTAACCTTATTCACCCTAGCCATTAACTCTTCACCAGACTAGATGGAAGAAGAAGAAATAGTTGTAGCATGACAAAACGAGTCACATTGAAAATTTAAATATCAATTTTATTTTATGTATTATAACTTTTTTATATGTATTTCAATTTTTACAAAAAATATATCAAAATTCTTAATTTTTTTATAATCTTTCATTTGACATCAATATTACATACGGAGTATATATATTTATAAGTGCTGAAATTAAGATCCCATAATTAAAATATTTTCTTACATCTCTCTATTATTTTTATTTAAAAATAGCTTTCAAGTCACAAAAATGAAATTAAACTTCAAATTTATTTATTTTTACATCCAAATGTTTAACTTTCTAAATCATAATTATTTGCTAAAAAACGGGGTTGATATTTAATAATAAATGTAAGACTTTAATTAAAAAAACTTTCAACTTATAAAGCACGGACTACAGAGTAGTACATGTGATCAGTGTCTCGTCATTAAAAAATGGTGCGAGTTAAATTGGGCCACCAAATCTGACAGATAGAAAGTGAAACTCTGTCCCCGACACTTGCAGAAGTCCTATGCATTTTTTTAGTATAGTAACCTCTCATCGCAATTGTCGGGATTCGAACCCGGGACTTAACCCTTGTGGCACTCCCTCACTCCCACTTGAGCTACACCCACCGGTAAACAAATTGGGCTACCAAAGTCTACCCAACATGTACCAATTGGCTAAAAGGCGCAATGAATTTGAGTTACTTCCATGCCAATTTATGCTGAGGTATATCAGCTACTACTAAAAAAAATCAGCTAGAACTAGCCATGAAATGCATATCTTTGTAATACACTATACGAAGATTTTCCATAAAAGCACCAAAATGTAATAGCATACAAGCAAAATTAGGCAAAAACCGAAAAACTAAACAGTTCTTGATAATGCTGCTGCCCATCACACCAGATAACTCCACCTGCAAAGAAAACATATGGAAAAATTTCAAATCCATCAATTCTGTAAGCATCAAGATTACCTTTAGAATAAACTGATCCAGACATAAGCTCACCTGAAAAGCCGTAGCTGAAATTTTACCATAGGAAAATATGTACAATACAATTACACAGCGCTAGGTGATCCAGAAGCAAGAAAACCTAGCTGCTCGGTAAGATGATTCACATTATTTACTCTGTCCCATTCAACTTCTCCTGCAGTCATATCATCATCTTCTTCCACTCCACCATCACACTCCAACAAAATGGAGTTAATATCATCCGTGTCTCCGGCCAAAGGGCTTGCAGAAAGAATGTGATCCCAGAAGACATCATTAATCCCAGGAAGTTTTGGCATCTCATCAATCAAAACATCAATGTCAGGGTCAGAAGAAAACCCATCTGACATGACTGGTTCCATGTTGTTCACGACTGGTTCCATGTTGTTATCAACAGCAAAATCTGCCATTGTGTTCATCTCCGGGACTTGAGATTGAGTAACTTCCGAAGCCAAATCAGGAGTTGATGGAATATTAGTTGTTGCTAGTGGTACCTCGGACAGACTAACCCCAGAAATTTGATTTGTCGTATTAATGCTGTTATCAGTCAAGAAACCACTAGTACCATTAAATTTCGGTTCCAGCCTAGCAGATGAGTTTAATTTCAAGATTTGCCTTAATAGTGATTTCGCTGCTTCGTTCATCAAAGGCTGAAACCTAACAATTTGTCCATCGGGCAATGTGGAAACAGGCTTAACATTAAAACTTTCTTCTCCCTGGTTTGGAAGTCTCCTTTTCTTATTAACTCCAGAAATGAGCAAACTGTCACCCTGTTGATGAACCATCTGGGCTACAAAACCTGGGCTTTGCATAGCCTTAGCGAGAAATGACATCATCTGCTGTTGTCGCTGTTCCATCAGATGAACCTTCTGCCCAACATTCTGCAATTGGTGGTCAGTTGCCTGTTGCTGTTGTCTCAACTTGACGAGTTCCTGCATGAGCACATTCTTATCTCTTTTGAGCCTGTCAACTTCTTCCTCTAGCCCGGGCTTCCCGACTTCTACACATGACCTGACCGGTTCAGCTTGGTGGACTTGAGGAGGAGGTGTTGTTGGTGGGGGATGTTGATGATGCGCCTGGACGTGCTTTCTACGGGTTATACTCTTTAAGAGGTGTTTACTGCCTCTTAGAAAGCCCTCATTAGCAAATTCCCAGCGATCAGGGTGGACTTTCCTGAACCCCTGCTTGCCCAAAGAGAAAAGCAGAGACTATAACCATCAAGATATATAGCAAGTCCTGTGAACAGATTGCCCAAATACAATACCTTAAAATAGATCTATAACGAAGTCCTTCCGACCATCTAATAAGCCAATGATGTTTTGGTAAATCTTAAAACACGATTATCCAGTAATTATTACTACTATTTCAGTTTTCAAGAGAAGGACGAATGGAACACCAACCAAATCTCTATACCGAAAATTTCAATTGCTTATGAAACTAACGCAACCAATTAGTTGGTATACTCCACACTGCTAATACAGTATACCAGAGGTATCAGTTTTAGTTTGCGCTACTGGCTAATTTAAGAAGCTGGTACTGTTGGTTTTTCACAATGATCAAAATAAAACTAGCAGAATTGATTTTTCACGCAGATCGAGAAGAAACTAGCACAATTCACTCTCCCATTTTCCACAAAGATCGAGATGAATTGGCATGTTTAAAAACCAAGAACAATAAAAGCTCAGTTTAATCCGCGATTAGGGTTCAAGCTAAGCAATAACAGTGAAAGGAGTATCTACTAGTATAAAATCAGAAAAAAAAAAAAAAAAAAGGGAGATAAGATGACGGCGGCGATACTAACATAAGTGTTCAATTGTCGGACGAAACTGGAGAAATTGTTGTGCTTGAAGTACTTGGGCAAGATGACTTTGGCGAACTCGGGGACGTTCCACACAACGAAACTGTTATTGCTCTCGGTCCAAGACACGACGGCGTCCGTGGACGGATCCTCCACCATATCGTACGTCTTGCTGAGGAATGGCGGGGGGGAGTTTCCGACGGGCATAGCAACGATTTCCTGACCGCCGTCCATGATTGACAGAGCTCCGATCGTTCTTCTCACTTCAGTAGAGGCGCAGAGAAAATGTGGAGGCGAGAGAGATCAATGGAGAGGCATAATGGAAACGGATAGAGAGCGGTGAGATGTCAGATAAAAGGGAGTGAAATGAAAGAAAATGAAGCGAGGAGAGCGACAGGCGGTGCTAGTGAGAGAAAAGCACAAGAGAAGTGGACTGGAGATTTTGTTAATTTACTATTCAGTACTCATTCTTTATATTTCCACAAAAGAACCAATCTTTTTCATACTCCACCTCCCTCAAAATTCTTTCTGATTTTACCCGTATCACGATTTATTGAGAACAAAGTAGAAATTGTAGTTGAATTTGAGAAAGATAAATTAATGTTAATCATACAAATCTTTCTTAAAAGAGAAATGGGAATAACTTTTTGTGACGTTCCAAAATATCAAAGTGATAAATGAAAAGAATTTTATGAAACGGAGGAAGTATTTGTGTATTTCAAATTTCAATTAGGGAAAATATGAAAATGTACTCTTGTTCTTTAAATGGAGGCGTAGATATGCATGTGAAGTTTGAAAAGTGAAAATATACCCCTAATACTCTTATCAAGGATTAAATTAATTCTTAATGATGATCATGATCATAATAATAACAATTTTTGTTAATTAATTACTATGTAGAAAAAATAATTCAAATACCCCAACGTTAAAAGGATGTTAGATAAATACTCAAAACTTACATATGTAATTTAAATACCTCAAACTACATAAAAAATTATTTTAACACCATGGTCATATATTAATATAAAACTTATGATCATATAATTTATCGTGAAAATCATATGTTCATAGTGTTAACATAACTATTTATATAAAGTTTGAGATATTGAAATTACATATGCAAATTTAGAGTGTTTTATGTCACACTATTTTAATGTTGGGGTATTTAAATCATTTCTTCCTTACTATATGTTGAGGTTTATTCTTCAGGATTCAAAGGCTCAACACTGTTCTTTGGGTTTTGCAGGAATGTCTTAGTTAAATGAGTATTTAGATGAACTATTAAGGCAATGAGAATACAAGAGTAAGTAGCAAATGAGTGCAAGTGGATCCGGTTCTATCCCAACAAATAGAATGATTACAACACTATTGTCGAACAATAATTCCAACCCTCTAGGCAGAGCTAAAAGCCATTGAGAAAGATAGAGAGAAGTATAATGCTAAGAGTATAAAGTTCCTAACCCTTTATATAATAAAATAAATGTTGTTATTATACTACGAGTGAGTAGTTGAAGGGGGTGATGTGGCCGTCCCTAAGTGGATGAACCCCAACCATAAAATCCTCCATATCTAATGCATTAAATACGTTTCCCGCTAACTCTGAGATTTCCCGTCAACTGCTTGGGGAAGTTATGTCTTGAGTAACTGTTGGATGGAGCCGAGGAGCTCAAGTGTGGAATCATGGTCGCTCAGCCATTCCCGTGTGGAATCATGGTCGCTCAGCCATTCCTGTGCGGAATCTCGCGAATATTTGTTGAGTACGTCTTTGACATGGGCCGGGCCGCTGTGGATATATGGTCCTGTATCGGAGCAGGGCCTAATATCCTAACACTATGTTAGTATTGAAATTATTAATTGTCACTTTGGGCTGCATTGATCGATTCTGCTGAAATTTCTGAAGCTCTGACTGAAGTGGCTGTATTAGTTGATTATGTTGATTTATGAAAAAAATTACATCGAAAATTTATTTTATTAAATAAATAAATAAATAATTGTATGAATCAGAAAAGTAACTTCAATCTTACTTGTTTTTATTATTACACAATTCTGGCTAAATGGTCATCTACAATAGCTTAAGTCAATACAACCAGAAAAATAACTTCAATCTTGCTTGTTCTTATTATTACATGGTTCTACACATGAAATAAAAAATTACATTTTTGGTGAAAATTTTGGCTGATAAGCAAAAATAACAAGACAACTACAATATTTTGAAGTTCTAGAAAAAATGTACCTAGTAGCGTTTCAAATCCACAAACATCGGTCAATCTCTTACAATAAAATCACTCGGGACAACTTTATTTGTACAAAAATGATGTTTGTACTCACTCTTATACCCACTTTTGTACCCATCCATGTTTGTGAAAGTTTTTTTTTATCTGTGAACATCGATTCATAAACAATATTTTGCACAAACAAAATATTGTTGGAACTATCCCATATTTGATTCAACGGTACTGGTACCATAACTATTTTAACATTACAGAACTGTTCAATCTTAGAACAAAGACCACTTTGTATCATTGATTCCATTTTAAAATGGTACCACATCATGTCATACCAATGTCAAATAATGTCATACTTCAAAACTCCACACAATGGATCAATATTTTAAAGATAATACCTTGAAGTATAAATTATTAAAAATCATATACTCCCTCCGTTCCCATTTTATCTTCCATTTCCCATTGGCACACAATTTAAGAAAAGTAGGTATTGTGTGGTGGAGAGTTGTGCAGAGGAAAGAGAAATGTGTAAGAAATGTTGTGAACCACAAATTCTTTACCAAAAAGAGAAAGTGAAAGTTTAATTGGAACGGATGAAAAAGGAAAGTTGGAAGATATAATAGGAACGGAGGGAGTACATGCTACTAAAAGTAAACCTCCATAGTTAACTAATGAATAATATAAGTAACAATTATTATAAGTAATTACTTTATTTTTGTCAAATATAAGTAATTATTTAAAAGAATTATAAATGTTTTTATCTAACAACCATTTGTCCCCACATAGAGGGATATAAACCTCCATACTCCACGTAGACAGTCTTATTCATGTACAACATTCCTACTAAAAAAGCCTTACACATTTTTCATTTAATAATAAATAATGATACACAAACCATTTTTTGTCTTCACATGCATTTTTATAGCTTTATTTCCGTGGATAGTAAAAAGTTGTGCTTTTGTGAAGAATATATAAAACTATATATGAATATTTAGACGTTTTATGCAAGACGTTTTTTTAATGACATATGAATTTTATTTTTTAGACTTCACTCTTTAGAGAATTGTAGATTAAAGAAATATAATTAGAGATAAGAGCTCCGAGGATTAAGTACAAAATGTTCGATTATTCTTGCATCCGTACGTATGACAACACAGATATTAGTGATCATCAGTGTTAGAATTCTTCGGTGGTACCGTGGTAGGCTAATTTGCAAGGCTAAATTCACAAAAATAATGTAAACTTCTTGGGATTGTATGATAATAATCCCCACTAAGATTGTTTATAAAAATAATTTATACTAGCGATAGTGTTTACAAGAGTAAATTGAAATAATTGAAAATAATGTTTGTTTAACACTCTCAAGTCTTAACCCCTACCTTCACTTTCTGTTCATCGTTTTTGGTCTCGGTTAACACTTATATGTTCCAATATAGAGGGAGTCACATATCGAGGAAATGACGTTGAAATTAAACGGGTTTAGTTTGAATTTCCCCGAGAAGAAAAGCGGGTAAGAGAAAAGTGGGAGTAAGGATTGAGAGAATTAAATTGCATTAGTTTGAATTCACCCCAATTTATTCTTACGAATCTTATTGCTAGTTCGAATTATTTTGTAGAATCCCAGAAAGTAAGGATATCCTTGTGAATTTCGCCAATTAACAATACTCACCACTGGTGATACCAATACTCTCGGTAATACTTATTTATATTTGGGAAAATGGAAACTAATAATTCAATCTTTTAGCGGTCTTCTTACAAGAATCCCACCTTTTGATTATTCATGAATAATCCAACATTTGCACCCCATCTTCATTCACTGGTCCCTGACCGATTTATGACCTGTTATTCCAAGTTATTTTCTTATCTTTGTAAAACATTATATCATAATTCTCACCTTATGATCACATAATGTTTTGCCAAGATAAGAAAATAACTTGGAACAACAGGTCATAAATCGGCCAAGGACCAGTGAATGGAGATGAGATGCAAAAGTTGGATTATTCATGAATAATCAAAAGGTGGGACTGATGTAAGAAGACCGTTAAAAGGTTGAATTATTAGTTTCCATTTCCCCTTTTTATTTTGGAAAGTTATTTCTATTTTTAGAAAACACCACAACAGCATTTTATTGTTTTCATAAAAAATGATACTTGCTTTGTGTTTTCCAGCAATCTAAGAGCATCTTTAATGCTACACTTTTAACATTAGAAAAAACTTGCCACATCAGGAAGTCACGAAGTGTTTGATTTTTTTGCTCTGCAATGGGTTTTTCGTTGTTCAACATTATGCTGATGTGTAAAAAATAACTGTAACATTGTCAAACCCACTTTCTCAAATTGGAAAGCCAATCACACTGGCCCAGTCAGCAAACTAAGACTCTTCGTGGGTAAAACATGGGTAGTTTTTATACTTTGCAGTTGAGGGCTTTTCATTTGCAATTACTTTCATTGATTTCATTTAAATAATTGACACACGTATATGAAATAAACCATTGTTGACAGTATGCATTGTGTACAACTACGGCAGTTTAGTTTCTCAGGTTTTCACATGCATCCTATGTGGTATAACATTTCATACAATTAGTGCCATGTGTCGCAATTTTATTAATGTCAAAAGCTGAGCATTGAAGATGCTCTAAAAAAAGACACTAATAAACGGTCCGAAAAGTTCTCCCTTCAGAATTTCGTAAACAAATAAAAATATGCAAATACATATCCCAAATAAATATGCTTGCCCCGAGTGATTTTCTTGTAAAAGATCGAGAGATGTTTGTGAATTTGAAATGTTAAGGTGTACATTTTATCTAGAACTTCAAAATATTAAACCAAGTGATAATTAATAATTTGAATACTGACATAGTAATTAGTTAACAAAACTATTATTATTATTATTATAATTAAAGTAGCTAGTTGAATACTCCCTCCGTTCCTATATAAAAGTATCCATTTGTTTTCCACACATTTTAAGAAAGTGGGATTGGTTGGTACTGTTTGACACTTTTTGGACACTGTTTGACCCTGTTTTGCACTGTTTTGTTTGCCAAAAAAAGAAAGAGGACTTTTATTTAGGGACGACCCGAAAAGGAAACAGATGCTTTTATTTAGGGACGGAGGGAGTATAATTCTTTTATTCATTTTGGTCGTTGACGAAATGTAAGAGTAACATTATATGAATAGTAATTAGGGCAGAAAATGGAGAGAACAAAAAAGAAAGTGAGAAAAGTTTGAAAGATTAGATTAAAATGTTCGGTGCTAATGTTCATTCAGAGAAGAAAAAACCGAAGGTTATAAATGTTGAGCAATGGATAATATAATTTGTAGAGCTACTAACTCTATAAGAAAGATAACGAGAATAGAAAATGAACCGAAGTTATAAAATACAAAACATATGTTTACAAGCTTCGATACATTAAAGACTCAGAGTCCGTTTGTAGGCCTGTCAATGGGTCGGGTCCAGACCCAAATCTGACCCGGATCCGTCTTTTTTAATGAGTATGAGTCTACATTTAATTCCGTTACCTGGACCCGGATCCGGACCCGTTATTTAATGGGTCGGGTATGGTATATATAGTCCGACCCGTTTAGGACCCGACCCGTTAATATTATATATATACACACACACACATTAGTCTAATATACATATTACATTAGTTGTTGCCCACATTATGTGTTAGTTTAATAACTACAAAGAAGGATCCCTAAAGACCCTAGACTCCACAGACATTAAGAAAAAGCTTGTTCAATTTTCAAAACCATTAATTTTACTCTTTATTCTAATTTTACATACATTAAGAAGGAATCAAGAAAAAGCATGTTCAGTTTCCAAAGCCGTTAATTTTACTCTTTATTCTAACACTACGTATCTTGCAAATTATAAACCAACCCACAATTCACAAAGAAGGCAAATAGGCTCATACACAGTCACACTTATACACATTAGAATTGGATTTTCGTGAGACGGGTCGGGTCTACCCGACCCGGTTCCGAGACCCAATGAGTATGGGTCCGGAACATTAGTTATAGACCCGCCGGGTATATGAGTCGGGTCTGGAACCCTATAGAGTCTAACAGGTTCGGTCTGGAATACTATGTTTTGGCCCGTACCAGACCCGTTGAAAGGTCTACCCGTTTGGTAGCACGAAAATCGGCTAATTTGGTTGATCCTGCTGAAATTTATGAAATTCTGGCTGAAGTGGCTACATTGGTTGATTCTGCTGACTTAAGAAAAAATAATTTTAAAATATATTTTATTAATAGAAAAAAAATTATATTTAAAAATAGTTAAAATGGTCATCTACAATAACTTCGGCCAATGCAGCCAGAAAAGTAACTCCAACCTTACTTTTTCTGCTTATTACACAATATAGCTCGCGAAAGCAAAAGTTACATGTTTGGTGAAAAAGTTGGCTGATAAGCCTGATAAGTCGAAAAACAGTGTTGCCAAACTGCCTCTCAGAGACCATTCGGTAACACTGAAATCGGCTCAATCGACTGATTCTGCTGAAATTTATGAAGTTCTGTCTGAAGTGGCTGTATTGGCTGCTTCTGCTGATTTATGTAAAAATTATATTGAAAATATATTTTTTACACTGTAATATAATAGGGAAAAAATTATATGAAAAATAGCTAAAATGGTCATCTACAGTAACTTCAACCAATGCAGCCATAAAAGTAATTCAACCTTACTTTTTCTTATTATTAAAAAAATTCAGCGCGCAAAATTAAAATTACGTGTCTGGCTAAAAGATTGACTAATAAACCGAAAAACAGAGTCACCGATGCAAACAGACTCTCAGTATGCTAGTTTTTTCAATATGACATAATTTTTAGAGTTAAATATATTAAAAATCATGTGTTATTTTTCATAGATTCGTTTTAATATCCACCTGGACTATGAATTCTAAAAGAGATCTTCTACAAACTCACATTAAACGCAAGGAATTTCTTAGGTCTTGACCCCTATGACATTTATCAAATTTGAACTCGAAAAGTCAAATGTTATAGTTTTCAGACTAAATACAATTTGTGGTCCAATTTGAACGCCAGAATTATTTTTTATGCGAAAATTATAATAACTTTAAACGCATGTCATCATAAAGCCAACGTTCTTTTTTAGTAGTCCAACAATCTTATATCAACTCTACTTTTGTTTACCTCCTACATTTTCTTTCAACTTTGTTTCTACCTTTTTTTAGTTCGAGCATGTTATTGTAAATGTGAAGAGTAATGATTTTCATATATCATTCACGTATGGAGTATACAGTATATACAGTATATATAGTTTGTACAATTGAGAGTGCTAGAGAATATCAACTAACTAGAAGATAAGATTTACACATTTATTTAGATAAATACAAGAGATAATTAATTAATACAATAATCATTATGAATTATCTCTATCATGCCCCCGTGAGTTGGAGGATCTGGGAAGAACTCCAATCTTGGAATGTAGGCTGTGAAAGCGGCGTCGAGGTAGTGGTTTCGTAAGAGAATCTGCTGATTGATCTTCAGAGCGGACATGTGCAACTCAAAGAATACCACTTTGAACATGCTCATAAATAAAATGATAGTCCAGTGCTAGGTACTTCATGCGAGAATGAAAGACAGGATTCGCACAAAGATGGGTAGCCCCAACATTATCACAATAAATCACCGGTTGAGTGGGAATATGAACATGCATTTCAGTGAGAAGTGAGAGAATCCAATGTAGTTCTGCAGCAGCAGTAGCGACAGAACCATATTCCGCTTCGGTGGAAGAGTGAGCAACCATTCTTTGCTTGTGAGAGCTCCAAGAAATAGCATTGGGTCCAAGAAAAATAACAAAAGCACCTGTAGACGTATAGTCGTCGGGGTTGTCTGCCCAGTCAGCATCAGAGTATGCATGGAGAGATAAGGACGGAGACCGGCGGAGGAGTAAACCATGGTCACTAGTGTGGCGGAGATAGCGAAGAACACGTTTTGTAGCTTCCCAGTGGTCATCCGTGGGCTTATGCAAAATTTGAGATAATTTATTTACTGCATAAGAAAGATCCGGACGAAAGATCCGGACGAGTAAGAGCTAAAATTTGAAGACTACCAACAATGGCCCAATAGTTTTTTGGATCCTCAAGAGGCTTTCCAGAAGTAAGACGTAGTTTTGATGTAGGAGCAAAGGGTGTGGTAACCCCATTGCAATTTGACATTTAGCACGAGCAAGAAGGTCCAGAATATATCGTTGTTGAGACAGAATGATGCCATGAGAGTGAGGAAGTACCTCTATGCCAAGAAAAAATGAGAGAGGGCCGAGATCCTTTAATGGAAAACGGCGACCAAGTTCAGTAATCAGATTTTCAATATAGATAGTTGAGCTCCCAGTCATCAACATAAACAAGCATATAAATAATATGTGTAGCTTGATGATAGATGAATAAGGAAGTATCAGCTTTAGAGTTGGTGAAACCAACCTGAAGAAGAAAACTCTTGAGTTCTTGGTATCATGCCCGAGGTGCTTGCTTGAGCCCATATATGGTCTTATTTAAGCGACATATATGAGAAGGTTTGGAGGAGTCCACGAAACCAGGGGGTTGAAGCACATACACCTCATCATATAATTTGCCCTGTAAAAAGGCATTATTAACATCTACCTGTCGTAGGGGCCATCCTCGACTAACGGCAAGAGAGAGAATCGGGCGAATAGTTGTGGGTTTAATAACAGGACTAAACATTTCAGTATAATCCACTCCGGGACGTTGATGAAATCCTTTTGCGACAAGACGTGCCTTATACCTGTCAATAGCACCATTAGATAATCGTTTAGTCCGAAACACCCATTTACAACCCACAATATTTTTCTTGCGGGTGCGAGGAACTAGTGTCCAAGTACCATTTTTAATAAGAGCATTGAACTCCTCGGACATGGCGTGACGCCAGTTGGAATCAAATAAAGCTTCCTTTACTGTACGAGGTTCTGGTGACACAGAGGAAATTTGAGTGTTAAGATTGAGCTTACGAACAGGACAATGAATATTATTCATTGACCGGGTGACCCTGCGATTAGCAGTGGAGTGCGGGTTTGAAGTAGAATTTGTAGGGGGATAGAGATTATATTATCCGGTACATTATTTAAATTAGAGGGTTGACCGGCTAATAAAAGGGAGTTGTTATTAGGAGGACGTTTTGGGAGATAATTTTTGAAGGCAGGGAGGTTATTTGGTGAACGGCTAGGAGGGAGAAAAATATGGGGAGGCAACAAAGTATTGGTTATAGGAGGTGGCAGGATAATATTTGATGAGGACGGATTGTTATGTTTATATGGAAAAATATGTTCAACAAAGGTGACATGGCGTGAGACATAAATGCGATTTGTAGTAAGGTCTAGACATAGATATGCACTTTGTGTGAGGGAATACCCAAGAAAAATACAAGGGACCGAACTGGATTGAAGTTTATGTTGGGTATAAGGGTCGTATCCATGGGTAGCACAAACAGCCAAAGACCCGCAGTTTGTCATAATTAGGAAGAGTATGATAGATACATTCATAGGGAGAGTGGAAATTTAGTGTAAGGGTGGGTAACCGGTTGATAAGATAAACAGCTGTAGGAAGTGCATATGACCAATATTCAGGGGGTAGTGAGGCCTGGTGTAAAAGAGTGAGACCTGTTTCAATAATGTGACGATGACGTCGTTCAGCATAGCCATTATGTTCAGGGGTGTGAGGGGGAGAGGTTAGGTGAGTTATGCCATTTTTCGCTAGGTGAGGGGTT
Organism: Cuscuta europaea; assembly: GCA_945859875.1. Taxonomy (NCBI): domain Eukaryota; kingdom Viridiplantae; phylum Streptophyta; class Magnoliopsida; order Solanales; family Convolvulaceae; genus Cuscuta; species Cuscuta europaea. Next base: position 1,831,108 of record CAMAPE010000054.1, on the reverse strand, counting down.
AGGCCGGGCTTTAAATTCTCCACCATTGTCAGAAAAAAAAGTTTTGATTTTGCAACTAAATTTATTTTCAGCTAGTGGGTAAAAGGAGAGAAATATAGAACATACATCTGATTTATGTTTCATAGGATAAAACCAGATGTATTTAGTGAAATGGTCAATAAATATTACATAATATTTAAAACCATCAAAAGAGACCATGGGGGACGTCCAAACGTCAGAAAATATAATTTCTAATGGACGAGATGATTTTATTGAGGACGTGTGAAATGGAAGTTTATGGCTTTTATTACATTGACAAAAATCACAATTAAAATAGAAGGAGATACATAATTTATTGGTAATTGTGACTTAGACAAAATATGACTAAAGATGTTGGAGGACGGGTAACCAAGACGAGAATGCCACTGATGAGGAGACACTTTGACACTCGAGAAGGCACGGACGGAGCAGGTGGAAGAGATAGGCCATTCATATAGACCATCTTTAGCTGGACCCTGTAGGAGAGGTGCCCTCGTGGTGAGATCCTTGACACAAAAAGAAGACGGTGAAAATTCAACACAGACATTATTATTTAGACAAAATTGAGACACAGAAATTATTATTTTTTGAATATTGGGAACACATAAAAGATTATTGAGAGTAAAGGAACTAGTGGGAGACATTAAAGTACCAGAACAAAGTACCAGAACCCGTAAACGTAATAGGAAGACTACTACCATTACCAACGACCACCTCGTCAGTGCCCAGATAAGAAGTATGCATTGATAAGTTGGCAAGGTCCGATGTTAAGTGGTGTGTGGCCCCACTGTCAAAATTCCATGGAGATTGGGGAGCAGGCCCCAAAAGGCCATTGCTAGCAGCAGTATGAGCTTGAGGAGACTGCCATGGAGGCCGAGTGGGTGGCTGCCATGGAGTGGAATGATCACGGGTGCTCCATTGTGTAGGAGAAGCCCAAGCCGGTTGAGGAGTAGAGGATGATGCTGATTGGAGCCGAAAAGAGGACAATTACGAGCGGTGTGGCCTTGTGTCCGACATGCTTGACAAATGCCGAGATAAGGATGCGGAGAAGTGTGAGAAGGAGATCCACGACCTGAGGAAGAGCCACAACCAAAAGTGGAATGTCGTCCACCACGACCACGAGACCCAGAGGGAGGAGGACCCCGAGCAACATTAGCAGAGATGACAGATGTGGATGATGTTTCAGAGTCATGTAGCAACTTGAGTTCACGATTAATGAGTTTTTCATGTAACTCAGTAAAGGTGATACAAGTTTCATGACCCTCAACGACATCAATAACAGGTTTATAACCTTTGATGGAGTAATGGGACTATGCCCGGAGCCTAATCAGCCCAAGCCCCAAACTTGGACCCGTGGATCCAAGTCCACAACCTGGAGCCTGCCTGCCAGCCCAGCAGGGAGCCTGCCAGTCCGGCCGACCTCCCAGCCCGGAAGAGTAACGGTCAAACAATTAATGCACTATTAATTATGTATTTAATTCCGTATTAATGTTGTAATTAATTAGTCATTATTATTGGTAGCGGTTACGATTTGTATACGCCTATAAAAGGCGGGTTGTAATTCAGAATATGAGGAGCGAATTCTAGATGCTTTTTCTGGCTAACTTTCCATATTCGTACTTTTCTAATTCCTGCTTGAGTGTCGTACATAGCTTTTCTAAAAGCCTACGAGCGTCCTATTTTGGACCACCATTGGTGCTTTCATTGAGAGTTTTATCTCTCCTCACTTTGGTAAGAATTAACAAGAAAATTCCAGAAAAGGTCAAAGATTTCTAGCAATTTTTCATATCTGGAGAGGAGGTAAGAACAGAAGAATCTGGTGACCCGTAGCTTCACGACGGCAGCCACCGCTTGCCTAACCGCCCGCTGCTCACCCTTCCAACGTACCACTGACACAACGTGAGGAATCTGTCGATTGAAGTCGCCTGAGGTCTCAGCTCCCCCACTCCTCCGCTTTGCCGGTCATTGCCAGCAACGTGGGGATCTCCGTCGTCGTTGAATTCTCCGAGCGCCGTCTTCGCCAGTATCTTCGTTGTCCGGTCGCTCACTACTTCCCTCCCCAACTTCGCCGCTCACACTTAGGTGTTGTGCCATTAATGGTGGGTTGGGCGGATCTGGAATCCTGCTGTAGCGGTAATCTGCGATGGTGCTCTGATGGGATCAAGGCTTCGAGCTGTCACGATGAACTCAGCAATTTGACCGGCCTTTTCCTCTCTCCTCGTCTCCAAAATGGTTTGATGGTTCCTCTGGTTTCCGTCGATAAGGGAGTGGCTGATTAGGCGTGTAACTACACAAGGGCAGCAATTCCAAGTTGGGCTATTAAGAGGGGTCATGCTAGGACTAAGAAGGACAGGCCACAAGCGGCCCAATCAAACTCTTTGATGGTCCAAATTTCAGCCACATGCCCAAGCTTCAGCCCAATTCAAAGCTAAGTACTCCAAAGCTTTCTCCATATTATTAGTATGTGGAAATATATGATTTTAAAAAATCATAAATTGAAACATTTGAAAAGATATTTTAAGTGATATGATTGCTTTTACTCTTGTTAAGTGTGTGTAATTTTAACATTGAACAACGGACTTATGACATTTGATCACTCAAGTACGCCGGACGAGCACACACACTTGTACAATGGCCGAGCTCACACACTCGCGCCACCGGGTCACGTCATATGGGTGTGACGATTAATAAGTTCCAATCTAAATGTTAATACCTCACACTCTTGACTTCTTACGGGTTCTTGCGTACTCTTACCTCTTCCTAGTGCATCACACTCCGACCTCGGGGGACGAGTCACCCGTTCAAAAGTCTCTACTTGCGGGTTCGAACTACTGACCTCGGGCGGCGAGTTAAACTCTTGTTAGGGGCCTAGAGCCACGCTTTTCCGAGCAATTTTGTCACTTAATTGACGTTCACATTTCTCGAAAAGGTTGATATCCTTTAGTTCTTTGGGGTTGGATTATCCGTTCGAGTGAGGAGTCCGCCTCACTTACTCGCGGATTCAATCTTTCTTTCGGAGACTGGGTTGAGGCCTAACTTGGGAACTTGATGTCACTCTTTTCCAGTAGTGAGTCCGACTCACTTACATACTGAGCTGTGGTTCGACACCAGGCCAGATGCTCTATTCTACACTAGTTTCTTTTATGTGTAGGTACAACTGAATGTAGTGGGGGACTGAGGGTCTTACCGTCTTCAAGGAAGCAAATGACGAACCTGACGAGTCTGAGCCCGACAAGAAGAACATTTCTAGCCATCCTATTTGCAGATGGCGACCATTGCAATAAAGGCTGAGGATCTCACCTCTTGCTTCATTTGGGGGGCGTCAGATGTACTCTTTTTCCCTTCATTAGGATTTTTTCCCATTGGGTTTTTTTTTCTAATGAAGGTTTTTAATGAGGCATCTCCTCAACATGGATAAGGGCGGGGATCTTCTAGTCTCGGAGAAGAGCAACTGACTTGGACTACTCCCTCTTAGTCGAGTCTACTACTCGACTAAGGGAGTGGGGGACTCGTGATGGAGTAATGGGACTATGCCCGGAGCCTAATCAGCCCAAGCCCCAAACTTGGACCCGTGGATCCAAGTCCACAACCTGGAGCCTGCCTGCCAGCCCAGCAGGGAGCCTGCCAGTCCGGCCGACCTCCCAGCCCGGAAGAGTAACGGTCAAACAATTAATGCACTATTAATTATGTATTTAATTCCGTATTAATGTTGTAATTAATTAGTCATTATTATTGGTAGCGGTTACGATTTGTATACGCCTATAAAAGGCGGGTTGTAATTCAGAATATGAGGAGCGAATTCTAGATGCTTTTTCTGGCTAACTTTCCATATTCGTACTTTTCTAATTCCTGCTTGAGTGTCGTACATAGCTTTTCTAAAAGCCTACGAGCGTCCTATTTAACAGGTAATAATAACAATCAACAAGGACTACTTATCACGGTGGACTATTCACTGCATCTATCTCGAGAACATCAGGTGAGCACTGCTCACAAGTGAAGACCGGTCTTTGCTATCCCCTCGACGGATGGCGACAGTTGCAGCTGCACACAATGGCCTAAGAGCTTACCCTTTAGCTATATTTTGGGTGCATTTAAAGAAGAGATCTCTCCACCAGAGCAAGACCCTGGGCTGCAACTAATCAGACAAACAAGACCCCAGGCTGCTGATCAGAAGAACGAGACCATGGGAGGCTAATCAAATAAACAAGACCTAAAACTGCTACATAGGCGAAGGAAACCATATCCTCTCACAAGCAGCGGGGATCAATGTGCATAGTTATAAAACTACCCTCTCTCGAGCATACCTCGGCTCGGCATCATCAACGGGCAGCTTTGCGACCAGCCTCTCATGAGCATACCTTAGCTCGGCATCATCGACAAACAGTTATGCGGGTTGTCTCTCCCGAGCATGCATTGGCTCGACCGCCACCACTGGAAAGCAGACGAGCGACTGGCCTTCCCGGATCATATCTCGGCTTACCAGTAAAGCAGATGCTCAATCAAGAACCGACGAGACTGACCTTCCTTTGTTTTATTTTGAGCTACCGGTGTACTCTTTTTCCTTCACTAGGATTTTTTTCCACCGGGTTTTTTCCTAGTAAGGTTTTAACGAGGCATCCCCTCATCATGAACAAAGGAAGAGGTCTTCCCGGTTGGAGCAAAGCAGACCTGGCAGCTGGCCAGATAACCAGGACCCCAGGATGCTACCTAGACAAGAAGGGTCTCATCCTTGCGCAACACTGTGGGATCACAACAGACAGTTACATGACTAACCTTTCCAGGCACACCGCAGATCGTCATCATCAACAATCATCTGTGTAACTAGCTAGCTAGCTTAGCAACCAGGTCGATTTCAAAGCAGCTCAACTACTCCCTTTTAGCCGAGTCTGCTACTCGACTAAGGGAGTGGGGGACTCGTGTTGGGATAATATTCCAGGCCCAGTGCCATCGGCCCGTTATCCCCGAGCTTTGGCCCAACTAGGCCCAAGACGCAGTCTCACGAGCGGGAATCACCCCTTGCTCATTTACTTATTTATCGGGCCGGTTCGCCCATTAGCTTGGACATGTATTATGTATTTGGGCCAAGCCCACGTAGATTAGACTTTGGACTTGTGATGGATGCCTATAAATAGGCCATCACCCCCTTGTATTCTGGACGCTATTTTTACTATACTGAAATGCTGCTAGTTTCTCTACCCAGGATATTTTCTACCAACAACCTTCATCAAGAGATTCAAGACCATTAAGAATGACTTCAATAAAATCTTCGTGATCCAAAGGTTTGTCAAGAATAGCCAATTCGTCTGCAGTAGTTTTAATAAAATGCATATATTCACTGATAGTCTTAGTTCCTTTGGTATATTTTCGGAGTTGAGATTTCAGTTGTTTGATATGACCACGGGAAGGTTGAGCATAAACAGATGCAAGTGTGTCCCAAACCTCTTTGGTGGTGCGGGCCCGAGTAATGAGAGGAACCACAGTTGGGTGAGTGTGCCAATGATAGCGCCAAAAAGGAGTTTATCTTGGCGAACCCAAGAAGAGAATGCCGGATTAGGAGTGGATGCACCATCAACTATGAGAGATGGTGGAGGACATGGGTGAGAACCATCAAGAAAACCTTCAAGGTTGTAGCCCGTGAGGATGGACTCAATTTGGAGCTGCCAAGAGATGTATTTGGTGGGAGAGAGTTTGATAACATTATCAAGGTTGATGGGTTCAGATGTGTTGGGAACATGAATTTGGTGGGAGATATGTTCAGAGGAGGACTCAAGCTCAGTGGAGGGTGGAGGATTAGCCATTAAAATGAGGAAAGGAAGATAACCGAAGAAAAAAATTATGATGTGTGGATCGTTAGCTGTGATACCATGATAAGGTCCGGGGTTCCATCCTAAAAGGTCAACCTGATAGGAGGAGTAACACATGTCTTAATATAGCACTTCGTTGACTCAAACATTTCCGGTGTGAGATTTAACACCCCTCCTCATGGCCAGACTCTTTGTCTGGATCGTGTCATCATTCATTTTTTTCGTCAATTCGTCACTGTCATTTTTTTATAATTATGTCAATCATTTTTCATAAGAGGGCTCACATCATGGATCGATTTGGCTCTGATACCATGTAAATGTGAAGAGAATAATGATTTTCATATATCATTCAAGTATGGAGTATACAGTATATATACTTTGTACAATTGACAGTGCTAGAGAATATCAACTAACTAGAAGATAAGATTTACACATTTATTGTAGATAAATACAATAGATAATTAATTAATACAATAATCATTATGAATTATCTTTCCATCAGTTATTACTTATGGCTTGTCACTTCACTAAATGCATTAAAATTTCACAAAAAAAAAATTAAGCAACTTATAACCCAAATTAAACCGAATCGCTTCATACAATCAGATTAAGTTTGATTCATACTATGAGAATTGATACATGGGCGTACTCGTTCAATGGAACTAGGGATGGATTCGGGCCGGGTCGGGCCCGGGCCGGGCCTAGGCCCGGTCGGGCCGCTGGTTCAAGAAAAGTGGGCCCGGGACCGGCCCGAGGGTTGGACGGGTCCGGTTCGGGCCGGGCCACCCGCCCGGGTCACGGGTCGGGTCCGGTTCAGGCCGGTTAATATTTTTTTATATAATTTATATTTTATAGTTTATAGTTTTATACGAGTATTAAAAACAAACTTCAATTGCATTTATTTGAAATGAAATAGGAACTACATTTGAAAATTAAAACAAACTTTAAGAGATAAACATTATGAAAATTGTAATCAATCGGAACTTCCCGCACCTCCCGATCCTTTGGCTTTGTCACATGACTTCATATGCTTGATTGCCATCCCGAATCCGCCTGAAGCCCCCATGATACATTTTTTCGCACCATTTGCAAATTGCGTACCACATCCCGGTCTTCGGGTCCTTCTGCTTATCAAAATTATACCGTATAATGACATTTTGATTTTCCATCTTAGCTTCTTGGAGAAGAGAAATAGAGAGTAGATATATAATATATTGGAGAATAAGAGAATTAGAGAGTAGAGAGTTAAGAATAGGATTTAGGAAGAATTGGAGAAGAGATATGAAAAAATGTTTAAGAGTAGGAGTATTTATAGGTTTTTTTACCCCCCACCCCCCCACCCCCCCACCCTACCAGCCAACCCCCCCGGACCCCCCCTTTACCCCACCCAACGGCTATATAGCCGTTTGGGTTGTCCCCAGCCCCACCCCCAAGGCCTCAACGGCTAGTAGCCAAAAAACAAAAAAAAGTTTTTTTTTAAAAAAATAGACCTGGACCCGGGCCCGGGCCCGACCCGGCCGGGTCGGGTCACAAAAATCCAGAACCGAGCCCGCCCCCGCCCCTTCCCATCGGTTCGGGTCCATACCCAGTCCCGGACCGCCCGACCGGGCCGGTCCCGGGCCCGCACAGTACCGGGCCGGGTGGCCCGAACCGAATCCATCCCTAAATGGAACCAGTAGCTCTTAAAAATATATAGGTAACCCAGTACATGCCCACCCATAATATAGAATATATCTTTCATACAATACAAGTCATTGCAATTTGCATAGTTGCCTTGACCTTCTGCATCAGTGCATTTACCAAAACAAATTTAGCTACAAGGTGACACAAGTTATACATGGTCAAGGTTACACCAAGCATTCGTATCACGGAAAAAAAATTCTTCAGGGACTCAGCAGTGACATGGAAATGATTGAAGATAGTTTATATTTGCGCACTTTACTGGAATCCTTTGGTTGAAAGACAACTTCTGTGCTAGATCGAACACAAACTTCATTCCACTCGGAATCTGAACCCTCTTGCCCATGATAATCTCGATGACAATAAAGAACTTGGAGTTTAGAATGAGCTGCAATTCAACAGGTTGAAGCTTTATTGTAAGAACACAATAAACACGATCTCTGAAATTTTTTGGATTGACCAACAACAATGTGCACAATATGATGTATACAAAGATCACTTATTGACAACAAAGGCTGATCACAGGAATGCGAGCACATACATGATAGTATGATACATGTTACTGAGGTGATATCTATGACAAGTGCCAATAAGATGTTACTCCCTTCAACCCATCCAAAAAATCATGCTTGAATGTGGAACTTTATAATATCGGCAAGGTACAAATCTTAATATGAGGGAATGCTACAGTTTAAAAAATTGTTGGGGGAATTCTACAGTTCTAAAAATGGTTGATTTAACTAATTGTTGGGGGAACTTTAGAAAACTCTTACTTGCCAGATTCTACAGTTCAAATTGTTGGGGGAAAAGGGTCAAATAGACCCTCAAACTAACTTAAAAAGTGCAAATCACCCCTTATATAGGAGGCTCTATCCGGCCGTCTCCATTTTGGGCGGTTCCCGGTGGAATTTTTTGATGATTTTTTTGAGCATCTTCTTCATTAAGTCAGTTTACTCATACCAAATTTCAGCTAAAAATTCAATCGGTGTCAAATGAATTTTTCATGATAACTGCGCAGTTAAACAACGCAGTACATTTCAGAAAATTATTTGACTGGCTTCCCGGTTGAATTTTTATCTGAAATTTGGTATGCATAAACTAGACTTCATGAAGAAGATGCTCAAAAAATTTCATCAAAACATCCACCAGGAACCGCCCCAAATGGTGACAGCCGGACAGAACCTCCTATATAAGGGGTGATTTGCACTTTTTAAGTTAGTTCGAGGGCCTATTTGACCCTTTTCTCAATTGTTGGGGGAACTTTAGAAACTCTTACTTGCCAGATTACATGAAAATTATATTTATTTGATCAAATAAGACTTTTTTGTGGGTAAAACAACTCATGAAATGTGACTCTTTTTTTAAACATATGGAGTATATGATATGAGTGATAAAATGAGAGAACGATATTAAAGTAGACATTGATCATCTTTTCTATCACCTGATACTTGAGTTCTTGGGTTAACAATATGCATTTAATTATTTTGTGTAAAGGGCACCAAGAATAAACCAAAGCTACACAAAAGGAACCACCACAAGTTTGTCTCCATAAAGTCAACCAGGAAAGAGAAGCCAATGAAAATTTACAATCAGTACTTGCAGAGTTTTTTGTTTGTTCTACTTCTTCCTATAAATATTAAGAGATACCCAGTAAGAATAATGCTGAGGGGGACAAGAGTAGAAAAAGTTCTCCTCATTATAATAGCAGGTCACACAGTATAAAGAGGCAAATCTCTTATCATAATTTCAACCACTATTTTTCAGAAGAATTTGCAAGTCTCTTCCATGCAAATTAAGCAACACTTGACCACAAAAGAATTGCAGATTGATAGGCACCGGGGCGGCACCAGGCCATTTAGTGCTAATAATAATACTAATTGTAAGGGAGTATAAATAGAAGCGAAGGTGGGTAATAAGAGGTAGGCAGAAATTGGGTTAGGCTTTGGACTTGGGAGAGAGACACTCTAAATTGTCTCTATATCAATTTCTACTGTTCATCTTCGATTTCTTCTGCGTTCTACTCTAATCTCCAGATACTTATCTGAATTCAGAAAATTAATATACAAATACTTCTTCTAATCTGCTCTGACATGGACAAAGTAAGGTTTGATGACAACTTACCTAAACCAAACATGCTAGTCTTTTGGATCGTCACCTGACAAACTTTTGAATTCTTGATATTTCTCAACTCCCAGACGTCATCCTTATCTCCCTTGAATTCAACAAACTCTCCCAGGACAGATTTGTTACTTTTAAGTTCTAACCTGCACACCGTCAGATGGAGGTTTTACTACAAATACACCAACAAATACTCATCACAATGAGCTCAGTGGTGTCAAATGCAGCAATGATGAAAGCATATGACTACAATACTACCCATACAGATAGAAGTCCCTATAATGACTTGCACACATGTAAAGGTAGAGTTGAATACATATGGCAGCAGCTATTAACAATTATTTATTAATAATAAATAAGACTGCAATATGTTAGTTATGAAGCCCAATACGAGATTGACCTAAATATATGATTTACCTAAGCAACATTGCAAAAACAACATGTACCCTTTCATGTATCCATGTAATTGTGTAAAGTTCAAATTGCAAAAAAAACATGTTCCATTTCATGTATCCATATAATTGTTAAGCCTTTTTTAATTAAATCCATATACTCATGATACCATAATGTCTTTATTTCTTATCTTCAACGTTTACCATTAAAAACATCTTCAACCTAAAGTTATTAGAAATAACATCCTTCAACTCACTGACTCGCTTAAAGAATACAAAGGAAAATAGTAATGCATCAAAGTCAAAGTTCCTTTGGATGTATGTGCGTATAAACACATCCATCATGAGAGGTAAATATGTTGAGATGAGTAGATCAAGACTGCTTGTTATCTTTACTTTATTTTCAATCATCTTAAAGTAGAAGTAGTTTAAAAACTAAATATCGATCCCGGCCTTTCCTCCCCTCTGAAATCTTTGAACCAAACAAGCCTTAATGGAACATTCTTTTAACAACACCAATCTACCGACCTATCCCACATTGGAGTTGTGTTGAGGATGGAATTTAGCTTCTCGTGTATTGAATCATGTGCTTCCTTTTTCTTTCCTTGAAATACTCCTTTGATCAAACCAGAAAACATGCTATTTTTTCCAGGCTTTAGCTGTATCCATTGGTCATAAGTTAACGCCTCAGGAGGAAAAGAGTCACCGTGTATGGTTCTGCAAAGGTAGAATAAAGAAGTAAGACATGAAATGATATCTAGTAAACAAAGCAGGAGTATGAAGCTACTTCAATAATGTAGGGCGCATAATTACCATAAGGTGTAGATACAGTATCATACATAGAAATGCAAAACTACCTAGTAGTCAAGTACATACCTTATTCTCTGAAGCCATGCAAAGTAGTTTTTAGCATTTCACGTGTTCTTATGTGAGTATGTAATTGTGAACCTAAAGTAGTGCTACATATGCAATACACTTCAAGATGCACTTGCTCACATCAACAAAACCCAACCCAATGGATAGTCACTGTATAGGAATTTTAAGTTAAGTCACTGTATGCATCATAACTGATATCATCTGGATTCATACCGAAAATTGGGGTTTGAACATATCACCATGCAAGACACCCCTCCTTCTGGTAGAGAAAGTCCCCTTTGCTCGAGATATGATTCTAAGATGGGAACTAGTTGTTTTGCTTCTGCAACCTGAAATGCAGAAGCTTGATTCTTTGATATAGAAGACAAAAAAAAGCTACAGAGCAAGGGTGAAAAGAGTGCTGCTTAAATTCCTGCAAGCATTATAGAGATCTGAAAGAATGAAACTATTTAAGCAATGTACATGTCAATGAACAATGGAAACTTGCAATTTATGTTTGCAGGAGTTTAAGCAGCCGAGTTTAATTTCAAGAAGGTTAATATGCCCATGGTAGCATTTGAAACAAGAAGCTGAGTCTGTGGCTAGGGTGAACATGTCAAGGAAGAATGGAAACTTGCACATATGTGTGACCATAGCATAGATAGGATTAAAGCTTATTGGGAACTAAAATGCAGCCTTCTTATTATAAAAATGTTATCCCGCTTTTTGAAAATATGATGATGTTCGGAAATGGTTGCGTTATATATACATAACTTTTTTCCCATGTATTTTCAACAGTATCTGAGAAGTCGGAAGTTGTAGCTTATGAATATTTTTCAACAACTTATTTTCTCTCTCAGCTGTTTCCATAATATTTTACCTTGTAAAAGCGGCTTTCTTGCACCTAAATAAAAATAAAATGTTCTATTTCAAACCACTTTACCACAAACAATAACTGATTCTAATTATAACCAATCATAAAAATTATTGATCAGACGTTTAATCAATTATTGAAATAATTTAATTTATTCAGCTATCCCTAACAAATTCTTAGCTGATCGTGTAGTGGGTGCAGCAGACTGTAGGCCATATACAATGACAGGAAGAACTAATCCTGTAGAGCTGGATTAGGATACAGGCCATTTATATTACAATTTACAAATATACTGTACAAGACATTGCCCACCACTATTAGGCTATTAGCACTCTATTTTCATTTATTCATATATATATCAAAGCCTGCTAAATGTAGCAGACCCAGGCTAATAACCAAACATGAATTTAAACTTACAGGATCCAGAAAGAGCTCATCCTTGTGATTATCTACACCTGTGCAAACCCAATTCTTATCCTTATCGATGGATACAAGTCCAGAGATATTCTTCACGGAGACTACTACAACTTCTCTGGATATTAGGCAAACATTTCAGCACAAAATAGAATCAACCCAAATAAATTAATAAAACGCGCCCTCTACAGAAAGTCTGACGAATTGTCGTTATACTGTCCAAGTATGGAGTATTAATTTAGATTTAAACGTAAATTTACAGTCATATAAACTAAATTAACAGTCACATAAACTCTCAAGTGAAACTGCCGACTGGGTAGTGAAAGTCTTAATAAAGCATTGAATATAAGCAGTTTTTTCCTTGTGACCTTGAACAGACAAAAGAAATCTAAATTCTAAAGAAGAGAAGTGAGAAAGTTACCGTGGAGTGACGAGAACAAGATCAATACTCTTATGAGACTTGGAATCGGCGTCTGGAATCCGAAGTCCAATATAGGCCTTACCACCGTACAGCTTTTCCAGCCTAGAATTAAAAGGGTGTGGCGGGAATTCGACATGAATTGCGAAATGTGTGAACAAAATTGACTGGCGGAAAAGAAAGAGAAAATACCGTTTCGCAACTGAGAAAAGAGCGTTATCTTGGTACGTCCCGACGTCAAGATCCTCGCCGTCGGAGAAGAATCGCTTCAGCAATTGGAAAATGATGATCCCGATGATCAGCTCAAACCACATGATTTCACACTGCTGTTATCGCCGCCCTGGGCGACGGAGGACTCTTTTAGAAAAAATTGACCCGTCAGTAGTAGGACTAGTGACGTTTGGAATGCTCAACATGGAGTTAAGGCGCTGGACACAATTATTATCTCAAGAATTCATTGCTTACCTGTTTTGCCTACTTTTTTGAGTTTTTTCAGGCAATAATATTAATTAAATAAATAATTTTTAAAAAAATTGTTGAATTAAAATTAATTTTTAAAATACTGTTTGGGTTAATCACAATTAAGAAAAGTCATCAAAAAACGGTACAAAAACGATCACTCCAAGTGGCGGCTCTTCTGTTCAGAATTCTTACACAGACTATTAAACGAAAAAACCTTCTTGTAACATTGCAGTCAACAAAAAATCTGCTCATTACAGTGTATTCAACTCAAAACAACAACAAACATTAGGTCCCGCAAATGTTGTACAACCCCTCCATGATTCATCAAATCCCGCGGGGATGTCAAAAACTTTAGTGTAGTGGCTGGATGGAGCATTGCCACTTACGAGATCAACACAATTTTCATTTGAATCTGTTAGTGTGTCATGGTTCTCATTTTCATCTGCAGCATCAGCAATGCATTGAGAATCCATAAATGTTGCATCATTATTCACATACCTACCATTTTCCTGTATAATCATATTCATAACAACGGGAATAGTTGTGGATGAGCTAGATAAGAGCCGCCACTTGGAGTGACGACTTTTCTTAATCGTAGTTAACCCCAACAGTATGTTGGGGAATTATTTTTAACCCAACATTACTTTGCGAATTACTTATTTAATTAGCATTATTGGGGGGAAACTCTACTTTTTACCTCTAAACCTATGTTTGTGTCACAGTATTTTTTACAATTATTATCTCCTATGGAAGAATTTGTTTTGTTTTTTGAAAATAAATACTCTCTTCATAACATTCGTATCTTTCCATTTTCAATTTTTTGGTTGTAACATTCATATCTTCACATTTCTAAATCTTCAATCATACTCTCAATAATTTTGAAAATAATACACTATTACAACTTTTTTTTGAATTTATATATCCTTAATTCCAGCACACTATTTCATTATCTTCTTATTACCCTCAATAATTTATATCCTATTTCACTATTCTTAATTTTACCTACCTTTAAATGGGAAGATATATTACGAAGGTAGTAAAATTGTTTTCATATTTTAAAAATGTCATAAATAGTTTTACATTATTTTTTAAATTAGTTTTACATTGTTTTAACTCTTATATTAGACTAAGAAAAAATAAAAGAGTAAAGTTAAAAGTTTTTTGTACATTTATGCAAGCAACAATAACTTTTTTCTAAGATAAGTGATTTTGAAGTTAGAGATGAACTAAAAACAAAACAGTGCATATTTACTAAAAACAAAATAGTGCATATTGCAGGGACGAAAAACAAAAAATATAAACAAAAATATAATTTGAATGGACCTAAACCAAAGTGTGTCACATTTGTAGAGACTAAAAATGTATTTAATCCTTCAAAAATGTTTGTTGGGTTAATGGCCCAACAGGGATTGGCCCATAAACCCATAGATCCACCCTACGAACGTCTCCAGAGACATGAGAACAACATGGAGTGCTAAACCTAGAACAAGCGACGAACGCCCCCTAGGGGCCATCAGGGCCCAATCCTATGGATAGCCGGGTATCAAGGTCCAGGGGGCTGCACGACGTCCGGATTCTGGAACTTGAGGCTAGGCGGAACGCAGAAGGCAAGCTCATGGGGACGAACGTCCCCATCCATTGGCGGAAAGTCAAGATCATGGCAAGGTTCGTCTCCAACAAGGCCAGACCTCAACTCCAAAGCTCATGGGGACGAACGTCCCCATCCATTGACGAAAAGCCAAGATCCTGGCAAGGTTCGTCTCCAACAAGGCCAGACCTCAACTCCAAAGCTCATGGGGACGAACGTCCCCACCACTTGGCGGGAAGCCAAGATCCTGGCAAGGTTGGTCTCCAACAAGGCCAGACCTCAACTCTAATGTCCAGGGACGTCCGTATTCTAGCATAGGCGGGTGCTTTGTCCCAGGGGCAGCGGCTGACGCATGTCTCGCAGGACTTTGCGCCCAGCAGGAAACGAGAGGCAAGCTCATAGGGACGAACGTCCCCACCCCTTGGTAGGAAGCCAAAATCCTGCCGGGAAGCTCATTTAATGCAGAATATTTGGTGGTTGCACATTTAATGCAGAATATTTGGTGGTTGGGATCGAGCCACCCACAGTTCGCCACATCAGCTTATCCAACTACCCATTGGCGGTATAAATAGTAGCATTTATTTCATTGTAAAGGGGGGAGCAACTTAGCACTCTAATATTATAGCATTGTAACAGCTCATAGCAGAGCGAGGGGACGAACGGCCTCTCGCCTTTGTAACCCTTTCGGCGTATTAAGACTTCTTATCAGGCCTTTCTTGCTTATTTCTTCATCTTTCTTACTACCCTCTCCATTCGAAACCCTTAGGTTACGTGTTGGGCCTACGGGTTGAAGGAATAAACCTCAACACTGGCGCCGTCTGTGGGAATCCGATCAAAAAGTTCTTTCAAAACCAAGCTCTCAGCTAAAAACCGCCTCTAAGAATAGTTAAGACAAGTAAGATGGCAAGAAACAACGAAATAAGCTCCCAGGATCTCTCCGCACGGCTAGCTCACATCAGGAGGAGTTGTAACCAGGCGGCAGGGGCCAGTCCAGCAGTTTATGGACTCGTGGGGACTTCGGGGTACTCACTGATATGATCCCCCACGAGGTCCGGCTGGACCCTAATGCCCTGAGGGAGATGGCGGATACCATCCGCCATTTGGCGGACGAGCAGGAGGCGGAGTGGGTGTATTCTGCTGACACCGAGCATACCCCGTTCTCTCCCCTCTGCACTATGCAGACGCTCAATGAGCGTACGGGCGAGAACGCTGATTCTCGCTCCTCAGTCCACACGAGGATCGTCCGGAATACCTGATCCCCAGATATGGGGGATAGTAGGCGCAGGATCTTCAATGGGGTGCAGCAGCAGGCGGTCCGAGACCGCACCCCTGTGATGCCCCAAAATGAACACATGGCCAGGGAACAGACCCCCATGTTAAGTGGCTTGGGGCAAGAGGCCCGTATTATCAACACGCAGCGCGACACGGACGCCATGCGGGCGGGGAATACCTCAGCTTTGGTAGCCCCCCACGTCCGCAGTCACCGATCCACGAGATGCGATGCTCGTGGACCTCCAGAGGCAGATCAATGAGTTGAACCGACGAGCGGAGATAGATCCGGCTCAGCCCAGAATTGCACTCTCCTCCCCCTACTCCGCCAGGATCACGGCGGTGGAGATCCCAAGGGACGTTCATCCCCACGACGCTCTAGTATACAACGGGGCCGGGGATCCCAAGGCTCATATGCTTTCCTTCCAGGGGGCTCTCCATGTTGGGAGCCTCCGATGAGGCCATCTGCCGGCTATTCCTCAGTACCCTCAGGGGGCGGCACAAGAATGGTTCGGGCAGCTCAGGCCCGGATCCATTGACAACTTTGAACAATTGTCCAAAAAGTTCATGGCGCAGTTCGTCTCTAGCTCCACGCCGAAGAAGCACTTCAGCTGGTTGACAAGCGTTCGCCAAGGGAAGGAGGAAACCCTATCCACCTTCCTCATACGGTGTTGGGATGAAACCCTGAAGGTCGAGGACCTCGCGGAGTGCACGAGCATCACCCTCTTCACCAACACACTTATAACCGGGGATCTTTACTTGGATTTGAAGAGGAACCTCGGAAGAAGTTACACCAAGGTGTTGGCCAGGGCACTGAAATATGCGGCGATCGAGGAGGAGATTGCCCAGAGGGAGGGGACGCCCGTGCCTGCCACCCGCAAAATGTCGGACCGACTGGGGCCGTAGCCATCAGACTCCCCCGAAGCAAAAAGGAAGAAGACAAGCGACGCCTATGCACCGCGGGTGACACAAGATCAGGCCACATACAGACGATGTATGGAGGCAGAGCATACCCCTCTAGTATTCACAGTGAGCCAAATCTTTGAGACCATCAAAGACAAGGGAATACTCGAAGAGCCACCAATTTCCAATGAGCCAATGGGCAGGAACTGCAAGGTTTATTGCGAATACCACCGCAAGACCGGGCACATCACGGATCAGTGCCACAGCCTCAGGGCAGCCATCGATGAACTTATCTGGAGGGGCTACCTCAGAGAGTTCACAGAGGGGTCGGGCCCCTGGAACCAGATTCATCCGTATAAGAAGTCGCTTACATGGCGCTGGGACGACCGACGGGAGGCAAAGATCAAGGACGCCGATTATTGCCAGGCTGATAAGCGCCTGGAGGGGTCCCTCGGGCCAGACAACCACAAGAGGAAATTGGAGATCAAGTTATCTTCGGGGGTGCGGACACCGGGGATACCCCTACAGACCAGAAAAGGGTTGACCAAGTACTCCTTCGCCCGGCGACAGAGACTACTCAGGTATCCATCGTTTTCTTTTGCAGATCCAAACTGGACGACTGGAGTGGCTGACTACCTCAGGGATGGGACCCTTCCCTTGGACCCAGATGGCCGACCAGCTGGAAGGGCCGCCCGGGCCTAGAGGCGAGCTCTGAGCATTGGGGTTATTGATGGACAACTGTACAACAAGACATTCGGCGGGCCATACCACAGATGTCTCCCGCCGGGCTTAGCTTCCGCATATGGAATGTGGAGCACCTGAAGAATTTCTCACAAAATTTTCCTTCCTCCCAAAAAAAAACATGTTCTTCATCAAGAACATCGGCCTCGCGCAACGTAAGACCAAAGAGCGGCACGGGGGATCAGTGAGAAGATGGTTGAACAGAAACCAGGGAAACCCGCTCGTCGCCAAGATGACGTTCTGTTCTTCATCAAGATCATCAGCCTCGCGCAACGTAAGACCAAAGGGCGGCACGGAGGACCGATGAAAAGATGGTTGAACAAAAACTAAGGGAACCCGCTCGTCGCCAAGATGATGTTCTATTCTTCATCAAGAACATCGGCCTCGCGCAGTGTAAGACCAAAGGGCGACACAGAGGACCTGTGAGAAGATGGTTGAATGAAAACCAGGGAAATCCGCTCATCGCCAAGATGACGTTCTGTTCTTCATCAAGATAATCAGCCTCGCGCAACATAAGACAAAAGGGCGGCACGGAAGATCGGTGAGAAGATGGTTGAACGAAAACCAAGGAAACCTGCTCGTCGCCAAGATGACGTTCTGTTCTTCATCAAGGTCATAGGTCTCGCACAACGTAAGACCAAAGGGCGATACGGAGGATTGGTGAGAAGATAGTTGAACGAAAACCAGGGAAACCCGCTCGTCGCCAAGATGACGTTCTCTTCTTTGTCAAGATCATCGGCCTCGCGCAGCGTAAGACCAAAGGGTGGCACGGAGGACCGGTGAGAAGATGGTTGAATGAAAACCAGGGAAACCCGCTCTTCGCCAAGATGACGTTCTGTTCTTCATCAAGATCATCGCCCTCGCGCAGTGATGTGAGTTTTCTCGCACTTAAAAAGATTGTAATATAGCGGTGAAAGTACGAGTATCGTCTCCACAGGGACGGTAAAAGGGAATTAAGAATTAACTAAAAATCAGCGATAAAGAATAAAATAAATGCGGTCGTGCGAGATTTGGTTGCTTGAGAAAACTAAAATTGCAAATAAACGATTAAAAGTAAATGATTGGGTTCTTCTTAATTAACAACGAAGGGAACATGGATTGATTCCGGGGTAATCAGATTTCTGGCAGATCAGGCTTAATTACATGAATTTAATTTAATTGAGCCTAGCTAATCAATACTAAGTTCTTACCGCTCTCGCGGCGTAGAGTACAATAATTTAGGGGACCAGGCTGATCTCTCATGCGACAGGATCCTAAATTATTGCCAAGACGAACGAGCTTACGGCCCCTTAATCGCTACTAATCTCTTAGCGAACGATTAAGTGTGTGTGAATGTGTCCTACAACAAATTAGATCTCTCTTAATTTATTCTATAAGTAATTGTAATTCTAGTGGCCATTCTAGGTTACAAAAGATATCAATTAAATTATTCAAACACAAATGATGGAGTATATGGCCCGGGAACCCCCGGCCCACAGACTCCTACTACACCAATGAAGGCCCAACAGGCCCAAATCACAGCGCCCAGAGTACCAAGCAGCCCGCACTACGCGCCAGGAGTGCCTTCGCCCCCCTGGCCGAAGGCTCTAAACTCTCACAGAACGGGTTTCTCAAGCAAATTAAGAAACTGGTAGAAAACGGCGAAAACAGTAGCCCTCGGCACTGTGAGCCCTCGGCACCAGGGTGCCATCGGTTGGAGGAGCCCTCGACTACTGCTCTATAGCCGAAGGCATCTCACTCGACAAGATATCCGCCTCACATGCGTACAGATCGTCGTACCCTGCACAGACGTCCCATCCAACAGCCGCATTAAATGCGGCGACATGCGGCTGCCAGCGCCAGCCAGTTGAGGTGACCCCTCGGCCAATGAGCGCTTGACACGTGTCCCTGTCCGGCATTTATTGCTACTATAAATAGCACCCCATTTCCTCATTTGTAACCACGCTGAAAACGGCATTCATACTGAATACACTCTCTCTCTACTTTTACTTACTTGCTCTGACTTCTCTCTAAGTTATCCCCCGTAATAACCCTTCGGATATATACCCCCGGGTAGACTATCCATCATTTGGTGCTCTCGTTGAGAGGTCGAACAATCAAGTAAGAAACCCTCCCCCTCGACCAAACACAAAACACTAGCCCTCTATCAAAATGGTGAGGACAACACGTGCCAACTCAAAGAACGTAGAAGACAAGAACCTGGCCCTCGGCGACGTCAACGCCCCCGAAGCCTCTCACAGGGCTCCCGAGGGCGGTGTCATCGCTGGGCTGGAACAGGCGGTTGTCGACCTACGCCTTCAGATCCAACAAAATGCCCCCGATGCCCGCCTCGACGTCGAGGCCAAGAAGAAAAACCGGAGCGATGACCAAGTCAGCCCTCCGGTTCCCACCATCGACGTGCAATCGGCGCTCTCCGCCTTCATCCAGACGCTCACTCAGAACCCGGGTGCCTTCGGCACCCTGGCTCCGGCTCACCCCCAGATCGGGGAAAATATCATACTTCCCCCTCTGCCACACCCCTTCGGAAATCCCACCCCTCGGGTGAGAAACGACGAAGGGGTGGTGGCCCAAGATACGTCCTCCCAGGAAGTTCAGTCCCGGGACCGCCATAATGACAACAGGGAAAGGCCCCGTACTTCCGCCCTCAACCGGCTCGGAGGAGGGCCAGACCGCCGAGGGGTCCAAGACCGCCTCGGGGGGAAAGCACTCCAAAGGCCCCAGGAAAGCGGGGGATCTCTTTCGAGGGCAGACGAGGAGCGTCCCCCTCGGGACAAAGGCAAGGCACCCCTTCATGCCGATGACGCTCGCCACCAGATCAACCAGGCCCACTCGGCCCGGGTTCGTTCGCAGGGGGCGGAGACCCTCCCGAAGGATCCCCGGGACGAGATTATTGCGGCCCTCCAACGCCGGCTTGACGAGATGGAGTCCAACAAAGCTCACGCCACCACCTCCACCCCTCATTCAGATCTCAAATACGAGGCCATGATGGCCAAAATGGAGGAGTTACAGAAGAAGGTGGCCGAGGGCTCCAGGGAACCCGTCATCCAGCTCCGGACTCGGACGCCATTTACCCCAAGGGTATTGGCGGCCCGGATCCCGGAGAAATACCGAGGGCAACACATACAGCCCTACAACGGGAAAACGGACCCCCAGGAACACTACAGCAAATACCAGAACAACATGATGATGGTGGGGGCGTCAGACGAATATTTGTGTCGATGGTTCCTCTCCACCTTAGAGGGACCGGCATACGAATGGTTCAACAGGCTGCCCGAGGGCTGCATTGATTCGTGGCAAGAACTCGCCCAGCGATTCTTGACACAATTTGCCGGGAGGCGTCGCACAAGGAAGCACTTCTCCCACCTCCTAACAATACGCCAGAAGAAGGATGAGACCCTTCAGGATTTCCTAGAGCGCTGGAGGACGGAGGCCGACAAGGTCGACGGTGCTGATGACGGGACCCTCCTGGCCCTCCTACAAACCGTCCTCCGCACCGGCAACTTTTCAAGGAGCCTCATCATTGAACCCCCCCGCGACTACATAAGGGCTTTGCAGCGGGGGGACCGATATGCTGAGGCCGAGGAGGTGGAGAAGTATCACCAGCATCCGGACTAGCAGCCCCCGAGGGCTGACAACAAGCATAACCGAGGGCCGGGGGCTCCTCCAAATCACCCCAAGGCTTCGGGACCCTCTGATGACCGCCCTCGGCAAGGCCAAGCCAAGCCCGGGGGAGGTTATAAGAGCAACCCTAAGACTTGGGCCCATCCCATTCTCCTGGACCGCCCTCGGACACCATTGACGCACCCCGTCAGCATCATCCTCGATTTTGCCGAGGAGAGGGGCCTTGTTGAGCGCGACTCTCGCGCACCCCCGGAGGTACATGCTATCAACCCTCAGTTCCCATACTGTCGCTTCCATCGGCACCAGGGGCACAGGACCGATGACTGCCATCAGCTAAAGACGGCCATCGAGAGGTTAATACAAGCGGGGCACCTGTCCCAATTTGTTCAGAGCCCTCGGCAGGAGGGACCTTCTCATCAGGGGCCTCCCCGAGGGCACCACACGAAGGTGAACGCTTGGGTAAACCCGAATACCATCCCCCTCGGCAAGAAAAAGGAGATTGGGAACTTGGAAGAAGAGGAGGAGGAATACCCCCACTACCAGGAGAAAAAACGCCACATCCTCATGATCACCGGTGGCAATACAGGGGGCGATTCCACCAGCCAGCGAAAGAATTGGGCTCAATCGCTTTACGTAGGGGAAGTCACTCATATGCCCCCAGTAAAGCGACTGAGGGAGGAATCCATCACCTTCACCAACGCAGATCTCCCTCCTACTTCTTCTCCTCACAGGGATGCCTTGGTGATTCGGACGGAGATAAACGACACCATTATTCACCGAACTTACATTGACACGGGCAGCTCTGTCAATGTAATGTACCTCAGCACCTTCAGAGAGCTGCATCTGGAGAGGGGGTCCCTTCGGCCCATTAAGACCCCTCTTGCCGGCTTCACCGGCGATACTATTGATTCCGAGGGGGTAATAACCCTCCCGGTGATCTTCAGCGACGGGCTCCATAGAGCCCAGCTCGAGGTGGAGTTCGTCGTCGTCAACATTGACTGCGCCCACAACATCATCCTCGGCCGGCCAGCCCTCGAGGACCTCGAAGCCATCATTTCCATGAGGCACCTCTGCCTCAAATTTCCCGCCGAGGGGGGCATTGGCTACTCCCGGGGGAACCAGAAAATTGCCCGCGCCTGCTATCTTCAGGTCACTAAGAAGGTAAGCAAGACGGAATTCCGTGTTGACACCATCACCGGAACCATCGACCAAGAGGAAAGAAGGCCGAGGGCTGAACCGGCCGAGGACGTAGAAGACTTTGCGCTCGATCCGGCCCATCCGGAGAGAGTCGTGAAGATTGGAGCCCAGCTCCCTGAAGATTTGAAGACCGGTATCACCGATGCCCTCCGCGCCTACTCCACTGTCTTTGCATGGGGGCCGGAGGACATGCCGGGAATCAGCCGAAGGGTCATCACCCACCGCCTCTCGGTGGACCCCTCGGCAAAAGCAGTACAACAACGAAGGAGACCCCTCTCCGCCGAGAGGAGGGAATTCGTGAAGAAGGAGGTCGCCATGCTCCTCTCAATTAAGCACATCAAGGAGGTGAAATACCCCTCATGGCTAGCAAATGTAGTCCTCGCACAGAAGCCCCCTACCTTCCGCATGTGCGTGGACTACACCGATCTCAACAAAGCGTGCCCTATGGATCCATTCCCTCTACCAAACATTGATCAACTGGTGGATGAGACCGCAGGGTGTGAGATCATGTCCTTCCTCGATGCCTTCCGAGGGTACCACCAAATTTTCATGCACGAGGAGGACGCCGAAAAAACTGCCTTCATGACTCCCGAGGGCATCTTCTGCTACCTAGTGATGGCCTTCGGCCTAAAGAACTCGGGGGCCACTTACACCCGGATGGTGGCCCGGGTCTTTCAAGCCGTCCTAGGGCGCACCATGGAGGCCTATGTTGACGACATGATCGTCAAGAGCAAACAATCTTCCAGCCATGCTGATGACCTCCGGGAGATCTTCGCCATCATGAAAAAATTCAACCTTCGGCTAAACCCGAAGAAGTGCACCTTCGGCGTCCAAGGGGGCAAATTCTTGGGCTACATGGTGAGCCGAAGGGGTATTGAGGCCAATCCCGAGAAGATCCAGGCCATCATCGACATGGAGCCCCCACGCAATGTGAAGGAAGTCCAACGGTTGACGGGCCGCCTGGCAGCCCTCAACCGCTTTCTGTCTAAATCGGCGGAGAAATCTCTACCCTTCTTCCAGATCATGAGGAAGACGGCTGGATTTCTATGGACTCCAGAATGCCAGGAGGCTTTCGACGAGCTCAAGCGGTATCTATCTTCACACCCTGTGCTCTCAAAACCAAAGGTAGGGGAGACCCTCTACCTCTACCTTGGGGTCAGCCCGGCGGCCATCAGCTTTGTGCTCATCCGGGAGGAAGACGGCATCCAACATGCCATCTTCTACGTTAGCAAGACCCTAAGGGAGGCCGAGCTCAGGTACTCCCCTGTGGAAAAAACGGTGTTGGCCATCGTTTGGACTGTCAAGAAGTTGGGCCACTACTTCCAGGCTCACCCGGTTCAGGTCCTCACTCATCAACCCCTCGGCGCCCTCATGAGGAGCCCCACCAGCTCCTCCCGCATGGTGAAATGGGCTATCTTCTTGAGCCAGTACAACATTGACATCCGTCCAAGGCCTGCCATCAAGGGCCAAGCCCTGGCGGACTTTGTGACGGAATGTACCGCAAGGGCAGCCACGGACGGGGAGCCCTCGGCTGCCTCGGATGATTGGTGGACCCTCTACACTGACGGCTCCTCCGCGACCAAAGCATGCGGGGGAGGGGTGGTCCTCATTCCTCCTGAGGGCTTCAGGGCCTACTATGCAGTCCGCTTCTCCTTCAAAGTCTCCAACAACGAGGCCGAATATGAGGCCCTCCTATGTGGCCTTCGGCTGGCTGCCAACATGAGGGCTCGGCAGATCCACATCAAATGCGACTCCAAGTTGGTCGTTGGCCAAATCTCCGAAGAGTATGAGGCCAAGGAGGGGAGAATGAAACAGTACAAGGAAGCGGCCAAGGAGTTGCTTAAGGTATTTGAGGCACACTCTCTCACTCAAATACCGAGGGATCAGAACTCCGAGGCCGACATATTATCTAAGCTCTCGGCCGACTCCCCCGAGCACATCTCCAAAATTGCCAAAATTGAGGAACTCAGCCTCTCAAGTATCCATGCGAGCCCCGTTATGAACATACAACAACACCTAGAGGATTGGATCTCAGATATCACCGCCTTCATCTCCACAGGGCAGCTACCCGAAAATGAGACCCGCGCTAAACTGGCGAAGCTGAGGGCTCCTAGCTACACCATCGAAGATGGAAGGCTCTACAAACGATCTTACAATGGCACGCTACTTCGGTGCCTTCATCCAGATGAAGCCGAGGTCGCAATGGAGGAAGTGCACAGTGGCACTTGCTCAGCTCACCAGGGACCCTTCTCCATGTCCCGAAGGCTCATTCTCCAGGGCTACTTCTGGCCAACCATGGCCAGGGATTGTGCTGACCTTGCCCGGAGGTGCACCGCATGTCAACATTTCCAGAAAGCTCCCGGCAGGCCAGCGGTCAACTATGCCCCCATCAGCACCTCTGTCCCCTTTTCTCGATGGGGGATAGACCTTGTGGGCCCTCTACCGAGGGGTACCTCCAACAACAGATACATCATTGTGGCCGTCGACTACTTTACCAAGTGGGTGGAGGCTGAACCCCTCGCCAGCATCACAGAGGCGAAGTGCCGTCACTTCGTCCTCAAGAACATCCTCACAAGGTTTGGCGTCCCCCAGCAGATCATCTCCGACAATGGGACACAATTTGAGGCAGCCCCCTTCTGTGCCCTTCTGGAGGCATGGGGCATCAAACACAACTTCTCCTCCGTTGCCTACCCTCAAGGCAACGGGCAAGTAGAGAATGCCAACCGGACCTTGCTCGAGGGCCTCAAAAAGAAGCTAGAGGCCGAGGGCGGTGGCTGGGTGGAAGAACTCCACAACATCCTTTGGGCCTATCGCACCACCCCTCGGCGAGCAACAGGTGAAACACCCTTCTCCCTCTGCTACGATTTTGAAGCCAAAGCTCCTACGGAAGTCACCCTTCCCACCCGAAGGGTGATCCAATATGACCCCGAGGTCAACGACAGCAACATGGCCCTCGACCTCCACCTCATTTCAGAACGCCGGGAGCAGGCCTTCATCCGGGCAGAAAACTACCGAAGGCAAGTTAAAAGCTACATCGACGCCAAAGTTCGCACCCAAGAATTTCAAGTGGGGGACTATGTCCTCCGGAGGAGGGAAGCCAGCCAACCAACCGAGGGAAGAAAAATGGCACCAAAATTCGAAGGCCCCTACATCATAGCAGCCATCATCAAACCCGGGACCTACAAGCTCAAACGCTCCAATGGGAAAGAAGTCCCTAGGCACTGGAATGTACACCATTTAGTTAAATTTTATCAATAATGTAAGAGCGGCCAAGCCCTCATAACTAGTGAATGTACTATCCTATGGCCCAAGGCCTCCAATTTCGAAGAATGAAGATACATTCAAGACATCAAGCCCTCATACTGACTACAGGCCCCAGGCCTCACCACGAGAAGAACCCCCTCCGGCACCAAGTGCCGAGGGCGGACACCATCAACACCTACAACAAACAGTGAAAACACCACGTGTTCTCAGTCAAGACCCCTCGGTACCAAGTACCGAGGGAGGGAACTCCTATCACCAACAACAAGGAACACCATGTGTTTCATTTCCCTTCGGCACCCAGTGCCGAGGGTACATTCCCACCTTCATCATCAAAAAAGAAAAGATGAGAACACCAAGTGTTCCTACAGAAGACCCTTCGGCACCCAGTGCCGAGGGTACATTCCCACCTTCAACATCAAAAAAAAAGAAAAGATGAGAACACCAAGTGTTCCTACAGAAGACCCTTCGGCACCCAGTGCCGAGGGTACACCTCCATCATCAAACATCGAAACGAAGAAAAAAAACACCAAATGTTTCAAAGAAGACCCATCGGCACCCAGTGCCAGGGATATGCTCTCCTATCAACTTCCAAACATCTGTTGGGAAACACCAAGTGTTTCATTTGAAGACCCTTCGGTACCAAGTACCGAGGGTAGACGCCT
Source organism: Cuscuta europaea (assembly GCA_945859875.1). Taxonomy (NCBI): domain Eukaryota; kingdom Viridiplantae; phylum Streptophyta; class Magnoliopsida; order Solanales; family Convolvulaceae; genus Cuscuta; species Cuscuta europaea. The sequence goes on along the minus strand of CAMAPE010000054.1, from coordinate 1,804,828 downwards.
ACATCAACTACGACAAAAGAGAATACCAAGTGTTCCTACAGAAGACCCCTCGGTACCAAGTACCGGGGGCTACACATCGAAACTAACACCAAGTGTTGTTTCTAAAAGCCGTACCCCACGAGGACGCATATACCGAAGGCGCCACTATCGGTGCCGGCGGCACGTAGTGCCCCCGGCCATTTGCAACTAGTGTGCAAATGAAAACCCTTCCTTGAAACGCTTTCCGCGTCATTACCCCCAGGGTATGACAGGCATGAGAAATGCCCAGGATTCGACTTTCAAAAACGGAACGCTATCCGCGTCATCACCCCAAGGGTGTGATAGGCACGAGAAATGCCAAGGATTCGACTTCCAAACCGAAACGCTCCCCGCGCCACCACCCCAAGGGTGTGGCAGGCCACGGACTATGTCTGGCGCCGAGGGGACGACTTTAAAAAATGAGGCGCTTTCCGCGCCATCCCCCAAGGGGAGGCAGGTTACGGACCACCATATCTTGTGCCCAGGAAACGACCCTCGATCCCCTCGGAACTCGGAAGGTTAACCCGAGGGAGGAGAGCCATTGGTGTATTCTGATGGTCTCATAATAGGCCCAACCTTACCAAGAAACCAAGTTTCTTGATGCCTTCCCTTCACCACCAACCAAAAAAAAAGGGGGGTGAAGGGGAGTAGACTCAGCGAGAAATCAAAGAGTACACTCCAACAGATCACAACAAGCCGAGGGCTCCCCACGGGAACACCTCCGGTAACTGAAGGCTCCTATTTCCCGAAGGATACTACTCGAACAAATAGCAGCAAGGAACGGCTAAGTCCACTACCTGGTCACCTCCGATCACACAAACACCGAAGGCTTCAACAATACAAAGGGACTGGACTATCCAAAGTACATCGCAAAGTGATGTGGAATCAGAAGGGATGCCATCTCCCGAAGGCTCCCAAGGGAAAATCTACACTTAGAATATTTTCTAAGTCCTACATGTTTTTCCCCCGGTCAACTACTCATACATCAAGAAGGGATGCCATCTCCCGAAGGCTCCCAAGGGAAAATCTACACTTAGAATATTTTCTAAGTCCTACATGTTTTTCCCCCGGTCAACTACTCATACATCAAGAAGGGATGCCATCTCCCGAAGGCTCCCAAGGGAAAATCTACACTTAGAATATTTTCTAAGTCCGGCATATTTCCCCCCGGTCAGCTACTCATACATCATGGAGGGTGCCATCTCCCGAAGGCTCCCAAGAAAAACTGCACTTAGAAATCTTTCTAAGTCCTACATATTTCACCCTCAACTTATAAAGGGACCCAATAGCCGAAGGCTACCTATCAATCGAAGGCTACAATACACAAGGAATCAACACTGAAGAGAATTTTCTAAGTCCTAAAGAATTGGCCCCCGGCCTAATCAATATTTCAGTTGGGGCTCCACAGTAGCCGAAGGCTACATGACATACTACACTTGCAAAAAATTTCTAAGTCCTATGCATTGGGCCCTCGGTCCAACATTCACACATCAGGAAGGGGTGCCATATCCCGAAGGCTCCCAAGGGAAAATCTAAACTTAGAAATTTTTCTAAGTCCTAGGAATTGGGATGCTACAAACACCCGAAGGCCCCATGCTGTGCTACACTTAGAAAAAATTTCTAAGTCCTAATTGCTGCTGAACCCTCGGTTGCATATCCATCAGAGGGTGCCCAGCTACCGAAGGCTTCCGGGGGCAAGCCACAATCAGAAAACATTCTAAGTCCTAAAACATACATTCAAAGGAGAAAGCATACATTCAAAACATAAGGCGCATTCAAATATGAAGAGCCCGGAGGCAACATGCATTCATCAAAAACAAGAGTGAGCGTGAAATTACAAACAGGCCGAAGCCGAAGGATCAAAGTTATTCATTACAAAATGTGTTCAGAGATTTCTAAGCGCATATTACACATCAACAACATGATTCCCGGGGCACCCTCCCCCGATGGCTTCGAGGTAACCTCCGTCCCGGTGGCGTCCTCGGCATCATCATCGACGCCCATCATCATGGAATCATGAATCACCGGGCGCTCTTCACCCTCGGGGAGGGGGACCCGCACATCTGGCTGCAACGGGGGGAGGCCGTACACTGAGGGGTTGAACTCATCCAGGGAGGTGCCAAAATGCTGGGCGAGCCTCCGGTAAACCAGGTGCTGGGTGAAGAACTCGCCAGCTTGATAGTAGGTGTCACCCCTCTCATTCATCCAGTCGAGCCCGGGGCCCCTCACCCACTCCTCGATCGAGGCCTTCACCACAGAGGCCACCCACTCGCTCTGGCCCTCGGCCTTCCAGCCCTCGGAGGTGAACCCAGCAATGGCCTCTTCTCGGGCTTTGGCAGCAGCTTCAGCCTTGGCCTTCTCGGCGTCCTCGGCAGCTTGTTTTCTCTCCTCGGCCGCAACCCTCTCGGCCTCAGCCCTGCCCTCGGCTATCCCGTCATCTCTGGCCTCCTTCAGCCGCAGCTCCGCTTGCCGAAGGGCATCCTCCAACTTGCACACCTCCCGGAGGGCAGCGTCCTTATCGTGAATCAGCTCCTTCACGGACTTCTCTAGCTCGGCCTTATGACGGCACCACTCCTCTCGCCTTCGGGCCTGCTCACCGAAGGTTATACAAGCCTATTGAATAACAGACAGAGGGTTCAGACGGACATTGGGATTATGCTAAGTGTTGAGATCAAGTCAAAGTAAAAACACTTACAGTCAGAGCTGATCGAAGGGCCCTGGCTTCGAGGGCGTCATCGTTATAGGTGGAGAGGGCTTCTTTGTCCATCATCGAGGTAATCCCCCTCAGGAAAGACATCGGCTCGGCTGAACCGTGCAATACAGATGCCCCCGGAGCGAGGGAGAGCCGAATAATCTCCCGAGATAGGTTCCCCGGGGGAAGGTCTGTTTGAGCCATCGGAGTATCAATTGCCGGGGGGTCAGCGGAGGGCTGATCATCGAGTACTATGAGGGGGCCGCCTTCTCAACGGCGCCCCCGGCAACCTTCTGCTTCTTGATCGGGGGCTCCACCCCCTTGCCCCCCTTTTTCTTCTTGGCTGCCACATCAGCCTTCGGCCCCCCGGCCGCAGTAGCAGGAGCAGCAGCAACTGAAGGCTCTGCGGTCTCCTTCGGGAAAACCTCATCAATGGGCTTTTGACCCGAGGGCTCCGTCTTCTCCTTCTTCTGGGCCTGCGCCCTCTCCTTCTTCTTTTTCATTGCGAAGAGAGCCTCCATACCTGCAAAACAAAGCAAAAAGAATATTTACCCGAAGGGTTCATACCACAAACAACTATCGGGATGCAAAATGAAAGTGCCTAAGTAGGAGACTAAGGGCCCTCGTAGCCTACCTCCTGCTCCCCCGAAGGCCTCAGCGAAGACGGGGTACTTCTCATCTATTTCCCCGATGAACCGGTACCGTTGGAACCCGAGGGCATGCAAGTCTTCCTCAAAAGTGCACTCTTTGATCGTCACGACCTTCTTCTTGCCCTCCGGGATCTTGGCGAGTTTCAGGCCATCCCTCTCTAGGGCGGCACTCCCCACCCTCTCGTGGCGCCGAAAGCGGTCCCGTAGCTCCCTCGGGAAGGGATTATCGGACAACCGGACGTAGCACCATCTGTCTTTCCAGCCCTTGTTGGAAGAGGGCGCCTCGGTAAACAGCTTGAACTTCGCTACCTGCTGCAAATTGGCGAAGCCCTCGGCATTCGCGTGCCCCCCTCGGCACAAGTTGAAGCTTTGGAAGAAGAGGTCCAAGCTTGGGGTAACATCCCTCGTCCGGCACAGGTACAGAAAGCCGGCAATGTATGAATGGCTGTTGGGGGTAAGTTGGCAGGGGATGAGTCCAACAAACCGGAGGTACTCCCGGAGAAATGGATGCAGGGGGAACCGGAGGCCCATGGACACTGACAGGATGTGGACGGCAATGCATCCCTCGGGAGGCCGGGACAGCAGATCATCGACGCCTGGCTCCACCACTACGGCCGAGGGCCCAACGTGCAGCTGCGTGACGTATAAGTCAGCCCTGTCCGCCTTTGACTTAATATCGAGGGCCTCGGTGTTTAGCCAGGTATACCCCTCTGGCATTTCAACAGGCCCCCCAACACCAGCGACAACACTCTTCTTCTTAAGGGCAGCCCTCTGCGACTTTGTCTTCTTTTTACCGGGGGCTATCCTCAGGGGCGTCGGGTCCAACGGCCTGGAGGTACTAGGCTCACCACAGTCAGTCCGAGGGGGTGGCACAGCAACAGTAACCATCATCGCCTCCTTTTGGGCTTCGTCCTCCGCCACCTGATACGCGAGGGCTAATTCTTCATCTTCGCATTCCTGTTCGAAGCCCTCGGCTTCCACTTCGACAGCAAGGGTCTTCTGCAACTCCAAGGCTACAGCTTCGTCATCCGCAACCGAGGGCGCACTGCTACTTGACTCAACTTCGGAAGCAACCTCGTCCTCAACCGAGGGCTCCCTCGAGGCATTCTGCGAGTCGCTTTGGGACGACATCCTTGCTGTACTTAGGCTAAGATTCCTAAACCGAGGGGTCCCTACCAGGCTATAACACCTAACCTAAGGCCAGGGAGCGAAGGCTAACAAAAAATGGTGAGGAGCAAAGGGAGAACTAACCTCTGAAAGTGCTAGGACCGAAGGCTTGAGTTTTCTCTCTCTAGAATTTTTGGCAGAGCTTCGCTAAGGATTTTGGACGCGTAAGGAAGAAATGGCCCTGGCTCCGGGGTATTTATAGACCCCAGAGTCCGGGCTTGGGCCCGAAAACTGGGCCTCCGGATGGACGCCATCATCACACGCCGCGTCTTCGCCCAACCAGTGATGCCGCCCACGGACAGCCAGCCATCACACGCCACGTGTACCCCCCCCAACGGCTAAAAACCTGACGTTACATATTCCAACGGCTATATTTCCAACGGCTATATTCTGGAAGCCCCCGGGTTTTCTACTTCACCCCACTCCATCAAGGATAGCCTCCGGGTACACTTACCCAGAAGCGCCCCCGGGTTGTGCCCCACACAGCACATAACAGACGCCTTCGGGATCGCTCCTTCAGAAACCCAAGGCTCCATATCAGGGCACCCCTCGGGGATTCCCCCTCAGCACTGTAAAAACCGGATAGCCCCCGGGAAGTTGCCTCGTTGACGGATGGCCTATCGCACACGGGTAATGGGAGCCCTCGGGTATCTTCGTCACCAACTAATCAAACAACAGTGGACCCCCGGTAACAACTCCACTACTGCCCTCATCCATCAGGCCCTCGATCCCCAGATTGAGGGGCTCCCCTTCGGCGCCACCAGGACATCAACAGCAAGCCTTCGGCTAATCAACACAGGAGCCCTCCGAAGAGAGAGCCTTCGGCATTTCCGTTATTCTCCATTTTTTACCAAGGTTTGACATTTTCGATTCATCATTGGGGGAATTCGGTGCACTCTTTTTCCCTCATTAGGATTTTTTCCCACATGGTTTTTCCTAATGAGGTTTTTAATGAGACATCCCCCCAAAATGAAACGAAAAACGTCAGCCTTCGGCCCACAACAGCAACGCAACTACTCTACTCCTTTTCACCACTTTACAAGTGCCTCAAGGAGTGGGGGACTGGAGGACCCCCTCGGGAAAATCATTTAATTACAAAATTAGTGAAATTCCAACAAACGACAAGGCAAGCCCTCAAGTCCCGACATGTGGGTAACTGAGGGACTGCCTTCGGCAGGGACATAAAAGCAACAACTCCTCACCAACTTCAGAGATCATGACAGGACAACATCAAAGGGCAAGAACAAATTACTCCTTTTCCCTCAAGTACCTTTCGACAAAAGGAGTGAGGGACTCCTGATGGAGTATATGGCCCGGGAACCCCCGGCCCACAGACTCCTACTACACCAATGAAGGCCCAACAGGCCCAGGAGGCCCAACAGGCCCAAATCACAGCGCCCAGAGTACCAAGCAGCCCACACTACGCGCCAGGAGTGCCTTCGGCCCCCTGGCCGAAGGCTCTAAACTCTCACAGAACGGGTTTCTCAAGCAAATTAAGAAACTGGGAGAAAACGGCGAAAACAGTAGCCCTCGGCACTGTGAGCCCTCGGCACCAGGGTGCCATCGGTTGGAGGAGCCCTCGACTACTGCTCTATAGCCGAAGGCATCTCACTCGACAAGATATCCGCCTCACATGCGTACAGATCGCCGTACCCTGCACAGACGTCCCATCCAACAGCCGCATTAAATGCGGCCACATGCGGCTGCCAGCGCCAGCCAGTTGAGGTGACCCCTCGGCCAATGAGCGCTTGACACGTGTCCCTGTCCGGCATTTATTGCTACTATAAATAGCACCCAATTTCCTCATTTGTAACCACGCTGAAAACGGCATTCATACTGAATACACTCTCTCTCTACTTTTACTTACTTGCTCTGACTTCTCTCTAAGTTATTCCCCGTAATAACCCTTCGGATATATACCCCCGGGTAGACTATCCATCAACAAATTAAACGGCATTCATGCAATTTACACCATCAAGAATCTAGCCATACATCATGATTAACCCCTTCATCAACCCCAAATCCCTAATTAAAACTACTCCCTATTCATAATTGAAGAATCAATAGAATTGGGATAAATAGAATTAATTGTCATTAATCAAAAAGTAGGAATTTACAAAGAATGTTAAGGAATTGAAAAACCTGGCTGAAAAAGCTCTCTAATCTCGTCCTTAATCTCTCTCTAAAGTTCCATCCCCCATTAATTTTGTTTAGGGGGTGATATTTATAGGAAACAATCAAATTTGGGTTGATTTAGGACTCCCGTAGCCGCGCTCGGCGTCCACGCTCGGAGAGCGTGGCGTCCGAGCGTGCGGAGCAAGCCCGTGTCACGGAATTACGCTTGGCGAGCGTACCAGCCACGCTCGGCGAGTGTGGATACGAAATTTCTCTTTTAACTCTCTGCCTCACTCGCCCGGCGAGTACGGGAGGCATGTGACACCCCGATTTCTTTTATGAGCTAATTATTTTAATAATGAGTTATTATTATTATTTTAGTCAGCTAAATTTTTTTTTGTTATGAATAATATGATATTTATTATTTGACATGTTTTGGCAGGTAACGTGGACTGGTAAGCTCATAATAATTTTAATTGAAGAAATGCATTTTTTATCTATTTAGTATATTATTGAAAGGGAAAATATTATTTTTTTTCCAGTTGGGTCATAAGTATTTTCTTAGAGGACTAAGAGACCCAAATTAGTTATGTTAGCCCAAATAAGTATCCTTTTTATAATAAAAGCCCTAGGATTAATGTTTTGTATATGCATACGCCTAATACCGTAGAAAGACCTGCGCCTTCCCTAACCGTGATTTCGGCTCCTCTCTGGGTTATCTCTTCCGAAACATTTCACCGCCTTAAACTTCCCGATCAAAAGTTTAGCTCTAAATCAGCATCCCAAACCTGGTAAGTTGAATTCCATTCGCGTCACTTATATTTATTCTTCTAGGATTGTTGAAAAAATAACGAACATGAACTGCTGCAAGATTTGTTCAGTTCACTTTGTCAGTTAATGGTGTTCGAAACCTGAATTCAGTAAATTGATCTTTAAAAATTTAATCTTTATAAATGATTTTACCTCTTCTAAACCCCTTGTACTTTGGCATTAAAAGGAGAAAATTTCAGGTGCGATTCTTAGAGTAACCATCTCAATTCCTCTGAAAGTTTAAAATAAAACAATAGCAAGGTTAATAAATTTTGTTAGGAATAATCTGTCAATTGATGTTTCTTCTTCCACTAGAACTGCAACGTAGACTCTGGGGGCTGTAATATGTAGTATTGGGAAGAGTTTTAAGTCGAGATGCTTAGGAGTTGATTTAATTTAAGTTTAAATTTAAAAAGGGGTTGCTGGTTTGCTGCATAAAGGTTTTCAAATTGTTAAAATGTATGTTATCTTTTAGCTTTCCGTAGAAGCAAAATAGAAGAAAAGAAAATCCAAGTTTTGGGTTTTAGTACATCCAGTAATACATTAATTTCAGTAATATGGCCATGTTTCTTACTTAGCACATTTGTAATTCATAATTACATTTAATTAAAGATATAAGAGAAGAGCTTACCGGAAGACGTTATCAAGGTGCCACATTTATTTGCGTATTTCGAGTTCAGCTCCTTACAGGTAAGTTCACTACCACCTGTACATGTTTGTTCAACCAAATGAAAGAAAGAAGTCTCGTTGATTTTTAATAGATGATTTTTAGACTATTTGCTATTATGTGAACTTGGTGAATTATTTGATGAGTTATTTATTTGTCATGTTTAGTTATGTTTATCATTCTGGCATAGTCAAGATCATGTCAGTGTTTTTTTTTCAAGATTTTAATGATGTTTTTACCCAAACGTCACTATAAAAAAAAGAACTAATATTTAAAGTGAAAGATCAGGTGATATGTACTCGGGAACAAGTTCCCTCAGATTATCAGTTTATCAGTTTCAGAGAGTTCGATATGTTTAGTGGGTCGCTCCCCTGAACTGTCGGATTGGCGCCTTTGAGTACATATCACGGGCCCACAGATTAAAAATTTGCCACAAAGAGTTTTACAGAAAGTTTATGAGATCCCTTTCAGAAAGTTTTATAGAAAGTTGTTTTTGAGATCTCTTTCAGAAAGTTTTACAGAGATATTTTGAGAGAGAAATTTTGAGACCTCTCCAGTAGTTTTGAGAAATTATTTTAAAAAAATATTTTCTTTTGGTATCTCTCTCAGAATTTATTTGAGAAGCTATTTGTTAGTCATTTGTTTAGTGCATGCTTATAGCCTAAATTTATCTATTGATAAATTAGCATAGACTTCTCAGATATTTTTGTGGATCCATAGTGACTTACTAAGCGTAAAGCTTATCCGTTTTCTTTCTTCGCATGTACAGATACTAAAGGTAAGGCCAAGGCCTAGGAAGATGATGAGAGAGTGGAACGCGTGCCGAAATGAGTTAACGGGAACGACCTTGGCGGCTTCTAGCTAGTTATTATTTTTTAGTATTTCAGATGTTATATTAAAGTGATTATTATTACTTTATTTTATTTGAAGATTTGAAGTTTTAGTAAATTCCTGGATCCAGGTGGTTATCACATTTGCTGGTGATAATTAGATTTTATTGAGTTTTATTTGGAGTTATATTTTAGTTATATTTTGAGTTTTTATCAGGGTTATTTCTTAAACAAACGGCCGTTATATTGCAGTTTTTTTTAGTAGTAAGTTTAAGTAACGTCTCCTTTAACCCTGAGAGGGGCGTTACAAATTTGGTATCAGAGCCCAGGTTGTCCCGTAACTTCATTTGTCACCGTACACGTGCTCATCATCTTCCAAGTAAGTATTTACAGTTAGTTTTAAATTTCTGTGCTTGAGCAAGAATAGTTTTATTAGATAGAGAACAGAAGTGAGAATGTTTTGCCTTTTGTATTGTGTATGGCACATAAATAAAAGTTTATATTTAGGTGCCTTAAGAAAATGAGGAGAACCCGTGGTCGTCCAGTTGGTAGCAACAATGAGCAAGCAAACAATCACGAGCAGGATTTGGCAGGATTAGTAGCGCAACTTCAGAGACAGTTGCAGGAGCAGCAACAAACCATCGACCGTTTGACCGCGAACAATCAAAGGGGCGGTGGTGAAGGGGGAAATGCTGGAAATAATCATGCTAGGGGACACGGAGCACCGAGACAAGAACCTTTGATGATCACATGGAGGAAGATCAAGCCCGCGGATTTCGAGGGGGGTCCAGACCCTCTAGCTGCTCAGGGATGGCTGAAGACCGTGGAAGGCATTGCTAATGGGTTGGAACTAACAGATAATGACAAGGTTCGATGTGCATCTTAGAGCCTCACCATGGATGCTCGAATATGGTGGGAGACTGTGGAAACAAGGTACAACATCGCGCAGATGACATGGGAGCAGTTCAAAGAGGAGTTCACCAACCAGTATTTCAACGCTAGTGTCACACGTAGGTACCGGGATGAGCTTCAGAGTCTACGCCAGGGAACCATGGATGTTACAACCTTGGCGGCAAAATTTCAGAGACTGCTACGTATTTGTCCTACAGCTGCCCCGACGGAAAGAGATAAGGTGAGGATGTTCCTGGCAGCTCTTAGGAAGGATATAGCAGTTCACTTGGAGAATGGCAATCAGACTCCAGCTACACTAGCTGACTGTGTTTTTATAGCAACTCAAAAGGAGTACTACATCTCTAGCGGTCCAGTACCCGCTCAGCCGCAGCCTGTGCCTTCGCAGTCACAGAATCAGTCACATCGACACATGAACAATTCGAAGAGTAACAAGAAGAGAAACTTCACGGGCAATGATGGAAAAGGAGCTGGTCACCATCAGGGACACCAAAATAAACAGATGAAATTTCCACAGTGTACAAATTGTGGCCGTAATCATCCAGGCCAATGCAGATTGGGTTCTAGAGCTTGCTACACTTGCGGCCTTGAGGGCCATATGTCGAGAGATTGTCCAAGAAAGAATCATCAAAACTACCAGATCACTCACATGCCAAGAAATCCAACACCTTCAGCGGCTGTCCATAATATGCAAGCTTATCTAGAAGGACCATCCATCCAGCAAGGGCGTCTTGAGGCACCACCAGAGGCTCCGGTTGCTAGAGTGTTCACAATCTCGAAAGAGGAGGCATCGATAAATCCCGGTGTTGTCACAGGTCAGATACTTGTTCTTAATAGATATGCTAATGTGTTATTTGACACTGGAGCCACGCATTCCTTTGTATCTCTTGAGTTTGCTAGATCCTTAGCAGCACATCAAGATAAGTTAGATTATAAGTTCACCACAGCACTTCCGTCAGGAGAGATCATGTTGTCGACTCATTGGTTACGAGCAGTGCCAATGAGTATTGCAGGGAGAGAGTTATTTGTGGATCTGATCGTGCTTGATATGAGAGATTATGACGTGATTCTCGGCATGGATTTTCTGCAGAAGTATAGTGCTTCAATTATATGCCGAAAAAGAATTTTTAGTTTTGCGCCTGCAGGGTATAATCCTTTCTTGTTTCTTGGGGAGCCAAAAGGATCAGGGAAGGTGATGATTTCTGCATTGCAAGCAAGGAGACTTATTCGGAGTGGATGTGAAGCTTTCTTAGCTCACATTGTAGACAAGAGCACTGGAGAACCCATTCAGTTATCTGAAGTTCCAATTGTGGAGGATTACAGTGATGTTTTTCCCGAAGATCTTCCTGGACTACCACCGAGTAGAGAGATTGAGTTCGAGATTGAGCTGCTGCCCGGTACTGCACCAATATCTAGAGCACCATATCGAATGGCCCCAGCGGAGTTACAAGAACTCCACAAACAGTTGCAGGAGTTGCTAGAGAAGGGTTTCATTCGGCCCAGTTACTCACCGTGGGGAGCTCCGGTATTGTTCGTGAAAAAGAAGGATGGCACAATGAGGTTGTGCATAGATTATAGAGAGCTCAATAAAGTGACTATCAAGAATAGGTATCCCCTGCCTAGAATTGATGACCTGTTTGACCAGTTGAAGGGAGCGGTGATTTTCTCCAAGATCGACCTTCGTTCAGGGTATCATCAGCTAAGAATCAAGGAAGGTGACATCCCAAAAACAGCTTTCAGGTCGCGGTATGGACACTATGAATTTGTGGTTATGCCTTTCGGCCTGACTAATGCTCCAGCGGCGTTCATGGATTTGATGAATAGGGTGTTCAGGGAGTTTCTTGACAAGTTTGTCATTGTTTTCATTGATGATATTTTGATCTACTCAGAGTCCAAGGAGGAGCATGAAAAATACTTGAGAGAAGTACTGGAGACACTGAGAAAACATAAGCTATATGCTAAGTTTTCAAAGTGTGAGTTCTGGCTTGATCATGTAGCATTCCTTGGCCATGTAGTTTCAAAGCAGGGAGTTTCGGTAGATCCCTCAAAGGTAGCAGCTGTCCGAGATTGGAGCAGGCCGAAGAATGCGAAAGAAGTTCGAAGTTTCTTAGGCCTTGCGAGGTATTATAGGAAGTTTGTGGAAGGCTTCTCTGCTATAGCTCTTCCATTGACTACCTTGACTCGTAAGGGTAAGAAATTTGAGTGGACTGATCGTTGTGAGAAGAGTTTCCAAGAGCTGAAAGATATGTTGACATCTGCACCCGTTTTAGCACTCCCAGAAGGCAAGGAAGGGTTTGTTATCTACACAGACGCATCGAAGATGGGACTTGGAGCAGTTCTTATGCAGAATGAACGAGTTATTGCTTATGCGTCTCGGCAACTCAAAGACTATGAAGCGAATTATCCTACCCATGACTTGGAGTTGGCAGCAGTGATACATGCGTTGAAGATTTGGAGACATTACTTGTATGGAGTCCAGTGCAAGATCTTCACTGATCATAAAAGCCTAAAATACATATTCACACAGAAGGACCTCAACATGAGGCAAAGAAGGTGGCTTGAGCTAGTGAAAGATTATGATTGTGAGATCCTTTATCATCCGGGGAAAGCCAACAAGGTAGCAGATGCACTTAGTAGGAAGTTTTCTGCAACAGTAATGTCCATGATGGTAATGGATCCAAGGCTGAGGAAGGAAATTGAAGATTTTGAGTTGGAGATTGTAGGTGGGCGACTAGCAGCTATGACAGTGACTCTATCAATATTTGAGGACATGGCTATGAAGCAAGAACTTGATCCCGAGTTAGTTAAGTTGAAGGAGTGCGTCATGGAGGGAAAATGTCCTGAGTTTCGTTTGGATGAGAATGGGAGATTATTACTCCAAAAAAGGTTGTGCATCCCGGACATCGAGGGGTTGAGGAAGCAGATTATGAAGGAGGCTCATGAGACACCATTCACTATGCATCCTGGTTCGACCAAGATGTACCACGACTTGAAGGAAAGCTTTTGGTGGTCAGGGATGAAGAAAGATGTTGCAAAGTTCGTTCAGGCATGTTTGACGTGTCAACAAGTTAAGGCTGAACATCAAAGACCAGATGGAGAACTTCAGCCTATCCAGATTCCAGAGTGGAAATGGGATGAGATATCAATGGATTTTATTATGGGTTTGCCGAAGACAACTGGAGGTTATGACGCTATATGGGTTATAGTGGACAGATTGACTAAATCTGCTCATTTTATCCCAATTTCAGCAAGTATTTCTTTGGAGAAGTTGGCAAAAATATATATACAGGAGATTGTTAGATTGCATGGTGTTCCGAAGAGTATTATTTCAGACAGAGATTCCAGATTTACGTCTCACTTTTAGAAGTGTGTACAACAATCATTGGGCACGAAGTTGAAGTTTAGTACTGCTTTTCATCCTCAGACAGATGGCCAGACGGAGAGGACAAATCAGATTTTAGAGGATATGTTACGGGCATGCGCTCTTGATTTTCAAGGAGGATGGGCTAAATACCTTAGTTTGGCGGAATTTGCTTATAATAATAGTTATCAAGCAACCATCGACATGGCTCCATATGAGGCGTTATATGGGAGAAGGTGTAGATCTCCCATATCATGGTATGAAACGGGAGAAAAGAAGATTCTAGAAGAGGAGTTACAAGGAAGGACTGAGTTGATAGATGAGACCTCAGAAGCTATTAAGACAATCCGACAAAGGATAGAATCTGCCCAGTGCAGACAGAAGAGTTATGCAGATGTTCGAAGGAGACCTCTAGAATTCGAAGTGGGTGATTTTGTTTTTGTCAAGATAGCCCCGATGAAGGGCGTGATGCGATTTGGGAAGAAAGGGAAGCTTAGCCCCAGGTTCACCGGACCGTATGAGATCACCCGACGAGTTGGGAAGGTAGCTTATGAGCTCGCGCTACCTGAAGAGTTTTCTGGCATTCATAATGTCTTCCATGTTTCGATGTTGAGAAAATACTTTGCTGATCCGGAGCATGTTTTGATACCCCCAACAGTAGAAGTGCAAAATGATTTGTCTTACGAGGAGAAGCCAGTACAAATTCTTGATCGTGAGGTTAGACGTCTTCGGAATAAAGAGATAGCTCTAGTAAAAGTGTTGTGGCGAAATCACAAAGTTGAAGAAGCTACTTGGGAGGTTGAGGATGACATGAGACGTCGTTATCCTGAGTTGTTCTAAGTTTCGAGGACGAAACTTTTATAAGGTGGGAGGGGTTGTGACACCCCGATTTCTTTTATGAGCTAATTATTTTAATAATGAGTTATTATTATTATTTTAGTCAGCTAAATTTTTTTTTGTTATGAATAATATGATATTTATTATTTGACATGTTTTGGCAGGTAACGTGGACTGGTAAGCTCATAATAATTTTAATTGAAGAAATGCATTTTTTATCTATTTAGTATATTATTGAAAGGGAAAATATTATTTTTTTTTTCCAGTTGGGTCATAAGTATTGTCTTAGAGGACTAAGAGACCCAAATTAGTTATGTTAGCCCAAATAAGTATCCTTTTTATAATAAAAGCCCTAGGATTAATGTTTTGTATATGCATACGCCTAATACCGTAGAAAGACCTGCGCCTTCCCTAACCGTGATTTCGGCTCCTCTCTGGGTTATCTCTTCCGAAACATTTCACCGCCTTAAACTTCCCGATCAAAAGTTTAGCTCTAAATCAGCATCCCAAACCTGGTAAGTTGAATTCCATTCGCGTCACTTATATTTATTCTTCTAGGATTGTTGAAAAAATAACGAACATGAATTGCTGCAAGATTTGTTCAGTTCACTTTGTCAGTTAATGGTGTTCGAAACCTGAATTCAGTAAATTGATCTTTAAAAAATTAATCTTTATAAATGATTTTACCTCTTCTAAACCCCTTGTACTTTGGCATTAAAAGGAGAAAATTTCAGGTGCGATTCTTAGAGTAACCATCTCAATTCCTCTGAAAGTTTAAAATAAAACAATAGCAAGGTTAATAAATTTTGTTAGGAATAATCTGTCAATTGATGTGTCTTCTTCCACTAGAACTGCAACGTAGACTCTGGGGGCTGTAATATGTAGTATTGGGAAGAGTTTTAAGTCGAGATGCTTAGGAGTTGATTTAATTTAAGTTTAAATTTAAAAAGGGGTTGCTGGTTTGCTGCATAAAGGTTTTCAAATTGTTAAAATGTATGTTATCTTTTAGCTTTCCGTAGAAGCAAGATAGAAGAAAAGAAAATCCAAGTTTTGGGTTTTAGTACATCCAGTAATACATTAATTTCAGTAATATGGCCATGTTTCTTACTTAGCACATTTGTAATTCATAATTACATTTAATTAAAGATATAAGAGAAGAGCTTACCGGAAGACGTTATCAAGGTGCCACATTTATTTGCGTATTTCGAGTTCAGCTCCTTACAGGTAAGTTCACTACCACCTGTACATGTTTGTTCAACCAAATGAAAGAAAGAAGTCTCGTTGATTTTTAATAGATGATTTTTAGACTATTTGCTATTATGTGAACTTGGTGAATTATTTGATGAGTTATTTATTTGTCATGTTTAGTTATGTTTATCATTCTGGCATAGTCAAGATCATGTCAGTGTTTTTTTTTCCAAGATTTTAATGATGTTTTTACCCAAACGTCACTATAAAAAAAAGAACTAATATTTAAAGTGAAAGATCAGGTGATATGTACTCGGGAACAAGTTCCCTCAGATTATCAGTTTATCAGTTTCAGAGAGTTCGATATGTTTAGTGGGTCGCTCCCCTGAACTGTCGGATTGGCGCCTTTGAGTACATATCACGGGCCCACAGATTAAAAATTTGCCACAAAGAGTTTTACAGAAAGTTTATGAGATCCCTTTCAGAAAGTTTTATAGAAAGTTGTTTTTGAGATCTCTTTCAGAAAGTTTTACAGAGATATTTTGAGAGAGAAATTTTGAGACCTCTCCAGTAGTTTTGAGAAATTATTTTAAAAAAATATTTTCTTTTGGTATCTCTCTCAGAATTTATTTGAGAAGCTATTTGTTAGTCATTTGTTTAGTGCATGCTTATAGCCTAAATTTATCTATTGATAAATTAGCATAGACTTCTCAGATATTTTTGTGGATCCATAGTGACTTACTAAGCGTAAAGCTTATCCGTTTTCTTTCTTCGCATGTACAGATACTAAAGGTAAGGCCAAGGCCTAGGAAGATGATGAGAGAGTGGAACGCGTGCCGAAATGAGTTAACGGGAACGACCTTGGCGGCTTCTAGCTAGTTATTATTTTTTAGTATTTCAGATGTTATATTAAAGTGATTATTATTACTTTATTTTATTTGAAGATTTGAAGTTTTAGTAAATTCCTGGATCCAGGTGGTTATCACATTTGCTGGTGATAATTAGATTTTATTGAGTTTTATTTGGAGTTATATTTTAGTTATATTTTGAGTTTTTATCAGGGTTATTTCTTAAACAAACGGCCGTTATATTGCAGTTTTTTTTAGTAGTAAGTTTAAGTAACGTCTCCTTTAACCCTGAGAGGGGCGTTACAAATTTGGTATCAGAGCCCAGGTTGTCCCGTAACTTCATTTGTCACCGTACACGTGCTCATCATCTTCCAAGTAAGTATTTACAGTTAGTTTTAAATTTCTGTGCTTGAGCAAGAAGAGTTTTATTAGATAGAGAACAGAAGTGAGAATGTTTTGCCTTTTGTATTGTGTATGGCACATAAATAAAAGTTTATATTTAGGTGCCTTAAGAAAATGAGGAGAACCCGTGGTCGTCCAGTTGGTAGCAACAATGAGCAAGCAAACAATCACGAGCAGGATTTGGCAGGATTAGTAGCGCAACTTCAGAGACAGTTGCAGGAGCAGCAACAAACCATCGACCGTTTGACCGCGAACAATCAAAGGGGCGGTGGTGAAGGAGGAAATGCTGGAAATAATCATGCTAGGGGACACGGAGCACCGAGACAAGAACCTTTGATGATCACATGGAGGAAGATCAAGCCCGCGGATTTCGAGGGGGGTCCAGACCCTCTAGCTGCTCACAGAGGGTCTTCAGTCCTTCTGTCAAGAGAGAGGCCAACAGAGGACCTAAGGGCTTCTGCCATAGTGGAGTCCAACAGAGAGTCAGGAGGACTTCTGTTAAGAAACTATCACCAGAGGGACAAACGGGCTTCTGTCTGGAGGTCTTCTGTCAGTCGACTAATCTAAGAAACTTTACAAGGAAAATTTCTAATACATTAAATCTAAAGAGGAGGTACTCTAAATTCTTAATTAGTATAGCATCATCAAAATCTAATTACAATTATTCCTTACGATTTCCCCCTTTTTTATGATGCCAAAACCCTTTAACTATTTCCAGAGAAGTGCCTTCACCATAAAAGAATTAAAGTATACGAACTTTCATTAAAAATCTTGGTGGACAACTTAGCATAGGAAAATAGTAAGAGTACAGTACATTCAGATAGAAGAAAATAAATCAAAGCACATAATAAGACAAAGAACAGTAAGATAGATAGGAAGAAATAGCCTTACAAAGTGAAAGACAGAGATGTGATTTTATTGATTGATAGTTTACAGGAGTATTTGATTACATAATGGCCCTTGCAGCGTCAGCTCTTGCTTGCTCATCCAATTCTTGTAGCCTTTTCAGCCTAGCATTTACCTCTTCTCTGATTCCTGTGAGGTTTCCTGGTGTTTGGTAGGAGGCCCACACTGGAGAAAGTTTAAGGTTAAGGTAGTTGAGCACACCTTCATGTATGTCTTTCCATGGAAGGATGTTGTTGTGGTACCAAAACTCTGCTTCTTCGAGAGATCCACCATGTCTGACTTTTACATGACCATCATTGTCCAAATAGAGATTCTGTTGTTGCGTGGGTGTCATCTTCTGCTTCATTTCTTCAAATTGAACTTTGATTATTGCATGAGATCCTCCCAATCTCCATTCCTTAAAGCTGAGTGCTTTCTTCTTCTTAGTGCCTTTCTTCTGTGGAGATGGGGGTCTAGGGATACCAGCTAGCCTTTTCTTTTGGAGGGCAGCTTCAAAATAGGGTGCAGGGTCAACAACTAGTTCACCAGAGGAAGATGCTCTTGTAGAGGTTCTGGTGGACCGAGGCTTAGGCTGTTGAGGATTCTCTTCCCTCTTTTGGCATCATCTAGATCACCAATAAGTAGAGAGAGCTTCTGGAATTCTATGGCTTGTGTAGAGGCAACATGTTCAAGGGTTTCTGGCAGAGTTTGTGTAACAGATGTGAGGCCTTCAATCAAACCTTGTTGTTTCTGGATAGCAGAGAGGATATCTTTGTTGCTGGCTTCTAATAGGACCATCTTCTGATATCGTTCTTTGTCTGCAACCAAAAGTAGCTTTCCTTGAGAAGAATGCTCTCTGCAGAGTGTGTTGAGTTCTTGTAACCTCCCATGAAGTATGGAATCAGATTTTTGTAGTGACTCCACAACATGAGAGAGGGAGGTAAGGGTGATATGTTGGGAGTTAAAGGTCTGATTCATGGAAGAGAGGACTGTCTTGATAGTGTCCACTTCATTAGAGACAGCATCAATCTTGGTATTGGATGAGGTCATGAAGTCCTGAAGAACGGTTGACAGAGTATCTGACATATGAGTGAAGCCGGATTTTACATTTGTATTTACCTGTGTCAGACCCTCATAATGTTTATCATTAATCACCACAAGTTTATTCAGTCCATCCAGCACTTGACCACCAAATTCTTCAGCTGCAGCAACAAACTGACTGAAGGGTATTTGGGTTCGTCTCTAGCAAACCCTGGCATATCCAAACCCCTGCCCTTGGGTAATGGACGGTTTCTGCCGTGAAGTGGAGGCGAGGGATCTCTGGGAGGTGTCCTCTTCCTCTTTGAAGTAAGGTCAGCAACAAGTGAGGATGTGAGAAACCCATCATTATCAGCATCCGACAAGAGTATCTTAGTGATGTGTTCCTTCCTTGGTTTGGAGGCTACAGAGTGTTGAGAGGACCTCTGAGGAGTAGCAGCTCTGGATGGAGACATGGATTGCTGCTGCTGAGGAGTGGCAGATTTGGGGGTTTGCTGAGATGAGGTCTTCTGTAGGGAGGGGGTGCTCTGGTGTTGAGGAGAGGGTGGTGGT
Source organism: Cuscuta europaea (assembly GCA_945859875.1). Classification (NCBI taxonomy): domain Eukaryota; kingdom Viridiplantae; phylum Streptophyta; class Magnoliopsida; order Solanales; family Convolvulaceae; genus Cuscuta; species Cuscuta europaea. Next base: position 1,785,859 of record CAMAPE010000054.1, on the reverse strand, counting down.
GAAGGAGAACGGTTTCTGTTGGAGGGTGTGGGTTTACAAGGTGAGGAATGTTTGGATTTTTCAGAAGAGTTTTTCTGTTGGGAGGGGGTGTTCTCCTCGAGAGGGGTTTTTTCTTTGGAAAGGGTTTTCTGGTGTGATGTTGGAGGGGTATTCTGTTGGGGGATGGTTTTCTTTGACGGGGAAGGAGATTTCTGTTGAAGGGGTGATTGAGGTGCAGTGTTATGGGGTGTAGGATTTCTAGGTGTGGGGTTCTTAGAAGAACAGGGAGGGCTAAGACCATGATGAGGAGAGGGTGGAGGTGAAGGAATAATTACCTCAAAGGTTCCAGTCTGAGTTCTTCTCCACTCTGTAATTAATTGAGCAAGTACAGCTTCGGAGTCAGAAGGCCCTCCTCCTTGGCCTTTCTGTTGGTTGTGAGGATTAAGGGACTCCTTTACGACTTGCTCCATTGCCCAAGCATCAAAGGCTTCTCTCTCTTTCTCTGTGAGAGGTGCAGTGAGCTCTTCTGTTGGTATGTTGGAGAAGGTAGACTTCCCTTTGTGATCCTTCTTCTTCTCTGCTAAGATAGATAGAAGGAAGTCTTTGTTGAGGCACTGCTCAACATCTTTTGTGCCTGCCCACATGAGAACTTCTTCTTCTTCAGAGATAAAATAGGGTAGTTTCCTTATCAGCTCAGAGAGAGGTCCCACTCTCCACTTCCTCCATGCAAGAACCCGGACAAACTGCCTGTCCAAAGAAGAGAATGTGTCCATTTGAAGTTCTGGAGTTTCTGAGGTCCTGTTATCATTGTGGTGTTCAAGGGAGAAAACCACCAATGGTTGATCTGGTGCAGCAGCAGAGGGAGAAATGTGAAATTCCCCCTGAGTAGTGACATCCTGCACCACTACTTCATCCTCTGAGGCACTAGACTCAAACACTATTCTCTTACCTTGCCAGACATTTCTGTTGACCTGTGCAGAGGTGACAGAATCCTCAAGTTCCCCCTGACTTGCAGGTGTCAATATTCTGGCCTTTCTGGTGACTAGAGATACAGAGGGTGTGGATTATGTTGGTGATGGGGAGGGCTGCTTCCTCTTTATGACAACCTTCTTTGCCACCAGCTTGTGGACTTTTGCAGGGGCAGGTTTCTTCTTGACAATCTGCTTTACAGGTTTCCTGGTCAGGGGTTCTTCATCCTCAGATTCTGTGGGAGTGGAGGGTTTCTATTGCTTTTTGGCAACCTTTTTAGGCTTAACTGCCTTTTGTTGGAGTTTCTCCCAGTTAAACTCCAAGGTTCTCAACCTTTTCTGCTCATCTTTGAGGGCAATCTTTCTGTCACCAGAGGTGTTGAGGAAGAGATTGGTTTCTTTATCCCTATTCTTGCCTTCATCATCAATTCAGACAGCAGAAGTCCATAACCCATGGGGTTTTTGAAGAGATTGGTTTCTTTATCCCTCTTTTCAATAAAATTAACCAAGGATTTGATGATTACCTGTCCCCAGTTGATATTCATGCCATGGTGAACACCAAATACAGCTTTAGCATTCTGGACAGTCATATCATCAGTAGAGGTGCTCTTGCTCCAGACACACCTATGGAAGATGTTGACAAGCTTCTCGTAGTCACTCTGAAGTAGGTTCTTCTTCATGTTCAGCTTTGGTACGTCTGAGACTCCTGGTCTGCAGTAGAACTGGACGAAGCTTTCAACGGTGACCCTGATACTGTCTAGGGCTATGAACCCTTCAGTGTCTTCTTCTTGAGGGTCCTCCACTACTCCAAATAAGACGTTGATGGTTTCAGGAGTCAGAGTGATGTCATCACCGTTGACATGAGACTTGATGGTTTCTCCCTCAAATGTGGCGTTGAGATAGAACTCAGCCACATCCTTGGTGCTGTAGGAGTTGAAATGGAAGCCAACCACTTTGTCGAGTTGGGAGTCCTTCATCCCTTGGATTATTTTCTCCATTGTCTCGTGGTTTGCTGCCAGTTCTGGGAGTGCGGTCAAGTCGCAGTTCATTCCGGTGTAGATATTCTTGACCAAGAGTTCAATTTTAGCTTCAGTAAGGTTGTTGATGTTGATGAAAGCCATTTCTGAAAGATTTGAAGGTTTGAAAGCTAGAGAGATTTGAGAGTCCGAAAGCTTGAGAGTAATGAGAGCAGTAGAGGTTTAGGTTTGTGAAGGGGGAATATATGGGTTCGGGTTAGTGGACGTTTGAGATTATTGGCGGTTCTGAGGTACCAATAAATGAAAATGGGGGCGCAGTAAATATTTTGCGGCTATAATACCGTTTTATGGGTAAAAGGGTAAAAAACCTTTATTAACTTACTAGGTCACCCGGTTTTCTCAAAATATTTCTAAGTCCACAACCTTCTGTTAGGAATAGGAGGGGGTTCTGTTGCTCAGGTATTCTGGTAGGTACTGAGGTTCTCTGTCCAGGGTAGAAAACAGAAGGGGTTCTGCAACAGGGATTCTGTTAACAGAGAATCTGCAACAGATGATCTTCCTTTCAACCTTCTCTTGGAATTTCATCCATCATTCCCAAATCTTCTCTCAACTTGTTGAACCTAGCCTCAGGCAAAGGCTTGGTTAGGATATCTGCAAGTTGGTCTTCTGTTGACACATGCTCCATGCATATGTGCTTCTTCTCAACATGATCTCTGATGAAGTGATGTTTGATCTCAATGTGCTTTGTCCTGGAGTGAAGAACTGGATTTTGAGTGATAGCAATGGCACTGGTGTTGTCACATAACAACTTGATTTCCTTTGCTTGAATCTCATATTCCTTCAGTTGTTGCTTCATCCAGAGTAGCTGAGCACAACAACTCCCAGCTGCGATGTATTCAGCTTCTGCTGTACTGGTTGAGATTGAATTCTGCTTCTTGCTAAACCAGGAAATAAGCCTTCCTCCTAGTAATTGGCAGTGACCAGAGGTGCTCTTCCTGTCTAATCTGCAACCTGTAAAATCTGAGTCAGAGTAACCAATTAGTTCAAAGTTACCTCCCTTTGGATACCATATAGCAAAAGTTTATGAAATTTGGTTTATTTTTTGCAGGTTTTGTAGCGGTTTTAATGTAGTTTCTGAATATGTAAATTTTATTTTCTAAAACTTATTTGAGTGTTGACAGGGATCGATTTGCTTTATCTATATGAACTTATCTATACCGCAATCTGTGCGAGTCACCCAAGTTTCACATGAAGGAGGGTGTGTTGCACACACAAGTTGAAACTCTTCCACTGAAGAGTTTCAAACAAGTTACTAAAATGAATTACTATCAATTAAATGTTTGTTTATATGCCCATTCATTTAAAAGTGACTATATAAGAATATTGATTTAAGAGCATCTCAGCAATTCGGAGCAGGCTTGAAATAACTTGGTAAGTTATATCAACACTTTGATTACATCTAAATAATAATTTATTGATACCTATCTATTGAATACTAACTACATAAAAATATTGATTTAGGAGCATCTCAACCATCTGGAGCAATGCTGAAACGACTAGGTAATTTAATTAGTTTCATTGTTTGTTGTTGTGGAAGTTACACACTTTTGGTGTAATTACTTTATTTTTCTAGATAGTTGTAATTTGTTTAGATTAGGATTATTCTGAGAAAAGGTCGCCGAGCCTTCAGGCTTTGTCAAACGATGATTCTGCTATTGCAATGGAGGTCTAGAGCAACCTCAGGGCCGAAGCCGAGGCCGAAGAGTTTGAGCAGGTGGTCGAGGATGAGAACCTGGCCCTCGCAGTTCAAACGGCCGAAGAGGAGGAGGAGAAGAAGCGACAACAGGTAACCATAGTAATTCCTTCTGCCACTGCAGGTGGGGTAGGAACTTCACGCCCCCTCAGCCCAGATCCCCTTCGGGCTGCAACCCTGAAGAAGATGAAGAAGAAGAAGAAGAAGAAGAAGAAGAAGAAGAAGGTGAAAGCTCCTCTTAAGAAGAAATAGGCGGCTGCAGATGCTGGGCAACCCGTTGGAATTCCTGAGGGGCATTCATACCTAAACATTGTTGCCCTCACCTTGAAGACGAAGGCTGATGGCGCTGAGTACCTTCTCACCCAACTTTATCTTGGTCCATCGGTGACAGTGGTAGAGCCGGGTCCTGAAGACGTTCTTTCTCGTGCCTTGAGGGGTGTTTTGCGGTTCACATTCTCTCCGTCGCATTGAGCCTGCAGTTTCCTCTTCATCAATTCGTTCTGGAGTACCTTCGGTTCCTGGGCTTGGTCCCCTGTCAATTGACCCTGAATAGTCACTCATACATCGCCGGTTTTTTGCATTTGTGTCGGTCTCGGGAGGTGAAGCCGACCCTCGATTTATTCTTTCTCTGCTTCAATCTCTGTCGGGGAGGTCATACCAATAGCGAGGGCTTCGCTAACTTGCAATCGGTTCCGGAGTGGAGGCTTTTCTCGGAGGTGCCTTCGTCTCACAAGGGCTGGAAGGACCGTTTTTGCTACATCAGGATGGCGGAGAATCCATTCCTTGGCGCACTGCGAGACCACTTCTGGCATCATCTAAAGGTGGGAAGCGCCGGCCTTGAGAAGGATGTGAGTGATGGAGTATATTGATCCAGACCCTATGACCCACATACTCAGAAGAACGAGAAGCACAGCTGTCACCCAGTGGGGCCTCCATCGGCCATATGGTCCCCCATCTGCCGAAGAGACATCGACTCAGAATATGATCCAGAAGCCATGAGAACCGGGGTGTCCCCGTCGGTCGGATCTCCATCAGCCATGTCTCTGTCGGCCAGACCTCCGTCGGCCATAGAGAGCTCACAGAGCCGGATTTCATACTTAGCCAGTTTACAAACTTTGTATACGGCCCAATAGAGACATCATTGTAATCGTGCCTCCCAAGCCCAAGACTTGGGAGCCCAGCCCATATTTTCCCTATAAATACTCCCCTTAGGGGTAGTTGTAGGGGATTCACAAATACATTTATTACACCATTCATTCACTTCTCTCTCTAGCTCTCACTTCTCTCTAAGAGTTAATATTCTATCATTTGGTGCTTTCATTGAGAGCTAGAACAATCAAGTTAGCATCCTCCGTCGCTGCCAAGCACAAGCTAACTGACTATGGGAAGAGCAAGGTCGAACCGCAACCTCACCGGCAAGACAATCCCCGAAACTCAGGAGGGTCGTGAGCAATCTGGCGATGCCACAGCCGATAAGGCCGTAGACGAGGAAGTCTTCCAGGAGACCATCGACCCCACGTCTGATCTTCCCAACCAGATCAACGACAACGCTCTGGATGCCCGCATCGACCTCGAGAAGAAATGCACGGAGAAGGGCGATAACACCTTGGGGCAACCGACTTCTCCCGCCGTTGACCCTCAGCTTCAAGCCGCACTCTCGGCCATCATCGCCAGCCTGGCCCATAACCCCACCGTCCTTAGTGCACTCATGACAAGGACTGGGGAGAACACTACTCCACCACCTCCACCGCCCCAGCAGTTAGTCATGAAGATAGGCAATGTCGAAGGGGTTGAAGCCTAAGACACGTCATCATCCCACTCCCACCCTGTTTCCCCGCTTCGAGCTGGACTGACCCCAACGCGTGGAAAAGCCTCGGCCTTTAATAGGCTAGGTGACACGCGCCGTCGGCCAGCATCGAAGAGGATGGCGGGACGAATTGGTGAACGTGAGCCTGGCTTACCAAGGAAAAGCTTCAGGTCTGTATCCCGGACAGCGGATCGGGCCCGCCTGGACAAAGGAAAGGGAAAGTTGCACGAGGGTGATGCGCGTCACCAAATCAAAACGGCTCACGCAGCCCGCGTGCAAACACAATGCGCCACCATGGCCGCCAAGGACCCCCAGGATGAGGTCATCGCCCAGCTCGAGCGGAGGCTCACTCAGATGGAGGCCAAACAGCTGGCCGCTACTCCCACGGCCAACAGATGGAGGCCAATTCTATTTTAGCGATACAAAAATATGGGGTCACAATTGTATTAATGTGTTCATTTAGTTGATCAATTCATGTTTCTATTTTTAGTAAAATACGGGAAAAATACGGAGTTTTTTCTCTTTTTAAACAGATCGTCATTATTTTTCGTTTTAAACGTGTTTTTTTGTTCAAAAAAACGGTACGCGTTTAAAACGCATTTCAAACGGAAAAAAAACTAGCTAGGGTCACAAGTACTCATTTTACCCGGATAAGAACCGTAATTTGCCCTAAAGGCCGGGTAAAGTAATTGTAATATTACGTTCGGGGAAAATAATTAAAATGCCCCAAACATTGAAGAGGTGTTATGTAAGCACCCCAAACTTGAATATGTAATTTAAATACCCTAAATTTTATATAAAAAGTTATTTAATCACCATGATCATGCATTGTTTTTTTAATTGTTATTTTTTTTTGTTAATTTCATAATTTAAAATATTTTTACATTCATGATGATACAATAAATAATATAAACTTCCATTGCAAACTAAATAATACTACACCCACTCTATGTATTTGTAGCATTTTTGATTTGCTATTTTAAACTATCCAATTAACACCATAAATTTACATTTTTTAAAGAAATAATATATGACTATGATGGTAAAATAACTTTTTATATAAAGTTCAGGGTATTTAAATTACATATGAAAGTTTAGGGTGTTTATCTCACACTCTTTCAAAGTTTAGGGTATTTTAATTATTTTTCCCTAGTTCCAAAAAAGTTCACCATATTGACTTTTCGTGGTCAATTATAATTATGATAAACTTTGAATAATTTTGTATACTTCATTCATATTTAAAAGTTTGCTACACTTTTATTTTTGGGATGTACTTAAAAGTTTGTTTCACTTTCTCTTTTTGATAATTTTTTCCTTTAAAAATACTCAATTAGTCTTACTTGTTCTACTTTTTATTTTCTATTTCCTACTTTTCTACAATTTCTCCTAATTTTTCTACATTATTCATTACTCCTACTATTTATTCCTTAAATATTGTGTCAATGCCTAATGTAGTGATCTTTTAAATACGGAGGGAGTATAATTTATAATCTTTATACTTTTATGAAGATATTTTGAATAAGGAACATTTTGATATAATTCTCATATTCAATATTATTTTGTATTAAAAGATATCATTAGTCAAAATTGATTGTCGTTGATCAAGAAAAGACAATAATTTTGTGACTTTTTCAGGATATGGGAGGTAATAAGAGATCGTCTGGTGATTTGTGTTTTTGACTCATCAATTTTATCGGACAATTGTTTCATCAAATATGTAGCTTTTTCATTTTACACGTTGAATTGTACAATATCCAAAATAAGTAAGATTAGAATTACTTTTTTAACTAAATTGATTGAAATTATTGTACACAATCATTTTAGTAATATTTATATAAGTTTAAAAGTGGGTCGTTGCAATTAAAAAATGGAGGAAGTATTATTTTGCGTTTAAAAATATCATTAGTCAAAGTTGATTGTCGTTGATCAAGAAAAGTCAATTTTGCGAACTTTTTCGGGATATGGGGGGTAATAAGAGCCCGTTTGGTGATTTGTGTTTATGACTAATCAATTTTATCGGACAATTTTTTCACCAAATATGATGTTTTTTTATTTTACACGTTGAGTTGTGTAATATCCAAAATAAGTAAGATTATAATTACTTTTCTAACTAAATTGATTGAAATTATTGTACACATTCATTTTAGTTAAATTCACTGTCAAAGCGGTCGTCTTTCCAACCAGCAAGAACATGGCAAGGTTCAAAGCAAATGCATACCAAGAATTGACGTGTGCTTTATTTACAAATTAAAGCTTCTTCAGTCTCTGTGGTAACTGACTCATTACATTCAGAAAGTTTAACCCAAACTAACGGGAGAAGAATTGGTTGAACAGATTCCTCAGAATTTCACGTTGGAAGATAGGTTTACACTCCCTTCTGTGATATTCCCTCGTTCTTGAAGGTGGTCAGGGAAATAAGCTTTTTAGAGATAAAAAGGTTGGATTAGACACGGGTAAAATTGAAATTTAAAACCATTTTTATTTCAAAATTTAAAACAGTGGCTTTATTTAGAAAATCAGTGGTTATGCATACAATTAGCCTTTTGTTATGTAATTGTGTGGATGTCCATTAATCCCCAAGCTCATATGTTCCGGCCCATAGTGTAATCCTAACTCCCCTCTCCTTTTATATATACATGCTATATGTGAATGAATGAGATGCTTTTGGGCCTTTGAGTTAGAACACCTTTCTATTTATTTGATTCTTCTTATATTTTTCAATTATACATGATGCTCGGTTTAATCTTTAAGTTTCCGTTGTTTTTAGGGTTTTAGAGTCCGACAGTAGTTTGGTGCCTTTTATTTTAATTATTTGGGGTGAAGGTCAAGTTAAGATAAAAGGCGAAGAAGCTGATTTACAAGAACCCGTTTTGTGGTTATTTAGTGAGTAACATTACTCTTCAAAGGGGTCGAGTCTATGTTTGATCATATAGTTAGTGAGTGAGACAATTAATTAGAGGTTATTGCATGAATATTATGAGTTGTAATTAGATGTACAAAAAGTGACTAGTTATTTCAAAATGACCGGATCCAGGGGCGGATGGTAGCCTGGCCAGGGGTGGGCTTCAGCCCAGTCCAATTTTTTTTTTTTAAATAGTATTAGTTTATTTTTTATTCTCAGCCCACCCTAAATTTAAATGTCAGCCCACCCCACAAATAATTCCCAGCCCAGCCCAGAAAAAACAGCCCACATCTTTCCCCTACGCCTTACCGCTCCCAGCCTGCGGATTCCCAGTCGACTGTCGAACGAAGGCTTCAAGGGAGTAGGGACGACCGGACGAACTACGAAGTGAGGAACCGAGTGCCAGGTGCTGAGTTGCCGTCGTGCCGGAGACGTGAACAGCAGGCAGTAGCGACCGAGCGAGTAGCGACGCGCCGAGCCTGATAGCCGGAGCCCGGAGCCGGCAGCCACCTCTTCCTCTGCCCGACCAGGTAAATGCTCTGACCTCTTTGTTGTTTTCAGGGATGAAGTGTTGAATTTTGATTGTGAATAAGTGAAGTTATGAACTTCTGTTGTGAATCTGTGAACTTTGAATGAGTGAATCTGTGAATTGTACATTTTAGGTTGAACAATACCAGTAATTTTAGAGTGAATATGTGAATTGTGCATTTTAGAGTGAATGAGTGAATCTGTTATATATTTTTTATATAAGTTTTTTAATTTATACCAATATTGAAAATGTTTTTTTAGAATGGATAATGAACATGTTGCCAAGAAGGGAAAGAAGTTGATTTCATCATTCTTTTCAAAAGTGAATCGTCAAACCGGTGAAGGAAGTTCTGAACCTATACCTACGATAGTGCAAGATCTAGTCAATGAGGTTCCTTCACATGTCCTAGTCCCTGAAATCCAATCTATCTCCAATTTTGAGTTGCCTTCATCTTTTTCCATTGAGAGGGATCCGGGAAAAAGAAAACAAATTCAGGAATACCATGTTAATGTGCGAGATGAAGTTAGACGTGCATATCTAAATGTTGGGCCTTATCAACCGAGAATGGAAGCTTATCCAGTGAAAAAGTTTGGAGCTCAAAACCGAAGTTTTCAGAAACACTGGTTTGACAAGTTTAATTGGTTAGAGTATTCACCTGTGACTGATAAAGCTTATTGTTTTTTCTGCTTCCTTTTCTTGAGTGACATTCATATGCATACTACTTCTGCATTAGTTAACGAAGGATTTCAAAGTTGGAAGAGGGTAAATCAAGGAAGTCAATGTGCATTTCTTCAACACATTGGTATTTCAGAAAAATCACCTCATATGATGTGTGTTCAAAGAGCTGAAAATTTGAGCCAACCATCTGGCCATATTAAGAATGTTTTTCATGCCCAATCGCAACAATAAAAGGAGAAAAATCGTTTGCGATTGAGAACTTCTATTATAACTGTTCGATGGTTGGCACTTCAAGGTTGTGCATTTAGAGGTCATGATGAATCTGTAACATCATCAAATCGTGGAAATTTTATTGAACTAGTGAAAGCTTTTGCGACTATGAATACCAAAGTTCATGAAGTTGTACTTGAGAATGCTCCTAAAAATGCTCAGTACATTGCTCCCAACATTAAAAAAGAGATCTTGAATATAATGACAAATAGAGTTCGTCAAATGGTTCGTGAAGAAATTGCAAATAGTTGTTTCTGCATTCTTGTTGATGAAGCACAAGATATATCTAAACAGGAGCAGATGGCGATTATTATACGGTTTGTGAACAGCGGGGGAATTCTTACAGAGCGGTTCTTTGCCATCAGAAGTGTTAGTGACACTGTAGCAAGTATCTTGAAAGGTAAAATATGTGATGTGCTTGGTAATCATGATCTCCAACTTTCAAAAATGAGAGGCCAAGGTTATGATGGTGGGAGTAATATGCGAGGTTCATTTAATGGCCTTCATGCATTATTTCGTAGAGATTTTCCTTATGCATATTACATTCATTGTTTTGCACATCACTTACAACTTGCGTTGGTTTCTGCGGCTAAGGATGTTAGCTTAATTTAAGAATTCTTCTCTCATTTGGATAATATTGTTAATATTATCACTTCTTCACCAAAGCGGGTATCGGAGTTGCACGTGTCTCAAAGAAGTGAAATTGAGAAGTTATTAGCAACCGGGGAACGCGAGTTGGGACGTGGTGCAAATCAAGTTGGTAATTTGCAACCATCCGGGATCTACTCGTTGGGGTTCTCACTATAGCTCCGTGAAGAGTTTGATAAACATGTATGCCGCAACTTGCAAAGTGTTTGAACATTTGGTTGAGAACTCTCCAAATGGAAGATCTAAAGCTGAAGTTCTTGGGACCTATAGAAAAATGGCAAGCTTTGAATTTGTGTTTGTCTTACACTTGATGCATAAACTTCTGATAATAACTGATGATCTTTGCCAGGTTCTTCAAAAAAAACTCTTGATATTTTGAGTGCTATTACATTCGTTGGTGCTACTAAAACTATCCTTGCAGAGTTAAGAGCATCTGGTTGGGAGGAATTTCTTAAAGAAGTGAAGAGTTTTTGCTCTTCAAATGATATTGATGTTCCAAATTTGGGTGATCCATATAAGATTGGGTGTTCTCGTTTCCAACCAACAATAGAACATCATTATCATTTTGATGTATTCAATGAAGCGATTGATTTTACTTTGACTGAGTTAGGCACGCGCTTTAATGATACATCCATGGAACTTCTTCAACTTAGTCTTGCTTTGGATCCCAAGAACTCCTTCAGCTCATTTAACAGTGAGGATATCTGTAAACTTGCAAAAAAGTTTTATCCTGCAGATTTCACTGATCAAGACATTGTCTCACTTGAGTATGAGTTGATTCACTACAAGCATGATATTGTTTCAACATCTGAAGCGTCCACACTTGTTGAGTTATGTCAACATTTGACGGAGAGTGGGAAATCAGAAATCTATGTTATGTTGACGAGACTAATTCGTCTAGTTTTGACCTTACCTGTTTCTACTGCTACTACGGAAAGAGCATTTTCAGCAATGAAGCATGTGAAGACGGCACTTCGTAACAAAATGGGAGACGATTTTCTTGAAGATTCATTGATGATCTACATTGAACGAGACTTTGTCAATAATATAGATAAAGATTCTATTATTGATGAATTTTATACTTTGAAGTCGCGTAGGGCACAACTTAAATGATGTTTTAATGATTTGTAAGTGTTGACGACTTGACTTATTATTATATATGTGTATTTCAATTTTTTTCCCAGCCCACCCCATTGTGACTTTCTGGATCCGCCCCTGACCGGATCGGATTGAGGAAAAATAACATAGGAAGTTCCAAATATTCTCAAGTGCTTACAAAGCAAACAAGTGTGAAGCGAGAATGAAGGCTACAGAGAAAATTGAATCGTGTAATTCACTCGTGGATTAAACATATATGCATCCTAGGGACAAAGGCTTTCGTAATTAAAACATTAAAGACGAAATAAATTGTGAAGGTGATTTGTGGGCAAAGTTTGTATTTGTACGTCACTTTTTTGTTAGTCAACTACACGTGCACAAAATTGAAAACCGAATGAAAAATAACCAAACTGCAGTCCAAAGCAACTGAATCGAGAAAAAATCAATCCCGAAAGGAAGAACCGAACCAAACTGTTTCTATTCGGCTTCAATTTTGGTTTTCGCTCTCCGGCACCAAATCAAACCAACAAACCGAAACAATTGAAATTATGTATTTTATTGGGAAATTTCCAAAATAGGTCTCTCATGTTTTTTTATTCCAAAAATAGGACTAATTAATGTCATGTTAAGAAAATATTGTCATGTTTGAAGTCTGGTACTGCCAAAACATGGCAGTAATTAGTCCTATTTGGGAATAAAAACATGGCACTCATATTTTGGAATTTTCAAATAGTTTTAGTCCTATTTCTGGTAATATTTTCTTTTTTATTTTATACACATGGGCTGTTGTGTGCCATTGGGCTTTATTAGTGGCATAAGAAGTTACAAGTCTTGTAACTTTTAGCCTAGGCAAACTTGAGACTTGCACCTTATAGACTCGGAGTATCATATGCGCATTTGCACTTCACCTCTTGGGTTCTGACTTTCTTCACAAATCTATCGCCGGAGAGATGAACTCATGAGAAACCAAACTTCTATTCATAAGCATTCACTCCTCTATCAATCGTTGACATCTTTAGAATTATTACAAGTTGATTCCAATCCGACGAATTCCAAACAGATGTAACTTTTCAGCTTTAAAATTTGAGACTATTATGAAGTTTGTTAGCTCTAAGAGATCTTTACTAAATATTATATATCTTAATGTATTTAATATTACATATTATCTCTTGCAACTGATCGTAACTATCTTCCTAATTCCTAGTTGTAGAGATAGATTAGGAGTGTATGTAAATCTTCCATATATACTCCATGTACTCCATTCTAATTATCAATCACAATCGTTAAACCTTATATGGTATCAGAGCACCGTAGAACAACTTCTACGTGATCAATCTCTTACTTTTGCAATTTGCCCCCTCCCGATGGTTCTATCACTGCAACCAACTTCTCTGTTTGGCGTCGTCCGGTGGAGGCTACACTTATTGGATATGATCTTCTTGGCTATATCGATGGCACGCTCAAAGCACTAGACATGTTCTCAGATGAACGTCAGACCGTTCCAAATCCCATCCACTCTGTTTGGTATCGTCAAGATCAGATTCTCATCAGTGTCCTCGTAGGTAGTCGTACTGAATCTATTCAACCACAAATCTCCTCTGCCACCACGCCATGTCTCGCTTGGATAGGGGTGGATTCGGGCCGGTTCGGGTCTGGATCCAGGTCCGGGTCGGGCCTAGACCCGGGCGGGCCAACGGGTCTGAATAGGTGGACCTGGGACCAGCCCGGGTAGCCATCGGGTTCGGTCCGGACCGGGCCTTGGGCTTGGTTTTTTTTTTTTGCTTACCTACCTATCCTTGACCCCCCTCACCCCCACCCCCCAAACCCCCCCAAAACCCTCCTAAACATCAATCCTAACCCAAACAGAGCCCAAACAAATGTAAAAAACAAAAAAAAAAAATTTGGCCTGAACCGGGCCTTGTTTGGGGTGACCCGAGCCCGGACCGGAAACCCCTCGGGCTGGGCCTACCCAGATTGGTCACTGACCGGGCAACCGGTTCGGGACAAGCCGGAACAGTGCCGGTCCCGGGCCGGTTTCGGGTCAAGCTACCCGGCCTGAGTCCACCACTACGCTTGGACCATCCTCGGACAGTTTTGCTAGTACCTTGTAATATATCCATAATTTTCTTGAGGTCTACTATGATTAATATTGTCTATACAACGTAATATTTTGACATCTAGAATGAGTAAGATATAAATTTGATATTGATTATTTGGGTAGTAGAACACCAGGAGATCGATTGAACTTATGATAACTTACTAATTGTGAACTGCATATTTTGTCATGGAACTTGAAAGGAATCAAACCGTTCACTTTTTTCTGCTATTTAACAAATAAAATCGTTGCATATTTTTTATTAATACTCTTAATATATTAATAATAACTTTTCATTATGTCATTAGAAGTTAATAAAATTATATTTTTTGTGGAAGTTAGATAGTACTACATCTGTCCCATTTTATGTGTCTCATTTGGTTTTGGCACAATTATTAATAAAGTGGTTGAAAAGGTAAAAGTTGTGGTTGAGATTTGAGTTTAATAAAGTGAAATGTTGTGAACCACATATTTCTTTCCAAAAAACAAATGTGACACTCGTTTTGGGACAACCCAAAAAGGAAAGTAAGACAGGTAAAATGGGACGAAAGGAGTATAAGTTAAAAACTTTGATAATCTGCAATACTTTGTACTCCCTCCGCCCCCTTACTATTGGAACGTAAGGGAGTAGGGTAGTTTTAAATAAAAGTATAATTATGTGGTTGATAAAGTGGAAATAAAATAAGAATAAATTAGAGCCACACAAATGTTACCAAATATGGTATGAGACAATAATAGAAGACATCCAAAAATGGAAATATGGGTCAATTATAGGGAACAAAGGGAGTATTATTTTGTTAAATTGTATGTTGAAGTTAATGAAGTTCTATTTATGCAGTGAGACACTTGCTGAAAGAAGTCTTTATCTTCCTTAACTTCCAAAGGATCAACGACTTCTAATGTAGTGATCTTTTAAATATTGTGTCATTATTCCTTAAATATTGTGTCAATGCCTATTGTAGTCATTATTCATTACTCCTACTATTTATTCCTTAAATATTGTGTCAATGCCTAATGTAGTGATCTTTTAAATACGGAGGGAGTATAATTTATAAATTTTATACTTTTATGAAGATATTTCGAATAAGGAACATTTTGATATAATTCTCATATTCAATATTATTTCGTATTAAAAAATATCATTAGTCAAAATTGATTGTTGTTGATCAAGAAAAGACAATTTTGTGACTTTTTCAGGATATGGGAGGTAATAAGAGGCCGTCTGGTGATTTGTGTTTTTGACTAATCAATCATTGATGACCACACCACTACACCAACTACATGATATTCATTGTCAAAGCGGTCGTCTTTCCAACCAGCAAGAACATAGCAAAGTTCAAAGCAAATGCGTACCAAGAATTGACGTGTGCTTTATTTACAAAGCTTCTTCAGTCTCTGTGGTAACTGGCTTAAAATCCTCATTACATTCAAAAACTTTAACCCAAACTAACGGGAGAAGAAATGGTTGAACAGATTCCTCAGAATTTCACGTTGGAAGATAGATTTACACTCCCTTCTGTGATATTCCCTCGTTCTTGAAGGTGGCCAAGGAAATAAGCTTTTTAGAGATAAAAAGGTTGGATTAGACACGGGTAAAATTGAAATTTAAAACCATTTTTATTTCAAAATTTAAAACGGTGGCTTTATTTAGAAAATCAGTGGTTGTGCATACAATTAGCCTTTTGTTATGTAATTGTGTGGATGTCCATTAATCCCCAAGCTCATATGTTCCGGCCTATATCGAGTGTAATCCTAACTCCTCTCTCCTTGTATATACATGCTATATGTGAATGAATCAGATGCTTTTTGGCCTTTGAGTTAGAACATGTTATCAGCACGCTCTTTCCCATTAGCTTTCATCTTCTCCGTTTGCCTATCTCATCCAAGGTATTTTTATATTTATTTTCCCCTGACTATGATAAACTTCTGCTAATCCTCTTCATTTAGGTTAAAGACAACTAATTGTATTTTGAAAGAAAATTACGAAAAGAAAATAGGGGGAGCCCGGTATTCAGCACCATCAATAATAGTCTAGTTTGATTAACACCACATACCTGCTAGATATTCTAATTGATTCTCCCTTATAAGCAATCTATTTTCCATTGCTAAAAAAAGTCCATCTACAAACGAGAATTATCTTCCTTTTATTGTGAAATGTACGTGATATTCTTATACTCCTTATGTGATCATTATTGTTAAACGCAATATTATGAATGTATTTGATGAAAAGAACTATTTGGAAAGTGAAACTCTTAAATCACAAGTAATCAATTTCAGTCCAAACACAGTTTGCTGAATAAATCTTACATTCCTTTTATATTGTTTCTCTATATCGCTTTTTTAGTTCTTAGGGCTGAAATTGTATTTATCCCATTGAATTGAATAGAGTTTAAAGTTGATCCGAACACACAAGTAATATATTGGGTCTGAATCCCGTATGAAAAAAAAGTATATGGTAGAGTTTTTGTTTGTTGATTCTAGAGGGGGTTGAACTTTCGTATTTTCTATAGATTAAAAAAGATTATCTTTAGATTAGGAAACATTTTCTTTCCTAAACAAAGAAAAAAACAAATTGAAACATATTGATGAAAGGGGAGTAATATGATAAACATAACTTTGCTTACTCCATTAGCCTCTTGGTAATGATTTTTTTATAAAGTTCACATGAAATCTGTTTATGTGCCATGTATTTTCCTTAGTTGGTGACTGTGTTGAACAAAAAAATGATGAGCCACGGGTATAAATTACATTATAAACAATACGAATACATTTACTTGGCAGATTGGAGAATCATTAAATTTTGCCTGAAAAAGAAAAACACAAAAAGTTGTCAAAATGTAATTTAGTGTTTTAGTTTGTGGTATTGAATTTTTAGTTTAAAATTATGTCAACCTTGCACTATTGTGTTCAGTTTGAGCAAGCTCGGAATATAAATTAGTCTACAACTTCATTTACTAATGAAATGTGAGACCTGGACTAATGCTTTTGTCTTTATGATGATATGATCTTGGAATTAGTTGTGAAAAACTGTACAATATGAAGGGTAAGTGGAGACTTTAGAATACGGTTTATTGTTTATGTGAATGCATATGGGGTAGTGAAGAAGCGGGGTTTGGCTCAAATTCTCAAGAAATAAAAGGGATTTATAATCATGTTTACTAGCCAATTGGAATACACAATTCCATCGTATTTATTAGCCAATAAATGTTACAAAAGTACCTTTTATTGCTCAATTAATTAATGACATAAGTTGAATTTAATTGGCATATATATATGCATCATTACTATCATTTATGACATTTTAAATCTAATTGTACTATTTACATCATATATTCGTAACATAAATTGGCTTCTAAAGTAACATATATTTTCAACATATATTTTAATATGATCTATACATGTGATATAATAACATTACAAACACACACACACACGCACACACACACACACATATATATATATACATATATATATATATATATATATATATATATATATATATATATATATATGTATATATACATATATATATATGTATATATATATATACATATATATATATATACATATATACATATATATATATATATAAGTTTAGTGTGTATGTATATATATATACATACATATATATATATATATATATAAGTTTAGTGTGTATGTATATGGTAAATTTGTTAGACGAATGTACACAACCAACTTATGTATACTAAATTGATACATACATATCAATATTTCTATTGTTTTGAATCTCATCTAATAATATATCAATCAATTGTACTTGGCCCGATAGTAACATTTTTCTTAAGGTCAATTTATGCATGAAGTTTAAATTTTTTGAATAAATGATCAATTTAAGGTCAACCCAGGTTTAAACCAAGTGTCGTACAAGACATCCAGTATATAAATACTTCTTAGATAAGAAAATGACAAGACCGTCTATTATCCCAAATATTTTAAAAGTGGATCCATGGAAGTTAAGTGAACTTGAAGTTTCACAATGTGGGTTTATATCAAGTTTGGTCTCAAAATATGCTCTCCTGAAATGTCTACATATAATGAGTGATATAAGACCATTTTGTCGGCTTCTATGAATATAGTGAAGAGTCTAAGCTAACCCACAAAATATATCTAACATTATAAGATGAATGTTGTGCCTGAGATAAACTGCTAGAAAGTTGTTTGAATATATGAAGAAAATCTGGTTTATATTAATTCCGCATTTGTTAACAACTAACCCCCAAAGTTTACACGTTAAAATGAGTCCAAGTGTGCCAAAATGGAAACCCCACTACAGAAATGATGTACTCGGACTCCAGAAGTGGCTTCATATGTACGTAAATCCTTGTTCGAAAATATTATGGCATATTTCCCGACATTAGGAGGAGATATAAAGGCGCAAGCATAAATATTTTTTGGAATGTCGAGAAAATATCCCAGAAGGATCGATTGATATTAAAAGAGAAACGTGTAAGATACGATAAGTAAACTGTCAAAGTGAGTGAAAAAAAATGATTATAAAGATTGAACTCGACCAATGCATGAAGCATGGTTAGACGGTCATTACGTGCATACAAATAAAATTAGTTTTTATACACATGGGTTGTTGTGTGCCATTGGGCTTTATTAGTGGCTTAAGAAGTTACCAGTCTTGTAACTTTTACCCTAGGCAGACTTGAGACTTGCACCTTATAGATTAGGAGTATCATATGCGCATTTTCACTTCACCTCTTGGGTTCTGACTTTCTTCGCAAATCTATTGCCGGAGAGATGAACTCATGAGAAACCAAACTTCTATTTATAAGCATTCACTCCTCTATCAATCATTGACATCTTTAGAATTATTACAAGTTGATTCCAATCCCACGAATTACAAACAGATGTAACTTTTCAGCTTTAAAATTTGAGACTATTATGATGTTTGTTAGCTCTAAGAGATCTTTAATAAGTATTGTATATCTTAATGTATTTAATATTACATATTATCTCTTGTAACTGATTGTAACTATCTTCCTAATTCCTATATATACTCCATGTATACTCCATGTACTCCATTCTAATTATCAATAACAATCGTTAAACCTTATATGGTATCAAAGCACCGTAGAACAGCTTCTACGTGATCAATCTCTTACTTTTGCAATTTCCCCCCTCATGATGGTTCTATCACCACAACCAACTTCTCTGTTTGGCGTCGTCAGGTGGAGGCTACCCTTATTGGGTATAATCTTCTTGGCTATATCGATGGCACGCTCAAAGCACCAGACATGTTCTCAGATGAACGTCGGACCGTTCCGAATCCCATCCACTCTGTTTGGTATCGTCAAGATCAGATTCTCTTCAGTGTCCTCTTAGGTAGTTGTATTGAATCTATTCAACCACTAATCTCCTCTGCCACCACGCCATGTCTCGCTTGGATAGGGGTGGATTCGGGCCGAGCCGGGTCCAGGTCAGACCTAGGCCCGGGCAGGCCGGCGGGTCTGAATAGGTGGACCCGAGACCGGCCCGGGTAGCCGGTGTCTGGTCCAGGACGGGCCGGACCAAGCCTTGGGCTTGGTTATTTTTTATTTTTTATTTGCTTACCTACCTTCCCTGACCCCCCCCCCCCTCACCCCCACCCCCAAACACCCCAAACCCCTCCTAAACATCAAGCCCAACCCAAACAGAGCCCAAACAAATGTAAAAAACAAAAAAAAATCAATTTGGTCTGAACCGGGCCCAGGCACGGTCGAGCCGGGCCTTGTTTTGAGTGACCCGAGCCCGGACCGGAAACCCCTCGGGTCGGGCCTACCCAGACCGGTCACTGACCGGGCCACTGGTTCAGGTCGGGCAGAACAGTGCCGGTCCTGGGTCGGACCACCCGGGTCGAGTCCACCACTACGCTTGGACCATCCTCTGATAGTTTTGCTAGTACCTTATAATATATCTATATTTTGACAAATTTGATATTGATTATTTGGGTAGTAGAACACCAGGAGATCTATTGAACTTATGATAACTTACTAATTGTGAACTGCATATTTTGTTATGGAACTTGAAAGGAATCAAACCGTTCACTTTTTTCTGCTATTTAACAAATAAAATCGTTGCATATTTTTTTATTAATACTCTTAATATATTAATTATAACTTTTCATTATGTCATTAGAAGTTAA
Organism: Cuscuta europaea; assembly: GCA_945859875.1. Taxonomy (NCBI): domain Eukaryota; kingdom Viridiplantae; phylum Streptophyta; class Magnoliopsida; order Solanales; family Convolvulaceae; genus Cuscuta; species Cuscuta europaea. The sequence continues at coordinate 1,766,004 of CAMAPE010000054.1, read as the reverse complement.
TAAATTTGTATTTTTTTGTGGAAGTTAGATAGTACTACCTCTGTCCCATTGTATGTGTCTCATTTGGTTTTGGCACAATTATTAATAAAGTGGTTGAAAAGGTAAAAGTTGTGATTGAGATTTGAGTGTAATAAAGTGAAATGTTGTGAACCACATATTTCTTTCCAAAAAAGAAATGTGACACTCATTTTGGGACAACCCAAAAAGAAAAGTAAGACATGTAAAATGGGACAGAAGGAGTATGAGTTAATAATTTTGTTAATCTGCAATACTTTGTACTCCCTCCGCCCCCTTACTATTGGAACGTAAGAGAGTAGGGTGGTTTTTAATAAAAGTATAATTATGTGGTTGATAAAGTGGAAATAAAATAAGAATAAATTAGAGCCACACAAATGTTACCAAATATGGTATGAGACAAAAATAGAAGACATCCAAAAATGGAACTATGGGACAATTATAGGGGACAGATGGAGTATTTTTTTTGTTAAATTGTATGTTGAAGTTAATGAAGTTCTATCTATGCAGTGAGACACTTGCTGAAAGAAAAATAATACTACGCATATGAAGAAGTCTTTATCTTCCTTAACTTGCAAAGGATCAACAACTTCTAATAAGTTTTACACAACAACATCTTACTGAGATATGCACATAATATATTTATGACTTTCTATGAAAAAGCCTTTTTAAATAACTAGTTTGTAAATCAATAAACAGAAACATTGAAATGGGGTAAACAGAATAAAATGAAATAAATGAACCTAAGTTTTCAAACACAATCTATTTAATGAGAACCAAAATTAAGACAGAAATACTAAATCAAAAAAGAATAAACATAAACCTTGAGATGGAGTACTCAGAACTGAAGTAAAAGTAAATAAAACAAGAAATGAACACAATTTCAAAAAAGAATAAACAGAAACCTTTGGATGTAATAAGAAATAAACTAAAAGTAACTAAAATAAGTAATGAACACAATCTATTTAATGAAAATCAATAGTAAGTCACAAACAAAAAACCAAAACACGAGAAACGCTGTAATGCAATTGAGCAGTAATTCACTGCACCCCGGTTCTAATTAATATTGTGTTCAAACTATCTAGGTTGATTATATGAAGTACAATTAGTTAAACTTTTACTGCTCTCAAGTACAAATGTTGTGAGCAAAAATTTGATCAATGCTTAAGAACTAATACTTAAAGAAGCAGACTTTATCAAGCATATATACTCTCTTTGATAAGAATTAATATTGAGGCACATAAAATGAAAATAAGCATACATGGGACAGAAAGTTATTTTATTAAAAAATGTACTCCATATAAAAAAGCATTGATTTCCAAATGGCTTCAAAATTTAGAACCCCGATCTATACATGCTTTTAACAACGACAAGAGGACTCATATATGGGGGGAAGTTATTTCAAAATTAGGATATTGAATTACTTCTTAAAGGCAGATAGTTTCTTCTTCTTTGAAGCCAGTAGGGGCTGTCAGAGTGTGTCTTTCTCATGTCTTCCTCGTCTGCTCACAACTTCTGCTACGGCATAGAGGACATGGGGGCTGGGGGAGCAAATGCCCCTGCTTCCAACTTCCAAATTTAGTATTAGTACTTATGATAAAATTGGTGCCCTCTATCTGGGAAAAAAGACAAGTGGAAAGATAAAGTAGTAATTCAGTCAAAGAGCAAATAACAATCATTGTGAGATATGTGAACAACCACGGAGTTACGGTATGAATTTCATGATAATAGCATATGTTCCCAAATCAAGTAAAAATAGGGTATCATGTTGGTTTTATATTCTTTATGTCATTTTTATTTACAAGGTCAAAACAGTACAACTTATGAAGTAAAAGTGTACATCGTCAAGAAGAAAAAAGTGTACATCGTCAAGAGTAATAACACAGATTAACATCAACAATTTTAGATAGTACAGAGTCTACTGACTGCAATAGTAGGAATAATTAAGTACTTATAATGACTGTGATAATATTAATATTCCAAAGTTTTGATTAGTAAGTGAAGTTTGATCATTATTATTCTGAAGTTTCATTTAGTAAGTAATTCTGGAACGATCTTAACACGTTTCATAAGCGGCACATTGTCAAAGCAAGATACAGTCAGCTCACATTTGTAGGATGCATTTTTTATGCTACTTACATTGTGTTCAATCATTTCAGGTATTCACTTCTTTGAGAAAGTCAGCTGTTCCTGATCTCAAGGTAGTCAAAGTCGAAAGGCGCACTTGAAGCGCTAGGGACCTTCCAGCGCCTGAGGCGCAAAAAAGCGTTCACCTGACTCGGGTCAAGCGCACTATTCAGAAAATATTATGTATACTATTCTAGAGTGATTCAATATGACATATTCAACATCATATTGAACTAAATGCGTCAAAGAGTCATGTTTCTAAAACATAAAGTCATGATTCACCAAACTAAAGTCATTGTTCACAAAAAAAAAGTGGGGTCTGTCTGTTGATTTTGCAATTTCAGCACTAGGGATAGCATTAATTATAGTGTATGAAACTATTAACTGAGTTAGATTATAAGAAGTTTTTATACAGTTAAAATATGAAATGATAATAGGAAGATACAGAGTTATAGAGTGTATAATAAGATAAAATAATATAGAGAACAGATAATGTAAACTGGTAGTCAGGTACATTGAATATGTTTGAGTTGTATAAAATATATTAGAAGCAAAAAGAGCTATAAAGTATACATAGATGACTGGAACTGATAAATGTAAAGAAAGAAGATAGACTGAAAGAATAAAATGAAAGGATCCCCAAGAAGATGACATAATAAATGAAAACTACAAGCTGAAAAAGAAAGAAGAAGGAACATGGGAAGATGATGATGAAGAAGACACCTTACGAGTTTCTGGATTCTGTGGGTTTGTTGAAGGTGTTTCAGTGCTGAGCATGTTGCGCAAGTAGAGCATATAGCAGCGCAGGAGATTCACGATGAAGTCAAGACTCAAGATAGAAGACTTTTCCCACGACTAAGAAGGGTTTAATATGGGTTTGAGTTTTTTTACCTATTATTTGGACAGGCTAAATCTTATTATAAGGGCCTGTTTGGATGGAGTGTTTGGAAGTGTTAGTAATGGAAGTGTTAGTAAGGGCCCAAAAGGAAAGAGAAGTTTAAGTGTTAGACATAATTTTACCTTGTTTGGGAGAGTCAAATGAATCAAGTGTTAATAATGGAAGTGTTAATAATTTTACCTAGAGCCAGAAGAAACGAGTAAGGAGAGGAGATGAAAAAGGCAGACCATCAGACCTTCGGCAAAGAGATTCGAAGTGACATGTGCGCTTTTCCCATGCTCTGCGCTTCACCGCTTCTGCGCCTAAACTGCGCTTTAGACATGGAGCTGCGTCTGGGCATTCATCAGTCGCTAAACCTCATTTGCGCTGCGCCTGGTGCGCTTACGCGCCGAGGCGCTCACTTTTGACTACCTTGTCTGATCTCTTCATTACAATCATCGAACAGTCGACAACTTTATCGCTTACTGGTTGATTTGTAGCCCTAAAGTGGTGAGGCTTGGAAGAGCTCCCAGGGATCAGAATACATAATCTCATGAATGATCTCAGTCTATTAAAAAATAAAAGAATGTGTGGTCATCGAAGAGTCATTATTCATAAATCAGAGAGCAACTTCTTTTACTAGTTACAACCAAAGTAATGTGATTACGGTTTATGATTCTATATTTTAAAGAAGGGATGATGCCAAGTACTAATAGTGAAAATTTATCGCCGCCAAAGACAATAACAAATTGGATGAAAAGAACAATCTGTAAACTATATGATTGGAAGTTATTTTAACAGAATTGTCACCTGACAAACAATTAAATTTGGATCAGAGTGTTGGACTATTGAGAAAGATTTAATAAAGATGAAAATGAGTGTCTATGAGAAGGATTTGTGGCAAGACTATAAACGATGGGATCAGCAACAGGGGAGAACCAACTACATTAGTTATAGTACATTTGCCAACGAGTAGGTAGTGCCCTAATTCTCTATTACACATTGTGGAGTCCTGGATTGCCAGCGATTTAAAAGGGTCCACGGTAGGGCCAGTCCACGCCTTGCTTGGATTCATTCATTCACCTAATTACGTCCAATGGTTAAAATCTAAATCAAACAATGCAAATTACTATCTTAGGTTTAATAAGAATTGCCAAACAATGCAGATTGTTGTCTTAGGTTTAAACCATTTAATAAAAAATGACATGAATAGTGAAAAACTGGATGGTAAAGCTTATAATAAGCATAATAAGGGGTACCAAATGTCCCCTTAGACCCTTTGTTCACTAGCTAGATGTGACATTTTTTCTTGTAAGCAGAGTAACTAGCTTTTAACTTGCATAATAAGGGGTACCAAAAGTCCCCTTGGACCCCTTTTCCTTCTTATTTATATAACACTGAGGATATTTCGACCATGATCAGTTGGCAAAATCAGCAAGACCACCTAGACTAGTTACATTGGGGAACCATGCAGCACGCCGTAGATAATATTTCAGCTATAAAAATGCATATTCGTACAAAAGAACACATAGTGATCTTTTAGTCCATCTAAACTCACCTTGCATTGTCGAGAAGCAAGAATTTAAGTTCCTCAAAGTTAACAGTCTCCTTGGAGGCCTTTTTCTCAGCACGCCCACCCTCATTTTCAGCATCCACTACATGATTACTCAAAGATATCAAAAAAATATCAAATGCGAGTAAAATGTAAAGCATCATAGAAGATGGGATCAGCAACAGGGGAGGAGGACCAACTACATTAGTTATAGTACATTTGCCAACGAGTAGGCAGTGCCCTAATTCTTCTAGTACACTGGCAGTTCCAGCATCACAACGAGTAGGTAGTTCCCTTTTACTAGTACACTGGCAGCTGAAACTTTCCTCTTCTTCTTCCTTGCTTCATTCCCGCACCCCTTCCCTACAGCCCCTAATAGAAATAAGGAAACATCTTATTTAATTGTGGCGAAGCTTTGAACTTCGGTCTGTGTGCACCATTCCCACTCATTTGTAATATATAGTATATACTATATAGTATACCCCCATAGAACCACCTAGTCATACCCACATTGTGTATCTTACTGTGGGTATGTCGAAGGTAATAGACAGAAGGGCACAATTCTAAATTCTACCTTCCTTCATATTTATCAACGGTTGAGCAGCTGAGCTACGTCAAACTGAAAACCTAGCTAAGAATCTCAGCTAAGCATTCATCTCAAACTAGTATACATGGTGTGGTAGCACCAACATTTACGATGGTATTTGCTATTAGGGCACTTCAATGAAAGTTTCGGTAAAATCTCTTTGTGCACACACGATTCTTTAGTCCTAAATATATACTATATTTTCAAATCTTCTTCTACAGGTGACCAAAATCATATCATGCAAGTATTGAAAATCTCAAAATGATTAAATAAAAATATATAAGGACTGAAGTATACCAAAATATTGTATCCAACCTTCTGCAGTGCTGCTGCAGCAAAGGTAAAAGCTTTTGATATGTGAAATAAAGCCCACCCTTTTCAGAAACAGAAATCAAAGCAGAGTGAGTTTCAAGATGAAGAACACTAACAGTCACAGTGATTAACAATGTCGTTTCAGTAAGGATAAGCTGTTAATTTCAGTCCAGAATTCCCTGCAGATAAGGTCAAACAAAGACAACAATAAGGTCAAAACGAAGATACGGGTGGGGGAAAATGGCTTGAAGAGGGGTCATTTTTTAGCAAAAGAACATGGGACCAAAAATACTTTTTCCTGAAGAGGGGTCCTTTTTAGCAAAAGAAGATGAAACTGTCATCGAATTGAAGGTAATTCTTCTGAAACATACAAGTGTTCTAAACAGGTTATTTATAGTTCGGAAACAATCAAACAGACAAATGTCCACCATAAAAATAAAAAACTCTATAAAGGAAGGAATTCATTATAAAATATTTCGGTCTCGAATTAGGATTTTTTTGTAGACATACCTCTTTTAGTTATTATAAATTAGCATTGCAGAACTGTAATCTGGACGTAGAATTTACAACTAGCAATAGTTGTACACTTATACAAATTCAAAATTGAAAACATGTACTTCCATAGTTTCAACAGTTGATCTGGCCGCTGCTCAGTCATTCTTTGATGTATTGTTTAAGATTTTTTCTATTTGCTTCCCCACTCCCCCTTTTTTTCTTTTCCATTTCCACTTCTTCCTTACTTCCTTCCCACCCCCCTTCCCTACAGCTCCTAATAGAAATAAGGAATCAGCTTCTTTAATTGTGGCGAAGCTTTGGACTTCAGACTGTGTGCACCATTCGTAATATATAGTATACCCCATAGAACCACCTAGTCATACCCACATTGTGTATCTTACTGTGGATAGCTCTAAGGTAATAGACAGAAGGGTACAATTCTTAATTCTACCTTCCTTCATATTTATCAACGCTTCAGCAGCTGAGCTACATCAAAATGAAACCTAGCAATCATTATCCACTCACGTATAGAATGGAGTTTATCCCCTGTATAGAATGCAAGGGGATAAACTCCATTTAAACCCTAACAAGTCTTTTATTCATTTAAACCCTAAGTCCGTAACGTATACTTTCTATTCATCATTCAGTTTGTATGTGATGTTTCTGTGTGTGATATGTATATTTGTGGTGATCCTAATACTTGTTCCAGCATCACAACCCCAACACTCCAGCATGCTAAATGCTTACAGATCAGCCACACAGACTAAATGTGGGAGGAAGTTCATAAAATATCTTGTTCATCTCACTCTTTTTTCCTTTTCGTGTTTGGATAGGGAAGCGAGAAGATATCATAAACTCTGTGTTTCCATAGAAGTATGTGTAATGTGTGCATGGAAAATAACTGAGCCGCATTCACTACTGGAAAATATGTTTTCCCTGCCGAGTTGCCGATTTCATACTTCCTTTTTCCCGTCAATAAATTCTCCTTTTATTGAGAGAACTGTGAGGCTCACACTGTTGTTTTATTTCTATGAAAAATCTCGACACATTTTCGTTTTCAAGATGACCAAGAAAAGTCATATGTGGAGATAAATAGCGAACAGGAGTAATACTTGATACCTATGAGGCTATTATATATCTCAACACAAAAACATGAGTTTGCAGAAGACTAACTTTCCAGTTTCAAATGTAACATGAGAATTTTACAGGGACAATAGACCAATAAACAGCCAGGAAGAAGAAACTCAATAGTACTCTATAAGTATACATTCTGTCTTTTATTTTCCCTTCTTTCCCTCTTCCCCGATCCTTTCCCCTCCCCCCTCATTCCCCGATCCTTTCCCCTTCCTTCGACTCCCCTCCTCTTCCCCCATTCCTCGACTCCTGCCCCCCACACAATGGTAATCGATGGACAAGTAATTAATTAATGTGGCTTAGGTATAGTATTGTACGATGAAGTTACTATGTGCCTTGAAGATGGTAATTTAACGAAGATTTAGCTCAAATTAATGAAGATTTAATTAGTTACTCAATAAGTTTGAAACTCTTCCACTGAGTTTCAAACAAGTTACTAAAATGAATTACTATCAATTAAATGTTTGTTTATATGCCCATCCACTTAAAAGTGACTATATAAGAATATTGATTTAGGAGCATCTCAACAATTCGGAGCAGGTTTGAAATAACTTGTTAAGTTATATTTGCACTTTTATTACATCTAAATAATAAATTATTGATACCTATCTTTTGAATACTAACTATATAAAAATATTGATTTAGGAGCATCTCAACCATCTGAAGCAATGCTGAAACGACTAGGTAATTTAATTAGTTTCATTGTTTGTTGATGTGGAAGTTACACACTTTTGGTGTAATTACTTTATTTTTCTAGAAATTGTAATTTGTTTAGATTAGGATTATTCTGAGAAAAGGTCACCAAGCCTTCAGGCTGAAGAAGAAGAAGAAGAAGAAGAAGAAGAAGAAGAAGAAGAAGAAGAAGAAGAAGAAGAAGAAGAAGAAGAAGAAGAAGAAGAAGAAGAAGAAGAAGAAGAAGAAGCTGGGCAACCCATTGGAATTCCCGAGGGGCATTCATACCTAAACACTATTGCCCTCGCCCTAAAGACGAAGGCTGATGGCACTGAGTACCTTCTCACCCAGCTTTATCTTGGTCCCTCGGCGATAGTGGTAGAGCCGGGTCCTGAAGACGTTCTTTCTCGTGCCCCGAGGAATGTTTTGCGGTTCACATTCTCTCCATCGCATTGAGCCTGCAGTTTCCTCTTCATCCCTTCGTTCTGGAGTACCTTTGGTTCCTGGGCTTGGTCCCCTGTCAATTGACCCCGAATAGTCATTCATACATCGTCGGTTTCTTGCATTTGTGCCGGTCTCAGGGGTTGAAGCCGACCCTCGATTTATTCTTTCTCTGCTTCAATCTCTGTCGGGGAGGTCAAACCAATAGCGAGAGCTTCGCTAACATGCAATCGGTTCCGGAGCGGAGGCTTTTCTCGGAGGTGCCTTCATCTCACAAGGGCTAGAAGGACCGTTTTACTACATCAGGATGGCGGAGAATCCATTCCCTGGTGCACTGCGAGACCACTTCTGGCATCATCTAAAGGTGGGAAGCGCCGGCCTTGAGAAGGATGGGAGGAAGATTACTGTGTTCCCGGAGGGATCTACCAAGCTGGAGACGATAAAAGCGGCCACCTTCCCGGATGAGCTGTATAAGTTGGGATATCGGCGGTACCGTGTCTTCGGAGAACAGGATGAGAAAAACCCCTTGATAGACCGTGCATATGAAAGTGCCGGAGGTGGTTCCCGAAGGCTTTACTTTCTTGTACTTGGAAATATTTTCATAGTTCCGTTTTTGTTATTGGGTTGACCCCCTCGGCCTCATTATTTGTGTTATCTTGTTGGTGCTAACATGGATGTGAAGGCCCTCGCCGCTTTGAGGAAGCAATTGGGCAAGGCCCTGTCAATTGACCCCGAATAGTCACTCATACATCGCTGGTTTCTTGCATTTGTGTCGGTCTCGGGGGGTGAAGCTGTCACGCACCATACCGCATCTAAGTGCGTGTACAACCGTCGTGTGATTAAGTGACGTCACTCGCAAGTCAACCTCACAAAATCACACAAGGCGTTCATGAACATCGTTCACATCATACTCAGTAAGTAAACATACATAACAACATCACATCATAGATTGAATGAATAGCGGAAAATATTCACGGTCAATCATAAGCCACATATGGCAATCGTAGGCTCGCAGGCCAAAAAAAATGTAATAATACAAAAATATCCATGAGCATAGTTTATGATTTTAAAGTAATAAAGGAAGCACGAACCACGTTTTCCTCTAGATTCTTCCACCCGTGCAAAGGTGTAGTCAACAGGCGCTCTAGCTTCAACCTGAAATGGTGGGGGGCCCTGAAGGGGTCAGTACAAGTACCGAGCGAGTAGCAAGCTAAATGTAGAGTAACTAACGTTTCAAGTATAAGACCCAAACATAGGGTGATGCATATATTATTACTTCTTTACCCCAAGTTACAAAATACATATCAGTACTTATATACACTTGGAAATACCCGACCCGTAGGTCATTGTTTATTTGTGAAAAATAACGGTAGTCAGTGTCCTTGACTTAAAACCCCAGCCCACCCATAGACCTATGAGTGTATAGGACTCCTCCTGTCCAAATCAAATAATCATAAGGACACCGCCCGGTCCTGAATTACTAAACAGTAACTTATGAGTTTTGAGGATACACGCTCGATCCTTGGGTACTCCACCCTATATAAACGAGTTTTGAGGATACCGCCCGATCCTTGGGTACTCCACCCTATGTAACCGAGTTTTGAGGATACCGCCCGATCCTTGGGTACTCCACCCTATCTAACCGAGTTTTGAGGATGCCGCCCGATCCTTAGGTACTCCACCCGTCCTATGATCTACCACGTATCATACTCAATAGGGCATATATCATAATCAATAAACAAGACTAGACCAAGTTTTAAGGCCTAAGCAAAATCATTCATGCAATTCATGCATTAAAATTAGCATATAGGCAAAGTAAGGCCAAACCGATGTCGGTTCAAATCTGACTGGTGTCGGTTCATAGTCAAATAATATGAGTCGGGCTAAACCCGCTCGAACCGACATCGGTTCTATGCATGACCGGCGCCGGTTGCCCTTGGACAACCGGTCAACCCTCAGTTGACCCGCTATTTCAAATCCATAAAATGTCAAACTTAATTACAACATGTATTAAGTTATAAACAACCATAGTATGCACCATTTATCTCTAAACATGTCACATATGTTTTTATAAACGTTTTCATATCATAATTCATGCATATCTCAATAGTTCATTTCATATAAGCCTAATCACTTTGGCTAATCATATGTTTAATCTCATTTAAACATTATTATGAACACATATAACATTTATTTAGGTAATCTCATGCTTAACCCAAGAGTTACAAGACATTAAGTCATCCACTCACCTTAAATGAGCTTTAGCGCGTTCTACGCTTCTCGGTTGGACTCCAGCGAAACTCTGGCGAACTCCGGCGAAACTATGGCGAACTCTAGAAACACTTTATTTATGCTCCTAACATGGTTTATATCATCACGAAACTCATATGAATACAAATAACCTCTAAAAGGTTATTTTCCGGCGAACCGGCCGTTTTGGCCTCTAAGTCCGTTCTTGGACTTAGACTACCTTCCAACCCCTCATTCTACATTTTCTTAAACGTGTAGAAAAAGCCTAGGGGTTCCTCATATGATGTATAATCCATATTGTAGCTAAAGAGTAGAGGAAAAGTTAATATAAGGTCATTACCTTAATCACCACACTTTTTCCTCACTTTTTCTCCCTTAAGTCTTCCTCCTTGGACCTATTTGTGTTGAGCTCGAAAATGGAGGATGGTATGGAGTATTTTCAGAGCTTTTTACTCCTTGAATGGCAGCTGGGTCGATCTAATGAGGTTAGGATTGATTGAAAATGCCTTTTGGCATTTCTCTCAATCATACATGGGAGGGGGTCCACTCCCTTAAATGTATTGCTCCCAAAACATCTCATGGTTCATTTCCCATGTTATGGTGCGGCTCCCTTGTCCAAAAACAAAGTTAAAAACGTGGGTTGGCCCTCATTTATGTGGGAGGTCATCCCTTTGTGTCCCGAACTGTACAATCGGCCCCGAAAGTTGTATTTTTCGGACTGTTTTAATTATATTTTATTTTATCGGCTAAAATAAAATATATTATGTGTTTCTCATCATTATGGACTCTTAGAATGAATATACATTCCTCATCCTTAATTTAGAAGTCTCCGAAATCTGTTTCGGGTTGTTATCTGATAAATTACCAATACCAGTAATTGGTCTCGTTTGACCGACGGGTCAACCTTATGCCTTTTCTATGGCCCAACAAAAATATCCACCACCATATAAATATTATCTAGACCAAGATGAATATAATATGTGGTCCCGTGATTGTCGGGTGGTCCCCGCTCCTGATGTGGGCCCCACGTACAATTCACTATTCACGCAAAAGAAATAACAAAATTTTTACAATCTCGCAAATTCATGAATCATTATTCAAGGTTTATTACATGATTTACTAAAAGTAAATATACTTGGGGACGGTGTTACAGAAGCCGACCCTCGATTTATTCTTTCTCTGCTTCAATCTCTGCCGGGGAGGTCATACCAATAGCGAGGGATTCACCAACTTGCAATCGGTTCTGGAGTGGAGGCTTTTCTTGGAGGTGCCTTCGTCTCACAAGGGCTGGAAGGACCGTTTTTGCTACATCAGGATGGGAGTGATGGAGTATATGGATCCAGACCCTATGACCCACATACTCAGAAGAATGAGAAGCACAGTTGTCACCCAGTGGGTCCTCTGTCGGCCAAATGGTCCTCCATCGGCCAAAGAGACATTGACTCAAAATATGATCCAGAAGCCAGGAGAACCGGGGTGTCCCCGTCGACCGGGTCTCCATCAGCCATGTCTCTGTCGGCCAAACCTCCGTCGGCCACAGAGAGCTCACAGGGCCGGATTTCATACTTAGCCAACTTACAAACTTTGTATACGACCCAATAGAGGCCTCATTGTAATCGGGCCTCCCAAGTCCAAAACTTGGGAGCCCAGCCCATATTTTCCTTATAACTTGGGGGTAGTTGTAGGGGGTTCACAAATACATTTATTACACCATTCATTGCACTTCTCTCTCTAGCTCTCACTTCTCTCTAAGAGTTAATACTCTATCATTTGGTGCTTTCATTGAGAGCTAGAACAATCAAGTTAGCATCCTCTGTCGCTGTCAAGCACAAACTAACTGACTATGGGAAGAGCAAGGTCAAACCGCAACCTCATCGGCAAGACGATCCCCGAAACTCAGGAGGGTCGTGAGCGATCTGGCGATACCACGGCCGATAAGGCATAGACGAGGAAGTCTTCCAGGAGACCATCGACCCCACGACTGATCTTGCATATATAAAAAGTTATTTAATCACCATGATCATGCATTGTTTTTTAAATGTTAATTTTTTTTGTTAATTTCATAATTTAAAATATTTTAACATTCATGAAGATACAATAAATGTTATAAACTTCCATTGCAAAATAAATAATACTACACCCATTCTATGTAATTGTAGTGATTTTGATTTGTTGTTTTAAACTATGCAATTAAAACCATAAATTTAAATTTTTGAAAGAAATAATATATGACTATGATGGTAAAATAACTTTTTATATAAAGTTCGGGGTATTTAAATTACGTATGAAAGTTTAGGGTGTTTATCTCACACTCTTTCAAAGTTTGGGATATTTTAATTATTTTCCCCTACTACGTTCCAAAAAGGTTTGTTGGGATATTGACCTAGAGGCCCAATACCCAGATCGGGAAGGCCCAAGATATTCGGCCCAAGCAACGGGCCCATCACTCTATGATGAATAGATCCAGTAAGAAGAGATGCCGAACGGAGTTCGGCCCAAACAAAGGTTGGCCCAGTCAGAAGACATACCGAACAGAGTTCGGACTATATATCATATTTGGGCCAATTTGACAGTATCTTCAGTACAACCCGATATCCCGTTCGAGCAACGGCCAATCAGTAAGTGGCCAGGTGCAATTAATGCCAGACTGTGACATCAGCAAGTGGAAGCATGGATGACCAAGTCGGTGGAACAACGGCCAATCAGCATGGGGCAGCCCATGCTCTCCATTAGTATAAATAGAAGGTTTCAAGTCATTGTAAGGGTTAGCATTTCAATACTCAGGCTCTAGAATAGCATCATTGCTCTTATTTCTTGTATTAAAGCATAGTTTCCAACCTACCGATCGGGAAATTCCTTGTAATCAGATTGGTTAATTAATACAAGTGAGCTTTCGAGTGTTAGTTAGTTCAGATCTTATATTTGTTACACACCTTGATTCTGTGCCATTCCTGATATATCCAAAGTTCGTGTTGGGCTTTCGGATCTACGGGATTTACCCTCAACATTGGCGCCGTCTGTGGGAAACTTGCAAAAAGTTTCACTTTCTAATCGTCCAAAAAACCTCTATTTTTCAAAAATGGTCAGAATCAGTTCCTATCATACAGGCGACGGGTCACGCCGTCACGGGAGGAGTCACACCCCGGGGAGTCAAAACCCTCAGGGACAATCCAGTCGAGGATCGTATCCTCGTTTCGATGGGGATTTTGTGATTCCTGAATCTCTGAGAAGAAATCCGCAGGCCATGCGTGACATGGCCCAGGTCATGCAGCATATGGCGAACGAAGAGGAAGGAGGTTCCAGCTTTACAGGGGAGACCCCACGCACGCAAACAACCACAGCGTCATCCCGTTCACATGTACATCGGGATAATCGACGTAGCGCCCCACCAACAGCACACCACAGTCCCAGTGACCGAACCCCGGTCGGATCACAAGCTAGAGGACCAACTCCCGTTGGTCATCATTTCCAGTATGCCGAGCGGGAAAATACTAGGGCCCCTCAGCGGCATCGGGACCAGGACTGTACGGATATGAGGGCTCCACCACCGCCCCCTTTGACGGCCCAGGAGGAAGAAATGGCCGAGATGAGGAGGCAAATGAATGGAATGCGGGACCAGATGAACAGGGTACCTGTACAACCTGCCCCAATTCAGCTGGGAATTACTTCCCCGTTTACTAGGGAACTCATGTACGCAGATATCCAAGGGGGTGCCAAGCCCCCGACCGGCCAAATTTATGACGGGGTGGGAGATCCCCACGTACATCTGAGGAGTTACCAAGGGGGACTTATGCTGCTAGGAGCACCCGATGCCGCCATTTGTCGGTTGTTTTTCAGCACGCTCAGGGGGCCTGCCCAGGAGTGGTTCGGGACACTGCAGCCCGGGTCAATCAATAGCTTTACCGAGTTATCAGCGTTATTCTTGGCCCAGTTTGCTTCCACTGCCAATCCCAAACGGCACTTCAGCTATTTGACCAGCGTGAAGCAAAACGCCAAAGAGACCCTCAATCAATTCCTGAAAAGGTGGAGGGATGAAACTTTAACGGTGGGAAACATGACGGATGATACCGCCATTACCCTATTCACAAATGCTCTCCGAACGGGGGAGTTGTACAAAGAGTTGAAGAAAAATCCGGGTACGGTGTACGCCGAGGTATTAGATAGGGCTCGCAAGCATGCCGCCCTAGAAGAGGAGATAATGATCAGGGATAAGGTCATTACGCCTGCTGCCCCGATCAAAATGGCCGATCGGCTGGGTCCTAGCCCAGCGGCCGCTTTACCTCCCAAACAAGGGAGATTTACACCCCTGGTCCTATCAATAGCGACCATCTATCAGCACGAGAGGGACAATATTCCCATCCCGACTGATTCTGGACAGTTCATGGGAACGAATGACAATGCTTTCTGTAAATATCACAACAGAAAGGGTCATGCCACCAATGCCTGCAGGGCCCTACAAACAGCCATTGAGGATCTGATCCGAAGGGGCCATCTGGGCAAATATGTGAATAAAGATCCAAATGCTATGGGCACGTTGAAACCGGCCAGGAAACCTAATAGCTGGCGCCGGGATGCTCAACGTGACGCCCAGCCTCAAAATGATGTGTATGTTCCTCCCAGGGATGAGCCAGAGGGCTCGGGAGGCCCTGGAAAGAAGCCTCGAAAGGAGGTCAAGGTTATATTTGGGGGCGGGGAGACCGGAGATTCGAACGCCGAACGGAAAAGGTTCGAGCGAAGTCTTTATGTGGGATCCGTCTCCGCTCCCCCCCAGAAGAAAGGGAGGACAGACCCGATCACGTTCGGGCCAGCTGATTTACCCAACTCTCCAAGCCCACACAGGGATGAACTGGTGGTAAGCATGTGTATTGACAATGCTTTGATCCGCCGAGTACTGGTCGATACCAGGAGCAGTGTGAATGTATTGTATCTACAATCATTCGAGAAAATGGGTCTACAAAGGAGCCAACTGACCCATCTACGGACCCCACTGGCAAGTTTCACCGGTAACTGCATCGAGGCGGAGGGGACCATCCAATTAATGGTTGAAATTGGGGATGAAACCCACAAAGCGTCACTCCGAATGACGTTCGTGGTGGTAGATATAAAGTGTGCCCACAATGCCATATTGGGCCGACCGGGATTGGAAGATCTGGAGGCAATAGCCTCTGTCCGCCACTCATGCATCAAATTCCCTACAGACACTGGGGTAGGGGTGGCCAGAACTGATCCAACGACAGCCCGGACGTGTTATCGGGAGGCCCTAAAACAGATGAACACTCGTGGGATGCGGGTTAATACAATTGAGGTGGAAACACACCGAACGGAGTTCGAGGCACACCCAGAGCCCGCCACCCTTCTTGAACAAATCGACCTCGACTTCCCCCCGAACCGTAAGGTGGCTATCGGGGTAGATCTAGAGGCTGATATCCGGGATGGCGTGATCGCCGTCCTAAAAAAGTTTCAGGTGCTGTTTGCCCGGGGGCCAGAGGATATGCCCGGCATTGATCCGGAGATAATATGTCACAAACTTGCCGTTCGGTCTGATGCAAAACCAGTCCAATAGAAGAAACGGTATCAAGCAACCGAACGGCGGGAATTCACAAAGAAGGAGGTGGCCACCTTGCTAAGAATAAAGCACATCCGTCCGGTAATCCACGTAGAATGGCTATCCAATGTGGTTCTAGCCCCAAAACAATCTACTTGGAGAATGTGCGTGGATTACTCTGACCTGAATAAAGCGTGCCCCATGGATCCCTATCCAGTGCCGAGGATCGATCTGCTAGTGGATGAAACTGCCGGATGTGAATTACTGAGCTTCATGGATGCTTTCCGGGGTTATCATCAGATATTCATGCACCCGGCCGATGCAGAGAAAACGGCGTTCATTACTTCGGATGGCGTGTTTTGCTATATCGTCATGCCATTCGGATTAAAGAACGCAATGGCAACTTTCCAGAGGATGATCGGGATGCTGTTCAAAGATGTGCTGGGTGTCACAATGAAAGCCTATGTTGATGACATCCTGATCAAAAGCAAAAAGAAGGAAAACCATGTCCTGGATATAGAAAAGGTGTTCGGGATAATGCAAAAGGCGAATATGAGGCTGAATCCCAAGAAATGTGCTTTTGCTGTAAGAGGAGGCAAATTTTTGGGGTACATGATGAGCAAGAAGGGGATTGAGCCCAATCCAGAAAAAGTAAAGGCAATTGTGAACATGGAGGCTCCAAGAAATCTCAAAGAAGTGCAGAGACTGACCGGCCGGTTAGCAGCCCTGAGCAGATTCCTATCCAAACTGGCCGATCGAGCCATCCCGTTCTTCCAGATCATGAAGAAAGCCAACCCTTTTGAATGGACGGCCGAATGCCAAACGGCTTTTGAAGATTTCAAGACATATCTGTCTTCCCCCTGGTCTTGACAAAACTCGAACCAGGGGAACATCTGTATATGTACCTTGCTGTAGCTGACTTGGCCGTAAGCACAATACTGTTGAAAGAAGAAGATGGCGTTCAACGGCCAATCTATTTTGTAAGCAAGGCGTTGAACGGCCCGGAAACCAGGTATACCTTGTTAGAGAAAAATGTACTGGCCCTGATAGCTGCCATTAAACGCCTGGCACCATATTTCCAGACCCACCCGGTAACTGTGTATACTACTCAGCCACTAGCCACCATCTTGAGGAATCCTATGGCAAGTGGACGCATTACCAAGTGGAGCCTCCTGATCGGGCAATACGAGGTGGATTTCAAACCCCGGCCTACTATCAAAGGGCAGGCCCTGGCAGATTTCATTGCAGAATGTACCGCCCGGCCCTCAGAAACAGATTCAGAGAACAATGGGCTGAATAACTGGTGGGAAATGTATGTGGATGGTGCAGCTAGTGCCAAGGGTTGTGGAGCTGGAGCTGTGATCACATCGCCCGAGGGGTTCAAAGCATATTATTCTATTCATTTTGACTTCAAGGTAACCAACAATGAGGCTGAATATGAGGCTCTCATTGCTGGTTTAAAATATGCAAAGGCCATGGGTGCCGATCGGTTAAAAGTCCGATCGGACAGTCAATTGGTGGTACATCAAGTAAACGGCACTGCTGAGGCCAAAGAAGAGAGGATGAAGGCCTACAAGGAGATAGTTGAGGAGCAGATACGTAAATTTGAACAGGTGGTGCTCGACCAAATATCCAGGATTGAAAATACTAAAGCAGATATCCTATCCAAGTTAGAAAATGCGGCGTTCGACGATCGGGCACAGGAGATCCCGGCTCATATCCAACGTTTTGCCCATCGGGAAACATTGGCGACCCCAGCAATCATGGTGCTCCAGATCGAGGCCATATCTTATGTCGTTCCGAGCTGGGTCGTAGATATGACCAACTACCTGAAAGACGGAACCCTCCCACAAGATAAAAATCCTGCTTATCAGATAAAATGCATCCAGAGGAGGGCTTCCATGTTCGAATTGGTAGATGGGCAGCTGTACAAAAAAACATTTGGTGGGCCATATCTGAAATGCCTCCCACCCGATCTAGCGGCGGCTGTAATGGAAGAAATTCATGAAGGTATCTGTTCCAGCCACCAAGGGCCCAAGACACTGGCCAGAAAAATCATCCTACAAGGGTATTATTGGCCGACTATCCAGCAGGACTGTTTATCACATACTAAGAAATGTAGGGTATGCCAACTGTACGCACCGGTTCCCGGACGGCCTGCCACTTTCTACACCCCAATGATAGTGGCCCTTCCGTTCGCAAGATGGGGGATAGACCTGTTAGGTCCTCTACCTACGGCCCCAGGAAACAACAAGTATATCATCGTGGGGATAGATTACTTTGCTAAATGGGTAGAGGCCGAGCCACTGGCCAGCATCACAGATGTTAAGTGTCAAAAGTTTGTCTGGAAGAATATCATCTGCCGTTTCGGAATTCCTGAGCAGATCGTGACGGATAATGGAAGGCAGATTGTGAGCCGAAATTTTGAGAACTACCTGGTCAAATGGGGGATCAAGCATTCCAGAGCGTCGGTGGCGTACCCTCAGGCGAATGGCCAAGTAGAAATTATGAACCGTACTATCATGGATGGTATGAAGAAAAAGCTGGAAGAATACTCCTCGTCGTGGCCTGATCAGTTAAATTATATTCTATGGACTTACAGGACCACACCCCGAACGGCCACGAGAGAGACTCCATTTGCCCTTGCCTATGGTTTCCAGGCCAAAGTACCAACGGAGATCCTAGTTCCCATACACCGAACGGTGCATTACAGCCCAGAACAGAATGAAGACAACTTACGGGCCGAATTGCATTTCATAGAAGAAAGAAGGGATCTGGCAGCTGCACGAATGGAAGAATATCACAGAGCCACCAGAAGATACTTTGATAAGCAAGTTAAAGTTCGTTCAATCGAGGTGGGGGACCTGGTGCTAAGAAAGCGAGAGAAAAGCAAACCGTTCGAAGGGGGCAAAATGGCACAAAATTGGGAAGGCCCCTACCAAATATGTAAGAAGTATGCTTCAGGAACGTTTGGCCTACAAAATACCGAAGGCCGACCGGCAGGAACTTGGAATGTGGAGCATCTAAGGAAATTTTATCAGTAAAAACGGCTGTTGACACCTCTAAAAAAAGGGTATAGAGAGGGAGACATAACTTCCACACAAACTCAGCCCGTGGTTAACTCAATCATTCCGGATGACCGAATGACGAACGGGTTAACAGCATGGAAGGAAAATCAATTCTCAGCTTAGAGAGTTTTTGACCCTAGATTTATGAAAGAATAAAGGGATAAAAAACGGCTTGAAGAATTGAGGCTCAGAAAATCGGTGCCCGTGGTTAACTCAATCATTCCGGATGACCGAATGACGAACGGGTTAACAGCATGGAAGGAAAATCAATTCTCAGCTTAGAGAGTTTTTGACCCTAGATTTACGAAAGAATAAAGGGATCAAAAACGGCTTGAAGAATTGAGGCTCAGAAAATCGGTGCCCGTGGTTAACTCAATCATTCCGGATGACCGAATGACGAACAAGTTAACAGCATGGAAGGAAAGTCATTCTCAGCCAACGGCTTGGAGTTTGACGCTCAGATAGTCTCACCTCAGCGGTTAATATGAGAATCGATTCTGGAAAACCGATTGACGAACATATTAGCAGTTTGGAGGGAGCCATTATTTCAGCAAGAGTTTTGACCCTGTAATTACGCATTGATGAAGGGATCAAAATGGCCTGGAGTTCGAAGGACAGTGATTCTCACCTCAGCTTGTTAACACGTAGAATCATTATGGATGACCGAATGACGAACGGGTTAACAGCTTGGAGGGAGCTGAGTCGTCAACTTAACCAAAGTCGACCCTGTAATTACGTACGGGCAAAGGGATCAAAACGGCTTGGAGATGGTGTCAAGACTGTAAGATATGGATTAACCGAGCGACGTTCGGATAAGGTACGGATTGTCGCCCGGGGAATCAGAACTATGGTTTTGAAAAAGCTCACCTCAGTCATAAAACTTGATTTGGAAGCGAGTCGCCCTTTTAGCTATAAGTAAGGAATGACCCAAATTCGGTGATCTTGCTTACAGTTCGAAAAGGGTTACCTCAAACCCCTAATATGGATGATACGAGCCAGAGAGAACAGTTCGGAATGCATCGGAATTAAGGGTTTGGAAGGGAGATAGCCTCACCTCAGCTTGTTAACATGTGGAATCATTCTGGATGACCGAATGACGAATGGGTTAACAGTTTGGAGGGAGCCCCTATCCCAGCCGAGAGTTTGACCCTGTGGTCACGATCAAAACGGCTTGGAGGAACTCACCTCAGCTAAGAGTTTTGAACCCGTGCGTCACGAACGGAAAAAGGGATCAAAACGGGTTCGGGAAAGGTGTCAGAACAATTGTGAAGAGAGTCTCATCTCAGCTTGTTAACACGTGAAATCATTCCGGATGACCGAATGTCGAACGGGTTAACAGTTTGGAGGGAGCCCCTATCCCAGCTGAGAGTTTGACCCTGTGGTCACAATCAAAACGGCTTGGAGGAATTCACCTCAGCTAAGAGTTTTGAACCCGTGCGTCACGAACAGGAAAAGGGATCAAAACGGGTTCGGGAAAGGTGTCAGGCATAAAGATACATGAGCCGAGTGAGGTTCGGCCACGTAGAAAAGATTGTGAACAAAAAATCAAAGGAAGAATAGAAAA
The DNA here is from genome assembly GCA_945859875.1 of Cuscuta europaea. NCBI lineage: Eukaryota > Viridiplantae > Streptophyta > Magnoliopsida > Solanales > Convolvulaceae > Cuscuta > Cuscuta europaea. The sequence goes on along the minus strand of CAMAPE010000054.1, from coordinate 1,745,366 downwards.
GGGGCAACAGATAAAGGAAAGAAGTCCAGTTTATTCTTCGGCATTACTAGCCGGAATATACAAGAAGAATGAATAAGCAAAAATTACAATAAGGCTATACTACTGGAGGATTGCCGTTCGGGGAAGATGGAGGCTGAGAGCTCCCTGCCTGCACTTCATCATCAGGCGCTGCTTTGGATCTTTTCTCCATGATGCGATCATATGTGTTCCCGAACAGATCGTCGAAGCCTAATTCATCAGGATCGAACGGCTTGGGGAAATGCTCTAGGATCAGCTCAAGATTCCTGTCCAGAAGCAGGTTCTGACTTTGCTTCACAGTTTTCTCGGTCAGGACATCCAAGAAATATTTCCCTTCCGGCGTGCTATCCAGGAGGTCGATCCCTGCCTTGATGGGATCTGAGCTCTCACGCAAAAATTGGCCAAGGTGAGGATCTAGGAATTGCCGGGCCGTGTTCTCCAGAGCGACGTTCAGCCCCTTGCCCCGTTGAAAATCCACTATCGATTGTTGAGCAATCTGGGAAGTATTGACCGTGTAAGGTTCGGGCAGATGGTCGCCAACAGCTTTATCAAATTTGATACCGGCAGATTCAGCAGCCCGCACCTTGGCCCGGAGTTCTTTAAGCTCCCGATCGCGACGACGGGACTTCTCCTGCATCTCAGCCAGAGCAGCTTTTGCCTTCTCACCCTCCTTGGCCTGCTCTTGGAGATCGGCCGCTAACTTCCGAGCGGCAGAAAGGAGGACCTGGCCGTCATCCCGATCGCTGGCCAGGGCTTTCATCTCCTTCTCAGCGGCAAGAAAGGCCTTGTGATAATACACGCCAGCCTGAAAACGAGATTACAATGAAAGTGAGATAAGGTAAAACATGAATAGTAGAAAGGCATGGATCTGAATGAGGTGTACCTTGAGTGCTTCCTGGTGACCTGCTTCGAAAAGATCCGACCAGTGAGTCAAGTTGGTGAAGCTCGGGGGAACTTTGATCGCAGTGTGACACCACATAGAAGATGGCATCAGCCCGAACAGATACCTCCCCTCTGATCTGGGCCCCATATTTGAAAATTCAACAAACATCCGATCATCGATCGGTGTGTCAGTAAGAACCGGGGTTGAGGTTTTGGCAGGTACCGATCTTCTGGGTTCAACCTCCGGACCGGTCAAATCAACCACATGGTCGATCGGGATCAGTTGATCACCATCATTCCCTTTGCGCCTCTTACGGGTTTGCTCCACCGAGTCACGATCGGCTATCATCTTCTCCTTTCCTTTACCGGAAGAAGCCGTCAAGGTGGCAGAAGAGATAGAGCGCCGGACGGGTATGGGAGATATCACACCTACAAGAAAGAAGAATAAAAAATAAGAAGCTGATTTGTGAGAATGAAGGATGATCGGGTTAAAATCCTACTATGCTTACCGATTCCAGCAGATAACATGCTTGAAGTAGTGACGAAATTCCGAAGATTTCGGGTTCCGCCCATCCGCAAAGACTCAGCTTAAGAGCGAAGAACGGCGTCCACCCTGGGCTGAGAATCCCGAACGGGGTATGCGTTCCATCTATCCGGGAATGGCAGAGAATCCCCTACCCGAACGAACAAGAAACGTTCCTCCCAGTCAGTCGGCGGGGTAAGATTCTCTGTGAACAGCTGACGATCAGAACGAGCTACCAGTTTCAGGTACCCGGTCGTCCAGTAAGGTTGATAGCAGTAATGATGAAGAAACAGATCGACGCTTGGAGTAATCCTCAACTCATGGCATCGAATGATGAAGCCTGTCAGAATGCGGTAGGTGCTGGGCACGAACTGAGCGGGCAGTACAACGACCTGGCGTAAGAACTCCACTATGAATGAATGGAGGGGGAACCGAAGCCCAGCAGTCAGAGCATCGAGATGCACTAGCACGTGCCCCGGTCGGTGCCTCATCGGGTGCCGAATGAATCCCGCGTAGTATTCCCTTGGTGGGGGCAACAACTGGCTAAGTTGCCGTTCGACATCTTCTGGAAGACGTTGTTTTTGTTTGCGTATGCGGGTGAAGTGTAGGGGAATGCGGGGTGGCCGCTCGGGCATCCCCTTGTTATAGACTTGGAGGTCATCTCCGGACTGACATCCGTCATCCTGTGGCTGTTCGGTATGTTTGCTGGCCTGAGGATTGGCGGGTTTAGGTGTTTGGGACGAAGAGCCTTCGGCCTTGTTACCAGCAGATGTTTTGCTTGTGCAAATCAGAGGCATCTCTTCAGATTCTGAGCTAGAGGGGTAGTACATAAAAACGCTGGAGGAACTCTGGGAATTCTAGAGAGAGAAGGCTTGAGAGTATGCAAGAGAATTCTGGGAATTTTAGAGAGAGAAAGCTCGAAAGAAAAATGGGAAAACAGCAGGAGAAATTAGGGGAAGCACCTCTCTATAAATAGGGAAAGTGCCGCACAAGTCCCTAATCCATGAGCAACACGTGGCATAGGGTGGTTACGATTAATCTGAGGCATTTATGGTTCATTTTTTGTGCACGTACCCCGGACGGGCTTACAGAGGATTAGCAAAGATCACAGGGATTTGCTGTTTAGAAAAACTGCTAAGTCCTAAAAAGTAACCTGAAGCCCGACCGGCTATCAATGTTGTAAAAGGTTATCTGAAATCAAAGGCTAAGTCCTAAAAATTGGTCTGAAGCCCGAACGGCTACCAACTTATGAAGAAGCCCAGGTGCGAAGAAAACCAAGAATTGATCTGAAGCTCGACCGGCTATCAACGTTGTAAAAGATTATCTAAAGCCAGAATGTGCTAAGTCCTAAAGAATGGTCTGAAGCCCGAACGGCTGAGTCCCAGAGAGAAGCGGTTTTTTCCTTAATAAATTATCAGAACTTTTTTAATGCCCGAACGGCGATCAACGGCATTAGGAGTATTTGAGCAAGGAATAAAGTCAGGAAATTGGTTAAGTCCTAAAAAACGGGCCGAATCCCGAATGGCGAGTAAATCATGCAATAAAGATAGAAAAGACGGTATACGAAGCTTCATGCAAAAAAGGGATATATATTCATCGGTTCTACTGACCGGGAAGTACAAGCTACTTAGAGAAAGGAAATTACAACAAGTAATTAAAAAGTACATATAAATTATTGGCCAGGGGCCATTTCATCTCCCTCTTCATCCTCGTCCTCGTCATCATCAGACGGGGGTTCAGGCTCTCTCCCAGCAGCCCGATCAGCTTCCCGTTGCTGGGCTCGCAGAAATTTCTCGAACTGCGCCTGTATAATATCATCTTTGGGAAGATCAGAAGCCTGAACCGGCCTCCCCAGATTATTTTGAAGCTGAGCAACGAAGGGACGCAGCAGGACCTGGCCAATTTTGCCATATAGATCTGAAACAATGGAGTCGTTCCATTTTTTGGCCTCGGGATCCTTGTCCAAGAGGGCCACCCCTGCCGATAGCTGACCAGCACCTTTGGGGAAACCCTTCAAGTACGCCCCAAAGGCGAATGGGATTTGGGTCCTTGCATAATCATCCTTGATGATGGAGAATTCATCAGAGGATTTAAACGTTTCCCGGACGGCGGACAGATCCACGTTTACTTCATAGGGACCGTCCGGGATGCTGGATGGCATTTCTTCGAACTTGACCTGTGCGGCCTCAGCAGCAAGGACCTTTGCCTGGGAAGCTGCAAGTTGGACCCGAAGGGTACCGAGCTCAGCATCCAGCCTCTGCTTCTCCTCCGCAAAGGCCTTCCGTTCGGCCTCCAGAGAGGCGATGGCGGCAGCAGCATGTTGCTCAGCAGAAGACTGGGAGACAATCAGTTCTCGTTCCTTGGCCAGACGGGCTTCCCGCATTTGAAGGGTGTACAAACCCATCTACAGAGCACCGTTCGAGAGTTAGTACTGATCACAGAGTAGAATAAAAACAAAGCGCAAAAGATAATGTACCTTCAGAGCGGTCAAGGCTACACATTCTTCAGATTGCTCGACCGGCAACTGAGGAAGGGAAAAGTTGTTGAACCAAGAGGAGGTCGACCAGATCTGGCTAGCGGTAGAACCGGCCCTTTCTAATACCTCATGGACAGGATCAGATAAGGAGATCCGCTCGACTTGACCGGTAATATGGTCGGTATGGGTCTCACCTGCATTCGAGGGTTCCCCCCGAACGGAGTCAAAGTGCTGGGAGAATTGATGCAGTTGGTTAGAGCCGAACCGATCGTCGACCAACATAGCCTTGAATTGGTCCTGATGGACCTGCTGTATTGGCTGAGGCTCTGGAAGCGGTTGAGAAGAGGCAGCATCCTGAGCAGGAATAATGGAGGGAGTAGGTTGGGGGTTCTTCCTGGATTTTTTCCGTTTACCGGCCCCACCGGCTGCGATAACTCTGTTGTCATCCATGGGTAGATCTGGGTTTGGTGCTGAAAAAAGACAAAGGACAATGTTAGTATCGAGTGGCCTTAGCGTGTGAGAAACTAGAAAAAGAACAAAAGAACGTTTCTCGCACGGGAAGGACCGCCCGGAACATGGCACTTGGTTTCTCAAAACAAGTAAACCCAAGAGAACGGGCAGTACCTATCCTTGCTGTAATAAGTCGTTCGGGAGTCAGATAACTCATGATGTCCATGCATTTATCCTTCTCCACAGCAAGCACATCCTTGTAAATTTCTTCAGTAAGGACAGGATCAGGAGTCTTGCGGGGGAAGGCATTCCATTTGCGAGGAATTAGGCCGTCCGGGACAGACACGAAGAAAAACCGGTCTTTCCACCCTTTGATTGAAGTTGGGTTTCCCTTGAACAGAATGTGTCCCGTTCGGGCACTAGTGGCCAGATAGCTGTGGGTTTGTTGGGGGGCTACCTTGAAAAATTGGTGAAAGAGTTCTAGGGTTGGTCGGGCGCCGGCATCTTTGCAACGGCAGATAAAACCCGCCATTGCCCGATAGGAGTTCGGCATAATTTGGGCCGGTACAACTTCGTAGAAATTGAAGAAAGAAATGTAAAAGGGGTGTAGCGGAAACCTAAGGCCGGCCCTAATTGAGTCAAAGTGAACTATGGTCATTCCGGGCCTATGACGCATTGGGTGAAGCCCAGCTTGCAAACGGAAATCCACCGGGTCAGGGATAAGGGCCGGAATTTCGGCCCTATTATGGGAGGTCAGTTTTTGCCGCCTCTCCCTAATCAATTTTAGGTCAAGGGTATGGCGAGGAAAATCGTTGGGACGTCCGGCTGCCATGGAGGCTATTTCGTCCTCGGATTTGGTGTCGTCGGAATCTTCACTGGAGGAAGAAGAAGTGCTAGGGAGGTCCTCCGCCTCAGCCCTGGTATTCGTCGCCGTTTCAGTAGAACCACCGGCAAACGGGACTGTGATGACGTCCACAATGGCGACGTCACGGTCATCTCCATGGGAGGCCATCTCCGAATCAGAGGAATGCTCTTTGGGGCTCATCTCGGTCGAGCCAGAAATGAAGATAGGGGATCCGGATTTGAGAAGTTACCTGAGCGATGGAAGCTGGGAGAGAATTGCAGAGAAATCAACAAGGCGCAGAGAATTGCAGAATCGAAACCCGGAATTGAGAAGTTAAAGTCTAATTTATAGCCTTGAAACCGCCGTGTCAAGAACCAATCAGAGAGCGACACGTCACAAGGAGCATTTAAGCTAAACACGTGTTTAAACGAAAAGACTAAACGACGGTTATCATGATGAATATGGGGAAATGAAGCGGCAGCCGTCAAATCACAACATGGGGAACTGATTACTTCTGTACCCCGATCGCCATTCGGGGTATTATAACATTGATATACTTCCTAATGCACTCGCTATCGTTCGAGACATCGGAAGTGGGGGACTTGTGTTGGGATATTGACCTAGAGGCCCAATACCCAGATCGGGAAGGCCCAAGATATCCGGCCCAAGCAACGGGCCCATCACTCCATGATGAATAGATCCAGTAAGAAGAGATGCCGAACGGAGTTCGGCCCAAACAAAGGTTGACCCAGTCAGAAGACATACCGAACGGAGTTCGGACTATATATCATACTTGGGCCAATTTGACAGTATCTTCAGTACAGCCCGATATCCCGTTCGAGCAACGGCCAATCAGCAAGTGGCCAGGTGCAATTAATGCCAGCCTGTGACATCAGCAAGTGGAAGCATGGATGACCAAGTCGGTGGAACAACGGCCAATCAGCATGGGACAGCCCATGCTCTCCATTAGTATAAATAGAAGGTTTCAAGTCATTGTAAGGGTTAGCATTTCAATACTCAGGCTCTAGAATAGCATCATTGCTCTTATTTCTTGTATTAAATCATAGTTTCCGACCTACCGATCGGGAAATTCCTTGTCATCAGATTGGTTAATTAATACAAGTGAGCTTTCGAGTGTTAGTTAGTTCAGATCTTATATTTGTTACACACCTTGATTCTGTGTCATTCCTGATATATCCAAAGTTCGTGTTGGGCTTTCAGATCTACGAGATTTACCCTCAACAAGGTTCACCATATTGACTTTTCGTGGTCAATTATGGTAAACTTTGAATAATAATTTTAATTATTATATTTGTATACTTCATTCGTATTTAAAAGTTTGCTACACTTCTTTTTGGGATGTACTTAAAAGTTTGTTACACTTTCTCTTTTTGATAATTTTTTCCTTTAAAAAATACTCAATTAGTCTTGTTCTACTTTTTATTTTCTCGCTTTCCTACTTTTCTACAATTTCTCCTAATTTTTCTACATTATTCATTACTCCTACTATTTATTCCTTAAATATTGTGTCAATGCCTAATGTAGTGATCTTTTAAATACGGAGGGAGCATAATTTATAAATTTTATACTTTTATGAAGATATTTTGAATAAGGAACATTTTGATATTGTTGGGATATATCATCCCGACCTATTATTGTTCAGGAGCCCAAGACTTTACGTAGTACGGAGCCCGATCAGTGAGGTCCGTTTAAGCCCATCGGGCCTATATCAGCCCATTCGGTCCATCGTGGCCCATTTGGCCTATCAGGCCTATTTCGGCCTTTGGGCCCATTTCTGTCCATTTGGCCCACCTAGGCCCAAGAGGCCCGTTTCGGCCCACTCGGTCCGTTAGGGTGGAGCACCCGTCCCCCTTTCCTCTATAAATAGGAGGATTCTCTTCCTTATTAAGGATCCTCTCTTCTTTCTCCTTCTCTATAGTTAGCTTGAATCCTCCATTAATGGAGCTTATATAATGTATTGGTGAGGAGAGCAGTATTAAAAAGAGCGGGCTTGGACATTAGTCTAAACACTCCCGTGGTTTTCTTCTTTCTGGGTTTCCACGTAAAAATCATTGTTTATATTTTATTACCACCCCATAATCATGAAACCCTCCCGTAAGGGGTGTTGAACTTGCGGACTGTGGCGAATTAAACTCAACACGGACGCCGTATGTGGGAACCTGTTCTAAAAGATTCGTGTATTCTACTATTCTTGACCTACAACAAGAACAGCAACAAAAAAATGATACAAGGTGGACTGATTTCAACAAAAAAGAGGAAGAAAAATGACATTAATATGAATTTCGGAGCTGGGAATATCCGGATCTGGATCCGCCGGAGCTCCGTCGGCAACCACGCCGCCGCCGTGGGCCATTAGCTGATGCTTCTTGCTCGCTGGAATTCGCCTTTCCGCTCAAGACCTTGCTGCCGCAGAGCCGCGGCAGGCCAGCCGCAGAGAGCTGAGATCGACGTCGCTGCTCCAGGAGGGGATGCCGTGGCCATCGAATGGTCTCTGGTCATCCTCACGTTCAGACAGAGCTTCTAGTGGTCCGCCATTAATGGCTGCCCACAGCTCACCTTCAAAGGAACACACGACCCCTCAACTTGACGCCGACATCACAGCAGGAGGTATTTGCTGATTTCTACATGGTACCGATCTCCCAGAACCGCCGTTCGGGGTGCTCGCAGACCGCCCTCTCCGGTACCGCCGTTGGTTGGCCGCGAGTGTGTCCACCGGCCCCTCAGCTCTGCGCCATTTCACTCTGCTACTCTCGGCTACCCTGCTACTGTGGACCGGATTGGCACAGTAGCCTATGGCTGCTCTCTTGGTCGCAGGGTGGAGTTGCCTGCCTGTCCCAATGTGATGGGAGACTGTAGCAACAAGATGTGTGTCCAACCTGGTCAAAGTAATTGCTGCCACTTGCCCACTTGGAGTATACGAGACAAATGCGGTGCCCAAGAATTAAGTATGTTTTTACCAGACCAGATCAGACCAGATCAGACTAGTTCAGACCAGACCAGACCAGACTTGGATAATTATAAAAATACAAAGAGACCAGACCAGACCAGACCAGACCAGCAAATTATAATCCAAGTAAAAACATCCTAAGTATCACATAAACTCCTGATCATTTACTAATTACAGTGTTAATTAGAATAATATTTTTACTATTGCTATTATATTTTATCACCATTATTTAATAGGGACGGAAATATCCCGAAATTAAATACTGTCGGACAAAGCTCTAGTGATACATGTGCACTGTCATTTTAATTAAGTGACCGCAAGGGCAGGCATGTGGGCCCACCCCGACCGGCTTTAATAAGTGATCGGAGCGTATTTGAATGGCCTATAGTAGGATAAGTAGAATTAATACTACCCCTCATATCACTATTCTTTGCAAGGGATAAAAATGTCCCGAGTTAAATAATGTGGAGCGAAGCTCTAGTGATGGTCGGTCAAGCCAATGCTTTATTAAATATTTAACTTGTGGTGGGCCCGTTGACCCACCCTCAATCGGCTTGATTAAGCGATCCGAGCGTCTCCAAAGGGCATTGCCCCGATGACACATTTTAATTTAGGGGTTGCACATTAGTCTGCACGACACCAAGTGCTTGATCGACGATCGTGCCCTAATACCATCTGTGCCACTAAGCGCAAAGTGACTGTTGCCAAACGCGGCCTATGGGGCCCGAGGGCACCAAAGATGCTCAAGCTCATTTTTCCGAGGGCAGAGCGGCAACGTGGGTCTGAGTTTTCAAACTCACAGACCAGTGATTTTTCTATGCGACTTTCGGCAAGCCACTAAGTGGTCCTGCCCCGGACGGCCGTAACCCCGCACGATGAGCCGGGCCGAGGGTCACAATAACCCATAGGCCGACAATCGCGAGCGTTGAAAAAAGAATAAAGCCACACAGATGGCTATACGTGAATATATATTGTCGGGCCGAGCGGCCCGTTACCATGCTGATTATGCAGTCAAGGTCGCTCAATGCGCCCAAGCAGAAGATTAAATGACGCTCGACATGAGTTCCGAAGATGTTCCAAACCGGCTAAAGAAAAGGGCCGCGAGATGTTCATACTTCCCCAAGAGGCCGAGGCCGGGAGGAGACCATCGCGGACAATGACCGTAAGACAAACATCTCCACCCAGGAGCCGATGGCCTAGAGGAGACCATCGCGGCCGAAGGCCATGGGACCATCCTTACATCACGACCGACCTCACGGAACGGCGTGTTTACACTTCGAAGACCGGCATCATCCCCGCACTGCGCAGATGAGAGCCGTTGCATGGATACACTTGATCGGCCCCTCATGGCCGGCGTACGTATACCAAGACCAGCCTCTCGGCTCGGCATGCTATCCATATCTGAAGATCGGCCTCGCCCCGCTCCTCGCGGAAGAGGATCGTTGCTGGTTTCTTTCTGATCGGCCCTCAGGTCGATCCCCTCGCATGGCCACCGACCCCCTGGTACGGTGCCATCATCACATTTGAAGACCGGCCTCGTCCCCGCTCCTCGCGGATGAGGACCGTTGATTATTTCAGATCGGCTCCCAGCGCCGACTTCATCTCATGGCCATCGACCCCCTGGTACGGTGCCATCATCATATTCAAAGACCCCTCAAAAAAAACAGAGGGGCACTGGGGAATCCCCAAAGGGGATAAACTCGTTCCTCATCACAATCGCGGCCGAGCCCAGCTCAGGATCCAAAGGACCGGGCCAAATGGGCAAGTAAGCGAACGGATGAAGGAACAAAGATTCCATCCAGCTCAGAAATCGGCTCCCAGCGCCGACATCATTTCATGGCCACCGACCCCCTAGTACGGTGCCATCATCATATTTGAAGACCGGCCTCGTCCCCGCTCCTCGCGGATGAGGACCGTTGATAATTTCAGATCGGCCCCTAGTGTCGACATCATTTCATGGCCACCGACCCCCTGGTACGGTGCCATCATCATGTTTGAAGACCGGCCTCGTCCCCGCTCCTCGCGGATGAGGACCGTTGATTATTTCATATCGGCTCCCAGCGCCGACGTCATTACATGGCCACCGACCCCCTGGTACGGTGCCATAATCATATTTGAAGACCGGCCTCGTCCCCGCTCCTCGCGGATGAGGACCATTGATTATTTCAAATCGGCCCCCAGCGCCGACATCATTTCATGTCCACCGACCCCCTGGTACGGTGCCATCAGCATATTTGAAGACCGGTCTCGTCCCCGCTCCTCGTGGATGAGGACCGTTGATTATTTCAGATCGGCTCCTAGCGCCGACTTCATCTCATGGCCATCGACCCCCTGGTACGGTGCCATCATCATATTCAAAGACCCCTAAAAAAATTAGAGGGGCATTGGGGAATCCCTAAAGGAGAGAAGGTCGTTCCTCACCGACTACGTTGGCTACGTTCGGCTCAGGATCCAAAGGATCGGGCTAGACAAGCGGGTACGACGAGGAGCAGGTGATGGAACGAAGAGATAAAAGAATCCAAAGAAGGATCAGATAAAAGAATCCAGAGAAGGATCGGATAAAAGAATCCAAAGAAGGATCAAACAAAAGAATCAAGAGAAGGAGGGTCACACAGGGAGAGAAATCCCCGGAGAAGGGGGAAAGGCCGTTCCTCACCGACTACGTTGGCTACGTTCGGCTCAGGATCCAAAGGATCGGGCTAGATGAGCGGGTACGACGAGGAGCGGGTGATGGAACGAAGAGATAAAAGAATCCAAAGAAGGATCAGATAAAAAAATCCAGAGAAGGATCAGATAAAAGAATCCAGAGAAGGAAGAGATAAAAGAATCCAAAGAAGGATCAGATAAAAAAATCCAGAGAAGGATCAGATAAAAGAATCCAGAGAAGGAAGAGATAAAAGAATCCAAAGAAGGATGAGATAAAAGAATCCAGAGAAGGAAGAGATAAAAGAATCCAAAGAAGGATCAGATAAAAGAATCCAGAGAAGGATCAGATAAAAGAATCCAAAGAAAGATCAAACAAAAGAATCCAGAGAAGGAGGATCACACAAGGAGAGAAATCCCCGGAGAAGAGGGAAAGGCCGTTCCTTCACTGACTACGTTGGCTACGCTCGGCTCAGGGTCCAAAGGACCGGGCTAGACGAGCGGGTACGACGAGGAGCGGGTGATGGAATGAAGAGATAAAAGAATCAAAAGAAGGATCAAATAAAAGAATCTAGAGAAGGATCACAAAAAGAAGAAAGAGAGAAATCCCTGGAGAAGGGGGAAAGGCCGTTCCTTCACTGACTACGTTGGCTACGCTCGGCTCAGGGTCCAAAGAACCGGGCTAGACGAGCGGGTACGATGAGGAGCGGGTGATGGAATGAAGAGATAAAAGAATCCAAAGAAGGATCAAATAAAAGAATCTAGAGAAGGATCACAAAAAGAAGAAAGAGAGAAATCCCCGGAGAAGGGGGAAAGGCCGTTCCTTCACTGACTACGTTGGCTACGCTTGGCTCAGGGTCCAAAGGACCGGGCTAGACGAGCGGGTACGACGAGGAGCGGGTGATGAAACAAAGAGATAAAAGAATCCCAAGATGGATCAAATAAAAGAATCCCAAGATGGATCAAACAAAAGAATCCCCAAAGGTATCAAAATCGTCCCACACAAAGTACGAGGGCATGGAGATGAACATTTTCACTCCAGAAGCCGAGGGCCTGAAGACGAGCATCCCCACCCCAGAAGAACCAAAAAGAGAGAGAGAACGAACGGGTACGATGAGCGGATAACAGACGAAACAAAAGAATTCCCAAAGGGATCAAAACCGTTCCACACAAAGTACGAGGTCTTAGCTCAGCTAAGGATCCAAAGGACCGGGCTAAAGGGCAAATACGAAGAGTAGATGAGAACCACTATCCTATGCAACACGACCGGCCCCTCAGCACCATCGTGTCTAGTTCACGGTCGGCTCGTACATTCCTTCCAGGATGGCGACCACCGTCTTATGCAGTACGATCGGCCCCTCAGCGCCATCGTATCCAGTTCATGGTCGGATCACCCATTCCTTCCAGGATGGTGACCACCGTCTTATGCAGCACGATCGGCTCCTCAGCGCCATCGTGTCTAGTTCATGTTTAGCTCGTCCATACCATCCAGGGGGACGACGACCGTCTTATGCACCACGATCGGCCTCTCAGCGCCATCGTATCCAATTCACGGTCGGCTCACCCATTCCTTCCAGGATGGTGACCACCGTCTTATGCAGCACGATCCGCTCCTCAGCGCCATCATGTCCAGTTCACGGTCGGCTCGTACATTCCTTCCAGGATGGCGACCATCGTCTTATGCAGTACGATCGGCCCCTCAGCGCCATCGTATCCAGTTCAAGGTCGGCTCACCCATTCCTTCCAGGATGGTGACCACCGTCTCATGCAGCACGATCGGCTCCTCAGCGCCATCGTGTCTAGTTCATGTTTAGCTCGTCCATACCATCCAGGGGACGGCGATCGTCTTATGCAGCATGATCGGCCCCTCAGCACCATCGTATCCAGTTCACGGTCGGCTCACCCATTCCTTCTAGGATGGTGACCACCGTCTTATGCAGCACGATCGGCTCCTCAGCGCCATCATGTCCAGTTCATGGTCGGCTCACCCATTCCTTCCAGGATGGGGACCACCGTCTTATGCAGCACGATCGGCTCCTCAGCGCCATCGTGTCCGGTTCACGGTCGGCTCACCCATTACTTCTAGGATGGGGACCACCGTCTTATGCAGTATGATCGGCCCCTCAGCGCCGTCATACCCAGTTCATGGTCAGGCTCGTCCATACCTTCCAGAGTGACGACTACCATCTTATGCAGCACGATCGTCCCCTCAGCGCCATCGTGTCTAGTTCATGTTTAGCTCGTCCATACCATCCAGGGGGACGACGAACGTCTTATGCAGCACGAACGGCCCCTCCGTGCCATTCGTGTCCGGTTCTTGTTCGACGTAAGACCACACCATGGCAAAGTAAGACCATACCGTGGCAACGAACGTCTTATGCAGCACGCTCGGCCCCTCAGCGCCGTCGTGCCCGATTTACCGATGACATTCACCACTTTGTATCACATCTTACATGCCCTCTCTCATACATTGCACTCATACATCACATGCATTCATACATTCATGCATCATCCCTCATACATCCATATATACATGTACATCATATCGAGCCAGTTCCGCGTCGTCAGCTTATATTGTGCAGGGACCTCTACGCTTCTCCATTGGAATGCTCGAGTCAGAGTCCTCTACTCCAACCTGATACATTCAGGGGGAGAGTGTCCGGGGAAGAGCATCCCTTACCCGACCCCGTCGGGAGGGAAGCACCTTACCGACATGTTATATTCAGAGGGACAGACACCCACTCATATATTATGATTATTCGAAGACACAGTTTCCAGCAAGCCAGAGGAAGAGCACAGGCAAGAGTATATTTTCTCGAGCAGATTCGCACGCTCACTACTCATGAAACTGGGGGACTTGTGTTGGGATATATCATCTCGGCCTATTACTGTTCAGGGGCCCAAGACTTTACGTAGTACGGAGCCCAATCAGTAAGGCCCGTTTTAGCCTGTCTGGCCTGTTTCGGCCTTTGGGCCCATTTCTGCCCATTCGGCCCGCCTAGGCCCAAGATGCCCGTTTAGGCCCACTCGGCCCGTTAGGGTGGAGAGACCCCCTCCCCCCTTCCATCTATAAATAGGAGGACCTCCCTCCTAATAAAGGATCCCCTTTTAGCTTCTTCCCCCCCTTAGAGCTAGCTTCAATACTCCATTAATGGGAGCTTGTATAATGTAATGGTGATGAGAGTCTTAATGAGAAAGAGAGGGCTTGGACATTAGCCTAAACAGTCCCGTGGTTTTCTCCCTTTCCGGGTTTCCACGTAAAAATCATTGTTTATATTTTATTATCACCCCATAGCCATGAAATCCTCCCGGAAGGGGTGTTGAACTTCCGGGCTGCGGCGAATTAATTCTCATATTCAATATTATTTCGTATTAAAAAATATCATTAGTCAAAATTGATTGTCGTTGATCAAGAAAAGACAATTTTGTGACTTTTTCGGGATTTGGGAGGTAATAAGAGGCCGTCTGGTGATTTGAGTTTTTGACTAATCAATTTTATCGGACAATTTTTTTCATCAAATATGTAGTTTTTTTATTTTACACGTTGAATTGTGCAATATTCAAAATAAGTAAGATTAGAATTACTTTTCTAACTAAAGTGATTGAAATTATTGTACACAATCATTCTAGTTATTTTATTCTCCCTCCATCCCGCTAACAATGGGACAAGAGGGAGTGACACACAAATCAATAAAAAGTGGCTTATGTGGTTGATATTGAATTGATAAAGTAAGAATAAAGTAAAAATGATTTAGAGCCATACAAACTTTGCCAAATTTGGTATGAGACAATCTTAGTGGGACGGACCGATAAGGTAAAACGGGACAATCATAGCAGGATGGAGGTAGTATAAGTTTAAAAGTGGACCGTTGCAATTAAAAAAGAACGAAGTATTATTTTGCGTTATAAATATCATTAGTCAAAGTTGATTGTTGATCAAGAAAAGTCAATTTTGCAAACTTTTTGGAGATATGGGGGTAGTAAGAGCCCATTTGGTGATTTCTGTTTATGACTAATCAATTTTATCGGACAATTTTTTCACCAAATATGTAGTTTTTTTATTTTACACGTTGAGTTGTGGAATATCCAAAATAAGTAAGTTTATAATTACTTTTCTAACTAAATTGATTGAAATTATTGTACACAATCATTTTAGTTATTTTTATATAATTTTAAAAGAACCGCACAAATATTAAAACATGGATAGATAAAAGTATATGACCTAAAACTTGGATAAAAAGTGATCAATTCTTGATTGAATTGTCTTTATTATACCCTCTCATCCTCATTGCTTCATCGCTCTTCAACTCCCCATGCCTCTCTATATCTTCATAGCCTCAGCGTCTGTGCGGCTCCATCGCGTCTGCATCTTCATCACCGCCACCTGCGGGTCAACTTTGCAACATCACCGCTCATCGGTCCTCTATGCATCACTGCCTGCCCGTCAATCGCATCTACATCGCCGCCACATGTGGGTCAACTTTGCAATATCACCGGTATAGGAGTAAAAAGAATGAGAAGTTCCAAAATAAAAGCACTATATTTTTACTTTTAAATTCATAAATAGGAGTGTCGCGATTTACGGTCATATATAAAATCTGTTTATAATGTCACAATATGATAGCAGCAAAGTTTTAGAACCAATTTTTTCGAATGACAATAACTTACTCATATTCGGGGAGGGGGATATAGTAATCATATTTTAGAAATTTATGTTATTTTTACCTCTATTTAAGAAACTTTTTTCATTAGTTTTTTGGTAGCCATGACGTATCATGCAAATAGGAATAAACATGTCCCTAAATAGGAATATAAACGTTTGCAAAAAAATTCAAAATAGGAGTAACATGTTTGTATTCCTAAATATATATAATTATTACAATGTGTTGAAGTTTATTCCCTTCAACTCGCAGGCCCAACACGTACCTGGGGTTTCGAGTGGGTGGAAAGCAAATGAACTTACTAAAACAACGGGGATGGATTAAATGACTGTTTCCTCGAATATAGTGATTACAAGCCGAAGGGCCGAACGTACTGAAAGTAAGCTACGTACTGCTGACGCTATTACAACTCTAGAGTAACGATGTGCGAACCCTTTACAATGAAATAAATGCGGCTATTTATAGTACACCCTGGTGGTTGGGAGCTGACGTGGCCGGCTGTGGGCGACATGATTCCAACCACCAAATCTTCAGCATTAAATGCGCTTCCCGCCAAGATCTTGGTTTCCCGCCATAATGCGGGGGACGTCCGTCCCCTAAACTGAACTCAATTCTTCGATGGCAACCTGGGCCTTTAAGTATAGCCCACCAGACGTCCATCCCTGGGCCCTTGGGCCTCGAGGCCTGGCTATGCTGGGCTACGTACGTCCCTTGGCTCTTGGACCCTGAGGCCTGGCTATGCTGGGCTACGTGCGTCCCCTGGCTCTTAGACCCTGGGGCCTGGTCATGTTGGGCTACGTATGTCCCCTGGCCCTTGGACCCTGAGGCATGGCTATGCTGGGCTACGTGCATCCCCTGGCTCTTAGACCCTGGGGCCTGGCCATGCTGGGCTACGTACGTCCCCTGGCCCTTGGACCTTGAGGCCTGGCTTTGGTGGGCCACATACGTCCCTTGGCCCTTGGGCTTCAGGGGTTGATGGGCCGGTCCTGGAAGGCCATTAACCCAACACAAGTCCCCCACTTCTGATGTTCCGAGCTTGCGCGGGATATGAAGAAGTGAAAATAACTTCCGCCGTACCGTTATGATCCGTTGCTCCTTTCCTCTGGGTGACAGTTACTTTTCGCTGTACCGCCCTGGGCCGTTGCTCCCTTTCCCTAGGTGACGGTTGCTTTCCGCCGTTGTTTGCGGGGCTCTAGGTGCCAGCTATCAGGCCGGTTCAACTTCCCGTAAAAAGGTAATCATTTCGTTTCAGCCCGTCTTTTTGCGACACACGTCCCTGTATACGCTCCTTGCCACGTGTCGCCTGTGGGTTGGTTGTTGAGTCGGTGCCTTCCCCTATAAATACCGGAAGTCAGGGAAGGGTTAGGGCTTTTCATCTGCTATCTCCTCTTGCCTCCTCTTGCGCCGATCAGCGAGTGCTTTGGTCCCGGTGTCTGTTCCCTTTCCCAGCTTTTAGTAAGGTAATTCCCTGACTCCAATCTTCTTCTTCCTTCTCGTATTCCCCCATGGTCTGCTCCATGGAGATTTCTTCCTCCTCTGAGACTAGCTCCGGCTCTTCTACCGGTTCTTCGACTGGCTCATCTTCGGGATCAGAATCCAGATCCCGTTCTTCGGCTGAGGCGAGTGGATCTGGCCGTTCCAGCGCCTCTTCAATGACAGTCCCTGACGTAGTGACCGACGCCGCCATCCCGGGCCTTGGGGAACACGTTGACATGGTCGTTGATCCTGAAAACGCCGTTGCGATGGCGGCGCAACCTGCCGCGGCGGCGGGGCATCCAGACGATTACCACTCGGGTGAGGAGGCTAAAGAAGGGGATGACCTCCGAATCTATAAGCTAGGCATCCCCATGGATGATCACAGGCACATTGTGCTTATTCCGAACGTAGTTGCGATCGAGCAAGTTTTTTCAAAAAGGGCCTTGAGGGAGCTGCAAGTTCTCCTCCCCCCACCTGCCTATTATAGCCTCCGGGGCGCGGATAACCTCTTCATGAGACGTCCGGGGATGGTGATGGTACACATGGACTCCCTGAAGGCCGGACTGCGGTTCCCGTTACACCCGTTCTACCTGGATTTTTTCGAGTTCTATGGCGTGGTCCCGGCTCAATTCATGCCGAATTCCTACCGCCAGATCTCGGCGTTCCTTGTCCTTTGTAAATCACTGGGGCTCGCCTTCTCCCTGGAGCTGTTCCACTACTTTTTCCAAGTTACCCCCCAGAATGCTGATGGGTTCCTGAGCGTGGCCGCTCGTCCTAAAAGAAAATTGTTCGAGGGGGCTCCCTCTTCTATTCATGACTGGAAGAACCGTTATTTCTTTATCCGTTATGCGAACGATCGGCTCCCTGTACGGTGGAACGGATACCCTCCGAAGGTCCAGACGCCGGAACTGACCCCAGTACTACAGGAAGCCGTGGACAAGCTGAGGCTGGGCGGCGTTAGGAGATTAAAAGGCATCCTGACCATTGAGGCACTCTCCAACGCTGGGATAGGTACCGCCCGTGATCCTTGGAGCCTTCTCTGGTGTTCATCTTGTGGGCCCGGGCGGTCTGTTCCCTGAGGAGAGTGCCTTTGTGATTCGCACCGCCCGGTACTAATGCTATTTTTTCCTTTTTTCAAGTCCTCCCCCTACTCAAGATCAGATGGATAGCGCGGCCATGGCACTTCGACGTGAGGCAAAGGCTGCCAAAGAACGGGAGACGCTAGCCAGAGCCCGTGCAGCTGCTCTGTCCTCTGGGGCTACTTCTTCGGCCACGTCCCAGGCTAGCCAGCGGGTCGCCGATGCAGAGCGGCTTCTGGTTGCTGAGGTGACCGGGCAAAGCTCTGAGGCCCCTCCTCAAGATAACCGGGTTCTGAATGTGAACCCGGTCGGCGTTGCTATCCCTGCTGGCGGGGATAAGGATAAGGGGAAAAGGACGAAGAGGCTGCGTCTTGAGTCCTCTGTCCCCAAGCCTACGAGCGCCGCGATTCCCTCCGCCGTTCGTCCCATTTCTGAGGTTTGGAAGGACATGGCCCTCCAGGCCGGGTTGGAGCTATCAGGTCGTTCCTCGGGCGACTCTGTTGACAATGCCCTGCTTTTGAGCCTTGAGGTATGTTCTCTAGCCGTTTTTCTGTGTTATCTTTTGTCTCTGCTCCTCGTTTTCACCTAAACCTTTTCCTTTTTTGCAGGCCGGGCTGAGCTTACTGCAGGCTAAGTCTGCTCGGGAGAAGGATCTCGCCGAGCTCAGGAGGAAAGCTGATGCGGCCCTTAAGAGGGAGCAGGAAGCTTTGCTGCAGCGGGAGGCCGCTCAGGCAGAGGCGAAGAGGGCACAGGCTGCCCTGGCCCAGGCCCAACAGGAGCTCCAGGCCGTTTGTGCTGAGGGCGAACGTGAGAAACAAAGCCTGCTCGCCAAAGTGGCCCTGGCTGAGGAGCATGGGATTTTGTTTGTTCCTGCCACAGACCTTGCCCCCCGTCCTGAAGGTGGGGATCCTTCCACGGACGTTCTAACCCTGTCCCTTAACGTGGAGGAGTTCAAGAAGACTTCTCAGTTCCTCCAGGCTGCTTATGAGTACTGCCGGGGCGCTGCTGGGGAGGTTTTTGAAGCCGAACTGCAGTCGGTGGTGGACAAGAAGCGTTTAGATCATGGGGTGCAGATTTTGGGGAAGACTGCCCTTGGTGGTGAGTGGCTTATGGAGCTTGCCGATGATTCCTTTGCCAAGGGGTACTTTGAAGGTGTAAAAGCCCTTAGAAGCGTGCTCCCTCTGGTCGGCTGCCCCCCGTTCAATGTGGAAGATTACACCGACGGGGCTGAGCTTCGGCGAGTTATGGGCAAACTCGACCGAGCCGAGCAGCGCGCGGCGGCTATTCAGAGGGGTGACATCCCTGATCCCCCCACTCCCGAGCCTCCTGTGGTGCCAGCAGAAGATCCGCCGGTCTCCCCACGCTCCCCTTCTCACGGTTTCCTTACTTAGCTTCGCTAGTTCCCTTCTCTGTTTAATTGTACGTTCCGGCTAGTAAGGCCGAAGAATAAAGCCTCCTTGTATTTACAGCTTGTGTTTTGTTTTCTCATTCGTACTTTCCTACTTCCTCCCCCTTCCTCTTCCTTTTTCTAGCTTGTGTTCTTTTTACGAGGAACGGCCTTTGATCCTTGCTCATGGGCCTTCACCTCTTCTTCTGACGAGGAACGGCCCTTGATCCTTATTCATGGACCTTCACTTCTTCTGACGAGGAACGACCCTTGATCCTTACCCATGGGCTTTCACCTCTTCTGACGAGGAACGACCCTTGATCCTTATTCATGGGCCTTCACCTTTTCTTCTGACGAGGAACGGCCCTTGATCCTTATTCATGGGCCTTCACCTTTTCTTCTGACGAGGAACGGCCCTTGATCCTTATTCATGGGCCTTCACTTCTTCTGACGAGGAACGACCCTTGATCCTTACTTATGGGCTTTCACCTCTTCTGACGAGGAACGGCCCTTGATCCTTATTCATGGGCTTTCACCTCTTCTGACGAGGAACGGCCCTTGATCCTTATTCATGGGCCTTCACCTTTTCTTCTGACGAGGAACGGCCCTTGATCCTTATTCATGGGCCTTCACTTCTTTTGACGAGGAACGACCCTTGATCCTTACTCATGGGCTTTCACCTCTTCTTCTGACGAGGAACGGACCTTGATCCTTATTCATGGGCTTTCACCTCTTCTGACGAGGAACGACCCTTGATCCTTATTCATGGGCCTTCACCTTGTCTTCTGACGAGGAACGAACCTTGATCCTTATTCATGGGCCTTCACCTCTTCTTCTCTCTCTTTTTTTTGGAACTTGTGAGGGGTGGTTTCAGCGCTTGTTCCCTGCGGCGTGGATCCCGAAGCGTCCCCAGCCGTAGGATGCACCAACCATGGCCCGTCACGTGTCTCTCCTTCATTCGGGATCTAGGGTGGTTCTTGCCTATAAATACCCCTTTGCCAAAATTGGGGGATTGCTTTGTGACTTTTGCCAGATTATTTCCTCTCTCTAGATTCTTCGTAAGTCTCTCCTTCCTCCTCCGTACCTGCCATGTCTTCCATTGTCCCCAAGCCATCCGCCCATGGCCATTCCGGAAACTTATCCGATGACGGCTGTAACTCAGGGGATGACCTCTCGGTCTATAGGCGTGGGATGCCCCCAACCTCCTCGTTTTCCCCTTAATTTCCACCTCATTCGGCGTCAGCGCCAACATCTGCTCCTTAGTGATAAGAACCTGATTCCCCGGTTGCTTCCCCCCCCAAGGGTTTGGGACGCACGGTTCCTCCGCCACCCTATGCGGCATCTTCCCGGCCATGTGGTCGTCCACCTTGACTCCGTGGCAGCGGGTCTCCTTTTCCCGCTACTTCCTTTCCATGTTTCTCTTTTCAGGAGACTTGGCATCCCCCCGGCCCAACTTGTCCCGAATTCTCATCGGATACTTGCCGGTTTCATAATCCGGTGCCATGACGTGGAGGTCGAGCCGTTTGTGAAGTTGTTCCTGCATTTCTTTCGGCTTTCCCCGTACAGCCAGACGGGTTATCTCTGTGTGGTGGCCCGTTCGTGGAGGGTTCTTTTTTCCAACAACCCTTCCAACCCGAACAGCTGGGAGGAGAGGTTCTTTCTCGTAGGGGTTGATTCCCCCCCCCCCTTTTCCGATCGGTGGAATGCCTTTCCGGCCAAGTTTGAGCCCCCAGTTCTCCATTCAACCGAGCTGGAACAGGCCGCGCGTATCGCCGGTGAGGGGGTCCAGAACCTGCGTCTGCTGGTGAATGACACCAACTTGGGCAAGGCCGACATAGGTGCGTCCTCGCTGAGGCCCGGGTTTTGGACTCTCTTCTTATGACTCCCAACTTGTTCTGATAATTTCTCTTGTTTTTTGCAGGGCTTTATCCCAGACCCTCTACCATGGTTCCCCAACCACGTGCTACTCCCTCCCCTGTCCGGGCTGATGTTAGCAAGGGGAAGCAGATCGTTGGTGAGGATCAGGGCCAGAAGAGGCCCAAGGCTGAACCTGCTGGGGATGAACGGCCCCCCAAGAAGTCTCGCCACGGGGAAGGGTCCTCCAAGGCCGTGGTGGTCCTTGATGGGTCTGATACTGAGGCCGCCTCTCCTCCTAACCGCCCCCCAAGCCCCTGCTTGACCAAGGTTCGAGCGACCCTCCTCCGTCCGGTTCTGAGGACTCATTTTCTGATATCATTGAGTTCTCCGGGTTGGGCCCCCGCGCGGAGTCCAAGAGGCTGTTTGGGCAGACGGCCTCTTCAATTTGGTGTTCCCTGGGGTTGAAACTCCCTCGGGATTTTGCTGCTCGTGACAGCGCAGTGGACCTTCATGAGTGTGGCCTTAGCACGCTCAACAAGGCCGCCGTCTATTTTTGCAAGGCGCGGTTTGCCTATGAAGCTCAGGAGTGTGCTTCCGCCCAAGTGCGTTGTGAAGCCGATGATCTGGTGAAGAAGGCCAAGGAGCGCCTGCATCAGATGCAGCAGGATCTGAACGCTGCCTTGGGGCTTGCTAAGGGAAGCACGTCACTTCAGGAGACGGTGAGGAAACAAGCCGAGGAGCTGTAGCTGCTTCGTGCCAAGGTGGCTGCCGTGGAGAAGTCCGACGTGCAGCTCCGCCAGGTTGGTACGGATGGGGCCGTTCCTGTTTTCGAGGCTGATGTTTCCAAGATCAAGGAGGCTGGCTCTATTGAGTTCCAGAAGTCTCGTGCCTATGTCGATGCCGTGAATGTCCGTGTAAAGGAGTGCCTTGCCCAGAGTTTCGGGGAGTTTTTGGCTAAGAGTGCTGATCCACTGAAGGACGGCATTGGGTTGATATCGGGAACCCCCGCCGGTCAGGAGTTCCTTGCAGAGCTTGCTGACGATGCCTTCGCCAAAGGTATGATCGACCTTTTGGCCGGAAACCTCCCGGCCCTCCAGCGTTATCTTCCCACGCCGTTTGATCCTGAGGCCGCTGGTTTCAATGCCTCGTTTGTTGAGGCTTACGGGGAGGCTTTGAAGGGCTAGTGCCAGGTCACGGACGGCCCCACCCTGGCTGGGTGAGTTTGTCAAATTCTGCATTCCAGCCGTACTCCCTGACTTGCCGGCCGTCCTTCCCGAGGCGGCTAATGTTTTTAAGATGGCTTACTTCGGCCCTCACGCCTCTGGGTTCATAGAAAGCTCTTGCAGTCTCATCTATATTCAAGGATAGCTCCCGGGGGCGCGATGGTTCCGATTATTTTGTACTCTTGATTTCACTCTGAACTCGTGTTTGTTGTACTTCCCGGCCGGTAGAGCCGATGAATAAAGTGTATCTTATTGCCGCGATCGTCTTTACCACTTTTCGTCCGTTGGTCTTTTATTTTATCCTTTCCCTTTTTTGGGATTCCCCAATGCCTCTCTCTTTTTTTTTTGGAGAGGTCTTTTGCTTTGCCACGTCGTCCGTTCGTCTTACCTGCCCATTTGGCCCGGTCCTTAGGATCCTGAGCTGGGCTCGGCCGCGATTGTGACGCGGAGCGGGTTTATTCCCTTTGGGGATTCCCCGGTCTTTGTCCCGTCATCCGTTCGTCTTACCTGCCCATTTGGCCCGGTCCTTAGGATCCTGAGCTGGGCTCGGCCGCGATTGTGATGCGGGGGGTTTATCCCCTTTGGGGATTCCCCAATGCCTCTCTCCTTCATATTTTTTTTGGAGAGGTCTTTTGCTTTGCTCCGTCGTCCGTTCGTCTTACCTGCCCATTTGGCCCGGTCCTTAGGATCCTGAGCTGGGCTCGGCCGCGATTGTGACGCGGAGCGGGTTTATCCCCTTTGGGGATTCCCCGGTCTTTGTCCCGTCATCCGTTCGTCTTACCTGCCCGTTTGGCCCGGTCCTTAGGATCCTGAGCTGGGCTCGGCCGCGATTGTGATGCGGGGCGAGTTTATCCCCTTTGGGGATTCCCCAATGCCTCTCTCCTTTATATTATATATATATATATATATTGGAGAGGTCTTTTGCTTTGCTCCATCGTCCGTTCGTCTTACCTGCCCATTTGGCCCGGTCCTTAGGATCCTGAGCTGGGCTCGGCCGCGATTGTAACGCGGAGCGGGTTTATCCCCTTTGGGGATTCCCCGGTCTTTGTCCCGTCATCCGTTCATCTTACCTGCCCATTTGGCCCGGTCCTTAGGATCCTGAGCTGGGCTCGGCCACGATTGTGATGCGGAACGGGTTTATCCCCTTTGGGGATTCCCCAATGCCTCTCTCCTTTATATATATATATATATATATATATATATATATATATATATATATATATATATATATATTTTGGAGAGGTCTTTTTGGATCATTTGTCCCGCCCGGTGGGGGATGTTGGTTTCCCCTGGGAGGCTCGTAGTGTTTTTGTGATGACGCTGTACACCATGATTTTATCGTGGAAACCCGGAAAGGGAAAAACCACGGGACTTTTTGGGCTAATGTCCAAGCCTCTTTTCTTATTAATTCCTTCTGATTACATTTGTATGAACGGAATGCTTCTAGTGAATCCTTCCCCCTATCTCTTTATTTTTTTTTTTTGGGGGGGGGGGGGGGGGGCTATTGGTAAAATTTCTTCAGGTGCTCCACGTTCCATATGCCAGCGGAACGTCCCTCCATAGTTTGTAAGGGGAACGTCCCCGCCGCCAATCTCTTCTCGTATACCCTGTACGGTCCTTCCCAATTCCTGGCCATCTTTCCTCCTTCCAGCGGCTTGCTCTTCTCCCGCTTCCGTAATACCAAGTCTCCGACCCTGATCTCTCTGACTTTTACTGCTTTGTTGAAGTACCTCTCGGTTGCCCGATGATACTCCTCCATGCGCCGTGCGGCTAGGTCCCTCCTTTCCTCGATGAAGTGCAACTCGGCCCTTAGGTTCTCCTCGTTCTGTCCTGGATCGAAGTGCAGAGTCCGGTGCGTGGGCACCAGTACTTCGGTGGGGACCTTAGCCTGAAATCCGTATGCCAGTGCGAACGGTGTTTCCCCGGTCGCCGTTCTTGGGGTTGTCCTGTATGTCCACAGGACATAATTCAGCTGCTCCGGCCAGGTTGAGGAGTAGTCTTCTAGTTTCTTCTTTATGCCATCCATGATGGTTCGGTTCATATTTTCCACCTGGCCGTTTGCCTGCGGGTATGCGACTGAAGCCTTTGAATGCCGGATACCCCACTTGGCCAAATATGCCTCAAATCCCTTACCGACGAACTGCCGGCCGTTGTCTGTTATGATCTGTTCCGGGATGCCGAACCGACACAATACGTTCTGCCATACGAACCGTTGGCATTGGAACTCAGTGATGTTATTCAAGGGTTCGGCCTCCACCCACTTCGTAAAATAGTCGATGGCCACTATTATGAATTTCTTCCCGCCGGTCGTCCTGGGAAGGGGTCCCAGCAGATCTATCCCCCATCTCGCAAATGGCAGGGCGACGGTCATTGGTGTGTAGAAACTGGCCGGTCTCCCTGGCATTGGTGCGTACTACTGGCACACCGCGCATCTCTGGGTGTGATTGAAGCAGTCCCGTTGGATGGTTGGCCAGTAGTACCCCTGTAGGATGATCTTCCTTGCCAGTGTGCGGGGCCCTTGGTGGCTGGAACAGATTCCCTCGTGGATTTCCTCCACGACTGACGCTGCTAAGTCCGGTGCTAGGCATCTGAGATATGGCCCGCCGAACGTCTTTTTGTATAATTCACCCCCAATGATCTCAAAGCTTGCCGCCCGTCTCTTTACCCATGGGGCGCTTCCGGAGGTGCGTCCATCTTTCTCGAGGGGAAGGGTCCCGTCTTTGAGATAATCTGCCACCTCCTTTACCCAATTGGGATCTGCCTAAGACACAACATTTATATGGATCATTTCTGTGGTCAGTCGGAGCAGTGTCTCCTGTCTTGCAAAATTCCGGATGTGTTGTGGGACAGTCGCCGCCTGTTCTCCGGGCAGGGGATTGCCTAGCTTGGATAGGATATCAGCTTCGGCATTCTCTACCCAAGGTACTAGGTCTATGATCACCTGTTCGAACTATGCAGTCTGCTCCTCTGCCAAATTTTTGTAGGCCTTCATCCGTTCTTCCCGAGTCTCAGCCGTGCCGTTCATCTGTGTAACCACCAACTGGCTATCCATTCGCACCTTCAGACGAGCTGCCCCGAGGGTCTTTGCATACCTCAATCCTGCGATCAGAGCCTCATACTCAGCCTCGTTGTTGGTGACTTTGAATTTGAACTCCATGGAGCAATAGGCTTTGAACCCTTCGGGGGAAGTGATGACCGCACCCCCCGCAGCCCTTAGCACTTGCTGCCCCATCGATATACATTTCCCACCAGCTGTCCAGGTCATCGCTACCATATTCCCCTTCCTCCGTTCGTGCTGTGCATTCGGCAATGAAATCTGCCAATGCATGTCCCTTGATCGTCGGCCTGGGTTTGAATTCTACGTTGTACTGCCCGATCATCAAGGACCACTTCGTAATTCGTCCACTCGCCATTAGGTTCCTGAGGGTTGTGGCCAACGACTGAGTGGTGAACACCGTCACCGGGTGTGCCTGGAAGTATGGCGCCAAACGCTTTATTGCCGCGATCAATGCCAGGACCATCTTCTCCATCAGTGTGTACCATGTCTCCGGGCCGTTCAGCGCTTTGCTGACAAAGTATATGGGCCGCTGAACGCCCTCAACCTCCTTTAGCAAGACGGAGCTTACTGCTAAATCAGCCACTGCCAAGTACATGTACAGAGGCTCCCCGGGGTCTGCTTTAGTTAGGACAAGTGGTGAGGAGAGGTACGTCTTGAACTCTTCAAAAGCTGTCTGACATTCCGGCGTCCATTCAAATGGGTTGGCCTTCTTCATGATCTGAAAGAAAGGGATCGCCTGGTCGGCCAGTTTTGACATAAACCGGCTCAGTGCCGCCAGGCGCCCCGTGAGTCTTTGTACGTCTTTCAAATTTTTGGGAGCCTCCATGTCCATGATGGCCTTGACCTTCTCGGGATTAGGCTCGATTCCCCGCTCGCTCATCATGTAACCAAGAAACTTCCCTCCTCTGACTGCGAAAGCGCACTTCTTTGGGTTCAGCCTCATGTTCGCTCCCTCCATAATGGTGAAAACCCGCTCCATGTCTTGTACATGATCCTCCTTTTTCCTGCTTTTGATCAGGATATCGTTGACGTACGCCTCCATGATCTTCCCAAGGACGTCCTTGAACAATATCCCGATCATTCTCTGGAAGGTGGCCATCGCGTTCCTTAATCCGAACGGCATGACCACATAGCAGTACACCCCGTCTGAGGTGACGAATGCAGTTTTCTCGGCATCATCTGGGTGCTTGAATACCTGATGATATCCCCTGAAAGCATCCATAAAGCTTAGCAGCTCGCACCCTGCGGTTTCATCCATCAAGAGGTCAATCCTCGGAACGGGATATGGGTCCATCGGGCAAGCCTTGTTGAGGTCGGAGTAATCAACACACATCCGCCAGGTAGTTCCCTTTGGAGCCAAGACGACGTTGGACAGCCATTCCACATGCATGACAGGCCGTATGTGGCGTATGTCTAGCAGGGTGGTGACTTCCACTTTGATGAAGTCCCTTCTCTCGACTGTCATATACCTCTTCTTCTATTGCACAGGCCTGGCATCCGGCCGAACGGCCAATTTGTGACAGATGATGCTAGGATCAATCCATGGCATATCCTCCGGTCCCCTGGCAAATAGAATTTTGAACCTTTGGAGGGTCATGATCACCCCTCCCGGATTTCCGGCTCCAAGCCGGTCCCAATGGATACCTTTCGATCGGAAGGATCATCCAGTTCTACTTCCTCCAGCAATGTAGCCGGCTCTGGTCGGAACATGGCCTCCTCCTGCCGAGCCGTTTCCGCAATGCTGTTAACCCTCATGTCCTTATCTGTCATCCTCTTCACCGCCTCCTTGTAACAAGCCCTTGCTGTATCTGGGTCCGTACGGGCCACGCCCACCCCAGTCTCCGTGGGAAATTTTATGCAAGAATGCCGTACGGAGCAGATAGCCTCCAGATCTTCTAATCCAGGTCGTCCCAGAATGGCGTTGTGGGCGCATTTGAGCCGCACCACCACGAACGTCATGGGAATCGTTGCCCGGTGTTCGTCGTCCCCGATTTCAACCGGTAGGATGATGGTCCCTTCTGCATCGATGCTATGACCGGTGAAGCCGGCCAGGGGTGTCCGAAGGGGGCTCAGGTCGGCCCTTCCTAGATGCATTTTTTTGAACACGTCCCAATAGAGGACATTGACGCTGCTTCCTGTATCAACCAGAACTCGTCGGATTATCCATTCCCGGATATCCATGCTTACTACCAGCTCATCCCTGTGTGGCCCTGGAGTCTGCGACAGATCCGCTGCCCCAAATGTGATGGGTTCAACCTTGTGTTTCTTGGCGAGGGGTGCAGAGATAGAATTTATCCGGAGGGCTCTCTCAAACTTCTTCCTCTCCGCCGGGGTATCCCCGGTTTCTGCTCCTCCAAAAATCATTTTGATTTCCATCTTCTTCTTGGAGCCGACCGGCCCGAGTGATGCTTCTGTCCTTTTGTCGTCATGGCGGAAATCATCCTCCTTGACTCCGGCCTCTCGCCGATCATCCCGGCGCCAGCTGTAGGGCCTCCTGTGCTGCTGTGAGGGCCCTTGGTATGCTCCCCCCGTGGTGAATTCACCCAGATATCCTCTATCAATGAGCTTCTGGATGGCGTACTTCAGACTTTTACAGTCGTCCGTACGGTGTCCCTGTTTGCGGTGGTATTCACAATACGCTCCCGCGTCCCGGCCCATCGTGAGCCCTTTGGTAGGTACCGGCTCCTTGAGCAGCCCCTGGTCCTTGATGGCCCCAAAGATCTGGCTGATTGGGTAGGCCATGGGTGCCGGCCCTAGGCTCATATGGGGGCCATCCCCCGTTCGTTCCTGTGCGGCCCACGGGTCATACCCGCCGACCGTCTTCTTCTTTTTCAGGGGTGGCGATTCCACCGGTCCGGGACCTAGTCGGTCTGATGCCTTGCGCGCAGCGGGGTTTGATGCTCCGTCCCGCTGTGAGACCTCCTCCTCTATTGCCGCGAATTTGTGCGCGCGGACCAGCACCTTGGCGTAGTTGTTCCCGGGGTTCCTCTTTAAATCCAGATAGAGGTCCCCGGTCGCCAGTGCATTGGTGAAGAGGGTGATGTCGGTGCTCTCCGGGAGATCTTCCACCTTCAATGTCTCATCCCTCCACCTGATCATGAAGGCAGATATGGATTCCCCCTTATTCTGGTGGACGTTCGTCAGCCAACTAAAGTGCTTTTTTG
Source organism: Cuscuta europaea (assembly GCA_945859875.1). Lineage (NCBI taxonomy): Eukaryota > Viridiplantae > Streptophyta > Magnoliopsida > Solanales > Convolvulaceae > Cuscuta > Cuscuta europaea. Next base: position 1,716,657 of record CAMAPE010000054.1, on the reverse strand, counting down.
GCGTGGAGCTGGAGGCGAACTGAGCCATGAACTGCTGGGAGAGTTGTTCAAAGTTATCGATAGATCTGGGCCTGAGCTGCCCAAACCACTCTTGTGCCGGCCCTTTAAGTGTGCTGAAGAAAAGCCTGCACACAGCCTCATCCGAGGCTCCCAACACTAGTGCAAAATATGCATTCTATAACTAGGTTTTAATATGGGTTCAATTAGAACCGTTATAGTATGTAGACACGGGGTCATATTTATAAATAATGAAAGTTTGAGTAAGTTGAGCGGGTATCTTTCATAAATAAAAAAACATTATTCATATGGGACATTAAAGAACCGACATGAATCATTATAACGGGGTCGTTTTTATGATTTCCGAAAACTTTAATTTGGTAATGGGGTATATTTTATAATTTTAAAAAGTACTTTTCAATGTGAGTCCTCGTGTAACCCCTTATCAAAGGGTGTACTAAGTAGGGGTGGGCATTGAAAACCGTAACCGTTAAACCGTACCAAATAACCGAAAAACCGGTGTTTTTTTCGGTTAACCATACCAAGTTTTCAAAGTTTTGCGGTACAGTTAACCAACCAAATAAAAAAAACGGTACATGATACGGTTACGGTTATAAATTAAGACTACTAATGGTTAACCATTTGAAAGCAGAACATATGCGAGGATAACCACCAGAAAGCACAACATATGTGTTAACTACAAATAAATATAGCCTAATAGGCTATGCATGCTCGAGGCCTCGAGCAAAAACTGGTGGTGGGAAGCTATATTATTATAATAATTAATAATACTAATAATTAATTAGTTTTTCATATGGTACAATCATAATTGTGAGTAATAATACCAAACAGTTAGAAGATTGAAACAAAAACCACACGGCTTCACACCTGCATACGTACTATGCAAGAGGCAGCACATTTTCAATGGTTTAAATGGTTTTTTGGTTAACCAATTAATGGTTAACCTATATTATGGTTATGGTGTATCCGGTTAACCGGTGTTATGGTACGGTTAATGGTATTGTAAATATACTGACCGAAATCACGGTTAACCAAAAATTGGTTAACCGAAATTCGGTTAACCATCCATGCCCATCCCTAGTACTAAGATTAACCCTCAGCCCTACCGCCAAATTAACCCCAAATTGAACGACACCCTTGCTGCTCCTTCCCGACAAATTGGGGCAAGACGACGCTGCTACTGAAGAAGGCGATGACACTACTGCTCTCAACGAAGGAGACGAAAACGACGCTGCCCTACTACTCTCAATGGCTTCGACGACGTCGCTGCTACTCCCAACGAAGACGACGACCGTTGCACTCTGCTCCCAAGCGATGACCGCTGCGCTATGCTCCCAAGCGACGACCGCTGCGCTCTGCATCCAAACGACGACCGCTGCGCTCTGCTCCCAAGCTACGACGCCGCTGCTCTCCATTAGCACTTACGCACAGTTTGCTACCTGGTAAATTCTCAATATTGTTCCATTTGGAATAACACTTGTGGTCTTACATTTTAAATATGTGATTTTCAAGAACAAAGAATTGTTTTCCTCCTCTGCTACCCTTTGGAATAACACTTGTAAGTGAATTTGTGAAATTGAAGAATACTATTTTTAGGTTTTCAGTATACAATTGTGTCAATGAGAATTTTAAAAGAATATTTTGATTCCTCTTCTTTCTATCTAGTTTGACGTTGGTGAAGTTGGGATGGATAGGAGCCTTCCCCATTCCATTTCTGTCTTTTGTTGAAACTTAAAAAAGATGTTGAAGCTGCTGATCCTATTTGTTGTAATAATGATTGGGATAGATATTTATTCTTTTAATTGATTGATATGTATGTGTTCTGGGTGCTGTTGTTGCATTGTTAGCTAACTGTGCTACTTCTGCAGATGGAAGGTACTGCAAATGCACGCCTTGGCGTGCTATTCAGTGATATTCCCGATAAGCATTGGCCAAGCACTCTTTTTATCAAATTCTTCAAAGTTACATCCGCATCATATAGGTATATTGCTTCTGAATCCTGATTTTTAGTTTTGACTAATAAGGTCAGACCCTTAGTGGTGTACTTTCTTCATACATGTTTGATTTTGTTCTCTTTCAGTCATGTCCCTCTACACAATTATAACAATGTGTGCAGCCACAATAAGAGAGAGTTAGAGTTTCTGGATCAACTTTGCTTGTTCTAACTCCCAACTCAAGTCTTTGCCCTTCCGTTAACCTTACACATCATTCTGTTAACCTTCCACCGAAACGGTGTATGGAGTTAATTCACATCCGATCACCACCATTGTCCTGCATTTACCGTATAATATCAATTTCTAACCAAGCCATTCTAATGTTGCTCCACATTCCATCTCCTCTGTTACCTGCTGTTCTTACCATCTTCCTTGGCCTTATTGCTACTCTACAAACAAGGTACATCCCTACATATACTTATTAGTTTTTGTGATTCTGGTTATTATAGAATTCTTGTTTACAGGCTGCAAATTGTTCATAACTTTCTTCATCTAATTTAACTTTCCACAACACACTTCATTCATCACATTTTACTGAACACAATACCTACAAAGTGTTCGTCAAAATACCCCATTTAAAATACAACACCTTTCTTTGCAAAAAAAAAATGCAACACCTTCCATATATATGCTTCATCTTACTATAACAGCCTTCAGTTAAACTTAAAAAATGCAAACACCTTAAAGTTATGACTGTGTCAAAATTCTTAATCAAGTGAAGTAGAGGTTACCTCAACATTATCAAGATCGTGGGCAGATTATAGGACAAAAAGAAATGCAGTTTGTGTGAATGCATTTAACTCTACAAATATCAATTAGAATACTACTTTGAATCTCAAGTAATTTGGTAATAATTTGATTGGAAGAAGATTTAATAAGGAATTATATTCATTAGAGACATCATAATTAAGTTTCAAACTTCAAATTACAAAGAACATGGAGCAAAAGGAAACATATTTAAAATGATAGTATATGCAGTTGTTAAACCAATAATTTTTGTTTCTTTTTAAATTATATTCAACATTTTATAATAGTTACATTAAAATTTATTATGTCTTATATATTTCTTATTTAATATTCACCTTTTTTTTCTATTCTTATATTTTTATTTTTAACTTATATTGTTCTAAATACTTACAAATAAATTGACCTGCTATAGAATATAAAGTCTGATAAAATAGTTGAATTACTTGTTTTTTAAGCAAGTGTTCTTACTTGATTTCAAGAACAAACATATATGCATATGACTCTTGAAATAAACACCTCAAATATAGCATACCTTTTTCAGTTTGTTTTTATGTTGTGGAAGCTTGCCTGCTGCTGCAAAGGTTTTGTATTTATTTTGTCTATCTTAGTGGTGGTAGTTTGACCTTTGAACTGTGGCTTGATTAAGAGTGTTGCTATATTGCAGGCTCGAATCACCTCAGGACTGTTTTTGTTTAAGCTAGATTTCCGCTTTTATATTAAAATAGATAAGAGTTAAAAACCAAGTATGTAGCTCCCTAAACAGTTAAGAAGACATTTTGTCTACGGTTTAACAAAATCAACCATTTTAAGCTTTTCCAGATGAGCTCCCAAGGGCAGAAGAAGAAAAAAGTACATAATTTCATAACCAGTGAATAACAAATTCCATTGTGATCAATATCAACAGTTTTATGAGGTGATACATTTTCTTGCACAAATATGATTAGGGAAGACTTTGCATTTCGTAGGTTATTAGAGATGGTAGAGAAAATTTTATTCTTGCATAATCACCTTTAGTTACTACTCGATGTGTTTAAGGGTAATAAATCCTACTTCACTAATGACTTATCATAAAAAAATGTGATCTGCCAAGGAACTAATACCATTATAGGGATGGAGAGGCTTTTTTTTTAAAAAATGAATGCCATTAATCTGATTTGGGATTTGTTATAAAACTACACACCATCATATTTGCACGATTAATTTGTACATTATTTTATACATTGTTGGGAAGGATCAATTTTTAAACTATTTTGTATTTTCTATGCGAGTCTGATATCCCCAAACAACATTTTTTAGTCATCGCTCAAATTTTGTTCTTTCATAATAGAAACCATCAATTTATTTTCCTTTATTTTTCCAATTTTTGATTAACTTTTAACAGATAACCGAAAATGGCCAGAGAACATTTAATGTTCAATTTTAAACTTATAAACTAATCTTATATTAACATTAACTTAGAGTTCTAATTAACCTTCTTAAATAGTTAATCATTATAATTTTTCACTCACCTAATGTAACTATATTACCCTAATATGGAATTGTTCATTCGTAATACATTGGGCAATAATCGCACGTAGTGCGTACGCTGCTAGTTGATTGATATGTATGTGTTCTGGTTGTTGTTGTTGCATTGTTAGCTAACTATGCTACTTCTGCAGGTGGAAGGTACGACAAATGCACGCCTAGGCGTGCTATTCAGTGATATTCCTGATACGCATTGGCCAAGCATTCTTTTTATCAAATTCTTCAAAGTTACATCCGCATCATATAGGTATATTGCTTCTGAATCCTGATTTTTAGTTTTGACTAATAAGGTCAAATTCTTAGTGGTGTACTTTCTTCACACATGTTTGATTTATTCTCTTTCACTCATGTCCCTCTACACAATTATAACAATGTGTGCAGCCACAATAAGAGAGTGTTAGAGTTTCTGGATCAACTTTGCTTGTTCTATGAGCGTGAGTATATGCATTTACCTGCTCCAGTTACTGAAAACAAGCAAGTGTTTATTGATAATGTCTTTGAAATGGCAAACATAAACGGATTGCCTTGTAAAGTCTATGAGTCTGCTCTTTGAGTGCTCTCAGATGACAATCTTTCAGTGCTCTCAGATGACAAGATTAAGGCATATGTGTCTAAGGTGTCTCCTCATCTTGACTGTCATTTATCGTATGCTCTCCATAGTTATGCATATGTTTATAAATTTTTAATGTACTCTACAAAGAAAACTATTCTTAACTAGAAGCTACTCTAAATTTCATCTTTCTTTATGCATATTCCATTTAGCTCCATTACTAATAAATTGATAAATGTGTTGGTGGCTCAATTTTTATATAGGCAAGTCAGGGTTGAATCTGGAAGTGGTGTTGTCATTACAAATGGAAGGGTTGGATTAATTTGGCCTCTCCTGCTTGATATGAAAGATAGGGATTTATTAGTATTGCATGTATTTCATATATATATTTTGTGCTTTTCACGTGCAGATATTGTGCATTGTTTTTTAAATTTAATAAATGCCATCTTTCATGAAGTTTTATTATCAATATTCAAACCTCCTTGCATAATAGAGTTTTCACTTTTATTAAAATCTTTATCTTTAATATCTTTTCGTCATAATTTTTTTATTATAAATAATTTTGTCTCCAATGATGAATTTATTTTGTTTGTGTAGGACGGTTGTTGGTTATACAAGTTTATGAAAATATTCTAATACAAGTTTATCAATGATAGGTGGTAAACCTTGTCGAGGGTACTACATTCTTAAGTCATGATTTGCAGCTTCTAGAGTCTCTGGAATTTAAGCAAAGGATAAAGCACATTGTAGACATTACAGAAGAGGTGAATTGGGAGGATGTGGACCCGTACATGTTGACAAGGTTATTTATCTTATCTACTTCCTTTTGAAACAACTTTCGCCGAAGTAATGAAGTATTCATATTGATGCCGTAATTGATCCTCTGAGTTCCTTTGGTCAAACGTTGGCCTTTCATCTTGATCTACTTTCGAAATCCATTCATCCAAGCATGAGGCCTATACTGAATCCAATGGTAATTTTTATCCAATTCTCATCAATGGTTGCCGGAGAGTTTATCTTAGTGGTTACTTCCAATGACAAAAATAAAAGGAATTCTAAAGCGAAATGGATTCAACCAATGGTAATAATAACAATTTATATTTATTTGTATGTGTTATAAAAATTTATATCCTATGTGTTTATTGTGATGTGAAATATTATAATTACTGAATTTGCTAGTATTGTCTTTCTGGAAAGGTGAATTTTGGTTGTAAGGGAATGATCAGATTTGGAATGATCAGACATATGACTACCATTGTTTCTGCTGGTATTGTTGATTCTTGGATGAAGGTGAAGTTTTAGATTATTTGTTCTCATCTTACTTGTGATTTTATTGTTACTGTACATGTTATTTCTTTTACTTCATGATTTTTGTATTTATTCATTTAGTTTCATTATTTAATTTGTAGGTATTCAACGTTCAAGAGTGATTCACTGATCAAGAAATCAACGACACACGAGAGTGTTGGGTATCATTTTTCTGCGAAGCTACGGATATTTGATATAATTTTTAGACAATCAGCTAGATTTTGACGAGTCTTGTGAACTTATAGTTTTAGTGAACTCAAAGTTAGTTTTTGATGAATGTTGTGAACTCATACCTAGTTTTTGCTGAATATTTTTGGATCAAAACAATGCGAATGTGGAATGTTATTAGTTATGAGCAATGATATGTGTTTACTTTGTTGTGATAAATGTTCCTATGATGATACATGTAAATTTCTGATATTTAGAAATATATAGCTGGGTATGAATTAAATGTTAGGAAGACATTTCATATGGGTTGATTAATCCTATATTGAAAATCTTTAATAACGGTTAATGTATAACCGCTATTGAATATTTCAATAACGGTTCTGTAATAACCCTTATTAAATGTCCCAGACTTTTAACATGTGCCGCATCAATATCGGCCTATACCCGTTATTAAAAGCCCAATTGAACCGTTATTAAAAAACCTTCCATAACGGTTCCCGAACCCATATTAAAAGTACTGGACTTTTAATAGGTGCTGCAACAATAACGGTTCTGAACCGTTATTAAAAGTCCATTATAACCGTTATTAAATCCATATTTTCCACTAGTGCAACATGGAGAGCGTCCCTTGACAAGACGGCAGATGGGCTTTGGGGTCCCCGGCTCCGTCATAAGTTAATGTTCCAGGGGGCCGAACGTCCCGCGCAATGTCTACCGCCATAACCTTGTCGGTGAAGGGAGGTGAAAGAGCAATCCTGGGCTGGGCCTGAGCATTCTCCGTCCGGCGATTCAACTCATTTATCTGCCTCTGCATATCCAGGAGCATGGCATCCCGTGGATCAGTCCCAACAGGCGCGGGGGTTACTACTGCCAAGGAGTCTCCTCTTGGTACAACGCCCTGATCGTTCTGGCCAAAGTGCATTCGGGTCCCCGCCGCCATGCCGCTCAGTACGGGGGTATGTTCCCTAGCCGTTCCTCCTCCGCGGGGCATGACCGGCGTGGGGTCCTGAAACGTGTGGTGCTGTGTTCCTCTGAAGGGCCTGGCCTCTGTGATGCCCCCCCTACCTGGAGGGCGGGTGTTCTGGGTTATTCTGGAATGGACCGAACGTCGGGGATTGCTATTCTCGCCCGTGTGTTCGGTGAAAGACTGCATGAGACGGACGGGTGAGAGCGGGGTGCGCTCAGTATTGGCGGTGTACACGTGTTCTTCCTCCCTCTGATCCGCCAGTCGGCGGATAGTATCCGCGATATCTCGCAGTGCATGGGGGTCCCTGCGGAGTTCTTGTGGGATCAGGTCGGTGAGCATCCCGAGGTCCCCTCGGCTCCACAGGCTGGTGGATTGGGCCCCTGCCGCCTGGTTACGGCTCCTCCTGTTGTGAGCCAGTCGTGATGACAGGTCTTGAGAATTGCCTGCGTTGTTACTGTTCATTTTGTTTCCTTTTTGTTGTCTTAGGAATTTTAAATGGAGAGCTTGGAAGAAGAACTTTTTGATCAGTTTCCCATAGACGGCGCCAGTGTTGAAGTTTATTCCCTTCAACCCGCAGGCCCAACACGTACCTGGGGTTTCGAGTGGGTGGAAAGCAAATGAACTTACTAAAACAACGGGGATGGATTAAATGATTGTTTCCTCGAATATAGTGATTACAAGCCGAAGGGCCGAACGTACTGAAAGTAAGCTACGTACTGCTGACGCTATTACAACTCTAGAGTAACGATGTGCGAACCCTTTACAATGAAATAAATGCGGCTATTTATAGTACACCCTGGTGGTTGGGAGCTGACGTGGCCGGCTGTGGGCGACATGATTCCAACCACCAAATCTTCAGCATTAAATGCGCTTCCCGCCAAGATTCTTGGTTTCCCGCCATAATGCGGGGGACGTCCGTCCCCTAAACTGAACTCAATTCTTCGATGGCAACCTGGGCCTTTAAGTATAGCCCACCAGACGTCCATCCCTGGGCCCTTGGGCCTCGAGGCCTGGCTATGCTGGGCTACGTACGTCCCTTGGCTCTTGGACCCTGAGGCCTGGCTATGCTGGGCTACGTGCGTCCCCTGGCTCTTAGACCCTGGGGCCTGGTCATGCTGGGCTACGTACGTCCCCTGGCCCTTGGACCCTGAGGCCTGGCTATGCTGGGCTACGTGCGTCCCCTGGCTCTTAGACCCTGGGGCCTGGTGCTGGACTACGTACGTCCCCTGGGCCTTGAACCTTGAGGCCTGGCTTTGGTGGGCCACGTACGTCCCTTGGCCCTTGGGCTCTAGGGGTTGATGGGCCGGTCCTCGAAGGCCATTAACCCAACACAATGTAATTATTTTTGAATTTGACAATAATTACTCATATTTAGGGAATGCAAATATGACAATCCTAACTTAGAGTTTCAAAATGATTTTACTCATATTTTGAGAACTTTTGTAATTTAATTTTGGTAGCTGTGTCAAATTCCTTTAAGTTAAGACATGATTAATATGTTATTAAAGTCTATTACTCCGTATTAAATAGATGGTTGAGCAAAAGATTCTAAATGCCAACTCTCAAGGCATGGTACCATGCCTTCCTATTTAAACAATGAACTCGTTTTTTATAGTGAAAAGGAAAAGATGTGAGGTATTACATTGTTTGATGCTTGGTACTTATTTTGAAAAAAAAAAAAAGGATGACACCCCATCCCTGAGGCCCCCCCAACCCCGACCGGACGGTACAGAGAATGTAAATTGGACTATAATCCCAATCTGACAGATAGAGAGTACGGCTCTGTCCCCGGTACTTGCAGAGGCCCTATGCATTTTTAACATAGTAAACCCTCATCGCAGTTGTCGGGATTCGAACCCGGGACCTAACCCTTGTGGCACTCCCTTGCTACTAGTTGAGCTACGCCCACCGGTTGGTACTTATTTTGACATACCAAAGTTGGTAGGTAAAATAAATTCGATATCTTATGAGTTTTTCCCTAAAATATTGAAGTATGATTAATAGAAAAATTATGAACAAAGATGTGACTAAAATTATTGTAGATATACTTTTATAATTTTAATTTTATAATCATTCGAATATCGATCTGATGGCAACTGTTAAACCATAGCACAAGCCATTAGGATCAAATTTGGATCAAGTAGATGTAAGAAGTACATAGTACATCAAACATCTTCAGTTTGAAGGGTTTAATATACTTATACAACAGGCAAATAATCACACTAAGGACACACTCCTAAACATGACATATCATACTGAGAAATAAGCTGTCAGAAAATACCCAAATCAGCAGAAGAAAAACAAGACCACTAGAGGTTTCTCCCCCATTTTTAATGCCGATTCAAGTAATAGGAAACAAATCGAATTTGAACAATAAAAAAGCATGAAGCAAATAGTTCCAATCCACAATATCTGATCTACCAAAGGTCTGTAAGTCTGTTACTTCTGGCTCACAGTACCTTTCTTCTTCATAAAGCTTCCAAATTTACTTAGCAAAGGCTTCTTCTTCTTTGGGCTTTGTTGCGTTCCCGGAGAGGCAATCACATTATTGTCATGCTTTTCTATTGATGATTTTAGCCCATTTGGCTGATCATACTTCTTCTCACACACCTCTTCCTTTTGCTCTGATTCCTTTTCCGGTTCAGTCACTCTTTCTGGAAATGAATCTTTCTCCCCAAACTGGAAGCTCTCCTGCCTTTCAAACTCACCTTCTTCTACACAACCTTTATCTTCCTTTTCTTCCCTCACACTCTCTTTCACTTCAAATTCTTCAGTTCCATTAGTATCATCTTTGGCATCACCCCTGGCCGCTTCCTTTTCTTGAACTTCTTCCTTTACTGTAGATCTCTCTTCTGGAACACCATTTTGTTCTACATTTGGCAGGAGCATATCAATATCCTTTTCACTGTCTGTAAGGTCTCCGTTTTCTCCATCTTGTTTTCTAGCCATAGCTTCTTCATGCATTAAGGACAATTCCTCAATCTTCTTCAATGCCATTGCCTCTCGGATTTGAAGCTCCTCATTCTCCTGCAGAATACTTTGCAGTTCGGTTTCTTTCTCCATCAGAGACTCTTTTAGTCTCATGCTCTCGGCCGTAGTGTCCCTGAGAACCTCCCTTAGATAGATGACCTCACGCTCGGTCTCACTCAAGCTTGTTTTCAAATTTGCTTCGCTTTCTCTTGCATTCGAAGCTTCTTCTTGTGCGTGTTTTAATAAGTTTGCAAGTGTATTGATTTCTTTTTCCATTGAAGAACTTGCTTCTTCGGCTTTTGTGATCAAATTACGCTCCTTTTCCTCTTGCTCAGCTTTTAAGATATCGTAGTCTTGCTTAGATTGGTCAACAGTCTTTGTGAGCAAATCAATTTCTTGCTTTGCATCTCCAAGCATATCTTCATACTTCTCATTTGAGTTTTTCAGTGCTATCTTCAGATCTTCAATCCGTGTTTCATACTCTTTAGTCTCTACTTGGCTGGACAACAGCTTCTCATTGGCTTCTCTTGCTTGTGAAGAAACTTCATGCAAAGCTGAAGTCAGATCCTCCACAGTTCTCTTGCTTTGTTCTTCTTCCTCCCTGGAATTCTTCAAGTCCTCAAGAAGTCTATTTTTTTCTTCCAACAGCTTTTCGACACTCTTGGCTGCTAGTTTTTCGTTCATCAAAGCTTGAATTTTCTCATCTCTTATGATGTTTAGCTCGAAGCTGAGGGATTCGACCTTCCTCACAAGCTCAGAAGCCTCTTCTTGGGTTATCTTAAGGTGATATTCTGATTCTTCGAGCTCTCCTTTATTTCTTTCAATGGAGGATTCCAATGACCTAATCTTCTCTTTGAGAGAAGCAATTTCAGATTCTGCCTTGTGGAGCGATTCGTTTCTATCTTCCAATTGCTTCATGGAAGATTCTAGATGTTCCAATGAAGATCTCTCGTTTCTATGCGCTTCTTCAGTCTCGAGCTCTAATGCATTAACTGTCTTCTTCCACTCCTCCACCAAGTTGCACGCATATGATTCGGCGATCTTCGAAGCCTCCAAATCAACTTTGAGTTTCTCTATGATATCCTCTTTCTCCATCAACTCCAATTCGTAATTTTTTGTTCTCTCGAGTTCTTCTCGGAGAGTCTCTATCTCGAGATTCATCTCCGATCTGGAATCAACCATAGATTTAACGCGTGCCAGCTCTGCAGTTAGGGTTTTAATATTTTCAGCGTGAATCTCAGCGACTTTACTGGCTTCGTTTGCCCGGGAGAGAGCCTGGTTTTTGGCATCGATCGTCACGGAGAGCTCGTGTTTGACCAGGTCAAGCTCCTGAGTGATGGATAGAAGAGAAGACGAATCCAACGCTTGTTGATTCCTCACTGCTTCGATCTCTTTCGCCCATTTCTGTTCCTTCTCGTGAGCAGCTTCAATGCCGGCTTGCTCCATCTCTACAGCACGGAACTTGTCGATTTCCGAGTTGTCTTCCGCCCGCTTTTGAGCTATCAAAGCCTCCCTGAGCTTCTCGTTTGCTTCATCTGCTAACTTCTTTGCTTCCTTGAGATCATCAAGAGCTTGAGCTTTGTCCTTCTCTACGGACGCTATCTTCTCCCTGGCTTGCTTGAGATCTTCCTGAGCAAGACTGAGTTCTGTCTGGAGCTCTGATGGCTTCAGTATTCGAGTAGGCTTTTTCTGAGACAAACCAAAATCAAACAAAAACTCAACATTTCAGCTCCGCATATAAGTTTTATCAGCAGGTACAAGGTTTATGATATTCATCAAAATGTTAACCTTTTTGCTGAGAGTTCTTCTGTAACAGATAATGCTGTAAGAGCATTAGACAAGAACATCAACAGTATTCTGAGCAGTTTTTCCAAAAGACTATGTAGCCATTCAACCATATGAAGGCAGGTTTAGTATGATGAGTGCCTGTTTGATAATCAACAGGCTTATGTTCTTCACTCAACACTAAATCTTTATTTTGCATGGGAAATTTTTTTATAACAAAAAATCAAATAAATAACTTTGAAGATATTTTTTGGCTGAATTTGATGGAAAGGATCATATTGGTTTTTAATAAAAAAAATCTTTGTTTTATTAATTATTATTATTTCTTGATTCAGAATTTTGGTCAATCTCATCACCACCAAATGGACTCTTAATGTGTAAAAATTACTGAACCTTGTTGGGAATCAGAAAATAAATCACTACATAAACCTTTGACGCCATACGTCTGAATGTCTGATTTAAAGTTTCGAGTTCAGTTTACACTAAAGATCCTAGATATAATATCCTTGATGTATACGGAGTATACATATCAGTATTAATAATAAAACTTTAAATATTCAGAAACTACTCTATAAATTCAATTGAATGGCAAAACCAATCTAAATATGATAAAAATTAATATTATTCGAGCTAAATTGACTGATGAATAATTTATGAAAACCTTAAAACTACAATTATGAGAGCATTTATTATACTTATTGATAAAGCAGGTTTTGTCGTTTTGACTTCTGGCTTATTTGCCAAAAGAGGATGTTACTGGACACTTATCTTTTTATAAAACTAATCACCAGACATTACCAAGCAGGCCATGATTCTGCTCAAATAGCACATTAGCACAAATTGTAAAATATTAGATTTGAGCTTATTTGAACACTTCACAGAAGATAGACAGACAAGAAACAAGAAAACATCAGCAGGATAAACAGCAGGGCACAGTGAAAGTGACAGCACTCACATCAGGTGGAGTAGCAAGCTTAGTGGAAGGCCTCTCCGCAGAAGAAGCCTTAGGAGCAACCGGTTTCGGAGACTTATCAACTGAAGAGCGCAAGTTCTGCAAAGGCGATTCAGCATCAAATTTGGATGCTCCTCTGCTAACTTTACTCCCACCCCTAGGAGTTGCAGGTGAAACTTTACTCTTTGGGGTTTCTGGCAGTGTAGATCTGAAACCAAAGTTCAAACAACAAAAACCCACAACCAAAATGGCATTTTTAGTACATGTATGTACACACTCTTGCCAGATCCAAATTAAACAAAGAATTGCTGACAAAAAAGCCCAAAGATGGAATCTTTTTACCTACACTCACTACCCAACAACATAATCATGAATTCTGGGCTGTTTTACTCACTAAAAGTACGTTTTGCAGAAATTGGAGCAAATTGCAGTGAAAGAAAAGCATCAGATCCAAAAACAAGAGCTGCCGTTTCTAATAAAGCACACCCATGACCCAACTACAAATGCTTCAATTCTGTACTCAAAGTACAATTTTTTTAGGAAAGGAAATAACAAAAATCAGATCTGGGTTTTTACAGAAAATACTTACTTGGACTTGGTGGACATGGTGGTAATGGGGAGCAGATAGTTTACTGGCTTAGCAGCAGATGGGAGAGGTGGTTCTGAAGAAGGGGAAGTGTAGATGCTTTATTATGCTGAAATCTTGGAAAGAGTTAGGTTGTTTCTGTAGTGGAGCAGGAGGATATGATACAACACAGATTGATGATTAGACCAGCTTTGTTGTATGATATCCAGAGGGTTATAGTTCTATATTCTGGTGGGGGGTTGTATCAATCAAATTCAAATTATGTAATTGTAATAAAATGTTGAAGTCTTGTAGAAGAAAAAAGATTTGTAGGATGTATGGTAGCAGAAAGTAAGCAAGATACAAAGAAGTGATGTGAATGGAGAATTTACAGAGAAATCATTTTTTATTTTGGAGTGAGGATCCTGCTCCCCCTCTCTCTCTCACTCTCTGTTAGCAAAAATACATAGTACGGAATACTACTACAAATTGGCGGCAGTTAATTATAAAACTCGCTGAAAATATGTTAGGTCCAACTGCTAGCAAGTTACTCCTTTCTGGGTGACTTATGAGATGTGAAATGTAAGATTAGTGGTGAAATCAGGAATCTAATACTATCTATTAGACGAGTCTAAAATTAAAAGTGTTTAAAGTTTTACTACATATTAGATGAGCCAAAGATTTATTGAGATGGTTTATACTAGTATATTTTTGTACACAAAAAGGTATCAGGGTTAAAGTGGTTTCGACTATCATTAACTTCAAAGTGGTTCCGACTATCATTAACTTCAATATTGATTCATTCTAATTTCTCTCATACAAGTGTATTTACAATTCGTATTAATATGTTACTCCCTCCGTCCCTCAAAATTGGTCAAGTTTAGTCGATATGAGAATTAATAAACTAAAAACTGTGTAATTGAAATTTCTACAAAGAAGAGAAAATTATCTTGAACCATAAATTTTTTTACTTTAAGAAGAAATTGGCAAAGTTAGTTACACAACAAAAAATTAAAGAAAAATTGACAAAGTTTTAACTAATAGAGGGAGGGAGTACTAAGTTAATATTACTATAATTTGTAATAGTGTAATCATTGTAATGAAACTTGTTGTGTACTTTTTTCTAAATGGATAAGGGTTTGAATCCTTTTTAATAATATCTTTGAAATTTACTTGTATGTTAGCACTTTACAACTTGAAACATGTTTAAAACGAACATAAAAATTTCAATTCAATAAATAATTGTATTGACACTTTTGCGAACACATAATATGAATTGATTTTTGTATAAAGAAAGATAGTTCTCTGACTTCTCTCTACACACTTTTGCAACTTAAAATAGTTATAATTTCACTATTAATACGCCCATATCTGATGCATTTTTATTGACATAATTTTAATGAATTAAAAGTTGTCTCATTAATATTTGTTTCTAAAAAACAAATTTATATCAATTCATAATTTTAATAAATTAAAATTTGTCTCATAAAATTACCCACTCAGACTTAAATAAATTTTACTTGATATCTGTTCAAAGGTGATGAACATTTTGAGAAACATCACAAGCATAATTATTATCCTAAAATGAACATTTAACTAATGATTAATCAGAAATTATTCTTGTAAACACTTTACTGTTATACATACTTTGACACATGTCTGAGAATTTTTTTTTGTGAATAGTATGTTCATGGACAAACATTTTGTTTGTGAATAGACTATTCACAAGAAAAAATACTTTCATGTGTAAAAGTGTGTACAAAACTAAAATGTGTACAATCTTTTTTATGATTAATTAATCTGTTAATGAACAATATGGTACAAAACTAGAGCATTTTTTTTCCGTAAAAAAAGAGGTTCACTAAGGAATGGTGGCATTTTTTTCCTTACAGCCCCCATAAATACTGAAAAAGAAGAGGAAAAATAAAGAATCGAAAATAAAGCAAGGAACCGTGGATCCATTCATCCAAGCCGGGTGCTTTTTCTGCATAAAGACACCAAAAACTGTTAGATTCCGTCACATCACTGTTTTTTCTCCACATGCCCCTCCCCCACCGGGTATTATCGTCTTTTACTGCCTAACTTCTTCATGTCAAAACACACTCCGTTTTAGCATAAAAAATATTAAATCCCTTGGGGTGCACTCAGTCTACTTCAAAGTAGGGGGGGGATATTAAATCCCTTGGGGTGCACTCAGTCTACCAATGACATAATCAAGCTGAGAAACATCGCAGGAGAACAAGACTTGAAAACCGAGCCTTCGGCACTAGGAGCTCTCGGTATTAGGAGGCCCCCGGTACGAAGAGCCTTCGACTTGTTATCTATAGCCGAAGACATTCTCCTCGACAGAATATCCTCTCCACATGCGCCTGAATCACCGTACCAAGTACCACGTCGCATTCAACCACCGCATTCAACCAAGTACCTCAAATGCTGGTGCCACCCCGATTGAGGTGACCATCGGCCGTCGAATGTTTGACACGTGTCCCTGTCTAGAATTTATTGCTGCTATAAATAGCAGCCCATTTCCCCATTGTCAAAGACAACTTGAACGCTCATTCTATATTCGAACTCTTTATCTCTCTTACTCATTTGATCTGACAGTCTGACTTCTCTCTAAGTTATTCTCCGCAATAACCCCTCAGATAAGCTACCCCCGGGTACACGATCCATCAGTACTGCGTTGTTTAACTGCGCAATTATCTTCAAAAATTTATTTGACTGTCTTCCCGATTGAATTTTTATCTGAAATTTGTTATGAGTAAAATAGATTTAATGAAAAAGATGCTCAAAAAATTCCACCGGGAACCGCCCCAAATGGCGACGGCCGGACAGAGCCTCCTATATAAGGGGTGGTTTGCATTTTTTAAGTTAGTTTGAAGGCCTATTTGACTCTTTTACCTGTTTTAATAAAATCGAATGGGACAGGAAGTAATTGTTGATAAAAGATAGGAATAGGGATAAGCTGACTTTGCGTATACCAATTGGATAGATGCATACATCTATGAAATAAGTAGCCTTTTATGGATTCTACAAAAAGATGAGTGCAATTTTAAAAGTCCACATGCCTAGTTTGCTTCTAATTTAAGAACCTATTTGGGTGATCGTTACAACATAGTCCATATAAAATGATGATATGGGGATAATTGTATGCTTAAGCGGAAATGAGGTGAATTTTGAAGTTTTTCTCAATTGTTAAATCAATCTTTTTCTTTGGGCATCCCAGTGATAAATTGATAATGTCATTTTCGGTTCAATTTCTATCCATTTTCATATTGGAAGAATGAGATTACTAAACTAATACTCCCTCCGTCCCGCTAACAATGGAACAAGAGGGAGTGACATGCAAATCAATAAAAAATGGTTTATGTGGTTGATGGATAGTCTACCCGGGGGTATGTATCCGAAGGGTTATTGCTGAGAATAACTTAGAGAGAAGTCAGAGCACAAGTGAGTAAAAGTAGAGAGAGAGTGTATTCAGTATGAATGCCGTTTTCAGCGTGGTTACAAATGGGGAAATGGGGTGCTATTTATAGTAGCAATAAATGCCGGGCAGGGACACGTGTCAAGCGCTTATTGGCCGAGGGGTCACCTCAACTGGTTGGCGCTGGCAGCCGCATGTGGCCGCATTTAATGCGGCTGTTAGATGGGACGTCTGTGCGGGGTACGGTGATCTGTACGCATGTGAGGCGGATATCCTGTCGAGTGAGATGCCTTCGGCTATAGAGCAGTAGCCGAGGGCTCTTCCAACCGAGGGCACCTTGGTGCCGAGGGCTCACAGTACCGAGGGCTACTGTTTTCGCCGTTTTTTCCCAGTTTCTTAATTTGCTCGAGAAACCCGTTCTGTGAGAATTTGGAGCCTTCGGCCAGGGGGCCGAAGGCACCCCGGGCGCGTTGTGCGGGCTGCTTGGTACTCTGGGCGCTGTGATTTGGGCCTGTTGGGCCTGTTGGGCCTTCGCTGGAGTAGTAGGAGTCTGTGGACCGGGGGTTCTCGGGCCATATACTCCATCAGGAGTCCCTCACTCCTTTTGCCGAAAGGTACTTGAGGGAAAAGGAGTAATTTGTGCTTGCCCTTTGATGTTGTCCCGTCGTGATCTCTGAAGTTGGTGAGGAGTTGTTGCTTTTATGTCCCTGCCGAAGGCAGTCCCTCAGTTACCCACATGTCGGGACTTGAGGGCTTGCTTTGTTGTTTGTTGGAATTTCACAAATTTTGTAATTTAATGATTTTCCCGAGGGGGTCCTCCAGTTCCCCACTCCTTGGGCACTTGTAAAGTGGTGAAAAGGAGTAAAGTAGTTACGTTGCTGTTGTGGGCCGAATGCTGACGCTTTTCGTTTCATTTTGGGGGGATGCCTCGTTAAAAACCTCATTAGGAAAAACCCTTTGGGAAAAAATCCTAATGAGGGAAAAAGAGTGCACCGAATTCCCCCAATGATGAATCGAAAATGTCAAACCTTGGTAAAAAAATGGAGAATGACGGGAATGCCGAAGGCTCTCTCTTCTGAGGGCTCCTGTGTTGATTAGCCGAAGGCTTGCTGTTGATGTCCTGGTGGCGTCGAAGGGGAGCCCCTCGATCCAGGGATCGAGGTCCTGCCAGATGGGGGCAGCAGTGAAGTTGTTACCGGGGGGGGGGGGGGGGGGGTCCACTGTTTGTTGATTAGTTGGTGATGAAGATACCCGAGGGCTCCCATTACCTGGGTCATCCGTCAATGAGGCAACTCCCCGAGGGCTACCCGGTTTTGTAGTGCTGAGGGAAAATCCCCGAGGGGTGCCCTGATATGAAGTCCTGGGTTTCTGAAGGAGTGATCCCGAGGGCGTCTGTTATGTGCTGTGTGGGGCGCAACCCGGGGGCACTTCTGAGTGAGTGTACCCGGAGGCTATCCTTGATGAAGTGGAGTGAAGTAGAAAACCCGGGGGCTTCCAGAATATAGTCGTTGGAAACATAGCCGTTGGAATATGTAACGACAGGCTATAGCCGTTGGGGGGGGGGGGGTGGCACACGTGGCGTGTGATGGCTGGTCGTTCGCGGGCGGCGTCACCGGTTGGGTGAAACGGCGGTGTGTAATGATGGCGGTCCGTCCGGAGGCCCGGTTTCCAGGCCCAAGCCCAGATTCCATCGCCTATAAATATCCCAAGGCCAGGCATTCCTCCGTGTGCGAAAACCTTGTTAGCGAAGCTCTGCCAATTTTTCTAGAGAGAGAAACAGCAGCCCTCGGTTGAATCCTCCGTTCTTAAGGTCAGTTCTCCCCTTGCCCTTCAGCTCTTAGCTACCTGTATTGTGCCCTTAGGCTAGGAGATAGGATATTCTAGGAAACCTTAGTTTTCCCGAGCCTTCGAACTAGTGAGCAGATGTCATCACAGAGCGACTCCCAGGATATCTCGGGGGAGCCTTCGGTAGAGATGGAGACATGCTCAGATGTGGAGTCTTCGAGCGTGGAGTCCTCGGCAGGTGGTGATGCCGCAGTGGCCATGGAAGTGGAGAAGGACCTCCAGGCCGAAGTCGAAGCCGAGGGCTTCGAGCAAGAAAATGAGGATGAAGAGCTTGCCCTTGCCGTGCAAACCGCCGAGCAGGAAGAGGAGAGGGAGAGGCTGAAGGTGACGGTTGCCATTCCTCCCCCCCGGGGTGCCAGGGAAGCCAGCTCCTCCCGGCCATTGGACCCGACGCCCATAAGTGTGGCTCCCGAGAAGAAAAACAAGACGAAGGCGGCCCCGAGGAAGAAGCAAGCGGCAGTGGATGCCGGACGGCCGGTGGGCATACCCGAGGGCCATTCGTTCTTGAATACCGCCGCTCTAGAGCTGAAGACGAAGGCATCCTCGGCAGAGTACCAGTCCACCCAGATGCTGGTTGGACCTTCAGCGCGCGTGGTGGAGCCCAGGGCGGGATGACTTGCTGCGATACGCGCCCGATGGGTGCTTTGCTGCTCACACCCTCTCGGTGGAGATGGGGCTCCGGTTCCCGCTCCATCCTTTTCTCTTGGAGTATCTGAGATTTGTGGGGTTGGCCCCTTGCTAGCTAACGCCCAACAGCCACTCCTATGTGGCCGGCTTCCTCTCCTTGTGCCAGAGCCGGGGGGTCGAGCCCACACTCGATCAATTCTTCATGTCCTTCAACCTGTGCCGGGGGGGACATTCAAATGCTGAGGGCTTTGCCAACCTTCAGCAGGTACCGGAGTTCCGGCTTTTTGATGATGTGCCCTCGTCTCACAAGGGGTGGAAAGAGAGGTTCTGCTATATCCGCCTCGAGGAGAATCCCTTCCCGGCCCAGCTCCGTAATAGCTTCCGGCGCCACCCGAAGGTGGGGAGCGCAGCTTTGGAGAAGAATGGCAAGGTGCTTGCCAAGAAGCCGGAGGGGTCTGACAAGCATGTCAAGATCAGAGAAGTCACCCTTCCGGAGGATTTGCTTAGCCTGGGCTTCCGGCAGTTCAGGCCGAGGGGCTCTTCGGATGAGAGATACCCTCCCCTCGATAGGGTCTTTGAAGGCGCCGGAGGTGATCACCGAATTGTTCACTGATGCGTTGATAGTTCTTTCTTATTCCGCCTTTTTTTTTATGACGTAGTAACTGGTAGCCCCCGATCTAACCCTTCTGTTTCTTTTTTGTTGCTTGTAGGTAACAATATGGATGTTGGTTCCCTCTTCGGTTTGAAAAACGCGAAAGGAAAGAAGAAGGCCCCGGCGGGTGCTTCTGCCAGGGAGGGGCCCTCTCAAACTGCTGGCGCTGCTGCTGGCCCCGGAGGGTCCAAGGGTGCTGGGCCCAGCAAAAAGAAGGTTGCTGGAAAGGGGACCGAGCCCCCGGCCAAGAAGCCGAAGACCGCCGCCCCTACCAAACAACCGATCACCGATGTGGTGGTGATTGTGGACGAAGGGCACGCTTCTGCCTCCACCCCCCAGGAACAAATCAATCAGGAGTTCTTTGGGCGGGAGAGGTTGGAGGCGATAGTGCCGAAGGGGGCCTCCGTGTTGGAGGGCAGTTTGAACCCTTCGGCTCTGATGAGCCAGATGCTACCGTCGGCCGACCGACTGGCCCTTGCCCGCCTGGACGAGGGACCCCTCGAGGCGAAGGTCCTCCTGAATGCCGCCTCCGTAAGTCCCCCTCCCTTCTCTGCTCATTGTTATGTTTTTCTTCTGTACTATGTTCCTTATGCCTTATTTTTGCCTTCGTGAATTGCAGGCTTTTATGAGCCTCTGCGAGCACCTCCGAAGGGTGGATCAAATGAGGGAGGCCAAGGGTGCCGCCGAGGGGGAGGCTGCCCTTCTCAGGAAGAAACTTGCTGAAGCCGAAGACTCTCTACGGCTGGCCACCGACGGCATGGAGCAGAGGGTGCAGGCTGCAAGGGCCGAATGGGTCAATGAGGGGCTAGCCAGGGTCGGGGAGGCCGCCGCCGAGGCCGCCCGCATTGCTGCCGATGAAGCCCGCGTGGCTCAAGAAGAGGCCGTCTCCAAGGCCCGAGAGGATGCGGTGGCCAGCTTCATGGCCGAAGGGTGGAAGGCCGAAGACCGGAGGGAGTGGCTCGCTTCGGTGGTGGGGGCTTCAGTAGACGAGTGGGTCGGGGGCCCCGGGAAGATGTGGCTTGCTGAGAGGGGCGACTCGTACTACCAAGGCGGGGAGTTCTTTACTCAACGCCTCATCTACCGGAAGCTTGCGAAGCACTTCCAGGTGGCACCGGAGGAGTTCCGTCCCGAGGCTTATGGCCTCCCCCCCGCCAGCCAGATGTCAGGATCCCGCTCCCCGAGGGGGAAGAGAGACCGGTTCTTGAAGACTCGGAGACCCTCCGGGAGTGCGGCCTTGGTGGTGAAGAGGATGAAGCCGAGAGCGAGGCGATATCTACAGTTCCCCCCTCTTAAATTGTACTCCCCCCTTTTGGTGTTGTAATTTGTTGGCCTCGGCCCCTTTTGTAAAGCACAATCAAACTTCTCTTTTTTTTTTTAATGAATGAGTACACACGCCCTCGGGCCTTTGATATACAATCTGCTTCCTTTGGATTTGTTTATTGTCGAATGCATGCCTTCGTCTTGATTTGGATGTATGTCTTGATACTTGGAATGTATGTTTTAGGACTTAGAATGTTTTCTGATTGTAGCTTGCCACCGGAAGCCTTCGGTAGTTGGGCACCCTCTGCTGGATATGCAACCGAGGGTTCTGTAGGAATTAGGACTTAGAAAATTTCTCTAAGTGTAGCACAGCATGGGGCCTTCGGGTGTTTGTAGTAACCCACTTCCTAGGACTTAGAAAAATTTCTGAGTGTAGGTTTTCCCCTGTGAGCCTTCGGGTGTCTGTAGTAACCCAATCCATAGGACTTAGAAAAATTTCTAAGTGTAGATCTTCCCTTGTGAGCCTTCGGGAAATGGGATCCCTTCCTGATGTGTGAATCTTGGACCGAGGGCCCAATGTTCAGGACTCAGAGATTTTTTGCAAGTGTAGTATGTCATGTAGCCTTCGGCTACTGTGGAGCCCCAACTGAAATGTTGAATAGGCCGGGGGCTAATTCTTTAGGACTTAGGAAATTTTCTTGAGTGTTGATTCCTTGTGTGCTGTAGCCCTCGATTGATAGGTAGCCTTCGGCAATTAAGTCCCTTGAGATGAGGGTGAAATATGTAGGACTTAGAAAATCTTCTAAGTGTAGAGTTTCCCTTGGGAGCCTTCGGGAGGTGGCATCCCTCCATGATATATGAGTAGCTGACCGGGGGGGGGGGGGGGGAATATGCAGGACAGAAAAATGTTCTAAGTGTAAAATCTCCCTTGGGAGCCTTCGGGCGATGGCACCCTGGTTGATGTATGAGTAGTTGACCGGGGAAGAGCATGTAGGACTTAGAAAATATTCTAAGTGTAAAATCTCCCTTGGGAGCCTTCGGTAGATGGCATCCCTCCTTGATGTAAGAGTAGTTGACCGGGGGGGGGGGGAATATGCAGGACTCAGAAAATATCCTAAGTGTAGATTTTCCCTTTGGAGCCTTCGGGTGATAGGTGCCCTCTGACTCCACATCACTTTGCCAGATGCCCGGGGGCTGCTCATTTAGGACAGAATATATTTTTTCAAGTGTTGTTGTATTGCATAACCTTCGGCTACCATATTCCCTTGGCTGTAATGCTGATTGGGCCGGGGGCCCAATCTTTAGGACTTAGAATTTTTCAAGTGATGTTTCCTTGTGTAGCCTTCGGGTGATAGGTGCCCTCTGACTCTACATTACTTTGCGTAAGTTGATGTTGAATCCTGTTGTTGTGAAGAAAGCCAATGAGGAGTGTGTGCCCTCGGCATACACTCTGAGGAGTTGTAGAGTTTGACTCAGCCAGTTGTGTCCCTTGTAATGGGGTAGGGGCCTTCGGTATATATTTGAAGGTACCGTCTTAGTGTACTTTGGATAGTCCAGTCCCTTTGTATTGTTGAAGCCTTCAGTGTTTGTGTGACCGGAGGTGACCAGGCAGTGGACTTAGCCATTCCTTGCTGCTATTTGTTCGAGTAGTGTCCTTCGGGCCGAAGGCACCCCGGGCGCGTTGTGCGGGCTGCTTGGTACTCTGGGCGCTGTGATTTGGGCCTGTTGGGCCTTCCCTGGAGTAGTAGGAGTCTGTGGACCGGGGGTTCCCGGGCCATATACTCCATCAGTGGTTGATATTGAATTTATAAATTTAAAATAAAGTAAGAATGATTTAGAGCCACACAAACTTTGCCAAATTTGGTATGGTACAATCTTAGTGGGACGGACCGATAAGGTAAAATGGGATAATCATAGCGGGACGGAGGTAGTACTTCGTATTACCTCGGTCCCAATTTAATTTGATGGTGTCAATTCGACAGTTCTTATTCAGTTGGTCAACACGAATAACTCTTAATCTCTTACTTTTTATATCAAATTTTCATCAAATTTGATTTTGGGTTTTGCGACTTTGTAAAGCTTTTAATATAATTTCTGAATGTGTAAAAAGAATTCCTTAAAAATAATTTGAGTGCCGACATGGATCCGTTTGCTTTACCATCAGTCAAACATCGTAAACTGCAATGGTATCATCAAATTGGGACGGAGGTAGTATCATACTATCTCGGTTTGATTCGGTTTGTATTTGTTATTTTTAAATTATATACTCCGTATAAAGATTTTATTGAATTTATTTATTTCAATTCAGTTTTTCTCGATTTTGCCATTTAGGTTTGATTTAATTTCATACGGTTTGGGAAAATGTTATCAAATGCGGTTCAGTTTTGGCTTGGATTAGTTTGATTTGATATGATTTTGCATAGTTTAAGTAATGGGTTTATCGGTGTATAGTTTTGCATCAAACTTAGTGTTGGAACATATAATATCTTGCGTTTTGTAACATAACAAACGATGCTTCCATTTATTTGTGAATGGACCGAGTCTGAACCACCTATTGAAAGCACTAATATCAAGACTGAAGAAAGAGCAAAAGCTTAATTGTTTAGATATATCTGTGTGTTACCTGTGGGCGTAGCTCAACTGGTAGCAAGGGAGTGGCACAAGCCACAAGGGTTAGATCCCGGGTTCGAAACTCGGCAACTGCGATGAGGGGTTACTATGCTAAAAATGAATAGAGCCTCTGCAAGTACCGGGCACAAAACCCCACTCTCTATCTGTCAGATTGGGATTACATCCTCCCAACGTACTGTCCGATCGGGGTTGAGAGCCCCTCAGGGATGGGGTGTCATCCTTTTACATATATCTGTGTGTTTAAGGATCTAAAATCAAGAAAGCTTGACACCAAGCAGAAACGATGATTGTTTGCTTTAGTCTTTAGCTTTTCCCTCTAATTATCGTTTTTCTCTCATTAGCAGTTGTATTTTTCTATGTTTTTTTTATAATTTTTTTTTGCAAATAAATAAATAAATAAATTTCTCCTCTATAAACCGACACAAGCTTTAGACCAACTTTGAAGAGTGGTTTTAATGAAGTCACATTTAGAATTTTTGCACCTTCGAACCTCAAAGCACGTGGCAATTGTGCTTCTTAAAATAACATTGTGGAAATCTCAAATACAATACATAATATTCGTATTTTGCTCTGGTAGGTCAGTATGCTTCTTTGAGAAATGTGACAGCTATCAACAAGTCAACATTCACACCACAATTGGGAAAGAGTTTTGGGAAGTAGGGAACACAAGAGTGACTTAACATTTAAAATGTGAAAACAAGAGTTTAGGGAAGTAGGGAACACCACAGTATGTTTCTTAAAACTGCTTCTGCTCCTTCAGGGAGCAGAAGCAAAAGTTGGAGTGTTTGGGTGAAAATACAGAAGTGATTCTGATGCTCTAATTTACTCCTAGAATCAATTTTTTAGAAGCTGGGGGTACCAGTTTCTGAAAACTGATTCTGATTTTGCTTTAAAAAAGAAGCAGAAGCAGAAGCATGATCAATTCAAACCACCCCTTAAAGAAGGTCTTAATTTGATGTTCAAAGAAATTAATTTTTTTTGTTGCATAAATGCCTTTTTTACTGAATGAAAATATTACTAAAGTTAACTGAGTTACTGTTTCATGAAGTAGTACATTTATAAAATTTTCTGCTACCAAATAAGAAAAGTAGATGATTTTATTTTAGATGGACTGAGGGAGTACAAAAATATAGTATATTTATCTGGTCAACTCAAATTCAAAATCTTAGTCCTAACAACAACTATGCCTCCCACTCTTTGATAGTCTTACATTTCAAGCCCAAAAGAGTGTTTAGGGCATCTACATTTGATCAGTCTTACATTATAAGGACCATCAGCATGTTTAGGGCATCTACACCTGTCTGAGTGCCTGACTATCCAATCTTCACAGCGAACGAATACAAACTGCTACTGCTGCAGCAATTTCTCAATAGAAAGACTACAACTATTCAGCACTGCATATCTGTAATATTCGAAGAAAACTAGAGAAAGCGATGCAAGCTATTACCCTCTATGGACCAGTCCATATATGTTACTCAAATACTCACTATATTAGTATATTGTAATATAACTCGGCCCAATTTCGTTTCGCATAAAGAATGGAAAGAGCCCATATTTAATTTAGTTACCCGTCCGGTTTAAGCTATACTCAAATACGTCCATCACTTCCCAGTTGTAGCAGGTACCCCGAGAGGCGTGGAGCCCGTTCCAGGATCACACTGGCCAGAACCTGCCGAGTAAAAGACCAGACCGCTGACCTGTTCTTTTATACCTGGACCGGAACTAGCCTTACCCCCCGAGTACTTTTTCAGCTCCTCCAAAGTGGGTCCGATTCTATCTATTCTGTTTCTTTAAAAGAGCAAAACCGCACCACAAATGGTATTTGACCGGAACCGGAACTGCAAAAATGCTAGGAAATTCCAGTACCAGTTACAGGCCGGTCCATGGCCTGGGTCCACCCCTAATAAATTGGAGGATATGGGGTCTCCAAATACTCCATAAGTTTTGGTGTAATTGTAATAGTAATAGGAATATCACATATCAGACCTGCTCTTCTTGTTTACACATTTTCTCCTCAAACATTATAAACAAGTTGCATATAAAAAGAACTGATTTACTTGCAGATCATTCTAACTTGCAGTGAAGACTAAAGAAAGTACATAGATTATGAAGCTCCGTGTATTTCATCATCATATGAACTATGGAAGTCTACTTTACAGCCAGTTGCCTCAGGATTTTCAGCACCACAGCAGTCATAAAACTTGGCAGCATAAGGAGGGTCATCTGGTCCTAACTCATAGTACCTTCAAAAAAAACATCAAAACTTCCCTTGAGAAAATTAAGGAGCAATAGACAAGCCTTCAAGTGTTGAACCAATGGAATGGGCAAAAAAAGTAAGGAGATAATTATGGAGAGTGACAGAAGGTGAAAGGAATATCCTTGTACTTGGATAACTGGATGAGTGATAGTATACCATTACGGCATTACACTAGAGGCCAACTAATAGACTAAACCTGAAAGGGGGGATTCCATGTCTTCTGACTAGAATGTCTTACACAACACTAGTCCTACACCCCTTTGAGTGTAACCACTTTGACTAGAATGTCTTACACAGCACTAGTCCTGCACCCGTGCCTTGCACGGGATTTCAAAATAACTAAAATCAAATGTTAATAATGCACACAAACCTTTTGGGTATTACAAAGGTGTTACCAATTATTTATAGTAGTAGCCTATAGTAACATGCTATAAATCAAGATTTTAGAGTTAACTGTTTAGTTACTAATAATGTGAAAAAATATTCATGCAAATCAAGTTTTATGCTAATATAATAGAGGAAGAACAAAAAAAGCACCACCCGATATACTTAAACTCCAAAAGTTAATATAGAAGAAGCCTAAAAACTTCCAGCTGTGTATCATTTGATGGCTGGAAAATGGAAAGTCAAAAAAATTACTTACCAAATAATTTCAAATTACCATTAAAAATTCTAAGAGCCGTACCATATAAAAATTAGAAATTGGTATTTTACTATAGCAAAGATCACAAAGAAATCATTTAAAAATACCATCTATAGAACAATATCAACCCACTTTTACTTATTTTGATGTTTGATGGAACATGTATGCATAAACACCATGAAATATAATCAGATATCAATATTTATGTTCAATATCTGCTTACAGGTTGTAGCACCAACAGTCCCAAAAGAATGATTCATTCAATGTTGAAGGATGATTTCAGATCACAAATTGGTGGAGAGAGTGTGAAGTTCCCCAACAATAACAGAAAGGAAGCAACAAAATGTTATGAGAGTCGAAAGATTTGAACCCTTGCAGCTTTTATTAGGGCAAACCCCCAACGACTAAACACACCCATAAAACCAAAGCTGTGATGTTCAAAGGCATTTATATGTGATAGAGGAGCAATTTCAAGTCCATCAAGTTCTTACCCTGACCATACAAATGGATCAGTTTATCCTCCCCCGTGAGAGTCTCACATATGGAATTTGTTAAAAGTTGCATAAGAAAATTGTAAATACAATGCCTCAACAATATGTGTCCGCAAAGTGTAACAATCAGTTCTGGTGCCAAATAAAAACAATTGTTTCATTTGTAGTTTGAAGCAACTCCTCCTTTAGACGAAGATCTCAAAGGTAAATAAACAAAGAGGGTCCACATGTTCCTAGAATTATATTTAAAGCAAACAAAACTTAGCTATAAAACACCAATTTAAATACAACAACAACATCCAAGCCTTAGTCCCAATTCCCAAAAGATATTGGGGTCGGAAAACACCAATTTAAATAATCCAAAAAATTTAAATTATAAATGAGCACACATTAGCATCTAATCAAGTACATTAACATTTCACCTCCTAATCAATTATAATATTAAGGTGGCAAAACAATCTCCATAATAGTAAATATCAGAACATGATAAATATATTTGGATTATAGTGATGCGAGAATATCAATGATTTTTATTGACCTCAGAAATGCACTCAAAAAAAGGTATTATGTTCTATATTTTTCTAAGAAACAATGTCATTCATTTATGTTAATAATAAAATTTGTTACCAGGCATCAAATTAGCAAAGAAAGTCTAGATATAACAAAGGAAATAACGAAGTTCTCGTTAAAAAGAAAGTTGGAATGTAATATTAAGGTGGCAAAACAATCTCCATAATAGTAAATATCAGAACATAAGAAATATATTTGGATTATAGTGATGTGAGCATATCAATAATTTTTAGTAACCTCAGAAATGCACTCAAAAAAAGGTATTATGTTCTATATATTCTAAGAAACAATGTATTCTCATAATAGAATACCCGATGCCCGTATATTTAGGCAAATACCCAAGAATAACATATGTATGTAAATTTACAAAAAAGGCCCTTTGTGGTAGGTGGGGTACTTTATACACTTGATTAGTATATAGAAATGATAGCATAACATAAAATTCCGAAATAAAGTTTATCTACATTCTGATTTTAATGTAATGAGGTAAAAGACTAAAAAATTGCTTTTCAACAAAGTCTCTCACATGCCATGTATCCCAAATATGTACACACATGTAGACACAGAGTCACAGACTAAACAACATATCAAATATTAATCAAAATATTAAAGCAATCAAAGTGGAACGTGAATCAACATGTCAATATTGAACTCAAATCTATTAAAAAAATATCCATCCATATCAACAAAATCTCATCGTAACTCTGGAAAGAGTGAGCACAATCTAAGGGGGTGTTCATATAGAATGTTAGGTTTGTATAATTTCAGTGGAAGATTTCTACTATTTCATCATCATTTCAGGAAATCTTTTGGCTCACAATTTTGAGCAGAAAAGTTAAAAACTACTCGGTATGTTTTGTCACTAAATCGAAATACATAACAGAATGTCCGTATGATGTCAATAAGTTGATATGTTTTTAGTATGAAAGAACCCCTGTAAAACACCTAAGTTTTACTCATTTATGAAGTCTTCCTAAAAAATTGAGGCATATATATATATATATATATATATATATATATATATATATATATATCAATAGAAATCCTAAAATGCTAAAACCCCAAGATTCCCAAAAATGTGTGGATTTTGGGATTTCAGACTGTTAAAAATTATTTAGTGACTAGTGCGTTCACTTATTATAATTATCTTTTTATCTATGTAGAAAATAGCACTTGTAATTACAAAAGGGCCAGTTTGTATTACGGCCCATTTATATATTATGCCTACAGTAATACGCTTAACCTTCAGATTTAGGATGTCTGTAGGGTTAAGCGTATCGATAACTTTTGATTATCATATACGCGCGCTTATATTACAGATAGAGAAAGACACCACACTGAGAGATATTCTGCTCTCGATTCTATAAACATCATTCTCGGTATTTAATATACATTCACTGTGTTCTCTATTCTCTGTTTTATCATTATTCCCATTTTTGTCTTTGAATGGGTCATAAGTGGTCAGCGTGTTTACCTTCTTCACTTTAGCTCTTACTTCCATCCCTTGCATCATGTTGTACATCTCATCCCACATCTCCTTTGCAGTTGACATGCTAATAATGTGTA
The DNA here is from genome assembly GCA_945859875.1 of Cuscuta europaea. Lineage (NCBI taxonomy): Eukaryota > Viridiplantae > Streptophyta > Magnoliopsida > Solanales > Convolvulaceae > Cuscuta > Cuscuta europaea. The sequence goes on along the minus strand of CAMAPE010000054.1, from coordinate 1,687,143 downwards.
TGTAGATGTCGTTCGGGATGGCTTGCAACAGATAAGCCTTGGCCGTTAGATCAGCTCTAGCTCTGAGTCTCTCTTGTTCAGTATATTCAAAAGGTATCTTCAGCTCCTGTGGAACAGGTATAGGAGGGATGTTTTCAGGAGCACCGGGGACGGTTTTCCAGAATCTTGCAGGTCCATCAGTGATTGAGGACAGCATTCTGATGCCCTGATCTTTATTCTCTAGGAAATTTACGAACCGCTTCCTCCATAGAGTGTATTCACCTCTGCGCAGGATTGATGGCCTGAAATTGTCTCCCATAGAATAAGCGTCCATGATTGATTGTTGAATGTCGATCGTTGAAGTGTTGTGTTGATTGACTAAGTTACACAGAAGTGACTTGGTCAGCGTGTTTACCTTCTTCACTTTAGCTCTTTCTTCCCTCTCGTGCATTATCTTGTACATCTCATCCCACAGGTCCTTTGCAGTTGACATGTTGTCAATCTGCATGTAGATGTCGTTTGGGATGGCTCGCAGCAGATAAGACTTGGCCGTTACATCAGCTCTAGCTCTAAGTCTCTCTTGTTCAGTATATTCAGAAGGTATCTTCAGCTCCTGTGAAGCAGGTATAGGAGGGTTGTTTTCAGGAGCACCGGGTATGGTTTTCCAGAATCTTGCAGGTCCATCAGTGATGGAGGACAGCATTGTGATGCCCTGATCTTTACTCTCTAGGAAACTTATGAACCGGTTCCTCCATACAGTGTATTCACCTCTGCGTAGAATTGGTGGATTGAAATCGTCTCCATAGAATGAGTGTACATAGAATAAGTGTACATAGAATAAGTGTCCATGATTGATTGTTGAATGTCGATCGTTGAAGTGCTGTGTTGAATGACTAAGTTATGCAGAAGTGACTTGGGCCGTAAACTTGTGAAGGACTAAAAATGTGGATAATGATCCAAAAATCTGAAGAAAGGAAACAGATAGGAAAGCTTTCAAAACAGAACAAGAAAAAATTGCTTAATGTGATTTCTTCTCTCAAAATCTCCCCTCATTCCAGCACAGTTTCAACCACCGAAACCACTGTTCCTGTTCCACATGACATTTCCCCAAAAACTCCCTTAAAACAGATTTCTTAAGCAAAGGGCTCATCCATGTTTTCAAATGTGCCAAATGTGCCCACAGGAAAATCTTTAACTATATGGCAGGAGAAGAGGATGGTCTGGATCCCAAAACGTGAGAAAAAAGAAGCAGCAAGACTTAAGCATTTTCCCAAGAGGACGAAGCAACACGCTTTTGTTTCGAAGTATTGATGGTCTACATATGATACAATGCCCCTAGAACTTTAGACTTATAAAACTAAGCTTCTCAATCTAGAACCAGTACTAGCTACTATATAGTTCTTAATTGATCAGACAATTGGACAAATATTATCATTTTCAGGGAAGTTGAACAGCATTTACTGTCCAATTCAGGGGGAAACATAGAAGTGCTACTCAAAACAAAAGATTCATATAGAATGTTACGTTTGTATAATTTTAGTGATTTCTACTATTTCAACATTTCGAGAAATCCTTTGGCTCACCACTGAGCAAAAAAGTTAAAAATTAAGATGTCCTAAATAGGAGTAAATTTTTCCCTAAATAGGATTACTACTCGGTATGTTTTTTCACTAAATCGGAATACATAATACAATGTCTGTATCACTGTATGATGACAATGTTGATATATTTTCAGGACGAAAGAACCCCTGTAAAACTCCTATGTTTTACTTCATGAAGGCATGGATTTTGGGATTTCAGACTCTTAACCTGTGGCACCAATCCAAACCCTATTATCAGGGGTAAGACCCACTTCTAGAATTGGAAACTTTCTACATCACTGGAAAATCTGAAAAAATATATACACGATCCTACACGAGTCCGACGGAAAAGGGGAATTACATTGATATACTCGAAGCGGGTAAATGGTTATTAAAATTACCTCTTCTGATCATCGTGACGGCGACAGACGAAAAAAGCGGGATGAAATCGGCAGGAAGAAGACGTATTCGAGTGGGGGGTGAACGTGACCTTGCATCTCTTGCAAACCTTCTCTCGTTGCTTATTTACTGATCCCTCTTCTTTCACCACCTTCTTGGCCCTTTCCATTCTTTATAGTTTATAAATAAATTTAGCGGCTTCTGTTTCCTATTAGGATACAACCATCGCCGTAGATATACTTACCGAGTACCGAGTATTTTTAATTAAAACATTACTCTACTGCGTACTCCATCCGTCCAGCAAAAACTTCCAGTTTTCTCTTTTTAGCACTCCCAGAAAAGAAGTTCTCATTTCCCTAAATGGAAGTTATCTACATCAAAACAATGTCAAACAGTGTCGAAACAGTGTTAAAACAGTAAAAATTACCCTTGGTAAGTTTATTTCTTTAATATGTGTAGGTCAAACCGGAAATTTCTTTGCGGGACGGAGGGAGTATTATTTATATACTATCCCCGTTCCGTTTTAATCGCAACATGTTGAATTTTACACTATTCACATTCTCTACTTTGACTACATTTTACGCTATTATTTTATGAAAATTATTTTTAAAAAAAAATATTGTTCAATTCATCTCATTACAAAAATTTAAAATTTGTTTTTTAATATTTTTTTTACTAATAGAATTAAGATATAATTACGGTCAAAGACGTGCGTTGGCAAATGTGAAATGTTAACCGTTGCAACTAAAAAGATTGCCACGTTTGACAGTCACGTAGAATAATAAAGTAAAAACTGAAAAAATGGCGTCTCTATAATCATTGGACTTTTGAATTCCAAAACCATAACCTTTTCTCTATTTTCCAAAAATATGACAAATCTGAAGAGGGCCCAACACATCTCCTTCTCATAGATCCCAGGCTCCCAGCGCACCACTTGCGACTCCATTTCAATTTCCAGCAGAGGCAATTTGCTCCGCATCATCTGCTCGGAAGGGGAGCTCGGTCCACCGCGGCTTGCATCATCGTCGGCCATCTCCTTCCTATGCATCATCTATTCAATCGACGACGGCGGCTACGATTAACAACGAAGGCGGTTACGAAGAGTGGCAGCGGCTACACCTGCTCCTCTCCTCTCTCATTATCTTCTTCTCCTTTCTTGTCCACAAATCGGCGTTGCTCGCTCCGCTTCGTTTCTTCTCCTTCTAATGGCTTCTCGAGCTTCACCTTCTCCGAGCCGCACCAACTCCTCCAACGGTGGAGACGAGCTTCGTAGATCTGACCAGAAATTACATCCTCCCGCGGCGAGATCCATCCATCTGGTGACGTGCTTCGTCGTATTTAGGAGGGAGGAGTGGCAGAAGGCAGATCCTAGTCGATCTTGACTAGATCTGAAACTGGACAGGACTGGTTTAGCTACGGACGGAGCAGAGAGAAGTGATAGAAGACAAGGATTTGGTGTAGGCGGTGGCGGTGGTCCGGTCAGCTGGTAGCGGTGGTCGGGCCAGACGATGGAAGTTGCCTGGTCAGTAGTGGCGGCAGGCCACCGACGGCCTCGGAAGGTCACCGGCTGCGGTGGCGGGACCAGCCGTCATGGTTGACGTGGTAGTAGCACCGGTGGGTTGGGGAGGGGGCCGGTTGACTGGGGAGGGGCTGGTTGACTGGGGAGGGGGCTGGTGGTTTGGGGAGTGGGTGGTGGGATGGGGAGGGGAGGGGTGGGGTGGGGTGGGATGACGGTGACAGTGACCGACGATCACTGAACGGAATCACTGTGGCCGGTGGGGTCACTTTGGCCGGAGTTACTGCGGCTGGAGTCACTGTGGCCGGAGTCACTTTACCCTGAGTCACTTTGGCCGTAGTCACTTTGGCTGGAGTCACTTTGACCGGAGTCACTTTGCCGGCGCCGGCAGTGGCGGTGGTGCCGATAGTGGCGGTGGTGCCGGCAGGGGCGGCGGCAGGGGCGGCGGTGTTGCGTCGGCGGTCATAGGACTACTAATCAAATATATAAAATGAATATTAAAATGATAAATGTATGATTAAACACATGGAATATGCCTTTTAGTCACATTTTTGGAAAAATTTAATACAGGTCACAAATTTGTCTTTTTCTTTCATTTTAGTACTATTGGAATAAAAAGGCCTAAAAACTGTGTGGTAGATATTTGTGCAGAGGAGAGAGAAACAACATGAGCCACAAATTGATTGATTAAAAGGGAAAGTGACAAAATTTTTGGGACAACCAAAAAAGGAAAGTTGTCAAAGTTACAAGGGATGGAGGGAGTATTTTTTACAAATAAATACAAAGTATAATTTGTAAAAAAAAAGGACATCGCCATTTTTACTCGAAAAAAAGGGAGAACTACCAAATAAGCCCTCGAACTTTCATAAAAAGTGCAAATAAGCTTTTTTATAGGAGGCTCTGTCCGGACGTCGCCATTTGTGGTGTTTTACGGTGGAATTTTTTGTTAAATTTTTTTGAGAATCTTCTTCATTAAGTCTAGTTTACTCATACCAAATTTCAGCTAAAAATTCAATTGGGAAGGTAGTGAAATGAAATTTTGAAGATAACTGCGCAGTTAGGCAGCGCAGTATACTTCATAATATCATTTGACTGCCTTCTCCGATTGCTTTTTTAGCTGAAATTTGGTATGGGTAAACTAGACTTAATGAAGAAGATGCTATAAAAATTTCATCAAAAAATTCAACTGGAAACAATCCCAAATGGAGACAGCTGGACAAAGCCTCCTGTAAAAGGGCTTATTTGCACTTTTATGAAAGTTCGAGGACTTATTTGATAGTTCACCCTCGAAAAAATTATTAGCAATTCACACTCTTTGTATGTTTTCATTTGGTTTGTTTATCATCTTAGATCAGATCAAACCAGAATCAAATAGATCAGACCAGACTTAAATAGTTCATATCAAATCAAACGAGACCAGACTAGACTCCAACAGACCATATCAGACCAAATCAAGATATTTTAATTTAAAAGACAACATTCAAATGACTAAAACTTTTTCACAATCCGAATATATGACCTAACTAAATTTTTCCCAAAATAATATTAAAATTCATAATATTTCATTAAAATTCGTAGTAAATAAATAATTTATATGCACCGATATACCCTTTACTCCTTTTGATCCTTTCAAAAAAAATACCCTTTAGATTATACCTATAAAATCCCTAACATCTCACTCCTTATTTCCAATCCTAGTCTTTAGTCTCCCACCGCCCAAAATGCACCCGCCTCCCGCTAGCCGCTGCTCGGACCTCCAACAATTGCCCCCCGGCCCACCGGTCACCTGTACGGACGTCGGCCGCCACTGCCCAGCGGCACAGCCGCCGGCCACCCCCATCCAGCGGCACACATGATTGCCCATCTCAATCGTCCAGTCATGCGCCTGCTCGCCGCCGCCGTCCTCAAGCCTGCTCGCCACCGTCGTTCCCAAGTTTGCTCACCACCGCCGTCACCAAGCTTGTTCGTTGCCGCCGTCCCCAAGCTTGCTCGCCGCCGCCGTCCCCAAACTTGCTCGCCGCCGCCGTCCCACCACACAACCACCTCCTCGTTGCTTCCGTTAACCCGTGTGCCTTCTCACCCGCCACTTGAGATTAGGTTGTGTGGGCTTCTTCTATTTAATGAAATTAGAGTTTGCGAGCATATGGACCCACTGCCCCATCATCGACGTCGCCCCAGTAGTACCTTCGCCTGCCGCACAGCCGCCGACCACCACCGTCCAACCACATAATGTTGGAGACGAAACCTAGGTTAAAGACGATTGAAGACAGTGTATGAATTTCTAGGACAGTGAGTAATGAACGCAGTGATTAATTTGTATTTAATGCAGTGAATATGACAAGAAGTGACGTGGTATGACAGAAACTCTAAATATTTATAGAAATTAGTTCAAATAGAATTAAAATTATGGCAAAAACCTAAAATAGGACTTGCTATGTTTTTATTCCAAAATAGGACCATATGAGTCTTATTGGAAACATACCTATTTTTGCATTCTATTCTTACCCTTCAATTAAATATGAATTAAAAATAGTCAAAAGTCATAATTAAATGTTTAATTCATAATAAATTCGAAAAAAATTAAAAAATTCGTAGAAATATAATTAAAAATTTTATAAAATTTTTATAAAATAAAAAATTCAAAAACTTTTTTTTAAATAATTTTATTTTTAAAAAAATTAATAAAAAATAGTATAACTTCGTAAAAAAATTTAAAAAAATATGGATGTCTTTCCCACCGCCTGTACTACCTCCCAGCACCACCACCTCCGGCCGATGAAAAAAATGCCATTTTCCTAGAAAAATGCCATTTTTTTCTGAAAATGCCAAAAAAGTGGCATATTTCTCTTTTCAAATGCCAACATTTTCATTTTTTCTGCCATAAATATGGCATTCGTAATGAACTTGGCATTTTTCCCTCCTGGTGATTGGAGGTGGTGGTGCTGAGGCGGCAGAGGCGGCGGTGATTTTTTTTCGAGTTTTTATTTTTTTATTTTTTTTTTTATTTTTTTAATTTTTTGAAAAAAAAATTAATTAAATTTTTAATATCGAAATGTTTTTCTTAATTTTTTAGTATTTTTTACGAATTTTTATCATTTTTTATTATTTTATTAGGAATTAAAACATTTTAATAGCTATAAGGGTATAATTGTCCAAGGTACACATAATTAGTCCTATGCAAACATAGTTCATTTTTTGGTCCTATTTGTGAAAAGTGAATGACTTTTAGTCCTATTTTGATAATTAACTCAAATTTTTAACATTTCTACAATATCATGTCATAACTCTGACATGAAGTGCAGTGACCTGGGCATAAAGTGCAGTGACCTGGACATATTTAATTAGACGTAAAACACTGAAACCTAAAGTTATCAAATCTAAAAAAAGAACAATAACAGAATAACATTTTCGTAATGCTTTGAAAAAACATTTTTGTAATGTCGTGCAGTAAGTCAGGAACACCAACATAAAGTGCAGCAAATGTCGTGTAGTAAACGCCCTCATAAAGTGCAATATTTTTACTCAAAAGTAGTGCAAAATGCACATTTTTAAATAATAGTATTTTCATCCTTCAACATTTTAATACGGCGAGTTTTTTTTCTGTTTTTAGTCATTGGAATGTTTTGAAACATAGTTACTCATATTTCTGGAAACCCAATATGTTTTAGGGGGTGTTTGGATATGATTCTTAAAACTGCTTCTGCTGCTTCAGGGAGCAGAAGCAGAAGTTGGAGTGTTTGGGTGAAAGTGCAGAAGTGATTCTGATGCTCTAATTTACTCCTAGAATCAGTTTTTTAGAAGCTGGGGGTGACAAGCTTCTGAAAACTGATTCTGATTCGACTCATGCTTTAAAAAAGAAGCAGAAGCAGAATCAGTTCCAAACACCCCCTTAGTCACATTCGGGGCAATTTCCTTACTTTTTATTGAGCACGTAGCCGGCCTATCAAGACAACTCTTTCTAAGAAAATACAATTTAATTATTAAATTAAAATATATTCATAGTTGCATGTAGACATGTCCCCGATTCGGAACCGAAGCGGAATCGGAACCGAACTGCCGGTTCACGGTTCAAAATATTAGCGAACCTTAACTGGACCTTATTCTTCCGATTATAGGCGATTTCAGAATCAGTTTCTGGTCCCTGTTCTTGTCCGGTTTGACGAATTTTAGTTTTTTCTTTATTATTACTGTTCTTTGATAGTATTTATATGTATTTAATTAAAACAATAAAGATATACTAACAATACCTTCGAGTTAAAGATTTTATTGAACAAAAAACGCAACATATAAACACTCACACTTTTAAATACCACAATATACACTTTATAATAGATAGTATAACATATTTTACCAAGTACAACACAACTTTATTTGTTGAGTTATATATTTTATTAATTATATATAAATTCAAATAACATAATTAATAGAAAATTTAAACTATGTCACACATAACTATCACTTTACAAATTAAATATAAAATGATGATATCATCTTAAGGGTGCAGTTTGTTTTTTCAAAGTTTTTAAAAAATATGGTTTCAGCGGTGGTTCCAGTTTCGCAAAAATCGGTAAATTGAATCGCCTGAGTAAATTGAAGGTTCCAAGGTGCCCCTTATCCCGATTCCGGTTAAACCGGAAATTAGGGATAGGTATAATTGCATGTTGTATGCGTTTTCAAGAGCTTTCAACCTTGTCAGCAAAACAAGATCTTTCAATCTTGAACTAAAGTTAGATAGATCTTTCAAGTACCATCTCTACATAAATCTTCTATTCAGTTTTTTATTTTGAAATTAAATAATTAATACGATCGATTCCCAATTTTATACTCCATCTGTCATATAAAATTTGGTTATATTGACTTTTCTTGATCAATGATGACTAAATTTGACCAATGATACTTTTAAAATGGAATTAATAAAAGTATGAAAGTTATATGAAATTGTTCTTTCTAGAAAATACTTTCATAAAAGTTATAAATTTATCTCAAATATATTAATCAATGTTATAAACCTTAATAGACGTTAGTCGGGTGCCAACACAACGCTTAACGGCTAGGCGGGCGCATAAGTGCGCCTAGTCAGAGACATAAGAGTGATGATATTTTGTATAAATATGATAAGTGTTATAGTGTTTGTGTGTGTTATACAGACACAGTAACACACATGAATGACATAATCACTACATGCATGATGCATCTAATCACTTAACTTCATTATGTAATATAAGTACGAAGTATTAAATAATACAGAATAATAAATTCAAGAATATACAAAAAAATGAATACGCTCTGAGCGGGCAACTAGGCACCATAGACAAACAATTAATTCAGCTAGGCACCATAGACAAACAATTAATTCAGCTAGGCGCCAAACCAATTATTTGGGGTGCCTAGCTGAATAAGTTTGGTGCGAAATCAATCGTAAGCTCACAATTTTCTACTATTTCTACCACGATATCATATTGTTTTTGCCGAAACTCGTCTTTTCTTTTTCAAGAATATCCCACCATGTTAATAATGGTGGATATATAATACTTCAAGGAATCACGCGTAAACTAAATTTTTGGAACAACAATTACAACAATTAATTGCACTTGATGAGCAAAATAATGAATATATCTTGTGTATGGATTTTTGTTCAAGATAAGAGTTATGAATCTATTAAGTTATTCTTGCATATTAGAACTTAGAAACCTATAATACTCTTGGCCTACCCTTTGGACAGAGATAATTTGTATCTGGCAAAAAATGGTCAATTCACTTTTTAAAGAAAGTGCAATGATGCCAATAATGTGTTTAGTACCAAGGAACACTTCATAATATCACAACTCAGTTGTCCTTTAAATAATCCTTCTATCCCTATTTGATGGTCTTATTACATTTGGTGCAAATATTAAGAAGTGTGTTAAAGAGACTCTTGCACCCTTAACTTTGGAACTATTCGCTGCTTTTTTCCCTTGCGTAGAGTTCCCAAGGGGGTCTTTTTTACCGTCGACTACAGTTCCAAACATAATTACTCTCTCCGATCCCTATTAAAGTTCACACTTTCCTTTTTTGGATGTTCCTTATTTAAGTTCACACTTCCATTGTAGGAAACAAAAATGTCAAATAGTGTCCAAACAGTGCCAAACAGTGTCCAAACAGTGACAAACAGTGCACTCTACAGTAAAGTCAAATTTATTTTCTTAATCTGTGTGAAGTCAAATTGAGAACTTTAATAGGGACCGGAGGAATATATCTTTGTTTTTCATTTGAGATGCACAGTACATAGAAGTTTTTAAACCACAAACACATTCATTAAACTTGTGAGGGAAATCGGTTAAGCTAGTTTTCACCATTTCCCTGCTTTAATATACTAATTACAAACCAACAAGAGTCTAAAAAAATAGAGGGAAACTACGGTATGAAATATCAAATTATAGACACTTTACACATATAAATACATCATTCATTACACAATAACTCTAAATTAACTACTACTCAACTCTGCACCTTCATCTTCCTTAATGCCAACCGCATCTGGTACACTTGCACACCAAAACAGGTTGTTAACCGAGGAAAGAGGAGTGCGTATACCATGCAACCTGTGCATGTTGAGCACCATGCACCCATTGAGTATTATTTTTTCTCTTTTTTAAAATTTGGTAATAATTTTTTTTACTTTTGATCCGATTTCTATAAAATTTATGTCAACATTTTTTTATTTTTCATGATCTTTCAAATTAGACCAATATTGCCTATGTAATTTTAACATATTATCGAACTATTATATTAACCTATGTAAAATATGTAATTTTATGTGTAGAAATATGTAACTCACGTCTAGTCAGGCCAAATGCAACTCGTGTGTATAAACTATGTAACTCGCGTTCAGACAGGTCAAATACAACTCGTGTGTATAAATATGTAACTCACGTGTATAAATATGTAACTTTACGTGTAAAAATATGTAACTCGCGTTCAGAGTTCAGACATGTCAAATACAACTCGTGTGTATAAATATGTAACTTTACGTGTAAAAATATGTAACTCGCGTTCAGGCAGGCCAAACGCAACTCGTGTGTATAAATATGTAACTTTACGTGTACAAATATGTAACTTTACGTATAAAAATATGTAACTCACATGTATAAATACATAATAAAATAATTTTTTTATATACACAATTTTAAGATAAATTGTGATTTACACAATTATTTTTCTGTATTAAATTTAGTTCGATTTTCCTTATAATCCAATACTCATTAATATAATAGTTCGATAATTTCTTAAAATTACATAAGCAATATTGGTCTCATTTGAAAGATCATTAAAAATAAAAAATGTTGATATAAATTTTATAAAAATCGGATCAAAAATAAAAAAGTTATTAGCCTTTTAAAGAAAAAAGGAAAAAAATGAAATCTCTATACCGGTATACGATGCTCACCGTATACCGATCATACGGTATAATTTGCCACGAAAGAGAGCAAATCAAAGTTTTTTTGTGCAAAATGTAGATGCTACATGCCAACTTCATGGGGCTATAAAAAAGGCTGCACAAAAGTTTATAGTATCCACACAAGCAATATCCAGACTTTGGAGTATTATAAAGATTCGAGGGAAAACTATCAAATAAGTCCCCGTACTATACCGAAAAAGTCGATTAGGCCCTCGTACTTTACAAACACTCAATTAAGTCCTCGAACTGTTAAAAAACGTTCAATTAAGCCCTTTTGGTGGGTAAGTAACCGATTTCACGGTTAAACGACGACGATGTCGACGATGTGCTTGAACCCCAGCAACGGCGGCTTCCGGGAAACAGGTTACATTTAACCGGGAAACCGGTTATTTACCGACCGAAAGGGCTTAATTGAACGTTTTTTAATAGTTCAAGGACTTAATTGAGTGTTTGTAAAGTACGAGGGACTGATCGACTTTTTCGGTATAGTACGAGGACTTATTTGATAGTTTTCCCAAGATTCAATTACAAAGTGGAGGTGTCATCGATGTCAGTCACATCGGTGGACGTAGCTCAACTGGTAGCGAGGGAGTGCTACAAGGGTTAGGTCCCGGGTTCGAATCCTCGCATCTGCGATGAGGGGTTACTATGTCAAAATGCATAGGGTCTTTGCAAGTACCAGGGACAGAGCCCCACTCGATCTCTATCTGTCAGATTGGGATTATAGTCCAATTTACATCCTGCCAACGTACCGTCCGATCGAGGTTGGGGGCTCTCAGGGATGGGGTGTCGTCCTTCATCAATGTCAGTCACAAATTACCTGCAAATGTGGAAAGAAAAAGAATATTTGTCCCATTCCAAACTTTCAAAGACATGCCTTTAAGCAAAATGGTAAATATAAGATCTACTCTTATGCTCTTGCAATTTCAAGAACTATTTTTCACACAATGAAGTAGAGAGGAATTTTAAAATCATTTTTTGATATCGGGAATTTTATTTAGAAAATCATTTTTCAAAATAATTTTTTGATATCGGGAATTTTATTTAGAAAATCATGCTCCGATACACCTGTCCAAAATGGTGTTGCTGAACGCAAGCACCGTCATCTCCTAGATTTAATTAGGACTATGCTGATTGAGTCTTCCATTCCCTCTACTTTTTGGGTTGATGCTTTATATACTGCCACTTATATTGTTAATCGCCTACCCATACCGCTCTTGAAAAATTTAACTCCTTTCGAAAAGTTATTTAATAAGTCTCATGATTTTAATTTTCTGCGTGTTTTTGGATGTAGTTGTTTTCCTAATTTTATCGCCAAGTAATCCAATAAACTCTCACCACGCTCCACCCACTGTGTTTTTCTGGGCTATGCTCCGGATTATAAAAGTTATCATTGTTTAGATCCTGTTTTTGATCGAGTGTACGTTAGCCGGGATGTTCAATTTCATCAGAATGTTTTTCCCTACACTCGACTCACTCCTCCCTCCACCACTACCGAGGTTGTATCCCCATCCTTAGCTTCTCCTTGGATGCCCACCTCAGCTATATCTCGGCCACCTTTACCGAGTACATCGTTAGAACACATTAGCACTACTCTTCCACCGTCCAACCCGGCCTCATCCTTCCATTCTTCGCCCCAACCTGCCCACACTACATCAACTGCTTCCACCAGTCCGACAGATACTCACAGCCCTCGGTCTCCTACTGCCTCGGTGCCTCCCCCAGTTCAGAACTGAATTCCCCACCATCTCTAGACCGTTCGCACAGTCCAACACCACCTACCAGTCCCAACCTTATGCAGCCACTCACCTCGCATGTCTCTTCATCTTTACCCGCTAATATAAATCCCATGCAAACCCGTGCTAAAGATGGAATTTTTGAGCCAAAAAAGTATTTTTAATTTAAGTGTTGTTTCACTCCCGGATGACCCCACTTGTTTTTCTCAGGCTTTAAAACATTTTATATGACAGGCTGCCATGGTTGATGAATTTAATGCTTTAATTGTCAATAAGACTTGGGATTTAGTACCGTATGACACCACTAAAAATGTGGTTGGTTGTAAGTGGGTTTGCAAGACAAAATATAATTCTGATAGGACTATTGAGCGTCACAAAGCTCGTTTGGTTGCTCAAAGGTTTAAACAACAGGTCGATATAGACTTTACTGAAATATCTAGTCCTGTTGTGAAACCCACTATTGTACGTCTTATTTTATCTATTGTTGTTTCTCTTGGTTGGTGTATTCGTCAATTGGATGTTAAAAATGCTTAAATGCATGGTTATCTTACTGAAGAAGTTTACATACATCAACCACCCGATTTTATTCATCCCTCGTTTCCTCACCGTGTGTGTCGCCTTAAGAAGGCTTTGTATGTCTAGGTCACATAATAGTCTCTCGGACATTAAAATTGTCATCATTGAGTTTGCACCAGGTTACTTGAACTTGAACAAACTCTCAACCATTAAAATTGAATCGTCACATAAGACATAAATACCATCAACACACAAGGGTGGCAATCATATGACCTCCAATAGCTTAACACATAAAAACTTCTCAGACATTTGATAAGCTTCTCAGACATTAAAATTGCCATCAGCGAGGATGCATTAGGTTACCTCAACCTCAAGAAAGTCTCATCCAATATGTGAGCGATCACAAAAAACATAAGTGCCATTAGCATATAAGGGTGGCAATCAATACACTCATTTAACCTCCAACATCATATTTTCCATCATTTGCAATGGAGCCAAATATTCATTATTTTTTGTCTTGATATTATGATGGAATAAAGCAAAATGACTCACTAAACTGTCTGCGCTTCTTTGTTATGAAGCAGCAGTCAGTCCATGCAATTTTGGACGATATTTTCACTATGGGTCATCCGGAAACAGTCTCTCTGTGCTTTAGTACAGGGGTAAGACTGCGTACATCCGACCCCCCTTACCTCCACCGTAGGTGGGAGCCTTTGAGGCACTGGGGTAAATGAAAATGAAATGATTCAGGCAATCATAACTAGCCAATCAAAATTCCAAAAGAATTCTCTTTTATTGGATGAAATAATTGCACACACAGTTGAAATAATACAGCATTATTTTTTTTAACATCGAGTTCCTCTATGGAACCGTCCAATGATTAGAATTTTTTTTTAGCAAAATTCATTGAATGAGTAAGACTTACAAGATTAAACCGAGTCCGACGTTAAAATAGGATCTGATGGCTAATACTCAGGATCGTTTTTAGGTGGTTCAATAGGTTATCCAGAACAGGACCCCCAAATTTAAGGGGCCCCAAATTTTTAAAAACTTATTAGTATTATATAGTAATATTATACTCCGTATATTAATACTAATCAGTAAAATACAGTTAGCTAGTAAGAAAGAAAAATGTAGATACATCATTTTTTTCGTTGATCCTTTTACTCTTTTAGTTCTCTTTTAATGAGCATTCCATTTATTTGAGTATAAGTATTTGGATTGAGATTTTATTTAAGAAAATCTATACTCGTATTAATGTAGGGCCCCAAATTTACATTTTGAACCGGGACCTCCAAATTCATTAGACGACCCTGCTAATACTCCGTGTGAACCGAAAGTTAATACTGTGCAGAGGGCGGCGGAAGATGAGTCAGCTTCATCGTGGAAAAATGCTGAAGTGGCGAATGCAGAAGAAGACACAAAATTTCTCTTGATCAACTTCATGTTACATACAACTACTATTATACGAAGTATTAGTATTAGTAAATATATTTTTAAAAATGAATTAATTCCACTTTAGGTCCTCCGAGTTTAATTTGTGCCATTTCAATTTTTAGTCCTCATCTTTCACTTTATCCATTTTTGATACCTGACTATTGTTTTCTTGACCATTTGTGATCCATTTCTGAGCATTTTTACTATCAGAAAATGACTATATATGGTCAAGAAAACAATAGTCAGGTACCAAAAATGAATGAAATGAAAGACGAGGACTAATTGTGGAATTGGTGCAAAACTCGAAGGACCATAAAACGGATAGTGCACACCCCTATCTCTATGTTGCTAAAGAAACTAAGTTTTACAAAATAGACGGTGATCATAAATAGTGGTGGAGTATATGTATCCATGGTTTAATTAATATACATAAATTTTGCTCTGTAATTTTTATTAAATGATTTAATGATTTATGGCATGATTTTTTCACCCATATTGATTATTTTTGTATACTTTTTTATTTTCCTTCCAAAATATAGGATGTTTTTATTTGGACTGTTTTCAGTTCCAGAAAACATAGCATACCAGATCAGACCAGACTAGATTCAAATAGACTAGAGCAGACTTCCACAGTTAAAAAATACACATAGACCGGACATTTATCATACCAAACCAGATCAGTTAAGACTAGATCAGACTTAAACTGATCAGACCAACAAATTTTAGTTCAAGTAAAATGCCCATATAGATATCAATCGTGAAGATGATAAATACTCACAAATTGGAGATAAACTTATTTATATAGTTTGGCAAATTAATGAAAAAAAATTATCACCATTAATTATCACTACACACGATTTTACAAGAAGCAATTTAAATACTTTTGCAAGATGCGTCCGACTTGATTCTAAGTTTCTAACTCCTCATCAAGCAATACAAGCTTTAGATAATTATGTTTAGAACCAACCATTTCATGATATAGCGTAGAAATGTAGCATAAGAAACAGTCTGTAAATATTTGATTTAGTTCTAGTTTTTAGCACATTAAAGAGTCAAAATTAGGCGTCTTTATTCTTTAGAGCTTCGGAGACGGGAGACCCATACGTATAATTTAGAGGTGTAATAAATTAAACAAACAACTTAGGTCATAATGATTAGATGTTCAAGATCATTGGACATTAGAGACCGGGTATATCAAATGATTAGTGTTAATGTTGAAGGAAATTTTGTGTAGTGTGTTATCGTGTATATAGAATATGTATTATGATCATTCTATGTAAACTCTATATTATGGACCTGTTGGCTCACACTTGTAAACCCTAATCTATCCCTATTTATAGGGGTGTTTGGTAATGAAACTCTACACTCAATTCTCCCTACAACAGTTAATAATTTATTTACATTTTTTGAATTTTTTAGTATACCGAAATTATTCTTCTTTTTATTAATTTTGTTTAATTTTTTCAATTGAACCCACCATGTTTAAGAATCATTTATAATTTCCATCCGTGCAATGCATGGGTGAATTACTAGTGTAATTTAACAAATAAAAACCTCTCGAACAGCTGGTAAGCTTCATAGAGGTCACATAATAGCCTCTTAGACATTAAAATTGTCATCAGTGAGGTTGCATTGGGTTACTTCAACCTCAACAAAGTTTCAGACAGTAGGCTAAGTGACCGCAGAAGACATAAGTGTCATTAGCATACACGGGTGAGAATCAATACAATCATTTAACCCCCAACGTGTCCCCCAACATGTTGGTGAGATAGAGAGATATTAAGGTATACAGAAAGAGCTTTCATTGGCGTAAATATGTGATAGGGGCTTCAAACAATTTCGGGAGGAAGAGCTGCAACATAGTTGGCCGATCATGTTTCCTCTTTCGCAGATGGAATAAGAGCTTCAGAAGAGATGTCACCTCTTCCTCTTCGTCATGGATATTAGGGTTCAACACATATGTATCCTCCACATACAGATCCATATGGCAAGGCAAATCTGAATCTCCATATATTTTTGTCCCATAATCCTCAATGAGATAAATCACAAATCTAGGATTTCAGCCTTTTGGATTTTCATCATCATCATCATCATCATCATCACCATTGTCATATTCGCTTTCCATCTGCGTCTCATCCACAACCTAATGAAACAATCACTCTGCATGGCACTAGGATTATACATCGACAGTGGCTTCAACTGGCTCAACACTGTGATTCGATGCCATTTGTAGAGTTATAAGGGTAATAGATGAAGATGAAGATGGGACAGAGAGATGAGACGACACTGAAGATTAAAGACAGAGACACCAAGTTCCCTCACACAACATAGAGAGTGGGTAAATGCAAATGTATGGGACCAAAAAAGGGAATATATGGTAACACACTTTAGGTTTTTTACTCAAAATGGAAAGAAGACCATCATTTGGGACAAACCAATTAGAAAATATAGGATTATCAAATTGGGACTGAAGGAGTATCTCACAATAGTTGACATTTGTGATAAAATTGTCAATTTTTCTGTTTTTTTTTGTTTGGACAGACTACTTTTAACATGAGCATTATACCAAATTCAGGGTCAAAAGAAGTCACCGGCCATGCCACCCTAGGGGCTTCCATGGACACACACTCTTTCGATATCAAATTTCTAGCTACCGATTTTGAATAAAAATGCTACTTGTATACAAAATTTGTACGCATTTCGCACACATTGTAGGTAATTGTTTATGTACTTGAATACATACGATGTCTACTAAGATTAGGGGTGGGATCGGGATGATCCCGATCCCGATTGCCAAAATACCGATCCCGTCCTGATCCCGATTCAAAATACAAGAGGTTCCCGTATCCCATCCCCATTAAGTCGGGATCCCGACATTAAAATCCCGATTAAGTCAGGTTCCCGGTCGGGAATCTCGCTTAATCCCGACAATGATGTATCAAACATGAAATTATGTAATTTCTTTAGTTAAACGTACACTAACTTTGATAGTTAGTGGTTTCAATATTATTCTTTGGTCATTAGTATACCATATTATCATCATCCGCTTATAAAATTTATAGTCATAATTATCATCTCAAATTCAAAGTAGTACGTAATTTTAGAATATTTTTTATTTATAACTTCAATTAATTAATAGTATAATTTTTGAATAAGCTATCAAAGCTTAGTGAAACTTACTTCAAAAATTATATAAAAATTTACTAAAAGAAGGATGTGTAACGTATATTATTTTAAAATTCAAAACTAAGTAGACTCATTGAGAAACTTTGTGACCCATGAATATAATGTATATATACATATTATGATTATTTACTAAAGAAAGAAAATTTAGTCTCAATCATGATTTTTTAAAGAGTTCATCAAAACCGCAAAAATTGTACTATTGTTGTGATTTAGATTGTCAGGATGAAGAATAATCTCTATTTAGTTAGGATCCATAATATTCAGTTTGGGACAAATGCCGAATAGTTTTAGAAGTTTGATATTGTAATATAAAAGATTAATCTATGTAAGGAATAAATAAAAAAGATATGCTAATATTTAGATAAATATTCATTTTTTGTAAATGTATATTCATTTATATATATATATATATATTCATATATATTTATATATATGTATATATATAGTGTCGGAATTTGGGGAAAAATTCCCACCCCTAACTAAGATGTCTACTTGAATATGAGAATTGCGTGTGCAAATTTTGAATTGGATAATCCGTACTCAATTTTTCTGTATTCTGCATCCGATCGCGGATTCTCGGTCTATGGATCTTCATTCAATCCCATCCACAATTTTGAGATTTCATGTTTGTTTCTAGACGTGATTACAATACTTCGTGCTTCTTGGCACGCGTATATATGTGTATATATATATTTGTTTCTGTGGTTTCAAATAAATTTGTCTAGCTGGTTTGGTTGATGGGTTTCATGGATTGTGAAGTCCTTCCAGGATTGAATGACCCGGCTCTATGGGCAACGGAGGAAGACTATAGAGCCTTGAATGACGATAGGTATGAGCCCCCGATTAAGAAATCCAGAAACTCACAGGGCTCAGAATCTCACGTCATAGTCCCAAGTAGATCCAAAGCCATCGGAAAGGTATTCTTCAAGACCAAACTGTGTTCCAAGTTTCGTGCTGGGGTCTGTCCCTATATCACCAACTGTAGCTTTGCTCATGGGCTGGAAGAGCTTCGTAAGACGCCACCTAATTGGCAAGAGACGGTCACTGATCATGAGACATTGGAGCACCGGAGAGAGGAACACCGCCAGATTCAGACCATGAGTTCCCCTGAATTGCGGGCCGAGTTCCACAGGTCTCACAAGGGAAGGCACTGCAAGAAGTTCTATACAGAAGAGGGATGTCCTTTTGGAGATAGCTGCACCTTCTTTCATGATGAGCAGTTGCGGTCTAGGGAGAGTGTGGCCATTAGTGTGACTCCCACCGGGGGAGACTTTGGTAATAATATGAATAACCCAACGGCAGTGTACCAAAAGCCAAACAACTGGAAGACAAGGATTTGTAAGAAGTGGGAAACTACTGGCTATTGCCCTTTTGGCAATAAGTGTCATTTCGCTCATGGGGTAGCAGGTATGGTTTATATTCTTACTCAGTCTGTATTGATGCTATCCTTGTCAATGTGTTAGCATTTGTGTTATTTTGCCTCATTTCATGTGAAAAATTGAGTTCCATTTTCAATAGAAGTATGTTTAATCAGCTGTTATAGTAGTGTTTGAAGAATGTGCAATGTTGTAGCTATGTGGTAAATTGGGGCTTAGCAATCGGTAGGGAGTTAATCAGGGTTAGTTGGGATCCAAGTGGAATTGCAAAACATAAAATAAAAAATGTCCTACTTCACCTCATTTTGTGAGGGAAAATAGGCTTTTATCGCTCTGTTTGATAAGGCGTGCCTGCCGGAAATAGATTTTGCTAAATGCTTTTCATTCAGAAATTTCAGCAGATTTAGACATATTGGCAAAAAACCTTACCAAAGGGTCTCTTCATTTCCATTTGAAGTATGTACTATGATGGATAACATGCAAGCAGTTCCATATCAAATTATTTATTGAACATGGAGAAAAAGCATTCAAGGCATCACGGTTCTTCTTAGTATGCTTAGCTGCTATGTTAGTTTACCGCTCTAAGCTTAGAATTTCTGTTCCTTGGGGAGGCAATCTGAATGACTAGGAACTAGGGAGGAGTTCAAAAGGAAATCATAAAATTAATCATCATTTAATTATTAAATGATCCGGCAGTCTTGATTTCCCAGATTGGTCATTCCACACATGAATTAGCGCATTAACTGATAAAGGAGGTAAAACATTGGAAGAAGTAACTTGATGGGAGTTGGACAGAGGACTCTGTGTATACCATAGGTTTTTAGTCCCTGGCTACTGTGTACTGAACATCCAAGCGTTCAAAACAGTGGTGTGAAAGAACTCTTCTTTTATTTAATAAACCTTGTCTTGAATCTGAAAAGGAAATTTGGAAGGAAATAAAATTCGGGGGAGGGGGGATGAAATATTGGTTGAAAACTTGAAACTCAATAAATCAAATTTAGATATTTAATCAAACTTGTTTTATTGATATACTACGTATTTCATTATATAACCACTAGGACGTCTAGTTATATTAACATCTCAAATTGTTCTAAGCAAATTCTATTCTTCATTGCATTCTCCAAAGTAAAGCCAAACATTAAAAATATCCTTTCCCCCTTTCCTTATCACTTTTGGGATTTCAAACATTGTTTAATCATTCCAGTTTCAAACTGCCCATGAAGAGTGTAGAACTGTAGATCACCTTTTGTATATTTCATACGGCTTCACCACTTTATCTTGGACTGATTACTGGCATCATTCTTTTTTACACTAAAGTCATCTGTGAAACATATTTTATGGCAGAGCTGCACAATTTTGGTAGAGCACAAGGGGAGGGTGAAGGCAACGGGTCTGCTTCAGGAATAAATCCAGGGGGAGGATCCTTAAAGCCACCGGTAGATCTAAAGATAGCCTCGGCCACATATGCTCTCAGTAGTAAAACGTCTGAGAGGAGGCCTATCCACAAATGGAAGGGACCTGATAAAATAAGTAAGATATATGGCGACTGGATAGAAAACATGGACTCGTAGAGGGTGAAACTGGATCTTGAACTGAGGGTCTTAAGTCCTCGAGTTGCAAATAAAATTTCGCACTTTGATGAACCGGCCCATTTCTTGTGAGTTGGAGCTGAAGTTGATAACTTGATATTCCTCTTCATGAGGTTTTCCAACTATTTTGTTGGTGTATGTAGTTTATGTACCATGGAGTTGTATCAGCAAAAAAACAGCTGTCTTTTTTCATTACTATCTAACTAGCTTTCAAGCCTGTGCGATGCACGGGCAGTATGTAATTTAGCTAATTTGAAATTTAATTTCTATCGGATCACATATAATGTGATTTAAAAGAGAAATGAACTTAGTCTAATATAGAGTCTGTTTGATAATACTAAAGTAAATAGAATTAACTTATTTTGCTGAAATTGATTGAATTCTTGTTAAATAGGTGGAATCTTTTGAATCATGAAAATATATGTGAAATATATTCCATTTGTGAAACAAAGAAAAAAATATATGAAAAAAAGTTAAATTGGTCTTCTACATAAGCATCTCAAGTAAACATAATTGTTATGAACCCAATAATAAAAAAATTCTATATTTCTTAATTGTTAGATCTTACAGTTTACTCATTAATAAGAACGTTTTTAATTGAATTAAAATTTCGGGTTTGATTTGGTATGAATTAATATGGTCTATTAGATGTTTGTTTTTTATGTGACTTATTGTTATAATTATTAAAGTTTGATCTGATCCGATTTAATCTGGAACTGAAATCAATCCAATTAAAAACATTCTACGGTATTAAAATAAAAGTAGGAATTTGTAAACCTATAAAGATTTTCTAATTTGGATTAGGAATCTATTTCAAAAGTGAAGACATATTTGAATTTTAGGTGTAAAATAAAGAAACAACCAAAAAATTCTACTCCGTACTTGTTTGACTAAGCTAAACATATTTACTTGTGAAAATATATGTACTTTATGTTGGTTATAATTTTTAATTTCATTTTTAATTATTTACTTATTTGAAGCTTACTAATTTATTAATAGGTGTCAAATTAATAAGTAAACTACTTTGCATATTTGTTTCTATTTAATTCGGTGTAGTAAACTAATATAAATTAGTTTCCATATCAATAAACGTTATTAGAATTTCACTTTGATAACCAAAAATTATTTCACTTATTTGAAGTTTATCAAATTAATTAAGGTGGATTTATAAGGATTTTTGTTTCCATATCAATATGCAATGAAAAATAGAATCTAATAAAAACAAAAGGTATAAAAATAAGTTAATAATTGTTATATATAAATGACATGTCGGGATTATGTGCCGCTTTGTATGCTCTTAAAAAGTTCATCTTTTATATATATATATATATATATTGATTTAGCATCTATTATCCAATTTAGCCTGTGAAATCGAAAGTGTTTAGTATAAATACTGCCTGATAAAGTTAATATGCCAAAACATGATTACGGACAAGCACCAATTATTTTTTATATTTTTGAAATCAAGTTTGAACTTAAAAGCTCAAAGAGATGACTTAAAGAGTTTTGCAATTTAAATCTTCAAAAAAAATTGCGTACAAACTTTCCCTCGTGTTCATTACAAGATTCTCAAAGATCCCGTTTGGTAGCACGAAAATCGGCTGTTTTGGCTGATTTTGCTGAAATTTATGAAGTTCTGGTTGAAGTGACTGCATTGGCTGATTCTGCTGATACAAGAAAAAAATATTTTTAAAATATATTTTATTAATAAAATAAAGAAAAAATTATATGTAAAAATAGCTAAAATGATCATCTACAGTAACTTCAGCCAATACAGCCAGAAAAGTAACTCCAACCTTACTTTTTCGGCTTATTACACAATTCAGCGTGCGAAAGCAAAATTTACGTGTTTGGTAAAAAAGTTGGCTGATAAGCCGAAAATGAGGGTTGCCAAACCGCCTCAAAATGTTTTCAAAAAGTTTTGCAATCTATATTATCAGAAGTTCTATATATTTTTTAGTAAAAAAATTGTTATAATATTTAATTTCCATCATGGTTACCAAGAGAAATTGCTCTTTATTTATCTACAAAATTTGTTGATTACTGCGTTTATGAATATTCTCATTTCTTGTTCATAAACAAAATATCAAACTTTCACTACTATATTTCACCCTATCGTACCCCATGAATGTTGTGTTAGTAATTTAGTATTGTTCTAACCTACAAACATGTATCCAGTTTTAATGATTTTTATCTACCCCAGAAGAAAAAGGTGACATAAACCTTTTTATTTTAACGAAATAATTACTCCATATATGATTATACTATTTTTTTTGTTGAAAATTGGCGTAATCAAATGAGAGAGAGAAATTATAATTGGAACTTGCAAGACTGGAGTATGTTTTATTGCAATGGCTCCTGAACATCAAGTCGTTAAACATGTCCACAATTTAAAATTATAATCACTTCTTTTCTTTTAATTCAATAATGAACGTTAACTGAGTTTATTTACGAAGAGTTAACCACTAGAGAGAATTGATCAAAGTGGAAACCATTTTAATGGACAATGGTGCAAAAGTTTGTCCAAGATGGACGACTGTGACTATATTTGTTGTTAAGAGATGAAATTACAAAAGTTATCTCTGCAGCCTGTAAGCAACGGATGGCTATATACACATGCTGCAAAGACGGCATACCTTACATACAAGAAAATATTTATATAAGGTATAATAAAAGGGCAAATCAATGGTAATCGTTCTATGGCACCACACAACATCACTGCTAATAATTCTCCATGAATGCTAACATTATGGACGGAAGCGGGAAAACATTATGTGAAACAGTAACGGTGCATTTAAGTATAACGATGAACATGGTTGTTTGTAACTTGTCTCTACTTCTCTCTAAATCCTTAAAAGAGGAGGAATGTTGTATTTACATGTCCTGGCCTTCCAGCCACTCTCTGAGCAGCAGTCCTTGGAGAGGAGCTACCTTGCTCCTTTTCAGGGTAAGGAAATGAAAGAGAGAGAGAAAGAGAGAGAGATGTAGAAACTTCCTCGTCCACCTTACTTGTTGAGGCATTATCTGCCAGCTGGATTTTTGTTGGGGTAACACCACATTTTGCATCAGTCACTAAAGCTAGCTCAAGATTCAGAGTCTCATTATGGAGTAGATCTTTTTCCACCACAGAATGCATTTTCCTGTGCATCACGCTGGCATCATGCTTGAGGTCGTCAACCAGAAGAGGAGAAGCAGGGAAAGAAAGTGTTTTAGCCTCGGTCAATGATTTATCATGAGGTTTCTCTTGTGGGGTAATAATAATAGTCTGATTGTTATGTGCAAAGAATCCATTGACACTGGATTTCAAGTTTCTGTCTTGGTTAACCGAAAACAAGTTAACACCATCTTCATGGCTAGATTTCTTCATAGATTGACTCGTGACAGAAACTACCTCCTGCATACAAGCTAGAGGAGCTTCACGAAAATGAAGTGGTGGTCTTTGTAGGACGGGTTGGGTAGCGCATTCGTCAGAAAGCTGAGCACTCATAGCAGGGTTTGTAACTCTTTCACTATTAGGAACAAAGCTGTGTTGTTCCTCCACCCTGCAGTTGGAAGAAATACCTTCTTCCTGCAAGGAGCACAAACATGTAATCAACATTTCAAACATCATATTGGGTGTGAAATTAATGCACCTCCCCAAATCATGTTTCACCAAGTTACAAACTTTTAATCATGGAAGTTAAAACTCTTAAGTCATTCATCATACTTTTATATTCTAATAATTTGTTGGCTTATCTATATTGAGCATATATTAACTATCTGAAGACAGTTTTATTGGGGGGATAGGTTGAACCTGGAAGACCATACTCCCCACTTACTCTTAAATTGGAAGATACAGGTTCAAGCACTTTTGAAGCAAGTGTCTCAGTAGGTATATCAGTACTGTCAATTGGAGCTTTCACAATTGGCCCAAGGTTGCAGAAATTGGCAGGTATGGGTGGCATGGTCCTGGGAATATCTTGAGTGAGTAACATCTCGGCACCACAAACACGTAAATTGTTTTCTTTGTTCCCTTTGAACACACCCCACAGGAAATACATCATATTCCACCCTGCGAATACGGGGGAAGGGGGGGGGGGGGGGGGGGGGGGAGATGAGAAAGGTTGGCTAAATTCAGTCCTACCCTAAAAAGCGCAATGCTGCATTACTATATTATCAATTTTATAAAAGATGTAGGGAAACCACCTCAGCTCATTTAGGCTAAGTTTGGAACTCAGAAAATAGCAGGGGAAGGGTCAAAGAGTACTAAGAAATGGGTTTTTGTTTGGTACTTTGGTTTTACCTAGGAAAATACAAAGGAAAATCAAATTTAAATATTCAAATATAATGAGTTTGAGCAAATATCTAAAACTGATTTATGGGGGTTGAAGCAATCTGTTATTTTCCCTCAAGTTTTCTTACTCCTTGTTTTCATTCCCTGGCATTTGCCGAGTTCCAAACACTCAAACAGACCCTTAAGAGTACCTTCTGACACTTCCAAGTACATGAAACAGAGGATAAATTACAGCATAGAGATCAAAATGAGACGGCCCACAGGGAACTTCAACTACTCAGTTTTATTTCCGCATTATGCTAACGTATAATCTGTTGAGCAAATTTTCTACTAAAGCATAGGAAAACATTTTGACCAAAAACAAATCTAGAAAGAACTAAGTTATGGTAAAGGTATAGAGTGTGTTTGGGATGACTTATATAAGATTTTGTTTAGAGGAAGAGAAGTACACTTAGTCCAAAAGAAAAGTTTAAAGGAAAATTGAAAAGAGCTTTTAAGAGTAAAAAACAATGCTAATTTAAGAAGAAAGCAGTGCATTGGTTCTTTTAAAAAATATACACCTTACGTGCTTACATGAGAAAGCACTCACGATAAAAACAATTATACTGCAACTTAACCTATAAAGGCTCATACTCACTGTGTACTTTCTCAGGAAGCTGGTTAGATGGAAATATCAGCAGCTCAATGCTTCCAAATTTTCCTTTAAGAGCTAGATCGTGCTTCATCATATCCCCCAACAAAATTTTGTAACTCTTCTCATAACTGCACCATTAACAAAACATAAGTTTCTAGATAGTAGGTGCAATTAATTAAAAGGAACTAAAATATGATTCACAGGGAGACGAAGGCTACTTCACTATATCCACAGGAAAGAAAAAGAGGGCTATGTTCTCTTCACGAACACCGTGATCCTGAAACTGTATTGGCCAGGAACTCGATCGTGAAATTTCTCTAAGCACAAGTTTCTGAGGGAACTTATCTACAACATCTGAAACTTTAGATGATGCACATGTTGATACATGAGCCTGAATCCCATCATATAGATTAATGAAGTTACCACTCCGGTGGATCTCAAATCCTCCTCTGCAAGGAAAACCATGCATAAGTGGATCATCTTTGAGAATGCAGCAACCTCTTGATAACCCAATCAAGATATCAAAAGGAAAAATATGAATAAAAATAGCATGTTTCAGATTCATACTGCCATATATACTGGTGTTCGGGAATGATTGTTCTTGGAGATGCCATTTCAGTTGAAGAACAGGGTTGCATATTAATTATAAAAGATTTTCCATCAAATGGAACCGGTGGACCAGCATGTCCAGTTATTATAGGACTTTCATCAGGAAGCTCTACCAGCTTCTCCACATTGTTGGTATAAGCTTCGGAAGAGCAGGTAACTGATAGTGGATCATGCATAAGTGGATCATCAACTGATTGGTCCAACTGTTTAAGCTCCACATGTGTCTCTTTAGAAAAGATAAAAATTCTGCTACTTGAACTAGGTAACTGATTCTCAGTACACACTCTGTTGTGCTTGTTTGATGCAGACAAGTCTTCTGTGTGGTCAGAAACTTTGATCTTCCCAGGCACTCCAGGTTTCTTGAATGTAATGGTCTCAATTGCGATTTTCGCATCGCCAGACTCATGCATGACTTCACCTGAATTCTTCACAGCGGGTTCATCTAAAGACCCATGAGTGACTTTGTCGGCACTACATTTTGCAGCAGGAGTACTTGAAGAGAAATTCGCCTTTGGGCTACTCTGATTAGGCTTTTTTTTATAGTCTTTAACTCTATTAGAAGCAGAAACTCCATACATGTGTGATGCTTGCTTCTTAGTTTCACCTGACATGCATGGAAACTCCCTTTAAAATCCATTAGTGATAAATGCCAAAAAGAAATGAGTAAATATGTCAATGACCCTTGTATCACCTGAAGATTTTAAATCAGTATCCTTCAAGGTAGAATATGAGAGGTTGCCATGACGCAATAGGTTTTTATCACTTCTAGATGAAGAAATGGAAGCGCAATTGGAGAGTTTTGATCTTTGAGCACTTTGTTGTTTTGTCCTTTTTAGCCCTATATCGTGATCACGAGAAAACCTAGGAGAGAGCATTTTGGTTTTTGGCACAGTGCCATTAAAATGAGTTGAGGTTGGAGATTTAAAAGACATGGATTTGCCCAATGATCTGACTGCTCCCTCCTTTGATTTTATAAATTCAGTCCCTCTAATCATTTTCTGCTTTGCATGAGAAACCTGATCCACAAATTCGCATTTTGGTTTGGAATTTTGGGAGCTGAATGAATTTGACTTTAAGAGCATACCTGCACAATTGTTTTTTGGAGAAACCAAACTTTGAAGCTTTAGGTAACACTGAGATCAGACATTCAATTAGTTCTTATAAATTACACTAAATAACATTACTACCTCGCTGAGGTTGTAGCTGGAGGCATGCAGAAGAAGAGACGTTAACTGCAGCAGAACCAGAAGAGAAAGTGTTCAGAGGTTTCACTCTTCCCATCTCTATGTTTTTAAAAGAACTCTCACGAGAAAGTGAAGCAGCTCTAACGGGGATTTTTGCCTTTGGTGAGCACAAGATTGGTTCAAGAGTTTGTTTCTTTGCTACAGATAAAACCTTACTATCATCTGGCCGTGATTCTAAAATCTTAGATGAACTTTCCCGATGAAGTGATGCATCCTTTTTCTGGATTTGTTCCTTCGATGAGGCCAAAATCGGTTCAGGAGGTCGCTTCTTAGTTTCCAAAGAAAGGTCAATGCCATATGAAAGCTGATTTATAAGTTTAACTTTTTGCTTCCCTATGTTCTTAAATGAATGTTCACGAGAAAGTGAAGCAGCCCTATTGAGAACTTTTTCTTTTGGTGACCCCAACATAAACTCAAGACGACGTTTTTTTACCACTGAAGAAACTTCACTAATATCTGTGTGTCTCTTGGCAGATGTTCTCACACAACATTGTTCTTTAATAGCTGTGTATGTGCCCGAATCAGATATTTTTGGCTTAATTATTCTAGGATGGTCAGAATTAGCTATGGCTATCCTTTGAAATGGAGTCTCTTCCTTCTCATTGATCTTGCCACTTTTTGCATGCTTCTTATTTTGCATTTCCTCATCAAATTTGCATTCTTCACACACCCAATCACCTTCTGGAACTTTTTCAATCATTTGTCGCATGCAATAGCTAAGATACAAACACAGAATTTGTCATCAAAATTGAAAAGCACTAAAGGAGAAGACATCCTTTCTGATGTATCACAAAAAAACTAAAGGAGAAGACAAATGAAACGAAACAACTTGAAGTCTTACGTATGTTCAGCTCCATCTGTACACCTAGAACATATGGCAAGTAAATGCTCTCTCCCCGCATCCCCACATATATCACAAACTTTGACCTGTTTTAAGCAGAAAGAAATGTGGAGACAACCTAAGGGGAAAACAGGGGTGCAGAACCATGAAAAAAAAATTATACAATAAATATAATAAGAAAACATTGCATGAATGAAACCATCGTAAGTGACAGCATGCTTTTTGCAATAGACATCTTTTTATCCGATGCTTTAAGAAACAATCTTATTTGACTCAAAGCATGGTCAGTTTTTTAGTTACAAAGGCTATGTCTCGGAAGATTGTGAAAGAAGTAGTACTGTTTTATAAAGAGAATAATGTAGAGGGGGCATCATAACTCCTGCAAAGAAAGAAGCGCTTTGTGATACTTGATACTCGAAGTGATTGGTGATGACTTATAAATGCAACAAGGACAAGTCGATTATCATACTTAAGGATGTGAGGCTATAGTTGGTTGGTCCTATGAGCTCAGGTTCCATTCAGTGGTGATAAAAATGACTATATGGGCGTTCAAGAATCATGATATTCTATGGGTTGGCATAACCAGTCGAGACCAATGATATTCAAAGATAGTGTGCTATAGAGGTTCAAGGGCATTTTGGTATGGCTACCCTACTCATTGATGGAAGCAAGCAAAATAGACTATCAGAAAGCAAAAATATGATAAAGGTGAATCTGCCAAGAATATATCCTTACATCAACCTCCACAACTTCAGAGCCATCACTCTCTTCCATTCGATAGGTTTGTGGTACAACCATATCTGGTCGTCCACTGCAAACCTTGTCTATACATTCCGTCTCTGCAAAGCAAACGCCATGGTCTTTGATAGACTTGATAACCTCCATCTTAGGATCTGTAGCAGCATCTGATATAATTGATGGATTTGATGCATAAGAAGTCTGGCCACCTCATGTTTTGAATTTTCACAAGAATCAAAACTTGTATCCATATGGATATTACTACTCGCCTTGATCTTACCTTTTTTGCTCTTGCTGGATGGAAAAACACCATTGCCAGAGAAACACATGGCGTTTTCTACAATGGGTTCTCTAGATAACTCGCCTACTTTTGTCCCCATGGTGGACTGGCTAAATACACAGTCAAGACATGCAAAGGAAGGAGATGCATTAGTCATTGGTTAAACTAAAGTTAACGAGTGCTCTTTGAATATCGAATTGAATTCGGGAAATATCTCTTATTTATTTACTATACTATGTGAGACCAGCATTCCATCAAAAATCTTAGTTGGAACAACTTTTATTTACTTATTATTGATTTTTTTACTTATTATTGGTTTGACGAAGCATGTAATACGAATATGTAAATACAGAAGCAGGGAATAATCAATCACATAACAAGTTGAGGATTAACAGGAAAGGTAGTCAGTATTCATCACAGAATAAAAACAACTAAAGAAAAATATAAACATCAAATGCTAAAATGTTTAGCCACTTCGGAAACCCAAGAAAGCTTGTCCATAAACCTCCAATACGATCATTCAGTTTAAAATTTTTGTGGGTAATGTTGAAAGTGCACCTGCTATGAAAATATATTGAGTAATATTGTACTGCCTAAGAATGCCAACAATTTAAATTGTTATCTTATGCTGACTTAAGATAACATAATCCACCAGAATATTTAGTTTAAAACATTAAATTGTGGGTAATCTTAGGCAGCACAAGACAACATAATGTTTTGAATATATAATATTTGAAGGTGCAGTTTAAAATAATAACTTCAGTTAAAATTGTGGGTACTGTTTGTTGGCTCACTTGGCTGGTATAAAAATAGAGCCACCAGTTTGGCAAAATCATGAATTACATGCTCAGAAATGTTAAGAAACTAGAATGTGGCTTCATCTAATTTTCCCACTTTTTTCAAGGACAGATAACTTTTGTATACTCCAAAAATAAGAGAAAATCTGAAACGAACAGTGAAACCACCTGCCAACACAATTGATATACTTGATGTACACAGACTTCTAAAAAAGAAGCATATAGAAGATGGAAAATAAGAGTGTTGTGTATTTACCCAATCATTATCTCGCTATAGTGCTAAGAGATTGTGACAGATCTGTTCATCAACAGGATCTTGCATTAGATATTTTCCTCGCAAGAACCAGATCTAGAAGCATTCTAAAATAATCAGTTACTATTCAAATGACATCCCGCAAAGTGATACGTAGTCATTATGAAAAGAGCGATTTACACCACACAAAGCACGCAAACTAAGAAAGGGGGTGCAACTCACGCGATCTAAAACAGGATTCACAATGTCAAAGACTGCTTGTCCTAAAAGGAAAAACATCCCCCACACCACACCACGCTTCTACAAGTATTCGACCTTCAATGATCTAAATTTATAAAAATGGTCAATAAATGATGAATATAATTTATATGGAAAGATGGATTGATATTAATTCATTATTTTCCACATATTAGACCTATGTTTTCCTTTCTTGCCTCAGTACATATACATGGCATTCTCGCTACCTCTCTACTCAATAAATAATATACCTATGTTTCCTTCCTAGCTATCCACAAATTCTACCATTCATCCACCTTTATCTATGTAATACACTAATTTACATAAATGAGAATCCACGATTCCACGAATTAACATATCCAAGTGCAAAATGTAAAGTATATTTGAATTCCCAACTGCTAAGAAATGAGATAAATCGAAATCAAATAAGCCAAAGAAGTAAAGCTAAGAAACGTCATATATACCGAGGTTTCAATGAGAAGTGTTGCTAACCCTACCCCATTTTTTAACAAAAAATGTACCCAATATCCATAAGGGTACCGTATTCATGCAACATAGGAAAAAGTGCAAATCACAAATCACATTTGAAGAAGATGTCTCTCTTTTCAAAAACACGCTATCAAGAACAGTAGAACTATCAACTAAACATCTAGCATGAGCCTCTCTTGAGAAGGATAAGCATTAATAAACTCATGTATTTATCTCAAATAGCCAGTTACATAAAAAGCATGAATTGCAATGTCTGTGTCCCCATCCAACCCATGTACTCCAGCTATGAATTTATGCATGGAAACAAGTTTGAAGTTGATAGAGATGGAGGTGAATTTGAAATGAGTAATAAGGAAGCAGATATGTGACCCATGTTGAACATACTGATTGTAACCGTTAGCAGTACTAGAGATGTAAGAAAATGATATTTGTCTTCAAAAGCACATGATACTGAAAATCACAATAGAAACCAATATCTCTTTCAAAGATATGTAGATCTATTACAGTTTACAATCAATACAAAAGGAATGAAAACATGTCCAGCCATAAATATGACCTTTGAATTTATGCAACTGATATTAGTCGCCACCTAACATTGCAAAGCAGGCCTCATGTTTCTAACTGGGTAGTCGGTACTACAACTCTGATATAACAGGACTTAACATTTAATGATATATATATATATATATATATATATATATATATATATATATGTGTGTGTGTGTGTGTGTGTGTGTGGCTGCAATTGAAGGTGGCACAAAGAGGTGGCCTGCATTGCAAACAGAAGCATGGCATAAGGTAACCTTATTTTTCTTAAACTTTTTAGTGTAACTTTTTTTACTTTTCCCTTTTAGCCACTTGACCCACTCCGCTATTGCTTTGAGCCTAATATAATCACTCTACAGCCCAAACCAGCCCAATGTTCAGGATCCGCCCCTGAAGCAGGAAGCTCATTATGAATGATATAATATCATTTCCTTCCTTGACACTAAGTATGCATGACTTTCTTGCCATCACTGTCCTTGAGAAATATTCAATGTGGAACACTTCAGATTCTTTATATCCCATTTTGCATCAACCCATCTAACTACCACACATGTAACCCATCTATAGATATGAGTTTATGTAATTGATTGAAAAGAACAAAGATAAAATAGTTCAACTGATTGACAGAAACGCAGAATAGTAACTAAAGTCATCATATAAACTTTCCACACATTGACATCAATGATAATTACAGGGTGAGGGTATGCAATACTCACATAACCTTGTTAAGCAATAAACAAGTCACCAAGTAAACCAAATGACGCAATTGGGAATTTACTAAAACAAGTAAGAATATATTGACGTGCCTTGAATTGTGAAAGGGTGCAAGTCACAATGTACAGCTCGAGGGGCGTTTGCTCCTTCCGCTGAAACATCGTTGGCAAGGCCAATGATACAAGCGATTACACATCCATGCCGCCTGTCACTTCTTGATACGGAACAACGGTCGGCACAAATTAAAGTAATTGATTTCCTTAGTGATTGATTCAACACAGGTGATCCAAAAGCTTGTGTCCTGCTCCTAGTCGTCCCTCTAAGTCTTGGTCAATGAATTTGACGAGTATCATAAAACCTCAATTCGGATAGCGCATGAAATGATGGAAACCGATACAGAACCACACAGCTTAAGATCTATCTGAACTTGATTTCCGAAGAAGGAGATTTGATCGAAACTATTGCAGAGGAGGAGAAAAACTCCGTAAAAAAGAACTCTTTTTTGATGTACCAGTCGTCGTACAACGTATACATATACGAACTTCGAGGTCTCTATATACGCATTGTAGGCAGAAGAATTACTCTATTAATTAATGAATTCCCATCCGTACATGAGGACTGTTCAATTTTCTTCAAAGGCTTATTTTTGCTTCTGTATAACATGATGTATGTGTCTCAGTCACCAATATGTATTTTGGACCAATATGTTTGTTTTTTTATACACACCACAATTTTTGTATACATAAATAATTTGTCAAAAAATCACATTTTTTAGAAACAATTAAGAAATTGTTTGTGTGGTGTCTACATGAAGAATGACTCAAAAATAAAAGATAACATAATCACTTTAGAATTTCTCCAAATCATCTATCATAATTATTTTATGAAACACTTGATCAGACACAATCTGATTTTTATGGAGTACATTTTCATAATCATTCATATTAACAATTTTGCAAATATAATGTTAGGCCACGGACTCACAAATGTTAGTCCAAAAAAATCAATTTTATAAACAATAAATATTTGCACATACAAAAAAATATTAAGTTGTAATATGTTAAGTTCTAAAGCATTTTCCAATAATACAATGCACTAAGGGTATGTTTGGCACAACTAGATGAAAATATATTTTATAAGCTTTTTAGTAACTCTTAGCTTTTAGTGACCGAAAAGAAAAGATCTTTAAAAGAAAAAACAGTATCTGATTGGTAAAAAGCTGACTGTTTGATTTAGCTATGTTTGGTATACAAACTGTTAAGACTAATTAATACTAGAAGCTACCGACTTATCTGAGATGTTACTCACCGTAGCATCTCAAAAAAGATCTTTTATTTTTATAAAAGCTCTTAAAAATTGGCATGCCAAACATACAAGTGAAAGCTTTTAAAGACTTTTTGAATAGTACAAAAGCTAAAAGGCATGGACTTATGTCTGCCAAACATAGCCTAAAGTTGACCAAAATAGGACATTTTGGATATGTAAAATGTCAGTTAAATAAATTGCTGAAAAACACTGCGCAAATATATGCATAAAAATGCATTATTTTTCAACAATTTATTTAATTGGCTTCTCGATTGAATGCTTTGATGAAATTTTTTGTGAATGTTCTACACTTCATGAAGAATACTCTCACAAAAATTTTATCAACAAATTGAACCTAGAAGGCCCTTAAACGGGCTTGGCCACTGGCGGTTCTGGTCAATCCGGGCTCTTCTAATGAGAATCATGATTAACGTGAGATCCGTGAGAACGCCACTTTTAACTCAATGTGAACACTATAATATTTGTATGTTTCACTTTTTCTAAATATGACAACTTCATATGGGAGATTTATCTAAATAGGACTAAATAAAAGAATAATTGCAACAATAGGAGTTTAAAGTTTAAATTCCCAAAATAGGACTAACTCTTCATATTTTACCCTTTCCTTTGTCCTTCCTAATAGGATTTTTAAACAATCATTATAAAATATATAAAAAATAAAATAAAAAAATAAAAATCATAATAAATAAATAAAAATATACATACCTCAACCACCACCTCAACCACCTTCCAGCACCGCCAACTCCAGTCGCCGAAAAAGATTGCCAAGTTGGGGGGGGGGGGGGGGAGAATGTCATCATGAGGGCAATTTTGAAGAGAAAGCTAGATATTTCAAAGAGTAAAAATGTCATCTTCATGCCATTTTCAGATAAATGTGCCATTTTTTACATAAGATGGCATTTTTTCCATCGACCGGAGCTGGTGGTGCTAGGAGGTAGATAGCGTTGGCAGTGACCTACATATTTTTAAAATATTTGTAAGGTATTTTATTTTATTTTTTATACTTTTTTAAAGTTTTTTAAATATTTTATTATTGTTATTACGGGTATTAGCCCTTAGTAGGAGTAAAATAAGCCCAAAATTCAACAATAAGAGTACAATCCTTTTATTCCCAAAATATAACTAATATATGTCTCTTCTTCCCATTGTACCTCCTTCCTATCATTTCCAATAGATTTATTTTATTAATAAGAAAATCATAGTTTTATTTATAATAAAAATATAAAAAATAAAAAATATTTATAAAATAACAATGAAAACGTGTAAAAAAAATAAATAATAAATAAATTTTTTTTTTAAAAAAGTCCAAAAAATAAAATAAAAAAACATAAAAAAATTTAAAAAATATGTAGGTCACTGCCAACGCGTCCTCTACCTCCCAGCACCACCGACTCGAGTCGCCGAAAAAATGTCATCTTGTGTAGAAAATGTCACATTTCTCTGAAAATGTCATAAATATGGCATTTTTATTCTTTGAAAATATCCAGCTTTCTCTACAAAATTGCCATCATGATGACATTTTTTCCCCAACTTGGCAATCTTTTCCGGCAACCAGAGGTGGCGGTGCTGGAAGGTGGCTGAAGTGGTGGTTGGGGTCTATATATTTTTTAGTTATTTTTTACGAATTTTTTTATTTTGATTTTTTTTATATTTTATAATGATTGTTTAAAAATCCTATTATCAAGGACAAAGGAAAGGGTAGAATAGGAAGAGTTAGTCCTATTTTGGGAATTTAAACTTTAAACTCCTATTGTTGCAATTATCCTTTTATTTACTCCTATTTAGGTAAATCTCCCTATTTTTTAATTATTTTTATTTTTGACTTATTTTTTCACGTTTTTATTATTAATTTATAAATATTTTATTATTTTTATATTTTTATTAAAAATAAAACTATAATTTTCTTATTAATAAAATAAATCTATTGTAAATTATTGGAAGATGGTAGAATGGAAAGAAATGACATATATTAGTCCTATTTTAGGAATAAAAGGATTGTACTCCTATTGTTGAATTTTGGGCTAGTTTTAGTCCTATTAAGGGCTAATACCCGAATAAATATGGTGGCAATTTTGTAAATATTTCGTCAATGCAAAATTATAAGTGGTGTTCTCACGGTTCCCATTATAAGTGCACCCTCTCTCTATGTGTATGAGAGACTTCAAATACAAAGAGATTTTTCCATGCAAATTGAGAATAAATTTTGTGCATTCATTTCCACATCTAATGGCTCAAAATGAGCCAACAATGCACTAAATTTATTTGATCAAAAACGTGGTGGCAATTGCGACTGTTCACACTTTGCAACAGAAAAGTGCAATCGTTCGCACTTTGCACGAGAGCGCCTCTTTTTATTTGAACTCTCTCCTCTCTCTCTCTCTCTCTCTCTCTCTCTCTCTATATATATATATATATATATATATATATATATATATATATATATATATATATATATATACTCCCTCCATATCTATTTACTTGTCTCGCTTTCCCTTTCGGGACGTATCAAAAAAATGTCTCATTTTTGTTTTTAGACATGGACCCTACCACCTTTTAACCTCCCATCATTAAATATTTACATTTTCCATTTTTTTTCGCTTACCCCAATATTCTTCCCCATTAAATCCTCATCCCACCCACATATTTTAATCATATACAGTGTTTTTTACTTTATCTATAGTACACCTATATTTCTTCTTAAATTACTCAAAAAGCCTAATGGGTCATCTAAATAGATACAGAGAGAGTATATATATAGGGAGCGGATCAGGTAAGAAGTGTTCTTAGGCTGAAAACTGCGAAGTCAAACTTATAGACTAATTAAATATAGGAACTTTTAACCAAAAAATCATAACTTATAGACCCTTCGAAAAATAATTACGAAAATACCACCGCAAAAAACTAAGTGTGGAAACTTTGAAATTTTTTTTACGCGGTGGCATTGTCGTAATTATTATGGAGAGCTTTATAAGTTATGATTTATTGGTTATAAGTTCATATATTCAGTCTATAAGTTTACTGCGTTGTAAGATTAGATGTCAATCCAAGAACTGAGATTACTTCTCGCTTTTCATTTTAAGGGGCACTTCTCACCCGATATATATATATATAGGGAGCGGTCCCTCCATTTGTTTACCACTTCTTAAAGTGATAGCCATAACATTCTCCCTTGGATTGACCTCCGTTGTAGTAGAAAATCTACCATGCTCCCTAGTAGTCTTTTCTTGAGCTAGTTGACCAATTTGAACTTCCAAGTTATGAATAGAGGACTTGGTATATTGATCAATGTTGTCCATGCGTTGATTTAGCTTCCGGTTTTGATCTTCAAACCGCATGTCAAGTTTGGTAAATTGATTGTGGAGATTCCCAATGGATGCCTCCATTCTACTATGATTTTCTTCATTTTGGGTTTTGATGCTAGCCACATTTTTGGTGAAAAGCTTCATCATCTCCTTCATAGTAGATTCTTGTGATTGCCCAAATTTGGGAGCTCCAGGTTGAGGGTTTGAAGAACTCCCTCGTGGCTTCCAATTGTTTCCTTGGTTATACCATTGTTGATTGTTGTTGGAAAAATTATTTCCTCCTTGATTTGCCCGGTTACCGTAGGAATTCATGTAACTAACATCCTCAAGATGTTGAGAGGAGTTACCTTCCACATTGAGGATGCTTTCCATATTGGCCACTTGTTTAGCCCCTCCAATAACGGCTTGTAAGGCCGTATGAATTGATGCTTGTAGATTTTGTTGATATTTGGTTTGAAATTCTTCAAACCTCTTGTCAAGTTCATGAGTGATAGAAATTTCATTCACTCCCGCCACCTTGATGTCTCCTCCTTGAAGTTGAGGATTTGAAGCAATAGACTCAAGAATCCTCAACGCTTCCGTCTCGGTTTTGTTGCCTATGTAACCTTCCGCTCGGTTGTCTACAATAGCTTGACAAGATGGGTTCAAGCCATTGTCAAAAGTGTCAATTTGGAGGTCAAGAGGAATGCGGTGATGGGGGCATTCCTTCAACAAAGACTTGAAACGCCTCCATGTGTCTTGAAAGAGTTCTCCAACTTGTTGTTTGAAGTTGAAGATTCGTTGTCGTAGCTCTTGCGTCATTGTTGGAGTGTAGTACTTGGAGATGAAAACATTGTATATTTCATCCCAAGTAGTATAGGATATCGGTACTTGCACTAGAAACCACCCTCTTGCTGCTTCCTTCAAGGTGTAAGGGAAACACTTGAGCCTAAGATCACCTTCATTTAGGTCATTCCTTGGAACACCTTGAATGAATCCATAAAATTCGGTGATGAAATTTAATGGATTCTCCCTCGTTGTCCATAGAAGTGCGGCATAGCGTTGAAGTAGCTATTCCGCAACTCATAGTTTCGTGCCGCCTCGCTAAGCATGATGCAAGAAGGAGTAGTTGCAATGACGGGCCTCTTCCGTTCATTGAGTGTGGGAAGCATTGTTGATGCTTTTGCTTCCTTCTTCCGATTCCTTCTACAAGCTCTCTCAATCTAAAGATTGATAGGTTCAAGGTTTGTTGAGCTTTGACTTCTCAATAACATGCACTAAGAGATTGTCTACACAACAAAATTCAAAACAATACCAAGTGAAACGTAAAGGAAAAAAAATCAGGAATTTTTGTTGAATCGTATAAAACAAAACCGTTTCCCCGGCAACGGCGCCAAAAACTTGATCGGCTAAAACTTTCAAGTGTACAAGTGCCAATGTAGTAATAAAATGCGGTAGAAATACCGGGTCGAATACGAGGAAACGTTGTTTATATGATTCAAAAGTTGAGAAAAGAATTTGTAAAAGACTTAGTAAAAGAGTAGAGATTTTTGGTTTTCAAGTGATAGTAAAAGCAACCAAGGGTTCGGAATTACTCCTAAACGACTCCTAGCGATTAATGCACATTCTTTCCCCAATTCTTATGAGTGGAATGTCACTAAAGTATTCCAACTCCTGTTACGGCAGCGAGATTGTGATTAATTCTACGTGTGAATCCCGTCACGGTTCACATTCATCTAAAATTAACCCCATTGAAGATTAGGACATTATAAAATCCACCATATTCAATTGATGTGTATTTCTATCCACAATTAGAATATGTCTAACCTTTAAGTGCATGGTTTATAACTCAACGTTAATTGCTCAAATAAATCCAACGATATAATCATACGTTGTACAACGTAGTCATACACATTAAAAATATAAAGGAAGGATCATAATAGTTTGGTTGAGAACATACATCAAACACCTAGAGTGCGTAAAGTTTCATCCCTAATCTTGGCTATGGAAAATTAGCTAGAACAACTCATAATGAAATTACAAGTATTGAAATGATAAAATACAATGAAATACATAAGAAATTGATACCACAACTCCAAAGCTATGGTGGATAATGCTTTCCCCAATTGAAAAACTTCTCCCAAGACCAAGGGATTGCTCTTGAGATGCCAAAATAGAAGTGTAGTGAGTAGAATATGGAATATCATGTTGAGAGGGCTTCAATCTTCTTAAATATTGAGTCCTCAACGGCCATTTTCAGACAAGGAAGCAAGCTCCTTAATGGGGTTTGGTGTTTTTCCCGAATGATTGTGATGACCGTTGCTGTTATAACGTTCACAGATGAAAGCCAGGCGCTTTTTGTGAAAGTCGGACGGCTTTTGGCCATTTAAAATAAGTGTACTCGCTCCAGGGGTCGAAATCCGGGCGGCTTCTGCAAAAAACCGGGTGGCTTCTGCTCAAATTATTTTAATAATCCTACGGCGCCCAAGGCCGGGCGCCTTTCACGAAAGCCGGGCGCCTTTCACGAAAGCCAGGCGGCTTTCGTCGAATTTGGTTCCGGGTCCTTTTCTTCATCTTTGGACGGCAACTGAGTGGCTGGCTGGTGAAAACCGGTCGGCATTGGTGAAAGTCGGGCGACTTTCACCCTTTTTGTGCATTTTTCTTCTTTTCCTTTGTTCTTCGGGATGCGTTTTGTTGACTTTCTCTTGTCGGGATTCTTCGTGTGTATTCTATCATCCTCGTGTTTGATCCAATCATCAATAAAGGTATTTCTTGCAAAACGAGGCATATGTGTGAGAGTTTTATTCTTTTAAGTATAATAGCGTTTATAAACGATTGTATAAAACACGTTAATAGAACGCTTATCAGCACCGAATTCTCCACTTTAAATTGATCTGATTCATTCATTTTTTCATTTTAATGGCTAAGATTACTTCTCATTTTTCATTTAAGTAGTACTTTGTATTTGAACCTCCCTATATATATATATATATATATATATATATATATATATATATATATATATATATATATATATATATATATATATATATATATATATATATATATATATATATATATATATATATATATATATATATATATATATATATATATATATATATATATATATATATATATACAGAGAGAGAGAGAGAGAGATTCTCAGGTCCAGCAGCCCCCGGTCCGAACACCGTCCGAACACCGCCGTTTGGGGCGGTTCCCGGTGGAATTTTTTGATAATTATGTAGGGGCTTATTAGTAATATAATGTATGAGAATGATTGATAACGCATGGAAATGAATTTCCCTGTGATGGTTAGTTTCCATATCCTATAATTTTTTATTATCTAATTATTTTCCATAAAAGATTTGTGCACATTGATATAGTCACCGAAAGTGATAAAAAGAGTTGTGCACATTTGTATTTATTATTGTGCATCGTCATTTTTCTAATATAATTTTGAAGTGCATCCAAAATTAGAAATTGTGCACAACACAATTGTTACAGTTTACCGAAATTCTACAACATGAACCTACACTTTATCTATGTAGTTGTGCACATTGATATATATAAGTATACAAGAGTATAAACTATCAATTACCAGATGCATTTTAAATATATAAAGAGTACAAAAGTGCACAATTATGTCACACTTTCTAAAGCCTAAATTTAGCATAGGTTCAAAAAAAGCCTAAATTTAGCACTCTTGTATAAAATGAAATGCACTTTTATAATGTGCATTTTAAATTGTACAAAAGTCCACGTACTATTATATCACACATTCTAAAATTTTACATAGAAACTTTTTATAAAATGAAATGCATATTTCTTCTAAAAGCATCATTGTTGTTTCAACAAAAAGTATATGAAATAAAAACGAACGGAAAATCCATGAAAAAATACAATAAATGCATCAAAAGTTTAAATGAATGTGCAAAAATTTGTGAAATGATATGCAAAAAAACTAATATATCACAAGTGCATCATTCTTCATATGTAAAAAATCCACAATTAGACCTTTAAAAATGCACTTTTGTGAAATACAATTTCATGATATGTATATATTAGTCATATGTCAAAAATGCACTTCCGTGTTATATGTCAAAAATGCACCATTATGACAATTAAAAAACGGACACATTAAAAAAATGAATTAATATTATATGTAAAAATAATATATCGATCAAGTGTATAACTTAAAATTGTATAAATTGTTTTAATAGAAAAATCGAAATAAAATTGTACCGCTATGATAGTACTAAAACGAAGTTAGATGATGAAGAATCAAAAGTGGTTAAGAAAAAATAAAGACCAACGGAAAAACAAAAAGTTAATAAAGTTAATAAAGCCATCTAAATAAATATAGTAATAAAGTATTAACAACGTATAACATATAGTATTAATCAATGCTCAAATAAATAACCTCCTTAAATACTCGATCACCATCGAAATGGAAGGTAATAAGGTATAGTGGAATCTCAATTTTACCCAATCAAGATTAACGTGGCCTTCCAAAAACTCATAGCAATCTAATGGCTAATAACTATTTTTATTTCTCTCCTAAGATTATTTTCTCACTTGAAGCTAAATCATATATATATATATATATATATATATATATATATATATATATATGGGATGGTTCAAATACAAAGACCTCTTCCCATGCAAAGTGAGAATGAATCTTGTGCATTCATTTCCACATCTAATGGTTCAAAATGAGCCAAAAATGCACAAAATTCGACCAAAATCGCGGTGGCAATTTCGTAAATATGTTGCACTTTTTCGTTACCGCGAAAAAGTGCAACATAAACACGCATAAGTGCAAGCGAAACATGCAAAAGTGCATATTTTTGCACTTTGCACGGGAAGATGTCTTTTTATTTGAACTTTTCCCTATATATATATAGGGTGCGGTTCCGGTGAGAACACTCCTTAACGTGAGAAATGAGAACACTCCAAAACGATGCACTTTATCTTTCACAAAATTGCATATTTATAGTTAAAGTAATGCAAAATTCTAATCTGCACATTTACGTTTAAAATTTTGCACAGACGAAATGCACATTTTCCATTTTTTTATATGCACGTTTCTGTTTTACATGATGCACAATGCTCAAATCCAATGCTCCAAAATCATTCTCATTTCTCTCCTAAGATGATGTTCTCATTTGATCCTTACCCTATGTGTGTGTGTGTATTAGAGATCAAATACAGATCATGCTTAATTTACTAACCTACAAACTAAGCAACATGCAACACTTTGAACTTCAATATGCAATACAAATAATGTAAAGATGCATGGGTGAGACCACATACAAACTAGTTCTCTCATGCAATACAAATAATGTAAAGATGCAGGGGTGATATCGCATACAAACTAGTTCTCTCATGCAAACCATCTTTACATTATTTGTATTGCATATTGAAGTTCAAAGTGTTGTTAATTATTCAAGCCATAAAATAGCACTTTCATATTTACATTATTTGTATTGCATATTGAAGTTCAAAGTGTTGCATATTATTGAGTTTGTAGGTTAGTAAATTAAGCATGATTTGTATGTGATCTCACCCCTACACACACACACATACACATAGAAATATTCTGGTAAGTCCAGACTGACAAAAACCGCCAAGCTTAACGTGAGAACCATGAGAACACCACTTTTAAATCAATGTGATACACTATAGCCTTTGCACGTGAGACTTTTTCGTATTGATGAAATATTACGATCGAATTTGCCACCATATTTAGTTGACGTAGTCATGTTTTGAAAAAGTGTAACGTACAAACGTTATAGTGTATTACATTGAGTTAAAAGTGGCGTTTTCACGGTTCTCACGTTAAGCATGGTTCTCATTAAAAGCACACCCTACACACATACATATTTTAGAGCTCTAATTAATTTGGTAAGTGTTCCCTAACGCTTACCCCACTAATTTTGGTGGTTTGTCACTCGGCTAAAGAAAAATTTACATCTATATATATATATTTTTCAGATTTCAAGCTTACAAGCAGGAGATTTCAAATTATAAGATGGAATAAACCTTTGAAGGGATGAAATTGAACACGGATGCCTCGTATTCACATGGTAGTGTCACAGGTGGAGCGATTATGAGATCGAGCAATGGAACCATGATCTTTGGCATCTGTTTTCCGGTGATAGCTTCATCGCCTTTAGAAGCAAAGTTGAGGACAATATTGTATGCAACGAGGTGGAATTTGAGAAAAGATTCAACGGATTTCAGGTGACGGATTTCAGGTGGAATCCAATTCTAGTATGGCTATCTCTTTCTGATTGGGTGCGGAGGTAGCGTAAATGGAGGAATGAGATTCAAGCAACATAGACATGTCCCCGGTTTCCGGTTTAACAGGAACCGGAACCGGAACCGGAACCGCCGGTTTTGGTTCTGAACTGGACAAGTTTCGGTTCAAAACTGTTTTTTTTTTTTAAATGTAGACCTGATCTGCTCCATCAAATACAACATTATCTGAGGTCAATATTTATTTAAGCACGGAGTTTGTATTTCAAGATCAAGGAGAGGAAAATCAAACACATCTAGATTTATTGCAATGGTGGAAAGATCAATATAAAAACTTCTCTGTTTTAAGTATTATAGCAAAACAAGTGTTGTCTTGTCTTGTTTCTACCGTGGCGGTGGAAAGTGAATTTAGTGTCGGTGGGAATGTTTTGGATGAAACACGCTCTTGCATGACACCAGAATCTGTTCAAGTGCAAATTTGCTCTGGAGATCGGGAAAGAGCAGATGCAAGGCAACAAGAAATGGTGAGAGCCTCAAGTGTTATTGCTGACTTCTTCTCCGATGATGGTTCAACTAATGCAGACGAACCTCAAGAATAATTTAGTATTTGTAATGAAACTAATTTAATTATGCCTAGAATAATGTTACCGTCTTTATTTAATGTATAGAACTACGTGAGCTTTGATTCTTCTCAATACATCGAGAAGATACGTAGGCAACTTAAAAAGTTACACTAAGTCCAAGCTCAAATTCATTAAAAATAAATAAGTTACAAAACCGTTATGACATCTTTAATGTTTGTGTATCACAATGTATGTCTTTAATTCACAAAGTATTGTTATTATATCTTAATGTTTTAATTAAATATCAAATATGTATAATTAACCCAAAAAAATTTAATAAAAAATCGCAGAACCGGACCGAACCGGAACCGGAACCGGCGGTTTTGAACTGTCTAGAACCAGCCCTTAAAGGTTCGGGTTCAGGTTTCAGAATTTTACAAACCGTGATTAGCTGATCAATTGCTTACATGATAATATAGATGACACAAATGAGCTGATATGAGTTTGTGAAATCGTGGGAGATGTCTTCTTATTGCATTTGAAATGGCCAGAAGTGATTCATATCAGCTGGCTAAGCATGTTATTTCATCGTATGTGTGTGTTTAGTTGATAAAAAAGAAACAAGAGGATAATAATGGCCGTGGAAAAGTTGGGCGGGGCGAAGAAGAAAGAAACATCGAAGGGGGATGCGTGGTCCTGCCTGCCTCGAACAAGGAAGATGCAGGGGAGAAGCATGGGTAGAAGAAAGAAGATAGATAAAAGGAAAGAAATAAAAATAAAAAATCAAAGGAAAGAAATAAAAATAAAAAATCAAAGGAAAAAATTAAATAAGTCATCTGTATTCCCACATAACTAAGTGACTGGCTAACCAGAAATCAACCCACAAGATTATAAATTTGACCGTTTTTCTAACGTTTCATGTTCTTAAGTTCTAGAGTTTAATTGATTCTTTTAATATATGTCGATGATCTATTTGACACTTTTCATCTTTTCCTTTTCTCATTTCAAAATAAAATTTTCATTTCAAA
Source organism: Cuscuta europaea (assembly GCA_945859875.1). Taxonomy (NCBI): domain Eukaryota; kingdom Viridiplantae; phylum Streptophyta; class Magnoliopsida; order Solanales; family Convolvulaceae; genus Cuscuta; species Cuscuta europaea. The sequence goes on along the minus strand of CAMAPE010000054.1, from coordinate 1,642,271 downwards.
TTGTGATGCTTAAATTAGACATGTATGCGGTTCGAACCGGAACTGAACCGCCGGTTCGTGGTTCCAAATTTCGGAGAATCGGAATCGCAGAGTAGTGGTTCCAAAACCGGGCGGTTTAGGTTTTAATCCGGTTCGGTTTTGATTCGATTTTCCGGTTCTAAATTTTTATTCCTTCATATATTTTTATCAATTCGATCAGGACCCGAAAGATAGATGAATTATCAATCCGGGACCTGAAATATTAAATGTATCGATATAGGACTCGAACGATGGAAAACTATCAACTTAGGGTTTGAATAATTGGAAATTATCAATTTAGGATCTAAGTTGTCCGAAATTTTATTAATTTTTTTATCTTAAAATTTTTAAATATTATTTAGTTTTATGAAACTAATAAACATTTGTGAAAAAAAAGTTTATCAAAAATTATCAATGGAATTAATAAAAAATTAAATAAATCAAAACCTATGAAATTTTAGGTCCTAGATTGATAGTTTTTCATCATTCGGGTCCTATATCGATAGATCTAATCTTTCAGGTCCCGAATTGATAATTCATCTATCTTTCGGGTCCTAAATTGATAAAATTCCATTTAAAATTTATTTAATTTTTTAAAATAGAGCAAGTAATAAGTTTTAGGGAAAATGGACAAGAATAATCACAACTATTAGTGATCTGTTTGAAATAATCCAAAGTATCAATTATCTCAAAATAATCCTAACTATTGAAAAATCTTCTCAAAATACACCACTTACTCATAAATTCATAAGTTATTCACGGATAATTATAAGTCACCGGAGTATTTTGAGAAGATTAATTTTTCAATAGTTGAGATTATTTTGAGATAATTGATACTTTGGATTATTTCAAGTAGATCATTAATAGTTGGGATTATTCTTGTCCATTGCTCCTAAGTTGTAAGATTATTTGAATGCAAGAGTTCCCAAAAAATATTTGTATAATTAATAATTATTATTTCTTTAACTAAGTACACTAATTATATACTACCTCCGTCCCACAATGATTGTTCCATTTTACCTTATCGGTCAATCCCACTAAGATTGTCTCATACCAAATTTGGTAAAGTTCGTGTGGCTCTAAATAATTCTTACTTTATTCTTACTTTATCATTTCAATATCAATCACATAAACCACTTTTTATTAATTTGCGTGTCACTCCCTTTTGTCCCATTATATTATTAGCGGGACGGATGGAGTACTTATTTACAAAATAGTGTTTTTTATATAAAATTTTTTGAGAATTGTTTTTAAAATAACTAAGTAGTTAGAAATTAGCTAGTACAAATTGAGATTTAGTAATTTGAAGTACTTTAGTAATTTGCAAATGGGTAAAATAATTTAAATACCCCAAATTTTGAAAGGTTGTAAGGTAAGTACATCACACTTGTATGTGTAATATGTATACTCCTACTTTTTATAAAAAAGTTATCTTACCACCATGACCATATATTTTTTATTTTCACAGTACAAATGTAAATTTATGTCGTTAAGTACACAATTTAAAATATTTAGCATTATGATCATGATGCTAACATAACTTTTTATATAAGATTCAGGATATTTATATTACATAGTAGTATGTAAGTTTGGGGTGCTTACATCACACTCCTTTAAAGTTCGGGATATTAGAATTATATCCCCTCTGTAAATTATGTATTCTTATAACTACAATTTGTAATATGAAAAATTGATTGTAATAATCCGAACTATTGGCGGTCCGCTCATAATAATCTCAACTATCGATTATTTCAGAATAATCCCAACATTAGGGACCTTCTGCCAATAATGGTCCGACGTGACCGACTATAAATAAATTCTTATAGTTTCTAAAGAGATATAGCACGTAATCCCTATAAATAATCCCAAATTTTAATTTTTACGCTTAATTTCTATTTAAAATTCATTTGTTAGAGCAGGTAATACGCGGTCATGAACCATTATTGGTGGACGGTCCATATAATTGGGATTATACAAAAATAATCAATAGTTGGGATTGTTATTAGCGGACCGGCAATAGTTTGGATTATTATTTTCAATTTTTCCTTTGTAATACTAGTATTATAAGTAGCAATGACTAAACATTACTAACTAATTAATAATAATTAGTTGTTATTTTTATTGTTAGTACAACTACAACAACTACTATTATTCGTATCTTTATTATTATTATTACTATTATTATTACTATTTACTTATTTATTAATTAATTAATTTTTTAATAATAAACGGTTTCTGAACGGAGCAGTTCGGTTATGAACTGGAACCGGCGGCTCCGGTTTCAAATTTTCAGAGAACCGAACCGGACTAGTGAACTTCCGGTTCCAAACAGGAGGTACTATGCGATTCTGATTCAAAAACCGTCGGTTCTGATTGAGATTGAACCTGGACAAGTCTAGCTTATATGACCATATCATAAAGTCAACTGTTTAAATAAATTAAGGCATAAAGGTCTAATATAGGCAATAATTTTAGTTAACATGCGCATCAGTGAGCATGTTAGTTCACATGGAAGTAATTGATAGATTCTACATATTACCTACGTAATTCAATATGAGATAATTTTTTATACTAATTTAATACATATCTATCTAACACATATGCTTGAAATTGTAATTTTATCAGCCTACATGCTCATTAAAATTACTAATGTAATAGAGGGTATATATCAATTGACATATATCTATTACTCCTTCAATTACAACAAAAATAAAAAAACTCTAAGAACGAAAGATTTTGCAAATTACAAGTTCACAATGTCTCAGGCATGTTGATTTTGTTTCAACGGTAGATGTCAAATCTGTTCCATGTATATTCATTGGATTATCATGTCTCTAAGCAGTTGCTATATATTGTGTGAGCAAACCGTGATGAGTAGGGCTGGGTCCGAAAAATCAAAAACCGAAAACCGAATCAAATCATACCGAACCGTAGCCAAATAAAACCGAACCGCTAACAAACCGAAACCGAATGTAAAAAACCGAACCGAACCGTAGTTGTTTGGTTCAGTTTTGGTTTTTACCATTCAAAACCGAACCGAACCGAACAAACCGAACTAGTTAAAATATACAGAGTAAAATTTATTTGTCCATTGTTAAGCATTAGTCCTAACTAATCCTAATATCATTAATAGTTTTTGGTTTTCTTGTGCTAGAGAAATAATGTTTGTTATGTTTAGTTTAGTTTGTGAATTCATTTACACATTCATTGCACGTAATAATGTAGCTATACAGATAATATGTTTTTACTTGTTATTAGTATTAATTAACTTTTATTTTTATTTAATTTAAAGAATTCGTATTGATGAAACAATAAATATTTATCTCAACTATATCACATATAACGTATATACTCATGAACTTTTTTTGAACTAGTCACAAACAATGTAAATTAATAATATATACTTTTATCACTCTCGCATACTCATATAATTCATTTTTATTTTATTTGTTGTAGTGTGCTTGCATTCTTTATGTAATATATGTTTGATCCCTCAAAGTATTATATCAATTTTAAATCAAATGATAATTTTTTGGTAAAAAACCGAAACAACCGAAACTGAATCGAAACAAACCAAACCAATTAAACCGTGGTTCCAAGTTTTGGAGTGTAGAACCGAACCGAAACCGAACCGAACTTTTTACTTTGATTCTATATTTGGTTTTAGGTCAAAACCGAACCGCAAGAATCGAACTCACCCCTAGTGATGAGCATGGTGCTCCCACTGCTAAAACACGCATGAACATTAATTTGTTTGTCTCTATTACCTTTGAATTTGATCTCTCTGTTTCAATTGAATCTCTACCCATTACCTTTGAATCCCGTTTCTAAATGTAAACTGAAAATATGAATTTCCACAGAGCTAGTATGGAAAGGCAAATGAAATGAAAGATAAAATCTCATACCCAGTTCGATTGATGGAATTGCATAGAGATAGTGAGATACTCCATATATAGTATTGACAAAGGGCAAAAAAGGCTTTCATCTTCTATTAATTGGTCTCCTAAAATATCGTGTCAAAAGAAAACGTCAAGTTCTATTCGAGACGAAGGGAGTATAAAATATGTAATGAAATAGAGTAAAAAGGTCGATGTAAAAACTTTAAAGGAAAAATGAAAGTGCAAACTAACCACAAATTCAAAGTTAAGAAAATGACAACCTGGATTTTTAAAACTAAGAAGTGCAAAAAAAAAAAATCTTCTAAATATTAACAAATAAAAAGCTAATCATCCTAATTAAAATATCGAATCATTTTAAAACTAGTTAAAAATCAACACAAAATCATGATTTTGCAAAGATCTAAAAATAAATAGTGGTTTTGACCTCAATATTACTGATGGAGTATATGGTCCGGGAACCCCCGACCCACAGACTCCTACTACTCCAATGAAGGCTCAACAGGCCCAGAAAGCGCAACAGGCCCAAATCACCGCGCCCAAGGTACCAAGCAGCCCACGATGCGCACCAGGGGTGCCTTCGGCCCCCTGGCCGAAGGCTCTAACTCTCATAGGAGGGCCAAGACAGAAAAACAAAGTTACTGGGGAAAACGGCGAAAATCAGTAGCCCTCGGCAGTTGGAGCCCTCGGCACTAAGGGGGTCCCCGGTACTCAGAGCCCTCGGCTAGTCATCTACTGCCGAGGGCACCTTTTCCGACATAATATCCGCTCCACATGCGTATGGATCACCGTACCCTGTACAACGTCCCATCCAACAGCCGCATTAAATGCGGCCACATGCGTTTGCCAGCGCCAACCAGTTGATGTGACCTCTCGGCCAATGGACGCTTGACACGTGTCCCTGTCCGGCATTTATTGCTACTATAAATAGCACCCCATTTCCCCATTTGTAACCAAGTCACAATACACACGCTGCATACTTTCTAATATACTTTCTCTCTCTACTTACTTGCTCTGACTTCTCTCTAGTTATTCTCCGTAATAACCCCTCGGATAAGCTACCCCCGGGTACACTATCCATCATTTGATGCTCTCGTTGAGAGATCGAACAATCAAGTAAGAAACCCTCCCCCTCGACCAAACACAAAACACCCATCTAAAATGGTGAGAACAACTCGTGCCAACTCCAAGAATGTAGAGGACAGGAACTTGGCCCTCGGCGAGGTCGACGTCCCCGAAGCCTCCAACAGGGCTCTCGGGGGCGGTGTCATTGCCGGGTTGGACCAGACGGCTGTCGACCTACGCCAGCAGATTCAACAAAATGCCCCGATGCCCGCCTCGGCATCGAGGCCAAGAAAAAGGACTGGAGCGAAAATCAAATTAACCCTCCGGTCATCACCATCGACGTACAATCGGCGCTCTCCGCCTTCATCCAGACGCTCACCCAGAACCCGGGTGCCATCGGCACTTTGGTTCCCCTCCAACCTCAGGTGGGGGAGAATATTATGCCTCCCCCTCACCCACGACCCCTCGGCAACCCGGTCCTCCGAATGGGGAACTCCGAGGGGGTCGTGGCCCAAGATACGGCCTCCCAGGAAGTCCAGTCCCGGGACCGCCACAACGTGAACAAAGAACAACTCCGGACCTCCGCCCTTGAGAGACTCGGAGGGGCGCAAGACCGCCGAGGTGTCCAAGACCGCCTCGGGGGGAAGGCATTCCCAAGGCCTCAGGAAAGTGGTGGGTCCGTCTCTAGGGCCAATGAAAGGCGTCCCCCTCAGGACAAGGGCAAGGCACCTCTCCATGCCGACGACGCACGCCACCAAATCAACCAGGCCCACTCGGCCCGGGTCCATTCGCAGGGGGCGGAGGCCCTCCCGAAGGACCCCCGGGATGAAATCATTGCGGCCCTCCAGCGCCGCCTTGACGAGATGGAGGCCACCAAAGCCCAAGCCACCACTTCTGCCCCTCATACAGACCTTAAGTATGAGGCGATGATGGCCAAGATGGAAGAAATGCAGAAGAAGATAGCCGAGGGCTCCGGGGAACCCACCATACAGCTCCGGACCCGGACGCCATTTACCCCAAGGGTATTGGCGGCCCGGATCCCGGAAAAATACCGAGGGCAGCTCATCAAGCCCTATGACGGAAAGACTGACCCCCAAGAGCACTACAGCAGGTATCAAAACAGCATGATGATGGTGGGGGCATCAGATGAATATTTGTGCCGCTGGTTCCTCTCCACCTTAGAGGGGCCGGCTTACGAATGGTTCAACCGATTGCCCGAGGGCTGCATTGACTCATGGCAAGAACTCGCCCAGCGATTCTTGACGTAATTTGCGGGGAGGCGCCGCACAAGAAAACACTTCTCCCACTTGCTAACAGTAAGGCAGAAGAAGGAGGAGACCCTTCGGGACTTCCTGGAGCGCTGGAGGACGGAGGCTGATAAAGTTGATGGCGCTGATGACGGGACCCTCCTGGCCCTACTACAAACAGTACTCCGCCCCGGGAACTTCTCAAGGAGCCTCATCATCGAACCCCCCCGCGATTATATAAGGGCCCTACAGCGGGGGGACCGGTACGCCGAAGCCGAGGAGGTGGAGAAATGCCACCACGTCCCAGATCAGCAACGCCCTCGGCCAGACGACAAAGGTAATCGGGGGCCGGGGGCGCCCCGCAGTCATCCCAAGGATTCTGCCCCCTCCGGTGATCGCCCCCGGCATGGCCAAGCCAAGCCCGGGGGAGGCTACAAGGGGAACCCGATGGCTTGGGCACAACCTGTCCTCCTGGAGCACCCTCGGACACCATTGACGCACCCCGTCAGCGGTATTCTTGATTTTGCTGAGGAGAGGGGCCTGGTGGAGCGAGATTCACGCGCGCCCTCGGAAGTATTTGCCATCAATCCCAACTACCCCTACTGTCGTTTCCACCGACACCAGGGGCACATGACCGATGATTGCCATCAGCTGAAGACGACCATCGAGAGATTGATACAAGCTGGCCATCTGTCCCAGTTTGTCCAGGGCCCTCAGCGGCAAGGCCCCTCTCATCAAGGGCCACCCCGAGGGCAAACTACGAGAGCAAATGCATGGGTCAACCCCAACACCACCCCCCTCGGCAAGAAGAGGGAGATTGGAAATCTGGAGGAGGAGGAGGAGGAGTACCCCCGGTACCAAGAAAAGAAACGCCACATCCTCATGATTACGGGGGGAAATACCGGGGGTGACTCTACGAGTCAACGAAAGAAGTGGGCTCAATCACTTTACGTGGGGGAAGTCACTCATATTCCCCCAGTAAAGCGGCTGAGGGAGGAACCCATTATCTTCACCAACGCTGATCTCCCCCCAGTATCCTCCCCACACAGGGATGCCCTCGTCATCCGCACAGAGATCAACGACACCATTATTCACAAAACTTACATTGACACGGGCAGCTCCGTCAATATAATGTACCTCAGCACCTTCAGAGAGCTGCACCTGGAGAGGGGGTCCCTTCGGCCCATAAAGACCCCTCTTGCCGGCTTCACCGGCGACACCATCGATTCTGAGGGGGTCATAACCCTCCCGGTAATCTTCGGCGACGGCCTCCATAGAGCCAAGCTCGAAGTGGAGTTCGCCGTCGTCAACATCGACTGCGCCCACAACATCATCCTCGGCCGGCCAGCCCTCGAGGATCTCGAAGCCGTCATCTCCATGAGGCACCTCTGCCTCAAGTTCCCAGCCGAAGGGGGGATTGGTTACTCAAGGGGGAACCAAAAACTTGCCTGCACTTGCTACCTTCAAGTTACAAAGAAGGTTAGCAAGACAGAGTTCCGCGTTGACACCATCACCGGAACTGTGGAAGCGGAAGAAAGGAGGCCGAGGGCTGAACCAGCCGAGGAGGTAGAAGACTTCGCGCTCGATCCGGCCAAGCCGGAGAGAGTCGTGAAGATTGGAGCCAAGCTCCCCGAAGATTTGAAGACCGGCATCATCAGCGCCCTCCGAGCCTACTCCATTGTTTTTGCATGGGGGCCGGAGGACATGCCGGGGATCAGCCGAAGGGTCATCACCATCGCCTCTCGGTGGACCCTTCGGCCAAACCAGTACAGCAGCGAAGGAGACCCCTCTCGGCCGAGAGGAGGGAATTTGTGACGAAGGAGGTCGTCATGCTCCTCTCTATCAGGCACATCAAGGAGGTAAAATACCCCTCATGGCTGGCAAACGTGGTCCTCACACAGAAACCACCCTCATTCCGCATGTGCGTGGACTACACGGATCTCAACAGGGCGTGTCCCATAGACCCCTTTCCTTTGCCAAATATTGACCAACTTGTGGATGAAACCGCGGGGTGCGAAATCATGTCATTCCTCGACGCATTCCGCAGATATCATCAAATATACATGCATGAGGAAGATGCTGAAAAACAACCTTCATGACTCCCGAGGGCATCTTCTGCTACCCTGTCATGGCCTTCGGCCTAAAGAACTCAGGCGCCACCTACACTCGGATGGTGGCCAGGGTATTCCAAGCTGTCCTAGGGCGCACCATGGAGGCATATGTTGACGATATGATTGTCAAAAGCAAGCAGTCTGCAAGCCATGTTGACGGCCTGAGGGAGATCTTCGCCATCATGCAGAAGTTTAGCCTTCGACTGAACCCGAAGAAGTGTACCTTCAGCGTCCAGGGGGAAAATTCCTGGGCTACATGGTTAGCCGAAGGGGTATTGAGGCCAACCCCGAGAAAATCCAGGCCATCATCAACATGGAGCCCCCACGCAACGTAAAGGAGGTCCAACGATTGACGGGCCGCCTGGCAGCCCTCAATCGCTTCTTATCAAAATCGGCGGAGAAGTCCTTACCCTTCTTCCAGATCATGAGGAAAACCGCCGGTTTCCAATGGACTTCAGAATGTCAGGGGGCATTCGAGGAGCTGAAACGGTACTTATCTTCACCCCATGTGCTCTCTACACCCAAGGTGGGGGAAATCCTGTACCTTTACTTGGGCGTCAGCCCAGCTGCCATCAACTCTGTACTCATCCGGGAAGAGGATGGCATCCAACATGCCATCTTCTATGTAAGCAAGACCCTCAGGGAAGCGGAGCTCCGGTACTCCCCCGTGGAAAAAACGGTGTTGGCTATCGTATGGACCATCAAGAAGTTGGGCCATTACTTCCAGGCTCACCCGGTCCAGGTCCTCACTTACCAACCCCTCGGCGCCTTGATGAGGAGCCCCACTAGCTCCTCTAGAATGGTAAAATGGGCTGTCTTCTTGAGCCAATACAACATCGACATCCGTCCTAGGCCCGCCATCAAGGGCCAAGCCCTAGCGGACTTCGTGACGGAGTGTACGGCAAGGGCAACCACAGACGAGGAGCCCTCGGCCCCTTCAGATGATTGGTGGACCCTCTACACCGACGGCTCCTCCGCCATTAAGGCATGTGGAGGAGGGGTGGTTCTCATCTCACTCGAGGGCTTCCGGGCCTATTATGCAGTCCGTTTCTCCTTCAAAGTCTCCAACAATGAAGCCGAATACAAGGCTCTCCTCTGTGGCCTTCGGCTGGCAGCTAACATGAAGGCCCGACAAATCCACGTCAAGTGCGACTCCAAGTTAGTCGTCGGCCAAATCTACGGGGAGTACGAAGCCAAGGAAGGGAGAATGAAGCAATACAAGGAGGCGGCGAAGGAGTTGCTTAAGGTATTTGAGGCACACTCTCTTACTCAAATACTGAGGGCTCAAAACTCCGAGGCCGACATTTTATCAAAGCTCTCGGCAGAATCCCCTGAGCATATCTCAAAGATTGCCAAAGTAGAAGAACTAAGCCTCTCTAGCATACATGCTAGCCCCGTTATGGATATACAACAAAGACAGGAGGACTGGATCTCAGACATTGTTGCCTTCATCACCACTGGGCAACTGCCCGAGGATGAGGTCCGCGCCAAGCTGGCAAAGATGAGAGCTCCCAACTACACTATCGAGGACGGGAGGCTTTACAAAAGGTCCTACAACGGGACGTTGCTTCGGTGCCTTCATCAAGATGAAGCCGAAGTAGCAATGGAGGAAGTGCACAGTGGGACTTGCTCAGCTCACCAGGGACCCTTCTCCATGTCCCAAAGGCTAATAATCCAGGGCTACTTCTGGCCTACGATGGCTCGGGATTGTGCAGATCTTGCCAGGAGGTGTCCCGCATGCCAACACTTCCAGAAAGCCCCCGGCAGGCCAGCGGTCAACTATGCCCCCATCAGCACATCCATGCCCTTCGCTGGATGGGGCATAGACCTTGTGGGCCCTCTGTCGAGGGGTACCTCCAACAACAGGTACATCATTTTCGCCATCGATTACTTCACCAAATGGGTGGAAGCAGAGCCCCTCGCCAGCATCACTGAGGCCAGGTGCCGTCATTTTGTTCTCAAAAACATCCTCACCAGGTTTGGCGTCCCTCAGCAAATCATCTCCGACAACGGGACTCAATTCGAGGCAGCCCCCTTCTGTGCCCTCCTAGAGGCATGGGGCATCAAACACACCTTCTCATCCGTTGCCTACCCTCAGGGCAACGGACAGGTGGAGAACACCAACATGACCTTGCTCGAGGGCCTAAAGAAGAAGTTGGAGGCCGAAGGGGGCGGTTGGGTGGAAGAACTCCACAACATCTTATGGACCTACCGTACCACCCCTCGGCGGGCAACTGGCGAGACACCCTTCTCCCTTTGCTACGGATTTGAAGCTAAGGCCCCCGCTGAGGTAACTCTTCCAACCCGAAGGGTCACACAGTATGACCCAGAGGCCAACGACGCCAATATGGCCCTCGACCTCCACCTGATTTCAGAACGCCGAGAGCAAGCCTTCATGCGCGCGGAAAACTACCGAAGGCAAGTGAAAAGTTACATTGACGCCAAGGTCCGCTCCCGAGAATTCCAAGTGGGGGACTATGTCCTCCGAAGAAGGGAAGCTAGCCAACCAACCGAGGGCGGGAAGATGGCACCAAAGTTCGAAGGCCCCTACATCGTGGCAGCCATCATCAAGCCAGGAACTTACAGACTAAAACGCCCTAATGGGACTGAAGTCCCTAGGCACTGGAATGTACATCACTTAGTTAAATTTTATCAATAAACACCAGAGCGGCCAAGCCCTCATAAACTTGTGAATGTATTATTTTACGGCCCAAGGCCTAAAAATTCTGAAGAACGAAGACATTTCAGAGACACCGAGAACATGGAACAAGATTATTACAAGGGCCAAGCCCTCATATCACCCCCAGGCCCAAGGTCCTACCACAATGGAAGAACCCTCGGCACCAAGTACCGAGGGCAGACAATACTATCACCTACAACAAGTACCACCTGTCCTCAAAAGAAGACCCCTCGGCACCTGGTGCCGGGGGGCACACCACTATCAACTTTCAACAGATGGGAAGAAACACCAAGTGTTCCCACAGAAGACCCCTTGGTACCAAGTACCGAGGGTAGACAACACAATCACCTTCAACAAGTGAAGGAAAAACACCGAGTGTTTTTACAAAAGACCCCTCGGTACCAAGTGCCGGGGGCCGTACATCGGAAAAAATACCAAGTGTTGTTTCTTAAGCCGTACCCCTCGAGGATGCCTATACCGAAGGCGCCACCTCTCGGTGCTGGCAGCACGTAGTGCACCCGGCCATTTGCAACCAGTGTGCAAATGAAAACCCTTCCCTGAAACGCTTTCCGCGTCATCACCCCAAGGGTATGACAGGCACGAGAAATGCCCAGGATTTGACTTTCAAAAACGGAACGCTTTCCGCGTCATCACCCCACGGGTATGACATGCACGAGAAATGCCCAAGATTCGACTTCCAAACCGAAACGCTCTCCGCGCCACCACCCCAAGGGTATGGCAGGCCACGGACTATGTCTAGCGCCGAGGGGACGACTTTCAAAACTGAGGCGCTTTCCGCGCCATCCCCCAAGGGGAGGCAGGCTACAGACCACCATATCTTGTACCCAGGAAACGACCCCCGATCCCCTCGGAACTCGGAAGGTTAACCTGAGGGGGGAGCTAATGGTGTATTCTGTTACCTCACGATAGGCCAAGCCTTACCAAGAAACCAAGTTTCTTGAAGCCTTCCCTTCACTACTCAAAAAAAAAAATGGGGTGGTGTAGGGGAGTAGACTCGGCAAGAAATCAATGAGTACATCACTCCAACAATTCACAAAAACATACCGAGGGCTCCCCACGGGAACACCTTCGGTACCTGGAAGTTCACAAGTACAAAGGATACCATTCACAACAGACATCATCAACAAATGGCTAAGTCCACTCAAGGATTGCCTCCGGCTACACCTAAAACTGAAGGTTCAAATACTACAAAACATGGCAGGCTCAGCCAACAACAACTCAAAGCGTCCCCGAAGGCTACTACATAACAAAACTATCAAATGGTGGCCAAATCAAGTCAAGAATCACCTCCGGTACCTCACTAAATGCCGAGGGGATACATCCAGATAATCCCCGAGGGAGTCTGCCTCTTTATGCTAGACTTGGACTACAAACTCTCTTATAGCAACATTGGGGGGACATAACAAATAACCGAAGGCTTTTTATTGCCACAAGCCAACATCACAAGGCAAAGGAAACTATCCTGAACCTACAACATATACAGCCGAAGGGCCCCCTCCCGAAGGCCAGCAGCAGGAAATACTTAGAGAAAATAATCCAAGTCCTAAATACTTTGCCCCCTGTGGAGCCACCAGTCAACCGAAGGTATATCTGAGACAAGGCCCTCACAGCCCCCTGTGGAACCTACTTCACACATACTACACTTAGAAAAATTTTCTAAGTCCTATATATTTTGGCCCTCGGTCAAATCTCCATGCTGCCCGAGGGGCCATACGGTTGAAGACTTGGTAAAGCTACACTTAGAAAAAATTTCTAAGTCCTACATATTTTGACCCTCGGTCAAATCTCCATGCTGCCCGAGGGCTCCTACTTCATACATGCTACACTCAGAAAAATTTCCAAGTCCCAAAAGTTTTACCCTCGGTCAAATCTCCATACAGCCCGAGGGCCATACGGATGAGGACTTGGCAAAAGTATACTTAGAAAAATATTCTAAGTCCTAACTATTTCTGGGCCCTCGGTCATGCATCCAATCAGCGAGGGGTATCCACATACCGAAGGCTACACATATCCAAACACTTAGAGATTTTCTAAGTCCTAAGCACCTCGCCTCCGTCTATCTCACGAAGGCTACATGGAACCAGAGGGAAGGAACCGGACGGGGGCCAACAGATGAACAAACACTTAGAAATATTTCTAAGTCCTGAACATTGTGCCCTCGGTGAAAGGTTCAACTGACTCAATGTACTTAGTGGCCGAGGGCTATGAGAAGCACTACATTTGGAAGAATATATTCTAAGTCCTAAACATACATTCAGGAAAGCGAAGGCATACATTCAAAGAAAGGCGAAGGCATACATTCAAAAAAAACACGAGAGCATACATTCAAAGAAAAACAGTCAAGGGAAACACATTATATACCAAAAGCCCGAAGGCATGTACTCATTCATCAAAGAAAAGAAATTGAAGTGTACATTACAGAGGGCCGAAGGCCGAGGGCATACAACCATTCATTACAACGAGATTGTCCAAAACATGTTGAATTAAAAAATTACATATTAACATCCCCGGGGGCCGTCTCCTCCGAAGGCTTTGAAGTAACCTCTGTACCGGCCTCAGGTTCGTCACCCTCGGCCTCCTTCATCAGCTCGGTGTCCTCCAAGTCTTGCCTCTCGACATCGGAGGGAAGAGGAACACGGACATCTGGCTGCAGGGGGGAAGTCCGTACGCTGTCGGGTCGAAATCCTTTTGCTCGATCTTCAGGTGGCGGGCCATCCTCCAGTAGATGAGGGCTTGAGTAAAAAACTCGCCCCCATCGTAATACTGTTTACCCTTTCGGGAAACCCACTCCACGCCGGGCCCATCGCACCACTCGTCGACCGAGGACTCCACGACCGAGGACAACCATTGTTTGTGCTCCTCTACTCGCCACCCCCCTGCCAAAAAATCAGAGATGGCGTCCCCCCGGGCTTTCTCGACGGCCTCCGCCTTGGCGGCCTCGGCCTCCTTAGCAGTCCTCTCGAGGGCTTCAGCTGCGGACCTCTCAGCCTCGACCTTGCTCCGGTCCGTGGCCTCCGCCCGTAGGGTCATCTGCCGAAGGCTCTCCTCCAGCATAGCCATCTGCCGGATGGCATCGGAATTCTGGCGGATGAGCTCCCGCATCTTGGCATCCTGTTCGGCCTTGCGCAGACGCCACTCCTCTAGCCTCCGGGCCTGCTCTCCGAGGGCAAAGCCGTACATTATATCCTAGCACAAAGTAAAAACGGTAAACGGTCAAAAACTTACCGTGAGAGAAGACCGGAGGATCTTGTCCTCGAGGGCTTGGTCATCATCAGCCCCGAGGGCGGCTCTGTCAATCTCAGGGGTCATACCCCTCAGAAGCACCCTCGGGTCAGCCGTGCAATTCATCACGGCCGTTCCTACCGGGAGGGAAACCGTCAGGACCTCGGAAGATGGCTCCCGGACACCCCCCGGCACTTCCGCCACCGTCATCTCCTCATCATGCGCCCCAGAGGCGGGGCAATCATCAACAATAACCACGGGGGGACCCTTCCTCCCGGCATCTCCCGTCTTTGGCCTTTTGCCCTCGGGAGCCTTGGCCGCTGCTTTTCTCTTCGCGGCAGCGGCAGCATCAGCATTTGGGGCCGCCGCCGGCCCCTCCGGCTTCTTAAAGAAGTCACCGGCGGGCTTAGGGACGCCAGCATCCGTCCCCTTCGGGACCTTGGAAGATTTCTTCTTCTTGAGGTCAGCAAGCCCTCGGACGTTCATCATATTGACCGGGATACCTGCAAAACAATATGGGGTTAAAACCGAGGGGTCACTAAGAGATGGCACAGAAAAAAAACAAACAACAAACAAACTATGTGCTAAAATACGAAAATGAGGGTGCCCTCAGCCACTACCTCTGGAGGCTCCCTCAAATGCCGGGAACTTTTCATCTGTTTCCCCCAGGAAGTGATACCGCCGGAACCCGAGGGTGTAGAGGTCCTCCTCTTGGGTGCACTCCTTGATGGTTATGTTTTTGTCCCGGCCCTCCGGGATCTTTGCCAGGATCCTGCCATCTTTCTCGAGGGCGGAACTCCTCCTCTTCCCATGCCTCCTAAACCGGTCACGCAACTCCCTCGGAAAGGGGCTCTCGGACAACTTCACGTAACACCACCGGTCTTTCCACCCTTTGTTCGAGGAGGGCGCCTCAGTAAAAAGCTTGAACAATGCCACCTGCTGCAAGTTTGCGAAGCCCTCGGCATTCACATGTCCCCCCCGACACAGGTTGAAACTTTGGAAGAACAGATCCAGGCTAGGTGTTACCCCCCGGGATTTGCAGAGCTAGAGGAAGGCCGTGATGTAGGAATGGCTGTTTGGGGTCAGTTGGCAGGGGACCAAACCCACGAACCGGAGGTACTCCCGAAGGAAGGGGTGTAGGGGGAACTGGAGCCCCATCGACACGGAGAGGATGTGCACCGCAATGCAGCCCTCGGGAGCCCGGGAGAGGACGTCATCGGGACCCGGTGCCACCACGATGGCTGAGGGGCCCACGTGTAATTGAGTGACATAGAGATCCGCCGCATCAGCTTTCGACCTTATCTCTAAGGCGGCGGTATTCAAATAGGAATACCCCTCGGGCATATCGAGGGGCTTCCCTTGGTCTGCAACGCTGCCCTTCTTCTTGGAAGCAGCAACCTTCGCCTTCTTTTTTCTGGGGGCCACCCGGATGGGAACCGCGTTCAGCGGCCGAGAGGTGCTGGCCTCACCAGTGCCCCGAGGGGGGAGAACAGCAACGGTGACCCTCGCACCCTCTTTCTGCGCCTCTTCCTCAGCTGCTTGCCAGGCGAGGGCCAGCTCTTCGTCTTCACACTCTTGTTCGAAGCCCTCGGCTTCCGCCTCAGCAACGAGGGCTTTCTGCAGCTCCATGGCGACGACAACATCTTGTCCCACCGAGGGCTGTTCGCTTGTGGACTCCACGTCCGAGATGACTTCATCCTCCATCGAGGGCGCCCCCGAGATGTCCTGGGAATCATTTTGGGAAGACATCTTTGCACTACTTCGAGGGCTCGGAAACGCTAAGTTTTCTAATGTTGGTCCCGTTTGTAATGGGAACAGTCTAGGGGGGGGGGGGGGTGAATAGACTGATCAGGAATTTAAACTTTTCTCCAAGTCAAGTCTGACTTATCAGAGATGGTCGAAATCTGGTGACATAGATGGTCAAGTTCTGATGGCAGAACTAGACCAGGCAGCGGATAAGTTTCTGTCCGGGTAGCCTCTAGAAGAAAGCTAAGGCAAACTGCCTTTCTGATAACTCTGAAGGAAGATCTGCTGGACACAGAGTCCAACCTTAAGAGTTAGTCAGTAGAATCTTAAGTGCAGTAATTAAAAGCTTAAAGTAAATGACACCGGGGTTTTTATAGTGGTTCAAGGAACAACTCGTTCCTCTAGTCCACTGTTCCACTAAGCTTGCAAAAACAACAGTTTACAACGCCTTAGTCCCTAGAGCTTAAGAAGCACTCCTCGTCTTCTTCAAGTCTAGTTGCCACCCGGGATGCAGTCCTGCTTCCTGATGGCTGGTCTCGTTTCACTGAGTCTCTTGAAGTATCACCACTTCACTTACTCCAGCTAATTTGAGACGTCCCTTCTTTTTCAAGAAGTGTTTGATATAGAATCAGTTTTCTCCAATGTTGCTTCTTCACAAAAGATGAGTATATGAGGCTCTCGAAGTGTTGAAGAACTGAGTAACTTTGCCTTTGCTAGTTGGATGAAGGATAGGAAAGTTTTTCTTCCAACTGTGGCCTTTTCTTGTTAGGAATGGAGTTTTAATCTCAAGAAGGTTGTTTACGCAAATTTATCTTGGCAAAGTTATCTTCTTAGTTCTTCAGAGTGTATCTTATATACTGGGAGCAGTCTTCCCGTTGGAGTGTAGAAGACAGTTTCATTAAATGCATGTACTGTTGACTTGACCGTTTGGTCCTCCGACTTGCTATTTTGGGGGCGTAAAGATACTCGCATGGTCAATCATCAGCTTTAAATATCTCTTCGTACGTACAGCATTAAATGTGCATTTAATGTGTGTACAGTGCCATGCTTCCGTAGAAAGGTTTGTAACCGTTAGGGGATTTCCCGTTAGTTTAACGACCGTTGGAAGGGCTTCCGGAATCTGGTGGATTTAGCAGAGTCTGAAGAGGTTCTCTGGTCCAATCTCTGAAGTCCGTCTCTGTTGCCAACTCTGGTATCTTTCTGATGACCAGTTTCTGATGGCTTCTCTGGTGAGCAACTCTGGGAGCAACTCTGGTAGAGGCAAGATGGAACTCTGGCAGGCAGACTAAGCTAAAACTTACAAAAGAAATTCTAATACAAAATTTCTAATGGGGTACTTTCAAATTCTAATAAACCTAGCATCATCAAAATCTAAATACATTTATTCCTTACAATTTCCCCCTTTTTGATGATGCCAAAACCCTTTAACTATTTCCAGAGAAGTGCCTTTCACCATAAAAAAAGTTAAAAACTTTTCATTAAAGTCTTGGTGGGCAACTTAGCATAGGAGAATAGTAAGAGTGCGATACAATCAGATAGCAATAATCAATTACGATAACAGAATATACACAAGAAAGTAAAAAAGAACGGATATTTGAATAAGCCACGCAAAAAGAGGGGCAGAGTTGGTATCTTATTAAACTGTTAGAGAAAGTAAAGCATTACAGAGTCAGAGGTAGAGAATTTAGAGATCTTCTTCATCTACCTGTGGTCCTGCTCTGTCAATCCTTTCTAGTTCAGCATTTACCTTTGCTCTGATTGAGGCTAGATCCCTCGGATTCTGATAGTCAGCCCAATGGGGTGCAAGTTTGCAATCCAAATAGTTTCTGACAGCTTCTGCAGAATTCTTGCCATTCAGAATCTTCATTCCGTACCACATCTCAGCTTCTTGGATCGAACCACCATGGTTGATCTGGACAAGTCCATCACTGTCCATGAACAGATTCTCTCTTTGAAGAGGAGTCATCAATTTCCTCATCTGTTCAAATTGAACTCTATCTGGCCTTGACAGACCACTCTTCATCCAATCAGTGAATGAAAAGGATGAAGGCTTTTTCTTTGAGCTTCTAGGAGGAGGAGGTGGGGGTCTGGTGCCTGTAGCAGCTAGCCTTTTCTTTCTAGTTGCATCAAAGTAAGGAGTAGGATCAACAGAGGAGGGTTCTCTGATAGAAAGAGCTCTGGTGCTGGGTCCTTCTTCTTCTCTGGTCTCTTCCCCCTTTTTGGCATCACAAAGATCACCAAGGAGAAGTTCAATCTTGGAGAACTCAGAGGCTTGAGCATCTCTGATTTCACCCAGGGTTTCTGGCAGAGTTTGAGTGACAGAGGCAAGTCCTTCAATCAGGCTTTGTTGCTTGTCTACTGCAGATTGAAGATCCCTGGTGCTGACCTCTAGGAGCACCATCTTCTGGTACCTTTCTTTGTCAGATTTGAGAAGAGCTAGGCCTTGCTCTTGATGTTCCTTGCAGAGGGAGTGTAGGATGTTGAGTTTCTGGGAGGAACTATCAGCAGATTTCTGAAGAATGTGAACAGATTCTGAGATCTTGTTGATTGTCTGGTTCTGGGCAAGCAGAGCTTGAGAGTGAGAGTGGAGAACAGAGTTGAGTCCACTAACATCTCTGGAGACAGAATCAATCCTTGAGGTAGATGAATGCATGAAGTTGTGCAGATTCTCTGTTAGTGCAGTAACTTTATCTGACAGATGTTGAAATCCTATAGTGACTTGCAGATTGGTATGGGTGAGTTCTTCATGTTGTTTGTCATTCAACTCTATTATCTTGCTCAGATCTTGAACCAGTATTCCACCAAAAGCTTCAGCAGATTTCACAAACTGGTTGAAGGGGATTTGGGGTTCTTCAGGTGTAAATCCAGGCATTTCCAGTCCTCTGCCTTTAGGGAATGGAGGAACTCTGTTGGATGGAGGAGGGGAAGGAACTCTGGGGGGTGTCCTTCTCCTTTTGGAGGTTTCATCAGCAGCAATGGAGGAGGTGAGGAATCCATCATTGTCACTAGATGAAGAGGGGACCCTGAAGATAGGTTTCTTCTTAGGTGTGGAGGCTACAGAGTGCTGAGGGGATCTCTGAGGTGAGGCAGAATTGGATGGAGATAAGGATTTCTGAGGAGGTGAGTTCTGGGGAAAAGGAATTATGGGTTGAGGAGTAGGTTGGTGTGAGGGAGATGGAGGGGGTGAAGGTGATCGATTTCTGGTAAATGAGGGTTGTTTGCAGGGTGAAGAGGGTCTGGAGTTGGGTTTCTGGTGAGATGGTGTTCTGGTGGAGGGTGAGGTTTTCTGATCTGGTGAAGGGGTTTTCTGGTGAGATGAGGGTGTTTTCTGTTGAGGTGGGGAAGAAGGTTTGGATGGAGATTTAGAGGGTGAAGGCTGAGGAATAGGAGATTGGGGAGGGGAAGGAGGAGGTGTAGGAATTACCTCAAGAACAATCTCAGAGTACACAGATTCTCTCCACTCCTTGACCAGCTTCTCCATGGTAAGAGCAATGTCATTCGCAGTGGATGGTTCTCCTTCCTCAAGAGCACTATGGCGAAATTTGATCATTGATTCTTTTCTCTTCTTCTCCATCAGCCAAGTATCAAATGCTTCCATTTCTTCTTCTTCCAAGGCTTTGACATGCCTTTCTGGAGAAAGGTCAGATGTTGGAGCTTTACCTTGATATCTGTCTTTCTTCTTTTGTAGGACAGAAATCAGAAAGGTAAGATTGAAGCATTTTGACACATCATCTGTGCCTACCCAGTGAAGAACAGCTTCTTCTTCTTCTTCATAGGCATCAAAGTATTGGATGATTTGTTGAAGAGGTCCCATTCTCCACCTTCTCCAAGCTAGGACTCTGTCAAACTGCTTTTGCAGAATGATGTTGAAGTCGGTTTCTTGGTCCATCTCTGGTGAGGCTTCACGCTCTGGTGAGAGAGCAGAGTTTGGCAACTTTGGTGCAGATTCTGGGTAAGTCTCTGGTAGAGTGCCAGATTCTGGTGCAAGTTCCCCCTGAAGTGTTGAGTCCTTGGCAGGTGAGATGACCTTAGTCTTCCTCTTCTTCTGCCTAGGTTGAGTGCTTGAGTTGTTAGAGTCCCCACTCTGCACAACCAACTTTCTTCTCCTCTTCTGCTTCTGTTTTCTGGCAGCAGATTTCCTGGTTGCCTTTGGGGAGGGCAACTCTGGTGCAACCTCTTCTGCTTTTTCCTCCTCTGGTAGTGACAGATTGTCACTTTTCTTCTTCTGTCTGACTTCCCTTACAACCTGTGACTGCTCAGGTTGTTTGGGCTTTTTGGTAACTTTCTTGGCAGGTTTGGCCTTAGCAGCCTGTTCTTCCCTTTTCTTCTCCAGCCTTTCCTCTCTCCTAAGCTCAGAAGAGATGGCAATATTAAACTTCGGAGAGGCTGTGAGGAAGATGGTCTTGGAGTGATCAACTGGGATGGGATCCCTGAGTTGAACTCCTTTTGCAGCAAGGATGGCAGAGATAAGAAGGCCATGTCCCATCTTGGTTGAGTAAAGACCTGTTTCAGAGTCTTTCTTCTTGATGAATTCAGTTAGGGAGCCAAAAGTTACCTCGCCCCAATTGATATTCATGCCATGGTGAACTGCAAAGATTGCCTTGGCATTGCTTGTGTTCATCTCATCAGTTGAAGCAGTTTTGCACCACAAGCACCAGTGCAGAATGGTGACAAGCTTCTCAAAGTCCTTCTTCAACAGGAACTTCTTCATGTAGAGTTTGTCCAGTCCGGCAGCCTCCGGACGACAGTATGTCTGAACAAAGCTTTCAGTGGAGACTTCCACTGAGTCAAGAGCAATAAGATTGTTGGCTTCCGGGTCTTGGGAGTCAAGTTGAACTCCAAAGAATTCATTAAGTGCATCTGCATTCAAGAAGATGCGTTGACCCTGTACAGAGGAATGAAGTCCGGTCTTGGAGATGGTGGCGTTGAGGTAGAACTCAGCCACATCCTTGATGCTGAAGTGCTCATAGGGATGAGCAACAACCTTAGACAGTTGTGAATCAGTCATCCCTTGGATGATCTTGGTCATCCTCTTCTGGTTTTCTGCCAGGAGGGGTAGGGATGACATGTCAACCTTCATGCCTGTGACAACGTTGGCGATGAGAGTTTTTGCTTCTTCCTTAGAAAGGTCGTTGATGCTCAGGAAGTTCATTCTGGGTGACGGTTAAGAAAAGTTCTGGGGATTGGAAAGTTTTTGGGATCTGAAAGCTTTGAATGCTAGAGCAGTTTAAGAGAGATGAAGTTGCAGTAGGGATTTAGGTTGAAGACAGTGGATATAAAGGAGTTAGGAATAGTGGACGTTTGGTATATTGGCAGTTTCGAGGCAGCATTTAATGAAATGCGGGCGGAAAACGTTTCCGTTAGAAGAGTAACGATCAGGGGTATTTTGGTAAAAGACCGTTTCAGTTAATTAGGTCTAGCC
Source organism: Cuscuta europaea (assembly GCA_945859875.1). Lineage (NCBI taxonomy): Eukaryota > Viridiplantae > Streptophyta > Magnoliopsida > Solanales > Convolvulaceae > Cuscuta > Cuscuta europaea. The sequence continues at coordinate 1,620,843 of CAMAPE010000054.1, read as the reverse complement.
CGTACCTCGAAATATTGCTAAGTCCACATCCGTATCTGTTGACTTTCGGTTGAGGAACTCTGGTCAGAGAAGGGGAGGTTCTCTGATGTGAGATTCTGATGATCAGAGATAGAGGTACTCTGATCCGAGTTTCTGGTGCAGAAGAAAGTAGTTCTGGTTCAGTGAATCTCTGGTTCATGCATCTCTGGGAAGATCATCCATCATTCCCAATTCTTCCCTTAGCTTGTTAAACCTTGCCTCAGGTAAAGGCTTGGTTAGAATGTCTGCAAGTTGATCTTCTGTAGGTACATGCTCCATACAGATATGCTTCTTCTCAACATGATCTCTGATGAAGTGATGTCTGATCTCAATGTGCTTTGTCCTGGAGTGAAGAACTGGATTCTGAGTGATAGCAATGACACTAGTGTTGTCACACAACAGCTTGATCTCCTTGGCTTGAATTCCATAGTCCTTCAGTTGTTGCTTCATCCAGAGTAACTGAGCACAGCAACTCCCAGCTGCAATGTACTCAGCTTCAGCTGTACTTGTTGAGATGGAGTTCTGCTTCTTGCTAAACCAGGAAACAAGCCTTCCTCCTAGCAATTGGCAGTGACCAGAGGTGCTCTTTCTGTCTAGTCTGCAACCTGCAAAATCTGAGTCAGAATAACCAATTAGTTCAAAGTTACCTCCCTTTGGATACCATAGTCCTGCATTTGGATTTCCTTTGATGTATCTGATGATTCTCTTTGCAGCACTTAGATGGCTTTCCTTGGGCTTTGATTGGTATCTGGCACAGATTCCAACAGAGAACGAGATGTCTGGTCTGCTTGCAGTTAGATACAACAGAGATCCTATGATCCCTCTGTAAGTTGTTGCATCTACATCCTTTCCTTCATCATCTGGACCAATCCCTTGTGAAGTGTTCATGGGAATCTTCACTGATGATTTGCCTTCCACTCCAAACTTCTTGATCAGATCTCTGGTGTACTTCCCTTGGTTGATAAAGATCCCTTCTGGAATTTGTTTGACTTGAAGTCCTAGGAAGTAACTGAGTTCTCCCATCATACTCATTTCAAATTGACTCTGCATCACTTGAGAAAATTTCTTGCACAGTTCTGGATTAGTACTACCAAATATAATGTCATCAACATATATTTGTACTAATAGAATATGATTAGCAACAGAGATTTGAAATAGAATTTTGTCAACCTTTCCTTTAGTAAACCCATGGTTCACTAGGAAAAGGGACAATGTGTCATACCAGGCTCTGGGAGCTTGCTTAAGACCATAGAGGGCCTTTTTAAGCTTGTAGACACAAGAAGATTGAGTAGGAATGACAAAACCTGGTGGTTGTTCCACATAAACTTCCTCTTCAAGATCTCCATTCAAAAATGCACTCTTGACATCCATCTGGTAGACCTTGATGTTGTTGTAAGCAGCATAGGCTAGGAAGATTCTGATGGCTTCAAGTCTGGCAACTGGTGCAAAAGTTTCATCAAAATCTATTCCTTCTTCTTGGCAGTATCCCTTGGCTACCAGCCTAGCTTTATTCCTTACAATGTTGCCGTCTTCATCTGCTTTGTTCTTGAATACCCATTTGGTTCCAATGACATTCTGGTGCTTTGGCCTAGGAACAAGTTCCCACACTTTGTTCCTTTCAAACTGAGTGAACTCTTCTTGCATAGCATTGATCCAGTCTGAGTCTGCAAGAGCTTCTTCAACTGTCATAGGTTCCATCTGAGATATATAGCAGGCAAGCATTGCTTCTCTCCTTGATGTGGATCTGGTCTGGACTCCACTTCTGATTTGTCCAATTACTTGATTAGGAGGATGATCTCTTAACCAAGTTAAATCAGGTTCAGATAAGGGTTGTCTTGGATTCTCTTGATCTTCTTCTGATTCTTCATCACTCTCTTTGCCTTGTAGAATGGGATTCTGATGGTGAATTGGTATGGCAGAGTTAGTTAGCAACTCTGGTGTATCCGTCTCTGGTGGATCCAGTTCTGGAGATTCTTCTAGATTCACTTTCTCCAAGTTTTCAGTTATGCTCTCAACAGAGTTGAGATCATCAAACTTGACATGAATCGATTCTTCAACAAGTAGAGTTCTTTTGTTGAGTATTCTGTAGGCTTTACTGGTGCCAGAGTAGCCTAGGAATGTTCCTTCATCAGCTTTTTCTTGAAACACCTTGAGGTGATCCTTCCCATTGTTGAGTATATAGCATTTGCATCCAAATGCATGAAAGTAGCTGATGTTGGGTTTTCGTCCTTTCCATAATTCATAAGGAGTTTTCTGATGAGTCTTGTGAATCATGCTCCTGTTCTGGGTGTAGCATGCAGTATTGATTGCTTCAGCCCAGTATCTGTAGGGTAGACCTGATTCAGCAATCATGGTCCTTGCAGCTTCCTTTAATGTTCTATTTCTTCTTTCTGCCACTCCATTCTGCTGAGGAGTTCTGGCTGCAGAGAGTTGATGCATTGTACCATTCTGGTCACAGAAATCCTGTATGACCTTGTTGACGAACTCTGTTCCTCTGTCTGATCTGATGGCTTTGACTTTCTGATTCTGCTCATTCTGTAGTAGCTTTAGCAGAGATGGTAGTTTCTGCAGAGTTTCATTTTTCTTGGTCAGAAAAATAGTCCATGTGAATCTGGAGTAGTCATCCACCATGACTAAGGTGTATCTTTTGCCACCAACACTTGGAGTTTCCACTGGTCCAAATAAATCCATGTGGATTAGATTCAGAGGACCAGTAGATAGGTTTCCAGCAATGGGTCTGAATGAGTTCTTCACTTGTTTTCCTTTCTGGCATGCACTGCACAAGTTCTCCTTTTTGTATACAAGGTTGGGTAGACCTTCAACAATGTGATCCCTTGCCAGTTTGTTGATTGTTTTGAAATTCAAGTGACTTAGTTTCTTGTGCCATTCCCAACTGAGTTTTGAATCTCCTTTGGCTATCAGGCAAATTCCATCTTTTGCAGTTGACCAATCAACTACATAGATGTTTTTCTTCCTTGTTGCTGTTAGAACCACTTCTTTAGTTGTCTCATGCTTGACAGAACATCCTTCCTTGGAGAATTCAACTGTGTAGCCTTTGTCACAGAATTGGCTAGCACTCAGCAAGTTGAATTTCAATCCCTTGACATAAGAGACATCATCAATGATTATCTGGTTCTTTATCAGCTTCCCTCTTCCTTTTGTTTGGCCATCTTTATCATTACCTCCAAAGGTAACTCTAGGCCCTTTGACTTTCTGGAACTCTGTTAGGCAACTCTTGTCACCTGTCATGTGCCTGGAGCATCCACTATCAATGTACCAATCTTGCTCAGAGATGGCTCCAGCACACAGTTCCTACAGAATTAAAAGGAAGATTTAGGTACCCAAGCAATGTTGGGTCCTAGGGGGTTATGCAGTCTTGGCAGCCGGTACCACTTTGGTCTCATCAAGTGAAACCTTGGTGGGTGGTACCCATTGTCCACCTGGTAGTCATAGTAAACGGAAGTGTGATTCACTTTGGGCAGATGCTTGTGAGGATCATGCTTCCGGTTTACATACTTCTGCATAGCCTTTTTAGTTGGGTAGAAGTCCCATATACTATCAAGATCAGAGGGGCGATTAACTTTGGGCTTCTTAAGTTGACCAGCCAACCTTTTCTGCCTAAAGTTAACTTTCTCTTGATATCTGCCTTTCTGGTGATCATTTCTGACATGATTATCATGAGTTTGTCTGTTATGATTTTGTCTTTGATTTTTGGTATTCTGAAAATCTTTCCTGTTGTTAGGTCTTCTGCCAGGTTCATTAACTTTTAAAATGGGTTTCTGTTGAACCTTTATCTTTTCCTTTTCTGGTCTGACATTCTCATGAATAACCTTGGTGCCAGATACACCAGCCTGACAAATGGGGCTAGGAATCAGTGGCACTATGACCTTGTCTGCCTTAGCAACTCTGGTGTTAGGCATTACAGAAGGCTCACCTGATTTTGTTGAGCCATAACCAAGACCAAAACCAGTGCCAATTTGTTGGTCAAGTACAATCTTTTCCATGGAAGACTGGGCCTTCTGGTAAGCTTTGTACTTAATCTCAAGAGGCTCTATCTCCCTTATTCTCTTTAGAAGAGAAACATTTTCAGCTTCCAGCTGATCTCTTTCCTTAATTAGAAGATTGATTTTGATCTCAACCTCCTTTCTTAAGTCAAGGACTTCAACCTTAAGCTTACTGTTTTCTTCTTTAACAGAAGAATAAGTGGTTTGTATGGCTTGAAACTCTTCCCAAAATTCTGACATTGAATCAGAATCAAAGGCTCTGCCTACCGAAGAAAAACTAGAGTTGGAAGTAGAAGATACCTCATCATCAGATTGACCCATAAGGCATATGTCTTCAGTTTCTGTGTCCAGGCAACAGAATGCTTCATCAGATTCTGATTCCGAGCTGGACTCTGTCTCAGAGAGGGGGTCCTTCTCTGGTTGTTCAGTGATGAGTGCTTTCCTTCTTCGGTGCTCGTATTTCTTTTCTCCTTCCTGGCCTTGCCTTTTGGAGACTATGGGGTGTGGACAATTGACTTTGAAGTGCCCTTGTTGTCTGCAGTTGTAGCAGAGAAGCTCTCCACTACTTTCTAATGGTTTGGACTTCTGGTGTGGCTTTCTGCTAGAGTGTGGACTTCTGCTATCCTTCGGCTTTAAGAATTTCCTGAACTTCCTAGCAAAAGCCGCCATATACTCGTCAGTTAAAAGAATAGAAGGGTCAAAGTTATTTACTTGAGAGGTGCTGGCAGTGAGGGCAGTAGTTGTTCTGTCCTCAACTTCTTCTTTCTCTTCTTCATTCATCTCAAACTCATAAGACTTGAGATCAGAGATGAGTTTCTCAGTGCTGTAGGTTCTGAGGTCCTTGCTATCTCTCATGGCAGTGACCTTCATCTTCCATGGTGAAGGTAAACCTCTGAGAACCTTTAAATTGATCTCCTTGGGAGTAAGTTCCTTCCCAAGTTCTGATATCTCAGCAGTGAGGGTGAGCAAGCGTGCATACATCTCAGCTATGCATTCTTTGGGTAGAAGTTTGAAATCTTCAAACTTCTTCATGGCAATAGTAAGTTTGTTGTCCTTTTCTTGCTCATCTCCAGCTCCTATCAGGGTGAGAGTATTCCAGATTTCCTTGGCAGATTTGCACTTCTTGATCCTTGTGAAGTATTTGTCATCAATGGCCTTGTAGAGGATATCCTTGGCAATGTTGTCAAGGTTGTACTTTCTCCTTTCTTCATTAGACCATTCATGGCGCAGTTTGGTGATCATCTGGGGTTGACCACTACCAGTGATGTATTCAGGATTGACCTTGGTGAACTCTGTGAAAGGTCCTGCATCAAGAACTTCCCACATTTCGTCATGGAGTGCGCAGAGGTGAGCTTTCATGCGGATCCTCCAGTCATCAAACTTTGTTACTGAGAACATAAGATTCTTTGAAAGAGTGTTATCCATAATATGAGATTAAAGAGGCTAAAACAAGTGGATCTCTTGTTTAGTAAGTAACCTAAAAGATTACAAGAACAAGGAGGCTCTGATACCACTTGTTGGTCCCGTTTGTAATGGGAACAGTCTAGAGGGGGGGGGGGGTGAATAGACTGTTCAGGAATTTAAACTTTTCTCCAAGTCAAGTCTGACTTATCAGAGATGGTCGAAATCTGGTGACAGAGATGGTCAAGTTCTGATGGCAGAACTAGATCAGGCAGCAGATAAGTTTCTGTCCGGGTAGCCTCTAGAAGAAAGCTAAGGCAAACTGCCTTTCTGATAACTCTGAAGGAAGATCTGCTGGACACAGAGTCCAACCTTAAGAGTTAGTCAGTAGAATCTTAAGTGCAGTAATTAAAAGCTTAAAGTAAATGACACCGGGGTTTTTATAGTGGTTCAAGGAACAACTCGTTCCTCTAGTCCATTGTTCCACTAAGCTTGCAAAAACAACAGTTTACAACGCCTTAGTCCCTAGAGCTTAAGAAGCACTCCTCGTCTTCTTCAAGTCTAGTTGCCACCCGGGATGCAGTCCTGCTTCCTGATGGCTGGTCTCGTTTCACTGAGTCTCTTGAAGTATCACCACTTCACTTACTCCAACTAATTTGAGACGTCCCTTCTTTTTCAAGAAGTGTTTGATATAGAATCAGTTTTCTCCAACGTTGCTTCTTCACAAAAGATGAGTATATGAGGCTCTCGAAGTGTTGAAGAACTGAGTAACTTTGCCTTTGCTAGTTGGATGAAGGATAGGAAAGTTTTTCTTCCAACTGTGGCCTTTTCTTGTTAGGAATGGAGTTTTAATCTCAAGAAGGTTGTTTACGCAAATTTATCTTGGCAAAGTTATCTTCTTAGTTCTTCAGAGTGTATCTTATATACTGGGAGCAGTCTTCCCGTTGGAGTGTAGAAGACAGCTTCATTAAATGCATGTACTGTTGACTTGACCGTTTGGTCCTCCGACTTGCTATTTTGGGGGCGTAAAGATACTCGCATGGTCAATCATCAGCTTTAAATATCTCTTCGTACGTACAACATTAAATGTGCATTTAATGCGTGTACAGTGCCATGCTTCCGTTGAAAGGTTTGTAACCGTTAGGGGATTTCCCGTTAGTTTAACGACCGTTGGAAGGGCTTCCGGAATCTGGTGGATTTAGCAGAGTCTGAAGAGGTTCTCTGGTCCAATCTCTGAAGTCCGTCTCTGTTGCCAACTCTGGTATCTTTCTGATGACCAGTTTCTGATGGCTTCTCTGGTGAGCAACTCTGGGAGCAACTCTGGTAGAGGCAAGATGGAACTCTGGCAGGCAGACTAAGCTAAAACTTACAAAAGAAATTCTAATACAAAATTTCTAATGGGGTACTTTCAAATTCTAATAAACCTAGCACCATCAAAATCTAAATACATTTATTCCTTACATCTAAGTTACAACTCCTAGATCTAAGGCCGCTACAACTAGCTAAGGAGGGAAAAGAACAGATGGGGAACTAACCTTAAAGCGGGGATTGATCGAAGGCAGCTGTTTCTCTCTCAAGAAATTTTAGCAGAGCTTCGCTACAATGATATCGCACAAGGGGAAGTGAAGCCGGCCATGGGGTATTTATAGGCGCTGGGATCCGGGCTTGGGCCTGGAAACCGGGCCTCCGGTTGGACTGCCATCATTACAAACCGTGGATTCGCCCAATCGGTGACGCCCGCCCACGGGCAGCCAACGAGCACACACCACGTGGCAACCCCCCCCAACGGCTATATTCTGACGTTAGATATTCCAACGGCTATATTTCCAACAGCTATATTCTGAGAGCTCCCGGCTACACTTGACAGATCACTCCTTCATCAACCAAGAAACACTGGCCCCCGGGTTTTTTACTTCACTCTACTTCATCAAGAAGAGCCCTCAGGTACACTTACCCGGAGACACTCCCAGTTTGTGCCCCACACACTACATAACAGATGCCTTCGGGATCACTCCTCCAGAAGCCCAAGGCTTCATATCAGGCCACCCCTCGGGGATCCCCCGTCAGCACTTTGAGGGCCGGGTAGCCCCCGGGGAGTATGCCTCATTGACGGATAGCCTACGGCGCACAGGTAACGGGAGCCCTCGGATACCCTCCTCACCAACTAATCAGCAAACAGGGGACACCCCGGCGACACTTCAACTGCTACTCACATTCATGATGCCCTCGATCCCCAGATTGAGGGACTCCCCTTCGGCACCTCCCAGGATATCGGCAGCAAGCCTCCGGCTAATCAACACGTGAGCCCTCAGGACAAGGATAGCCTTCGGCATCAGCATTGTGCTCCATTTCAGACCAGGGCTTCACGTTTCCGATTCATCATTGGGGGAATTCGGTGCACTCTTTTTCCCTCATTAGGATTTTTTCCCACAGGGTTTTTCCTAATGAGGTTTTTAACGAGGCATCCCCCCAAAATGAAACGAAAAGCGTCAGCCTTCGGCCCAAAACAGCAACGCAACTACTCTACTCCTTTTCACCACTTTGCAAGTGCCTCAAGGAGTGGGGGACTGGAGAACCCCCCCCCCCTCCCTCGGGAAAAATCACAAAAATCACAAACATGACCCCTCAAGTCCCGACATGTGGGTAACTGAGGGACTGCCCTCGGCAGAATAAACAAACAGCAAACTACCCACAACACCACAAACTACAGCGAAACAACGGCAGAGGACTCCTACTACTCCAATGAAGGCCCAACAGGCCCAGAAAGCGCAACATGCCCAAATCACCGCGCCCAAGGTACCAAGCAGCCCACGATGCGCACCAGGGGTGCCTTCGGCCCCCTGGCCGAAGGCTCTAACTCTCACAGGAGGGCCAAGACAGAAAAACAAAGTTACTGGGAAAAACGGCGAAAATCAGTAGCCCTCGGCAGTTGGAGCCCTCGGCACTAAGGGGGTCCCCGGTACTCAGAGCCCTCGGCTAGTCATCTACTGCCGAGGGCACCTTTTCCGACATAATATCCGCTCCACATGCGTATGGATCACCGTACCCTGTACAACGTCCCATTCAACAGCCGCATTAAATGCGGCCACATGCGTTTGCCAGCGCCAACCAGTTGATGTGACCTCTCGGCCAATGGACGCTTGACACGTGTCCCTGTCCGGCATTTATTGCTACTATAAATAACACCCCATTTCCCCATTTGTAACCAAGTCACAATACACACGCTGCATACTTTCTAATATACTTTCTCTCTACTTACTTGCTCTGACTTCTCTCTAGTTATTCTCCGTAATAACCCCTCGGATAAGCTACCCCCCGGGTACACTATCCATCAATTACTAATAAGTAGATAAATGATAAAAAAGTGACCTTTTTGTTTAATTTCCAAAAATGTGACAAATAAGCTTTAAACTTACTAAATTACCCTTAACTTACCGTGACACCTGCTACAGTGACACCAGCTATAGTGACCACCGGCCACCACCGCCATCGCCGGTCGGTGACTGCTGTCGCCGCCGACCAGTGACCGCCGTCACTGTCGGTCGATGACTACCGCCGGTTACAGTGACACCTCCACAATGACACTCCACAATGGCCTTGACCACCCGACCGGCCTTGACCACCCGACCAAAACCCTAGCCGCCTAGATCTGAAAAGTCTAGCCGTGGGGAGCCAGGAATATGTAGATTTGGGCAGGATTTTGAGCTTCAACTACGGAGATGCTCCATCAAAGAAGACAACGACAGAGGTTCTCCAAAGAAGCGGCAATCAAGACACACCGTCGACGACAACGAAGGAGGTGCTCTGAAGCGGCGATAGCTTTGCAGTCGAGAAGAAAGGAGATGAAGAAGAGTGACAGTGGTGTAACTTGATTGGAGAACTCTAACAGTTGCTGTAAGAAGGGGTGAAAGCAGCGGCAATGGGCGGCTCTGTCTAACGAGTGCAGGTGAGTCCCCATTGTCACCGCTTCTACGCCTTCGTCGAAGCCGCAACCGTGAATCTTCATTGTTGCTACTTCAGTTAGAGAGGTAGAAAAGTAAAGGACAGAAAATGAATTAGAGTTAGGCAAAGGTAAACCTGACCTAACCCTTCTCGCATTTGGAAATGATCGACCCTCTGCTTCTCTCCTCCATCGCTCGATCGACCTTTAAGATTCTGAATCATGCCGTCTCCGAGAACTTCTCAATATCTTGCACGATCGAGACTAGGCCCGGGAATCCAAACTCGAAGCTCTTCGTAACCAGCACGATTTGGATATTTCTGCCATGGCTGAAATACACAAGCTCAGGGTTGAAATCAATTACATGGGCTTAGAAATCACCGGGAATCTCACTCTGCATGAGGATTTCAAATCTCATCAAGTAAACGAATCTAAAGATTCTCAAGCCCAAACATTACAAGAGGAGGTGATGCGGCGGGCAGTAGTGGCGTGGTGTAGGGACATGACGGTTGCAGGGTTGGGGCGAGGTGTGGTGTTGGGTAGTGATTGTGCAGGGGTTGGGGGTGGTGGGTTGATATGAGCGTCACAAATACTTAGCCTTATCTACGGGTGGTAGGGTTTGAGGGTTCGAGGCTATGATGGAAAAACCTTCGACGGCGCAGCCGCCAACTGGTGGTGGCATTTGGGTGAGAAAGTCCTTTGCAGATGTGGTGGCAGACCGTTCGGTTCTATCTCCGGAAAAGACTAGGTTTAAAAGCATGCCGGCGATCTCTTTTTATAATGGAGAAATTCAAAAACTAGCGGATAAACACAAAAGAGCTTTGGTGGGATACTTCTTCAAGTGTAAACTGAGCCTATTAATTATTCGAAAGGCTTTTGAGATCATTGGTTTCAAAGGTTCTTTTCAATTAGGGGTTTTAGACCCAAAGCATGTGTTAATTAGATTTGATTTGGAAGAAGATTTCATTCGTTGTTGGAATAGACAATCGTGGGTTATTCATGGACATGTGATGAGGGTCACCAAATGGACCTCGAAATTTCGACCAAATATCGAATCTCCAGTGGTTCCGGTGTTGATTGCATTGGAAGGGTTACCAATTCATTTACAGGACAAATCTGCTTTATTTGAGATTGTTAGCTTAATTGGGAAGCCTTTAAAGCTAGATGAAGCAACGGCTAATTTATCAAGGCCAGTTGTGGCACGAGTTTTTGCTGAAATTTACCTTACCAAGGAGATGCCCTCGAAGGGTTGGATCAATTGTGGTGATGGTGGGTTGATATGAGCGTCACAAATACTTAGCCCTATCTACGGGTGGTGGGGTTTGAGGGTTTGAGGCTATGACGGAAAACCCTTCGGCGGCGCAGCCGCCAACTCGTGGTGGCATTTGGGCTAGAAAGTCCTTTGAAGATATCTAAATGTATTCTCGTATTTTTGAAACTGCTCAAATCTAGTAGTAAGTGAAGATATAGCATTATCAACAACAAACAAGAAGTAAGTTAACTTGAATACGCTTTCTACTGATTTTATCGGTTCATCCATTGCATTTTCATCGAAAAACCTCTTTTTTGTACGAACTCGTGTTTCACGAAATTGGGGTCGAATATTTAATTCAATCGCCAATTTTTCAGCTTCAACTTTGGCTTTGTCAAATCCATCTACTTTATAATCTTTAAAATATGCAATCAGACCTTTCAAGAGAGTAATGGTTGAACTGATGATCATATCTTTCTATTGGAGGACTTTGCTAACTTTGTTTACCTTGTTGAGCATCGCGTACCAGATTACCATAGCAACAAGGAAATCAAAGTTCATTTCATACTCACATATGGACTTTGCATCACTCACAGTGCTAGGATCATTACTACATTTGGTAAAATGATCTAATGCTTGTTGTATCTGTGACCCTTGAAATCTAATAGCTCTAACACTAGCTGTCACGTCCCGGACCTACCCGGACACATCAACAACCCGCCGTACAGTACAAATAGTCAACCACAGTTCAACACATCCATACTATACAAGGCGTCTGGAATATCATTCACACATAGCACATCCATAAACAAACATAACGTAAAAATGTTCATTAAAGCAGCGGAAACAATATTGCAAGTGTTCAAGCCACCCTTGGCATAATTAGGCATGTAAGCCCCCAAAATAATTATTCAGAAAATAATATCCCTGAGCACTATTATAATTGTTTTGAAACAGAAACGGAGGAAGCACAAACTACGTCTTCTCTCCTAGAATCTTCCCGAAGCCACGAGCAATGGTACCAAGCTCAGCTCCTACCTGAAACTGTGAGGCGGCCTCCCCCGTGAAGGGGAGGTCAGTACTTGGAAGCATTTGACAAGTACAACGACAACTATACTAAGTATAATCAATGTTTCAAATTCAAAGACCCTCAATCTAGGGTGATATTATATTGTAGGCCATAACCCTCGGTTACACCTTTATAAATAATGTACTTACTTTATATAAAGTCAAGTAGTCGGCTCGTGGGCACGTATTCGTTTAGAATTCACCATTTTAATTCCCTGTGACTGCTAGTCACGCCAACCCCATAGGGTTCCCTCGAGTCCCGATTGTATAGCAAGGGCTTGGCCCGACTACATTTCTATACAACCCTTCAACTCAATTTAACACATTAAAATTGTATGGCAAGGGCTCGGCCCAACTACGTTTCCATACTAACCACAACTTCGTGGCCAGGGCTCGGCCCAACTACGTTTCCACGAAGATCACAAATACATGGCAAGGGCTCGGCCCAACTACGTTTCCATGCTAATCACATTACATGGCAAGGGCTCGGCCCAACTACATTTCCATGCAATCCTAGAGTCCGACTCCAATTCATTTTCGTAGTCCAATTCTCAAACAAATCCTATGCCTAGAATCAACCCACTTGGGTAGCCTTTAGGCTTACCCCTAACACACCTTAGCGTTCATTCAATTCAACCTTAAAGTATCTCTTAAGACTACTTAAGGCAAATCTATTCACAATCCTATCCCTTAGGATTAATTCCATTATATTATTCTCCCGACTAGTATTTTAATACTAGTAGGTTTGTCTTAGAACATATCAAGTTCTTAATTCAAATTGACATTTCTTTTAAAAAATATCAAAAGAAGAGTATATTTATGAATTTCAAAATATCAAGTTCTTAATTCAAATTGACAGTTCTTAATTCAAAAATATCACTTTTATCCATTCATGAATTTCATACATGAAGTAAGAGTATATTTTATCACAATATTTACATAGTTAATTCCATTATCATGCCATTCCTTTCATATCACATAATCACACACAATTTATTCTAAATTTGTATATCATGTTTCATGATGGATAGTGTACCCGGGGGGTAGCTTATCCGAGGGGTTGTTACGGGGAATAACAAGAGAGAGGTCAGAGCGAGTAAGTATAGAGAGAGAAAGTATATTAGCAAGTGTTCAGTGTTTTCAGCGTGTGTATTGTGACTTGGTTACAAATGGGGAAATGGGGTGCTATTTATAGTAGCAATAAATGCCGGACAGGGACACGTGTCAAGCGTCCATTGGCCGAGAGGTCACCTCAACTGGTTGGCGCTGGAAAACGCATGTGGCCGCATTTAATGCGGCTGTTGGATGGGACGTTGTACAGGGTACGGTGATCCATACGCATGTGGAGCGGATACTGTGTCGGAAAAGGTGCCCTCGGCAGTAGATGACTAGCCGAGGGCTCTGAGTACCGGGGACACCCTTAGTGCCGAGGGCTCCAACTGCCGAGGGCTACTCATTTTCGCCGTTTTTCCCAGTAACCTTGTTTTCCTGTCTTGGCCCTCCTGTGAGAGTTAGAGCCTTCGGCCAGGGGGCCGCAGGCACCCACTGGTGCGCATTTGTGGGCTGCTTGGTATTCTGGGCGCGGTGATTTGGGATTGTTGTGCTTCTTGGGCCTGTTGAGCCTTCATTGGAGTAGTAGGAGTCTGTGGGCCGGGGGTTCCCGGGCCATATACTCCATCAGGAGTCCCTCACTCCTTTTGCCGAAAGGTACTTGAGGGAAAAGGAGTAATTGTGTTCGTCCTCTGCCGTTGTTCCGTCTGTAGTTTGTAGAGTTGTGGGTAGTTTGTTGTTTGTTTATTCTGCCGAGGGCAGTCCGCAGTTACCCACATGTCGGGACTTGAGGGGTCATGTTTGTGATTTTTGTGATTTTTCCCGAGGGGGTCCTCCAGTCCCCCACTCCTTGAGGCACTTGCAAAGTGGTGAAAAGGAGTAGAGTATTTGCGTTGCTGTTTTGGGCCGAAGGCTCACGTTTTCGATTCATTTTGGGGGGATGCCTCGTTAAAAACCTCATTAGGAAAAACCCTGTGGGAAAAATCCTAATGAGGGAAAAAGAGTACACCTAATTCCCCCAACGATGAATCGAAAATGTGAAACCTTGGTTCGAAATGGAGAATAATGCTGATGCCGAAGGTTTTCCTTGTTCTGAGGGCTCATGTGTTGATTAGCCGGAGGCTTGTTGTTGATGTCCTGAGAGGTGCCGAAGGGGGGTCCCTCAATCCGGGGATCGAGGGCGTAATGAATGCGAGTAGTAGTTGAAGTGTTATCGGGATGTCCCCTGTTTGTTGATTAGTTGGTGAGGAGGGTATCCGAGGGCTCCCGTTACCTGTGTGCCGTAGGCTGTCCGCCAATGAGGCGTATTCCCCGGGGGCTACCCGGCCCTCAAATTGCTGAGGGGGGATCCCCGAGGGGTGGCGTGTTATGGAGCCGTTGGCTTCTGATGGAGTGATCTCGAAGGCATCTGTTATGTAGTGTGCGGGGCACAAACCGGGAGCGTCTCTGGGTAGGTGTACCCGGGGGCTCTTCTTGATGAAGTGGAGTGAAGTAAAAAGCCCGGGGGCTAATTTCTTGGTTGATGAAGGAGTGGCCTGTCAAGTGTAGCCGGGAGCTCCCAGAATATAGCCGTTGGAGATATAGTCGTTGGAATATCTAACGTCAGAATATAGCCGTTGGGGGGGTTGCCACGTGGTGTGTGCTCGTTGGCTGCCCGTGGGCGGGCGTCACCGATTGGGCGAAGCCATGGTTTGTAATGATGGCAGTCCAACCAGAGGCCCGGTTTCCAGGCCCAAGCCCGGATCCCAACGCCTATAAATACCCCATGGCCGGCTTCACTTCCCATGTGCGATTTATCCGTTAGCGAAGCTCTGCCAAAATTCCTAGAGAGAGAAACAGCCGCCTTCGATCAATCCCCGCTTTAAGGTCAGTTCCCCATCTGTTCTTCTCCCTCCTTAGCTAGCTGTAGCGGCCTTAGATCTAGGAGTTGTAACTTAGAAAACTTAGCGTTTCCGAGCCCTCGAACCAGTGCAAAGATGTCTTCCCAAAGTGATTCCCAGGACATCTCGGGGGCGCCCTCGATGGAGGATGAAGTCATCTCGGACGTGGAGTCCTTAAGCGAGCAGTCCTTGGCCCAGGAGGATGTCGCGATGGCGGTGGAAGTGCAGAAGGAGTTGGTGGCCGAAGTCGAAGCCGAGGGCTTCGAGCAAGAGGCGGAGGATGAAGAGCTTGCCCTCGCCATACAAGTTGCAGAGGAGGAGGAAGAGAAGGAGAGGCTGAGGGTGACCGTGGCTGTTCTTCCCCCTCGGGGTGCTGGTGAGGCTGGGAGCTCTCGGCCCCTCAACCCGACGCCGATAAGAGTGGCCCCCGGGAAAAAACAGGAGAAGAAGAAAACCGTTCCCAAAAAGAAATGCATTGTTGTTGATCAGGGGAAACCCATAGATATGCCCGAGGGGTACTCCTGGCTGAATACTGCCGCCCTCGAGATAGGGTCGAAGGCTGACAGGGAAGATATGTACGTGACTCAGCTGCACGTGGGTCCTTCGGCTGTGGTGGTGGCGCCGGGCCCTGATGACGTGCTTTCCCGGGCTCCCGAGGGTTGCATCGCCGTACACATTCTGTCGGTGGCAATGGGGCTCCGTTTCCCCCTGCACCCATTCCTTCGGGAGTATCTCCGGTATGTGGGCTTGGTCCCCTGCCAGTTGACGCCTAACAGCCACTCCTACGTGGCGGGCTTCCTGAACCTCTGCCGGGCCCGAGGGGTGACCCCCAGCCTGGACTTGTTTTTTCAGAGCTTCAACCTCTGTCGAGGGGGTCACGCGAACGCCGAGGGCTTCGCCAATCTGCAACAGGTGGCTCGGTGGAAATTATTCACAGAAGCGCCCTCGTCCAACAAAGGCTGGAAGGAGCGGTGGTGCTACATTAGAATTGCCGAGAGCCCCTTTCCGATGGAACTTCGGGATCGCTTCCGTCGGCATCCGAAGGTCGGAAGTGTTGCTCTGGAGAAGGATGGCTTGATAATAGCCAAGATCCCGGAGGGTCGCACGAAGCAAGTGTCCATTAAGGACTTCACTGCCGACAAGGAGCTTTTCGCCCTCGGCTTCCGTAGATATCGCTTCCTCGGTGAAACAGACGAAAAATATCCTGTGCTGTCAGGAGGTAGTATCCGAGGGCTTCCTTTTTTTGTACTTAGGATTTTTCCCCCTTTTTTTTGCTCTCTTTCCCTTCGGTCTAACCCCTTTGTTTTTGTTGGCAGGTGTTAATATAGACGCTGGTAAACTTTTTGCTTTGAAGAAAAAGAAGGGCAAGACCCAAGCCCAGAAGAAGGACCCCTCGGTCCAACCGCCTGTGGGAGCCTTCTTCCAAAAGGAGACTCCGGAGCCCTCTACTGCGGAGGGAGTTGCTGGGATGGCCGAGGGGGCCACCAAAAAGAAGAAGGGGAGCAAGGCGGTAGAGCCCCCGGCTAAGAAGCAGAGGGGTACAGGGGGAACCGTCGGCCAGGATGCCCCCTTGGTGATCATTGAGGATCGCCCTTCTCCGGATCCCCCAGTTGATGCTGCGGCGACAGCCCAAGCCAATCCTCCCTTGATAAGCCCCCCTCGGGAGATCCTGCAGCTTTCCTTGGCCCCGGGGGCTTCCGTCCTACATGGCTCAGCGGAGCCGAAAGCTTTCTTGAGAGGGATGACCTCGTTAATGGACAAGGCTGCCCTCTCAACCTATGATGATGAGGCCCTCGAGAACAGGATCCTCCGGTCTTCATTAACTGTAAGTTTGTTCCTTTAGGTTTTGTGTTCAACTTTTAATGCTCTTTCCATGTTAATCTGACCCCTCCCCCTGTTGTTTACCAGGCTTGCGTAGCCCTCGGGGAGCACGCACAGAGGCTTGAGCAATATCGCCTCCGGAAGGCGGAGCAGGATCGGGAGATGAAGGAGCTCATCCTGAAGAACTCCGATGCTGTAAAGCAGATGGCCATGCTGGAGGAAGATCTCCGGAAAGCTGCCGAGGGAGCTGAGCTGAAGGTTAAAGCTGCAGCGGAGGAAGCCAGGCTTGAGGCCGAGAGGTCAGCTAAGAAAGCCGCCGAGGAGGCAGAGTTTGCTAAGGCCGAGGCCGTCGCCAAAGCCCGGGAAGAAGCTGTTGCCGCATTCATGGCCGAGGGCTGGAAAGCCGAAGATAGGCGGCAGTGGGTGGCCTCGGTTGTGGAGTCATCGGTGGATGACTGGGTGAAGGGCCCCGGGGGAGACTGGATGGCGGAAAGGGGAGATAGTTATTACCAAGGGGGTGAATTCTTCACCCAGCACCTTGTGTACCGGAGGCTAGCCAGGCACTTCCAAGTCTCCCTCGAGGAATTCGACCCCTCGGCGTATGGCCTTCCTCCTCTGCAGCCAGACGTGAGAAACCCCCTCCCCCCGGGCGAAGAGAGGCCTGTGATCCGTGATTCCATGATGATGGGGGGATCCGACGATGGTGATGTCGAGGACGCCATTGGGGAGGAGGTCACCTCGAAGCCCGCCGAGGAGGCAGCAGCTGAAGAAAACACTTGTAGTTAATAGCTCTTTGAACACTTTTCCTTCTTGTTTGTAATATTGGTGTACTCTCGGCCTCGGTCACATTGTAATATATACATTTGAATTTCCTCTTTTTGACGAATGAATGCTTGCCTTCGGGCTTTGTGTATATGACTTGTCCTCTTTAATTCGTTTCTTCTCGAATGTATGTCGTCGTTTTCTTTTGAATGTATGCCTTCACCCTTCTTTGAATGTATGCCTTCGCTTTTCTGAATGTATGCCTTCGCTTTTCTGAATGTATGTTTAGGACTTAGAATATATTCTTCCAAGTGTAGTGCTTCTTGTAGCCCTCGGCTACTAGTAATCTTTAGTCAGTTGAACCTTTCACCGAGGGCGCAATGTTCAGGACTTAGAAATATTTCTAAGTGTTTGTTCATCTGTTGGCCCCCGGCTAATCCTTCCCTCCGGTTGTATGTAGCCTTCATGAGATGACCGGAGGCGAGGTGTTTAGGACTTAGAAAATCTCTAAATGTTTGGATATTGTGTAGCCTTCGGTACGTGGATACCCCTTGCTGATTGGATGCATGACCGAGGGCCCAGAAATAGTTGGGACTTAGAATATTTTTCTAAGTATACTTTTGCCAAGTCCTCATCCGTATGGTCCTCGGGCTGTATGGAGATTTTACCAAGGGTAAAAACTTTTGGGACTTAGAAATTTTTCTGAGTGTAGCATGTATGAAGTAGGAGCCCTCAGGTGACTGTGAGGCCCCTGCCTCAGATATACCTTCGGTTGACTGGTGGCTCCACAGGGGGCAAAGCATTTAGGACTTAGATTATTTTCTCTAAGTATTTCCTTCTGCTGGCCTTCGGGAGGGGGCCCTTCGGCTGTATACGTTGTAGGTTTAGGATAGTTTCCTTTGCCTTGCGATGTTGGCCTTTGGTAATAAAAGCCTTTGGTTGTTTATTATATCCCCTCGACATGTAGTGAGATGCCGGAGGTGATTCTTGATTTGGTTTGGCCGCATCTGATAGCTTTGTCATATAGTGCCCTTCGGGGACGTTTTGAGTTGTTTGTTGGCTGAGCTTGCCATGTTTCGTAGTATTTGAACCTTCGGTTTTAGGTATAGTCGGAGGCAATCCTTGAGTGGACTTAGCCATTTGTTGATGATGTCCGTTGTGAATGGTATCCTTTGTACTTGTGAACTTCCAGGCACCGGAGGCATTCCCTTGGGGAGCCCTCGGTATGTTTCTATGAATTGTTGGAGTGATGTACTCATTGATTTCTCGCTGAGTCTACTCCCCTTCACCACCCCTTTTTTTTGAGTAGTGAAGGGAAGGCTTCAAGAAACTTGGTTTCTTGGTAAGGCTTGGCCTATCGGGAGGTAACAGAATACACCATTAGCTCTCCCCTCGAGTTAACCTTCCGAGTTCCGAGGGGATCGAGGGTCGTTTCCTGGGCACAAGATATGGTGGTTTGTAGCCTGCCTCCCCTTGGGGGATGGCGCGGAAAGCGCCTCAGTTTTGAAAGTCGTCCCCTCGGTGCTAGACATAGTCCGTGGCCTGCCACACCCTTGGGGTGGTGGCGCGGGGAGCGTTTCGGTTTGGAAGTTGAATCCTAGTCATTTATCGTGCCTGTCATACCCTTGGGGTGATGACGCGGAAAGCGTTCCGTTTTTGAAAGTCGAATCCTGGGCATTTCTCGTGCCTGTCATACCCTTGGGGTGATGACGCGGAAAGCGTTTCAGGGAAGGGTTTTCATTTGCACACTGGTTGCAAATGGCCGGGTGCACTACGTGCTGCCGGCACCGAGAGGTGGCGCCTTCGGTATAGGCGTCCTCGAGGGGTACGGCTTAAGAAACAACACTTGGTGTTTGTTCCGATGTACGGCCCCCGACACTTGGTACCGAGGGGTCTTCTGTAAAAATAGTTGGTGTTTTTTCTTCACTTGTCGTAGGGGACTGTGGTGTCTACCCTCGGTACTTGGTACCGAGGGGTCTTCTGTGGGAACACTTGGTGTTTCTTCCCACTTGTTGGAGGTGATTGTGTCGTCTACCCTCGGTACTTGGTACCGAGGGGTCTTCTATGGAAACACTTGGTGTTTCTCCCCGATTGTTGAAGGGGATTGTGTTATCTACCCTCGGTACTTGGTACCGAAGGGTCTTCTGTGGAAACACTTGGTGTTTCTTCTCATTTGTTGAAAGCTGCTAGTGGCGTGTCCCCTCGGCACCAGGTGCCGAGGGGTTTCTTTTTGGGGACAGGTGGTGCTTTGTCGCCGGAGGGGGCAGAATCCTTGGGATGATTGCGGGGAGCCCCCGGCCCCCGGTTACCTTTGTCGTCTGGCCGAGGGCGTTGCTGATCTGGGACATGGTGGCATTTCTCCACCTCCTCGGCCTCGGCGTACCGGTCCCCCCGCTGTAGGGCCCTTATATAATCGCGGGGGGGGGGGGGGGGGGTGTTCGATGATGAGGCTCCTTGAGAAGTTCCCGGGGCGGAGTACTGTTTGTAGGAGGGCCAGGAGGGTCCCGTCATCAGCACCATCAACTTTATCAGCCTCCGTCCTCCAGCGCTCCAGGAAGTCCCGAAGGGTCTCCTCCTTCTTCTGCCTCACTGTTAGTAAGTGGGAGAAGTGTTTTCTTGTGCGGCGCCTCCCCGCAAATTGCGTCAAGAATCGTTGGGCGAGTTCTTGCCATGAGTCAATGCAGCCCTCGGGCAATCGGTTGAACCATTCGTAAGCCGGCCTCTCTAAGGTGGAGAGGAACCAGCGGCACAAATATTCATCCGATGCCCCCACCATCATCGTGCTGTTTTGATACCTGCTGTAGTGCTCTTGGGTGTCAGTCTTTCCGTCATAGGGCTTGATGAGCTGCCCTCGGTATTTTTCCGGGATCCGGGCCGCCAATACCCTTGGGGTAAATGGCGTCCGGGTCCGGAGCTATATGGTGGGTTCCCCGGAGCCCTCGGCTATCTTCTTCTGCATTTCTTCCATCTTGGCCATCATCGCCTCATACTTAAGGTCTGTATGGGGGCAGAAGTGGTGGCATGGGCTTTGGTGGCCTCCATCTCGTTAAGCCGGCGCTGGAGGGCCGCAATGATTTCGTCCCGGGGGTCCTTCGGTAGGGCCTCCGCCCCCTGCAAATGGACCCGGGCCGAGTGGGCCTGGTTGATTTGGTGGCGTGCATCGTCGGCATGGAGAGGTGCCTTGCCCTTGTCCTGAGGGGGACGCCTTTCATTGGCCCTGGAGACGGACCCACAACTTTCCTGAGGCCTTTGGAACGCCTTCCCCTCGAGGCGGTCTTGGACCCCTCGGCTGTCTTGCGCCCCTCCGAGTCTCTCGAGGGCGGAGGTCCGGAGTTGTTCCTTGTTCACGTTGTGGCGGTCACGGGACTGGACTTCCTGGGAGGCCGTATCTTGGGCCACGACCCCCTCGGAGTTCCCCATTCGGAGGACCGGGTTGCCGAGGGGTCGTGGGTGAGGGGGAGGCATAATATTCTCCCCCACCTGGGGTTGGAGGGGAACCAAAGTGCCGAAGGCACCCGGGTTCTGGGTGAGCGTCTGGATGAAGGCGGAGAGCGCCGATTGTACGTCTATGGTGATGACCGGAGGGCTAATTTGATTTTTGTTCCGGTCCTTTTTCTTGGCCTCGATGCTGAGGCGGGCATCGGGGGCGTTTTGTTGAATCTGCTGGCGTAGGTCGACAGCCGTCTGGTCCAACCCGGCGATGACACCGCCCCTGGGAGCCCTGTTGGAGGCTTCGGGGACGTCGACCTCGCCGAGGGCCAGGTTCCTGTCGTCTACATTCTTGGAGTTGGCACGAGTTGTTCTCACCATTTTAGATGGGTGTTTTTGTGTTTGGTCGAGGGGGGGAGTTTCTTACTTGATTGTTCGACCTCTCAACGAGAGCACCAAATGATGGATAATGTACCCGGGGGGTAGCTTATCCGAGGGGTTGTTACGGGGAATAACAAGAGAGAGGTCACAGCGAGTAAGTATAGAGAGAGAAAGTATATTAGCAAGTGTTCAGTGTTTTCAGCGTGTGTATTGTGACTTGGTTACAAATGGGGAAATGAGGTGCTATTTATAGTAGCAATAAATGCCGGACAGGGACACGTGTCAAGCGTCCATTGGCCGAGAGGTCACCTCAACTGGTTGGCGCTGGCAAACGCATGTGGCCGCATTTAATGCGGCTGTTGGATGGGACGTTGTACAGGGTACGGTGATCCATACGCATGTGGAGCGGATATTGTGTCGGAAAAGGTGCCCTCGGCAGTAGATGACTAGCCGAGGGCTCTGAGTACCGGGGACCCCTTAGTGCCGAGGGCTCCAACTGACGAGGGCTACTGATTTTTGCCGTTTTTCCCAGTAACCTTGTTTTCCTGTCTTGGCCCTCCTGTGAGAGTTAGAGCCTTCAGCCAGGGGGCCGAAGGTACCCACTGGTGCGCATTTGTGGGCTGCTTGGTATTCTGGGCGCGGTGATTTAGGCCTGTTGTGCTTCTTGGGCCTGTTGGGCCTTCATTGGAGTAGTAGGAGTCTGTGGGCCGGGGTTCCCGGGCCATATACTCCATCACTTCATTTACTCATATCAATAGTATTTTCATTAAGCATTATTACTCATTAATAATCCATGAAAATCACTTTTAATACCTTAGGTAATCTTATGAAATTAACTCACTAATTATAAGCAATATAGTTAGTCATCCTCACCTTATAGAGTGCTTGACTAGTTGTCTTTGCAAAGCCCTTCGACCCGTCCTCGTTCTAGGCCGTTTGAATCACAAAAACTGGACTGATGGACAAAAGCCGGGCGGCTTTCACGAAAGCCGGGCGGCTTTCACGAAAGCCGGGCGGCTTTCACGAAAGCCGGGCGGCTTTCACGAAAGCCGGGCGGCTTTCACGAAAGCCGGGCGGCTTTCACGAAAGCCGGGCGGCTTTCGTAGTCTGCAACTACGAACAGCTCCTTTGGAGTGGCGGTTTCCTATGATTTCGACTCCTATCGATTTGCCAACCCTTCTAAGTTAATTACCACCACTTTATATCAATATTCCACACTTTTTAAACGTGTAAAACCCAAGGTTTAATCCACCATATGATTTCTTAAAAATCATATACAAAGAACTAGTTAAAGAATACTAGTTGAATTCTTACCTTGTGTTCTTGCTAATTTCCTTTGGATTTGCTCCCTTCTTGCTTTCTCC
Organism: Cuscuta europaea; assembly: GCA_945859875.1. Classification (NCBI taxonomy): domain Eukaryota; kingdom Viridiplantae; phylum Streptophyta; class Magnoliopsida; order Solanales; family Convolvulaceae; genus Cuscuta; species Cuscuta europaea. The sequence goes on along the minus strand of CAMAPE010000054.1, from coordinate 1,598,473 downwards.
TAGCTAGAGCTTTGTGAGGATAAGTCTTAGAGCTCCCCCTCCTCTCAAATCACCCGTAGGATGCAAAATGATAGAGGAAGTCTCCTCACAACCACTTGCTCACAATAATAGGAAGGGTAGGGTCATTTGAGAAGCTTACACATGCCTTCAACTTCTCCCTCACCCATATGTCTGCTCATTCATTTTAAGTTGTCCAAATCCTACTATTTGGAGTCTACAAGACATGTAGGAAAATCCCCAAATGGGTATAGGAAGTCTCTCCCAATTATTCCCGCTATTTCTGGCAGGTTGGGTCAAAATAGCAATTGTTTGTCCAAACGTTTTTCCCAACCTTAGTTGGCATTTTATTGGGCTTCTATAATTATTATAATGACCCCACTAAATATTTGGTAGTCCATTCTCAATATTATGGACCCGGCAAATAATTTAAATTAATCATTCATTAATTAAATATATCATTCTTTTACACGAAATCATTCGCTAGAAAAATTCAAATACATACTGAATTTCAAATTCAAGTACATCCGGGTGCGGTGTCACACTAGCAACACGACTTTCCAACGTGTATATGACCATGTTTTAAGAGTGAGATCATTTCCATCACCATCTTTAAGGTACATCTTGAGAACCTCCCATCACTTGGTTGAACCTAAATTCAAAGATATTTAATCATAAAAAGAGTTTTGTTAAAGTTAATTAGTAATAAAATAAAAGTAATAAAAACTATTGAAATGAAGATAATAAATTATGAACATACCTGAAAATAATTTATAGATGCCACACCAAAAAATGTTTTTTCTTGTGCAAAACTCATAGTCATATCACAAAGGGTGAGGTTTAGAGAATGACAATCACAAGGAGTATAAAATGCTCTAGGATATTCTTGTAACACCCTAGCTTGTACCCCTTTGTTATCTCCCTTCATGTTCGAACCATTGTTGTAACCTTGTCCCCTTACTTTATTAAAATCAAGTTCATGAGTGTCAAGCAACTTTTTAACCACGATTATTGAGACAACTTCACCAGTTAAAGTGAAGTTATTGAGACAACTTCACCAGTTGTCTCAATGACTTTAACAAATGTGATGAAAAACTCATCAACTCTTATAGGGCTTGTAGATACATCTATACATCGAATCACAAGTGTCATTTGCTCATCATGACTAATCCCGTGCGGACAACACCATCAGAGGGTCTTCTTGGTGGAATTTTTTAATAAAATATTTTGAGCATGTTCTTCATCAAGCTTAGTTTATAAATACCAAATTTCAGCTCAAAATTCAATCGGGAAGGCAGTTAAACAAATTCTTGAAGCATATTGTGTTTTATATATGTACAAAATGTTCTGTAAGAGAAGAACTGCCACTTGAAGTGACGGCTTGTGTACCGTAAGAGAAGATCCGCCACTTCAAGTGACGGATTTCCTTAACCACGATTAACCTAACAGTATTTTGGGACTTATTTATTTAATTAGTATTATTCCGGAAAAAACTCTATTCATTAATTTATATTATCGTCAAAATATTTATTGTGTCAATTTTATAATGCAATTATCCAATACCATTACATGGTTATACATTGTAATTTGCCGTCATTGGGCCCGTGTCAAACAAGCATAACGGTCAACACGTGACACGCGCTAGACACGAGTGACCGACTATGTCTGAACCAAAACGTCAAGATCCAGGCAGGGTCTAAAAACACGGAAATGGAAAGATAGTCAAGAGGGAAGGGGAATCGTATTCCGTGGGTAGGGACGTGAAGAAAAAGAAGGAAATCATACAGTTGAGAGTGGCGAGCATAATATGACATGAGATTGCGCTTCTTCCTCGCTTCCTTTATAATAATCGTTTTTGTGTACCTATCGTCGTTAACGCTCCAATCACATTCCTGCGCTCACCGACAAGAGGCGGCAGGCTTTTGCCACCAGGAAACGGAGAGAGAACATCGACTGAATCGGATGGCTTCTTCGACTCTAGGAGGGGTTCAGGATTCTGGATCCGCAGCGAACAGCGTCGAAATCGAGAGCCTCGGGCGGTTCGCCGTCGAGGAGCATAATAAAAAAGAGGTACTCCGTAGTTTAGTTGTTTTTCTCAAAATTAATTTCACTGTAAGCTTTCATCCTTCAGCAGTTCGGTGTGAAGTGTGAACTTTACTTAGGGTTCCATGCTTTGTGACGGTCGCTGCTGATTAGCCGGGATTAATTCGCCTGGCTGCTTTGCTTTTTTTTCTTTCATTCCAGAATGCGATGATCGAGTTTGTGAGAGTGGTTAAGGCTAAGAAGCAGGTTGTGTCTGGGGAATTACACCATCTTACCCTTGAGGTGATTGATTCGGGAAAAAAGGAACTTTACGAGGCCAATGTGTGGCTAAAGCAGTGGATGAATTTTAAGGAACTTCAAGCATTTGATCATGTTAAAGAGATTCCCATCTTCACTGCTTCTGATCTGGGTGCCAAGAGAGGTAACATACTCTTTCTGTTCTGAAGAGAGGTAGTATTTGATTTGACATTTCAAGATTTGTTTTGGAGCATTTGACTGTATACTCAGTGCAAGTTAATTTTAATGTGACCTAAATTTGCTTCTATTTTTTACGGAGTATATTCTATGCTGTATTGCACATTTCGATTGAATGATTTAATCTACTAATGTGTCTGGTGTTATTATGTATTATTGGGTCTTGGCCGTCTTGCTAGTCAAAGGCCACTTTATTTTGTCATCTTCAGTCTCTCTAATCTCTATGATACGCTTTAGGTGAATGTTCACTCATTTTTAGTGAAAATCACTTGCCTCAGAGAGAGAGAATGCTAAATTGCTAACACGTGTGATATGATTTTCCTTTTGGGAAAAACGATTAATGTAATTTAATTCACTTTCAAGTCATATTAACATCTGTGTTTTATATCCTTCTCATATGATCTATATAGTCTCTCAATAATGTTGAGATCACCAAACTTTACTTCCGTTAAATAGTTTATCAAAATATTATTTTCATTGATTTTTATCTCTTCATTGTCAAGAATGAACCTCTGACAGTGTAACTAATGGAAGATGGCCAGAATTCTTGAATATGGCAGCCTTCTGTCTGTAATAACCACCAATTTACATCACTAAATTTTGAATCTTATCCCTAATGTGTGTTTCAGTAGTCATTTTCGTTCCCTCAAGTCATATTATCGGTTTCCACATATCTCGAGTTCAATCTGTCATGCAATTTTGTAAACTTATGACTTTGCACCATGGGCTTCTTCTCTTGCTTTTCCTTAGGTGACACATTTTAGAGCGTGTGGCTTCTCGGTCTATTGTTATCTTATTATACCTACATCTTGGTTACGTCTACATACAATGTTTATTTTTGTGCTAGTATTACTTTCTTTGATATCCACTACTTTTTTTGAAAGGTTTGATATTCAGTACTTAATAAGTTGTGTTCACATACATGATAAATTTATATTTTTCTCTCAGCAATCCATAATAGTTTTGATTCCCGAATTTCATTTTTTTCATGTATTGCCGGTATTGTATTCTATCCTTTCTGGCATTCCTATATAATTTTAAAATCATATCAATGTATCTAAAATCAATATTGACTTTGTGTATAGAGGGTCCAGGAACAGGACTGAAATCAATCCCAGAAGATGATCCGTTTGTCCTGGAAGCTGCAGAACATGCTGTTAAAACTATCCAGCAAAAATCCAATACTTTAGATACTTATGAGCTTCAAGAGATAGTTCTTCCAAAAGCTGAGGTATGTGGTTAGTGAGTTGGGTCCTGTATATCATATTTCCTATGCAGTACAGCAGTAGTGAAAATCATAAAGTTTTTATAATTGTTCTGTGCATTAAAATAGTTAAAAAGGAGAGCGGGAAGGAACTAATGGGATGGAGTGAGTAACTTTTAAGGTGCTGGGTTTACTTGTTGGTGAATAATAAAATATTTGAGATTGTTTTTCTTCAATAGCACTGCACCAACTTTGCCAATAAAAACATCGAATTAACACAACAGGTTATGGATGATGCTTCCGCAAAGGTTCAAATGCTTATCAAGACAAAGAGGGGAAGTAAAGAGGAGCAGTTTGATGTTGAAGTGCACAAGAAAAATGATGGCAAATTGAGCTTGACATCACATAAAAGGCTCGAAGACTAACTGAGTTCTGATTTTGTCGAAGGTGTTGTTGTTTCTTTTGCATTTCAGGGAGTTGATGAACGTTCTCTATTGTGATGTGTTCCGTGGAGTTGAGAAACGTTCTCTTTTGTGCTGTGTATAAATAATATGATACCAATATGACACCCTATGTGTTACGTCTGTATTATGTGTTGTTTGTATAGAAAACACTACTTGGCCAGTTGGCCCCCAGTTGATGTTATCAGTTGGCTTATCTACTCCTATAAACTTCGTTATATATATTTACTCTTTTGTTAGTCTTATATACTCGCATACCAAATTTCACTTCTTGAAGGAAGAATTGACAATTGAGCAAAATTTATGATAGTGGAGTCGAGTTTGAACATCTAAAGCTCGAGTTTGGTTCGATTTAGTGATAGTAGTGTTTGAGTTTGAGCTCAAAGCTTTACAAATGAGGTCAGTTTTGGTTTGATAGATGTTTGATTTGAGCACTGGTAAGCTTGCCAAATATGCTCGAATAGCATAAGCTTGTTAATAGGACCGTGCTTGACTTACTTGGCAAGTACTTGATTTGTTAATCCCTCTCAAGATATTTGAATTTAGAAGTGTATATAATTTGTCTCTAATTGTAGATGTTCGACAGGTTTGAACATAATAGAATACTGCTATGCGGGCTTGAAGATTTTTTTGGAAACAAGGGAATGCTTTTTAATGAAAATCAAAAGGAAAATAAGAAACAACAAAAAGGAGAAAGAAATAAAGATAAAAGTAACACCTGTAGTACAAGTAAAAATCTTGGGGTTTTTACCTAAATATTACTAAAATAAAGATAATTTCCAAAAATGTGATCACATTAACATTAGAACAAAAATGTAACTAAAAAGGTCATATTCATATCATTTACAGAGTTTAATGTAACAGTCCAATTTTAATGTCACTATCAAATGTCATTGTCGCCACCGTCGATGTCACTGTAGTAGCCGACCGTGTCACTGTAGCCGCCGCCCATGTCACTGTAACCACCGTCCGTGTCACTGTAACCACCGGCCTTGTCACTGTAGTCGCCGCCGCCGCAAGCCACAGTGACACTGCCACCGGCACCACCCAGTTACCGCCGCCAGCACCGCTTCATCCAGCCCCCAGAGACCACCGGCCCCACACCCAGTGTGCACCATCCCCATTGCCCCTCCTTGCTGCAGCCACAAATCTGGCCGGCCGCCACCAGTGTACCCAAATCACCACCGACCGACCACCAACCACCACTGCCCAACCTCGGCCAGCCCCTCCCAGCCCCAACAAACCTCTTCTCCGACCAACTCCACCACCTCCAGCCATCCAATCCCCGCCGCACGCCAACTCCGACCACCCTAACCAGCCCAAATCTACCCCTCCCTGCCCCACCTTTGACAGCCCAAACCATCCCCGACCACCGGCCAATGAGCCATAGTAGCCGCCCTCCCCCCAGATCTGGTCGCTTCCTGGTCGGCGTATCAAATCTGAAGGACGACAAGGCGGAGAGGCGTCAAATCTGAGCTCGCTGTCATCACATGGCGAAGCTCTTCGCCGAATTCATGAAAATCGTAGCCTTACGCAAAATATTGCGACGGATCAAAGATTGAGGCACCTCACATCCTCACACTATGTCTCAGTCCTCAGACACCTCTGCGCCACCTATACGACGGCGGTGATAGAGCGACGAGACGGAATCACCGTCTCTAATGGTGAACCCTAGCCCCATTTGTAATCGCCCTCGTCAATTGCCTTCGTAATAGATGATGTAATCCTCGCTCGTCATTGTCAGATCTCCACCATCGCCTGGCCGCCGCCATTGCAGGTTTTGAGATTCATCGAAGAAGAAGAAGAAGAGAGAAGAAAACAGAGACATACATGCGATGTTCGTACAACAGGAAGACGGCGGCGGCGTGGAGAGAACGACGTGAAGATGGCGGCGGCGACGTGAAGAAGGTAATATCCTGCAGATGGGTGTGGCTGATGGAAGAAGCAAGGCTGGTGTGATGTATCCAAAGTGACGAGAGAGAAAAAGACTAAAATGAATTAGGGCTGCAAGGTATTAAAGTCAGTCCACACAATTTCAATAACTTTTTTGTCCAAACGAGATTCTGGTCATAATTTTGTCTATAATAACTCTAAAAGTGATATCCATGCCATTATTTCAAAAATCTTCTGTATAAAACAATGAGTTCCATCAAATTATCAAGAATGCGTACGTGATTGGGGATCTCATCTTCACGAGATGCTATAGTCGGTGTATTTTCCTGGACACTTTCATTTGAACGTTGTGGTTGTGTGTTGGCAAACAATTTTTCTTCATGACAGGCAGGTCTTGTTGCAAATGTCCTAATATGTGTTAAAGTCTCATAGATCCTCAATATTTGCAAATGTCCTAATATGTGTTAAAGTCTCATAGATCCTCAATATTTACAGTAAGAGCTCTATTCTCGCTCTTCAAAGCATGATCAGGAAATTCATCTTCTGAATATAATAATATTTTCTCAAGAAAAAATATCATCACAATCACACCTTGTAGATCACTAATTACTTATAATCGCATCACTTTGAGGGTTTACCACTCGGTAAACACATTCTTTCATCCAGTCTCTTGTCCAAAGTGTTCTCCCAGCAAGAGACAACAATTCTTTCTAACACTGATAAAAAAATGAGAGAGTGAGTCCACCCCATTTAATATAATAGCCTGAAAAAGTTACTTAATGTTTGCAAGGGAAGTTGTCTGGTGAGAGTTCAAGACTAATATGTTTCTTGAAAGATTTCAACATCAGAAATTTCTCGCAAGTGATAGATTGCTCAATATCAGCTTGAAACAATGATCTAGAAATAAAGATGTTGGGAATCATCTCGATTCGTCAAGGGAGTGGAGAGATCTCAATCGAAGTTAGAAATCACCATACATTAAGTGCATGTTTGGCGGGCATAAGTCTCTGGCTACTAGCTTTTGTACTATTTAAAAAGTCTCTAAAAGCTTCTAGTTATATGTTTGGCATGACAAATTACAAGAGCTTTTCAAGAAATAAAAGATCTTTTTTGAGATGCTACACGGAGTAGCATCTGAGAAAAGTATGTGCCTTTTAGTATTAATTAGTCTTAAAACCTTGTATGCCAAACCGAACTAAATCTAACAGTCAACTTTTTACCAAACAGTTACCACCTTTTTCTTTTAAGATCTTTTCAGTCACTAAAAGCTAATAGTTACTAAAAAGTTTACAAAAGTATCTTTTCAGCTAGTTGTGCTAAACATACCCTAAGAGGCCCCGCAATAATCATGCTTAATCTTATGAGTTGGCTATTTAGCGACAAGTCCCTCCTCATCAATTCCATTGCTCGTCTAATCCCTGTCAGAATATATTTAATCATTACATTTCAACATTCTAGTATAAATAAAGAATCACGTATTTTCTTGATTATGCGAAATGACCCGTTAAAAAACTTAAAACTCGATTAAGGGTTAAAAGTAGGATTCTCTTCATCAAGTCACATTCTTACCACTCTTCCTCAAGTCACACTTTTACCACCTTACCGGGGCTTAATATTTGATGGCCTTATACCAAATATACTTTTTTTTGGAAGATGGAGGCTTACATTGATATCACATCATTAGCATTTAGAAAGAAGTTAAAACGATATAGGTATCACAGACAATCATCAGCGCTCGAACCAGACTTAGAGTTAATCACCTTCAAACAAGCAATATAACTCGTTGATCCTATAATGGGCTTACATGAGCCAAAGACGGTTGAAACAGACCTGCCATCTCTCAAACTAAATGCAAGAGTCTTACGATCTTAAATCAAAATAACAAAATAGTAAACAGTCTGATTAAAGAAAACAACAACTAAAAAAGCAGAAATAAAATAGTTCTTCTCCAACTTAAAGTGCCACACCATAAGCCAACCAAACGATCTATCCAGCATCCTCCAACAATCTGGTGGGCCTACTGGCTGAGATCCGCCTCCTCCCTATTTTTTTGCTTGTCAGGTGCCATGTCCTCTCCCGCTGTATCCTCTTGGTCCTTCTCCTCCCAGATTCTTCTGCGCTTCTGCTTGCCCGAAACCTCTTCCGGGCTCACCGATTTCCCTTCCTTAATAGAGCTAGCTCCAGTCCCTATAGTAGCCTCATTCCAGTCATGCCCTCCTGTGCCCTGACTATCACTCCGATGCGGTACTCCCAGCTTTAAGTTGAACTCCATATGTTTTATCAAAAGTGATGTTATCCCTCTCATAATACACTACTGGACAAAACTTATCAGAATGCCCGATAATCCCAGAAAACAAAAATTAGGGAGTTTTTCATACTTGAAATCCACCCACTAGCTAATACCCCCTTTTTCAGGCTCGTTCCTTTTTTCCGGGGTCTCCTAATATCCATACGGACCCTAATGCGCATAAAGGCCTTTCATTTTTCATCAAACTGACTTTCATCAAAGCTAATAAAATTTCCAATGTAGTTACCAATTCTCCTAGCATATCCTAGATTCATGAAACCATACGCCACATTATGAACCTGAACCCAAAATTCAATCTCATACAGATTGATTTGAAGAGGAATATCCTCCGCCTTAATTTCTTTAGGATCAGCAGGTTCCTTTCAAACAACCACGGACCTTCATCTAACACACGTCTCATATCCAAATTGTGATAAAAAGTAAAAATGTACATTTTCTCACCAACTTTATTAATGGACACGCCTTTGACTGGCCTCCACATAGATGTCATCAGCTCCTTGAATATCTGAAATTTAATCGTCTGATCCGTGAGCACCATACCGACCACCGAGAAGGCCACCTTCCCATCTCTAGTCGTCTGCCCTTCATCTTCATCATCATCGAAGATGAACTCCTCTTTATCCTCTCCAATAGCCATCCGTTTGTATTGATTTACAATATCATCCAGCAAAAGCAAAACTCCTTTGCGTCTGTGAAGCCCGACCCCTCGATGTCCCTGCCATCTTCGAAGCGCAATTGCTTCACTATTGCATCACGACCGCTACTCACCAAAGGAGAACAGCAGCGAACCTCGCCCCAATACGCCTAGCAAAACAGTCCACCTTACGGTGGCCGTTCCTCGATGAAGCGATAGCGGAAGAAAGCAAATCTAGCGGCGGAACGCCCTAGAGAGAAGTGCGTAAAATAAAAATGGCGGCGAATGAATTAGAAAGAAGAAAGGAAGAGAAAGGGAAGGAAGAAAGAAAAAGAAAATAAAATATTTGACATTTATTCCAAATATACTTAGAAAACTATAACTTGATTATAGTTTCAAGTAATAAAGATTTAAAGTTAAAAGTGGGATTTTCTTCCTCTAAAGTATAACTTGTATTACAGTATTAGTGACCTATATTTCAGAGAGAGAAATCAAAACCGATTAATTCTAGTCTTATTTTGAAAGAATCAGAATCAGTTCAAGACCTTCAGCCCTTCAGGTTAATTATGAAAATATGTCCAACCCAACAAATGAATGAATGGTGCATTATTGATTAATAAATAACCCCTCCATCCTATTGGAGTCTCCCAAATTTGATCATAACGTGAAATAAGAAACTAAGAACTGTGCAATTAAAATTTGTATAAATAAGAGAAAAAGAAAGACCACAAGTTATTAATTACTACAAAGGAAAAGTAACACAAGGAAAATTAGCAAGTCTTAAGTCCAGTCGAGGTAGTAGATCATATTTGCTTTGATGGTGATATGACCCGTCTTAGATCATGACTTAAATCTCACATTATTACAAACAATTTGTCTTGGGGTACACAAGATGTACACATATTGTACATCATACAAAACCCCAAAAAATTACCATTCCATTTACCCCTCACCTTCTCTCCTCTCTTTCTTTCCCTCCCACCCCCCCTCTCGTTACGTATTTTCGCACACAAACAAGCTCAGCAAAGGTCTACTGTTCACTGAAGCTTCTTCTTCCTCCTTCTTCCTCCTGTTCTCTTCACATCTCGACGGAGGAAGTATAATAACACTTGAGGAATGGATTATACTCTTGAGGAGATGGCCTTCATCAGTAGTTATGACATGGTCGATTTTATGGGAGCTAAAGTAGACGAAGCCGGCTCTGAGTCTGAACCTCCGGTGACACAAGAAGGTGAGCCATGTACGAAAGACGTCGGCGACGGGGAGGAAAACCAGATTCTGGAGGTTGATGATGAAGAAGGTACGCGGGACGTAATGTCTGTGAAGACAGGCATTTCGTGATTTCAGTGCCTGTAGAACTGAATGACATTGTATTTGTATACTCTAACATTCATTTATGGTACTCTATGATTTTGAAGTAAAAGTGTTGTATTCGTATTCGTATTGAAGGAAATGGTGATGCCTATCGAAAAGGGGAAGAAAAAAGCTAAGGTACATATATCCCTTTGTCTGTGAAACCGGATCAAATCGTCTGGTCACAGCCATTAACCTACTGGAACCCCTGGGTCACCAAAGTGTGAAATGCATGTGAGACCATACTAATTTGTCTGTCATAGACATTTAGCCACAAAACCCTGGATCACCAAAGTATGAAATGTCTGTGAGACCACACTTCATTGTCTGGTCACAGACATTAACCTACTGGAACCAATAGATTACCCAAGGTATAAATGTCTGTGAGCTTGGAGGAAAATGTCTGTGAGCTTGGAGGAAAATGTCTGGCCACAAACATTAAGCCACTGGATACAATAGATTACCCAAGGTATAAATGTCTGTGAGCCTGGAGGAAAATGTCTGGCCACAGACATTAAGTCGCTGGATACAATAGATTACCCAAGGTATAAATGTCTGTGAGTCTGGATGAAAATGTCTGACCACAAACATTAAGCCACTGGAACCAATAGATTACCCAAGGTATAAACGTCTGTGAGGCCGGAGGGAAATGTCTGGACGCAGACATTTAGCCACTGCAACTTCAAATTTCCTATCCACTCATATTATGTACTATTGCAATGTATAACAGGGGCGGCCAAAAAAGCAAGCTGGGAAAGCATCAGTGGAAGTGACTGAACCAAGCAACATTGTAGAGGTAGTACCAAGAAATGTTGCACCAACCAATTTAGAATGGATGTATAATGATGACTTAAGCTTGAACCTTTCTTAAAAAAGGATGACACCCCATCCCTGCGGGCCCCCCAACCCCGACCGGACGGTACGTTGGGAGGATGTAAATTGAACTATAATCCCAATCTGACAGATAGAGAGTGGGACTCTGTTCCCGGTACTTGCAGAGGCCCTATGAATTTTTAGCATAGTAACCCCTTATCGCAGTTGCCGGGATTCGAACCCGGGACCTAACCCTTGTTGCACTCCCTTGCTACCATTTGAGCTACGCCCACCGGTCAAAACTAAGGTATGGGTAAACTTTTTATAGTGACCTCCACCGCTTTCACGGCTCCTTACCCCAGAAACCCAACTTTGGCTTGGCCCTACGGGTTAGTATACACCGCTTGGCCCTACCACTTGAAGCGTTTTTTGGGGGAGCATAGTACCACTGGTGCTAGTGGGAATCGAACACGAGACCTCTCCTATGCAGGGGTAACCTCACAACCAGCTAGGCTGGAAGTTCTGGTTTAAAACTAAGGTATGGGTAAACTTTTTACAGTGATTAGCTCCACCGCTTTCACGACCCCTTACCCCAGAAACCCAACTTTGGCTTGACCCTACGGGTTAGTATACACCGCTTGGCCCTACCACTTGAAGGGTTTTTTGGGGAGCATAGTACCACTGGTGCTAGTGGGAATCGAACACGAGACCTCTCCTATGCAGGGGTAACCTCACAACCAGCTAGGCTGGAACCTTTCCTTGTTTTAGGCAATGACAACGCATGTAATGACTCAACTTTTGTATCATGACAATCAATGACATTTTGTGACATACTTTGCAATAACTATATTTAAAATGTCGCAATTTATGACATTTTGTCACAATATATGAATCAACACAAGATCCACAAATTGGCAATGGTAGAAAGATTTAAATATTGGAATGTTCACGTCCAATATACTACCATCATATACTGCAAAACCAGAAGTTGAGATACATATGTTTGGTTTAGGGATTACATAAATAACATAAGCATATATATAACTACTTCGGGGCATATGATGGACAATGCGCGTTGTAATACAGACTTATCTATTGGCATGTCTAACATCACACACACTGGTTCCTCAGTAGCAGAGACTTTCAACCAAGTCTTGAGCTCATTCAAGAGTTTATCTTCTCCCGGAATTTCAGTATCGCTTCCAAGTTCACTCGGCTTCACCCACTTAGCACACGGATCCATAAAAGGACTGTTATGATACTTTGAGACGAACCTCTTTCTTTTTTTCCTTTCATATATGGCAGGTTGGGCTTTGGTTATTTCAACATCTTCTTCAAGAACGGCAAGTTCATGCTCCTTCCTACAAATACCACAAATCAGTTCATATTTGTCCACACATAATGACTTACAACACATTGAATTGTAGACCCTGTTTATATTCTGCACACACCTTATGTGTGTGTGTGTATATATACACACATAAATATTTCTTTAATTTTGTTGAATCTTTGAAAATCTCAGAAGGGCTTAAAACACTGATTTGCTATATGTATATATAACCTTCTTGTATCATGGGTGTCTTACCGTATGACATCCAAAGAATAGAATCTATTGTCCATCTTTGCTTTTCACTAAGACAGTGTGCTGACTACCATAAGTAGTGAGACTAACATATCTAATTTTGCATGTAGATGGAGTAAATTGAACCTGCTAATAGAATAAATTTGAATTTTTTATCATGTGTAATAATACTTTAACTGATTACATTTCAACTATAAATTTCATATTGCCATCATATATTACATATCAAGTTTATTAATCAATTTATGCTAAACAAATGCCCATAATACTTCGAGCAAGTTTAGCATTTCAATAGTTTCAAACCCCAGAAAACATAAAGATTAAGTATTAGTGATTCAGCCAAGGAAAAGAAGCAAATCAACCAAGGAAAAGAAGCAAATCAGCCAAGAAAATCAATGAAGCAAATCTGTAAAGAAAATCAACGAAGCTAATCAACAAAGGAAATCAACAAAGCAAATTGTTGGGATAATGGGCCAGGTCCAATACTATCGACCCAATATGCCTGGGCTCGGGCGCGAACCAGGCCCAGCACACGGTCCGGCTAGATAATATGGTCCTTGGATTGATTAGTTTAACTCTGGGCCCGACCAGCCCATTGGCCTGGGATCAGGCTTCTTGTTTTAGTTGTTTAATTGGGCCAAGCCCATTAGTATTCAAGAAACCTCTTGTAAGCGCCTATAAATAGGCCGCCCCTCTTTTTGTATTGGATAAGTCACTTTTACTGTACTGAATTGCTGCCGAATTTTCTACTCAACATATTTTCTACCAACATTGGTGCTTTCATTGAGAGCTGAGTTGTTCTCTCAGTTTTCGGTAGAATCTTTGAGGAGGAAAATGGCAGGATCATCAAGGCAAGAGCGAGTTTCCGTTCACACCGAGCATTCAGAACAACCCAATGGCCATCGTGTGAGAAGCCAGGTGGTGAGACCGATAGGAGATCTCCGGAGCCATTTGTCGGGCTCAGGGGACCTGAGGGGTTCGCTAAGTCGTAGTCATGACAGACAATCCATTCGTGATCGGATTGGAGGTCGCCGTCGTCGGGCTCTGCGCACGAACCGACTTGACGCTGGAGTGCGGGCGCTACAGGAGGCCACGCGTGCCATTGGGGCTTTGGCTCAGAATTTCCTGGGGATGATGCCGCAGAGAGCTAATCATGAAACTCCGAGGCACGCCGCCCCTGAAGACATCGAGACTTCCTCTGGGAGATATGAAGGGCGACATACTAGTTTGGACGAATCACGAAGGGAATCCTTGCCCCGGAGGGAGCATATGTCCCGACGGGTCGAGCAGCCTCGACGACCCGAAAGAGGAGGGCCCCACCGAGACTCGTCACTGGAGGGCGGGGATGACTTCTCTCATCACCTGTAACACCCCGATTTTTTTTTATGAGCTAACTATTTTAATAATTAGATATTATTTATTTTAGTCAATTAAATAAGTTTCTTCTATGACTAATGTGATTGTATTATTATGTTTTGTTGTTCTGGCAGGTAACGTTGACCGGTAAGCCATAATAATTTTAAGCGAAGAAATTAGTAAGTTTTTTTAGAGTAATCAGTTTATTTTGAAATAGAAAATACTTTTAAAGATGGATTTTTTAGAACATTAGGAGCCCAAATCAATCTTAGCCCAAATAAGTCCCTTTTAAACTAAACCCAAGGAGATTTATATCGAAACCCTTAATCTCTAGACAGCCGACTCTTTTCTTCCACCGGGAACCAATCTCCCGTAACCTTGATTTCGACTCTTCTCAGGTGTTCTCTCCCAAAAAAATTTACTTCATCTCCAAATCTGTTGCTTTGAGCCTCTTGGTTTTGAAACCTCGTAAGTTGTATTTTTTCCATTTGTTCTATCAGTATTGTTAGAGGCATGAGTTTCTGTAAGGATTTTTATCATTCCATGGGTCAAATAAAGGTTAGCAAAGCTCCGATTTAGTTAAACTGTTTCGGTGGTTTTATCTTCGAGTGGATTTGACAAAATTGACTCTTTGAAACGAATACTTGTTTAGAAAATCTAGAAACCTGTTGATTTATTTTAGAAGTTGAGTAGGGATGTAACTCACAGAATCAGGTCCTTCGAGCTAATGTTTGCTTTGTAGTTCAAATTTGTGTTAACCTTAGATTTATCTCGATTCAATCGAAGACCAGTTTGGCTGCTACTGCCATTTTCGATTTAAAAGATTTCTTTACAGTTGTGAAGGCGTAATTTCTGAAAAATTGATCTGAACATAAACAGACTGCATTCATTTTTTTTAAATAAACTTTTCTCTGCTGCGTGCACATCTTTAACGGATGGAGTTCCATTATTTTTTTATTCTAACCTTTGATTAGTTCATGTTTCGTTGACTCCAAATCCAGAATTTTTAAATGGGTTTTCATGAGGTTTTGATTATTTTGTTCTTTACATAAATTGTACGCAGTAGTTAGAACCCATCAGCAAGAGATTTTTTCTTAAAACCTTCGTTTATGACACAAGAAGTTCTTTTATAAATGTTAGATTAACTAGCCAATTGATTTTAAGCTTAGCTTGTCTCCCTAAAGATCAATCTAGCATTCCTTATGGTTGACATTTCCAGTATATAGAAATTGAGTTAGAAATTGAGTTAGAGTTGTATAAAATTTAGTTTGGAGCCTAACATATTCTTATCTCATTACTTTTATTAATTATAATTTAAGATTGAAAGAAGAGCTTACCGGGAAACGTTATCAAGGTGCCACATTTATTTACGTATTTCGAGTTCAGCTCTTTACAGGTAAGTTCACTACCACCTGTACATGTTTGTTCAACCAAATGAAAGAAAGAAGTCTGGTTGATTTTTAGTAGATGATTTTAGACTATTTGCTATTATGTGAACTTGGTGAATTATTTGATGAGTTATTGTAATTGTTGTATTAAGTTATGTTTATTATCTGGCATAGTCAAGATTGTGTCAGTACTTTATTTCAAGATTTTAATGATGTTTTTAACCCAAACGTCACTATAAAAAGAACTAATATTTAAAGTGAAAGATCGGGTGATATGTACTCGGGAACAAGTTCCCTCAGATTATCAGTTTATCAGTTTCAGAGAGTCCGATATGTTTAGTGGGTCGCTCCCCTGAGCTGTCGGATTGGCGCCTTTGAGTACATATCACGGGCCCACAGTTAAAATTAGCCACAAAGAGTTTTACGGTAAAGTTTATGAGATCTCTCAGAAAGTTTTACAGAAAATTGTTTTTGAGATCTCTTTCAGAAAGTTTTACAGAGATGTTTTGAGAAAGAAATTTTGAGATCTCTCTAGTAATTTTGAGAAATTATTTTAGAAAATATTTTGTTTTGGTATCTCTCTCAGAATTTATTTGAGAAGCTATTTGTTAGTCATTTGTTTAGTGCATGCTTATAGCCTAAATTTATCTATTGATAAATTAGCATAGACTTCTCAGATATTTTTGTGGGTTCATAGTGACTTACTAAGCGTAAAGCTTATCAGTTTTCTTTCTTCGCATGTACAGATACTAAGGGTAAGGCCAAGGCTTAGGAAGATGATGAGGGAGTGGAACGCGTGCCAAGATGAGTTAACGGGAACGACCTTGGCAGCTTCTACTAGTTATTATTTTATTTAAGTATTTCAGATGTTATAATAAAGTGATTATTATTACTTTATTTTAATTGAGGTTTTGAAGTTTTAGTAAATTCCTGGATCCAGGTGGTTATCACATTTGCTGGTGATAACTAGATTTTATTGAGTTTTATTTGGAGTTATATTTTAGTTATATTTGAGATTTTATCAGGGTTATTTTCTCAAACAAACGGTCGTTATATTGCAGATTTTTTTTTAAATAGTAAGTTTATGTAACGTTTCCTTTAACCCTGAGAGGGGCGTTACAAATTTGGTATCAGAGCCCAGGTTGTCCCGTAACTTCATTTGTCACCGTACACGTGCTCATCATCTTCCAAGTAAGTATTTAAAGTTAGTTTTAAATTTTTGTGCTTGAGCAAGAAGAGTTTTATTAGATAGAGAACAGAAGTGAGAATGTTTTGCCTTTTGTATTGTGTATGGCACATAAATAAAAGTTATATTTAGGTGCCTTAAGAAAATGAGGAGAACCCGTGGTCGTCCAGTTGGTAGCAACAATGAGCAAGGAAACAATCACGAGCAGGATTTGGCAGGATTAGTAGCGCAACTTCAGAGGCAGTTGCAGGAGCAGCAACAAACCATCGACCGTTTGACCGCGAACAATCAAAGGGGCGGCGGTGAAGGGGGAAATGCTGGAAATAATCATGCTAGGGGGCACGGAGCACCGAGACAAGAACCTTTGATGATCACATGGAGGAAGATCAAGCCCGCGGATTTCGAAGGGGGTCCAGACCCTCTAGCTGCTCAGGGATGGTTGAAGACCGTGGAAGGCATTGCTTATGGGTTGGAACTAGCAGATAATGACAAGGTTCGATGTGCATCTTACAGTCTCACCATGGATGCTCGAATATGGTGGGAGACTGTGGAAACAAGGTACAACATCACGCAGATGACATGGGAGCAGTTCAAAGAGGAGTTCACCAACCAGTATTTCAACGCTAGTGTCACACGTAGGTACCGGGATGAGCTTCAGAGTCTACGCCAGGGAACCATGGATGTTACAACCTTGGCGGCAAAATTTCAGAGGCTGCTACGTATTTGTCCTACAGCTGCCCCAACGGAAAGAGATAAGGTGAGGATGTTCTTGGCAGCTCTTAGGAAGGATATAGCAGTTCACTTGGAGAATGGCAATCAGACTCCAGCTACACTAGCTGACTGTGTTTTTATAGCAACTCAAAAGGAGTACTACATCTCTAGTGGTCCAGTACCCGCTCAGCCGCAGCCTGTGCCTTCGCAGTCACAGAATCAGTCGCAACGACACATGAACAATTCGAAGAGTAACAAGAAGAGAAACTTCACAGGTAATGATGGCAAAGGAGCTGGTCACCATCAGGGATACCAGAATAAACAGATGAAATTTCCACAGTGTGCAAATTGTGGCCGTAATCATCCAGGCCAATGCAGATTGGGTTCCAGAGCTTGCTACACTTGTGGCCTTGAGGGCCATATGTCGAGAGATTGTCCAAGAAAGAATCAGCAAAACTACCAGATCACTCACATGCCGAGAAATTCAACACCTTCCGCGGCTGTCCATAATATGCAGGCTTATCTAGAAGGACCATCCATCCAGCAAGGGCGTCTTGAGGCACCACCAGAGGCCCCGGTTGCTAGAGTGTTCACCATCTCAAAAGAAGAGGCATCGATAAATCCTGGTGTTGTCACAGGTCAGATACTTGTTCTTAATAGATATGCTAATGTGCTATTTGACACTGGAGCCACACATTCCTTTGTATCTCTTGAGTTTGCTAGATCGTTTGCAGCACATCAAGATAAGTTAGATAATAAGTTCACCACAGCACTTCCGTCAGGAGAGATCATGTTGTCGACTCATTGGTTACGAGCAGTGCCAATGAGTATTGCAGGGAGAGAGTTATTTGTGGATCTGATCGTGCTTGATATGAGAGATTATGACGTGATTCTCGGCATGGATTTTCTGCAGAAGTATAGTGCTTCAATTATATGTCGAAAAAGAATTGTTAGTTTTGCGCCTACAGGGTCTGATCCTTTCTTGTTTCTTGGGGAGCCAAAAGGATCAGGGAAGGTGATGATTTCTGCATTGCAAGCAAGGAGACTTATTCGGAGTGGATGTGAAGCTTTCTTAGCTCACATAGTAGACAAGAGCACTGGAGAACCCATTCAGTTATCTGAAGTTCCAGTTGTAGAGAGTTACAGTGATGTTTTTCCTGAAGATCTTCCCGGACTACCACCGAGTAGAGAGATTGAGTTCGAGATTGAGCTGCTGCCTGGTACTGCCCCAATATCTAGAGCACCATATCGAATGGCCCCAGCGGAGTTACAAGAACTCCACAAACAGTTGCAAGAGTTGTTAGAAAAGGGTTTCATTCGGCCCAGTTACTCACCGTGGGGGGCTCCAGTATTGTTCGTGAAAAAGAAAGATGGCACAATGAGGTTGTGCATAGATTATAGAGAGCTCAATAAAGTGACAATCAAGAATAGGTATCCCCTGCCTAGAATTGATGACCTGTTTGACCAGTTGAAGGGAGCGGTGATTTTCTCCAAGATCGACCTTCGTTCAGGGTATCATCAACTAAGAATCAAGGAAGGAGACATCCCAAAAACAGCTTTCAGGTCGCGGTATGGACACTATGAATTTGTGGTTATGCCTTTCGGCCTGACTAATGCTCCAGCGGCATTCGTGGATTTGATGAATAGGGTGTTCAGGGAGTTTCTTGACAAGTTTGTCATTGTTTTCATTGATGATATTTTGATCTACTCAGAGTCCAAGGAGGAGCATGAAAAAACACTTGAGAGAAGTACTGGAGACGCTGAGAAAACATAAGCTATATGCTAAGTTTTCAAAGTGTGAGTTCTGGCTTGATCATGTAGCATTCCTTGGCCACGTAGTTTCAAAGCAGGGAGTTTCGGTAGATCCTTCAAAGGTAGCAGCTGTCCGAGATTGGAGCAGGCCGAAGAATGCGAAAGAAGTTCGAAGTTTCTTAGGCCTTGCGGGGTATTATAGGAAGTTTGTGGAAGGCTTCTCTGCTATAGCTCTTCCATTGACTACCTTGACTCGTAAGGGTAAGAAATTTGAGTGGACTGATCGTTGTGAGAAGAGTTTCCAAGAGCTGAAAGATAGGTTGACATCTGCACCCGTTTTAGCACTCCCAGAAGGCAAGGAAGGGTTTGTTATCTACACAGACGCATCGAAGATGGGACTTGGAGCAGTTCTTATGCAGAATGAACGAGTTATTGCTTACGCGTCTCGGCAACTCAAAGACTATGAGGTGAATTATCCTACACATGACTTGGAGTTGGCAGCGGTGATACATGCGTTGAAGATTTGGAGGCATTACTTGTATGGAGTTCAGTGCAAGATCTTCACTGATCATAAAAGTCTGAAATACATATTCACACAGAAGGACCTCAACATGAGGCAAAGAAGGTGGCTTGAGCTAGTGAAAGATTATGATTGTGAGATCCTTTATCATCCGGGGAAAGCCAACAAGGTAGCAGATGCACTTAGTAGAAAGTCTTCTGCAACAGTAATGTCCATGATGGTAATGGATCCAAGGCTGAGGAAGGAAATTGAAGATTTTGAGTTGGAGATTGTAGGTGGGCGACTAGCAGCTATGACAGTGACTCCATCAATATTTGAGGACATGGCTATGAAGCAAGAACTTGATCCCGAGTTAGTTAAGTTGAAGGAGTGCGTCAAGGAGGGAAAATGTCCTGAGTTTCATTTGGATGAGAATGGGAGATTATTACTCCAAAACAGGTTGTGCATCCCGGACATCGAGGGGTTGAGGAAGCAGATTTTGAAGGAGGCTCATGAGACACCAGTCACTATGCATCCTGGTTCGACCAAGATGTACCACGACTTGAAGGAAAGCTTTTGGTGGTCAGGGATGAAGAAAGATGTTGCAAAGTTCGTTCAGGCATGTTTGACGTGTCAACAAGTTAAGGCTGAACATCAAAGACCAGGTGGAGAACTTAAGCCTATCCAGATTCCAGAGTGGAAATGGGATGAGATATCAATGGATTTTATTATGGGTTTGCCGAAGACAACTGGAGGTTATGATGCTATATGGGTTATAGTGGACAGATTGACTAAATCTGCTCATTTTATCCCAATTTCAGCAAGTATTTCTTTGGAGAAGTTGGCAAAAATATATATACAGGAGATTGTTAGATTGCATGGTGTTCCGAAGAGTATTATTTCAGACAGAGATTCCAGATTTACGTCTCACTTTTGGAAGTGTGTACACCAATCATTGGGCACGAATTTGAAGTTTAGTACTGCTTTTCATCCTCAGACAGATGGCCAGACGGAGAGGACAAATCAGATTTTAGAGGATATGTTGCGGGCATGCGCTCTAGATCTTCAAGGAGGATGGGCAAAATACCTTAGTTTGGCAGAGTTTACTTATAATAATAGTTATCAAGCAACCATCGGCATGGCTCCATATGAGGCACTGTATGGGAGGAGATGTAGATCTCCCATATCATGGTATGAAACAGGAGAAAAAAAATGTTCTAGAAGAGGAGTTACAAGGAAGGACTGAGCTGATCGATGAGACCTCAGAAGCTATTAAGACTATCAGACAAAGGATAGAATCTGCTCAGTGTAGACAAAAAAGTTATGCAGATGTTCGGAGGAGACCTCTAGAATTTGAAGTGGGGGACCTTGTTTTCGTTAAGATAGCCCCGATGAAGGGCGTGATGCGATTTGGGAAGAAAGGAAAGCTTAGCCCCAGATTCACCGGACCATATGAGATCACTAGATGAGTTGGGAAGGTGGCTTATGAGCTCGCGCTACCTGAAGAGTTTTCTGGTATTCATAATGTCTTTCATGTTTCGATGTTGAGGAAATACTTTGCTGATCCGAAGCATGTTGTAGTACCCCCCACAGTAGAAGTGCAAAATGATTTGTCTTACGAGGAGAAGCCAGTACACATTCTTGATCGTGAGGTTAGACGTCTCCGGAATAAAGAGATAGCTCTAGTGAAGGTGTTGTGGCGGAATCACAAAGTCGAAGAAGCTACTTGGGAAGTGGAGGACAACATGAGACGTCGTTATCCGGAGTTGTTCTAAGTTTCGAGGACGAAACTTTTATAAGGTGGGAGGGGTTGTAACACCCCGATTTTTTTTTTATGAGCTAACTATTTTAATAATTAGATATTATTTATTTTAGTCAATTAAATAAGTTTCTTCTATGACTAATGTGATTGTATTATTATGTTTTGTTGTTCTGGCAGGTAACGTTGACCGGTAAGCCATAATAATTTTAAGCGAAGAAATTAGTAAGTTTTTTTAGAGTAATCAGTTTATTTTGAAATAGAAAATACTTTTAAAGATGGATTTTTTAGAACATTAGGAGCCCAAATCAATCTTAGCCCAAATAAGTCCCTTTTAAACTAAACCCAAGGAGATTTATATCGAAACCCTTAATCTCTAGACAGCCGACTCTTTTCTTCCACCGGGAACCAATCTCCCGTAACCTTGATTTCGGCTCTTCTCAGGTGTTCTCTCCCAAAAAAATTTACTTCATCTCCAAATCTGTTGCTTTGAGCCTCTTGGTTTTGAAACCTCGTAAGTTGTATTTTTTCCATTTGTTTTCTATCCACTTATATTGTTCTATCAGTATTGTTAGAGGCATGAGTTTCTGTAAGGATTTTTATCATTCCATGGGTCAAATAAAGGTTAGCAAAGCTCCGATTTAGTTAAACTGTTTCGGTGGTTTTATCTTCGAGTGGATTTGACAAAATTGACTCTTTGAAACGAATACTTGTTTAGAAAATCTAGAAACCTGTTGATTTATTTTAGAAGTTGAGTAGGGATGTAACTCACAGAATCAGGTCCTTCGAGCTAATGTTTGCTTTGTAGTTCAAATTTGTGTTAACCTTAGATTTATCTCGATTCAATCGAAGACCAGTTTGGCTGCTACTGCCATTTTCGATTTAAAAGATTTCTTTACGGTTGTGAAGGCGTAATTTCTGAAAAATTGATCTGAACATAAACAGACTGCATTCATTTTTTTTAAATAAACTTTTCTCTGCTGCGTGCACATCTTTAACGGATGGAGTTCCATTATTTTTTTATTCTAACCTTTGATTAGTTCATGTTTCGTTGACTCCAAATCCAGAATTTTTAAATGGGTTTTCATGAGGTTTTGATTATTTTGTTCTTTACATAAATTGTACGCAGTAGTTAGAACCCATCAGCAAGAGATTTTTTCTTAAAACCTTCGTTTATGACACAAGAAGTTCTTTTATAAATGTTAGATTAACTAGCCAATTGATTTTAAGCTTAGCTTGTCTCCCTAAAGATCAATCTAGCATTCCTTATGGTTGACATTTCCAGTATATAGAAATTGAGTTAGAAATTGAGTTAGAGTTGTATAAAATTTAGTTTGGAGCCTAACATATTCTTATCTCATTACTTTTATTAATTATAATTTAAGATTGAAAGAAGAGCTTACCGGGAAACGTTATCAAGGTGCCACATTTATTTACGTATTTCGAGTTCAGCTCTTTACAGGTAAGTTCACTACCACCTGTACATGTTTGTTCAACCAAATGAAAGAAAGAAGTCTGGTTGATTTTTAGTAGATGATTTTAGACTATTTGCTATTATGTGAACTTGGTGAATTATTTGATGAGTTATTGTAATTGTTGTATTAAGTTATGTTTATTATCTGGCATAGTCAAGATTGTGTCAGTACTTTATTTCAAGATTTTAATGATGTTTTTAACCCAAACGTCACTATAAAAAGAACTAATATTTAAAGTGAAAGATCGGGTGATATGTACTCGGGAACAAGTTCCCTCAGATTATCAGTTTATCAGTTTCAGAGAGTCCGATATGTTTAGTGGGTCGCTCCCCTGAGCTGTCGGATTGGCGCCTTTGAGTACATATCACGGGCCCACAGTTAAAATTAGCCACAAAGAGTTTTACGGTAAAGTTTATGAGATCTCTCAGAAAGTTTTACAGAAAATTGTTTTTGAGATCTCTTTCAGAAAGTTTTACAGAGATGTTTTGAGAAAGAAATTTTGAGATCTCTCTAGTAATTTTGAGAAATTATTTTAGAAAATATTTTGTTTTGGTATCTCTCTCAGAATTTATTTGAGAAGCTATTTGTTAGTCATTTGTTTAGTGCATGCTTATAGCCTAAATTTATCTATTGATAAATTAGCATAGACTTCTCAGATATTTTTGTGGGTTCATAGTGACTTACTAAGCGTAAAGCTTATCAGTTTTCTTTCTTCGCATGTACAGATACTAAGGGTAAGGCCAAGGCTTAGGAAGATGATGAGGGAGTGGAACGCGTGCCAAGATGAGTTAACGGGAACGACCTTGGCAGCTTCTACTAGTTATTATTTTATTTAAGTATTTCAGATGTTATAATAAAGTGATTATTATTACTTTATTTTAATTGAGGTTTTGAAGTTTTAGTAAATTCCTGGATCCAGGTGGTTATCACATTTGCTGGTGATAACTAGATTTTATTGAGTTTTATTTGGAGTTATATTTTAGTTATATTTGAGATTTTATCAGGGTTATTTTCTCAAACAAACGGTCGTTATATTGCAGATTTTTTTTTAAAATAGTAAGTTTATGTAACGTTTCCTTTAACCCTGAGAGGGGCGTTACATCACCCCCGTCGTCTGAGCGGTCGAACCGGTTCCATAGAAGGCCCCCGTGGTGGCCGTCGGCCTCACGCGCGTGAAAGAGTCGCAGAATCCTATGTGCGGGTCCAGCCCCGTGCTGGACGCGTGCCAGAGGAACCGGCGCCGGAAACTGTGGAGGATCTCAGACTGAGGTTGGACGAGCTAAGGAGGAGGGTTGTTGGGGGAGAGTCATACGTGGCCGACCTCCATATCCCGGAGCCCTTCACTCGTGCCATAATGGAGGCTCCGTTGCCAAGGGGCTACAAACCTTGCAATGTGGATACTTACAAGGGCACTTCAGACCCGCAACACCACATATCACGTTACCTGTCATATATGGTCATGATGGGGTACGAAGATGCCATACGATGCAGAGGATTCGCGGCTACTCTAGATGGCCCGGCTCGTGAATGGTATGACACACTGCCCGATGGGAGCATCGGGAACTTCAGGGAGTTGGCTAGGCACTTCCTCTTGAGGTTCGCCGGCTCACGAGATGTGAAGAAGAATTTCAGCCACCTGTTTAGCCTGAAGCAAGGAAAGAAAGAGGCCTTGTTCACTTTCCTGGCAAGATGGAGGGTCGAGTCGGTCAAGGTTCAGGGCCTTGACGACAGGACCGGAGTGGCAATGCTGACAAATTCTATCCGATCAGGAGAACTTTACAAGGATTTTGTTAGGAATCCACCCGCTTTATACGAGGAAGCCCTGAGGCGGGCTGACCGTCAGGCTGAGGCAGAGGACGCTGAACAGAGGAAAAGAGATGAAGAGGATGGAAAGAAAGAAGACACGAAGGACAAGGGAAGACGTGGTGACCCAGATGATGAAGATGCCGATAGGAAATCTGGCGGAAAGGGCGGCCGGTTCAAAGGTAAGAAGAATAAGAACAAGGGAAGGACGGACGTCCCGAACGGTCCGCTCCTACCTACCAAACTTCTGACACCTTTGGCTCAACCGGTCGGGACGGTCCTCGACTATGCCGAGGAGCAGGGTTTGGTTTCCTTCCCAGAGGAATGTGACGTGGTCACTGCCAAACGCAACACCGACCAGTACTGCAGGTTTCACCGAAATTTCGGGCATGATACGGACGAATGCATCGTTCTCCGCAGACAAATTGAAGCACTTATCAAACAAGGATATTTGGGCCAATTTGTAGGAAAACCGGGAAATGCCCAGAAAGGGAGGAACCTGACATGGAGGCGTTCCGATCAAGCCACCACGTCCAAGGAGAAACAGCCCCTTGACCAACCTCCAAAGAAGCGCGAGCTCGGGGCTCTGTCCGAGGATGACGAGTGCGACCTAGGGGAGGGAGCCCGGAAGCATCACAGATGCTCCTACATCGTGGGCGGCCCCCAAGGAGGGGACACGTCAGGCGAAAGGAAACGATGGGCTCGATCCTTGTACGTCGGGGAAATTACCCGGGTACCTGCAGGAAAGAAGATGAGAAGAGATCCGATCTACTTCACTGATGATGACCTACCACCCATGCCACCACCGCATAGGGACGCCTTAATGATTAAGGTGGAGATCAACAATACAATCATTCATCGAGTTCTAGTAGACAATGGAAGCTCGGTGAACGTAATGTATTACGACACATTCCAAGGCCTTGGTCTGAGCGGGGCGGATCTGAGTCCGGTAAGAACACCTTTATCCGGATTTACCGGGGACTCAATCGAATCGGAAGGCAGTGTGGTGTTGCCTGTGATGGTGGGTTCAGAACCCTGTGTAGCAAAGTTGAACCTTGAGTTCATTGTCGTACGTTTAACCTGTCCGCACAAAATCATCATGGGAAGACCCGCGTTGGAGGACTTGAGATGCATTATCTCTCAGGAGCATTTATGTATGAAGTTCCCCACCCCGAACGGGGTCGGGATAGCTCGGGGAGATCAAAGGATGGCCCGGAGTTGTTACATGAAGGCGTGCAAACAACTCGGACAAAAGGACCTCAGGGTCCACACTATCAACAGCAAAGCCATGAAGTATGAGGATGGCCAGCTCCGCGCTGAACCCACCTCCGAGGTTGAAGAAGTTCATATCGATCCCGGGCACCCGGAGCGAAAGATCAAAATCGGGTTGGGGCTCCCAGCCGGGATGAGAGAGAAGATCATCCAAGTGTTGGTCACATTCAGTGTGATCTTCGCATGGGGCCCTGAGGATATGCCGGGGTTGGACCGAAGTGTGGCCGTTCACAGGCTAGCGGTCGACCCGACGGTGAAGCCGATCCAGCAGAAGAGAAGACACCTCTCGGTGGAACGAAGGGATTTCGTGAAGAAGGAGGTGGCTATGCTCTTGGCTATTAAACACATCAAGGAAGTATTATACCCAGAATGGTTGGCAAACGTGGTCCTTGCACCGAAGCCCCCGACTTGGAGAATGTGCGTCGATTACACAGACCTTAACAGAGCATGCCCGATGGACCCCTTCCCTTTACCTAACATAGACCAGCTAGTTGACGGGACAGCCGGGTGCGAACTCCTCAGCTTCATGGACGCATTCCGGGGGTATCATCAGATATCCATGCATGAAGATGATGCGGAGAAAACCTCTTTCATCACACCGGAGGGGATCTTTTGCTATCTAGTCATGGCTTTCGGCTTGAAGAACTCCGGGGCGACGTACACGAGAATGGTTGCAAAAGTGTTTCGAACAGTGCTAGGAAGGAACATGGAAGCGTATGTAGACGATATGATCGTCAAGAGCGTACGAGCGACAGACCATGCCGACGACTTAGCCGAAATTTTTGGGATCATGAGGGCAGTCCGGCTGCGCCTGAACCCAAAAAAGTGCATGTTTGCTGTCCAGGGCGGAAAATTTTTGGGGTACATGGTCACCCGGAGAGGGATAGAGCCGAACCCCGAAAAAGTGAGAGCAATCCTTGACATGGAACCTCCGAGGTCGGTGAAGGAAGTGCAGGTTCTCACTGGGCGGCTGGCATCACTTTGGCGTTTCATGTCAAAATCTGCGGAGAAGACCCTACCTTTTTTCCGGGTTCTCAAGAAACAAAGTGGATTTGCGTGGACGGATGATTGCCAGCGGGCATTCGAGGACCTAAAGAAGTATCTTCTCTCTGAACCGTTGTTGAGCAAGCCGAGGAAAGGAGAAACACTGGTATTGTATTTGGGAGTGTCGCAGGGCGCGATCAGCTCCGTGCTGGTCCGTGAGGAAGGCGAGATTCAGAACCCCGTATACTACGTAAGTAAAACCTTACAGAATGCGGAGCTGCGGTACACCCCGCTCGAGAAGACCATCTATGCCGCTTACATCACGGCGAAGAAGTTGACCCATTACTTTCAAGCACACCCGATCAGAATCCTATCGGATCAACCCCTGGGCGCAGCATTGAGAACCCCGGGAACGACGCGGGTCGTGAAGTGGTCGATGCTTCTCAGTCAGTACGAGGTCGAATTTCAGCCCCGATCATCCATCAAAGGGCAGGCACTCGCGGATTTCATTGTGGAATGCACGGCGAGGGAAGTTACGGAAAGACAAAGAGATAGTGAAGAACAGTGGTGGACCCTAGCGACCGATGGATCGTCCAGGACGAAAGGTTGCGGGGGCGGGATCGTCTTGATCTCGCCTGAAGGGTTTCGAGCGTACTACGCTTACCGGTACCTGTTCAAAGTGTCCAATAATGAAGTTGAGTATGAAGCCCTGTTGTCGGGGCTACGGATAGCTGCGGCCATGCGAGCGGAATGCATAACGGTGAAGTGTGATTCTCGATTAGTCATATCCCAGGTGAAGGGCGATTTCGAGGCAAAGGAAGAAAGGATGGCGAAGTACAGGGATGTTGTTCGGGAATTACTCGGATTGTTTAGGCGAGCTGAGCTGGTTTGTGTGCCGCGGAGCCAGAACGGGGATGCCGACCTCTTATCACGTTTGTCCCAAGGAGTACCCGAACACATATCCAAGATTGCACGGGTTGAAGAAATGATAACTTCAAGCATAACAACTTCCCCTTCGGTAACCGTCCTTCCTCTACAAGAAGTAAATTGGAGCTGGGTGGACGATTTGTTACGTTACATAGCTGACGGGACCTTACCCGAAAAGGAACAGGAAGCGAAGCTCGTCCAGCGACGGGCCCCGAGCTATGTCGTCCTGGACGGTAAGCTGTATAAACGGTCTTACAACGGAGCATTGTTGAAGTGTCTACGACCACACGAAGCCGAGATGATTGTCGCGGAGCTCCATGGCGGTGTTTGTTCGGCCCATCAAGGTGCATGCACCTTGGCCAGGAAAGTTGTCCTCCAAGGGTATTTCTGGCCCACAATTATGAAGGATTGTGCCGATTACGCAAGGAGGTGCGACACATGCCAAAAGTTTCAGAAGAGCCCCGGAAGGCCGGCGACGATGTACACGCCTGTTAGCACTGCTCTACCATTCACTCGATGGGGTATAGATTTGGTTGGTCCCTTACCAAATGGGTCCGGAAATAGAAGGTTTGTCATCGTGGCCGTGTATTACTTCACGAAATGGGTGGAAGCAGAGCCGCTCGCTAGCATAACACATCTGCAATGCAAAAAGTTTATATGGAAGAATATCTTTTGTCAATTTGGAGTTCGTTTGCAAATTATTTCCGATAATGGAAGGCAGTTCGATTGCGTACCATTCAAGCAATTCTGCGCCGAATGGGGCGTGGAGTCAAGTCGGTTGTCCGTTTGCTATCCCCAGGCGAACGGGCAAGTGGAGAATACCAATCGCATGATTGTAGATGGCCTCCAAAAGAAATTGGAAGCTCTCGGGACAGTGTGGGTTGAAGAGCTGAGTAACGTGTTGTGGACATTCCGAACTACCCCCAGGAAGGCGACAGGCGAAACCCCTTTCGCTCTATGCTATGGCTTTGAGGCAAGGGCCCCGTTTGAGGCGGTGATTCCCAGTCGTCGGGTGGAGGAATTCGAGCCAACCAGCAACGAGGAGAGGCTCAGAGCTGAACTCCACCTCATAGAAGAAAGAAGAGACCGGGCATTCATTAGGGCTGAGAATTACCGTAGGCAAGTGAAGGCGTACCAAGATAGCAGGGCCGTGCCACGGAGCTTTGACGTGGTAGATTACGTGCTAAGGCGGAGGAAGGCAAGCAAACCCACGGAAGGGGGGAAGCTTTCCATCAAGTGGGAAGGCCCCTATGTCGTCGAAGGCGTGATTGGACCAGGGACTTACAAATTGAAGACTACGAAGGGGAAACTCATTGAACGTGCATGGAACGCGGAGCATTTACTTAAGTTTTATCAGTAGTGATGTTTAATAATTAATCCTTCCATTGCTTTAACACGGTTGCTTTAATAAAAGTTCGTTTGTTGTTCTCTATTTATTATTGAATTGACTGAGGTCCGACCTCACTTGGGAATGAACGGGCAGGGGCAAAAAAAAAAAGAGAAACAAAAAAAAAAAAAATCACGCCCTGCTCTCGGTGTTTAGTCCATCACTGCTAGATCCTCGGAAAAGGAAATGATCAAACTATTTTCCAAGTCAAGGACTAGCTACTCGGTCAGGGCGACCGTTAGACCGGCCCTCGGGTCGAAAAGGTAAGCGAGAGGTTGCGCCCCGAGCCGCTCTCGTACATCCGTTGTCCGACGTTGCTGTCTAAACAGCCCGTCCACTCATTTGATCTAATCGACGGTACACCAACTATATGACCGGCCCTGGGCCGAAGATATGCGAGAAGTCATACTCCGAGTCCTTCTCGCAAGTCCGTTGTCTGACGTTGCTAGGCTTAATAGCATGTGTACTCGTTTACTATGATCAATGGTGCGGGTCCGTTCTGGTCTGACCTTGAGGGCCTTGCCCTTATGTTTGGCTGACTTCCGTTCGACTCTCAGAAAAGGAAATCAGATTTTCCTAAGTATGAAACAAGTTGTACAAGTCAAGGTGCAGGACCGGCCTCCGGGCCGGAGGTATGCGGGGAGTCGTGCTCCGACCCCTTCTCGCACATCCATCGTCTGACCACGGCCAAACAGCTTGCTCACCAGTTGGTCCTAGACCGATGGTGTGCGGGTCAGCCTCGCCTTACCAAGCGGGGCGCGGTCAAGGTTGGCCCAGCCGACCTTCCGCCCCTCGTGGTTTAGGTGGGGAGCCAGATCCCCGACTAGTTCCCCAAGTGGTCTCGAATCAAAAATGGTTAAATGAATGGAAAAGATGAACCATGACACGGGTGCAAAGTTGCGCAAAGAGGAAAGCTTATATGGCTAAGTGTGAGAATAAATAAAAACACAAGTGCGGAATGTAAAGCGGAATGTCCAACAAAAATGAGAATAAAGACGACAATATAAGAGATCCATATCTACGATCTAAGGATCAGGCATGTTCTCAGGAACACCATTGAGGATAGTCTCAAAATCAAAGCCATGAACGGCATCTTCCAAGTCATCTGGAATATCCAAGTGCAAAAGGGACAAATCGTTCGCTTGCTCGTTGGCCCCGTCAGGATCTGGCATGATTTCGGGCAAACCAAATTTTTCGGGATCGAAGTCGGGATAGAACTCTGCCAGCCTATTGTACAACGTGGTCTGCATGTCGTATCGGCCACACCTGAAGGACATGAGAATTTCCTTATCCCGCCAAAGTTGACCCTCCTCGGTTTTCAACCATGCTTGGACCTGCTCTGAGCGGTGAGCCTCCAGCTTCGAAGCGATGATTTTTGAAAATTCCGGGGATGTTTGAAATGCCGCAACTGCCTGACGCCCCGCATCCGTGAACGATGCTTGCAGTCGATCATACTTCGATTGTAGGAAGTCATATTTTGACTGGAGCTCGGACAGAGCAGTTGTTGCTTCGTCCGCCCGACGCTGAACGGCAACCGAGTGACGGTGAGCCTCGTCAGCCTGGTGCTGGAGCTCATCGCGACGACGACCTATTGTTTGAAGCGCGACGGCTGTGTCCATTAGCACCTGCAGGAGACGTAGAATTAGTGAGGATTATAGTGACAATGATAATAAAAAAGGAAGAGTGAAACGTCAAATTACGGCATACCGCGCTGTAAGATTTGATAGAGCGCGCCATATCCAAAATCGATGAAGCACTGAGGGTAGGAGCTGGCTGGTTAACAAGAGGGGCCCCGTGTTGTTTTTCCACGATGAAGGGAATGACTTCAGTCCTCGAAGGCCGGAACCTGGCGTCCTCCTCTGCGGCCAGAGCAGCGAGCCTGCCCCGCATACC
Organism: Cuscuta europaea; assembly: GCA_945859875.1. NCBI lineage: Eukaryota > Viridiplantae > Streptophyta > Magnoliopsida > Solanales > Convolvulaceae > Cuscuta > Cuscuta europaea. The sequence continues at coordinate 1,567,319 of CAMAPE010000054.1, read as the reverse complement.
AGCAACCTCTGCAAGAAATAAACAGAGTAAAATGGATTAGTACCGGTTGAACTATTTCTCCGCTCCCGAATCAAAGAGGAGGATTCACACCTTTCTTCTTCTTACCGGCTTGTTCCCCATGACGTGGGGGAACCCCGCTCTTCACCCCGACGTCTACCTCAGGCATGGTGGCGTCGGGCATGCCCCTACTTGCAACGGGTACCACGGACTGGGGGGCAACACCCTGCCCGCTCTTCACCCCGGCGTCTACCTCGGGCATGGTGGCGTCGGACACGCTCCTACTTGCATCAGGTACCACGGACTGGGGGGCAACACCCTGCGCCGTAACTAGGCCTGCTTGAAAAAAAGAAGAAGAAGGAATAAATAATAAAAATAAACAAGAGGGTGGTGGAGTTATTTCAGTCGGGTCTTTCTCCTCTTGAATTAGAGTGGAGTTCACACCTTTTCCGTCCATGGCAACCTGCTCTTCACGGAACGGGGAGGCCCCGCGCTTCTCCCCAAGATTGGGCGGACATAAATTCGCACCAGGCGCAGGAGGTGGGAGCATGGTCCCCAATGACACATTGAGGGCAGCAACTTCGTGTCTGTTGCCTGCCACATCTGAAAATATTAGCAAATTAAGGGATGATCTCATATGGCATCTGTGACCTGCTGGGACAGAAGATTTACCTGTATACGAATTAATCGGGAAAGGGTCCCCTTGGAGCAAGGCCTCGACCTTCTCCTCAAGGTCAGGGGTGAGAGAGGCAGGCTTGTACTCGCGCATTGAAATACCCCAGGTGGACGTGACGGGGAGCGAGCGGGGAGCGGATGCCCATACCCATTTATTCGACCACTTCCTAGGTGGATCTGGATACTGATCAAAGAGCTTGCGGTGCGGTAATTGGCAAAGTGACACGAACCCGCCGTCATCTGTCTTATTGTTAGGGCGGTTCCACCTAAAGCATGCACGGAACAACGGTATGGATGGTCGGATACCAACGCCACTACAACGTGCGACAAAAGCAGCCGTAAACATATGTGCGGTTGGGGTCATCTGGCACGGCGATACCCCGATATGGGCAAGGAGTGCCACCAAGAATGGACATAAAGGCACCCGCATGCCCCGCGCGATAGATGCAATGTAAACCCCGAAGAACGAATCTGGAGGAGGGCTGGTGAGGCTACTCTCGGGATCTGGCAACATGAGGGTGCAATTGCTATCGACCAAACTTTTCGCCAACTTCAAATCTGCCTCCGTACTGGTGGAACGCAAACGTTCCCTCCAAGCGTTAGGATCTTCGACGCTATCCGATTCGCCATTTGATTTGGGGGAGCTATCCGACTGTGAGGCAATGTCCACTACAGGGGTGACGTTGTTGGAGGATGGCACAGACTGGTCATGTGGCCCCCCCGGAGCAGGCCGGAGATGTCCCTTAACGATCACAATCCGCGTAGCGGGTCTGTCCAACCGCGAGGAGGTGGTGACCTTTTCATGCATCGAAAAATTATCGGAGACCCCTTGATTTTTCCCTGATGCCCCGAATTCGGGCTGAGACGTTGCATTCACCCCGCTGGCTTGAATTTGTTTAACCGAGCCTCCACGCACGGACTCTTTCCCCACCTCGCCACGATGGGCTCGTGCAACCAAGTTCCCAGACTGTGGCAGTGCGTCCGCCTCGCCCGGGGGGTCTCGCACAAATGATATTTGACCCGCTGGAGGTTTCTGGGACTGTTTGACAGACGGACGACGTTCACGGGTGGAGAGGGCACTATGATGAGCTCCGTGTCGTGAACTGTGTTGAGAACCTGTGCGTAGGCTTGGAACAGGCGGCGATGATGACTTTGAATCGCTGGGTTTTTTCCGACCGCCTGGGCTACGAGATCGCGACGGCGAACAACGTCGTGAATGACCCTCCCTCCGGCGCGACGGAGAAGGGGAGCCGCTGCGTTTCCTTCGCCGACTGGGGATGGAGCGACGCGGCGATGCCGTGGCTGCGGCTGGAACGGCTGAAGCTGAGGGGACCTGCATGGCTGAATTGTGCGTGGATGATCGAGGGTGTTAAGGCTAGGCCACACTCGGATTCAAGGAAATTAAAAGAATATGGAAAGAAGAAAAAAAGGAAGGAAATTATTAATTGGAATAGCTCCGGGTTATTTTAGGAAGCTGGCCTGGGGTTTCTGTGACAAAACGCGAAGGCTTGGACGAGATTCCAACCCTGGCTGCGGGGTTCTTTATTGGTCGGGTGTGCGGCTAAAGCCCATGTATATCCGTCGCATGGTCAATATACGGCTACAGAAAAACAAGGCTCGTATTTTGGAATTTCAGGCCCAAATTATTGAAGCTGATGGGAAATCCCCATCCTTTCGCAAGCAGTAGGGAGCAAAGCAAAGGGGCCGATCAAGGCCTGCAAAGTATGGCCCCCCTACGGGCCAACGATTACGTTGACGAGCACCCCAGACTGCTACAATGGAGGTGCGACTAGCCAGCCGATCCGATAGACGGACCGATCGTTGATCAACTTGACTACTCCCTTCTAGCCGAGTCTGCTACTCGACTAGGGGAGTGGGGGACTCGTGTTGGGATAATGGGCCAGGTCCAATACTATCGACCCAATATGCCTGGGCTCGGGCGCGAACCAGGCCCAGCACACGGTCCGGCTAGATAATATGGTCCTTGGATTGATTAGTTTAACTCTGGGCCCGACCAGCCCATTGGCCTGGGATCAGGCTTCTTGTTTTAGTTATTTAATTGGGCCAAGCCCATTAGTATTCAAGAAACCTCTTGTAAGCGCCTATAAATAGGCCGCCCCTCTTTTTGTATTGGATAAGTCACTTTTACTGTACTGAATTGCTGCCGAATTTTCTACTCAACATATTTTCTACCAACACAAATCATCCAACCAAATCAACCGAGCAAATCAACTATATTCCATACCATATATTATAAGTTCTAAAATTATAAATGTAAACTTCTAAAATACCCTACTGCTTTCAAAAAAATATTAATTATCAAAGAAGACAAACAACACATCACAAACTATAGACAAATCAAGTCACTTGTAACACAAACCGAATTCCATCAAAATAATTTTTACAACTTAAACCGTCTGGCCACAAACATTATACTTCGATCTCCAAAACAAAACAAAATGTTACAATCCGGCCCCTTAAGGTTCCCATACCACAATTACAGTGTGTTTCTCACTTCATCAAACTCAATTTTTCATGTGTAAACTTCGAAAAACCCTAATGATTTCAAAAATAACCCAAAAATGTAACAACAAACACATACCACACAATAGGGGTGAAATTCAACAATAATACTCACAAATGTGTTCAAGAAGTGGATATTACCTATTCTTTGCAGCCGCGGCCAAAGATGACGGTGTGCTCCGGACCATAGTGGTGACTTCTTCCACCAACGATCGGAAGCTTCAAACCGGCTTCGACCTTGGCACCTCGAGACGACTGACCGCTTCGAAAGAGGAGATGGCTTCAGACCGAGGAGTGTTGGACGAAGAAGAAGCACGACGTGGGGGGAGATATGCGCAGAAAGAGAAGAAAACGGCGAAGAAGGAAGTGGAGTGACGGGAGTATTTGGGGGAGAGAGGCTCGCACGTGGGGGAGAGAGGTGCGGGAGAGGGGTAAAAAATCTGAAAAATTTTTAAGTTGGCCTTTTATATGATGTACAAAACTAGGGATGGACTCGGGTCCGGGTCAGGCCCGGTCGGGCCGCCGGTTTGTATGACATGGGCCCGGGACCGGCCTGAGGGTTGGACGGGTCCGGTTCGGGCCAGGCCACCCCGCCCGGGTCACGGGTCGGGCCACCCGCCGGGTCGGGCCGGGCCGGTTAAAGATTTTTTTTTATATAATTTATATTTTATACGGAGTAGTTTATAGTTTTATACAAGTATTAAAAACAAACTTCAAGTGCATTTATTTGAAATGAAATAGGAACTACATTTGAAAATTAAAACAAACTTCAAGAGACAAACATTTTGTAAATTGTAATCAATCGGAACTTCCCGCACCTCCCGATCATTTGGCTTTGTCACATGACTTCATATGCTTCATTGTCATCCCGTATCCGCCTGAAACCCCCATGCTACATTTTTTCCCGCACCATTTGCATGTTACGTACCACATCCCGGTCTTCGGGTCCTTCTGCTTATCAAAATTATACCGTATAACGGCATCTTGACTTTCCATCTTAAAAACTTAAAAATGGTAGATATAATAATCCTACAATAGATGGAGATGAAGTATAAAGTAGATATATAAATAATAAATATAATATATTGGAGAATAAGAGAATTAGAGAGTAGAGAGTTAAGAATAGGATTTAGGAAGAATTGGAGAAGAGATATGAAAAAATGTTTAGGATTTAGGAGTATTTATAGGTTTTTTTACCCCCCACCCCCCACCACCACCCCCACAACCCAACCCCCCCTGCACCCCACCCAACGGCTATATAGCCGTTTGGGTTGTCCCCAGCCCACCTCCCAAGGCCATAACGGCTAGTAACTATTTAACAAAAACTTTTTTTAAAAAAATAGGACCGTTGGACCAGGGCCCAACCCGGCCGGGTCACATTATTCCGGAACCGTGCCCGCCACGCCCATTCCTACCGGTTCGGGTCTACACCCGGTCCCGGACCGCCAGACCGGGCCGGTCCTGGGCCCGCACAGTAGCGGGACGGGCCGGGTCACGGGCCGGGTGGCCCAAACCGAATCCAAGCCTATACAAAACGTGTACAATGGATGTACACTAAGCATTTTTGTTATTACAAAAGGGGCCATCCGGCCATATGTCCTAAGATAGGGCAAAGGAGAATCCGCATAAAACCTCTCATGCAATTCTGTCCACCTTTAAAATATGAGCATCAATAATTCCAATAGAGTTTTTCCAATCAATTAGTGTCAAAAGATTCTGGTTTCCAAGTTATAATTTCTGCCCTAGTACAATCAATTAAAGGTACAGCTTCTATACAATACAACAATCTCCCTGATATTTCATTTTTACTTCCCTCGAAGACAGACAACTATGCCACCATATGGGGTGTCCTAATCATCTTGTGTTGAGATCCAACTCTCCCCCTCCATGCCAGTCACTTTGAACACCACCCCCATCTCCGTTATCGGTCTCTTCATCATTAAGAAAATCATCAGACGGCTCTTTGTCGTCCTTCTGTGCATTATGACCCCAACCATTCATCATCTCATCATCTTTGACTTCCTCGCCGCCATCATGGCCCATCACAATATTACCGCTTTGAGGCCCAGCAAGTGCACTTGCTCGCATCGGTGCTCGTGACATCATCATCATCTCAGCACGAGCTTGTGACTCAGCCCGGGCATGCTCGGCTTGGACCATAGCTGCCATTTGCATATTAGCATCATGACTCTCTCTGCCTGCTTTATTCCTCGCCTCCAACTCTGCCCTCAACTCAATGTAAGCCCTCCTCTCTTCTTGCGCAAGTATCTGCTCAATCTGCAGTTTTTCCTCTGTTCGGAATTCCCCATGTTCTCTTTTTCGCGAAATAATATTGAATGCAAGTACTTGTTTCTCAAATGTCGCGGTAAACTCAGCAACTTTTGCAGCAATGTTGTGGTCCCACTGTTGGGATCGAGAGAGAATTTGACCTGTTGTGTCTGAATCAAGGATTTTGTCATCTTCTTCTGCTTCATAGTCCGCAACAACATGATACGGAAGAAGCCTGCATTGATTGGGGAAGGACTATAGAAGTTAAGCTCCGGAATAAATACAGTTGAAGTACAAAAGGAAACAAGTAGCATAAATAATACCTATAATAATGCGGAAAATACTTTAGAAGCCGGAAACTACTAGGGAAAGAAAATAGGAAGGACAACATAGAGGCAAACCGGAATGAAAAAACGTGGGGCAAAAAAAAGATAGGGAAAAAATTAGTGCTTATTTTAGATATATGTTGATACCAATTTTGTTCATTTTACTGTATTTTGTAAACACAAAATTACAAATAGATGTAAAAGATCTCATAAATATTAGTCTGATCAAATTTTCCATTGCATTCCCCACATAGAGCCAAACTCAGAAAACAACTTCCATTGACATTTTTTTCATTTCCCTTTCATTTTCCAAAATCCAAAAAGGAAACTGTGTTTCCATCTATGGCATTTATCACTTAAGGGTTGTGATTTGAAAACCCTCTCCTAGATCAGACTAGGCACTAGAGCCAGAGTACAGCCTAGGCCACCTACACTCTTTTTCCTGAGTGGAGCCATATACTTTCGCCTATGCTACGTCCCAAGCCCGGCTCCAGGGTGACATTCTTTTATAGGCTAATAGCTACATTTTTTTAGAACACTGCTGAGCTAGTGGGGATAGTGAAGTAAGTATTGTCAACCAAACAAGTGATTAAATTTAAGAGTAGATTGGTTCCCTGAAACAATCCTCAGGAATACAACATGGTAATTCCCGCGCTGCTGCCAGCATATCTATTCAAACTTTTAACTTGTGGACCAGGAAGTAATCACAATTCTGTCTGACATAAACCTAACCCTAACGTTCATTTTTTCTTTAAACTTCTATTAAACAATGTGTTCACGAGAAACGCTATTACTCTCTTAGCAAATCTATGTGGGTTAATAGGAAACAAACACACTTGAACCTGAAACATCAAAATGACACAATCAATATATGCTGAAGGAAAAGGAGGGTATTTCTATACATGCACATCTGGAGTAAAGTGTTACCAAGTGCCAAAGGCAAAACCACTGCGATTCATAACAGATTCCATTTCTGGCATCTTCATATCTCTATACATAACATGGAATAAAAAATGTACTCTACAGAGATTGAGAAAACGATGGGGTACAGTAATATCAAAACCCAACATTAGAGGAGAAAAGAAGGGACCTTTCGCAGGCATCTTCCAGGGAAGAGAAAGGGCGTTTGAAGTCGGGATGGCAGACTCGCCAAGCGTCCTGGTAGGCCATTTGCAGCTCCGCCGGATTCGAAGCCGGTGCCGGCCGGTTAACCTTCTGCGGTTGCTGCTGCTGCGAAGGGCTAGCGCTGGGGTTTTGCTGAATAGGGATCTGGAGAGCGGGATTAGGGTTAGGGTTTTGTTGATTGGGATTAGGAGGTTGAATTTGAGGCTGAGATTGCGGGCGGTGGAGGAAGGGTTGGGGACGAAGATGGGCGTCGATGTTGGAGGGGAAGCGAGCCATGGCATCTTGCTGCTGTTTCTGTCGTTGGATCTGTTGCACGAGATGCTGCTGAGCTATAGCCTTGGCTTCCTCCATTTCTGCTGCGCCGAGTTTTTCGTCGCATCCAAAGCTTTACCTCTCAATGTCCCCTGCGGCGGCCGCGTATTTTCACTATTTTGTGCAATGCGACCCGGACGGACCTCAACGGTGGTCAGCGGACATGGCACTGGGTTTCTCACTATTTACTCTCCTTTCTATTCTTGGGAAAATTACTTTACTCCTAATTTACTAGAAATAATTATTACCCCCTCCTTCTCACCAAACTTGGTCAGTTACTTGGTCAGGACCCCTTCTCTAATCCACCGCACCTTTTACATCACCTCTATTATTTTCCTCTTAAAACACGTGTTTAGTGAGAAATGGGTAAAAGTTGTGGTGGATTATGGGTAAATGAAAAAGTAGGAAAGAGAAATGGGTAATGATGGAGTATATGGCCCGGGAACCCCTGGCCCACGGACTCCTACTACTCCAGCGAAGGCCCAGAAGGCCCAACAGGCTCAAATCACAGCGCCCAGAGTACCAAGCAGCCCGCACTACGTGTCAGGAGTGCCTTCGGCCCCCTGGCCGAAGGCTTCAAACTCTCACAGAACGGGTTTCTCAAGCAAATGAAGAAACTGGGAGAAAACGGCGAAAACAGTAGCCCTCGGCACCAGGGTGCCATCGGTTGGAGGAGCCCTCAGCTACTGCTCTATAGCCGAAGGCATCTCACTCGACAAGATATCCGTCTCACATGCGTACAGATCACCGTACCCTGCACAGACGTCCCATCCAACAGCCGCATTAAATGCGGCCACATGCGGCTGCCAGCGCCAACCAGTTGAGGTGACCCCTCGGCCAATGAGCGCTTGACACGTGTCCCTGTCCGGCATTTATTGCTACTATAAATAGCACCCCATTTCCCTATTTGTAACCACGCTGAAAACGCTCCACATTTATAATACACTCTCTCTCTACATTTACTTGCTCTGACTTCTCTCTAAGTTATTCCCCGCAATAACCCTTCGGATATATACCCCCGGGTAGACTATCCATCATTTGGTGCTCTCGTTGAGAGGTCGAACAATCGAGTAAGAAACCCTCCCCCTTTCGCCAAACACTAGTCCTCTACCAAAATGGTGAGAACAACACGTGCCAACTCAAAGAACGTAGAAGACAAGAACCTGGCCCTCGGCGACGTCAACGCCCCCGAAGCCTCTCACAGGGCTCCCGAGGGCGGTGTCATCGCTGGGCTGGAACAGGCGGCTGTCGACCTACGCCTTCAGATCCAACAAAATGCCCCCGATGCCCGCCTCGGCATCGAGGCCAAGAAGAAAAACCGGAGCGATGACCAAGTCAGCCCTCCGGTTCTCACCATCGACGTGCAATCGGCGCTCTCCGCCTTCATCCAAACGCTCACTCAGAACCCGGGTGCCTTCGGCACCCTGGCTCCGGCTCACCCCCAGGTGGGGGAGAACATCATACTTCCCCCTCCGCCACACCCCTTCGGAAATCCCACCCCTCGGGTGAGGAACGACGAAGGGGTAGTGGCCCAGGACACGTCCTCCCAGGAAGTACAGTCCCGGGATCGCCACAATGACAACAGGGAGAGGCCCCGCACTTCCGCCCTCAACCGGCTCGGAGGAGGGCCAGACCGCCGAGGGGTCCAAGACCGCCTCGGAGGAAAGGCACTCCAAAGGCCTCAGGAAAGTGGAGGGTCTGTCTTGAGGGCAGACGAGGAGCGTCCCCCTCGGGACAAAGGCAAGGCACCCCTTCATGCCAATGATGCTCGCCACAAGATCAACCAGGCCCACTCGGCCCGGGTTCGTTCGCAGGGGGCGGAGACCCTCCCGAAGGACCCCCGGGACGAGATTATTGCGGCCCTCCAACGCCGGCTTGACGAAATGGAGTCCAACAAAGCTCACGCCACCACCTCCACCCCTCACTCAGACCTCAAATACGAGGCCATGATGGCCAAAATGGAGGAATTACAGAAGAAGGTGGCCGAGGGCTCCGGGGAACCCGTCATCCAGCTCCGGACTCGGACGCCATTTACCCCAAGGGTATTGGCGGCCCGGATCCCGGAAAAATACCGAGGGCAACACATACAGCCCTATAACGGGAAGACGGACCCCCAGGAACACTACAGCAAATCTCAAAACAGCATGATGATGGTAGGGGCGTCAGACGAATATTTGTGTCGTTGGTTCCTCTCCACCTTAGAGGGGCCGGCATACGAATGGTTCAACAGACTGCCCGAGGGCTGCATTGATTCATGGCAAGAACTCGCCCAGCGATTCTTGACACAATTTGCGGGGAGGCGTCGCACAAGGAAGCACTTCTCCCACCTCCTAACCATACGCCAGAAGAGGGATGAGACCCTTCGGGACTTCCTGGAGCGCTGGAGGACGGAGGCCGACAAGGTCAACGGTGCTGATGACGGGACCCTCCTGGCCCTCCTACAAACCGTCCTCCGCACCGGCAACTTTTCAAGGAGCCTCATCATTGAACCCCCCCGCGACTACATAAGGGCTTTGCAGCGGGGGGACCGATATGCTGAGGCCGAGGAGGTAGAAAAATATCATCAGCATCCGGATCAGCAGCCCCCGAGGGCTGACAACAAAAACAATCGAGGGCCGGGGGCTCCTCCAAATCACCCCAAGGCTTCGGGACCCTCTGATGACCGCCCTCGGCAAGGCCAAGCCAAGCCCGGGGGAGGTTATAAGAGCAACCCTAAGACTTGGGCCCAGCCCATTCTCCTGGACCGCCCTCGGACACCATTGACGCACCCCGTCAGCATCATCCTTGATTTTGCCGAGGAGAGGGGCCTCGTTGAGCGCGACTCTCACGCACCCCCGGAGGTACATGCTATCAACCCTCAGTTCCCATACTGTCGCTTCCATCGGCATCAGGGGCACAGAACCGATGACTGCCATCAGCTAAAAACGGCCATCGAGAGGTTAATACAAGCGGGACACCTGTCCCAATTTGTTCAGAGCCCTCGGCAGGAGGGACCTTCTCATCAGGGACCTCCCCGAGGGCACCACACGAAGGTGAACGCTTGGGTGAACCCGAACACCATCCCCCTCGGCAAGAAGAGGGAGATCGGAAACTTGGAGGAAGAAGAGGAGGAGTACCCCCACTACCAGGAGAAAAAACGCCACGTCCTCATGATCACCGGTGGCAATACAGGGGGCGATTCCACCAGCCAGCGAAAGAAGTGGGCTCAATCGCCCTACGTGGGGGAAGTCACTCATATGCCCCCGGTAAAGAGACTGAGGGAGGAGCCCATCACCTTCACCAACGCAGATCTCCCCCCTACTTCTTCTCCTCACAGGGATGCCTTGGTGATTCGGACGGAGATAAACGACACCATCATTCACCGAACTTACATTGACACGGGCAGCTCCGTCAATGTAATGTACCTCAGCACCTTCAGAGAGCTGCATCTGGAGAGGGGGTCCCTTCGGCCCATTAAGACCCCTCTTGCCGGTTTCACCGGCGATACTATTGATTCCGAGGGGGTAATAACCCTCCCGGTGATCTTCGGCGACGAGCTCCATAGAGCCCAGCTCGAAGTGGAGTTCGTCGTCGTCAACATTGACTGTGCCCACAACATCATCATCGGCCGGCCAGCCCTCGAGGACCTCGAGGCCATCATCTCCATGAGGCACCTCTGCCTCAAGTTCCCCGCCGAGGGGGGCATTGGCTACTCCCGGGGGAATCAGAAAATTGTCCGCGCCTGCTATCTTCAAGTCACTAAGAAGGTAAGTAAGACGGAATTCCGTGTTGACACCATCACCGGAACCATCGACCAAGAGGAAAGAAGGCCGAGGGCTGAACCGGCCGAGGACGTAGAAGACTTTGCACTCGATCCGGCCCAGCCGGAGAGAGTCGTGAAGATTGGAGCCCAGCTCCCTGAAGATCTGAAGAACGGTATCACCGACGCCCTCCGCGCCTACTCCACTGTCTTTGCATGGGGGCCGGAGGACATGCCGGGAATCAGCCGAAGGGTCATCACCCACCGCCTCTCGGTGGACCCCTCGGCAAAAGCAGTACAACAACGAAGCAGACCCCTCTCCGCCGAGAGGAGGGAATTTGTGAAGAAGGAGGTCGCCATGCTCCTCTCAATTAAGCACATCAAGGAGGTGAAATACCCCTCATGGCTAGCAAATGTAGTCCTCGCACAGAAGCCCCCTACCTTCCGCATGTGCGTGGACTACACCGATCTCAACAAGGCGTGCCCTATGGATCCATTCCCTCTACCAAATATTGATCAACTGGTGGATGAGACCGCGGGGTGTGAGATCATGTCCTTCCTCGATGCCTTCCGAGGGTATCACCAAATTTTCATGCACGAGGAAGACGCCGAAAAAACTGCCTTCATGACTCCCGAGGGCATCTTCTGCTACCTAGTAATGGCCTTCGGCCTAAAGAACTCAGGGGCCACTTACACCCGGATGGTGGCCCGAGTCTTTCAAGCCGTCCTAGGGCGCACCATGGAGGCCTATGTTGACGACATGATCGTCAAGAGCAAACAATCTTCCAACCATGCTGACGACCTCCGGGAAATCTTCGCCATCATGCAAAAGTTCAGCCTTCGGCTGAACCCGAAGAAGTGCACCTTCGGCGTCCAAGGGGGCAAATTCTTGGGCTACATGGTGAGTCGAAGGGGTATTGAGGCCAATCCCAAGAAGATCCAGGCCATCATCGACATGGAACCCCCGCGCAATGTGAAGGAAGTTCAACGGTTGACGGGCCGCCTGGCAGCCCTCAACCGCTTTCTATCTAAATCAGCGGAGAAGTCTTTACCCTTCTTCTAAATCATGAGGAAGACGGCTGGTTTTCAATGGACTTCAGAATGCCAGGAGGCTTTCGACGAGCTCAAACGATATCTATCTTCACCTCCTGTGCTCTCCAAACCCAAGGTGGGGGAGACCCTCTATCTCTACCTTGGGGTCAGCCCGGCGGCCATCAGCTCCGTACTCATCCGGGAGGAAGACGGCATCCAGCATGCCATCTTCTATGTAAGCAAGACTCTAAGGGAGGCCGAGCTCAGGTACTCCCCTGTGGAAAAAACGGTGTTAGCCATCGTTTGGACCGTCAAGAAGTTGGGCCACTACTTTCAGGCTCACCCGGTTCAGGTCCTCACCCATCAACCCCTCGGCGCCCTCATGAGGAGCCCCACCAGCTCCTCCCGCATGGTGAAATGGGCTATCTTCTTGAGCCAGTACAACATTGACATCCGCCCAAGGCCTGCCATCAAGGGCCAAGCCCTAGCGGACTTTGTGACAGAGTGTACCGCACGGACAGCCGTGGACGGGGAGCCCTCGGCTGCCTCGGATGATTGGTGGACCCTCTACACTGACGGATCCTCCGCGACCAAAGCATGCGGGGGAGGGGTAGTCCTCATTACTCCCGAGGGCTTCAGAGCCTACTACGCGATCCGCTTCTCCTTCAAAGTCTCCAACAACGAGGCCGAATATGAGGCCCTCCTATGTGGCCTTCGGCTGGCTGCCAACATGAGGGCTCGGCAGATCCACATCAAATGCGACTCCAAGTTGGTCGTTGGCCAAATCTCCGAGGAATATGAGGCCAAGGAGGGAAGAATGAAACAATACAAGGAAGCGGCCAAGGAGTTGCTTAAGGTATTTGAGGCACACTCTCTCACTCAAATACCGAGGGCTCAGAACTCCGAGGCCGACATATTATCTAAGCTCTCGGTCGACTCCCCCGAGCACATCTCCAAAATTGCCAAAATTGAGGAACTCAACCTCTCAAGCATCCATGCAAGCCCCGTTATGAACATACAACAACGCCAAGAGGATTGGATCTCAGATATCACCGCCTTCATCTCCACAGGACAGCTACCCGAGAATGAGACCCGTGCTAAACTGGCGAAGCTGAGGGCTCCTAGCTACACCATCGAAGATGGAAGGCTCTACAAACGATCTTACAATGGCACGCTACTTCGATGCCTTCATCAAGATGAGACCGAGGTCGCAATGGAGGAAGTGCACAGTGGCACTTGCTCAGCTCACCAGGGACCCTTCTCCATATCCCGAAGGCTCATCCTCCAGGGCTACTTCTGGCCAACCATGGCCAGAGATTGTGCTGACCTTGCCCGGAGGTGTACCGCATGTCAACATTTCCAGAAAGCCCCCGGCAGGCCAGCGGTCAACTATGCCCCCATCAGCACATCTGTCCCTTATTCTCGATGGGGGATAGACCTTGTGGGCCCTCTGCCGAGGGGTACCTCCAACAACAGGTACATCATTGTGGCCATCGACTAGTTTACCAAGTGGGTGGAGGCTGAGCCCCTCGCCAGTATCACAGAGGCGAAATGCTGTCATTTTGTCCTCAAGAACATCCTCACAAGGTTTGGCGTCCCCCAGCAGATCATCTCCGACAATGGGACACAATTTGAGGCAGCCCCCTTCTGTGCCCTTCTGGAGGCATGGGGCATCAAACACACCTTCTCCTCCGTTGCCTACCCTCAAGGCAACGGGCAAGTAGAGAATGCCAACCGGACCTTGCTCGAGGGCCTCAAAAAGAAGCTGGAGGCCGAGGGCGGTGGCTGGGTGGAAGAACTCCACAACATCCTTTGGGCCTACCGCACCACCCCTCGGCGAGCAACAGGTGAAACACCCTTCTCCCTATGCTACGGTTTTGAAGCCAAAGCTCCTACGGAAGTCACTCTTCCCACCCGGAGGGTGATCCAATATGACCCCGAGGTCAACGACAGCAACATGGCCCTCGACCTCCACTTCATTTCAGAACGCCGGGAGCAGGCCTTCATCCGGGCAGAAAACTACCGAAGGCAAGTCAAAAGCTACATCAACGCCAAAGTTCGCACCAGGGAATTCCAAGTGGGGGACTATGTCCTCCGGAGGAGGGAAGCCAGCCAACCAACCGAGGGAGGAAAAATGGCACCAAAATTCGAAGGCCCCTACATCATAGCAGCCATCATCAAACCCGGGACTTACAAGCTCAAACGCCCCAACGGGAAAGAAGTCCCTAGGCACTGGAATGTACACCATTTAGTTAAATTTTACCAATAATGTAAGAGCGGCCAAGCCCTCATAACTAATGAATGTACTATCCTATGGCCCAAGGCCTCCACTTTTGAAGAATGAAGATACATTCAAGACATCGAGCCCTCATACCGACTACAGGCCCCCGGTACCAAGTGCCGAGGGAAGGAACTCCTATCACCAACAACAAGGAATGCCATGTGTTTCATTTCCCTTCGGCACCCAGTGCCGAGGGTACATTCTCACCTTCAAAATCAAAAACGAAAAGATGAGAACACCAAGTGTTCCTACAGAAGACCCTTCGGCACCCAGTGCCGAGGGTACACCTCCATCGCCAAACATCGAAACGAAGAAAAAACACCAAATGTTTCACGGAAGACCCCTCGGCACCCAGTGCCAGGGATATGCTCTCCTATCAACTTCTGTTGGGAAACACCAAGTGTTTCCTCCGAGGGCCCTCTAGCACCGAACACTCCAATCAAAACATCAGGTGCTTCATTTGAAGACCCTTCGGTACCAAGTACCGAGGAAAGACACCTCCATCAACTACAACAAAAGAGAACACCAAGTGTTCCTACAGAAGACCCCTCGGTACCAAGCACCGGGGGCTACACATCGAAACTAACACCAAGTGTTGTTTCTAAAAGCCGTACCCCACGAGGACGCATATACCGAAGGCGCCACCATCGGTGCCGGCGGCACGTAGTGCCCACGGCCATTTGCAACTAGTGTGCAAATGAAAACCTTTCCTTGAAACGCTTTCCGCGTCATTACCCCTAGGGTATGACAGGCATGAGAAATGCCCAGGATTCGACTTTCAAAAACGGAACGCTATCCGCGTCATCACCCCGAGGGTATGACAGGCACGAGAAATCCCCAGGATTCGACTTCCAAACCGAAACGCTCCCCGCGCCACCACCCCAAGGGTGTGGCAGGCCACGGACTATATCTAGCGCCGAGGGGACGACTTTCAAAAATGAGGCGCTTTCCGCGCCATCCCCCAAGGGGAGGCAGGTTACGGACCACCATATCTTGTGCCCAGGAAACGACCCTCGATCCCCTCGGAACTCGGAAGGTTAACCCGAGGGAGGAGAGCCATTGGTGTATTCTGATGGTCTCCTAATAGGCCCAGCCTTACCAAGAAACCAAGTTTCTTGATGCCTTCCCTTCACCACCAACCAAAAAAAAAAGGGGGGGTGAAGGGGAGTAGACTCAGCGAGAAATCAAAGAGTACACTCCAACAGATCACAACATGCCGAGGGCTCCCCACGGGAAAACCTCCGGTAACTGAAGGCTCCTATTTCCCGAAGGATACTACTCGAACAAATAGCATCAAGAAACAGCTAAGTCCACTGCCTGGTCACCTCCGGTCACACGAACACCGAAGGCTTCAACAATACAAAAGGACTGGACTATCCAAAGTACACTAAAACGGTACCTTCAAACAAATACTGAAGGCATCTGTTACGCACCAGTAACGAGGGCCCTTACCCCATGACAAGGGTCAAATTCTACAACTTTTAAAGTGTATGCCGAGGGCACACACTCCTCATTGGCTTTCTTCACAACAACAGGATTCAACATCAAGCTACAATCAGAAAATATTCTAAGTCCTAAAACACATTCAAAGGAGCAAAGGCATACATCCAAAGCAAGACGAAGGCATATATTCGACAATGAACAAATCAAAAGGAAGCATATTGTATATCAAAGGCCCGAGGGCATATGTACTCATTCATTCAAAAAAAAAAAGTGGTATCAGAGCTTGTTCGATCAAAGGGGGCCGAGGCCAACAATTACAACACAAAAGGGGTGAATACAATTCAAGAAGGGGGGGACTGTAGATATTGTCTCGCTCTCGGCTTCATCCTCTTCACTCCCAAGGCCGCACTCCCGGAGGGTCTCCGAGTCTTCAAGAACTGGTCTCTCTTCCCCCTCGGGGAGCGGGATCCTGACATCTGGCTGGCGGGGGGGAGGCCATAAGCCTCGGGACGGAACTCCTCCGGTGCCACCTGAAAGTGCTTCGCAAGCTTCCGGTAGATGAGGCGTTGGGTGAAGAACTCCCCGCCTTGGTAGTACGAGTCGCCACTTTCAGCAAGCCACATCTTTCCGGGGCCTCCGACCCACTCGTCTACTGAAGCCCCCACCACCGAAGCGAGCCACTCCTTCCGGTCTTCGGCCTTCCACCCCTCGGCTGTGAAGCTGGTCACCGCATCCTCTCGGGCCTTGGAGACAGCCTCTTCTTGAGCCGCGCGGGCTTCATCAGCGGCAATGCGGGCGGCCTCGGCGGCGGCCTCCCCGGCCCTGGCTAGCCCCTCATTAACCCCTTCGGCCCTTGCAGCCTGCACCCTCTGCTCCATGCCCTCGGCGGCATGCCCTTCGTTGACGATCACCACCACATCGGTGATCGGCTGTTTGGTAGGGGCGGAAGTCTTCAGCTTCTTGGCCGGGGGCTCGGTCCCCTTTCCAGCGATCTTCTTTTTGACGGGCCCGGCACCCTTGGACCCTCCGGCACCAGCAGCGGCGCCAACAGTTTGAGAGGGCCCCTCCCTGGCAGGAGCGCCCCCCGGGGCCTTCTTCTTCCCTTTCGCGTTCTTCAGAGCGAAGAGGGAACCGACGTCCATATTGTTACCTGCAAGCAACAAAAAAAAAACGAGGATTAGATCGAAGGCTACCAGTTACTACGTCATAAAAAAAATGGGGAATAAGAGAGAACTATCAACGCATCAGTGAACCATTCGGTGATCACCTCCAGCTCCTTCGAAGACTCGATCGAGGGGAGGGTATCTTTCATCTGAAGAGCCCCTCGGCCTGAACTGCCGGAAGCCCAAGCTGAGCAGTTCCTCGGGAAGGGTGACGTCTCTGATCTTGACGTGCTTGTCAGACCCCTCCGGCTTCCTGGCAAGCACTTTGCCATTCTTCTCCAGAGCTGCGCTCCCCACCTTCGGATGACGCCGGAAGCTATTGCGGAGTTGGGCCGGGAAGGGGTTCTCTTCGAGGCGAATGTAGCAGAACCTCTCCTTCCACCCCTTGTGGGACGAGGGCACATCATCAAAAAGCCGGAACTCCGGTACCTGCTGAAGGTTGGCAAAGCCCTCAGCATTTGAATGTCCCCCCCGGCAGAGGTTGAAGGACATGATGAATTGATCAAGTGTGGGCTCGACCCCCCGGCTCTGACACAAGGAGAGGAAGCCGGCCACATAGGAGTGGCTATTGGGCGTTAGCTGGCAAGGGGCCAACCCCACAAATCTCAGATACTCCAAGAGAAAAGGATGGAGCGGGAACCGAAGCCCCATCTCCACTGAGAGGGTGTGAGCAGCAAAACACCCCTCGGGCGCATATCGCAGCAAATCATCCGCCCTGGGCTCCACCACGCGCGCCGAAGGGCGAACCAGCATCTGGGTGGACTGGTATTCTGCCGGGGATGCCTTCGTCTTCAGCTCTAGGGCGGCAGTATTCAAGAACGAATGGCCCTCGGGTATGCCAACCGGTCGCCCAGCATCAACTGCCGCTTGCTTCTTCCTCAGGGTCGCCTTCATCTTGTTTTTCTTCCCAGGAGCCACACTTATGGGCGTCGGATCCAATGGCCGGAAGGAGCTGGCTTCCCCCGCACCCCGGGGGGGAGGAATGGCAACCGTCACCTTCAGCCTCTCTCTCTCCTCTTCTTGCTCGGCGGTTTGCACGGCAAGGGCAAGCTCTTCATCCTCGTTTTCTTGTTCGAAGCCCTCGGCTTCGACTTCGGCCTGGAGGTCCTTCTCCACTTCCATGGCCACTGCGGCATCACCACCCGCCGAGGACTCCACACTCGAAGACTCCACATCTGAGCATGTCTCCATCTCTACCGAAGGCTCCCCCGAGATATCCTGGGAGTCGCTCTGTGATGACATCTGCTCACTAATTCGAAGGCTCGGGAAAACTAAGGTTTCCTAGAAAATTCTATCTCCTAGCCTAGGGGCACAGGGCACAGCTAAACTAGAAGGAGAAAGGCAGGGGGCACTGACCTTGAAAGCAGAGTTTTGACCGAAGGCTGGAGTTTCTCTCACTAGAATTTTTGGCAGAGCTTCGCTAAGACAACTGATCGCACAAGAGGAAATGGCTCTGGCCTTGGGGTATTTATAGGCGCTGGAATCCGGGCTTGGGCCTGGATTCCGGGCCTCCGGATGGACCGCCATCATTACACACTGCGTCTTCACCCAATCCGTGATGCCGCCCACGGACAGCCAGCCATCACACGCCACGTGTGCCCCCCCCCCCCCCCCCCCAACGGCTATATCTTGTCGTTACATATTCCAACGGCTATATTTCCAACGGCTATATTCTGGAAGCCCCCGGGTTTTCTACTTCACTCCTCTTCGTCAAGGAGAGCCTCCGGGTACACTTACCTAGAGACGCCCTCGGGTTGTGCCCCACACAGCCCATAGCAGATGCCTTCGGGATCACTCCTTCAGAAACCCAAGGCTTCATTTCAGGGCACCCCTCGGGGATTCCTCCTCAGCACTGCAAAACCGGGTAGCCCCCGGGGAGTTGCCTCATTGACGGATGACCCATGGCACACAGGTAATGGGAGCCCTCGGGTATCTTCATCACCAACTAATCAACAAACAGTGGACCCTCCGGTAACAACTCCACTGCTGCCCTCATCCGGCAGGCCATCGATCCCCGGATTGAGGGGCTCCCCTTCGGCGCCCCCAGGACATCAACAGCAAGCCTTCGGCTGATCAACACATGAGCCCTCAGAAAAGGAAGAGCCTTCGGCATTACCGTTGTTCTCCATTTTTGACCAAGGTTTCACATTTCCGATTCATCGTTGGGGGAATTCGGTGCACTGTTTTTCCCTCATTAGGATTTTTTCCCCCAGGGTTTTTCCTAATGAGGTTTTTAACGAGGCATCCCCCCAAAATGAAACGAAAAGCGTCAGCCTTCGGTCCACAACAGCAACGCAACTACTCTACTCCTTTTCACCACTTTACAAGTGCCTCAAGGAGTGGGGGACTGGAGGACCCCCTCGGGAAAATCATTAAATTACAAAATTAGTGAAATACCAACAAACGACAAAGCAAGCCCTCAAGTCCCGACATGTGGGTAACTGAGGGACTGCTTTCGGCAGGGACATAAAAGCAACAACTCCTCACCAACTTCAGAGATCACGACGGGACAACATCAAAGGGCAAGCACAAATTACTCCTTTTCCCTCAAGTACCTTTCGGCAAAAGGAGTGAGGGACTCCTGATGGAGTATATGGCCCGGGAACCCCCGGCCCACAGACTCCTACTACTCCAGCGAAGGCCCAGAAGGCCCAACAGGCCCAAATCACAGCGCCCAGAGTACCAAGCAGCCCGCACTACGCGCCAGGGGTGCCTTCGCCCCCCTGGCCGAAGGCTCTAAACTCTCACAGAACGGGTTTCTCAAGCAAATGAAGAAACTGGGAGAAAACGGCGAAAACAGTAGCCCTCGGCACTGTGAGCCCTCGGCACCAGGGTGCCATCGGTTGGAGGAGCCCTCAGCTACTGCTCTATAGCCGAAGGCATCTCACTCGACAAGATATCCGCCTCACATGCGTACAGATCACCGTACCCTGCACAGACGTCCCATCCAACAGCCGCATTAAATGCGGCCACATGCGGCTGCCAGCGCCAACCAGTTGAGGTGACCCCTCGGCCAATGAGCGCTTGACACGTGTCCCTGTCCGGCATTTATTGCTACTATAAATAGCACCCCATTTCCCCATTTGTAACCACGCTGAAAACGCTCCACATTTATAATACACTCTCTCTCTCTACACTTACTTGCTCTGACTTCTCTTTAAGTTATTCCCCGCAATAACCCTTCGGATATATACCCCCGGGTAGACTATCCATCAGGTAATAGTAATAAAAGTGGGAGTATAAAAGTATTTTGATTGAAAAAACTTACCAAAAAGTGAAAGAGAGATAAATAATTAAAAACGTCCCAAAAATGAATGTGAAACGGTTAATAAAGAACGGAGGGAATAGTTAAATCAAAATTAATCTCGTACAATAACAGAATATAAATTGTTTAGTTAAGATATGTGTAAAAACAAAAAAAGGGAGAATTCATGGGAATCACAATTTAATTATTTAAATGAAATAATAAAATGATTACTTTTTTGGCCATAAAAATGTACTTCCTTCATCCAAAAACAATTTCAGAGTTTGACTGGCACACATATTAAGGAAATAAATTTACTGGGGGTAATTTTTAAAGTAATTGTCTTAAACAGGAGTAAAACAATGAGAAAATTCCATAATAGGAGTTCCCTTTGATTTATTCCCTAAATAGAAGTTATCATTTGAGTTGATTTGTTTCCTTTTCCAATTTTACCCTGCTCACAACCGACCTGTTGAGGGTAGGTCCCGTAGATCCGAAAGCCCAACACGAACTTTGGATATATCAGGAATGACACAGAATCAAAGCGTGTAAAAAATATAAGATCTGAACTAACTAACACTCGAAAGCTCACTTGTATTAATTAACCAGTCTGATTACAAGGAATTTCCCGATCGGTAGGTCGGAAACTATGCTTTAATACAAGAAATAAGAGCAATGATGCTATTCTAGAGCCTGAGTATTGAAATGCTAACCCTTACAATGACTTGAAACCTTCTATTTATACTAATGGAGAGCATGGGCTGCCCTATGCTGATTGGCCGTTGTCCCACTGACTTGGTCATCCATGCTTCCACTTGCTGATGTCACAATCTGGCATTAATTGCACCTGGCCACTTGCCGGTTGGCCGTTGCTCGAACAGGATGTTGGGTTATGCTGAAGATGCTGTCAAATTGGCCCAAGTATAATATATAGTCCGAACTTCATTCGGTATGTCTCCTTACTGGGCCAACCCTTATTTGGGCTGATTCTCGTTCGGCATTAATTCTACCATGATTATCCTATCATCATGTGATGGGCCCGTTGCTTGGGCCGGGTATCTTGGGCCTTCCTGATCCGGGTATTGGGCCTCTGGATCAATATCCCAACACAAGTCCCCCACTTCCGATGTCTCGAACGATAGTGAGTGCATTAGGAAGTATAAATATCAATGTTGTAGTACTTCGAATGGCGATCGGGGTACAGAAGTAATCAGTTCCCTATGCTGTGATTTGACGGCTGCCGCTTCATTTCCCCATATTCATCATGGTAACCGTCGTTTAGTCTTTTCATTAGACACGTGTTTTAGCTTAAATGCTCCTAGTGACGTGTCGCTCCCTGATTGGTTCTTGACACGGCGGTTTCAAGGCTATAAATTAGCCTTTAACTTCTCAATTCCGGGTTTCGATTCTGCAATTCTCTGCGCCTTGTTGATTCCCCTGCAATCTTCTCTCAGCTTCCATCGCTCAGGTAACTTCTCAAATCCGGATTCCTTATCTTCATTTCTGGCTCGACCGAGATGAGCCCCAAACAGCATTCCTCTGATTCGGAGATGGCCTCCCATGGAGATGACTGTGACGCCGCTATTGTGGACGTCATCACAGTCCCGTTTGCCGGTGGTTCTACTGAAACGGCGACGAATACCAGGGCTGAGGCGGAGGACCTTCCTAGCACTTCTTCTTCCTCCAGTGAAGATTCCGACGACACCAAATCCGAGGACGAAATAGCCTCCATGGCGGTCGGACGTCCCAACGATTTTCCTCGCCATACCCTTGACCTAAAATTGATTAGGGAGAGGCGGCAAAAACTGACCTCCCATAATAGGGCAGAAATTCCGGCCCTTATTCCTGACCCGGTGGATTTCCGTTTGCAAGCTGGGCTTCACCCAATGCGTCATAGGCCCGGAATGACCATAGTTCATTTTGACTCAATTAGGGTCGGCCTTAGGTTTCCGCTACACCCCTTTTACATTTCATTCTTCAATTTCTACGAAGTTGTACCGGCCCAAATTATGCCGAACTCCTATCGGGCAATGGCGGGTTTTATTTGCCGTTGTAAAGATGTCGGCGCCCGACCAACCCTAGAACTCTTCCATCAATTTTTCAAGGTAGCCCCCCAACAAACTCACGGCTATCTGGCCACTAGTGCCCGAACGGGATACATCCTGTTCAAGGGAAACCCAACCTCAATCAAAGGGTGGAAAGACCGGTTTTTCTTCGTGTCCGTCCCGGACGGCCTAATTCCCCGCAAGTGGAATGCCTTCCCCCGCAAGACTCCTGATCCTGTCCTTACTGAAGAAATTTACAAGGACGTGCTTTCCGTGGAGAAGGATAAATGCATGGACATCATGAGTTATCTGACTCCCGAACGACTTGTTACAGCCGGGATAGGTACTGCCCGTTTACTTGTTTTGAGAAACCAAGTGCCATGGTCCAGGCGGTCCTTCCCGTGCGAGAAACGTTCTTTTGTTCTTTTTTCTAGTTTCTCACACGCTAAGGCCGCTCGATACTAACATTGTCCTTTGTCTTTTTTCAGCACCAAACCCAGATCTTCCTATGGATGATAGCAGGGTTATTGCAGCCGGTGGGGCCAGTAAATGGAAACAATCCAGGAAGAACCCCCAACCTACTCCCTCCATTGTTCCTGCTCAGGATGCTGCCTCTTTTCAACCGCTTCCAGAACCACAGCCAATACAGCAGGTCCATCAGGACCAATTCGATGCTATGCTGGTCGACGATCGGTTCGGCTCTGACCAACTGCATCAGTTCTCCCAGCACTTTGACTCCGTTCAGGGGGAACCCTCGAATGCAGGTGAGACCCATACCGACCATATTACTGGTCAGGTCGAGCGGATCTCCTTATCTGATCCTGTCCACGAGGTATTAGAAAGGGCTGGTTCTACCGCGAGCCAGATCTGGTCGACCTCCTCTTGGTTCAACAATTTTTCCCTTCCTCAGTTGCGGGTCGAGCAATCTGAAGAATGCCTGGCCTTGACCGCTCTGAAGGTACATTATTATTTTTTTTGCGCTCTGTTTTTATTTTATTCTCTGTAATCAGTACTAACTCTCGAACGGTGCTCTGTAGATGGGTTTGTACACCCTTCAAATGCGGGAAGCCCGTATGGCCAAGGAACGGGAACTGGTTGTTGCTCAATCTTCTGTTGAGCAAAATGTTGCCGCCGCCATCACCTCTCTGGAGGCCGAACGGAAGGCCTTTGCGGAGGAGAAGCAGAGGCTGGATGCTGAGCTCGGTACCCTTCGGGTCCAACTTGCAGCTTCCCAGGCAAAGGTCCTTGCCGCTGAGGCCGCACAGGTCAAGTTTGAGGAAATGCCCTCCAGCATCCCGGACGGTCCCTATGAAGTGAATGTGGATCTGTCCGCCGTCTGGGAAACATTTAAATCCTCTGATGAATTCTCCATCATCAAGGATGATCACGCAAGCACCCAAATCCCGTTCGCCTTTGGGGCGTACTTGAAGGGTTTCCCCAAAGGTGTTGGTCGGTTATCGGCAGGGGTGGCCCTCTTGGACAAGGATCCCGAGGCCAAAAAATGGAACGACTCCAATCTTACAGACCTTTATGGCAAAATCGGCCAGGTCCTGCTGCGTCCCTTCGTTGCTCAGCTTCAAAATAATCTGGGGAGGCCGGTTCAGGCTTCTGATCTTCCCAAGGATGACATCATACAGGCTCAATTCGAGAAATTTCTGCAAGCTCAGCAACGGGAAGCCGATCGGGCTGCTGGGAGAGAGCCTGAACCCCCGTCTGACGACGATGAGGACGAGGACGAAGAGGGAGAGGAAATGGCCCTTGGCCAATAATCTATATGTACTTTTTAATTATTCGTTGTAATTTTGTTTTCTTCAAGTAGCTTGTACTTCCCGGTCAGTAGAACCGATGAATATATATCCCTTTTTGCATGAAGCTTTGTGTACTGTCTTTTCCGCCTTTTTGCATGATTTACTCGCCATTCGGGGTTCGGCCCGTTTTGTAGGACTTAACCAATTTTCTGACTTTATTTCTTGCTTAAATATTCCTAATGTCGTTGATCGTCGTTCGGGCATTGGAAGGTTCTGATAATTTGTTAAGGAAAAAACCCTCTCTCTGGAACTCAATCGTTCGGGCTTCAGATAACCTTTTAGGACTTAGCACATTCTGGCTTCAGATAATTTTTTACAACGTTGATAGCCGGTCGAGCTTCAGATCAATTCTTAGGACAGCTGTTTTCTTGGTTTTCTTCGCACCTGGGCTTCTCCGTAAGTTGGTAGTCGTTCGGGCTTCAGATCAATTTTTAGGACTTAGCCGTTTGACTGCAGATAACCTTTTACGACGTTGATAGCCGGTCGGGCTTCAGGTCAATTTTTAGGACTTAGCCGTTTTCTTGGTTATTCTAAACAGCAAGTCCTTGTGATCTTTGCTAATCCTCTGCAAGCCCATTCGTCATTCGGTAATCGATGATCTAAATAGATTTTAGCCATTTCCCCGTTATCTTTACTGTTCCCCTGTAAGCCCGTTCGGGGTACGTGCACAAAAATGAATCATAAATGCCCCAGATTAATCGTAACCACCCAATGCCACGTGTTGCTCATGGATTAGGGATTTGTGCGGCACTTTCCCTATTTATAGAGAGGTGCTTCCACTAATTTCTCCTGTTGTTTCCTCACTTTTCTTTCGAGCTTTCTCTCTCTAGAATTCCCAGAATTCTCTTGCGTACTTTCAAGCCTTCTCTCTCTAGAATTCCCAGAGTTTTCTCCAGTGTTTTTATGTACTACCCCTCTAGCTCAGAATCTGAAGAGATGCCTTTGATTCGCACAAGCAAGACATCCGCTGGTAACAATGCCGAAGGCTCTTCGTCCCAAACACCTAAACCCGCCAATCCTCAGGCCAGCAAACATACCGAACAGCCACAAGATGATGGATGTCTATCAGGAGATGATGTCCAGGTCTATAACAAGAGGATGCCCGAGCGGCCACCCCGCATTTCCCTACACTTCACTCGCATACGCAAACAAAAACAACGTCTTCCAGAAGAACGGCAACTTAGCCAGTTGTTGCCCCCACCAAGGGAATACTACGTCGGATTCATTCGGCACCCGATGAGGCACCGACCGGGGCATGTGCTAGTGCATCTCGATGCTCTGACTGCTGGGCTTCGGTTCCCTCTCCATTCATTCATTGTGGAGTTTTTTACGTCGGGTTGCTGTACTGTCTTTTCAGTTTGTGCCCAGCACTTACCGCATTCTGACAGGCTTCATCATTCGATTCCATGAGTTGAGGATCACTCCAAGTGTCGATCTGTTCCTTCACCATTACTGCTATCAACCTTACTGGACGACCGGGTACCTAAAACTGGTAGCTCGTTCTGATCGTCAGCTGTTCACAGAGAATCTTACCCCGCCGGCTGACTGGGAGGAACGTTTCTTGTTCATTCGGGTAGGTGATTCTCTGCCATTCCCGGATAGGTGGAACGCATACCCCGTTCGGGATTCTCAGCCCAGGGTGGATGCCGTTCTACGCTCCCAAGCTGAGTCTTTGCGGATGGGAGGGACCCGAAGTCTTCGGAGTTTTGTCACTACTTCGAGCATGTTATCTGCTGGAATCGGTAAGCGTAGTAAGATTTTAACCCGATCATCCTTCATTCTCACAAATCAGCTTCTTATTTTTTATTCCTCTTTCTTGCAGGTGTGATATCTCCCTTACCCGTCCGACGCTCTATCTCTTCTGCTACCTTGACGGCTTCTTCCGGTAAAGGAAAGGAGAAAATGATAGCCGATCGTGACTCGGCAGAGCAAACCCGGAAGAAGCGCAAAGGGAATGATGGTGATCAATTGATCCCGATCGACCATGTGGTTGATTTGACCGGGCCGGAGGTTGAACCCAAAAGATCGGTGCCTGCCAACAAATCAACTTCTGCTCCTACTGACGCACCGATCGATGATCGGATGTTTGTCGAATTTTCAAACATGGGGCCCATATCAGAAGGGAGGTATCTGTTCGGGTTGATGCCATCTTCTATGTGGTGTCATACTGCAATCAAGGTTCCCCCATGCTTCACGAACCTGACCCACTGGTCGGATCTTTTCGAAGCAGGTCACCAGGAAGCACTCAAGGTACACTTCATTCCGATCCGTGTCTTTCCATTCTTCATGTTTTACTTTATCTCACTTTTATTGTAATCTCGTTATCAGGCTGGTGTATGCTATCACAAGGCCTTTCTTGCAGCCGAGAAGGAAATGAAAGCCGTGGCCAGCGATCGGGATGACGGCCAGGTCCTCCTTTCTGCCGCTCGGAAGTTAGCGGTCGATCTCCAAAAGCAGGCCAAGGAGGGTGAGAAGGCAAAAGCTGCTATGGCTGAGATGCAGGAGAAGTCCCGTCGTCGCGACCGGGAGCTTAAAGAACTCCGGGCCAAGGTGCGGGCTGCTGAATCTGCTGGTATCAAATTTGATAAAGCTGTTGGCGACCAACTGCCCGAACCTTATACGGTCAATACTTCCCAGATTGCTCATCAATCGATAGTGGATTTCCAACGGGGCAAGGGGCTGAATGTCGCTCTGGAGAACACGGCCCGGCAATTCCTGGGTCCTCACCTTGGCCAATTCTTGCGTGAGAGCTCAGATCCCATCAAGGCAGGGATCGACCTCCTGGACAGCACGCCGGAAGGGAAATCTTTCTTGGATGTCTTGACCGAGAAAACTGTGAAGCAAAGTCAGGACCTGCTTCTGGACAGGAACCTTGAACTGATCCTAGAGCATTTCCCCAAGCCGTTCGATCTTGACGAATTAGGCTTCGATGATCTGTTCGGGAATACATATGATCGCATCATGGAGAAAAGATCCAAAGCAGCGCCTGATGATGCAGTGCAGGCAGGGAGCTCTCAGCCTCCTTCCTCCCCGAACGGCAATCCTCCAGTAGTGTAGCCTTACTGTAATTTTTTGCTTATTTATTCTTCTTGTATATTCCGGCGAGTAATGCCGAAGAATAAACTGGACTTCTTTCCTTATCTTGTCTTTTTTCTATTCTTCCTTTTTTGTTCACCATCCTTTCTATGTGGCCGAACCTCACTCGGCTCATGTATATTAATGTCTGACACCTTTCCCGAGCCCGTTTTGATCCCTTTTCTGTTCGTGACGCACGGGTTCAAAACTCTTAGCTGAGGTGAATTCCTCCAAGCCGTTTTGATCGTGACCACAGGGTCAAACTCTCAGTTGGGACAGGGGCTCCCTCCAAACTGTTAACCCGTTCGTCATTCGGTCATCCGGAATAATCCCATGTGTTAACAAGCTGAGGTGAGGCTATCTCTTTACAATTGTTCTGACACCTTTCCCGAACCCGTTTTGATCCCTTTTTCCGTTCGTGACGCACGGGTTCAAATATCTTAGCTGAGGTGAATTCCTCTAAGCCGTTTTGATCGTGACCACAGGGTCAAACTCTCGGCTGGGATAGGGGCTCCCTCCAAACTGTTAACTCGTTCGTCATTCGGTCATCCGGAATGATTCCACACGTTAACAAGCTGAGGTGAGGCTATCTCCCTTCCAAACCCATAATTCCGATGCATTCTGAACTATTCTCTCTGGCTCGTATCATCCATATTAGGGGTCTGAGGTAACCCTTTTCGAACTGTAAGCAAGATCGCCGAATTTGGGTCATTCCTTACTTATAGCTAAAAGGGCGACTCGTTTCCGAATCAAGTTCATGACTGAGGCGAGCTTTTTCAAAACCATAGTTCCGATTCCCCGGGCGACAATCCGTACCTTATCCGAACATCGCTCGGTTAATCCATATCTTACAGTCTTGACACCATCTCCAAGCCGTTTTGATCCCTTTGCCCGTACGTAATTACAGGGTCGACTTTGGCTAAGTTGACGACTCAGCTCCCTCCAACTGTTAACCCGTTCGTCATTCGGTCATCCAGAATGATTCCACGTGTTAACAAGCTGAGGTGAGAATCACTGTCCTCGAGCTCCAGGCCATTTTGATCCCTTCATCAATGCGTAATTACAGGGTCAAAACTCTTGCTGAAATAATGGCTCCCTCCAAACTGCTAATATGTTCGTCATTCGGTTTTCCAGAATCGATTCTCATATTAACCGCTGAGGTGAGACTATCTGAGCGTCAAACTCCAAGCCGTTGGCTGAGAATGACTTTCCTTCCATGCTGTTAACTCGTTCGTCATTCGGTCATCCGAAATGATTGAGTTAACCACGGGCACCGATTTTCTGATCCTCAATTCTTCAAGCCGTTTTTTATCCCTTTATTCCTTCATAAATCTAGGGTCAAAAACTCCCTTAGCTGAGAATTGATTTTCCTTCCATGTAGTTAACCCGTTCCCCATTCGGTCATCCAGAATGATTGTGTTAATCATGGGCTGAGTTTATGTGGAAGTTATGTCTCCCTCTCTATACATTTTTTTATAGAGGTGGCAACAGACGTTTTTACTGATAAAATTTCCTTAGATGTTCCACATTCCAAGTTCCTGCCGGTCGGCCTTCGGTATTTTGTAGGCCAAACGTTCCTGAAGCATACTTCTTACATATTTGGTAGGGGCCTTCCCAATTTTGTGCCATTTTTCCACCTTCGAGCGGTTTGCTTTTTTCTCGCTTTCTTAGCACCAGGTCCCCTACCTCGATTGAACGAACTTTAACTTGCTTATCAAAATATCTTCTTGTGGCTCTGTGATACTCTTCCATTCGTGCAGCTGCCAGATCCCTTCTTTCTTCTATGAAATGCAATTCGGCCCGTAAGTTGTCTTCATTCTGTTCTGGGCTGTAATGCACCGTTCAGTGTGTGGGAACTAGGATCTCCGTTGGTACTTTGGCCTGAAAACCATAGGCAAGGGCAAATGGAGTCTCTCCCGTGGCCGTTCGGGGTGTGGTCCTGTAAGTCCATAGAATATAATTCAACTGATCAGGCCACGATGAGGAGTATTCTTCCAGTTTCTTCTTCATACCATCCATGATAGTACGGTTCATATTCTCTACTTGGCCATTCGCCTGAGGGTATGCCACGGACGCTCTGGAATGCTTGATTCCCCATTTGACCAGGTAGTTCTCAAAATTCCGGCTCACGAACTGCCTTCCATTGTCAGTTACAATCTGCTCAGGGATTCCGAAACGGCAAATGATATTTTTCCAGACAAACTTCTGACATTTAACATCTGTGATGCTGGCCAGTGGCTCGGCTTCTACCCATTTGGTAAAATAATCTATCCCCACGATGATATATTTGTTGTTTCCAGGGGCCGTAGGTAGAGAACCTAATAGGTCGATCCCCCATCTTGCGAACGGAAGAGCCACCGTCATTGGAGTGTAGAAAGTGGCAGGTTGTCCGGGGACCGGTGCGTACAGTTGGCATACCTTACATTTCCTAGTATGTGTAAAGCAGTCCTGTTGGATAGTCGGCCAAAAATACCCTTGTAGGATGATTTTTCTGGCCAGTGTCTTGGGCCCTTGGTGGCTGGAACAGATAACTTCATGAATTTCTTCCATTACAGCCGCCGCTAGATCGGGTGGGAGGCATTTTAGATACGGCCCACCAAATGTCTTTTTGTACAGCTGCCCATCTACCAATTCGAACATGGAAGCCCTCCTCTGGATGCATTTTATTTGATAAGCAGGATTTTTATCTTGTGGGAGGGTTCCGTCTTTCAGGTAGTTGGTCATATCTATGACCCAGCTCGGGACGGCATAAGATATGGCCTCGATCTGGGGCACCATGATTGCTGGGGTCGCCAATGTTTCCCGATGGGCAAAACGTTGGATATGGGCCGGGATCTCCTGTGCCCGATCGTCGAACGCTGCACTTTCTAACTTGGACAGGATATCTGCTTCAGTATTTTCAATCCTGGATATTTGGTCGAGCACCACCTGTTCAAATTTACTTATCTGCTCCTCAACTATCTCCTTGTAGGCCTTCATTCTCTCTTCTTTAGCCTCGGCAGTGCCGTTTACTTGATGTACTACCAATTGACTATCCGACCGGACTTTTAACCGATCGGCACCCAGGGCATTTGCATATTTTAAACCAGCAATGAGAGCCTCATATTCAGCCTCATTGTTGGTTACCTTGAAGTAAAAATGGATAGAATAATATGCTTTGAACCCCTCGGGCGATGTAATCACACCTCCAGCTCCACAACCTTTGGCACTAGCTGCACCATCCACATACATTTCCCACCAGTTATCCAGCCCATTGTTCTCTGAATCTGTTTCTGAGGGCCGGGCGGTACATTCTGCAATGAAATCTGTCAGGGCCTGCCCTTTGATAGTAGGCCGGGGTTTGAAATCCACCTCGTATTGCCCGATCAGGAGGCTCCACTTGGTAATGCGTCCACTTGCCATAGGATTTCTCAAGATGGTGGCTAATGGCTGGGTAGTATACACAGTTACCGGGTGGGTCTGGAAATACGGGGCCAGACGTTTAATGGCAGCTATCAGGGCCAGTACATTTTTCTCTAGCAAGGTGTACCTGGTTTCCGGGCCGTTCAACGCCTTGCTTACAAAATAGATTGGCCATTGAACGCCATCTTCTTCTTTCAACAGTACTGTGCTCACGGTCAGGTCAGCTACAGCTAGGTACATATATAGGTGCTCCCCTGGTTCGGGTTTTGTCAAGACCAGAGGGGAAGACAGATACGTTTTGAAATCTTCAAAGGCCGTTTGGCATTCGGCCGTCCATTCAAAAGGGTTGGCTTTCTTCATGATCTGGAAGAACGGGATAGCTCGATCGGCCAGTTTGGATAGGAATCTGCTCAGGGCTGCTAATCGGCCGGTCAATCTCTGCACTTCTTTGAGATTTCTTGGAGCCTCCATATCCACAATTGCCTTTACTTTTTCTAGGTTGGGCTCAATCCCCTTCTCGCTCATCATGTATCCCAAAAATTTGCCCCCTCTTACAGCAAAAGCACATTTCTTGGGATTCAGTCTCATATTTGCTTTCTGCATTATCCCGAACACCCTCTCTATGTCCAGGACATGGTTTTCCTTCTTCCTGCTTTTGATCAGGATGTCATCAACATATGCTTCCATTGTGACACCCAACACTTCTTTGAACAGCATCCCGATCATCCTTTGAAAAGTTGTCATTGCGTTCTTTAATCCGAATGGCATGACGATATAGCAAAACACGCAATCCGAAGTAACGAACGCCGTTTTCTCTGCATCGGCCAGGTGCATGAATATCTGATGATAACCCCGGAAAGCATCCATGAAGCTCAGTAATTCACATCCGGCGGTTTCATCCACTAACAGATCGATCCTCGGCACTGGATAGGGATCCATGGGGCACGCTTTATTCAGGTCAGAGTAATCCACGCACATTCTCCAACTAGATTGTTTTGGGGCTAGAACCACATTGGATAGCCATTCTACGTGGATTGCCGGGCGGATGTGATTTATTCTCAGCAAGGTGGCCACCTCCTTCTTTGTGAATTCCCGCCTTTCGGTTGCTTGATATCGTTTCTTCTCCTGGACTGGTTTTGCATCAGGCCGAACGGCAAATTTGTGACATATTATCTCCGGATCAATACCGGGCATATCTTCTGGCCCCCGGGCAAACAGTATCTGAAACTTTTTAAGGACGGCAATCACGCCATCCCGGATATCAGCCTCCAGATCTACCCCGATAGCCACCTTACGGTTTGGGGAGAAATCGAGGTCGATTTGTTCAAGAAGGGTGGAGGGCTCTGGGTGCGCCTCGAACTTCGTTCGGTGGGTTTCCACCTCAATTGTATTCACCCGCATCCCACGAGTGTTCATCTGTTTCAGGGCCTCCCGATAACATGTCCGGGCTGTTGTCGAATCAGTTCTGGCCACCCCAACCCCAGTGTCTGTAGGGAATTTGATGCATGAGTGGCGGACAGAGGCTATTGCCTCCAGATCTTCCAGTCCCAGTCGGCCTAAAATGGCATTGTGGGCACACTTTATATCCACCACCACGAACGTCATTCGGAGTGACGCTTTGTGTGTTTCATCCCCAATTTCAACCATCAATTGGATGGTACCCTCAGCTTCAATGCAATTACCGGTGAAACTTGCCAGTGGGGTCCGTAGGTGGGTCAGCTGGCTTCTTTGTAGACCCATTTTCTCGAATGATTGTAGATACAATACATTCACACTGCTCCCGGTATCGACCAGTACTCGGCGGATCAAAGCATTGTCAATACACATGCTTACCACCAGTTCATCCCTGTGTGGGCTTGGAGAGTTGGGTAAATCAGCTGGCCCGAACGTGATCGGGTCTGTCCTTCCTTTCTTCTGGGGGGAGCGGAGACGGATCCCACATAAAGACTCCGCTCGAACCTTTTCCGTTCGGCGTTCGAATCCCCTGTCTCCCCGCCCCCGAATATTACCTTGACCTCCATTCGAGGTTTCTTTCCAGGGCCTCCCGAGCCCTCTGGTTCATCCCTGGGAGGAACATACACATCATTTTGAGGCTGGGCGTCACGTTGGGCATCCCGGCGCCAGCTATTAGGTTTCCTGGTCGGTTTCAATGTGCCTACAGCATTTGGATCTTTATTTACATATTTGCCCAGATGACCCCTTCGGATCAAATCCTCAATGGCTGTTTGTAGGGCCCTGCAGGCATTGGTGGCATGACCCTTCCTGTTGTGATATTTACAGAAAGCATTGTCATCCGCTCACATTAACTGTCCAGAATCAGTCGGGAGGGGAATATTGTCCCTCTCGTGCTGACAAATGGTCACTACTGATAGGACCAGGGGTGTAAATCTCCCTTGCTTGGGAGGTAAAGCGGCCGCTGGGCTAGGACCCAGCCGATCGGCCACTCTGATCGGGGCAGCAGGCGTAATGACCTTATCCCTGATCATTATCTCTTCTTCTAGGGCGGCATGCTTGTGAGCCCTATCTAATACCTCGGCGTACACCGTACCCGGATTTTTCTTCAACTCTTTGTACAACTCCCCCGTTCGGAGAGCATTCGTGAATAGGGTAATGGCGGTATCGTCCGTCATGTTTCCCACCGTTAAAGTTTCATCCCTCCATCTTTTCAGAAATTGATTGAGGGTCTCTTTGGCGTTTTGCTTCACGCTGGTCAAATAGCTGAAGTGTCGTTTGGGATTGGAACTGGAAGCAAACTGGGCCAAGAATAACGCCGATAACTCGGCAAAGCTGTTGATTGACCCGGGATGCAGGGTCCCGAACCACTCCTGGGCAGGCCCCCTGAGCGTACTAAAAAACAACCGGCAAATGGCGGCCTCGGGTGCGCCTAGCAGCATGAGTCCCCCTTGGTAACTCCTCAAATGCACGTGGGGATCTCCCACCCCGTCATAGATTTGGCCGGTCGGGGGCTTGGCACCCCCTTGGATATCTGCGTACATGAGTTCCCTAGTAAACGGGGAAGTAATCCCCAGCTGAACCAGGGCAGGTTGTACAGGTACCCTGTTCATCTGGTCTCGCATTTCATTCATCTGCCTCCTCATCTCGGCCATTTCTTCCTCCTGGGCCGTCAAAGGGGGCGGTGGTGGAGCCCTCATATCCGTACAGTCCCGGTCCCATTGCCGTTGAGGGGCCCTAGTATTTTCCCGCTCGGCATATTGGAAATGATGACCAACGGGAGTTGGTCCTCTGGCTTGTGACCCGATCGGGGTTCGGTCACTGGGACTGTGGTGCGCTGTTGGTGGGGCGCTACGTCGATTATCCTGATGGGCATGCGAACGGGATGACGCTGAGGTTGTTTCCGTGCGTGGAGTCTCCCCTGTAAAGTTGGAACCTCCTTCCTCTTCGTTCGCCATATGTTGCATGACCTGGGCCATGTCACGCATGGCCTGAGGATTTCTT
Organism: Cuscuta europaea; assembly: GCA_945859875.1. Taxonomy (NCBI): domain Eukaryota; kingdom Viridiplantae; phylum Streptophyta; class Magnoliopsida; order Solanales; family Convolvulaceae; genus Cuscuta; species Cuscuta europaea. The sequence continues at coordinate 1,533,405 of CAMAPE010000054.1, read as the reverse complement.
CTCAGAGATTCGGGAATCACAAAATCCCCATCAAAACGAGGATACGATCCTCGACTGGATTGTCCCTGAGGGTTTTGACTCCCCGGGGTGTGACTCCTCCCGTGACGGCGTGAACCGTCGCTTGTATGATAGGAACTGATTCTGACCATTTTTGAAAATAGAGGTTTTTGGATGATTTGAAAGTGAAACTTTTTGCAAGTTTCCCACAGACGGCGCCAATGTTGAGGGTAAGTCCCGTAGATCCGAAAGCCCAACACGAACTTTGGATATATCAGGAATGGCACAGAATCAAAGCGTGTAAAAAATATAAGATCTGAACTAACTAACACTCGAAAGCTCACTTGTATTAATTAACCAGTCTGATTACAAGGAATTTCCCGATCGGTAGGTCGGAAACTATGCTTTAATACAAGAAATAAGAGCAATGATGCTATTCTAGAGCCTGAGTATTGAAATGCTAACCCTTACAATGACTTGAAACCTTCTATTTATACTAATGGAGAGCATGAGCTGCCCTATGCTGATTGGCCGTTGTCCCACCGACTTGGTCATCCATGCTTCCACTTACTGATGTCACAATCTGGCATTAATTGCACCTGGCCACTTGCCGGTTGGCCGTTGCTCGAACGGGATGTTGGGTTATGCTGAAGATGCTGTCAAATTGGCCCAAGTATAATATATAGTCCGAACTCCGTTCGGTATGTCTCCTTACTGGGCCAACCCTTATTTGGGCCGATTCTCGTTCAGCATTAATTCTACCATGATTATCCTATCATCATGTGATGGGCCCGTTGCTTGGGCCGGGTATCTTGGGCCTTCCTGATCCGGGTATTGGGCCTCTGGATCAATATCCCAACACGACCTAATTAATTTTAATTTCCTTCCGTCACACTTCTCTCGTAGACTCTGGGTTTTTCAATTCTTCTCTCTCCTCTCCCATGGATTTGCAGACCCTTCTCCCATTTCTCCATCCTATATATCAGATCCCTAATTTCTCCATCTCATCTCCCGTCACTGGTAGCGGTGGCCGGCAGCACGTAAGTTCTCTTCTTCTTCTTCTTCTCCTCCTCCTCCTCCTCCTCCTCCTCCTCCTCCTCCTCCTTTCTTTTATTCCTTCTTTTCTCCCTTCTTCCTCAATTAACGAAGCAATAAAAAACTCGTTTTTTGGAATTTGAGTAAAGACTATATATGTGGTTCGGATCTATTTGAACCCAACCTAGATAGATACAAATCGATGAAAATGCATGTTTTCTCTTGGATGTATACAAAGTGAGATCTAAAAATTGAAGGTAATTGTTATACATGTCTCGTTTCCGCTCCCTAGTAGAAACTTGACTACTACAGAGTATCATTTTTAGAGATTTGATTTTTCCTTCAAGTTTCTTCTATACTTTCAAATCTCTTTTTATTCTATTTTTATTGATTTCTTCTCTACTTTGTGTTTCAACGTTTTTAGCTTTTTTCTTTTAACTTTTATCTTGCCTTTTATTATTAAAATACAATCTCACAGTGATTAAAAAATACTGAATTTGATATTTATTTATTAATTTTAATTTTTTTATTCTAAAATTGTAAATTTAATGAATTTGGATCTGAAAAATATAAAATAATGTTTATTTTTCGAAAATGGCAAAATTATTTTAAAAATACCATGTTTTTCAATATGTTTGGCAAATAATGCCATTTTTCATTTATGAAGTGTTTTTCAAGATGTTTGACAAATAATGCCATATTACATTTATGAAGTGAACATTAATTTCGTAAAGATGGCAATTACATAGATATGTTAGGCAAATAATGCCATGTTTTACAAATGTTAATGTCATGTATTTTTTTACAAAATGGTATTATGATTTTAAAATGACAATAAATAATATTTCATTATTTTTATGAAGATGGTAATAGTGTATATGGTAGGAGATCTGCAACTAACTGGACAGACATGGAAGCAAGCACACTACTAGAATTGGCGGTGGTGGCGGAGCATATGGCGGCAATCCAAGAGGATAATATGGTGGCAATGGAAGATAGAGGGCAGCAGGCCAGCAGCAGAAGAAGAAGACTTCCTTGACAGCGGCAGCAGTTTACGCGACGCCGGCCGGCGGCGGTGGTGGAGGACAGCAGTGGCGGCCGGCGGTGGCTGAACAAGATGTGATAGCAGCCCAGCACCACATCTGGTGCGGCGGTGATATGTTAAGAACAGGCTGTACTGTACACTTGTGTAATTTGTTTTATATGTCTGTGTCAGTTAATAAATAAAGAAACCGGGATTTCATCATTAAGGGTAATTTGGTCAGTTTCTATTAAAACTTCCGTATGAAACATAAGTAACTCATAGGACTCCTATTTTTGCATATTTTCTATGTTTGACTCCCATATTGGGAATTCTCTCTAAATTTTACTGTTTGGACACTGTTTGGCCATGTTAGGCACTGTTTGGCACTGTTTGACACTGTTTTGATGTAGATAGTTTGCCAAATAAGAAAGTGGGAAGAAATGTGAAGTTAATTTTGGGACATCCATTTAAAGAAAGTGGGAAGTTGTTTTTGGGACGAAGAGAGTAATAGATTAGGGAGTGTTTGTGATTGTTTTTACTTTAAAAAAATGATTCTTTAAAATGATATTGAGAAATGTTCTTAATAGTAAAAGTTGATAGTGTTTGAGAAAAAATGCTTTTGAAAAAGTAAAAGTTGATAGTGTTTGATAAAATAAGTGTTTCTTTCTGTAATAGAAAAAGTGAAAAGCAATTTAAAGCACCCCTCAACCTACTTCCATCTTTTAGCTTTTAAATGTTTAATTTTAGCAGATGTTTTTACTTAAAAACACAAATTTCAGATTTTTTATAGTCAAAAACTGAAAAACACTTTTTTAAAAGAAAAAACTCAAACGCTACTTAAGTTATAAAGAATGGGTAAAAGTAATTAAGTAACTCAGCGCAACAAAGTTGTGATGCGTGCATGTTTGAACAAATGTTGTCGGGTTACAGAAAATTTTAGTTTATTTTTCAAACTGCCCCAGCATGTTTGAACAAATGTAGTCTATTATGTACCTATTTTGAGCATTAGATTTCAAATAAAATGTACAAGATTGATTCTCATTCTTCATGAAAAAGAATCTTTTTATTTGATCCAAAATTTATATAACTGTAGATTTTGGATAAAATAAGAGGATGTTTTGATAGATGATTTTTGTGTGTTGGGTTTGAGATGGAATGATTCTAAAAGTGCTAATAATGCGATACCAATTCTATAAATTTTGAACATTTATGTCACGGTGAAAAAAGTACATTAATTGGATTAAAATTGTAGTATATTGAAAAGTAAAAAAATAATGATCTGTTTACTAACAGAGATTTTTTTTCCTTTTTTCTGCTTTTCATTCTCCAATTTTCTGTTTTAATTTTATAGTTTTCTATCTTCAATTTTCTGTTTTCGTTTTCTTGTTTTCCATTTTCAAATATGAAAACATGTTCATCAATTTTTTCGCCTGGTTCTGGGACCAGCCAGAAGACCGAAAGTACAGTCCTGATCCTAAACCGGACCTAGTACAACACAAGTAGGGTACCCGGTCCCATGTATAGGAAAGATGGGATCGAAACCGGCCGGTCTCAACGGCTAGTTTGGCTAATTCTACTCTTTTCCCTATTGATTGGCAACCCAACAGTTCTTTTGAAACTTTTCACTTTGAACAATGATTTTTAAAAAATGGGGACCGAACCACCGGATCATCAATCGGACCACACAGGGATCGTCTAGTCGTTGACTAGACTGCCCCGAGACCGCTCTGTTGTCGACTTGACCGAACAAGGACCGCCGAGTCATCGACCAGACTAGATCAGGACTGCTCGACTGTCGACTAGATTAAACAGGTACTGTTGAGTCATTGATCGGACCGGACCGGGACCTCTAGGTCATCGATTGGACCGGACCGGACAGGGACTAGTAAGCGTTGGGTCATTGACCAGATAGCACCACTGGGTCGTTGACTGGACCGAACAGGGACCGTCAGATTATTGACTAGATTGGAATTGAGACCGGAGCGGGACTAAGTCCACCGCTAGGCGTACGTGTGCAAACTCATTGCGGCAGCACCGCAACATCCGCGTATTTGAAATTTGAAAAACTAATAAAACTTACTTCTCCAATTCATTTAGGAACCTAATTAGCTTTTTTTGCGTTTTAAACGCGCTTTAAACATGTACCGTTTTTTAAAATAAAAAACACGTTTAAAACGAAAAATAATATAGGTCCGTTTAAAAAGAAAAAACTCATACTTCCATATAAAACGTATTTTTCTCGTATTTTCCAAAAAATAAAAACATGAATTGACCGATTGAGTGAATTTATTAAAAGCATAGGAGATTAACAATAGTTAAACAGAAAAAGGAAAATCTCCTCCATGTGATCCCATGGTTTTCTTTTTCTTTTTCCTTTTTGAACCAAAAACATACTGGATTAGACCAGTTATAGTTCAAATCCTCAAGAATCAGGCCAATTGTTTACCCGGTCGGGTTCAATCTGAAACCACAACCAGGTCGACCTATAGTAATCAGCGTGAGCCCAGAGAATGGCGAAGATACATGTGTTGGAAGTAGGGTTGTAAACGAATCAAATAATTTATGCTCGATTCGGGATTCGAATTCGTATAGGACGATTCGAATTCGAAAAATTCAAATACAAATACAAATAAGAATACTAAATTTGATTCGAAATGTTATCAAATACAAATACAAATATCATTATATTTGATTCGAATGTTAATCAAATATATTCGATTAATAATAGTGATAATATTAATAATAATAATAGTAGTAGTATTAGTGGTAATACTAATCAAAACCTAGCTATGCCGTCAAAGTGTAGCTCATATATACATTTATGTATACACAATTCAAGTCAATTTGTAATAAATCAGAAGTACCACGAGGAGTAAGGGTTGTAAATGAAACAAATAACTTTAATTCAATTCATGATTTCGATTCATAAATTGTTATTTAAATTTGAAAATATAGAAAATAAATACTAATACAAATATGATGTTTGGTTCAAACATCTTTCAAATTGAATACCAACAATTATATATTTGATTCGAAGAATAATCAAATATATATTCATTTATACATAAACAAAATCAACTGACTAGTATGTTTATGTGCATCAACTACCTACTACATGTGTGTAATATAAACTATATATCTAGTGGTGTTTTTTTATTATTAACAATGCTAAATATCTAACATAAAATTAGAGTCGTTTGACCTTAATATATGCAATTATCAACTTATTTCACAAATTATAGGTATAATCTCTAACATGTGTGAGTTAATGGTTATTTCAAAAACTTTGAATATATTTATGTATAGTAATCATAAAATTGATTCACTTCAATATATTGTGCACAACCTAAAAATGTATCGATCCACTAAATTTTAAACAAAAATGAAATGTCACAAATTAAATTCTAAAAACGCAAATTAATTCATAGAATGCATTTATAACATAAAAAATATAGGAAAGTTGGTTTAAATGATATTTGACTAATATTTAACTTATTATGATCAAATCGATTCGATATTCGTATATGATTTTTTAACTATTCGTATTCTTAAACAAATACAAATACAAATCGAAGATATTATTCGTTTCATATTCGAATTTGAAATCGTATTCGAAAAAAATTAAACAAATACAAATACAAAATCACAATATTCGACTCGATTCGGTTCGTTTACAACCCTAGTTGGAAGACAGTGCACCACGGCTCTAAAGAAAAAGCAAGCACTTGTACAACTAGGCGATTTGCACGACTGCTCTCATGATTTTCTATTTTTACAATACAATTATTAAATACTAAAATTAATTGTATGCGACTAAAGCTTGCAATCTAAAAACATAAAAGACTAAATTTTAAAATACTACTAGATTTCTGATGTTTTTTCAAACAAGCATATCAAAATTAAGTTTTTTAAACCTCATATTTTTTAGTATAAACTTTTACACATAAACAATAATAGTGTAGTTGTCGCGCAACTCTTCTCATATGTCATCCGTTATCTTGGTGAAAATGATGAGTTTAACTTGAGTGTTATTTGATGATTATATAAAGATAATGATATTAACTTAGTCTCATTCTATTGTTATTGTCTTATTTTTTTAACATTATTTTGCAAAATGATGATTTGGACTTGATTATTATTTTTATTTTTGTCATCAACTTATCCAATTATGAATTATGCTTTTATATAGTAATGAGATTTACTACTTGAATATGTTTATACTTTTATTTCGTTTTCCTATATATTGTATGTTATTTTGTTAAGTATATAATTTAAATGTTCAAAATAATACTCCATTTTTTGTTCCAAATTTTGTAACCAATACCGTATTATACATGTATATGTATTGATACGACTTTTTAAAAGTCAATATTTTTCAACGAATTTTTGACCGTTTATTAATTCATGTTACCGAATAAAACATGTGCATACTAAACCTCGTTTAATTCTTGTACCGTATGTCCGTATTTAACTAACTAGATTTAAGAAAACAGAGACATATCTCATTTTGTTGGCTTTGAAAAATGATTTAATAAATGCAATTTCAAGTTTTCCTTTCTCCAATTTTTCGCTAATATTTCGGTAAACACATTTTCTGTTTTTCATTTACCAAATTTTCGGTTTTTGAGAAAACTGAAAAATATCTCTGTTGGTAAACAGAGTAACAGACCCTTAACATTTCTCATCTTAAGCACTCTTTTCATTTGAACCACGCCAGACACACACATTTATATATACTTCGATTCCGGTGAGACATGTTCTTACCTTGAGAAATGTGAATGGTGCTACATATTCTGATTCATGGAGTTGCACATTTATAGTTTAGATAATAATGCACACTTCACATCACAAAAGGATCACTTTATTACAAAAAACCACCGTATTTTTTCATCCATAACAATTAGGGATGGACTCGGGTCCGGGCCGGTTCCAGGCCGGGCCTAGGCCCGGGCGGGCCGGCGGGTCAGAAATGGTGGACCCGGGACCGGCCCGAGTAACCACCGGGTCCGGGCCGGGTCCGGGCCGGGCCGGGCCCGTTATATTTTTTTTTGTTTTCCTCTTCCTAATTAACCCCCTCCCACCCCCAACCCCCCAAACCACCCCAAATGGCCCAAAATACCCAGCCCAACCCGAATATTTAAAAAAAATTGAAAAAAAAGAAAAAAAAAAATTTGGCCCGAACCGGGCCCGGGCCCGGCCGGGTCGGGCCTTGTTTTGGGTGACCCGAGCCCGGACCGGAAAACCCACGGGTCAGGCCTACCCGGACCGGTCACTGACCGGGCCACCGGGTCGGGCCGGGCCGGAACAGTACCGGTCCCGGGCCGGTTCCGGGTCGGGCCACCCGGCCCGAGTCCATCCCTAATAACAATGTACATTTCGATTTCAAATAATGCCCAACTCTCAAATTCAACGCTCTAGATTCATTATCATTAACGTGAGAAACATGAAACTTTCATTTTTACTTCACTACGACTCACCTATTTGATGATCCCTGTGTGGTCCAATTGATGAACCTTGAGTAAATTAAAAAGAAATGGTCCAGACCTGGCCCAACCCGGCCGGGCACATCCATTAAAGTTAGGGCTAGTAGCCCGCCCCATAAACAGCTGATTCAGGCCACCAGTCCCGGTCTCGGTACCGCCCAACCGGGTCGGGCCTACACAGTACCAGGCCAGGGCAACCCAATCCATCCCTAATTCGGATGCTTGCATTCATTTTGGCAAACTATTAATATAATATCAAACGCACAACTCAACTTTTTTTTTTTGGAAACAACAGTTTCCCATGTCTCAATATTTTAAAAATATATTTTTTATAATTTAATAAAAATATGAAATATTATTAAAGAGTAAAGTCGGAATTTAACCATTAGAATTTCAATATTAGGTTTCACAACGCGCTATGTTTAGTGTATTCCAACTTCAATTTCAATCCCAAATCAGTCCTTCCCAACTTGCTCCCAAAGTAACCATGTTACAGCGGACAGCCATGTGCAATTTAGTCACACACGTATGTATTTATTTCAATGAAAAATTAGATAAAAACTTTAACTTCAAATTTTCAATAATCTATGTATATTGACCAATTTTTTTAAAAGAAATAACTTACTTTAAAAAATTAAACTTATAATTTTAATAATCTCTTTATACTAACCAATTATAATACGCCATTGCACATCCTCATACACTTGGGGCAGAAACATATAAACTTGGGAGAACTACCAAATAAGCCCTCAAACTTTCATAAAAAGTGCAAATAAGCCCTTTTATAGGAGGCTCTGTCCGGCCGGCGCCATTTAGGGCGGTTTCCGGTGGAATTTTTTGATGAAATTTTTTGAGAATCTTTTTCAATTAAGTCTAGTTTACACATACCAAATTTCAGCTAAAAATTCAATTGGTAAGGCAGTCAAATGAATTTTTGAAGATAATTGTGCAGTTATGCAGCGCAGTATATTTCAGAAAATCATTTGACTGCCTTCTCGGTTCAAATTTTAGCTGAAATTTCGTATGGGTAAACTAGACTTAATGAAGAATATGCTCAAAAAAATTCATAAAAAAAATCCACCATAAACCACCCCAAATGGCGACAGTCGGACAAAGCCTCTTGTAAAAGGGCTTATTTGCACTTTTTATGAAAGTTCGAGGGCTTATTTGATAGTTCTCCCTATAAACTTTCTACCAAGATAACAAACTCCACTTCACAACCCCTTCATGACTTCATTAAACAGAAATCAATCACTGTCTTCACACTGACCTATTGAAATATATATATTTTTTATGATAAAATAAAAAAATAAATAAAACAAGAGCAGGACTAAACTAGAAAGAATACTGCATAATACAGGGATTACAGGCCCACAAACCTGCATTTTAGTTTTACAGAGATACTGGCCACGCAGGTTGGAAAGTGACCAAAGACCACACCACACCGTACTCCCTTTGAAGGAGTCTTCTTCATTCATCAGCCATCGCCACCCTAGCTTCATCCACACCAGCAAAGTAAGATAAACCATCAAGGCCTGATCAAATAGTTCCCAATAAATAAAATTTTGAAGGAAACGCCATAGCCACCGTTGTATAACTCGTCCATTACCAGCAAGAGACCAAACATGTGACAGACATTAGATAAGGGTAGGATCTCGAATAACACATTTAAATAAACTTGTGAATGTGGGGCGAGAGATTGTTTGGTTTTTGATACATAAATGAGGGCAGGTGAAGCCATAGTTAAAAGTGGTCTTGCCCGCTCCTACTAATAGAGTCCGATTATAGCTGGAGACAAAGCTCAACTTAGAAACTCAAACCATTCTTCCATAATCTTTTCTTGTGCGTGAGGTTGGTGGAATGTTTGAAGCAGAGAAGTTTCCTCTACGCCCTACAAGAGAACGGGTCACATTTGTTCAAACATTAGTTACCATATCATGCATTTTAATGTCCCAAACCTAAAGGCATTAAATGGAACAAAATATTCATGTCATTACCCCATGATGGTCCATTGGTAGTTTCAGAAGGATAATTATCCTCAGAGCTAATACTGGAATGAGGGACATGCGCCTTATTATGGTAATCATGGCCACGAGCAGCTGCCAACCGCCCTTGGCTATACCGATGAGCAGGTGGCTGTGAGAAACGACTTGGAGAATTTTGTGCAAGATGTGGCATAAAATAGACTGGGTTTGCCATGGTGTGACCAAACCCCCCACCACCATGCAGATCTTGTACTGAAGGATGTATTCCCACATCTCCATGAAACACTGTTTGAATAGGTCCATTTGTTCTGGTGGCAAAACAAGGAAGAAATAAAAAGGAATTAAAACTTGAAATTTTAATTTTGCTATTACCGAAAAACATTGAGTTCCTGTTTGGAAACTTTGTTTTTGGCTTATCCGCCTTATCAGTCAGAATTTTGTACCATACTGTTTTCTTGATCTCACGATATGATTTGGTTAATAATGAGAGAGAGTGATCTTGGATGTACTGTTTTGGCTGAACCGGCTGAAGGGGGACATTTTAGCTTCTTTATCCATACAATTTTTTCATGAGCATATTAATAAATATATTTTAAATATATTATAGTTTGGCATATTCATCCAATTCAACCATAACTTCACCACAACCGACTTTAATTTTACCAAACAGGCTCTGAAACTAATAGGAAATGATTCCTGGATCGATTACTTTCAACATACTCCATAAATAGAAAATCCACCATCTAAAAAGTTAACATTGATAGTTTTTTCCATCCAAGAACACGTACATACCTTTGCGCCAAACTGGGTCTTCTGGCTCCAGCCATCGGTTCCTTGGAGATAAAAGACTGACCTAGATTCATTGCCTTGACAAAATCAGTAGTCATATTGCTCATATCTGGGCCATCCTCTTGCAAAAGTAACTCTTCACTGAAGTTGTGCAAAAGACAAAGTTATATAAATTATATATGCACAAGGATACCTGGGAAAACCAGCTACAGTGTTCTTTTGAAATAGATTGTTTTATTTGTCTGCTATTTTCTTCTCAAAAATTAATTTTGATCAAATTGGCTAAAATGCAAAGCTCCATATGGAGTGCAAGTTTGGTGGAGGTAGAAGCAGTGGTAATAGCGGAATTACTCTAGATGGTAAGGAGATACCGGTCAGCGATATGTTCCGTTACTTAGGTTCCATAATTCAAAAGGACGGTGAGTTAGATGGAGATGTATCCCATAGAATCAGAACAGGGTTGATGAAGTGGAAGAGTGCGTCAGGATTCCTATGCGATCGAGGTATGCCGACTAGACTGAAGGGTAAATTTTATAGGACAGCGATTAGGCGTGCATTACTGTATGGCGTAGAGTGTTGGATGGTGAAACAATGTCACATTCAAAAGATGAGTGTGGCAGAGATGTGCGTGTTGCGTTGGATGTGTGGGCATACTAGGAAGGACCGCGTGAGGAATGAGACAATCAGACAAAGGGTGAGAGTAGCACCTATTGAAGACAAGATGCGGGAGTCGCGTCTACGGTGGTTTGGTCATGTGTGTAGAAGACCGAGTGATCAACTGTCAGATGAGTTGAGAATTGAGATGTGTGGAGAAGAGGCAGGGAAGAGAGGGAGAGGAAGGCTTAAACAGACGTGGGTTAGAGGAGTCCAAAGTGATGTGCTTCTTCTTGGGTTGGATGAGGGTATGGCTTTGGAGAGAGCAAAGTGGAGGGCGGGTATTCGTGTGGAGGAGTGATCTCATATCATCTTTTCCCCTCATCTTTTTTTCCCTTGTTTTTTATCCTAATCCTAATATATATAAAAACATTATTTGTATACTTTTTATTTTATCATTTTTATGTATATTCATCACTTTTTATATTATCTTTTTATAATAGCTTATCTTTTTTATCTTTATTTTCTTTATTTTCCTTTTGGTGGTGATATCATGTATCGATTCATGTTAGCCGACCCCAATATTTATCTTTTGGGACTAAGGCTTGGATGTTGTTGTTGTGGCTAAAATGCAAAGCTACAATTCAAATCAGTGCCACTTTATCAAAATATCATGCAAATCATATGCGGTAAGCTTTACGGGCCTTCCAAAAAAGGCCAAATCAAGCAAAATAAGATTTCATATTCAGACTTTCAAGTTAAACATCATCACCAGCACCTTCAATCTCAAATACTTAGGTTAAGTAGCATAATAACTATCACAAGATTAACAACATCAACAACCAAACTGTAGTCCCAATTCAATGGAATTCTCTTATTCCGTCTTTTCTGTTTTGCACCATACGGTTTAAGCCCCAGAGCTTTCATTTCCCTCATTACTCCTTCAATTCAAGTCATTTCATCCTACCAACACTTCTCTTTAAGTCTTTCACACTTTTAGACTTCATAAAAACTACACGTCCATGAAATAAATAGTAGCACAGTTTTACACTGGATGCCTTTCTAAGTCATACTTGTCACGGCGGTAAGGCGACTAGGCGACAAGGCGCCCGCCTAGGCGACAATTAGGCGACTAGTCGCACATTGTATAAAATATTATATTTCATATATATAATTATATATATATTTGCATAAAACATTATATTGTATTTAATTGTATTTAATTTGTAATTTATTATATGTTATATACGAAGTACTATGTATGATATATTACTAATTAAATTGTATATATTACCTAGAATTGATACCAACAATTAATAAATGAAAAAAAGGTTTATGTATGCGTGTGTATATAAAAAAAATCATTCGGCTATGTCTACAACTTAAAACATACTTTAAGTGGGTATACTCTTGGACATAAAACATACGGAGTATTAATATACTGGAATATAAGAAGTCGGATAGAGACATGAAGGCTAAGTGAATAACGGATAAAATAAAAAGCTGGAGGAGAAGCGCAGGTCATCTTCAACCTTGCGACGCTGGAACGCAGCAACTGCAGGTCGTCTTCAACCGTGAGACGCAAGAAAGCAGAAACTGTAGGTCCTCTTCAACCTTGCGAGTTGCGACAGAGGCACACCAACAGAGAAGTAGCGACTAGCGATGCTTCGTGCTTGGGGTTTGTTGATTGGCCTTGAAGATTGAGAGTCGATGATTGGCCTTGAAGATTGAGACTTTCAGAAGGCTTCGGTTCCTAAATTACTACTCCGTACTTTCTAAAACGTATTTTGGGCTGGGCTTCTAAAAACGAATTTATTGAGATTCTAATCTCCCCTGGCGTGCGCCTGGACTGCGCCTGGACGACATGTCTACGCCTGGACGACGACAGGAGCGACTTATCTTCTTCTGGCGAGTCGATCTCCCAAGTCAACCCTTCTCCATCGCCAGGACGCCAAGTCGGCGCCTAGGTGACGCCTAGTCGACGCCGTGACAAGCATGTTTCTAACACAACCTTCTCACAATTTACAAATGAATAATGAGATGAAATTTGAAACTGCCACTTGCGTGGAAAAAAATATGGAAGTGAGACAGTAAAGAGTTGAGATAATTGGTATAGTCATGTTCCACTACAAGATTGGTTTTGATAATCAATATGCATATACTGATGAGACTTTAGAGTTAGAAAAATGGAAGAAATATTACCTAGGGAGCTTGTATTACTTTAGAGTTAAAAAGTAAATTGCCTCTAATATCCTTGAAAAAAATATTCAAACCCTAATCTTCATACACATTTTCAACAGAAACAATCCAGCCCCTGCGAATGCCAATTGCCTCCGCAATGGCCCACCGCCCCCACCTTTGCATAGTCCATCACCTCTGCATCCACCATCACCTCTGCATCCACCATCACCTCCGACTCTACATCACTGTCACCTTTGTGCATCGACTATCGCCTATGCATCACCAATCGTCTTCACATCACCCCCACCTCTGCACCGACCATCACCTCCGCATTTTCATCGCTGCCGCCTCTGCGCATCATCCATTGCCTCCGCCTTTGCATCGTGAGTCGCCTCCGGCATAAAATCACAGTCAACCTTCATCAGACCTGGTATCTGATGTTCCTTTCTTCTCTATTTCAAATCGGCGAAGAAGACTGTGTGTCCAACAAGGTGTATCTCCGGCGAAGCCTAGGGTTTCACATTAATGACAGTGGTGGTACGATGACAAGGGTTACAGGAGCAGCAGTTCCAGGGAAAGATGTCTAGGTATGATGTCTTTGGTGTAGCAGCGAGGGGTGGGTGGGGATCGCAGAATGAGAGGATGTGGTTGCCAGGATCTTTGATCAGAGGAGGCTGTGAAGTGTAAAATTAACAGGTGGACACTGGGATGGGGTCAGTGTGATGGTAGTGTCACTATGGGTGGGGTCACTGTGGTGGTAGGGTCAATATGGAGCGTGGTCAATGGGAGCTTAAGGAGGCACTGGCAATGGAGGGGCAATGGTGTCACTAGCCGGGCAGCGCTTGTGTCACTGGAGGTGTCAGTGAATTGGTCACCAGCGGCACCAAGTCATTGGAACAGCAGTGTCATTGGGGTGTCGCGGTCAGTGGTGGTGGTGGGTCACTGTTAGTGGGGGTCATGATGGCGATTGATCACTAAGGCACCGCAGATAACTGGGCACCAAAGTCACACTAGCTTAAAGGGAATTTTTAAAACTAGTCATATATTTGTCTACAACTTTTCCTTCAGTATTACTTATGTCAAAACCCCTTAAAGTTAGCTGTCGGAGAATATTTGAATGTCAATACATTTTAAGCATCTTAATAAGAAAATTAAAAAACAATGAAGCAAACTACATAATACCATGGACCTGTGCACCATGCTTAGAGTTGTTGAAACACTTGTGAGTAATGTTAATTACAATTATTACGACTCTATAAGTAACACTCAACATTTAAATGTCAAATGATGTTGAATGTAAGTATCCACTATGTAGTCTCAACTCTCAAGGTACTTGAAGAGCAGAGCCAGTCCAAAAATCATCAAATTTTCAAAAATTAAGAATGATGTATTTAAACACTTATAGGTAGGTGCCTTGTTCTATTTATGGGATCTTGCAATTTATTGTATCATGTTACCATCAAAATCAGAAGGGGAGCCTTGATGCACCGGTTAAGGTGTTATCACGGAACCAAGATGCCACAGCTTCAACTGTTCAAGTCTTGAGAGCGGCCTCTTGTCAAAAATGACAAGGGAAAGCTTGTTCACTATATACCTTTGTGGTGGACCTTCCTGTCCTTCCCTAAACCCTCGCCTTGCGGGCGCCAATGTGCATCAGGCTGCCCTATTTTTTATGTTAGTATCAAAACCACCATGCAGAGATATGGTTCTGCCTAAATGTTATGAGCTAAGAGCGCTTACTTGACACCCAACAACAACTCAAATTGATTGTCTTGACACCTACTCTAAGGTGAAGGTTAGCTACTAAAATAGTAAAATGTTTACACTAAACTGATGAATATGCGCATAAAATGTTGATTGCCTAAGCACTATTGTAAGTTACTACAACGCATTGATCCCATGAGTTTGCAAGCATGAATGAACAAAGTTGTAGAGCATAATATCATTCTCATATAATTAAGAGCCAAAACTTCCTATACCTGTAGTTTGGGTCCCAGTCTCCAGGATCGGGTAATGAATTACTAGCTTCAGATTTTTCATGTCTAGTCCCTTGTGGGTGCACAAATTGTGTGTGAGAAGCATGTCTTGTTGTACCCATAATGTTTTGAGCAGCAGAGTTACCAACAGGTGCAGCACTTCCTCCTTGCTGTCTCCAGGCTGTGGAGTTTGAGTTGGATTGTAAATGTAACAAAGAACCTCCAGAAATAGGAGAGTTGGGAAGGCTTGAGTTAGTGTTATCTATAGCCTGCCCTTGCCAGTGCGGGGATGATTGGGTCTCTTGAGATTGCAAACTTCCATGATGTCCCCATCCTTTTCTTCTGTTGTACTGGTTACCTGCCGCCATTTTCCCTAAGGGTGACCCATGACTGCTTCCCCTTGCAGGAGAAGTGGGACCATACTGCCCAGGAGATCCGACTGGCATCTGGCTATACATACTGGGAGGAGTAAACTGTGATGGACTAACTCCAAGAGACATAGGAACCAGGTTTCCTGGACTGACACCAAGCGTATTGCCATGGGGAAGATGCATAAATCTCCTTGCGTCTGGGCTGCTTCCAAGAATTGATGAACCATTCTGAGCACAAAGATGCATCCCGGACGGCCCTGCTGGGGAATAATATGCTTGTAAATTATTATTAGTATCACCGTAGCTTCCATAGCTGCTTCCAAGCCCACCAAAATCATTGAAACTGCCATGGCTTCCTAAACTACCATAACTGCCTATATGTGTATATGCAGCTACATGATAAGGTTGACTGTTGTGAACTGCAACTCGGTTCCTGCCAGAAATCTGCATTGTTAAGTAATAGAAAGTGATGAGATCAAGCACTTCCTAGGTGTGCATTAAGACATTAAGTTCAATGTCCAATGAAGCATCCCCACCCCTAAAAAATAATAGAATAAATAAATGATTTATAAACATATATATGCATACATGTATTATGTATACATACATATATATTTATGATAACAACATCAATCCAACAAAAAAACAAATGCAAATTCATACTTGAAAAGTAGCTTGCTTACATTAGGAGAGAGGCCTGCAGCAAACCAATGACCTCCAGCCGGGTGATGATCCACCTTTACATTTTGAGAAACATACTGAAAATAGGGGAACAAAAAAGTTGGTGAGTTTTTTTCTATTACTCATCTTAATATGCCAAGCTTTTCCATCATTTGCAATGGAGCCAAAGATTCATTTTTTTGGCTTGAGATTATGATGGAATAAAGCAAAATGGCTCACTAAACTGTCTACGCTTCTTTGTTATGGAGCAGCAGTCGGTCCATGCAATTTTGGACACGATTTTAACTATGGGTCATCCGGAAACAGTCTCTCTGTGCTTTAGTACAGGGGTAAGACTGCGTACATCCGACCCCCCTTACCCCACCGTAGGTGGGAGCTTTTGCGGCACTGGGGTAAATGAAAATGAAATGATCTTAATATGCCAAGCTAGGGTAGTGAGCAAGGACAGCCTATACAAATCATTAATACTGCCCGAAAGTGTAAATAAACAAACTCTACAGCTTCAGTTAATTTCAAATCTTATAATGTTGTCCAGTTTCCTTTTCTGCGCCTTTGGATCCAAACATATTGTTCTATGGAGAAAATTAAGAATAATATTTACTACTCCATATCACACACAATTACACAGACATGCACATAAAATAAAAAACAGCAATAAACAGGGAAACAGCAATTAAATATAAATACTTTTAATGTGTATTTTTGGGAGAAAAACAAGTAAGGGTCAGAATAATAAACAAGTCAAGTACTACAATTTCTAAATCTAAGCGCCAAAAAGATCGTCATAATATTATAATTCTTATGAAAACAAACAATAACGTTTAAATTATTGCTGGTAGATAGGGGTTGCTTTACATCAGTTTCAATTTCTTATCCAAAGAACGAGAACTTTTGAAGATAAATTTATCTAACAGATGAGTATATACATTAATGCACTAATGCACCGGATCCCATCAGAACTCCGAAGTTAAGCGTGCTTGGGAGAGTAGTACTAGGATGGGTGACCCCCGGGAAGTCCTCATGTTGCATCCCCAGTCCCCCTCTTCTTTTGGGATTAAGGCTTGGATGTTGTTGATGAGTATATACATTAAAAACAAGTTATACAAACAATATATTTTTCTAGTGTGGGCACCCCTAACAACTTGAAGCTTCCCCCCATCTCAACTCCTAAGGTTATATTGACTTAGCTAAGCACCAGCAACAACATTCAGCATGGCAATGCACACTGCAATGCACAACGCTAATCGCATATAGGATATGCAATGACTTAACTATAATGCCAAAGTTACGCCCATCTTAAAGAGAATATTTTTTAAAATGGAATGACCTAACTATAATGGGACACAGTAAACACTATAAAAAGCCCAACCAATGAAAAAACATGTGTCCAGGATAATATCATGCTAAATTATGATAATTTCTTTTCCCCTGAGAATACATGTTCAAATTGCATTTAAAATGTAAACTCTCTTCCAAAAAGGCAATGCGCTCAAGTCCTGTGGCAACTACGGAAAGGAACATACAAACAGATGAAGAAAATGAGCAAAAAGAAGTCCACTAAAATCATCCCCTCAATCCCCCTTAAGATGGAAACGTTCAAAGTGCACAAAAAATCACCCACTCACCATCCTAGGGGTTTCTGGTGCAGGTTGGTAAGGATGCGTAAAAGGCTCCCCAGTTACAAAAGGATGTTTTGAAGCCTGCACCAAAGAAACTTACAATTATGAAACCAATCACAATAATAAAGGAGAGCTACATCAGTTTCATAAGATAGTTTTGTCTCCAGTCACTAATGGAACAGGAAGTTCGTGTCAAGGAAGCACTGAAGCACAAAAAGTGACCACAAACAAGATCAGAAATCATACATGAGAAGGTAGCAGATTGCACAACATTCTACACATTCAAAACCATGACCCTCATTTTAAATGTATACTTATATTTTTTGGGTGTAGGTGCGTGCAGAACTGCCTACAGACAACCACACAACACTAAATGTACAACATATGCACCAAAAGAGTTGCTCAGAGAGAATATTTCCACCAAAATCGACCATAAATAAAGATATAAAGATACAATTAACATATGCAGGTCCAATAAGTTCTTTAAGAGTATCATTGAGACAAAAATAAAGTTTGGATTTTCTAAAGCCAATTAAATTATACAGTATTGGAGATATTGAGTCTTGACTGACTAAAGAGTGCAACAAGATTTGCCATGAAGGAAAACAACAAATTATTATGTCCTACAAACCCAGGGCAAACAAAAGTTCAATGTGAACTCATTGCCCAAAACAGAGCTTTCACGAATCCTCCACTTCAATTACTCCTACATGGGCATTATCTAATTCTATATCCCCTACTCCACCCACACATAAACAAAACAAGTTATAATATGAAATGAGCGAGTAGAAGTACAAGTTAGAAGATGGAACATAATACGGGCGCCTTTGTTATGGATAAGATGGAAAGGAGAGGTTTCAAAGAGACTTTAGTCCTATTCAAAGATTAAAATACATTTATTTGAGAGTCACATTTTAGTGTAAAGAGGAGTCTGGGACCATGTAGAAGTAGTGAGCTATAGTCCAATGCTGTATAAAAACATGTGCATTCTTAAACAAATATGGAATAGTCTAATGACGAGAATCATGAGATATATCATTTTCATTTTCATTTTCATTTACCCCAGTGCTGCAAAGGCTCCCACCTACGGTAGGGTAAAGGGGGGTCGGATGTACGCAGTCTTACCCCTGTACTAAAGCACAGAGAGACCGTTTCCGGATGACCCATAGTGAAAATCATGAGATATAATTTCTAAAAAAATGTTACATGGCTTTCATAACATGGTATTAAATTGAGTATGAAAAATGTATCACAGATGTCTCCAGCATCATTGTTTTGGTAATCATAGACACCATATTCCAATTACGCAAGCCTGGATAGGTTGTGTGTGTTTGTTGTGGGTGCAATGGGGAGATGCTGGGCATATGGAGGTTTAATATTTCAAAACTCAATTACTCTCGGCACTGTAGCTCCATAATAATAAAATAAAGTGATTATGAAAGATGCCATTTAGGGTAAACAAGTTTGTAAGGTACTGTTCACATGTGGAAAATAGGTGACCTGCAAAGGCGACCACCGTTTTGCCGGATCAAACTCAACAAGTCCCCTCAAGAAATCAATCAGTGCTAACCGTATTTGATTCTCTATAACAATTCCAAGATACAGTAAGAATGTCAGCACATGGTCTAAAACCTCACAAACCACATTCAGCAGAAAAACACCAAAGATGTGTTGACAATTAGTCAGAGAATTCAAATACTAACCTCTAACAATATCTTCCTCTTGTAGATTCTTCTTATAAGGATATTTTCTCACAATTGCTTCAAGGTTCATATGATTGAAATACTCCTTCCCTGTTACAGGCTTTTTCAGCTCTCTCTGAATCAAAAGGCCCAAAGAGAGGGGAGAAAAGATCACAAAAGGTAAATACCATAAGCAGAATCGTCAGGGTTCCAAAAGGTGACTAAATATTTACAAACAATTGGCATGAAGCTTTGTTATATAAGAAGCATTTGGCAGCAATTTGAATTATTATAGAAACGCTATTGGCAGCAAGGAAAGTCATTATTTATTAAAAGATGGAAATAATAATATCATATACAACCTCCTTCCCAAAATGATGGTCCGGTATTTCCTATTTGGGGTGTCCCAAAATGATAGTCACCTTTCCCTTTTTGGTAAAGAAATTAAAGTAGACTACCATTTATACCCCTTCTTTTTAATGAAGAGTAAAAGCAAAGGAGTGAACAGTACAATAAAGTAAGGTTATATGGGTCCTTCTACCACTTTTTCTTAATATTTGAGCCCAAAAAGTATAGGACCATCAATTTGGGATGGAGGGAGTATCCAGTTTACAAAACCCAATATCATGATGACCACGACAAGGAAGAGGCACATAAGCCTATTAGTCAATTTTATCCCATAGGTTAGATAATGTGTATCACTTATTTTATTAGCGAAGTATTGGATTTGTTGATTTATTGGATACTTAAAAGTAAAATTTTTATCTGGAGAAAGGGCAATTAACCAATTCAATGCTTGTTCGATCCATCTTTTTCGGGGATTATGTGCTCAGTAAGAAGAAAAAATACAATAGCACGTTCAAGAATGATAGGGACCCGGACACTACTAATAATAAGAGTCTATTAAGTATTTTAATGTTGTTCAATAATAGGGTTCTAGGCCCAGTAACTTAATTGAGGGCCGGCCCTTTTAGGAGAGTATTATTAGGCAGGAAATTAGTAGGGACTGCAATTTTTGACGCGAGTTTCACTATGGGTCATCCGGAAACAATGTGACCAGATTACTAGTACAGGGGTAAGACTGCGTACATCCGACCCCCACCTTACCCCACTGAAGGTGTGGGAGCCTTTGCGGCACTGGGGTAATGATGATGATGACAAGTGATTCGAAGGTTCCAACCGGAAATGGTTCAAAACCCGTTTGGTCCCGTGCTTAGCCGGAAACATACAGGGTCAGTTATGGAGTATCGGGACAAATTCGAACTTAGCCCCTCATTAGAACTACTGACAATGAAATGCTTAAACGTATTTTCATGAATGGCCTGAAGGTTGAAATCAAAGCTGAACTCAAATTTCGAGCTCACGGACCGGGCACTTTTACGGGAAGAAAAAAATGCAGCACTAAGGATAAGAAGTTCCAAGGAGGAAGACAGGCGAGGATGGAAAGAAAAAAGGGGAGGCTGTATCCAAGCCTCAACAGTGGATAGAAGGGAACTGGTGGAGACATGACCAAAATAATACTAGTCTCACTGAGAAGGTTTCTGCCAATATCAAAACAAAGGAAGCACTAAAACTGAACCAAACATGGGAGGGAGGCCAAAGGTGTCACAAGCAGAGCTAGAAGAAAGAAGTGGAAATGGTCTGTGTTTCAAATGTGGAGATAAATGGAATAAAGAACATGTTTGCGGAATGAAACATTATCAATAGGTCCAGAAGAGGAAAAAGGATCAGAGGCACTGCTGTCTGAACTGGATGTAGCAGAAATTCCGTTGAAGCCAAATGCCAGAACAGTTTCTTATCATCCACCTTGAGGACAAGGTGGAAGTTCAAGGGGGAAGTGATGATAGGGACTCGGACACTAATAATAATAAGAGTCTATTAAGTATTTTAATGTTGTTCAATAATAGGGTTCTAGGCCCAGTAACTCAATTGAGGGTCGGCCCTTTTAGGAGAGTATTATTATAAGAGGGGGTAGGGAGAAGAATAACGTAGGCAGAAAATTAGTAGGGACTGAGAATTGGGAGAGCGAGACCTCTCGAAGAGTCTCAAACTGTTCTTCTTCATCGTTTCAGTAATTTCTTTTCAATCGACATCTATTTTTCTTTTTACTATTCTGGTTCCTATCAAAGAACCAATAATCTGGGGCAACAAGCTTTTAGTCATACACAGCTAGACAGGTAGCAAGTATGCCCATTGCCACTTCGCCAGCATGGCTCACATTTTGTAAGCAATAAAATAATTTCAGGCATAAGAAGTCAATACATTTCTATTGAAGAGAATATTGGTACGCAAACAGAAGATTATCATATCAGTGAATAATGACGTTCTTTATGCATTTCAGAAATTCATCAATAGAAACAAAGGTTTCAATTCTTGAAGCTAATGGAATGACTGCAAACTAGGAGTAAAGAAGAATAAAAACATGATCAGATATACATCCAATAAAAACACTCACAGCTTCATATTCGTCTTCAGTCAAAGCTTGATATATGCTGGTACAACTATTAATCGTATGTTGGCCCCTTTCTTCATGGTTATCAATCCCAACACATTTGAAGAACTTGCTGGTATTTTTAGCATCCTTTAGTATATAATCAGGGGGTTGACCCCTACAAGAAAAATAAAGTCTCACTAAAGCAAGCAATGCCAATGAATAAAAAATAACTCACCAAATTATCATTACAGTGATGACCAACAAATGACAAAATAATACTACCTCCGTCCCACTAAGATTGGGACAAGAGAAGGTGGCACGATTATTAAGAAAAGTGAATTTCTGTGGTTGATATTAAATTGATAAGGTAAGAATAAAGTAAAAATGATTTAGAGCCACACAAACTTTACCAAATTTGGTATGAGACAATCTTAGTGGGATTTCCCCAAAAGGTAAAACGGGACAATCTTAGCGGGACGGAGGGAGTAATATTTACAGACAACAAGTCCTCGGTGTGATCATCTCATGTAAAAGTAACACTGAAAAGATGCTTACATCAGTATTTTAGAACTGGTGAAAAATGTTAACTTGATCAATAAAGAGAAAAAATGAAGAGAATAAATATAATAATATGTCACTTTCAAAGAAGTAAATTATACACTGACTATAATTGTCCCATTTTTTCATTTTTGGATGTCCCCCTATTATTGTCTCATACCATATTTGGTAACATTTGTGTGGCTCTAAATCATTTTTACTTTATTCCCACTTTATCAACTCATTATCAACCACATAATTCTACTTTTCTTAAAAACCACACCACTCTCTTCCGTCCCAATATTAGGGGGACGGAGGTAGTAGTTCATAAAGGCCTTAGTCATAAGGAATGGAACATTGTCCACTCAATGAAGAGCCTGTATGGGATGACTTTAATATGCACAAAAGACAGATTTCCGAAACAAAACTTTGGTGCTTTTATTGCTTCAAAACATTTTCAGTTGATTAAAATTATCACAATGCATTCATAGAGCTCTTAGCACTTCCGCAAAACTTAAAGCACCAAAATGGTTCCTTTTAAAAAAGTACTTAACTTTCCATTCAGATTGAAATTTTCAGGTCGGGTGACCTCCAGACGAGTCACGTTGGTCTGGTCTGAATTGGTCACATAACATCTCATACTATGTGCATTTACTACTATCTAAGTCAGATATATTATGTTCAAGTCTCTTCTTGGATGGTCTATTTAAATCTGGCTAAGTCTCATCTAGGACGATGTGAAATCAGCCCAAGTGACCAGTGCCTTAATTGGAAAAGTGAAAGCACCAAAGTGGTGAATTTGTAAGAGGAGCTTATTAGGAAAATTGCTTTTCAAATATCATTCAGCCAGAAATTGAGTCTAGAAGTGAATCTACAACAGTTATCCTCCAGTTTTTTAATAAAAATGAAAAACATCATATTTGCTTAAAGACTGCCTTTTATAAATTAATAAAGAAAGAATGACAAATATAAAACCCTCAGCTTTTAGTTGGACAAAAATAGAACTGATTTTCGTTTATGACGAAAAAGATACTGAAATAATGTTAAAACTCTAAAAAGCCCCTACCAGTTCCCGCCTTCCACATTCGCAGCAAGGAACAAATTTCAAAGATCTGGAAGAGGCCAGAGACAAGACTTCTCAGGCGACCATCAATCTGGAGCCCATCGTCGCTCACCTCACCGGCTCGCCCTTCGGCTTCCACCGTCGTCGCTCAGCCTTGCATTGCTGCTCATCGTTCCTTCTCCGGCCTGCTTCGATTTCATCGCTACTCATCTCACCGGCTCACCATTCGACTTCCTTCGCCATCGTCGCCACTGTAGGTCTACACCGCCCCTGTTTTTTCTCTTTAGGTCTTGACGCTTGTCTCGAATCAGAAAGCCACTGAAGTTGGATCGATTTGAGATTGCGATTTGGTGTGGCGCCGCTCCTCCGCCGCTGCTGCAGTGGTTTCTTGTGGTGCGAGGGTTTGGGAGGGGGGACTGCGAGGCTGGGAAAGGCTTCTGTGGAGGCGGGGTGAATCCGGGGAGGGCAGCAACGCTGCAGCGATTAGGGGCTAAAGTGGGTGGGGTGGCGAAGTGGCGGTGGTCTCTGGCGGTGGCCGGATGTGGTGGTCGCCGGCGGTGATGGTCGCCAGAGGTGGTGGTCACCGGTGGTGGCCGGAGGCGGTGATCAATTATTGTAATTGCTCGGTGTCGAAATTGTAACCGGTCAAATCGAGTAACTGTAGCTGATCGGTTGGGTAACTATAACTGGTTGAGACAAGTAACTGTCTGTGACTGGTCGGGTCGGATAATTGTAACTGGTCATGTCGGGTAACTGTAACT
This sequence comes from Cuscuta europaea, assembly GCA_945859875.1. NCBI lineage: Eukaryota > Viridiplantae > Streptophyta > Magnoliopsida > Solanales > Convolvulaceae > Cuscuta > Cuscuta europaea. The sequence goes on along the minus strand of CAMAPE010000054.1, from coordinate 1,509,193 downwards.
AATCTGGTCAGGTAACTGTAACTAATCTAGTCGGGTAACGGTAACTGGTCAGGTCATGTAACTGTAAAATCGGGTAATTGTAACTGAGAGAGTATAAAGTCATGTATGTCTCTTTTTTGGAAACATTTACATTTTGTCCTATTTTTGTCCATGAGTTTTAATTTAGTAAAATTTATGGGAAAAAACCATTGATAAAATTAGTTATCATTTAGCAAAGTCAAATACTCCAACGCACGTCTTTGACCGTAATTATATTTTAATTCTATTAGTAAAAAAATATTAAAATCAGATTTTGAATATTTGTAATGACATGAATTGAATAATATTTTTAAAAAAAATAATTTTCATAAAACAATAGCGTAAAATGTAGTCAAAGTAGAGCATGTGAATAGTGTAAAATTAAACATGTTGCGATTAAAACGAAACGGAGGATAGTATTAACTGAAACTCTTAAACAAACTTAATGAGAGAAACATTTGAATATTGCAGTAACCTCAAAAGAGAACATTATTGTCTTATGAAGAACTACAATTAGTCAAATAGTCAATAACAAGTCATCTCAAAAAATTAACACCTAATTACCAATAGGTATATGACAGGGGAACACAAAGTAAAATGCAACTACTAAGGTACATAAAGCACCATCAAATTACAGGAATGAGAGTAAGGGCCTTTGAGACATTACACAGCATACCCTAGTATTTTGACCATCCTCTTCAGAAGATCAAATTCAGAAGCTCCAGGAAACAATGGAAGTCCCAGAAACAACTCGGCCACTATGCAACCGAATGACCACATATCGATAGCAGTAGTATATCTAAGAAAGAGTTAAGTTTGTCATAAAAATAAATTATTAAATAAACTGGAAATCCAACTCAAATAAATAGGGAAAAATGAAAAAAAAAATGTTCTGTTAAAAGAGACATGAGAAAAGATTATATTTGTTTCAAAACCCAAACTACATTAAATCAACGTAATACTGCCAGAATACACTAACAACAATACGAGCTTTTGGAAGAGATGTAGAATTTAGATAAAACACAATGCACTAATAGTGCGAACATATTTTTCCCCATGCAGAATGCATTGATGAATGAAGACATAATGTGGTTCAACAATATTAAAGGATACTGATATCCAAGTAGAACTTCAGGTGACCGATAGTACCGACTCTGCATATGGTGAAATAATTGTCAACTAAAGACTCTTTAAGCATAAAAAAATTGACTATCAATCACCAACAAGAAACCATAACCTGAATATAGGAGTATACAGTCCGGTCTTCCATGCATGCTGATCCAAAGTCTATTATTTTCACTTCAGCTGGCTTTACACTGTCAATATGATGTATGGATAGTGGATACTACAGATTGAGATGATAGACAAATATAACACCCTATCAAGCTCAGCAGCACAACTGCTCACCTTGTGCACAAGAGAATGTTCTCTGGCTTCAGGTCACAATGGATTATACCGGCATCCTTCATAAGAGCTAATCCATTTAAGATCTATTGTAATAACCAGAAAAAAAACCACAGTTAAAATACTTTGTCTGTTCAGATCCATATCCATTAAAAGCAAAGAGATCATTACCTGCTTTGAGAACAATTGAACAATGCTTAATGATAATCCCCTAAAATGATTTAACTTTATAAGCTCGTACCTGATTGAAACAAATGACATTCAGATAATTAATCAGTATTAACATCATCAGTGAAAACGCAAGTATAGTAACGTACAAAGATCCATTAAACATTTTATAAAAAATACTATGGAAACTGACAGATTAGTATCCAGCAGTTCAAAAGCAATGCATAAGTGTCTCTTGTACACAAAGTAATCATAAATGCGAACGATGTGATGTTTATCCTCAGGATCAAACTTCTTATTCAACTGCAAAAACGAAAATGTTGAATGCCATGATATGACTATATCAGACTTAATTTAACTGCTACTGCTATCAATTTAAAAAAATCATAATGGGAGCTTTTAACTGTTGTCAGGATAGAAACTTCTACTAGTGCTTGTTGATAGTACGCTGGTTGATTCTTTATGACTTTCACAGCAACAAAACTATTTGTTTCCGCAACCCAGCACTTAGCAACCTGTCCAAAGGTACCATGCCCAAGACTATCTTTGACAATGTACCTAACAGAAGATTTTTTGAAGGCACAGACAAAACCTTGTTACAAGTCAACCAATGAACAACACATTTGTAGCACTAAAACATTTCCTGGGTCATTATCTCCATAGTGTATTAGGTAATCAAAGATGCTCATAGTCTTGAAAGATGTCGAGGTGCATATACAAAAAAATATATAGCCTAGTGCAAAACCGGAAATCACACTTCTTATTAGGTATGTTGTGTATTTGGTATTCAAAGATGCTAATAGTCTTGATAATATTTCTAGGTGCATATACCAAAAAAATTGCCTAGTGAAAACAGGAAACCCCACTTACTATATAACACTAATAGATTTAAAAAAGATCAGTTTTCCTTTTCTCATGGAGTCATGGATAACTTATATGGTGCGTAGAGAAAGAGGGAACAAAGAAATCAAAACAAATAGTTGCATATAGATAGAGGTTCATAGTGTAAAGCCGTTAACAAATCCTATGCCCATACAATAAAAAAAATCAGTAGTTTGTTTTTCTATTGAATATGTAAAACAAAAGGACAAATGAAAACTGTCTAATTCAGAAATGAGCACATCTCTTTTTAACCCACTATTATTAGCACTTAGCACACAGGATTTATAGTATGCACGAATATACGATAAAAAGTACTAGTAAACAAACATAAACTACAGACCTTCTTTGGGTGCCTAAATTGGTCAACTCAAGATTGCAAAACAGAATGAGGTCTGAATTTGCATTATCATGTCCATCATTCAACACTCCTGCTGAAGGGGTGGTCAAGAATCTCTTTGGATTCAATTCCTCTGAATATTGAAATTGGGGATTGCATATGTGGTATGTCTCAATAATGTCCTTGGTTAATCTTGCCACCAACTGTATAAATGAACCCATAGTGTCATCAGAACAATCCTGTATTTTAATATTAACTCTACAAGTCTACCATACTGCATGCAATTAGGCCTTAGAGTCAGCTCATAGCCTAATGTCCATATGCAATCAAATGTAGTAGGTCAATAAGTTATTTAATTGGATAAACAAGAGCTGCCAGCTGATTATGATGTACCGTATACGGTATGCCTGAGCCTGAATCTATCAAGCGCATAATGTGCAAGGAGGTTAAATGAGGGACACACCAAAACTTCAGCCTGTAAACACCACTTCTTCAAAATATGTGGCATACCTTCACACTTCAGTGTGTAGTTTTGACTAAAGCGTCAGAAGTAAATTCCTTCATGTCTATATGTGTTTTGTACAATTACTTTTTATTGCATTACATTGGCAAGTTCCTCTACCTTTAAGCTTGGTGCTAAAATATGTACGGTATAAGTATAGTGTGTTCATATCAATATTTGTAACTGGTGAACAAAAAAACAGCATAGCCAAAGAAGCATCAGTGGTTGAGAAAAACAACTCATTAACCGTCGGTCTGCCAACAAGAAAAGCAAAGTATGTAGTTTTGTGATGGAGTATATGGGTCCAGACCCCATGACCTACATACTCAGAAGAATAGGAGGCACAACTGGCACCCAGTGGGTCCCCCGTCGGCCATATGGCCCTCCATCGGTCAAAAAGATGTCAACTCAGAACATGATCCAGAAGTTAGAAGAACCATGTGTCTCAGAGAGCTCATCGGTCATGGCTCCGTCGGCCATCGGCCACAGAGAGCTCACAGATTCGGATTTCATACTTACTCAATTTACATACTTTGTATTCAGCCCAATAGAGGCCCCATTGTAATCGGAGCTCCAAAGCCCAAGACTTGGGAGCCCAGACCACATTTTCTCTATAAATACTCTCTTTGGGAGTAGTTGTAGGGGTTGACAAATTCATTTATTGCAGTATTCATTGCACTTCTCTCTCTAGCTCTCACTTCTCTCTAGATAAATACTCTATCATTTTGACTAAAGCGACAGAGGTAAATTTCATCATATATGTATGTGTTTGTACAATTGCTTTTTCATTGCATTACATTGGCAAGTTCTTCTACTTTAAATTTGATGCTAAATATGAAGGATATAAGTATACTGTGTTCATTTTAATATTTGTAACTGAGGAACAAAAAACTGCATAACCATGGAACCATTAGTGGTTGAGAAAAACAACTCATTAAAGGTCAGTCTGCCAGGAAGAGAAAAGCAAAGTAGCACACTAATGTTTCCCCCTTCATTTTGGTATAAAACTTAGTAGCAGGACACTTCTTAGGAAGCTTCGGGATGAAGAGCATGAGCATGAAAAGAAATTGCAGATAAAGGTTTATAAAATACTAGTGTAGTAACGACATAAAATAAGGCTAATGCGCAATAGTATAATTAAAACATCGGTTTTGATTGTGAGAGGTTTAGTGAGGCATAACTAATGGAAGGTGGAAACGAAAAGAAAAGGCAGATCTGGAGGGGAAAAAAACTCATTTGGCTCAACACGTGCAAAAAACCAAAATGGAATAGTGAGCTTAAGAAAGTACTTACAGGTCTTCTGACAACCACGCCCAAGCTCTCAGGCTTGGAATCTAGAAAACTTTTTGAAAAAGGGATGAAGGCTAGCTGACTTGGGCGCCATGATGTAGTGGCATGTGACACAGATGATGACTGAGATGAGGAGGAGGAGGAGGAGGAGCTACTTTTGGATACTGATTCCTGGAACTTACATTGCCTCCCTTCCTCACAACTAGTACTGGCATCATCCATTAATAGACAAATCTACTACAATAGCAATATACAAGTTATCCAAAGCAAGAAACTATCCAAGACAGGCCACCATTTGATACCCCAGCATAGGGGTGTTAATCTTCTGGAAAATTCAAGAAGAATTCACCGGAAGATTCTAAACCCATCTTCATTCACACCCAATTCACTCTACAAATAATCTGTGCTCTTCAATATTAGATCCATCCCCAGTGAGCAGATGTTACTTTGTTGTGTCTGGATTGAGATTCTTCTCAGGCCGAAACAATCAATGTATCACTAAAACTACAAAAGATCAGATTTTTTTCCTAGATACCTAGACAGATGACTAAAATACAGAAATCGATCAAAGTACTGAAATACACGCTATGGTAAAACAAAATGATCCAAATTACAGGCGGCGAAGATGATCCGAATCGAGTAAACTAAAGATTGACTGGGTTTTTGAGTGTCCGCTGAGGGAGAAGACAGTAATTTGCAGATATCCGTCGTTGATCTTCTCCGGACTGGATTTTTCAGTTTTTTAACTTTGTTGTTTTTTTCTTCTCTTGCGGGTGGGCAAAACCCACAGACTCCGGCAATTATTTTTGCTTTCCTCTTCCTTGTTTTTGTGTTTTTCCGCTAAATTGTCAGTTTTGCCCCCAATAGTGGTTGGTACGTGAGGGCATCCGGTCGCCAGAATTTAACTTTTCTGTTTTAATTATTAATTAATTACGGAGTATTAATTAATTATTGATACTCCATCAAAACTACAAGTGGAAAATAACAAATTTATTTACATTTGTTTTAAAACAGACTGGACATGTTTCGTGACAATATCATTTTAGTTTTCTGTTTCTTTATTATTAGGGAGTAGTGTGTATGGGGAAATCGCAGTGTCCTTATCACGACAAAATGCAATTCTCATTGTGTGGGATCGGTGTGATCGGGGTCAGGTTTAGCATTACTCGAAAAGTCTCGGGTGTGAAAATTAAAGATAGGAACAATTCAGGGGCGAAGTCGGGGCACTAGGCCGGATTGGGCCGGTACTAAAAATATTTTTAGAAAAAAATTTACACGAAATTTTTTACCTTAAAATTTAAGTCATTTTTAAATTTTAGGGTGGGCCATGGCATAGGTTGGCCCACCCCTAGCTCCGCTCATGGGAACAAAGCTCATTATATTCGGCTCGAGTCGGGTCTTTGATATCTGATCCGTGTTCGGGTTGGGCTGGTTAAAGCCCGAACGTGAAATCATCTCATCGTACTTTTATATTTTAAAACCTGTTTTCGGATAAAATTAATCAAAAATACAAACCGCAAATGATAACACATGTATTAATCTCCAAAGTCACCAACAATTCAAATCCAAAGAAGACAATTATTTTTATATTTTGTTTAAGATGCATATAAATAAATAAAATAGGTTTTCTAGAAATATTTAAAAATAAAACTTATGAATAAAAATGTGACTAAATTTACTATAAATATATTTCCATGGTTATTACGGTAAACAAATTCAATATATTTGTAGTCACTAAAAGTTACTAGGTCATGTTTTCATCCAACATAATTATAATCATATATTAGAATTTATTTATAAAGTATATTTGTATATTATACTCCGTATTAATTTTATATTAAAGCTAATTATTTTCGGGTTTTGACGATTCGGGCCGGGTTATATGTTTTAGGGCCTGTTTATGAGCCCGAATTTTCGGGTTTGGTCTTTTTTTTTATTCGGACCGATTAAATAGAAAAAACCCGGACCGAGAAGATCATTTGGGTCGGGTCAGGGTCGGTTTCGGTTCGGTTTTTCTCGCCCCTAATTCTCGTATTTACAAAAATGCAATTCTTGTAAATGCGGTACGTACACACCGTTAAATTTGAACATATATTACTCCACTAAACACAAAATATGCAATAAATGTCGGTAAACACGAAATATGTTTCCTAGGGTCAAAAGATTGTATCAATTTTGTATAAATTATCAAAATTCTTTGCACCTACATTTTTTTATAGAAATAAGACAGTGTTTTTTCTAAAACTCGTTAGGTGCTAGTTGGGCAGTTGAAGGGTGTGTAGCGCCTAGGCACCAACTAAGCGGCAATCATATCAATTTTTTACTGACTATACCTGATGAATTTCTGACGTGGGAGTAGGTATAATCCAGGAAGTTTGAGTAAGAGAAAATCCAAAAAGTGCTAAATAAGATTAAGTAGAAATTTGAGCAAAGTAATAGCAAGGTTGCACTAAAATCTCGATCGGGTCCCTTTCCACGCGTTGAGAGGTGATAGTTATACTAAGGGGAAAATACTTGGTCAACAAGTATAAAGATGTTATTTTATTGTGGTGAAGACACGTGTATTACTTGACTAACAACAATAAATGTACTAGTCTAGTGATGTAGCAACACGTGTAAAGTTGATTGGAGAAACATTCTGGGCAGTTAGCTGATTGGTAGTGTGTGTAGCAGAATTATCCTTTGTGTACCACAACGTATGTGTGTGTCACACGCGTGCTATCTGGAATATTATGTGTAAAACCGTCATGTGGCGTGGCCCTCGTACAATTGTCATGCTGATGACGTGGCTACAACCTTGTGTGGCACTTTGGTTGCCGAAATGTCTAAATCCACAATCGATTAGTGAGGCCCCGAGCTCAGCAGGCGAGATTGAGCTCAGGCACGCTAGCATAGTGTGCTTATTACGGAGGGAGCGACCTCGGTTTACTGTTTGTTTGGTGAAGGTGATTTATTCGTCTCGTTGACTTTCTGAAAGTGGTAGTTGACTTCAAGCCCATACATGACATCGGTTTGACATTGACCTCGGTGAGGGTCGACCTCAGCCTTAGATGCAGTTTCGGCCTTATCTCGATGATCTGGGAGTTGAAAGTTGGACTGGCCTCGGGTGGGTTGAGGTCGGCCTCGGCGGAGCAATGACTTAGTGTTTCTGCAGACTTTTTTGTTCATGAATGTTGGAACTTAGTGGGTATATGGGAATATACTCTATCAATATCGATTAGCCATCTAGAATTAGGGCCGCCTAGCTCATAGGCACGATTAGTTAGACCGACTAGGCCGATTTTTAGAACAATGGACACAAGTAGAAATGGTGGTCGGAAAAACTCAATTTCACAGACAATAAACGTCCAGCATATTTAAAAAATATTCTCGAGCAAGTTAAAGATTTGCACAATTTTTGTACACATTTTCAAAATTACTCTTACTAAGAATTGGTTTTCTCGGTGTGATCTATTGTTATACATTGTAAAACTTAGTTATAAATCAATGATGAGTCACACCCTGATTGGTTAACAAAAAACATATTATCACTATTATTAAAAAGTTTAATAATCCCAATTCAATCGGTGCATCTCTTTAATTACGCTTAGCATGGGGCAATATTTTTGGAAATATTAAAACAAGGTCGGTCAGTGCATCTCGCTATTATACATGTACAATACAATCGCAAAAGAAGAGTAATCAGAAAGACTACAACGAGGATAGTGATCAGATTAATATAAAACCACGAAATTTCCTTTTAAAATAACTTAAAGCATATCAATATGTGTTGGTTTTAAAAATTGATTGGGATTCCAATGGTACGGTTCCCAACAATAGGTGACTCTATGTTCTCAATTAGATTGATTTTTTTTTCTGGTTTGGCCAGTGTTGTTTAAATCTGGTCTGGTAAATATCTGATTATTGTGTATTTTATAATTGTTCAAGTTTGGTTTGGTCTGGTTTGATATGTTTAAGTCCGGTGCAGTTTGGTCAGGTCTGTTTAAGGCTGATATGATCTTAGGCTAATAACAATCCAAGTAAAAACATCCTAATACACGGGAATTATAATACACGTGATTATCCTTATTCCTGTCATCCTCATCACATAATTAACTCTATAAATAATCAACAAGTAACATGTGAATCGCAATATAACCATATAATTCATGTACTAAAAATGGTGATCTCACCGTCTTCCATGGTATAATATTATTATATGAAAAAAATCCACTTTTGGTCTCATGACTATTATACCACTTCCACATTTAGCCTCTTACTTTCAGATTGTCCACATTTAGTCCGTGACCATTATCCCCTCACCACCCCTCGTCCTTCTGGCCAAAATTTCGGCAAATTTAGTCCACTTATCCGCCTCAGAATCAGTCTTTGCATTAGATTTTATATAAGGTTGGATTTTTCATATCAGTCTTTGCATTAAATTTGATTTTTCATACCTATAATATGCATTAAATTTGTCGGAATTTTGGCCGGAAGGACGAGGGGTGGTGGAGGATAATGGTCACGAACTAAATGTGGACAATCTGAAAGTAAAGGACTAAATGTGGAAGTGGTATAATAGTCACGGGACCAAAAGTGAATTTTTTTTATTATATCAAAGAAATCTTAAATAAAAAAAGTTAGTCTTTACTTTCGAGAATGATTTCTCACTTGGATAGTATTTGTCACCTCAATTTAAATCGACTTATTCTTAATTAATCTTTACATAATATTTAAAACAATGTTGAGCGTATACATAATATTATTATCATTTGTTGTTCATGTGGTAAATCTAATTGTCTTTTAATCTTTAATTTTATGTATTAAATGTTTATCACATTCAAATTAAATGTTTGGTGTTCATTTCTTTAGCACATATAACGTTTTTAACTTTGAATTGTTATATGCTCTCTGTTAATTATTTTCAATTAATTTTCTTTTTCAATTGTGTAATAGTTTTTTGAAGGGAGATTGTACAATAGTTAATATAGATTTTTTTTAAGTAAATATTATGAGATGACAATTTTAGTTCATGAGGAACTAAATAGGTTATCAATATTTGAAATTGCTTGTTTGAATTGTGTAGTGGATGTTGTGGATGGTGGGTGGCACGGTGATGCGAGGCCGCACCCATAGTAAGATGGCGAATGACCATGCTGGAAAACATGACACCACGAGTAGAAAAATAGGGGAAAAGAAAGTGAACCATAACAAACGAATGAATGTAGGAGAAAAGAAAATGATAGAGTATTAATATAGATATAAGTGAGAGCTAGAGAGAGAAAGTTACAGTAATTAATATTTCCCAACCCCCTACAACTACCCCTATGGGAGTTTTATAGAGGACATGTGGGTTCGGCTTTCACGACTTGGACCTGGGAGGCCCGATACAAAACAAGACATCTAATGGGCTCATTACACAATATATTGGAGTTAAGAATATATACAAACTAATATGATGGAGCTAAGTTGGCCGAAGAGGGGCCAGGCCGACGGAGTGCCTGAGCGATGGAGTACCAACCTCTTGCTCTTGGGCTTCTGGGCTACATTCTGCCATCCGGTGAGTTTGGCTGATGGAGGCACACTTAAGCGTCGTGGTCCTTGTACGTGTCTTCTGAGTATGTGGGTCATAGTGTCCGAGCCCTTATACTCGATAAGGAGTCCCTCACTCTTTGAGCTGAGATGTAACGAAGTGAAAGGGAGTAGAACATTCGTGCTTTGACCTTGACCGAGGCTGAGCCATCACTACTGCACAAAGGACATATCATGTCTCACTTATAACGTTGGTTCCCTAAAAAACCCTCGTTATAACATATATTACGTCGGTTTACTCTCAAAACTGACGAGAAAAGGTAAACGGCCAACTATATTCAAACCATATAACGACGGTTTTGGTTGAACCGACATGATAACTATTTTAAAAATATATATATATGATTGTTTTTTTCGCTATTATTATGTATATAACGACGGTCACCTTAGAACTGACGTTACAAGTATATTTTTTAAACTATTTTTTCGCAAGGGTTAGATCAGGTCGCAGCTCTGCTAGTCTATTTCGTCGATTTATTGGGACCGTCGTGGTATGGTTGTTTTAATTCTGATATCGAGCGGAAAACCTAGAGCGGAAAACCAGTAGGCTTCCTCTCTCGTTGGACCTAGGGTTCCTGGCCGTCGAGGAAGCTACATTCGCAGTTTCTTCTTCTCTCTCCTGGTAGCTCTGATTCATGTCCAATAAGCTCCGATAGCAGGTTTGATTTGCAGCGGTGATTTCATTACTTTTCAAATCTCTCCCTAGAACTATGATTCCCATTGAAGAAGCTAATGTGTTTGTTTGTTCTGCAGCGGCGACCTTAAATCCAGACATACGATTCTCATCGTGGAAGAAGTCACTACAACATGTTTCTTCTACTGACCTTTCTCCTATATTTTGTTTCGAAAACAATCAATTTTTTCTTAAATTAGGATTTGTTATTAGTCTTTTGAATTTGAAATTATTACTATTGATTGGTTATTAAGACTAACAACACAAAACTAAAGCCTAGATTTGAGTTGCATAAGTTTATTAAGACTAAATTGGTTATTAAGACTAAGGGGCTCTAAATATCCATGGCGAGAAACGTTATTTGTTTAACCTGAATAAAGAGACGGTAAATATCGGATAACTTATATATTTTGTTTGGCCTAGCTAGTTTGGTGTGATGTTTTTATTATGGCAGGTACTCATTTTTTTCTTGTTTGTATGTTTTTATCTTGTTTTTTTCCTTTTGTGTCTGAAATATATCTATATTTTACCCGGTTTGAATGTGTTGTGATTAGGTTTGGGATTCTCTGTTTTCAAACTTTTTTATGAGTTCGGATGAAAGTAAGAATATATGAACAAGTAAGGAGTACAATAAAACAAAAACGCATAAGAGAAAATCACCTTAGTATAAAAGAAAATGTAGTGACAAATTAATTGCTTTATTATACGAGTGGATGCTGGGATTTGTGAGATTATTTTGTTTGATGTACTTCGAAGGCCACTCACACTAAGTGAAGTAGGTTTAGCCGTTTAGGAGGTTTTGGAGTTCAGTATGGTTATTAGGTGGTTCTTAAAGCGATTAGGTGTTCTTGCTATTATGGTAAATAATTCTGAAAATTGTTGTAATACCAGTCTTGGACATATCCTATGTTTATATAATAATGATAATAATAATAATAATAATAATAATGACTATCTTCCTATAAAGGTTTCTTTCATTTGTTTCAAACATTGATGATAAATCAATCGGTCACTACCTTATGCACGTAGTGAGACATAAATAAAGCAACCTCTTCATTTGTTTCCCCATACTGAACTATTATTGGAATACCATGGTTGGAAAGTTGTACTGTTGTACTCTACTTTACTCAGTATTTTGCTGCATTTGTTCAACTCCTAAAATATTTCCCCTAAGCATATGTTCTCTGGCCGCTTCAATATGTGTTAGATAGAAGTAGTCAGGTTGGGTCAGTTACTCTATAGCAAAAACTCTTAGATAATACATAAGTCTGTGTTTTGCAGCAACTATTCACCTCTTGAAAGATATCTCCTGAGCACATGTTCTTCTTTGTTGTTCTAGAACTCTCTGGTTTGTTTTTTCAATGATGAGTATACTTTTCAACATCTCCTCCAAAGACCATTGTTCACTTCCACTAGCTTTTCATTGAAGGCATATGCGCATTTCTTTCTTGATTATAATTCTACTCAAATTCATTACTCTCATCTATGTGTTTAGGTATTTCTTTCATGGATAAAAGTTGGATAACGGCGCCTCGTACGGGGAAAGAATATGCTGATGGGGTTAACCAATTTCTACAATTCTCAAAGAACCATGCTTCTGATAAGGATGGAAAGTTTTGTTGCCCTTGTAAGAAGTGATTCAATATCCTGATGTTGAGCGTCGCTGAAATAGAAGACCATTTATACTGGAATGGTCTTATTGAATTCTACGAAACGTGGATATGGCATGGAGAAGTAAACACATCGACTTCATCCAATGTTGATACAAGAAACCAAGTGTGTCACGATGATGATGATGTAGATGATCAATTACATGATATGTTGCGAGATGTAGGTAATGAGTTTACAGATCGAGCACATGAGTTAGATACCATATTGGCTGATGCAGAGAAACTTTGTGGCAAGGTTGCCTTGGTAAACACACTCGATTATCTGCCACATTGACACTCTTTAACTTGAAAGCCATAAATGGGTGGAGCGATAAGAGTTTTACGGACCTGCTTGGTATAGTAAAAGATATGCTTCGAAAGGATAACGAGCTTCCAAAGAGCACATACGAGGCAAAAAAGATTTTGTGTCCAATGGGAATGAGGTATTAAAAAATCCACGCGTGCTCTAATGACTATGTGCTATTTAGAAACGAGTACAAAGATTTGTAGGCATGTCCCGGAGTGAGAGAAGTGAGAGCTAGATAGAGAAAGTGTTAGTGATTAATATTTCTCAACCCCTACAACTACCCCTATGAGAGTATTTATAGAGAAAATGTGGGTTGAGCTCCCAAGACTTGGACCTGGATGATCGTATACAAAACAAGGCCTCTAATGGGCTGATTACACAATATATTAGAGCTAAGTATAAAATATAATTTGCTGGAGCTAAGTTGGATGAAGAGGGGTCTGACCGATGGAGGACCACTCTTTTGCTCTTGGGCTTCTGGACTACATTCTGACATCCAGTGAGTTTGGCCAATCCGATAAGTCCGTATTTAGACACACATTTGATGCATGTTAAGACTGACTTTTGATCGTTTTCCTAACTTAAAGGTTTCATAAGTCTCATTTTTAGCTCAAGTCATATTTTACCGGGCGTTTGTTCGTGTTTGGTATTTTTGGAGTCAAAATCAGGGAATTAAACTCAACACTGGCGTGTGAGAAGTAATCGAGAGATTTGAGGCGTATTTCAGATTTTTTTAAGAGTATTGGACGTCAATGAGGTGTTAAAGATGAAGTTTTGAAGATAAAAGAGCTCTAGGATCGAGTACAAGATCAAAAGAAGACGAATAGAGCTTGAAAACGGCGATCAGGATGACGTTCTGACAATCGTTCAAGCATATCTTTTTGTAGAAACATACAAAGTGCATGACTCAAGTTCCAGATGAACGCTAAATTCAAGGGATACAAATCATATGATGACACCATGACAAGGATCGGAGGGGAGCAAGGTGAAAATTGACGAGAAGTCAGATAATCGTTGTTGAGATTTCAGGGTGCGACCTTCTACCATTTTATTCACATCGTTTGATTGGATGATCCAAATCCAGTTTTGCAAGTTGTTATGGATAGAAGACTTCATTAGCTACAACTTTGGTGAAGAAACCATAGTCAAATTTGCACGGGAAAGGCGCACACCGTGCACCCAAAGACAGGCACGCCATGTCGCCATGCCCGTGAGAGGATCGTCCTGAGAGCTACTGCCGGGTAGTCAGGGCAGGCACGCCATGCCCCGACATTTTTCAGCCCCCAGGTGTCCTAATTAGGCCCGAATTCATCCGTTTTCTTTATTTAAAGCCCCCAACCCCCCATTTATGAGGGGGGCTTAGAGAGAAGTCTAAGGACGACTTTATACGTGTTTTCTGCATTGTTCTTCAACACCCTGAGATTATTTGTAAGTTCCAACTTTTTAGTTAATGACAATTAATTCTTTTCATCCCAATTCTATTGTTGATTCAATTATGAGTTGTGAGTAGTTTTAATTAGGGATTTGAGGTTGATGAATGAGTTGATCATGATGTATGGCTAGTTCTTGATGCATTAATTGCAAGAATCTTGATTTAATTTGTGTTTGAATGATTCAATTGATATCCCTTGTAATCTAGAATGGCTACTAGGATTATAATTGATTGTAGAATAAATTGAAAGATATCTAATTTATTCTAGGACACCTTCACACACACACATTTAATCGTTCGTTAAGAGATTAGTAACGATTAAGGGGCCGTACACTCGCTCGTTTTGGCAATAATTTTAGATACTTGTCGCATGAGAGATCAGCTTGGTTCCCTAAATTATTGTACTCTATACCGCAAGAGCGGATAGAGCTTAGTGTTGATTTGTGTTGCTCAATTAAATAATTTAATGTGATTGAGTCTGATCAGCCATAAATCTGATTACCCCGGAGTCAATCCATGTTCCCTTCTAGAATTAATTAGAAATAACCCATTTATTTTAATCGTTTATTCACAATTTAATTTTTTCAACAAATCAAACCTCGCACCATTTCATTTAATTTTTATTTTATTTTATAGCTGATTTTATTTTATTCTTAAATTCCTTTTTCTGTCCTTGTGGAGAAAATACTCGTACGTTAGCCCTATATTGCTACATATTTTAATTGCGGAAGAATTCACATAAGTTTTTGGCGCCGTTGCCGGGGACGATGTCGGTTTTAAGAGTTAATTAATTTCAGCAATTTTTTAGGTTTTTCGTAGGAATTTTCTGTGCTAAACTTTCAGGTACTTTTTTTTAAAGAGGCATGAGATGGACCAATTCAGCTCAATTCGAGGAACACATTAGGCTCAAACCTCCACGGAATATTCACCATATATGTCCTATGCTCCTTACATTCCTCATCACCATTATTCTCCTCATCAATATTACTCTCATACACCACAAAATATTCCGTCTTCTTATTCTAACCCCCCCCCCCCCCCCAACTATGCAACATTTCCAATCCCATTCTTCTCATTATTATCCTTCGTCACAATATCCTTGAGTAAGCGCAAGACCATACTCTATTCTTGAATATCTTCTCCAATCTAAAACTCCAGAGGAATTGTCTGAATACTTTCCTAATGAATAGCATTTGTTCCTTCTGTGGAGGATGTCACAATTTATGTCTTTGCCCTGTTAAACCTCCATATGACCATCCTTACTAGGCAATCACATACTCTTCTTCTTCCTCCCCAAAATTTACAAACACAAATGTTTTAGCCACTTCTACATCCGTGTCGAGTAATGAGCCACAAAATCAATTGGAGGAAACAATGTCAGATGGGGGAGCTTAGAGAAAGGCCTAGGGGCGTGTTTACATCTATTTTTCTGCATTGTTCTTCAATTCCCTGGAATTATTTGTAAGTTCCAACTTTTTAGTTAATGACAATCAATTCTTTTCATCACAATTCTATTGTTGATTCAATTATGAGTTATGAGTAGTTTTAATTAGGGATTTGGGATTGATGAAAGGCTTGATGATGATGTATGGCTAGTTTCTTGATGGTTTAATTGCATGAATCATTACTTAATTTGTGTTTGAATGATTGAATTGATATCTCTTGTAACCTAGAATGACCACTACAATTATAATTGCATGTAGAATAAATTAAGAGGGATCTCATTTATTCTAGGACACCTTCTCACACTTAATCATTCGCTAAGAGATTAGTAACGATTAAGGGGTCGTACGCTCGCTCGTTTTGGCAATAATTTAGATACCTGTCGCATGAGAGATCAACCTGGTTCTCTAAATTATTGTACTCTACGCCGCGAGAGCGGTTAGAACTTAGTATTGATTTGCGTTGCTCAATTAATTAATTTTCATGTGATTAAGCCTGATCGGCCAGAAATCTGATTACCCCAAAGTCAATCCATGTTCTCTTCGTCATTAATTAGAAAGAAGTCAAGAACCCATTTATTTTTTATCGTTTTTTGCAATTTTATTTTCCAATCAAATCAAATATCGCACATTGCATTTATTTTATTTAGTTTTAATCGCTGAATTTGGTTAATACTTAATTCCCTTTTGTCCGTTAATGTGGAGACGATACTCATACTTGCATCCTATTCTACTACGTAATTTTAAGTGCGAGAAAACTCACATTAGTTTTTTACGCCGTTGTCGGGGACGCATTTGAGAGTTTATTAGGAGCATTTGAAGTCAATGAGGTCTTTGTACTTGTCTTTTGAGTACATGGGCCATAGGATATGAGCTCATATACTTTATCAGAAAGCAAGAAAGATTTTTTTACATGTGTATAGGGGGAGAACCGTAGAAGAACCAGAAGGAGAGAGAAAGAAGAAAGAAATAGGATAAAACAAAAAGGAGAAAGAAAATAGTTGACGAGTGGTCCTCCGCGTGGCTGCCATGCATGCAGTCATGGCAAGCTTGGTGAAATACCAACTAAGAGATTGTCTACTTTCGACCGAATAGATTCAATAAGCAGTGACTTAATCGTTCAATCATTAATCATTTAATGACATAATCATTCAGTCAAAATGGTGCATTAATCATTACGCTGGAAAGTAATAGTCACTTCTATTAAAATGTCTATTAAGACGTCTTTTTTGTCAACTTTTTAAATCGACAGTGGAATATATTTGTATTAATAAACTTTGTCATTGACATTATAACATAAGAATAATATTTAATTGATTATGTTATTCAATTGAGTCTGCATTCATCACACAAAATAAACAACCTCATACACAAACACCACTTAATTATTGAGACATACTCCCTTCGCATTTAAAAGTTTGATACACTTTCCTATTTGGGATGCATTTAAAAGTTTGCTACACTTTCCCTTTTTGGTATGTTTTTTTAACAATACCGAATTACCCTTACTTTTTCTACTTTTTATCTTTTCTTTCCTACCTTTTCACTTTTTCTCCTATTGTTTCTACATTATTCATTACTTTTACTATTTTTCCCTTAAATATTGTGCTAAGATCTAATGTAGTGATCTTTTAAATATAGAGGAAATACATTTTAATTCAGACAAAATGTTAATAGTAGTTTAACAAAGTATAAAACAGTTTAAACGTTAGAGTTTTATTCCGAATTAATGCTAATTAATTAATTAATTACGAAAATAATGATGGGTTAAAAGTATTTACCGATCTATTGCTGGTTTTAACCATGGTTGGGGTAAGTCGCCAAACGGTTGAGCGACTTATAAGTCGCCATTCGGTTTGGCAACTTATAAGTCGCCATTCGTTTTGGCGACTTATAAGTCGCCCAACCGTTTGGTGACTTACCCCTGACTCCGGATTTCCTACATTCAGTCCGACTTCACCTGTTTCCTATAAACAAGGTTTCCTTTCTCCTATTTAGGGGTTACGAACCAGATACAACACATTACGAAACATACAACACACCTGCTCACAAACACATACATAACACCTTCTCTCTAGAACATACAAAACACCGCATACATACCCTTCACAAATAAGATACAAACTAGTAGATTCATGACCAGTAAAACACAGTACAATAATCCAATATTCATAACACAGTAGTCATCTAATATTCATAATCGAACACATCAACACATCATAAAAGAGGTTACAGGTGGAAATACATAAAATAAAGTCAATTCATCCTACAACATATAGTGTACAAGAAAAACTCCATTACAAAAAACAAACTACAAGTTTTCATGGTATTCTTGATCGTCTTGGTCATAGAGATGTTGCTGCCTATGCCTACGCCGCTGGAGTGGTTGATGAACCACTCTCTCATGCTGAGTCTGGGATGATGAAGCTGTCGCTGCACTAAATGTCGATGGCATATCCTGAGATGGGGGCATATGTATAAGATGACCGTAGTTGACTCGCCCCAACAAATCTGAACACAACGAGACGATGCCCGTCAAAGCCCGACCGTACATGTCCACGTCATGCGTATCACTCACTGTGATAGTAGCCCGCTGATGTATACGCTGCAAAGCTCGTGTCTGAAATATGAAACACAATTACAATTAGTTAGAAATAAATAAAAGTGTTAAATAAAGAAAATGACTTACTTTAGTAATTAGTAATATACTCACCGTCAGATGCAAAGCCAAGGAACTAGGTTGATAATGGTGAGTAGGGAGTCTGAATGAAGGAGACACAAACAAATGAGTGATGTTGTAATACCATCCCATGTAGTCTCCCGAAACAGATGGGACTAATGTCAGTGTCCCAGTCACAACAAGCGTAGCTCGCCTCTCCCACACAGTGACATATTGGACATGTTTGAGTGCCCAATATTCCGTATGCTTCCCACGCCTATCCAACCTATGAGAGTCTACATATGTGTTGATAGGTGCTGGAATGACCTGCTCATACCCAAACTGTCGCAATACACGATCAGGCAAATGAAGCTCAACAACGTCAAAACATATCAACGACACGCGTGTTCACCATATGTGAGAATGCTCTCGTCCAGCGGGGGTAACTCTGCAAACATCTCAGCTGTATACGGCATCCATGTAATCTGTTTCATAAAGATACAAAATTAGTATTTCTGTTATACATATTATAGTTAATGTTATATTACGCACACCATACCTGATCATCAGACATCCGATCAAATGCATCCATGTACACTCCGAGCCCAGAAGCCGATGATGTGCGACATAGATCAGCAAATAGCCATCTAACCATTCATGTAGCATATATTAATATGAATATTGTTAATATATTTATATTCAACATACAATAACATAAATTCAAACGATTGAAAACATATCGACGGCCCAGAGGGTCGTCACCCCGTAAA
This sequence comes from Cuscuta europaea, assembly GCA_945859875.1. NCBI lineage: Eukaryota > Viridiplantae > Streptophyta > Magnoliopsida > Solanales > Convolvulaceae > Cuscuta > Cuscuta europaea. The sequence goes on along the minus strand of CAMAPE010000054.1, from coordinate 1,490,089 downwards.
TGATGTGGTCCCAGGAGACGTGGAGGCTCATCAGGCAGTGGGTGTCTATCAATGCCATGACATGCCACTATAATGGGACACCCGATGTGGACGTACTCCCATGACCAAATCTAGAGAAGAAGCAAAAATCCTCCAACCTCTGTGCTCCCTCTATGGCAGCCGCGACACAGCTGTCTGTAGAGATAAGCCAGTGTGGCACTACCCCAACTGAACTGTGCTGCTACATCAAACCTCTCTAGCATAGGCAAGTGCAGCACTTGAACCTCATTTACGCTATTGTCATCGAAAATGGAAGCTCCCATCATCATCAAAATATATGCTCGTGCATGTTGCTGTATCATCACCTCATCAGCGTCCACGTGAAGAAAAACGAAATGCTCCCTCAGTCATGGCATCCTCAGAGATGACCCCTGAAGGTCAGCCTGAAGTGTTACAATCACCCCCACTTAGGAACGCAACGTCCTCGTTGCCCATAAACCAATCTCAAATCTCAATCAAATACCAGAATCCTCCTCTGCTAACTGCCCGCCCAATATCTAACGGGTCAGCACACTGTCGCAGGGTTGCTCTGATACCATTTGTAACACCTCGGCCCCGAGGTAGTTATTTCTGACCTCTAGTACTGTCCTCACAAACCGCCACTAGCCTTTTCCGCACACTTTTTGCTCACTCGTGCGCGCCCTGAGAAACTTCCCAGAGGGTCACCCATCCCAAGACTACTCTCATGCAAGCACGTTTAACTTTGGAGTTCTTGACTAATGAGCTCCCTTAAAAGGAGATGCACCTTGTTGGTATGAGTAGTACTATTAATCCATTTAAATTAAATCTCAAGTGTTACATGCGATGTTAGGACAGAACGATCACTCGGCCCAGGATCCGCTGATACCTCCATGCCTACAAAAAGAAAAAGGATATTAGTTAATTTTCACTGTTGTATTAATTTATTTTTTTAATTAATATCTTACTAATAATTTTTTTTCATGCACCGTTAGTATCGATTGTGGAGTATTATAATTAGAACCTTACCCAGTGGACCCCCCTCCACCTCTTGATGATCTTATAGTTAGAATAAGATTCTAGTTTATAATAAAATGTTTGATACCCATTTTGTTGTTGTGGCACACCATGAACCATCTCAAGGCTAAATGACTTCACAACTTTAAGATTAACTTTGTTGCCACAACCTTTGAAGCAGGAAAGAACAATCGGAAGACAGTGAATCAGCCCATGCATTTCTGTAATACCCCAAAAGTACTTAATTTATATTTCTCAACTACCATATATATAATATCTTCTCAAAATCACATACACAAAATTCACAATTCACATTTAATCACATAATGCATAATAAGCATATAATACGAGGAAACAATTTTGGATTGGCAGAGAAACTTACCTTAAGTCCTGATGCTCCTAATTCTCTTTCTCAAATCCGGTCTCTAAATATTCACCTTTTTAATTAAGATGATATAATTAGTCACTTATTCTATTAATAATTTACCCGATTTTTCTCTTTCACTTTGATATTCGAATTTATTAATATAATTAGTTATTCGAGTTTATTTTATCTCTTAATCACTTCTTATTAGTGAAATCACTTTATTACTTTAGCCATGATTTCTTTTATTGGAATACTTTAATTATATTATAATAACCGCAATGCATTTAATTAATCAACTTTTTAATTTATTAATCACCATTAATTTATTCTACCTATAAAACATCCAATTAATTTACTATATTTTAATATTGTTAAGATATATGGATTATAACATATTCAAATTACTTCAATTATAGCTTATTACAAATATGTTCGTACTTAATAACTATCTCATGCGATAGTATTATTTAAGCTATTTAAACTAATTCGGTAATTAATACAATAATCCTTTATTAATTTTAATCTAGTCCGATAATAAAAAGGTATTAAATAATTAACTAGCTCAATTAATCATAATTTTGTTTTTATTATTGACACCTATATTATTAATCCAATAATTTAGTTAATAATCCGAATTATATTAGAATGTTCAGATTTCATAATTACCTTAATCAACATTATTAGTAAATCTGGATATTCTAGCAATTATCTAAATTAACTAATCATCATTAACTAAACCTGATTTTATTAATCTACTCAACATTTTTTTTGAGTCTGTATTTTAATTTTTATGAATCTACTTCAGTTAATCCGATAATTAGTGAAAATAATACCTATCCAAATTTGTTTAATCTGATTATGGTATTAAGTCCAAATGACTAGTTATTATTTTAATATAATGTACGTATGTTAGTTTTTATTAATTACTCATCAATTCGTTTTAGCATTATGTAATTAAGTTATCTAACTATTAACAAATCTATCTAAGTGATTACTATCAATCAACCAAGCCAACTTCATCATTAATATTTCTCATCTCAAATTTATCAATTTTGCAGATTATTATTATTATTATTATTATTATTATTACGATAGTATTATTGATGTTGTTGATGTCGTTTGTGATATAACAATAGAGTTCACTTCTTTAGTTTAATATGTAGTAGCCTAGATTAAGGTTAAAAGTAGATCGGCCCAACTGTAAGATAAAATTAGTAGCATTTCAGCCGTAATTATATATCGCAGTGTTTATCTTCTACACCTAGTCACCGGAAATGAAGGAAACGCAGAGGACGTCGGCTTACCTCACCAAAGACGGACGAGCGGAACGACGTCGGTAGAGGAGTTTTCCGGCAAGGCAGCAGTGGACTGGTTGCAGTTGCAGTTCCGTCTCACCCTCCGTTTCTAGATGTGAAAATCAGCCTGGCAAACTCCGGCGAACAACTCCCTCTCCTAGCGATTGTTTCTCTCTTACTCACTTTTATTTTCTTTCTAAATTTTGTGGTATATGCGTGTGTATAACTGTATACCAAACGCTGGTTTGTGAGAGAGAGAAATTGAGGAGGCTATTTATAGCGATAAACGGAGGATTCGAGGCTACGATGAGTGTCTTGAGTGAGTTGGAAATCTTGGCTTCTTGTTAGTCATGCATGTGCGTATGCTATATGCATTATATAAAGTATATATTATTACAACTCCTTTCTTATGTGTATTTTTGGCATTTTGGGAACGGCTTAGGCTTACGCAGGTGGGTTTGCTAGTCGTTGGTCCAGCACATACGTAACTTGATATTTATTGTTTGAGGGAGTATGTATTATTGTTATATCTATCATTGCTATATACTCGTAAGTATATACGGAGCAATTGGCAATGCAGGTTTATATGCATATTATTGTTATCTATGAGTTCGTATTATTATTAGGCATTTATATTTTTGATTTAAAATGTCAATCGTTCTAACATTGTTGTTTTGTGTGGTATTTAGGGTACGTATATATACATTTTTTTACGCATTATTAACTAATATCTTTGAAATTGTTAAAATGTCACTTTTATTATTGAAACATTTTTATCTGGTTAAAAATGTCATCGATGTTAAAATTTTATCTGATTCACTTAGTTATTAAAATGTTACTTTCGTAACATCTTATCTGGCTGATAAGATAATTTATTTTATTTTTTTTTATTATTTTTTTTTATTTAAATTTTTCGAAGTGTCACATTCTATCCTTCTTAAAAGATGTTTCGTCCCGAAACATAAACTAAAGAAGATTGATCCACAAATGAATATCACATCTTTAATATTAAATTCTTTTTATTAAGTTTATGGAGTGTCACATTCTACCCCCCTTAGAAGATGCTTCGTCCCGAAGCATAAAATATCATCTAATATAATTTAAGAGGTATTACATTCTACCCCTCTAAAAACAAGGTTACGTCCCCGTAACCAAAATATTACCTTAGTCAAATAACTCCGGATATCGTTTTCGCATGTCATCTTCGGTCTCCCAAGTGGCGTTTTCGTCCAGATGGTTGGACCATTATACTTTAACCATCTTAATACTCTTCTTCCTAGTCTCGCGAGTTTTGGTGTCAATGATCTGGATGGGCCTTTCCTCATAAGTCAATGTTTCGTCCAACTCAACCACCTAATTGACTCGAGGTTAGACATGTTGAATTTTGATTTTGACAATCATAAGGTTACAATGTGTACCTCAGGGTTAAGTATATGTGATTCGTCGTGAACATACTTCTTCAATTATGAAAAATGGAAAACGTTGTGTACCTAAGTGCATCACATGTTAGTATTTGAGAGGCATTACTATTATATTTACTATTTTGAGGTTTTAAGGTGTGTCTTACCTTAGCCAAATTTGTGGGTAGAGCTAAACGGTATGCCAATCGTCCCACTCGCTCGAGAATATCATACGGGCCGATGAACCTCGGGCTTAGCTTTCCCTTCTTTCCGAATCTCATTACTCCCTTCGTCGGGGAGACTTTGAGTAGGACTTTTTCTCCCACCTCGAATTCGGCTGGCTTCCTCCCCAAGTCTGCGTAAGACTTCTCACGATCTTGTGCAGCTTTCATCCTGGATTGAATCAGCTTCACCTTCTCTATGGTGTCATGTAGGTATTCTGGCCCTAACACCACCTTGAATGTTAAGTCGCTCCAGTATAGTGGACTTCTACACTTTTGACCGTATAAAGCTTCGTACAGGGCCATCTTGATACTGGCGTGGTAGCTATTGTTGTACGAAAACTCTATTAAGTCTAAATGCTCGTCCCACGACCCTTGTAGGTCTAACATACATGCTCTCAGCATGTCCTCGAGTGTTTGGATTGTTCGCTCAGTTTGTCCATCAGTGGTTGGGTGAAAGGCTGTACTCAGCTTCAGTTTCGTCCCCAGAGCAGCTTGCAATTCCTTCTAGAATTGAGATAGAAACCTAGAATCACGGTCAGAAACAATATCTCGTGGAACTCCATGGTACTTAACTACGTGTTTGATGTAGGCTCGAGCTAACTCCTCCATGCTCCAGGTCTCTTTCATCGGGATAAAGCGAGCGGTCTTCGTTAACCGATCAACTATAACCCAAACCTTGTCTTTTCCAGACTTGGTTAGGGGTAAGCCCCCAACAAAGTCCATGGAGATAGAATCCCATTTCCATTTTGGCACCTCCAAAGGTTGTACGAGTCCCTTGGGTTTGCAACGTTCGGCTTTCACCTTCTAGCAGTTCAAGCATCGACCAACGAATTCAGCTACCTCTTTCTTCATCTTTGGCCACCAAAAGTTCTTTTTGATGTCTTTGTAGAGTTTGTCGCCTCCAGGGTGCACCAAGTAAGGCGTGTTGTGCCCTTCCTCCATATTTTTCTTCTTAAGTTCTTCACATTTCATCGGGACACACCACCTTCGTTTGTGTCGAATGCTCCCGTCTTCGTGCAGTTCGAACGGTCCATTTACACCATTTGTCATGCCTGCTCGGATTCTGTCCAGCTTTATGTCACCAGACTGCCCTTGTCTAATTTCGTCGAAAATAGATGGGGTAACGGTCATGGTGAGTAACCGCGTTTCCCGGTCTACCTCTCCGACATCCCGCACTTCCAAGTCTAGCTTCTGAAAGTCTCGATATAGCTCGTTAGGGAGGATCCATGTTGCTCTGCAGGAGTGGGTTGATTTTCGGCTCAACGCATCGACAACTACGTTTGCTTTCCCTTCATGGTACTGAATTTCCAAGTCATAATCTTTGACGAGTTCTAGCCAACGTCTTTGTCTCATGTTAAGCTCCTTTTGGGTGAAGATGTACTTTAGGCTCTTGTGATCGGTGTAAATTTTACATTGTACCCCATATAGATAGTGCCTCCATAGTTTTAAGGCGAAGATAACCGCTGCCAGTTCCAAGTCATGGGTCGGGTAGTTGACCTCATGGGTCTTCAGTTGTCTTGATGCATAGGCCACCACTTTGCCATTTTGCATCAATACGCAACCCAACCCTTTTAGGCACGCATCGGTGTAAACCTCGAACCCCTCAGTACCGGATGGTAGGGTTAAGATAGGTGCGGTTGTTAATCTTTGCTTAAGCTCCTGGAAAGCCTTCTTGCATTCCTCACCCCATATGAATTTCGTGGTCTTCTTCGTGAGGTTAGTCAAAGGTTTTAATATCTTTGAGAAATCCTTCACGAATCTGCGATAATAGCCCGCCAAGCCTAGAAAGCTCCGGACCTCCGTCACGGTTGTGGGTGTAGGCCAGTCTAACACTGCTTCGATTTTTGATGGATCAACGGATACACCTTCTTGGGTGATGATGTGGCCCAAGAATGCTACCCGATCCTTCCAGAATTCACACTTTGAGAGTTTGGCATAGAGCTGATTCTCTCTCAATGTTTGCAGTGTTATCCTCAAATGTTCTTCGTGCTCTTTTGGTGTCTTAGAGTACACCAGGATGTCGTCGATGAATACAATAGTAAACAAGTCGAGGTAGGGTCGGAATACACGGTTCATGAGGTCCATAAACACCGCAGGTGCATTTGTTAGTCCGAACGGCATCACGGTGAACTCATAGTGCCCGTATCTCGTTCGAAAAGCTGTCTTCGGAGTGTCTTTCTCAGCGATCCTCACTTGATGGTACCCGGATCTCAGATCAACTTTGGAGAACGTGCTAGCCCCCTTCAGTTGATCAAAGAGGTCATCAATTCGAGGCAACATATATTTGTTTTTGACGGTTGCTTTGTTCAACTCCCTATAATCGATGCAGAGTCTCAAGCTCCCATCCTTCTTCTTTACAAACAAGACCGGAGCGCCCCAAGGTGAGACACTCGGTTTGATGTAGCCCTTCTCCAACAGTTCTTCGAGTTGTTCCTTCAGCTCCTGCATTTCTTTTGGTTCCATTCGGTATGGTGCCTTCGAAATGGGTGCGGTGCCTGGCATCAGATCAATTGAAAACTCGACTTCCCTCTCCGGCGGCATCCCTGGAATTTCTTCCGGAAATACATCCGGAAATTCATTGACCACAGGGATTTGGTAAATGGTCGGCTCTTCCGATGTTAAGTCTTGGATCATGCATAAGTAAACCTCATACCCCTTCCGGACGTATCGTTTGACTTGGTGCATGGTTGTCAGCTTCACGCCCGGCTGAGATGTAACCATTTTGTAGGATACACGCTTCTTGTGGGGTCCTCTCAAGACCACCTTTTTTCATCACAAAGAATCCTCGCCTTATATTTTCCTAGCCAGTCCATTCCCAACACCACGTCAATATCCTCCAAGTTAAATTGGATTAGATCTCCGGGTAGTTCGGTATCGGATATGACTATAGAAACATTGGAGAAAACACTCCCGCAAGCTACAACTTTATTAGATGCTGTTTTTACATTAAGATTGAGTGTAGCAGTAGGTTCTAACTTTAACTTTTCCACAAGTTTTGAGGATATAAAACTGTGGGATGCACCCAAATCAAACAGTACATGAACAGGTGTGGAATTTACAGGGAAAGTACCTGACACCACGTCGTTGGCATTTGCCTGAGCTTGGTTCATGACATAGATTCGGCCTTGGTTATTGTTCTGCCTTCCCTGGTCCTGGTTACGGTTGCCTTCCGCTGGATGGTTGTCGGGGTTACCACGGTTACTGTTAACGTCATTACCCCCACCCCCGACTTGGCCATTCCTCTGATTGTGCACCCCTTGGTTTTGGCCCTGGGTTTGGGGCCTCTTCTCCTTCCGGCACTCATATGCCCTATGCCCCATGAGGTTGCAGTTGTAGCACTTTACCGGATTACCTGCACAATCTGCTCCAGGGTGGTTGTTCGGGCAGAGTTTGCACTTGTAATACCGTGTCTGGTTAGGTTGGTTTCTCCCCTGACCCTGGCTTTGGAATATTCTCCCGCCTTGATTGTTTTGCCTGGGCTCAGGGCGGTCAGTTCTAGCCTTCTTGTGTTGCTGCTCCACCAGCATTCTTTCGATCCCTCTTCTGTGCCTCCCTCTCCTTCTGGTGTACCATGTAGTACTTACCAGCCTTCCTATATGCTTCGTTCAGATTTCGTGGCTCTGCTACAGTCACAAACTTTTGGGCGCCGTAGTTAAGCCCGTTAACAAATCTGCGTGTCATACTGCCCTCGGTTGACACCAGGTCTTTGGCGAAACGAGCCAATTGGACGAACTTCGTGTGGTACTCCTGAACAGTCAGGTCACCTTGCTTGAAATTAACGAATTCATCATAATTTGCCTCTTTCACGTGATCGGGGTAGAAGCGGTCACGTAGTGCTACTTTGAAGTCCTCCCAGCAAAAGTCCGGTTGCTCGAGAAGTGTTGGTCCATTGGCGGCCCACCAGTGGTCAGCTTCTTGGTGTAGGTAATACACCGCAATATTTACTCGTTGCTCCCACGGGCAGTTGAGAGAGTCAAAGAGTTTGTCAAAGGTACGAACCCAGTCCTCCAGGATAAGATGGTCCTCCTCGCCCAAATATTTCGGGGGGTTACGCCCGGCTACCCTTGTAGCGTAGTCAATCCCATTGTTCTGGGGTTGAGCTGCTCCGATATGTCGTGCCATTTGTTGAATAGTTTGGGCCAACTCCTCAACGGTTGGGGTTGTAGGGGGGTTTCTTTTTGGCGGCATGATTCTTAATAAAGAAAACCAATACTAAGTACTAAGGCATACATAAGGCTTCTACATCATACAAATTTTTTACTAACTTCAAATTCTTATAACAAATTGCACATATAGTGTATCACATATTCCACATACTTCACAGAGGCATGAATCTCATGCATTTCATAATTCAATAGTATCGCAAAGGTTCCTCCTCTCACTGCGTTCCTAGAAAGGCCAATTTCCTAGTATGTTCATTCTCCTAGTTTTTTTAAGAAAACATTTTGAAAATCCCCGCTTTGAGACCATAGTTTTCGTCAAAGATTTTGAACAACGAAGTTTCAACAAAAGGAGAAATTCCCAGTTAGTTGGACGAGCGCAGAGGCTCAATTATGCACCAACCAGCTTAGACTGTTGTCGTCTTTGTGACAGAATTTCTCCCTACGACCTATTACCTCGTGTCCTAATCCCTTCGAAAAACTAAAGTCTCTGATACCAATTTGTAACACCCCCAATTTCTCGCCCAAAAATAATACTTGAAATAATAATTTATAAACATTCGAAATTGATAAAAATCTTGCAGCGGAAATAATTTAAATAGGGAAACGGGTGTTACCGCCACATCCGGTCATCTCTTAACCGGATGCACAGGCAACTAAAATAAAACAGTCATAATTAATTGTAATATGAAGAAACAAATGTTCAACGTAACTAAAATGTTCATTAATGTCTAGGTTTTACTAAGGCATCTAGCAACCGCTCTCAGACGCATGCAATCAACAATCAACATAGCCATCATCCCCCAGTAAAGTGTAGAAAACAAAACAAAGAAAAGAAAACAAAAATTAGCTTTAGAGCTAAGTAAATACTACCCAACCCCGTAAAATAATCAGGTTTGGCGAAAAATAATTTTTCATATAATACTATATAAAAACAACACACTCCGCCAAAATTCTCCTCTTTGATTTTTTTTTTCAAAATCGCTTCTTTATTAAAGTTCTCAACTTTTCTTTGAAAATACTACAGTAACTCTTCTCTTAGAATTTCTCAAAATTCACTTCTTCTCTATCTTTCTAGTAATTTAAAAGGGCGGTGCTCAACACTCTGGTTGAGCCCGGTGGTTACGTTATTATGTACGGCCACCCCGGGACTTTTGCCGGTACCACAACTGCTAATGCGGAAACGAAACGACTACCTTAAGTGTGCACACCCCCTTAAAGGGATTCCAAGCCCTCCGAGTAGTAAGTCATCGCGAGTGGTCGGAACCCAACCACCCCACCTTTAAAAATTCTTGAATGATTAGGGAATACTACCATAACTTCTTCTTAAAAGGGATCATAGATCCAAATGTCACTTCAAACTCAAATTGTACTTCTTAGTAGTAGCATCCCTAATCACCCTCCACATTTATCCGGATGTGGAAAACCGACACCTCGGATTACTCCCGAGATGCTAACTTCTTATAAAAATGTAAATTTTATCTTCAATTAAATAATACTTCAAAAATACTTCTCAATTTCTCTAAAAAGTCTCGAAGGTATATAAAAATATTTAATACCCCAAAAGTACTTAATTTATATTTCTCAACTACCATATATATAATATCTTCTCAAAATCACATACACAAAATTCACAATTCACACTTAATCACATAATGCATAATAAACATATAATACGAGGAAACAATTTTGGATTGGCAGAGAAACTTACCTTAAGTCCTGATGCTCCTAATTCTCTTTCTCAAATCCGGTCTCTAAATATTCACCTTTTCAATTAAGATGATATAATTAGTCACTTATTCTATTAATAATTTACCCGATTTTTCTCTTTCACTTTGATATTCGAATTTATTAATATAATTAGTTATTCGAGTTTATTTTATCTCTTAATCACTTCTTATTAGTGAAATCACTTTATTACTTTAGCCATGATTTCTTTTATTGGAACACTTTAATTATATTATAATAACCGAAATGCATTTAATCAATCAACCTTTTAATTTATTAATCACCATTAATTTATTCTACCTATAAAACATCCAATTAATTTACTATATTTTAATATTGTTAAGATATATGGATTATAACATATTCAAATTACTTCAATTATAGTTTATTACAAATATGTTCGTACTTAATAACTATCTCATGCGATAGTATTATTGAAGCTATTTAAACTAATTCGGTAATTAATACAACAATCCTTTATTAATTTTAATCTAGTCCGATAATAAAAAGGTATTAAATAATTAACTAGCTCAATTCATCATAATTTTGTTTTTATTATTGACACCTATATTATTAATCCAATAATTTAGTTAATAATCCGAATTATATTAGAATATTCAGATTTCATAATTACCTTAATCAACATTATTAGTAAATCTGGATATTCTAGCAATTATCTAAATTAACCAATCATCATTAACTAAACCTGATTTTATTAATCTACTCAACATTTTTTTTTGAGTCCGTATTTTAATTTTTATGAATCTACTTCAGTTAATCCGATAATTAGTGAAAATAATACCTATCCAAATTTGTTTAATCTGATTATGGTATTAAGTCCAAATGACTAGTTATTATTTTAATATAATGTACGTATGTTAGTTTTTATTAATTACTCATCAATTCGTTTTAGCATTATGTAATTAAGTTATCTAACTATTAACAAATTTATCTAAGTGATTACTATCAATCAACCAAGCCAACTTCATCATTAATATTTCTCATCTCAAATTTATCAATTTTGCAGATTATTATTATTATTATTATTATTATTATTATTATTATTATTATTAGTAGTAGTAGTATTATTAGTATTATTATTATTACGATAGTATTATTGACGTTGTTGATGTCGTTTGTGATATAACAATACATTTCACTGCTTTAGTTTAATATGTAGTAGCCTAGATTAAGGTTAAAAGTAGATCGGCCCAACTGTAAGATAAAATTAGTAGCATTTCAGCCGTAATTATATATCGCAGTGCTTATCTTCTACACCTAGTCACCGGAAATGAAGAAAACGCAGAGGACGTCGGCTTACCTCACCAAAGACGGACGAGCGGAACGACGTCGGTAGAGGAGTTTTCCGGCAAGGCAGCAGTGGACTGGTTGCAGTTGCAGTTCCGTTTCGCCCTCCGTGTCTAGATGTGAAAATCAGCCCGGCAAACTCCGGCGAACAACTCCCTCTCCTAGCGATTGTTTCTCTCTTACTCACTTTTTATTTTCTTTCTAAATTTTGTGGTATATGCGTGTGTATAACTGTATACCAAACGCTGGTTTGTGAGTGAAAGAAATTGAGGATGCTATTTATAGCGATAAATGGAGGATTCGAGGCTACGATGAGTGTCTTGAGTGAGTTGGAAATCTTGGTTTCTTGTTAGTCATGCATGTGTGTATGCTATATGCATTATATAAAGTATATATTATTACAACTCCTTTCCTATGTGTATTTTTGACATTTTGGGAACGGCTTAGGCTTACGCAGGTGGGTTTGCTGGTCGTTGGTCCAGCACATACGTAACTTGATATTTATTGGTTGAGGGAGTATGTATTATTGTTATATCTATCATTGCTATATACTCGTAAGTATATACGGAGCAATTGGCGATGCAGGTTTATATGCATATTATTGTTATCTATGAGTTCGTATTATTATTAGGCATTTATATTTTTGATTTAAAATGTCAATCGTTCTAACATTGTTGTTTTGTGTGGTATTTAGGGTACGTATATATACATTTTTTTACGCATTATTAACTAATATCTTTGAAATTGTTAAAATGTCACTTTTATTATTGAAACATTTTTATCTGGTTAAAAATGTCATCGTTGTTAAAATTTTATCTGATTCACTTAGTTATTAAAATGTTACTTTCGTAACATCTTATCTGGCTGATAAGATAATTTATTTTATTTTATTATTATTATTATTATTATTATTATTTTATTTAAATTTTTCGAGGTGTCACATTCTATCCTTCTTAAAAGATGTTTTGTCCCGAAACATAAACTAAAGAAGATTGATCCACAAATGAATATCACATCTTTAATATTAAATTCTTTTTATTAAGTTTATGGAGTGTCACAATATCCTTGGCTTTTAAAAACTTTCCAAATAGTGAAGTCTTAAACATCTCAAGCTGGTCAGGAAGTAGTTTAGACCTCACTAGATTTATTGACCCATAAAGCCTGGAAAAGTTATTAACCCTCATATTCTTTACGTCTTCATAGACAACATCCTTGTTGACCAATCTCGTATAGATCTGGAAAAGAGAAAGAATAAAAATAACAAGTAAGAATATTCATGCAATAGTTGGTTACATATAATATTTAGATTAAAATAGAAGCAACTCAATAAGGAACAGAAACAAAATAACTAACTGGTTTTGCCCTGTGTGACAAGGATAAACAACTAGATGATCGTCGTGATGGGGTTGGATTGAGGGGCGAAGTGAAATCACTGTCAGACATGTCTGCAAAAATGTATCCAAAATAGAAAGCAAAATGAACATACAACATCACAAAATGTTTCAAAGGAAGTGAGTTGAAATGCACATAACCTAACCTTATTCATCATAAAATAGTCCAGAATAACCTAATCAGTATTGTACTAATGGAATTCATTAAGCATATATATACCTTGATAGTGGCGAGAATTGAAAGAGATGGATATGAAAAATTAAATATTGGACTACTCTGAATGAAGTGCAGGCATGAATAATTTCAAAAACTTAAACTACTCGTAGATACAAAGAACATACGAAGAAGAAAAAGAAAAAACGAGAAAAAACGATTTGTTTCTACTTAGAAAAATCAACAAATAGTCACTAATCGTTAATGGAGAACAAATATGAAACTCGATGCCGGAATTACCTTAACAAATTTGGATCACGCCTGAATACAAATCGAGAATGGTTAGAGAGATTGATGTAGAAGAAGAAAGGTAGTCGGTCGGAGAAGTAGTCGTCCAGTTGCGGTGAGTTGCGGTGAGAAGAAAAAAAGAGTTGCGGTGAGTTGGCGAGGGGGTAGTCGGGTTTAATTAAAAACAGGTATAATTTTGAATTAGGCCACTTTTTTGGAATGAATGGAATGCAGTAATATCTGTGTCATTAGAAATCTAAATAGTAATATTAATGTCATTATTCCTAGTTTAAACGAGTGTTTTCAAAATATAAAATATACTTCTCCGTCTCTTTTTAGTTGCAACCGTCAACATTTCACGTTTGTCAACGCACAACTTTGATCGTCATTATATTTAATATTAGTAAAAATAAAATAAAAATCAGATTATAAAACTTAGTAATGAGACAAATTTAACAACAATTTTCAAAAAAAAAAACAATTCACATACATTAACAAATAAAATGTAGTCAAAGTAAAGTGCATGAATAATGTATATATTCCAATGTTGCAATTAATGAGCTACGGAGGATAGTATATACTCCGTATAGAGAGTCCAATGGACTTTTTTTGACAAAGTATTTTGATAGAAATTACTCATTGAGCGTGAGGTAATTTAAAAGTAGCAGTACATTTAAAAATTCAGTGAAGGGTGTGGAGGCACAAGAAAACAAAGGAAGAAGGCGAAGGGGGACAGTGTGAGAGAGACCCGCATCTGATCCGTCCGCCCAAACCAACTCCTGTTTCCAACGCCAGTCTTCGTTCTTCAAGACTCAAGTTCTCGCAATCCGCCACACCCCTTTCTGTCAACCTCTCTGCAGCACGTATCTTCCCGGCGCCTGAATCTGCTTAAATCTATTTCCCCAAGCCGCTTCCTCTCCCTGTAAGTGCCAGAGCTAGTATCCACGTATGAAGGGATGGCTATTAGAGAACGGCACTGTTTAACTCTGTCATTCTTAGGGTTTTCCTGTTCTTTCTTTCAAACGCATATCACTACGTATTTATATCTATAAAAGTTTTTATGGGTGGAGAAGACATGACGTTGTACTGTTTCATTTCAAATAATTGGTGTCTAAATTGGAAAATTTGAAGGTTGAAAGCGGAAAGGGATGGAAAATGGAGGGGGGAGTTTAGAGAGTAAATTGGCAGGTTTGCGCATGCAGGATCCGGGAAACATCAGTGGGAGCAATAACGATGGGCTATTCCAGGTCAAAAAAGCTGTAGAGGCAGCTGAAACTACTATTAAGCTACAGGTCTTTTCACCCTCTCTTTCTTTTTGCATGTATCCACATATGAGCCGTTTGATAAAACTAAAATTGACTCGATTTTTGTGAAACTCTGGCTGAAGCGTCTGTATCAAATGATTAAAAAATTATATTTTATTTTTTAATAAAACAAAGAAGAAGTATATGAAAAATAGCTTACATAGCTTCTTTAGCAAATGAAAATTTACGTGTTCATTATAAAATTTAGCTGATAAGCCGAAAATAAGTGTTACCAAATGGGCTAATAATGATATAAATTTCTTGCAGAATTTTCGGGGACGGGTTCTGTCTTGATGGGAGTTCAAAATTTTAGAGAATGGACATTAAGGCTAATGATGATTTATGATTATAATAATTCAAAGAAGGTTTCTATTTTTTAAAATTCATGGAAGCGAAGGCAGTTTACCCTTTTATGATAATCAACTGGTAAATATCTGAATTACCCATGGAAAAATGTAATAAGCTTATGGATGCTTTGATATCATATTTTCTCATACCAATCTCCATATTTTGGACTGGCATGAATTTCTTCCATGTCATTAGCATATGGGAAATGATAGTCCAAGTAATGTGGATGAAAACATGCTTGTTTAGAATACTAGGCATTTGCATAACACTAGACACTCTATGTCATGTTTTTCTGTCTTTGATCTCCATTTATGGATTTAGACAAATAATTTTGGCAATTCAGCGAATTATTCTTTTTCTTTCCCCCCTGATTAAAGAAAGTTTGTCATAACTAGAGAAGTTAATCATTCTTGTATTTTCTGTTTACAGGTTGAAGAGAATAATCAACTTAGACTTGAGCTTCAAAAAAAGATCCAGGAGCTTGAAAAATATGTAAGTGATTTGAGATGTGCACTCATTCTTAGTTTCATAAATTGCACTTTTTGTTGTCTGTCACTTGAGAGCTCCCAAACCCTCCACCATGGTTCGTTATCTTTGCGTGGAAATAGGTTTCACCCTGATCTCTTATTTAGCGAGAAAAGGAGCGTGAGATTGTATGAGTTTATGCTTCTTATAACTTTATATATACATCACCTATAGTACCATCTTTTGCTACCTGGAGTAACAGATATATACAGTTGTCATTTATCTCATTTATATGGTAAAGCGTACCTAGATTTTAACCGGGGCTGTCCACAGCTCCAGGATAAACCTGTCATGTAAGATTATTTTCCTTTTTCTCTTTATGGGTTATGATGTTCAAAAGTGATACTTAAAAATCATCAAGAATTTATTCAGATATGGAACTAGCAGTTTTCACATCAGATGATTCTATTCGTTGGCACGTAAGTGGTTAAGTACTTAAGTGCAAATAAATCTCCAAAATATAGTTGTAACTCTAACAAACATTCTCTTATAGACTATGATAATGAAGAGAAGGATTCAAAACTATGGTGTTTTAAATAAAAGTCCAACTTCTCGAACAAGCAAGGAAGGTGATCGGTGGTTCCACCAACACGTTGTAGGAATAATTATTCTAAAAGCTAAATATGTTATTCCGATTGATAAGTCTTATTTAGACAATAGGAAAAAGACAGTTTTAAAACAGAAATAGGATATAGACTGATTTAGTTATAGTCTAGTTGACTCAAAACAGGAGGCTAAAAGACGTCTCAGGAAAAACAGGGCACTGCCGTGCCAGTAGGCTTAATCTAGAAGACTGGATGAAACACTCAGGAGTCTGCTGTTACAGAAGACTCAGAGAGCTTTGTTTGGTCTTAAGCAAGCTAAGGCATAGAAGACTCAAAAGAAGGTTCGAATGAAGTATAAGAATCAGTAGTCTACTGAAGAGAGCAGTCAGAAGAGTAAAACAGAAGGCTCAAGATAAGGTAGAAGACTCAAATAGGAGAACACTGGTCTTAAGGAGCACTCTCCTGCATGAAAACAGGAGGCACAACAGGACTCTCCTGTATCAGACAAGGACTCTCGTATATAAAAACACGAGGCTCCTGAATGAAGAAAACTACTTTTGTGTTTCCTTAAAAACTTTATTCTTGGTGTGCTTTTTTTTGCGAGGAAATAGCTTATATTAGATTCAAAATAACGAGTACAATATTCAAGACCCAAACCTTAACTTTCCCACTTGACCAACTAACCCAAAAGCCCATCGGTTCCCTCACGTCATGTCCATGGTTTTCAAAGGCGTTTAGCCTTTACGCACCAGATGCGCAAATGCGTTCTGTTAACGCATGTAAGGCTTAAGCTTTCACTTTCCGGAACAAGGCTTACGCCCTTTGTTGACGAGGCGGCGCATCTGGCGTAAATGCGCAGGGCGTTCAAGAGGCGTACGCCTCTTTTTTGACGTAACTTTGGGCTTTTTTTTTAATTAGTGGGGGCCTGGATTTATTTTTTACATCCTAAAATACAAATTACCTGTATCGTTTATCACTTGGCCACAACCCTAGGTCCTCCTGTCTTTCCAATTCCTATCGCCGGTCCACTTAATACTACGATAGCAACGAACAAGAAACGGGAAGTTGAAGACGAGCTGCGCAGGACCTCAGCGGAGTCAGCGGCTCAGCCTTCTAAATACTAATTTATTTGTCAAAAGTAAACTACGTACTTTAGTAGTTTACTTCACTCAAGCTTTTATCAGTTTTATGTTCTTGTCTTAGAATTTTAATGTTTTATGTTCTTTGAATTTTGACTTTGGTATTTCAGTTTTAAGTTATTTTGAGTTGAATATTTTAGGAGTAGTTATTTTCTTTTTACTTAGTGATTTTGTTTAGCTACACTATTGTTATGAATTATCTATACTTTCCAATATGCCATAGGTTTGTTGCAACACTTAACCAATTAAATTTCGGGGCTTACGCCTCGTTACGCCTCGAGACTTACGCCTCGGAAGGTATAGAATAGTCCACCCTATATAGAGCGGGCCTTGAGGCCCGATTTCGCCTTTCAAAACCTTGGTCATGTCCAGACATAGAATAGTCCACCCTATATAGAGCGGGACTACTCGCTTAAACGGTGAGAGCAAAGAGAATATTAGCGACCGAGTCAGCCTGATTGCCTCCATCCATAAAAAAGCTGATCATAAGTAGCCTACCCACCAAACTAATACCCTTATTGTAAGCAAAAATAAAAAAACAACAGTAGACTGAGTCTTGGCAAAGAAACAAGTAAAAACAAAAGTAAATTTCCAGGTGATGGAATTTGCGTGCTTCCATCCCTGCAGCTTCCTCCGTCGCATTTTTTAATTGTCTATAAGGCGGGCATTGTAACCCGCCTCCTACCCGTTTTTTGATGAGTCCAACTCCACTTCCATGTTATTTAGCCCTGCCTTTGGTTCTCCATGATCCACTCGCCTCCGCTTCTGCTCTAATTTGTCTCCCATGTGAGCACTTTCTTTCCCTTGTTGCGGCCCTCCTTGCACACCCAAGTTTTCCATTCCTGTTCCCCCTCTTCTTTTCCTTTTCCTTTACCAGCTGGGACCAACCATTTATTCCCCCACGCTGCTACATTCCTTTGGTCGCTCTCAGCTCAGGTCCAAACAGTACATCTCCATTTTTGCCTTTGCGGCTTTGCCATCTGGATAGCACGGGCAAAATCTTTCTGTGTGTCCAATAATCCCGCAGGCAAAACAAAAGCTAGGCAATTTTTCGTACCTAAATTTCACACAAAAGTTTTGCCCCTCATCTGATTGGAGAAACAACCTCCTTTTCAGGGTTTATTCAAGTCAATATTAACCCTTATCCTCATATATGGGTTCCATGCAGCAGAGAGATTTTGTTCATCCACCCTAACAAAGTTCCCCAAAAAATTCCCAATTTTTATGGCATTTTCACAGAAAAAACTCCATTGGCACATCATGAACCTGTATGCAGAAATCAGCCTTGTTCAATGGTACTTGCAAAGGCAAGTCTTTTGGCTTTAACTTAGCAAGAACAATGAGGTTTTGGTCAAAAGTTCATGGTCCATCCTCCAAAACACATGCCAAATCGCTTTCACTATAAAATTGGAACAAATATCTGCGTTCTCCTATTTCAGTAATAGTGACACCTCTAACGGGTTTTCACACATTAACCATAGTATCACGAAAGAATGAGAAACGTACCGGTTTTTCAGAGGCAATTGTCCCTACCAAAATTAACCCTACCTTCTCGCTCCCTGATTCCTTAGCCTCCACAAAAAGAAACTCATCTTCTTCCTCCATCTCCATATTACCATATGCGTTTACTAGGCGGTCTATTTCCCCAAATTCATTCGTGTCCGTCATCTTCGAACTGCCTTCTTTATCGTTCCACCAACGAAATTGCTCTGCTTGTGACGATCGTTGCACAAATCGAACCGGCCTATGCTTTGGTCTTCTGCTCCCCTAGCGATTGAAAACGTCGAGCAATTTCTTTGTCGACCCCAATTTTAAAAAGGTTTATTTGATTGAGTTAAAAATGACTTTTATCAATAATCAATTTTTAGAGCTTGATCAATGTGTGCTATCTTTCATTCTAGGAAGACTATACACAGTGAATTGTTCTTAATGTATTTAACTTACAACTTTACATATATATCAACAAACTCATCAACTTGGTTTAAAAAAGCGCGCCTGAGGCGCGCAAAGCCGCGAGGCGCCCTAAGGTGATCACTTTATCGCATCTTCCACCCCCAGGCGGCATAGGTTCCAAGAGGCGCGCCTTATATGGCGCTTTTTGACGCCTTTTGCGCCTTTGAGAGGCGCGCGCTTCTCACGCATCATGGATGTCTCTTTTGGCGATTGAGTCTCTAGTCTTCTCCCTTCTTCCTTTTGCGCTTGGTTTGCTTCCGAGTTCCCACATCTGCGGTCCTGTTTCTTGCTCGCGTAGCAGGACTCGCAAGTCTGTTTCTTCCGCTACTTTCTCGCGTCGCATGTAAGTATTTATTTCTTCTCTTCTACAGTTTGTTCTCTTATTTGTGTGATAGTTTATTAATTAAGTATGTATTATTTTATATTACCTTGAAATTGTAGTGTTACTACCTCTGTTGGTCTGTTCTAGATCATGCTGAGTAGGGTACCTAAATATTTGATTTTATTTAACAAATATATAAGACATATTTTATTATTAACAATTTTTTATAGAGATATTACCCGAAATAGGACTAAAAGTCTAAAACAGTTTGAAAATTCCAAAATAGGACTGACATGTTTTTATTCCCAAAATAGGACTATTACTGCCATGTTTTGGCAGTACCAGATTTCAAACATGACAGTATTTTCTAAACATGGCAGTAGTTAGTCCTATTTTGGGAATAAAAAACATGACAGTCCTATTTTGGAATTTTGAAACTGTTTTAGTCCTATTTCGGGAATTTTTATATAACATCTTATTAACTATGTTTTGAAATTTTAAGATTGAGTTTTGTGACTTGACTCTTGCCAATGATGCCGTTTGATATTTATTTCTTGCTACTCCTAATAAATATTTGATTTGTCTTATGATGTATGTTAAGATTGTTTAATAGTTTGAAGTATTTTTGTGATGTTATCATTTTTTGAGATGAGTGCTTCATGTAGAAGACTAGAAATAGTATAATATATATCTTACCAAAGATATGATGTTAAGATCCGTGAGGCGCGCGCCTCGTCGCCTAGTGCCTCGTGCCTCGTGCCTCGGGTAAATCAATGAAAACGCCTCGTGCTGCCTCACGCCTTTTAAAACTAAGCTCATCAACTTCATTATTTGTTAACATAAAAGCAGACATAAGCACAAGTCAACTTACTATAGTTTCCCATTCATATTTGCATTCCATTTCAGTTATGTTTGCAATATCAATATTTTAATAGGTTAGAACTTTATTGACTTGCCCATTAAGACTCTTGTGAGTGTTACTAATAGGGTTCCTGATCTGTGAAGGACCATCAGTCCCGTATCCCTGCCTGAACGTCCATAACAGATACCTTCATGCTGTATTGTGTTAGTGTTCATCAGTAAGAATCTAGGATGCCGAAACTGTATTGACTCTTTACATAATGCTGTTTTGTGATTAATTTCACAACGAAGTAAAACAATATAAGTTTGAAAGTATACATGATTGTGATTATTGAGTATTGACTATGATCGTGTAAAATAAGTAATACTTTGACTACTTTCACTTGTAATTACGGCTCTGACATAGTATTGTTTCTATGCTTATTTATGTGTGTGACTGTGGCCTCTATTTTCATAATCTCTATTCTCTATCATATGTTTAAATGTTTAATGTACACTGTTTGTGATCTCTCCTTTCAACAGAAATCAGGTGGGCTGAAAAGTGAGAATTCTCATTCAGCTGAACAATGGGATGACTATCATCACCAGCCACATGGAACTCTTATGTCAAACTCACATTTTGGAAATCAAAGTGATTGGCCCAACAATACCCCAAGGCACACTCTTCCTAATAATCTTGTCCAAAATGATACATTTACTAGTCTACAAGCACAGGGAGAAAGCAGCAGAGAGCCTTCCAATTTCAGTGGCACACTTAGAATGCTCTCTGGTGGTCAGACATCTCCGGATCCTTCAGGATTTTCTCAGTTGTCATCACCTTCTGCGTCACCATTTTCTGCTAGTAGGTATGTGATGACACATTGTTTCCATTAAAATATTTGGTTTTTCGTTTGGATTCAATGAGAACGTGAATGTCTAAAACGGGAAACAACTATTGGCATGGATTCTTTAGTTAAAAATCTCAATGTTTTGACACATATTCCAAAAGTGACAATTGAACTGGCTTAGGTAGGTACCAAAAAGAAGGGGAACAAGATAGGTGGCTTAATGCACCTGGACAAGGGTTGATGCCAATATATGACCTAAATAATCCCAACAGCTTGAAGCAGGTACACTTTGTCTATGATATAAATACGTTATTCCTCTTCAAAGTGCAGTCCTATGCTTTATCATGGTGCTTTTGATGAATTTTAGTCGTAAAATATAACTCTTATTCTCATTCTCATCTAAATAAATAAGCTAGTTGTTTGTAATTTTTCTTCTTATGTCTTCTAATATGACTGTTGTACAGATACCTGATCGAGAACAAGAGATTTCACTACTTAGAAAACATCTTGGGGAATATTCAGTCAAAGTAATGTACCTCTTTATTCAGCACCATGGTTATTCCAAGTACTTCAGTGTCATTAACCTATATATTTGTTGTGTCAGGAAGCCCAAATACGCAATGAGAAGTTAGTTCTGGAAAAGCGAATTGCTTATATGCGCATGGTACAGAGAGCCTTCATGCTTTCTTTCATGTCATGTTTTACTTTTTACCATATTTAAACTCGCCAAAATGGTATTCAAAATCAATTCATGGTACAGGACTTTGACCAACAGCAACAGGATCTGGTTGATGCTGCATCCAAAGCAATATCATACAGACAAGAGATTATTGAAGAAAATATACGCCTTGCATATGCATTGCAGGTAGAGACAGGGTTTCAATTAATAGAATTCAGAGAGAGAGAATGATGAATGTAATGATTTCACTAATCAAGTAAAGCAAGTGTACAAAGTATTTATAGAGAGTGCTACATCTCAACTAAACTAACCAACTAACTGAATGCTAACTGACTTAAAGTCATTACAAACGATGTATTATATCTAACATCCCCCCCTCAAACTCAGGGTGATGGAGTTGAAGGAGTAGTCACACTGAGTTTGGTTCTTAAGTCGATGAAAGAAGAAGCAGACAAGGGCTTAGTCAAAATATCAGCTAGTTGGTGTTGAGCAGGAATGTGAAACACTTGCAGTTGCTTGAGTTGGACTTTCTCTCGTACAAAGAATAGATCAATCTCCATGTGCTTTATGAGAGAGTGTAGGACAGGGTTATGAGCCAGTTGAACCGTGCTTAGATTGTCACAAAAGATTCTTGGAGTAGCAAAAGGAACTTGGAGTTCATGAAGGAGGAACTGAACCCATAGGAGTTCTGCTGCAGTATCAGCCATGCTTCTATACTCAGCTTTTGCTGAGGATCTGGCAATACACAATTGTTTCTTGGACCACCAAGAAATGATATTTGGACCAAGAAAAGTACAAGAACCTGATGTAGACCTTCTGTCAGTAGGATCATAGGCCCAATCAGCATCACAGAATGCTGAAATGGGTAGAGACATAGTGGATAGAGGGATGGGTTTTATAATAATTCCATGTGTAGTGGTGTCAGAAAGATAGCGTAGTATATGTTTCACTGCTTTCCAGTGATCATGTAAAGGTGCAGCCATGAACTGACAGACCTCAGGTCTGGTTAAGGTAGCATATTGCAGGATACCTACTATAGATCTGTACTGAGAAGGATCAGGCAATGAGTCACTCCCTGTATGAGTAAGCTTGCAGGTACTGATCATCGGAGTCTGAACTCCCTTAGAATCTATCATACCAACTTGATTGAGTAAATCTCTAATATACTTGGCTTGAGAAAGGTTTAGGCTGCCATCTGAAAGTTTCTGAACCTGGATTCCTAAAAAGAAATCAATGTCTCCCAAGTTTTTGAGAGAGAAAGAGGAATTCAGCTTGTTAATGAGCTTGTGAATAGTTGGAGGCTTATTTCCAATGACAAAGATGTCATCAACATAGATTAGAACATAGATGAGCACTCCAGAAGATGTAAAGAGAAGCAAAGAAGTATCACACTTGCTTTGCTTAAAACCAGCACTGTAAAGGACTGTTGTCAGCTTGTGAAACCAGGATCTAGGGGCCTGTTTCAGGCCATATAAAGACTTGTGAAGCCTGCAAAACTAAAGATGTGTCTTCTGCTTCAAATCCTGGGGGTTGTACCATATAAACTTCTTCACTCAGATCCCCATTAAGAAAAGTATTGTTGACATCTCACTAATGGGAGACAGCAAGAGTAAGAAGGATTCTAATAGTAATAGGCTTAACAACTGGAGAAAAGGTTTCTCCAAAGTCAAAACCAAACCTCTGATGAAATCCTTTAGCAACTAATCTTGCTTTAAATTTGTTCAAAGAACCATCTGAATTTTCCTTCACTCCGAACACCCATTTACAACCTATAGCTTGTTTATCTGAAGGAAGAGGAACTAAAGACCATGTGTGGTTAGAAATCAGTGCATCATACTCAGATTTCATAGCAGTAAACCATTGAGGAGAGGATAGTGCCTTCTTAACTGATCTGGGCTCAACATGAGCTAACAGTAAGGTAGGATTAAGTCTAGGTTTCACAATTCCAGATTTAGCTCAAGTTTTCATAGTGTGAGTGTTAGTCAGAGGAATAAAGGATGAAGAGGATGAGGAAGAGCTGGATAGAGAGTGAGATGGTGAATTATTTTGGGAATGGGTTTCTGGATGAGAAGAGTCAGATTGTAGTGGAGAGTGTGTAGGGATTGATTGAGTGGATCCAGATTGAGATGAAGAAGTAGTATTAAAGGGTGTGGATGAGTTTGATTGAGATGTATCAAAAGAAAGTGGTTCAGAATTGGGTTGAAGTATAGTGATAGGAACAGACTGTGAAGGGGAGGTAGTATAGGACTGGTTGATGTGTGAATTAAAAAGAATAGGATAAGGAAATTTGGACTCATTAAAGATTACATCTCTAGAGATATAGACTTTCCCAGAAGGTGAGAGACACTTGTAACCCTTATGTTGAGAAGAATAACCTATAAACACACATTCCTCAGAGTGAAAATCCATTTTGTGTTTATTATAGGGCCTGATAAAAGGGAAACAAGAACATCCAAATACTCTGAGAAAGGAGTAATCTGGAATGGAACCATAGAGCTTGAAGTATGGACTGAAATTGGCAATTGATTTGGAAGGGGTTCTATTTGTAAGATGGACTGATGTTGCAAAGGCAGTGTCCCAAAATTTGTGAGGCAAAGAGGAATGAGCTAGATGAGACAGACCCTTCTCAACAATGGTTCTATGTTTTCTCTCAACTACACCATTTTGATGATGAGTATGAGCACAAATGATTCTATGTGTAATGCCTTTTTCAGATCTGAATTCACCTCCCCAATCAGACTGAATAGATTTTATAGAGACAGAAAACTGATTGAGGATGCATTGATAAAAGTTTTGGAAAGCTTCAAGAGCATCAGACTTCTTTTTCAGAAAGTAAATCCATGTGTACCTTGTGAAGGCATCAATGAATGAAATATAATAGGAATAACCATCAAAGGAAACAATAGGATCGGTGTATTAATTCAAAGGGTGAGTGAAAAATTCAATAGGATCAGTGTATTAATTCAAAGGGTTAGTGAAAAATTGTGGTGGAGGGGAAGATGGGAGTCTATGTGCAATACCAAGACAACAAGATGAACAGAAATCAATTGCACTTTTATTAATGGTAGGAACATTACAGAGTTTCAATATAGATTTTAGAGCCTCAAGATGAGGATGACCAAGCCTCAAATGCCATAGATTAAAAGAACTAGAACTATTACAAGACTGAATGTTATTACAGGACTTATTTTAAGAAACTGAATGACTTGAATCAAGAGCTGGAAGAGACTGGAACTTGTAGAGATCATCAACACCTAGAATGCCATTTAATAGAACCTCCTTAGAAGCTTGAGATTTAACAAAGCATTCATGAGGATGAAATTCAAAACAGACATTGTTATCATTGGCAAACTGACTAACACTAAGCAAGTTTTTGGTTATAGTGGGTACGTGAAAAATATAGTTAAGAAAGAGAGTATAAGAGGGATGATAACTAGAGGAAAAGGAAGAGAAACCAATAGACTTAATATCCAAACCTTGACCATTGCCCATGAAAAGCTTGTCAGTTGTGATAACAGGTTCACTATGTTGCAAATTGAGAGGATCAGCAGTAACATGATGTGTTACTCTTGAATCTGGAAACCAATTGCTAGATTGTGGATGAGGTCCAAGGATAGAGGGGCTGGCAGATGCCCAGGCAGCAGTGGGTACATGATTTTGGTTCCAGTTTGCTTGAGATGTGTAAGGATTAGGTAGAGGGTTGGTAGAAGATTGAGGTATCTGGTAGAAGTTATTAGGTGATTGAGATGAGGAGTGACTCCAATTTTGATTTTCTGGAAAGTGTGGTTGTGTATTGTTCTGAGGTAAGCTTGGTTGAGATGAAAAGTATGGAGGCTGTGAGGTTTGTGGATGAATTTGTTGAGGAAAGAATGATTGGGAAGCACCAAGCATAGAAGCATTGTATGTAGGATTATACCTGTGATAACATACCAAAACATTATGACCAGTTTTGTCACAGACTTGGCAAACAACTGAACTGCGACCTCCAGAACGACCTCCACGCCCTCTGAAGGGTCCTCCACGACCTCTACCTCTGTATGGAGCATTACTGTTGGAATTATGGAACCTGAGCAACATACGCAGAGGAGTTTTCTGTAGAACTTTGAGATATAGAGTCATCATTTGAAGTGGAGGTTTCTAAGCGAGCAACATTAACTGAAAATAGATTTTGCTGTGAAGATTCATGTTGTTTTCTGGCTCGAAGTTCCTTAGCTAGCAATAATCCTTTGAGTTCAGAGAGAGAGGCTGGATCGAGAATGCGTCTGGAAGAAATTGATGATACAAGAGCTTCGTACTCTTCAGGAAGACCTTCGAGGATCACATTAATGTGATCCTTAGGAGAAATAGATTCTCCTACAGCTGTAAGGTTGTCAACAATGCTTTGAATATGCAGAAGATACTCAGTAATAGATCAATCACCTTTGCTGGTATTATAGAGTTCAGATTTGAGTTGACGAGTGCGTGCGATGATGTGCGACTTGAAGAATTTATGAATCTCGCTCCAGAGTTCGTATGAGTGTCTACAATGAATCACACGAGAATGAAGTGATTCAGTGAGTGATGCGAGAATCCAGGAAAATAGCATCTGATCTTGTTGCTCCCATATAACGTACTCTTCGTTCACTATAGTAGTCTCGCCACCATTGCCGACGATGAATTGCTCAGGAATTTTAGGTTTTTCAACAAATTTCAGGAGTTTGTGTGCTCGCATAACAGATTTGACATGATGCTTCCAAAATAGAAAATTATTTGAGTCAAGTTTGATCGGAAGAGGATGATTGAGAATCACCGGAAGAATAGAATTTCCTGGAATTGAAGAAGAAGTGGATGAAGAGTTCACCATGGTTGGATCGAGCTTACAGCTCTGATACCATAATAGAATTCAGAGATAGAGAGAATGATAAATGTAATGATTTCACTAAGCAAGTAACGCAAGTGTACAGAGTATTTTTAGAGAGTGCTACAACTCAACTAAACTAACCAACTAACTGAATACTAACTGACTTAGAGTCATTACAAACAATGTATTATATCTAACAGCTATTTTCAGGATTATAGTTTTTCTTGCTACTTCCTATGTATTGATTTATTGTCCTAATGAGATCCATGATTTGCATTATGTGCATGAAATATTTGTATTTTGAAGTCCTTTAAAAACATGGAGCACGGTTAGGAGTATATGTGATCTTATTTGAACTTCGCGGTGCTTATTTTTGACTGGCAACACCACCTTTTTGTTGAAAAATATACAGGCACAAAAATGCCGAATGAATTGTCACATTAGATTCACAGAGATGAGGTAGTGTGCTCTAAGGATGTTTTTACTTGGACTGTAATTCCTCCCAGACCAGTTTAGACCAGACCAGACTTGGATAGTTATAAAAATACAAAGAAACCAGACCAGATCAGACCAGACCAGCAAATTACAGTCCAAGTAAAAACATCCTAATGTGCCCAGAGCCGAGGAAACATGCTTTAATAAAACTGATTTAATCTGTGCATCTAATTTAACTTTTGATTACTTGACATTTTATTCACCACTGAGTTTATCTTAGTCTTGAAACAAGCACTTAGGATATACTCGTATACCCATATGCCTGTAGAACTACATGTTTCATTGTTTGCTATAATTATTATAACTTCTAAGCTTACGTTGAGTTACTAGTTACATGAGTTTTTTTACACGTATGGTTCTTTCCCACTTTTCCATCTTCCAAAGATCATCATGCAATGAATTACCTCTGAATTTTCACCTAAGACAGATTACAGCTTTTCAGGTTAATATGCATGCTGAGTTCTTTATCTCCTTCCAAAAGAGAGATTATGAATGTTATGAATGTTCATGGTTTTTGTTAGATCTTTCTTAATAACTAGAAATGACCTATCCCGCGTTTAATGGATGTTTTCCCCTAAATATCTTTTCTGTTATCAACTACTGTATTTTGATGTTTACGCTATCAATCTCAGGCTGCACAACAAGAAAGATCAACATTTGTATCATCTCTATTACCACTACTCGCAGAGTATTCTCTTCAGCCTCCTGTAGCTGATGCTCAATCAATTGTTGGTAACATTAAGGTTAGCATAGAAATGATATTCTACAGACTGAAAAATCTCGCTTGGGTAATCAAATTTATTTAGTTTTGTAAAAGGGATTTTGTTACTCAAGTGTTTCTCTCTGAGTATATCGTATGAATCATTATGTACATGGGTTGCATCCATTATTTACAAAAAAAAACACTCTCAAGTTGTTAACTTGCCAAGATTATGTAGTTCTCTCCTCTTATCGGGGCATATCATATGACGCTCGGAGATTTCAGGATTGGGTTGGGCCACTCAAGTGGGCGATAAGAGTATAAGACACTTGGGCCAAACCACACAAGAAGATAGAATCTAATATGCTAACTAGTTCCACCAATGTCTTAATGATGTTCCGATGTAGGACACATACATTATAGTCAAAAGACTACCGATGTGATAGGGAACTCAGCCAACACAGTAGAAACATGGTATTTTATTGATGAAATTCTCAGAACCCTAGCAGAATTACAATGGCGTAAAACAGAAAGAAAGAGGACAGTTGAGACACTTCGAGTAGTCTCGCACTCCCAACTCCCAGTCTGCCTCGCTCTTATTTCCCCCTCTCCTGCTATATATACTACTTATTAATATTATTATTAATGGCCTCTTCTGCCGGGTCCCTATCATCATCCCCCCTTCAACAACCACCTTATCCTCAAGGTGGGAGGCAGGAAACAGCTCTGACCAACAGCTTCATCCTTGCACCTCTGCCTTCCCAGTATTGCTCGGATGGCTGTACCATGTGCTTCAGTGCTTGAACCTTCACAATCTCAGATGTTTCTGCAGCAGATGTATCTAGTGAATTTTCATTCTCTTCAGTAGCCTTCCCGCACTCAATAGCGACACATGTTTCTTTGTGCTGTGCTTCTCCATCTGTAGCAGTTAACTGGTTTGATATTGTTGCAACCAGTCTTTCCAGAAACAAACCATCCTCCCCAGCAATGAGTGTGTCCATGTCGTTGATGAGTTGAAGGACCTTGTGACTATGAAAACTCAAAGCTTTGGCATCCTTCAACCCTGTGTGGACTTGCTGCTCTGTTAACTGCAGAAGAGCTATGTTGCACGGAAACACGAAAATAATGAGGAAACGGGAAACGGGAAAAATCGCTTGTTTGGAGAGTTTCCAAAACGGAAACGTACTCCTTCCTGAGAGTTTCCGTACTACATAGCAGAAGATTAATGACACAGTACGCCAACTCCACCAAGTTATGCAAATTTAACTTTACAAACCTCTTGCTGCCCCACATTGTCAACATGAACTCACATAAATTTTCTGAAAGCATTTCCTTTGCTTGCCAATGTTGTTGACCTCTAGCAAGAGCAGCTTTATCTTCTGTAATGTCCATGAGGTTACGTAATCCATTTTCATAAGCACTTCAGATTCTATTTCCAAATGAACATGGCTGGAGAAGCAAACCAACAATAGATGATTGACTGGGCATTAATTAAATCCACATTGGCATCTGTTGTCCCACGAGCTAAGGACTGTTGAATAGGGTCAAAAAACAGGATAGATGCAGCGAGTTTAACTTCAAAGGAAGCCTGCTCACTAAGTACAAGGGCATTTGCTACCCCACACAATCTTCCCATCTCAAAATCATTAAGTAATAGATTTAGATTTATACTGGCAGGATCAACACCAATTGATAATAAAGCTCCATCTCTTTCTGCAGCTGAAGCTCCTCCTGGAGAAATGGCCTGGATGTCACCAATCACCCCATCCTGTGATCGAAAGAAAGAATAATCCAAGAAGTCAAACTATTTTCCCCTTTCTCACGTAACAATTCCACCAGCTTTCTCTGTGAGAGAATCTGTATTTCTGCTCTCTTTTGTCAAAAGGTCCACCCCCCAAGTTGGCAGGTGAACCAAGGGTAATTGGACCTTTTCCATCAAGATGCACGAGAGCAAGAGAAACAGATCCACACCTCCCGTGCATATGACAGATCCGACTCTATTTACTTGCACCTGATTAAATACAATCTCAGGTGGGACCTTAAAGCAAAATTCTCCACGGTTATCTGCCGTTTTCATGAATGTGTCATGTTTTCTGGTCCCTGAGTACTAGTTACCTCTTCACGCAAGGCATCTTTTGAAGGGGAGTTGGAATCTGGATCAATGTGGTCTGCACCTCCCGACTGCAAGAAGTGTCACCTTAAGGTCCAGAAACAACCGTACATTGCTCCTCGCGTTCATCGTTGCCATCTGTAAACTCATCTTCAGAGAAAGGTTTCCACCAGCTAACAGGCTCATGACCTAGCAATGGAACTTGTGGACTGTGAGAAGCAGATGATGAAGCCTGAGACGAAGCCTACGAACTAGAAGCTTCTCCTCTCGACCGCATCGTGCTTTGACTTGAACTGCTCGTGTATGAGGAAACCTGGGAACTGACAGTATCTGCTCACGATGAAGCCAGAGACTGGAAGAAGTTGCTTGCCACTGAGACGAAACCTGTGAACTCAGAGAATCTGAATATCTGATAGCCACTGCGAACTGGAAACAGCAGCCAGCGACGATGAGGAACCCTTGCTTTCCGAATTCCGGCAGCGTCTAATGGTCCTCGATTGTCGTTCGCCGGCGATTCTGTTGATGCAACTTGTTGCGCATTTTCCCCAGCAACTTGCCCAATGTAGTTCTCATCTCCCCCAGGTAGTGTTCGATATTGTTCAAGCCTTTTGCATTGGCGATGCGTAAAAATTCCTTTCACCAACACAGTAGAAAAGGGATATTTTATTGATGAAATTCACAGAACCCTAGCAGAATTACAATGGCGTAGAACAGAAAGAAAGAGAAGAACATTTGAGACTCTTCAAATAGTCTGCACTCCCAGATTCCGGTCCAATCCCAACAGAATGTCGACCTCGCTCTTATTCTCCCCTCTCCTGCTATTTATACTAGTTATTAATATTATTATTAGTGACCTCTTCTGCCAGGTCCCTATCAGGATGTCTTCAAATATGTCCCACATTTTTGTGAGGATACACATGCATGGATTGTGAGTTAGGTGTTCAGGCGCATCACTCAATATCCCCTAACCATCAGCGGAAAGGAATACTTTATCAATGAAAAATAATTCATTTTGGTTCTAATGCCACATAAAATCTGTTCCCATTGGAGGCCAAAACACCAATTTGAAACAACAGAATAGCTAAAAGGATGTGTGAGCATGTAATTTGCATTGACAATATTAGGCCTTTCTCATTTATTAATAATCTAGAAATGTGATACTATAATATCTAAAGATTGACTATTTTGCTAGAGAAATTGGAGGGGTAGGTTTACTTTTCCTATATCGCTTAGAGTTAACACATAAAAAATATCTACTAAGAAAGCTCTGCAACCTGTGAAGCTAAGGAAAACAACTCAGTTTCTTAATGCTAATAGTTAAGAGGCTGTTTTTTATAAAACCTGTATGAAACAATGCTTTTGTTGACCATTTTGGTAGAGATTGTATGTGGCTTCTAATTTTCCAAAACTAACCCACAATATACAAAATGATGCTCTTGCAGATTCTTTTCAGACATTTGCAGGAAAAGCTTTTTGTTACAGAGGTTTGTTTTTGAAATTTATAGCAGTGCTTCACATTTTCAGTGTACTGTGCCTTGTTGAACACGCTCATTGTTTTTTCTTGGAATCATAGGCGAAATTAAAGGAGTCGCAGTACCAAATGGCTCCTTGGTTGTCTGATGTCAACTCCAATTTTGCTATGTCACCTGTTGACTCTGCTGAGGTAATACTGATTACATACAGCTTGCCCAAATACTATGGATTAGGATGTGCATTATAGCAAAGTTAAATTTTACCAGATTAAAGATGGGCTTGACCTGGTACCGCATCAAAGATATTCTAGTGAAAGAGTGATTGGATCTACTGAGCTTGGGACAGGAAGAGATCAGGATCCATCAGGCCGTCCTCACTATGAGATTACTGGTGATACTACCAAAGGCATGGGTGGAAATGATTTCAGAAGTTTTTCACCATCTGCAAGCAGGTGAGCCTGGTGAAATGGAGAGTCTTACTGTGAATTGATTGTACAATTCCAACCTGCTTTTTGTGGTGGGTTCTGTTTTCAATTGAACTCTGCCTTTTTCTTCATACTTGAAAGGAATCAACAATGAATTTCATGTTGCCTGGAATAAAAAATGATACCTTCTCATTGTATAATTTTAAATAGGATGGAATTAATCTTCGTTACCAGAAACATGTGCTAAATAATCTTGATATAAGCTTAACTTCTCTTTCAAAGTTTTTGTTGCCTACTGTTTACTTGCATTTTAGTGGGTATAGCCGTATAGGATATCATATCTGATAAAGGCTTGATGTAGTTGCATATTCTCTTCTATTTTTCTAGTTATAGTTGTGCCTTCAATCTTGAATCTATGATTCATAAATCATTTCTCTCATGAAATCATCAATGTGTTTATTTACTCCGGATTAACCCTGCTCTGCAGGCGTAATGTATCTGTAGGTGTATCTACCCAGTTTGCAATCAGCCACGACCAACCCATTTCTAAGTCAACGAATGAAGAAATACCAAATAAACAAGTGACATTTAGTGATATTACCAGCACTACTGTGACATATGAACTTGACATTGAGAGAACTCAAAGTGATAGAGAACCTTCAGCCAGTTGGGTTTCTAAAAGCTCTCCATATGCAACTTCACAAGAGGATCCAATCTCCACATACTCCCCATATTTACCTCCTGTTATGGAGGAACCTACTTCTTCCTTGTCAGAAGGTAAAAGTTGCTTCTTTTGACTGGCTATTACAACTTTGAAGATCTTGCAGTCAGATGTGACCTAATGTCAAAGCATTTAACAGCTGCAGATGATGATCCCTTACCTGCAATAGAGGGTCTCCAAATTTCAGGTGAAGCATGTCCGGGACGAGAACTCCAAGCGTCTGGATACTCCATCAATGGAACAACCAGCTGCATTTTTGAGGTGCTTCTTAATTCTAGGCTCTCGTCATGCTATATTGATTATTGCTTCCAATGGTTGACAGTTTAACACCATTCGTACTGTTATCAATTTATCATTACATCAGAAACCATCATACAACATTAATTGTGATTATACATATTTGTTATAGTCCACTTATTTCTTGCCTCATTTTTGGACTTAACAGTGGGTTCGGCACAAGGAAGATGGATCTTGTAGTTACATAGAGGGTATTCTGCTTAGATTACTTGTTCTTTTCAGTTAGTGGTAACTTTTTTCTTTATCGGTAATCTTGAAGACATAGTGTTGTTAAATGGCAGGTGCCCAGCAACCTGTATATCTTGTTACTGCTGATGACGTTGATACATACCTCGCCATTGAAGTGCGGCCACTGGATGACAGGAAGCGAAAGGTAATTGTCATGAATCCTATGATCTACTTGCTGTTGGGTACCTTGACTTTGTTTGACATAAATAGGACAGTTGAAAAGTTTAATGGAGAAAGGGGGAAGAAGCTGTAAAGATTGTAAATAAATAAAACTTAGCAGAAAACCATAAGGTCATCCCTTTCATTTACTTGGCGTGGCGCCATCAAGCGGTCGATGCAGTAGGTAAACAGTGGATCTCATCAATGTACTATTAAAAGCCGACCTATCTGTTCAGTGATCTTATTTGCTATTTAAGGTCTCACTGGAAATTTATCTATTGAGCTGCCTCCATTCCACACAGACCAACTTCTCTCATGTGTTGAAAAGGAGTTCCAGAACAAAATAAGATTACAGTAAACTGTGACATTACTAATTCACGACAGGTTTCAGCAATGTTCTAAAATTCGCTAGGCGCTAGTCGGGCGGTCAAGCACCGCCTAGCGCCTAGGCGGACTAGGCGCCGATTAGTCGCCGACTAGGCGGCCAACTCAGTTTCAACATAATACTAAAAATAAATATTCTTGGCAAAAAATACTACATTAAATAAATGGACTCAACCGCATCCCTCTTTTTTTATAAGAGATAAAAACATTTAACTATTTAAAGATTAATGGACTGAACCTCATCCCTCTTTTTTTGCATCATCAAGCAAGTAAATGAATTTTTGCAATTAAGGAAATTTAAATGTCAGGCCAAAGAACAATTCGATTCCGGTACAACTAATACATTACAAGAAATCCCGTGTTTGAGATTTTGTACGTGCTGAAGCAAATATTCTTGCCAATTACACTCACTAGTGTACCTTATGAATAGAAGTAGATAGAGAATAAAA
The DNA here is from genome assembly GCA_945859875.1 of Cuscuta europaea. Lineage (NCBI taxonomy): Eukaryota > Viridiplantae > Streptophyta > Magnoliopsida > Solanales > Convolvulaceae > Cuscuta > Cuscuta europaea. The sequence continues at coordinate 1,455,977 of CAMAPE010000054.1, read as the reverse complement.
GAAATAATAATAAAACTCATCACTTTTGACCAAGAAGCACCTCTTGCTTGTACTTGTCAAATGAACTCAGTTTTTTAATCTTATCTTTCAGCCCTTCTTCGAGCTGGTTAAGAGCCTCCAAAAATCCTCATCACTCCAAGCCTGTGCTTTCAAGTCCTGAGCAATATGAAGCACTCCCAGGTCCACCATAAGTGCACTGTGCACCAAATGCCCCCTTGTAAAGCCAATTGTTTGTAGTAATCTACATACAATTGTTGTGTAAAGAAATGAGATTAGGAATAAGTTGAGTAACAATAAGTGGAATTCCATGGTTTACTCATAAACCAGATGATTAACTCAAAACATAGGACCAAATCAAAGCTCACAGAATGACTTGCCACTAATGAAATCAACAACTTGGGTGGCAGCTTCATCAAGTGCAGCAGCTACTGCCGCCAAATTTTGCAAAAACTCCTCAGCCGTAGGTTTATCACCACCATCCACTATATCAGTCATAGCTTTCAACAGAATTGCAGGCACCTTCAAAAGATCAGACACATACACCACTGCTGCTCCCTCCATGTCTTGATAGTTGCATCATGAGCAGTTATAGAGGTTTCATCAATAGGTGATATATCTAAGGAATCACCAGTAGACAGTTTCCCAACCTTCAAATTAAGTTCCTTCAAGAGGTTAGGAGTGGGAAAAGCTTCCCGCAAGCCAACTCCATTTAAATCAAATACTGGGATAGGTATTCTTCTGTCATGGAAAGCTGCATGTGATGCAACATACACATCTCCGATGGAAGCACCCTTTGCCTTAAACCCACCCGCAGTGCCTGCATTTATGATGAGGTCAGGTTTTAATGCTTGGATAAAGGCATATGTTAGAAGAGATGCAGAAACTGTCCCTACACTGTCAACCCCCAACACTGAGTCTTTTCCGGGACATACAATGTTAATTATAAGATCCTTATAGTTACCATAATACCTAGTACTCCGTTTGGAAATTATAGTTACCATAATACCTAGTACTCCGGAAGTGTGCTCCAACACCAATCGCAGCTACTGTTCACGCCGGAAATTATGCCGGAAACCAGCGCCCTAAACTGTTTGTCATATAGGCTCTGATACCATGTGAACAAGTATCGTTATATTTCATATACTTGATATATAATGCTATACAAGAAGCTATATTTATAGCTATTTAGAGCACTAGGGTTCCATATACAAGGATATACAAAATGGGCTAAGCCCAACTCTACTAGGGTTTCTACACAATATATTTCAGAAAATCATTTGACTGCCTTCCCGATTGAATTTTTAGCTGAAATTTGGTATGAATAAACTAGACTTAATGAAGACGAGACTAAAAAAACTTCATAAAAAAATTCCACCGGAAACCGCCCCAAATGGCGACGGCCGGACAAAGCCTCCTATAAAAGGGCTTATTTGCGATTTTTATGAAAGTTCAAGGGCTTATTTGATAGTTCTCCCTTATATCTCCTCACTTCCTTTTTCTCTTCGCGTGTGATACTTCTGTGCACTTTGCTTGTTCATAATAGGATTCCTAGGAAATTATGGGGGAGGCTATACTTCACTCTTGTTATCTCATAAGTCGGATGCCTTTGTCTAGTTTACAAGGGGAAGTTCTTAATGTCCTTCCACAAAATCCTCTCCATCAAATTCTGTTGCAAGTCTTTAAGAAAACATTTGTTTCAGCACTTTGAGACAAAATATCTTGGCAAACTAAAGTACTTTTTTAGTATTGAAGTAGATCAATCCAAAGAAGGTATTTATGTGTCTCATAGAAAACATGCAGTAGATGTTCTTGAGGCGTCAAAGATGTTAGATAACAAACCCGTTGACACATCCATGGTTCCAAATGTAAAACTTTTTATAGGACAGGGGAGCTCTCCACTATATGATGTCAAACTTCTTACCAGTCAGATCTGATGGCTTTAGGATGTTTTTACTTGGATTGTAATTCGTCCCAGACCAGTTCAGACCAGACCAGAATAGACTTGGATAGTTATAAAAATACAAAGAAACCAGACCAGACCAGACCAACAAATTACAGTCCAAGTAAAAACATCCTTAATATTAACCTTACTAACCAGTCTCCAAATTTCCCAGATCTTTACATACTAGACCTAGGACTCTTTAAGGCAATACAGTACTTGAAAGAGCAATCAGCTGCCAAGAATGAAAGTCAAATGGTGGAGCTACTATAAGCTATCTCAAGAGGCAAAGGAGAAGAGGATACCTATGACAATATAGGTGGATATTGCTGCCTCAGAGGCCATTCAAGGCAAGCTGTCGCAAGACTCAATGCCTAAAGAGTTTACTTCTTAGAAGTTAGATCCATGAGAATAATTTTGGGTTGCTCATAAATTAAGATGACCTCTCCATCTTCAGTGATGATCTCAATCTAAGATACAGTTTTGCATGTTGGATAGCCCATATGTTTTTGGCATTTTGCTTATTGGATAAGGCTGGACATCAATGCAGTTGGCAGATAGGTAGCACATAGCACTAAAACAGAAAGATTGCTTCCTTCACCGCTATGCAGGAGCGCGACTTGTGCATCGGATGCATAAGTCTCCTTCCATATGAGTTGCAAAATCGTCACATGTAAGAAGTCAAGGCAGTGAAAAATATCACACTTATTATCATAGCTGTCCCAAAAGCATAGCCTGAATTGACACTAATTACGGAGAGTTGAATTGAGCAGAGGATCAGACATCAACTAATCAAGAGTGTCAATCAAAGTAAACAGTCATAGCAAACACAAAACCAAACATGTAACTACTCATAACTCATGGCACAATGACAGTATGTACTCATAGTAAAACAACAGAGAACTGATCATCATATTAAGTATTTCGAGCTGGTAGCTTATCATGGTAACTACTTATAGCAAAATTAAGCACATTACATTTATCAGTATAGAACACACAGTAGAGGCAAGTCATCACAGTCACCATAGCACACATGAACACTCACAATTCATTTATCAGTATAGAAAATCAACAAGCCATAAACAGCCAAAGGGTTATACACAGATTAGGACTTGAAACTCCCTTCATCCCACATTTTTAGGATCCTAGGTAGGTATTAGGACCTGAACAAGTCTTCCAGATTGCACTTGTCACTTGTGAATAGGATTCAATTCAACCTCATCCACTTTTTCTTTCTCCATCGCCGACTCCCCTTCAACATGCCCTTAGGGATCTTCGCCTTCACTTCTTGGAACAATCATGAGACTTTGCTCTCCACCTTTGTCCTCGTGCAGTTCATCTTCATGGTTCCTGTTGAAAAATAAACTAGAATAATAATAATAATAATAATGGACAGAGGAGAAAGGAATTTTCTGTGTATTTTGATTGAAGGGTTCAGTCCCTATATATAGATTACAAAGATGGAGTATTCCTATATAAGATGCTAATATGCTACACACTAATAAGTAATAATATCTAGATTATATTCCTAAAACATATTCATATAATATCTTTTACGCTCCCCCCTCAAGTTGGAGCATAGATATTTATCATGCCCAACTTGTTACATAAGTAATCAATTCGATTCCCATTTAGAGCTTTAGTGAATAAATCTCCAAGTTGTTCTCCAGTCTTCACATATCCGGTAGAGATCAATCATTTTTGTATCTTCTCTCGAATAAAATGGCAATCAACCTCAATTTGATTTGTTCTCTTATGAAATATTGGATTGTTTGCTATGTGTATATGGGAAAGTTTGTTTGATACTGAGATTCTGAATTTGCTTGAACTAAGGTTCTGAATAGAGGTTCTGTTTAATGGTGATGGTGTGTAGAGAGGTTCTATCCTGGACTGAGTTTCTGGGAGACAGAATGGTACCTAGAGGTTCTGAACTGAACTCAGGTTCTGGGAGAAAGAACAGAGTCTGAAAACTAAACTGAAATCTGAAAAATAAACTGAAATGGATGCATCTGATACCATGTTGAATTATAAACTAGAATAATAATAATAATGGAGTGAGGAGAAAGGAATTATATGTGTATTTTCCTATATAAGATTACAAAGATGGAATATTCCTATATAAGATGCTAATATGCTATACACTAATAATATCTAGAGTATATTCCTAAAGCATATTCTTATATTATCTTTCACAGTCCCAAAACATCAGAACCTTGTATTCTTCACCTGGTTTTTATGGCCACTGTTTGGATACATGCTGATCTTTCTTTCTTCATCTCAAACCTGCCTTTTGTAGAAAACCCTAGGGCTACAGCTGCCTTCTTCTACCACCACCATGTGAACTAGTGGTTATAGATTTAGAGTTTTAATTGATGATGAGTGGTTTTTGATGACCTAGGGTTTCAATAGAAAACAAACCGCTCTAAAGTCGACTAAATCGAGGATGCCCGGGGGATATCGAGTAAGAAAGGGAGTGATGGAGTTCAAAGGGATGAAGGGTCAATGGGAGAAGACGAAGACAACATAAAAGTTTATAACAAATCTCTCGATCTGGGAGGTGACTATACAACAACAACATTACCCCAGTGCCACAAAGGCTCCCATCTACGGTGGGACAAGTGGGGGTCGGATGTACGCAGCCTTACCACTGTACTAAAGCACAGAGAGGCTTTTTCCGAATGACCCGTGAGGCCGTGATGAAAATCACGTTGAAAAATGCATGAACTCTTGACTCATAACAAAGAAGCGCATACAGTTTAGTGAGCCATTTTGCTTTATTCCATCATATTCCCAAGCTAAAAATAGTGAGTCTTTGACTCCATTTGCAAATGATGGAAATTGGGGGTTACTATACAACAGCGAAAAAAGAGTTAAGTAAGAAAGGAAGTGGTGAATCTCCAAGATGGTAGTGTATCAAAGATCGATGGAGGAGGATGAATAAGGGCGGAGTCCAGACTATGATTCGAGACAAAGAGGGGAAGGACATGTGATGGATGGGGAGTGAGGACTGAGATGAGAGAGAGCGGACATAGGCCCAGGGAGTGGTACTGCGTTGATGGGTAAATGTAAGAGGGCATATTTCAGGCATTTTAGTGTTTGGGTATTACCATTTTAGTTATAAGTGGGAAGAAAATTTTGGGATAGTAGTCGACTAGTCGTAAAGGAAAATGGCTGATAATAATGGGAAGAGTAATTAGGTTTATGTTTACCAGATTGTAATATTTTAGAAGTATAACATATTACTACCTCGGACCCCAGCCCCCTAAGTTTGGGACAAGAGGGAGTGCTGCACTTATTACGAAAATACACAGAAAATTTTTACCAAATACACAGAAAATTCTTCAAAGTATAATTATGGGACCCTTATTATGCGGTTGATTTTGAATTAGTAAAGAGTGAATAAAGTAAGATTGAATTAGAATCACACAAATATTACCAAATATTATATGAAACATACTTAGTTGGACAGACGAGTAATGAAAAATGGGACAAGGATATTGAAACGGGAGAGAGTATATAAATTATTACATCAAATTTGTTATAATTATGCACCTCAACCTTTAAGATATAATTCATGTCTATAATAGTATTCAGAATGAAATGCTCACGCGTAGTGATATTATTAACCAATAAATTATAATCATTTTGAATTGTTTTTATTGTAAAAAGAAGATAACCTATCGTGATATAATAAAAAAACTAATAAGTTATTTTATCTAGGTCAATATAGCTGTGTAGTTAACCAGCTTTTTAGAGTGCACTTTTATCCAAGGATAACCAATATTTCTTCCCGTCTCATGCAGAATTTAAAATGCCAAAGAGAAGGGCGGAAGAAACATTCCTCGTGTTCAAACAATTGTAGTTCCTTGGAATAAATTTTCCAACAAATCACATATGGAAACTCTCCTAGTTTGGAATTTAAGGTGGAAAATAATTCTTGTCTCTTTCAACCAAATGTGCTGTAAGGTCTTGAAATTTACTGAATAGTCAAAATACTTCTTGTATGTGTCGTGCTTCATCCTAGATGATAACTGTGCTAGGGAGTACGGAGTTTTGTTCATAGTTAATTTATATGATGCCTTGCTTGTATTTGAAAACGGCTTTTGTTTTACATTGCTTGTGGTAACTAAGATGGCTTCATCTCTTTTTATTTTCAGGGTGAAGCAGTGAGGGTTTTTGCAAATGAGCACAGGAAAATTACTTGTGGTAATTTCAAATTCATTATGCAAAATCTGATTGAACATTCAATGTTGGCATTATCAAGCGCATATGTTTAACAATGCACTTCTATATTCCACAACATATGTTGAAATTATTTGCACTTCTATATATAGAAAGAATACTATTTTGACAAAAATGTTATGGGTTCAAAAACAGTGTTAAAGATTTTGAGAAGCAGTGGTGTACCCCTATAAATAGAGATTATTTGAAATCAAACGCCTCCTCAACATTTTTTGACTGTCCCAAAAGTTTTCCTTTCTGCTCAAGGAAAAAATATGTGATTTATACCTTTTTCCCTCTCAATCAGAAAACTTTAGTGACTAAAAAAATAATTATATAGCAAACGAGAACATTATGGGACGTAGGGAGTATTATTTATGTTTCTTGATGGAAGCCATAAATACTTTCTAAATAGACTCAAATTCAACATTTTCTTTACCCAACTGCACATGCCTGTAGCACTCATCCCTCCATGAATTTTAGAATGTGAGAAATTATTTGAAACCCCAGCTCAAGTTGAACTCAAGGTGTGAGGAATGCTTCAAAGTTCAAACAAGCTCTATTTGCTGATATGAATTTTGAACCCAGTGTGCAATAGTGACCTCACACTCTGATAAGACAGCTTCTACTTTAGCAATGATTTAGAGATCTTCTACAGGAGAACTCTAGGCAACGAAGAAAGACATAAGCTCAGTTTGCTTTTCATAAGCCAAAAGTACATGAGAGTTTTAGGCTATTTGTAACTACAATAATGAAGCATTGAGGTGTAAAACATTGGAGCATGGTCAAAGAGTCAACTCTTAATTATACATTCTTTCAGAAAATAGTACGTCACTGGGAGGGGAAACAAGATTAACTCATGGGACATAAGCAACACTTTTATATGCTCAGATGTGATGTCGTAAAAAGCGGTGGGCATCCCGTAGGCAGTAGGCGATGTCCTAGGGCCTACTTGGAGATTTGTGTTAGGCAGGATCAATTTGGATTTTGGATTTAATTGGGCCCCAACAACAACAACAATAACAAACAACAATACCAACCATACTTGTTACGGCGTCGCCTAGGCGCCGACTAGGCGTCCAGTCGCTGGGGAGAGGTCGCCAAGTGCCATCGCCTCTCCGGAAGAAGAATAGGCGACCATGTCGTCCTCCTGTCGTCGTCCAGTTGTTGGTTTGGCGACAAGGCGTTCGCCAAACAATTAGTCAAAAAATAATACGGAGTATTTCGTAGTCCAAACCGAAGGTCCACATTTAGTTTTTAGAAACAAAATTTTAGACAACTATTTTAATTAGGAGTTAGGACTTTAAATAAAGCCCAAATCTTACTTGACCATTCATCGTCCCATACAACTCCAGCCTCTGCCTCGCGGAGAGAAGTTGTACATCCAACGTCGCTCCCAGGTTCTCTAGGTTGATAAGGAGATTTTTTATTTTTAGTTATTTGTTCTTTCTGTTTCTTCTAGCGGTAGAATACCCGCATGTGAGCAACTGAGAATTGTGTGAGCGTACTTTTTCGTCTAGTGTACCTTACTACCTTGTCTAATACTGCAAGTTGACAGGTGTATGCTTTTTTAGGAGTGGGGAGTGGCTGAGTGGGACGCAAAGTATTTTTTATATAAATACGTAGGTTCTTCTTTGTTGTGTTTCATAAACATATTTTTATTGCAGTTTATTAATATTAGTATATTAATATATTTAGATTGAATTGAATAATACAGTAAAATAATAAGCACTTATGATAGGGCCCCAACAACAACAACAATAATTGGGACGTAGGTATTATAACCATGGTTTTGATTAGTATAATATTATAAAAGTTTGAACCATGGTTTTGATTAGTATAATATTATAAAAGTTATAAATTTTATACTTTTATGAAAGTACTTTTAACAAAGAACATTTTCATATCATTTTTATATTATAAATAATTTCCAATAAATATATATAATTGGTCAGAGTTTTAAATTTGGCCAAGTATTTTGGGGCGAAGGTAGTATAATAAGATACAAATTAAATATATTTAAATACAATATTATATATAATTATATATATAATTATGTATGTAATTATATACTACGTATAATATATTATGTTTATATAATGTGCGACTAGTCGCCTAATTGTCACCTAGGCAGTAGGCAGGCACCTTATTGCCTAGGCGATATGGCGGTCGGCTGGCGCCGCGACTCGCCTTACCGCCATGACAACTATGATACCAACAACATCCACGCCTTAGTCAGTTAGTCTTTGAAGATTCTGGGGTTGACTAACATGAATTGATACAAGATATCAGAGCCAAAAAGAAAAGAAAGATAAGAGAGATAAAAAGATAAGATAAAGATAAAGGTAAATATAAGATAAAAGTTAAAAATGATAAGATAAAGATGATAAAAAGAAAACATATAGAATAAAAAGGATAAAGAGCATAAGAAAAATAAAGAAGATAAAAATATAAAAGAAAAAGAGAGAAAAGAGATCAATCTTCCACATGAATATTCGCCCCCCACTTTGCTCTTTTCAGAGTCATACTCTCACTTGTGCATTCAAAGAGAGCTACAGTGCCAATGGGGATCTTTGCTGATAGACATGGATTTTTACAACAATTGAACTATACAAGGCCTCCCTTTCCCAAGTTGCCTTTTTGCAATAGGCTGGGGGTGGAGTAGCAGGCTTTGGAGCCTGTTTTCCAAGCCAGTCACATCAAGCCTTCTTTTTCCATGTAGATGATGGGCTTCTGGAACCCATTGCTCGGGCTTGGTAGTCATGTTACCCCTGCGCCATAACATATTTCCTGAAGTGTTGATCTTCAACGGTTCAATCCAAAGACTTCTAGTGTTTGATGCTTTGGTTTTGGCTCTTGTAACACCCTACCCTTCATAAAAGGTTATCTTGGGTTGTATCAAATCTATAGCTCCAGATCTTCCTTCGTTTGCAACCAATTTATAAAAACTTTGTGCATAATATTTCCTACAGATGATTTGACATTGTTTATTTGCTGCAACCTGCAAATATAACATGCCTTGTGTATATGCATTTCATACATTGACTAAATATTGTTTATATGCTGTATGCTGATAGATCCTGAAATGCAAACTTGCATAGAGAGAACACTTCGCTCTGGACACGCTTCATTTAAAGTATCCTCATGGGTAGGAAAATGCAACAAGTTCTTATTTATTCTGAATTGGCTACTATATATTTTTCAGAAAGCTACTTTATATCCACTGTTTGAAATACAAAACTCTTCTTAGTGATGTACTTTTTTCCCTATTTTTCTTTGCTCTCCAGACAGGATATCTAGACATATGGGAGCCAGCTACTATGGCTATAAAGAGGGATGATTTCAGTATTAGATCTAGTGGAACCAACAGTGTTGTGGTTGCTGAAAAATTTTCACAATCTATAACTGTACGTGCTCTTATTTGTCAAGAACTTTAATTGCATCCTACAAGTCTCGGTTTCCTTACGGATGCATTGCTCTTGATATGTTAGCCTTGACATGTGGAAACACATTGACCAAATATGGAAACATTTATTTTTGAACAGCTTCCGGTTTTTTTAATTGCATCTGATGTTGCTATCTCATCCCTTTTTCTTGTTCCACATGATATCATGGTTCTTTACGTATTGTAAGATAACACTTGATTGTTTAGCTCAGCGTAAATTCCTTTGACTTGAGTGGATTTATCAAGTATCAACATAGTGATTATGATTTTTTGACCCAAGTAGCTGTTTCACAATGTTGTAGAAACCTGATACATGTCATGTCTGCTTTCTGCTAGTTGGTTAACATAAATGGATTGTTTTGCTTAGAGTGGTTTTTTCCCAAGCTTAGCAACCCTAATTCTGACATTTTGATACTGACGCATATGCACATCCACAATTTAGTGAATGATTTCACACAAGACTACCCTTAAGATTTACTTGTGCGTGCTGGGTTTGAGTCTAGGATATATAGGTATCAGATAAACCTCACCTCTTGAGGACCCTTTTGGGATGAGTTGCTCCCAACTTAACAACTTCCCTGCACATTCTATAATTCCGGATATCCATATACTACGTAATTTTGATCTAACATATACTTTTGAAGAATCTTGGACTCTGGTTTGTAGCTAGTAGGTGATAGGTGGTTTTGTGCTTTTCATTGTTTTTAAAACTCGTTCTCCTTGTAAATCTTCTGTAGACTCTTCTATTTGTCAAGGATTGTATTTGTCTACATGAATAATATATTCAGTTATCACCTATGAAAAAGAACTTCAGTATTCACTTTGTTGTAGATGTTGTTTTGAATATATTTTCTGATCATTTTTCATACCCGGGTTTAATTCTATGCCAGGTCTCTATTCCATTTGCCTGCCCTGGGGAGTTTTCAATAACCGACAGCCAGGGATATGAGCATCTGTTGAGGGCAACTGATAGTAGCTAGTAAGTCTTCACTTTGTCCAACTTTCCAAGTATTGTACATTCGTATTTCCAGTTTTTGGTGTATGTGAGATTGCTCTTAAGGAGATTCATGCCTGAGATGGTTTCAGAAGATCAACAAGAAAACCATTGCGTAGCTTGTATTGACTTGCAACAAATATGAATAATTAATGGTTATTTCCTTCTCGAGGTGTCTTTTTTGATGGGCAAGTGTTTTTATTTTGTAGCTTCTTTTGGAGCCCAAATATTCTCTCTTTCTTCTTGCCCATTTTTTAAAAATATATTTATTTACTCCAAAACATCAACAACAACAACCCCAGTGCCGCAAAGGCTCCCACCCAGTGTTGTCAATCCCAAATAGCGGCCAGCCTTGAAAATGCTATAGCTGTATAGCGGGATGACAGCTATTTAGACTACTTTCAAATATAATAGATAAGTAACTACTGAAAGCATATAATTACACTACATACACATTTTGAATTAAAAAAGTACTACCTCCGTCCCAAAAAACTTTACCGTTTCATAAAATTTGGACCATGATTTTGATTAGTATCATATTATGGAAGTTATAAGTTTTATATTTTTATGAAAGTATTTTTAACAAAGAACATTTTCATATCATTTTTATATTATAAATAATTTTCAATAAAAATATATAGTTGGTCAAAGTTTTAAAAATGACAGTTTTTTGGGATGGATGTAGTATGATATATGCCAATGAAAGGTGCAAACATCTTAACATTCATAAATCCTAAATTACCGAGATATACTCCTTAGTTTCATGAGCAAAACATAAGAAGCTATTAATCATCAAGACATCTTAAGTCAAAACATTGGATAAAAAACAAGTTTGTGGTTTAAGAGTTTAACAGTGAAAAAATTTAGATCCGACTCGAAGCCTTCTGAATTCATCATTCACCACTCCTTATCAAATTCCTCTTCTTCCAACTCTATCACTACTATCGCAATCATAAAGTTCTTCCTCCACATTTGTCTGTTCTGCCACTTCAACATGTTCGATTGAGCGACCCTTTCCTCTAGAGCTGGTAGCCTTTTCAGTAGCTCTAATTATTCTGCTTTGTTATAGAGGAGTGCAACAGAGGTTTTGTAGAAGATGAAGCAGCAGATATACTACTAGTGGAAAGAAGCAAAGAGGAGTGCAGCATGTGTTGTTCTTGAAGGAGAGGTTATCGTAGAGCAGAAAGAAGACATACGGAGTATTTCCAAAAGAGGAGCCGTTTTTTAAAGTTCTGCACTTATGCGTACATGTACAAGGTTTTTAAGTTGGTTAATATTTAGTTTTTAAAGTTTATTTTACCCTTCGAACTGTGCAGTAAAAAGTAATGCAGAAAAACCCTAGCAGACCTTAGATCCCAAAAACGCGCTGCTATAACGTCTGCCCCTACCTGTAGAGCGCTTGCTATGTCCGCAACACCCAAACACCACGCTACAGGTCGTCTGGTAGCGCCAGCCATGTCCGTCGCTATAGCGTGCTATTAGCATCAGTGCTCCCACCTATGGTGGGGTGGGGGAGGGTCGAATGTAAGTAGCCTTATCCCTGTACTAAAGCACAAAAAGACTAATTCCGGATGACCCATGATGAAAGTCGCGTTGGAATATGTATGGACTGACGGTTTAGTGAGCCATTTGGAGTAGGGAAATACCTCATATGTTAAATTGGCTGTGGCTATGCAACAGGGTTACCCATCACCATAACACTCAACGGGTGATAAAACACACTACGTTTTTGCTAAATTGGCTGTGGCTATGCAACAGGGGTAGCTATCACACCTCACACTCTAGAGGGTTGCGCTTACAATTAATTGCTCAACCACTTGAAGAATGATAAAACACACTCCGTTTTTGCTCTTGTGTTTCTTCCTTTAGACGTTCGATGACCATTGACCATTATGATACTTGAAGATGAAAGCTTGACAACGACGACAACAACAACATCCAATCCTTATTTCCAAAAGAATTTGGGGTCGGCTAACATGAATTGATCCATGATTTTCGTATTTCGATTCATGTCATGTGATGTGACTAAGTGATACTGTTGATTGTCACGTGCCTACCATAACACCTCCTCCTTTATCCTGACCTAGTGCAGGCATGATACCAAAATGATCTCATGGCGGAGTTAGATGAAAGCTTGACAAGTAACTAACATTAAGCTTTATCTACGGGTGTGGTTAACTGGTTATTGTAGAACTATATACTCCGCAGTAAACTTCGTATCCTGTTGAGCATTATCACACTTTAATTATGTGATGGTTAGCTTTCAAATTTGTTACGCACTACACATCATCCATGTTGTTAGTTGAGTAGAGTGTTTCAACAGTGTATTTTGTTTACTCTCTTGTTATGCTTTGTTTTCATTATCATGGATGATTTTCCTCTTATTAGCTGAACATTCTGTGCATATATATCATATTGCAGTTCCAGGGATACTATTGTTCTTATCATGAAATATCTCATCATAAAGGTACAACTTCAATTCTTTTTTTACTGTTTACTGATTAGAGAGGTGTGATTTGGGAGTTTATACTATAGTGGGTGTCAGCTTTGGATTTTTTTAACACTGATGTTAAACATCATTTTGGCATTTGTTCGAAAAAGAATCTTCGATGCATCATGCTAAGAGGCACATAACTGTGTTCTGAATGTAGAAATACCAATTAAAATCCCTTAGAAATACAAAATGTTTGACTCTATTCTGAAAATACTACCTCCGTCCCAATGGACTTTGCACTCTATGAATTAGGTGAGAAATAAGAATAATAAAAATTTTGTGGTTGAAGTTTGTGCAGAGGAGAGAGAAATGAGCAGAACCATGAAATAGTAACTTTAATAGGAAAATGACGAAGTTTATTGGGACAACTTTATTCCAAGCAGATCACTAGCCATTATGTCCAGAATAATCCCAACTAAGCCACTCTTGGGATTATTCTTGTCCATTATTCCAATTTATTATTGATCAAAATCTTGAACTAGTGTTCATCATCATAGCCGCATGATATTTTCCATGCAAATGGGAGATTTCTATTGGGCTTGCAACTTGTTACTAGAAGGGCGTGTGACGAATCGTTTCCCTCGGCGGAACTTAGTAAATTAGTTTGCACTGTTGCTGCTGCTGCTGATGATGTTAGCCCTTGTTTTGCTTGAGGGCTTTGTAGTGGAAGGGAGGAAAGCTGAGTAGTGGTGTGTGTCTGGGTGGGGGACCAAGGGGGAAGACAAATAGCCATGTTTTTTTTTTACTCCAGGGGGGCCTGGGGGGGGGGGGGGGGGCTGGACAAATAGCCATGTATTACTCCAATCTGCTCATATTGGGAGAGTCATTTTTTGTGAATTTCATTTCACCTTTAATCACAATTGTTCTAACTTATTATTATTATTATTATACATATAAAATCAGGATGAATTGAATAACTATACAATTTGTTTACATTTTAAAAATAGCAGTTCCTTCTACTCCTTTGAACAAAATATCATTTTTAAGGACTTCCATTCCTCGCCCCCCATTGATCTCCCACTTCTACAGTTCTACCTGCTTTTGAACTGAACTAAGAGATTATTTATATCGTGAAGGGGTTTTCCATGTCATTTTCATCCCTTCATCACTGTTAATGCTAAGGTGACTATTTCAGGCTGGTGAGAAGAAAAGGAAGAATAGAAAAAGGGGCCTGTTCTTCAACAAGTAAGGAAAAAAAGCAAAAAAGGAGCTTATTCATTGTCTAGTGCATATAGATCGAGACTTTGTAGTATTCACAGCAATTTTTTAGTTACCAACCAATTAAGTATATTTTTGTTTGTTTGGTTGGGTGTGTGCATCCTTCGTCCTCTTTACTTTGTCACATCTGACTGGCTTAGCCTCCATCTCTAGCCACCAAAAAATTGAAAAAAGTATCTGTAAAGGTTGATGTATAGAAAGTTCAATGAAAGCTATTGTAGTATTGTAATAGCCAAATTTAGTTTACTTTTTGCTGTCTTAGATGAAGCATGAACCAATTTCGGTATTCTTGGGCATGGATTTGGTGAAGTGTGTCATTTCCTTCTGGTGGTATTCGTTGTTTCGGGATAAAATCAATTGGTAGAAGGAACATTTAGTTTTGTGGCATCATAGCCTCTCGATTCTAGAAGTATAGTGATTTAGCTTGTATTTGCAGAGTGTTAAACAAGGTTTCATTGCGTCTGTCTGGGTGTTAAATATGTTTGGCATTCCTTTTAGCAATGCATCAAGATGTAACTACTCTGTATATGTTTAATGTTAGTTTTAGCAAATGCATAAAAAAGTTACCTAACTCTTGAGTTATGTATATCAGTGTTTAAAATTATTAGAAGGGAAAAAAGTTACAAGACTGGGTCTTGGTCAAGTCCTGGGTACTTGCCAATATCGAGTCTGGTCTTGGACTATTTCGGGCGTTTTTTAATTTGTTAGTAATATAAATAAAAAATGTTGTACATTAAAAATGAAATGTAGAATTATTTGAAACATTGCATTGAATTAGACATTTGCAAATCACAATCGAGAGTAGTTACATTACATGCACTTCCTATACGTCAGAACTCTCGCTTCGAGCGTCAACATGCAAATCACAATTGACAATAGCCGTTTCTTCCATCAGTTCCATGTAGTGTCAGGGTGGTGCTATACTGCTATGTTAAGTTCATGAGTTTAGAGCTGAGTCTTCAATTAATTGTGGAAGCAAATGTGCGTTTCAAAAGATTGCGTGCTCAACCTCGTTCTATTAGGGGTGGACTCGGGTCTGGGCCGGGTCCGGCTCGGGCCTAGGCCCGAGTGGGCCGGCGGTTCAAGAATGGTGGACCCGGGACTGGCCCGGGTAGCCACCGGGTCCGGTCCGGGTCCGGGTTGGGCCGGGCAGGGCCTCTGGTTTTTTTTTTTTTTTTTGCTTTCCTAACCCCCCCTCACTCCCACCTTCCCAAACCCCCCAAACCCATCCTACCCATCAAGCCCAACCCGGGTGGAACCCCAAAAATGAAAAAAAATAAACAAAATTCAATTTGGCCTGGGCCCGACCCGGCCGGGCCGGTTCACCAAATTTGAGACCCGAGCCCGGACCCGCCCTACCCTCCGGGCCTAGGTCCGATCCGGACCTGGACCCGAGAACCGGGCCGGTCTCGGTCCTGCACAGTAGCGGGCCGGTCTCGGTCCCGCACAGTAGCGGGCCGGGCCGGTCCACGGGCCAGGTGGCCCGACCCGAGTCCAACCATACGTTCTATAATGACTAGAAGTCTAGAACATTGATGGCTTCATTAATGTCTTGTTCAACGACAACCATTCAAATCGACATTGACAGCGTTTATTTCGCTATTTTTTATAAAATCGAGAACATTCCTTGTTTGTCCTTCCACCATGGGAGAATGTCGAACTCTTCTCCTTCTTCATACTCCATAGGAAACATTATATATTAATGTCAAAACATTAATTGAGTTTTGTGCATTAGCAGGAGTATATTTACTTTTTTTCCCTCAAAAGATTAAATATTGTAGATATAAAAAGATTTTTTTACATTAGCATATTTTGCAAGAAATTCATCAAATGAATGATAAAATAGATTGATAACCTCGTTGAATTGCGCTTGAGAATCTATAGGGTGCTCGTTGTACATAGGCAACTCATCGTAAAAACAACTATAATAGTACTCTTAAAAGTTTTATAACTAGCAAGTTTGAAATGAGGATCAAGAACGAAAGCAATAACATATATAGGTGAAATGTAGGCATAATATTTTAAAAACCTTTCTTTCATTAAATCACAAAAATAATGAACATAAGTGGTTTGAGAAAAGTCTTGTAAAGCACCAACTAGATTAATAACTTCTGTAAAAATTGTTATTAGTAGGTGTATAAACATGAAAAAAAGATTGAGTAAAGTTATGATATAAACTAACATGTTGCAAATTTTCTCCATGGTGTCCGTCTAAATCAGTTCTATAATATATGGAGTAGTTACAATTTTCTTTCAAAAAAAAAAACAGGGAAATGGTCCCTAAACCTAAGAATCACATAAATTAATTTATAAGTACTACTTCAACGAATAGATAAATCATTAGATAAAGCACATTACATAACACGTTTAGACATATCCTGATGCGGTTAAGTCATCTTTCACACATAAAATATAATATGACATGCACAACGCTAAAAAAAATTACACATCAAAATAAAAAGATCACATAATTCACACAATCTAGGTTTTTTTTAGGGTAATCTAACCTTGAAATTGGAGGGTGATTGCATGATTGGTTTCAAGTGACACTTCTAAAACTACGATAATGCAGAAGACCATTCATTACAAAGTGGTCATAGTCTTGTGGATAACACCAAACTAAACCAATTAATACCGAAGCTCGATATAATACTTTTATTTGATTCCCTTTGCTAATTTCTCAGCTTTCTTCAGCTCATGATTCATCTTGAAGCGCACTGCTGGTGCTGATTCAAACCCATTCCTTTCAATGACTTGGTGAGGCCTTCCTGGATTCTTCATCATCTTCTTTCTTTGTTCAGGTTTTGAAACTGGATCATCCGGTCCGAAACTACCAAACAACTTTGTTATACCCCATGCTGCAACAGCCACACCAGCAACCACACCAACAGTTTTGACGATCTTCATTGTCCTACTCTCCTCTGATCTCTCTGCACAGCTGCACTTGGAGAATAACTCTGATACCATGTCTTGGAGTGATCATAGAGCTATAGACTGGGGAGTGAATGTAAGCAGGGGAGAGTGTGACCAAGAAATGCCTCAGGATCATTGAAAGAACTTTTGCAGTATACTTTGATAGAGTATACTTTGACACCTTTTTGTTCTTCTCACTTTCTTGGTTGGCCTCTAAGAGTTTCCCAAGGAGTTCTTTCCCTATGTGACTATGTAGATTTTCCGTTTGCTTCCGAGCAATTCTTTCCAAATGGATACGATTTCGGACGCCAACAGGCTGAATTGTTCAAAGACCTCAACATCTTCTTCATCCAATTCTCCAGAATCGTCTCACCGCTCTTGACCAAACATCCCATTCAGGATTTCTTCTTATGGCTTCAAAAGAAACGCTTGAAGATCTACGGTTTGGGAAGTTTGATCTCCAGCCTTTGGTTGGTCTGTTGATGAGTTCAGAAGCTGTTTCGTATAGCCCCAGGCAGTACAAGCCGCATCTCTCGCAGTGCTGAATGCTTTTGCGAACCCAGCCATTGAAGTTGATCGGAATTCCCGAGTAGTTTCAGAGAAGGTGGAATAATACAACTATTCACGCGTATAACAATAGTATTTTCGGTACTCTTACCAAAACCTATAACAAACAACTTATCAAGCAAATTATATTCAATTAAAAAATGTTCTATGATAAAAAAAAGTAGAGTCACACCCAACAACAACATCAGTGCCTTAATCCCAAAAGTCACACCCAAATAATATACGTAGTACGTAGTAAATATTATCACTGGTGTGTTATTTATTTAAATTTAACTAATTTATGCATGTACCAATCATCATCAATAAAATGTAAAGTTACATCCAAATCATACAAGTGATGATATGTATCTTCCCATATATCACTACAAACACTTACACGGCCTCGAAAATCGACTTTTTTCCATGAATAATACTAAATTAAAATCAAAAGACAAAAACTATGACTTGTTTTGAAACTTTCCAAAAAGTGACATATTCGGTGACTAGTTCTTAGTGATTCATCATCTACCGGTGACTTGTCACTCTGAAATACATTGTAATGACTCTTATCCAGTTACTCTTCCATAGCGACTAGTCATATTTTTGTCCAAAAAACATAACTAGTCATATTTTTGTCCAAGAAAAACTCTGTTAGTAATACAAATGCCACTTTTTCTTGAAAATTTCAAAAAAATTTCAAAGTATATTGTTGAATAACTTCGTTTTTTAATTGTTTTGCGGTTATAGTGTCAAAATTGCGGATTTGAATAACCTCAAGGATAAGCACGTAAAACAAGAGTTTGAGATTAAACAAAAGGCAAATTTTCTTCACATATTAATTGAGACACAACTTTTAAATGTTGCTAATCATTATAAATAAAGTTACCGGGTTTAATGCACCAAATCTCCCCGTGATTCGGCGCACTAGCCCCATGTGATTTAAAAAATGCGTCAAACCCCATTGTGTTTTAATTAATTATGCGCAAAATCCCTTCTATGAACAAATTCAATTGTCAAATAAAATAAAAATGATTAACATTTTTGTATGATTTAGAGATTTTGACATATTTACTTGCATATTCAATCCGAATATTAGGAAAAGTGATTTCAAAATCATTAAATTTAGTCATAAAAGGGGTTATGTGCATGATTAATTAAAACACAAGGGGTTTGACGCATTTTTCAAATCACAGGAGGCTAATGCGCTGAATTTCTATATCACGAGGGGGGTTTGGTGCATTTAACCCTAAAGTTACCAAAGGGTTGATCATTTTCAAACCTCGATATTTGTGTTTGAGTGTTCTTGCCCTTTGTCCTCGCTGCCTTAGCCAGGTGCCTCGAGTTTTAGTGCCTACTCACGGTGCTGTAGCCCCCGACACCTCATTCACAATACTTGTTCACAATATTTGCAACTTGCATACCACTTGTCTTTCGTCGCATTCTTAAGTAAAATGAAATTTAAAAAGATGATATTTGATTTTGGATGAACCGGCACTGCTCCCTTGCCCCCCCCTCGTCGAGGGTATCTCTACCGCCTCGTTTCTCTCCACCCACTTGGGCTCCTCCTCGGCGTCGTCATCATTCAACTCCTCGTCAATCTCCGAAAGGGTTTCTTCTTGAAAAACCGCCCTGAGTGTTGCAACAAGAGTTGCGACATTTGTTCGTCAGACATGCAATCTCTACAGTCATAATTGGTCTCCCAATCATCATGGATTTGGGTCGACGATGTTGCCCCAATGTGGCATTTACCACGGGACCGCGAAGAAGGATGAGATTGCAAAATCTCCTTCTTACAATTGTGTTGGACATGTTAAAATGTAACAAATATTAAAATATCAAATGTAATTAATATTAAATGTAATGGTGAAGTTTGAAGGTGTGAGATTTCGAAGGTGACAGAAAAAATGCATTTTCTGCTCACCACTTTGAAATTAGCTACATTTGATGAAATGTAATGATGAAATGGTATATATGGGATTGGGTGGGAAACATTTCATCTTAAAATTACTTTTCGAGGTTCACATTTAAGTTGGGGTGGGGTGGGGTGGGGGTTGGGGGGCTTAATAAATTACGCCTGTAATAACTTCCATGAGTTTTGAAGTAAAGAGTCCACTTAAGCACATAAGGTAGGTTAACGCATAGTTCCTCGAATATCCTAAAGTCCACGAACTTCTGGTAATATAGAAAACACCGAATTCTGGTGAGACATAATTTCATCTCATTCTGGGCAACTCCGGTTCTCAACTCTATGAACTCTGAAGTCTTCTGAGCCTTACTCTTAAGGCTGCCCACACTGTTTTTGTTTCTTCATCCTTTGTGATTTCAACATACTTTGTTGGTCCCACTAGTTGGGCGTTAGTTTTTCTAGTTCAGTGGTCTATGGGTAAGTCAGCTATCATACCATGTTCATCCTTAAGCTGGTTGAATCTGGGTTTACTGAGAGGTTTGGTGAGAATATATGCATGTTGATCATCTATTGATACATGCTCCATGCATAACCCGCAACGTGCAAAATATGAATCGAAGTAACCAATTAGTTCAAAGTTACCTCCTTGGGGGTACCAAAGGTCTGCATTTGGATTTCCTTTAATGTAGCTAATGATTATTTTAGTAGTACTGAGGTGATTCCCCTTGGACTTTGATTGGTATCTTGCATAGATTTCTACAGAGAACATGATATTTGGTCTACTTACAGTTATGCACAAAAGTGATCTAATGATCCCTTTGTACATGGTTGGATCAAGATCTTGTCCATCATTTGGTCCAATGCCTTGAGATGTGTCCATGGAGATCTTGACATGAGGTTTGCCTTCTATTCGAAACTTTTGATCAGATCTCTGGTATACATTCCTTGGTTGATAAAGATTTCTTCCGCTTGATAGAAGATTTTTATTTATTTATTTATTTATTTATTTATTTATTTATTTATTTATTTTTGATAGAAGATTTTATTTTTAACTCCTATTTTGAGCAATGTTTTATAAAATTTTAGGTTATATATATAGGAGTTGGGTGGGATTGGGGGGGGGGCATCTACCCCCACTGCCCCCGTATTGGATACGACGCCTAAACGCAACCTAGCTCTCTTAATAAATCTTTTTTACATATGCATTTCAGTTGTTATTGAAACCTCGTAACGTTAATATATTCACTTTACAAAGTTTGCTTTAATCAAGATCTTACATTTTTATTATACATCAATTTTTTTCCGATAATTTTTGCAAATAATTATGATTTAAAATGTGAATCATTTTGATGTGAAAATAAATAAATTTGAATTTAATTTAATTTTTGTTACTTCAGAGCTATTTTTAAATAAAAATAATTGAAGACAACAACAACTATATCCAAGCCTTACTCTTGAAAGATTTTGGGATAGGCTAACATGAATCGATCCATGATGTCATAGCAAAAAAAAAGATAAGAAGAATAAAGTAAATAAATAAATAAAGTAACATAAAATGGATAAGATAAAGATAAATATAAGATAACAATAACTTAAGAATACAAGAAAGATAAAAATAGCATAAGAGTATAGAAAGATAAAGAAAATAAACGATAAGAGAAAACGAGAGAAAAAAGAGAGAAAAAAGATCAACCGCCCACACGAAAATGCGCCGTCCACTTTGCTCTCCTAAGCCATACACTCATCCAACCCACGAAGACACTTATCAGTTCTGATTCATCTAATCCAAGACTGTTTGGGTTTGTCTCTCCTTCTCCTCCATGCCTCTTCTCCGCACCTCCCCCCTAGCGCTAGCCAGCCAATTAACTGAGAAGATGTGAATTGGATTTTAATCACAAGCTTTGAGATAACGAGTGAGGTTCTAACGGAGGTACTTGCAGATGCCCCTGCATTTTTACATAGTAAACTTTCACCACAGTTGTCAAGATTCGAACACGAGACTTATCGCTTGTGACACTCTCTATCTACCCGTTGAGTTACATCCATCCTTTCATCCAACGAAGAGTTCATGGGGTGGGGTGAATAATGCTACCTACTTTAGCACCTCCAAATACATGGTTTGTGGAGGTTTTAGGAGTGAAAGGCTCAAAATAGCTTTTCCATCCCAAGTATATCAGAAATTAAAAACCATGTGAATGAGGTTCCAAACAAGGGAAGGAGGTTCCAAATAAGGGTGAAGCTATAAAATGTAAGCCGATATAAACAAAATTTTTGAGAATTTTTTTACAATGAATTTTCTACCTTCAAAATGTAAGCATTTTTAAAATTTGGGATGCATCAGGGTCTAGTTTGGCCCTCCTAGACGTGTCCCTAGTTCAAAAACCTCACCAACGAAGAGGAGGCTCCACAAAGTTTTCCAATTATTTTTCAAAGGAAAAAATTGCTCAAACTAAGACTAAGAGCCGGTTTGGCAAAACCTAAAACGGCTGTATTGGTTGATTCTTCTGAAATTTATGAAGTTTTGGTCTGAGTGACTGAATTAATTGATTTTGTTGATTTACAAAAAATATACATTTAAAATGTATTTTATTAAAAAAAATAAAGAAAAGATTATATGAAATAATAGTTAAAATGATTCTCTACAGTAACTTCAACCAATGAAGCTAGAAAATTAACTCGAACCATACTTTAGCCTGTTTGATGACCTAGTTTTCGGCTTATCAGACTTATCAGTCAACTTTTTCACCAAACATATAACTTTTGATTTTGCTTGGTGAATTGTGTAATAATAAGAAAAAGTAAGTTTGAAGCTATTTTTCAAATAACTTTCAGCAGAATTATTAATCCAGCCATTTCAAATGGCGCCCATTTGTGTAATTATTAATACAATATATTTTAAATATATTTTTTTTCTTGAATCAGCAGAATTAGCTAATCCAGCCATTTCAGCTAGAACATCATAACTTTCAGCAGAATCAGCCAATACAACTGATTCAGATATTACCAAATGGGCGCCTTTTCTTGTTATGACACAATTCAACAGCGAAATGAAAAGTTACGTGTTTGGTTAAAAAGTTGACTGATAAGCCCGATAAGCAGAAAAACAAGGTCACGAAATGGGTTTCAAAACGTACTCCTTCTATCTGTTAAAACTCTGTCATCCTTCTTTTTTGGGATATCCCAAAAACTTTACCACTTTTCTTTCTAATAAATTAATTTATGATTTCTGTTATTTCTCACTCCTCTGCACAGAACTCAAGCACACCGTGTTTACTTTAATATTCTCTGTACCGATCAAACTTGACTTAGTTTTAAAGGACAAAAGGAGTAATAATCTTAAAAGAATAGGACCATATGTTTTGTTTTATCTAAATTATTCAAGATGATCGAGTGTATAATTTTGCAGACTCATCTATATGCACAATCAACTTCCCACAAATTATTTGTGTACATAGACAAATGTTTAACTCTTGTCTAGAAATACAATTTTTGATAGAATGGGAAGGTTATTCAGCTTAGCTAATCACCATCTCACTCTCACACGAGAGAGCTTCAAGTATTCTACGCATTAATTTAGAAACTTGTCGCATTAGAAACCAACCCGATTCCCTAAATTATGATACTCTACGCGGCCCACGAGAGCGGTAAGAATTTAGTATTGACCACTGTTGTTCAATTAAATAATTTTCATGTGATTAAGCCTGATCAACCCCAAAATCTGATTACCCCGAAATCAATACATATTCCCTTCTGTCATTAGTTAGAAAGAACATTTAATTTAGCTTTATTTTCGCATCGTTTAATATTCCAAAGATCCAATCTTGTACATTCACATTTATTTTATTTATTTTAATCATTAAAATTATTTAATATTTATTTCTTATGAGAGGATAGTCATACTTTAACCTCATACGGCTAGATTCCTTGATTTCTCTTGCCGTAATGGTAAAAAAACAAATTTTTGATCAAACTTTGAGCAAATGGAAAGCACGTGCATGAGACCATTTTAAATTACAAAAATGATGTTTGTACACACTCTTATACACACTTTTGTACACACCTATGTCTGTGAAAGCTTTTTTTTGTCTGTGAACATCGATTCACAAACACTGTTTTGCACAAATAAAATATTGTCTGTGAACCGGATTCACAGACAAAAAAAAATTTCACAAACATTGTGTGTATAAGGTGTGTACATGTGTACATGATTGTTTAAATTATTGATCAATATTGTGCTAATTTTTTTGAATGAATTGTTTTGATCAAATGCCCTGGGCCCGGAATCATTAATTTTTTTAATGATTCATATGTACTAACCTGCACGTTTTGATGTGCATGCGAGTATGGGACCATATTAATGATTCATTTGTACTGGTACTATACCTGCATTTTTTTTAGTCGGGGTTGTTTTTTAACTTTTTGTGAAAAAAAAAGATTTCTCAAATTTTATTCACTAACTAAACACCATGTGACCACAAAAAAACGAGAGAAAGGCCAAAAATGACATTAAGGTTTTTAATGAATCTCGGATTGAACACTTAGGTTTTCAGTGGATCAAATTAACACATATTGAAGCTTTTGCGTTCATTTTTAGTCATCCACTAACTTTGCCGTTAAATGGGCGTTTCCCCTGCTAAAAAAACGTCATTCCCTGCGAATAAACGACACCCCAATAAATACATACACAAGAACCCTAATTCCTATCACTCACCTATTATGTAGACATATTGCTTGAAGAAACGATAGTCATGGGAGGTAGTCCTTCACCATCAAGCTCTACAGAGCACCAATATTGAACACCATCAAACTTCAGAAGCAGCCCAATTTCGACCGTCTTTTCCTGG
The DNA here is from genome assembly GCA_945859875.1 of Cuscuta europaea. Lineage (NCBI taxonomy): Eukaryota > Viridiplantae > Streptophyta > Magnoliopsida > Solanales > Convolvulaceae > Cuscuta > Cuscuta europaea. The sequence continues at coordinate 1,431,457 of CAMAPE010000054.1, read as the reverse complement.
TATCCCTTTCTCTAACATCAATTATCAATTTTTTAATGCCCTTCGTCCCTTATGTGATTCTTGAATTCGCATCAATTCTTGAATTCCGAAGTGATAGTGCCGCTGACTTATGTGATTCTGGACTTCATCCCTTTTTGCTGGATCAACATGCCATTATGGGTCCAAGACAAACATTAATGGAGATAGGAGTGTAGGATACAGGAGGTATCACCATCTTTCTTTGTTTGGGAAACACAAATCAACCTCCCTGGATTCAGTCAAGTTTTGAAGCAATATTGAACACCAATATTCTGGACGGGCGAGATATTGTAAATCTAGGGACCCGAATGGAATCCGTGTGAAAGTTCCACTCTGGACTTCATGGATTGATAAGAATCCAGGTTCTATGGTTGCCCGTATTATTAGTTACTCCCTCCGTCCCGCTAACAATGGGACAAGAGGGAGTGACACGCAAATTAATAAAAAGTGGTTTATATGGTTGATATTTAATTGATAAAGTAAAAATAAAGTAAGAGTGATTTAGAGCCACACAAAATTTACCAAATTTGGTATGGGACAATCTTAGTGGGACGGACCGATAAGGTAAAATGGGACAATCATAGCGGGACGGAGGTAGTATTTAAATTTGAAATTTTAAAAATTGTGCCACTCACCCCATTTGATGTTTTTTCATATTTGTGTTTATAGAAGGATGAATGCGGATTCTTTGAATCACATGATGAGCCTGTGACAGATAAGCCAAACATGTTATCAATGATTTAAAAAGGAAGAACAGAAGACTTCACAATATAATATTGGGACTTGAGGAGGCCATACGTGCAGGGGAGGCCATACTGCAGGGGTGGAGTTTGATGAAACACCATTGTTGGGATATGATGATACCTTGAAACAAAAACTAGAGTTTGAAGTTGAAGAGCTTAACTGTACTAAAGCTGCAGAGCATCTGGAATTGGAGAGAGGAGAAAAATTAAAAAGGAACTATGTGATTGTAGTATTGTTGTGTGTCCTTGTTGTATTGTTATGTATGCTTTTAAACGTCTTGTAAAATGCTTTCTGTTGTACTTGGTTTACTTTGGTATATGATATAACTTGTTTTTTTTTGGAATTCAATTGTGAGAATAGATGGGTGTGTTTGCTTTCTTATAATTTGGTTATACCATTCCTGAGTGGTAATGAATGTGGAGCAAGATGTAAAGTATAGAAATGGTAGGTGTTGTTTAGCTCAATAAGAGCTTATTTAAAGGTGTTAAAGGACTGCTATCATCTTTGATTCAAACCTGGAAAACTTTAAATTAGAAAGGAATACCTCATCACTTTTTCCCTTTTAACTGAGCACAATGTGTGAGGAGAAGTTTTAATAAGCACTTCAGTGCTTATTAAGTTGTGAAGCTGTTGGATCACTTGTACAACTTACAAATTATGAGCCAACGGTTTTCCAAAATAGCAGCAATAAGGCTATCAACATATCATAACTAATGCTTATTAACAGCTTAATGAATATCCAATGCATATTAACAAAAAAACACGTAAATGAATAAATGTTATACATATATTAGTAATGCTTAAGAACACCAGTAATATATTTAACAATACAAATGCAGCAGTAAGGCTATCAAAAGAAAAACATGATAAAAACGCCTTTTTTGCATATTAGTAATGCAGCAGTAAGGCTATCAACATAACAACACCTAATTGAATACATGTTATAAATATATTAGTAATGCTTAATAACAGCTTAATGAAGTAGTAATATACTTCGTATAAATTTAAACATATTTCAAAAGTTTAATGATAGTTCATAATCTGTCATACAGTGTTCTTATACCAGACTATAAACAAACCTTCTAATATAGCTTATAAACACATGATACTATGAAGTACTAGCATTTGTATTGTTATGACAGAAAATTGAAAAGTAATCAATATTAAATATAATTAGTAATATCATTACTTAGCATCATTACAAGTAATATTATGAGTTGTTAATGAGGTTACAAAATTCAAAATGCCACACAAGCCCTAATTTAACACTCCAAAGAAATAACTTGGTCATCATCCCACAAGTACCAAAGTTAATGCTGTCACCTACTATACCAAAAAACTGGCTGCTATAATAACATCCAAAAAGCCAAAAAGTATTTAAATACAACATTTAAATCTTCGCTTTCCAGAAGAACCCTTCCTCATTTGACTCTTCTTTATCAATTGTCTTGTGCTGATTGGTTTCTTTCCACTCCATTGCTTTTAAACGTCTCCATTAATGTACTGTAGTTTAAGCTTCAAAACCCATCTCCCTCGTTCTATAGATTTGAAGCAACACGAACAGAAATACAAAATACCTTACACCTTCATCGTAGCAACATAGTCGCTGGGAGCTTGTTATCCTGCCATGAAGAATGACTTAGGGTTGCAAAATTAGGATGTGTTGTTTAATACTCCGTAGCAGGGAATGATGTCTTGTTAGCTGGGAAACGCCAACGGCAAAGTTAGTGGATGGCTAAAAATGAACGCAAAAACTTCAATATGTGTTAATTTGGTCCATTGAAAACCTAAGTGTCCAATCCGAGATTCATTAAAAACCTTAGTGTCATTTTTGGCCCTTCTATCTTTTTTATGAAGTAGGTATCAAAACCACACGTGCCGGATTTACAATGATAAATACGTTCCCCTAGCTATCTTTTTTGCCATGGCCGGGCCTGTTCATTTCTGGACCTATGAACGGTACACTATTTCTGATTTATATTCATAATAAACAGTAAATCATATTTGGGGAATGAAGTTCACAAAATAAAAATGAGAATCACTTTATTATTATACGGAGTATAAGTTACATATTTGGGCAAAAGTAACAATACGAGTATCGAATACAAAGAAAAAATATTACATACTTAAAAACATTTCTCGTAGACCAATGTGAAGCAAATCATTAATAATTGATTCATAGACAACCTTCTTTCCACTAATAAATATGACAAACAATAAAATTGCCACATATAACAACAATAAACTTTCTTTTGAAATGATAAATGAAAAGAAATATTACCACATATTGAATTTATAAGTTGAGAATGATTTATTGACCGTTGATGAGTGTTTAAAGTTTGAAGTCTCGAAAGAATGATGAAGGTTTTCAAAGAGACAAAATGTTTGGCTGCCAAGTGGACTCACACAAGAAGATTGCAAATTTGACGTCCTCTAAAACTACTCTTAGGAACTCATATATAGCTTATTGAAATTTGGAAACAAAAGAATAATTGGGGTGAAATTTGAGAGAAACGGGCTCTAAAATAATTATATGAATTTGTTATGTTATACTTAAATTGAATAAAAAACCTTAAAAGCTAAAAAGATGTGAGGATGAGAGAGACGTGCCTTTTATGTATGTGGTGAAAATTGAGAAAAACGGGCTCTAAAATAATTATATGAATTTGTTATGTTATAATTAAATTGAATAAAAAATCATAAAAGCTAAAAAGATGCGAGGACTAGAGAGATGTGTCTTTTATTCATGCAGCAATAATTGTATTGTTTTTAAAAACTACAACCGATCATGCTTAAAATTAATGTATATATTTGTTTTAAACTTGTTTCTGTTTAAGACTCTTCATTTATGTTTTAAATTTTCAATTAAGTCTCTGTATAAGGCATAATTAATTGAACTTAAGAATAAAAAAAGAAGCATACTCACACCATATATAAAGAAAAAAATTTGGGCCTATTTTTTCTTCTATTTTTCCGGGCCTAGGGCGGTCGCCCCTCTTGCCCCCCTCAAAACCGGCCCTGCTTTTTGCATATGCATATACTTCCTTCCTTTTTCCATAAAATTCTTCTCACTTATCATTTTGAGATGTTCCAAAAAATCCTATTTTTCTCAATTCCCGTTTTGGAAAGTTTTGTGTAACTAACATTCATTTACTGGTAAAATACACCGTACAGCCGGCTGTACCGTGCACACGGTACAACCGGTCTTTTTTAGCTCTGCGTTTCTTTGCTTCGCACCAGAAGAAGAAGATCCAACTTCGCACCAAGCTTCTCATCATCTCCGATCTCGCTGGGTTCTTCGATCTGCCCTGGTTGATTGTCGCCTACGCTCACCACTTTTTCTCTCTTCCAGCTCGTTGCTCGTCGCCGCTTCTCACCGCTCATCCCCTTCTCCTGTAGCACGGATGTAGCAGATCCCTATGCGCAATTACTTCTCCTCCATCTGTCTGTGTTTTCTCTCTTTTCCTTTTTCTCTTTTTCTTATTTAGTTTTTCTGTTTCAGATTGTAATTTTGGAAGACAAAGAGAGCCTACGGAAGACAAAGTAATCCTTATTATTATTGTTCTCAAATGAGTTTTATATTAAACTCAAATGAGTATACACATAAAAGAAATGAACATACACAACTGAATAGTAAGCATGTTAAAAATGAGTTTTATATTAAATTCAAATGAGTATACGCATAAAAGAAATGAGCATACATAACTGAATATTAAAAGCACATTAAAAGTGAGTTTTATTTTAAACTCAAATGAGTATAACACTCAAAATCAATGAGCATACGCAAATGAGCTTTTGAATTTTTTTGATACTCATTTTGCAGATTATGTATGCTCATTTGGTACTGCTTTATGCTCATTTTAAAATGTTGCTCATATCAAACATATCATACTACATTAGATTCACATATTGAAATTAATTGAAATTGATTATTAACATCATTTAATAATTTATATAAACGAAAAAATAGTAAAAAGAAACTGAATTAGAAGATATGAAACAAAGATCACTAGTGCTCATTGTTAGGCTCCTAATACTCAAAAAGAACAGACACGATGCTCATTCAAATTGCATTAATGCTCATTTAAGAGAACCCGTGATTTTCATGAAAATCACAAAACTGCCACCGGCTATACGGTGCCAGTCGTACAGCTGGCTGTATGATATACGAATCCTTCATTTACTCCCTCCATCCCATTGGACTTTTCCAACTTTCCTATTTTAGTTGTCCCAAAAAACTTTGCTACTTTCCTATTAAAACAACTAATTTGTGGTTCTGCACATTTCTCTCTCCTTTGCACAAATTTCAACCACACAGTTTTTACTTTTCTTATTTCTCACCTACTTTGCACTTGGCAAAGTTCACCGGGACGGAGGTAGTACATTTTTCTTACCCAACCACAATCATACATTTTCACTTTATTCTAACTTTATTAATAAGCGTGTGATGAAACGGTTAGCAACACAAGAGGGGGGGGGGGGGGGGGGGGGTGAATTGTGTGTGTGTGGAACCGTGGCAGTTTTTCGCACAGTTCTAGTGTGGGGTCCAGGGAATTACGAAATAAAAGTGCACAAGGATTTAACGAGGAAAAATCCCTTGGCTCAAAGGGATTAAAAAACCTCGACCTCCCTCGGAGGAATTTGAACAACTTCACTAAAAAGCCTTTGAATGATTACAAGGGGACTCTCCTAGTCTACCCTTGAGCCACCCTAACTCTATCCTCTCTAGGAAGAGTTATGCATCTCTACCTTGCGGGCAGAGAGCCTCTCAGCTTTACAACAAAGCTCTCACAACACACTAACTGACCCGAGGATGCTACACTTAGCCAATCCTCAAAAACCCAATTACAAGATGGAGAAAAAAGAAACTCAGTCTGGAACTCCGTGAGCAGGTTCAGATGCCTTGGACTTAGTGAATATTCTAGTGTATATTTCTCAATAGAAGCTCGGTCAAGCACACTTCATTTCTCTTTGGCTGCTTCGTTTATATAGACTGTCTTGGGCAGACCGTTTAAGCATCCTTCCTTGAATAGTTGATCTTCTAATCTTGGGACTTGCCCCAATATTTTGAATTGCTTTCCTTCTTTATAATACTTCCCATATCCGAGCTCAATATTTAAGGTAGCCGGATTAAACATCATAATCAAGGTAGCATATATCGGTCCTGGACTAAGAATAGATACAAACAGCTCGTCCATCTTTTGAGTTAATCAATTAATTACCGAATAAGGTAGGCTTTGGTCAATATTCAAAAAGGTAGGAATATTTTTCTCAATATAAGCAATCAACTAATTTAGATATGGAATATATTTCAACCAGCTTTTATTCTTTCACAACCGTGTAGCTATGGAATATTTTACGTACCATACTAAGCTATATCAATTATGGAAAGAGAATAATCACTCATATAAGGAAATCATAGCAATAGAAGAACAAGTAGGTGCAATCCGTATTAACTCAAATCATATTACGGATTTGGAGATGGAGCTATATTTTAGTTTCTCCTGCATGGTTAGTCAATCAAATTAATAATATCCATTTGTTCCTGTTACTAAAGGAACTGTGAGCGGTTCTATCCGCCGTTCCCCCTGTATGGTTAGTCATCAACAAAACAATCGTATTCAACAAATTCCCCCTTTTTGTTGATGACAAACCTTTGGTGCCAAAAGAGTCCCTGCAGGTTAGTACTTGAGCCAAACTTAGCAATAAAGTAACAGTATGTTTTTAGTGTAGCAATAAGAGACAGGCACCTGATTATTTCCCCCTTTTGGCATCAACCAAAAGGAAACAGAAAATAACCAAAACAGTGCCAAGTAAAAGTGCAAAATAGGACAGTTTGTTAAGATGTTATGTAGCAGAAATCCCTCCCAGTAGAAAATGTTTAGTCATCCTCAGAAGAGTAAATTATTCTCCGATGAGTCGAGCCAGATTCACAGAGCCGCTCCGCTACTTCCTGTTTGAAGGATTGGAAATCATTCCGAATAGCATTGGTGGAATCAGCCAGCGTGTCCACCTTTTTTGCCAATGCAGAGATGGAGTCTGAAAGGGAAGCAAATTGGTGTTGAATATATCGTTCCAGGAGATCTATGCGGTCAGTGATTGGGGGTACTACCATCATTGGGTCGATGGAAGGAACCGAAGTTGGTTTTGATTTGGGTTTTTGTTCTGAAGACGAGGGATCGGTCGGTTTAGGAAGTAGGTGAGAGTTTGATATAATTAGTCCGAGGTTGCTAAGACACCTCTTGTCCAGGACCTTGCAGGCTTCTTCAGAGGAGAACCTATCTAGATCAATGCCCTTAGATAAGAATATTTTTGTAAGCAGTGGAGCATATGGAATCCCAATCCTTCTGGATGAGGTACTAATGGTAGAACTTAGATGAGCCAGCATTAACCCAGGAAGGTTGATATGAACTTTGTTGGCTAAAAGGTACATATAGGCCAGTTCAACTCTGGAGGGTGTGAATCTACCTTCTAGCCTAGGAATCAAGTTGTGATGAACAAAGTAGAACAGTAGTTTGAGAATTGGTGCAAGGCTCGCAACATGAAGAGAGGATTCAGAAATGGTTGGGTTAAAATATTCAAGTGCAACTGTTTGAGAAGTGTTAGTTAGGGGCCACTCGGTTTTGTTATATTGGCATATACCAGTACATGGAACACCTAAAATTTGACCCAGATCAATGACATTTATCAGAATTTTGGTACCTTGTACCCTAGAGGATAAAACACTGTCTTTGATAATAAGATTAGCCAGAAATTATGAGATGAGTTCAGGATACACAGAGGAACAATTCTGGGAATCAAACAAGGTTTCCCATTTTTGGAAGGAAATAAGCTCAGTAAAATCAGAGTTTTTTCGAGTAAGATCACCAGAGGATATGGAGAGTACCTTAACTATTCCACGGGAGAGATACTCCTCCTTGAGTCGCGCGGCGTCTTCGTCGACTACCCTCCCCATTCTTGGATATTTTTTGGTGGAGCCCTTTTCGGAGATGATTCCTTCAGCTATTGCCCTTTTCCGAGTGTACTTTTGGGGCAAAACCTTTCCGTCGCGAGTTGGTGGTTTTCCTTTGGGAAGTTTAATTGGTGATGGAGAGGCTTCCTCTTGTCCCCCCTGAGAGGACGCCGTGAATGGTGGTAAGGAATCACGAGATTCGGATTGCATGTCGGAAGGAGGTGAGGCTTCGAGTTCAATCGGAGTAGGTGATGAAGGTGGAGGTGGTTGTGCGCTTCTTTTTCGGTTAGAACGAAGAGGATCAGTTGGAGGAGCGCAACCTCTCGTTTTGACCATGGCGATTTAAGAGGGAGAAGAAGGAAGAGGTTATGGAAGTTTTTATTTTTGGAAGTGGGCGGCGTATTGGTATATGGGACTCTTTTCCACTTCCCAAAAAAACTTTAATGATTTCTTTCCAAATAGGGAGTGGCCGATTATTTAGCTGTATTATCCCCAAAAATTTTGGCAGTTTAAAACTTAAAAGATCTTGCCTCTTTTTTTATGAAAATAAAGAACTTCTCCTTAGGTTGTACCGAAAAACAAAAAGATCTAGCATGGATTAGAATAGTTTTAAGCATTGATGAGACCAAGTTCAAGTCGAATTAATTCAAACCTTTCTCTTCCCAGGGGCTTTGTAAAAATGTCAGCAATTTGCTTGTCGGTGTTGCAATATTCTACCTGATTAGCCCATTTTCCACGCAATGTCTCAGAAAGTGATGCCGGATGTGGATATGTTTTGTTCGTGAGTGCATGACCGGATCTTTTGAGATGCTGATTGCACTAGTATTGTCACATAGAATTGGCGTGCAATTTAGGATGATCCCGTAGTCACTCACTTGTTGCATGATCCACAAGGATTGTGAGCAACACGATGCGGCTGCTACGTATTCGGCTTCGGCTGTTGAAAGAGCAACTGAGTTTTGTTTCTTAGAGCTCCATGAAACCAAACAAGGACCTAGGAAGTGAGCCGTTCCAGATGTGCTTTTTCTGTTTAATAGATCACCTGAAAAATCAGAATCTGAATATGCAATAAGATTAAAATCCTCATTACGTGGATACCATAAGCATAGATTCATAGTTCCTTTGAGATATTTGAGTATCCTCTTGACTGCTTTGAGGTGAGACTCCTTGGGATTTGCCTGGAACCGGGCACATAGACCTACGCTGAAAACTATGTCGGGTCTACTAGCAGTTAGGTATAGTAGAGACCCGATCATTCCTCGGTATTTCTTTTGGTCTATGCTGGTTCCTGCTTCGTCTGCATCCAGCCTGTCATTTGTTCCCATCGGTGTTGTCATTGTCTTGCTTTCACTTGCTCCATACTTCTTGAGAAGTTCCTTGAGATATTTTTGTTGAGATATTTGAGTTCCTCTACTTGTTTGTTTGATTTGGAGACCAAGGAAAAAATTTAGTTCACCCATCATACTCATCTCGAACTCGGAGCTCATAAGAGAGGAAAATTCATTACAAAGTGAGTTGTTAGTAGCACCAAAAATAATATCATCTACATAAATTTGAACAACCAAGAGGGATTGATCTTTTATTTTTAGAAAAAGTGTTTTATCTATTTTTCCTCTTTCAAAACCATTTTCCAAAAGAAATTTTGATAGACGTTCATACCAAGCACGTGGTGCTTGTTTGAGCCCATAAAGTGCTTTATCTAGTTTGAAAACATGATTAGGAAAATCTGGATTTTCAAACCCCGGTGGTTGTTCAACGTATACCTCTTCCTTAAGATAGCCATTCAAAAATTCCGTCTTGACATCCTCCATTTGGTGGAGGGTGAAACCCATATGAGCCGCAAATGCTATGAGCATTCGGATTGCTTCTAGCCTTGCTACCGGTGCGAATGTTTCATTGAAATCTATCCCTTCTTGTTGATTATAGCCCTTGACGACTAGCCTCACTTTGTTCCTTGTGATCTGTTCGTGCTCATCAAGCTTATTTTTAAATACCCACTTGAGACCTATCACTGTTTTATTCTTGGGTCTTGGTTCTAGATGCCACACCTTGTTCCTTTCAAATTGATTTAATTCTTCCTGCATAGCTAGAACCCAGTCAATGTCGGAGAGAGCCACTTCATGGTTCTCCGGTTCTATAAGCGATTAGTAAGCAAAGAAAGTACATAAATTTCTTAGTTTAGATCTTGTTGTTACTCCCTGATTTAGATCTGTTAAGAGGTTATCCAGGGGATGTGATCGATGATGCTTCCATCCTCTTGGAGCGTTGGGTTGATCCACAAACTCGTATAGGAAATCTGGACCTGGACCAGCTGGTTCTATAATCTGACTAGTCATGGTCAGTCCGGGTCCTTCTTCAGTTCTAGGTTCGTTTTGTTCATTGTCCAGTGATTCCTCAGTTTGGTCATGGCTTGTTTCAACGTTTTCATGAGGGTGATTTTCTTTGCGGAGGATTCCTATATCTCCTTCATCATCTTGCCTTGGCTTTAATGAGAGAGCTTCATCAAAAATTACGTGGATGCTTTCTTCCACACATTGAGTTCGTTTATTTAGAACTTTGTAAGCCTTGCTGTGAGTAGAGTATCCGAGAAAGATTGCCTCGTCACTTCTTGCATCGAATTTGCCAATATTGTCCTTCCCATTATTGTGGACGAAACATTTGCATCCAAATGTTCTTAGATGACTGATGTTTGGTTTTCTTCCTTTGAGTAGTTCGTAGGGTGTCTTCCCTAGGAGTGGGCGGATCATAGCACGGTTAATTATATAGCATGCTGTGTTAAGTGCTTCTGCCCAGAAGTTTCTTGCTAGACCACTAGAAATCAACATTGTTCTAGTCATATCCTCCAGGGTCCTATTCTTCCGTTCTACTACCCCATTTTGTTGAGGAGTTCTAGGAGCAGAGAAGTTGTGGTCTATGCCTCGCTCCTTGCAGAATGCATCAAATAGTGAGTTGTCAAACTCAGTTCCATGATCAGATCGAATCTTAATTAGGTGCAGCCCTGTTTGATGCTCAATTTTCCTTACAAAAACAACAAACTCATTAAACGTATCTTTCTTACTTGCAAGAAAGATAGCCCAAGTATATCGTGAAAAGTCATCAACAATAACTAAAACATATTCTTTGTTTCCCCGACTTCGGACTGACATTGGACCACACAAATCCATATGAATTAGTTCAATGAGCTTGCTTGTGCTCACAAAATTCTTTGTTTTAAAAGATGATCGAGATTGTTTTCCGATGGCACAGGCAGAGCAAATATGATCAAGGGAATATTTGATTTTAGGTAGCCCGACTACCAATTCGTTATTTTTGAGTTTATTTATTAATGAAAAACTGGTGTGGCCCAGTCTTTTATGCCAGAGTAGGGGATCATTGTCAATAACGCTTAGGCAAGTTAAACTTATGCTTGGCAATAAGTCGAGATCAACTTTATATGTATTTTCAAGTCTCTTGCCTTCTAGTATGACTTGCTGAGATTCGTTATTGACAATGCGGCATACATTATGATCAAAAACTACACTGTTACCTCGATCGCAAAACTGAGAAATGCTAAGCAAATTACACTTTAGACCCTTGACTAGGAAAACATTGTCTATTGCATGGTCAGGTGACTTTCCAATTTTCCCCACAACAATGATTTCTCCTTTGCTGTTGTCTCCAAACGTCACCTTTCCACCACTAAATGGCCGTAGTGAGAGGAATAAAGATTTATCTCCTGTCATGTGTTTAGAACAACCACTGTCAAGGAACCAGTGATTGTTCCCCCTCACTCGGCGCTGTTCCAGGATTAAGGTTTAGTGCGTGGAACCCAGACCTGCTTGGGTTCCATTTTATATTGGTTTGAGGAATATTTACTGAAATTAAAGCTTCTCTCTAAGGCCTGTTGTCGAGAGTGACATTGATACCTAAGATGTCCGTCTTTGCCACAATGCCCGCAAATTCGGCTATCATATGTATCAACATATTTGGTTTTCCGATTTCCGAAAAGATCTTTGCCCCTTTTATAAAATTCCCGGTTAGGTGTTTGTCCATAACCTATTTTGTGTCTTTGAACCAGCTTATTGAACCAGGTTGGTCCAGTTCTAGGTTGTCTATGGTACGGTCTAGAACTGGTTTGTCCTCTAGTTCTATTACCATAAAAGGGTTGGTTCTGAAAACTCGGTTTTTGATTCATTTGAGTGTCTCTTGGAATATATCCGAGACCAGCAGTCTCGTTTTCCTTTCTTTTGTACCGAGAGGGTCCAGTTCTAGAATGCTGTCTAGACCTGGTTCTTACTTTGGTACTATATGGTTGGTATTCCGGTTTGTTTTTGAAATCCTATCTCTCGTCCTCAAGGCGATTGAGATGATTAATGAGCAAGGCAATGTCCGGAATTTTTCTTAGAAGTTTTTCTTCGTCATTAACTTGTTTATTCATACTATCGAGCTTGAGTGAGCAAATGAGATTATCTTGTTCTAAAACCACTTCACTATACTTGAGCCTTTCATCTATTGGCTCTAGTGGCTTCCTCGAGTTTAGACTCAAGTTCGGTGATTTGTGATTTAAGATGATCGTTTTCAGAAAGACTTTGATTTAGTTCGATAGTTAATCTTTTAAAAATCTTCCGAACCTTGCCTTTAGAGAGGGAATCAAATTTAGAAAGAAAGCTTTCCAAGTTTACCTCGAAATTCTCTTGGTCAGATTCTTCATCGGAATTAGCCATGAGGCACAATCCTGCATGATTTAGGCCTTTTTCTTCTTCTTCTTCTTCTTCTTCTTCATCATCGGATGAATCTCCCCAAGCCGCCATCATTGCCTTCTTGAGGTCTCTGTTGAACCCTTTATCTTCACTGGACCTCCGATGGGAACTGGTCTTGTTCTTGTCGTAGGTTCTATCATTTTTCTTTTGGGGACAATCTTTTGCCCTGTGCTCAAAGGAACCACAAACGAAACAACCTTGGTTATTAAAAGATTGGAAACCCTTTTTACCTTGCTTATTTTGGTTGCCTTTGAATTTCCGGTACATCTTCCCGAATTGCTTGGCGAACATGCTTATTTCGTCTTCCGCACTTCCGGATTCTTCTTCTTCTTCTCGAGCCTTGAGAGCTATTCCTCGCTCTTTTCTCACATTTCCGGCATCTTGTTCTTCTTGTAGGCCTAGCTCATATGTCATGAGTGAACCGGTCAAGTCCTCTAGCGTCATGGTAGAGAGATCTTTAGCTTCTTCTATAGCCGTAGTTTTAGGCTTCCACGCGGAGGGCAAGCTTCTCATAACTTTTCTCACTTGATCTTCCACAGTAATATATTTTCCCAGTGCTGAGAGCTCATTTATAATATTAGTAAAGCGTGTAATCATATCCATAATTGACTCTTTAGGTTTCATCACGAACAATTCGTAATTATGCATAAATATGTCAATTTTGGATCTTTTTACACGCGAGGTACCCTCATGCGTAACCTCGAGTAAATCCCACATTTGTTTTGCGGATTTGTATCCAAGAACCCGGTTGTGCTCAACATATATTTCAATGCTTGAGCATTATGCTCAAGTTTACAATAATCATCAGAAGTATATTCAGATTTGGGTTTAGGGATAACCTTACCTTCGGCATCCTCCTTAGTGATGATGTTATCGCCTACCTCAATTACGTTCCATACCTGGTAGTTCTCAGCCTTGATGAAGTTCTCCATTCGACTCTTCCAGAATTGGTAAAATTTGCCGTTGAACAGCGGTGGTCGTTGAGTCGAGTATCCTTCCTCCAATCGTTCAACCGTATTCATGCTGCCGGATCTCTTCCCAAGGTTTTAACCTTTATGTGGCGAAGACCGGCTCTGATACCAATTGATGAAACGGTTAGCAACACAAGAGGGGGGGGGGGGGGGGGGTGAATTGTGTGTGTGTAACCGTGGCAGTTTTTCACACAGTTCTAGTGTGGGGTCCAGGGAATTACGAAATAATAAAGTGCACAAGGATTTAACGAGGAAAATCCCTTGGCTCAAAGGGATTAAAAAACCTCGACCTCCCTCGGAGGAATTTGAACAACTTCACTAAAAAGCCTTTGAATGATTACAAGGGAAACTCTCCTAGTCTACCCTTGAGCCACCCCAACTCTATCCTCTCTAGGAAGAGTTATGCATCTCTACCTTGCGGGTAGAGAGCCTCTCAACTTTACAACAAAGCTCTCACAACACACTAACCGACCCGAGGATGCTACACTTAGCCAATCCTCAAAAACCCAATTACAAGATGGAGAAAAAAGAAACTCAGTCTGGAACTCCGTGAGCAGGTTCAGATGCCTTGGACTTAGTGAATATTCTAGTGTATATTTCTCAATAAAAGCTTGGTCAAGCACACTTCATTTCTCTTTGGCTGCTTCGTTTATATAGGCTGTCTTGGGCAGACCGTTTAAGCATCCTTCCTTGAATAGTTGATCTTCTAATCTTGGGACTTGCCCCAATATTTTGAATTGCTTTCCTTCTTTATAATACTTCCCATATCCGAGCTCAATATTTAAGGTAGCCGGATTAAACATCATAATCAAGGTAGCATATATCGGTCCTGGACTAAGAATAGATACAAACAGCTCGTCCATCTTTTGAGTTAATCAATTAATTACCGAATAAGGTAGGCTTTGATCAATATTCAAAAAGGTAGGAATATTTTTCTCAATATAAGCAATCAACTAATTTAGATATGGAATATATTTCAACCAACTTTTATTCTTTCACAACCGTGTAGCTATGGAATATTTTACGTACCATACTAAGCTATATCAATTATGGAAAGAGAATAATCACTCATATAAGAAAATCATAGCAATAGAAGAACAAGTAGGTGCAATCCGTATTAACTCAAATCATATTACGGATTTGGAGATGAAGCTATATTTTAGTTTCTCCTGCATGGTTAGTCAATCAAATTAATAATATCCATTTGTTCCTGTTACTAAAGGAACTGTGAGCGATTCTATCCGCCGTTCCCCCTGTATGGTTAGTCATCAACAAAACAATCGTATTCAACAACGTGCCAAGTCAAACTGAGAAGTACAGAGTATTTTTTAGGATGGAGGGAGTATGATTTTGGACTTTTCCCTAAATATTACTACGGGTAGGATGTTTTCTTTGGATTGTTTCAGTCTCAGGCGAAACCAGACCAAACCAGATCAGATCAAACGTAGGCGCGAAACGCACGAATGTTCCGGACGCACGGACGTCAGGCACGCCGTGCGTAGCACCGTGCATGGGTCTGAAAACCTAGTTTCACTCGAATTTCATCTCTTTTTCTTTATATAAGGCCTCTTCACTCCCATTTAAGGGTTACCAAACGTGGAAAGAGGCCTAGGCACGAGTTTAGACTAGTTTTTCCGCTATTTTGCTCAAGACCCTGAGATTATTTGTAAGTTTCATCTTTTTAATTATTGACAATTATTTCTATTCAGCGCATGAAAGCAAAAGTTACGTGTTTGGTGAAAAAGTTGGTTGATAAGCCTGATAAGCCAAAAAACAGTGTTGCCAAACGACCTCTTAATAAACTACTCTGCATTAAATATTCATCTTAAATTAAATATAGAAAAATAAAATATTAATACCTAAAATGTTTTACGGAGTATAATACATAAATAAAAACAACTTAAGTTAGAAGTTTGATTGGAAAAAGAAAAAAAACCGGGACATTTACTAATATTTTTATAATATTTTATATTATACATTTTCATAATAAATAAATATAAAATTAAAGTAGAAGTTTGCCAAAGAAAAAAGCAAAAAACAGAGAACAAATGATTAAAAAACAAAGAAAGAAAGGACAGCAAACAATAAAAACAAAAAATAAAAAAAATAGTAATGAGAACATATAATGATACAATAGCAACCATAAGACTGATTGCAATGGGAGGGGTGAAAACCCCAAATGTGAGGTTTTCACCCCAAAAATTGGTGCAAGTGGAAGATAATTATGTATAGGGAGGGAGGGTTCAAAGGGAGTTGCTGGAACGGAGGGGAGCGATCTATAGTATGACAATTGCCTCTTGTTTACCCGCACGGGTAGCTCAGTTGATCGAGTGGTGGGAGATTTGGAACAACGGACAAAGGTTCGAATCCCCGCAGCGACCGGGTGGAGGTCACAGAACCTGAAATATGGCTGGGCCTCTGGTGTGCACGGGTGTATGGGCTTACTGTCATTCTGCTGACTGAGTCACCGTGACTAACCTCCCCACCATCCTGTCGGGTCGGGGTGGGGGCTCCTGGGGTGAGAGATTCCACCTTTTTTTGGAACAACAATTGCCTCTTGTGGGTTGCGGCTAGCACAGGAGGTTGGAGAAGTACTGCGAAGCGGCAGAAAATGGAACAGTACCGCATGAGAAGAACCTATGTATTAGCCTGAAAGTTGTAATTTATTACAAAAATGCCAACTGCACCATGTCTTTGTCATTGTGATTACAAAAATGTCGGCTTAATTACAATATAATTTACCAACGATCATCGTTAAACATGTCGTTGTGATTTTTCTCGCCTTTTTTCGGATTCTGACCCATCATAATGCCGCCCCTCCTTTGCATCGCCTACCACCCCCAAAACCGTCTCAACCCCTCACTGACCCACCATAAAAATTAATATAATAATAATAATTACTCCCTCAGTCCCATTTTACTTAGCAAATCTTGACTTTTCAAGTCAATGGAGTCTAACTTTGACCGATTATATGTTTATATAGAGAAAGTGTTAATAATATGAAAATGATATAAAAATGTTCTTTGTTAAAAAGATTATCATAAAAGTAAAATTATTAAATTTTGCATATATTAGTTTAAATAATTGGTCAAAGTTTACCATATTTGACTTGAAAAGTAAAAAATGGCTAAGTAAATTGGGACGGAGGGAGTATAATAATAATAATTATAATAATAATAATAATACTAATAATAATAACAATAATAATAATAATAAACACAATCAAATCTGAAATATTCCAATAAGATCAGAAAGATTCAAATCAGATCAGAAGGATTCAAATCTGATCAGAAAGATTCAAATCAAATAAGATAGATTCCGATCATATCAGAATTTATAAAATTCATATAAAAAACATTCAGATCATGCGGAGAGAACATCTTCTAAATCTAAAAAACCGCGTGGAGTTGCAAAACTTTTTAGGGAGAAGAAGGAGAAGAGGATAAATTGGAGGAGAGACTCACCCGTGCGAAGACCTGCCAAATAAAATATTTAATTTTTGGAGGAATTCAAAGATCCCAAAAAGCAGCCCAACCATCCGATCTACTGTTCGCCGCTCCTTGCATAATAGTTCGGTAGCAACTTTTAACGGTAAAAATGTCGTTATTTTCCCCGTTCCACCAATACCCCCCGCGCCCTTCTAGTAAACTGATAGGTATGCTAGATATAATTTTGGTTTCTTCTTCATTAAAAATAGAAGTGATCCGGCCTTTACGTATTCCACTTCTTCTCTATGGCATCTCTCAGGACAGCAACATTCATATCATCAATTCTAGCGAGTTTAGCTGATTGAACTCTCCCCGACCCTGCACTTGGAAGCCAAGCATCGGCCCAAACTTGAACCTCTCTGCCGTTCCCCACACATCGGTTGACATTGTTTTCAAGTAACTCCTGGATCTCCATAAGCTTCTCCAAATAAAAGAGGGATTGTTGCCCATTTTGGCTCTTAAGAAACCCAAATTCGGAAAATAACGTGCTTAGGGGTGGCAGCGGGTCGGATTTATACCGGGTGAAGGCTCATCTACGTCCACCCGTTAATTTTTCATAATCCACCCACCCGTCCATCATCCATTAAAAATTACATCCACATCCAACCCATCCATCATGAATGGGTTACCGGGTGGATCGGGTGAGTAACGGAAGAATATATATGGTCTAACTTGAAAGACAAAATAAATAAATTATTATAAAGATAAATCATGACAATTAAAACCCAAAAATTAAGATTCATTGAATAACTTGAACAATTAAGTATATTACAATCACTAATTCACTGCCAATAAAGAAAGAACCGATTGTCAAACAAAATAGACATAAAGCTTCTTCAAGCTTTCAAATTCTATATTTCTCCATCGGCACAAAACTATATTTGTATTTCAACTGCCATTTCTTGAAATTCTCCAATTTTCTATTTCACCAATTCATAGATATGTATCTTTTCCATTAACAAATACATATATATTAATATATTAATATTCATTATTATATATACATTTATATGCGGGTTAACGGTCGGGTGATGGGTTGGATGAGTGTTCATCCACACCTGATCCAACCCGTCTTTCAATCCACCTGTCATCCATTTTCCATCCATAATTTTTCGGGTTTTCATCCATATTTTCGGTTCGGGTTGATCGGGATCCGCGGCTGCGGGTGATATTGCCAGCCCTAAATGTGCTTTTAGCACACGCCCCATCAAACTTTCGGCTTTACTAATTAATCTCCATCCCTGCTTAGCTAACAGTGCTAAATTAAATTCTCTAATCTTCCGGAATCCCAGCCCCCCTGCACTTTTTGCCTTGCACATCGACTCCATCTAATGCCTTTTTGATCAAACTTAGTCCCTTTCTATCAAAAGCCATTCATAAGCTTCTCAATATCATCACATAAATCCCGTGGTAAAAGGAATACATTCATTGCATAAGTAGGCATAACTTGAACCACATTCTTGAGTAGCACTGCTCTACCAGCTCTTGAAAGAAAACAGTTATTCCAATTTTTAATTCTATTTAGAATTTTATCACACAAGTAGCCCATGATAGCCGACTTACCTCGGCCGACAAGACTAGGCAGTCCCAAATACCTCTGCTGGCCTCCATCACGTGGAACCCCAAAAAACTGACAACACTGCTCCTTAAAAGATTCTGCCACATTCTACCTAAAATTGACTGTGGATTTAGTAGAATTGATAGCCTGACCAGATCATCCTTCATATTCCTGTAAAATCTGTTTAATAGCACAACACTCATTACTAGTAGCTTTAAAGAATAAAAAGCTATAATCGCCAAATAAAAGGTGTGACACACGTGGCGCTCCCCTGCACACCGCCACCCCATGTTTGTCCCCTTTCCGCTCAGCTACACGAAGTAATGCACTAAGACCCTCAGCAACCAAGATAAACAGATACGGAGATAGCGGATCCCCCTGTCGAAGGCCCCTACCCGGAAAAATAGGTCCCATAAAATTGCCATCAAACTGGATATAGTAATTAACCATCCTAACACACTCCATAACAATATGAATCCATCTGCTATTAAACCCCATCTTAAGCATCACTCCCCGAAGATAAGACCAATTAACTCTATCGTATGCTTTGCTAATATCCAATTTAGCGCAATAAAACCTTCTTTATCATAGCATTTTCTTTTCAGGTAATGTTGGGTTTCAAAGGCAACTACAATATTATCAATAATAGATCTCCCTGGGATAAAAGCACTCTGACTTCCCCCCATTAAGCCATCCAGAATACCTTTGAGTCTATTAGCCAGAATTTCTGAAATTTTTTTATAAACCACGTTGCAGAGCGCAATAGGTCTCCAATCGTCCATACAATCTGGCTTATTATTTTTCGATATTAAAACTAGATTAGTAGTATTAATACCTGGCATGATAGTACCTGTTTCAAACATATGAACACATAACGATGTGATCTGCGAACCAACTATATCCCAATAGGCCTGAAAAATGTTGGGTTCAACCCGTCTGAGCCTGACGCCTTCTCCGGGTGCATATAAAAAGTAGCTGCTCTAACTTCTTCCGGGCAAATAGCTTTGTTCAACATACCGTTCTGGTCGTCTGTAACCTGGGCAAAATTTCCTCTTATCTCAGGGGTGATCCGACACTGGTGCCTGAAAAAGAGACAAAAATAATCCATAATGACCTACTCCATTTTCCCCTATCTGAGGTCCACGAGATGTCCATCATTTGAATTCCTTCCATCCTGTTTCTCCTCCTTCTTTGTTTTACCGCGTTGTGAAAAAAGCGAGAATTAATGTCACCCTCCATGAGCCAGAACTCCTTCGCTCGTTGTTTCCAAAAAAGGTTCTCCTTTTCCAGGAGAATTTGGAGGACAGTCCGTACCTTCAAATATTCAGCCACACTCGCCCTATCCTCTCTGCCTCGCAACCAGGCTGATCTATTTTTATATGCTAAAATTTGATGTCAAAAGTCCCTTCTATGGCTCCTGTCCCACTTGAGAAGTTCGTTCCCACAAAAAGAATTTTATCATTAACCGATAAATGAGTCGCTGCCCCCACCCAGGGCACCCAACTATTGACAACCACCATGCCGCATTCCTCCTCCTTCACCCAGTTATTCTCAGACCTGAACCTCTTTTTCCTGTTTGATTTTTTTGTTGCTACTCTCGCCATCCAGAGCACCATATGGTCACTAGCCGGTGCCTCAACTGACATAGCACGTGCTTCCATGAACATGTTCCACCAATCATCATTGACTAGAAATCTGTCAAGCTTTTTTCCACCCAAAAACCTGTTCCTTTTCCACTCTCCCACGTCCACTGATACTCCGAGAACGGAAAATCTTTCAATCCACTGCTATGAACCGCTTCCCGAAAACCACGAAGTCTCCATGGGGGATGGGGGATACGACCTTTCTTCTCCGTATCATAAAGAATATCATTAAAATCACCTGTCATCATCCACAGACCATTGTTGTGGGCTGCCAAATCTCCTATCAAATTCCACGAATCTCGATGTCGACTAGTTTCCGGGAAGCCATAGAATCCCGTCAATCTCCACGCCTGATCACTTGGGACTGAGCCGAACCAAGCAATCGATGAAATTTGCCCCGTCCCGTATGACCTCGATCTCCACAGTATCGCACCATCCCAGGATCATACCACCGCTCGAACTGACGCTATGCACGCCATGGCTGCTGTGAAATCCATATGCTCGGATAATCTTATTTTAGTTTCCATTAAAAATATAATGGATGGCTTGTGAGTCTGTGACATATCGGCAAAGCACTGGATTGTGGTCGGGCTTCGCAAACCTCTGCAATTCTTGCTCAGAACAGTCATCATTTTCTACACTTCAGTCGATGGGGACACCGCAGAGACAAGCCGAGTCAGGTGACCGGGGCCACCGCCGGAAAAACTCCTAGGAAAACCCTAGAGACGGCCATCTATGAAGTTGCGCTACATCATTTTAATTTTACAATGGTCACTTTTTTGTCCAAATAAAAATTGATCATATTTTTGTTCATCTAAACCCCATTAATAATATTTTTGTTATTTTTTCTATGGTTTTTATGTAGAACGTAATGTATAATCCCTTCGTATTTAAAAGTTCCTTACACTTTCCTTTTTGAGCTGTATTTAAAAGTTTCCTACACTTCCATTTTCTTATCTACTACTCCGTACTTTTTATCTTCTCTTTCATATTTTACACACTATCTTCTACTTTTCTACACTATTCACTACCCCTACTACTTTACTCTTTAAATAATGTGTCCAATCTAATGCATGTAGTGAAGATAAAAATATGGAGGGAGTATTTTACTCCATACTAAATTTTTTATGGTAATCCGCTAAAAAGCCTTTGGAACGATTGCGGGGGCATCAGGAGTCTGTCAATAACGGGTTCAGTCAGCGGGTGACCTACAAATTATGAAACATCTTCTGGTAATCCTCAAACTTATCCGCTAGTCAAACCCGCTGACTGAATCCGTTATTGACAATTTTCTAACATAACCCGCTATCCGGTAATCGATAACCGCTAAATACCAAACACGCCCTATATTAATAGCCTTGCCTGCAACCGCTAATCCGTATACTAAGTATAATTTGACTGGTGGCTATTTTTACACTACGTATGAAATTGGGGATAGCCGAATATGGACTTGTGTCAATTTTTTTCAATTTTTCTTACGTATCAATAAATAATTTCAACATTTAAATTAATTTCAAAGTACTTTATTATATAATTTTATCAATATGGGTCTCACTGTAGTATTTAGAATGTAGATTCTATGCTACCCATAAGGTATGATAATTTTGTCCACATGGATCAATCAGAATGTTGTAGTTGAATTATTTAAATCTAAATTAAAAATGATATAATGATTTGGACCAATCAAGTGAATGGTAGGTACGATACCACATTTTTTAAATGGATATTGGAGTTGTCATCACTTTTCAAACAATCAAACATTTAATTTGATTTCAAAGTACTTTATTATACTACATATAATAAATTTATCATTTTTACTTAGGGTATGTTTGGCACAACTATCTGAAAAGATACTTTTATGAGTTTTTTAGTAACTGTTACTCCGGTAGCTTTTAGTGACTGAAAAGACCTTAAAAAGAAAAGGGAGTAGTTGTTTGGTAAAAAGTTGACTGTTTGATTTAGCTATGTTTGGTATACAAGCTGTTAGGATTAATTAATGCTAAAATCTACGGACTTATCTGAGATGCTACTCACTGTAACATCTCAAAAAAGACTTTTTATTTTTATAAAAACTCTTAAAAATTGGTGTGCCAAACATACACTTAAAAGCTTTTAAAGACTTTTTAAATAATACAAAAACTAGAAG
The DNA here is from genome assembly GCA_945859875.1 of Cuscuta europaea. Taxonomy (NCBI): domain Eukaryota; kingdom Viridiplantae; phylum Streptophyta; class Magnoliopsida; order Solanales; family Convolvulaceae; genus Cuscuta; species Cuscuta europaea. The sequence goes on along the minus strand of CAMAPE010000054.1, from coordinate 1,409,198 downwards.
GCAGGAATTATCTGAAAAGATACTTTTGTGAGCTTTTAAGTAACTGTTAACTTTTAGTGACTGAAAATATCTTAAAAAGAAAAGGTGGTATCTGTTTGGTAAAAAACCGACTGTTTGATATAGTTCTGTTTCGTATACAAGCTGTTAGGACATATTAATACTAAAAGTCACGGTCTTTTCTCAAATGCTACTCCCCGTTGCATCTCAAAAAAGATCTTTTAATTTTTGAAAAGATCTTAAATTTTTTCATGCCAAATATACAACTAAAAGCTTTTAGAGACTTTTTAAACAGTACAAAAGCTAGAAAACAGATACTTATGTCTGTCAAACCTTATTATATGGCATCTCAGACTAGCATTCAGAACATAGCCTCTCGAATCTATTAGAAGAACTTGCACACCATGTAAATATATTTCCTTGATAACCCCATCACCTCATCTTGTATCAATATTAGGGAAGGTAGTAAGATAAAATCTAGACTTGCTTTTCTACAACTTTACGAAGGGTTACGGTTGTAAACTTTATTTAATTTATCACTAAAATGTAAGCATTAAATTATTGCAGCTTAGAGCATGTTTAGTTATATCTGAATCAGCTGTATTGGCTGATTCTGCTGAAGTTTATGAAGTTTTGACTCAAATGGCTAGATTGACTGATTCTGCTGAATTATGAAAAAAAATCTAAAAAATATTTGATTAATAAAATAAAGAAAAAATTATATGAAAAACTACTAAAATGATCCGCTACAGCCCATTCAGTCAATACAGCCAGAAAACTAACTTCAACCCCACTTTTTATTATTATTATACTCCGTACAGTTCAGCGTGCGAAATCAAAAGTTACATGTTTGGTGAAAAACTTGACTAATAAGCATGAAAACATGATCACCAAATGAGCTATTATTATCATTACACATATTTATATAGTTCACTCGACACACACATACATGAAAATTCCTGGAGGCTTTAAATTACTTGATGCTTATAGCTCGAAATCTCGAGTCTTATTTTTCATAAAATTGCAAAAGTCATTATATGGACTCAAACAATCTGGACGTATGTGGTATAACCGTCTTAATGAATATTTGATTAAAGAAATATATATATATAGATTTAAGTTCATGTGAGAAAATCATCTTAGGAGAGAAATGAGAAGCATTTCAAACCATTAGATATAGTCTCTAAGATCATTTCACGTAAGGATTGCATTGGAATTTTACTTTTCATAGCATTAAAGAATGAGCTATTGCGTTGTTTTCCTTTCCTATTTTAGGAAGTGCAATTATTGAAATTTATGGATCTTTATGATTTATAACACATTTCATTTTCTCATTGAATCAAACTTTGAGTATTATTGTTTTCTAATCATATCACGTCTGCAATTTATTCTTTAATTATATCACTATTTTAATTAATTGTCTCAATAAAATTTATTACAATATAAAGTGCTATAAGTGCATTCATTTTTTATCTAATATTGTGGACTTTTAACAATCTTTCATTGCACATTTTCTTAAACGTGAGGTTCATCTTATCATTTTTTGTTTTACCATTTTCAAGCTTCCGTATTTTTGTGGATACTTTTTTCATATTTTATGATAGTTGTGCACAAATTATGAGATTAATAACTAAATAAACATTACATAGAAAATGTATTTTAATGAGATAAAATGTGCATGTTAATGAGATAAGAAATGCTATTTGTAAAAGTGTGCATTAATGTTACTTGATGCACGTATACGCTCATACACATTGCACTTCACCTCAAAGGTGCAAAAACTTAAATAACTCTAATTCACTTTGATGCATAATTAGTAACTAATCTCATAAATTGCACTTTGATGCATAATTAGTATCTAAATGTTGCATTCTCCTATGATGATAAGATGCATTTTAATCATTGCGATTTGTAATGCATAATTAGTATCTAAATGTTGCATTCTCCTATGAGAATAACATGCATTTTAATCATTGCACTTTGTAACGCCTATAGTGCACATTTTTAAATAAATTATATTTTGTGATGCATTAAACATAGGTTAGAGTATTCTAACTTAGGTAGTCATATTGATTTGGAACGATACATTGTAATATGTTATTTTTGGATGCTTTATATATACTTACATTTCATCCAAAAAAAAATTAAATAAATTATATTTTAATGGAGTAGCATAAAGTAAATACATACCATTGTACTAGTGCATTAATGCAAAAAATTAAAGTGAATGACACAAATTGTGAGGTATATATTTTAGAGCACAAAACATTGTTAAATGATGAAATCAAAAATATATTAAATTTTAAATTAAAGTGCATTTTATCAACATTAAAGTGCATATTGATGAAAGTGTTTTCTCAATGAATTCATTGAGAAATGATTTTATCTCAAGAAACAAACTAAACCTGAATCATATGATGCAAATTAATTGAAAAAGAAGAGTGTTTTAAGCATGCTTTAATGATAAGTGAGAGATTTCCGAGTAAAGAAAATACTTCGTATAAGGATTAAAGATATTTGAGGAGATAATAAATACTTGTCCTACTTCTTAGGAAGATTTATAAATATAGCAGCACACGTGCAACTGTATTTTACTTTATTTGACATTAATACCCCTCCTAATTAATGATATGTAAACCTTCCTTATAAAAACATTAATATAACCGAAACTAGGTGCCTTGGTGTAACTTTTATTGTCCATCAGATGAATAATATCAATGGCTATAATTCATTCTTTTTTCTCTCCTAACACTCCTTTCTCACCGGAACCCTCCCCTATATATATATATATATATATATATATATATATATATATATATATATATATATATATATATATATATATATATATATATATATATATATATATATATATATATATATATATATATATATATATATATATATATATATATATATATATATATATATATATATATATATAACGATCCTATTAGTCCATGTGTTTTCATTCAGCGATCCAAATCCAGATTCACCATAATTGCAGTATATGTTGATGATTTAAACATTATTGGAACTCCTAATGAAATTGAAAATACTGCAAAATATATAATGAAAGAATTTGAAATGAAAGACCCTGAGAGAACAAAATTATGTCTCACCATTCAAATTGAACATGTGAGAAATGATATTTTATCCACCAATCAAATTATACCAAGAAACCCTTAAAGCGGTTTTACATTGATAAAACACATTATTCAATTCTCCAATCATTTTTCAATCTCTCAATGTGAATGATGATTTTCTTCGACCTTGTGAATATGATGAATAAATCATTGGTCCACAAATAATATATTTGAGTGCTATTGAAGCCAGCATTAATGTATTTGGCTAATATTAACCTCACAAGATATTGCTAGCTTTTTCTATAAATTTGTTAGCAAGATATAGCCCAAGTCAAAGGATGTTACATCAAAGGGGATAGAACAAAGTTTATAACACCAAAACTTTTCTCCACACATGATCTTGAGAAAGAAGGAATGGTTGATGTGAAACAAATCAAGACATGCAACAAACTGTTCCACAAATTTTGAATGTGTCGTCTTCGAGATGTATGTTAAATTGAGTGGGAGTAATATAATGCATGCATTCTTTTTCCTTATGCTCAGAATTGACTGATTCTGCTGATTTATGACAAATTATATGTAGTACTTAAAAAAATTCTTAATAAAATAAAGAAAAGATTATATGAAAAAAAAGATAAAATGATCCTCCACAGTAACTACAGTCAATACAATCAGAAAAGTAACTCTAACCTTAGTTTTTATTTATTATTATTATTATACAACTCAGCACACAAAATCAAAGTTACATGTTTGATTAAAAAGTTAGTTGGAAAACTTGATAACTGAAAAATAAGGTCACCAAATCGGATCTTAGTTTTTATTTAGGTGAGTGTTATAGTATCCAACAAAAATTCAAAGACACCGTACCTAGCATGCATTTCATTGATCCAACTCAATATTTCATATTATTTACATTTAAATTATTCAATTGATATTTTTGATTGGTCCATATGTACAAGTTAGGTAGCTTCATGCAGCTTGAAGCTACCGTAGAAATTGCCGTTTATTTAAGCATACATTTAAACTACGAAAAACACATTCTCTTCGTATGGAATGTTTACAAATACTACGTACTCCCTCCGTCTCTAAAAGGATTGTCAAGTTTGACCGGCACGTAGAATAATAAAGTAAAAACTGTGTGGTAGAGATTTGTGCAGAGGAGAGAGAAATCACAAGAACCACAAATTGAATGTCTAAAAGAGAAAGTGACAAAGTTTTTGGGACAACCAAAAAAGGAAAATTGGCAAAATTATAAGGGACGGAGGGAGTACATTTTATTTTTTATGATATACGAATATTTTGATAGTACATAGTACATTTTCAACACATTTCAATATCCTACTGAGTACTATTTATCCTTAAGGACCTTAAATATTCAGTCAAATCCTATCGTAGCCCATACGTGAATGCTTAGGAAATACGGAGTACTCCGTAGCAAGGACATTATTTGTTGAATTGGGGTAAAAAAAGCAATATTTAGGTGCATAAAGTAACCCTTTTTTATTTGATGAGATATAGCTGATTGGGACATGTTAAATTGGAGAATAATTTTGGAATAAATGTGGTTTGAAGAGCAAGTGATTGACCGCTGGATCAGTTAAGAGGAGATGAACAATGCGACGATGAGCTGCGTCGGTGAGATGAACGCCGTCCCATTGCAGGGCGCGGCCAGGGTTGGCGCATACGTCGGTGCCGAAGGTTCCGCAAGGTTTTGCTATGTCGTAACGATACTCATTACTACCCTCCCCTCCGGCTCCACAACAAGCTTTCAGAAGCCACTCCTTATCAAATCCATGCAATGAAGGGTTTCGGAGAATTTGCCGAAAGGCGCCTTCGTAATCCCCGTAAACAATCACCACGCCCTTCCCGGCTACTTCTCGACGGAGCAAGGAAAGGGCGCCTCTAAGGACGCGGTCGTGTGTGGAACCGATGTTATTCAATGATATCAGGCAACCGAATTCGTCGTACGCGGCAGCCGAATCGGTCTGGCCGGAAGCCAGCTGAGACACTAGGCACCCGGTTGGGAACGGGCCGGGGACCAGGATCCGCTTTGCCCCGAGCTCGACGGTCCGGTTGATTCCTCGAATGATCGCATCAACGACGTACGGCACGCAAGTTTTAATCACCTCGGGGGACGACTTCCCTTCCCGTAAGAATTTGGCGTAGTCATTCCCGCCGAATTCCCCGAAAACCAAGAGCGATTTCTCGAAGCTTCTCGAACGCTCAATCGACGTTCGGTTACTTCCGTAAGTCGTGTCCAGGTACTTCTCGAACCACTCCAACTGCGTGCTCATGGGCGGCTTGAATCCGGTGACGGAGGTGATGTTTCTCTTCGTGAAGAACTCCTCGTCGCAAGCCGTCGCTCCGCCCACGGCGAAATTGACGCCGTGAGCGAATGCTGCGTTTTTGTTCAAGTAAGGCTCAACGAATGGGAGTCGAAGATGGTCAGCGATGAAATCCACGATCAGGCGGCCGTCTGAGAATCGACCGGTGGCTTTACCGAAATAGGTTTCTCCGTACGGGAGGCGGTAGGCAGGGTAGAACATGCGAGTGCCGGAAAGGCGCAATAGGTTACCGGTGTCGGAGATGGAATCGCCAAATTGGTAGATCCGTTCGATGAATGGACTGGGCTGTGGGGAGGAGTTCGCCGCAACGGCGTCGAACGGGAATAAAAACAGAGCAGCTAAAAGGAAGAAGAGAGAAACCATTAGGGAGGCCGCCGGCCGGTGTAGCTTAAACGCAGTCATGATGCAAATGTGCAGGGCACCCAATACTACGTGATAGTACATTTTATATTGAGAAGTAGCAGTACATTTGCCTACATGCTCCACTATAAACCGTACACGTTTCAATTTTAAGTGTCTTCTGTCTTTTTGGGTCGGTAGTACCGTAGTAGCGAGTAGGTAGCAAAACCAACTCAAATCCAAAACGACCCTGTGGTCTCGGGTTTTTTCTTTGGGGGTTTGACCTCAAAAAACTTTCGGCTTTCTTTCATTTCATGCTTCTTAGAAGGTTTTATTCAATTGTTCCAATAAGGTGGAATCTCCCACCCCAGGAGCCCCCACTCTGACCCGACAGGATGGTGGGGAAGTTAGTCACGGTGACTCATTCAGCAGAATGACAGTAGGCCCATACAGGGACTGATCTGGCATAGGGTCAGGGAGGGCCTAGGCCCCACCTCAAAAAAAAATTACTAGTATATATATATACTCCGTATTATATATGTACTGGGAAGAAATGGTATAATTAGAACAAACGTCCTATTGTAAACAAAAGTTACATTGTTGTGATGGTAGATGCGTGATTGGCAGTGTAGAGGTTATGTGTTCAACTCCTAGTTGGAACAACATTTTTTTTTGTATTTTCCATCCAAGTCCATGAACATGTTATCTTACACAAATCAAGTCTGAATTTTAACTTTTGAATACTAGGATGCAAAAATTAAGTAGTCCAACTAATTGGGCTTTATTAGTCTGAAAAACCAATTAGTTCAATTGATTGAGCTTTTTGAATATTGTCCTAAAAATTAATTAGTTTAATTCATTGGGCTTTTGAATATTGATCGAAAAATTAATTAGTTGAATACATTGGATTTCGTAGGTGAAAATAAGTTTTCTTTACATAGAGTATAGATTTTAGAGTAAAAAAACCGGTTTATCTTGTTTTCGAGAAACTAACCTAAAAATTGGCACTAAACATTTGGGTAACCGATAAAACTTCGGTTCGATATCTATGACTTTTAAGATAATTGTATTGTCGGTTCTGTAATATTCAATTTATTCTTTGACATTTCTATAATTTACATTTTGACTTCTAAGATATTATTATATTGTACTACATTTTGACATTTTTTTATAATATACGTTATTTAATTAAATTTTGGCCCCACCTGAACGTAAATGCTAGATTCGCCCCTGGGCCCATACATCCGTGCGCACAAGAGGCTCGGTCTTATTTCAGGTTCTGTGACCTCCACTCGGTCGCTGCGGAGATTCGAACCTCTCTCTATTGTTCCAAATCTCCCACCACTCGACCAACTGAGCTACCCGTGCGGTTTCGAAGGTTTTAGTCAAACGTATCAAGAAGGGGATCACTTTGACAAATTTATTGCACAATCCACCGCTTCTGCGCAAAATTCTCTTGAAACATTTTTGCTAATAAGCATGCCTCGAATCGTATTAAGAAGAGATCATTTTTTCCTTTCAAAAAGTCCATTTTGTTGTGGAGTATATGGAGCCGTTAAGGGGTGATGAATATGGTTTTCTTCACAAAAACTTTAATATTCTTTTGAAAGGAATTCCCCCTCACGATAGGATCTTATGAATTTTATTTTAAACCCGCTTTCATTTTAAACATGAGCTTTAAATTTCTTGAAGGTCCCAAAAACGTCGGATTTTTGTTCTAGGAAATAAACCCATATTTTCCGACTAAATCATCAATGAAAAGAGCAAAATAATTACTTTTAACAAGATAGCTTGTGTTGGTAGAAAATATCTCGGGTAGAGAAACTAGCAACATTTCAGTATAGTGAAAATAACTTAGGTGAATACAAGGGGTTGGTGGCCTATTTATAGGCATATACAACATGCCCACCAATTAAGTGTAACATGGGCTTGACCGATTTATCAACTAATACTGACGCTAATAGGCCAACCAACCCAATAAGTGATTAAATAATCCCGGACCAATATCCGCTAGTCGGACTGTGTTCTGAGCTTGGTCGGGCCAAAGCTCGGGTGTGACAGGCCGATAGTCTTTGACCCGGCCCATTATCCCAATAAGAGCCCTCCACTCCCTTAGTCGAGTAGTAGACTCAGCTAAAAAGAGTAGTTAAGCTGTTTTGGAATTGGTCAAGACCCTGGTCCAGCCGACCGGTCATTAACGAGCCTTGAATTTGATCCAATTGCTTGTGAAAGGATAAAGTCTTCCTTGTTCGAACCAGGAGACCTCTTCTTTTGTTCATGATGAGAGGGTGCCTCGTTAACACCGTACCAAGAAAAAACCCGGTGAGAAAAAAATCACAGTAAAGGAAAAAGAGTACACCAGAACCTTAAAATAAAGTAAAGGAAGGCTACTCCCCTCGGTTCGTGATTGAGTGTCTGCTTTACTGGTAAGCCGAGATAAGTTCCGGAAAGGCCAGTTGCACGATTGTAAGGGTTGTTTGCCCGTGGTGGCGGTCGAGCCAAGGTATGCTCGGGAGAGGCTAGTTGCACAGCTACTTGTTGATAATGCCGAGCCAAGGTATGCTCAGGAGAGCCAGCCGCTCAGCTGTCTGCTGATGTGGTCAAGCGAGGTATGCTCTGAAAAGGCCAGTTGCACAGCTTTCCACATTGATCCCCACCGCTTGCGAAAGGATATGGTTTCCTTCGTAAGGGAAGCAGCTCAGGGTCTTGTTTGCCTTATTAGCAGCACGTGTTCTTGTCTGTCTGATTAGCTGCCCGAGGTCTTGTTTGTTCGATTAGCAGTCTGAGGTCTTGTTTATCCTATTACTAGCCCGAGGTCTTCCTCAAAATCAAGCAAAAGGGTGAGCCCTCCGGCCACTACGTGCAGCTGCAACGGTCGCCATCTGCCGAGGGGATGGCAAAGACCAAACTTCACTTGTGAGCAATGCTCGTCTGACGTTCCCGAGAGGATGCAGTGAGTAGTCCACCATGATATGTAGTCCCTGTTGATTGCTATTATTACTTGTTACAGACATGGCAAATAGGAGAAGTGCTCTCTGTGCTTTACCTGCGATGCAAGATGCTAAGTCTCAGCTTTCGACATCTGATGCAGGTCCATCTCATGCAGGGGAGAAGCACGGAGCTTCTCCGTCTGGTGCTGGGGAAAGAGAGCAGCTTCCCTGCTTTGCGAAGAGCAACTTTCCAAGAAGAGCAAGGTATAAACTGCTCCTTAGGTCGGGTAAGGGGAGATAACCCAACCGCTCACTTTGTTCATTTCCTCATTAGTATGGCACGTCGGAGAAACGCACTTGCTTCCTTGCCCTGACTTTCGTTTCTACGCAGGTATGGCAGGTCGGAGAAGCGCACTTGCTGCCCTGCCCTAACCTTCGTTTCCTCATAGGTATGATAGGTCGGAGAATCGCACTTGCTGCCCTACTGTGGCCTTTGTTTCCTCATAGGTATGGCAGGTCGGAGAATCACACTTGCTGCCCTGAACGCGATGAAGGATGCTAAGTCTCAGCCTCCGACGCTCGATGCAGGTCCGCCGATTATCGGGAAGATGAACAGTACTTCCCCGCCAATGACATTTTCGTGGAGATCATATATAAATCAGCTACCTCCATTGATTAAAGACAATTCTACATATTCTCTGCCGGAGAGAACGCCAATGACATTTTCGAATCCATAAATTCTTACATTTCAGCACAATTTTGAGATGGTGGAAAATGAGAACCTTTATATGGGATGTATAATTAAGGAAAATGAGAACCTTAGAGTGGGAGGGAGTACATATATAAGAAATTTTTGTATCATATTTTTATAATATTTTAACACAGTATATTAATGTATATTGCTCAAGTATTGATTTTAAACCATAAATTACAACACAGATTGATGTATACTCCAACTAATGAATGCATTATGTAGATGATGGATCGTCGGACCAGGGGTGGCCGGAATCCACCGAGAGTAGGAGAGGAAATGGGGTGAGTGATCTGGTTTGCAAGTCTCACAGTATGAAATTTAGAGTGCGATTGATAAAAGCTCAAGCCTCCAAAATTCGATCCCTTTCCACAAGTTGGAAGGTGATATTTATACCAAGGGGAAAGGGAAATGCTTGGTGCCCAAGTAAAAAGATAATAGTCTAATAGGAGAGGGACACGTATAAAGCTATTCTAACAAACTACCAGACTGAATGGACCGGGAGCAGCCACGTGGAAAGTTGATTGGAGAGAGAGAGCCTCTGGTAGCTGGCTGATTGATCATTCCTCTAACAGAAATCCTGCCAAAGATCCCGTGTAGTCGTACGCAGATAATCTGGTACATTCCGTCAGCGCGGAGAGTGACGTGGTGATGTTTCCTCACGAATTCATCCCTTGCGAATCTCGTTTAAGTACATGGTGCTTTTCTCCCGACCTCGAGGATTACTGAGGTCGGTATCTGGGGGGCTCGGACCCATGTTGAAAGGATTCGTTCTGCTGTCTTCCATTTTTGCTTTGGAGGTGGTTTGACCGCCTAGTGCCTTGATTGACGTTGACACTAGAGTGAGACTTTCGAGGTTAGACTTGGTGCCGACGTCGGACGTCCCGAGGTCGGGCTCATGAATCATCGAGTTTAGTTGGCTCCTGATCTTGATGTTTTCCCGACCTCGAGGTCGGGGTCGGGGTCGGTGGACTCCGTTATCTGCTGAGTTTACTTGATTCCCGAACCTGATGCTTTCCCGACCTCGGCGCTCGGGGTCAGGGTCGGATCCAGATGTGGGCTTAGTATTTTCTTGCCCTCGATGAACCCGCAAGGCACTCTACTAGCGTCGTGGTACCCCTGGGGTATACGGGAATATACTCCATCATGAGTCCCCCACTCTCCGAGGCGAAAGTGAAACTTGAGGTGAGAGAGAGTAAATCTTCAATTTCCCGGGCGCATTCGCCCGGCAGGGGTGCTGCTCTTCCATGGTCATGACAAAGGGGTACCTCATTAAAAACTCCGCTGAGGAAAAACCCTGTGGGAAAAAATCCTAACGGAGGAAAAAGAGCATACTTCGCTTTGCCATGAAGTCCGGAGAGGAAAGCGACGCCCCGCTGCAGAGAAGTATGAGCCCGAGCTTCATGTTTCCCGCGTTCCAATCCTGCCTCATGGGTTAGTCGCTACGCCCGCGGCCCTGGCCGCGGGTTGATAAAATTTTTGTGTGCGGGAAAATTTGTGAGGAATATTAATCTATGTGCGAAGTTTGAGGATATACCTGTTTGGTGCCGAGCCTGAGGTGACTGCGTTGTTCTGAGCTTGTTTGTTGTAGTCTTGTTGTTGCTGCTTTCTGATTTGATTCCCGAGTCCCCCACTTACCAGTCCCCCACTCTTGTGGACTTAGAATATTTTCTAAGTGCGGAAGAGTATTAGTTGTAGGGGGACGAGGCAGTTGCATTTATCGCTTGGTGGACTTTAGGAGAATTTGTTGCGTGTAGTAACGCTGACGTGTACAAATAGGAATCTTTACATATTCCTTTTGCAACATTTTTTGAATTAATAGCCGCTTCTCTGCATTTAATGCGAGGGATGGCGTTTGAAGTGATTGTACGGCGCCATCATTGCACCTTTTTGCACGCCTTTCTGAAAAAACCTTTGAGTTTTTTGGGCGGCTGGAGATTATTGCGCCACGTGTAAGTCTTCCGTTCAATTTTGAAGGGAAGTATAAAAGGCGAAAGCTTTCGTCTTTCTCCTTTGCGCATTCTTTTGTATTCGAGTTTTCAGAGTTTTCAAGCATTTCAAGAGCTCTTCTTCTCCGGTTATTGCTTTGCGAAGTTTTAGTTTTCTCCGTCGATTCCCCCAACCAGGTTAGTCTCCGGCTCTATTTGCTCGTTCCTTGCCTGTCGTAGTTTGGTCGGAAGAAACCCAGAATAAGGGTTTTTCCGTCAATTTCAGCTATGTGAACAATGGGGGGTCTACAGTCCCCCATTCTTGGTGAGGTTGGCATCTTTGGACTCGGAATCGCATTCTGGTGTTGGTTCGAGTGTTTAATTTCTGTTTGGAAGTCGGATTATTGGTCCTTAACCCCCAACCCCATTTTTTGACTGGCTGCATGTACGTGTGTGTTTTCGTTGCAGATTTTGTAAAAATGTCTTCCCAAGGTTCTTCTGGAGATAGGGCCGTCCCTCAACGCGAGGCTGGGGACACCGCTGCTGTGCTTGACGTGCCTCCCATCCGCTTTATTAGGAAGCGGAGAAGCATCAAGAAAAAGTCTGGGAATGCGGTGGGCACCCTTGCGGAGAACGATCCTCTTGTGGACGTGTGTACTCTTACTGACGGCGAGTGGGCCGAAGCCAGACGCATGGCCGGTCCGACTGTTGATATCATGAGACCTGAGGCGGGGAGCTTGGAGTCCTCCTGCCCTTCTGGCTTCTTTGCGGTTCATCTGGACGTGATGGATCACGGGTTTCGCTTCCCGCTGCACCCATTCTTTGTGGAGTATCTCAACTGGGTTGGGCTACTCCCTTGCCAGGTGACCCCCAATGGGTTCTACCTGATGGCTGCCTTCCTCCTGCGCTGCAAGAATCTGGGTTTGGAGGCCACCATTGGTCTTTTTAGGCACTTGTTCCAGATTGGGCTTAACAGCTCTCTGGAGAATCAGGGCTACGCCCTCGTTTCCCAACGATCCGGCAAGAGTGGGTTCTACCACACCCCGTTGTCTCACCATGGATGGAAACACAGATTTGTGTTTGTCTGCACTGACAGGAAAGGCGAGTCTCCTTTCACTGCCCCAGGATCTCTTTCGTTCAATATGCACGATGTCGGTGCACTGGGTGAATTTGCCGATGATGTGGGCACCTATGTTGGGTACAGTGATCTGGACATCACGACTTTTCTGCCCGAGGAGAAGCTGAAGGACTTGGGCTTCGTCTTTTATACTGAGGTTCCTGATGAAGACTAAGGGGCGGCTGTTGGTTCCAAGCCTCAAGGTGAGGATCAGGTTGGCGTCCAGGATGAAGCTGACATCACTGCAGCTATCGCTGCGTCCTTGGCAATGGGACGGGGCTCCGGTGATGGTCCCATTGCTTCAGATGTGTTGGCCCCCCAGTCCTCAGGCGAGGAGAGAGCTTTTGCCCATATGTCTCCTCCCAGGTCCGAATCTTCAGAGGATGAGGAGCCTGCGTTGGAGAGGAAGAAACCCTCTGGGAAGGTGTTCGCTCCTGGGCTTTCGAGTTCTGCAGGGATGGCAGATCCTGCCAAGGTTGAAGTTGAGCCGGTCAAGAAAATGGCAGATCCGGCCATGGTTGATTTGGCGGCAGATCCTGCCAAAGTTGATTTGGCGGCAGATCCTGTCCAGCCTGCTGTCGTTTCACCAGGTATATTCTCTTTTGACTATGGGTTGGCTCTTCGTATTGCTCACCTTCGTGGTTATTTTACCTTCCTGGTTTTTTCGTTACAGTCAGTGCCAACCTGTTTGATCTCCTTGACTGTGCTCAGGAGGGTGGGAGGAAAACCCTTCCCTCGGCCGGTGTTAAGTATGATGACCGATCGCCCAGTGGCTCCTCCTCCTCTTCCGAAGGCTTAGAGGATGAGGCTAACGAAGATGCTGCTGATGTCGCCAGCATGGGAGATGCCCAGCCAAATCATGCCAAGGCACTAGGAGGAAACATTTTTGTGCACCCGCAGGCTGCGGCGAATGCCACCACTGCTTCTCCACCGGACGTGGTCATTGAGGATGCCGCGGATGAGGGTGATGATGAAGATGACAAGGAGACTGTTGAACAACTCCAGAGCCGCCTGGGCTCATATGCCCCAGGGCGCAGTAGTACGACCGCGGCTGGTGGCCGGAAAAAAAAGTCGGTGGCCAAGGGGAGCGGACCACCACATGATTCTGCCGGCGGGCGGAAGAGGCACAGGTTTCAAATCTCCTTTAGAGACGACCAGGGCTTTTTCTCCGACAATGCTGGTGCCATGGATATGTTGGCCCGTCTACGGTTGCCCTGCGATACTGGGGTTATGGGGGAGATGGACACCCCCAGCGTTGCTGAGGAGCTTACTTCCAGCGCGCTCAAGGTTTGCAATATTCTCGCTTCTCCTTATGCGTTTGTTTTGCCTTGCTTGCTGTTTTTTTTTGTAATTAATTTTTTTTGCAGGCCGCTGTTCTGGGTTACCAACTGGCCCTCAGGGCAGATGCTGCTGAGCTCCGGGCAAGGCTGGTTGCCGGGAAGCAGGCAGATCTCCAGGATAGTTTGCGGGCAGCGCAACAAGCCCTGGAGACTTCTGAGAAGCAGATGAATGAGTTCCGAGGAAGGACTCAGGATGCTGAGTGTCAACTCAAAGTCTGTCAGGTCCAATTTGCGGCCTTGAAGGAATCTGCTGATGAGGCTGTCCGAGCTCTGGGTGAGGAAGAGGCTCATGCCCAACGTGCCGAAGAGCGAGCCCGGGCCGCTGAGGATAGGGCAACTACCGTTGTTGAAAAGGCGAAGATTAGTCTGGCCGAATGGCAGCGGATGATCGATGTATCCCAGCTGGCCATGAAAGAAAGGGATCAACTCCGGAGGTCCCTCGGGGAAACTGAGGCGGAGCTGTGTGTAACACCCCGGCCCCGTAGGCCCCGAGGCAGTTACTTCTGACCTCTAGTACTGTCCTCACAAACCGCCACTAGCCTTTTCCACGCACTTTGTCCTCACTCGTGCGCGCCTCTGAGAAACTTCCCAGGGGGTCACCCATCCGAAGACTCCTCCCGTGCAAACACGCTTAACTTTGGAGTTCTTGGCTAATGAGCTCCCTTAAAAGGAGATGCATCTTGTTGGTATGAGTAGTACTATTAATCCGTTTAAATTAAATATCAAGTGTTACAATCACCCCCACTTAGGAACGCAACGTCCTCATTGCGCCCATAAACCAATCTCAAATCAAATCCCAGAATCCTCCCCCGCTAAGTGCCCGCCCGATATCCAACGGGTCAGCACACTGTCGCAGGGTTGCTCTGATACCATTTGTAACACCTCGGCCCCGTAGGCCCCGAGGTAGTTACTTCTGACCTCTAGTACTGTCCTCACAAACCGCCACTAGCCTTTTCCGCGCACTTTGTCCTCACTCGTGCGCGCCCTGAGAAACTTCCCAGGGGGTCACCCATCCCAAGACTCCTCCCTTGCAAACACGCTTAACTTTGGAGTTCTTGGCTAATGAGCTCCCTTAAAAGGAGATGCATCTTGTTGGTATGTGTAGTAATATTAATCCATTTAAATTAAATATCAAGTGTTACAATGTGCTCCTTCAAGACCCAGTGCTCCACTTTGGAGAGCCAGCTCGTGGTGGTCACGCGAGAGCGCCGCAAATGGGAGGCGGAGCATGATAAAATCGCTTCCGAGCTGAAAGAGGCCCGCTCCCAAATTGCCAAGCAAGGGCGTGCTATGGAGAAGCTCGAACGGCAATCTGAAGAGGCAGAAAATGCTAGGGCCCAGGTCCGTGAGCTCGAGGTTGATCTTTCTTCCAAGGACGCTGATCTGGAGAAGCTGAGAGAGGAGCTTAGTGAGATCCGACTTGCTTCTGGTCATGATAAAGCCCGGATCATGTCGTTTGAAGCTGAGGTGGCCGCCACATGAGAGAGGCTCGAGGGCTATATGGCGGGCCACAGTGCCGCTATTGGGAGGGCAAGGGCAAGCGCTGTCTCCGAAGTTCAGGCCTCGTGTTCCAAGGATCCGGCCCCTTTATCGGCCGTTAGCTGGCTCCATGGGGTCATGGGAAAACATATTGATGGGTGGTTAGCCATGCCTGAAGGGCTGGAGTTCGTGCGGAGGCAGCTCCTGCCCACCCTAAATTATGGGAAATATCTGGGCGAGCCTTCGCTCGAGTTGGGCGATTACCTTGTCCCTGGGGTCCTTGGCCACCATGGTGGCGCCGTGCGTCTGCAAGCGGGCCGCGTGAGCCGTGTTGATTTGGTGACGGGCATCACCCTCATTCAGTTTCCCCTTACCTTTGTCCAGGTGGGGCCGATCCGCTGTCCGGGATACCGACCCAAGCTTTCCCTGGGTGAGCCAGGCTCACGCTGACCAATCCGCCCCGCCATCCTCTCTGAAGCAGGACGACAACACGTGTCACCTAGCCTGTTAAAGGCTGAGGCTTTTCCACACACTAGAATCGGTCCAGCTCGAAGCGGGGAAGCAAGGTGGGAGCGGGGTGACGTTGTGTCCTGGGGCATTACCCCTTCGTCATTATCTAGCCTGACGGCCAACGACTGGTGTTGAGGAGGCAGGGTTGTGTTCTCCCCCGTCCTTGGCATGAGTGCACTAAGGACGGTGGAGTTCTGGGCCAGGCTGGCGATGATGGCCGAGAGTGCGGCCTGGAGCTGGGGGTCAACGACAGGAGAAACGGGTTGCCCACAGACGTTGTCGCCCTTTTCTGCGCGCTTCTTGTCCAAGCTGATGCGGGCGTCTGGGGCGCCACCGTTAAGCTTGTTGTGCAGGTCAGTGGTGAGGCCGATGGCTTCCTCGACGGGAGCCTTGTCGGCCGTAGCATCCTCCTCGTGTTCCCGGTTCTCTTTGGCCTCAGGGATGGCCTTGCCGAGGAGGTTGCGGTTAGACTTAGTTCTTCCCATTATCAGTTAGCTGTGCTTGGTAGCGACGAAAGAGGTTAACTTGATTGTTCTAGCTCTCAATGAAAGCACCAAATGATTGATTATATCTCTAGAGAGAACTGAGAGCTAGAGAGAGAAGTGCAATAATTTCCTTGCAATAAATGAATTGTCAACCCCTACAACTACCCCTAGGGTAAGTATTTACAGGGAAAATACAGGCTGGGCTCCCAAGCCTTGGGCTTGGGAGGCCCATTTACAACAGGGCCTCTAATGGGCCGAATACAAAGTGTACAGAAATGACTAAGTATAAAATCATGTTCTGGTGGCTATCTATGGCCAATAAGGACATGGTCGACGAAGACCCAACCGACGAGTTCACCCGGTTCTCGTGACTTCTAGATCATATTATGAGTAGACTTCTTTCTGGCCGATGGAGGTCATCCGGCCGATGGGGGTCCCACTAGATGATCGTGATACCTTCTGTTCTTCTGAGTATGTGGGTCCTGGGGCCTAGTCCCATATACTCCATCAGGCATGTTAAAGGATGAAATATTAGAGGTAATGATGAATAGTGTAGGAAAAGTATGAAAGAAAGTGAAAAAAAATGAATGAAAGAAAAGAAAAAATAGCAAAAGTAAGGATAGTTAAGTACTTTTAAACGAAAAACTTGACAAAAATAAGAACCGTGACAAACTTTTAAAAACTTCCCAAATAAAAAACAAAAAGTAGAAAATGTAAGAATAATTAAGTACTACCTCCGTCCCGGTGGACTTTGCCAAGTGCAAAGTATGTGAGAAATAAGAATAGTAAAAATTGTGTGGTTGAGATTTGTGCAGAGGAGAGAGAAATGTGCAGAACCACAAATTAGTTATTTTAATAGTAAAGTGGTAACGTTTTTTGGGACAATCAGAAAAGAAAAATTGGCAAAATTTTCCCATTACAAATTTGTTTATACCTCAGGAGTAGAGAAAGCTCATAAAGTTTTCTTTGACAAGTTGACAATCAGAGGGAGTATTTATTTATTTGAAAAGTACAAAAGAAACTAGGTAAAACCTCAGGAGTAGAGAAAGCTCATAAAGTTTTCCATTAATTTTTCACGTGTCAATTTACAACGACAAGACAAGACGTGACCAAACTATGTCCTTTTGCTTTTTTTGCAAGTAAATTTGATTACTTATTTATATATTCTCTCTATCCCAAATTGAATTGCAAACTTTGACCGATATGAGAATTAAGAAATGACAATAAATGATTTTTTCTTTTTACACTTTTGCTTATCTTTCTAAAAGTAGATGCCTTTAAGTTAATGGGAAAAAGTAAAAGTATGGGTAAATTTGTCACTTTATTCTTATTTACGTACCTAAAATAGAAAGTGGAAAACCATTTTTAGGACAACTAAAAAAGGAATTTTTGCAAATCAAATTGGGACGGAGGAAGTATATTTTTTATCGTGATTACTTATTTAAATATGGCAATAAAAATATACGGAGTAATTATTACTCCCATTCCAAACCTTCATACTCCCATTTTTTTTATTGTTAAAAATTGTAATAACTTTTTTTATTTGATATCCGATTTTTATAAATTTTATATCAATTTTTATTTTTATTTTTCATGATCTATCAAATGAGACCAATATTGCTTATGTAATTTTAACAAATTATTTTGAAGTTACATTTGATAATATATCATGAAGTTACATCTTCTTCTGCGCGAGTTACATCTTATTGTACGCGAATTACATCTTAATATACACGAGTTACATCTTAATGTATGTGAGTTACACCATGAAATAAACCCCTGCTACATCTTTCATTTTTATCATTTGAAAAATAGTGTATGAATATGAAATACAATATACTTGTTTTATGTGGATTAATAAAATTTTGTATTAAATTGACAAAGAAAAAAATTAATTCAGTTATAATTGAATTAGTTCAAGATAAAGATAAGTAAAAAATCACAAATAATTAGATATAACTCACCCATAATTACATGTAACTCGCGCATAAATGTATGTAACTCGTGTATAACAAGATGTAACTCACACATAATTACACGTAACTCTCGCATAAAAGTATGTAACTCTGTGTATAGTAAGATGTAACTCACACATAAGAAGATGTAACTCACACATAATAACTTGTAACTGGAGTATAAGATGATGTAACTTCGTATATTATCAAATGTAACTCCAAGCTAGAAGCAAAATAACAAACTCAATATCTTAAAAACCTCTAAAATCATATAAAAGTGAAAAAAAATATTATAGAAAAAGTGTATGCATATAAAAATATATTACAAAAAATGTATGAATGTAAAAAATTAAAATTACATAGGCAATATTGGTCTCATTTGAAAGATCATGAAAAATAAAAAATTTTGATATAATTTTTATAAAAATCAAATCAAAAATAAAAAAATTATTAACAATTTTAAGAAAAGGAGAAATAGAAAATAACAAAGGGTGCATGGTGCTCACCATGCACCGATCCCACGGTATAAGCACTGGAGTGAAAGGATACATACAATTTCGTACTCCCCGTAACTTAAAAACCTTTCCATTCCAAACGTAGATAGATTAAGAATAGTGAAAAAAGATATGAATTATTGAGGGTATGATGAGAAGATAATGGAATAATGTGATGAAATGAAGGATAGATTAAAAAAAAAGTTGTAACAGTGTATTACTCCCTCCGTCCCTATATAAAAGTATCTATTCATTTTACACACATCTTAAGAAAGTGGGTTTGGTTGGTACTGTTTGGCACTGTTTGGACACTGTTTGACACTGTTTGACACTGTTTTGCACTGTTTTGCACTGTTTTGTTTGCCAAAAAAGGAAAGAGAACTTATATTTAGGGACGACCCGAAAAGGAAACAAATGTTTTTATTTAGGGACGGAGGGAGTATTTTAAAAATTATTGAGGGTGTGATGAGAATTTTGAAATAAGAACATTTTTTTGGTTAGAAGAATTTTTGTTAGGTGAGAAGACTTTTTTGTTAGGAAAGGAGTAAGCATTTGATGAACCTAATAATTAGATGGTGGTTGTCATATACTACGAGTAATAAAAAGCAAATATGTGCACCCAGCTCAGACGATTCTTGCCCCCAAAAATTCTTTCTTAGTTTTTCTTATAGTAGAAATTGTATCTTAGGGAATAGGAGGTGTTTGGATCTGATTCTTAAAATTGCTTCCGCTCCTTCAGGGAGTAGAAACAGAAGTTGGAGTGTTTAGGTGAAAGTGCACAAGTGATTCTGGTGCTCTAATTTACTCCTAGAATCGGTTTTTTTAGAAGTTGGGGGTGACCAGCTTCCGAAAACTCATTCTGATTTTGCTTCTGCTTTAAAAAAGAAGCAAAAGCAGAATCTGTTCCAAACATCCCCTTAGTTAAAGCTACCAAGTATTTAGATTTAAGTTTCCATTCACTTATTCAACTTAAATCTCTTAATCTCTTATTATATCTATCTATCAATTTTTTACTAAATTTAATTTTTCTTGATCAAGTTCGTAAAATTTTTAATGTAGTTTCTGAGTATGTAAATTTTATATATTAAAAATAATTTGAGTGTAACTAGAGATCGAGTTGCTTTATCGTCAGTCAAACATCGTAAACCGTAACGTGAACTTCTTTATGAGATGGAGAGAGAGCAATAGTTATAAATTACATCCCGTGCAACCCACGGGTGATATATCAGTAAGTCGTGGAATCGTGGTTATGTAAACATAATGCTACTTAGATGTGTGCACTGGTTCCAAATTAGACCTGGACCTAACTAGAACCGGAATCGGATTTACAAAAAATAGAAACCGAAAATCTGATCCGATATAATTTAAATAACAAAATGGAGTATTTATTATAAACAATATATTACTATTATTATTTACTTATTTATTTTTATTTGTTTTAGAGAACTTTTGATTAGAGGAATTTAAACGATGTAGTAGTTAATTCTATTAGCAAGAAAATAAGAATAAATTAATTAAAAGTATTAGGACAACGTATTAAGATCATTATTATTCAAATTGTTATTATTATTCAATACCTATTTTATATTATTACTATTAATTAATATATTTAAAAATATAGCAACACCGGTTTAATCAGGTTCAAACCGAAAAAATCTGTTTTTTAATCGGAACCAAACCGGAAGCCGGAATTGTAAAAATATAGCAACATCGGAGTATTTCATAATCGAAAACTGGACCGGATATCATTTTGGTTCGGTCCGATTCCAGTTTTTTTGATCCGGTTTTACGGTTGAACCAAATTGTGCATTCATTTTCAGCTTACCAGTTAACTTTTTAATCAAATATGTAACTTTAATATTGTGTGATAATTGTATAATAATCAAAATAAGTAAGGTCGTAGTTACTTTTTCAACTGAATTAACTTAAGTTATGAATACAATATATGTTACATGTTTCTTTTCTATAATTCATAGATTCTCCGGATTGAACGTAAATTCTATCAACATCAAGAGATTAAGTAGATCGAATCAATTTCAATTTTACTAAATACTCTCTTTATATGGGCCAGACTAAATTGAAGAATGATTTTGGAGGGGATATCTTTCTATTATACAAAGCCAGGAGAAATTTTGCACAGTGTTTTCACTCAAAAACATCCCATCAATGGGTTCGGGTCAGGTCTTCAACGGGCCAGGTCAAATGGTCCATGGGTCGCGAAATGGGGCTGTAGGCTGCCCAATCAGAGTTTTTCATGCTGACTCTTTATCCAATGCGCCCAATTTTCCTGTTTACAACTTTTATTAATTAAAAAGTAGAGTGATTTGTACTTTAAGCAGGTTTGAGCCACCAAAAATTAAATGTATTGTACTAACATGATCCAGAATTTCGAACCTCTCCCAAGCATTTAATGAATTGTACCATTAATTGTACTAGGAGATCAAAATAAAATCATTCAGAATTACAATTTAGCCTTGAACAATCCTTGAGCCCCAAAAACAATAAATGATGTGTACTTAGATACTCCAGAATTTCGAAACCCTCCCAAGCATTTAATGTATTGTATAGAAAGATTGTACTATGAGATCACAAATAAAATCTTTGAAAGTTATTATTGAGCCTTAAGCCACACAACAATTAATGCACTGTACTATCTTTAAGATAGAGTGGGTATTTATCCTTTGGTTAATACCTAATTGCCTCAAAATATTATCCCACCAGCCTTGAACAATCCAGTATAAATACCGCAGTTGAGGGTTTTCTAGACACATCACAACAAGCAATTCCAGATTTGCATTTTAAGCTACAAATGGCAGGTTCATCATCAAGAGGGATGTGGTCCATGATCAAGGACATTGATCACACGAAGTCAACCTGGGCATTGAAGGTTCGGATCGTTAGGGCTTATGAGGTGCCTCGTCACTCAAAGGAAGGGGAAACCCTTGAGATGGTGTTGCATGATGCCGAGGTATAATTTATACCTCTAAAAATAATTTGTTTCATTGATGGTTATAAAATATTCGTTGTTAACATTTGAATGTGTAAAATAGGGTGATCAGATTCATGCAATCATCAAGAGACCACAAATAGCTATGTACAAGACTATGATAAAGGAGCACCAAATCTATGCTATAAGAAACTTCTTAGTTCTAGACAATTACCAGACGGTAAAAACCACAAACCATCCCTACTTGATCCAATTCGTCTCTAAAACTCAATTCAGGGAAGACACGAAGACTGATCTGCCTATGTTGGTGTACGATTTCCAACCCTTTGATATGTTGCACGCCCAAAGGGTTATCAACGACAAAACTCTCATTGGTAAGTAAAATCAGTTTTCATTTTTTATCAACCTAACTAAATAGTGTTTGTCCCTGTTTATATGATTACAGCAATAATGATACTCAAAGATAAGAATAGCAGAAAGATATACGCAGAAGATCCTTAAACTCGTCTTTGATATACCGTGAACTTCTACATTAAGAATGATAAGCTCTGAGGCTGTAAAGATCGAATGCAAAAGTTGACGCAAACCTAAACCTTATGCGCCTTTATATATGCGCAGGTTAAGGTTTGCGTAAAGGCTTTCAAGCCTGATATATGGGTCTGACACTTTGGCCCCATACCCTTTACTACTCTAATAAATACAACAATAAATACATAAAGGAGCAATAAAGGTTATACTAATACAAGACTCTTGACAAACTTGATACACAATAAATTATTCTTCAACAATCTCCCCCTTTGTGATCAAGTGCCGTCTTGCTTTTATTTCTGAGCTTTGAAGTAGTGTTTTCTTATGTTCAGTGCATGCTCATACTGTCTCAGTGCTCTTCTCTTATCAAGATGTTTGATGATGGGCTGCAGGATTGTTTCCAGTCTGTCAAAAAGTTTCCAACTCTTCATCAGTAGCATGAGCAAGTCTTTGCTCAAGATCTTCTTTGAGAGGTAGCAGGTTCTGTTGAATGACTTTTAAAGTCCCATCACAGAATTTGTGAATGTCCTCTACCCACATCAGGCGCTTTTGCTCTTTATGTTTGAGATATAAGATTGAGAGAGGATCCTTAAAGATGTGGTAAGGTTGAGATTCCTCAAGCTCTGCTCCATATAGAATCGGCCTTGTGAGATTTGCCTTTTAAACATGGTTCTCGAGCGCCATTTGCAGATCATGAGTGGAGTGGAATCTGACTTGTCTTAGCATAAATCTTTTGATTGCATCAAAGCCTTCTTTGTAGATTCTGTTGCGATTTATCGGAAGATATCTGCAGGCCATGAACATGTGATAGATGTCATCCATTTTCATCATGATGAAATCATTCTCTTGGCAGATGAATTTGCTTGAGTCTGTGCGCTGCACTTTGTAGCTGAAGAATTGTATCCCGTGGTGATCTTCTTCATGCATATCGAGGATACTGCAAATCGGATGTATGCTACTTTTTAAGTCCTTTTTAAGGATCTCTCTTTGTTTTCCAGAAGATCTATAGTGCAGCATATGCAGATGTCCACCCACAAATTTCTCTTTCAAGTGGGTAAGTCCGCGGATCTTTAGCTCATTAAGGGCCTTGAGTTTCCGTGGTTGTCTCCAGATTCCCTTTCTGATTTCCTCTTGGAAGGGGCATTGATTCATATGTTCTCCCATGGCTTCTCCTTTGTTGACATTTGACCCGCTGATTGTCTGATAATCGATTCAAGCTCCTTGGGAGTTTTCTTGTAATCTTCCCCTTCCTTGAGTTCCTCTTCATCAAGGCGTATGATATCTTCAGCACACTTGGCTAGTAGTTCATGAAGCCACCAGTTTCGTTGCATATCCTCTGTCTCGGCTTCGTCTCTCAGTGTATCCCACTCTGTCCATTTCCGTGGCCACTTGTCGTGTATCTCCGCATCCTCCAGCGCGTCATGGATGTCCTTGTTTAGAGGAATGAATGGAACTCTTTGCTGCGGTTGGAGCGGTGATCTTGCTTGAGAAGCACTACCGGGTTCCCTCGGATTGCCCGTTGTCATCAGCGTTGAACTAGGTTCTGGCTGATGGCTTGACCTAATGGATGTATCAGAGATAGCACCGTCACGATTTCCATCCCCTCCTCGGACAGTATCTCTTAGAGATAAGCCTCGGGATGTTGTCATCAGTTTTGAACTATGTTCTGACTGATGGCCTGAACTAAGTGATGTACCAGAGGTAACATTGTCAGGACTTCCATCCCCTCCTCGGACAGTATCTCTTGATGATAAGCCTCAGGATGTTCCAACTAGCTTGATCGTGCTAGTGAGCTTGGCTTGGTTCTGGCTAGAGGTGGGTGGTTGTTGATTGGTTGGAGGTGAAGGTTGAGTTGGCTGCGGGGCGTGGCTAGAAGAAGCACCTTGCTCAAGTGTCCAGGACTGCTTGCTCTCCCCCTCATGAGGTTCCGAATCGTCGGGGTCCTCATGCGAACATTTGTGGCCACGGGGATTGTCACGGCAAGTTCTTGGTTGTGGGCGGTTATGTTTGTAGAAGACCGCAATTAGATCCTTTTCAAAAGGGGTAAGGTTATGGGCATCAGTGGAGCAGAGGCGGAGGAAAAGGATATCAGCTAACTGTGGGGTAGGTATGGAATAGGGATTGGGATAGGGTGTGGTCGACGTAGGGGTAGACACTAGCTGTGTATCCTGGGTTCCTCGAGAAGGTGAAGATACTGGAAGTTGGTTGGTGGATTGGGTAGATAAGACTGGGGAAGGTAACGGTTGGGTATGAGAGATTAAGGGCTCGGTTGAGGGTTGGGGTGCGGGATGTTCAGGCTGAACTACTTGGGTGTTCCTAAATTCCTGTGCAAAAGCGGTCATTGCTCCTTGCACCCATGGCTTTATGGTGGAATCCAGGAAGCGATTCAGGAGAACGTTGATATCTTCAAAGGTGGGGTGACCAGTTACGGGGGTGGTAACTGTTGTCACAGCATCAGTGAAGACAACTGATGTGTGGCTTGCGTTTAATGGTGAAACCAATGTTTGCGTAACAGGACTTCCGACCGTCATTGTTTGCACTCGGGTCGTTGCATTCAGGGTGTGTGCACCTGTTTGTGCAGTGAAAAGTGTAGGTGTCCTAGAAAAATATGAAAAGTTTGGAAGTGTGACACCTAGACTCGATCTGTGCGAAAGAGGGGTTGTGGCCTCGGGTTGGTGGCCACTAGTTTTCTCAGTAGACTCAGAAGGAATCGGTGAAGGGGGTTGTTCCCGTGATTTTGAAACGTTAGCCTGTTGGGAGGCTAACGAGTGGCTGGGAGAGGGTGGTGCATGCACAGTTGAGCCTGATGCTGCGACTTCTACTCAGGAACCGAAAAGATCGGCTCATGTGCTTAGGGATTCGGCTCGGCTTATATTGATGAAGGGGTCGCAGTTAGCAAAGACGTCCAAATCTGCATCATCAAATAAGCTCTTTGTGGCTCGCTGCTTTTATGTGGACTTGGATGACTTAGGAATGTCATTTCTGACCTTTGCGCGTTTTTCGCGGATGACGACGTCGTCAGAATTTTTGATGATGTGCTCAGCCTCATTGTAGTTGGACTTGAATCTCCTGATTTCAGAATGTGTAGACTGGTTCTCCTTTATGAGGATAGTTGAGGATCGGTTAGCGAGAACAGGCTGAGCTTCTTCAGCGGTAATCTTTTTGGGAGACTGAGCCATCATCTTTCCTTTGCAGATCATGGCATATGTAGTCTCAACCCCGTCATCATCAGCATCATCATTGTCATTATCAGATCCGTCATCATCAGATCCTTCATCACTATGGGTGCCCACACTCTCGGATGCCTCATCGTCAGTCTTATTCTGGGCAGTACTGGACGATTCATCAGCGGAATCCTCAGCGTCCGTCGAGGTGCCCTCAGCTGTCCGACTCTTCTCGAGAGAGTCATCAGACTTTCCTTCATGGGGCCGACGGGCCACTGGTTTCTGTGGCTTTGGGGCGCTCTTTGAACCCTTACTGACACTCGGCTTGGTCCCCGGGGTAGGTCCAGTTGGGTTTCGCTGAACTATAGGGACCATTTTCTTGAGATCCTCTTTGCATCTAACAACTGCTGGATTCCTTGGATTGGCGAGATTTAGAAGATAGTTAGGAATAGCCATGCCAACAGTGTCGTGTTTGAAGCTTTTGAAATACTGAACCTTTGGGGCAACGAACTGCTCTTCATCTTGTCGCCGCGGGATCCCTTGATTTTCTGACATGTAGTCATTTATGATGAGAGCCAACCATCTAGCGTAAGGGATCGTCATTCCGGATTTATTTTTTTCTTTGGCCTTGACTTGGTCCATCAACTCCGTCCAGAAAAGTTGTGCCATGTCGTACTTTTTGTTGAAGGCTATCCCATGGAAGATTTGCAGAATTTGTTGGTTACATTTGTTGTGGTCGGCGTGCTTTGGAGACAGGCACTTGTTGACGAGGCCAAATAGGGTCTTCCATGGGTAAGGTAGGTTCATGAGCTTAAAATTTGACATCATCGGCAGAGGTGGATTATAGCCCAGACTCTCCATTCCTTTGATCAGTTCAGTCCGTGACGGGATCGGATCGTACATTGTGTGTACTGGCAGCTCCAGAGTGGTTCTCAGCGTAGATGGAGTTAGTACCAGCCTCCTGTTGTGCAACGTAGCAAGGATCTTTAATCTGTCTTTCTTGGAGGGCGTGTGCATGGTACTCCACAACTGTTGCAGGTAATCTTCTGGGATAGGTGTTGCTTTGGTGAGTGCCGGCCATATGTAGTGCCCTTGGAGAATGACAGGGATGACAGGGTCTGGGCATTTGAACAGTGCATGGTCAAGCTGATAGTTGTTGTCCTGTAGCCGGACCCAGTTTTCCTTGGGAAACAATTGACTGTGGGGGGCTTCGTTCTGCTCTGTCCCTGACATAATGAGCTAAAAAACAGTGGGGTCAGCACAAAGGTCCTCCTTGGTTTGTTTTTTTTTTGAAATATCTGATGTTTTTGGATTTTGAAATTTAAAGGAAAAAGAAGGAGGCAGGTGGACATCATCGAACTGTTAAGGCAAATACTCGAGGTCAGAACTCGTGGTTTAAAACTTGAGGTCAGAAATCGAGGTTTACAGCTCGAGTTCAGAAGTCGAGGTTTAAAACTCAAGGTCAGAACTCGGGGTTTAAAGCTCAAGGTCAGAACTCGAGGTTTAGAACTCGAGATCAGAACTCGAGGTTTAAAACTCGAGATCAGAACTCGAGGTTTAAAACTCTAGATCAGAACTCGAGGTGTAAAACTCGAGATCAGAACTCATGGGTTAAAGCTCGAGGTCAGAACTCGAGGCTTAAAACTCGAGATCAGAACTCGAGGTTTAAATCTCGAGTTCATAACTGCGAGTTTAAAACTCGAGTTCATAACTGAGAGTTTAAAACTCGAGTTCATGACTGCGAGTTTAAAACTCGAGATCATGACTGCGAGTTTAAAACTCGTGATCTAGGCTCGAATTTGAAACGACGGGCTCTGAAACAAGTTTTAAACCGTGAGAAGATGAATCTTGAGTTCACCTTAACGAACGACGAAGCTATCCACCTGCAAAAGCATCAAAACAACAACATAAACTGATTCAAAAAACCCTAAATTCCCCCTCTCGCGATATTTTGAGATTGTTCAGTCTTCGAGGATAGGGTTTTGAAAACACAAAGTTTGAAGCAATGAAGATCAGTTGAAGATGATCGAGGGCCTGTTCCTACCTACTGGTGATATTGCGAGAGAGAGGATTGAGTTGGGGAGAAGGATTTTGACAGAGAGAAGAAAAATGGGAATGTCGGGGCTCTGGTTTGCGAGAACTGTGCGCGAGGATTGGAAGATAGTGAAAAAGTCTAGGGAGCTGGCTATTTGTATGCGAGGAAAAAAGACCGGGCCGTAGAGAGTGTTTGGGCCCAGACTTAAATCCGGCCCTTTGGAAAACAAGTAAAAACAGTGCTCCCCCTTAGTACAAATACCTAAAAAATATCAACTCACACTCATTTTGTGATGCAACTCACACTAATTTTGGATTTTTCAGGTTTTGCCCCCCCTTGACACATGCAACACACACTATGTACAAATGCAACTCATACACACTGTTTTTGTTCTTTTCGGGGTTTTCTCCCCCTGAACACATGCAACACACACTTTATACAGATGCAACTCACACACACTCTTTTTGTATTTTACGCTTTTTCTCCCCCTTGACACATGCAACTCACTCACACTTTTTACAAGACACACACACACTATCTACAAGTCCCACACACACACCCTTGTACAGAGCAGTGGAGATAAAATTACACAGGCTCAAGGTTCAACATGCCTAACTTGGAGACTAGGAACTGAAATCGTTTTTCATCCAGACCCTTAGTGAACAAGTCAGCCAGTTGAAGCTCAGAGCTTACAAAGTACATATCAATATCTCCTTTCTCCACATGGTCCGTGATGAAATGATATATAGCGCAAGTTAATGTGTTTGGTGCGGGAGTGGTGAACAGGGTTGCTGGTGATGGCGATGGCGCTCTGTGAATCACTGTAGATCGGGATATGGCAGAATGTGTACCTGTAGTCTTTAACTGGGTCTTCATCCATAATATTTGTGAGCAACATCTAGCAGCCGCGACGTATTCTGCCTCGGCTGTAGATGTTGACACACAGTTCTGCTTCTTGGAAGACCAGCAGACTAACTTCTCACCGAAGAATTGGGCGCCTCTCGAGGTACTCTTTCTGTCCATTCTGCAACCTGCAAAATCTGCGTCCGAATATCCGACTAGGTCAAAACCTTAATGTTTGGGGTGCCACAGGCCTAAGTTCACAGTGCCTTTGAGGTATCTCAAGATTCTTCTTACTGCTGTCAGATGTGATTCTTTCGGATTCGCTTGAAATCAAGCACACAAGCATGTGGAGAATACAATATCAGGCCTGCTAGACGTGAGGTAGAGCAGAGATCCAATGATTTCCCTGTAGTTGGTAGCATCTACTGGTTTCTCTAAGGGATGAGAGTTCATTTTGCTGTTGGGGGACATAGGAGTCGTCATGGATGACTTACCGTCGATGTGAAATCTTTTCAACATATCCAGTATGTATTTGGACTGATTGAAAAAGATCCCATCTTGTAGCTGTCGGACTTGCAGGCCTAGAAAGAAGTTCAACTCTCCCATCATGCTCATTTCAAACTTGATTTTCATCAGTTTTTCAAAGTGTTTGCACAGACGCGGATTTGAGGAGGCAAAGATGAGGTCATCGACATAAATCTGAATCAGAATAATGTCATACTTCTGTCGCTTGATGAACAGTGTAGTATCAATCTTTCCTTTGGAGAAACCTGAATCAACCAGAAACACTGTCAAAGCATCGTACCAGGCTCTTGGAGCTTGTTTCAGCCCGTAGAGTGCCTTGTTCAGTTTGTACATGTGGTCAGGGTACTTGGGATCTACAAATCGTTCGGGCTGAGAAATGTAGACTTCTTCCTCTAAAACTCCATTGAGAAAGGCAGTCTTCACGTCCATTTGAAAGACGGTGAAGTTCTTTTGAGCCGCGTATGCAAGAAAGAGGCGGATTGCTTCAATTCTCGCTACGGGTGCAAATGTTTCATCATAGTCTATGCCCTCCTACTGATTGTACTCTTTTGAGACCAATCTTGCTTTGTTTCGCATGACGATTCCTTCTTCGTCTTTCTTGTTCTTGAACACCCATTTGGCGCCTATGATAGATTTCTGAGATGGTCTTGGCACGAGTGTCGAAACTTGTAGTCTCTCAAATTGATTGAGCTCATCTTGCATAGCAATC
This sequence comes from Cuscuta europaea, assembly GCA_945859875.1. Classification (NCBI taxonomy): domain Eukaryota; kingdom Viridiplantae; phylum Streptophyta; class Magnoliopsida; order Solanales; family Convolvulaceae; genus Cuscuta; species Cuscuta europaea. The sequence continues at coordinate 1,379,691 of CAMAPE010000054.1, read as the reverse complement.
ACCCAATCTGGATCAGTGAGTGCTTCAGAGACTTTGGATGGTTCATTCTAGCTTAGAAAGCAAGCAAATTGGCATTCATTCATTGTAGCAGATCTTGTGCACACACCTTGACTTGGATCACCGATTATCTGTTCAACAGGATGTGCCTTCGTCCATTTCCTTTCATGAGCCATAGGAATTGGAGTTATGATTGGTTGTTCCGAGTCCTCATATGGAATAGTGTGCTCTTGAGCAGTAGTGTTGTGTAGAGGAGATGATTCTGGAGTTGTATCAAACCCGTGATCCTCAACTTCTTCTGGATTGGATTGAGGAGTGGAAGGCGTAGATGGTACGTCTTCTGTACTGGGTAGAAGTGGGATCAGTGGGGTAGGACTAGGTTGTGGTGAAGGTGTTGGAGTTACGGGAAGTGGATTCTCATAAAATTGTTTGAACAGTGAATTGAGAATCACAGAGTCAGATGAAGTTTGTGGAATGGCTTCATCAGAGGTTTGTTGCGGTTCAAAAGAGGAAGGGTCTGCCAAGAAGTGCTCAGAAGCGAAGTCTGCCATTTCATTGAATGTTACATTCACACTCTCTATGACAGTTCGTCGATCTCTCAAATAGATTCTGTATGCCTTTGACTGTGTAGAGTAGCCAATGAACACCCCTTCCCGGGCTTTTGGATCGAGTTTGCTCCTTTCGTCTCTATCATTCAGGACAAAGCACTTGCATCCAAATACTTTAAAGAAGGAGATATCTGGGGTTCTGTTGAAGAGGATCTCATAGGGGGTCTTGTCGAAGCGTTTATGAATGGACGTTCTGTTTTGTGTGAAGCACGTTGTATTGATGGCTTCAGCCCACATGAAGTGAGAGAGCTTAGACTGGATCAACATGGTGCGTGCTACTTCAACAAGTGTTCTATTTTTCCTCTCAACCACCCCATTTTGTTGTGGAGTCTTGGCTGCAGAGAACTGTTGTGTGATACAGTGAGATTCATAGAACTCAGTGAGAACCTGATTCTTGAATTCAGTGCCATTGTCTGTTCGGGTTATCCTCACACTCTTCTCAAGTAGGTTCTGAATAGTTCTGATGAAGGTCATAATGATTCCTGCAGTTTCGTCTTTGGTACGAAGAAATTTTGTCCATGTGTACCGTGAGAAGTCGTCAACAATAACAAGTGTGTACTTGCGACCATTGATGCTATGGACTCTCATAGGTCCACACAGATCCATGTGAAGAAGTTGCAACGGATGAGTGGATGATGGTACAAGTTTTGACTTGTGGGAGCTTCTTGTCATCTTGCCTAGTTTACAGGCACTAAAATGATTGTCAGCGGAAGACTTTAGCAGAGGAAGCCCCTTTACAAGTTTTTGGAGGACAAAATGGAGATGTTCTTGAAGTTTAGGTGGGAAAGGCGTCGGTGCCATAGACTGTTCTGTTCAGTTGAGGCTTTGGATAGCAGACAGATGGTAGTGGTGGATTGTACACTTTTCAGATCAATCGTGTACAGGTTTGATGTCCTGTTACACGTTAATAATGAGTTCCCAAAGCTGTCCAACACACAACATTGTTTGTCAAAGAACCTCACTTCCATCCCACTGTCACAAAATTGTGCTATGCTCAGTAAGTTATGTTTGAGCCCTTTGACATAAGAGCACGTGGCACAAATGACGTCCCCATACCCAAGGATTGGAGATGAGGCGTCATTGCCGAATCTGACATTTCCTCCGTAGCAGTTGGTGAAGTTGCTCAACATGTGTTTGATTCCGATCATGTGGGTTGAGAATCCAGAATCTAAGTGCCACACATGACCGCCCTGCAAAACAGTTAAGCAGATTTAGGTCCCCATCTTGGTATGGGTCCTTCCTTATCAACAGTAAACACCTTTTTGAATTTCACTTTTAGCTGTGATCCAAAGTCAGCAGCTTTCTCACCAAAAGATTTATCTTTTGAGGGCTCTGTAATAGCCATTTCTGATTTTGCAGAAGGTCTGGCCTTGGGAATCCACTTTTCAGTTTCAATTTTAGTGAGTCCGTTTTTGGGGACCCACCTAGCAGTTTCAGGTTTAGTAGGTCCGTTATTGGGGACCCACCTTGCAGTTTTAGTAGGTCCATTCTTGGGGACCCACTTTGCAGTTTCAGTTTTAGTAGGTCCATTCTTGGGGACCCACTTTCGCTTGGTGTTGGGAGAAGTATAGACATTAGCCTTGTGATTGAATGGTTGTTTTGTGAGTTGAGACTTAAAAAGCTTCTCTTTCGAGAGTCTGTTAACGTGTTTCTCAAAGTGAACTTTGAGGGGATATTTTAGATTTGGAAGACAGAAAACTCCCTCAAATGGTCTACTCTTGTTTTCTTTTCTTTGTTTAACCTCTCTCTGAGGTTGCACCTTAACAACATTCGAATCACATAGTTATGGGGGTCAGGAAGAGTAGCCATAAGCATCAGTTGAATTATAAGAAGCAGATTGTTCAAAAGACAACACAGAATTTTTCTGCTTAGGACTCAAAGCTGAATTACTGATAGAATGTTTGACAGAACCAGAATTACATTTTTTCTTAGAATAAAAAAGAGAACTGGAACAAGAGTTGGACTTCTTTTCTTCAAAAATTTTCTTCTTTCCTTCAGCAATTTGTTTTCTTTTCAGCCTCCACTCTTCCTTCTTCTTCCATCTCTTGTTCACTTCTTGTTCTGTGGACAAAAGAGAAGAGAGATGAGTGGACGTTTCTATTGAAAAATTAGTTTGGTTAGGAGAGATGGGAGTTTCCTTTTGCGCTGTACTAGAAGTGGATTATGGAGTTGTTTTAGAGTGGTACTTAAAGCTCAGTTGGTTGAATTCATTTAAGAGCGTTTCCGAGTTGCTCTCAAAGCCTTTCGTTTCTGATTCAAACCTTTCTCTCTCATTTTCTAAGGTTTTCTGAAGATCTTTGAGCTTTTGGGCCATTGGAAAGATACAAGGTTCCTTTCCAATTTTAGAAATACCTACTCTTGGAGGTGGGTCTAAGGGATGTCCAAGGTGTGGTACATCCTTTACAGCAGCATAAGGATCCAAACATTCATTAGTAGAAAATTCTTGCCCTTTGCCTGTGAGACTTTTTTCGTTTAAATCAGTATAATTGCAAGAAATTTCAGCTTTTGGGTTCTTTCTCTTTTCTTCTTCTTCTTCAGCATTTTCCATTTCACCGGTATAATACATTTTCTGACCATATCCTAGTCTCATGTGATCTAAGTCATAAAGCTGAATGCAATCAACTTTCTTTAGATAGCATGGATTAGACATGCCAAGCCCGAATCTGGGATTATAATACTGGTCATCACTAATTTGATTTAAGAAAATTGTTTGTTCTGATTGACCTCTAGTAGCAATCAGATCTTCAAGTTCTTTGATTTTGCTAAACAGAGTATTTCTTTGATTTTCAAGAATGTTTTTATCAGCTCTTTTTGTTCTTAGCTCTATCTCAGTTTGAAAAACTTTATCAGTCAGGTCAGTAACCTTGAGTGTTAGCTCATCAATTTCAGGAGTCATCTTTTTGGCAACCTGTTTTTCATTTTCAAGTTGTATGTTTAATGAAGCTTTCTGGTCTAGACACCTAACAAACTCTTGATAGTTATTGTCTAACTTATCCTTAAGATCATTAATTAAGTCATCCTTAACTTGTAAGGATTGACCTTGATTAGAACAAGAGCATTGAGAATCGGAAGTACTAACCGTGCTATTCGAGCTTTCACTTTCGGGGATTGCAGCATCACCCTTTTCTTCTTCTTCTTCACCCTCCAACAATGCCATCAATTCATAGTTATCCTCTTCTTGTTCATCAGATGAGTCCTCATCCCAATGTTCATTCTCAGCAAGCAGTGTTGCATTCTCCTCTTCCTTTTTGGCCAGCAACAATTTGTACTTGTTCCAGATTATTTTCTGTCTATAGAAGTTATCTTCCTTTCTCTTTGGAAGACGACAGTCCTTCTGAAGATGTCCAGACTTTCCATAGTTATAGCATTTTGGAGAATCATCAGCTGCAACTGCCCTGCCAGAGCTGCTTTGATCAGGGGTCTTCTGTTTATAGTTAGATGAGGAGGTTCTTAGCTTATTTGAGGAGCTGTTCTTCTTCCCCCACTTCTTGGTTAGGAGTGCCATCTTCTTCTGCAGCTCTGCCATTTCATGCTCGAAGTCTATCTCATCTTCACTTTCTTCTTCTTCTTCTTCTGACTCAATCACAACCTTTTTCTTCTTCTTCTGGACCTTCGTGGACCTCTGTGGCTGAGCTTCCATAACAAGTGCTAATGGATCAGTTGAGTACTATCCTTCTAGTTCTGCAGCATCGTTCTCAAAGGTTCTCAGATGGTCTCGCAGTGTGCAGAGATCCACTTCATCAAGGTCCAGACTTGTTCTTACATCTTTGACAGTTTTCCTCCATTCAGGATTGAGGTTTGACATGAATCTGATATTCATTTCCATGTTGGATTTGAATATATTGATCTTTCTCAGTTCGTTGATCAGTGTCATGAACCTTTTGTGGGTGGAAATGAGTGATTCGCCTGGTAAGGCTTTAAAAGAGTCATAGGCCGTCAGAATACTGGCCTTTTTTGTCTTTAGTCCAATGGAAGTTCCCTGCAGCAGCTTTGCGACTTCATCCCACATTTCTTTCGCAGTCTGCATACTGTCAATCATAATGTAGATATCATTTGGAATGGCCTGTAGCAGGTATGTTTTGACAGTGAGATCAACCTTCAATCTCTCTCTGTCCTCTGCTGTGTATTCAGTGGGTGTTCTAATCCGTCTGACTTGTTCAATTGGCGGATTATTGTTCTCATTCCCCGGGATAGTTATCCACAGTACTGCAGGGCCTTGAGTGAGGGAGTGCGTATACCGTGCAACGGGTGCATGGTGAGCACCATGCACCCATTGGATATTATTTTCTCTTTTTAAAAAAATGGTAATAACTTTTTTATTTTTGATCCGATTTTTTATAAAATTTATATCAACATTTTTTATTTTTCATGATCTTTCAAATGAGACCAATATTGCCTATGTAATTTTAACATATTAACATTTGCGTGTAAAATATGTAACTTTATGTGTTAAAATATGAAACTCAGGTTCAGTCAGGCCAAATGCAACTCGTGTGTATAAATATGTATCTGTACGTGTAAAAATATGTAACTTTACGTAAAAAAATATGTAACTCGCGTTCAGACAGGTCAAATGCAACTCGTGTGTATAAATATGTAACTCACGTGTATAAATATGTAACTTTACGTGTAAAAATATGTAACTTTACGTGTAAATATATGTAAGTCGCGTTCAGGCATGTCAAATGCAACTCGTGTGTATATATATGTAACTCGCTTATAAAAAGATGTAACTTGCTTATAAAAAGATGTAACTCGCTCATAAAAAGATGTAACTCAAGGTATTATCAAATGTAACTGAGGCCACTGATCCACTCCCAAACAGATTCGATCTTCTATTTCACAAACCTATCATCTCCCAAACAGATTCGATTTTCCTTATAATCCAATACTCATTAATATAATAGTTCGATAATTTCTTAAAATTACATAAGAAATATTGGTCTCATTTGAAAGATCATGAAAAATAAAAAATGTTGATATAAGTTTTATAAAAATCGGATCAAAAATAAAAAAGTTATTATCATTTTTTAACAACAAAAGCAAAAAAAAAAAACAGGCATGCTGCGTCGTTGTGCAACCGGGCGCACCATCCTCATGGTGCGCCGGTTGCACGGTATAATTTGCCTAAGTGAGGGATTCCAGCAATGCAGAAGAGTTATCCCGATTCTCTAGAAAGTTGAGAAATCGAGTTTTCCACATTAGATATTCCCCATTTCTCAGTACTGGGGGATTGCTGCTGTTACCAAGTGCTGAAGAGTCTGTTGCCATTGCTGTTATAAACTGACCGTTCGAGATTTGATCAGAAAAAAATTCTAAGACAGAACCTCGAGTTCCTGAGTGTTGAAATGCTAAACTCGAGTTTTAAGATTTCGAGAAGAGAACTCGAGATTGTAATCTCGATTTTAGAGTTTCGAGTTTTCAAAACTCGAGATGTGAAACTCGAAACTTCAAAACTCGAGTAAAGACTTGCGAGTTTTGATGCTGAGAGTTTATACAATGTGAGTTCTAAACTCGAGAGTCCAACTGTGAGTTTAGGAGTTCAAAACCCTGAATTGCGAGTTCCTGCAAATAGAAAGTTTTGAGTTTTCAAGATCTGAAAATTGTTTCCTGTACTTCTGGATGTCGAGTTCCTCATGTGAAAATTTCAGATCAAAAAACTGAGTAGAGTTTGTAGAACCTGTTGTCTCGAGTTCTCAATGTCGAGTTCCTCAAAAAGGAAATTTTCCGTAATATAGAATCTAAGGTATACTGCTTGATCGTTAAGAGATTGCGAATCTAACAGTATAACTTTTACAGGAATTTGATCAAAACCAAGATTACAATAGCTAAACTCGAAAAACTACAGATAAACAAGAAAACAACAGTCTTTCGACGATGAACGTCTGATCGGTCTCGATCGGCTCTGATACCAATTGTTTGTCCCTGTTTATATGATTACAACAATGTGTGAGTTATGCCCAGATACAACAGTCGAATAATCTAATAATATTGAATAGAATTTAAAACAGTAAAAGAGAAATTTCATCAATAATGTATACCGTGTATATAGAATGATGTATCCATGAAGAACAATTACACAGTACTCGAACGTATCAGCTAGAGAGAGAAATTCTAGTCTACTGGCTCTATAAGGAATAATATGCGGAATAGAATGTGTAGAGACTTTAAGAGCTGATTCGGCCATCTCATCCTATATTTATAGGTGAGAGACTTGATCAACCCTATTACAATTAGGAAATAATATGGGTCATGCGTGTGGGCTATGTAGAGCTTTTAAATCAGGCCTAATTCTCTCTCAGCTAATCTAATTAAATACAAAGACTCATTAATTAAATTACAATTAATTTGAACACAATAAAATAATATTCTAACATTCTCCCCCTTTGTGTTCAAATGTCGATGGAGCACAGATTATCTCTGAGTCTTGTACAATGACTTCCGATAGCCTAAGATGACTTCATAATGTCTGAGGGTACTTCTGAAATCAAGTCTAACTCCTACGGCTTCATGAAAATCTGCAATCAGAGCAATCTGGACTGGGTCATCTGGATCTTCAGAATTTTGTAGCTTCAATGCAGCTTCTCCCAAATGGTCTTCTATGATTCTCAGTGTACCATCGCAATATTTATGAATTTCGTTCATGAGTAGGACTCGCTTGATGCCTTTGTAATCTTTGTAGATCAATCCTATCTCTGGTTGTGTGACAATGGTGCCTTCTTCAAAATTCTCGACCTAGGGAGCTCTATTTCTTGGTGCAGACATGTTCACTTTCGGAAAATTGTTTTCTATGGCCATTTGCAGATCGAAGAGTGAATAGTATTTGACTTGTCTCATCATGAATCTCTTGAGTGCATTAAGGCCTAGATCTTTGTCCTTCTGAGAAAGTTCTCTGAAGTTGACGTATCTGTACTCGTAGAATAATTGAATCAAATCAGTAAAAACCAAGCAGTACAGGTCAGCTTCAGATGCTCTTTGGATTATGCCATTTTGTCATTCAAACTCATAAATTGGATATAACGTATCTTTTCCAATATGATGTATCTCAATAGCTCGAATAGCTATGATCATAGAATCAGAATGCTTGACTCTTTTATGGTGTCCATAAGGATCATTCTGATCGGCAGACATGTTTCTTAGCATCCATATATGTCCAGAAGCAGCAGTTCCTCCTAAATGTTCAAGTCCTCTGAGTTCTTGCTCGTCAATCTTCTTGATTCTTTTCTCACTTCTCCAAATTCTGGGTCTCAGATCTTCTTGATATGGCACAATTATCTTGACATTTTCCCAAGGTGTCTCTAAATTGTCTTCTGTATTGAATTTCTTTGGGTGCGTCTTGATCAGATCCTTGACTAAGTGAAAATCAGGAAGTGGATCATCGTAGAATTCTCCTTGAGCTATTTCTTCAGAGTTTAGTCCCATTAAGTTTTCAGCAGCAATCTTCTTGACTTCTCGTATGAAATTCAGCTGGCTGAGAGCTTCTTCTTTGTTCATCTTTTGAAGTTCGTCCTTCTCATTATCTTCTATCCAGTCGAGTAATATCATATCAGCAGCTTTCTCTTTTAGATCTCTTTCTTTTCTCTTTGAACCTTCTTTCTTGGATGACGATGGTAGATCAGCTGGAATTGGGATAGAAGCGGACTTAGAAGAATATGTTGCTCTCTCAGCATGTGGGACAAAAATCGTAGCAGTGGGTAACATAACACCGGAGTCACAAAGACTTACCGTTTTCATCATACTAGAGACTAGCTTGTTCTGATGGCCTGAAGACAATGGTGATTCATATGTTGCATTGTCAGGACTTCCTTCCAATCCTTGGTCAACATCCATGAAGGATGAGCCTATAGAAGTTCTCGAGAGGACACAAAGTCCTGACTCAGTGTTTATGGGCTCGGAAGGATGATAAATGGTTAAGGCTAGTGAGTCGTTGGGTGCGGTAGAGTTTGAGGGTTTAGGCTGAGAAGATGTAGATGGTTTAGAGCTAGTGGAGGATGGAATGATGAATTGAGATGTGGTTTGCTCACAAGCACGTTACCTTTTCTCCCTCTCATGATGATCCGAATCATCGGTGTCATCATGCTTACGCTTAGGCAAGCGTTCTTGATCACGGCATGTGGTAGTAGGGATGAATGGAGGGGTGAGGGCTAGGATGTTTCGTACTTGAATTAGGTGAGGTGGGAGGATGGGTTTGGATAGGAGTCTATCAAGGAAGTACTCGGATAAATCAAGAATGTTCATTTGTTTTGGGTCAGGGTGAGAGGTAGATGGAGCGGATGTGGGTATTATTGAGGTGGGTGTGATGGTAGATGGAAGAGTCCCTATGTAACACCCCGACCCCGTAGGCCCCGAAGTAGTTACTTCTGACCTCTAGTACTATCCTCACAAACCGCCACTAGCCTTTTCCGCGCACTTTGTCCTCACTCGTGCGCGCCATGAGAAACTTCCCAGGGGGTCACCCATCCCAAGACTACTCCTGTGCAAGCACGCTTAACTTTGGAGTTCTTAGCTAATGAGCTCCCTTAAAAGGAGATGCACCTTGTTGGTATGAGTAGTACTATTAATCCGTTTAAATTAAATCTCAAGTGTTACAATCACCCCCACTTAGGAACGCAACGTCCTCGTTGCGCCCATAAACCAATCTCAAATCTCAATCAAACCCCAGAATCCTCCCCCGCTAAGTGCGCGCCCGATATCCAAGGAGTCAGCACACTGTCGCAGGGTTGCTCTGATACCACCTGTAACACCCCGACCCCGTAGGCCCCGAGGTAGTTACTTATGACCTCTAGTACTATCCTCATAAACCGCCACTAGCCTTTTCCGAACACTTTGTCCTCACTCGTGCGCGCCCTGAGAAACTTCCCAGGGGGTCACCCATCCCAAGACTACTCCCGTGCAAGCACGCTTAACTTTGGAGTTCTTGGCTAATGAGCTCCCTTAAAAGGAGATGCACCTTGTTGGTATGAGTAGTACTATTAATCCGTTTAAATTAAATCTCAAGTGTTACACCCTATGCAGGGAGTTGGGTGTGATCCTTGGTCTGCTACGCCTGTTGGGACTACAGGACGTAGGTCTTGTAAGAGTGAAAGTTTGAAGGCTAGAATTTCAGACCTTAGATCCTCCCTAGTTAAACTAGCAAAGGAAGAAAAACCTGACCTAAAAGAAGTATCAGTTCTCACAGCATCACTAAGAATAGCGGTGCCATGGCCTGCTGGGGAGATCAGTGTGGCAGGACTTCCAACCATCATTGGCGTACCTCTGGTTGTTATGACAGGTGGTAATGAGCCTGTATCAGTGTGTGCAGATGTAGAAGGTTGTGCCCCCAGAAAATGATAAAACTTCTGGGAATGTGGACACATGACCTAACGTGCATTGGGTAGCAGTGTGGGGCGGTTCACTGATGGGTTCCCCTTGTGGGATTGAAACAACCATCTGTTGGAAGACAGTTGAGTGGTCTAGGCTTGGCTTATTTTGCGCTATTGAACTCAATGTAGCGACTTCTACTCAGGAACTGACAACGTCAGAACCTGTACCTATGGGCTGAGTTCGGTGTATTTCAGTGACTGGTGGTGATGTAACAATTACAGCACTAGAGGAGGAGACATCAGATCTCTTGGACTGAGTCTCACCTGCCCTCTTTTTGGTCTTAGTCACTCTCGGACCCTTACTTCCACTCGGCTTTGAAGTCCCTTTGGTAGACACACTGGGGTTTGACTGTGTCGTAGGGATAGAAGAGATACTAACCTTGTATTCAGTGAAGTGCGGATCATTTGGAGCAGCAAGGTTGAGTAGTACCTCTGGAATAGGCATTGGTTGCATTTGAACTTTGTCCTCAGTGTTCTTTAGATACTTCATCATCGGAAGTTCAAACAACTCTGCTTCTGGTCTTCTTGGAATGTTGGAGTCCGCCTTCATGAAATGATCGATGAGAATTGAGAACCAACGTACATATGGGATGTACTTGGTCTTGCTGTTGGATCTCCTTATTTTGAGTTGTTCGAGAAGCTCCATCCAGATAAGCTGGGCCCAATCGCAATTCTTTGAAAATATCACCCCGTGGACCAGCTTGAGATAGTGTATGTTGCAGCGATCATGACCAGATTGTTTTGGCGAGAGGCACTTGTTGAGGATGTAGAACAGGGTTCTCCATGGTCGGGGTAGAAGGTTGTCGTAGAATTCAGAAAATTGGGTCAAAGGAGATCGGTGGCCAACCTTCAGAATGTCGGTGAGTAGGTCTTTATCAGCAGGAAAAGGGTCAAATGATGAGGTTATGGGAAGATGGAGAAGAGTGCGTAGTGTATCATGGGTGATTTGAACAGTGGAGTTGGCTATTTGGGCTTGAAAGGTGGGGATAGGAGTGTTGTCTGTAGAAGTGAATGTGCCCCAGAATTGTCGCAAGTAGATTTTGGGTACTTTGGCAGATATGATGTGTGCTTGCCATAGTGGGTGCCCTTTGAGAATGGAGACCACCACTTTGTCTTGGCATTTGAAAGTTGTGGGGTCTATGAGATAATTGTTGTCCTTAATGTCGATCCAACTGTCCTTTGGATATACTTCTTGCTCTGTGATGAAAGCCATTATGCCTGTAGTGCACAGATTAAAACACTTGAGATTAGAAAAATGGTTTTGGGCTTGGTGTCTCGGGTTTAAAGGTCTTGGGAAATTGGGCTTTGGCTTGCTTTAAATAGGCTTGGGCTTTGAGGATTTCGGAAAAGGGAATAAGATTTTTGGGATCTCGGGTGGTTTTCGGTAGGAATTATGATTTCGGTAGGGGGAAATTCGGACAAGGATTTCGGGTAGGAGGGATTTCGGGTAGGAGGGATTTCGGGTAGAAGGGATTTCGGGTAGGAGAGATTTCGGGTAGGAGGGATTTCGGGTAGGAGGGATTTCGGAGGCCCGGTTTGAAGATTTCGGTCCAAACCGATTTCGGATTGAAGAATATCTTGGAAAGAGGAATTCGACTGGGGGGACGTTATCCGAGATTTTGAGATTTCGGCTTAGGAATCCAAACGGTTATGGTGATTAAGCTTTTTGGCTATGGAAGGTTTAAGGTTCAGAGCAGGGTTTGAGCATGGTAGCCGACGACGTGGGGAGGTTTCCGATGGTCTAGTCGGATTCCCTCGTCATGGTTTCTTCGTAGACCTGTAACATAAACAATCAAACACATGCAAAAATAAGAAGAATAAACTACCCTTGAAAAAAAAATTGGACGATGAAGTGATGAAGGAGACGAAGAAGATGGACTTGAAAAACTTGAACTGTGAGTGCGATTTAGAGAGCTTGAGTAGTGGAGAGGAAGAAGAAAAAGAACCGTTTAAAAACCTTTAAGTATCCACGGAAAAGAAGAAACTAAAATCTTTTTGGCTTTTTCTGATTTTTTTGGAAACTGACTCAATTTAACTGACTAAAAATTCTAAACTGACTCAAATAAAAGAAAAAAACTGCGAATACTAAAAGAAATAAAATTACTCCCCCTAAATTGTAGCACTCAGACCAGACTAATTTTGCTCCCTCTCAATGTTTGCACATTTTAGGGAAACAGACTGACAGACCAAGAAACTGACTTAATAAAAAATTAAAAACTGAAAAAAATTAAAATTAAAAAAAAACTAAAAACTCCCCCTATACTTGTGCACGATATTAAAATTCCAAATTCAGCATTCCTAGTTTAGAGACCAGGAATTGAAATCTTTTCTCGTCCAGAGCTTTTGTGAATAGATCAGCGAATTGCAATTCAGTGCACACAAAGTATAGGTCCACATGACCTTTTTCAATATGATCTTTGATGAAGTGGAATCTCAGGTCAATGTGCTTAGTGCGAGAATGATGAACTGGATTGCATGAGATAGCAATCGCACTTTTTGAGTCACTGTATATCGGAATGTGGTCAAAGTAGAATCCAAAGTCGCGTAGTTGAGTCCTCATCCATAGTACTTGTGAACAACAACTAGCAGCAGCAACATATTCAGCTTCTGCTGTAGATGTAGACACACAATTTTGCTTCTTTGAGGACCAACCGACAAGCTTTTCTCCAAGAAATTGAGCACTACCAGAAGTACTCTTTCTATCCATTTTACATCCAGCGAAATCCGCATCAGTGAATGCTATCAGACCAAATGCAGTCTCCTTAGGATACCAGAGTCCTAGACTAGGAGTTCCTTTCAGATAACGTAGAATTCTTTTAACAACAAGCGGATGGGATTCCTTTGGATTTGCTTGAAAGCGAGCACAGAGACAAGTAGCAAACATAATATCAGGTCGACTCGAGGTCAGATACAACAACGAACCAATCATTCCCCTATAAGTGGTAATATCAACAGGCTTTCCCGATGGATCAGTATCAAGTTTACAGGCAGGAGTCATCGGGGTTTACACAGGGGTGCTGTTCTCTTGACCGTATCTCTTTAGCAAATCATGAATGTACTTGGACTGATGAATGAAAATTCCGTCAGGCAATTGTTTAACTTGTAGTCCAAGAAAGAAATTCATTTCGCCCATCATGCTCATTTCGAACTTAGATTGCATCAGACTTCCAAATGCAGTGCATAGTGCTGGATCAGTGGAGCCAAAAATGATGTCGTCAACATAGATCTGAACCAAGATGATGTCAGACCCATGACGCTTGATAAAGAGAGTAGTATCAATTGTTCCTTTAGAAAAACCAGAATCAACCAGGAAATCAGACAGTTCCTCATACCAAGCTCTCGGGGCTTGTTTGAGTCCATACAAAGCTTTATCCAGACGATAAACATGATCTGGATATTTCTCACTGATGAAGCCTTCTGGTTGATCCACATAAACTTCTTCTTTCAAGATCCCGTTCAAGAATGCTGTTTTGACGTCCATTTGATAGATAGTGAAGTTCTTGTATGCCGCATAAGCCATGAACAGTCGAATGGCTTCAATGCGTGCTACTGGAGCGAACGTCTCATTGTAATCAATACCTTCTTGTTGATTGTAGCCTTTCGCTACTAATCAGGCCTTGTTGCGGATCACAATCCCGTCTTCATCCTTATTGTTCTTAAATATCCACTTAGTGCCTATGATTGATTTTCCAGGGGGCCGAGGCACAAGTGACCAGACTTTCAGTCTCTCAAATTGATTGATTTCTTCTTGCATGACGATTATTCAATCAGGATCAGCTAACGCTTCGGTGACATGAGTAGGCTCAGTTTGACTATGAAAACAAGAAAATAGACATTCATTCTCGGTGGCAGATCGTGTGCACACTCCACTTGAAGGATTTCCAAGTATGAGATCAGGTGGATGAGCACGTGTCCATTTTATAACATGAGGGAGTGGCTGAGCATTATTGTTGGGTTGCTGATCAACATAAGGGTTATCGGCATGAGGAACAGATGAAGATGTAGGATCAGTGGGCGGAGGTGTTGAAGTTTCAATCTCAGCTGTGGTTGCAGAAGTTGATGAAGTTGATGCGGGTGTAGGAGTTGCAGCTGTAGATATTGTAGTAGTGGGTGGAGAAGATGGATCATGTGATTGTGGATTCTCGTAAATTTGGTCAAACAGGTGGTCGAGATCCACGGAGTTCGAATCAGATGAGGGAGATGAGGCGGGTAGTTGTGCTAGAACACTAGTGATATCGGGTTCTGAACTGATGTGTCCAGAAGCATGTTCTTCTTTCTCGTCAAAGGTCACATTGATGCTTTCAATGACCTTCTTTTTGTCTCTGATGTACACTCTGTAAGCTTTGGATGACGAAGAATAGCCAATGAACAAGCCTTCTATTGCTTTTGGATTGAACTTACCTCGTTCTTCCCTATCATTCATGATGAAGCACTTGCATCCAAACACCCTCAGAAAAGAAACACTGGGAATTCGGTGGTTGATCAACTCATATGGTGTCTTTCCAAACCTTTTGCGAATAGAGGTCCTGTTCTGAGTGAAGCAAGCAGTGTTGATAGCTTCAGTCCAGAGAGAATGTGGAAGTTTGGAATGGATCAGCATGGTTCTTGCCGCTTCAACAAGAGTTCTGTTCTTTCTTTCAACCACCCTGTTCTGTTGTGGGGTCTTTGCTGCAGAGAATTGCTGAATGATGCCTAGAGTCTCATAGAATTCACTGAGTTTCTGATTCTTGAACTCAGTGCCGTTGTTAGATCGTATGAAGAGAATTGTTGCTTGTAGAAGATTTTGTGTTGTTCGGATGAAGGTGATGATGATGTCAGCTGTCTCGTCTTTGGAACAAAGGAACCGGATCCATGTGTATCATGAATAGTCATCTACTATTACTAGTACATACTTCTTCCCATTGATACTTTGTGTTCGCATGGGCCCACAAAGATCCATGTGAAGCAATTCAAGAGGACGTGTAGTAGATGTTGTCATTTTCGCCTTGTGAGAAGCTCTTTTTCATTTTTCCAAGTGCGCAAGAATCGCACAGATGTTCACATTTTCTTTGTAGTGCTGGTAGACTAGTAACAAGCTTCTTTGATGACAATGTGTGCAGATCACGGTAGTTCAGATGAGACATCCTCTTATGCCACAGTTGGTTTAGATTAGAGGACGCTCTTGACAGCAGGCAGACATCTGTATTGGGAAACACTGTTTTCAGCACAATGGTGTAGAAACCAGATTTGCGTCTACACCTCAGAATGGTGTTTCCTTGTTCATCCTTCACACAACACTTGTTAGCCCGGAATATGACTTTCATGCCCTTGTCGCAGAATTCTCCAATGCTAAACAAGTTGTGTGTTAACCCGACAACATAGGAGAGGTCTTTAATTGTGACCCTGCTGTTGCAGATATCTCCAAATCCAAGAATAGGAGCAGAGTCACTGTTTCCAAATCTAACTTTCCCACCGAACTTGTCAACGTAGTTGCTCAACAACTCTTTCTTCCCAGTCATGTGTGTGGAGCAACCTGAATCTAAGTACCACACATGAGTGACCTGCAAGATTAAGCAGCCTTAGGTACCCATTTAAGGATGGGTCCATCCTTTTATGTGAAGAAAGAATTGAATCATTTTTAATTGGATCACTTTTAGGAACCCAGACTTGCTTGACTTTATAAAATTTATTTGAATAGTTCTGGAATTGTGAGTGGGATGCTTCAGAATTAGTGAAAACTTTCTATTTTTCCAATCTTTTGAGATGTTTAATAGAATACACCTTGAGAGGATAATTCAGACATTTACCATTCACAGAAGAGAAAGTAACACAATCATTATTAGCATTCACATCACACACATCATGTTTTAAAAAAGAAGAAGGACTAAATTGATCATGCTTAAAAGAGTCACTTGAAATAGAATTCACAGAGCTAGAGTGAGAAGAGGAAAGCTTTGGAGAACTAAAAGAAGCAGAAACAATGGAACTAGATGGAGAATCAGAACCCAGCTTTGGAGAACGAAAACACTTGAAATAGAATTCACAGATCATGTTTTAGAAATCTTCTTTGTCTGCTCAGGTCTTGTATCATCGCTTGACTTCTTCTTTGGAACCCAGGTCATCCTTCCTGCATTGGATTTTGAGAAAACATTTCCTGTTTGTGGAGCAGAAAATAAGTTCCTTTTCTTTTCAAAATTGTTTTTCTTTCCATGATCATAAGAAAATGATGTCTTAGAAGATTTTGAGCTTTGAGAGGATCCATCTGACAATTCAGAAATTTTCTTTAAAAGATTTTCTTTTTCAAGTTTAAATTTTTCACGTTCCTCTTCAAAAGATGAGTGAAGGTCAGCTAATTTCTTAATTAGAGGAGGAACATAGGGTTCAGAAACTTTTGAGGTTGAGGCTTCTTCCTCACTGGACATGTTATGATTCTCAGGAGGAGAATGGGTAAGATAGTTATTTGACAAAGGAATTTCTCTAGTGGCATAGCTGTTATTGAGAGCAGTATAATCAAAACTAATATAAGCTTTAGCCCTATTTTTCCTTTTCTCCTCTTCTTCCTCAATAGTTTCAGAAGCACTAGTGAATTTCATGAGTTTGGTTAACCCTAATTTCATGTATCTTATGTCGTAAAGCTGAATGCAATCGACCTTTTTCAAATTTTCAGGATTTCGAAAGCCTAATCCTTCTCTAGGGTTGTAAAACTGAGTATCCTTGATTTTACTATTCAAAAGATGAATTGTCTGTTCGGTTTGACCATTTTTGGCTAAGATATCCTCTAACTCCTTTATCTTAGAGTAAAGTTGACCTCGTTCTTTGTTAATCAGATCATAGCGAATAACAGCTTCAGAACGTTGTCGTTTATTCTCATCACGTTCCTTAGTTAAGTCACTAGTAGTTTGCTTAAGCTTAGTTACTTCTGACTCTAACTGAGAAACTCTATCACGTGAATCTTTTAAGCGTGCAGTTTCAAATGCTCCTTCCAACACTTGTTTTTCCAGAACTTTTTGATTATTAGCAAGTGTGTCTTCAAGTTCCTTTATTTTGTTTCTCTCTCTTTTAAGAGAAGTGATTAACTCTTTCATCTTGTCATTTTGTTGAGAAATTAATGATTTTAAGTTACTTACCTCATTCTCAGCAGATGTAGAACCATTATCTTCTTCTTCAGAGTCATCACTTTCAGTTCCAGATTCAGTTACCCTTGCCATCAGTGCCAAATTCTCTGGCTCACTATCTTCAGAATCTTTGAGCCAGCTATCATGTTCAGCCATCAGGACAATTCCTTGCTCCTTTTGTTTAGCAAGTTGAGCCTTCTGCATATAGTAATTGAAGTCCTTCTTCTTGGCAGATCGGCATTCTTTAGCAAAGTGTCCTGGCTTTCCACATTTGAAACACTTCATTGAGTCACTGCTGACAGCCTTATCAGATGGTCTGCTGACTCTTTCAGAGTAGTTTGAGGAAGAAGTTCTTTGTTTGTTGTTTGTTGCAGGATTTCTCAATTTGGTGAACTTCTTGTTTATTTTCCTCGTCATGTTTGTCAGCAAAGCCAGCTCTTTCTTTAGATCATTAATCTCCGGGTCAGAATCAGACATTCTTCTCTTCATCGGATGAGTCATTTTCAAAGGTAATTTTAGGAGCCTTATCTTTCTTCTTTTTCTCAGATGTAAGGAGAGCAAGTGTGTCAACAATGTTCTTACCTTTTGAAGAATTGACTTTTTCACGAATATCCTCAGAGAATTCACCTAGGCAGTCATAGAGGTTATGGATGGTCAGCTCATCTAGGTCTTTGTTTTGTCTAATTCGTTTGGCTGTCTTCTTTCATTCGGGCTTCAGGGACCTCAGGAAGCGAAGGTTAACTTCCATATTAGTTTTGCGGATATTAATTTTCTTCATCTCATTAAGGACCATGAGGAACCGTTGATAGGTGTCCTCCAGTTCTTCATCAGGTCTGGCAGCAAAGGAGTCATAAGTGGTCAGGGTGTGTGCTCGTTTGGACTTAATTCCAACATCAGTGCCTTGCATGATTTGATGAATTTCATCCCACAAATCCTTAGCAATGGTAAGGCTATCAATTTTCATAAACAAGTCATTGGGAATGGCTTGTAACAGGTAAGTGGCAGTGATAGTGTGAATTTCCTATCATGTATGTTTGTATTTTTAACTAGTTTTTATTAGTTCTAGTTGTGGAAATTACACATTTTTTGTGTAATACTTTATTTTCATAATTATTTGTAATTTGTTTAGATTAGGACTATTCTGAGCTAAACAAGTCAAAACTCATCCAAGGGATCAAGATGGGACCTCAAAAGATCAAGGAAAGTGCAAAGAGACATGAAAGATTTTGATTTGGAAAAAATACTCGTATACCCGGTCGGGTATAGGCAATACCCGATCGGGTATTTGCTTGATTCGGTTGTCCAAATCAAATCCGGGAACAAAGGATCGTGGGAGCAAATTTTCGTAAAGATTTGTCACATACCCGATCGGGTAAACCGACATACCCGACCGGGTATGTCCAGAAATGTGGCTTTCCGGGAAATTTCCTAAGATACCCGATCGGGCATCCTATATACCCGGTCGGGTATCAGCCCCTGCAGCTCCCAAAAGCCTATAAATACACCCCTTTCCTTCACAATAAAAGGATCCAATCCCTTTGTACATCTAAGCTCAATATAGAATAGCTCTTTCTTTATATTTTTCATCATGTTTAGTCTCCAAATGAGGAGCTAAACTCTTCCATCTTGGTTTTGCTACTTTGAAGCTTAATGAATTTGTAAGTTGTGAGTTATTTTCTTTAATCTTCTTCCTTGAATATTAATTCTTTCTTTCAAAATACTATCTCTATATCAAAGTTGGGGAGTGTTACTAAGATGACAATTAGTTAACATCTTGACATTGGTTATAGTAATAGTTATTTCTTCCTCTATGATAATATTGGGGAGTGTTACTAAGATGACAATTAGTTAACATCTTGATATTAATCATAGTAGGATTCATATATTTTAATATTCTTCCTTGAGTATTAATTAATTCCTATTCATATTTCGTGTTAATATCTTAAACATTACTTAAAGTTTCAACTAGTATTGTTTCTCATATTAATTATTACTAGAATCAATCGGTTAATACGCTTGTTATTAATCCGGTTCTTTCAAAGGTAGTAAACTTGGAATATTAATGCATGCATCTCATGGTTAATATGCCAAGGGGAATTAATTATATTGATTAAACCAATAAACCGCTTGTGTTGAGGTTATCAATCTCAATCGTTTTCATCTTAAGTTTATTGCTACTATCAAGTTAATATACGGCGCTTGTTCTATATTGACTCGATAGTAAGTTTTATTAATGAACACATCTCGTTATTAATAACTACCCTCGATGAACTGGATATACTCCTCGATTGAGTATTCGAGAGGAAGATAGTTAAAGATATAACCGGGATCGACGAACATTTCATTAAGTGGATAAAAGCAAAACCAAGTTTTCATCTCATTGAATTAAACTCATATAGGTTGTTTATCTTAGTGTTTTTAAAGCAAACAAATCTAAACCCCCCTTTTGTTACTACTCATATAAAAGGAAAGTATTCCTTTCCCTGTGGATACGAACCTTACTACACTATACTACGTATTAGTGTCGTATTGATTAATTATTTTGAGTGCACCTAACGACGAGTGCACGTCAAATTTGGCGCCGTTGCCGGGGAAGGGCAATAAATTTTTCTTTTATTTCATATCAAGAAAAATAAAAAAAAATATATATACCAAACAAAAAAAAATATAAAGAGTTCTTATTTCTTCTATTTCTGAGCTTAGTGGAGTTTATGGTTAAACATCGCTCCATAAACAAAATCATATATCAAACAAACCCAGAAATAGAACAAACTTTCGAGCGGTTGAAAAGTAAATTTTCTAATACCGACTCGGAGGAATCATCTATCAGAGATTCATCCAGCGCTAGTTCTCATTCTAGCGAGACCGAGGAGTCAATAACCATGGCTCTTGAGACAAGAACACTACGGGAGCTCACTGCTCCAAATCTCAATCAACAACCGTTATGTATTACCTTCCCTACACTCGATGAAGGTAATACATTTGAGCTAAAATCTGGGCTCATACATCTACTGCCATCCTTTCATGGCTTAAGAGGAGAAGATCCGAACAAACACCTTTCTGAGTTCCATATTGTGTGCACAAGCATGTGCCCCAGCGGTGTCTCGGAAGAACAAATCAAATTGAGGGCTTTTCCATTCTCCCTCAAAGACACTGCAAAGGATTGACTATTCTATCTTCCTTCGGGAAGTATAGACACATGGGCAGCAATGAAAAAATGCTTCTTGGATAGGTACTATCCCGCCTCAATCTCATCTTCTTTAAAAAAACAAATAAGCAACATTGAGCAAAAAGAAGATGAAACATTGTATGAATATTGGGAGCGCTTCAAAAAGTTGTGTGCTAGTTGCCCATATCATGGGTACACCGAGCAAGACCTCATCCTCTATTTTTATGATGGTCTTGCGGATCAAGATAGGCGCATGGTGAATGCGGCTTGTGGAGGGGGGATTGTTAACAAAACCCCTTCTCAAGCAAGGAATCTCATCTCAGAATTGGCCGAGAACTCCAGACATTACAGTGGGCGATCCTCAACTCGAAGGGTTGCCGCAGCAGAATCCAGCACCTCGTTGGAAGGCCAAGTTGCCAGTTTGACTTCTCTTGTCAAAGAACTTCTTCTGAAACCTAACACTCAGGAGGTCAAAGCTTGTGGCATTTGCACAGCAACCGGGCACCCCACTGATTCGTGCCCATCCCTCCAAGAAGAACAAGTCAACGCCTTGGGTTTCCAAGGCCATCAACAGAAGAGGTATGATCCATTCTCAAATTCTTACAACCCTGGATTGCGGGATCATCCTAACTTGAGGTATGGAAACCCCAACAATCCAACTCATCTTCTCAATCTGGTATGTCAACTGATGACATGATCCGGACTTTGACCTCAAGCATGGTCACCATGCAACAAAACATGGGACAATTTCAACAAACCATGGTACAATTTCAACATGAGACAAAGTCAAGCATTAACAATTTGGAAACTCAAGTTGGTCAAATTGCAAATGCCGTGAACCAACTTCAAACAAAGGACTCGAGTAAACTCCCATCCCAAACGGAGCAAAACCCGAGACAACATGTGAATGCTATAACGTTGAGAAGTGGTGCCCCGTTGAAAGAGGCAGAAGAGAATGATGAAGAGACTGAGGGTGTGGACCCTGGAAAAGTAGTCCCACCGGAGGAGGAAAACAAAGAAACCAAGCTTCCCCCACCTTCATCATATGAACAAGAAATCCTGTTTCCTGAGGCGCTGAAGGAGACAAAGAAGCTACGAAAAGATGCCGACATCTATGAAACCTTCGCAAAGTGTGAGGTAAACATTCCGCTTCTTAACTTCATGAAAAATGTCCCCCGTTTTGCTAAATTTTTAAAAGAATTATGCAAAACAAAAAGAAAAGATAAATTGAAAGGGAAACAGGAGGTTAGAGTTAGTGAACACGTCTCGGCCATTTTTCAGAGGAAACTCCCCGAAAAATGTAACGACCCAGGCATGTTCACTATCCCTTGCAAAATAGGAAACACCACATTTCCTAAGGCCTTGTTGGATTTAGGGGCATCAATAAATGTCATCCCCTATTCTGTTTACAAAACTCTACAACTTGGCCCACTACATCAGACAGGTGTAGTGATTCAATTGGCAGATCATTCTAGTACTTACCCAAGGGGTGTAGTAGAAGATGTGCTAATAGAAGTAGAAAATATGGTCTTTCCTGTTGAATTCTATGTCCTTGAAATGGGAACTGATGACCAAACAACACCCATCCTTTTGGGTAGACCCTTCATGAAGATCGCAAAAACGAAAATTGACGTTTCTAGTGGTTCACTAACTTTAGAGTTCGATGATCAAAAAGTGGAGTTCAACATCTTGGACTCTACGAAAAAACAAATACAAAATCCAACTCTGTGTTCTTTACATGTTGTTGAACCACAAGAACCGCTGTTTTTCAAAGAAGCGGATAAAATCAGATGTCTTTTGAGAAAGAAACCCCGGCCTTACTGGAAAAGGCCGAAAAATAAAAATGAAAAATGGCCAAATAGGGCCTTAAAAAGTGAAACAAGGGATACTCATGATCCCACATAAAACAAAACAAAAAAAAAAATGAATAACGTCGTGCCACGACGTTAACTAAGGCGCTACTTGGGAGGCAACCCAAGTTTATCTTAATTTTTTTTTATTTAAGTGTGTTTAATTCATTTTTTTTATTCAAGTATTTAGAATTCATTTTTTTTTTCTAATTATTTGAGAGATCAGTGAGGGAGGGCACTAATCATGGGTTTTTGGAAGAAAATAAAAAAAAAATGCAGGTTTTGGAACATCTGGGGACATACCCGATCGAGTATCTCCTTATACTCGGTCGGGTATGAGCAAAAAGAAAAGGGACCGGGCACTACTCGATCGAGGGAGCATTCAAAAAATTGAAAAATAAGCAATACCCGCTCGGGTATCACTATACACCCGGTCGGGTATTGCTAGAAATGCTAAAATTGAAGGGGACTGACTCCCACACTCGACCGAGTACCCGCTTCAAAAATCAAAGAAAAGGGAGATACCCGATCGGGTATAGCCACTTACCCGACCGGGTATGCTTAAAACGTGCAATTTCAGAGCTCACTGCCTCGTGTAGTGATCGGGTATGAAAATCCCAAAAATCAAAGAAAAGGAAGATACCCGATCGGGTATAGCCACTTACCCGACCGGGTATGCTTAAAAAGTGCATGTCTGCAGCTCACTGCCTCGCGTACCCGATCGGGTATACACACTTATCCGGTCGGGTAAGCGGGATTACTCAGCATTTTAATTCGAAAAATCCCTTCTTCTTCCCAAATTCCTTCCCCAAATCCGACCAAACCCTCCCCAAACCTCCATAGCCGGTTCTTCTACCTCAAATTACTCCCTGAATTCTCCACCAAATCCCTCCAAACCACCACCAAAATCTTCCCCACATCCCCCTCTACACACCCATACCCATCAACACCACATTCTCTTCCAATTTCGTAGAGTCCGAAACACCCAACCCCACCACATAAAAGTCCGAAATTTGGAGCCCAAAATCCAAGTTTTCTAGCAAAAATGGCACCAAAGAGGACAAGAGGAGAAAGTTCTTCTTCAAGAGCACCGGTTCCCGGCTTTGAAAACATCATCATCACCTCATCGGCTCACCGGGAAAAAGTCTTGGCCCAAACTAAAAGAGAGGTACATCATTCCCATTTTTTGTGTATGAATACTTTGGATGAACTAGAAATTCTTGCTATGATGCTTCAATTAGGTGAATTGTTGGGAATGAGCAAAATTTTTGGGTTGAAATATAACCCAAATGATGAACTTGTGTATGAATTCTTGGGTTCCGTTGAGAGAATCAAAGATGATAATGATGATAGGGAGGATAAACTCACGTTTCGTTTATTCAATAAAACACATTCCATAACAAAACGTGAGTTTGCGGAGCACTTTGGCTTGCCCGTGCCACCACAAAACGCCCAAGAGCCCGACACCGGGTATGGCTTTGAATTGTGGAAAAAAATGACGGGGGAAATGAACTTTAGCTCCAAAAATCTTGTCATAACCCATGTCCAACACCCAGTGCTACGCATTTTCTTGAAATACTTGGTTAGCTTTGTGTTTGGACGCCCCAACAATCACCAAGCACGAATAGGTGATATATGTATTCTAGCCAATGCACTGTTTGACATACCTCCCTTCCACTATAACATTGTGAACCGTATGTGGGAACATCTGTATAAAGAATGCACCGCCCAAGGAAAAATTTGGATAGGGGGCGTTATTCTCCACATAGCTACAAAATTGGGTTACGTAGACAATGCACCAATAGCCGAATTCTGTCTTTTTGACATAACACATCTGGGCAATTCAAAAGACATCAAGTTCTCTCATCGTGATTACAAGGGGAAAATCTTTTACAAATGGTCCATCTTCCCAAAACCCACTCGTTACTTCACAATCCCCTCCGAGGGCCTACCCACTATTCCATTCCGATTAGAACCACCTCTTGTGCACCACTATTGCCTCCCTCCAGCCATCCCACCATATTTCCAAAACCAAGAAGATGAACCCGCACAAGAACAAGCCCCTCCAATTCTTGAAGATATTCCAGCTCCACCTCACGACCAACCCCACTACGATCCGTATCAAACACAAGTGCTTGAGAACCAACGTGCTCTATTGGAAGGACTCCGGGATTTGAGCTTCCGGGTCAACCGCATGGACGAGGACAACCGACGGGCAATAGCCCCCATCTATACTTACCATCATCAGCAGGGGCACTTCTCCTCTATGCGTCCCCCAGTGCAGCACCCGTCATGGTATGACCCCTCTCAGTGGGGTAATTTTGGGGAGGACAGCGGTTACAGTGGAGGAGACTATGGTGGCGGTCAGCCTGGCTTTGACGGAGACGAGCACTAGGGACAGTGCTTCAAGCTAAGTGAGGGGGAATCACTCATTGGTACGTACTTAATTGTTTCAACCTTGTAACTTGCATTATCTTCTTTTAAAAAAAAAGCAAACAAAAAAAAAGAAAAAGAAAAAAAAGGGAAATGCTAGTTAGGTTGAAAACCCAAAAACGGGCAATCTAAGCAAAAAGGGCTTATAAAAAAAATGTTAATGAGTGAGTTAGAAAGGAACAAAACAAAACGAGAGGCTAGGATGAAAACCTGAAAAGGCTCCTAGGCAAAATGAGAGATATTAGAGGTTCATTTTTTTTTACAGGGCAATGGTGGTCTCAAGAAGCGGAATGAAGGAGTTGAAAACAAGAGAAGAGCATAGAAGGCCATAAAACCCAAGAAAATATTAATCTTTGAGCTTAAAACTCAATTTAAATCTCATGTACAAATCTTGGTGGTCTTTTGCTCTTTCTTGTTAAATTGTTGAACTATTGAAGACATGAAAAACTTGTAAACATTTGGCTTTACTCGAGGACGAGTAATGAAACTAAGTGTGGGGGAGTTTGATAGTGTGAATTTCCTATCATGTATGTTTGTATTTTTAACTAGTTTTTATTAGTTCTAGTTGTGGAAATTACACATTTTTTGTGTAATACTTTATTTTCATAATTATTTGTAATTTGTTTAGATTAGGACTATTCTGAGCTAAACAGGTCAAAACTCATCCAAGGGATCAAGATGGGACCTCAAAAGATCAAGGAAAGTGCAAAGAGACATGAAAGATTTTGATTTGGAAAAAATACTCGTATACCCGGTCGGGTATAGGCAATACCCGATCGGGTATTTGCTTGATTCGGTTGTCCAAATCAAATCCGGGAACAAAGGATCGTGGGAGCAAATTTTCGTAAAGATTTGTCACATACCCGATCGGGTAAACCGACATACCCGACCGGGTATGTCCAGAAATGTGGCTTTCCGGGAAATTTCCTAAGATACCCGATCGGGTATCCTATATACCCAGTCGGGTATCAGCCCCTGCAGCTCCCAAAAGCCTATAAATACACCCCTTTCCTTCACAATAAAAGGATCCAATCCCTTTGTACATCTAAGCTCAGTATAGAATAGCTCTTTCTTTATATTTTTCATCATGTTTAGTCTCCAAATGAGGAGCTAAACTCTTCCATCTTGGTTTTGCTACTTTGAAGCTTAATGAATTTGTAAGTTGTGAGTTATTTTCTTTAATCTTCTTCCTTGAATATTAATTCTTTCTTTCAAAATACTATCTCTATATCAAAGTTGGGGAGTGTTACTAAGATGACAATTAGTTAACATCTTGACATTGGTTATAGTAATAGCTATTTCTTCCTCTATGATAATATTGGGGAGTGTTACTAAGATGACAATTAGTTAACATCTTGATATTAATCATAGTAGGATTCATATATTTTAATATTCTTCCTTGAGTATTAATTAATTCCTATTCATATTTCATGTTAATATCTTAAACATTACTTAAAGTTTCAACTAGTATTGTTTCTCATATTAATTATTACTAGAATCAATCGGTTAATACGCTTGTTATTAATCCGGTTCTTTCAACGGTAGTAAACTTGGAATATTAATGCATGCATCTCATGGTTAATATGCCAAGGGGAATTAATTATATTGATTAAACCAATAAACCGCTTGTGTTGAGGTTATCAATCTCAATCGTTTTCATCTTAAGTTTATTGCTACTATCAAGTTAATATACGGCGCTTGTTCTATATTGACTCGATAGTAAGTTTTATTAATGAACGCATCTCGTTATTAATAACTACCTTCGATGAACTGGATATACTCCTCGATTGAGTATTCGAGAGGAAGATAGTTAAAGATATAACTGGGATCGACGAACATTTCATTAAGTGGATAAAAGCAAAACCAAGTCTTCATCTCATTGAATTAAACTCATATAGGTTGTTTATCTTAGTGTTTTTAAAGCAAACAAATCTAAACCCCCCTTTTGTTACTACTCATATAAAAGAAAAGTATTCCTTTCCCTGTGGATACTGTTGGGAATATTTTATGGTGTTCAATCTAGTTAGTTATCTTTGTATTTGTGTAGTTATTAATTAATCGTGTAATACGGGCCACAAATGTGTATCAGCCCGTGGGCTTCCTTGTAACCCGTAAGTTAGCCAACTTCTCCTATAAAAGGAGGCTAACTTACGGGAACCAAAACGATCGATAGAGGCTGAGAGTTCAGAGGCGTAAAGATAGAGAGAGTTTAGGTTTGCCGCTGCTCTCCTTCTCCAGGGAGAGCAGCGGCCGGTTTTCATACGGTATACCAGATTCGTATAATATCTACATATCTTTCTATCTGCTTCTTCTATAACTGCTATGGTTTGTTGTTAATTAAGTATTCTAGGGACTATCAGATACGAACCTTACTACACTATACTACGTATTAGTGTCGTATTGATTAATTATTTTGAGTGCACCTAACGACGAGTGCACGTCAGGCAGCAAGTAGATCAGCCTTTGCTCTCAACTTCTCGGGTTCAGTGTAATCATCTTCAGATTTCAGTGCTTTACCTGCTGGTGTGGGAGGATTATTTGTGTCGATAGCTGGAACATCAACCCAAACTTCGAGTGGTCCTTTATTAAGAGAGTCAAGAATATTCTTTCCGTTGTCTCGGCTTCGAATGAAATTGAGGAAACGGACTTTCCAGACAGCAAATTCTCCTCTCCTAAGCAGAGGAGGTCTTGAATCACTTCCAAGTGTGTAAGCTTCCATGACTGTTGTTTGATCTTAAGGCGAGAACTGTTTTGATAAAATTAAAACTTCGGTACTGCTTTAAGAAGATCTCGGAAGAAGATTTCGGATGAAATTAGAAACTTGGATCAGGATTTCGGGCGTCCCGAGATTGTTTTTTTGGAAAGAGATTTCAGGCGTCCGAGATTGTAATTTTCGGAAAAAGATTTCGGGCGTCCGAGATTGTAATTTCGGAAAGGGAGATTTTGGATTTCCAAATTTAATGATTAATAAGCTCCAATCTAAATGTTAATACCTCACACTCTTGACTTCTTACGGGTTCTTGCGTGCTCTTACCTCTTCCTAGTGCGTCACACTCCGACCTCGGGGGACGAGTCACCCGTTCAAAAGTCTTTACTTGTGGGTTCGAACTACTAACATCGGGCGGAGAGTTAAACTCTTGTTAGGGGCCTAGAACCATGCTTTTCCGAGCAATTTTGTCACTTAATTGACGTTCACATTTCTTGAAAAGGTTGATATACTTTGGTTCTTTTGGGTTGGATTATCCGTTCGAGTGAGGAGTCCGCCTCACTTACTCGCGGATTCAATCTTTCTTTCGGAGACTGGGTTGAGGCCTGACTCGGGAACTTGATGTCACTCTTTTCAAGTAGTGAGTCCGACTCACTTACATACTGAGCAGTGGTTCGACACCAGGCCAGATGCTCTATTCTACACTAGTTTCTTTTATGTGTAGGTACAACTAAATGAAGTGGGGGACTGAGGGTCTTACCGTCTTCAAGGAAGCAAATGATGAACCTGACGAGTCTGAGCCCGACGAGAAGAACAGGTTTAGCCATCCTATTCGCAGATGACGACCATTGTAATAAAGGCTGAGGATCTCACCTCTTGCTTCATCTTGGGGGCGTCAGATGTACTCTTTTTCCCTTCATTAGGATTTTTTCCATTGGGTTTTTTCCTAATGGAGGTTTTTAATGAGGCATCTCCCCAACATGGACAAGGGCGGGGATCTTCTAGTCTCGGAGAGAGCAACTGACTTGGACTACTCCCTCTTAGCCGAGTCTACTACTCGACTAAGGGAGTGGGGGACTCGTGATGGAGTAATGGGACTAGGCCCAAGGCCCAGAGCCTAATCAGCCCAAGCCCTAAACTTGGACCCGTGTATCCAAGTCCATAACCTGGAGCCTGCTTTCCAGCCCAATGGGGAGCCTGCCTGTCCGGCCGACCTCCCAGCCCGGAAGAGTAACGGTCAAGCAATTAATGCGCTATTAATTATGTATTTAATTCCATATTAATGTTGTAATTAATTAGTCATTATTATCGGTAGCGGTAACGATTTGTATACGCCTATAAAAGGCGGGTTGTAATTCAGATTAGGGAGGTGAATTCTATATGCTATTTCTGGCTGCCAAATTCCCTTGGCAACTTTCCATTCTCGTATTACTTTCCTAATTTCTGCTTGAGTGTCGTACGTAGCTTTCCTAAAAGCCTATGAGCGTCCTATTTTGGACCAATAGGCGGAAAATATGTCGGGCATGAGGTTGTCATTCTGAGGTTAAGCTTAACTCCTTCAGATTCAAAAATACTGTTCAAGTTTCAGAGAAGACAATTTCCAGTAATGACCTCTTATGCGATGACTATAAATAAGTGTCAGGGACAATCTTTGTCTCATGTTGGACTTTTATTGAAAAAATCGGTCTTCACGCATGGTCAACTGTATGTTGCAGTGTCAAGGCTAACAAATCCTAAGGGATTGAAGATATTGATATGCGCTGAAGATGACCAAGCAACTGACCACACCACCAATGTAGTTTATAAGGAAGTTTTTCGCAATGTGTAGAATGTGAAACCCTACATAACGTTTAGTTTTTTCTACTTATTCCAAAACATACTAGCTATCTATCTCCGAGTTTTGACTATTTGATCGTTAATAATAATTTATTATGCATGTTACGTATATTACAATTTGCTTTCATTTCACACAACCAAATAACATTTAAAAATAATGTCGTACCACATCACATTTTAATATCCCGCGCATCGTGCGAGTGAGAATCTAGTCTTGAGTAATGCTACGATGAGAGAAGCTAACGTTAGATGGATAAATCGATTCAAATAAATTATAGGGAGCTCAATAGTGGTCTTCAGTTTCAGTTTATTAATCGTAGGAAAAAGGGTCAAATACACCCACCTACTATGAGTGAAATATAGTCCTAAGGAATATGCTGGCATTTTTTCACAAATACATTTAGTGCCAGATTTAGTTGTCGTTAGACAAAGATATTCCTTTTGGTTTTCATTCAGAGTTTCTATGTGATAACCATTTTGACGCATATCTTTAAAACTTAATAAATTCCTTCGCGATTTGCTGGAGTATAAAGGGTCATTTATAATTATTTTGGTCCCGTTAGGGAGCATCACATATGCTTTCCCAGAGCCTTCAATGAGCTTCGCAACACCTGATATGGTATTGACTTTAGCTTCAACTAAAATCATTTGAGAAAAATAAATTTTATTTCTCAAAATGGTGTGCGTTGTGGCGCTGTCTATCAGACATAGCTCTTTATCATTTGAATGATCCATATCTTCAATATATATAAATAAAGATAAGCTTGATCACAAATTATGCATATTATTGATCATAAGAGTGCATACATTAAACGCATTTATTTAAAAAAAACAAAATAAAAGAGAAAGATAGAAAAAGTACACAAAACTATAATTATACAACATAAGAGTCTACTATTTTATTTTGTGACATTTTGGTTTATGGCAAATGCATCGCCCATGATGGCATCATCCGCGAAAAAGTCGGACACATCAAATTTTGGCAGAGGTGGAGTCGTGTCGTTGACATAACTAGCTTCCATATTTTTGTCGTTGTTCAAATTCATGGAAGCTTGAAATAATTCCACCAGATGCTTTGCAGTACGGCATTTGTTAGCCCAGTGCCCCGTCATGCCACATTTATAACAAGTCGACTTTCCCGAGGACTTAGGAGGGCGATTTATTTGATGACTCTTTTGTTTGCCCTTGCCCTTGTAATTTGGTCTTTCGACATGTTTGTATTCTTGGTGTGACTTGTTTTTATGACCATTAAAATGCCCACGTTTAAAATGCCTTCTACTGCCTTCTATTGCCCTTCTGTTGCATTTTGACCGGACAGATCAAGAACGTTGAATTCTCTTTTGCTTATGTTGGCCATGTATACTACAAAAATTTATTGGTTTAACATTTAATTAGTAAATTATACTTTGATAACTTCGTACTACATACAAGTATTAATGATTGTGTACTGAAATAGTACAAAGTATTCAAACTTTATGCCTTAAGAAAACTAAGCAAAGAAAATAATTAATAAATAAGATGAAAACTATAGATCGCAAACTAATAATTTATTTTGATATTTAGATATGTCCTTAGAGAGTTACTCTGTAGATGCAACCCGTGATTATATTTATTTATAAGAAGACAAATGGTCATGTAAACTAATAATCATCTTATGTCAGTACTCAGCTTCACATATCGACATATGTAATACGTGAATACATTCCACAGACCCGTGACACTACTTGTATATATCCTACAAAGTAATAATTTATATACGACTGAGACAATAAGTTGGAAAATGTTTCTTCACTCGTTTCCACCATTTGCTTGGTTACTTTCTAAGCTTTATTTTCTGTATCACCTATCTTTCTGTTACTTACTCTTCAATATAGAGTATTATTATTATGAAGTATCATGATTTAAGCCAATTCTTAGAGCATAGCTACGTTAGCTACGTATTACAACTCTACAAGTGCACAGATGTTTTCACCCATTCTTAACTCATTCGTTCTTTATTATGGTGTATATCACTCTCATTTCTTTTTTACTATTATGCTGCCCCCTTTTCTTTTCAAGTATTATCATGTTGCTCATTTCCTATGCTGCAGGAGATGATGGTTGGTGAAGAATTTGAGCTGATTTCTTGAAGAGTTTTTGAGCAGATTCGTGCTGATAACGTGTTATGAAATGAAGAGGATGAAGACTAAACTTAAGAGATAGATATATTAATAAAAGCTCTAAATATCTTCTTCTTAATCTCTGAATATTTTTTGAATGAGTTTACAAAGAATTGAACTAACTCATTTATACTAGCCAAACTTAAGGATGAATCATCTAGGAATGATTCTACACAATTTGCTGGCAGTATTAGATCTACCCACCTGTCTAACTATGATTACAATGATATGAATTAGATGAGTAAGCTTATTACAAGGACCAAGAGTAGCTTGGTGTCCTAATGAATAATTCACACTTGTCTTTCTCAGGAATTTACAACACTCCCCCTTGAATGTTCATCCTTGAATAATTATTTTGTTATTGTGAAAACTTATTGTGAAAAATTAGTGTGAAAGTTAAGGGGTAAAGATTACGACATATAATGTCGTTGTATTTGAATGTACTGTCTCGCTTAAAACCTTACCAGGAAAAACCCAGTGGGATAAAAACCTGATGAAGGAAAAAAGAGTGCAGTGCATTCAAATACTCTCCCTGAAATTAATATAAATTATGAAGATGTCGCATGCCAATTTTCTGTACAAGTTCTATGAACTTCTTCGTGGGTAAAGATTTGGTGAAGAGATCGGCCAGATTTTCACTGGATCTGATTTATTGAATGTTGATCGTCCCATCTTTTTCTAGATCATGAGTAGAGAAGAACTTTGGTGATATGTGTTTTTTTCTGTCTCCTTTGATGTAACCTTCTTTAATTTGAACTATGCACGTAGTGTTGTCTTCGTAGATCACATTAGGTTGAATAGTAATAGGCTTCATACCGCATTCATTTTGGATGTGTTGAATCATAGATCGCAACCATACACATTATCTTCCGGTTTCATATAGTGCAATTAACTCAGAATGATTTGATGATGTAGATGTCAATGTCTGCTTCATAGATCTCCATGAGATTGCGGTGTTACCATAAGTAAATACGTACCCGGTTTGTGATTTCGCCTTTTGAGGATCTGATAAGTATCCAGCGTCTGCATATCCGATTAAAGTGGCTTTTGCATCTTTGTGGTAGAATAGGCCTAGATCAACTGTACCACGGAGATAACGGAATATGTGCTTGATCCCGTTCCAATGACGCCTTGTTGGGCATGAGCTGTACCTAGCTAATAAATTTACAGAAAATGCAATATCTGGTCTAGTATTATTAGCTAAATACATTAAAGCTCCAATAGCACTCAGATATGGTACTTCAGGACCGAGTATTTCTTCGTTGTCTTCTCGGGGACGGAATGGATCATCGTGTATGTTGAGAGATCTAATCACCATTGGTGAAGTCAACGGATGAGCTTTGTCCATATAGAATCTCTTCAAAACTTTCTCGGTGTAATTGGATTGATGGATGAAAATTCCATTCATCAAATTCTCAATTTGAAGTCCGAGACAAAATTTGATTCTCCCGAGATCTTTCATTTAAAATTCTTTCATAAGATATTTTGTAGTATTTTCAATTTCTTTGGGAGTTCCAATAATGTTTAAGTCATCAACATATAGTGCAATTATGACGAATCCCGAATTTGATCGTCGAATGAAAACACATGGACTAATTGGATCATTCTTATATCCTTCTTTGACAAGGTATTCACTGAGACGATTATACCACATTCGTCCAGATTGTTTTAGTTCATACAATGACTTTTGGAGTTTTATGGAAAACATTTCTCGATGTTTCGAGCTATAAGCTTCAGGCATTTTAAATCCTCCGGGAACTTTCATATAAATGTATGTATCGAGTGAACCTTATAAATATGCAGTCAATACATCCATTAGGCGCATTTGCAGCCTTTCAAAAATAAACATGCCAATGAGAAACCTTAATGTAGTTGCATCAACTACTGGAGAATAGGTTTCTTCATAATCAATTCCCGGCATTTGAGAAAACCCTTGGGCAACAAGTCGGGCTTTATATCTTACGATTTCATTTTTCTCATTGCGTGTACGCACAAATACCCATTTAAAGCCCACTGGTTTTACGCCTTTTGGCGTATGGACTATCGGTCCAAAAACATCACGTTTTTCAAGTGATTTTAATTCAGCCTGAATAGCTTCATTCCATTTTGGCCAATCGTGTCGTTTCCGACATTCTTCTATTGATGTTGGCTCATTATCATTGTTTTCATTCATAACATTCGTGGCAATGGCATAGACAAATATCTCATTAATATCAACATCTTTACGATTCCATTGCATTCCAGTAGAAACATAATTTATTGAAATTTCATAATTATCAATGTTTCTATTATTATCTGGAATATCTTCCTCGTTTAAGAAAGTTGGATCATCATTTGAGATGTTTGTTTTGTCAATATCATTTTCTGTGCCAATATTTTCAAATTGTTCATTTTCTTGTTCAGAAGGATGAACATCTTTGGCTTCACAGATCAATTCATGCCTTTTAGTTTTTATTGGTTTTATGTCTTTCGATCCAAGTGGCCTGCCACGCTTTTTGCGTATAGAAGAATCATTTGCAAGAGATTTTTCAGAATTCTCTGCTGGGATTTCGATTCTGGCAGGGGCATTCATGGCAGGAATATGTGACTTTGTCACTTTCTTTGTGTCTGTGAATGCATCAGGCAACTGATTTGCAACATGATGGATGGTCTACCCGGGGGGTATATATCCGAAGGGTTATTGCTGAGAATAACTTAGAGAGAAGTCAGAGCAAGTAAATGTAGAGAGAGAGTGTATTATAAATGTGGAGCGTTTTCAGCGTGGTTACAAATGGGGAAATGGGGTGCTATTTATAGTAGCAATAAATGCCGGACAGGGACACGTGTCAAGCGCCCATTGGCCGAGAGGTCACCTCAACTGGTTGGCGTTGGCAGCCGCATGTGGCCGCATTTAATGCGGCTGTTGGATGGGACGTCTGTACAGGGTACGGTGATCTGTACGCATGTGACGCGGATATCATTTTGGGAGAGATGCCCTCGGCTGCAGAGGACTAGCCGAGGGCTCCTAGTGCCGAGGACCTCTGAGTGCCGAGGGCTCCAGGTGCCGAGGGCTACTATTTTCGCCGTTTTCTCCCAGTTCCTCTGTTTGTTCGAAATATCCACGCTGTGATAGTTTGGAGCCTTCGGCCAGGGGGCCGAAGGCACCCCTGGCGCGTATTGCGGGCTGCTTGGTACTCTGGGCGCCGTGATTTGGGCCTGTTGGGCCTTCTGGGCCTGTTGGGCCTTTACTGGAGTAGTAGGAATCTGTGGGCCGGGGGTTCCCGGGCCATATACTCCATCACAACATTTTGTAAATGGATTATCTTTTGCACCTCTTGCTCACATATATTTGATCTTGAATCAAGATGTGATAATCCTGTTGCATTCCATGCAATTTCTTTCGTACTTGGGTCTGATTTATTATTTTCTCCCCCTAAGGTTGGGAACACTGTCTCGTTGAAATGACAGTCTGCAAACCGTGCTGTGAATAAGTCACCAGTTATCGGTTCGAGATATTTTATTATTGAGGGAGATTCAAATCCAACATAAATTCCCAACCTTCTTTGAGGACCCATTTTTGTATGATGAGGTGGAGCAATCGGAACATAAACAGCACAACCAAATATCTTAATGTGTGATAAGTTTGGCTCTTGTCCAGTAACTATTTGCATTGGGGAATATTCATGATATGCAGTCGGTCTAAGCCGAATTAAATTTGCTGCATGTAAAATAGCATGTCCCCAAGCTGATGAAGGTAAATTACACTTCATTAATAATGATCTAGCGATTAATTGTAATCGTTTAATCAATGGTTCAACAAGACCATTTTGTGTATGGACATGAGCAACAGGGTGCTCCACATCAATCCCAATTGACATACAATAGTCGTTAAATGATTGGGATGAAAATTCTCCTGCATTATCAAGTCGGATTCTTTTTATAGAATGATCCGGAAAATGAGCTCTTAATCTTATGATTTGAGCAAGGAGTTTAGCAAATGCTAGATTTCTAGTCGATAAAAGACTAATATGTGACCAACGTGTTGAAGCATCAATCAACACCATAAATTATCGAAATGGTCCACATGATTGGACTATCGCCCACAAATATCTCCTTGAATTCTTTCCAAAAATGCAGGTGATTCATTTGTAATTTTGTTTATAGAAGGCCTGATGATCATTTTGCCAAGAGAACAGGCCTTACACGGAAAATCACTTGATAATGGAATCCTGATATTCTTTAATGGATGTCCAAGTGAAGTCTTACTGATTTTATACATCATTACCTGGCCTGGGTGACCTAAACGGTCATGCCACAACATGAATGATTTCTTATCATCTAACTTTGTGTTAGAAACCAAATTTATTTCGAATGGACTAATATGAGTGAAATATAGTCCTCAGGAATATGCTGACATTTTTTCACAAATACATTTAGTGCCAGATTTAGTTGTCGTTAGACAAAGATATTCCTTTTGGTTTTCATTCACAGTTTCTATGTGATTATCATTTTGACGCATATCTTTAAAACTTAATAAATTCCTCCGCGATTTGCTGGAGTATAAAGGGTCATTTATAATTATTTTGGTCCCGTTAGGGAGCATCACATATGCTTTCCCAGAGCCTTCAATGAGCTTCACAACACCTGATATGGTATTGATTTTAGCTTCAACTAAAATCATTTGAGAAAAATATTTTTTTTTCTCAAAATGGTGTGCGTTGTGGCGCTGTCTATCAGACATAGCTCTTTATCATTTGAATGATCCATATCTTCAATATATATAAATAAAGATAAGCTTGATCACAAATTATGCATATTATTGATCATATAAGAGTGCATACATTAAACGCATTTATTTAAAAAAACAAAATAAAAGAGAAAGATAGAAAAAGTACACAAAACTATCATTATACAACATAAGAGTCTACTATTTTATTTTGTGACATTTTGGTTTATGGCAAATGCATCGTCCATAATGGCATCATCTGCGAAAAAGTCGGACACGTAAAATTTTGGCAGAGGTGGAATCGTGTCGTTGACATAATTAGCTTCCATATTTTTGTCATTGTTCAAATTCATGGAAGCTTGAAATAATTCCACCAGATGCTTTGCAGTACGGCATTTGTTAGCCCAGTGCCCCGTCATGCCACATTTATAACAAGTCGACTTTCCCGAGGACTTTGGAGGACGATTTATTTGATGGGCCTTTTGTTTGCCCTTGCTCTTGTAATTTGGTCTTTCGACTTGTTTGTATTCTCGGTGTGACTTGTTTTTATGACCATTAAAATGCCCATGTTTAAAATGCCTTCTACTGCCTTCTATTGCCCTTCTGTTGCATTTTGACCGGACATATCAAGAACGTCGAATTCTCTTTTGCTTATGTTGGCCATGTATACTACAAAAATTTATTGGTTTAACATTTAATTAGTAAATTATACTTTGATAACTTCGTACTACATACAAGTATTAATGATTGTGTACCGAAATAGTACAAAGTATTCAAACTTTATGCCTTAAGAAATCTAAGCAAAGAAAATAATTAATAAATAAGATGTAAACTACAGATCGCAAACTAATAATTTATTTTGATATTTAGATATGTCCTTAGAGAGTTACTCTGCAGATGCAACCCGTGATTATATTTATTTATAAGAAGACAAATGGCCATGCAAACTAATAATCATCTTATGTCAGTACTCAGCTTCACATATCGACATATGTAATACGTGAATACATTCCGCAGACCCGTGACACTACTTGTATATATCCTACGAAGTAATATTTTATATACGACTGAGAAAATAAGTTGGAAAATGTTTCTTCACTCGTTTCCACCGTTTGCTTGTTTACTTTCTAAGCTTTATTTTCTGTATCACTTATCTTTCTTTTACTTACTCTTTAATATAGAGTATTATTATTATGAAGTATCATGATTTAAGCCAATTCTTAGAGCATGTATTACAACTCTAGAAGTGCAGAGATGTTTTCACCCATTCTTAACTCATTCGTTCTTTATTATGGTGTATATCACTCTCATTTCTTTTTTACTATTATGCTGCCCCTTTTCTTTTCAAGTATTATCATGTTGCTCATTTCCTATGCTGAAGGAGATGATGGTTGGTGAAGAATTTGAGCTGATTTCTTGAAGAGTTTTTGAGCAGATTCATACTGATAACGTGTTGTGAAATGAAGAGGATGAAGACTAAACTTAAGAGATAGATATATTAATAAAAGCTCTGAATATCTTCTTCTTAATCTCTGAATATTTTCTGAATGAGTTTACAAAGAATTGAACTAACTCTATTTATATTAGTCAAGCTTAAGGATGAATCATCTAGGAATGATTCTACACAATTTGCTGGCAGTATTAGATCTACCCACCTGTCTAACTATGATTACAATGATATGAATTAGATGAGTAAGCTTATTACAAGGACCATGAGTAGTTTGGTGTCCTGATGAACAATTCACACTTGTCTTTCTCGGAAATTTATTCAAAATCTCAAAATCATTTGTGTGTACTTTTTTATAGACAAAAAATGTCCATTTGATGGATTCACTTTTATAGATAATAAATGGATGGCATAAACAAAAAAGGATTCTGACAAGGCAAAATCATGTACACTTTTCGGGCTACACATTTATTGTTTGTTAAATGATTTTTCCAACCGGTATTTTTTGGGGAGAAAAGATTTTGAAAAATGTGTACAAAAATACGAAGTACAATTTTAAACCCCGTTGGAAACATTTTGTTCGTATCAGACATTTGTTGTTTATAAAAGTTTGTTTTTCCACAAACAATTTTTTGTAGAAAAGATTCGGATAATATTACTTCTAAAAAAAATAAAAATGGGAAAAAATAACCATATATAACTACAACATGCCCAGTTTCCCATAATATGTCTTATAAAGTATATTTACGGTTATATGACTAACTAAGAGCATCACCAATGGACCACTGTTA
The DNA here is from genome assembly GCA_945859875.1 of Cuscuta europaea. Taxonomy (NCBI): domain Eukaryota; kingdom Viridiplantae; phylum Streptophyta; class Magnoliopsida; order Solanales; family Convolvulaceae; genus Cuscuta; species Cuscuta europaea. Next base: position 1,341,533 of record CAMAPE010000054.1, on the reverse strand, counting down.
ACACATGACACATGGCAATCAATTAATGAAATAGTCATCCACATCATTTAAGAGAAGTATGGCGTGACGGTGAAACTCAAAAAAGGTGTCCAACGCTACATGTTAACAGCCTATTAGAAGTTCATGCGTGAATCACCTACATATTTTCAAGATAAAAGAAAAGAGGAGTGTGCCTGTATTCAAATCTAGCTCTTTCTGGAGGGTCAACTTTATATGACAAAGGAAATACGGAGTAATGTTTTTAGAATAGTCGAGGGTTTATTTTTACCACTAGGCGGCTGCCTGAGAGAAGAAGATGTTATTTTTATTAAGGAAATATAACCTGCCAGAATTTGAATGTAGTGAATTGAAGCAGAGAAAGCTTCTAGTGACTAGGCCTTTACCTCGAAAATATATGCGTAGCTCTTTACTCAAGAGGGGAAAAAAGGTGAGTGGGTGGGAGATATCATTTCCCCACTACTTGAACATACGGAGTACATGTCATGATGGAGTTGTTTCCGCGGCAAATATTTTCGTGGGTGGGAGATTTTTAGAATTTCAGCAGTATTTCCCTCACATTTGCCGACTCAGCATGTCGAAGGCGCTGTTAATAAGACATTCATGTTCACGCTGTTTTGAACATGTCAGCATTACATTAACGATGACATACTGCGTTGGAGATGAATATTTATACGAAGTGTACGATTGTGATGACGGGGCAAATTTTTTTAATGTCAACGGCAGCCCATTGGTGATGCTCTAAGGATGCACACACTCACACATTCACCATATGTTTTAATGCAGCGGTTACATTTACAAGATGACATGTCATTTATGCACCATTCTAGGAAAAAATTAACCAGGTCATACATTGGGAAACTGTATCTCTTCCGGTCATACGTACGTTAATTTTCTCATTTAATGTTATGTTCTAACAGTAACAAGAGAATTTCTTGTCCTAAAACACAGAATGTAAGAATAACAGCAACATGATGCTAGATAGAGAGCAGGAAGAGCATGGGACGGAAACGGGCTTGGGCCCACTTTCGTGGGCCATTTATGGGCTGTTATACTTTTATTTATTATTCTTAAATGAATGTTATGTTTTAGTTTGGTCCTATTATTAGTAGAGTACTTAGTAGATTTAGTTACCCCTTGCCTTAATTAGGATTTAATTAATTTGGGCTTGTTTAGGGTTTCTCTTAGAAGGCTATTTATACCCCCTTGTCAGGGTTCATTCTAGCTTATCTTGGAATAAAATTGGTTTTAGCCTTTTGGCTCTGGGCAACAGTATTTTTATCGTTGATTACCTGGGCAACGGTTTACCCCGTTAATTTTATTTTTCTGTTACACAACAATTGGTCTGACATGCCGGATCCCGTCCCGTCGGAATGACGAGATCAACCAACGAACGATTATCAGAATTGGAGGCCGAACATGCCCCGATCAATCAAAAACTTGACACGCAAGGACAAAAATTTGATGCACAAGGTCAGAAATTGGAAGAACAGGGCGCCCAGCTTGTGGAAATCGCGGCTTCCCTGACAGCGATCGTGAAGGCCATGATGCCGCCGGAGAAGACTCCAACCGCGACCGTCGAAAGTGACTCCTCCGCACACGTCGCGACTACATCCTCTGTTGATGGCGCACTGCGCAGCGCAGCAACCGCCCTGCTCCCCTCTTTCGACGACGAAGACCCAATTGGGTGGTTGGCAAGAGTTGAGCAACAGTTCGAACTCAGCAGAATCCCACCAGACAGAAAAGTGGCAGCGGCTAGGGTTTCTATGGAAGGAGCTGCCCTCTATTGGGTGACTTGGTTGAAGGCGCGCAAATCCGGCATGTCCTGAGAGGAATTTAAGCAAGCCCTGGTGGCCAGATTTGATTCCCGATATAAGGGAAACATGTTTGAACGGTTGTCAGGCGTCAAACAAATTGGGTCGGTGGAGGAATACAATACCTTGTTTGTTCAATTGGCTAGCCAAGTTTCGGGATTGACCGACGATCATTATTTGGGCTATTACATGAGTGGACTTAAGGAAGAAATATGAAGTTCGTTGCGCTTATTACGGCCGAATAACCTGGACACGGCCATGGAATTAGCTCGCGGTGTGGAGCATAATTTGTCCGTCAAAAGTGGATGAAGTGGCAGCCCGAATTACAATTCTTCAGGGGTACGTTCCAGCAGTGTTTTAATGGCAAACACGGCTCCTCCGTTGACTGCCAGTGGTGGCAGCTTACAGGGATCAAGGGGCAGCTTTGCGAAGGATAGTGGACAACCTTCGGAGACAAAGACAGGGTTGCCCGGGCAGCCTACGACACGCTCTCAGTTCACTCGTCTTCCGCCAAAGGAGTTCGCAGAATTGAGAGCGAAAGGATTATGCTTTAGGTGTAAGAAGCCATTTACACCAGGTCATGACTGCCCTTTCAAGCAGTTGCGAGTAATGATAGCTGAGGAGGAGGATGAGTTGGACCTCCAACAGCATGAGTACTGTGAAATAACCGGCCAGAAAAGCGTTCAGGAAGGAGATGAAGGATATTTTCCAGTCTATTCTATGGCTAGAAATTTCAGTCCTCGATCTGCGAGATTTCAACCTTGAGGACAAGGTTATTTTGAAGGAGGATGGATTGATAGAGAGCAGGAAGAGCATGAGGCGGGAACAGGCCAGTTATGGGTTGTTATAATTTTGTTTAATATTCTTAATTTAATGTTATGTTTTATTTTGGGCCTATTATTAGTAGAGTACTTAGTAGAGTTAGTATGGATTTAATTAATTTGGGCTTGATTAGTGTTTCTCTTAGAAGGCTATTTATACGCCTTGCCAGGGTTCATTCTAGCTTGGAATAAAATTAGTTTTAGCCTTTTGGCTCTAGGCAATGGTTTACCCCGTTGATTTTATTTTTCTGTTACACAACAAATATAGTATCTCTAAAAACCCGCTTCAAGTTATAACGCAACTCCACGATCTATTCTCCAAAAGTAGTTGATAGACAACAAATCAATTTATCAAAAAATCAGACTACCTGAAGTTAATTAGAACTGATATGATCAGAAGTCTATAACATTACAAGCTAAGCCGAATTAGAAGATGCTGCAAACTTCCCACTCAGCCACATCAATCGCCTCTCATTCTTCAAAGACACAAATATTTCTCTTGCGTCTGGATTCTCGAATAAATCCAACGCGTAGAAGTAGATTTGATCAACACCTTGCATCTCATCGAGTAGTTTTATGCATTTGCTTATGGAGAAACGCTCCTCGTTTCTCATAGTTGCAGCTGCCCTCGCCTTGGAAGCAGCTGCAATCTCCAGCATGGCATCCACTATAGCATCACCCGTTGCCTTGCGGCTCCTCTTGCGACGGCCCGAGTTTGACGCTCCAGATCGGTGCTTACCTTGTCCATCTAACACTGTCATATCATCAGCAGAACCAGAAGAGCCATCTTCATCTACATAAGTAGCCTGAGGATCTGCCGACATGTTGAGTTACCCTTCTGCTTTGAGTTAATTACGATTTAAGTAGTAGCGAACGCCTGAACTGAATTAAAAAATCCAGTAACACAGTTCAATGGAAAACTACTATTCGGCCAGAAAATATGCACTCAAACCTGAAATAGGAAAGACAGAAATTTATTACGGAGTAGTTTTTTGTATTACTAGGAAAGGGTAATGCTGATTTTCAAAAGAATATGAAGAGCATGTAATCCAAAAGGCTAATGCTGATTTTCATGTAATGAAATAACTAATTGTGAAGTAATAAAAATTAGTACCTCTGGCCCCTAACTTTTGGTACATGAGGAGGTGGTGGGGTTATTAACAAAAGTGAGTTCATGTGATTGATATTGGATTGATAAATAAGAATAAAGTGAGAACGATTTAGAACCACACAAACATGTCAAATTTGGTACGAGTCAGTCTTAGTGGGATGGACTGAAAGAAAAGATCGGACAATCTTTAGCGGGACAGGGGGAGTAGTATTTAACACATTTCAGTGTTCCTCGAGGGGAGAAATGCACACACCTTGAAACTTGATGAATAATGCTTTACTTGGATTAAAATAGATGAATTTCTCATAAAGGCATATTTGACCTTGCTTTATGCAGGAAGGGAAAGAATATTACGGTGAAAACTGTAATTCATGGTACCACCATACTTCGTGGGGAGAGATTCTGTGTGTGGATCCCACCTCAACTTTTATATCTTGATTCTCTTCTCCAATTTCTTGCTCCAAGAAGTGGAATCTCTCACCCCCAGAACTCTCAATCCCACAAAGTTAGTGGAAGAATTCAATCACTTATAAACATAGTTGATCCACAATGGCTAGAGTCTAGACATGCCACACATCACGCACAAGGAACCAGTCATTTTTTAGGGGAACCAAGGACTCTATTCCTGATCACTTGCTCCAAATTCCATCTTTGGAAAATCGAACCCACTTAGCTACCTTATGAGCTCTTCTTGAAATTCTCTTACTACACAAACAACAAAAAACTTCATTTCCTCTCTAACTTCTGTCTCCGGCCTAGCTTATTTCGTTCCCAAATCATCCCAATCAAAGAGTAAGGGAAGTAGCTAGTAAAAAGGATGATTTGGCGTGGATTTCATTGGAGTATCAGACTTGGTAGATATCCACATCTAGTACACTTAACACAAGTTTGAATTTCGGCATCCACATCTGACCCATTAAAGACAGCAGATTGTCAAAGCAGTTTTAATGCATGAGATGACAGATCCTAACTATGAAAATATAACCATCCAACCTTAAGGAGTGTTGGTGTCAAGTGTTAACATTTGTTTGGGAGAAGCTAAAAAAGAATTAAGAGTGTTAGTAAATGCTAAGAGGTATTAACCCTCCCAACACCTCAACTCTTTAAATTTAAGGCTCCAATTTGGGGTGTTTTGGGGAGTTGGACAACTCTTTCTGCCTTTCTTTATCTTCTTCTATAAATTATTCTTCAATAAATTCCAGGTTATTTTGCGATGTTTTGTTGTATGCATATTCTAATACACATATATCTTGAGAGTGTTGTTATATTTCTTCTCAAAGATTATATATAAATATCCAAAAAATGTTTCTAGTGTATCAGATGTGATACATAATGTGTGTCAAGAATTGAAACCGATCAACACTCATTGAAATTTTGCCCATTACTATCATTCCTTCTTTTACTATATAAAGTTTATGTTCTAGCCATACACTTGTCTTGTCTACCTTAAGCATGCCTATACTTCCTAGCACTGCTGCTTCTAACACCTCCAAACACCCCATCCAAATAAACCTTAAATGTATTAGTAAATTTTGGAAGAGAAACTTACTAGACTTCATGTCTCCTCACCCTTCTGATGAATAAAGTTCATAAGAGTGAAAATAATATGTTAGCATACAATTAATCAAGTTTATTATTGTTCCAAGAATTCGAGAGGTCATTTTGAGAATACCATTCTCGTATTCTACTAATTAGTAATTTCCCTGGAAAGTGAAAGCCACACAAAATCAACATATCATTATGAAGCTGATTTATTGTTCTTATCCTTTATCTGTTCTGAATTATATGCTTGTTTCTCTGTCTTCTTTTAGAAAAATAAAGAAATAAATAAAACTAACAATGAAGAAAGGAGACACCAAACTTACAGAGAGAAATCACATGTGGGGAGACACGGACATGAGTAGGGTGTAGTTCGGTGAAGTGCAACACAAACGAAGTAAGAGTGTCAGAGTTGTGATTAGGGGGAAGAAACCGGCAGATGAAAAGTGCCTCTAAATGGCCTTTAAAGCTGCAGAGGATTGGTGGAGTCGGTCGGCGAGATGGAAGTTCCATGCTCACCTTGACAGATGCATCATGTCCGTGAGCTGCATTTGTTTCCAATTCTTTTTTTACGATTTAGGGTTATGGGGTGGGCACGGATGATGGGTCAGGTCGAGGCGGGTAATGCAAAATAAAATGAAACTGCCGGTTCCATTATACAGATCGGTCCGCTCCGGGTATTGCAATATTCAAATTAGGAACCGGACCTTACCCGGCCCGTTTGAAACGAGTCAGTCTGGTTCGGGTTTTTCAGTTCCTGTTTCCATGTCTTAAAAGTAGTAAAAACTTATGGAGTTCCAAAAATCTGTAATTCTCAGCATCTATATTCTTAGGTATTTAAAACTGGGCAAATGGTTGTGTACTTGTGTTGATTCACTCTCACCTAATTAATACATTTCCTTACCAATGAGCAAGTCATATTTTACGGTAATAGAATATAACCTACTTATAACAATATAAGCAGTAAGTTGATGTTACTTTGTGATTATGTATAGCATAGAATTAGAGTTGGGAAGAAAATAACAAGCTGATAAGTGATAACAGTGCAATAAAATAAAAAAATGAAACACAGATGATACATTCCATGGAAAACCCAGAAATCCGAAACATACTAAAACAAGAATAAACTGCAAAATCGAAGTTGGAATGAGTATCAAACTAACAATGTTATAAACCCTAGTTTCATATCTTATAGAGCTATATAGAGCCAGAGATCCAAGAGGGTTACCGTCGCTCTATAAAGTGAGCACTGGCCGAGAAAGAAACGAGATCCCGGCGATGAAGGACGGAGGAGGTGAAAGAAAAAGTTATTCCCCTTACCTTCGCTCTCGATCGCTATAAAAATCGCTGCAGGAGTTGCTGGAGTTGCTGTACACAGATGGGCCAGCCGGTCGAGAACTACGTACTCACTCTAATCCTCCATTGTCCATGCCTCCCGCTCCATGTGTGATAGTCGTCTGTCGTCCACAGAGAGACTGGTAAAAGCTGAAGCCTACACTCAGTAAGGGCTGACCCGCTAATGGGCTAAGGCCCTGTTTACCAACGACTAAATGGACTTCATTGAACAGAGGACTTAATCGTTCGTTCAACTATATAATCTTGTTTACTTGTAACTTAATAATAAAATTGACTTATTCGATTAGATCATTTGTGACTTATTAGCTCAGCTAGAATTTATCGGTCCTTCCGCTTCAGACGTATCATCAGGGCCGACCCTGGCCATGTGCTCCAAGTGCAATGGCACATGGCCCAATAAAAATAACGGCCCAAAAATAATTAGTAATATGGAGTATTATGTAGTATACATAGCTCAAGGTAATTCTGCCAACAAAAAGAGCATCGAATGACACACTTAAGTGGTTAGATGTTCTTTCTGTAATTGATTTAACAAATTTATATTATTGGACTATTAGGTTGTTATATTTATAATTGTTTCACTATTCTGCTTTTATAAGTAAATAATTTTGTTTTTTGAGTTTGTAATTAATAGTTACTACGTAGTAACTTGTTTTTTACATATTTTTTTAATAGTTATTTACTATTTTCATTTGATCATCTTGATAGATAGTGATTCTAATTTATTAGAAGAAAAAAAGGCCTAATATTTTCTCTTGCACATGGCCTGTGTTTTTCTAGGACCAGCCCTGCGTATCATCGTGGGAGGAGTTTCATTTTTAACCCTGACTTCTCCCTCTCGATACTTCATTGCTTCTCCAAGCCATATCACGCCAACATCACAAAGCTCTGAACAAACTTGCGAGCTTCGACTATCGGAGCTAGGCAGCAAATGCTATCATCCCCTACTCATTCCCTTCGGTATTTCCTCTCAACTAGGTTTATGTTTTTTTGTTCTTATATTGCAGAGTTTCTCCTTAAGCTATAAAATAGCCTCTAAACTTCTTCTTAGACAAAAGAAGGCTTCGACTAGCTCTTGAAGTTTCCTATATTGAGTTGAGTAACTGAGTTTTTTGTTATGTTTTTTTTAGTTTGTTATGTTGTTCCGCAAGAATTAGGCTTTTTTTCATTTTAATTTTTGAAATTATTCAAATTGAGGGAGAAGAGTTCAGAAATTATTCAAATTGAGGGAGAAGAATTCAGAAATTATTCAAATTGAGGGAGAAGAATTCAGAATTCTCAATTCAAGGAGTCATTTTTTTCAAGGATCTGTCTATTAATTTTGTCAAGGCACAACCTCATAAATTGAAGCTTATATCTTGAAAATATATTTATTTCCTTAAACTACATTATTGTGTTAAACTTTGTTTGATGAAATTTGATTCTTCTATGTGACAATAAAGGGAAAATCGCACTTTTAGTCCCTCAAATAGTCACCATATTGAAATGTCAGACCCGTGTTCCCCAGTTTGTAATTATCACCCCTCAATTGTCCGAGTTGTTGTAAATGTGGTCCTTTGAGAGGTGAAATGTATAATGTGGACATGGAGTACATTTCACCTCTCAAAGGACCACATTTACATCAATTTGGACAATTGAGGGGTGACATTTACAATCTTAGAAATGCGGGTCTGACATTTCAATATGGTGACTAATTCAGGGACTAAAAGTGTGATTTTCCCGAAAATAAATGTTTGATATATGACTCTTTTTTGGGACAAGAAAACTTTTAAACACGACTATTCATTTGAGGTGGATGGAGTAGTACTTTCCCTTCTAGTACATCTTATCCCAGAGATAATCATGGCTAATATTTTGGAATAGCTAAGAACCGATCATTTTGTAGCAAATGAGCAATATGCCTTGCAAGATACATTAAATAAGAAGCTAATCACTTGGACCTCTAACTTGCTTGTCTATATAAAAAATGGCATTCTGTTTGCAAGAATTAAAATGCATCATACATTCTAGTGATTCTATACTTTGATCCCTATCTTTATGACTTCTTGCTCTTATGGTCTGTTAAAGAACATACACTTCATGAGGAGCCATGTAGTAGATATGAAATGATATCTTAATAGAGTTCTTTCGTCTTTCTAGATGCATTTATATTAAATTGATATCCTAATATTGTATATACTGTATTCAACAAGTCAAATTGTAGTTACCGAACCCTCAGTTGTAAAGACTTGTGAAAGTCTGTTATGTCTGAATGTTGTTGGTCAAAGTTATTGCTACAATCTATCCCTTGCATTGCTATAGTTCAGTTAATTTTTATGTTAATGTTCTTAACTCTAGAGGAAAAAAAAGTAAATAAACTAAAGTTTCTGCCCTTCATTAGTGCTCAAATAAGGGTGTTCAGCAAGCTCGGGATATCAGACTTGTTTTTATGTGAAAAGAGGTACATCTGAAGTCATCCTATCAAATACCATTTCGTATTCTATTTGCATACCATGTTCAGTCAAGGAAGAATTGTAACTTAAAGTTTATTCCAGTAGTTTTAATTCATCATAATTACATCTGTATAAGTTCGTGAATAAAGTTATGACACAGTCATATAGCAACTTCTTGAAACCTATCAACTGCAAATCTATTGGTAAAATTTCTGAAACTCAACTTAATTTAGAGATGCTATTTCTTCAAAATCATGTTAATCTATTGTTGGGATTTTTTTATTGTTGTTGGTATATACAGTGAGTTTTTTTGGGCTAGCTCACATAATATTCTTGTTACTTATTTTTTTAGAAGTTTTAAACTTGGGAAAGTTGTAGCCCCCCCCCCCCCCCATTTTGTATACAAAACTTTGTCGAAGTTTTATCGAATCCGTGAACATCATTCACAACACAATTCTTTTGAATATTATATTTTTTGAGGTTATATTTTTTAATTGATTTCAGGTTCCAGGTTACGATAATTTGGTTGTGAAGAAGTAGAAGTATACGCATTGTTATTTTGAGGATGCAAGCCGGAGTGTTACTTTTTTATAGTTTGTTTAGTTATATTAGTTGGATGTTTAGAATTATTTAACTTTGATTGGTTATTGATGTTATAATTTTAGAATATTTTTGTTAGGTCCCATAGATTTTGATGATCAATATATATTGTTTTGATGATGCCACCCCTTTTTATAGTATCCCTGTATTAGACTAGATCTCTACTTTGTTCTACTTTGTTTATTGTAATGTACTCCTATATTAGTGATAAAGTGCTCCAGAAAAACAAAGAGTACTCAAAAGAGAAGAAATGTACCATAAAACAAAAAGAAAAGAAACAAAAAGAAAATGGTATGAAAAGAGTCAACTGAAACCCTTTTAGTTATTTGGCAGTCATCTCAAGAAAGTAGAATCAGTAGCCTGCTGATTCTCTAAGTAGCCGGCTCCCAATTCTACTTTCGATGACTCAACCGAAATCTACTATCTTCTCTTAGCACAAAAGCAATTAAACAAAAGTCCAACTTGCGGTCAAAATGACAAAAGGATCAAAGTAATTTTATAAGAAATTTTTATACATCATGAAAATTTCTTATAAAATTATTTTACTAAAAGCAAGTATTTTCAAATTGTAAGGAAGCATTGAACAACACTTGTCTTCGATACTAAATTTATACGAGCTAAAGAAATAAAGACAATTCATCTTTATCTTTGCCATGAAATGAGGAATCAAGTTGAGTGAAGTTATTGATCTGTGTCACAAGAAGACAAAGACCAACCATGTTGCCTCAGTCAAGTGGAACAAAGCAAGTAGATCAAGCAACGGTCAAGATTGAGTTCATCAGCCAATGGGTGAGATTGAACAACAAAGTCTATAAATTTACAAGAGGTGATGAAAGACCAAGTGTGGTAAACCGTGGACAACCGAGTGGAAAACCATGTGGTAAAATATGAAACCAAGTGGAATAGAAGGGAATCAAGGTTCACACAAACACATCCAACAAGCTGATTCCCCTTCACCACTCTGGTTACCACCCCACTCATCTACAGCTCTTAGAATAGCTCATACATCATACACATCTATAGATCTTAGATTAGTTGGTAGTTTAGCTTTACCCCATGTAATCTAGACTAGTGTTAGACATTCTGGAGGGCTTTGTGTTCAAATCCAGAAGGTGAGAAGGGCAAGGATATGAGTAGCTCTTGGCAAATCAATGCCATTAGTGAAAAACCTTGGAGGACTGAGTAGCTTGAAACGATGTTCAAGTTCTTCGTGAAAAACCTCACATTCTACGCTTGGGCCAAGGGTAGATTAGGCACTTAATGTAATGAGAGATTCATTTAGTGGAAATCCATCTGAAATAGGTTGGGATTGGATGTAGGAGGATTAGACCACCTCTGAACCAGGATACGTCTTGTGTCACCTTTTATATTCAGCACCCAACACACACTTCAGTTCTCACTCACCTTCATACGTTCCCAGTAAAACAGCTTGCACATTCACCGACCAGAAAACTGTCCAAGTTTTCTGTAAATCAAACTCTTTGCTTCCATACATCAAAGAGATCTATTTTAATAGATCTAAATCCTTCATACACATGTGTTTTGTCTAAACTCAAAAGTCAAACAATGTCCAAGGTCATACATTTATGTACCTTAAACATTGACAAAGCAGCACAATCAGTAAGTTTGCTCCTAAAGGGTCAAGCAGCCAGCTCCTGACTTCAGCAGCTAGCTCCTGCTATCAACAGCCTGCTCGTAAGGGATTCAGCAGCCAACTCTTTGAGCCAGCTGATTCTGGCAAACACATTTGCACCTTGTTCATCCCATCTTTCATACAACTAAAATGGTCATAACCTTTGTTACTATAAAGTGTCACACTCTTGAGGTCAAGACTTCCGTTGTACTCTCTCCGTCCCTAAAAGGATTGCCAAGTTTGACCGGCACGTAGAATAATAAAGTAAAAACTGTGTGGTAGAGATTTGTGCAGAGGAGAGAGAAATAACAGGAACCACAAATTGATTGATTAAAAGGGAAAGTGGCAAAGTTTTTGGGACAACCAAAAAAGGAAAGTTGGCAAAGTTATAAGGGACGGAGGGAGTATGTTTCAATATCTCTCAAAAGATATTGGAACTCATTCTGTTAGAGGAAAAAGGGTTGAAAAAGAAAATATTCTAAAAGTCTATTCACCCCCCCCCCAGACTTTTACCTCACCAGGGACCATCAAGTTTTTATGACAATTTGATTTAATATGAATATGTGTGTTTAAAATTATTGTTCAGAACAAGGAAAGTAAACAGAGTCAGCTCTTGTTCCAGACATGTGGGTTATTTGGTCATTTGACATGATTCAGACTTCACATTCAGCTCACTTAGTAAACAGTTTGTTATCTCATTGTCACTTAATCCGGACAGACATCTTAATGCAGATAGACGTCTTAATCCATTCAGGACTTAATGAAGAAAAACATAAACAATCCCTAAGACCACTAAGTTTCGGTGATTGAGAGATTAGCCATTCAAGATTCGCCACATCACCTACCCCATGGTAGTATGAATAGTAGCATTTATTTCATTGTTAGGGGTTGGTAACTTGTACTCTCTAGCTTTAGCCTCTCATTCTACTATTCTACTTAGACTAGGAGCTCGACGCTCGGTTTGATAGGGTGTGCTGTAATGGTTCCCAATACTTAATAGAACTCACTCCACTTACCACTTCTTTTCTTTCTTGCTAAGTACTTGTGTCTTTCAATTGTTAATCAACCCACTAAAATATAACCAACTCACCAAAACATCTTACGAAAGTCCAAGGGAATGTGTTGGGCCCTTGGACCTAGATGAATAAAACTCAACATGTTATTTTAACTCTCGTTCTTTATTTGTTGATTGCTTTATCACTTCAGCTTGTATGTGTGGCCTTATTTGGACATCCTTTCCATTTACTTAGTCCTTTCACTACAGTTCTTATTAATATCTGTCTTTGTCTGACATATTGAAGTATGATTTGTTCAGATCTGTTCTTTTTAAATCGTTCTAAAACGATTTGATATACTACGAGGTTTTTTGTAAATATTACTGATAAAAATATTATGGATAAACATGTGAATTAGTCACTTCAAGTGATTGTAATCGTGCTTAATGTTAATATCATAGTGATTACATGCGCACTTCTGTAGTCACTATATATGATGTAACATTGGACATGATTATAGTGAGAGAAAGATTTGTAATTTTAGTCCCACAACTTTAGACTGTTTTCATTATTAGTCCCGTAACTTTAGTCATTTGCAAGTTTGGTCTCATAACTTTAATCACTTGGAAAAGTACACTTTCCATGAAAAATATACCAGAAAAGATGCCGCTGACATATGATTTTTTGCCGGAAAGAGTATTTTTATGGTAAAATGTCCTTAAATCGCAATGATTTATTTGTTACAAGACCAAACTTGCAAGTGACTAAAGTTACGAGACTAATAATGAAAACAATCAAAACTTACATGACAAAATTGCAAAGTGAATAATAGTAACTAAGTCACATTTTTATACACTACTACTATTTCGGCCATATATTAAAGGCATATCACGTAACTATATCAATATCAGATCATCATGGGTATGTGTGAGGCTGGTACTATAAGTGTCTGCGCTAGTGTAGGGAGGACTGCAGAGTTCCCTATAACTATCGGAGTGCACCAAGGATCGGCTCTAAGTCCTTTCTTATTTGCTACAGTCATGGATGAACTTAGGAAGCCAATTCAAGAAGATATACCGTTGTGCATGATGTTTGTTAACGATATTGTATTGATTGATGAGACGCAATCGGGTGTTAATCAAGGCAAAGTTGGAAGTATGTCGACAAACATTGGAGGCCAAGAGTTTCAGAGTGAGCCGGAACAAGACTAAGTATATGGAGTGCAAGTTTGGTGGAGGTAGAAGTAATAGCAATAGTGGGATTACTCTTGATGGTAAGGAGATATCGGTGTGTGATATGTTCCGTTATTTGGGTTCCATAATTCAGAAGGATGGTGAACTAGATGGAGATGTGTATCCCATAGAATCAGGGCTGGGTGGATGAAATGGAAGAGTGCATCGAGATTTCTATGCGATCGAGGTATGCCGACTAGACTGTTGTGTAAATTTTATCAAACGACAAATAGGTCTGCATTAATGTATGACATAGAATGTTGGACGGTGAAACAATGTCACATTCAAAAGATGAGTGTGGAAGAGATGTGTATGTTAAGTTGAGTTGGATGTGTGGAAATATCAGAAAAGACCACTTGAGGAATGAGATAATCAGACAAAAGGTAGGAGTAACACCTATAAAAGATAAGATGCAGGGGTCTCATTTGCAGTGATTTGGTCATGTGCGAAGAAGGCCGAATGATGCACCTGTGAGAACACTCGAGAGGTAGGGAGAAGAGGCACGGAGCAGAGGGAGAGGAAGAACCAAACAGACTTGGATTAGAGGAATCAGAACTGATATGAGTCTTCTTGAGTTAGATGATAATATGGCTTTGGAGAGAGTGAAGTGGAGGGTGCACATTCGTGTGGACGAGTGATATCTTTTCTATCTTTCCCATGGACACTCTTCTTTTCTTTTATTGTTTATCTTCATTATCTTTTATGTTCTTATGTTAATTTCATCTTTTATCTTTGGCTAAAGGGTCAAATAGGCCCCTGTACGTATACAAATTGCTCAATTCGCACCCTGAACCAAAAAAAGCTCCGATCCGGTCCACCAACCAACATAATTTGTTCAATCCCTACATTTAGCCGGTTACCTCCCGTTTTCTCCCCTTAAACTCCCAGGCAACAAGTTTTTCATCTCATAAAATGATGACTCATTAACTCATCCCACTCAAAGATGTCTACGTCTAATGATAAAACTCATTCACGCTTTAGGTATCAAACGAATTAGCAAATGAACCCTAATTTCAAAATTTGAACTGCCATAGACGAAGTCCTAATACAAGTGCTCGAACAGGAGAAGAGGAATAAAAGTTGTGCGCTCAAGGCCAAGCCTTGAATTGAAGACTCTAAGGTAAACGCAGTTACAGACTTTATTCATTTGCATTTGGTGTTGTTGAAGCCCTTAGTATTTAGTGTTGTACGCAGTGAGTGTAAAACCCATTTATGCTGAGTATATTTTCTTGTATCAGAATGTGGGAAACATTGGACATCATTTTACACTATGGTGACAACCTAGAACCATGCTCTCCTATGGAGTATACCAATGGACGCATAGAGATCATCAAAAGTGATCCTGATGTCGTCAGTTATCCTCATCTAAAAAAGTTCATAGAATTTGGACCATTTGGGGCATTTGACAAGCTTATGTATAAACTGCCTCGTGAACCCTTGGAATCTTTAAGGGAGTTAGTTGATGATGCTACCACATTGGACTTGGTCAGTTTGTCTTCTAATTGTGGAGTATGTAAATTGTATTTGCTTCAACCTTCCAATTCTGTTGTACTTGGACATCAAGCAAGTGTACTTGATTTCCAAGTTGATTCTGATGGAGCGCTGCAAAATTGTGAAGTACAAAGCCAAACATGTGGTAATGATGAAGTTGCCAGGATCAAACGGAGAACTAAGTTGAAAGAAAGAAGAAAGACAGATTCACACAATCAATCTGAGAGGGCTGCAAGTGACCTGTGCGATGTGGAAATTAAGACACATGATGATGAAGAAGATTTGGAGGGCCAAGAAGACCCTCCTCTCAGTAATGAGGAAGTTTCTGATTATGACAATGTGAGTAATAATGAGGAGGTTTTGGGGAGCAGGCCACAGAAAAATAAGGAGTTCGCACACGAGGATGACGAATATGAAGATAGCATGGAGTTGTACCCTTCTGATAATCCACCAAGTTATATTTCTGATGGCTCAGATATAAATGAAGATGAAGTGGATTCCAACCCTAAGGACTATCATCCTTAATACAACCCACAGAGTGAACCTCCTCATATTGAGGTGGGGATGCTTTTTAAGGACAACAAGCAATTTAAGAGTGCCCTCATTAGATATGCTGTGCACCACAAGAAAAATATATTCTTTAAGAGGAATGAATCAACGAGAGTCTGAGCACAATGCATTCAGGAAAACTGTCCCTTTTCCTGTTACGCAAGTTGGGAAGACCGGTTCAAGTGCTTCCAAGTTAAAAGCATGGACAACACACACAAATGTCATGAAAAATTCAAGTTGAGAGTTGTGTCTCAAAAATGGATAGAAGATAAATACGAGGACAAGGTTAGAGATGACCCCTGTATTGGCTATGTGGCCTTAAAGAAGCACATAGAGACTGAACTAGGCATTCATATTTCATTCAGCATGGTGAGGAGGGCTGTCAGATGCATTAAGAAGAGAATAAATGCCAGCTTTGCAGAACAGTTTAACAGGCTTAGAGATTACAGTCAAGAATTGGTGGATTCAATTCCCAACAGCACTGTGAAGATCATGACCTCTAGAGTACTTGATGATGGCCCATGCTTCTTACAGAGATTTTATTGCTGCTTTGGTCCAATGAAAAACGGATTTTTAGAGGGATGCAGAAAGATAATTGGGTTAGATGGATGTTTCTTTAAGGGCTTATTGAAGGGGGAAATACTGACAGCAGTTGGAAGGGATGCAAACAACAACATCTACCCAATTGCATGGGCAGTTGTTGAGATTGAAAACACTTCATCCTGGTCATGGTTTTTAGAGCTGTTGAAGGAAGATCTGAAAATTGTGGATAGCTCTCCCTGGACTGTCATAAGCGATCAACAAAAGGTAAATATAATGCTATTCATGTAATTACTTAACAATGACATTCATATAATTACTTAACAATGTTGTACTTGTTCATAAGTTGGAGGGAGCTTCTTGAAATGTAATAAATAATTGTTACTTTGTTCAGGGTGCGAATTGAGCAATTCGTATACGTACATGGGCCTATTTGACCCTTTAGCCTTTATCTTTTAATCTTCATTATCATTCTCATGGACTCTTTTATCTTTTTATCTTTTATACTACATATTTCTTATATTATCATGTTATTGTTATCTTATATTTATTGTTATCTTATCCATTTTATCTTCCTTTTTTTTCGTATCTTTCTTCTCTTTTTAGCATTGATATCATGAATCGATTTATGTTAGCCGACTCCAAATTCTTTTGTGATTAAGGCTTGGATGGTGTTGTTGACTACTGTTTCGGCCATGTATTAGGAATGATTTCATATAATATTATGAAATTATCTAAAGCTAAAACAAGTAGAATTGAAATAGTTCAATTATACTACGTATATGTTACATGCATATTATGTTGGAATGTTCGTTGTATTTGCCCTTTCATTTTAACTCCACAAACGTCAATGGGAACATTGTTCCCACAATGAGGTAAATACAAAAAGTCTACAATAGAGAAACTTTTGCTCGATCAGGTAACATGTTTATAGCAATTTAGGCTATTGTTTTATATCGACAATTCAGATCTTAAACCACTTAACCACCAAAGTGGCAAACATTGTGAAAAGATTGTTAAAATTAAAGATTTAGGTTATGTTTCAATTATATTTATTCAATTATGTTTTCCATTTTCTAAAATTATGTTTGTTCAAATTAGATTTATGTTTCATTGACATGTTTTCATTTTTATTTAAGAAGCTAAAATAAGGTATTAAAAGTTTCAAAATGTGGCAGTTAAAATTTCATAAGAAAACCATTTTTAGCCCTTTATGTGATAAGCTCATAAAGTCTACACGTTATCACTTATCATTAATTTTACTAGATTTCTAATTCGCAGTAATTTTTTATTAATTATTCAGCATTGTCTCAACGAATTTTGAGAATATTTGTATACTTTGTATGTTATATATTTTATTAAATATATAAATAAATCATCGTTTTACTTTCGATAAATGTGTGTTCGTTGTGGATAGTGAATTAATTCAAGTAAATATATTAAAAATCAACTTGTTTTGGTCAACCAATGTTAAAGTTAAATCCTCTCTATCGACAACTAATTCAGTTTTAACATTTTAAAATATACATATTTAGAAACTACATTAAAATCTCTATAATAATGTGAAATTCAAATTAAAATATAATTAATTAAAAATCGATACTCTAATTCAAGGGAAGAAGTTAAGAAAATAACTCACAACTTTAATAATCAACAAGCTTCAAGAGCAACACCAAGAATGGAAGTTTAGCTCCTCATTTGGAGACTAAACATAGCTAAAAAAATATAAAGAAATGCTATTCTAAACTGAGCTTAAGAGTATGGAAGAAGGTGTGATTTTTAGTGAAGGAAAGAGTGTGCTATTTATAGGTGTTTTTCAACACCTTTGACCGGGTACCAGACCGGGTCAAGTACTTACCCGACCGGGTCCGGTCAAAATCAGATAATCCGCCACGTTCTGGTGATCTTCGCACGCCGGATTGTCCCCGGTCACTTCTCACCCAACCGGGTGAGGTAGTGGGCCCGACCGAGCCATGCACTTTCTTTGCATTTTCGTTTTTCACTTCTTACCCGACCGGGTCAAGTATTATACCCGGTCGGGTATTTGCTCCTGGGCAGCCAAATCTTCTTTTTCTTCACTTCAAAGTCTTCCTTTCCAATACCACAAATCCTAACTAAACTTTACAACTTACAAATAAAGACTAAAATACAATTACAACTCAAATCACACAAATGTTTACAAACTAAATAAAACGTCAATCAATCACCATAAATCAAACATAAAAACATTTATAATTATGCACTACTAATTAGTGTGCATCAGTGCACATTCGTGTGGACGAGTGATATCTTTTCTATCTTTCCCATGGACTCTCTTCTTTTCTTTTATTGTTTATCTTCATTATCTTTTATGTTCTTATGTTAATTTTATCTTTTATCTTTTTATCTTCATTATCTTTCTCATGGACTCTTTTATCTTTTTATCTTTTATACTACGTATTTCTTATATTCTTATGTTATTGTTATCTTATATTTACTGTTATCTTATCCATTTTATCTTACTTTTTCCCGTATCTTTCTTCTCTTTTTAGCATTGATATCATGAATCGATTTATGTTAGCCGACTCCAAATTCTTTTGGGATTAAGGCTTGGATGTTGTTGTTGACTACTGTTTCGGCCATGTATTAGGAATGATTTCATATAATATTATGAAATTATCTGAAGCTAAAACAAGTAGAATTGAAATAGTTCAATTATACTACGTATATGTCACATGCACAGTGACGGACCCAGAACTTTTCTGAAGCGGGGGGCATTCCTGCATAGATGGAAATAGGTCGGGTCGGGTCAAATCGGGTGTATCATTAGTCTTTTTGTCAAGTGCGTTCAATTTTTTTATTTTTAACTGGAAATAGATTATTCAATGATGACTTCAAGCAATGAACATATATGAATTATAAGTCTAATTTTGAACTTATTAAGACAATTCTAAACAATATATATGGCTGTTGTGGTTTAATCCCGTAGATCCGAAAGCCCAACAAAAACTTTGGATATATCAGGAAATGGAACGATAATTCAGTGTATAAAAGAAATATAAAAGATGGGATCAACGAATACTCAAAAGCCCACTTGTACTAAGTAATTTGATTATTACACGGTAAACTACCCGAACGGTATGTCGGAATAGTAACTAATACAAGAAATCAGAGAGATAATGCTATTCTAGGCTTGAGTATCAAAATGCTAACCCTTTGCAATGAAACTAATCCTTCTATTTATACTGATGGGGGGTATGGGGTACTTCATGTTGATTGGTTGCTTTATCTAGCGATTAGAACCCATGCTCCCACTAGCTGCCATCATACTTTAGCAATAAATGCTCCCTGCCACTTGTTGGCTACCCGCTGCCCGAACGGCCAGAGGGCCCTGCTGGAATCTTCATTGATCTGGCCCAAGTCCGTCGATTAGACCGAACCTCGTTCGGTACATTGATCTGGAGTCATCATTGATCTAGCCCATTAATGTTCTGGCCCAAGTATGGTAATTGATCCGAACCTCGTTCGGTACCTATTTTCCCAAGAGCTGGTTCATTTTCTGGATGATGGGCCCGTCTAACGGACCAGATATCTTGGGCCTTGGATCCGGGTATTGGGCCTGCGGCCCAATATCCCAACAATGGCTTTTTGAAAGAAAGATATAATTTGGATCAGAAATGATTCATCTTTGCACCGTTTCTGGTTTTACATTAGAATTCTCGTTACTTTTCATACTATAAAATGATCAAGATTTCATATCTCAACTAGAATCATGTTGAATGTTACACATTGTGCCCCAAAATTTGTTGGTACTCGTCTGGAATATAATACTATTGTGTTAAAAATGAAGTATAGATCATGTTCATGATTTCATTCTTTAATACAATTTTATTTAATAATATGATTCTATATATCTAACATTCATTATATTATAGATAAAAAAATTCAAAGAGTTTGTTGATTTGAAACTAATTTATCGCGAATTGACACATTTTTTCATTTATAGACTTCCATTCAAGATAAAAGTCTTGCATCTATTAAGCTCATCCTACATACTCCCTCCGGTCCCAAATGAAATTCACACTTTGACTTCACACAAATTAAGGAAATAAAGTTGACTTTACTATAGAGTACACTGTTGTGACACTGTTTGACATTGTTTGGCACTGTTTTGCACTGTTTTGACGTAGATAATTTGCCAAATAAGGAAGAGAGAAGAAGTGTGAAGTTTATTTTGGACTTACCCAAAAAGGAAAGTGTGAATTTCATTTGGGACCGGAGGGAGTATTAGAACACTTGTCATATCTTTGACTTTTAACTTTGGACAACCATTATTTACACCAATTAAGAGAATCATCAATGTCACTTTTCAAACAAAGTGTAGTAATCAATGTCTAACTATATATAAGGATTTGCTCCGTCACAACTTCATGTTTATTTATAATTTATACCGTGCATAGTAACTATAATAATATTTATGTCCATTAGTTCTACTTAGGTAATATTTATGAAATAATCTCTAGTTTTTTTGACCGCGTATCGGGGACACAATTTTTATCTTTAAGTACTAATCTTAAACTTCGGGGTCGGAAGCGGGGGCACTTGCCTCCCTAGGTCCTCCAGTGCACATGCATATTATGTTGGAATGTTCATTGTATTGGGACTTTCATTTTAACTCCTCAAACGTCAATGGGAACATTGTTCCCACACTGAGGTAAATACAAAAAGTCTAAAATAGAGAAACTTTTGCTCGATCAGGTGACATGTTTATAAGTGTCAAAATTAATTCGATCAGGTAACATGTTTAGAGCAATTTAAGCTATTGATTTATATCGACAATTCAGATCTTAAACCACTTAACCACCAAAGTGGCAAACATTGTGAAAAGATTGTTAAAATTAAAGATTTAGGTTATGTTTCAATTATATTTATTCAATTATGTTTTCCATTTTCTAAAATTATGTTTGTTCAAATTAGATTTATGTTTCATTGACATATTTTCATTTTTATTTAAGAAGCTAAAATAAGGTATTAAAAGTTTCAAAAATGTGGCAGTTAAAATTTAAAAAGAAAACCATTTTCAGCCCTTTATTTGATAAGCTCATAAAGTCTACACGTTATCACTTATCATTAGTTTTACTAGATTTCTAATTCGCTGTAATTTTTTACTAATTGTTCAGCATTGTCCCAACGAATTTTGAGAATATTTGTATACTTTGTAAGTTATATATTTTATTCAATATATAAATAAATCATCGTTTTACTTTCGATAAATGTGTGTTCGTTGTGGATAGTGAATTAATTCAAGTAAATATATTAAAAATCAACTTGTTTTGGTCAACCAATGTTAAAGTTAAATCCTCTCTATCGACAACTAATTCAGTTTTAACAATTTAAAATTTACATATTTAGAAACTACATTAAAATCTCTATAATAATGTGAAATTCAAATTAAAATATAATTAATTAAAAATCGATACTCTAATTAAATGAATAAAATGAAAATGTTTGGAAAAAAAAGTTGACTTTGTAAGTCAATTTCAGACGAAGGTAGTATGTAAATTTTAATTGATATAATTAATTGATTTAAGTATTAGCTGAAAAGATTTTACTTTATCGTGAGCGTCAAACTTAAAAATGGTACTCTATGCAACCCCGCCTAAAAATTGTACCTAGCGAGCAAAAGTTTCTCTATTTGCACCTAATTAAGTGAATGAAATAAAACTGTTAAAAAAATCAACTTTGCAAATGAGACTAATGTTGGTCTACATGAGCAATTTCGTCATTAGTCTAGCCAACTGACATCACAACTGACATCATGGTAATTGAGAAGATTGATTTTTAATACATCGTGTTCGATATACATTGCACATTTGCACCTATGTATATATGCTCGAATGCTCAATCAAGCAATTCACCACGGCTGCATTATATTTACTTGATTTAAGCTCCCCGGCCGGCCTCAATCCATCTCTAATGGCTTCTCCCTTCCTTTTAACCGCTCTGTTTTTCTTCCCGCTAGCTGCCGTTGCGGTCAACTCCTCCCTGACGCCCCGTCCGTTCTTCCAACGCATCTACCAATTCGGGGATTCCCTCTCCGACACCGGTAACTTAATGCGTCTTCGCGGCGGGGTCATGTTCTACCCTGCCAACCGCCTCCCGTACGGAGAAACCTACTTCCGTAAAGCCACCGGTCGATTCTCAGACGGCCGCCTGATCTTGGACTTCATCGCCGACCATCTTCAACTCCCATTCCTTGAGCCTTACTTGAACGAAAACGCAACATTCGTTCACGGCGTCAATTTTGCTGTCGCTGGAGCGTCGGCTTGCGAGGAGGGGTTCTTCACGACAAGAAACATCACCTTCGTCACCGAATTCAAACCGCCTATTAGCAAGCAGTTGGCGTGGTTCGAGGATTACCTGAACGCCACTTACGGAAGTAACAGAACATCGACCGAACGTTCGAGAAGCTTCGAGAAATCGCTCTTCATTTTCGGGGAAATTGGCGGGAACGACTACTTTGCATTCTTAGGTAAAGGAAGGTCGCCGGAGGAGGTTAGATCTTACGTGCCGTATGTCGTCGATGCAATTATCAGAGGAGTCAATCGGGTCATCGAGCTCGGAGCGAAGCGGATCTTGGTCCCTGGCACATTCCCGTGTAATACCCGAGATTAATTTAAGAGGATTAATAGTACTACTCATACAAACAGAGGTGCATCTCCTTTTAAGGGAGCTCATCACCCAAGAACTCCAAAGTTAAGCGTGCTTGCACGAGAGTAGTCTTGGGATGGGTGACCCCCTGGGAAGTTTCTCAGGGTGCGCATGAGTGAGGACAAAGTGCGCGGTAAAGGCTCGTGGTGGTTTGTGAGGACAGTACTATTGGTCCGGAGTAACTACCTCGGGTCCGGTGGGGCCGGGGTGTTACAAATGGTATCAGAGCAACCCTGCGACAGTGTACTGACCCGTTAGATATCGAGCGGGCATTTAGCGGGGCAAGATTCTGGGGTTTGATTGAGATTGTTAAGGGCGCAACGAGGACGTTGCGATCCTAAGTGGGGGTGATTGTAATACCCGAGATTAATTCAAGAGGATTAATAGTACTACTCATACAAACAGAGGTGCATCTCCTTTTAAGGGAGCTCATCACCCAAGAACTCCAAAGTTAAGCGTGCTTGCACGAGAGTAGTCTTGGGATGGGTGACCCCCTGGGAAGTTTCTCAGGGCGCGCATGAGTGAGGACAAAGTGCGCGGTAAAGGCTCGTGGTGGTTTGTGAGGACAGTACTATTGGTCCGGAGTAACTACCTCGGGTCCGGTGGGGCCGGGGTGTTACAAATGGTATCAGAGCAACCCTGCGACAGTGTACTGACCCGTTAGATATCGGGCGGGCATTTAGCGGGGCAAGATTCTGGGGTTTGATTGAGATTGTTAAGGGCGCAACGAGGACGTTGTGATCCTAAGTGGGGGTGATTGTAATACCCGAGATTAATTTAAGAGGATTAATAGTACTATTCATACAAACAGAGGTGCATCTCCTTTTAAGGGAGCTCATCACCCAAGAACTCCAAAGTTAAGCGTGCTTGCACGAGAGTAGTCTTGGGATGGGTGACCCCCTGGGAAGTTTCTCAGGGCGCGCATGAGTGAGGACAAAGTGCGCGGTAAAGGCTCGTGGTGGTTTGTGAGGACAGTACTATTGGTCCGGAGTAACTACCTCGGGTCCGGTGGGGCCGGGGTGTTACAATCGGGTCATCGAGCTCGGAGCGAAGCGGATCTTGGTCCCTGGCACATTCCCGTTCGGATGCACCTCTGTTGCAATTATCAGAGGAGTCAATCGGGTCATCGAGCTCGGAGCGAAGCGGATCTTGGTCCCTGGCACATTCCCGTTCGGGTGCTTAGCGTCTCAGCTAGCCGCCGACGCTTCCAACGCTACTGATCCGGCCGCCGCCTATGACAAATTTGGTTGCCTGAAATCATTAAACAATGTCAGTTCCACACACAATCGAATCCTGAGACGCGCCATTTCCTCTCTCCGTCGAGATCTAGCCAACAAAGGCGTGGTGATCGTTTACGCGGATTACGAAAGCGCATTCTGACAAATTCTCCGAAATCCGTCATTCCATGGATTTGATAAATCTCAGCTAGCCGCCGACGCTTCCAACGCTACTGATCCGGCCGCCGCCTATGACAAATTTGGTTGCCTGAAATCATTAAACAATGTCAGTTCCACACACAATCGAATCCTGAGACGCGCCATTTCCTCTCTCCGTCGAGATCTAGCCAACAAAGGCGTGGTGATCGTTTACGCGGATTACGAAAGCGCATTCTGACAAATTCTCCGAAATCCGTCATTCCATGGATTTGATAAAGAGGGGCTTCTGAAAGCTTGCTGTGGAGGGGAGGGTAATAATGAGTATCATTTCGACAAAGCAAAACCTTGCGGAACCTCCGGCACTGACGTATGCGCCAACCCTGGTCGCGCCCTGCAATGGGACGGTGTTCATCTCACCGATGCAGCTTATCGTCGCATTTCTCAGCTCATCTTAACTGATCGAGCGGTCAATTACTTGATCTCTAAATAGGCCTGTCAATGGGTCGGTCTAGACCCGGAACCGACCTGGACCCGGATGTTTTTAATGGCTACGAGTCTATATTTTATTCCGTTTACCCGGATCCGGATTCAGACCCGTTAGTATTTTAAATAAAAGGGTCGGGTATGATACATATGATTTCGACCCGTTAAAAATCCGGACCCGTTTAGAATTTCTTATTTATATAGACAGAAACTAATACATAAAGTGATTAGTTGTAAAACTTTAAATAAAATAGAAACTAATGTACATATATACATAATACCACATAAAGTTATTTGTTGTGATTCTTCAATAAAAATATACACATTAATAGTTTAATACATAACTAATATTGGTAATATATAAGTGACACTGATCGAGGTAGTAAGATACCCTAAAACTAATGCCCATTTTGGCCGTAAATACATACTGATAAAGTGTGCGTGTATTGGGCTCGGTAGGAAAAGCACAATATTTATTACTATTATTACTAATATTATTATATCATTATCATATATAATGCTACATATGCATGATTTTATACTCTTAGTAGTCCAAGAGACCTTTTTATGACTTAATTTCTAGTTTATTCTACGAGCTTTTTGTGCGAGAGAAAGCGACGCAGAGTGTGGAGGTATATGCATGTACAAGAACCGATACTTTATTAGATAAAAGTACTAATTATCTATGAGAGACCTTAACTTTTTTGAAAAGTGAAGATATATTTTGCTTTTAAATTTGTACACTTTGCTTTATATTTCACATACATGTTTTGTTATTTTCACAAAGTTTATAATGGTGTGTGTATCATACTTGGCGGGCGGATTTACCCGACCCGATTCCGAGACCCGTTGGGTCTGGGTCCAAATTTTCAGACCCGCCGGGTAAACGGGTCGGGTTCGGGTCCATTATTAACTTAGCGGGTCCGGGTCTGGGACACTACGTTCCGACCCGGACCTGACCCATTGACAGGCCTATCTCTAATCCAGATTTATTCCTATAAGAAATGCACAAAAACAAAGCAAGTAAAAAGGAAGAGATTTTTATGCCATATACTTCATGTGTATGACACTCAAAAAAGACTAACAGTTCGGGATATATTATCCTCCGTTCTTTAATTTTTGCAATGGTTTGACTTTCACGTTTGCCAACACACAACTTTGACTGTAATTATACTTAATTATGTATTAGATGCGTGTGAAGTCCCGGCCGCCGTAGCCCCTGCGGATCACGGCAAGGAGTGAGCAGTAGCGCCGAGAAAAGGTTTTGGTGGGACGAGCCGACGATGACGGAGATGAGCGTTCACCATAGCCACCAGCTCCTCTGGGTTCGGGCTAACCATGCATATGGTTTATAATTATTGTACGGATACGGCCAGGTTCCCAGTGGCTCCGGGCCTCCGGGCCTCCGGTGGAATGTGAGCACCATCGCCACTACTACCACCACAACTAATTTTACTATGATGGTAAAATAAAAGGCCGCGGTTCTCCATGTTACATATTTTTGCTTATTGATCTTGTAGGATTATTGATGTCACACTTTGTAGGTAAACCACTACGCACTTTATTATCTCATCAATGCAGTTCATATCTCTTTGAAAAAAATGGAATAAGGGTTAGATAAGGCCTCAAACTTGAAAAAAAATGTCAAATAAGGCCATATTTAGGATGCTCTGTCTGGCCGACGTCATTTGGGGTGGTTCCCGATGGAATGTTTTGATGAATTTTTTTGAAAATCTTATTCATTAAGTCTAGTTTACTCATATCAAATTTGAACTAAAACTTCAATCGGAAAGGCATACAAATGAATTCTTGAAGATAACTGTGCAGTTAAAAGAGCAGTTATCTTCAAGAATTCATTTGAATGCCTTCCCGATTGAAGTTTTAGTTCAAATTTGATATGAGTAAACTAGACTTAATGAATAAGATTCTCAAAAAAATCATCAAAAAAATCCAACAATTGAAACTTCAATTTTTTTAAAGTAATTGCCCTATATAGAACTAAAACATAAAAGTTATTCCAAATTGGGACCATATGTTTTAAATTCCCGAAATAGGAGTTCAATTCCAATTCTGCCCTCATCCAGATTGAATCTACAGACATCTTTTGCATCTTGTGTTGGAAAAATGTGTTAGAAATTGCATTAAATGGTCATTTTGGGGCAATTATTTGAGTGGGGTCCACTTCCGATTTGGGTCGGGTCAAAGTGGTTTCGGATTGTCCTTGTTAAGGGCTACAATTCGATATATGGTACGCTCAAAACGGATAACGGGTAAATGAGAAATTGATTCTCGAAGTTCACTCGTTGAAATGGAAAAACTGGGAAAATGATGAGTTTCTAGTGTATTTTATCCCACACCGGAAAACTCAAGGGATTTTCACCCCCTTATAAAGGGAAGCCTCTTTTAAAGAGTTAAGATTCATAAAGGTAAAAGCTCTCTGTTACGCGCAAGGGGGTGCCGATCAAATCTCGAAACGGAGAAGAAAAACCGTGACTCGTGTGCGCGGGCGACATGTGGACACGAACGCCGTCCGAAAAATTTATCATCTTTACAAAATAATAAACACGAATCGTGGTAAGCCTATTTAGGTATAAGAAATTTGTTCGTGTACCATTGCTGCTTTTTTGATGTGTACATACAACTAAAATAATTGTACTGACTTCCCTCGTTTCCACATCATCAAACGTCTTCCGTTAACAGGCTCCATCTCTCTGAATTTCAGCTTCTCCCCTTTTCATTCCATCGCATTCAACCCAGATTGGCTACAACTTGGTTTAGGCCTCGAGAACTCACTCCGTTCCTCTCATGCGCCGAAGCTAGCCTTCCTGACTTGATGACTGCTAGAGCTCTCGGTTATTACAATTTCTCTGCAGTTATCTTCTTCTTTAAGTTTCCAACTTCCGCTTTTGACTATTTAAAAATCATTGAAAACCTTGATTTAAGGTTATTAATGACTTATTTTATTTAACCTGAAAACATTCATTTGAGGTGATCAGCAAATAGGTTATTGGGCAGTGAAAATTGTAACAGGGAAGAAATATAGTCACTTGTAGTGACCTCAAAAAAATATACATGTTCTTTTCTTAATAAAATATGCACTAATTGCTACTATAATAAAAAATGTCTCGTGAGAAAATTTCTCAATATACATTTACTTTTTTAAGAGAAAATCATTTAATTTCCTTGAGGTTATTACATGTTTCTCCCATGACTATTTCTATGTATTTTTATTCAAATCTCAATCCTGATTATGTGTGAATGTTGCACCTTGATTTATTTATCATGGATTTTATATTTTTTGTTAAGCAATAAGTATATGTAAATAAGAATATGTAATATATATATATATATATATATATATATTAATAATTCATAAATTTATTAAAAACTAATGCTTTATTAAAATATTATGAAGAGGTCGAGACCAATATTCTCGATGACCATTTTCTAAAATGTCATTTCAGTACAGTTGGGCACTGGAAAGGACAAAATGGTTCGCAAATGGGCTATTTCCTTTCAAGCTTCTCTGCACCTCCGTTTTGAGTTAATTTTCAGTTTATTTGTTATATTGACTACATCAAAGGCCACCTCTTGACATGCACAATGTTTTTATTTTTTATTTTTCGTTCAAATAGCTATGCAATCAAAATTATGTGGTAGTATCTTAGAGTTGTTATTTGTTATTTAAGGCACGAGCTATTATGCACTTTTATTGATTTGTGTTGTTATTTGTTTATTTATGGAACGAGAAGCTAAGAGCTATTATCTTCATCTATTCTCGTTGCAACACAAGTTATGAAAATCCAAGAGGTGCTCTTCATGGATATTCATACATATATCAACAAAACTCCATATGCGATATATATATATAAATATATAATAGCTAAATCCATATCTCTACAATCTTATAAGAATGAATGAGAGTAAGGGTTGTTTGGGTATATGAAATGTGTTGGTGGTACAGTAGAGCTAGATTCAATTGTATAGTCATTTTAAAGCATTGTACCCCTTAAATTATATTCTAATTTTTCTAATTTTCTTCCGTTAGTCTTCACCTCTTTAAACTTCCGTTAACTTTTCATTTCTCCTTTGTTGGTAACAACTTCAATTGGGTTCGAACAGTGCTAATTTTACCCAATTGAATTGTTTGCTTTAATTTCTTATTATTACCCTTTTTCTTGTTATAGATCCTCAGAATTATGGAATTTCGACCATCGGCGGAAATCAGCTTATAATATGATCTGGCAGCTTGTAGACCAGAACTCTTGACCTTCGAAGTCCTTGGCTTGTTTATCCAGAATTCCGGAGTATTTAACTGTATTTTTATCTACATTCATTTTATAAAATTCCACCAAATTATGTACTACATCTGTCCCAAATTGATTTGCAAAATTGATTTTTTTGTCGAACAGTTTCATTTCATTCACTTTGTTAGAATATTATTTTATTGTGTTCAAATTAATTGTAATTTAATTAATGAGTCTTTGTATTTAATTAGATTAGCTGAGAGAGAATTAGGCCTGATTTAAAAGCTCTACATAGCCCACACGCACGGCCTATATTATTTCCTAATTGTAATAGGGCTGATCAAGTCTCTCACCTATAAATATAGGATGAGATGGCCGAATCAGCTCTTGAAGTCTCTACACATTCTATTCCGCATATTATTCTCTGTAGAGCCAGTAGACTATAATTTCTAAAAAAAACACTTGGTTATTTTTTTCTCCTTACATGTGAGAAAGTTTATAATTATTAGAGCTTTCTCTACAATTGTTTATAATTATTAGAGTTTTCTCTACAATTATATAAGCATGAATATTGTTAGGGTATAACGGTCCTGAGAAAATGTTTTTGTCATTTTAAAGTTTCAAATAACAGTCTTTTTTGTTTGCCTATTTATCAATATCCCTACAATGGCGTTGGGCATTACCACGAACGCGCAACGCGCGTTACATAACTAGTTCAAAGATACAGTCTAATGGTCCGTTACAGCAATAAATGCTCAACGTTCTTGTCTTTCAATGCCCAACGGACTGGTCATTGATGTCCAACGTTCAGGTCCATTAACACCTCATTTAACACACAACAAATCCTCCTATAAATAGCTGGCAGGTGCTTTGCAACAAGACACAACACACAATACATTCCTCACGTTTTCTTGAGCTAAAAACACTTCCAGCTACTCCGAAATTTCCTAAGTGTTCTTACTGTGTTCCAGTTCGCCGGAACTTTCGTTTGTGTGCTCAACGATCGTTCGTTAGCCACCGTATCCTGGGAAACGGTCGTTGCAACGCTCCTAGCACCGTGGGAGGCGACGAATACGTTTTAAGGACATGGCTAAAATCTGCTCTATCTTATTTTCTGTTTTCTTTTAGCTATTTTATTAATTAATTAATTATTTTTATTAATTCATAGTTCTTCATTTTTCCGAAACACCCCCAACAATCTTAAAACGTATTCGGTGATTGTTCTACTCCGGTAAACAATCCTAAAACGTATTTTCCTTGGTTGTAGTACTGCGGTAAACAATCTAAAAACGTAGTTTGTCACTTCGGTGAATGAACTTATTTTTTGTGTTTTCGAAAAACGTTGAAAACGTTAAAATGACTTCACAAGAAATTGGAAATGTTGGTGGGCAGAACGTGCCAAACGACAATCAATCTGAAAGTGGAGCACCGGTGAACAATGGTTCACAACGCGGTGCATCTACTTTGGGCAACCAAGGGGCAATCCCTATGGTTACCGTGCCGAGCAACTCTGTGGAGAAACCCGAAAAATTTAACGGGTTAAACTTCAAGAGGTGGCAGCAAAAGATGCTATTTTACCTCACTACTCTCGGTCTTGCTAGGTTCTTGACCGAAGATGCGCCGGTAGCAACCGGGGGTGAGGTGGATGCGCAATCTTTCAACGCAGTTGAAGCTTGGAAGCATTCTGACTTCCTTTGCCGAAACTATGTGTTGAACGGGCTGCATGATGCTTTGTACGAAGTTTATAGCAAATTAGCTACGGCTAAGGAGCTATGGAATGCTTTGGACCACAAATATAAAAGCGAGGATGCCGGCGCAAAGAAATTTATTGTTAGTCGATTACTTGATTTTAAAATGGTGGATTCGAAGACGGTCTAGAGTCAAGTTGAGGAAATGCAAATGATCTTCAACGAAATTCGAGATGAAGGATTGACAGTTAGTGAGTCTTTCCAAGTGGCATCAATTATCCATTTATTGCCGCCGGCTTGGAAGGATTTCAAGAACCACCTTAAGCATAAGCGAAAGGAAATGAACTTGGAGCAATTGATCCTCCGTCTGCGGATTGAAGAGGATAACCGGAAGAACGATGGGAAACTCCCAATCGTTACCGGAGCCAAGGCCAACGTGGTGGAGCATGCTAAAGGCTCCAAAAATAAAAATAATGGGAAGAGCAAGCTCGGTCCCAAGGAAGGCGTTTCCAAAACGAAATTCAATGGAAAATGCTTCAATTGCAACAAGAACGGATACAAGTCCGCGGATTGCAAGGCACCCAAGAAGAAGAGGGACTCTCAAGTCAACTTGGTGCAAGGTGGGCAAAAGGATGAAGACATCATCCTTGTGGCTGTGGTGACCGAGGTCAACCTCGTTGGATCCAATTCCAAGGAGTGGTTCGTGGACACCGGTGCAACCCGGCACTTTTGCTCAAACCGGGAGTTATTCACTACTTTTGAGTCATCAAATGGTGAAAAGGTGTGGATGGGAAACTCGGCTTATTCCGCGGTTGAAGGTGCGGGCAAGGTGGTCCTGAAGATGACTTCGGGCAAGGAGCTGACTCTAAACGAAGTGCTGTTCGTTCCGGAGATACGCAAAAACCTGATTTCCGGCTCATTGTTGAACAAGCATGGCTTCCGCATGGTTTTTGAGTCGGACAAATTAGTTTTGTGTAAATCGGGAATGTATGTGGGCAAGGGATATACAGTTGATGGGTTGTTTAAGCTCAATGTAATGACTATTATTATTAATAATAATAAAATACCTTCTGCTTACTTGCTTGAGTCTTCTAATGTGTGGCATGGTAGACTAGGACATGTTAATTTTAATTCTATACGTAGATTAATTAACATGGAACACATTCCTAAATTCACAATTGATGTGAAGCACAAATGTGAAGTTTGTGTAGAGGCAAAACTAACGAAAACGTCTTTCAAATCGGTTGAAAGAAAAACGGAACCACTTGAATTAATTCATAGTGACGTTTGTGATTTTAAATCAATACAAACACGTGGCGGTAATAAATATTTTATTACTTTTATCGACGATAGCACTCGCTATAGCTACGTTTATTTATTAAAAAATAAACACAAAGCAATCGATAAATTCATTCTTTATAAGAAAGAAGTGGAAAACCAACTTAATCGACGGATTAAAGCGGTTAGAAGTGATCGAGGTGGTGAGTATGAAGCACCAATTGGTGATTTTTACGCGAGCGTGGGTATAATACATGAACGTACCGTACCCTATTCACCTCAATCAAATGGTGTTGCCGAACGAAAGAATCGCACATTGAAAGATATGATGAATGCGATGCTAGTAAGTTCGGGCCTGCCACAAAATATGTGGGGCGAAGCAGTCTTGTCAAACAGTTACCTTTTAAATAAGGTTCCCCGGAAAAAATATGATAAAACTCCGTGCGAGTTGTGGAAAGGCATACGGCCTTCGTATCAATATTTAAAAGTGTGGGGGTGTGTGGCAAAGGTGCTTGTACCAACACCTAAGAAAATAATAATAGGTCCAAAAACGGTGGACTGTATTTTTATTGGATATGCACAAAATAGTAGTGCTTATCGGTTTTTAGTGTACGATTCGAATAATCCGGATGTACATAAAAAGATATGGCCGGGAGGGCCCTGCTGGAATCTTCATTGATCTGGCCCAAGTCCGTCGATTAGACCGAACCTCGTTCGGTACATTGATCTGGAGTCATCATTGATCTAACCCATTAATGTTCTGGCCCAAGTATGGTAATTGATCCGAACCTCGTTCGGTACATATTTTCCCAAGAGCTGGTTCATTTTCTGGATGATGGGCCCGTCTAACGGACCGGATATCTTGGGCCTTGGATCTGGGTATTGGGCCTGTGGCCCAATATCCCAACAATGGCTTTTTGAAAGAAAGATATAATTTGGATCAGAAATGATTCATCTTTGCACCGTTTCTGGTTTTACATTAGAATTCTCGTTACTTTTCATACTATAAAATGATCAAGATTTCATATCTCAACTAGAATCATGTTGAATGTTACACATTGTGCCACAAAATTTGTTGGTACTCGTGTGGAATATAATACTATTGTGTTAAAAATGAAGTATAGATCATGTTCATGATTTCGTTCATTAATACAATTTTATTTAATAATATGATTCTATATATCTAACATTCATTATATTATAGATAAAAAAATTCAAAGAGTTTGTTGGTTTGAAACTAATTTATCGCGAATTGACACATTTGTTCATGTATAGACTTCTATTCAAGATAAAAGTCTTGCATCTATTAAGCTCATCCTACATACTCCCTCAGGTCCCAAATGAAATTCACACTTTGACTTCACATAAATTAAGGAAATAAATTTGACTTTACTATAGAGTACACTGTTGTGACACTGTTTGACATTGTTTGGCACTGTTTTGCACTGTTTTGACGTAGATAATTTGCCAAATAAGGAAGAGAGAAGAAGTGTGAAGTTTATTTTGGACCTACCCAAAAAAAAGTGTGAATTTCATTTGGGACCGGAGGGAGTATTAGAACACTTGTCATATCTTTGACTTTTAACTTTGGACAACCATTATTTACACCAATTAAGAGAATCATCAATGTCACTTTTCAAACAAAGTGTAGTAATCATGTCTAACTATATATAAGGATTTGCTCCATCACAACTTAATGTTTATTTATAATTTATACCGTGCATAGTAACTATAGTAATATTTATGTCCATTAGTTCTACTTAGGTAATATTTATGAAATATTCTCTAGTTTTTTTGACCGCGTAGCGGGAGCACAATTTTTATCTTTAAGTACTAATCTTAAACTTCGGGGTCGAAAGCGGGGGCACTTGCCCCCCTAGGACCCCCCTAGGACCCCCCTAGGTCCTCCACTGCACATGCATATTATGTTGGAATGTTCATTGTATTTGGACTTTCATTTTAACTCCACAAACGTCAATGGGAACATTGTTCCCACACTGAGGTAAATACAAAAAGTCTAAAATAGAGAAACTTTTGCTCGATCAGGTGACATGTTTATAAGTGTCAAAATTAATTCGATCAGGTAACATGTTTAGAGCAATTTAAGCTATTGATTTATATCGACAATTCAGATCTTAAACCACTTGACCACCAAAGTGGCAAACATTGTGAAAAGATTGTTAAAATTAAAGATTGAGGTTATGTTTCAATTATATTTATTCAATTATGTTTTCCATTTTCTAAAATTATGTTTGTTCAAATTAGATTTATGTTTCATTGACATATTTTCATTTTTATTTAAGAAGCTAAAATATGGTATTAAAAGTTTCAAAATGTGGCAGTTAAAATTTAAAAAGAAAACCATTTTCAGCCCTTTATTTGATAAGCTCATAAAGTCTACACGTTATCACTTATCATTAGTTTTACTTGATTTCTAATTCGCAGTAATTTTTTATTAATTGTTCAGCATTGTCCCAATGAATTTTGAGAATATTTGTATACTTTGTAAGTTATATATTTTACTCAATATATAAATAAATCATTGTTTTACTTTCGATAAATGTGTGTTTGTTGTGGATAGTGAATTACTTCAAGTAAATATATTAAAAATCAACTTGTTTTGGTCAATCAATGTTAAAGTTAAATCCTCTCTATCGACAACTAATTCAGTTTTAACAATTTAAAATTTACATATTTAGAAACTACATTAAAATCTCTATAATAATGTGAAATTCAAATTAAAATATAATTAATTAAAAATCGATACCCTAATTAAATGAATAAAATGAAAATGTTTGGAAAAAAAGTTGACTTTGTAAGTCAATTTCAGACGAAGGTAGTATGTAAATTTTAATTGATATAATTAATTGATTTAAGTATTAGCTGAAAAGATTTTACTTTATCGTGAGCGTCAAACTTAAAAATGGTACTCTATGCAACCCCGCCCTAAAAATTGTACCTAGCGAGCAAAAGTTTCTCTATTTTAGACTTTGTATTTACCGTGGTGCGGGAACAAAGTGTTGGTTAAAAAATTTATATTATTAAAATGCAATATTTAATAACTAAAATTTACATACTCAAAAACTACATTAAATTATCTTCAAAATTACAAATTTCATATTAAAATATAATTAAAAATTGACAACCTAATTAAGTGAATGAAATAAAACTGTTAAAAAAATCAACTTTGCAAATGAGACTAATGTTGGTCTACATGAGCAATTTCGTCATTAGTCTAGCCAACTGACATCACAACTGACATCATGGTAATTGAGAAGATTGATTTTTAATACATCGTGTTCGATATACATTGCACATTTTCACCTATGTATATATGCTCGAATGCTCAATCAAGCAACTCACCACGGCTGCATTATATTTACTTGATTTAAGCTCCCCGGCTGGCCTCAATCCATCTCTAATGGCTTCTCCCTTCCTTTTAACCGCTCTGTTTTTCTTCCCGCTAGCTGCCGTTGCGGTCAACTCCTCCCTGACGCCCCAACCGTTCTTCCAGCGCATCTACCAATTCGGGGATTCCCTCTCCGACACCGGTAACTTAATGCGTCTTCGCGGCGGTGTCATGTTCTACCCTGCCAATCGCCTCCCGTACGGAGAAACCTACTTCCGTAAAGCCACCGGTCGATTCTCAGACGGCCGCCTGATCTTGGACTTCATCGCCGACCATCTTCAACTCCCATTCCTTGAGCCTTACTTGAACGAAAACGCAACATTCGTTCACGGCGTCAATTTCGCTGTCGCTGGAGCGTCGGCTTGCGAGGAGGGGTTCTTCACGACGAGAAACATCACCATCGTCACCGAATTCAAACCGCCTATTAGCAAGCAGTTGGCGTGGTTCGAGGAGTACCTGAACGCCCCTTACGGAAGTAACAGAACATCGACCGAACGTTCGAGAAGCTTCGAGAAATCGCTCTTCATTTTCGGGGAAATTGGCGGGAACGACTACTTTGCATTCTTAGGTAAAGGAAGGTCGCCCGAGGAGGTTAGATCTTACGTTCCGTATGTCGTCGATGCAATTATCAGAGGAGTCAATCGGGTCATCGAGCTCGGAGCGAAGCGGATCTTGGTCCCTGGCACATTCCCGTTCGGGTGCTTAGCGTCTCAGCTAGCCGCCGACGCTTCCAACGTTACCGATCCGGCCGCCGCCTATGACGAATTTGGTTGCCTGAAATCATTAAACAATGTCAGTTCCACACACAATCGAATCCTGAGACGCGCCATTTCCTCTCTCCGTCGAGATCTAGCCGGCAAAGGCGTGGTGATCGTTTACGCGGATTACGAAAGCGCATTCCGACAAATTCTCCGAAATGCGTCATTCCATGGATTTGATAAAGAGGGGCTTCTGAAAGCTTGCTGTGGAGGGGAGGGTAATAATGAGTATCATTTCGACAAAGCAAAACCTTGCGGAACCTCCGGCACTGACGTATGCGCCAACCCTGGTCGCGCCCTGCAATGGGACGGTGTTCATCTCACCGATGCAGCTTATCGTCGCATTTCTCAGCTCATCTTAACTGATCGAGCGGTCAATTACTTGATCTCTAAATAGGCCTGTCAATGGGTCGGTCTAGACCCGGACCCGACCTGGACCCGGTTGTTTTTAATGGCTACGTGTCTATATTTTATTTCGTTTACCCGGATCCGGATTCAGATCCGTTAGTATTTTAAATAAAAGGGTCAGGTATGATACATATGATTTCGACTCGTTAAAGATCCGGACCCGTTTAGAATTTCTTATTTATATAGACAGAAACTAATACATAAAGTGATTAGTTGTAAAACTTTAAATAAAATAGTAACTAATATACATATATACATAATACCACATAAAGTTATTAGTTGTGATTCTTCAAAAAAAATATACACATTAATAGTTTAATACATAACTAATATTAGTAATATATAAGTGACACTGATCGAGATAGTAAGATACCCTAAAACTAATGATCATTTTGGCCGTAAATACATACTGATAAAGTGTGCGTGTATTGGGCTCGGTAGGAAAAGCACAATATTTATTACTATTATTACTAATATTATTATATCATTATCATATATAATGCTACATATGCATGATTTTATACTCTTAGTAGTCCAAGAGACCTTTTTATGACTTAATTTCTAGTTTATTCTACGAGCTTTTTGTGCGAGAGAAAGCGACGCAGAGTGTGGAGGTATATGCTTGTACAAGAACCGATACTTTATTAGATAAAAGTACTAATTATCTATGAGAGACCTTAACTTTTTTGAAAAGTGAAGATATATTTTGCTTTTAAATTTGTACACTTTGCTTTATATTTCACATACATGTTTTGTTATTTTCACAAAGTTTATAATGGTGTGTGTATCATACTTGGCGGGCGGATTTACCCGACCCGATTCCGAGACCCGTTGGGTCTGGGTCCAAATTTTCAGACCCGCTGGGTAAACGGGTCGGGTCCGGGTCCATTATTAATTTAGCGGGTCCGGGTCTGGGACACTACGTTCCGACCCGAACCTGACCCATTGACAGGCCTATCTCTAATCCAGATTTATTCCTATAAGAAATGCACAAAAACAAAGCAAGTAAAAAGGAAGAGATTTTTATGCCATATACTTCATGTGACATGTGTATGACACTCAAAAAAGACTAACAGTTCGAGATATATTATCCTCCGTTCTTTAATTTTTGCAATGGTTTGACTTTCACGTTTGCCAACACACAACTTTGACTGTAATTATACTTAATTATGTATTAGATGCGTGTGAAGTCCCGGCCTCCCTAGCCCCTGCGGATCACGACAAGGAGTGCAGCAGTAGCGCCGAGAAGCGGTTTTGGTGGGACGAGCCGACGATGACGGAGATGAGCGTTCACCATAGCCACCAGTCCTCTGGGTTCGGGCTAACCATGCATATGGTTTATAATTATTGTACGGATACGGCCAGGTTCCCAGTGGCTCCGGGCCTCCGGTGGAATGTGAGCACCATCGCCACTACTACCACCACAACTAATTTTACTATGATGGTAAAATAAAAGGCCGCGGTTCTCCATGTTACATATTTTTTCTTATTGATCTTGTAGGCTTATTGATGTCACACTTTGTAGGTAAACCACTACGCACTTTATTATCTCATCAATGCAGTTCATTTCTCTTTGAAAAAAATGGAATAAGGGTTAGATAGGGCCTCAAACTTGAAAAAAATATCAAATAAGGCCATATTTAGGTTGCTGTATCTGGCCGACGTCATTTGGGGTGGTTCCCGATGGAATGTTTTGATGAAATTTTTTGAGAATCTTATTCATTAAGTCTAGTTTACTCATATCAAATTTGAACTAAAACTTCAATCGGAAAGGCATACAAATGAATTCTTGAAGATAACTGCAGTTAAAAGAGCAGTTATCTTCGAGAATTCATTTGAATGCCTTCCCGATTGAAGTTTTAGTTCAAATTTGATATGAGTAAACTAGACTTAATGAATAAGATTCTCAAAAAATTCATCAAAAAAATCCACCGGGAACTGCCCCAAATGACGTCGGCTAAGTCTTGAGTTTTTAGTTAGTTAAATACGACTTCGGTACAAAACGTATTTCATATAGAAAATTAGAAAATTAGTTACTCCCTCTGTCACATTCAAAGGTTTCGTCCACTATTCACATGGTCAACTTAAATCCATCGTAATCTTTTGCTTTATATATATATATATATCAAATTTATATCAAATTTCATTTTTTTATCAGGCTTTGTAGCGGTTTTAATGTAGTTTCTGAATATGTAAATTTTATTTACTAAAAATAATCAAAATGTGAGTAGGGATTAAGTTGCTTTATCGTCAGACAAACATCGTAAACCTTAATTGGAACCTCCTAAACCGATCAAATCCCGAAACGGAGAAGAAAAACCGTGACTCGTGTGCGCCGGTGACCTGTAGACACGAACGCCGTCCGAAAAATTTATCATTTAAAGATACGGTCTAATGGTCCGTTACAGCAATAAATGCCCAACGTTCTTGTCTTTCAATGTTGCGTTAAATGGACAGTTTATGGACGATTCAATGCCCAACGGACTGGTCATTGATGTCCAACGTTCAGGTCCATTAACACCTCATTTAACACACAACAAATCCTCATATAAATAGCTGGCAGGTGCTTTGCAACAAGACACAACACACAATACATTCCTCACGTTTTCTTGAGCTAAAAACACTTCCAGCTACTCCGAAATTTCCTAAGTGTTCTTACTGTGTTCCAGTTCGCCGAAACTTTCGTTTGTGTGTTCGTTAGCCACCGTATCCTGGGAAACGGTCGTTGCAACGCTCCTAGCACCGTGGGAGGCGACGAATACGTTTTAAGGACATGGCTAAAATCTGCTCCATCTTATTTTCTGTTTTCTTTTAGCTATTTTATTAATTAATTAATTATTTTTATTAATTAATAGTTCTTCATTTTTCCGAAACACCCCCAACAATCTTAAAACGTATTCGGTGATTGTTCTACTCCGGTAAACAATCCTAAAACGTATTTTCCTTGGTTGTAGTACTGCGGTAAACAATCTAAAAACGTAGTTTGTCACTTCGGTGAACGAACTTATTTTTTGTGTTTTCGGAAAACGTTGAAAACGTTAAAATGGCTTCACAAGAAATTGGAAATGTTGGTGGGCAGAACGTGCCAAACGATAATCAATCTGAAAGTGGAGCACCGGTGAACAATGGTTCACAACGTGGTGCATCTACTTTGGGCTACCAAGGGGCAATCCCTATGGTTACCGTGCCGAGCAACTCTGCGGAGAAACCCGAAAAATTTAATGGGTTGTACTTCAAGAGGTGGCAGCAAAAGATGCTATTTTACCTCACTACTCTCGGTCTTGCTAGGTTCTTGACCGAAGATGCGCCGGTAGCAACTGGGGGTGAGGTGGATGCGCAATCTTTCAATGCGGTTGAAGCTTGGAAGCATTCTGACTTCCTTTGCCGAAACTATGTGTTGAACGGGCTGCATGATGCTTTGTACGAAGTTTATAGCAAATTAGCTACGGCTAAGGAGCTATGGAATGCTTTGGACCACAAATATAAAAGCGAGGATGCGGGCGCAAGGAAATTTGTTGTTGGTCGATTCCTTGATTTTAAAATGGTGGATTCGAAGACGGTCTTGAGTCAAGTTGAGGAAATACAAATGATCTCTAACGAAATTCGAGATGAAGGATTGACAGTTAGTGAGTCTTTCCAAGTGGCGTCAATTATCCATTTATTGCCGCCGGCTTGGAAGGATTTCAAGAACTACCTTAAGCATAAGCGAAAGGAAATGAACTTGGAGCAATTGATCCTCCGTCTGCGGATTGAAGAGGATAACCGGAAGAACGATGGGAAACTCTCAATCGTTACCGGAGCCAAGGCCAATGTGGTGGAGCATGCTAAAGGCTCCAAAAATAAAAATAATAGGAAGAGCAAGCTCGGTCCCAAGGGAGGCGTTTCCAAAATGAAATTCAATGGAAAATGCTTCAATTCCAACAAGAACGGACACAAGTCCGCGGATTGCAAGGCACCCAAGAAGAAGAGGGACTCTCAAGTCAACTTGGTGCAAGGTGGGCAAAAGGATGAAGACATCATCCTTGTGACTGTGGTGACCGAGGTCAACCTCGTTGGATCCAATTCCAAGGAGTGGTTCGTGGACACCGGTGCAACCCGGTACATTTGCTCAAACCGTGAGTTATTCACTACTTTTGAGCCATCAAATGGTGAGAAGCTGTGGATGGGAAACTCGGCTCATTCCGCGGTTGAAGGCGTGGGCAAGGTGGTCCTGAAGATGACTTCGGGCAAGGAGCTGACTCTAAACCAAGTGCTGTTCATTCTGGAGATACGCAAAAACCTGATTTCCGGCTCATTGTTGAACAAGCATGGCTTCCGCATGGTTTTTGAGTCGGACAAATTAGTTTTGTCTAAATCGGGAATGTATGTGGGCAAGGGATATACAGTTGATGGGCTGTTTAAGCTCAATGTAATGACTATTAATAATAATAATAATAATAATAATAAAATACCTTCTGCTTACTTGCTTGAGTCTTCTAATGTGTGACATATGGTAGACTAGGACATGTTAATTTTAATTCTATACGTAGATTAATTAACATGGAACACACTCCTAAATTCACAATTGATGTGAAGCACAAATGTGAAGTTTGTGTAGAGGCAAAACTAACGAAAACGTCTTTCGAATCGGTTGAAAGAAAAATGGAACCACTTGAATTAATTCATAGTGACGTTTGTGATTTTAAATCAATACAAACATGTGGCGGTAATAAATATTTTATTACTTTTATCGATGATAGCACTCGCTATAGCTACGTTTATTTATTAAAAAATAAACACAAAGCAATCGATAAATTCATTTTTTATAAGAATGAATTGGAAAACCAACTTAATCGACGGATTAAAGCGGTTAGAAGTGATCGAGGTGGTGAGTATGAAGCACCAATTAGTTACTTTTGCGCGAGCGTGGGTATAGTACATGAACGTACCGCACCCTATTCACCTCAATCAAACGGTGTTGCCGAACGAAAGAATCGCACATTGAAAGATATGATGAATGCGATGCTAGTAAGTTCGGGCCTGCAACAAAATATGTGGGGCGAAGCAGGCTTGTCAAGCAATTATCTTTTAAATAAGGTTCCCTGGAAAAAATATGATAAAACTCTGTGCGAGTTGTGGAAAGGCAGACGGCCTTCGTATCAATATTTAAAAGTGTGGGGGT
Source organism: Cuscuta europaea (assembly GCA_945859875.1). NCBI lineage: Eukaryota > Viridiplantae > Streptophyta > Magnoliopsida > Solanales > Convolvulaceae > Cuscuta > Cuscuta europaea. The sequence goes on along the minus strand of CAMAPE010000054.1, from coordinate 1,299,925 downwards.
GTCTGGCAAAAGTGCTTGTACCAACACCTAAGAAAATAAAAATAGGTCAAAAAACGGTGGACTGTATTTTTATTGGATATGCACAAAATAGTAGTGCTTATCGGTTTTTAGTGTACGATTCGATAAATCCGGATGTACATAAAAAGATATGGCCGGGAGGGCCTTGCTGGAATCTTCATTGATCTGGCCCAAGTCCGTCGATTAGACCGAACCTCATTCGGTACATTGATCTGGAGTTATCATTGATCTAGCCCATTAATGTTCTGGCCCAAGTATGGTAATTGATCCGAACCTCGTTCGGTACATATTTTCCCAAGAGCTGGTTCATTTTTTGGATGATGGGCCCGTCTAACGGACCGGATATCTTGGGCCTTGGATCTGGGTATTGGGCCTGCGGCCCAATATCCCAACAATGGGTTTTTGAAAGAAAGATATAATTTGGATCAGAAATGATTCATCTTTGCACCGTTTCTGGTTTTACATTAGAATTCTCGTTACTTTTCAAACTATAAAATGATCAAGATTTCATATCTCAACTAGAATCATGTTGAATGTTACAAATGAATTTTAGAGTGTAGGGGTTTTAATGGAAGGTTTCGAGGATTCATTGGGCTGAATTAAGAAGAATTGTGTCATTTTTATTGGAGCTAAAGTTCAGGGATTGTTTTGTAAAGATTTCAAAATAAATGGGCTTATATCCCACCTCATACGTGAGAAAAGAGGAGGGGCTGCACTTTTGAAAATGAGATTGCTCATTAATCCACGCACCAGCAACCCAAAAAGAAAAGGAAAGAAGAAAAAAAGCCCAAGAAAAACAAGAAGTTGGAGGGTTTTAGGGGCTGCTCTATTATTATTTTTGGGGGGACTCTCCATCTATTATGAAGGCAAGGAGGAATCTGGCTGCGGAGAAAAGAGCCGAAACCGGACGGGGAAAGCAGACCAGATTCTGGGAAGGAAGTCGCTTGGCATCGTAAAAGTCATCGATTTCAGAATTCTTCCTCTAGAAAATTTGCGGTTTGATTCAGCTAGTGTTCCAAACTTTCTTCATATTATTTCTTTCGTAAACTTGCTTTAGTTTAAGCACTTGAGTATTGGCAACAATCATTTATTGTTGATTGTTTAGATGATCAAAATGAACTCTTTGTTCCCATTCTTTTTAATAATTTCCTATGTTAGGATGAGTAGCTAAATTTTCCTAAGTCCAGGAACATGATGAAGTTGCTATGATTTAGTATGAATTGTGATTTTAGTTATGTCAATTGGTTGAGTTTTATCCATTGATCTTATTCGCTTAATTTAATTATGTTAAATTCTGGCCAACTTTAATATGATTAATTAAGTTGTTTGAGTGGATTGATAGAGTACATGTCATGCCTATTAATTCGAGCTCTTTTGGATAAAAGAATAGATAATTCAACTGTCTTGTTAAGTTATTTATTTGATTCTTAAATCGGGTTTCCGTAGTTCTTTTGTGATTAATGGATTTTAACTATTGAATTAATAAATTCTTATTGATTAATAGTTAAAGTACGTGACTTATTCTGGACGCCATACGGAATAGTCATATTTCTGTCTAGAACGAACCCTCAATTTCAGTTGACTAACTAAATCATAAATACTAAAAATTATTTTATTGACAGATTCATAATCTTGAACTATCTTTTCTCTTGCTAAATTCTCAATCACTTTTCTGTTAGTTGTTTAATCATTTTATTTTCATTCATTTAAATTCCTTGAATCCATTTTAATTCAAGCTTTAATTTTCAGTTTCAAATCAAACAAATTCAAAATTCATTTTTTAGTTAGATTAATTAAAATTTTATTTTTATTAATAGTTTTTCAATTACATAGTTGCACTTTCCCCGTGGATTCGACCCTTACTTGAGCACTGCACTACCGTGACTCGTGCACTTGCGAGGACTTATAAATTGTCTATCAATTTTTGGCGCCGTTGCCGGGGAATTTGTTTAACTAGTTTTTGAAAAATTGTTAGTTTAGTTTTATTTTAGTTAGTTGTGTTTGTTTTTCTTTTTTTCGTTTTTTTGTTGTATGCTTGGTCGCAGGTCTCTTAATCCAGATTTGATATCGCTGAACGACCAAGTAGATTTAATTGGCAAACGAACAAAAAGGAGGCTCGAATTTACTCCTAATTCAACAATGGGTGACGCTACACTGATGAAAGAGTTTGGGAGGCCAACTGTTGGTGCCTCCCCGTCCTGCATTGTACTGAGTGAGGCTGCCCGGAATTATGATCTGAAGACAGTTCACTTTAACAAATTGCCGTCTTTCCATGGGCTTGCTTCTGAGGATGCGCTGATCTTCATCCGAGATTTCTATGGCATCATCCAGAATTTTCCCTTGCAAGGAGTGACTGAAGATGATCTGAGGATGAGGTGCTTTCCTTACACTCTAAAAGATGCTGCGAAGACATGGTTTATGTCTTTAACACCTGGTTCGTTGCGCACATGGGCTGATGTCTACAACAAGTTTATTGGCAAGTATTATTCTCAGTCTAAAACTTCAAAACTGAGAAGAAAAATTGCCAATTTCACTCAAGCTGAGGGTGAGCCATTCCATGAGGCGTGAGAGAGATTTAAAATGCTGCTCACTCAATGTCCACACCACGGCTATTCACTAGCGCTCCAGAATCAGACTTTCTATGACGGGTTGACCCAAGGAAGCCAAGCAATCGTTGATAACGCAGCTGGTGGAGCAATGGGAGAGAAGACTGCAGAGCAGACCTTAGAACTATACGAGATGCTTGGAGCTAACTCCCAACAGAGGAGCGTTCGTGGGAAGACTCAAGGAATGTACGAAGTTGGTGCAAGTACAGAATTGGCAATCCAAATATCCGAGCTATCCAAGCAAATGAAGAATATGTGTTCGATGATGGCGATGAATCAATCTGCCGCTGCAGTGAATGAAATGCCGGAGGCTAGTCTTGAACAAGCTAATATGATGAATTCATACAATCAGAGGCCAAGAAATGATCCATTCTCCAATTCCTAAAACCCCGATTGGAGGAATCATCCTAACTTCTCATGGTCAAATACGCAACAAAGCAACCAACCACCTCCTGAACCAAAGAAGCCATCTTTGGAGGACACTTTGCAGAACTTTATGCAAATTTGTAGCAGCAACCAGCAAGCTAATGAGCAGCGTTTTCAGCGCACTGATGCCTCTTTGAGGAAGCTAGAAGTACAAGTTGGGCAGATTGCAGAATCTCTCCAAGGACACGTACACGGGAAGCTACCAAGTCAATCTGAAGAGGCCAAAGCAGTCACGGTTCTTAGGAGTGGGAAGATAATTCAGAAAAACGAAGATCAGCCCATTCTCAAGCTACTGGAGAATGTAGAGGCTGAGAAGAAGCAAGAAGTAGAGGCTGGAAAGAAGAAAGAAGTGGAGGCCGATTCGGTGTACGAAGAGTCCGGGCTGCACAAAGCAAAAGATCCGTATATTCCGCCTAAACCATATGTGCCACCGGCTCCTTTTCCAAACAGGTTAAAAAGTTCCAAGTTTGATAAATCTTTTGATGAGATTTATGATTTGTTGTCCAAAGTTAATGTAAACTTGCCTCTTCTTGAAATGATAACTAATATGCCTGCCTACGCTAAATTTTTGAAAGAATTAAACACTAGAAGGCGTAGGTATGAACCAAATGAAAAGGTTTTTGTTTCTCAGGCTGTTAGTGTTGTTTTACAGAAGGACTTGCCCCCAAAATTAGAAGACCCTGGCAGTTTTATTATCACCATTACTTTAGGGAATTCTAGATCTGAAAAAGCTATGCTTGATTTGGGGGCGAGTATTAATTTAATGCCTTACTCTGTTTATTTGAAATTAGGTTTGAATGAGCTAAAAACCACTACAATGTCCCTGCAGCTTGCTGACCGCTCTATAAGATACCCTAGGGGCATTGTAGAGGATGTTTTAGTTCAAGTTGATAAGCTGATTATTCCTGCTGATTTTGTGGTTTTAGATATGAGTGATCAGTGCAAATATGTGAAAGATATGCCAATCCTACTTGGTAGACCTTTTATGGCCACAGCTAAAACTATGATTGATGTTCAAAATGGAAAATTAACCATGAGTGTACTTGATGAAACTGTTGAGTTTTCCATTTTGAAATCCATAAATATGCCGGCAGATTCTGATTCATGTTTTGCACTTGATATGCTTGATTCTATTGTTCCTTTGAGTATTTTACAGGAAGATGAGCTTGAGCTTGCTTTGACTCTTGATGCACAAGAGTTTGATGATGAAAAAGTGAGCGAGATGAGGGAATTTTTGGACAAAACTGAGGTGCAAAGTGAGGAAAGAGTGGCTGATTGTGAGTTGGAAAAAAATCAGCATGTTGAAAATCCACCTCAAGTGCAACTGAAACCCCTCCCCTCTAATCTGAAATATGTGTTTCTAGGGTGTGATAGTACTTTTCCTGTTATTATTGCATCTGACTTGACACAGGAACAAGAAGAGCAGTTGCTTAAGGTGTTGAGGAAGTTTAAAGCTGCGTTTGGTTGGGCAATTTCTGATTTGAAAGGAATTAGTCCAACTGTTTGTATGCATAAAATCTTGCTGGAAGAAGGTGCTAATCCATGTAGACAACCTCAACGGAGGCTGAATCCGAATATGAAAGAGGTAGTGCGAGTAGAAGTTCTTAAGTTGCTCGATGCAGGTATTATCTTTCCTATTTCTGACAGTAAATGGGTTAGTCCTGTGCAAGTTGTGCCTAAGAAGTCTGGGATTACTGTCGTGAGTAATGAGAAAAATGAGTTGGTACCCACACGGGTTACCACAGGGTGGCGGATGTGTGTTGATTATAGAAAATTAAATGCAGCCACTAAAAAAGATCATTTCCCTTTACCTTTTATTGATCAAATGTTAGAGCGCTTGGCTGGCCATGCGTTCTATTGTTTTCTTGATGGTTTCCAAGGTTACAACAATCAGATTCCGGTTGCTCCGGAAGACCAAGAAAAAACTACTTTTACATGTCCATTTGGAACTTTCGCTTTTCGTAGAATGTCCTTTGGATTATGTAATGCTCCTGGTACTTTTCAGCGATGTATGATGTCTATTTTTTCTGATATGATCGAGAAGTTTGTTGAGGTTTTTATGGATGATTTTTCCTTATTTGGTGACTCTTTTGATCATTGTTTGCATAATCTGTCGCTAGTTCTTGAAAGATGTGTTCAAATGAATTTGAATCTTAGTTGGGAGAAGTGTAAATTTATGGTTAAAGAAGGGATTGTTTTGGGTCACGTGGTTTCTAGCAGGGGGATTGAAGTTGATAGGGCTAAAATTGATGTTTTTCTAAGATTTGTAAACCTCTATGTAATCTGTTAGCTAAGGATGCAAATTTCAGCTTTGATGATGATTGTCTTGTTGCTTTTAATGTGCTGAAAGAAAAATTAACTTCTGCCCCAATACTTGCTGCCCCGAACTGGTCATATCCGTTTGAGAGTATGTGTGATGCCTCTGATTTTGCAATTGGTGCTGTTTTGGGTCAAAGAATTGACAAGCTGCCTTATGTGATTTATTATGCTAGTCCAACTTTAGATAATGCACAGATTAACTATTCTACAACTGAAAAAGAATTGTTAGCAGTTGTCTTTGCATTAGAAAAGTTCAGGTCTTATTTGATTGGATCTAAGGTGATTGTTTATTCTGATCATGCTGCTTTGAAGTACTTGTTGCTGAAAAAGGATGCTAAACCTAGGTTGATTAGGTGGATTTTATTGTTGCAAGAGTTTGATTTGTCTATTAGGGACAAGAAAGGAAACGAGAACGTGGTGGCTGATCATTTATCACGCCTCCCTGATCAGACTGGATATTCTGGGAAAGAGCTAGAGATGCCTCTTAACGACAGGTTTCCCGATGAAGGTTTGTTTTCTGTGATGAACAAAGAGCCATGGTATGCTGATCTTGTTAATTATTTGGTTACTGGTAAGTTTCATCCCGATTTAAATTCACAGGGTAGAAAACATTTTCTCTCCAAAGTGAAACATTATTTCTGGGATGAACCTTACTTGTTTAAAATCTGCCCTGATCAGACTATAAGGCGCTACATTCCTGAACATGAACAAGAAAGTGTTTTGCATCATAGTCATACTTTAAATTGTGGTGGGCATTTTAGTGGAAAAAAGACTGCATTTAAAGTTTTGCAATCTGGTTTTTATTGGCCTACTCTCTTTAAAGATGCAATTTCTTTTTGTGCTAAATGTGATCGTTGTCAGAGAGTAGGGAATATTAGCAAACGTCATGAGATGCCTCTTACGAATAATCTGGTTGTAGAGTTGTTTGACGTTTGGGGTATTGATTTTATGGGCCCGTTTCCTACTTCTTTTGGGTTTAATTTTATTCTGGTTGCAGTTGATTACGTGTCTAAATGGATTGAAGCTATTGCCACTAGAACTAATGATAGTCGAGTGGTGCTGAATATTTTGAAAGAAGTGATTTTTGCTAGGTTTGGGGCACCGAGGGCTATCATTAGTGATAGTGGTAGCCACTTTTGTAACAAGATTTTTGCAGGATTGCTGAAAAAGTATGGTGTTACGCATCGGATTGCAACACCTTACCATCCACAGACTTCGGGACAAGTTGAGGTGAGTAACAGACAGATTAAGGGTATCTTGGAAAAAACTGTGAATCCTTCACGCAAGGATTGGGCTAATAGGCTGAACGATGCATTGTGGGCTTACCGGACAGCCTACAAAACTCCAATTGGAATGAGCCCATACAGGTTAGTTTTCGGTAAACCTTGCCATTTGCCTGTAGAGTTGGAACACCGAGCCTACTGGGCTATCAAGGCGCTGTACTTTGATATGAAAGAAGCAGGTGAGTTAAGAAAATTGCATTTGAATGAGTTGGATGAGATTAGGAATGATGCATATGAGAGTGCGAAAATTTATAAAGACCGCACTAAACTTTTTCATGATAAATCCATTTTGACGAGAGATTTAAAACCTGGGATGGAGGTGTTGTTATATGACTCTCGTTTAAGGCTTTTTCCAGGGAAGTTAAAATCTAGGTGGACTGGACCGTTTTTAATTCGCCAAGTTTTTCCTCATGGAGCGATTGAGCTTGAAAACCCCAAATCTGGGAATGTTTTTAAGGTGAACGATCAGCGAGTGAAACAATATTTGAGAAGTGAAGATGTAGTTGAGCAAGTTGAGTGTCTTGAGCTTCGGGAAAATCGTTGCTCATGTTGTGTCTAGTCATAGTTTTAATATGAAAAAAAAACATTTTCTTAATTCTGTTGTTTTTTCCTCCCCTCCCCATCTTGTTCTTTTCTTTCTTTGTTTCTTAGTTTTGCAGGTTACGTTTCAAGATGTTTCAATTCTAATTTGCTGTGCATTCAGGGAGTTCTTCTTCACCTTTCTCTTGTTTCTTAATCTTTCATTGAGGACAATGCTTGAGATAAGTGTGGGGGGGAGTAGCTCTCATTTTTTAGTTCTATTCTAGTTCCAAAAAAAAACTGTTTTCTTGCTTGGATTTGAGGGAAATTTAATTTCAGGATTACTTTTTCGGCTTCAAGTTGGGACAAGTTCCCTTTCATTGGTATGTGGTATGATTGGTGGTCTCCATGATAAGTTTTCTCTTGAATTTGATTGAGTTCTTCACATTGTTCTTACTTGGAGTCAATTTCTTAGCTTCTTGTGCCATTCATTTAGATGTATTTCTCAATTCTTTATGACCTTTTAGGATGCATCTTTAACTTTCTTGGGAGGAGTGTGACTCCTTTATCTTTTAGCTAACATGATAGAACTTGTCTCGTCGCTCTTTTGGAAGCTGAGTTATTGTGCAAACTGATTGAGAAATGATCTAGACCATTTTTCATAGCCCCAAACCTTTTAGCCTACCCATTGCATTTTATTTCCACTTGCTACCCCCTTTGAGCCTAATTTGTCTTAAAGCATTCTACCATGCTTTTGACTGATAATTCTTTCTAATTACCCAACAATGTTGACCCCGAGCCCAGATAGCCAAAATGTATCCCACACCCTTGAGTTGACATTTTCTTATACTTAAATTGTGACTTGGAAGAGTTTATCTTTTGGGGAGCATTTTTCTTTGTTATTCCCGGCATTTTGTATGGGTTCAATGTTGTTGGTGCTGATTCTTGTGAGATGTCAGTTGACTTGAAACTGCAAAAAAAAAAAGAAAAAAAAAGTTCAAAAAAAAAAAAATTGAAAGTTGAAAAGTGAAGAAGTGAGTTGAAGTTGTATTCTTTGAGCTCCATATTTGTATCTCTTTATCTTAGAAGCCGGTTGATTGTTGTAAGAGTTTAGTTGCTCCCTTTGTCATATATTGAACTCTTCCTATGATCATTTTGGTATAGGAAATGTCTCCTCCTTTATTTGAATTCCCACATCCTTTCTTTCTTTAAATCATTACCCCATGGCCACGTTACAACCCCAATAAAAGTCCTAAGTAATCTTGATCAAGTTTGTGCTTTGATAAGGTGGAAGGAATAGCATGAGATGACTATAGAGTGCTGATTGATTGGCTTAGAACTTTACATAATTTCTGGAAAGTTACTTGAGCATTTCACTAGGTCGTTTAGAATTGTAAAATACATCTCTATTAATGACATGTGAGTCTAGGTGATTGACTTTTTAGTTTGACATTGTGGTGGATACTTGATTCTAATTTCTTGGGAATATCTTGTCATGGAAGGGTTTGTTGGAATGCTTGGTGAGTGAAAGGGAATTTTGAACACTTGTTGTTGAATTAGTTTCTTGATTTTAATTTTCCTTGAGGACAAGCAAAAATGCAAGTGTGGGGGAGTTTGATGAGCTGGAATTTGTACTTCATTTTTGTATTATTTTATCACAATTTTATGCTTATCATTTGCCTAATTGAGAGGTTTGACTTATATTTTTTTGTTAAAAATGAATTTTAGAGTGCAGGGGTTTTAATGGAAGGTTTCGAGGATTCATTGGGCTGAATTAAGAAGAATTGTGTCATTTTTATTGGAGCTAAAGTTCAGGGATTGTTTTGTAAAGATTTCAAAATAAATGGGCTTATATCCCACCTCATACGTGAGAAAAGAGGAGGGGCTGCACTTTTGAAAATGAGATGGCTCATTAATCCACGCACCAGCAACCCAAAAAGAAAAGGAAAGAAGAAAAAAAGCCCAAGAAAAACAAGAAGCTGGAGGGTTTTAGGGACTGCTCTATTATTATTTTTGGGGGGACTCTCCATCTATTATGAAGGCAAGGAGGAATCTGGCTGCGGAGAAAAGAGCCGAAGCCGGACGGGGAACGCAGACCAGATTCTGGGAAGGAAGTCGCTTGGCATCGTAAAAGTCATCGATTTCAGAATTCTTCCTCTAGAAAATTTGCGGTTTGATTCAGCTAGTGTTCCAAACTTTCTTCATATTATTTCTTTCGTAAACTTGCTTTAGTTTAAGCACTTGAGTATTGGCAACAATCATTTATTGTTGATTGTTTAGATGATCAAAATGAACTCTTTGTTCCCATTCTTTTTAATAATTTCCTATGTTAGTATGAGTAGCTAAATTTTCTTAAGTCCAGGAACATGATGAAGTTGCTATGATTTAGTATGAATTGTGATTTTAGTTATGTCAATTGGTTGAGTTTTATCCATTGATCTTATTCGCTTAATTTAATTATGTTAAATTCTGGCACACTTTAATATGATTAATTAAGTTGTTTGAGTGGATTGATAGAGTACATGCCATGCCTATTAATTCGAGCTCTTTTGGATAAAAGAATAGATAATTCAACTGTCTTGTTAAGTTATCTATTTGGTTCTTAAATCGGGTTTCCGTAGTTCTTTTGTGATTAATGGATTTTAACTATTGAATTAATAAATTCTTATTGATTAATAGTTAAAGTACGTGACTTATTCTGGACGCCATACGGAATAGTCATATTTCTGTCTAGAACGAACCCTCAATTTCACTTGACTAACTAAATCATAAATACTAAAAATTAGTGACAGATTCATAATCCTGAACTATCTTTTCTCTTGCTAAATTCTCAATCACTTTTCTGTTAGTTGTTTAATCATTTTATTTTCATTCATTTAAATTCCTTGCATCCATTTTAATTCAAGCTTTAATTTTCAGTTTCAAATCAAACAAATTCAAAATTCATTTTTTAGTTAGATTAATTAAAATTTTATTTTTATTAATAGTTTTTCAATTACATAGTTACACTTTCCCCGTGGATTCGACCCTTACTTGAGCACTGCACTACCGTGACTCGTGCACTTGCGAGGACTTATAAATTGTCTATCAGTGCCACAAAATTTGTTGGTACTCGTCTGGAATATAATACTATTGTGTTAAAAATGAAGTATAGATCATGTTCATGATTTCATTCTTTAATACAATTTTATTTAATAATATGATTCTATATATCTAACATTCATTATATTATAGATAAAAAAATTCAAAGAGTTTAGTTTGGGCATCACTGGACGATTCATCAGCAGATTCCTCAGCGTCTGTTTCAGTGCCCTCAGCCGTCTGACTCGTCTCGAGAGAGTCGTCAGACTTTCCTTCATGGGGCAAACCGGCCACTGGTTTCTGTGGCTTCTGGGCTTGCTTAGGACCCTTACTTGCACTCGGCTTTGTCCTCGGGGTAGGTCCAGCTGGGTTTTGCTGAACCATAGGGACAGTTCTCTCAATGCTCTCTCGGTACTGTTGGACTTCCGGATTGGATGGATTGGCGAGTTGGAGCAGGAACCCAGGAATCCGCAGACCGGTGACAGGGTTTTTGTCCGCTTTGAAATATTGCAGCTTTGGGGCTGTGAAGTGTGGATCAGCACTGCGTCTAAGAATGGAGGTGTGCTCTGCCATGCAGTCATGGATGATCAGCCCCAGCCACCTTGCGTATGGGATGGTACCTGGCCTGTTTTTCTCTTTCGCTTTCACCACGTCCATGAGCTCTGAGAAGAAGAGTTGTGCCATGTCGTATTTCTTGTTGTATGCAATGCCGTGAAAGATGAGTAGAATCTTCTTGTTGCACTTGTCAAACCCGGCATGCTTCGGTGACAGGCATTTATTCACCAACCCGAACATGCTCTTCCACGGGTGATGGAGATAGGCTCCATTGAAGTTTGACAGCAGCGGAAGAAGTGAAGTGTAGCCGAGAGCTGCCACGTCCTTGAGAAGATCAGGAATGGATGGCAGCGCATCATATGTGTCGTGGACTGGCAGCGCTAGAGTGGATCGCAGTGTAGATGGCGTCAGGATTACGCGCATGCCATTCAGCTTAGTTTTGATCTTGGAGCGATCCTTTATTGATTCTGTATGCATGTGGCCCCAGAATTGTTGTAGGTATATCTCTGGCACTGGTTTGGCGTTGTGGAGTGCGGCCCAGAGATAGTGACCTTTCATTATGGCCGGAATGACCGGGTTCTGGCATTTGAAGACGGTGAGGTCTACCTGGAAGTTGTTATCCAGCACCTTGATCCACTTGCCCTTCGGGTAATGGCGTCGTCAATCTGAATTTGAGGTGTTCCTGCCATTATGAACTGTAAAAGCAGGGGGTCAGCATATTAATCCATTGTTTGTTTGCATTAGATTAGATTGGAAAGATTTTGGGTGCAGGTGGGCTTTTTGAAAAAATAAGTCAAAATCTCGAGATCCAAATCTCGAGATCCAGATCTCGAGATCAAGATTTCGAGATCCAGATCTCGAGATCAAGATTTCGAGATCCAGATCTCGAGATCAAGATTTCGAGATCCATATCTCGAGATCAAGATTTCGAGATCCATATCTCGAGATCAAGATTTCGAGATCCAGATCTCGAGATCAAGATTTCGAGATCCAGATCTCGAGATCAAGATTTCGAGATCCAGATCTCGAGATCTTGATTTCGAGATCCAGATCTCGAGATCAAGATTTCGAGATCCAGATCTCGAGATCAAGATTTCGAGATTCAAATCTCGAGATCAAGATTTCGAGATTCAAATCTCGAGATCAAGATTTCGAGATTCAAATCTCGAGATCAAGATTTCGAGATTCAAATCTCGAGATCAAGATTTCGAGATTCAAATCTCGAGATCTCTCTCGAAGATGAATCGACGAACTCGAGATCTGGAGAACTGAAGCACGAGATCATAAATCTCGAAAAGACGATTCCACCTGCAAATACATAAACAATAGATACGAAAACTGATAGATAAACGATTTCGACCTCCAATCAGTCGAAGAAAACCCTTTTGTTCAGTTGTTTTTTGAGTTTTTACGAACGTTTTTCGAGAAATTGTTTTCGTTTGAAACAAGGTCGAAGGCGATGGTGATGGAGATGAGAAGGAGAGAAAGGAGATGACTCGTTATACTACCTTCGGTAGTGAAAAACGGGAGGGATGGAGAGATGTTTGGGGAGAAGACGAAAGAGTTTTGGGAGCTCTGGTTTTGCGAAAAGAATTCCGAGCCTCTGTTTGCGAAAAAGTTTGAGAATGGGAAGAAAGGGTTTTGCGAGGGTTTATAAATGCGAGAAGGCTGGGCCGTTTTCGAAATAGTTGAGCCCGAATATATGGGCTATCACAAAATGCCTTTTGAAAAAGAATTTTTAGACCCAATATCAGTAAAATTTAGAGCTCCCCCTTAAACAGTGAAAAATTTGTCCCTTTTCTCCCCCCCCCCCCCCAAAAAAAAAATGCAACAAACACTATGTACAGATGCAGCGCACGCACACTATTTTTTGTTCTTTTTCAGATTTTCTCCCCCTCAACACATGCAACACACACACTATTTTTTGTTCTTTTTCATATTTTCTCCCCCTCAACACATGCAACACACACACTATTTTTTGTTCTTTTTCAGATTTTCTCCCCCTCAACACATGCAACACACACACACTGTTTACAGATCACACCCACACACGCTTTTTACAAGTCCCACACACACACTTTTCAGACCAGTGAAGACGAAATTTAAACAGGCTCGAGGTTCAACATGCCCAACTTGGAGACTAGGAACTGGAATCTTTTTTCATCCAATGCCTTAGTAAACAAGTCAGCCAGTTGAAGCTCTGAGCTTACAAAGTACATATCAATGTCTCCTTTCTCCACGTGATCCTTGATGAAGTGATAGCGCAGATCAATGTGTTTGGTGCGGGAGTGGTGAACATGATTGCTGGTGATGGCGATGGCGCTTTGTGAGTCACTGTAGATCGGGATATGGCGGAATGTGTAACCGTAGTCTTTGTGCTGAGTCTTCATCCATAATATTTGTGAACAACAGCTAGCAGCCGTGACGTATTCGGCCTCAGCTGTAGATGTTGACACACAATTCTGCTTTTTGGAAGACCAGCAGACTAACTTCTCGCCCAAGAACTGGACGGCTCCCGATGTACTTTTGCGGTTCATCCGGCAACCTGCAAAATCAGCATCCGAGTATCCGACTAGGTCAAAGCCTGAATGCTTGGGATACCAAAGGCCTAGATTCACAGTGCCTTTAAGGTATCTTAATATTCGACACATAGCGGTCAGATGGGATTCTTTCGGATTGGCTTGAAATCGAGCACATAAGCATGTGGAGAAGACAATGTCAGGCCTGCTTGACGTGAGATACAGCAAAGATCCAATGATGGCCCTGTAATTTGTAGCATCAACTGGCTTCCCGGAGGGGTCTGAGTCCAGTTTATTGTTTGGGGACATAGGGGTCGCCATGGAAGATTTGCCGTCAATGTTGAATCTCTTTAGCATTTCCAGAATATATTTTGACTGGTTGATGAAAATGCCATCAGAGAGTTGTCTTACTTGCAGACCTAAGAAGAAGTTCAGTTCACCCATCATGCTCATCTCGAACTTTGTTTTCATCAGTTTCTCGAAATGTTGGCATAGGCGCAGATTGGATGAGGCAAAGATGATGTCATCGACATAGATCTGAATCAGAATAATATCAGATTTCCATCGCTTGATGAACAGTGTAGTATCAATCTTGCCATTGGAGAAACCGGAATCAACTAGAAATTCGGTCAAGGCATCGTACCAAGCTCTGGGTGCCTGTTTCAGCCCATAGAGAGTTTTCTTGAGCTTGTATACATGATCTGGGAATCTTGGATCTACAAATCCTTCAGGTTGAGCAACATAGACTTCTTCTTCTAAAGTTCCATTTAGGAAAGTTGTCATCACGTCCATCTGAAAGACAATGAAGTTCTTGTGCGTCGCGTAAGCAAGAAAGAGGCGGATTGCTTCGATTCTAGCTACGGGCGCGAACGTTTCATCATAGTCTATGCCTTCCTGCTGATTATATCCCTTTGCGACCAGCCTTGCCTTGTTTTGTACAACTGTCCCTTCTTCATCCCTTTTATTTTTGAATATCCACTTCGTGCTAATGATAGTCTTTTTCTGTGGCTTGGGTACCAGTGTCCATACATCCAGTCTGTCAAATTGATTGATTTCATCTTGCATCGCAATCACCCAATCTGGATCAAGTAGTGCATCGGAGACCTTTGATGGTTCTGACTGGCTTAGGAAACAGGCGAAGTGACATTCATTCATCGTGGCGGATCTTGTGCGCACACCTTGACTCGGATCACCTATAATTTGACCAACGGGATGTGCTTTCGTCCATTTCCTCTCATGAGCCAGAGGAGTTGGAGTAATGATTGGTTGATCCGAGTCCTGATAGGTGTTTGAGGGCTCTTGAGCAGCTGTGGTGTGCAGTGGAGATGATCCTGGACTTGTAGCAAAGCCATGATCATCCACTCCTCTGTGATTGGATTGAGGGGTTGAAGGCGTGGATGGTACATCACTTGGACATGTGAGGAGTGGAATCTCTGCTATTGGAGTTGATGTTGAAGCTGGTGTGCATGGAGGAGATGAAGGTTGTGAATTCTCGTAGAAGTTTCTGAAAAGAGAATTAAGAATCACATCTTCGTGTTCTAAGTTCGGATCAGCTTTATCAGAAACCACTGGTTCAGCATGTGATGGATCAGCCTGTAGATGTTCGATCGTTAAGTCTGCCATTTCATAGAATGTAACATTTACACTCTCGATGACAGTGCGCTTGTCTCTTAGATAGACTCTGTAAGCTTTGGACTGCAGTGAGTAGCCGATAAACACGCCCTCTCTAGCTTTGGGGTCCAGCTTACTTCTTTCTGTCCTATCGTTCAGTATGAAGCACTTGCAGCCAAATATCTTGAAGAAAGAGATGTCGGGAGTTCTGTTGAAGAGAATTTCACAAGGAGTCTTGTCGAAGCGTTTATGAATGGATGTTCGGTTCTGGGTGAAACACGCAGTATTGATTGCCTCTGCCCACATGAAGTGAGGCAGTCTGGATTGGATTAACATGGTGCGTGCTGCTTCAACAAGAGTCCTGTTCTTTCTCTCAACAACTCCGTTCTGTTGGGGAGTTTTGGCTGCTGCAAATTGCTGAGTGATACCGAGAGATTCATAGAAATCAGCGAGAGTTTTATTTTTGAACTCGGTACCATTGCTGTTCTTACTATTCGAACACTGTGTTGTAGCAGTTTCTGGATGGTTCTGATAAAGGTCATAATGTTTTCTGCTGCCTCGTCCTTTGAACGGAGAAATTTTGTCCATGTGTACCTAGAGAAGTCATCAACGATCACCAGAGTGTATTTGCGACCGTTGATGCTTTGGACTCTCATAGGTCCACACAGATCCATGTGGATTAACTGCAGCTGGTGAGTAGATGATGGTACTGTAAAAGTTAAAGGGCGATTTCTCCATGACGGCGTCAGCTTCCGCGGCGGGGGATCCGCCGCCACCACCAAATCCCTGGGCTCGGAAATCATTCGCTGAAGTTGTTGGAGGACAGGGATTATCAACTATAACTCATTCACGCTTTAAAGGGATGCCTTCGATTTCATTTACCGAAGGAGATATTAAGATTTTGGCTGAAAAACATAATCGAGATCTCATTGGCTGAAAACCATCACTAACTGTGATTCGTAAGTCTTTTGAGATAATTGGCTTTAAAGGATCATTCCATTTGGGTGTTTTGGATAACAAACATGTGCTCATTCGTTTTACGTTGGAAGAGGATTTTCTACGTTGCTGGACTAGGCAGTCATGGGTAATTCAAGGGCACGTAATGCGGGTAACCAAATGGACCCCGGAATTCCGTCCTAATGTGGAATCTCCATTGGTTCCAGTTTGGATTGCCATGGAAGGGCTGCCTATTCACCTACAGGACAAAAGGGCATTAATGGAGATAGCAGGCTTAATAGGCAAGCCCCTTAAAATTGATGCAGCTACAGCCAGTCTGACAAGACCATATGTAGCTCGTGTTTATGTTGAATTAGACCTTACTAAGGACATGCCTCAGAAGGTCTGGATAAACTGTGGTTCATATGGCTTTTCCCAAAGCGTTATTTATGAAAATAGATCGGAATACTGCTCCTCTTGCCTCCACTTGGGTCATTCCCAACATAAATGCCCCAAGAAAGTCAATGAGCATACAAAGGGGGTTACTGAGAACCGTAAAGAACAACCTAAAAAGATTACAATGCAGCAGGATAGGTGGATACAAAAACCTACTACTACAAAGAGAGATACACATGAAAGGAAATTTACAGCACAAGAAAAAGGCAAAGGAAAAGTTACAGAGACTATTGATAATGGTAATAAAGTGTCAACATCACAGAATGAAGGCCAGGGGGATAGTGAAACAGATGTGGAAGAGGTCTTCTTGGATTCAGTGGCACAACCTTCTGTAGAAGAAAATGCAGCCATATACTCCTTACTTCAGTTAGAAATTACAGGAATTTCTGTTTCAGCACCCAAGGATATTGATATGGTCAAAGATGACTTTCACCTTCTAAAGCTCAGACAGCAGATTGAAAAGGACCCTGAATTAAGCACCAAGGAATACCACTCAGAAGGGGAGCAATGCATTACCATTGAAGATGGTGAAATCCCTACACTTGATCCTAAAATTATTGAACAAGTAGAAGCGCTATGGAGCAGAGACTACATAATAAAGAAGCAACAAATGAACTTACCTCTGATGCTCCTGCAAACAACCAACCTGAAAGTATTAATAATGAGCAGATAGACAAAGATGATGCATGTATTGATCAGAGTGATAAGGATGATGAAGGTTTTACTAAGGTAGAAAGAAAGGCCAAAAGAAGAAAACCACCAACTGACCCAACATTAAAAAGAGCAACTAGGAGTGAAGCTAGGGGGGCTGCTCAATCACCTACTAAATGAATTGCCTAGTTTGGAACACTATGGGCCTGGAATCCTCCTGTCCCAGGCTTGTTTCCCTAGTTAAACAGTGGAGGGTGGATCTTTTGGTGATTATAGAGCCTATGGTGGACAGTTCTAAAATTAATCATGACAAAAATCAACTTGGCTTTGTTGATGCAATGTTCTGGCCTAATATCAAGATCTGGGTTTTCTGGAATTCTGATACCTTAGCTATTAATCAGGTTCAATGGAATGCTCAGTATGTTCACTTTCAAATAAGCAGTAGTATGTACAAAGGCTGGTTTACAGGTATTTATGGGAAGCATAATTACATATCCAGAAGAGAACTCTGGAATTCTCTAAAGGCCTTTTCTGCAAATATAAATGAACCTTGGATTTTGGGAGGGGATTTTAATGAAATTGCTAAATACTGTGAACATCAAGGTAATTCTTTACCTATATTGAGAGGTGTAAATGATTTCTCAGACTGCATTGCTGCTTGTGAACTGATTGATTTGCCTTACTCTGGGCCCAAATTCACTTGGACTGGAGTTCGATCAAATGGGAGAGTTTGGAGAAGACTTGATAGAGTCCTATTTAATCAAATATGTATTGATTATTTCGATCATATTCAGATTTCTTTGCTTAACAGTTCTCCTTCTGATCATAACCCCATCCTTATTCAGTGCACTAATAAAGGTTTTTCTGGCCCTAAAGGTTTCAAATTTCAGAATATGTGGCTCTCTAATGCATCTTTTATGGATTTTGTCAATGATAAGTGGAAATCTTATGCATATGGAGGTGGAATGAGGGGCCTTGTGTCCAAACTTCAGAATCTTAAAAAAGATCTCAGATCTTGGAATAAGGAGGTGTTTGGGAATATTTTTGAAGATATTAAAAATTGTGAAAATGAGGTTCACTTGGCTGAAAAAGTTTATGAAGAGCATCCTGGAGATGCTACCAGGGAGGACTGGGCTTATAAAAGGGGGCTTTTGTTGCAAAAATACAAAATTGAGCGCAAATTTTGGAAGCAAAAGGCCCACATCAACTGGATTAAGGAAGGGGATTGTAACTCTAAATTTTTTCATTCCTTTGTTAAGATAAGGAATAGGAGACAAACTATTACCTCTATAAAAGACTTAGCAGGGAATACACTTACATCTCCTTCCCAAATTGGTGATGCTGCTGTGGATATTTTCAAAAACCTATATTCTGTCCAGGATAATGTGGCACACAATGAGATCCTGCATCATATCCCTAAGATCATTAGTCAGGAAGATAATGACAATCTTACTAAATTGCCAGGGCATGATGAAATTAAACAGGCTGTTTGGGATCTCAATCAAAACAGTGCCCCTGGCCCAGATGGATACAATGGGAAGTTTTTTAAAAAATGTTGGGGAATTGTTGGCATGGATGTTACTAGAGCAGTTCAGGAATTCTTCTTGGGCCTACCAGTTCCTAAAGGCATGGCTAGTTCTCTCATTGTTTTGATTCCTAAACCAGATAATCCCTCCTCTTTTGCTGATTTCAGACCTATTTGCTTGTCTAATTTTATTTCCAAAATTTGTACAAAGGTCTTGACTTCTAGACTTAGTACTATTTTGCCTAAAATAATATCTAAGGAGCAGGCTGGTTTTATGGCATCTAGAGATATGGCTGATCAAATCCTAATTGCTCAAGAAATGTTACATTGTATTGATAAAAAGGTAAGAGGATCAAACATGGTTATCAAGTTGGATATGGCAAAGGCTTTTGATAAACTATCTTGGGCCTATATCTCTGAAGTTCTTTCAAGGTTTGGTTTTTCTCCTATTTTCACTCAATTAGTAATGAACAATCTCAAGGCTACTTTCCTTTCTATTATGGTTAATGGCAGGCCTTATGGTTTTTTTTAAGCCAACAAGAGGTGTCAAGCAAGGTGATCCCTTATCCCCATATCTATTTATTATAGCATCAGAAGGTTTTTCAAGGGGAATTAACTCACTAATGGAGAAAGGTAAAATAACACCCTACTGGATGGGTAGATCTGGGTATCCCCTTTCTCATCTAGGGTTTGCAGATGATTTATTGGTGTTTATCAATGGAAGTTCCAGATCTTTGTTAAATTTCAAGCACTTTCTGGACTGTTATCAAGAGGCATCTGGGCAGTCTGTCAACCTTGAAAAAAGTTCTTTTTTCTGTGGTAAAACTACAACTTTGAGAAAAAATCAAATAAAAGACCTGCTGGGAATGAAGCTGTCTCACCTCCCCATGAAATATCTTGGGGTCAACCTGCATAAAGGAGTGAATAGATTTCATTATTGTGGCCATATAATCAAACAATTTGAGAACAAGTTAACTACTTGGAAGCAAAGAAATCTTTCTCAACGGGGCAGACTTATACTTATTAAGCATGTCCTCAATTCAATTCCCCTACATGTTCTTGCTGTGGACACTTTGCCTAAAAAAGTTATTAAGGTGCTTAATAGTAAGATGGCTGCATTTTTTTGGGGATCCTCAGATTCTAAGAAGAAACACCACTGGATAAGTTGGTCAAAGCTATGTCTTCCTACCAATGAAGGAGGGCTGGGAATAAGGTCTCTATCTGAAGTTGAAAAGGCATTTACATTAAAGCTTTGGTGGAAATGGAAGACAAGCAACTCTATCTGGGCTAATTTCATTAGAACAAGGTATAATAGAGAAGGTAATATGGTACCTAAAGTTACAGATTCAGCTATTTGGAGGAGAATCTGCCACATAGATGAGTATGCATTATCTTTATGCTCTTTTACCCCTACTGGTCATATTATCTGGAATGGAGAGGAAAATGGTCAGTTCACTCTTAAATCAGCTTATGAGGAAGTTAGAGAGCAAAACACACCATCATTTTCTTTTGACCACAGCTGGCACCCTAGACAGGAACTCAAGATAAAAAAATTTCAGTGGAAAGTATTAAAGGGCATTCTTCCCTTTAATGATAATCTAGGCAGGTTTAACAATGTCCTAAATCCATCCAGATGCATTCTTTGTAAGAGGGATATAGACTCTCAAAATCATGTACTCTTTCAATGTTCTGTTGTTCAACCTGTTTGGAACTATTTCATGGGCATATTTAGTATTCCCTTTTCTCAGGGGCCAATATCCCAGATTTTTAGATCCTGGTGGCTAAAAGCAGGTAGTAGGAGTCTGTTTGACATTTTCAAACATAACCTCTCGGGCATCATAGCTTGGCATATCTGGAAGCAATACTCTAATCAGGTCTGGGGGAAGGGTGGTCAATTACCCTCAACTGACTGTTTTATCCTACAGATCAAACTCTACACTCAAAATTGGGTAGCTAGCTTCCCTAAATCAAAGTTTCGATCTATAGGTTCTGTCTTGTATGAAGAACAACTAATCCCTAGAAACTATTCGCATGGTTTCAAGATTCAGATTATTCGGTGGAAGAAGCCTAAAAATAAACATAAGCTAAATATTGATGTTCGGTACTTATCTGGTAATGCTTCAGGTGGAGCAATTCTGCGCGACTCTAGAGGGGCCATGCTTGGCGCAGTTGCTTTTCCGATTCAGGCCTCTTCGCCGGTTGATGCTGAGATCCAGGCCATTGCTATTGCGATTCGGTGGGCGACAGATGAAGGCTTTGCTGAGTTTCAGGTCGAATCCGACTGTTCACTTGCGTTGGATTATTTCTCAGGTAAGGAGACGAGGAGATGGGTAGATTTGATTCAGGAAACGATGCTCAGGCAGATTAGGAAACGTTTGGTCTTTGGACACACTTACAGGGAAGGGAATTGGGCCGCACACTATCTTGAGGATCTTCGGGCTTCACATTTTACTTATTTCAGCAGTCCAGAGCATCTGCCTATTTTTGTTAAACGGGCCTATCTGATGGATTATTTTGGTATTCCCTCTCTAAGGTTTTAAATTTATCAGTTTTTTGTTTTTGATTGGGTCAGGCCTAGCCCCCCCAATCTTTAGTGTCTTTTCGTTTTTTCTTGCATGAATTGTTTTATAAGAGGTATGCCTCTTCTGAGAGGTTTTGGTTTGGTCCCCCTCTCTTTTTGTATTATTCCCCTTTTTTAATAAAATCTGGCAAATGTTCCCCGGCATTTGCCCCACTGATTTTGGTGGTTTACCTTCCGGGTTTAAAAAAAAAAAGATGGTACTGTTTTTGACTTGTGGGAGCTTCGCGTCAATTTGCCCATTTTGCAGGCACTACTATGACTTTCAGCGGAAGACTTTAACAGAGGAAGCCCCTTTACAAGTTTCTTGGAGGATAGGATTGATAGATGCTTGAAGTTCAGATGGGAAAGACGTCTGTGCCAAAGGTTGTTCTGTTCTGTTGAAGCTTTGGACAGCAGACAGATGGAAGTGGTGGATTGTACGCTTTTCAGATCAATAGTGTACAGATTTGAAGTTCTGTAACACGTTAATAATGTATTCCCCATGCTGTCTAGAACACAGCATTGTCTTGCAAAGAACCTCACTTCCATCCCGCTATCACAGAATTGCCCTATGCTCAGTAAATTGTGTTTGAGCCCTTTGACAAAAGTAACATCTTTGATGGTGACACTGGCACAGATGACGTCCCCATATCCAAGAATAGGAGATGAGGCGTCATTCCCAAATCTGACATTGCCTCCGTAACAGTTGGTGTAGTTGCTCAACAGGTGTTTTATTCCGGTCATGTGGGTTGAGCATCCTGAATCTAAGTGCCACACATGACCGTCCTGCAAAACAATTAAACAGGTTTAGGTACCCATCTTGGAATGGGTCCTTCCTTATCAACAAAAAACACCTTTTTAAATCTTGCTTTTAGCTGTGATCCAAGGTCAGCAGCTTTCTCAACAAAAGATCTTTCTCTCGCGGGCTCTCTAATAGCCAGATCTGCTTTTGCAGTGGGTTTGGTTTTTGGAGCCCACTTAGCATTTTCCATTTTGGTGGGTCTGTTTTTGTGAACCCACCTTTCCGTTTTAGTCTTGGTGGGTCTGTTCATGGGAACCCACCTTTCAGTTTTAGTTTTGGTGGGTCTGAGATTGGGGACCCACCTTTCAATTTTAGTTTTGGTGGGTCTGAGTTTGGGGACCCACCTTTCAGTTTCAGGCTTGGTAGGTCTCATGTTGGGGACCCACCTTTCAGCTTCAGTTTTGGTGGGTCTGTTTTTGGGGACCCACCTGTCATTTGTTGTGGGAGGAGAGTAGACACGTGCTTTGTGATTGAATGGTTGTTTCTTAAGTTGGGTTTTAAAAATTTCCTCCTTAGAAAGCCGATGAAGATGTTTCTTTGAATGAACTCGGAGGGGATATTTCATATCGGGTATACAAAATATTCCCTTAGAAGTTCTGTTCTCGGTTTCCCTTTTTGGGTTGAGCTTTCTGTGAGGTTTTTCTTTAACAACATTCACATCACATTCATAATATGAGGGTCTGGAACAGAATAACCATAAGCAATACTCGAATTAGGAATTGAACGATGTCCAAAAGATGTCTCAGAAATATTCAGCTTGGGACTCAAGACTGAACTACTAGAAGTTTGTTTGGCAGAGATAGAATTACATTTAACTTTAGAATTAAAATAGAACTGGATCTAGAGCTGGCTTTGTTTTCAAAAACTTTCTTCTTCCCTTCTACGATTTCCTTCCTTTTCTTCCTCCACTCGTTCTTCTCTTCTCCTTCCTTCTTCACTTCTTGTCCTGTGAGCAAAGGAGAAGAGTGATGAGTGGACGAATCTTTTGAAAGCTTAGTTTTCTCAGGTGAGGTGTGAGAATTTTCAGACTTGTTATTAGAAGCGGGCTGAGAGTTTGTTTTAGCATGATATTTCTCACTTAATTCATTGAACTTATGAAGAAGTTCCTGTCAGTTATTCTCAAAACCTCTCTTTTCTGTTTCAAATCTCTCTCTCTCGTTGTCAAGAGTTTTCTGGAGGTTTTTGAGTTTTTGTGCCATAGGAAAAATACAGGGTTCCTCTCTAGTTTTAGAGATACCGACTCTTGGGGGTGGGTCCAGAGGATGTCCTATGTGTGGAATATCTTTTGCATAAGGGTCAAGACATTCACTAAAGCAGGAACTAGGTTCTTCTTGTGTGAGTTGTTTTTCATTAACAGAAGGATAATCACAAGAAATCACAGCTTTAGGGTTCTTTCTTTTTTCTTCTTCTGATTCAGCGTTTTCTTCATCACTTCTAAAATACATTTTCTTACCAAACCCTAGTCCCATGTAATCTTTGTTATAAATCTGAAGACAATTAACTTTCTTTAGATTACATGGGTTGGTTATGCCCAGTCCTATTCTAGGATTGTAAAACCGGTCATCCTTTATTTGATTAAGAAAAATTGTCTGTTCAGACTGACCTCTCCTAGCAGCTAGATCCTCTAGTTCTTTTACTTTGTTTAAAAGTGTTCTTCTTTTATTATGCAAAAAATCGCATTCAGCCTTTGCTGTGCTTTTTTCTCGTTCACTATCCTCAAATTTCTTAGTTAATTCAGCTATCTTAAGTTCAAAACTTTCAAAATCTGAGGACACCTTTCTGACCTGTTCTTTCGCAATTTCAATAGAGAAGACTTTTGGTCTAGATTGTGTTTCAGTACCCTGTGATTATTGTCTAATCTCTCCTTTAGTTCTTTAATTAGATTGTCCTTCTCAAGTAAGGACTGATTTTGATTATTTAAAGGGAGATAAGGGGTACTTACAGAGCTTGTTGAGCATTCACTTTCGGGGATCGTAGCATCACCCTTTCTTTCATCTTCTTCCTCCACTCGTGCCATCAAGGCATAGTTTTCTTCTTCCTCCTCCTCATCAGAAGTGTCTTCTGCCCAGTGATCATTCTCAGCAAGCACTGCAGAATTTTCTTCTTCTTTCTGTACCATCAACATCTTCTGCTTATTCCACAGCATCTTCTGCTTGTAGAAGTTTGCATCCCTCTTCTTTGGGAGGCGGCAGTCTTTGATGACATGTCCAGCCTTTCCACAGTTGTAGCATTTGGGGGCATCTTCAGTTGCTGATGGCTTTCTAGAAGATCCTTGATCATGGTTCTTCTGTTTATAATTTGAGGAGGAAGTTCTCAGCTTGTTGGAGGAGCTATTCTTCTTGGCAAATCTATTGGCAAGCAGTGCCATTTTCTTCTGTAAGTCTGCAAGCTCAGCCTCCAGGTCAGATTTGTCATCATCACTCTCATCTTCATCTGATTCAACCACCACCTTCTTCTTCTTCTTCTTTTTCAGTGGTGTGGTTGTCCTTCAGGGCTGAGCTTCCATCACTAGAGCCAGGGGATTTGAGCTGTGTTGATCCTCGGCACAAGCAACCTCATTGACAAATTGCCTTAAATGTTCATAAAGAGTGCAGAGATCAATTTCATCCAAGTCAATGCGTGATCTAACATCCTTCACTGTCTTTTCCCATGTAGGATGTAAGCTGGATAGAAATCTTATATTCAGTTCCAAGTTGGTCCTGAATACTTTGATTTTTCTTAGTTCATTGACCAGTTGGACGAGTCTGTTGTAAGTCTCGTTCAATGGTTCTCCCTGGGCAGCTTTGAAGGAGTCATAGGCAATAAGGATTGTTGTCTTCTTGGTTTTAAGGCTGATGCTTGTGCCTTGGAGCAGTTTCTCAATCTCATCCAACATTTCCTTAGCCGTTTGCATGATGTCGATGAGCACATATACTTCGTTCGGGATGGCTTGAAGGAGGTACGTCTTGGCCATGAGATCACCTCGAAGCCTGAGCTTGTCAGCTTCGGTGTATTCAGATGCCACTTTCCGTCTCCTTTCTGGAGGAATAGGTGGGTTGTTTTCTGAATCTCCTCCAATTGAAATCATCAGTTCAGCTGGTCCTTCAAGCAAAGATTCAAGCATTGCAGCGGAGTTTTCTTTGTGTTCGAGGAAATTTAGGAATCGATTCCTCCACATCTGGTATTCTCCTTTCCTAAGACTGGGAGGAGTACTACTGTTCCCTTGGGCATTGTATTCAGAGGCCATTGCTGTATAAAACTGACCGTTCGAGATATTTGATCAAAAGATTTTCAAAGGCAGAATGTCGAAATTCAGATGTCGAGATCTGAATATCGAGATCCAAGATTTCGATAAAGGAGGCCCGGTTTCGAGATTTGATATCGAGATTAGGATGTCGAGTTTTGAAATCTCGAGATTTCAAATGTCGAGAAGCAAATCTCGAGATTTGAGATGTCGAGAAGTAAAACTCGAAATATGATTTCGAGATGTCAAATGTCGAGGACCAGAAGTCGAGACCTTAAAATCAAAACCTTGATCTCAAGATTTGGATATCGAGATCCTCAATGTCGAAATCCTGCAAAGTGAAAAAATCAGATAAGCAAAATCTGAGGGTAGTTTCTGGTAGAGTATATTGTCGAGATCCTCAGGTGAAATTTTCAGCTCGAAATACTTGGCAGAACCTGTTCAAATCCTAGATGTCGACATATGGATCTCGAGATATCTCAAGTACAAAATTTACAGAAAAAGAAATCTGAAGTATACACCTTGATCGCTTCGAAACGACGATTCTAAGGGTATAACTTTTACAACTTTTCAACAAGAAACAAGATTACAGAGTAAGAACTCGACAGAAATAACAACGTAAAGAAAAACAGAGGTTTTCTGTAGACGTTCTTCTGATCAGCTCTCGATCGGGTCTGATACCATTTGTTAGTCCCTGTTTTCTATTACAGCAATGAATAGCAGTATAACAAGAAGAAGATTAACAGTAAAGATGAACACAGATAGATCGATGTAAACCTTCCTTGATATACCGTGAACTCGTACAGAGAAGTATTTGCGCTAAGGCTATTTGGAACGAGTACGAAAGTTAACGCAACCCTAAACCTGAGGCGCCTTTTTATATGCGCAGGTATAGGGTTGACGTAAAAGGCTTTCAGCCTGATATGGGCCTGCACTTGGTCCCATATACTTTAACCTAATAAATACACATATTGAATACAAGGAATAATAATAAAGCTAATTTATTACTACCTCCGTTCCTATTAAAACTTCCAAATAGGTTTGGCACAGAGTTTAAGATAGTGGGTATTGTGTGGTGGAGAGTTGTGCAGAGGAGAGAGAAATGTGTAAGAAATGTTGTGAACCACAAATTCTATACTAAAAAGGGAAAGTGGAAGTTTTAATTGGAACGGACGAAAAAGGAAAGTTGGAAGTTTATTTAGGAACGGAGGGAGTACAAGATAGGTGACAAACTTGATTCACAATTAAATGATCTTCAACAGAGTATTAGAACACTTGTCATATCTTTGACGTTTAACTTTGGACAACCATTATTTACACCAATTAAGAGAATCATCAATGTCACTTTTCAAACAAAGTGTAGTAATCAATGTCTAACTATATATAAGGATTTACTCCATCACAACTTCATGTTTATTTATAATTTATACCGTGCATAGTAACTATAGTAATATTTATGTCCATTAGTTCTACTTAGGTAATATTTATGAAATAATCTCTAGTTTTTTTGACCACGTAGCGGGGGCACAATTTTTATCTTTAAGTACTAATCTTAAACTTTGGGATCGGAAGCGGGGGCACTTGCCCCCTAGGACCCCCCTAGGTCCTCCACTGCACATGCATATTATGTTGGAATGTTCATTGTATTTGCACTTTCATTTTAACTCCACAAACGTCAATGGGAACATTGTTCCCACAATGTCTAAAATAGAGAAACTTTTTCTCTATCAGGTAACATGTTTATAAATGTCAAAATTATTTCGATACGGTAACATGTTTAGAGCAATTTAAGCTATTGATTTATATCGACAATTCAGATCTTAAACCACTTAACCACCAAAGTGGCAAACATTGTGAAAAGATTGTTAAAATTAAAGATTTAGGTTATGTTTCTATTATATTTATTCAATTATGTTTTCCATTTTCTAAAATTATGTTTGTTCAAATTAGATTTATGTTTCATTGACATATTTTCATTTTTATTTAAGAAGCTAAAATAAGGTATTAAAAGTTTCAAAATGTGGCAGTAACAATTTAAAAAGAAAACCATTTTCATCCCTTTATTTGAAAAGCTCATAAAGTCTACACGTTATCACTTATCATTAGTTTTACTAGATTTCTAATTCGCAGTAATTTTTTATTAATTGTTCAGCATTGTCCCAACGAATTTTGAGAATATTTGTATACTTTGTAAGTTATATATAAATAAATCATCGTTTTACTTTCGATAAATGTGTGTTCGTTGTGGATATTGTATTAATTCAAGTAAATATATTAAAAATCAACTTGTTTTGGTCAACCAATGTTAAAGTTAAATCCTCTCTATCGACAACTAATTCAGTTTTAACAATTTAAAATTTACATATTTAGAAACTACATTAAAATCTCTATAATAATGTGAAATTCAAATTAAAATATAATTAATTAAAAATCGATACTCTAATTAAATGAATAAAATGAAAATGTTTGAAAAAAAAGTTGACTTTGTAAGTCAATTTCAGACGAAGGTAGTATGTAAATTTTAATTGATATAATTAATTGATTTAAGTATTAGCTGAAAAGATTTTACTTTATCGTGAGCGTCAAACTTAAAAATGGTACTCTATGCAACCCCGCCCTAAAAATTGTACCTAGCGAGCAAAAGTTTCTCTATTTTAGACTTTGTATTTACCGTGGTGCGGGAACAATGTGTTGGTTAAATAATTTATATTATTAAAATGCATTATTTAATAATTAAAATTTACATACTCAAAAACTACATTAAATTATCTTCAAAATTACAAATTTCATATTAAAATATAGTTAAAAATTGACAACCTAATTAAGTGAATGAAATAAAACTGTTAAAAAATCAACTTTGCAAATGAGACTAATGTTGGTCTACATGAGCAATTTCGTCATTAGTCTAGCCAACTGACATCACAACTGACATCATGGTAATTGAGAAGATTGATTTTTAATACATCGTGTTCGATATACATTGCACATTTGCACCTATGTATATATGCTCGAATGCTCAATCAAGCAATTCACCACGGCTGCATTATATTTACTTGATTTAAGCTCCCCGGCCGGCCTCAATCCATCTCTAATGGCTTCTCCCTTCCTTTTAACCGCTCTGTTTTCCTTCCCGCTAGCTGCTGTTGCGGTCAACTCCTCCCTGACGCCCCGTCCGTTCTTCCAACGCATCTACCAATTCGGGGATTCCCTCTCCGACACCGGTAACTTAATGCGTCTTCGCGGCGGTGTCATGTTCTACCCTGCCAACCACCTCTCGTACGGAGAAACCTACTTCCGTAAAGCCACCGATCGATTCTCAGATGGCCGCCTGATCTTGGACTTCATCGCCGACCATCTTCAACTCCCATTCCTTGAGCCTTACTTGAACGAAAACGCAACATTCGTTCACGGCGTCAATTTCGCTGTCGCTGGAGCGTCGGCTTGCGAGGAGGGGTTCTTCACGACGAGAAACATCACCTTCGTCACCGAATTCAAACCGCCTATTAGCAAGCAGTTGGCGTGGTTTGAGGAGTACCTGAACGCCACTTACGGAAGTAACAGAACATCGACCGAACGTTCGAGAAGCTTCGAGAAATCGCTCTTCATTTTCGGGGAAATTGGCGGGAACGACTACTTTGCATTCTTAGGTAAAGGAAGGTCGCCCGAGGAGGATAGATCTTACATGCCGTATGCCGTCGATGCAATCATCAGAGGAGTCAATCGGGTCATCGAGCTCGGAGCGAAGTGGATCTTGGTCCCTGGCACATTCCCGTTCGGGTGCTTAGCGTCTCAGCTAGCCGCCGACGCTTCCAACGCTAACGATCCGGCTGCCGCCTATGACGAATTTGGTTGCCTGAAATCATTAAACAATGTCAGTTCCACACACAATCGAATCCTGAGACGCGCCATTTCCTCTCTCCGTCGAGATCTAGCCGGCAAAGGCGTGGTGATCGTTTACGCGGATTACGAAAGCGCATTCCGACAAATTCTCCGAAATCCGTCATTCCATGGATTTGATAAAGAGGGGCTTCTGAAAGCTTGCTGTGGAGGGTAGGGTAATAATGAGTATCATTTCGACAAAGCAAAACCTTGTGGAACCTCCGGCACTGACGTATGCGCCAACCCTGGTCGCGCCCTGCAATGGGACGGTGTTCATCTCACCGATGCAGCTTATCGTCGCATTTCTCAGCTCATCTTAACTGATCGAGCGGTCAATCACTTGATCTCTAAATAGGCCTGTCAATGGGTCGGTCTAGACCCGGACCCGACCTGGACCCGGTTGTTTTTAATGGCTACGTGTCTATATTTTATTCCGTTTACTCGGATCCGGATTCAGACCCGTTAGTATTTAAAATAAAAGGGTCGGGTATGATGCATATGATTTCGAACCGTTAAAGATCCGGACCCGTTTAGAATTTCTTATTTATATAGACAGAAACTAATACATAAAGTGATTAGTTGTAAAACTTTAAATAAAATAGAAACTAATATACATATATACATAATACCACATAAAGTTATTAGTTGTGATTCTTCAATAAAAATATACACATTAATAGTTTAATACATAACTAATATTAGTAATATATAAGTGACACTGATCGAGATAGTAAGATACCCTAAAACTAATACCCATTTTGGCCGTAAATACATACTGATAAAGTGTGCGTGTATTGGGCTCGGTAGGAAAAGCACAATATTTATTACTATTATTACTAATATTATTATATCATTATCATATATAATGCTACATATGCATGATTTTATACTTTTAGTAGTCCAAGAGACCTTTTTATGACTTAATTTCTAGTTTATTCTATGAGCTTTTTGTGCGAGAGAAATTAAAGTGACGCAGAGTGTGGAGGTATATGCCTGTACAAGAACCGATACTTTATTAGATAAAAGTACTAATTATCTATGAGAGACCTTAACTTTTTTGAAAAGTGAAGATATATTTTGCTTTTAAATTTGTACACTTTGCTTTATATTTCACATACATGTTTTGTTATTTTCACAAAGTTTATAATGGTGTGTGTATCATACTTGGCAGGCGGGTTTACCCGACCCAATTCCGAGACCCGTTGGGTCTGGGTCCAAATTTTCAGACCCACCGGGTAAACAGGTCGGGTCCGGGTCCATTATTAACTTAGCGGGTCCGGGTCTGGGACACTACGTTCCGACCCGGACCTGACCCATTGACAGGCCTATCTGTAATCCAGATTTATTCCTATAAGAAATGCACAAAAACAAAGCAAGTAAAAAGGAAGAGATTTTTATGCCATATACTTCATGTGTATGACAGTCAAAAAAGACTAACAGTTCGGGATATATTATCCTCCGTTCTTTAATTTTTGCAATGGTTTGACTTTCACGTTTTCCAACACACAACTTTGACTGTAATTATACATAATTATGTATTAGATGCGTGTGAAGTCCCGGCCGCCGTAGCCCCTGCGGATCACGGCAAGGGGTGCAGCAGTAGCGTCGAGAAGCGGTTTTGGTGGGACGAGCCGACGATGACGGAGATGAGCGTTCACCATAGCCACCAGCTCCTCTGGGTTCGGGCTAACCATGCATAAGGTTTATAATTATTGTACGGATACAGCCAGGTTCCCAGTGGCTCCGGGCCTCCGGGCCTCCGGTGGAATGAATGCCTTCCCGATTGAAGTTTTAGTTCAATTTTGATATGAGTAAACTAGACTTAATGAATAAGATTCTCAAAAAATTCATCGAAAAAATCCACCGGGAACCGCCCCAAAAGGCGTCGGCCAAGTCTTGAGTTTTTAGTTAGTTAAATACGACTTCGGTACAAAACGTATTTCATATAGAAAATTAGAAAATTAGTTACTCCCTATTCACATTCAAAGGTTTCGTCCACTATTCACATGTTCAACTTAAATCAATCGTAATCTTTTGCTTTATATATATATCAAATTTATATCAAATTTCATTTTTTTTATCAGGCTTTGTAGCGGTTTTAATGTAGTTTCTGAATATGTAAATTTTATTTACTAAAAATAATCAAAATGTGAGTAGGGATTAAATTGCTTTATCGTCAGTCAAACATCGTAAACCTTAATTGGAACCTCCTAATGGGACAGAGGGAGTACCTTTTTGCGAAGAATTATGTGATTTAAAAATGCAAAACATTTTGATGTAAAAAGAAATAAATTTGGATTTTAATTAATCTGTTGTTACTTCAAACCTATTTCTTAAAAATAATCGAAGAATGTACATAAAATATTTTAATTATGAAATCTTCATTTTAGTACTTGAGTTTATGTAAGAAAGATTTTAGATTGATAAATCTCCAACAATTGAAACTTCAATTTTTTTTAAAGTAATTGCCCTATATAGAACTAAAACATAAAAGTTATTCCAAATTGGGACCATATGTTTTAAATTCCCGAAATAGGAGTTCAATTCCAATTCTGCCCTCATCCAGATTGAATCTACGGACATCTGTTGCATCTTATCTTTGTTGGAAAAATGTGTTAGAAATTGCATTAAATGGTCATTTTGGGGCAATTATTTGAGTGGGGTCCACTTCCGATTTGGGTCGGATCAAAGTGGTTTCGGATTGTCCTTGTTAAGGGCTACAATTCAATATATGGTACGCTCAAAACGGATAACGGGTGAATGAGAAATTGATTTTCGAAGTTCACTCGATGAAATGGAAAAACTGGGAAAATGATGAGTTTCTAGTGTGTTTTATCCCACACCGGAAAACTCAAGGGATTTTCACCTCCTTATAAAAGGAAGCCTCTTTTAAGGAGTTAAGATTCCTAAAGGTAAATGCTCTCTCTTACGCGCAAGAGGGTGGGGGGTGCCGATCAAATCCCGAAACGGAGAAGAAAAACCGCGACTCGTGTGCGTGGGCGACCTGTGGACACGAACGCCGTCCGAAAAATTTATCATTCAAAGATACGGTCTAATGGTCCGTTACAACAATAAATGCCCAACGTTCTTGTCTTTCAATCCTGCGTTAAATGGACAGTTTATGGACGATTCAATACCCAACGGACTGGTCATTGATGTCCAACGTTCAGGTCCATTAACACCCCATTTAACACACAACAAATCCTCCTATAAATAGCAGGCAGGTGCTTTGCAACAAGACAAAACACACAATACATTCCTCACGTTTTCTTGAGCTAAAAACACTTCCAACTACTCCGAAATTTCCTAAATGTTCTTACTGTGTTCCAGTTCGCCGGAACTTTCGTTTGTGTGCTCAAACGATCGTTCGTAAGCCACTGTATCCTGGGAACGGTCGTTGCAACGCTCCTAGCACCGTGGGAGGCGACGAATACGTTCGTTAGCCACTGTATCCTGGGAACGGTCGTTGCAACGATCGTTTGTCTGTTCCATCTTATTTTCTGTTTTCTTTTAGCTATTTTATTAATTAATTAATTATTTTTATTAATTAATAGTTCTTCATTTTTCCGAAACACCCCCAACAATCTTAAAACGTATTCGGTGATTGTTCTACTCCGGAAAAAAATCCTAAAACGTATTTTCCTTGGTTGTTGTACTGCGGTAAACAATCTAAAAACATAGTTTGTCACTTCGGTGAACGAACTTATTTTTTGTGTTTTCGGAAAACGTTGAAAACGTTAAAATGGCTTCACAAGAAATTGGAAATGTTGGTGGGTAGAACGTGCCAAACGATAATCAATCTGAAAGTGGAGCACCGGTGAACAATGGTTCACAATGCGGTGTATCTACTTTGGGCAACCAAGGGGCAATCCCTATGGTTACCGTGCCGAGCAACTCTGTGGAGAAACCCAAAAAATTTAACGGGTTAAACTTCAAGAGGTGGCAGCAAAAGATGCTAATTTACCTCACTACTCTCGGTCTTGCTAGGTTCTTGACCGAAGATGCGCCGGTAGCAACCGGGGGTGAGGTGGATGCGCAATCTTTCAACGCGGTTGAAGCTTGGAAGCATTCTGACTTCCTTTTCCGAAACTATGTGTTGAACGGGCTGCATGATGCTTTGTACGAAGTTTATAGCAAATTAGCTACGGCTATGGAGCTATGGAATGCTTTGGACCACAAATATAAAAGTGAGGATGCCGGCGCAAAGAAATTTGTTGTTGGTCGATTCCTTGATTTTAAAATGGTGGATTCGAAGACGGTCTAGAGTCAAGTTGAGGAAATGCAAATGATCTTCAACGAAATTCAAGATGAAGGATTGAGAGTTAGTGAGTCTTTCCAAGTGGCGTCAATTATCCATTTATTGCCGTCAGCTTGGAAGGATTTCAAGAATTACCTTAAGCATAAGCGAAAGGAAATGAACTTGAAGCAATTGATCCTCCGTCTGCGGATTGAAGAGGATAACCGGAAGAACGATGGGAAACTCCCAAAATTGGAGGCGTTTCTTGCCTAGAAGCGTCGCACGCTTTCGTAAAAAATAAAAAATTAAATATATTCACTTAACAGAGGCGCTTATTCTAAAAAGCGCCTCAAACGAAGCGCCTCTGTTTGACGTTTTTCCACTAGTGCAAGGCCAACGTGGTGGAGCATGCTAAAGGCTCCAAAAATAAAAATAATGGGAAGAGCAAGCTCGGTCCCAAGGGAGGCGTTTCCAAAACGAAATTCAATGAAAATGCTTCAATTGCAACAAGAACGGACACAAGTCCGCGGATTGCAAGGCACCCAAGAAGAAGAGGGACTCTCAAGTCAACTTGGTGCAAGGTGGGCAAAAGGATGAAGACATCATCCTTGTGGCTGTGGTGACCGAGGTCAACCTCGTTGGATCCAATTCCAAGGAGTGGTTCGTGGACACCGGTGCAACCCGACACATTTGCTCAAACCGGGAGTTATTCACTACTTTTGAGCCATCAAATGGTGAGAAGGTGTGGATGGGAAACTCGGCTCATTCCGCGGTTGAAGGCGTGGGCAAGGTGGTCCTGAAGACGACTTCGGGCAAGGAGCTGACTCTAAACCAAGTGTTGTTCATTCCGGAGATACGCAAAAACCTGATTTCCGGTTCATTGTTGAACAAGCATGGCTTCCGCATGGTTTTTGAGTCGGACAAATTAGTTTTGTCTAAATCGGGAATGTATGTGGACAAGGAATATGCAGTTGA
The DNA here is from genome assembly GCA_945859875.1 of Cuscuta europaea. Lineage (NCBI taxonomy): Eukaryota > Viridiplantae > Streptophyta > Magnoliopsida > Solanales > Convolvulaceae > Cuscuta > Cuscuta europaea. The sequence continues at coordinate 1,265,744 of CAMAPE010000054.1, read as the reverse complement.
TGGGCTGTTTAAGCTCAATGTAATGACTATTAATAATAATAATAATAATAAAATACCTTCTGCTTACTTGCTTGAGTCTTCTAATGTGTGGCATGGTAGACTAGGACATGTTAATTTTAATTCTATAAGTAGATTAATTAACATGGAACACATTCCTAAATTCACAATTGATGTGAAGCACAAATGTGAAGTTTGTGTAGAGGCAAAACTAACGAAAACGTCTTTCGAATCGGTTGAAAGAAAAACGGAACCACTTGAATTAATTCATAGTGACGTTTGTGATTTTAAATCAATACAAACACGTGGCGGTAATAAATATTTTATTACTTTTATCGATGATAGCACTCGCTATAGCTACGTTTATTTATTAAAAAATAAACAAAAAGCAATCGATAAATTCATTCTTTATAAGAATGAAGTGGAAAACCAACTTAATCGACATATTAAAGCGGTTAGAAGTGATCGAGGTGGTGAGTATGAAACACCAATTGGTGACTTTTGCGCGAGCGTGGGTATAGTACATGAACGTACCGCACCCTATTCACCTCAATCAAACGGTGTAGCCGAACGAAAGAATCGCACATTGAAAGATATGATGAATGCGATGCTAGTAAGTTCGGGCCTGCCACAAAATATGTGGGGCGAAGCAGTCTTGTCAAGCAATTACCTTTTAAATAAGGTTCCCCGGAAAAAATATGATAAAACTCCGTGCGAGTTGTGGAAAGGCAGACGACCTTCGTATCAATATTTAAAAGTGTGGGGGTGTTTGGCAAAGGTGCTTGTACCAACACCTATGAAAATAAAAATAGGTCCAAAAATGGTGGACAATATTTTTATTGGATATGCACAAAATAGTAGTGTTTATCGGTTTTTAGTGTACGATTCGAATAATCCGAATGTACATAAAAACACAATTATTGAATCAATGAATGCTTCATTCTTTGAAAACGTATTTCCATGCAAGTCCAACGAAGGACCAAGCACGTCAAAACGAACATTTGACGTAGCTATGGAAAATACTAGCGAGGGGTCCGGAGAAGAACCCGAACCCAGACATAGCAAACGTGCTAGAATTGAAAAATACTTCGGACCGGATTTTCTCACCTACTTGGTAGAATTTGACTCGGATATTCTAACATGTATGGTAGAAAATGAACTGGATTTTCTAACATGTTTGGTAGAAAATGAACCACGGACTTATACGGAAGCCGTGACGTCTACCGAAGGTCCTATGTGGCTAGAAGCCATCAAAAGTGAGGTGGATTCTATCCTTAAAAATCACACATGGGAATTGGTTGATCTTCCTCCGGGAAATAAACCTTTGGGATCCAAGTGGATTTTTAAACAAAGAATGAAACCTGATGGTTCCATCGATAAGTACAAGGCCAGACTTGTAATCAAAGGATACAAGCAACGTGAGGGTCATGATTACTTTGACACGTATTCTCCTGTGACGAGAATAAATTCCATTAGGATGATACTAGCAATTGCCGCATTGCGGAAATTGGAAGTTCATCAAATGGACGTAAAAACCGCTTTTCTAAATGGCGATATAGACGAAGAAATCTATATGGAACAGTCCGAAGACTTTCGTGTTCCAGGCCAAGAAAGGAAAGTGTGTAAATTAATTAAATCATTGTACGGATTGAAACAAGCCCCTAAACAGTGGCACGAAAAGTTCGACCATGCAATGTTAATTAACGGGTTTAAAATAAACGAAAGTGACAAATGCGTCTATGTGAAGAGCACGGTAGACGGCTATGTCATTTTATGTTTATACGTGGATGATATACTCATCGTGGGTAGCAATAATCTAATGATTAATTCTACCAAAAGCATGTTAAATTCTAAATTTGACATGAAGGATATGGGGCTGGCCGATTTAATCCTTGGGATTAAAATAATTAGGGGACCAGACGGTCTTACGCTAAGCCAATCCCATTACGTTGATAAAATCCTTACGAAATTTAATAAGGATGATTATCAAGAGGCAAGGACTCCATTAGATAAAAACGTACAACTTACCAAAAATCGTGGAGGGTGTATTTCTCAAGTAGAATACGCTAGGATTATTGGAAGCTTGATGTATCTAATGAGTTGTACCAGGCCTGATATTGCCTTTGTGGTTAGTAAGCTAAGTAGATATACTAGCAACCCTGGCGATGGACACTGGAAGGCAATAGTAAGGGTTTTGAGGTATTTACGTAAAACCCAAAACATTGGACTGCACTATGGAAGATATCCAGCTGTACTTGAAGGGTATATCGACGCTAGTTGGATATCCGACATAAAGGACTCTAAGTCCACAAGTTGATATGTTTTCACTTTGGGAGGTGCAGCCGTGTCATGGAAATCCTCAAAACAAACGTTGATAGCTAGATCCACGATGGAGTCTGAGCTAATAACCTTGGATAAGTGCACTGAAGACGCTGAATGGTTACGCCATTTTCTCGAGGATATTCCAAGTTGGGAAAAGCCTGTCCCTCCAATATTCATACATTGCGATTGTCAAGCGGCAATTGGAAGGGTACAGAGCAATATGTACAATGGTAAGTCTAGACACGTTCGTCGTAGACATAACACCATTAAACAACTCCTCACAACGGGTGTTATCACTGTTGATTACGTGAAGTCAAAGGATAACATAGTGGATCCGCTAACCAAGGCATTGGATAGAGAATTGTTGGAGAAGTTGTCACGAGGAATGGGACTAAAGCCCGTGAATTGAAAAGTCTCGAAAATCAATTTTCATTCATGTGGGGGATTGTTGGAAAAATGTGTTAGAAATTGCATTAAATGGTCATTTTGGGGCAATTATTTGAGTGGGGTCCACTTCCGATCTGGGTCGGGTCAAAGTGGTTTCGGATTGTCCTTGTTAAGGGCTACAATTCGATATATGGTACGCTCAAAACGGATAACGGGTGAATGAGAAATTGATTCTCGAAGTTCACTCGTTGAAATGGAAAAACTGAGAAAATGATGAGTTTCTAGTGTGTTTTATCCCACATCGGAAAACTCAAGGGATTTTCACCCCCTTATAAAGGGAAGCCTCTTTTAAGGAGTTAAGATTCCTAAAGGTAAAGGCTATCTCTTACGCGCAGGGGGGGTGCCGATCAAATCCCAAAACGGAGAAGAAAAACCGCGACTCGTGTGCGCGGGCGACCTGCGGACACGAACGCTGTCCGAAAAATTTATCATTCAAAGATACGGTCTAATTTTTGTTTCTTCACGTAACGTTTTGTTTTTCCCAGTGCCAGAAGGGGTCCGGGACAAAGATGCTCCGTTTCTGTCTGGAACAGAAGTGCTCGAGGTCTTCTGTTCGCAAAATTTATCATTCAAAGATACGGTCTAATTTTTGTTTCTTCCCGTAACGTTTTGTTTTTCCCAGTGCCAAAAGGGGTCCGGGACAGAGATGCTCCGTTTCTGTCTGGAACAGAAGTGCTCGAGTTCTGTTCGCAACAGAGACGCTCGAGGTCTTCTGTTCGCAACAGAGACGCTCGAGGTCTTCTGTTCGCAACAGAGACTCTCGAGGTCTTCTGTTCGCAACAGAAGGTCTTCTGGTCCGTTACAACAATAAATGCCCAACGTTTTTGTCTTTCAATGCTGCGTTAAATGAACAGTTTATGGACGATTCAATGCCCAACGGATTGGTCATTGATGTCCAACATTCAGGTCCATTAACACCCCATTTAACACACAACAAATCCTCCTATAAATAGCTGGCAGGTGCTTTGCCACAAGACACAACACACAATACATTCCTCACGTTTTCTTGAGCTAAAAACACTTCCAGCTATTCCGAAATTTCCTAAGTGTTCTTACTGTGTTCCAGTTCGCCGGAACTTTCGTTTGTGTGCTCAAACGATCGTTCGTTAGTCACCGTATCCTGGGAAACGGTCGTTGCAACGCTCCTAGCACCGTGGGAGGCGACGAATACGTTTTAAGAACATTGTGCGTAGCACGAGCTCTGGCTAAAATCTGCTCCATCTTATTTTCTGTTTTCTTTTTGCTATTTTATTTATTAATTAATTTTATTTAATTAATATTTTTTCGTTTTTCCGAAACACACTAACAATCTTTTCTTGGTATCTTTATTTCCCGTAAATCATCTCTCCTCTCCCATCAGTTGTCACTTCTCCCACCTTCTCCTTTCTTCTCCATATCTCTCTCTCTCTTCCGTCCATCTCCACATTTTTTCTCTTTCTCTCTTATCTCCATGTCTTTCCTTCTCCATGTTTTTCCTTCTACCTTTTTCATTATGTGCTTTTCTTTCCAATTCAACAAGAAGGCTTAAACTTTTCGCCGGTAAATTAATTTCATAAGCAGACGAAAAAAATAAACTCGATCTCCTATTAATTCTTCATTGATTTCTCTCTGAGCGTCAGATTCCAATGTAAGGTATGTGTTTTCTTTTTATCTTTCTCTTTCTCCTCCTCGTTCTCTTATTCCTCCTCCTTCAAGCTTTTGTTGAAATGTATTCCACTTATGTGTGGCCTTAGGACCATTTTACAATAATTATTTAATTATTACTATCGTTGTAGTAATTATACCAACATGACGTTAGAAATTCCATAGTTTACCTAAACATTACTTGATGGGAGTAATTGTCATTATTAAAGGGAACAATTGATTTTTCGTTAGATGTCTTTTAATTAATTAATTAATTAAATGATTAATTTATTATTTAATTAATTATGAATAGACATATCTATTCATTGTGTCTAAATAGAAAGATACGATGATTAGTCGTGTCTCTTATCAGAATTCCCAGGGGCTATAAAATAACACCTTCTACTTCCCTGGGAGTTTAACGATACATTCCACCATCATAACCAAGGCATCATAACGGGAATCAAATGGCTTCTTCATCCTCAATCAAGTCAGACTTTCCTCCAAGTAAGAAAATCTATTTTTACACTTGATATATTTCTTGTGTTTGATTTGGTTAGAGATGATCCTTACAAATTTGATCTGTTAATTAATTCCAACATTTGGTATCAGAGCCCTTCTCTTAATCGATTCAAACCATTTTAAATTAAGAACCGTAATTCCGGTTTCTGAAAATCTCTTCATAATTGGCGATCGAAAGATGAACGAACGGGCTGAAGTTGTTGTTGTGCCCCGTTAATATTTTCATCGTTTATCTTTTGAAATCATTCGTCTCCACGTTGCCTTACTTTCGTTTCTGTTGGCCTAACCAATTTTTGCTAATAATAAGAAAGAATCTAGTGCGTAGGAGTCGGTGAATGGCTTCGTTATTTTTGTTTGTTTGTTGTGATATATTATTATCATTATTACCTTTTGTTTGATCATTTAAAATATTAACAAGTTAAATTTAGTGGAGATTTTATCCATTTATGGTTAAACTTTTTCCAGTGGACTTGATTGACATCACATATGATTATAATGTATAATTTGATTCACTAGAGACATCACTGGATTTAATTTTTCCATTAAAATATAATGACTGAATGCACTCACGTTTGATTCCTATGCTTAATTTCATTTTATTTGGGTCTAATATTAACGAAACCTATGTGAAAAATTACATGAGAACTTTAATTCTAAAATGAAGGATTTACTGAGTGTGAAAAAGCTTAATAAATATTTGTACATACATTACCGTAACAAAATTTTAAATGTAAGTAATTATCCCAACGGAAAATTACTTATATCACGTATCTTATAAGTAATGATACTTCTTATAAGTAATGATGCTTGATGACTTAATGACTTGATGCTTATATCATATTTAGGTAATTATCCCAACGGAAATTATTAAATATTTTATAAGTCGAAATAAGTTATCATGATATTTTGAGGTATGTGTAGCAAAATGACAAACCCAAAGGCGAGTCATTAAGTTACACATATTATAAAATTATTTTCAAACCTAATTAACATGATTGTTGTAATTTTCACCCAAAGGTGACTTACGATAATCATATGGCGTTTTTTTTTATTAAAATGTTCGAAGCACTTGAGTATTGGATATGGTCAACGCAAATCCAACACTCAAGTAGGACCTTAGTTTAGTCTATTATTTTTGGTGTTAGTAATAGACTTAATCTTCAATATGTTATTTTGCTTACTTTATGTGATTGCCCTATATGTTTCAATTCACTTATGTTCTTCTAAAATTTATATGTTCTAATTGTGATAATCCAGCATCCACTTTAAGTCCTAATTATGGGATTGAACCTCTAACCGGCACTAATTTCGCGTCATGGCGAGATGCCGTTAAATTAACTCTTGGAATGATGGATTTAGACTATGCTTTGAGGCATGATCCTCCCGCTGCACTCACTGACCAAAGTTCACAAGAACAAAAACGAGTGTATGAACAGTGGGAGAGGTCAAATAGAATGTCTCTCATGGTTATAAAGAATTCCATCTCGGTTGCTATTCGCGGAGCCATACCGGATTCAGAAAATGCAAAATCATACTTGGACTCCGTTGAAGAACAATTTAAAGGCACCTCCAAGGCATATGCGAGTACTTTGATTCTGAAGATGTTGACTACAAAGTACGATGGTGTGAGTGGTGTGCGTGAGCACATCATGATGATGAGTGACATGTCCCACAAGCTTAAGGGCATGGACATGGAAATTAGTGAGGGTTTTTTAGTGCACTTCATTATGACCTCTCTACCGACACAATTTGGTCCTTTTAAAATAAACTACAACACTCAAAAGGAAAAATGGCAAATGAGTGAACTCATTGCCATGTGCGTACAAGAGGAGGAGCGCTTAAAGATTGAAAACCCCCGATGTTGCTCATCTCACAACCACAAACACCAGGAAAAAGAAAGGCAAATTTAATACTGGAGAAAGTTCAAAGGTTCAGAAAACAAATGCAAATGCAACTCCTGGCTCAACCGCTCCTAAGGGCCTGTTTCGTTGTAAATTCTGTCATAAGAAAGGACATGGCCAATGAGATTGTCCAAAATTCAAGGAGTGGCTAGCAAAGAAAGGTAATCATCTATTTATGATTTATGAGTCCTTTAATATTAATGTTCCCACAAACACATGGTGGGTTGATTCTGGTTCTATGGTACATGTTACAAACTCATTACAGGGATTCCATTCAATCCGGAGGCTGGAAAGAAACCAAAGAACCATTAAAGTTGGCAATGGTGATGATCTAAATGTTGAAATCGTAGGTACTTTGCAATTAGTTATGCAAGGTGGCTATTGTATTAACTTATATGATACTCTTTATGAACCGAGGATGACTCGGAATCTAGTATCTGTTCATAAGTTAGATAATGATGGATATTATGTAACATTTGGTATTAATAAAGTCACTATTACTTTAAATTCCGACATTATTGGTTATGGTTATTTGGATGGAAAACTTTATAAGTTAGACCTAGATGACCAATTCTCAAAATCATTGTTGTCATATAATGTAAGTGAAAATTTACATAAAAGAAAACGAGATATGGAAACCTCATCTATGTTATAGCATCAATGTTTAGGCCATATATCGCGAGACCGAATGTTGAGACTCGTGAAAGATGGAGTTTTACCAACTCTCGATTTCAATGATTTTGAGACATGTGTGAAATGCCTTAAAGGCAAAATGGCAAGAGGAAATAAAAGAGGCGCCACAAGGAGTTCTAATTTATTAGAACTTATAAGTCATTTATCACTTTCATAGATGATCACTCACGTTATATGTATTTGTATTTAATTAAAGAGAAATCTGAATCACTTGACACATTAAAATCCTTTAAGGCCGAGGTTGAAAATCAACTCGACCGTAAGATAAAAGTAGTGAGATCAGATAGAGGGGGTGAGTATTATGGTAGACATACTGATATTGGTCAAGCTCCTGGTTCCTTCTTTGAGTTTTGTAAAGAACATGGGATCGTGAACCAATTTACCATGCCGGGTACTTGACGAGCACTTTGTCACGGTGCGTCAAAATAAATTCAATACTAAACACTTATACGTAGTATAGGTGAAGTAGAGTTCGTATCCACAGGGAAAGGAATAATTCTCTTTTTATGAAACTAGTAATTAAAAGGGGGGTTTTGGTTTTGAGTGATTTGCTTTAATTAAGAACTAAGATGAACAACCTATATGTGTTTAATTCAAAGATAAAAAGGACTTGGCATTGCTACTTTCCACTTGTTGATATATTTTAGTCGATCATTGTTATATCTATAACTTATTCCCTCTCGAATACTCAATCGGGGAGTATATCCACTTCATCGAGGGTAGTTATTAACAACGACCGTTCATTAATAACCCTTACTATTAATCAAATATAGAACAACGCCTTATACCGATTTAATAGTAGCATTTAATCTTTCTAACTCCTTGATGAAATCAATTGAGATTGATAACCTCAACACAAGCGGTTTCTGTTTAACCAACAAAATTAATCCCTCTTAAGTTTATTAACCACGACCGTGCATTAATAAACCGAAGTTACTTACTTGTGAAACCATCAATGATTAACCATCGGTTCGTTGATCGTTTCTAGTAATAATTAATATATGAAACAAGACTAGTTGATCCTTTAAGTAATGTTCAAAATATTAATATGAAATAAGAGTAGGGATTAATTAATATTCAAGGAAGAATATTATTAAAGAAGATGAATCCTACTATAATTAATATCAAGATGTTAACTAATTGTCATCTTAGCAACACTCCCCAACATTAATATAGAGGAAGAAAATACCATTCTAACTAATGTCGAGATGTTAACTAATTGTCATCTTAGCAACACTCCCCAACATTAATATAGAGATGGTATTAAGGAAAGAACTATTAATTAATATTCAAGGAAAGCAGTTAAGAAAATAACTAACAACTTTAATAATCAACAAACTTCAAGAGCAACACCAAGAATGGAAGTTTAGCTCCTCATTTGGAGACTAAACATAGCTAGAAAAATATAAAGAAATGTTATTCTAAACTGAGCTAAAGAGTATGGAAGAAGGGATGATTTTTTTTGTGAAGAAAAGTGTGCTATTTATAGGTGTTTTTCAACACCTTTGGCCGGGTACCCGACCGGGTCAAGTACTCACCCGACCGGGTCCATGTCACAATCAAATATCCTCCATGTTCTGGCGATCTTTGGCATGTTAAAGTGTCCGGGTCAAGTCAGACCCGACCGGGTGGGATAGGGGGCCTGACCGGGTGAGTGCAAAAATTGGATATTCTTCACGTTCGGGTGATCTTTGCACACCGGGTTGTCCCCGGTCACTTCTCACCCGACCGGGTGAGGTAGTGGGCCCGACCGGGCCATGCATTTTCTTTGCATTTTCGTTTTTCACTTCTTACCCGACCGGGTCAAGTGTTATACCCGGTCGGGTATTTGCTCCTGGGCAGCCAAATCTTCTTTTTCTTCACTTCAAAGTCTTCCTTTCCAACACCACAAATCCTAACTAAACTTTACAACTGACAAATAAAGACTAAAATACAATTACAACTGAAATCACATAAATGTTTACAAACTAAATAAAACGTCAAACAATTAACATAAATCAAACATAAAAACATGTACTTATGCACTACTAATTAGTGTGCATCAAACACCCCCACACTTAAACCTTTTCTCGTCTCGAGTAAATCAAATCAAATCCAAGAAGTCCTAAATGACAAGAATATCAATACAAAACATCCAAGAGTGTTTTTACCACAATACAAAGCATCCCCAATAATAATTAAAGTAAATTGGGGTCTTCAACCTCATCTTTATCTCCATTTCTCTTTTGAACTTATCACCTTCAGGATCCTGCAAAATAGACATTCCTCTCATTCTCTCGTTTTGCCTAGGTGCCCTTTCAGGTTTTCATCCCAGCTTCCCACATTTTTTTTTATTTCTCACAACCTCACTCTTTATTTTATTGCTTTAATTTTTGCTTGAGTTGCCCTTTGTGGGTTTTCAACTCAACAAGCTCTCTTTTTTTTTTTAGAAAATAAAATAAAACAAGTAGGATTGTGAGCATACCAGAAGAATCTCTGCACCCCCACACTTAGGATCTGACACTGTCCCTAGTGTCCGCCTAGACCTCCACCTTGGTGTCCGTCCTCATCCATGTGATCCCTGCCATAACCACCATCGTAGCCTCCGCCACCGGAGCTCGATCCTCCAAAGAAACCCCACTGAGAGGGGTCATACCATGATGGTGCAAAAGGTGGAGTGGTCATAGAGGAAAAGGAGCCCTGGTGTGCTACATAGGAGTATATCGGACCAAAGGTTCGTCGTTGATCCTCTTCATATCTCCGCCAGTCTTCCTGCCGTTGTTCTTCCAACCTCTCAAAGCTATGCCTCTGTTCAGTTCTATACTGATCAACTCGCTCTTGAAGCTAGATGTAGTTGTTGTTGATCATGTTCATGTTATTGAGCATTTGTTGCTCGAATGGTGAGTATTGGTAGGCTGGGGCATCAGGTTGTTGTTGTGGTTGGTTAGGTATCAAGGGTGGGTTTTCTTCAGCATGTTCTTGATCCTGTTCATCCTGTGCATAGTGTGCCGGGATTGCCCCGGGGAGACAGTAGTGATGACCATCACCGATTTCATGGCCCACGATATCTAGGGGGATGTCAGGTGACGGGATATGGATAGTTATGTTTTGACGTGGGATGATAAACCAGTTGTAGATTGGTGTCCCGGTAGGTGTCATGTGAGATAGAGCCAAATCTTTGGTCTTTTGCACAAGCCATGACGTGCAAATGAGCTGTTTCGGGGTAATGGGGCCTAGGTCTACAAAACCATATAAAGTGGCTAGATGTGTGATTAGGCCCCCGATCACAATTTTTCCGGATGACGTTGCCACATTTTTGAAATGGGTCCATAAGATAGAGGCAACGTCAACTGGTTCTGGTCCAGGTAGAACAGCTTGTGCCAGAACGCACACATCCCACATTCTTGTGTGGTGATTGTTCGGTCTTCCGAGGAAACAATTTGAACAGAATTTTAGAAAAATACGGAAGACCGGGTGTTGAACACAGTTCACACTCAACTTAGAGAGGTCCACCACACCTTGTCCTGCCATTCTTTTCCATAACTCGTACCCCACAAGCGTATCATAAGCACGAGCTTCATCAAACAGAGGGAGGCCAAAATGATGTGCAAATTCTCTTTTGGTCAATGAACGATTTTCATTGAGTAAACGAAAGGTGATGGTGTCATTTGCATGATCATCATCATCCTTTGTATACACATATGAACTAAAGAATTCATAAACCAAATGAGGATAAGTCACATATTGCATTTCTAGCAACCTAGTCATTCCAATTCTTGCAAATATATCACGCATGATCACATCAATCCAAAGGAGGGCTAGAGTAGTAATGCACATGAATCGGGATTGTTTTACCTCCCTTTGTGCTTGTCCCTCGAATAGTCGCTTTTGTGCCTCCGTCGCAAATTCCACGCTTTCATAGCCCGCTACTGGTGGGATTGCCCTTGAAGAAGAAGCTTTGGATTTTTTTGGAGCCATTGGAATTGAATTTTTTTTAAGGGGATTTTCGGACTTTGGGGTAGGGTGGGATTTGGATGGCTTTTATGGGTATGGGGTTGAAGAGGATGGTGAGGAGAGTAAGAATATGGTATTGGTTGAGGATTTTTGGGAAGATTTCAGACCTTGAATGTCCAAGAATGGGGATTTTCGAATTTTGGGTAGGGTTTTTGGGTTTGGTGGATTGGGAAGGTTTTGGGAGATTTTATGGGTATAGAGATGGAGAGGGAAGTGAGGAGATGAAGAAAATGGGGTTTTTTAGTGGATTTGGTTAAGGAAATGGGGAGATTCGAAGGTTTGGGTGTTTGAAAATGGTGGAATTTGGGTGTTTTGGGTGTTGGGAGGAAGAAGAAGTGGGAGGGGAGGGGGTGAGACCGACCTGGTATAGCTGGTTTTCCCGTTCACCCGGTCGGGTGGGGTAGTTTACCCGGTCGGGTGTACGCTATTTGCCCAGGCAGAATGTTTTGTGTTTGGTAGCCCGGCCGGGTAAAGTGGTCTACCCGGTCGGGTATAACCTGTTCACCCGAGGCAGAATGGTTTAGCTGGGTTGCCCGGCCGGGTGCAAACGTCTACCCGGTCGGGCGCAAAATCAATTTTTGTTTTTCTCTCGCCTCGCCCGGGTGGTTGCCCGGGTGTTTAGTTTTTAGAAGTACCCGACCGGGTTAAGGTTTATACCCGGCCAGGTCAAATCCCAGTTTTTTTTTATTTATTTATTTTTTTTAAAAAAAACACACACTATTAAAAAAAATGAAGAAATTGGGTTGCCTCCCAAGAAGCGCTTGATTTAATGTCGCGGCATGACGTTATATATTTTTTTTTATGTGGGATCGTGAACATCCCTTGTTTCATTTTTCCTTTTCGGCCTTCTCCAGTAAAGCCGGGATTTCTTTTCTGGTATCACTTCAATCCCAGGTGGGATCCATTCTCTTTTTGAAAATTTGAATAATTCTTCTTTTTCAACAAGTTTGATTTTCTCATTTTTTTTCTCAACAAAAATATTCGGGGTTTGTGGTTCACAAACATTTAGAGCACAAAGAGATTGGTCTTTAATTTGTTTTTTCGTAGAAAAAATGTTGAATTCTACCTTTTGATCATCAAACTCTAAAGTTAATGAACCATTAGCCACGTCTATTTTTGTTTTTGCGGTTTTCAGAAAAGGCCTACCCAAGAGGATGGGTGTAGTTTGGTTATCATCTCCCATTTCCAGAACATAAAAATCAACAGGGAAAATCAAATTTTCTACTTCTACTAGCACATCTTCTACTACACCCTTCGGGTAAGTATTAGACCGATCCGCCAGTTGAATCACTACACCAGTTTGATGTAGTGGGCCGAGTTGTAAGGATTTATATATGGAATAAGGAATGATATTTATTGACGCTCCTAAATCCAACAAGGCCTTAGAAAATAAGGTATCCCCTATTTTGCAAGGAATAGTGAACATGCCTGGATCACTACATTTCTCAGGGAGTTTCTTTTTAAAAATGGCCGAGACACGTTCACTCACTTCAACTTTTTGTTTCCCTTCCAGTTTATTTTTTTTTTCATTGTGCATAGTTCCTTTAAGAACTTTGCATAACGGGGAACACTTTTGATCAGTTTGAAGAGTGGGATGTTTACCTCAGAATTGACGAATGTTTCGTAGATGTCCCGATCATTCTTCAGCTTCCTCGTGTCTTTCAATGCCTCAGGGAATGGAGGGAGTGGTTCATATGATGACAGTGGAGGGAATTTAGTCTTCGTTGGCTTCTCCTCTTCCTGTTGAAAGCCTTCTTCAAGATCAACCTCTTGCTTCTCCTCCTCAACTTCCCGTGGTTGCAATTCTTTGCCGTTCCTCGACATGATTGCATTGACGTGTTGTCTTGGGTTTTGCTCAGTTTGGGAGGGGAGCCTACCTGAATCTTTTGCTTCAAGTCGACTTACGGCATTTGCAATTTGACCAACTTGAGTTTCCAAATTGTTAATGCTTGACTTTGTCTCATGTTGAAATGGTACCATGGTTTGTTGAAATTGTCCCATGTTTTGTTGCATGGTAACCATGCTTGAGGTCAAAGTCCGGATCATGTCATCAGTTGACATACCAGATTGAGAAGATGAGTTGGATTGTTGAGGGTTTCCATACCTCAAGTTAGGATGATCCCGCAATCCAGTGTTGTAAGAATTTGAGAATGGGTCATACCTCTTCTGTTGATGGCCTTGGAAACCCAAGGCATTGACTTGTTCTTCTTGGAGGGATGGGCACGAATCAGTGGGGTGCCCGGTTGCTGTGCAAATGCCACAAGCTTTGACCTCCTGAGTGTTTGGTTTCAGAAGAAGTTCTTTGACCAGAGAAGTCAAACTGGCAACTTGGCTTTCCAACGAGGTGTTGGATTCTGCTGCGGCAACCCTTCGAGTTGAGGATCACCCACTGTAATGTCTGGAGTTCTCGGCCAACTCTGAGATGAGATTCCTTGCTTGAGAAGGGGTTTTGTTAACAATTCCCCCTCCACATGCCGCATTCACCATGCGCCTATCTTGATCCGCAAGACCATCATAAAAATAGAGGATGAGGTCTTGCTCGGTGTACCCATGATATGGGCAACTAGCACAGAACTTTTTGAAACGCTCCCAATATTCATACAATGTTTCATCTTTTTTTTGCTCAATGTTGCTTATTTGTTTTTTTAAAGAAGAAGAGATTGAGGTGGGATAGTACCTATCCAAGAAGCATTTTTTCATTGCTGCCCATGTGTCTATACTTCCCGAAGGAAGATAGAATAGCCAATCCTTTGCAGTGTCTTTGAGGGAGAATGGAAAAGCCCTCAATTTGATTTGTTCTTCCGAGACACCACTGGGGCACATGCTTGTGCACACAATATGGAACTCAGAAAGGTGTTTGTTCGGATCTTCTCCTCTTAGGCCATGAAAGGATGGTAGTAGATGTATGAGCCCAGATTTTAGCTCAAATGTATTACCTTCATCGAGTGTAGGGAAGGTAATACATAATGGTTGTTGATTGAGATTTGGAGCAGTGAGCTCCCGTAGTGTTCTTGTCTCAAGAGCCATGGTTATTGACTCTTCGGTCTCGCTAGAATGAGAACTAGCGCTGGATAAATCTCTGATAGATGATTCCTCCGAGTCGGTATTAGAAAATTTACTTTTCAACCGCTCGAAAGTTTGTTCTATTTCTGGGTTTGTTTGATAGGTGATCTCGTTTATAGAACGGTGTTTAACCATATACTTCACCAAGCTCAGAAATAGAAGAAATAAGAAATCTTTATATTTTTATTTAATATTTTTTTTGATTTTTCTTGATATGAAAATAAAAGAAAAATTAATTGCCTTTCCCCGGCAACGGCGCCAAATTTGACGAGCACTTTGTCACGGTGCGTCAAAATAAATTCAATACTAAACACTTATACGTAGTATAGGTGAAGTAGAGTTCGTATCCACAGGGAAAGGAATAATTCTCTTTTTATGAAACTAGTAATTAAAAGGGGGGTTTGGTTTTGAGTGATTTGCTTTAATTAAGAACTAAGATGAACAACCTATATGTGTTTAATTCAAAGATAAAAAGGACTTGGCATTGCTACTTTCCACTTGTTGATATATTTTAGTCGATCATTGTTATATCTATAACTTATTCCCTCTCGAATACTCAATCGGGGAGTATATCCACTTCATCGAGGGTAGTTATTAACAACGACCGTTCATTAATAACCCTTACTATTAATCAAATATAGAACAACGCCTTATACCGATTTAATAGTAGCATTTAATCTTTCTAACTCCTTGATGAAATCAATTGAGATTGATAACCTCAACACAAGCGGTTTCGGTTTAACCAACAAAATTAATCCCTCTTAAGTTTATTAACCACGACCGTGCATTAATAAACCGAAGTTACTTACTTGTGAAACCATCAATGATTAACCATCGGTTCGTTGATCGTTTCTAGTAATAATTAATATATGAAACAAGACTAGTTGATCCTTTAAGTAATGTTCAAAATATTAATATGAAATAAGAGTAGGGATTAATTAATATTCAAGGAAGAATATTATTAAAGAAGATGAATCCTACTATAATTAATATCAAGATGTTAACTAATTGTCATCTTAGCAACACTCCCCAACATTAATATAGAGGAAGAAAATACCATTCTAACTAATGTCAAGATGTTAACTAATTGTCATCTTAGCAACACTCCCCAACATTAATATAGAGATGGTATTAAGGAAAGAACTATTAATTAATATTCAAGAAAAGAAGTTAAGAAAATAACTAACAACTTTAATAATCAACAAACTTCAAGAGCAACACCAAGAATGGAAGTTTAGCTCCTCATTTGGAGACTAAATATAGCTAGAAAAATATAAAGAAATGCTTTTCTAAACTGAGCTAAAGAGTATGGAAGAAGGGATGATTTTTTTTGTGAAGAAAAGTGTGCTATTTATAGGTGTTTTTCAACACCTTTGGCCGGGTACCCGACCGGGTCAAGTACTCACCCGACCGGGTCCATGTCACAATCAAATATCCTCCATGTTCTGGCGATCTTTGGCATGTTAAAGTGTCCGGTTCAAGTCAGACCCGACCGGGTGGGGTAGGGGGCCCGACCGGGTGAGTGCAAAAATTGGATATTCTTCACGTTCGGGTGATCTTGGCACACCGGGTTGTCCCCGGTCACTTCTCACCCGACCGGGTGAGGTAGTGGGCCTGACCGGGCCATGCATTTTCTTTGCATTTTCGTTTTTCACTTCTTACCCGACCGGGTCAAGTGTTATACCCGGTCGGGTATTTGCTCCTGGGCAGCCAAATCTTCTTTTTCTTCACTTCAAAGTCTTCCTTTCCAACACCACAAATCCTAACTAAACTTTACAACTGACAAATAAAGACTAAAATAAAATTACAACTGAAATCACATAAATGTTTACAAACTAAATAAAACGTCAAACAATTAACATAAATCAAACATAAAAACATGTAATTATGCACTACTAATTAGTGTGCATCAGTACTCCTCAGCAAAACGGTGTTGCTGAAAGAAGAAATAGGACCCTCATGGACATGGTAAGAAGTATGTTAGCAAACACCACCTTACCTCAATTCTTATGGACCGAGGCATTAAAAACGGCAATCCATATACTCAATAGAGTTCCTTCTAAATCCGTTCCTAAAACACCTTATGAAATTTGGACGGGAAGAAAACCGAGCTTGAGATATATGAAAGTATGGGGCTGTCCCGCCGAAGCTAAGCTCTACAACCCTCAACTGAGAAAGCTTGACATGAAAACAGTTAGTTGTTTCTTTATAGGTATCCCGAACGATCAAAGGGATATAGATTCTATTGTCCATCTCATTCCATTCGCATAGTTGAAACTCGTCATGCCGAATTTCTAGAAAATTCTAACATTAGTGGGAGCAATACACATCATGTTGTCAACTTACAAGAAGTGCAAGAGGAGGGTCCAATAACCTCATTACCTCTTTATCCTATTGCACCTATTGTAAATGACATTTGCCCACCTAGTGCCTCTCCCGAGGAAAATATTGCTCCTAATATGCCAATAAATGAAGGTGTTCCAAATTTAGAGGAACAAATCCCTGAAGTTACCACTGAACCACCTCAAGAACTCGAAATTTCATTAAGAAGGTCATCGAGGTCTAGAAGACCTACTAACTTTGATGATTACATAACCTATCTTAATGAAGTTGACTTGGATATAGGGAAAAGTAATGATTCTACATCTTATATTGACGCCATTAGTAGTGACCAATCCACTCAATGGAATGAAGCTATGATTGATGAGCTTGATTCTATGAGAAAGAATGACGTATGGGAACTTGTTGAACTACCTAAAGGGGTAAAACCCGTAGGATGCAAGTGGGTTTATAAAACCAAGTTAGACCCAAATGGAAACGTCGAAAGATATAAAGCACGTTTGGTTGCTAAAGGTTACACTCAAAAGGAGGGGATTGATTTTCAAAAAACTTTCTCTCCTGTGTCTCGAAAAGATTCCTTAAGGATCGTTATGGCCTTAGTAGCCCATTTTGAATTAGAGTTACATCAAATGGACGTTAAAACGGCTTTCCTTAATGGTGATTTACATGAAAATGTGTTCATGGCTCAACCGGAAGGTTTTAAGCTCAAGGGTCAAGAACACCTAGTATGTAAACTAAAGAAATCCATATACGGGTTAAAACAAGCATCAAGACATTGGTACTTGAAATTTGATGAAGTCATTAAAAGGAATGGTTTCAATAAGAATCAAGTGGATCAATGTACCTACCTTAAAGTGAGTGGGAGCAATTTTGCCATACTTGTCCTTTATGTTGATGACATCCTTTTGGCAAGTAATAGTTTGAATTTGTTGCATGAGACAAAGCGATTACTTTCACGCCATTTTGACATGAAAGATCTCGGGGAAGCCTCTTATGTGATTGGCATTGAAATATATCGAGATCGAGCCAATGGTGTGTTAGGACTGTCTCAAAAGGCTTACATTGAGCGTATTCTTGCTCGCTATAACATGCAACATTGCTCTCCCTCAGTTGCTCCTGTAGTTAAAGGAGATGTTTTCGGTTCTTTTCAATGTCCGAAAACGGAGGTAGAAAGGGAACAAATGAGTTTGATACCTTATGCTTCTGTAGTAGGAAGCTTAATGTATGCTCAAGTTTGTACTCGTCCGGATATTGCTTATATTGCTGGAATGCTAGGTCGTTATCAACATAACCCCGGCCTAGATCATTGGAAAGCAGCAAAGAAAGTGTTGCGATATCTTCAAGGGACAAAAGATTACAAACTAACTTATAGAAGAAGCGATAACTTAGAAGTGATTGGATTTTCTGATTCGGACTTGGCAAAATGCAAAGACGATAAGAAATCTACTTCAGGGTATATCTTTATGTTAGCAGGGGGACCTATCTCGTGGAGAAGTCATAAGCAAAAACTAACGACAACCTAAACTATGATGGCGGAGTACGTTGCAGTTTATTATGCAACTTGCCATGGGATGTTATTGAGAAACCTTATTAGTGGACTCAAACTCGTGAACTCCATATCGAGACCATTGAAGATATATTGTGACAATTCTGCAGCCGTTAGTTTCTCAAACAACAACAGTTCGAGTGGGGCTGGATTGTATCTCGATACAAAGTTCTTGTTCGTACGTGAACGAGTAGAGGAAAATAATCTTTGTGTTGAGCACATTAGTACTCATGATATGCTAGCGGATCCGATGAAAAAAGGTCTACCACCCAAAGTATTTCAAGAGCTCGTAACAAAGATGGGTTTTACTAGAGATCTTATATGGGATGAAAGCATATTATCCTTATGTAATTATGAATTTCCTCAAAAGTATTACTTATTTGTCTATACTATTGTATGCATACACTTATTGTTCTATAGACAAATATATACAAATTAATATTGTATATTCTCGTCATCTTAACTCAAACTCTCTAAGTGTTTTATGTTAAAGTCTTAGTATAATTGATGGGGGTCCTTTTGTTGATAACAACATTAGTGATTGTATCTTTTTATTATGACTTTAATATAAAACTTGGTGAGTATCATTTTGGCCAAACTTATGGATACTCATCATAAATGGTCACTCGGCCAAGTGGGAGAATGTTGGAATGTATTCCACTTATGTGTGGCCTTAGGACCATTTTACAATAATTATTTAATTATTACTATCGTTGTAGTAATTATACCAACATGACGTTAGAAATTCCATAGTTTACCTAAACATTACTTGATGGGAGTAATTGTTATTATTAAAGGGAATAATTGATTTTCCGTTAGATGCCTTTTAATTAATTAATTAATTAAATGATTAATTTATTATTTAATTAATTATGAATAGACATATCTATTCATTGTGTCTAAATAGAAAGATACGATGATTAGTCGTGTCTCTTATCAGAATTCCCAGGGGCTATAAAATAACACCTTCTACTTCCCTGGGAGTTTAACGATACATTCCACCATCATAACCCAAGGCATCATAACGGGAATCAAATGGCTTCTTCATCCTCAATCAAGTCAGGCTTTCCTCCAAGTAAGAAAATCTATTCTTACACTTGGTATATTTCTCTTGTTTGATTTGGTTAGAGATGATCCTTACAAATTTGATCTGTTAATTAATTCCAACAGCTTTGTTTTCTTCTTCTATTGATTTTTTTATTTTTTTTATTTGTGATTACTATCTTTTTTATTTTGAGTTTCTAAATTAAGAAATGTTATTTCAGATCTGATTTTTTATTTTTAAAGTAAAAACGTCCAGTGATTGAAAAAAATCGAAACTGATTTTTATTTATTAATTTTGATTTTCGTTTATTTTAAAATTTTCAATGTAATGAATTTGGATCTAAAAATTCTGTAACTATTTTTTTTATCCGAAAACTTTTTTCAAAGTAATGTCATTTTTAGGATATTACATGTATAAGGATGGTAAACTTATTTTACAAATGCCATGTTTTTCAATATGTTTGGCAAATAATGTCATTTTGTATTTACGAAATTGGCACTAATTTCATCTTTTTTTACAAAATGGAATTATGATTTTAAGATGGCATTTAAGGCTTTTTTTTAAAATGGCATTTATTGGCAAATTAAAAAATGGAATTATGATTTTATGATGGCATTTAAAGCTTTTTTTTTTTTGAAAATGGTAGTTTTTGGCAAATTTAAAAATGGCATTAAATCATATTTCTTTATTTTATGAAGATGGCAATCTAGCAGGAGGTTGGAACCTACTCCGTATATCTCTGGGCATGGAAGCAATTGAACCTGGCAGCCGTCCAACTGGAGAGCGGGGCGGCGATGAGGACTCGCCGGAGGGCGGCGGCGACATTGAAGAACACGACAGTAACAGATCAGATGAAGAGTTGCTTGAAATCGACTAGGATTATTTGACGCCGGAAATAACGGAGGGAGTGGTGACGACGGCGGCGGCGGCTGACAGTGGCAGCAACGACGGCATACGGCGGCGGATGCCGGTGGCGGCGGCACAAGAAATGGTGCAGGCCGGCACCAAATCCGGTGCGGCAGTTTGCATCTGTGTAAAATTTATTTTTTGTATTTTGTTTTACACTCCGTATTACTCCTAAGGAACACTAATCTTTCATTAAGGGTATTTGAGTCCTATGCACTTTTGTTAAGATTTACTTCCATTTAGGGAATTATCTCTCTTTTTTAACTTCCGCATATTGGTGTCACCCACGTAGCGCCGTGCAATTCATCATGACTGCGTTTAAGCTACACCGGTCGGCAGCCTTCCTAATGGTTTCTCCCTTCTTCCTTTTAGCTGCTCTGTTTCTCTTCCCGGTAGCCTAGCCTCCCTTCCGGCCAACTCCTCCCCACAGACCAGTCCATTAATCTTCGAACGGATCTACCATCTCACCGATGCAGCTCATCGTCGCATTGTTCATCTCCTCTTATCTGATCCATCGGTCAATCACTTCCTCTCGAATTTAAGCCCATAGAAACAGCGCATTATTCTAAAAGCTGGTCTTCTTTGTAGAGGGGCGACTGTATATGGAGCAAACTCTAGCAGTCTCCTATCTTTTTGTTTCAACTTTTTCTTTTGTTTTCGAATATGGAAAAACATTTTCAATTCGTCATGGGTGTTTCTTGTTTTAGTGATGTTTATAGATTTTGTATTTTAGGAGGGCTCACTGCCTCACCGGGTATCTACTTTCCATCATCTTTGATCGAGTGTTGTTGTTATCTTTTGCTAAGAAGTTTGTGCTGGTACCCGTAATTTACATCTTTCTTCACGTCAACCAATCAGAATGCTGCATTTGAATTATTTAAGTCTAAATTAAAAATGATATACTCCGTTTGAACTAATCAAGTAAATGGTGAATACAGTACCCCATTTTTTAAATGTGTACCAGAGTTCTCAGCATTTATTAATCATGGACTTAATTTTCTTCTTCAACTATATTGAGGCAGTTCACCCTCCTATTGAAGCATTGTAGTCTCCAGGGATGAGATTACAACAATCCTTGATGTACACAAATTTATAAACACTTGTTTTACAGTTATACGTAATTGACGTGTACTCGAATAATTGTTGCATGAAGTATTACACAAATAATTAGGAGGTGTACACGTTATACATGAAAAAGGACTTCTGGTGAAGTTTAGGTACCTACGTACTTCATATTTTTGTGGATAAAATTTCTCAAGTCATTAATGAAACAAAAACCTATCCAATGCATTTCGTATACAACGTAGCTACACTCCCAAAACAACGTAGCTTTGCACAATTTTATTAAAAAAATTCGCATTAACAGTACACGTGTGAACGGTACACGCGTGTACTGTAACAATTTTTTCTTTTTTTTGTCCAGTAGCATGAATGATGTAACTCGCGTGTAAAGATATGTAACTTACGTTATTTATCAATGTAACTTAAGTGCATTCGAAATGTAACTTGTCAGATACATAGTATTAGAAATACAATATTGATTTCAATGTAAACAATGAAAAAAGAGAGTTTAATTGCACAATTGTTTTAGGTAAATCGTGAATATTTTTTGTTTTTAATATCATGACCATAAAAAATAATTTTTTTAGAAAAGATCATTTTTTTGTGTCAATAGCAGGGGTTGATTTTTTAATGTAACTCATGTTATTACAAATGTAACTCGCGTTGATGGCAAATATAACTTAGGTGTATAAAGAATGTAACTTGTTTGAAAATTGAGCAATTTTTTGTGTGTGTGTTTGAGAATAATATGGGAGATTTCCCAAAATAGGAGTAACGGGAGTTTGAAATTCCAAAATAGGACTACTATGTTTTTATTACCGAAATAGGACTAACATGACAGTATTTACTGCCATCTTGTAGGCATGGCTGCCAAATAGTTGCAGTACAATGCATTTAACTTGACAGTATTAATTATAATTAATGACAGTATTTTTCAATTATGACAGTATTTTTCAAACATGCCAGTAACAACTTCTATTTCAGGAAGAAAAACATTTTAGTCCTATTTTGGAATTTCAAACCTCATTTACTCCTATTTTGGGTAATTTCCCGAATGATATATATATCATAAACATTGATTTCAATATAAACAATACAAAATTGATCCTAATAGCTTAATTGCTTTTTTTAAATAGTGAATGTGCTTTATTTTTAATATGAGGGCTATAATAATGATATAGCTGCAGGGGTTTATTCCGTGGTATAATTCACATACATTAAGATGTAACTCACGTATATTTAGATGTAACTTGCATACATTAAGATGTAAATCGCGCAGAAGAAGATGTAACTTCATGATATATTATCAAATGTAACTTCAAGAATCAAAATAAACAAACTCAATGTCTTAAAAACCTCTAAAAACATATAAAAATGATAAAAAATATACTATAGAAAAAGTGCGTCCATATAAAAAAATGTTACAAAGAAGTGTATGAATATTAAAAGTATATTACAAAAAAAGTATATGAATATAAAAAATATTACATAAATAAAAATAGTGTATGAATATGAAATGCAATATACTTATTTTATTTATATTAATAAACTTTTTGTTATGTATTGATAAAGAATAAAAAATAGATTCAATTATAATTTAAGATGAAGATAAAGAAAAGTAGGTTTGTCACTAAATTTTTAGTATTTTAATTTGATGAAAAAAGAAAAGAATTGAGCAAAAGAAAAATAAAGAAAGAAAAGCAAAAGAAAAAGAATGAACGTTGCTCTCCAAGAAGAAAAGGGAAGTCACTTGCCTTAAATGGGATCGACGCACTATGTTTAAGGTGGACCGATCCCACACTATAATTTGTGTATCCAACGTGTACAAGGGAAAACATGGTCCATTTGATTTTAGTTATGTTTCTTTCAATTTGATAGTAAGCGCCCTTGGTACACCTAAATTGAACGAATGATGAAATTATGACGCAAGTGATTGAATTAGTTGAATTATTAAAAAAATATTCAAATATAATTTAGTAATAAAATAAAGGAAGATTTTATGAAAGATAACTAAAATGATCTTTACAGTAACTTTAATAAAAAAGTAACTTCAATATTACTTATTTTAATTGCTACATAATTTGTGTAATCCAAAGAAAAACGTTTAGAAGAAAAAAAAAGTTTGATAAGATCAAGGAAAAAGGGTCAAATAGACCGGTGTAATATATCCAAAGGGGTTTTGACCTTAATATTACTAATAAGGGGCTAATTGACGAAAAAGTAACCTTTTACTTGATTTTCCAAAAATGTGACTGAAATACAAACAGGACCGCAATAGTAACGGCGCTACAGTAACGGCGCTACAGTGACCATTCTACAGTGACGATGCTACAGTGATATTTTACAGTGACACCACTAAAACAATTTTACAGTGACAACATCATAATGACTCCATTCCACGGCGTTTACCGCCCATTCACCGGTCACAGTGACACCGCCACCGGTGACACCATCATTGTGACACCGCCGCCGGTGACACCATCATAGTGACATTGCTTCCGGTGACACCATCATAGTGACACCGCTGCCGGTGACACCATCATAGTGACATGACCACCACCGATGACACCGCCACAGTGACACGTCAACTCCGGGGACAACCCCATCCTGTCCCTGCACCTCACAGCCCCGTTACCAGCCTACCCCACCCTAGCGCCACCGCCGACCATCACCGCGTACAACCGCCGATGACCACGACCCCATCCCCAGCCATCTACACTGCTGATACGTTCGTAATTTCCATATTTATGTTTGTGTTTTTAATTAGTTTTGCTTGACCTTTACTTTGGAAATTACACACTTTTGGTGTAATAGATTAGTTTGTTAAATTCTTGTAAATAGGTTAGATTAGATATATTCTGAGCTCAAACAGGTATTGATCACTCGAAGTACAATTGGTGAACCCAAAAAGTGGAAAGAAGGTGCGAAAGTTCAAAGACAAAAGAAGATCCTGAATTTTGGTCTATACTCGGTCGAGTATTAGATATACTCGATCGGGTATTAGGTTGGAACTTCAAATCGGATCAGATCCGAAGACAAGGGAACATGCCGGGAAGATTTCGGCCACGATTTTATGTCTATACCCGATCGGGTAGACCGACATACCCGATCGGATATGCCTTTGAATTTCAAACGAAGATCGGTCGAGTATGGTCTGAATACCATTTTCTAAGCATACTCGACCGGGTATTCATATATACTTGATCGGGTATACTCTTAGAAAATAGCCAGAAACCGGTCGAGTATGCCTCGGATCGAGTGTTACACACGTACTCGATCGGGTACCATGTATATACCCGATCGAGTACCCGAATCCCATCCCAAAAGCCTATAAATACACCTCCTTTCCTTCACAAAAAGATATCCAATCCCTTTGTACATCTAAGCTCAGTATAGAATAGCTCTTTCTTTATATTTTTCATCATGTTTAGTCTCCAAATGAGGAGCTAAACTCTTCCATCTTGGTTTTGCTACTTTGAAGCTTAATGAATTTGTAAGTTGTGAGTTATTTTCTTTAATCTTCTTCCTTGAATATTAATTCTTTCTTTTAAAATACTATCTCTATATCAAAGTTGGGGAGTGTTACTAAGATGACAATTAGTTAACATCTTGACATTGGTTATAGTAATAACTATTTCTTCCTCTATGTTAATATTGGGGAGTGTTACTAAGATGACAATTAGTTAACATCTTGATATTAATCATAGTAGGATTCATATTCTTTAATATTCTACCTTGAGTATTAATTAATTCCTATTCACATTTCATGTTAATATCTTAAACATTACTTAAAGTATCAACTAGTATTGTTTTTCATATTAATTATTACTAGAATCAATCGGTTAATACGCTTGTTATTAATCCGGTTCTTTCAACGGTAGTAAACTTGGAATATTAATGCATGCATCTCATGGTTAATATGCCAAGGGGAATTAATTATATTGATTGAACCAATAAACCGCTTGTGTTGAGGTTATCAATCTCAATCGTTTTCATCTTAAGTTTATTGCTACTATCAAGTTAATATACGGCGCTTGTTCTATATTGACTCGATAGTAAGTTTTATTAATGAACGCATCTCGTTATTAATAACTACCATCGATGAACTGGATATACTCCTCGATTGAGTATTCGAGAGGAAGATAGTTAAAGATACAACCGGGATCGACGAACATTTCATTAAGTGGATAAAAGCAAAACCAAGTCCTCATCTCATTGAATTAAACTCATATAGGTCGTTTATCTTAGTGTTTTAAACCAAACAAATCTAAACTCCCCTTTTGTTACTATTTATATAAAAGAAAAGTATTCCTTTCCCTGTGGATACGAACCTTACTACACTATACTACGTATTAGTGTTGTATTGATTAATTATTTTGAGTGCATCTAACGACAAGTGCACGTCAACTGCCCAATGACCGGCCAAATCTGCCCAGTGACATAGGTCATAGGTCTCACCCAAATCTGCCCGCCACCGTCACCGCCGCCCCGCCGGCACCACCACTCCGCCATCACCTCCATTGTACACAGTCCTTCCCCCTCCCGAACCACACGCCTCAGCACGTCATCCCCCAACACCCCTCCCCTGCCCACAGCTCAGCTCCGGTCAGCCCTGATCTAGCCCCGGCCAGACCCCAACAACCCCGATCTAGCCCCGACAAGCCCGGATCTAGCCCTAATCGGACCCCAACCGCCTCGATCTAGCCTAGAATAGAGCCCAACAGCGACGATCTAGTTCCATCCTCAACTTTTTCTCACCTGCAACGGGGGTGGAGTAGCACGACGATATCGCAGCTTCCTCGAGGGCGGAGACCGGACAGAAGAAAGGAGGAGAAGAAGATCAAACAATTGAAGTCGTCAACGACGGCGGAGATCGGACCATGCGGCGGAGATAGGAGCGGCAGAGGCGAGGTGTCATCTCTAATCGTAGTCAGAGCCGCTGCCGTTGGACATCGCTGCCATTCGCCGGCTCGCCGCAGTTGAAGCGCTGGTTTGCGGTTGAACGACCTTCCTCCTTATGCGTGAGTTCATACGGAAGAGGGAGGCTCTGGGGTTGCGCAGAAGATTTAAGCGGCGACAGAGGTAGTTGTGGCACTGGAAGGAGTCCAGCGTTGGAGATCGATTGCCATCTCTGTGCTCTCCATATATGTTTGGTGCAAAGATAGAAGGCAAAGAAGGTCTAAATCGATGTTGCTTGCTGTGCGAAGGAGGAGGTCTCCAAGATGACGGGCCGGGCTGTTTATTTAGGTTATTTTTTTGTCCAAGAGAAAACTAGTCATATTTTTGTCAAGTCAAAGTCCATAAGTGATGTTTTTGCCATTCTTTCATATCCAAAACATCACTGCAACCCTCCTACTAAAAGAAGCATCAGATGAATATATTTGCTATTTAAAATGATCATTTGAGTCCAAGTCACCGGATGACAACTTTGTGTAGCAAGTTACTAATTGATTTGACATATGCGTTCATATTTATTTACTTTTTTGTATTCCTCTACTCTTTCGTGTCTTATACACTACACTAGCATTGGGCCCGCACGTTGCACAGGGTCAGTGCCCAATAGGGGCAATATAGTTAGTGAAAGCAGTAGCGCAAGGAACAAAAAAAAATATAAGCAGGCATATGTACATTACACAACAAAGTTCAGCAAAATAGCAAGAGTGAATGTAGATAGCAGGAGAGCAATGTAGTACAAAGAAAAGAGAAAAGAAGAGGCAGTTTACCTTAACTCAAACTCACTGAGAAAATATCCATCTTCTAAGCCTATGCTCTTGGGCATTCATATGAAATAAGAAGTAGACCAAGATTCGTATAGGTGAAAGGCCAAGGTTGATGATAATTATGATCTATGGCAGATAAATATGTGTGGCATGATATTTATCTGATAAGCGTTGGGCTAGTTTTTTTGTATTAAAAATTGTACTGCTATTACATAGACCAGTAAAGTACAAATTATAAAAATTGGAATTACAAATTAGAAAAAAAAATCAATGTGAAATATTTGGATTCAATAATATTTACAACAAATGGAACCATTTCTCCTCCTTGCCACATGCTCGGGACAGAGAACATATATGCCGGATTGAACATCATGCAAGGGGAATAAAATAAAAAGAAATATATGCAAAAGAGGAGAAAATTACCGAGGGACTCGGTTAGTTTTTCACCTTCTGCCAATGTGATGTTCAACAACCTGTGAGATTTTTTTATTATTAATGATAAAGAGAAATAATACGACATAAATGAGCAGAAAATGAGAGAAAATGATACTTTTCATGATTGCTCCATTTTGTGATGTCCAAATGTGAAGATAAATCCAAGTGAGTAACGGATCAGCCCACACCCTGCACTAAACGCTTACATTGCCGGTAAGAAAAGCTTAGGTTGCAGCTCATATCCAGGTGCTTTGTTCCCTTTTGCAAAGTTGCTGCAGAGATGCCCATTTTCATGGCCTGTTGTCTCATTTAGCACCATCAATAGTAACAAGTCCGCCTTAAATTTTCCTGAAAGGATGCAATTAATTCCTCAAATATGCAAACACGTCATCACGAGATAGATATTTATAGCAGATAACTTTACGTTTGAGCTGAATTTATTTAGTCTCAGCCCCTTCTTTAGAAATAATTTGCCCCCTCAGTGAAAACCTATTCATGTTCCTAGTCTATTATATGGCTAAAGCGACCATCGTGAATATAACAAGGAGAATATAGAACTATATAGACTTTAACAACTTTGATAAGCAGTAGAGCCATAATTTCAACATGGTAGTAAGCAGTGTCATGAAATGCAGATCGCCCTAAAATTCTAATCATGTGTGGCTCCACCATATTATCTCCTCTTAATAGATTGAGAGTTGGCATCTTCCCTGCTTCTTTTCAACAGCGGAAAGAAGCATTTTGAGATTTTCAACTCCAAATCATGAAACTTCAAGGACTTAATTAAAATGAGAAATATGCTTTTCCCATTGTGAGAGAGCATATTTTCCATAAGATAGAGGTTCAGCATTAGCTTAAAAGTGTTACAGGAAACCAAACAGGCGCCAGTAGATTTGATGAGGCTCGCCGGGAAAGAGAGTTAGGGAGAAATCATCCATTAAATACAAAGAAAAGAGCTTACAGAAGCCCAAGAAGAAAAAAGAACAGCAGCACTCACTAATAGTTTCAGATTTACTTTTCCAGTGCTCCCTGATGAGACAATAGATTCCCAACACTACCATGGATAGAAATAACTAGAGGCAACTCTGAAATGCAATATCAAGATACGAGCTACGACAATCAGATCATCACAAATCTAGAAGAAAAACAGAGAAATAAAAGAACAAAAGGTCATCAAAACAAGATATGGCAAGCTCATATTCTTACCAAGCAAATGGCAGTTTGCAAATATGCATAAACACATTAGATGGAAAACAAACATATATATAGACATGAAGTACTCTCAATGCCTAAAGGTTGATTAACACATATTTTAATCATATTTCTAGATATGATTAAAGAATATCAGTAAAATATTTTAAGCAGCCCCAAGGGAAGAGTCCTATGGTCAAATAATAAGTCGGATTAAACAGGTTTGATACAAAGATTCATATTTAAGCTTCCTCAAGGGAAGGTTAATCTATACCTTCAAAATGTAGTTATACAACTAATTTAATGTAACGGGTTTTTCTATGAATGTTGAAATGCATGCTATTAAGACCACAAATTAGAGAAAGAATATCTAAGATTAATGCTTTCAAGACTTTAAAATTTAGAGAAAAGAAAATCCTTGATACAAATTAGGATACTAAGCAAACTATAATTAATATATATAAAAACTAATCTAAAAACATTCATGATATCCTTGATACTGAGAAGCCATATGGCTTATACCCATGGTGGATGCAGTCACAGATGCAACAAAGATGAAGTTACAAAAGAAGGGAAATGAAATGGCAATGACACCAGTACCCATCTTCCCAATCTATATAGAATGAACACTTCAGTTTATTACAAAGCACTCATTCATTCTTTACTAATAGCCTCATGTTTTATAAGTTATTTAATGTAGGTTTGATTAACAATTCATTGAAAACAAATTGAATGAGAGGCTAAACATAAAAACTGAGGACATACAAAAAAGAACGATATTAGTAGTTCATGTCCACCTATGGCCATTTGACCAAACCTACTTGCACCACTATTAGCATTTCATACGCTCTAAATCAGGAGCAGTGTAATAGGGAGATTAAGCACCTCTTGCTTAGGTGCTTGCAAATATCACATGTCTTGTTCCCTTTAATGCTAAACCATTTAACTGCACATTCTTGGTGAGCCAGAGCAAGTTTACCTTTACAGTTGCACTCCATCCCGAGTGTCTATCCACCTTCAAACAGAAACAGCTTTTCTTCAGGTACATCTTCACCATCTTCCTCATTTTCTTCTGAAAAAAACTATTGTTAGACTGGGCGCACCCAAAACCATACACCTAATAAAATTAAAATTGTCGGTAAATAGCAAATAAAAATAAGTAGTAGAGAATAGTCTTAGTAACATAGGGAAAAGGTGATGTCATGGGTTCTAAATGTTTTATATAAAAAGTAATCTAGATGAAACCCAGAATTACAAATGGGAAGTAAACAGGAACACTCAATTTGAGATTAATTAAACAAAATGAACTCAAATGACAACCATACAACCAAGCAATAGTTACTCAAACAGAAATTGCTTCTTGTGATACTTTTTTCAGCAACTATCAAGTTTAGAATAATCAAGACATCACATACCTTAACTTGGAAAAATTATACTCCATAACCATCTTCTCAAACTATGTTGCTCTAAGTTCCGCTTCTCTCAAATGCCCCTCAACAACCTATTGTGTACACACATGTTCACCTTAAAATTAAGAGAATTAGGAACCGGATAAGAAATACAAAAAAAAAACTAACTACTGAAAAGTCAACTCTTTCAAGAAGTTTTTTATTTTCTTCTTTCTAACATATCAAGTTGGACATAAGGCCGGATGGAAAATATCAATAATAGGCAATAATGAAATCTTTGGGATGTATATGGTAGTATTTTCTCTCCTGAACAACATTTATACACACCATTTTATAGCCATTCCGTGCTAATCTTTTCACAATTCTTCCACTTCATTAATAGGAAGGAACTCATTTGTTGCAAAAACATTGTGGCAATGATAGAGCTTATTTGTAATTGTATGGAGTGCTGCAATGAAATATTAAAAATTCAGCCTGCCCAACAATTCTGTACCTAAGTTATTATGTTTTTACAATACTAAGGACCTTACAAATCCTATTATTGTTAGGACAACGATAGAAAAACATGGAGTTCGAGATGAATGAATCCATTAAAATTCTTCACTTCCAATAGTGGTAATTAATGACCAGCTAATATCAACCCCATATGGGTGTTCCCTTTTGGTTTCATCATCAATGAAATATTAAACATACTACTGAATCAAGAAATTTATGTGACGGTATGTTAAAAAAATTGGTTAAATAGAGCACCTTGTGATGAGTTGAGGCTAGCTACTCAATTAGTGCAGTTCATACATTGACATCATAAGATGGTCTCCATAAATCATTGTGAAACTGAAATAGTAAAACCACGAATTGAAAACTATGTGATCTATTATGCGACGAGGAAATACATAAGCATATGTATTTAAAAAATAATAAACTAATGACAGTAAGAGAATAGCCGCTGGACATCATTGTAACGAAATAAATAGATTGAGAATAACAATAAAACAAAATTTACAATAAAAATTATATATCACCATAAATTTACCTTAAAAATTACTTATTTTCCCATGTCTTAAGCAGAAGTAAACCACATATTAGATTTGTGGAGAGTAAAGCATTTTGAGTAAACTCATATAAAAGGTTATTGAGTTCCTTAAAGCATGAGTTTACTCAGTGAAAGAAGGAACTCAAAATGTTTACATGACTTTACTCAAAGCATTTTCCCATGTTCTGAATCACTTTGTATCTGCACTCAAACCATTAGATACACATCTCTTAAAACCAAAACCGCATAATGAAGGCGAATAGGTTATTGAGGTTCACAAAATGTAGCATTTCCTGTCCTTCCCACTCATAAACAGATTCGATGCCTAAATATAAATTACCTAGTCAGATAGTAGTTAGAGATATTCTAATCAATAATAAAAGAAGAAGAGAAGTAATTTAAGATAACAGGATGTTGGAGATCTTAATTATATTTCATTTGGCTACCATTCATTCAGTATATCTGAGTTTAACTGCTCATCTCATCCAAGCTTAGATGAGCTAAAACAAATTTCTTGAAAAACATACCTGTTATTGTAGCATGTACTTCTCTTGAACTCAAAAAATAGCTATTTGAAAAATCAAAACCCTACATGATATAAAATTTTAAAAAGATACGGTATCAAATTAATGAGGAAGATAGGTTACCCGAGCTGTTTGATAATCGTTTGTAGCAACATGACAATCAACAATTGTTGGGCGGCCTTGGAAAGAAAAATGTTGAGGGATGTCTCCTCCTCGATTGAGGACTCAGATTCTGAATAATGTTTGCACGTCATAGAATTTCGTTGATGAACAAGTGCACCGCGATTCCAAACCTCTGGAGCGAGAAGAGCGTGAATCAGCGGAAGACTGGACACTAGGCAGCTTTGGCGTATGACTTCGGTACCCTAGCTCCTGAAAGTGGCGATAAAAATGAGAGAGCATTTGGAAGATTAAAGAAAGGGAAATGAAATTGAAAAAAAAAAATCCGTCACTCATTCTGGAGAGCAGCAAACGGAGTCTAACAGCCATGAGCCGTAGCAACGGAAAAAAGCCCAAGATAACTTTCTTACGCACTTTATATGTAACCAGATATATACGAAATGTAATACGAAGTATGTACTTCGCAAGCTCTTATCTAACTTCCCCTCTTTCCTCTTTTTTTTTCATTTTTCTTTCCATTTTCTTTCTTTTTGCGCAGTAGTCCCTATTTTTTTTGTCTTCCGCTAGAATGTCAAAACTTCTTTCCCCCCATTTTTAGTATACTTTTCTTATTTAAATGAAGGCTAAAGGGTCAAATAGATCCTTGTACCTTTTCGGATCACTCAATTTGCCCCCTTAATCCAAAAAAGCTCCAATTGACACCCTGAACTCGATAAAAATATTCAAATTTCACTTTTTGCATGTTTCAATCCGGTCACCGCCACGTCACCCGGTAGGGTACCAACTGTGCATGTGACGTGGCAACTTAGGGGGTCAAATAAGCCGCTGAACCCGATCGAATCGTTCAATTTACCCCCTCAACCCTAAAAAATGTCAAAAAATTTTTAAGGATTGAGGGGGTAAATTGAACATTTCAGTCGGGTTCAGAGGTTTATTTGACCCCCTAAGTTGTCATGTCACATGCACAGTTGGCACCCTCAGGGGCGGATGCAGTAAGGGAATAGGGGGGGCAACTGCCCCTAATAGATTTCCACTAAACCCATATATCTTATTACAAATTATTAAAAGATTAATTTTTTGCCCCCAATTAAAAAATATGACTGCCCCCAATAGTCTTCCTTCCCCAACGGAAATGGCTAAATCTCAAAATGAGATTTTGGACTCACCCGCTACCCCATTCTTCCGTATGTTGATTAATGCTTTACATTAATTCTTACTTCTATATTAATATTAATCATGTTGTTTTAAATTTATTAATTTATTATAGTGAGACTCAATGTAGTATTAACCCTTATATATCCATTATTCAGTATGTAATATATTCTTGGAAGGCTAGTGATTACTAAAAATGGTAATTTAGTAAATGTACATCAGTACATACTAGCAATTGTAAGGGTTAATAATATTTCTGTTAGATTAAATTCAAATGGATGACTAGCAAATGTCAGTTAGATACATTTTTTTAAAGAAGTCATTTAAATACATAGAAATTCAAAATGTAAATAGTACTTCATTCGTCTCTTAAAATTTTGTCAACTTTGTCACTTTCTCTTTTAAGTAAAGAATTTGAGTTTCCCGTTAATCATCTCTCATTTGCGCAAATCTCAACCACACAATTTTTTCTTTATTAATTTTTGTGCCAGTCAAATTTGACTAAATTTTAAGGGACAGATAGAGTATGTTATTATTCTAGATAGTTAAATAAAGCAATAATGATATATGTACGAAATATATGACTAAAATAAAGATGATGAGAAAATGTGACCTTGTATGATATAACTGAAATAGTACTCCGTAATTTTTAGTTAAGTAGGATTATTTTTGTATTCAATTTTACACGTGATTATGAAGCAATGTACACACAGTAACTCTAGACGTTTTTTTATCCATTAATTACATTTCAAAAATATTCTAAGAAAAATGTTAAGTAAAACGGTAACGAATCACTTCAAATAAAAAAATGAAAACTCGGCAAGAACAATTGTAATGTCTTTTGTTATATGTTTACTATTGTAATAATAATATGATGATAATTTACTATTTTATATTCTTCATAAGTATTTTTAATACCCGATCTGCCCCCAATAAATTCATTTCCTGGATCCGCCACTGGGCACCCTACCAGGTGATGTGGCGGTGACCGGCTTGTGACCTGCAAAAAGTAAAATTTGAATCTTTTTATGGAGTTCAGGATACCAATTGGAGCTTTTCTAAGTTTGGAGGGCAAATTGAATAATCCGGAAAGGTACAGGGGCCTATTTGACCCTTTAGCCTTAAATCAAAGAAATCTTAGAAGAAGCTCTAATTTGTTTTTTGTTTTTATGACTTTTCATTAATATATAGGAAAAATTGAAAATAATAATCCCAACTATTACCGGTTCGCTATTAATAATCCCAACTATCGATTATTCCTGGGTGGTCCCAACTATAGGGAGCATTTGCCAAAAATAGTCCCTAACCTGCTACAACCTGGTATAACAGGTCAAATTTAAATGCGAACTATGCATAAACTCTAAATAATCCCAACTATAGTTGATCTTCTTTTATTAATCCCAATTATCAACTCTCAATTTTAGAAAAATATAAAAAAAATTATAAATTTTTAAATTAAATATTTTTAAACATGTAAAAATTATTATGAAAATTCTACAAATGTACCAAAGTTAAATAAAATAGTTTAAGTCATTTTTTATTTATTTTCGCTATTTGTTTTCTTTTTTCCAATTTATTATTCCCAGTTATGTGAACAAGTTATGATTTAGTATTATTTTCCTTTATTCAATTTTACAATTTCTGTTTTCAAAAAGCAAGATGGGATTTATTTTCCTTTATTCAATCTTCTATTTTTTATATTATTATATGAAATAGTTTATCCCTCAATTTTTGTGATTTGAGGTATATATTTTTTAATAAAAACATTATTATATTTTTTTTAAAATTGAGAGTTGATAATTGGGATTAATAAAAGAAGATCGACTATAGTTGAGATTATTTATAGCTTACGCATAGTTCACATTTAAATTTGACCTGCTATACCAGGTTGTAGCAGGTTAGGGACTATTTTTGGAAAATGGACCCTATAGTTGGGACCACCGAGAAATAATCGATAGTTGGGATTATTAGTAGCGGAACGGCAGTAGTTGGGATTATTATTTTCCATTTTTCCTAATATATATTCCCATATTCTTTTATTTGCTACACTTTTTTTAGAAATATGTTTTGTTTGCTATACTTTTTCTTTTTGTTAGTTTTCCTTTTAGAAAATACTACAATAGCTTTATTTTTTCTATTTCTCATATTCTCTATCATATTTTTCTACACCTTGTTACTTTATCTATTCATTACCCTTTTAAAGTCACATTTTTGTCCACCATTTTTTTGGCCTTTTTATTCAAATATTACTAATAATTTAAGGATTTCCAATAAAGTGAGTTAAGTTTCAAAAGTTCAAAAATATGACTTCCATCAGTTACACGTCAATCCACGGTCCATTACACCTTAAGGCCATGAGTTACACGTTAGTCCACAGTCCAATACACATCAAGGGAAGAGTTTTAATACTAAAAAACTATGAAAGAGTTTCTATGGTCATCCACACCACTGTTACCACCGGTGCCGCCAGCAGTCTTGCCGCACCACCGCCCAGTGACCTGCATCGGCCATTGTGACCACCGCTAACTGACTTGCTCCGGTCATAGTGACCGCCGCTCAGTGACTTGTGTCAGCCATAGTGACCGACGCTCAGTGAATTGCTCCGGCCATAGTGATCATCTTGCTCCGCTTAGTGACTTGCTCCGATCATAGTGACTACCCCAATTTTCAGTGACACCGCCCAAGCCGCCTCTGCCCGCCCCTAGCCACCTCCGCTGCCCCCATCCACCGCCATCATCCCTACCCCATCCACAACCTCCACCCACACCCTGTCCACAGTTTTCCAGCCTTAACCACCAGATCCCCACCCAACCCCCCAGACCCCAACCATGCCGCTAGGTTACACACCAGACCCCAACCCGCACCACTGTCACTGCCCCACCCCTTACCACAGTCACTGCACCAACCCGCCCCAACCACCATCTCAAGGTTTGCAGCCCCTGTACAACTCCAGGGACGTCGCCCAATGCCCCGTGCCTGCGCCCTCCCCACTGCATCTCCCTGTGACAGTCTCGGCCACCACTCCGGCCAGCCACCGCACCCCAGCCCCACCGAACCTCAGGTCTAGTACACCCCAGCCCCAGCCCAACCACACGTTGCCACAACCCTGCACCATCCCCAGTCCCATTCCCTCCCTTTCCCTGCCACAGCACCCAAAACCAACACCCTCCGACCATCGCTGGAGACCACAACGTCCGGCCACCGCCGGATACCACTAAAGTCGGTCCCTTCCCCAACTGCCCAGCCCCGTCCTCTTCTCCCCTACCCCCTCCCCATCCCAAACCCCTGCAGTCGCCCCCTCCTATCCTCAGACCCCCTCCCAGTCTCCCAGCTTCCCAGCCTCCTAGATCCCATCCCCTGCCTCCGCCGCATCCCAAAACCTAGCCGCCAGCCTCTAGTCATACTGTCGTTGGACGAGAATAAAGAAGGAGAAGAAGAGGGAGGACAAAGATGTTGGGATCCCTACTTAATTGGAGAGGTTCTAGAAAATTCTAGAGCTTTCTAGAGAAGTATAGAATTTTCTAGAACGTTGCGGAGAATCCTAGAGAAGTCTAGAACTCTCTAGAAGCTTGCGGAATAATGTGGAATCCTCTGGAATATTCTAGAGATGTGTGGAACCTTCCGGAAGCTTATGGAAGAGTATGGAAGCATATGGAAGAGAATGGAGAGGTGTAGAGATTCCTTGGAATTCTCTAGAATAGGTAGTCATGTAGATCATTCTAGAGAAATATTCTCCACCACTCATTATGGAGGTGGAGTAGTATAAATAGGAGTAGGAGCCTCCATTCCTAACTATCCCAATCCCAATCCAATCCTAGCAATCCTAGCCAAGAGTGAATCCCCTTCTAAGAGTGAGAAAGCTAGAGAGTTAGAGAGCCTCTTTGAGAGAGAAGAGAGTTAGCTTGGGAAGTTCCTATCCTCAAGCTTGAGTGAGCCACCATTGAGTGAGACAATTTTGTAACATCCTTGTAAATCCTTCTATTCTTTTGTATAGTGGAAGAATCTCCATATTTGAGAATTTAAATCGTGTGCTCCCATTACTACTTAAATCCCTAGGTGCCTATCTTAACTTCACGAAGCGGGAAATTCCGGAGTTTTTTCCCAACAAAAGACGATGAAGAACGAATCGAACGAGGACATCAACGAATTGAATGGAAATCAAAACGAATCGAATGGAAAGCAGACCAGATTTGTTCTTCCAGCTTCTGGAATGGAAGGAGGGTTGGGAACGAGGTCATGATGACTCAAGGTTTGGCTGGCCTAGTGGAGATTGCGGCATTGCAGGGATAGGTGACGGAGATGTTGTGGAGTTCCGAGTTCGGTGGATGGTTCGCCTCTGGTTCGATGATGCTTCGATGGGAGTGAAGAAGATGGACGACTTTCGCTGAGGTGAGAGGGAACGACGGAGATACGCGGAAGCTTCGCTGGGAGTGTTTAATGGGTCATATTTTTGAAATATATAAAAATTGTCATATTTTTTGAAATGAAAACTCTAGTTATAATATAGAGGCCATTTTTTCTTGATAATAATACATTATAGTATTATACTCCCTCTGTATTTATATATAGTGGCAAGATGTTCCTTTTACATACATATTTTGATATTTATATACTTGCAATATTTTCTGGGTTGAGTAACTTTTTCATTTAAAAACATTTAAATAGTGTTATTTTCTCTACCTTTTCATCTTATCTTTGAACCTTTTCAAAGTTCATATATATATGGTAGGGGTGTTTGAAATTAGTTCTTCTTTTGCTTCTTTTTTAAAAACTGAAGTAGAATTAGTTTTTAAGAAGTTGATATTCTGCTAAAATATTGTTTCTAGGAGTAATTCAAAACACTTAGAATTAATTTTGCACTTTCACTCATACACTAATATCTACTTCTACTCTTTGCATGAACAAAAATAGTTTTAAGAAGTACATCTAAACATTCCCTAAAAAGAATTACTCAAGATAGGATTAATATACGGACAAAGTTTTGATTTTTTTTTCTTTTTTTACTCTAAGGGGGTCTGGGGGAGGGGGTTGGGGGGAGCCTGGAGTATTCAGATCTGAAGCTCACTCCATTGAGCTTCAAACCCATATGTGTCTAGCGGGATTCGAACTCGAGACCTCCCAGTAGACACGGTAACCTCATAACCAGATGGGCTTGAATGCTTGGTTCTGGACAAAGTTTTGAAATAGGACTAAATATGTTTATTCCAAAATAAGACTTATTTAATCATATGGAGATTTATTTGACAGTTTTCTCTATATTCAACATTTTTGTAAGAACACTTTACTTTATATGCTCAATAAGGCAATAAGAAGTCCGGGTAAAATAATTAATCTAAATTTATACCAAGTTCCGTTGTCAATTGAGTAGGTCTATTTACTAATACACATTTGTTCATCCTAAGTTTTCTATAAAAAAAATGGAAATAAAAACTTAGATTGCAGTAAATGGAGAATAAGTTATATTCTTCTAATTTCATATTGTATGTTTGCATTTTAATTTAGATTTGTTATTCATTAGTTTGAAAATTACACACTTTTGATGTGATACTTTAGTTTGTTAAAATATTTGTAATTTGTTTAGATTAGAATTATTTTGAGCTTAGAACAGGTCAAAATCATACAAAGGATAAAAAAATGGATCCTAAAGACAAAAAAATGTGCAAAGGAACAAGATCAAACAAGGTTGATGCTCTAGGGACACCCGCACGGTTAGCTCAGTTAGTTGAGTGGTGGGAAAATTGGAACATTGACTAGCATCGAAAACCGCAGTGGTTGTGTGGAGGTTACAACTCATGTTTGTTGTGCTGGACCTCTGGTGCGGATGTGTACAAGGTCTACCATCATTGGACTAAATCACTGCAACTTACAACCTCCCAAATGTCTTGTCGGGTCGAGGCATGGAGATTCCTTGGGGTTGGGGAATCAACCTTTTGGAACATTGATATTCTAGGGACACCGCTAGTATCTCTTCCTAACCGCCCACCCATCATTCCCAGCAGCACGGGTGCCGCCGGCGAGCTCCCATTGCTTGGCCTCTTTCCACTCTGAGGTACGTCGTTGCAAGAGTTTGTTGTTTTAGATAAATGAGTAACGATGTTAGAAGCATTTGGTAGGATGTATAATAATCACTTTGTATGCGAATATGGATACGTGCCTAGTGGGAGGTCTCGAGTTCGAAACCTGCTAGGCATATAAGGGTTTGAAACTCAATGGAGTGAGTGTCAGCCCTGATTACTCCAGGCCCCTCAGCCCCCTTCCCCAGACCCCCTGGATTAAAAAGAAAAACGTAAAAGGTTTACGCCGTTTGGCTCGCTTATTTGATGTAAACCGTGGGGCACTTTTCTAAAACGTTTCGCACTGTATCATGTAAAGAATTTTACGTGGAGGGATTGTGATAAAATACTTTGCATGAGTTTTATAAAGCATTGCAACGCCTTTGCGTGTGAATTAGAAATAAATTACACATGTAACCAAACAATGCCATCTATTTTACATGTAAAGTGATTATTTCCCTAAAGTTCGCATGCAATCACTTTGCGTGCAAAGAACATGTAAACTACCAAACGAGTTCTTTAATGAAATCTTTATCAAGATATCCTACTTTGATCTTTTAATTCTATAGTATATCTTATCTCTTTCCCTCATGAGATATATAATTATTAAGTCATGGACAAAATTTTAAATTAGGATTGTATAATTTTTCTTTCTAAAACAAGACTAATTTAATCATACCAAAAGAATACTACAATAAAAACTTTTCAAAATAATAGTGAATGATTCATATTTTGATTATAAATCAATGATAAGAATTTTATACTAGAGAAAATTGCTATTCATAAGACCAAATCATACGAACTTTACAAAAGGAGGACTCAATTATGTTTCTCCATCCGTGAGATTTATATAATTTTACTTAAGGTAACTTTATTTTTGTTTTCCATTTTTACCTTTCACTGTAATACTCCAGATTAAAAATCAAAAACAAATTCTGCAACTCATCTGTCTCTC
Organism: Cuscuta europaea; assembly: GCA_945859875.1. NCBI lineage: Eukaryota > Viridiplantae > Streptophyta > Magnoliopsida > Solanales > Convolvulaceae > Cuscuta > Cuscuta europaea. Next base: position 1,225,692 of record CAMAPE010000054.1, on the reverse strand, counting down.
TCATCTCATCGCACGCCCTACAAGTATATGACGTCGATTTTAGCATTGATATTAGCGTCTCTCGGCAGCGACTCCGGGGTTGGGATCCGCTAGTTTACCCATCCCTCGACCCTTTCAAGAACTTTCAAACCCTTTGCTACGACTACCAGTCCTGCCACGGAACCAGAGTACTTCTTCGACATCATGGCTTCCGTAATCGGATGCTAGATCACCTATGTTGCTTCATTGCGGAGTTTCTCGACAACCTCTCGATGTAATTTCATCATTGGATATAGTGAATTGTATATATATATATATATATATATATATATATATATATATATATATATTGAGGTTAAGTCCCGTAGATCCGAAAGCCCAACACAAATTTTGGATATTTCAGAAAATGGATAATAAATCAAATGTATAAGGAAATATAAAAGTTGAAGGATAATAATGCTCAAGATCCCACTTGTATTAGGCAATTTACTGATTACACAGAGACTTCCCGAACGGTATGTCGGAATAGTGATTAATACAAGAACAAGATGCTAACCCTTTACAATGAGATTAATTCCTCTATTTATACTAATGGGGGGTATGGGGTGCTCAATGCTGATTGGTTGCTAATCCCGCCCGTCGAATGCCCATGCTTCCCACTTGCTGATGTCACACTCTAGCATTTAATGCACTTTGCCACTTGCGAGTTGTCCGTTGCCCGAACGGGGTGATAGCCATGCTGGAAACATAATTGATCTGGCCCAAGCACACTGGTTGACCCGATCCCCGTTCGGGACATATATCTCACTGGGCCTGTTCTTCTTCTGGATCCCGGGCTATTTATTGGATTGGACATTTTGGGCCTTTGATCCGGGTATTGGGCCTTCGGTCCAATATCCCAACACAAGTCCCTCACTTCCGATGTCTCGAACGGCAGTGAGTGCATAAGGAAATAGAACTTGCATGCTGAATATCGATCGGGATCCAAATCTTGTTGGTTCTCTGTGTCATGATTTTGGTAGCTTACTACGGCTGTCGTTTGATTTTCCCCATAATCGTCATGATTACTGGCCTTTGATCTCCCACGTGACATGTGTCCTTTCAAATAGTCCAGACGACGTGTTTTCCTCTGGTTGGTTACTGATTCGGCGCCTGTCAGGCTATAAATAAGCCTTTGTTTTTTCGATTCTGGGTTTCGAATTTTCATTTCCTTCATGCTTTTGTTCTGCCTTCTCTCTAGGTCCTTCAAGCATTTCTTGTTCAGGTATTCCTCCTCCCTTTTAACTTTCCTCTATTCTTTGCTTCGGTCGATATGTGTCCTCGATCATGCTCTTCTGATTCGGAAATGGCTTCCCAAGGGGAAAACCATGATACCGCCGTTATGGACGTCATACCCGTCCCTTTCGCTGAAGGCACAAATGAGGCGATGGCGGATAATAGGGCGGAGGCGGAGGATTCTTCTGTCGGCTCTTCTTCTTCCGATGACGATTCTGATGATACGAAGTCTGGTGATGAACTTGCTTCCATGGCAGCTGGACCACCAGATAACGTCCCTCGCTATAGGATTGATTTAAGATTAATCAAGGAGAGGAGGCAGAAATTGACTTCTCACAATAAGACTCAAATTCCAGCCCTAATTCCGGACCCAGTGGATTTTCATCTTCGGGCTGGGGTTCACCCAATGCGCCACCTCTCAGGGATGGTGTTGGTCCATCTAGATTCGGTGAAAGCTGGGCTTAGGTTTCCTTTGCACCCATTTTTGTGTCCTTCTTCAATTTTTATGAGATAGTTCCGGCTCAGATCATGCCGAACTCCTATTGGGTGATGGCCGGCTTCATTTGTCGTTGTGTAGATGTTAAGGTCACGCCCAGTTTAGAACTATTTCATCAATTCTTTAAAGTGGCTCCCCAGCAGACCCATGGGTATTTGGCCGCAACTGCTCGAACAGGACATATTTTATTTAATGGAAATCTAACTTCAATCAAGGGGTGGAAAGACCGATTCTTCTTCGTTTCCATCCCGGACGGTCTGATCCCAAATAAGTGGAATGCCTTCCTGTAAGGAATATTTGTAATTAGATTTTGATGATGCTATATTAATTAGGACTTTAAAGTACCCCTTTTAGACTTAATGTATTAGAATTTTCCTTTGTAAAGTTCTTAGCATAATCGACTACCAGAAGGCCTCCACACCAGAAGACCTCCTGACAGAAGATCTTTGGTTCTCTGCCTAGGAACAGAAAACCTCAGGGTCTCTGTTAGCCTTTACTTTGACAGAAACCCTCTTGGTTCTTTGTAAGCTATTATCAACAGAAGTGCTCAAGACCTTCTCTGACCAACTCTCTGCTAAAGACACCAGAAGGCCTGACACTTGGAAGAATTCCACAAAGCCGGGAAATCAACTGAAAGATTCCTTCAACGGCTAGGAGACTTGTACGGAAACGCTACAGTGCCAGCATTGAATGCACATTTAATGCTCCCCATGCTCCGTAGAGTAATTGCAGATGATTGGCCGCAATGTCAGGATTACTTTATCCCAAAATAGTAACCCGCCAACTTTACCGGGTCCTACTGGTCAAGTCAACTGCTCGCGCATTAAATGCAGTTGTCCTCCTTCACCTCCAACGGGAAGACAACCCTCAGTATAAAAGATACACTACGAAGAACAACCGGATAACTTTTGCTCTACTAACTTTGCCAACTTCACCACATTCTCAACAAGAAAACCACATTCAAATTATTCTAGGCAAAAAGGTCCTCTTGAGATTCAAACTCTTCATCCTCAACAAGAGAGACACAAGTTGGAAAGAATATAACTTCATATCATTAAATCCAACAAGAGCAAGGTTCCAACAGTTCTTCAACAACTTCAAGCACTTCATCTACAAATCCTTTGTAACGAAGCTAGTTGGAGGAACCCCTGTTTCAACAGAAACTCTTCTTGTTACAAGAAGGACGTCCAAGTAACTGGAGTAGTGAAGTGGTGATACTTCCGGGAAGCTCAGTGAAAGGACCAGTCTTAAAGGAAGCCAGACAATGCATCCCAGGAGATGTCTAGGCTTGAAAAAGACGTGGAGAGCTTCTTAAGTGCTAGGACTAAGGCGTTGTAAACGGTCGTTTTTACAAGTTTAGTGGAACCGTGGATTAGAGGAACGAGTTGTTCCTTGAACCACTATAAAAATCCCAGGTGTCATTTACTTACTTTTTTAATATTTGCACCTAGATAGAACTGTCTAACTCCTTAGACTTGGTATCTGTGTTCAACAGAACTTGTCTTACGAGTTAACAGAAGGCCTACTGCCTTTGCTTCTCTGAGGCTAAATCAACTGAACCCCCTACCAGAACCTCATCCGCTGCCAGTCTGTTCTGTCAACAGAACAGACTATTTTGTGAAATCTGGTACTTAGTTTGAAAAGCTAAAAACCAATACAGTCTATTCACCCCCCCTCTAGACTGTATCCTGTACAACCGGGACCAACAAGTGGTATCAGAGCCTCCTTGTTCTAATAATCTCTTAGGTTATTTGCTGAACAAAGATCCACTTGTTTTTCTGTTATATTCCTCATTTTTATCTGATATAATGGATCACTCCTTGTCCAAGAATCTTATGTTCTCAGATCTTAAGTTTGATGACTGGAGGATACGGATGAAAGCACATCTTTGTGCCCTGCATGATGAGATGTGGGAAGTTCTTGATATTGGCCCTTTCACAAGCTTCCAGAAGGTCAATCCTGAGCATGCTATTGACAACACCAGACCCCAGATGATCAGTAAAGCCAAGTCAGAATGGACCACTGAAGAGAGAAGAAAATACAACCTGGACAATATTGCTAAGGACATTCTCTACAAGTCCATTGATGATAGGTACTTCAACAGAATAAAGAAGTGCAAAACTGCAAAGGAAATCTGGGATACTCTTGAGCTCATTGGAGCTGGTGATGAGCAAGAGAAGGACAACAAGCTGACTATAGCCAACAAGAAGTTTGATGACTTCAAACTTCTCCCTGGTGAAAGCATCTCCAAGATGTATGACAGGCTCCTCACTGTCACTGGAGAGATCTCTGAGTTTGGCAAGGAACTCACCACCAAGGAGATCAACCTGAAGGTGTTGAGGGGACTGCCCTCAGCATGGAAAATGAAGGTAGTTGCTGTCCAAGCCAGCAAGGATGTAAAGACTTATCCCACTGATAAGCTCATTTCAAATCTCAAAGCTCATGAGTTTGAAATGATTGAAGAAAAGGAAGATGTACCAGAAGAGAGGACCACTACAGCCCTCACTGCCAGCACATCAAAGGTAAATGATTTTGACCCTTCAGTACTTTTATCTGACGAATATATGGCTGCTTTTGCTAGGAGATTCAAGAAGTTCATGAAGAATCCCAAAGATGGAAGGAGTCCATCTTTCAACAGAAAGCCATACCAGAAGGTCAAAACAACAGAAAGCAGTGGTGAGCTTCTCTGTTACAATTGCAGACAACCTGGTCACTTCAAGGCTGATTGTCCCCATCCAAGGGTGTCCAAGAAACAAGGGCATGATGGAGAAAAGAAGAAGTATGAAGACAACTCCAGAAGGAGAAAGGCACTCGTGACAGAACAGCTAGAGAAAGACCCTCTGTCAGAAACAGAATCCAGTTCTGACTCAGATTCTGATGAGGCCTTCTGTTGCCTTGATACTGAGACAGAAGACCTTTGCCTCATGGCTCATTCTGATGATGAGGAACTGTGTGCTGGAGCTATCTCTGAACAAGAATGGTTTATTGATAGTGGATGCTCCAGGCACATGACAGGTGACAGAAGTTGCCTAACAGAGTTCCAGAAATGCAAAGGACCTAGAGTTACCTTTGGAGGTAATGACAAAGAAGGTCAAACAAAAGGAAGAGGGAAGCTGATCAAGAACCAGATAATCATTGATGATGTCTCTTATGTCAAAGGACTGAAGTTCAACTTGCTGAGTGCTAGCCAATTCTGTGACAAAGGCTACACTGTTGAATTCACAAAGGACTTCTGCTATGTGAAGCATGAGACAACAAAGGAAGAGGTTCTAACAGCATCAAGGAAGAAGAACATTTATGTAGTTGATTGGAACACAGCAAAGGATGGAGTTTGCCTGATAGCTAAGGGAGATTCAAAACTAAGTTGGGACTGGCACAAGAAGCTTAGTCATTTGAACTTCAAAACAATCAACAAACTGGCCAGAGAACACATTGTAGAAGGGCTACCAGACATTGTGTACAAGAAGGAGACCCTCTGCAGTGCATGTCAGAAGGGCAAACAAGTGAAGAATTCCTTCAAACCCATTGCTGGAGATCTTTCTACAAGTCCTCTAAATCTGATTCACATGGATTTATTTGGACCTGTTGAGACTCCAAGCGTTGGTGGGAAGAAATATACCTTAGTCATGGTTGATGACTATTCCAGATATACATGGACTATCTTTCTATCAAAGAAAAATGAAACTCTTCAGAAGTTGCCATCTCTGTTAAAGCAACTTCAGACTGAGAAGAATTTGAAAGTGAAGACAATCAGATCAGACAGAGGAACTGAATTTGTCAACCAAGTCATAAAGGACTTCTGTGATCAGAATGGGACTTTTCATCAACTCTCTGCCGCCAGAACCCCTCAACAGAATGGCGTAGCAGAAAGAAGGAACAGAACTTTAAAAGAAGCTGCAAGAACAATGATTGCTGAATCTGGTTTGCCTATGAGATATTGGGCTGAAGCAATCAACACTGCATGCTATACTCAGAACAGAAGCATGATCAACAAGAATCACCAGAAGACCCCTTATGAACTCTGGAAAGGAAGAAAACCCAACATCAGCTACTTTCATGTATTTGGATGCAAGTGCTACATTCTTAACAATGGAAAGGAGCATCTGAAAGTCTTTCAAGAGAAGGCTGATGAAGGAGTCTTTATAGGCTATTCAAACACCAGTAAAGCCTATAGAGTACTCAACAAAAGGACCCTTCATGTTGAAGAATCTATACATGTGAAGTTTGATGAAAGCATCTCTCTTAAAGAGGTAACAGAGATCCTCAAGGAAGTCAGCATAGAAGACAGAACATCAGAACCAACAGAAGAGGTAGCAGACAACCCTGCATTCCCAACACCTGCACCAAACCCCCTTCTGTTGAATGAAGATGAAGACTCTGAAGATGAGGAACCACAGAGACCAAGACAGCAGCTAACAGAACCTGACCTAACATGGTTAAGAGATCATCCCCCTAACCAAGTAATAGGTCAAATCAGAAGTGGAGTTCAAACCAGATCCACATCAAGAAGAGAAGCAATGCTTGCCTGCTATATATCTCAAATGGAACCTATGACTGTTGAAGAAGCTCTTGCAGACTCAGATTGGATCAATACTATGCAAGAAAAGCTTACTCAGTTTGAAAGGAACAGAGTATGGGAACTTGTTCCTAGGCCAAAGCACCAGAATGTCATTGGAACCAAATGGGTATTCAAGAACAAGGCTGATGAAGATGGCAACATTGTAAGGAATAAAGCAAGGCTGGTAGCTAAAGGTTATTGCCAAGAAGAAGGAATAGATTTTGATGAAACTTTTGCACCAGTTGCCAGACTTGAAGCCATCAGAATCTTCCTAGCCTATGCTGCTTACAACAACATCAAGGTCTACCAGATGGATGTCAAGAGTGCTTTTCTGAATGGAGATCTTGAAGAAGAAGTTTATGTAGAACAACCACCAGGTTTTGTCATTCCTACTCACTCCTCCTGTGTCTACAAGCTTAAAAAGGCCCTCTATGGTCTTAAGCAAGCTCCCAGAGCATGGTATGACACATTGTCCCTTTTCTTAGTGAACCATGGGTTTACTAAAGGAAAGGTTGACAAAACTCTATTTCAAATCTCTGTTGCTAATCATATTCTGTTAGTACAAATATATGTTGATGATATTATATTTGGAAGTACTAATCCAGAATTGTGCAAGAAATTCTCTCAAGTGATGCAGAGTCAATTTGAAATGAGTATGATGGGAGAACTCAGCTACTTCCTAGGACTTCAAGTGAAACAAGTTCTAGAAGGAATCTTTATCAATCAAGGGAAGTATACCAGAGACCTGATCAAGAAGTTTGGAGTGGAAGGCAAGTCATCAATGAAGATTCCCATGAACACCTCACAAGGAATTGGACCAGATGATGAAGGAAAAGATGTCGATGCAACCACATACAGAGGAATCATAGGATCTCTGTTGTATCTAACTGCAAGCAGACCAGACATCTCATTCTCTGTTGGAATCTGTGCCAGATACCAATCAAAGCCCAAGGAAATCCATCTAAGTGCTGCAAAAAGAATCATCAGATATATCAAAGGAAATCCAAATGCAGGCCTATGGTATCCCAAGGGAGGTAACTTTGAACTAATTGGTTACTCTGACTCAGATTTTGCAGGTTGCAGACTAGACAGAAAGAGCACCTCTGGTCACTACCAATTGCTAGGAGGAAGGCTTGTTTCCTGGTTTAGCAAGAAGTAGAACTCAATCTCAACAAGTACAGCTGAAGCTGAGTACATTGCAGCTGGGAGTTGCTGTGCTCAGTTACTCTGGATGAAGCAACAACTGAAGGACTATGGAATTCAAGCAAAGGAGATCAAGCTGTTGTGTGACAACACCAGTGCCATTGCTATCACTCAGAATCCAGTTCTTCACTCCAGGACAAAGCACATTGAGATCAGACATCACTTCATCAGAGATCATGTTGAAAAGAAGCACATATTGTAACACTTGAGATTTAATTTAAACGGATTAATAGTACTACTCATACCAATAAGGTGCATCTCCTTTTAAGGGAACTCATTAGCCAAGAACTCCAAAGTTATGCGTGCTTGCACGGGAGTAGTCTTGGGATGGGTGATCCCCTGGGAAGTTTCTCAGGGTGCGCACGAGTGAGGACAAAGTGCGCGGAAAAGGCCAGTGGAGGTTTGTGAGGACAGTACTAGAGGTCAGAAGTAACTACCTCGGAGCCTACGGGGCCGGGGTGTTACAAATGGTATCAGAGCAACCCTGCGACAGTGTGCTGATCCGTTGGATATCAGGCGGGCACTTAGCAGGGGAAAAGATTCTGGGATATGATTGAGATTGGTTTATGGGCGCAACGAGGATGTTGTGTTCCTAAGTGGGGGTGATTGTAACACTTGAGATTTAATTTAAACGGATTAATAGTACTACTCATACCAATAAGGTGCATCTCCTTTTAAGGGAGCTCATTAGCCAAGAACTCCAAAGTTATGCGTGCTTGCACGGGAGTAGTCTTGGGATGGGTGACCCCCTGGGAAGTTTCTCAGGGTGCGCACGAGTGAGGACAAAGTCCGCGGAAAAGGCCAGTGGAGGTTTGTGAGGACAGTACTAGAGGTCAGAAGTAACTACCTCGGGGCCTACGGGGCCGGGGTGTAACAAATGGTATCAGAGCAACCCTGCGACAGTGTGTTGATACGTTGGATATCGAGCGGGCACTTAGCAGGGGAAAAGATTCTGGGATATGATTGAGATTGGTTTATGGGCGCAACGAGGACGTTGCGTTCCTAAGTGGGGGTGATTGTAACACTTGAGATTTAATTTAAATGGATTAATAGTACTACTCATACCAACAAAGTGCATCTCCTTTTAAGGAAGCTCATTAGCCAAGAACTCCAAAGTTAAGCATGCTTGCACGAGAGTAGTCTTGGGATGGGTGACCCCCTGGGAAGTTTCCCAGGGCGCGCATGAGTGAGGACAAAGTGCGCGGAAAAGGCTAGTGGCGGTTTGTGAGGACAGTACTAGAGGTCAAAAGTAACTCTTCGGGGCCTACGGGGCCGGGGTGTTACACATATGCATGGAGCATGTGTCAACAGAAGACCAGCTTGCAGACATTCTGACAAAGCCTCTTCCTGAGGCTAGGTTCAACAAACTGAGAGAGGAATTGGGAATGATGGATGAAATACCAAGGGAAAGTTGAAAAGGAAGGCCCTCTGTTGCTAAATTTCTGTTAACAGAATACCTGTTGCAGAACCCCTTCTGTTAACCCCTTCTGTTCTCTACCCTGGCAGAACACCTCAGCAACAGAAACCCTTTCTTCCTCCCTACAGAAAACCTCCTCTTATGTCTAACAGAAGGTTGTGGACTTAGAAAAATCTGAAAACCGGGTGACCTAGTAAATTATTAAAGGTCTTTTACCCTTTTACCCTTAAAACGGTATCCAGCCGCAAAGTATTTACTGCGCCCCTTTTTACATTTATTGGTACCTTGGAACCGTAAATAATTTCAAGCGTCCACTAACCCAAACCCATAAATTCCCCTTTCGCAAACCTAAACCGTTACTGCTTTCATTACTCTCAAACTCTCAAACCTCCATAGCTCTCAAGCTCTCTGCAATCTTTCTCTGCTCAAATGGCTTTCATCAACATTAATGACCTCACCAAGGAAGAAATCAACACCCTGGTCTCGAACATCTATACTGGGATGAACTGCGACCTCTCCGCACTCCCTGAACTCGCTGCAAATCATGAAACGATGATGAAAATCATCAAGGGAATGGAGGACTCGCAACTGAACAAGGTAGTGGGATATCACTTTGATTCCTACAGCACGAGGGACGTGGCAGAGTTCTATCTCAACGCTACGTACGAAGGGGAGACCATTCGGTCAAATGTCGATGGTGAGAACATAACCCTCACTCCTGAAGATCTCAACGCCCTGTTTGGCGTAGTGGAGGACCCTCAAGAAGAAGAGACTGAAGGCTTCTTAACTCTGGACAGTGTCAAGGTCGTTGTGGACAACTTTGTCCAACTCTACTGCCGACCTGAAGTGGGTAGAGTTCCCAAACTATACATGAAGAAGAACCTCCTTCTGAGCGACTATGAGAAGCTGATGAACATCCTTCATAGGTGTGTCTGGAGCAAGAGCACCTCCACCGATGACATGAATGTGCTCAATGCAAAGGCTGTCTTTGCAGTTCATCATGGGATGAACATCAACTGGGGACAGGTAATTGTCAAATCCCTTGTTGAATTCATCAAAAAGAAAGACAAGGAGACCGGACTGTTCAAAACCCCCATGGGTTATGGCCTCTTAATCTCTGAAACCTTGCTCAAGGCAAGGATAGGGCTGAGAAATCCTACTGAAGCAGACTACACCAAGCTGCTCTTCCTCAACACCTCCAATGACAGGAAGGTTGCTCTCAAGGCAGAGCAGAAAAGGCTGAGAACTCTTGAGTTCAACAGAGAAAGGCAACAACGGAAGGCTGTTCAGCCAAAGAAAGTCACCAAGAAGCAACAGAAACCTTCTACTCCTTCGGATTCTGAAGAAGAAATGCCTTTGGTCAAGAAGGTGGTCAAGAAGGTTCCCAAAAAGAAGACCACACCTGTCAAAGTCCACAAGCTGGTGGCAAAGAAATATGTTCTAAAGAGAAAGGCACCTTCCCCTATCTCTACAGAAAGCACCCCCTCTGCCTCCCCCATTGCAAAGAAGGCAAAGGTTCTGACACCTGCAGCACAGGAGAAGATGGAGGATTCTGTCACCTCTGCCCCAGCCAACAGAAATGCTTGGCAAGGCAAGAGGATTGTGTTTGAGTCAAGTGACTCCGAAGAGGAAGTAGTGGTGCAGGATGCCACTACTCAGGGGGAACCACACTTCTCTCCTCCTGCTTCTACAAATGATCAACCTCTGGTGGTTTCTTCACCAGAACACCAAGCAGATAACAGAAGTTCAAACTCTGCAGAACCCTTACTGAACAACTTCTCTGCCCTAGATAGGGAATTCATCAGGGCTCTTGCATGGAGAAAGTGGAGAGTGGGACCTCTCACTGAGCTACTTAAGAACTTATCCCACTTCATCTCTGAGGAAGAAGAAGTACTCCGATGGGCTGACACAGAAGATGTGGAACAATGCCTGAACAAGGACTTCCTTCTTTCTGTCCTACACAAAAAGAAGGAGAAACTCCATGGAAAAGCTCCTCTGTTCAAAAAATCACCAGAAGACCATGTAAAGGCTCTTCAAGAGCATGAGTTGGATGATTTTGATGTTTGGCTGGTTGAGAAGAAGAGGAAGGAATCAATGATCAAATTTCGACATAGTGCTCATGGAGAAGGGGAACCCTCCACTGCAAATGACCTACCCCTGGTCATGGAGAAGCTTATCAAAGAATGGAGGGAATCTCTGTTCACAGAAACCGTACTAGAGGTAATTCCCACAACCATTCCTTCTCCCCCTCCCTCTCCTAAAATCACTTCACCTCAACCTCAACAGAAATCCCCCTCACTCTCACAGAAAACCATCTCCAAACAGAACACCTCCTCACTTCATCAGAAGCCCTCTTCTGCACAGAAAACCCCTACACCCCAAAAACCCTCAATCTCCAAATCTTCATCTCTTTCACCCTGCAAACCGCTCTCTCCCCCAAAGAACAGATCCCCATCCCTTCCCCCATCCTCTCAAAGACAAATTATCCAATACCAACCCCAACAGATCATTTCTTCATCACCACCACCTCAACAGAAATCCCCTTCACCTACCAAGTCTGAACATGAAGCAACTCCACAAGACTCCCATCCACCACACCAACCTGCAGCTCAGCAAAAACCTGAATGGTTTCTTAGAGATTCTGATCCTACAACCATCTCCCCCATCTCTGCACCACAAGGTTATTCTAGGCATTCTACTGCCCCCAATCCCTCCCTCAGGAAGAAGAAGAAGGTGATCAGAAACAGAATACCAATCTACTCCTCTTATGAAGACTCTTCTGACATGGATGGATTCATGATCAGCAAATCCTACAAAGCCACTTCAAAGAGACAGAAGACCCCTCCTCTGACTCAACTTGAGCATGAACTTATTGTTGAATCTCTCTCCTCTGTCCAAGAACATCACCCTTTGCCTAAGGGAAGAGGTCTAGAGATGCCTCCATCTGATGGACAAGAATATCAAATTCCTTTCAACAAGTTCGTTGAAGCAGCAGAAGACTTTGGTGGACAACTCCTTCAAGGCATGAACAAGTTGATACAGATCAATGACAAGTATTATGGGCACCTTGCTCATGTGAATGATAATCTCAACTCTGGGATGCAGTTTATCTCAGATCGCTTTGAGAATCTCACAACATCTCTCAACAACTTCATGGCTTCCTCAACTGCCAGAACAGATGAACTGTCAACAGAAGTGGTAGGTATCCACAAAACCCTCTCTGTCTTTCAACAGACACTCCTAAATCAAGGACAGGCAATCAACACTATCTCAGAGAATCTTGAGGCTCTGCAGAAATCTGATGCCAGAACTGAGAGGCAACTGACCTCCATTGAGGAAATGTGCAGAGCTCACCAAGATCAAGCTCAACTTCTCCTCTCTGTTGACAGAGACAGATATCAAAAGATGGTACTGCTTGAAGCCAACAACAAGGACATCTTCTCTGCCATTCAGAAGTAGCAAGGTCTCATAGAAGGCCTTACATCTGTGACTCAAACCTTACCAGAAACCCTGGAACAGATTACCTCTACTCAGGCCACAGAATTCCAGAAACTCTCCCTTCTGCTTGGTGATCTCGATGATGCCAAAAAGGGGGAAGAAGGCTCTCATCTACCAAAACCAAGGACCACCAGAACCTCATCATCTGCTGAACCAAATGTGGATCCCACACCTTACTTTGAAGCTGCCCTTCAGAAGAAAAGGCTAGCTGGTATCCCTAGACCTCCATCCCCACTGAAGAAAGGATCTAAGAAGAAGAAAGCTCTAAGCTTTAAAGAATGGAGACTGGGAGGTTCTCAGGTGATGTCTGCCACACAATTTGAGGAAATGAAGCAGAAGATGACCTCTACTCAACAACAGAATCTTTATTTGGACCATGATGGCCATGTGAAGGTCAGACATGGTGGATCTCTGGAGGAAGCAGAATTCTGGTTTCACAACAGTATTGTACCAGGAAAAGATATCCATGAAGGTGTTCTTAACTACTTAGACTGCAAACTCTCACCCGTCTGGGCTTCTTATCAAAGAACTGGAAATCTGGTTGGAATCAGAAAAGAGGTGAATGCAGAGCTAAAGAGACTACAAGGACTGGATGAAAAAGCAAGAGCTGAAGCTGCAAAGGCTATTATGTAAACAAATACTCTTGTAATCCACCTAAATAAAAGAACATCTCTGCCTCACACTTTGTAAGGCAATTCCTCAATCTATGGCTTTTCTTTACTTTCTGTTTGTGTTTGTTTGTTTGCTTTTTGATATATTTTATCTGCTATCTAAATGTACTGCACTTACTATTTTCCTATGCCAAGTTGCCCACCAAGATTTTAATGAAAAGTTTCAAACTTCTTTATGGTGAAGGCACTTCTCTGGAAATAGTTAAAGGGTTTTGGCATCATCAAAAAGGGGGAAATTGTAAGGAAAATTTGAAATTAGATTTTGATGATGCTATATTAATTAGGACTTTAAAGTACCCCTTTTAGACTTAATGTATTAGAATTTTCCTTTGTAAAGTTCTTAGCATAATCGACTACCAGAAGGCCTCCACACCAGAAGACCTCCTGACAGAAGATCTTTGGTTCTCTGCCTAGGAACAGAAAACCTCAGGGTCTCTGTTAGCCTTTACTTTGACAGAAACCCTCTTGGTTCTTTGTAAGCTATTATCAACAGAAGTGCTCAAGACCTTCTCTGACCAACTCTCTGCTAAAGACACCAGAAGGCCTGACACTTGGAAGAATTCCACAAAGCCGGGAAATCAACTGAAAGATTCCTTCAACGGCTAGGAGACTTGTACGGAAACGCTACAGTGCCAGCATTGAATGCACATTTAATGCTCCCCATGCTCCGTAGAGTAATTGCAGATGATTGGCCGCAATGTCAGGATTACTTTATCCCAAAATAGTAACCCGCCAACTTTACCGGGTCCTACTGGTCAAGTCAACTGCTCGCGCATTAAATGCAGTTGTCCTCCTTCACCTCCAACGGGAAGACAACCCTCAGTATAAAAGATACACTACGAAGAACAACCGGATAACTTTTGCTCTACTAACTTTGCCAACTTCACCACATTCTCAACAAGAAAAACACATTCAAATTATTCTAGGCAAAAAGGTCCTCTTGAGATTCAAACTCTTCATCCTCAACAAGAGAGACACAAGTTGGAAAGAATATAACTTCATATCATTAAATCCATCAAGAGCAAGGTTCCAACAGTTCTTCAACAACTTCAAGCACTTCATCTACAAATCCTTTGTAACGAAGCTAGTTGGAGGAACCCCTGTTTCAACAGAAACTCTTCTTGTTACAAGAAGGACGTCCAAGTAACTGGAGTAGTGAAGTGGTGATACTTCCGGGAAGCTCAGTGAAAGGACCAGTCTTAAAGGAAGCCAGGCAGTGCATCCCAGGAGATATCTAGGCTTGAAGAAGACGTGGAGAGCTTCTTAAGTGCTAGGACTAAGGCGTTGTAAACGGTCGTTTTTACAAGCTTAGTGGAACAGTGGATTAGAGGAACGAGTTGTTCCTTGAACCACTATAAAAATCCCTGGTGTCATTTACTTACTGTTTTAATATTTGCACCTAGATAGAACTGTCTAACTCCTTAGACTTGGTATCTGTGTTCAGCAGAACTTGTCTTACGAGTTAACAGAAGGCCTACTGCCTTTGCTTCTCTGAGGCTAAATCAACAGAACCCCCTACCAGAACCCCATCCGCTGCCAGTCTGTTCTGTCAACAGAACAGAATATTCTGTGAAATCTGGTACTTAGTTTGAAAAGCTAAAAACCAATACAGTCTATTCACCCCCCCCCCCTCTAGACTGTATCCTGTACAACCAGGACCAACACTTCCCTCGTAAATCACCGGATCCGATTCTTACCGAAACGATCTGCAAGGATGTTTTTGTGCTGGAGAAAGGCAAAATCTGTAACATCATAGCGTACCTGACCCCTGATCAGCTTACCAAGGCCGGGATAGGTACTGCCCGCACTTCTTGGGTTTACTTGTTTAAGAACCAATTGCCATGGGCCGGGCGGTCCTTCCCGTGCGAGAAACGTTCCGTTCTTCTTGGTTTCTCACGTGATAAGACCGCTCGGTACTAACTTTTTCCTTTGTCATTTTTAGCTCCCAATCTAGACGCTACTATGGATGATAGTCGGGTCCTTGTTGCTGGTGGAGTGGGCAAAAGGAAGAAGGTCAAGAAAAACCCCAAGCCTTCCACCATTAACTCTCAAGATACCGGGTCCTCACAGCCCGTTCAGGCCGCTGCACCTCTTCAACAGGTTCCTCATCATCAGGAGCCTGAGGATATGATGATGGGCAACCCGTTCGGGTCTGATCAGTCCTATAATTTTTTCGAGCATGTCCAGGCCGCTCAAGAAACGGCCATGGAGACCGGCCAAGGAACGGCCAATCCGGCCAATATTGCCGGGCAGATCGCACGGATCACTCTGGAAGATCTGGTTCATGAAATTCTAGAGAAGGCTGGTTCTGCCGCGAGCCAGATCTGGTCAACCTCTGCTTACTTCAACAATTTTCTGCTCCCCGCTCTACCAGTTGATTGGGCAGAGGAATGTGTGGCTCTAACGGCTTTGAAGGTATTTTGTTTTCCCCTGTATTTTGTTTCATAGGTTATTTTTTATTCCGCATCTCATCTTCTATATCCTGAACGGAATTCTGTAGATGGGGTTGTACAGTTTGCAGCTGAGGGAGGCTCGGCTAGCCAAGGAGCGGGACCTGATCGTTGCTCAAACTTCTGCAGAGCAAGCCGCTGCTGTTGTCACTATTGCTGATGAGGCTGATCGGAAGGCTTTCACAGAAGAAAAGAAACGGCTCGAAACTGAGCTTGGCGAGCTTAGGGTTCAACTTGGAGCTTTTCAAGCCAAAGTTTTTGCTGCTGAGGCTGCTTTGGTGAAATTTGAAGAGACAGTTCCCTGTATCCCGGACGGCCCATCTGAGGTGAATGTGGATTTGTCCGCCGTTCGGGAGGCATTTAAATCTTCTGATGAGTTCTCTGCTATGAAAGAAGATTACGCCATGCAGCAAATCCCAGCCGCCTTTGGGGCTTACTTGAAGACTTTTCCCAAAGGTGCCGAACGGCGTAAGGCTGGAGTACAACTCCTTGATAAGGATCCCCTAGGCAAGTGATGGAATGATTCTTTGGCCGGGGATCTTTATGTTAAGGGCTGCCAGCGCATTTTGCGCCCTTTCCAGGCTTCTGATCTTCCTCAAGTTGATTTTGTTAGAGCGCAATTCGAGCATTATGATCGGGAGATGAGATATACTGCCGCTCGGGAAGCTGGGGTGGAGCCTGATTCTTCGTCAGAGGAGGAAGATGATGATGAAGAAATTGATGAATAGAATAGTCTTTTTATTTTATAATTGATGGAGTATATGGCCCGGGAACACCCGGCCCACAGACTCCTACTACTCCAGTGGAGGCCCAACAGGCCCAGAAGGCCCAATAGGCCCAAATCGCGGCGCCCAAAGTACCCAGCAGCCCGCAATACGCACCAGGCGGTGCCTTCGGCCCCCTGGCCGAAGGCTCCAAACTCTCACAGAACGGGTATTTCGAACAAACAGAGGGACTGGGAGAAAACGGCGAGAACAGTAGCCCTCGGCACCTGGAGCCCTCGGCACTCAGGGGTCCTTGGCACTAAGAGCCCTCGGCTAGTCCTCTGCAGCCGAGGTCACCTCTCCCGACATGATATCCGCCTCACATGCGTACAGATCACCGTACCCCTGTACAGACGTCCCATCCAACAGCCGCATTAAATGCGGCCACATACGGCTGCCAACGCCAACCAGTTGAGGTGACCTCTCGGCCAATAGGCGCTTGACACGTGTCCCTGTCCGGCATTTATTGCTACTATAAATAGCACCCCATTTCCCCATTTGTAACCACGCTGAAAACGCTCCACATTTATAATACACCCTCTCTCTCTACATTTACTTGCTCTGACTTCTCTCTAAGTTATTCTCAGCAATAACCCTTCGGATATATACCCCCGGGTAGACTATCCATCAATAATCTTTTTGCTCAATGGTTATTGTACTTCCCGGCCGGTAGAGCCGAAGAATATAACTCCTGTTTTTGTCCACAATCTTACTTTCATGTTCATATTCCCCTTCGGGATTCGGCTAGCTTTTTAGGACTCGTTTCTCGTGATCATCTTTTTGTTTGCCATCCGGGATTCGGTCCGTTTTATAGAACTTAACCGTTTTTCGTGGTTTTTGTTCATTCTTCGGCTTGTCGTCCGAGATTCGGCAAGTTTTATAGGACTTAGCCGTTTCTCATGCTTTTTTCTCATTCTTCGGCTTGTCGTCCGACATTTGGAAAGTTTTATAGGATTTAGCCGTTTCTCATGCTTTTTGCTCAATCTGTCCGGTTTCTTCCCGACCCGGAATCTAAACTATTGGTTGGACTCCCTGTTCGGGTTGTTTCCTACCTATAGCTAAAAATAGAGACATCATCAAACCATTAGTCTGGATTCTTCACTTTCCCGTTCGGGTTTGCTAACACATAAAAAGACAAATCATCTCTATTACTGAATGTTTCCCGGATCTTGCATCTTGATAGATTTGACACCACTTTCGAACCGTTCAGAACCCTTCAAACTCAGCTAAGATGATGGCTCTTTGCAAACTATTAACACGTTCGTCATTCGATCACCCGATTTCAAATTTAACCTTGACTTCCTAATCCCTTTGTTTGGCGTAATTAATCAGCCTTGTAATTATTTGACATGCACACCGTTCGGGGTACAAACCATAAATGCGTCATGATTGCTCGCAACCATATTCTATCACGTGTTCGTCATGGATTTGGGCTTCTGAAGGCACCTCACCTATAAATAGAGAGGTGCTTCTTCTTCATTTTTTTCTGCTCCTTCAACTTTTCTTGCTTCTCTTTAAGCTTTCTCAATCTAGGATTCTCAAAATTCCTTGATATTTCCTTCTCGTTTTTTACGTTATTCTCCTCCGGCTCTTTAGAAGAAGAAGAGATGCCGCTCATTCGTCGTTCGAGAGGGAAAACTTCCCCTGTTAGCAAGGCCGGGGGCTCCTCTTCCCAAGCACCCCATTCCACTAATCCTTCTGTATCGCACCAGCCCAAACAGCCTCTCCCAGATTATGGATGTCATTCGGGAGATGATCTTGTCGTATATCACAAGGGAATGCCCGAACGGCCACCTCGCAACTCTTTGCACTTCACCCGCATTCGAAAACAAAGACAACGCCTTCCTGAAGATGCCGAACGGAAGCTCCGCCAATTTTTGCCTCCCCCTAGGGAATTTTATGCTGGATTCATTAAGCATCCGATGAGGCACCGACCAGGGCACGTGCTAGTCCATTTTGATGCTTTAGCGCCCGGGCTTCGTGACAGGCCAAAATGTGTAGTGTGAAATGGTGTAAAAATGTGAATGGAAATGATCTTTTAATTGGCTTGTAACGATATAGTATAGAGTAAGTGAGTATCGTTCCGCTAGAGAATGGCTCAAAAAGAGAACTAGAAGTAATGATTGATTTTTAGCTAATCACAAATTGGTAACATTTTGCAATGGAGCTAAGTGAAAAGATTTTTTTTTATCTTGTTTTTGTTAATGCAAAATTGCTAGAGAGTAAAATAAATCACAATACTTGGTAATTTAACAATTATGATATAGAGAAAATTAGGTTTGGGCTAAGAGTAATTTTATTTTGCTGTTCATAATAATAAAGATTTAACTAATTAACTTAGTTACTTTTAGGTGTGTGAAAGATTTACAAATGGTAATCTTCTAATTGTTCCCACGACTTAGTTGATTACACTATCTTAAATTAATTCCGCTCCCGCGGTAATTTTATTAAGACAGTAAAAAGTACAAAATTAAATTATCCTAAATTCCTTAACACTTCCGTGTAGCAATTTAGTGGGTGAATTAACAAAAGGGATTTTAATGAAATTTCACTCCCGTTATAATATTCATTTCCCAACATAATGTATTTAGCAGATTAGAATATTACACCCAACACTCCTAAAATTAACCAAGTAATAGTTTTAACCAATTATTATCATATGAACATTCATGTTCATATGATAATAATTGGTTAAAACTATTATTATCATAATTGTTTATTCTACAAAGAGGCTAGAAGAAGAGCAAAGAAAGCTGTGAAGGAAGCCAAAGGAAAAGTGAATAAGGAATTGTATGTAAAGTTGGATTCTAAGGAAGGAGAAAAAGATATCTACAGACTTGCTCGCCTTCGTGACCGTAGGACTCAAGATATCGGAAAAGTTAAGTGTGTGAAGGATGTCGATCAAAGGGTACTAATGGATGATGAAGAAATATAAGAGAGGTGGAGGTCATACTTTGATACCTTCTTCAACATGATTTGTAGAAACAACAAAATGCCAGTGAGTTGGCGGAAGAGTACTCTCATTCCCTTATTTAAAAATAAGGGTGATGTGCAAGAATGTGCTAACTATTGAGGGATTAAGCTTATGAGTCACACCATGAAACTTTGGGAGCGAGTGGTTGAGCAAAGACTACGTAAAAGTGTGAAAATTTCGGAGAATCAATTTGGTTTTATGCATGGACGCTCAACAACTGAGGTCATTCACCTTCTTAGACAAGTTGTGGAGAAGTATAGAGACACTAAAAAGGATCTGCATTTGGTGTTCATTGACTTAGAAAAGGCATATGATAGGGTACCTCGAGAAGTTCTTTGGTGGGCCTTAACTAGAAAAGGCATATCACGTAAGTATATCAGCATCATCATGGATATGTATGATGCTTGTACTACAAGTGTCCGCACTAGTGTAGGGAGGACCGCAGAGTTCCCTATTACTATTGGAGTGCACCAAGGATCTGCTCTGAGTCCTTTCTTATTTGCTTTAGTCATGGATGAACTTACGAAGTCAATTCAAGAAGATATACTGTGGTGCATGATGTTTGCCGACGATATTGTATTGATTGATGAGACACAATCCGGTGTTAAAGCAAAGTTGGAAGTATGGCGACAAACATTGGAGAGCAAGGGTTTCAAACTGAGCCAAAGCAAGACTGAGTATATGGAGTGCAAGTTCGGTGGAGGTAGAAGCGGTAGCAACAGTGGGATTACTCTTGATGGTAAGGAGATACCGGTGTGTGATATGTTCCGTTACTTGGGATCCATAATTCAGAAGGATGGTGAATTAGATGGAGATGTATGTCATAGAATCAGAGCTGGGTGGATGAAATGGAAAAGTGCTTCAGGATTTCTATGCGATCGAGGTATGCCGACTAAATTGAAAGGTAAATTTTATCGTACAGCAATTCGGCCGGCATTAATGTATGGCGTAGAGTGTTGGGCGGTGAAGCAATGCCACATTCAAAAGATGAGTGTGACAGAGATGTGTATGTTGCGTTGGATGTGTGGACATACCAGAAAAGACCGCCTGAGGAATGAGGTAATCAGACAAAAGGTGGGAGTAGCACCTATAGAAGATAAGATGCAGGAGTCTCGTTTGCGGTGGTTTGGGCATGTGCATAGAAGACCGAGTGATGCACCTGTTAGACGACTTGAGGGGTGGGGAGAAGAGTCAGAGAAGAGAGGGAGGGGAAGACCCAAACAGACTTGGATTAGAGTAATCAGAACTGATATGCGTCTTCTTGGGTTGGATGAGAGTATGACTTTGGAGAGAGCAAAGTGGAGGGCACACATCCATGTGGACGATTGATGTCTTGTCTACCTTTCCTCTCTTGTTTCTTTTATCGTTTATCTTCTTATCTTTTTATATTCTTATGTTATTTTTATCTTCTAGCTTTTTTATGTTCTTTTATTTATTTTTATTTTATCTTGGTTATATTCTTGTGTTATTGTTATCTTATATTTATGTATCTTTATTTTATTCACTTTATCTTACTTTTTTTCCTTTTCTTGTCTGCCTTCTCTTTTTGGCATCGATATCATAGATCGATTCATGTTAGCCGACCCCAAATTCTTTTGGGATTAAGGCTTGGATGTTGTTGTCGTTGTATAATCATATGAACATTAACAGTAAAAATTACATCTTACCCAAACCTAAACTAATTTAGTTGCACATAATTACAGTAAACGTAATAAAAGTAAACCTCATGATAGACATAAATAATTTAACAGATTAAAGAAAATAAAAAGAGTATTTGAATAAGAACCTGAAGGCATAAATAATGAGCTGGAATAGAGAAAGTCAAATCCTTAAACTGAGAATGATTCTGGCTGATACTTCCCAAATGAACTTGATTGTTGAAATTAAAGAACTAAAATTCTAGAAATGGAAATTATAAACTGAAATTTGCAGAAAGTGTTCTTGACAGAATCACTTTTATTATATGACTACTACTATGAACAAAGCTAAAGAAGCGAAGAAGGAGATTTCTCTCCGAATTGGTGTGTCTTCGTAGCTCCCAAAATGGCTCTTTATATAGCAGTGGAAGGGGCTAGAGCATCAAAAATCCTGAAATGAAGGTGCTGAAATCAATTTTTGGTTGGCTTTTACTTCAATCTTCCATCCGATTTGATCGCCGCTATCAATTTCCTTCTGCAAATAGTACCTCTCCTGTTCACTGTGTATTTTTTTTCTTCCTTGCTATCTTGCTCTCTCTGGTTGCCGACTGAAGGTGATGAAGACCACCCTGATTTTAATTGCTTAGCTTGGAGTTTGTAGCTCCCACCAATCAATGAAATCAATATGGATTACTTGCTTCTTTCCTTCCAGGGAGTTTTACGTGGATGGAGTCTCCAATCACTCAAAAGAGTGAATAGTACTTGCTAGCCAAAGTCTTGGCTCTTATCCGCCACTTACATTATTTGGGGCGGTTAAGTGTTTGATCAGTTAACTGGTCAACAGTTAACCGGTACATTTTATTACAGGCAGTCTGGCTTATTCTGAAATGTATTTCTGGTCTCTTGATAAAATATTCCAGAGTTAAAGTAAGGACCCGCTCCTCTTTGATTATTTTTCCGTCTTTACTTGGGTGTAATATTTATTTCTTTTCAGAAATTAATTTACGCCCCAAATTGTCCTGAAATTCAAAAATATCCCAAAGCAAGTGCA
The DNA here is from genome assembly GCA_945859875.1 of Cuscuta europaea. Classification (NCBI taxonomy): domain Eukaryota; kingdom Viridiplantae; phylum Streptophyta; class Magnoliopsida; order Solanales; family Convolvulaceae; genus Cuscuta; species Cuscuta europaea. Next base: position 1,203,719 of record CAMAPE010000054.1, on the reverse strand, counting down.
ATACCTTAAAATGTCCAAGATGATAAAAATCAATCCTTTTTATTTAAAAATGAGAAATAAAGTATTAGAAATGTGAAACAAACAAGATCGTAAATATGGTAAATTAGGAGTACATCAACTCCCCCATACTTAAGATTTTGCTTGTCCTCAAGCAAAAATATTTACATTTCACACAAGCAAGCAAGCAAAAATGAATTGCCAAATCATATGTATAATCCTCAAATCAAACACACTTTCCTTTCTCTCCACCTTACTAATCAAATTCCCTCGACTTGTCACAAAATAAGAGCAGTGAGAATCATAAAAATATTTTGCATATCATCTGAAATATTTTGGTCAAATCTCAACTCTAACAAACACAAAGTGTGTGGTGTGAAAATGAAATCTAGCTTTGTTTGTTCAATCATGCAAAATTATACAAAATAAGATTTTCCTATCAACTTATTTCAGACAAAACACGATTAGGATCAATTAGGACTTTTCACATTGGTTATAATGGGGCTGTGGGAAAAGGCTTATAAACAAAGGGAATTAATGAGGAAACAAAAGAAATGAACTTGACATAAATTCAACAAATTTAGAGAAGTACTAAATAGTGAGTAGGAGCTGTTGGCAATAATTTATACAACACTTGTTATTTTCAACAGTTAGGGGTAGTAAAAAGAGTAATTTAATGTACAATAAAAGTATACAAAAGAGAGAAGCATATACACTGACATTTAGCCTTGTTCACGTTTTTTTCTTTTTTTTGTTTCTTTTTTTTTATATTTTCTTTTTTTTTGGTTTTTTTTTCAAGGCTTTTTCATGCTTCTAACAGTAAGAATTTACAAGAATAATATGTACAATGATGATACAACAAGAACAACTACCCCTATAAATGAATATTAACAACTAAGTAACCACAAAAGTGTAAATGAAGCTCCCTTAAGGTGAGTGACACTCTCTAAAATCATTAAAATTTATGCAAGTTCACTCTAGGGTGGATGGAAACTGTTTGGCTTTTTAGGCTAAGGGTCACATATAACAGGTTTTCATGAAAGAAATAACAAAAATAGGGTTAAGCGTATAACGCTTATTAAAAAATGGCTCAAAGGGGTGAACAAGGGATATTTATCACATGGGTAAGGCTAGGTATATGGGGTTTATGAAAAATGGCCTATATCATTTCCTAATGTGCTAAGTCAGAAAATCATGTCAAGGAAAATAAAAGCACATAGGACTCTTGTTTTGCACAATCTTAAACATATTGAACAACAATTCACTAGATAACCATTACGTGCATGAGATGTTTTGTGTTTGTACAAAGTTTAAAATTTGACCAAAATTTTACTCAATGCTCAAAAATTATGATTCTCAATCCAATTATTAAGAGACAAGTCCCGCCAGCGATCCACATACCATGTGAAAGAATAGAAAGCATGATTTGAAAGTTAAACAGATGATAAGGAAATTCACAAGCAAACAAACAAACATGCATATTCTACCCCCACACCTAGGATGAAACATCATCCTCGATGTGACAAATATATACAGGGCGGGTGAGTAAATGGGTCGGAAAATAAAATTATTCAATGCAAACACACAAGCAAAACACACATTCAAATGCAAGTAAATAAACTTGGGTTGCCTCCCAAGAAGCGCTATTTTTAACGTTGTGTGCCCGACATTACCTGAGTGTTTTACTCGTAAGGAGGATCATCCAGTCGAACTATGAGTTTTTCCTTTGTGTCGTCTCCTTCATGATATTGCTTAACTCTTTGGCCATTGATAGTAAATTTCCTCCCCTCATTTCTTCTCTTTTCAGTTTCTCCATTTCCTCCCCCTCACGAAAGTTTTTACAACTCCCTTTCTTTTTTACACGCTCAACAAACTCTTCAGCCTCATGATTTTTTTCGACTTCCTCCTCAACACAAACCTCTATAGGATCCTTGTGAAAGATTCCCGTGAAGTCTCTCATAGATTCATCAACTATATCAACCCTCCAACAATCTTCCACACATGCATGATTTTTCACCGTTTGGAAAATATTAAACTCAACCCTTTCATCCCACACTTCAATTTTTGATGTACCCTTTTTAACATCAATGATGGCACCAGCAGTGGCCAAGAAAGGCCTTCCCAATATGGCAGGTACTCGCTCATCTTCATCCATGTCTAGGACGACAAAGTCACAAAGGATGAAATATTACCCAACTTGTACATGAATGTCTTCAAGAATACCAACACGGTGCTTAACAGATCGGTCATCAAGCTGAATGGTCATCGAAGTAGCCTTGGGACCAAGACTAAGTCGCTTTCTCATAGAATAAGGGATAAGGCTAACACTCCTAAAATTAACCAAGTAATAGTTTTAACCAATTATTATCATATGAACATTAACAGTAAAAATTACATCTTGCCCAAACCTAAACTAATTTAGTTACACATAATTACAGTAAACGTAATAAAAGTAAAAGTCATGATAGACATAAATAATTTAACAGATTAAAGAAAATAAAATGAGTATTTGAATAAGAACCTGAAGGCATAAATAATGTGCTGGAATAGAGAAAGTGAAATCCTTAAGCTGAAAATGATTTTGGCTGATACTTCACAAATGTACTTGATTGTTGAAATTAAAGAACTAAAATTCTGGAAATGGAAATTACAAACTGAAATTTACAGAAAGTGTTCTTGACAGAATCACTTTTATTATATGACTACTACTATGAACAAAGCTAAAGAAGAGAAGAAGGAGATTTCTCTCCGAATTGGTGTGTCATTGTAGCTCCCAAAATGGCTCTTTATATAGCAGTGGAAGAAGGGGCTAGAGCATCAAAAATCCTGAAATGAAGGTGCTGAACTCAATTTTTTGTTGGCTTTTACTTCAATCTTCCATCGATTTGATAGCCGCTATCATTTTCCTTCTGCAAATAGTACCTCTCCTGTTCATTGTGTATTTTTTTTCTTCCTTGCTATCTTGCTCTCTCTGGTTGCCGACTGAAGGTGATGAAGACCACCCTGATTTTAATTGCTTAGCTTGGAGTTTGTAGGTTCCACCAATCAATGAAATCAATTTGGATTACTTGCTTCATTCCTTCCCGGGAGTTTTACGTGGCTGGAGTCTCCAATCACTCAAAAGAGTGAATAGTATTTGCTAGCCAAAGTCTTGGCTCTTATCCGCCACTTACATTATTTGGGTCGGTTAAGTGTTTGATCAGTTAACTGGTCAATAGTTAACCGGTACATTTTATTACAGACAGTCTGGCTTATTCTGAAATGTATTTCTGGTCTCTTGATAAAATATTCCAGAGTTAAAGTAAGGACCCGCTTCTCTTTGATTATTTTTCCGTCTTCACTCAGGAGTAATATTTATTTCTTTTCAGAAATTAATTTACGCCCCAAATTGTCCTGAAATTCAAAAATATACCAAAACAAGTGTAATACCTTAAAGTGTCCAAGATGATAAAAATCAATCCTTTTTATTTAAAAATGAGAAATAAAGTATTAGAAATGTGAAACAAACAAGATCGTAAATATGGTAAATTAGGAGTACATCACTTCGCTTCCCTCTTCATCCATTCATTATGGAATTCTTTCGTCGGATCTCTGTACTTCCTGCCCAATTCGTGCCTAGCACCTATCATTCTGAACGGCTTCATCATCCGTTGTCATGAACTGGGTATTGTCCCTAGTGTTGACTTGTTCCTGTACCACTACTGCTATCAGTCCTACTAGACTATGGGGTATCTGAAATTGGTGGCTCGAGCTGACCGTCTGTTGTTTATGGAAAACCCTACACTGCCGGCTAACTGGGAGGAACGGTTTCTCTTTGTCCGTGTGGGTGCGTCACTTCCATTCGTTGATCGGTGAAACGCTTACCCAGTTTGGGATTCTGAGCCTAAATTAGATGTCGTTCTTCGTTCCCAATCTGAATCTCTGCGCCTGGGAGGTTCTCGGAATCTTCGTTCTTTTATCACTTCTTCCAAAATGCTGGCTACCAGAATCGGTAAGTTCGTTCATTTTTAGCCCAATTGATCTTCATTCAGTTCTGTTCCTTATGCTTTCTTTCTTTGCATGTGTGATTCCTCTTGCTACCGCTCGACAACCCACACCTACCCCTACTTCGTCTGCCTCCGCTGGGAAAGGCAAGGAAAAAATGGTTGTTGAAGACCTAAGCAATGCCGAACAAGCCCGGAAGAGGCGCCGGGGAAATGATGGCACCCAGCTTGTCCCGATCGGTCACATAGTTGATTTGACAGGTCGAGAAACTTAGCCTAAGAGGCCTATTATCCCAACTGCCAAATCAGGGGGGTCAATCCTTACTGATATGCCAGTCGACGATCGGATGTTTATATAATTTTCTAATATGGGGCCTCATGCCGAGGGAAGATATCTGTTCGGGCAAATGCCATCCTCCATGTGGTGCAGCACCTCTTTGAAAGTCCCCCCCCCCCCCCAGCTTTTCCAACCTCACCCATTGGTCTGATCTGGTCGAGGCAGGTCATCAAGAGGCTCTCAAGGTATAGACCCTTTTGATTTTTTATTTACACATTCTTAAATTTTTTGATCTCATCTGATCCTGTTTGCCACTGTTTGTAGGCCGGAGCATATTACCACCGGGCTTTCCTGGCTACCAAACAGGAGATGAAGCTCCTGGCCAGTGATCAGGATGATAGCCAGATCCTTCTATCTGCTGCCCGAAAGCTGATCACGGAGTTGCAGGATCGTGCTACCAGAAGTGAGAAAGCAATGGACGAACTGGCCGAGATGGAGGAGAGGATCCACCGTCGTGATCGGGAGATCGGGGATCTTAAGGCCAAGGTGAAGGTGGCTGAATCCGCTGGGATAAAATTTGACAAAGTCATGGGAGAAAATCCTCCTGTTCCTTATATTGCTGATACTTCCAAGATCACCACACAGGCGGTGATTGACTATCAAAGAGGGAAAGGACTGGACGTTGCCCTGCAAAACACCGCTCGGCAGTTCTTGGGACCTCATCTTGGCCAATTCTTGCGTGAAAGTGATGATCCCATCAAGGCGGGGATTGAGCTTTTGGATGGTACGTGTAATACCCGAGATTAATTTAAGAGGATTAATAGTACTACTCATACCAACAAGGTGCATCTCCTTTTAAGGGAGCTCATTAGCCAAGAACTCCAAAGTTAAGCGTGCTTGCACGGGAGTAGTCTTGGGATGGGTGACCCCCTGGGAAGTTTCTCAGGGCGCGCACGAGTGAGGACAAAGTGCGCGGAAAAGGCTAGTGGCGGTTTGTGAGGACAGTACTAGAGGTCAGAAGTAACTACCTCGGGGCCTACGGGACCGGGGTGTTACAAATGGTATCAGAGCAACCCTGCGACAGTGTGATGATCCGTTGGATATCGGGCGGGCACTTAGCAGGGGAAAAGATTCTGGGATATGATTGAGATTTGGTTTATGGGCGCAACGAGGATGTTGCGTTCCTAAGTGGAGGTGATTGTAATACCCGAGATTAATTTAAGAGGATTAATGGTATTACTCATACCAACAAGGTGCATCTCCTTTTAAGGGAGCTCATTAGCCAAGAACTCCAAAGTTAAGTGTGCTTGCACGGGAGTAGTCTTGGGATGGGTGACCCCCGGGAAGTTTCTCAGGGCGCGCACGAGTGAGGACAAAGTGCACGGAAAAGGCTAGTGGCGGTTTGTGAGGACAGTACTAGAGGTCAGAAGTAACTACCTCGGGGCCTACGGGACCGGGGTGTTACAGTACGCTAGAAGGGAAATCCTTCCTGGACGTCCTGACCGAGAAGACGGTGAAGCAAAGTCAGGATCTGCTTCTCGGCATGAACCTTGATCTGATCATGGAGCATTTTCTCATGCCGTTCGATCCTGATGATTTGGGGTTTGATGATCTGTTCGGGAATACTTATGATCGAGCCATGGAGAAGAGAAGGAATGTTATTTCTGATGATTCGACGCATGTTGGTGGCACTCAATCTCTATCTTCCCCGACCAAGGATCATCCAATAGCATAGTTTTTGTCCTTGTAGCATCACTCTTGATGTCTTTGTACTTTCCGGCCAGTAGTGCCGAAGAATAAAACTCAACTTTTTTCTCGATCATGCCATTTCATTGCTCTATATCTTCCAAACCCAAAACTCCGATGCAATCCATCCGGTTTTCTCTGATCCGGCTCATCCATATTACGGGTTTGAGATGACCACTTTCAAACTATAAGCAAGATCGCCTGGTCGAGTCATTTCCCACTTATAGCTAAAATCGCGACTCACTTCCAAATCAAGTTAATGACTGAGGCGAGATTTTAAAACCATAGTTCTGATCCCCCATTCCAACAATCCGTGTTACCGAACGTCGCTCGGTTCATCCATACTTATAGTTTTGACACCACCTCCAAGCCGCTTTGACCCCTCTATTCATTCGTTCATAATCATAGGGTCAAAAACTTTAGCTGAGATGATGGCTCCCTCCAAACTGTTAACACATTCCTCATTCGGTCATCCGGAATTATTTTGCATGTCAAAAGTTGAGGTGAGACTTTCTGGAAGTTATGTCTCCCTCTCTTATCCTTTATACCAACTTTTTTTCAAGAGGTGGCAACAGCCGTTTTTATTGGTAGAACTTCCTCAAATGTTCAACATTCCATGTTCCTGCCGGTCGGCCTTTGGTAGATTGTAGGCCAAACGTTCCTGAAGCATATTTCTTGGAGACCTGATAAGGGCCTTCCTAGTTTTGGGCCATTTTTCCGCCTTCGAGAAGCTTGCTTTTTCCCCGCTTCCTTAGGACTAAAAATCCCCTACTTGGATTGATCGTACTTTGACTTGATTGTCAAAGTATCTTCTTGTTGCCCGGTGGTATTCCTCCATTCATCTTGCCGCTAGATCCCTTCTTTCCTCAATGAAGTGCATTTCGGTTCGTAGATTATCCTCGTTTCTTTATGGGTTGTAATGCACCATTCGGTGTGTGGGAACTAGGACTTCTATTGGAACCTTGGCCTGGAAACCGTATGCAAGGGCAAACGGTGTTTCTCCTGTGGGCGTTCGGGGTGTGGTCCTATACGTCCATAGGATGTAATTCAGTTGGTCTGGCCATGACGAGGAACATTCTTCTAATTTTTTCTTCATACCATCAATAATGGTACGGTTCATATTTTCTACTTGGCCATTTGCCTGGGGGTATGCTACAGATGCCCTGGAATGCTTGATCCCCCATTTGACCAAGTAATTCTCGAAACTCCTCCTAACGAATTGCCTTCCGTTGTCTGTGACGATCTGCTCAGGGAGGCCGAAACGGCAAATAATGTTCTGCCAGACGAACTTTTGGCACTTGACATCTGTGATGCTAGCCAGTGGTTCGGCCTCCACCCATTTGGTGAAATAATCTATCCTGACGATGATGTACTTGTGACTTCTGGGGGCAGTAGGTAGGGGCCCTAGCAAGTCGATCTCCCACCTAGCAAATGGAAGAGCAATAGTCATTGGAATGTAGAAAGTGGTTGGCCGTCCGGGAACCGGTGCGTATAGCTTGCAAATTTTGCACTTTCTGGTATGTGCAAAATAGTCTTGTTGTATGGTCGGCCAATAATATCCTTGCAGGATTATTTTTCTTGCGTCTTGGGAGGCTCGAACAAATGCCCTCGTGAATTTCCTCCATTACTGTGGCTGCTAGAGCGGACGGAAGGCACTTTAGATAAGGCCCCCCGAACGTCTTCTTGTATAACTGCCAATCCACTAGTTCAAACATAGAAGCCCTCCTCTGAATGCAAGTCATATTATATGCGGAATTCTTATCTTGCGGGAGAGTCCCGTCCTTCAGATAGTTGGTCATGTCTGTGACCCAACTAGGAACGACATAAGAAATAGCCTCCACCTGAAGGACCATGATTGCTTGGGTTGTTAGGGTTTCTCGATGGGCAAACCGTTGGATGTGGGATGGGATCATCTGCGCCTGGTCGTCGAGGGCTGCACTTTCCAGTTTGGATAAGATATATGCCTCGGCATTCTCTATTCTGGATATCTGGTCGAGCACCACATGTACAAATTTATTTATTTACTCTTCGGCCAGTTCCTTATAGGCTTTCATTCTTTCTTCTTTTGTTTCAGCTGTACCGTTTATCTGGTTGACCACCAGCTGGCTGTCTGATCAGACCTTTAACCGATCGGCGCCCAGGGCCTTTGCATACTTTAAACCTGCAATAAGGGCTTCATATTCGGCCACATTGTTGGTTACTTTAAAATTAAAATGAATGGAGTAGTATGCTTTAAACCGTTCGGGTGACGTGATCACGGCTCCGCCACCACAACCCTTTGCACTTGATGCACCATCTACGTACATCTCCCACCAGTTATCCAGTACATTGTTTTCCCATTTGGTTTCCGAAGGCCGAGCGGTACATTCTGCTATAAAATCGGCTAAAACCTGACCTTTGATGGTAGGTCGAGGCCTGAAGTCCACCTCATACTGCCCGATCAGGAGACTCCACTTTGTTATACGCTCGTTGGCCATTGGGTTTCTAAGAATGGTGGCGAGTGGCTGAGTTGTATATACGGTTACTGGATGAGCCTGAAAGTAAGTTGCAAGCCATTTGATGGCTGCTATAAGGGCCAAGACTGTTTTTTTCATCAGAGTGTACCTAGTTTCCGTTCCATTCAATGCTTTGCTCACAAAATAGATTGGCCACTGGATACCATTATCTTCTTTCAGCAACACTGAACTCACATCCAGATTGGCCACAACAAGGGACATATATAAGTGTTCCCCCGGATCAGGCTTCGTCAAGACCAGGGGGAAGATAGATATATCTCGAAGTCCGCTTGGCATTCTGCGGTCCATTCGAATGGGTTCACCTTTTTCATAATCTGAAAAAATGGAATTGCCCGATCGGCAAGTTTGGATAAAAATCTGCTCAGGGCAGCCAATCGACCGGTCAATCTCTGGACCTCCTTGAGGTTTCTTGGAGCTTCCATGTCCATGATTGCCTTCACCTTCTCCGGGTTAGGCTCAATACCTCTCTCGCTCATCATGTAACCCAAAAATTTGCCTCCCTTAACTGCAAAGGTACATTTCTTAGGGTTCAACCTCATATTCGCCTTTTGCATTATCCCGAACACTTTTTCTATGTCCAGGACGTGATTCTCCTTCTTTCGACTCTTGATCAGGATGTCATCCACGTAGACCTCCATTGTGACCCCTAAGACCTCTATGAATAGTATCCCGATCATCCTATGGAAGGTAACCATGGCATTCTTCAACCCGAACGGCATGACAATATAGCAGAATACGCCATCCGAAGTTACGAATGTTGTCTTCTCTGCATGGTCCGGGTGCATGAAGATTTGATGATATCCCCGGAATGCATCCATGAAACTTAAGAGCTCACATCCAGCTGTCTCATCCACCAAGAGATCGATCCTAGGTACTGGATAGGGGTCCATCGGACAGGCTTTATTCAGATCAGAATAATCAACGCACATCCTCCACGTGGATTGTTTTGGTGCAAGTACCACGTTTGACAATCATTCAACATGGATTACCGGTCGGATGTGCCTGATCCTCAGCAAGGTGGCTACTTCCTGCATTGTGAAATCTCGTCGTTCGGCCGCCTGATATCTTTTTTTCTGTTGGACTGGTTTGGCGTCGGGCCGAACGGCTAGCTTGTGGTAGATTATATCTGGGTCAATACCCGACATGTCTTCCGGTCCCCGTGCGAATAATATATTATATTTTTTCAGAACTGCGATAACACCTTCCCATATTTCAGCATCTAGATCCATCCTGATCGCCACTTTTCGATCGGGGGAGAGTCAATGTCAATCTGTTCTAAGAGAGTAGCAAGCTCAGGATATGCTTTGAATTCTGTTTGACGAGTTTCAACCTCAATACTATTTACCCGCATTCCTCGTGTATTCATACTTTTCAGGGCCTCTCGATAGCAAGTTTGGGCTGTTGCTGGATCTGTCCGGGCCACTCCTGTCCCACTATCCGTGGGGAATTTAATGCATGAATGCCGAACAGAAGCTATCGCTTCCAGATCTTCCAACCCTGGTCAGCCCAAAATGGCGTTGTGGGCACATTTGATGTCCATTACCATGAACGTCATTCGGACCGATGCCTTGTGTGTCTCATCCCCAATCTCCACCAGCAGTTGGATGGTTCCTTCTGCTTCAATGCAGTTTCCGGTAATGCTTGCAAGCGGTGTCCTTAGGTGAGTTAGTTGGTTCCTCTGCAGTCCCATTTTTTCGAACGATTGTAGATACAATATGTTCACACTGCTTCCTGTGTCGATCAACACCCGGCGGATCAAAGCGTTGTCTATGCATATGCTTATCACCAACTCAACTATGTGCGGACTTGGTGAGTTCGGCAAATCTGCAGGCCCGAACGTGATTGGGTCCATCCTTCCTTTCTTTTGGGGGGAGTGGAAATGGATCCCACATAGAGGCTCCATTCGAACCTTTTTCGTTCGGCATTCGAATCCCCTGTTTCTCCGCCCCCAAATATAACTTTTACCTCCATCCGTGGCTTTTTTCCCAGGTTCCCCGAACCCTTTGCTTCGTCTCTGAGGAGAATATAAACATCATTCCTGGGTTGAGCATCACACTGATCATCCCGTCTCCAGCTGTTGGGTTTCCTGATCGGCTTCAGGATGCCTATAACGTTCAGGTCTTTATTCACATACTTGTCCAGGTGCCCCCCGCTGGATTAACTCTTCAATAGCAATTTGTAATGCTCGGCATAAATGGATGTGGTGACCCTTCCTCTTGTAATATTTATAGAAGGCATTCTCATCTGCTCCCATGTAACCTTTGGTATCAGTTGGAAGGGGAATATTGTCCTTCTCATTCTGGTAAATGGTTGCAACAGATAGGACCAGAGGGGTGAATCGTCCTGGCTTCGGAGGGGGTGCGGCCGCTGGGATGTGACCCAGCCGATCGGCCAGCCTTGTTGGGGCAGAAGGCGTAGCCACCCTATCCCTGATCGAGATTTCTTCCTCCAGGGAAGCATGTTTTCGGGCCCTGTCTAACACCTCGGCATATGTGGTGCCTGGATTCTTTTTCAAATCCTTGTATAATTCTCCGGTTCGAAGGGCATCAGTAAACAACGTGATTGCCGTATCTTCCGTCATCCTCCCAACCTTTAGGGTTTCATCCCTCCACCTTTTCAGAAACTGATTAAGGGACTCTCTTGGTCCCTGTTTGACACTGGTCAGGTAACTGAAATGCCGTTTTGGAGTGGCACTGGAGGCAAATTGTGCCAAGAATAATGATGATAATTCGGCAAAGCTACCGATCGATCCGGGCTGCAAGGTCCCGAATCACTCCTGGGCGGGGCCCCTGAGCGTGCTGAAGAACAGACGACAAATGGCTGCTTCAGTTGCTCCGCTAGTAGCATAAGCCCCCCCCCCCCCTCGATAACTTCTCCAATGCACACGGGGATCTGCCGCCCCGTCATATGTCTGACCAGTCAGTGGCTTGTGTAAGGAATAAATGTAATTAGATTTTGATGATGCTAGGTTGATTAGAATTTGAAAGTACCCCTATAGAAATTTTGTATTAGAATTTGTCTTTGTAAGTACTAGAATAGTCGACATGCCAGAAACCCTCTTGGTCTTCCTTATCAGATTATCTACCAGAGTTGCTCACAGAGTTGCTCTCCAGAGAAGCTATCAGAGTTGGATACCAGAGTTGGCATCAGAAGCTGCCATCAGACTTCTGATCAGAAAACCTCATCAGACATGCTCGTACCTAGCAGAACTCGAAGGCACTTACCAACGGTCGTTAAACTAACGGGAAATCCTCTAACGACTAGGAACCTTTCGACGGGAACATGGTACTGTACACGCATTAAATGCTCAATTAATGTTGTACGTAAGAAGATATATTTAAAGCTGATGATTGACCATGCGAGTATCTTCGCGCCCCCAAAATAGCAAGTCGAAGGTCCAACCGGTCAAGTCAACAATACAAGCATTTAATGAAGTTGTCTTCTACACTCCAACGGGAAGACTGCTCCTAGTATATAAGATACATTTTGAAGAACTACCAAGATAACTTTTGCTACACGAACTTGCTCAGATTATACATTCATAACTAAATACCTCCAAGCTTTCTTGAGATCAAAGACTCACTTACCTCAACAAGAAAAGCTCAAGTTGGAAGATTTACTTTCTTATCCTTCATCCAACTAACAAGTAGCAAAGTTCCTCAGTTCTTCAACACTTCGAAAACTTCATCTACACATCTTTTGTGAAGAAGAAACGTTGGAGAAAACTGATCTTGAATCAAACACTTCTTGAAAAAGAAGGGGCGTCTCAAACTAACTGGAGTAAGTGAAGGGGTGATACTTCCAAGAGACTCAGTGAAACGAGACCAGCCATCAGGAAGCAGGACTGCATCCCGGGTGGCAACTAGGCTTGAAGAAGACGTGGAGAGCTTCTTAAGTTCTAGGGACTAAGGCGTTGTAAAGTGTTGTTTTTGCAAGCTTAGTGGAACAGTGGACTAGAGGAACAAGTTGTTACTTGAACCACTATAAAAACTCCCTGTGTCATTTACTTTACTCATTTTATTTCAGCACTTAAGAAGTTGACTGTGTAACTCAAAAGGTTGGACTCTGTGTTCAGCATATCTCCCTCAAGAGTTATCAGAAAGGCATTTGCCTTAGTGTTGTCAGAGGCTACCCGGACAGAAACCAATCCGCTGCCAGGTCCAGTTCTGCCATCAGAACTTGACCTTCTCTGTCACCAGAATTCGACCATCTCTGATAAGTCAGTTGTGACTTAGAGAAAAGTTTAAAATCTTGAACAGTCTATTCACCCCCCCCCCCCCCTCTAGACTGTTCCCATTACAAATGGGACCAACAAGTGGTATCAGGGCCTCCTCGTTCGTGTAATCTTTTAGGTTACTTGCTGAACAAGAGATCCACTTGTTTTAGCCTCTTTAATCTCATATTATGGATAACACTCTTTCAAAGAATCTTATGTTCTCAGTGACTAAGTTTGATGACTGGAGGATTTGCATTAAAAGTTCACCTCTGCGCACTCCATGATGAAATGTGGGAAGTCCTTGATGCTGGTCCTTTCACAGAGTTTACAAAGATTAATCCTGAATACACTGTTGGTGGTGGTCTACCTCAGATGATCACCAAATTACGACATGAGTGGTCTAATGAAAAAAGGAGGAAATACAACCTTGATAACATTGCCAAGGACATCCTCTACAAAGCCATAGATGATAAATACTTCACAAGAATCAAAAAGTGCACCTCTGCCAAGGAAATCTGGGATACACTCACCCTGATAGGAGCTGGTGATGAGCAGGAAAAAGATAACAAACTAACCATTGCCATGAAGAAGTTTGAAGACTTCAAACTTCTACCCAAAGAGTGCATAGCTGAGATGTATGCACGTCTTCTCACCCTCACTCCTGAGATATCAGAACTTGGGAAGGAGCTTACTCCCAAGGAGATCAACCTGAAGGTTCTCAGAGGTTTACCTTCACCCTGGAAGATGAAGGTTACTGCCATGAGAGACAGCAAAGATCTCAGAACCTACAGCACAGAGAAGCTCATCTCCGATCTCAAATCTTATGAGTTCGAAATGAATGAAGAAGAGAAAGAAGAAGTTGAGGACAGAACAACTGATGCCCTCACAGCCAGCACCTCACAGATAAATAACTTTGACCCTTCCATTCTTTTAACTGATGAATATATGGCTGCCTTTGCCAAAAAGTTCAAGAAATTCTTGAAGCCAAAGGACAGCAGAAGTCCATCCTCAAGTAGAAAGCCACACCAGAAACCCAAAGCATCAGAAAGTAGTGGAGAGCTTCTCTGCTACAACTGCAGACAACCAGGGCATTTCAAAGTCAACTGTCCACACCCTATAGTCTCCAAAAGGCAAGGCCAGAAAGGAGAGAAGAAGCATGAGTACAGAAGAAGGAAGGCACTCATCACTGAACAACCAGAGAAGGACCCCCTCTCAGAGACAGAGTCCAGCTCTGAATCAGAATCCGATGAGGCATTCTATTGCCTGGATACAGAGACTGAAGACCTATGCCTTATGGGTCAATCTGATGATGAGGTATCCTCTACTTCTAACTCTAGTTTTTCTTCGGTAGGCAAAGCTTTTGATTCTGATTCAATGTCAGAATTTTGGGAAGAGTTTCAAGCCATCCAAGCCACTTATTCCTCTGTTAAAGAAGAAAATAGTAAGCTTAAGGTTGAAATCCTTGACTTAAGAAAGGAGGTTGAGATCAAAATCAATCTTCTGATTAAGGAGAGAGACCAGTTGGAAGCTAGAAATGTTTCTCTTCTAAAGAGAATAAGGGCGATAGAGCCTCTTGAGATTAAGTATAAAACCTACCAGAAGGCCCAGGCCTCAATGGAAAGGTTTGTACTTGATCAACAAATTGGCACTGGTTTTGGTATTGGATATAGCTCAACAGAATCAGGTGAGCCTTCCATAATGCCTAGCACCAGAGTTGCTAAAGCAGACAAGGTCATAGTGCCACTGATTTCTAGCCCCATTTGCCAAGGTAGTCTATCTGGTACCAAGGTTGTTCATGAGAAGGTCAGACCAGAAAAGGAAAAGATAAAGGTTCAACCAAAACAAGTTTTGAAAAATAATGAACCTGGCAGAAAACCTAACAACAGAAAAAGTGTTCAAAATAACAGAAAACAAGAACAGAACTTGACCAGACACTCTCATGACTACCCCACCAGAAATGATCACCAGAGAGGCAAATATCAAGAGAAGGTTAACTTTAGGCAGAAAAGGTTGGTTGGTCAACCTAAGAAGCCCAAAGCTAACCGCTCCTCTGCTCTTGATAGTATATGGGACTTCTACCCAACAAAAAAGGCTATGCAGAAGTATGTAAACCGGAAGCATGATCATCACAAGCATCTGCCCAAAGTGAATCACACTTCCGTTTACTATGACTACCAGGTGGACAATGGGTACCACCCACCAAGGTTTCACTTGATGAGACCAAAGTGGTACCGACTGCCAAGACTGCATGACCCCCTAGGACCCAACATTGCTTGGGTACCTAAATCTTCCTTTTAATTGTTGTAGGAACTGTGTGCTGGAGCTATCTCTGAGCAAGATTGGTACATTGATAGTGGATGCTCCAGGCACATGACAGGTGACAAGAGTTGCCTTACAGAGTTCCAGAAAATCAAAGGGCCCAGAGTTACCTTTGGTGGTAATAACAAAGATGGCCAAACTAAAGGAAGAGGGAAGCTGATCAGAGACCAGATAATCATTGAAGATGTCTCTTATGTCAAAGGCCTGAAATTCAACCTGCTTAGTGCTATCCAATTCTGTGATAAAGGCTACACAGTTGAATTCTCCAAAGAAAGTTGTTCTGTCAAGCATGAGACAACTATGGAAGTGGTTCTGACATCTACCAGGAAAAGAAACATCTATGTTGTTGATTAGTCTACTGCAAAGGGAGGAATCTGCCTTTTAGCTAAAGGAGATTCAAAACTCAACTGGGAATGGCACAAGAAGCTGAGTCATTTGAATTTCAAAACAATCAACAAACTAGCAAGGGATAACATTGTTGATGGCATACCCAACATTGTGTACAAGAAGGAGAGTCTGTGCAGTGCATGCCAGAAAGGAAAGCAAGTGAAGAACTCCTTCAAACCCATTGCTGGAGACCTCTCTACTAGTCCTTTAAATCTGATCCATATGGATTTATTTGGACCAGTGAAAACTCCAAGTGTTGGTGGAAAAAGATATACTTTAGTCATGGTGGATGACTATTCAAGATACACTTGGACAATCTTTCTGAAGAAGAAAAATGAAACTCTGCAGAAACTACCATCTCTTCTGAAACTACTACAGAATGAGAAGAATCAGAAAGTCAAATCTATCAGATCAGATAGAGGAACAGAGTTCGTCAACAAAGTCATACAAGAGTTCTATGATCAAAATGGAACAATGCATCAACTCTCTGCAGCCAGAACTCCTCAACAGATGGAGTTGCAGAAAGAAGAAATAGAACACTCAAGGAAGCTGCAAGGACCATGATTGCTGAATCTGGTCTACCTCACAAATACTGGGCTGAAGCAATCAACACTGCATGCTACACCCAGAACCGGAGCATGATTCACAAAACTCATCAGAAGGCCCCCTATGAGCTCTGGAAGGAAAGGAAACCCAACATCAGCTACTTTCATGCATTTGGAGGCAAATGCTATATACTCAATAATGGGAAGGAACATCTCAAAGTGTTCCAAGAAAAGGCTTATGAAGGAATATTCTTAGGCTACTCAAGTACAAGCAAAGCCTACAGAATACTCAACAAAAGGACCCTACTTGTTGAAGAATCGATTCATGTCAAGTTTGATGATCTCAACTCTGTTGAGAACATAACAGAGAACTTGGAGAAAACGAATCTAGAAGAGTCACCAGAAGTGACAACATCAGAAGTGGTCATCAACTCTGCCATACCAATCCATCTTCAGAATCCCATTCTACAAGACAAAGATAGTGATGAAGAACCTGAAGAAGAGCAAGAGAGACCAAGACAACACTTATCAGAACCTGACCTAACTTGGTTAAGGGATCATCCCCCAAACCAGGTGATTGGACAGATCAGAAGTGGAGTATAGACCAGATCTGCTACAACCAGAAGAGAAGCAATGCTTGCCCGCTACATATCTTAGTTGGAACCTATGACTGTAGAAGAATCTCTTGCAGACTCAGATTGGATCAATGCAATGCAAGAAGAACTCACTCAGTTTGAAAGGAACAAAGTATGGGAACTTGTTCCTAGACCTCAACATCAGAATGTCATTGGAACCAAGTGGGTATTCAAGAACAAAGCAGATGAAGAAGGCAATATTGTAAGGAATAAGGCTAGGCTGGTAGCCAAGGGATACTGCCAAGAAGAAGGAATAGATTTTGATGAGACATTTGCACCAGTAGCCAGACTTGAAGCCATCAGAATCTTCCTAGCCTATGCTGCCTTCAACAACATCAAGGTCTACCAGATGGATGTCAAGAGTGCATTTCTGAATGGAGATCTTGAAGAAGAGGTTTATGTGGAACAACCACCAGGTTTTGTCATTCCTACTCACTCCTCCTGTGTCTACAAGCTTAAAAAGGCCCTTTATGGTCTTAAGCAAGCTCCCAAAGCATGGTATGACACACTGTCCCTATTCCTAGTAAACCATGGGTTTACTAAGGGAAAGGGTTACAAAACTCTATTTCAAATCTCTGTTGCTAATCATATTCTGTTAGTACAAATATATGTTGATGATATTATATTTGGTAGTACTAATTCAGAACTATGCAAGAAATTTTCTCAAGTGATGCAGAGTCAATTTGAAATGAGTATGATGGGAGAACTCAGCTACTTCCTAGGACTACAAGTCAAACAGGTTCCAGAAGGAATCTTTATCAATCAAGGGAAGTATACCAGAGACCTGATCAAGAAGTTTGGAGTGGAAGGCAAATCCTCAGTGAAAATTCCCATGAACACCTCACAAGGAATTGGTCCAGATGATGAAGGAAAGGATGTCGATGCAACAACCTACAGAGGAATCATAGGATCTCTCCTCTATCTAACTGCAAGCAGACCTGATATCTCATTCTCTGTTGGAATCTGCGCCAGATACCAATCAAAGCCCAAGGAGAGCCACCTAAGCGCTGCTAAAAGAATCATCAGATATATCAAAGGAAATCCAAATGCAGGCCTATGGTATCCCAAGGGAGGTAACTTTGAACTAATTGGTTACTCCGACTCAGATTTTGCAGGATGCAGGTTAGATAGGAAGAGCACCTCTGGTCACTGCCAAATGCTAGGTGGGAGACTTGTTTCCTGGTTTAGCAAGAAACAGAATTCCATCTCAACAAGTACAGCAGAAGCCGAGTACATTGCAGCTGGGAGTTGCTGTGCTCAGTTACTCTGGATGAAACAACAACTGAAGGAGTATGGCATTCAAGCAAAGGAGATCAAGTTGCTCTGTGACAACATCAGTGCCATTGCAATCACTCAAAATCCAGTACTTCACTCCAGGACAAAGCACATTGAGATCACACATCACTTCATCAGAGATCATGTGGAGAAGAAGCATATCTGTATGGAGCATGTACCTACAGAAGATCAGCTAGCGGATATTCTAACCAAGCCGTTACCAGAGGCAAGGTTCAACAAGTTAAGGGAAGAACTGGGAATGATAGATGATCTTCCCAGAGATGCATGAACCAGAATTGTTGTGGACCAGAACTGCCTTCTGGATCAGAAGACCCTACATTAGAATACCCCTTATCTGATCACCAGAGTACCCTTCATCAGAGAACCTCCTTCTCTGATACAGGGATCCTTATCTGTAGTCCATCAGAGATCCATGTGGACTTGGTTATTTTTCGAGGAATGGGCAAGACCTTTTAACTTGAACAGGTCTTTTACCAGAATACCCCTGATTAATATTCTGTTAACGGAAACGTTTTTCCAGCCGCATTTCTTTAAATGATACCTCGAAACCGTAAATAATCTCAAACGTCCACTAACCCAAAACCATTTATACCCACCTTCTTCAACCTAAACCGCTACTGCTACTCATCTCTCTAAACGTTCAAGCTTCAAAACTTCTTAATCTCCAGAATCTCTCAGAAATTTCTCAGACAATGAACTTCATCAACATCAACGACCTCACCAAAGAGGAAGCTAAGGCCATTGTTGCCAATGTGGTAACTGGCATGAAGGTAGATATGTCTGCACTACCTCTACTTGTAGAAAACCAGAAGAGAATGGCAAAAAATCATCCAAGGGATGAATGAGTCCCAACTGAGCAAGATTGTTGCTCATCCCTACGAAGAGTTCAGCACCAGAGATGTGGCTGAATTCTATCTGAACGCCACCATCACCAAGAGCGGAGTTCACTCCAAGGTGCAGGGAAAAAGCATTTCTCTCAATGCTGATGCCCTAAATGAGTTCTTTGGAGTCCAACTGGACTCTCAAGATCCTGAGACTCCCACTCTCATTGACCTAGAGTCAGTGGATGTCTCAGTTGAAGCGTTTGCCCAGACCTACTGCCGCCCTGAGGCCGCCAATCTGGACAGACTCTACATGAAGAAGTTCTTGCTGAAGAAGGACTTTGAGAAGCTGGTCGCCATTCTGCACAGGAGCTTGTGGTGCAAAACTGGCTCAACTGACGAGATCAACAAGGCCAACTGCAAAGCAATCTTTGCTGTTCATCATGGGATGAACATAAATTGGGGTGAGGTCATCTTCGGTTCCTTAACTGAATTCATCAAGAAGAAGGATCAGAAAACAGGCCTCTTCTCAACAAAGATGGGACATGGTCTTCTTCTTTTTGCCATCCTCACTGCTCATGGAGTTCAACTCAGGGACCCTTCCCCAGTTGACCACTCCAAAACCATCTTCTTGACTGCATCCCCCAAGCTGAACATAGCCATCTCTGCTAAATTGAAGAGAGAAGAAAGGCTGGAGAAGAAAAGGGAACAACAGGCTGTCAAACCTAAACCTGCTCCAAAGAATATCTCCAAGAACCCCTCTGTGACTTCAGAACAGCCTGAGCAGTCACAAGTTGCAAGGGATGTCAGGAAAAAGAAGAAGAATGATAGAAGGATTCTATCAGAAGTGGATGCACCAGAGATGGGCGCATCAGAGTTGGCTCTCCCAAAGTCTATCAGAACCTCTCCTGCTAAGAAGCAGAAATTGAAAAGGAGGAGGAAGCAATTTGTTCAGAGTGAGGACTCTGACAACTCTGGTCTTCGACTCTTGAAGAAAATAAAGAAGAAAGCAGCTACACCTGCACAGAGATCAGAAACTCAGGGGGAACCTGAATCTGCTGCACAACCCTCTTCTGCACCAGACTTGGTCTTCACTGCAGATCTATCAGAACCCCAAGCCATCTCTGACGGAGCACCAGAGACTGATTACAATACAATTCTTCTAAGGCAGTTTGAAAGGGTTCTGACCTGGAGAAGATGGAGAATGGGGCCACTCCAGAAGATCATTCAGTACTTTGACAGCTTTGAGGCAGAAGAAGTTGTTGTTCTACACTGGGTGGGCACAGAAGATGTGTCCCAGTGCTTCGACCTTGCCTTTCTCATCTCTGTCCTACAGAAGAAGAAAGAGAGACATCAAGGTAAAGCACCTATGACTACATTATCTCCAGAAAAGCATGTCAAAGCTCTGGAGGAACATGAAATGGATATGTTTGATGAATGGCTGATGGAGAAGAAGAGGAAGGAATCACTCATCAAGTTTCGCCACAGTGCTCATGAAGAAGGGGAACCCTCCACACCAAATTATGTTCCTCTGACAATGGAAAAGCTGGTCAAGGAATGGAGAGAATCCTTGTTCTCAAAAACTGTTCTTGAGGTAATCCCTACACCTCCTCCTTCCCCTCCCAAATCTCCTGCTCATCAATCACCCCCATCTAAAATTCCTTCACCTAAATCTCCCTCACTTCCCAAATCACCTTCAAAACCCTCATCCCCACTCAAACAGAAAACCCCATCACCTCAGAAACCTCCTCTCCCCCACCATCCCCCATCAGAAATCCAACCCCTCAGGAGACCAAATCAAAGTCTCCATCACCCTGCAAACAACCCTCACCTCCAAGAAACCGGTCACCCTCACCACCACCCTCCCCCAAACCTCTGAAATCCATCACCCCTAAGAGCCCCTCTCATCAGAAATCCCCTGCTCATCAGAACTCCCCCCATCAGAACTCCCCCCATCAGAAAACCCCCTCACACTAGAGTTCACCCCCACAGCAGAAACTCCCTTCAAACACCAGAGCTGCAACACCCTCACTCTCTCCTCAACTCTCTGTAGCTTCAACACCCAAGAGAGAGATTCCCATTCGCATACTGTCCTCAGATGCTGACAATGATGGATTCTCACATCCTCTCTTGCGGCTGACTTCACATCCAAGAGGAGGAAGACACGTCCTAGGGATCACTCTGCTGAACCCACTGGCAATACTACTCCATTCCCTAAGGGAAGAGGTTTGGAGATGCCCGGGTTTGCTCCAGAAGCGCCTCAGATGGACTTCAACCAGTTTGTCCAATCTGCAGAAGAATTTGGTGGTCAGATGATAGACAACATGAACAAGCTCATTGTCATAAATGACAAACACTATGAGCATCTGACTCACACAAACATCAATCTCAATCAGGGCCTACAACAACTGTCAGAAAAGCTTGACACTCTGACAGAGTCCCTGCACACCTTCATGAGCTCATCTAACAAGAAGATTGATGAAGTCTCCAGAGAAGTAGATGGAATCAACTTTGTCCTCTACTTCCACTCCCAATCTCTGAATAATCAGAATGAGACACTGAAGCAGATCACTGAAGCGTTAGAGGTTCTTCAATGGAATGCTGATCAAGCCTCAGTGCGCTTTATGGAAATAGGAACTCTGTGTACAGAACACATAGCGCAAGCTTTATATCTTCTTCACAAGGACAAGGAGCGTTACCAGAAATTGGTACTCCTTGAAGCCAGTACACAGAGCATCCAGTCGACTATGGAAAGACAACAGAGCCTGATTGAAGGACTGACATCTGTTACCCAGACTCTGCCAGAGGCTCTTGATGAGATCAGAGATGCTCAAGCATCAGAGTTCTCGAAGATTGAGCTCCTCCTTGGCGATCTAGTTGATGCCAAAAAGGGGGAAGACACCAGAGAAGAAGAAGGTCCAAGCTCCAGAGCCTTATCCATCAGAGGACCCTCATCTACTGTTGATTCTGCTCCTTATTTCGAAGCTGCCAAGAAGAAAAAGCAAGCTACTGCAGTCACCAGACCTCCTCCTCCACCTCTCAGAAGCTCTAAGAAGAAGTCCTCCAACTTTACTTTTAATGAATGGATGAAAAGTGGGATGTCTAGGCCTGACAGAGCTCAATTTACTCAGATGAAGAAGCTGATGACCCCACTGCAACAAGAAAATCTGATTATGGACAGTGATGGACTCGTCCAAATTAATCATGGTGGATCAATACAAGAAGCTGAAATTTGGTGGCAGATGAGAGTCCTATCTGGCAAGAACATATCAGAAGCAATCAGAAACTACTTGGATTGCAAGCTTGCACCTCACTGGGCAGACTATCAGAATCCGAGGGACTTAGCCTCCATCAGAGCAAAGGTCAATGCAGAGCTTGAAAGGATTGATAAAGCAGGACCTCATGTAGATGAAGAAGAAGCTTAATTTTATCCATCTCTGTTTATGTATTTAATCTTCTGATAATAAGATACCATCTCTGCCTCTAGTTTGCATGACATCTTAAATTATCGGTTCTTTCTTACTTTATGTGTCTTCCTTGTGTTTGCTCTAGTACTTTATGTCCTTTTATTGCTATCTGATTGTACTGTACTCTTACTATTTTCCTATGCTAAGTTGCCCACCAAGATCTTAATGAAAGTTTTTAACTTTTTTCTTTTATGGTGAAAGGCACTTCTCTCGAAATAGTTAAAGGGTTTTGGCATCATCAAAAAGGGGGAAATTGTAAGGAATAAATGTAATTAGATTTTGATGATGCTAGGTTGATTAGAATTTCAAAGTACCCCTATAGAAATTTTGTATTAGAATTTGTCTTTGTAAGTACTAGAATAGTCGACATGCCAGAAACCCTCTTGGTCTTCCTTATCAGATTATCTACCAGAGTTGCTCCCAGAGTTGCTCTCCAGAGAAGCTATCAGAGTTGGATACCAGAGTTGGCATCAGAAGCTGCCATCAGACTTCTGATCAGAAAACCTCATCAGACATGCTCGTACCTAGCAGAAATTGAAGGCACTTACCAATGGTCGTTAAACTAACGGGAAATCCTCTAACGGCTAGGAACCTTTCGACGGGAACATGGTACTGTACGAAGATATATTTAAAGCTGATGATTGACCATGCGAGTATCTTCACGCCCCCAAAATAGCAAGTCGAAGGTCCAACCGGTCAAGTCAACAGTACAAGCATTTATTGAAGTTGTCTTCTACACTCCAACGGGAAGACTGCTCCCAGTATATAAGATACATTTTGAAGAACTACCAGGATAACTTTTGCTACACGAACTTGCTCAGATTATTCACTCAGAACTAAATACCTCCAAGCTTTCTTGAGATCAAAGACTCACTTACCTCAACAAGAAAAGCTCAAGTTGGAAGATTTACTTTCTTATCCTTCATCCAACTAACAAGTAGCAAAGTTCCTCAGTTCTTCAACACTTCGAAAACTTCATCTACACATCTTTTGTGAAGAAGCAACGTTGGAGAAAACTGATCTTGAATCAAACACTTCTTGAAAAATAAGGGGTGTCTCAAACTAACTGGAGTAAGTGATGGGGTGATACTTCCAAGAGACTCAGTGAAACGAGACCAGCCATCAGGAAGCAGGACTGCATCCCGGGTGGCAACTAGGCTTGAAGAAGACGTGGAGAGCTTCTTAAGTTCTAGGGACTAAGGCGTTGTAAACTGTTGTTTTTGCAAGCTTAGTGGAACAGTGGACTAGAGGAACAAGTTGTTCCTTGAACCACTATAAAAACTCCCGGTGTCATTTACTTTACTCATTTTATTTCAGCACTTAAGAACTTGACTGTGTAACTCAAAAGGTTGGACTCTGTGTTCAGCAGATCTCCCTCAAGAGTTACCAGAAAGGCATTTGCCTTAGTGTTGTCAGAGGCTACCCGGACAGAAACCAATCCGCTGCCAGGTCCAGTTCTGTCATCAGAACTTGACCTTCTATGTCACCAGAATTCGACCATCTCTGATAAGTCAGTTGTGACTTAGAGAAAAGTTTAAAATCCTGAACAGTCTATTTACCCCCCCCCCCCTCTAGACTGTTCCCATTAAAAACGGGACCAACAGTTTGGCATCCATTTGGATCTTAGCGTACATCATTTCTCGGGTGAAAGGAGAAGTGATACCGGCCTGCACTGGGGTAGGTTGTACAGGTGCCCTGTTCATCTGGTCCCTCATCTCGTTCACCTGCCTCCTCATTTCGGCCATTTCTTTCTCCTGGGCTGTAAGGGGAGGTGGCGGTGGAGTTCTTAGGTCTTCAAAATCCCGATCCCAGTGTCTCCGTGTGGCTCTAGTGCCATCATGTCCTTCATACTGGGAGTGACGTCCAACCGGCCGTGTGGGTCCTCTGGCTCGTGACCCGATCGGGGTACGGTCACTGGGAGTGGGGTGCCTAGCTGCATGAGCCCCACGATAATATTCCCGATGGGCCCTTGAATGGGCTGATGTCGTGGTTGTTTCTTCATCGGGGGTCTCCTCCGTGTAGCTGGATTGTCCTCCGTCCTGCTCGTCCGCCATGAATTGCATCACCCGGGCTAGATCTCGCATAGCGTGAGGATTCCTCCTCAATGATTCAGGGATGAAGAAGTCCCCATCATAGTGCGGGTAAGACCCCCGGCTCTCCCCGCGTCTTCCGGAACCTTCACTAGTGTGATGAGAGGTGATTCTAACCATCTTGATAATAGGTTTTTTTTGGGTAAGTGATTGGTTTGAAACTTTTTGTTCAAGTTTCCCACAGACAGCGCCAATGTTGAGGTCAAGTCCCGTAGATCCGAAAGCCCAACACAAACTTTGGATATTTCAGGAAATGGATAATAAATCAAATGTATAAGGAAATATAAAAGCTGAAGAATAATAATGCTCAAGAGCCCACTAGTATTAGGCAATTTATTGATTACACAGAGACTTCCTGAACGGTACGTCGGAATAGTGATTAATACAAGAACAAGAGAGATAAAGCTATTCTAGGCCTTGAGTATCAAAATGCTAACCCTTTACAATGAGATTAATTCTTCTATTTATACTAATGGGTGATATGGGGTGCTCAATGCTGATTGGTTGCTAATCCCGCCCGTCGAATGCCCATGCTTCCCACTTGCTGATGTCACACTCTAGCATTTAATGCACTTTGCCACTTGCGAGTTGCCCGTTGCCCGAACGGGGTGATAGCCATGCTGGAAACATCATTGATCTGGCCCAAACACACTGGTTGACCCGATCCCCGTTCGGGACATATATCTCACTGGGCATGTTCTTCTTCTGGATCCCGGGCTATTTATTGGATTGGACATTTTGGGACTTTGATCCGGGTATTGGGCCTTCAATCCAATATCCCAACAATATATATTACTTTACTTTACCTGCTCTGCTATTGAGCTATTACCAGAACTTATTTTCTGTTTACTGACTACTTATTGTTTATGTATTGTCTGCTATTGAGCTATTATCATAACTTATTGTATGTTTACTGACTACTTACTACCTATGTATTGTCTAGTGTTTGCAATTTGGATTTTGGTCAT
Source organism: Cuscuta europaea (assembly GCA_945859875.1). Taxonomy (NCBI): domain Eukaryota; kingdom Viridiplantae; phylum Streptophyta; class Magnoliopsida; order Solanales; family Convolvulaceae; genus Cuscuta; species Cuscuta europaea. Next base: position 1,178,456 of record CAMAPE010000054.1, on the reverse strand, counting down.
ACTTTCCAATGAACAGTGTCATTAATCCAGTGATCCACTATTGCCTCGGGATGCAATTGACATTTGTTGAGCAGCATTTGCGATCTGTAAGGCACGCTTCAAGCAAAGCAGGACCCTCTCAACCTCTCTCCATTAACGCACAAGGCTATCAGGTACTCTGCAAAGCTTTTTGAAGAAACCGGATCAATGGTGAAGGCTCTGAAAGAAAACGAATTCGACAAGGTGAAGCTGTTTGAGGCAGATGCGCAGATCACGGATGCGCTCGCTGGCTTCGACATTTAAGTCATGCTCGCAGTCCCTAATTTCTTGTTGTAGGAGATGTGCACGTGAATTGGGGGTTTTCCTTTAACTTTTAATTGAGGATATTAATGTCAGTGCATTTAAATTAGGTCTTACGAGTTTCAACAATCTTATTTTTGGAAATCTGCTATAATTTGGTACTATTTGTAAAATTTTCCCTTTGTACTACGTATATTCTATAGATAGTTTAACAAAATCTCTAATTATTACTCTCTCTGTCTTGGTAAGAATGTCTCATCTTTCTTTTTGGTCCGTCAACTAAAATTATCTTATACTCCGTATCAAATTTGGTAAAAATTTGTGTGATTCTAAATTATTTTTACTTTATTCTTACGTGTATTATTGCATGGATTCAATTTTCTTTAAAGTTATGCTTGGTGTACCCCAAAATGGTATACCGCATTTTTGCCTCACCTATTGATTGTGTGGTTCAAATCAGGTAACATTTTTGCTCACAGTTTAAATAAGTTCCTACCCTGATCCGGAGCTGTCCGCCCTTTCTCCCGCTCCGAAACAGGGAGTAAACGGCCGGCCAAAGGCCTAGCAGGAGTAGCTGCTGCAAAGCGGCTTCGTCGCCGCAGGAATGAGCACTAGGTATCTATTGCATTTCCTCTCGCGCACTTCTTTTTTTTTTTGTTTCTCTTCTCGTATAAGCTTTGATTGATTCGGCTCGGTAGAGAATATTTATATAGTTGTCAACGTATGGTATTAGGAAAATAAGAACTTTCAAAAAATGGATGAACTGGGAACGCGTAGAGTGCAGCGACGCCTTGGAGCTCGTCGAAGCGGGATCCTCCTTCTTTGTCAGAGCTGTCTCCGATTTGCACGACGGCGATGTGGTGGCGAAAATCCCCAAGGAGAGCTGCTTGACGATTAAAACGTGTGGTGCTCGGAAAATGATTGAGGAAGCTGAGCTTGACGGTTACTTAGGCCTGGCCGTAGCTCTCATGTATGAACGGAGTCTCGGTCCCCTCTCCCCCTGGTATGGTTATCTTCAGCTTCTCCCCCATTCAGAGCCTATCCCTTTGCTTTGGCCTCTCTCTGATATTAACTCTCTTCTTGCTGGCACAGAGCTCCACAAGGTATTCTTTGCGATTTCTCTTTGTAAAATTTCTCTATTTCGTGTATGTGCATTCATGATAAACTTGATTGGCATTATTATACCTTGCTACTTAATGTATGTTTCAAATGATTAGTTGAAAAGATATTTTCTTAAACTTTGTAGTAACCGTAAGCTTCTAGACTTCTAGTAATTGAAAAGTTGTTTAATACTCCCTCCTTCCCATTTAAATCTTTACACTTTCCTTTTTGGGACGTCCCATTTACTCCTTTATGTTTCCTTTTTAGGCAACTCCTTTTACATTAAATGTCCTAACTACCCTTCGCCACCCACCCACTTTTTATATTTGAGTGGATAGCATTAATTCTCCCCAAAAGTCAAAGGGCATCCAAGTCATTTGGTCTTCTATTAATTGAGCTCCTAAAACACCATGTCAAAAGCAAACGTCAAGATTCAACCGGGACGGAGGGAGTACTAATACAACGTACAAGTTGACAGGACTATCTTAAATTGTACTCGGTAACTAATTCTAAAGCAACAAACTTTTTCTCAAAAGCTACTCAAGACTAACTTCATAAGAATGATCTTAAAATTTTTAAACAGCTCTAAAAAGTGTTGTGCCAAATATACAATTTTAGAGACATTTTGAATATTAAAAACCTACATTGCAGTGGCGTGTATCTAACAGACATACACTTACTGGTGTTGTGTATTGGATTATTGGGAGGTGTCTACATGACTAATGAATTGTTGAATGATTGAAAGCTCACAATGATTTCTACAAGAAACTAGCCCAAGTATAACCTGATGCTCTGTTATGGAAATGGGAAAATGTGCTATAACTAAGTACGCTACAGAATACTCATATCACTCATGGAATGTGCAGTTTGTCGGATTATACACTAGTTTCAATAGTGGAACATCCTGATAGTGTTTTAGTCATCAATTCATCATAGGGAGACCAAGTGTGTTTAGTTTAAGACTTGTAAGGTGCATGCTGAGCTCTTACTCAGGCCCTTAAGTTCCACAACTGTTTGGTCATTTTCTCAAGGCTCTATTTATGTTAGTTTTCTGAATGTGACCGTGCTGGTATTCTTGAAGGAAGATTATTATAGAAGACAAGATTCTAATCCACGAGGACTGGAAAGAGTGCATCCAACCTCTTTTGGCCAATTCTACCTTGGGCCTTAACCCAGAACATTTTGGTATTGAAGAATACTTTGCTGCAAAAAGTCTTATTGCTTCTCGATCATTTCAAATTGATGATTACCATGGATTTGGGATGGTTCCCCTTGCAGACCTGTAAGTGTCATTGTTTATTGATGTTTCTTGACTGGCTCCATATAGGATACTTATCTTCTACATGCATATTCTTGTAACATTACTAACATCCATTCTTTTCTTCATATTTTTTAAATTCTTGAATCATTTTGTTATCTGTCTTGCTAAAACTAAAACATTTCTCAAATGCAAATTTGCCCTACTTGATTATAGATTTTGTTATTTGTTAGTTTCACTAAACTAGATGTAAGTGTGCAACATTTTTTGGCAAGTTACAATGTAACTGTTACATGAAAAACTAAATGGGGTTGATCAAACATGATTTCTTCTTTAGGTGAAAAAATAGTTTGTAACATAACTTTTTTAGTGACAAAGGGAGTACTTCTTATATTCTAATAATGGCTCATTAGTTTGAGTTCAAATATTCGGTACCACATATCCTGATTGGTCAATGTGTATTAATTAATTAATTAATTAATTAATATAATACAAAAGTTAACATGATTCCAACCTATCTGAATGTGTGGTACACAATTGGAATGAGAGAAGCATTATAATTTACAGACGAGTTCAATTCCATTAGTCTTTAGTACAAACCATTCTATATAGTGAATTATTAGGTCTCTTGTTTACTTCATTTATTGTTTGAATTGTATTTTTTCCTACTACTACATGCAAAACCATAACTATTCCATTTCTTTGTACTGGGTCCCTTCAATATCTTGACCTTCCTATGTTTCAGCAGCCTTTTCTTGATTGGATTCTACCATTTTGCATGTAACCAAAAACACTTCATTATTCTGAAACCGCTTTTATCTGATATGATGCACCACAGAAGCATTGGCTAGAAGAGTTTATAAAATATGGAGTATATGATTGATAATAGTTATAACTTATAACTATATCGTTTTTCAAATTTGCTTTATTGATTTTCGTGGTGCAACTTTGTGTCTATGTATTTGCTAAGCAAATATTCAATAATCCAGTGTTTAAAAATGTAATATGATCCACAAAACTCACCTCCCTTGAATTCAGAAGTCAAAATATTCATGTGTGAGCAGTTCCCATTTGGTTCGTATCTCCACTAAGATTGTTCCATTTTTCCCTTTCGGGAAATCCCACTAAAATTGTCTAATACCAGATTTGGTAAAGTTTGTGGGGCTCTAAATCATTTTTACTTTATTCCTACTTTATCAATTCAATATCAACCACATAACCTCATTTTCTTAATAACCGTGTCACCCCTTCTTGTCCTAATGTTAGCGGGATGGAGGTAGTACTACATATAAATTTCTGTTTTTCAAATCTAGGTGCTATTAGAAGAAATTAGACCTGTGCTCATTGCAATGTCTGGTGTCTTCTGCTCCTGATCAAAAGCTTTATTCTGTAGTTTTAATCACAAGACTGGTGATGAGGACGTGCACTTCACATCCATATCCTCCTACTCTGAATCAGATGGTGATGTGGATGGTAAGAATAGTAACATTGAGTACCAACATAATAGTAACCACGAAGCAGCTAACCAAAATCTATATGCAGAGGTAGAATCTTTGAGTGAGGGTGACTTGGATTCCTCTTCAATACAAGGGGACGATCCTTCAGCTCTAGAAATGATCATGGTGAAAAATGTCAAAGCAGGAGAAGAGGTTTGTGATGAGTTGTTTTGCTACATCAAGTTGAATAGTGTTTTTTTGGTAGATATTTTTCATAGGTGACATTAGTCACACACTGACCCTTAATAGATACAGAAGTTGCAGTATAAAATGAAAGTTGAAAGTGAAATAAATAGCCGCTTTCATGCGAAAAATGATTTAATGCGAATCAATAATTATATTGTGTAGATTTGATATTTTCCTCTAATAGTGTATAATTTTGATGTATAACCATTAGTATCTCTCTAATATTACTTTATTTTAGGTATTCAATACATATGGATCCTTAGGTAGTGCTGCATTGTTGCATAGGTATGGATTCACAGAGCCAGACAATCCCTATGATATTTTAAACATAGACTATGAACTGGTGCTTCAGTGGAGCTCTTCTCAGTTCTCATATCGCCACACTAGGAGGAGGGTTTCACTGTGGAGAAAGCTGACTTGTTGTGGATGTGTCAGTCAAGACACTGAATATTTTGAAATCACATTCCATGGTGAACCACAAATTGAGTTAATAATTTTGATTTACATAATGTCGATGTCAGATGAAGAATATGGTGAAGCCGATCTTGCTGTATCGGTCATGGGTGGTGATGTCAGGAAATCCTGGCAACTATATTTATCACACAATGGAGTTTCATTTGAAAATGGATTAGAATTTGGGGGGAATTCATTGCTCAGAGAACGCATTCACATGGCTCTCTTGTCACTAGCAGATGCCCGGGAGAGTTTATATGGTACTGAGTCTCTCAGAATTGACATTGATGATCTGAATAGGAGCTCTCAGCTGACCAAGCCTAAACTGTATCATTCATTGATGCTACGAATAAGCGAGAGGAAGATCCTTCAAAAGTTAAGAAGTTATGCTTCTACACTGTAGAATCAAGTGACCCGTCAGCATTCCTACTATGATGTTTTCCTTAACTGATCTGGTGAAGCAATGTTTTCAAAAGTGTAAGGTTTGAGGGTAGGGTAGGTGCGTGGAAGACTGGGATGCGGTCCCTATGCAGCACCTGGACTGCGCATAGGTGGGGTCTACTAAAAAATAAACCTTTTGGCCAAGATAACCTTATTGACTGGGGGGTGTATGAGCTCTCAAGAGAAGGTGAACTCCAAATTTTGATTTTGACAAGTTCAAATTTTGAAATTTTAGTGTATGATGACTTCGTTGAGTCTTTCTTTAATGTTTTATGATCATTTAATCTCAACCGTATACATGTAGAAATGTAACTTTAATGATGTGTCCCATATTAAAAATGGACCATCTACACTATCTTTGTCAGGTGATTGGAATTTAGGGAGTGTGACTGAATTTATTGATTAGATTTAAACACGCAAAATTATAGGTCTTGCTACTGAAATCGGCTAAAAACCAAACGAATAGAAGATTTTTAGCGAAAAGCCGAGAACCGTAAGAGTTGGTTTCTTTTTTCGATTAGGACTGTACATCAGGTGAGTTGTGCAGGTTGGCTATACCTTTTTAGTCTATTGGTTTGATTGGTGTTAGTCTGTTTTTAGTCTAGTGGTTTGATTGGTGTTAGTCTCTTAGATGTTAGATAAACGTGTATATGCACTTCAAAAGGCTAACCCGTAAATTAGTGGTTGGTTGGGTACAAAAGTGACACATCATTTTGGGTTGGTTGGATCTATAGTGTGGTCCACTGCTACAGTGCTACAGTCAAGTTTAGGATGTTTTTACTTGGTCTGTTTTCGGTCGCAGATCAGACTTAAACAGATCAGATTAGTCTAAACTTCAATAGTTATAAAATACATACAAACCAGACATTTATCAGATCAGACCAGTTCATATCAAACTTAAACAGATTAAATCAGACTAAACTTAATAAAAAACAAAGCAAACTAGACATAGAAAAATCATCTGACATAGAAAGAGCAGCCCTAGTTAACTTATGAGCTACTACATTTGCGGATCGTCTACCATGAATGACTTCTATCCTAGCTTCATTACGAAGACTGAATCTTATATCGTCTAAAGTAGTATCCAAATAAGCGTCCCCATCTCGTTTAACTAAACCAGCCGCTACCACTTGGGAGTCGGTCTCTAGCTCTATCCTTCCCCCAACTCTGTGTTTTTGCCTAGACCAGCGCTTCACGTACGCCAATTGCTTCAGTGATCTATGTTGACCAATTAACGCCTTCCACATTCCAGCCACTACCAATAAATCTGCCCTGGGAATCCCTGACTACCCACGCCCAAGCTCGTCTATTATTTTGTGCATCTAACGCCGCATCCACATTGATTTTGATTTTGCCTTCCGCTGGCTTGTTCCAACCAGTCGCCGGGCATGTCATCTTTGTCGTTCCACCGGGTTCTATCTGAGCAGTTTTCCATCCCCGAAGAACCGCCGCTCCCATCTCTAAACAATGTCGCCAATCCGCGTCCTGGTTCTTCCAAACTTTGTCATTCCAGAGCTTCCAGATACTCCAAAGATAAGCAACAAAAATGCATAGATCATCATCCTGCAAATTGTCAAAAAAAAAATTAATCTAGTCAATAAAAGTCTGCCCTTGCCGGACATAACGGGCCCCCAGTTTCCTCCACACCATGTCAGCTATCCTGCAAGATCTGAATATGTGATCTTCTGATTCATCCTCCTCTGCACAAACCTTGCGCACACTGTCTATCTCCACATGCCTGCGACGCAGTTTATTCGCCGTAGGTAGACATCCCGTCATCACCTGCCAAACAAAGCACTTCATTTTTGGTGGTATTTTAAGATTCCACATCCTCATCCATCCCATCTACCCCTGGCTCGTGTACTCCCCCCAAAGTACCCTATAACTGCTCTTTACTGTATAAGTTCCTCTATTGTCTTCATTCCACCAGATTTCATCAACTGGTCTCCTTCTGTTGATGGGAATAGACAAAATAGCTCTTCTATCCTCTGCTGAAAAAATGGTATTGATTCTTTCCCTGTTCCACTGACTCCCTTGCTCATTAAGCAGTGCCGCTACATTCATGTCAGCCACTCCTTCCGGAGGTCTTGATTGAACTCTTCCCAACCCTTGTCCTGGTAACCAGCGCTCACGCCAAACCGAAATGGTCTGACCATTGCCCACTTTCCTCCTTATGCCTTTCTCAAGCATTTCCTGCGTCTCGATAACACTACTCCAAATGAAGGAAGGATTATTCCCCAACTTGGCCTGCAAAAAAGAAGAATTAGGGAAGTACTTTGCTTTAAAGATTCTTCCCACAAGTGAGTCCGGATATTTGATTAATCTCCAAGCTTGCTTGCCTAGCATGGCTAGATTGAATTCCCTCAACGATCTAAACCCCAGTCCGCCTTTCTGTTTCGGAATACAAAGTTTTTGCCAGCTTTTCCATATAATTCCTTTTCTGTTTTGATCCGCCCCTTGTCACCAGTAATCATTCATGATTACCTCGATCTCAGCACACAAATCCTTAGACAGCAGGAAAACGTTCATAGCATAAGTCGGCATAGCTTGGATCACAGTTGTGAGCAAAATTTCTCTTCCACCTTAGAAAGAAATTTATTATTCCAACTCCTCACCCTAGTAATGAATTTTTTCTTTCACATAACTAAGAATCTTCTTTTTATTTCTTCCTATGAGAGAAGGTAAGCCCATGTAACAAGCATTGTTTCCTTATGTTCGCACTCCCAGGCAATCTCCAACAATCTTCCGCCTCTCTTCATCCAGGTTTGGACTAAATTTAATAGTAGACTTCTGGTAATTCACCACCTATCCAGAACACCCTTCATAAATATGAAAAATGTGTTTAATAACCTCATATTCCTGTTCCCTGGCCCTAAAGAACAGAAAGCTATCATCTGCAAAGAATAGGTGAGAAATTCTTGGGGCTCCTCTCGCGAGAGCAATTCCCAAAATATTGCCCATGCTTTCCTGTCTGCGAATAAGAGCGCTAAGACCCTCCGCAACTAAAATTAAAATGTATGGAGATAGCGGGGCCGCCTAACGAATTCCTCGACTAGGGGCAATGGGTCCAATAAGATCATCATCGAAAGAAATAAAATATTCCACCGATTTCATGCATTCCTTGATCAGACCAACCCATTTGGTATCAAAATTCATACATCTCATAATTGCTTCCACATAACCCCATTCCACTCGATCATAAGCCTTACTCATGTCAAGCTTTAAGGCAACATAGCCCTCCTTCAAATAATGCAAAGATTCAAAGGCTATCATAACACTGTCAATAATTGATCTACCCGGTACAAAAGCACTCTGATTGACTGTGACCAACTCATTCAAGATTTTCTTTAGTCTATTAGCTAGAACTTTACTGAAGATTTTAAAAACAACATTGCATAATGCTATAGGTCTCCAGTCCCCCATACCTTCAGGTTTATCTTTTTTAGGGATAAGAATTAAATTAGTTTGGTTTACCTCCCGGGGGACTCTGCCGATCTCCATGATGTTCTGACAAAAGCGCACTACATCTTCGCCCACAATCTCCCAGCAATGTTGGAAAAAAGCTGGGTTTAATCCGTCCGGTCCCGGAGCTTTGTCATGATGCATATCAAAGGCAGCTCGTTTAACTTCCATAGCCGTAATTGGCTTCACTAATTCGTGATTCTGCTCGGGCTTCACCTTGGACAGGTTCCCCATCGTTCACTCGTCCATACAAGTACCATGAGAAGTGAAGATCTCTGTAAAATAATCTTCCACTATACGCCCAAGCCTAGTAGGATCCGTCTCACATTCACCACTTAAGAGTCTCAATCCTTTCATTTTATTTCTTCTATGTCTCTGTTTTACAGCGTTGTGAAAGAATTTAGTGTTCCTATCACATTCATTTAGCCAAAAGGATTTTGCCCACTGCTTCCAGAAAATATTTTGTTGTTCAAGCAGATAAACAAGGGATTCTTTGACCCTGTTGAACTCGGCCACATTCCATCTGCCACCCTCCGCTCTCAGGACAGCTACACGCTTTTTACAAACATCAATACAAGCCTGAAAGCCCACTTTCCTGCTCTTACTCCATTGGTCCAGTTCCAAACCGCAGCCATTTAATCGTTGCCAAATTTGCAGCCCATAGGAGTTATTCCATGCCCTCTGTACCACCTCCCGACAATCGTTCTCATGGACCCACATATTTTCAAATTTGAACACTTTCCTCTTCCTGCTGCAGCCCCCTCGTTTTGGACGGTGGACGGGTATAAAGCATCAAGTGATCACTAGTGGGACCCTCCAAAGATAGCCCTCGAAAGATACATTGACCGATCCACTGCTCCAAACTGCCTCTCGAAAACCCCTAAGTAACCATGGTGAGGGCAGTACACTGCTCTTGCGCTCATTATCAAACATAACATGATTAAAGTCTCCCATCATCAACCAAGGCTCATTACTCTCCCTAGCCAAATTTCTTATTAAATCCCACGATTGACGTCTATGACTACGTTCCGGGAAGCCGTAGTAGCCGGTGTAACGTCATCTGGGTTCATCGTCCCCCATTTTAACGAAACAATCAATAAAAGTGCTCTCCAATTTTCTAACTTCCAGATACACCTGTTCTCTCCAGAAAAGACAAAGACCACCACTTAAGCCAACATTGTCAACCGACACACAATCATGGAAATCGAGCTTTTTCTGAATGTCTTCACAGTAAGCAGCATTTGATTTATTCTCCATCAAAAATAGTATATCCGGTCTCTTTGTTTGTACTAAATCAGCCAACACCTGGACAGTGGCAAGATTTCCCAAACCCCTACAATTCCAACTGACTACCGCCATACCAGATCAAACTCGTTGAAATTGATGCGCAAAGGAGATTGGGTTCTCCCTACGCACGCATGAAAAGATCTGACCCTATTCCTTCCTGCTGCTTTTAGGGGCGATTGTCTTCCCTTGCTTTTGAAGTCCTCTGCACTTTGTCTGGCCAAAGGGGATCGAAAAGATGATGCCTCGTGACCTGTGTTGCAGTAGAACTCGTCGAGATGCCTAGCTCCAAGAATCGTCTATGCTTGGATTTTCTCCCAAGACAGAGAGACTAGCAAAATCGGGGCTCCCAAACGCTAACTGAACAGCGTCGCCCGTCCAAATCGCCTATACCGGCGTACAAACCATGTTCAAGAAAAGCTTGCCGGAGATGCTCGCATGGACCGTCGAATCGCCCGCTTGCTAGGGTTTTTTTGCTCTCGCAGTGCTCATCTCCCCACCTTCCCAAGCTTTAGAACTCATTAGTTCATCTACTTGAGTACTTGACCAACCTATTACTCAAATCATGATTTCATGCTAACATAAAATCAATTTTTTATAAATCTAAACTTTGTATAGAAAAAAAAAAGTATAAAACATCAACTAGAAAAATGGTAATTTTATGTACCTCTAATTTTTAAGTAGAGTATAACATTCTTAAACAATAAATAATCTATTTTAGGGAAATTATTTTCAATTTTTAAGGGTGAAAAAGGAAGGGAATGTCGTCGAAGAGACGAAGAGTTCACATGTATTTTGATGTCGGTTGGGTAACTTCAGTTTTGAGGCCCAGTCTAAGTAAGGTTTTCAATGAATCGAATCAAATATTTAGCATTATTCCAATAAAAAGTTGTGAGATAAAAAATATAACTTACATAACTAGCTAAGAATAGGGGTGTTTGTCGGGTTCAAATTTGTCAGTTTTTTATTTTTTCCGTTTTCGTTTTGTCGATTTGGTTTTGAGGAAGGACTGAAGGTAAACTGAATCGACTACATTTAGTTAGTTGCAGTTTGGCTATTTTTGATCTATTTCGTCAATTTTAGCATTTTTCAGTCAGTTTAAAGTTTAAACTGTTTCATCGGTTCGATTGATTTTTCATGCTTCATCCTCAAACCATGAACTGCCTATGAATTGGTTGGTTTTCATAGGTTTTGGTTTTCTTTGATTTTTTTATATGGGTCAAGGTTTTGGTTGGGTAGGAGTTCTCTTTAATTTATTCCCTGAATATGACTAATTTGATTAACCTTCCATTTATGCCCCGTCTCGGGCCTAAGACGTACGTGTCTTTCTCTGCTCCATACCCAGACCTTCTGTTTCTCCCCCATCTCCCCTTTATCCTCTCCCCCATCTTCCATCCCCAAATCCAAATCTCATTCTCTCTCATTTACCATCCAAAAATTTGAATCTCAGGCCTCTATTTTATTCTCTTCTCTTGTATAATAATTTCAATTTTATTTAACCCATCTCAATTTTCTTTCTTTTCCGGTGATTTTTTGAGATATGGATGATGAATTTTCTCTCCATTTCCGGCCACCGATGAGTGGCGAACGGTGGTGAGCGGCGAAAGGTGAACGGCGATGAGCGGCAAACGGCCACAAGTGAACGACATATGTCCAGGTATGGTTGGATCTTCTTCTTCTTCTTCTTCTTCTTCTTCTTCTTCTTCTTCCTCCTCCTCGTCCTCCTCCTCTTATCCCACAATCTGTTTTTAGTATTTCCAAAATTTTTAGTTCTTTTTATTTATTTCTAGACTTTTATTATTCTTTAATTTGAAAATATATTACATATTAGTATTAGTATTAGTATTATTATTATTTTTCCCATTAAATATCATATATTGCAAATGTATTTCGTAATTGTATCATTTTTATGGGATTACTTTTACAATGTTACTCCTTTGAATTTGAAAATTTCACTTTGAGAATGCCATTTTATGGCACTGATGTTATGAAGATGGCATTACTACTCATTCGAAAAGACATTAATGCCATGTTTTTTAATATGAAAATGCCATCTTGCTTGTATATGAGGATGACAATAATGTTATTAAAATGGCACTTCAAGTGCAAGATGACACTTGAGTGGGAGTCATAACAGATCTGAAATCGGATCTGAAATCTACATTGGTCAGATCAGTGGAGGCCGTGGTGGGGCTAGATGAGGCACACTGGTGCTGGATGAGGCGGCGACATCGTCACATATGGCGGCGACGCCGAATATGGAGGCGGTCGACAGCAAAGCTAGATAAGGTCAAAGATGGAGCAACTTGTGGCGCCTGTGGTAGGGACAGAGCTAACGCCGGTGCAGGTGGCACCGGCAGCAACGCCAATGGTGGTGGTGGCGGCGACGTCAGTGGTGGCGGTGGAGGTGGCACCAGAGATGGCTATGTTCCTTGCATGAAGACTGTGCTGGGACTTCAATTTTGTTTTATTGTTTTATTTTGTACTATGAATTAATAAAAAAACTGATTTATTCATTAAGGGTAATGTTGTCCAGTCATCCCTTTTTACTCCTACGGATTATTAGTCCTATTATTGCACTTTTTATAAGTTTTAGTCCTAGTTAGAGAATTATCTCTTGGATCTGTAGTGTGATCCACTGCTACAGTCAAGTTTAGGATATTTTAACTTGGTCTGTTTTCGGTCGCAGATCAGACTTAAACAGATCAGATCAATCTAAACTTCAATAGTTATAAAATACATGCAAACCAGACATTTATCATATCAGACCAGTTCATACCAGACTTAAACATATTAGACCAGACTAAACTTAAAAAGACCAAAGCAAACTAGACCAACAAATTTCAGTCCAAATAAAATCATCTACTTGAGTACTTGACCAACCTATTACTCAAATCATGATTTCATGCTAACATAAAATTAATTTTTTATAAATCTAAACTTTGTATAGAAAAAAAAAAGTATAAAAAATCAACTAGAAAAATGGTAAATATTTGTACCTCTAATTTTTTAAGTAGAGTACAACATTCTTAAACAATAAATAATCTATTTTGCGGAAAATATTTCCTATTTTTAAGGGTGAAAAGTGAAGGGAATGTCATCGAAGAGACGAAGAGTTCACATGTATTTTGATGTCGGTTGAGTAACTTCGGTTTTGAGGCCCAGTTCAAGTAAGGTTTTCAATGAATCGAATCAAATATTTAGCATTATTCCAATAAAAAAGTTGTGAGATAAAAAATATGACTTACATAACTAGCTAAGAATAGGGGTGTTTGTCGGTTCAATTTTGTCAGTTTTTTATTTTTGCCGTTTCCAGTTTGTGTCGATTTGGTTTTGAGGAAGGTAAACTGAATTGACTATATTTAGTTAGTTGCGGTTCAGTTATTTTCGATCTATTTCAGTCAATTTTAGCATTTTCAGTCGGTTTAAAGTTTAAACCGTTTCATCGGTTCGATTGGGTTTTCATGCTTAATCCTCAAACCATGAACTGAACTACCTATGAATTGGTTGGTTTTCATAGGTTTTGGTTTTCTTTGATTTTTTATATGGGTTAAGGTTTTAGTCGGTTTTTCGACCGGTTTCGGTTTGTTGGTTTCTTTTGTTCAACTCTAAATATAACATCAAAATATCATCGACATCCAACAATTAGCAAAAACGAAAGTAACAATTTTAAACTAAACATCAATACAATAGCATGTTAGCAAGAGACGAAAGTGTAAATGCAAATATTTCACTTAATTAAGTAAATATCACATATCAATATCTTAAAAGTTCATAATAATTGTAGTACTAAACATTAACTTTCTTGAATCACGAACTTAGAACTAAAGAAAATACTATACCTAGTATACTTAATCCTTAATGGTTAATAAAATAAAATAACATATATATATATGTAGGATTAGGCAGTTCGGTTTGGTTCCAACTTCAGAGGTGAAGACCCAAACCGAAATCAAGTTCAGTTCAGTTTTTGGTTCGATTTCAACTTTTTGTGATTCGATTTATTTTGCTTGCAGTTCAGTTTCTGCTAAAAACATTAGAACAAACTTGCATCTAAAATTCCTACCTCCAAATAGATGCCCAATTCCAGTTTGAAATGAGCGTCGATCGTGTTGAATGATGGGTAGAAGTATAGAACCGTAGAAGGGTTCTCATCAAGTATGGAAGAGCTACGTTTTTTTGCTTTTGAATAATCATGTTTAACAAACAACAAACAACAACATTACATCAATGCCGCAAAGACTCTCACTTGCGGTGGGGTAAAGGGATTGGATGTACTCATGTACATGTATGCAGCCTTATCGAGTTATCGCTACATTAAAGCACAAACGACTATTTCCGAGATCCACGATGAAAATCGCATCGAAAATTGCATGGATGACTGTTGCTTCATAACAAATAAGCGTATACATTTTAGTGTTCAATTTTGCTTTATTCCATTATATTTCTTAGCCAAAAAAATAGTGAGCCTACGACTCCATTCGAAAGGATGGAAAGTGAATAATCATGTTTAACATATGAATAAATGAATCGTATAAAGCATCGCATTTGTTGGTTTTCTTAACATTTTACTAAAGTTTGTTGGTGCTCGTCTTAATATTTCTAAACAGAGTAAAATATAATTAATCGTAAATAATATTAACAAAAAGAACGAAAACATAAGTTTGGGTAGTGCATCTATTATAATTCCTTAGGGTTGGCACAACACAACATTAGTTAGTTTTTTAGGTGCTCTTCCGTCTTTTTTGGACACTTCTCTTTTGAAGAAGGAGCTTCTATATTTGGAGAACCTGAAATTGAGATCAATCCTAGATATTTTGACATCTTTGAGTATAATGTTTCGTTATTTGAGACTTTATTTCAGACTGAATTGCAAGCTTTCAGGGACAATACTTCGGGCTTAGATAGCGAGGCTTTCAAATCTAAAGTTCGGACTAAAGAGAGCTTTGCAAATATTATTAAGGGTAAGAACACCATTGTGGAAACGGCCTTTAAAAAATGAAGCTACTCCCACGATTGCGAACTCAACGGAGGGGCAAGAATTCAAGTTTTATCACATTCAAGCTCTTTCCAGTTCAGAAACGCTCGAAAAAGAAATTGAAGTTATGCGTTTTTTGACAGGATTATCAGAACGAGAATTTTTAGATTGAGCAAGAGATCTCTCTTGAAATCGTTTTAAGATTCCAAAGAGTGCAAGGCTAGCCTCGAGAAACTAAAGACTTTCTTTCCAATAGTTTTATTTTTATTCTTTAGCTTTCATCCGGCATCAGCGGTTATCTTCATTAGCTTTTATACTTTTCTATGAGTTTTAATAATAATAAAATGTTTGGTTAAAAAAACATAAACTGGTTCGAAATTAATCATACGACAAACTATGCGCTTGGTTGAACTCATTCTTTAACCAAAGAGGCAACGGGTTCGAGTGGTCTCAAGAATGCCAAACTACTTTTGAAGATCTCAAGAAGTGTTTACGGTCAGCTCTGGCTCAGTAAACCTAAGGCAGGTGAGACACTTATCCTCTACTTACGAGTGTCACAAAGTACAGTCAGCTCCGTTTTAGTGCGCAAGGAAGGAACCATACAAAAGCCGGTCTGCTATACAAGCAAAGTTCTTCATGGCGTCGAGCTCAGATACTCGGCCTTGGAGAAGACCGCCCTGACAGTATATGCAGCGGTCAAGAAACTTGCCCATTACTTATAAGCTCATCCTTTTAAGGTCTTGTCAGATCTGGGGGTGGGTACTCTGTTCAGGATGACAAAAACTACACGAGTAGTAAAATGGTCTTTGCTAATCGGCCAGTACCAAGTAAGTTTCCAAACTAGAACATCAATCAAAGGTCACGCTTTGGTGGATTTCGTTATGGAATGCACATCACGAGATGTAACCGAAGAAATATGTCGTGATGAAGAAGATTGGTGGACTTTGATGAATGATGGTTCATCATCAGGGTCCAAAGTTTGCAGAGGAGGGGTGTTCCTCATCACCCCTGAAGGCTTCAAAACATATTATGTCCTCAGGTACGTGTTCCCCCTATCAAACAACGAAGCAGAGTATGAAGCCTTGCTTTCTGACCTCATGATAGCAAGTCACTTCAAGGTACAAAAGCTAAGGGTCAAAAGCGACTCTAAGCTGGTAATCAAATAGCTGGGGGGATATGAAGCAAAAAAAGCATGAATGCAGAGGTACAGGGATGCGGCTCTGGAGCTCATCAAACATTTCGATGAATCTGATCTGGTATGTGTTCCACAAGCCCAGAATGAGGAAGCGGATATCTTGTCAAAACTGACAACAGATGCGCCTGAACACCTCACTCGCATAGCTCAGATACAAGTGTTAAGCAAACCAAGTATCGAAGTAACTAAAGATCAGGAGGTTTTACCCGTTAGGTCTGTTCCAAGATGCTGGATTGACGATCTAATAGAGTACAAGGAAGGTGAAACACTACCATCAAATGAAGAAAATGCAAGGGTAATCAGGAGACAAGCTCCAAGCTACGTGATCCAGGACTGGAAGCTTTTACAAATGAAGCTACAATGGTGTGCTTTTGAAAGCCTAAGGCCAGGACAGGCCCTTTAAGTAGTAAAAGAATTGCACGCTGGGATTTGCTCTTCACAGCAAGGTGCGTTTACTTTAAGCAGGAAGGCTGTCTTGCAAAGATATTTCTGGCCAACCATTGTGAAGGATTGCGCCGACTTCGCACGAAAATGTAAGGTGTGCTAGAAGTTCCAAATAAGCCCTGGGAGGCCTGCCACCCTTTATACCCCTATAAGCATTGTGATCCCATTCTCGCGGTGGGGAATAGATCTCGTGGGACCCCTTCCGCAGGGCTTAGGAGGTCAGAAGTTCGTTATAGTTGTGATTGATTACTTTATTAAGTGGGTTGAGGCCGAACCAATGGCCACTATCACCGCCGAGCAATGTAAAGATTTGTGTGGAGGAATATATTCTGTCGGATTGGAGTTCCTGTGCAAATTATAACGGATAATGGAAAACAGCTTGACTCCGAGCCCTTTAAAGATTTTTGTCGGCAGTGGGGAATTGAGGCTAGCAGAGCGTCTGTTGCTTATCCCCAATGCAACGGGCAGGTGGAAAATGCAAATAGGATAATCATTAATGGCCTCAAGAAGAAGCTAGAGTCCATGGGAACGACCTGGTGGATGAACTAAACAACACACTCCGGGCATATCAAACAACTCCATGAAAAGCCACCGGTGAGACCCCTTTGGCTTTGACTTATGGTTTTGAAGCTCGGGCACCGTTCGAAGCAATAGTGCCGAGCAGGAGGGTGGAGGACTACGACCCTGAGGAATAATGAGAAAATGTTAAGAGCCAAGCTCTACCTAATTGAATAAAGAAGGGATCGAGCCTTCATCGGGGTTGAAAACTGTAGGCGACAGGTGAAAGAATATCATGATGCCAAGGTCAGATCAAGACAGTTTGACATTGGGGATTTGATCCTAAGAAGGAGATCTGCTAGCAAGCCTCTAGAAGGAGGAAAGTTTGTCAAGAATTGGGAAGGGCCCTACAAAATCAAGGGGATAGTTGGGCCTGGGACTTACAAATTATGTACTCTGAATGGGAAGCTGGTAGATAGGGTGTGGAACTCTGAGCACTTGTTGAAATTCTACCAGTAAGTATGAAGTTCTTTTTTGAACAAGTTTCAATAAAGTTTTGTTTTAATTCACAAATATCCTTTACACTTGAACGAACTTGCAAATGTTTCTTAACCAATCACGCCTATAAAAGAAAAAAAGGAAAGATCATGCCTAATTGGTACTCGAAAAAAGACAAAGTATAATTCTGGACTCATCTAATTCTAGAAGCTCAACTTAATCTTACTAAAGATGAGAGTGAGAATAAACAACCTTTCTCAAGGATAAACAACCTTTATAAACAAAATCAAATTTTCCTAAACGGGAAAAGACAACCTTATTCAATGTTAAGATTGATTTTACAAGGCTAAAGATGAACTAATGGAATGAACTTTACACCGGAGAAGCTCACAAAAGCTTCGACAATTAAGAGGCTCATCACAAGGTCAAAATAACCTAGATGAAAAGCCCACCTAATTTGACTCAATCATTAAGAGCCTAATTAAGGGTTAGAAAATTGGTAATGTCTTCCGTAAAACAGGAGAGACGATCTTGGCCGGAAATTCAAGGCATAAAACAAGTTAGAATATTGTGACTAAGAAAGATAAGGAGCCTAAAGCAAGGCAAGTAGGGAGGCCTTCAGGCCATCCCAGAGCCCGAAATACACTGGTCCCAATTGAAGGCTGATTTAGAGGTAAACTCCCCAAATGGTCAAAACAACCAAAGGGAAGCCAACTGGCCTCGAGTAAGGCTGGAGGGCCTCAGGATTCAAGGAATATAAAACAGGCATAGCAATAAGCAAAGTATGAAGCAGATCAAGAAAGAGCATAAGATATGTGCAAAAAAAGAAAGTATTTTTTTTATTTACACACCACCCCTAGGGTGTAAAACATCATCAAACTCACATGTCTGGAAAAAGTGTTTGGTAAATGTTTCAGAAAGTTAAATTAAGACTCAAGCTTTTGGAGGAGGAAGAACGGAAGCATCAGGAATAGGGCCACCTAAAGGCGTCTCTGGGTTTGCCATCACTTCAGGCAACCCCAAGACTGAGCAGCGAAAGAGGGGTCTCTTTTCACCAGAGCCTCATATATGGACTTCTGCGTATCAAACTTCCCCAGCTGAAAGCATAGGCCCCCCTCTTCCGCCAATTTATCTTCCCCTTCAAGGTCAAACTTTGGCACATGTTGGACTTTTACTAATAAAAACAGTCTTCATTCATGATCAACTTTCTATTGCAGTATCAAGAGTTTTCAATCGCAAAGCGTTGAAAATGTTGATCTGTGATGAGGACGGTCAACAGATCGATCATATTACTAATGTTGTTTACAAAAAAATCTTTCAGAATTTGTAGTTTCACTATGAACACTTATTATTTAATCACCACTTCGTACTTTCAAATATTATATCACTTTTATAATATTTACATTTTTCCTTCGTCAACGATGTTTTAATTGCTCTTTAACTATGAACAATTATTATAGGAAAAATTGATTGTAATAATCCCAACTATTGGCGGTCCGCTCATAATAATCCCAACTATCGATTATTTCAGAATAATTCCAACTTTAGGGACCCTCCGCCAATAATGGTCCGACGTGACCGACTATAAATAAATTCCTATAGTTTCTAAAGAGATATCATGTAATCCCTATAAATAATCCTAAATTTCAATTTTTACGCTTAATTTCTATTCAAACTCACTTGTTAGAGCAGATAATATGTGGTCATGGTCCATTATTGGCGGACAGTCCATATAGTTGGGATGAGCCCTTCTTGTTGTATACACTTTTGTACACACTTTGTACATTTTTCTGTGTACACAGACAATTGGAAGACAAATGCTGCCTTTTTGTTAACGAACTGCCTATGTGCACAGACAAAATAGGAGAGGTGTGTACAAAAGTGTGCATAAAAGTGTGTACAAATAGATTTTTTGAGTTGGGATTATACAAAAATAATCAATAGTTGAGATTAGGGATGGATTCGGGCCGGGTCGGGCCCGGGCCGGGCCTAGGTCCGGTCGGGCCGCCGGTTCGTATCACATGGGCCCGGGACCGGCCCGAGGGTTGGACGGGTCCGGTTCGGGCCGGGCCACCCGCCCGGGTCACGGGTCGGGCCACCCGCCGGGCCGGTTAAATATTTTTTTTTTTAATTTATATTTTATACTTTATAGTTTTATACAAGTATTAAAAAACAAACTTCAAGTGCATTTATTTGAAATGAAATAGGAACTACATTTGAAAATTAAATAGGAACTATAATTGTTTTTAATCGGAATCTCCGGCATAGGTAGAGCCACCCTCTGTTGTAGATTCATCCATAAAGTGTTGGGATGGAGTGATGTCAATTTCTTGAGCTCTACGTGCTGCTTTCAACCAATCGTGGTAGCATATAAGCATCTCAAGAGATTCAGCGCTCAACCTCATTCTGGTTTGTGTTAGAACATTGCCGGCCGAACTAAATTCTTGTTCCACGGCAACCGTTGAAACCGGCATTGATAGCACTTGCTTAGCCATCTTTGCTAAAACCGGGAACATTCTTTCTTTTCCCTTCCACCAGTTTAGTACGTCAAAATCATCATCTTCTTCAAAATCAACATCATAAGTTAAATACAAAGAAATCTCATTAATTGTGCTTTGTTGTGTAGCGGGAGTTGATTTCGTTTTTTTAATAAGATTGGCAAACGTAGATTTGAAAATTGATTTTCCTTTAGATGATGTTTGTGTAGGGGGAGGGGGCGCATTGCCATATTGTGCATGAAACTCATTGAATAATGCATAAAATATATCACTAACCTCGTTGTATTCTTTTTTCGGATCAATTGGGTTGTCCTCATACATTGGCAATGGACCAAAAAAAGCAGCATAATAATAATTCAAACATTCTTCTAAAGAACCAAGTCTAAAACGAGGATCGAGAACAAATGCAATACCATAAATATGCGGAATATGTGAATAATATTTTAAAAACTTTTCCTTCATAAAACCAGCAAAATAACTCACATAATCAGCATTCTCAAAATTTGAAAAAGCACCGGCGAGATTAACAGCTTCACGAATAAATAGGTTTGAGGTAGGTTTATAAACATGACTAAAAGTTTCAGTTACATTATTAAAATATATCAAAGCATTACAAATTTTTTCACAGGTGTCGATCTCAGCCGAGTTTATAATATAGTTATCATATTGTTTCATAAAAGCAGGAAAATGTTGTTTATATCTAAGAAGAACTCCAATTAACTTATAGGTACTGTTCCAACGAATAGACAAATCTTTTGGAAAAGCCACATATCTCTCACCTCTTTCTATCAAATAATCATGTCATTTTTTCCTAAGTTGTCCATTACCCCAAATACGTCTAATCCCCCCTTGACTACCTCCAACGATGCTCCCAACGCTTTTAGACCATCTTGCACACATAAATTTAGAACATGACATGCACATCGTTGATGAAAAAATCTACTCATCAAAGAAGTAGAACCACACAATTCACGCAATCTAGGAATAGCAGCAGTATTATTAGTAGCATTATCAAAACCAATAGCAAACACCTTATCAATTAAATTATACTCAATTAAAATACGTTCAATCAAAATATAAATATGTTCAGCGGTGTGACGATCATTAAATTCACGGAAAGCAAGAACACGTTTATGCATATGCCAATCATTATCAATATAATGTACAGTCAGACCCAAATAATGTAAATTATGATAAGAATCCTCCCATATGTCAGAACATACAGTAACACGTCCATCAAAGTTTGCAAAATAATTTTGTAACCTTACCTTTTCCGCACCATAAAGCCTTGAAATTTCTTTCTTAATCGTTTTGCGACTATAACCTCTATATTGCGGATTTAAACAAGTTTGTGCATAATCACGAAAAGCAAGACTTTCAGAAAACAAATAAGGCAAATTTTCTTCAACAAGTAAGTTAGCCATACCTGTCAAATTTTGTGCATCATTGTATGAGAAATTACCAAAAGCTTGTTGGTTATTTGCAAACCTCGATATTTGCGTTTGCTTCCCCGTTCTGCCGCCTAATTTTGCATACTCCACCGGGTGTTTGGACTTAAGGTGTCTTGTGGCGGATCCGTATCCGCCGGAAATCCCCAAGCTATAGTTTTTCTTCCACTTAGAAAAATTATTAGCCATTAATTCAGATTTACTTTTTTTTGTACCTGTTTGGGATGAGGCTGGTTGGTCGGCGTCATGGCTGCCGCCACCCTCCTCCTCCTCCTCCTCGTGGCTCTCCGGAATTGCTTCCTCCACATCGTCGTCCTCGTCCTCGAGCTCTTCTTCGTCAATGGTCCTCGGTTGGTCTTGAAAAAAGCGGGAATTATGTCGGTGCAATTCTTGTTCTAGTTGTTTGTCGGTCATCGCATCCCCATCCCTCCTTACGTAACCCGTATCAAAATCATCTCGACTTTGAGATGAAGAGCCGATATGTGATTTACCTTTGCGGGATCTCTTCCTCGCAAGCTCTTTCGTTCGGTTGCGCTTGAGGTTACCCATATCAACCGAATATCTAGGACGATCCATCTAAAATATGTAGCGATTAATAAAAAAATTGTAAAAAACTAATTAACTATTTATGTAACTATTAAATCGAGTTATAGCAAATTAAGTAGTGAATTAACTAGTTTTGTGTACAACATATTTTTTAAACTAGAGTCAAATGTAGCAATTAATAAAAAATTGTAAAAAACTAATTAACTATTTATCTAACTATTAATTCGAGTTATAGCAAATTAAGTAGTTAATTAACTAGTTTTGTGTACAACATATTTTTTAAACTAGAGTCAAATGTAGCAATTAATAAAAAATTGTAAAAAACTAATTAACTATTTATCTAACTATTAATTCGAGTTATAGCAAATTAAGTAGTGAATTAACTAGTTTTGTGTACAACATATGTTTTAAACTAAAGTCAAATGTAGCAATTAATAAAAAATTGTAAAAAACTAATTAACTATTTATCTAACTATTAAACAAGAGTCAAATGTAGCAAATTAACTAGTAATTAAACAAGTGTAAATAATAGAATAATTTCGTACCTCTTTCGGACTTTCGGTCTTTCGGATGGGAGTAAATGAGTAATAGAATGACTTCAAATTAATTAGATATAATTCCAACTATATTAATAGATATAATAAATATATAAGTAATATATAATTAGATAACAAATATAAGTAATATAATACTATTTATATCTATTTATAGTTTATATAAGTAGATAATCAATATAAACTATAAATAATAAATATAATATATTGGAGAATGGAGAATAACAGAATTAGAGAGTAGAGAGTTAAGAATAGGATTTAGGAAGAATTGGAGAAGAGATATGAAAAAATGTTTAAGATTAGGAGTATTTATAGGTTTTTTTACCCCCCACCACCACCACCCCCCCACCACCCAACCCCCCCGGACCCCCCCCCTTTACCCCACCCAACGGCTATATAGCCGTTTGGGTTGTCCCCAGCCCCACCCCCAACGGCTAGCCAAGAGCCCAAGACCCAAAAAAAAAAAAATTTAAATTAAGACCGGACCCGGGCCCGACCCGGCCGGGCCGGGTCACATTAATCCAGCACCGAGCCCGCCCCGCCATTCCCACCGGTTCGGGTCCATACCCGGTCCCGGACCGCCCGACCGGGCCGGTCCCGGGCCCGCACAGTACCGGGCCGGGCCGGGTCACGAACCGGGTGGCCCGAACCGAATCCACCCCTAGTTGAGATTATTGTTAACGAACCAACAATATAGTTCGGATTATTATTTTCAATTTTTTCTTTATTATATTACTTATCACTTTATTCTAAGTTCAATTATTTATGTGTTTTTATAATACAATTCTTAATCACATATCGATAAATTTTAATTTGCACATCGCACGGGTGAGAATCTAGAAATAATAATAATGTGTGGAAAACAACACAAGTTGATAGGTGCACCTGACTTCTCAGTTTGCACCAATTCCACGATCTTCAAATGCCCAGAAAATATAGCAGCAGAAGAAAACTACCTCTCAGTCCCAAATTGTAAGATACATTTACTATTCACTTGATCAACATAAATCACTCTTAATCTTTTACTTTATATATCAAAAGTTTATGAAATCTGAATTATTCTTTGCAGGTTTTGTAGCGATTTTAATGTAGTTTCTGAATATTTAAATTTTATTTTCTAAAACTAATTTGAGTGCTGACAAGGATCAATTTGTTTTATCATCGGTCAAACATCGTAAACCGTAAAGTATCTTGCAAATTGGAACGGAGGGAGTAATAGTTAATACAAATAGTACTAATAATAGCGATAATCAGTTCAAAATCAAATTTTAAAGATGTCTGGTTTATCCAATAATATGTCAAATGCCAGAGTGGCATTACCGCATTACTTCTCCATCAACTTGGCCAATACAGCATTCAACCCTTCCTTTGCGGCGGCCTCCTCTTCCTGGTGCCTGCGCCTCATCTCATCCTCTTCTGCTTGATGGCGCCGCTTCATTTCATCCTCTTCCGCCTGGCGTCTGCATTTCAATTCCTCATAAGCTTCCATCAGTTTCTGCTTATGTTCCACAGAGTCTCCCTTTTCCAGTTCCAGAGATTCGAAATATTTTGCCAGTTGTTCAGCCCTGAGATTCCACTCAGTTAAATTACTAACAACATTCAGTTGCAAATATACAATAGACGTACAGTTTAAGGAAACTATCTGAATGAAAAGGCAAAAATTAAAAACTCAACTGAACATATTGCAAGCCGCATGGCAATGCAATTCATAGTAGACATTTCAAATACAAATTGATTCCATTCCATCTTAACAAACATTGTCTTACAGACTCCCCCTCCCCACCACCTCCATAACATCCAGAATATCATTTTACCTTCGATTGTTGTCCGCAACTGAAGAACTTGCATGGTTACCACCCCATGCAGTGTTTGCATCATGTATGCTTTGGAGCTTTTCTTTAATGAACCAGTCTAGATACTTCATCTGAAGAGTGAATACAAAGCAAACAGTTAAAACCATCAAGACAGGAAAAATTTGTAAAGTGATGCGATATCATACACACACAAAATGTGGTGGATGAAAACCCGCGATCTATTAAGAAACAGAAAGCCAAGAATTAAACAAAAAGCATAAATAATATACAGAAATACACCCAATAGGACAATACTAGATTCAAATTACAGATACAATTCAAGGTCCTACTCTTAATCCATAATACACAAATCAAAGACAACCAAGATCTGAGCAATGATTATACTCCCTCCGTTCCTCAATACTTTGACATGTTTGACCGGCATGGGAAATAATAAAGTAAAAACTGTGTGGTTGAAATATGTTCAGAGGAGAGAGAAATAACAGGAACAACAAATTCATTGATTAAAAGGGAAAGTGGCAAAGTTTTTGGGACATCCAAAAAAGGAAAGATACAAAGTTATAAGGGACGGAGGGAGTATTAAATTAGAAGCATCAACAGTTTACCATATGGCACCCATGAAAGACATGTGACATTGAAGTGGCAATAAACAGCTTGAAGATCAATACACACGCAGAAACACAGTTCATGATTCAAAAACATTTTGCTTAAACTTTATGATCTTCCGAAATCATGTGCAGCAAAAAACATGTTGATAAAAGAGACATTGCAATACTGTTTTCAGTATTAGAAACGTGCTTCTTTTTGGGACAGAAGTGGCATCTATTATAAAATATTCTTTTCTTATGAAAAACTGTCATGTTTGGAAATAATGGAAAACTAAAAAAATACTGTTTTCATGTTTTTGTTTTTGAATTTAATTTAATATTATGTATAAATTTCCGCAGCATCCCTGAAATACCATTAGGCTTTCAGCCTACCACGTATCGGAGTCCACCAGTGGCATCTTGTTTTGATCCTATAATCCAGCCCCTTAACCCTCTCGCACACCACTCCACCTCTTTATACCAAATCGGAGTCCAATTTAATTGAGTTGATCCAATTAAGAATAGTGTCCAAAATATATCTCTCGGTGCTTCATTCATATTTTTATGATACATTTTCTCTCTCAAACTGCACATGTGGTCATGCACAACTACGATTAGACTATTGTAAAAGGTTATATGAGACAACAATGATTATAGACATGTTCATAATCATATTTCTTGAGTTAAATCAGCATAGCTTTTAGAAATTAGAAGGTTCAAAGATATTATCACACCTCTTCTTGGTTCTGTTCATGGTGGGTTTTTGTTCTTGACAAAACAACTTTGTTTTGCTCTGCTGTCTCACGGCACTTTTCACCCATCACAAGAAAAGATTCTTCAAGAGCTTTTGCCTGCTTCTGGTGTTTTGCGGCTTTGTTTTTGTACCACTGCAGCTGCTGGTTGTCCTCGCTCATCTGCTTCATTGGATTCACAACCATCTCCCGATGTGATCTCATTTCAAATTTTAGTTGGGTTTTACCTTGAGATATGAAGGTAAGCATGCCATGTGAATGCTGGTTAAATATTTGTTACATCTAGCTGAAAAACAGATATGAAGGTAAGCATACCATGTGAATGTTGGTTAAAGGAATCTATATCTTTCTTCCCTGCCATGTAACCATAGAGTTGGCGCCTCCCACCAGCGTAAAATAGTACAGGATTTCTTACCCAGGATTCCCTGTCTCTTCCAGTATCTGAAAAGTGCTTTCCAAGACGCTCAGCCTCAAGGTAGCCCACAGCAGATGCCTCAAAAATCAGAACACTCATGCCTCGATGGCCTTGTGGCCCATACGAATGTCGGGCCCTGACAGCAGCATAG
The DNA here is from genome assembly GCA_945859875.1 of Cuscuta europaea. Classification (NCBI taxonomy): domain Eukaryota; kingdom Viridiplantae; phylum Streptophyta; class Magnoliopsida; order Solanales; family Convolvulaceae; genus Cuscuta; species Cuscuta europaea. The sequence goes on along the minus strand of CAMAPE010000054.1, from coordinate 1,152,118 downwards.
TTGTGGAAGTAATCAAGCAGTTCCTGGTTTCCCATTCCAGTCCACTGAAAAATTCCACTCGAAAAAACATATAAAAGTAAGTTACAGGATGGAGTAAAATTCATCATGGTAGATTTCTATAAGAAGTACCTAAATAAACAGATGGACCAAAGAATTGCAATACCTTGTCCTTGTCATCTTTCTCAAGCCTAGTGTTCATGATTATGACCATTGGTGGCCACACTATCTCATAATCTTTCTCAATAATTCCATTCCAGCTTCCATATGATTCTCCTGCTCTAGAAACAGAAGTTCCTCTCAAGTTTAATTCTTCCTCCAACAGTTCTGCAAATTCTCTATGCAACTTTGTTCGCTTAGATCGCCGTGTTTTGGCATGTGTCATTAGCGGAAGCAAACCCTTATACCAATCAATAGCACCAGGACCTCCTTTGCAAGCAGGACAGTGCCATTGCCTTTCAGGATCATTGAGCTCTTCATTGGCCAATTTATCAGTACTGTCAAAAAACTCCTTGAACCATGGATTCTTCTTGCGTGTTCCGTGACTCTTTGCGCTTCCATCTGAGTCAAAATCATCACTGAGTAACTCTTCATCAGAGTCATCAAGCATGTCATCATCTTCGGTATCTTCTTCTCCCATTTCATCATTAACAGTTTGAATGCTTTCTGGAGCAGGTGGAATTTGGTGAACTTGGCTAGCAGATTGAGTGGGCGCCACTCTACTAGACCAGTTCCATCCATGTTGTAAGGGAGGTGTTATCACAGCAGGAACCCTGTCATTACCTCTACCAGCTGGTGGTCTTCTAGGATCTAGGTCACTAGCAGGACCCCTTCCTGATCCACCGTGATTCCATGCATTAGGACCCGAAGTTCCCCAAGCATTGCCAGTAGAAACAGCAGTGGAGTTTTGGGGAGCACGCTGATTCGTAGCACTGCTGCCAGCTTTGTTTCTCGACTTCTTACCATAAGTCTCCCATGCATCACCTTGTGGCACATGACCAGAAGCTCCTGAACCAGAAGGGTTCTTACTCCCTTTACCCGAACTCATTGTTGATACTGCTTCAAAGAACAAAATTTATGTGTTAACAGGGATACATCATAGATCCGTCTTAAGAAAATCACCCAGCAATGTCTTTGCTTGTTACCATTAAACACATGTTCACATTCATGAAAAATTCTGAAACTCCAAATACCAAGGGCATTCATAACAAATACAAGATTACAAGACAAACAAACTTGTAAGCAAATATTTTCATGATTGACAACTTAGGCAGTGTCGTTAATGACAACCTGGATTTTCTTTGCGAGAGTTAGCCACAGTGGCCAAGTACTGCATATGGATTATGCAAAGCAGTGCATTCCATGTGTAAAAGCTATTTACTACTCACACACCAAGCCCTTTATTTAGTACCATGATACCATCTAGAAGATAGGCTTATATAAACAAAGACCATGTTTGATTTCGAAAACTAAGGTTAAACAGCATAATTGTTCCGCTTGTTTCCAATGTGTTGTTCGTCACCTAGACAGTGCAATAACTCATGCCTCTTTTTTTAAGTCATAATATCATTATAACTCTATATCACCAATCTTTTCAGGATGGTTCTACTATGAAAGACAAGCTTCATTAACACAGAGCAAAACCACACCCTCTTTCTTCCCATGTCAGATAACATATGAACCAAAAAACTGGAATATACGGCCGTCATGAAGAATTGTTAGATTGTCACAGGCCGATGCATAAACATGGAATATATAGCCACACAAACGACAAGCGGACAAACGAAGAAGAAGAAGAATACAGGAAGGAGCAATATTTTCACAGTTACACTCCATAAACCCTTCCCATTCCACAGACACATAGAGAACATAAAAAAACGCATCGATCATCAGTACATTTCCATATTTAGTCCCACTCATCGTCTATATAGTTTCAAACTGGGTAAAAAAGTAGAGATCCGCGTCCGAAAACGAGCAAGCAATTTTTCGTTGGGTGGGGAGAGTGAGGGGAAGTAGCGAGGGTTTCAGAGTTTACCGGAGAGGAGAAAATGCCGGAACGGAGGAGTTACGGGGGACGTCGCCGGCGACGATAGCGAGGTGAGAGTGAGTGGGTTGGGAAGTGTGAGAAGTGAAGCGAGAGGAAATGCGGCAAAGGGGAAGACGACGCGTATGAAGTGGTGGGGCTTTGATTGCTATTTTGGGTTAGCCTGGTGAGTGAGTGTGCTCTGTACGAACCGCGGACTCCAAATGAAATCATTCAATTTGGTGAGGTAAATCGTGAAATTGGACTTGAATACACACTTTTTTGTGCACACACTTTTACAAATGTCTATGTATGATTTTTTTTTCTGTTACGTTTTTTTGTAACAGAAAAAAACATGCATAGACATGTGTAAAAGTGTGTACACAAAAAAAGTGTGTAATTTTGAAATTTTCCTAAATCCTCTGCCTATTTAGTTTCTTCCATATTAAGAATGTTTTGTTTTGGGTGGAAATAAGATGGTCTAATATGTTTAAGTCTATTCTACTTTGGTACTCTGGTTTGAATTGATTTGATAAATGTCCGATCTCTGTGTATTTTATGACTGTCCAAGTATTATCTGATTTAATCTAGTCTGTTTAAGTCTGGTTTGGTCTGGTCTAATATGTTTAAGTTTGGTCTTCTTTGGCCTGGTCTCGTCCAGAACTAGAACACTCCAAAAAAATATCCTAAAAATGATAAGGTGTATGTACATACTAAGTATATAAGGTGTATGTATTTTGTTTTATTAAAAATAAAAATAAGAAAGTTGAATTTTTACCTTTTTATGATAAAAAGCGGTTTATATAAATATATTTCATATTTTGTTGTAGAGGAATTGTGTGTGGAGTTTCATTACCAAACGCCCCTATAATACATAGTTTACGTAGAATGACCCAAATACATATTCTATATAAATGATACTCCCTTCGTCCCGCTAACAATGGAACAAGAGAAAGTGACACGCAAATCAATAAAAAATAGTTTATGTGGTTGATATTAAATTGATAAAGTAAGAATAATGTAAGAATGATTTAGAGTCGCACAAACTTTGCCAAATTTGGTATGAGACAATCTTAGTGGAACGCACCGATAAGGTAAAACGGGACAATTATAGCGGGACGGATGTAGTAGCACACTACATAGAATTCCCTTCAACACTCCTCATTGTGCTGAGTTGTAGATAGAATTTGGTATTTGTTTTGTTGCCTCGTCAAAACTTTTGTCAAATAATAATAACTTTGTGGGGAAAAAAACTTTGACTGGAGAAAAAGAGTACTCTGTATAACAGTCTAACATCAAAATAGGCTTTTTTCATTAAGTCTATCTTTATTTGATCTTTGCTTTGATCATTAAAGTTTATATGTATAGTTACCTCATTAAAAACTTTACCAAGTAACAAATCTCAGTGGTTAAACGAAAAGAGTGTAACATAATGTAGATCGGGAACTCCCCCTCAAGTTACATCTACCCTTAATATTTACAATAATAAAAGGTTTTTGGAAAGTCCGTGCACTCCGAATTTGTCACACTAACTACCTCATCGAACGCACACAAATGCATAAATACATCTCCTTTATTTTTCTCCCTGTGTGTCAAACGTAAGGTGATAAGAGTAAAAACAATTAAGATGCAAAAAACCTTGCCAATCAACAAAAACCAATGCAAAAAAGTAAACATCGACCAAGGAAAAATATATATAATGCATGATAAGTCCGTATTTAGACACGAATTTGATGCGTGTTGAGATCGGATTTGATGGTTATCTTAGCTTAAAGGTGTCATAAGTCTCATTATTAGCTCAAGTCATATTTTATCGCACGTTGGATCGAGTTTGGTATTTTTGGAGTCAAAATCAGGGAATTTAAGCTTGGCACCGGTGTTTGAGAAGCAATCGTGACAAGACAAGATGCATTTGAGAGTGAATTTAGAGATTCGGAGATCAACAGGGGGTTTAAAATGAAGATTTGAAGACAAAAGAGCTCTATGATTGGCTACGGGATCAAAAGAGGACAAATAGAGCTTGAAAACGGCGATCAGGAAACCAAGCATTCCAGCCCAGCTGATTGTGAGGTTACCGTGCCTAGTGGGAGGTCTCAAGTACGAAACTCGCTAGGAACATAAGGGTTTAATTTAAAACTCAATGGAGTGAGTTTCAGCCCTGATTACTCCAGGCCCCCAGGTCCCCTCCCCCAGCCCCCCCAGAGTAAAAAACGGCGATCAGGATGACGTTCTGTTAATCATTCAAGCATATCTTTTTGTAGAATCATCCAAAGTACAAGATTCAAGTTCCATATGAAATCCAACTTCAACGGCTACAAATCATAAGAATACACCATGACGATAATCTGAGAGGAGAAAGGTGAAAACCGATGAGAAGTCAGATAATCGCTGTTGAGATTTCAGAATGCGACCTTCCACCATTTTATTCATATCTTTTGATTGGATGATTCAAATCCAGTTTTGCAAGTTGTGTTGGATATAAGACTTCATTAGATACAACTTTTGTGAAGGAAGCATAATCGAATTAGGAAGGGAAAGACGCACGCCGAGCGTGCACAGACGCTCACCGAGCGCGAGGAGCGAGAAATCACGAGGAAGCTACTGCCGTCCACGCTCGCCGAGCGTGGCAGGGACGCTCGCCGAGCGTGGCCCCAAAACATGGAAATTTTCTCCGGATGCTCAGTGCCATGCTCACCGAGAGTGCCCCCCAGAAGTCCCGATTTCGCCCGAATTTGACCGTTTTCTATATAAATCGCCCCTAAACCCCTATTTTAAGGTTATAGAACTTAGAGTGTAATACTTGAGATTTAATTTAAATGGGTTAATAGTATTGTTAGTACCCAATTTTGGATAGATTTTGATGATGCCACTATACTTAGCACGTGTACATTGTACCTCATTTTATTCTAGTATTTACGTGACAAATTAAATGTACAAACTTTTGAGTCTAAGAAATATTACCGGAAAAGTAAAAATGCAATAAGGTAAATTCTCTTTACCTTTATAGGATATTTGAATCCTACCGGCAAATACTATTTGACTCAAAAAGTTTTCGTATGTCACATTCTTAGATAAAAGAAGTATACCAAGTGAATGATTGAGAGACAAACATTGACCGGCAATCAATGCCATAAACGTACTGGGGCCGCAGCATGGGACGCACACTTGGAAGATGCCTCAGCGGCTGAATAATGCAAGGCAAAAACATCAGCCGCAATAAATGCTCATACACAAAAAGACGGAAGTACAATTTGTCTTTGCCAGAAGATCAACGGCAGAGATCAATTTATCCTAACCAACGGATAAAATTAATCAGCCAAAAAGCCTATAAATAGAGGCTGAAACGAAAGTTTCTAGACAAGCCAGAGCATCCTAAGTAGAGAGATATTTCACTGAGCAAGAAGTGCTATTCTATCACTGACTCTCTGCTTAGACTCTTGCTTCACTAAACTTCTAAGCATCAAGTCTACATTGCCAAAATCATAGAAGTTTAGTTCCTAGTTGGAGGTTAGAACTTTCGTGTAATCACTACCACAAATTGTTGTAAACACTTCAGGAGGACAGTTGATCCCAGCCTGAGTGTGGTTAGATATGTTAGGAGTACCTTTTGATCCCCACTGGATCATTTGAGAAAAACCTAAAGGATTGAGTAGCTTGGAGTGGTGTTGTACTCCTCGTGAAACACCTTCAATCTAGGCCAGAATTGTGAAGGCTAGATTGGCACTAAGTGTATTGGGCTTAATACATTAGTGAAATCCATCTGAAATAGGATGGGACTGGATGTAGGAGGATTACACCACCTCTGAACCAGGATATATCATGTGTTGATTTCCTTAGTCAAAAAAGCACACACCCAACACTTCTCGTATAAGGAATTGGAGTTTGCCAGCAGCATTTTAAGCAGTTGTCTTAACTGACCCAACTGCTTATCCTACTGCTTAATCACTCACCTTTTCTTGAGATGATCTTTTCACAAGAGCTTCGCAACATCACTGTCTAAAGGTACACTTTGCCAGAAATCACTTCTCTTACTGAACCAACTGGCTCAGCAGTTCCCTGGTTTCATTCAACTGCTGAGACCTCTGCTCAGGCAAAGCACCTTTAAAACTCTAAAGCTCAGTATCCAATCAGGAAGCCCTCATCACACCATACAAGGTCACATAATTACCAAAAGAGTCGCTATATTAGATTCCAGGAATTCACTATTCAAGTATAGCAGAGACCTCGGCAGTGCTCTGGTGACCACCCAACTGCTGAGCCCTCTGCTCATACAAACTTACTTCCTGTGAACATCTCAAGTATCATCACAGACTCAAAACATCTCTAGTAAGAAGGCAGTCTGAACCAGGCTACAAATTTCAGTTTATAATATAAGCAGGCGACTCAGCAGTTCACTCTGTACCACCCAACTGCTGAGACCACTGCTGAAATACTGCTGTAGCTTCCTCTCAACAAAAGAATAAGTATTCTACTGCATTCATCATCCTAAACAATATTCCATCATCATTTGTGTCATATAGTCTGTATTTGACTAACAGTTGCCTCAGCAGTTCCCTACTGCCTAGCCAACTGCCAAGCCAACTGCCTAGCCAACTGCTGGCTATTTAAATCCAATCTTCCCTTGATCAGAAAGTGATTAAAACTTCCAATATATATAGGGTAAAGACTTCCGCTGTGCATCTATTAATCTCTCAAAAGATTATGGATCAACTCCTCTAGAGGGAAATCTCTGTAAAGGTCGAAAAAATTTAAAAGTCTATTCACCCCCCCCCCCCCCCTCTAGACTTTTACCCTATCCAGGACCATCAAGTGGTATCAGAGCGGAGTGTTCATAGAGTCAGTTCCTGACTAATTTGAACTAAAGATCCAAACCACTCAACTTCCCAAAACACTTTCTGAAATGGACAAACGGTTGGCAACAGATTCTGTGCCTAACCAAAACTTGTATGATGACTGGAGAACCAAGGATGTCTGGGATGAGCTCTCAAAGAATCAATCAATTGATGATCACAAAGGCTCAAGTGATGAAAGCAGTTCATCAGGAAATGAAGAAGAGACTCTGATATGTCTCTATGGAATGCACCAAGTTGAAAACTTCTCCTATGACTGCTCTATGGCCAGACCTGCAAGCAATAATAATGATGAGGTATTATCTAGTTCTTCAAACAGCTCATTTCACTCTAGCTGTTCCAGTGTTGATATGGAAGCTCTACTCCTTCAATTTGAAAATTTTCAAAAGGATCACCTTCTTTTAATGAACGAAAACTGTAGACTTCAAGCTAATCTAATAGTAGCCCAAGCTCAAATGGGTGAAGTGATAAAGAGAAATAATTTTCTTGAACTCGAAAACTTCAGTTTAAAAGAAAGGTTGAGCTCCCTCACTACCCCTATAAGTGAGGAAATCCATCACACCTGGAAGAACACAGGATTGGGATTCACACCCTTATCCAAGCCATTTGAAGACTCTCCTAAATACTCTCCTATCACAAAACCCACCACAGATCTACTAGACACAAGGAATTCAAACCACCAACAACCTCACTCCCAAACTCTGTCAAAGAAAAGGACTCAGTCCTCCTCCAGACCAAAATCTAAACTTCCCTACAATTCCTACCTCCTGAATAACCAACCAAATCAAAGACCTGGTTGGCAACCAATCAAAAGGACCAACAACTTATCTCAGAAAAGGTTGATCACTTCCAATGCTCATATTCCCTCACCCCCTCACACAAGGAATAATGATCACAAACATAAAGCCCGTTCTCATGGAAACATAAATCTAAATGGCTACAGACCCATCAGCTCAAACTCAAATGGTCCTAAATTGGTATGGATGCCCAAACGCTCTCAAGGGAAGATGCCCACAAACTTGTGGGCAGTTACTCAAAATCAATGAAAATGGGAAGGTGCTGGAGTAGCCAACATTGAAAAGATTTAACTACAAGCTACTCCATGCATATGATAGTTAGCAAGGGGCTGCTATCAAGCGGTGAGATCTGGAAGAAGGACCCAATTTAACAAATTGGGAATGGGAAGAAAAAGGAGAAACAAAAGGAGCTGGAAAACCAAAATCAAATGCGAACTTTCAATCCAACCTAGGATTGAAGTTCAAAGTCAAGAAGCACAAGCCAGCTCCAAGATAATGTTCACACTATGACATTCTTCATGAACATCTGTTTAGATGCCCAGAACAAAGTTGTGCCAACTGGTAAAGGAATAAGAAGAAGCATGGTAATGATTAGGAGTTTACAAAAGAAGGAATCTGCTCTCCAAAAGCAGATTCATACATGAGTTGAAAAATGGCACCACATCATAGCCATCTCAAGCTCCAACCATCAAGTGGTACCATCAGGTGGTATCATCAAGTGATATCTCCATCTCAATTACAGAACTCAATAAGCAATTGAGCAAACCATGCAAGGGACTTTTCTTGAAGAACACTGGAAGGCTCCAAACTGCCCTCCTAGAAAAGAAGCCAAGAGATTACTGAACTCTGGAATCAGCAGTTGACTCAAGAAAGCAGACCGCTGCCAGCAGAGGACTACAATGGAAGATCACTGCCAGCAGTTGACCTATCAGCTGTCCAGACGCTTCAGCTAAACTAAGCACAAGGGCTTGAAAGATCCCAATCTTCACTCTACCAGGTTATAAGGGAGGATGAGCAGGTATCTCAAATAAACCACATTGGTTGAACCTACATCCTCTTCAGAAAAATATTGATGACTGGAGAAGCCCTACTGAACTCTGACTGCACACAAGTTATGAAAGAAGTACTCGACGTATTCTGGGCCATTACAACATCTTCTATCCAACATCCTTAACAATGTGCTGCTCATAAGGAAATTCACATACTGAATGTGCCTTCCTCAAAACGGTCTACTAGAAAAGAAGGACTACGTGGAGCAGTCCCCTTGATTTGAAACTGATAAAGAGATGAAGTATTCAAACCTAAATCATTCTCTGGAGTCAGGCAAACTCCAAATGAAGGGTATGATACACTCTCTAAGCATAGGGTGAAATATAAGTTCATCAAAGGCAAGTAGACAAGACATTATTGAAGAAGGTCCCCACACACTCCTTAAAACTTTCAACTCTCAAGCATACTTGGAAGAGAGCCTAAAAGGAGAGTTGAACTATCTCTTGGGACTACATATGACTCCACAAGATTTTCACATCAAACCAAGCAAGTGAGTAAAGCAAGACTCAATTCATCTTGACAAGAGCTTGGGATGATGATCAAAGAAGAGGAATTGCCCCGTACCCATTCAGGGGGAATGTAACTCAAAAATTGAGGGGGAATTCCTAGGCATCTGCTGAGGGGGAACACATACCCCAACTTTTATGAACAGTCACTTACTTATCTACTCAAAATCCCGAGCAACAAACTAAGCAGGTGACTGACTCTCACAACAGCAGATGACTACCCATAAGTCCACTGCTACAACTTCTTCAAAGATTTCTCTAACCTGGCAGGATGATTACCAAACAAGCCCACAGGATAATTAAGCTCATTTCTGAAATACTACTTTCTCTCCCAAGAGTATTCTATGCCTCACTTGGAAACTAGTTAAACTCCAATTGACAAAAATCCAGAAACCAGATGACTTGACTAACTCTGAGGATCAGGTGGGATTTGTTCAATAAAAACAAATCAATATGGCAGAGACCGGTCAAAGTTCTGGATAATAGAAGGAGACGTTCAAGAAGAGGATTAGTCATGAATGACCGGAAACTCTAGAAAGAAGAAAAGGAGTAAGTATCCGAGCAATTGGCTCAACAGTTGACTGCATCCCAGCAAGCAGTGGGCTCAGCAGGTAACTGGCTACTAGCCCGCTGCTACCTGAACAAAGGAATGAAGTGGATGCATATCTTTTCAAGAAGAAGAAAAGGATTAAGAAGGAAATCAAACGGAAGTAAGGACACTGGTTCAAAATTTCGTGCAGGCAACTGCCAGCAGGTGACTGCCTCTGGAGCAGGCCCCTGCCTCAGACCAGCAGCTGGTTCAATTTCTGACAAATATGCAAGGAATCTCAGCCCATGGCGTACATCATCTTGATCACCTGATATCAAGGATTCCAGAAAGATGCATATTGCTTTCAGAAATCATCACAAATCTACTCAGAAATAATCCCCCTGCTACCTGTGTGAACACAGTTAATGCTGAAAGGCCAGCCGTATTCTCCAACGGCTATATTCCAACGGCTAGTTCCCGATAACCTATAAATTCGTCCTCCGTACAATTCCTCTCACTTTTCACATTGCAATCTCTCTCTTACTTATTCTAACTTGTTCTCAAGCTCTCAAATCACTCTAAAAAGCCCTCACCACTTCTACTCTAATACTAAAACCCAACTCATCACCAAAGAACAAATGGCCTCCCTCGTACAAATTGCCAAATCCATTTTCACCGGTTCAATTCTAAACACCCCCAAAATCATTGAAAAAGCTGAGAACACTGATCTCATGAAGGAGCTCCTAAGGAAGCTAAATACAACGGGGCTTATGAAAATGGCTACCTACCAGTACAACTGCTACTATCCCGAAATAGTAGCAGAGTTCTACATCAATTCCACACCCAAGTCACTAAAATCCATTGTGCTTGGAGTCGAAGTGGAGATCAAAGAGGAAGACATCAGGCAACTGCTCTCTGTTCCTGGAGATGAAAACCCAGAGGTACCGGATCTCATAACAGACGAGGAAGGCTTCAAGGAAAAAGTGTTCCTCCCAGAAGCTCAAACCCTCAACACTCTCAAGGTCAAAAAGAAATTGATAGTCACAGAATATGCACTTCTCATGGACATCATCTACAAATGCATTGACAACCGAACAACTGCATTGGACGAAATGAACGCACAAAGGGCACCTGCAATGGCCGCGATCATCTCTGGGACGCCACACAACTGGACCAGGTACGTTTTCAAAGAACTTGTGAGATATGTCAACAAATCTCACAAGGATAGAAAGGAAGATGGTACCCTACCATTGCTAGGGTACGGGTTCCTAATTGGGGAAATACTCAAAAGAAAGGGGATCATAGGAAACGTCAAAGAAGAAACCATCTGGAGGAAATTCCTACATCAAACCTCAAAGGCAGGAGCCCCCGTGATCCAAAAAGAAGACCCCACTCTTCACTCTCATCAACCTCTCCAAATGGAATTCACAAGGATCAAGACCAAACTAGCTAAAGACCACGCTCTGGATGTCTAGAAGCCAAATCTAAGCGGCCAAAAACAGCAACAAGAAATCTCCAGGCAGAACTAGAAGAGGCAGCCTCATCATTTCATCCTGAGGAAGCAGTCGCCTCACCCTTAGCCATAGTTCAAGAGGAAGCAGAGGCCTCTGCCGGTTCCTCAAGTGGAAGCAACAACTCTGCACTCCCACTCTCCATACACATTCCAAGCATAACTCAACAAGAAGAGCAGGTGGCTCTCTTACTAGAGCAGGTGGCTCACCTACAAACCACTCATGTAAGAGAGCAGGTGGCTCCCCCAGAGCCAGAGCAGAATCCTCCTTCACCAGCAGTGGAGTCACTTAAAATGACTCCCTTAGAGAAATTGGATACAGAATTTGCAAGGGTCAAGGCATGGCGCTCCTGGAAGCTGTCAAGGATCCTTCTTCAAGCAGATACATTTTCACACTTCATAGAGGAAGAAGACTTCGTTGTGGAGTGGCTTGGCACTGAGGACATGGCTGAGGCTACAAGACTTCACACGATCAACCAAGTGTACGCATCAAAGAAAAAGAACCTGACAGCAAAGGATACAATCGAAGACTCAGATAATGATGACCTGGATGATGATGATGATGACAATGCTGGCCACACACCAAAGGGACCACCACGATCAAAAGGTAAGCAAACCATTCACTCCTCCTCCTCTAGTGATAAACAACTCAGACAGACTCTTGAGAAATCAAGGTTGGAGACTAAAGGAGGTGGGGAATCCTCTAAGGCACCCCAGAAACTGCTGGTTGCTACTATCCAGCAAGGGACTGCTATGATAGATCTCAACTTGGAACCCCACCAAGAAACAGCTCCTGAGCAGCCGACAACATCAAATGAAATAAGGAACCAAATTCTGCATGAGGATGAAGAAGAAGACACTCCAACACTAGCAGAGGTCTTCATCAATGAAAGAAGAGAAACTACAAAATTCATTAGCAGAGCTGAGGTATGCCTCCACAAAAGACTGATCAAAATGAAAAAGCATTTTGATGAGCTGTTAGAAATGAGGTTCGCTGAAGTACACTGCCATCTAAAAAGCAATCTGATGATACAACAAGTATTCAACTCAGAACAGAAAGCTCAGCTCAACATTCAACTCTCAAACCAACCAACTCAGATGGAGGTACTTCGCAATGAACTTGAAGCTTTGAAAGCCAGGGATGAAGAGCTGGAAAATCAGATTGTTGACTCACTAAAGAAGCTAAGGGAAAAAGAACTAGCAGTGGCCTCCCAAGCAGCAGAGCCCTCTGCCCAGGTAGCTCCTACCATCTCTTTACCTCCTAATCTTGAGCAGGCTTTCAAAGCAATCCAAGAGCATGAGGAGTTCATACAGACCATGCGGACCAAGGAGCTTCCAGCCATGTTTCATCTCTCACAAAAGCTGACAACAAAGCAAGTGGAGCATTCGGAATCAATTGCCAAAACAAGATCAGATGTTGCTAAGCACCTCACAAACTTACACAAGACCACTCACGATGCCTTCCACAAGCAAGGAGAAGAACTACGAAAACTAGGCCAACGCCAGCAAGAAACAACTGAGAAACTGGTCAAATTGGACAAAGATATCAAAGAAGAGGTCAAAATTGACTTAAAGGAACTCCATAACACCATACTAGGACTATCCATCGAGTTCAATGACCTATATCAAAGGCGAACACATCAACAAGAAGTTACTTTGGACCCTGAACTACAAGATCTCCTTCAAAACATCAAGACCCCTGCTGCTGCCAAAAAGGGGGAAAAGTCAACACAAGCAGGTCCCTCCTTCAAAAGATCACTAGCAGCACAGAAAGGGGCAGAAACAAAAAGGAAGAATCAACTCTACAGGGAAGAATCTGAAATCAGAAGAAGAAAAGCAGAAGAGGCCAAAGCCAAGGAAGAAGCCAAGAAGAAACAAGAAGAGGACAAGCAAGAGTAGGCTAGATATTAAAGTCCGAAAAAGACTATAAACTACTGTACTCTAGAAAGTAGAACAATGTACAAAAATTTCAAGGAAAATCAATACAAATGTTTGTTACTTGTGTTGTATAGTTTTGGCATCATCAAAAAGGGGGAAATTGTTAGTACCCAATTTTGGATAGATTTTGATGATGCCACTATACTTAGCACGTGTACATTGTACCTCATTTTATTCTAGTATTTACGTGACAAATTAAATGTACAAACTTTTGAGTCTAAGAAATATTACCGGAAAAGTAAAAATGCAATAAGGTAAATTCTCTTTACCTTTATAGGATATTTGAATCCTATCGGCAAATACTATTTGACTCAAAAAGTTTTCGTATGTCACATTCTTAGATAAAAGAAGTATACCAAGTGAATGATTGAGAGACAAACATTGACCGGCAATCAATGCTATAAACGTACTGGGGCCGCAGCATGGGACACACACTTGGAAGATGCCTCAGCGGCTGAATAATGCAAGGCAAAAACATCAGCCGCAATAAATGCTCATACACAAAAAGACGGAAGTACAATTTGTCTTTGCCAGAAGATCAACGGCAGAGATCAATTTATCCTAACCAACGGATAAAATTAATCAGCCAAAAAGCCTATAAATAGAGGCTGAAACGAAAGTTTCTAGACAAGCCAGAGCATCCTAAGTAGAGAGATATTTCACTGAGCAAGAAGTGCTATTCTATCACTGACTCTCTGCTTAGACTCTTGCTTCACTAAACTTCTAAGCATCAAGTCTACATTGCCAAAATCATAGAAGTTTAGTTCCTAGTTGGAGGTTAGAACTTTCGTGTAATCACTACCACAAATTGTTGTAAACACTTCAGGAGGACAGTTGGTCCCGGCCTGAGTGTGGTTAGATAGGTTAGGAGTACCTTTTGATCTCCACTGGATCATTTGAGAAAAACCTAAAGGATTGAGTAGCTTGGAGTGGTGTTGTACTCCTCGTGAAACACCTTCAATCTAGGCCAGAATTGTGAAGGCTAGATTGGCACTAAGTGTATTGGGCTTAATACATTAGTGAAATCCATCTGAAATAGGATGGGACTGGATGTAGGAGGATTACACCACCTCTGAACCAGGATATATCATGTGTTGATTTCCTTAGTCAAAAAAGCACACACCCAACACTTCTCGTATAAGGAATTGGAGTTTGCCAGCAGCATTTTAAGCAGTTGTCTTAACTGACCCAACTGCTTATCCTACTGCTTAATCACTCACCTTTTCTTGAGATGATCTTTTCACAAGAGCTTCGCAACATCACTGTCTAAAGGTACACTTTGCCAGAAATCACTTCTCTTACTGAACCAACTGGCTCAGCAGTTCCCTGGTTTCATTCAACTGCTGAGACCTCTGCTCAGGCAAAGCACCTTTAAAACTCTAAAGCTCAGTATCCAATCAGGAATCCCTCATCACACCATACAAGGTCACATAATTACCAAAAGAGTCGCTATATTAGATTCCAGGAATTCACTATTCAAGTATAGCAGAGACCTCGGCAGTGCTCTGGTGACCACCCAACTGCTGAGCCCTCTGCTCATACAAACTTACTTCCTATGAACATCTCAAGTATCATCACAGACTCAAAACATCTCTAGTAAGAAGGCAGTCTGAACCAGGCTACAAATTTCAGTTTATAATATAAGCAGGCGACTCAGCAGTTCACTCTGTACCACCCAACTGCTGAGACCACTGCTGAAATACTGTTGTAGCTTCCTCTCAACAAAAGAATAAGTATTCTACTGCCTTCATCATCCTAAACATTATTCCATCATCATTTGTGTCATATAGTCTGTATTTGACAAACAGTTGCCTCAGCAGTTCCCTACTGCCTAGCCAACTGCCAAGCCAACTGCCTAGCCAACTGCTGGCTATTTAAGTCCAATCTTCCCTTGATCAGAAAGTGATTAAAACTTCCAATATATATAGGGTAAATACTTCCGCTGTGCATCTATTAATCTCTCAAAAGATTATGGATCAACTCCTCTAGAGGGAAATCTCTGTAAAGGTCGAAAAAATTTAAAAGTCTATTCACCCCCCCCCCCTCTAGACTTTTACCCTATCCGAGACCATCAAGTACTACTCATACCAACAAGATGCATCTCTTTTTAAGGGAGCTTATCACCTAACAACTCCAAGTTAAGCATGCTTGCACGGGAGTAATCTTGGGATGGGTGACCTCCCAGGAATCCAAGTTAAGATGCATCAATAAGAATCCAACATCTACTATATATATATCAAAGTACATTCTTGATACCATTCCAATGACGATATACGACGTGTTGGTCCTGAGCTATTTTCAGCTAACACTTTCTTGAAAATGTAATATTTGGTCGAATTTTTTGTCAAAGTACAATAACGCGCACATTGCACTTACACGTGGAATTTCTTTCCCACTGATAATTTTTTTAAAAAAATTATGGATCTTTACTTATATCCATATTTCTACCGATCATGGAAGTGATAACAGTTTGCATTTTATCCATGTTAATTTGACTGAGAATTCTTTTGAATAAATGCAACTGGTGAATTAGTATTCAACCAACTTGGTGTTTAATTTCAAAACAGACTCGAGTTCCCTAAGATCCTTCATCTCAATACGAATTTCATGTATATAAGATTTCTCATTGCATTATGAGTACATATTATGTCTATATTTTTGACATATAATGATACTTGGAAATTCAGAACTAGTTTTCTTTATAAATGGGTAAGACATAATCTAATCATTTTGCATCCCTTCTCAATTAAGTAGTCACTTAGACGAGTATGTCATTTCCGCCTCGATTGATTTCATCCAAAAGTGAATGACTCATTATAATTGAGTTATGTGGTTTAAAATCATTGGAATAGAAGCAAAACATATGTTTCATACATTTCTCTTACATTTGATTTTGTTGAGATATTTAGTAACCACAACCTTTAGTTGCATCTCCGATTCTCTGGAGTCTACTTACAGATTAATTAGTTAAACATTTTTTTTCATAATAGAGAAGTTCTCATATTTGAATCTGGGGCGTTGTGAGAAAAATTATGACCACATTGTCTCGTTACACTTTCTAACAAAAAATTAGTATGTCATACATGCTTTACACTTGGTAGGTTAGCACTACCATACCAAATACACGCTTCTTAGTCAGATATCAAATTTATATCTCGATTACTTGTATTCATATAGGCCAATGTTCTCTTTTGCTTTCATGTTGCAATAGAATGTGGTTCGATATCATCATGCTCTATAGTCTTTCGAACAACTATTTAAATATATCGTCAATACAAGTGTAAGGTTTATCCTTCGACTCAAGTATACTCTCATTACCATTGAGATTTTAATTTTATGGTATCATTCAAACTTCGGGACATCCCCCATTATTGATTCATGGACATGTTTAGTCACGGACAATCACATGAGAGGAATTCATATGATGACGATTATATTGGTTTGTGCCTTATTTACCTTTACTACTTGGGGTGGATAATTAATCGAACCATGTGGCTTCCCTCTATTCCCAAAAGACTCCCATTGCAGGAGGACTACATCTCAATCCTGCTCATGAACTCTGCCAACAACTGTTGGTCCCGGCTAAATAGAGAAACAATCTAAAGGTGGGGTGAATAGATTGTTATGATTTTTGACAGTTCTTACGAGACAACATTTATGTCTCATAGAGTTGGTCTAATTCTTTGACAGAATAGACCTGCGGTGGATTGTAGTTCTAGTTGGGTTGCCTCAACGAAACACACCAAGGCAAAAATGCCCTTCGGTTATCTCTAAGAGCAAGATCTGTTGAACACAAGGTCCAAGCTCTTTAGAGAAGAACATATTAGAACCTAGATGCAAGTAATAAAAGCGGTGAATAAATGACACCAGGAACCCCCCCACAACGGCCCTATCCTCGTCCAACACATGGCATCTTCTCCAACGGTAACTTGCGAACAGTCAATTCATAGACCAAGACACATCCATTCAAATTCACTTCCGGGACGCATCAGAGGTCCCGCACAAATGCTTACAGCCCTCAGACCAATACCAAAACCTGTGTTGTAAGAACCGGACCGGGAAGCGACCCGGCTGAATGACCAAATCACGGGTCGGCTCGAACCCGGTCAAAACCAGAAAACCTGGTCAACAAATTACATAAAACCATTATTCTTACATATACATATTTTAATAATATATAAAGTGTATTTTAAATTAGATGGACAATAGATATGAATATGATGGTTATTAAAAAATATTATATAAATACTTTCACTTATAATAATAGCAATAATAATTGGACCAAATGAAATTTCAATCGGGGAAGGGATGAGGGGGAGCAGAGGGGTTTCCCCTGCGACAAGAGAAACTGCCGATTTGTAGCGATTCACTCGATGGAGGCCTTGGCGAGATCAGGGAAGATTCAATCAGCTGCGTTTCACATTCAATGGTTTCCATCATCGATTCGGCAGGCGTGCAACGGAGAAGCAACTGAGAGACCAGACGTTTAGCGACTGGTATCGACCTCACCCCTGGCATCAAAGTAAACATTGGAGTCTGAGACAGAGCTTCAGGGACTTCTTCTCCGGCAACCAACGCAGCGACCACAGAAGGCAATAACGGCCTCGGTGCGGTTTTAAAGCTCGTGACCAGACTCGTGCCTCTCTCCATCAGCCATTTTGGAGATGCAATCAGTGACAGAGGACTTGGGTTTCATGGGATTTTGATTATGCTGACCGGAATGTGCACCCTATTTATGAAAATCGAGATTCTTTGTCAATAACTGGGTTTGAGGTTACCATTGAAAGCAAAAAATTTCAATTTACTATTATTGATGGTAACCTTATGCGAATTTCTGTGATGAAGAAGGGGATCACATCTTCCATTGACCTCGATATAGGTAAAGCTATTTGGTTGAAGAATTCCATTCTCAAAATTTTACCTGGGAATTTTGGTGCTAGGTGGGAATTGAATAAATCTATTATCATGCTCTACGATGCAAATTACTTTGGAGGCTTTATTCGCATAATTGAGAATGGACATGATAATTTGTTTATATCTGAAGGTCAGAATGGATTAGGGATAATTAGTTTTCTCACAGGATTTACAAAATCAATTGCTTTGATGAAAGAAATTGTTGCTAAACGAACAATGGAGATTGTACATGTTACTTGGGATGAATTTTCGGTTAAAGCGATTAGCAACTTTGAGTTGGAACTTCTGACCTTGGATCGGGCTTTTCCTCATTCTGATGAGATTAAATCTTCCATCTCAAGTGTCTTAATACAAGCTGATATTAATCAATTACATTCTTTAGATCATGCACTAGAATTAGTTTCTTTTGTGCAAAATAATGAATCTAACATCAAATCTATATCTGAATTGGATAACACTCTGAGGAATGCTTTTGTTATTCGGGATACTTCACAGGGGACATTAACTTTTGAAACCAAGGAGATAGATATGGTGAATATCCTTGAAACTACTCCTCTTCGAGTTTCTTTTTCTCATCACACTGAATCATTTTTAGCGGATGAATTGGCTTCTCCTCAGTCTGCAGTTTTAGAACCTCATGCTTTGGGTAGAAAAGATCTTGAAGTTACTCCTGTTCAAAGGATACTTTTTGATCGTGAGATACTAGACCGCGTTGCTGACACTGAATGAGACTCATCCAGTTCTAGATTGCTACCTCGATGGAGTGCTCGTCTCAAAGCTAAAAAAATTGGCTGAAACATAGGACCGCTCTCGAATATTTTGGGGATATCATCTCTTTCGAGCAATTCAATTCAATTCGACGGGGAGCTAATCGTCATACTTTAGGAATTTTCTAGGGGCTTTTTGGATTATTCAATCATTAACGTTTTTGTTTCCTTTATCATCATTTTGTACTCTTTTTAATAAAATTTTAATAAAAAAATAGCAATAGTAATTTTGGATGATGTTATATTTTTATTATGATTATTAATTACAAACTACAAAGTAGAAGCCCATTAAAAATAATACAAAGCAGGAGCAAGCTTACATTGTATTGACATATACAGAATATATTATACGTAGTGTATCATTAAAGAACTGCATTAACGAAGTTGTCCAAGTAGCTCAATGGTCTGAGGTTTGGATTTCCTATCTAGCCACCGGTGTTCGAAACCCCTTGGCTTCAAGTTTTGTGTTTAATTCCGGGTTTCACATAATTTTCGGGTTTTGGGCGTCCCGGGTTACGGGCCAGGATTGTTGGGGTAACGGGTAATTCTGGGTTTGGACACATTAGCGGGTTCGGATTTCCTCTCTAGCCACCAGTGTTCGAAACCCCTTGGCTTCACGTTTTGTGTTTAATTCCGGGTTTCACATAATTTCCGGGTTTGGGCCGTCCCGGGTTACAAGCCGGGTTTGGTGGATTAACGAGTTAACAAGTAATTTTGGGTTTGGACACATTAGCGGGTTCAGATTTCCTCTCTAGCCACCGGTGTTCGAAACCCCTTGGCTTCAAGTTTTGTGTTTAATTTCAGGTTTCACATAATTTCCGGGTTTGGGTCGTCCCGGGTTACGGGTCAGGTTTGGTGAGTTAACGAGTAATTCTAATTTTGGACACATTAGCAGGTTGAGATTCAACCAGACCGGATTGGAATCCGGGTGACTGGGTTCTGGGTTTACTCGCCCGGCTCGATCCGGTTCGGTTCTTAAAACATAGACCCAAACCCCTGTAGCCTGAATTGCCTTCAGCCAAAAGCAGTGGGGGACTGATGGACTACCCCTCGGGTTTTTTGAAATATGTCGACAAATTTACCATAATCAAAGGCACAACAGGACAACTCTCAGATAAAGCAACAAAACTACTCCCTTTACCTCGAGAGCTCTCGACAAAGAGAGTGGGGGACTCCTGATGGAGTATTTGGCCCAGAACCCCCGTTCCACATACTTCTGTCATTTCAACATGTCTAACCACCACAATAGCCCAAATACAACAAGTGGGCACCCCCGACCCAAGCTCGAGTGCTTCAAACTACAACGTCCCACAACGGTTCGCCTCAACAAAAGGACTAAGTCATTCATGTCTTCGACTATGACCTCGGTAAATCGCCTTCGGCACCGGGGGCGAAGCCCTTGACCCCGACATAAAAGACAATCAGGCTAACGTTTCTCAATGCCCAATCACCGCATTTAATGCTGCACCACGTGCCCAACTCCGCGCCACATGAGAGCTCTCAGCCATAGACCAGCCTACACGTGTATGTGCATTTAGTGCACTTAACATTTATGACTAGTATAAATAGCAACCCCTTGGACAATTGTAAGGGTTCCACTATTCATTAATACAATCGCTCTCTTTCTCCTACCTAATAGTTCTGGCTTCTCTTTATATACCGATAGTGGTATCCCGATATTAGCTATCTATCATCCATAATCTAATTAATCAATATAATTAATTCCATCCTAATTAGGATGTTTTCTTTTGGTATGTTTTAAGTCCCAGACCAGATCATATCAGACAAGACCAGACCAAATAGATCAAACCAGACTTCCATAGTTATAAAATACATAGAGACCAGATATTTATCAGACCAGACTAGACTAATTCAGACCAAACCAGAACAGACCAGACCCACAAAATTCAGTTCAAAAGAAAACATCCTTACCTTTCATAACCGAGTCAGTGCGTTGGTGGTGGGAAGTCTGATGGCGGCGCCTGAACGCTGACTAGTTGTGGCGATGAAAACTGGCAGCGAATTCATTCTCGAAACTTTCGGCGGATTCCGACGACCGGCAGCGCTGGCAGATCGGCGAAGGCCAGCAATGGCGGCTTGGGGCTGCGTAATCCAAAAGGCTACTTACATATTTGTCCATTCACATATAATTGTTAGTTTTTAGGAATGTTACGCTCTAATTACTGTTCAAAACTCTAGGGACGTAGTTTACTTCATTGCTAAAGTCATAGTTAGGTTAGTAAGACAGGTGAATTAACACGAAAGATGCCGGTCACTTCATACCCGGCCAGGTAAAGTCCATACCCGACCGGGTTTTGCACAAAACTCAGGTTTCTTCATCCTTTTTGCTTCCAAACCTATCCTAAACTTGTAGCCAAACTAACTACAACTTACAACAAACAATAAAATGCTAGAAATACGATTACAATCAAATGCAAACTAACAACTATAAACTTGCACAAAACTAGTAAATAAACATTACAAACAATAATAAAAATGTATACTTATGCACTAACAACTAGTGCCTATCAAACACCCCCACACTTGAACCTTTACTCGTCTCGAGTAAATTAAAACATGTCCATGAAATTTTCAAAAACCACAAGAGTAGCAGAACAACCATCCAACATTTTCTTCTTCTTTTTTTTTGATTATCTTCTTGCGTAAATAGATATTTTTCTCTCATTCTCTCATTTTGCCTAGGAGCTTTTTTTCAGGTTTTCATCCTAGCCTCTCTTTTTATTTTTTGTTGCTCACAACTCACTCATTTTAGCCACTTTTGCTTAGATTGCCCATTTTTTTTTTTGGGTTCTCAACCTAACTAGCATTTTTTTTCTTTTATTGTTTTTTTTTGTTTTTTTTTGAAGAAAAATAATGCAAGTTACAATGTTAAAAAAATGAGTACATACCAAATGAGTGTCTCCCCTACACTTTTTTCGAAACACTGTCCCTAGTGTTCGGCACCATGATCGTCGTCGTACCCTCTATAACCACCATCGCCACCAAGACTATGTTCACCGGAGCTAGAAACTCCCAATCGCCCTAATATGAGGGATAATACCACGTCGGTTGTTGTACTAGGTGGGCATGTTGGAGAAGTACCCTTGGTGGTTGAAGATATGTGTTCTTTTTTGTGCTTTTTCGTTTTTTTAGTGAATTCCAAAGTTGAGCTTGGGGGGTTAAGGAATTCGGTTTGTAGGGTATTTGGGAAATTTGGTGGGTTTTGTGTGTGTGGGTTTGGAAAGTAGGGTGAGGAGAAAAAGAAATGACATTTTGTTTTGGAGGTTTTGGGGTTGGAGAGGATGATGTGGATAAGAAGAATGTGGGGTTAATTTGGATGTTTTAGTTGAGATTGGAGTGGTTTGAAGTTTGGGTGATTGTCAATGGAGGTTGAGGGTTTGAGTTTGGGAGATTAGGGAAGAGAATGAGTGTTTTGTGGGCTGATTTGGGACCAAATCGGACTGAAATCCCGATTACCCGGCCGGGTTTTAGTAATACCCGAATGGGTATGCTGTTTTTCGCTTGGCAGTGGCTGTTTTGGCCAAAAACCCGGCCGGGTTTTTGTAATACCCGGTCGGGTATTAGGCTATTTTTTGATTTTTTCAGCTTTTTTTTTACCCGGTGGCTGTGTTGCCCGGGTATAATCCTTTTGTGCTGTTACCCGACCGGGTGTGGGATATACCCGGGCAGGTTTTTCCTCCCAGATTTTTTTTTTTGAAAGGTGTAAAGATAAAATAAAACAAGTAAACGTACCTTGCTTGGGTTGCCTCCCAAGAAGCGCCTTATTTAACGTCGTGGCACGACGCCATCATTGTGTTCAGTCATTCAAACTTGGATCATGATAGTTTATCTTTTTCACACTTTCACTCCTAGGACGTTCATAGAAGTGCTCAACTTCTCGACTCTTCAATTTGGGAATCTTTCCAGGATCAAATATCCAGATTGTCATTGATTCATGCGGTGGGAGAAAAGGGAAGAAATTATCGTTTACTATGGTCAATGAAAAGTTTTTCGATCCCTCAATTTTGAAGAGGATTTCAGAAATGTCATTGTCCTTTCCAAGTTTATGAGTTTCCCTCAAAATTTTTAGAATTGATGGGGGTACCTCAAAAGATGACAAGGATAGATATTTAACCTTGAAGCTCAGATTATCCTCTTCTTTGACCAGTTGGAGCTCCGTGTCTTTTTCTTCCTTTACTTCTTCTGGATTCTGGATCTCCTTTTGCATTTCCTCTTCCTTTGTCAATGTGATTGCAAAAGTTTGCTATTTAGGATCACATTCTAGTTGAGAAGGAGGTTTTTCTGAATCCCTTGCTTCAAGCCTACTCACGACTCCGGCTATTTGACTCATTTGAGTTTCCAAGTTCAAAATGCTAGACTTGGTCTCATTTTGGAATTGCACCATGTTTTGTTGCATGGCGGTCACACTGTTAGTAAGAGCCCGAACCATGTCCTCCGTGGACATATTAGAGTTGGAGAATGGATCATACCTCATGTGAGGTACATCATCAATTTGTGCAAGGTATTCTTCTTGGAGCTTTGGGCAGAAGTCCGTAAGATGCCTGTGAGACATGCAAATGTTGCATGTCTTGGCATCTTGAGCTTTTGAGTTAAAGATAGATTCCTTTATTAGAGAAGTCAAGAAGGAAATTTGACTCTCTAAGGATGAAGTGTTGGTATCCATATACTCATAACTCATGTAAGCTCAGAAAATAGAAGAGCAAGAATTTTTTTTTTTATATATAAATATTTTGTTTTTGATTTTTATGAGATAAAATAAAAAGAAAAATAATTACATTTCCCCGGCAACGGCGCCAAATTTGACGAGCACTTTGTCACGGTGCGTCAAAATAAATTCAATACTAAACACTTATACGTAGTATAGCGTAGTAGAGTTCGTATCCACAGGGAAAGGAATAATTCTCTTTTTATGATACTTAGTAAATAAAAAGGGGGGATTTGGATTGAGTGATTTAATTTAATTAAGAACTAAGATGAACAACCTATATGTGTTTAATTCAAAGATAAAAAGGACCTGACATTGCTACTTTCCACTTGTTGATATATTTTAGTCGATCATTGTTATATCTGTAACTTCTTCCCTCTCGAATACTCAATCGGGGAGTATATTCACTTCATCGAGGGTAGTTATTAACAACGACCGTTCATTAATAACCCTTACTATTAATCAAATATAGAACAACGCCTTATACCGATTTAATAGTAGAATTTAATCTTTCTAACTCCTTGATGAAATCAATCGAGATTGATAACCTCAACACAAGCGGTTTCGGTTTAACCAATAAAATTAATCCCTCTTAAGTTAATTAACCACGACCGTGCATTAATAAACCGAAGTTACTTACTTGTGAAACCATCAACGATTAACCATCAGTTCGTTGATCGTTTCTAGTAATAACTAATATATGAAACAAAACTAGTTGATCCTTTAAGTAATGTTCAAAATATTAATATGAAATAAGAGTAGGGATTAATTAATATTCAAGGAAAAATATTATTAAAGAAGATGAATCCTACTATAATTAATATCAAGATGTTAACTAATTGTCATCTTAGCAACACTCCTCAATATTAATATAGAGGAAGAAAACACCATTCTAACTAATGTCGAGATGTTAACTAATTGTCATCTTAGCAACACTCCCCAACATTAATATAGAGATGATATTAAGGAAAGAACTATTAATTAATATTCAAGGAAAGAAGTTAAGAAAATAACTCACAACTTTAATAATCAACAAGCTTCAAGAGCAACACCAAGAATGGAAGTTTAGCTCCTCATTTGGAGAGTAAACATAGCTAGAAAAATATAAAGAAATGCTATTCTAAACTGAGCTAAAGAGTATGGAAGAAGGGATGATGAAATGTGAAGGAAAATGGGGCTATTCATAGGTGTTTTCAACACCTAATGCCGGATACCCGGCCTGGTATTTTGACATACCCGACCGGGTATTTACCAAATCAAATATTTTCCCATGTTTTTGTGTCTTCTGCACGTTCTTTGGTCCGAAATCACAGAATACCCGACCGGGTATATGGAATACCCGACCGGGTATTTGCTAGTTTTGCAGCAGTTTCCTTTGTCACTTCATACCCGGCCGGGTAAAGTCCATACCCGACCGGGTTTTGCACAAAACTCAGGTTTCTTCATCATTTTTGCTTCCAAACCTATCCTAAACTTATAGCCAAACTAACTACAACTTACAACAAACAATAAAATGCTAGAAATACGATTACAATCAAATGCAAACTAACAACTATAAACTTGCACAAAGCTAGTAAATAAACATTACAAACAATAATAAAAATGTATACTTAGGCACTAACAACTAGTGCCTATCAGCGACACTTTAACGTTTTTCACTTTCCGAATTTACCCTTACCCCTTATTGTTACCCGTACCCTACCCGTTCCGCCATACCCCTAACATGCCCCATACCATACCCTACCTTACCCAAACCTTAGCACCACCCTCGCCCGCCTTTAACCTACCCCTAAACCTTACCTCTACCCACCCTCGCCCTACCCCTAAATTACCTTACCTTACCCGACCCCACCCCTACCTAACCCCCACCCTAACCCCTACCCCTAACACCTACCATAACCTTTTACCCTACCCTCACCCCTACCCCGACCATACCCCTTTACCCCACTCACACCCCTACCCGTCCTCGTACTCGTACCCCTTACCCCCTAGACCAACCTCGTACCCCTACCACCTTCCCCTACCTCGACCCTACCCTAACCCCCGTACCCCCTATCCCACCCTAACCTTTACCCCTACCCTAACACCTTAACCACTACTCTTTGCATACCCCTACCCCTACCACGACCTACCCCTACCACAGCCATACCACTATACACTATTCCTATCCCTACCTACCCTCACCCTTACCCCTACTTTATCCCCACCCTTACCCCAGCCATAGGGGGTAGGGTAGGGGTACGAGCGAGCCTATTGGTCAAGGAAGGGTACGAGTACGAAGTAGGGGGTAAGGGGTAGGGGTACAAGGGTCAAGGATACGAGTAGGGGTTAGGGGGTTATGGGACAGTGAGTATTGTAATACTCAAGATAAATTTAAATGGATTAATGGTACTACTCATAGCAACAAGATGTATCTCCTTTTAAGGGAGCTTATCTCGTAAGAACTCCAAGTTAAGCGTGCTTGCACGTGAGTAGTCTTGAGATGAGTGACATCGTGGGAAGTTTCTCAAGGCGCGCACGAGTGAGGGCAAAGTGCGCGTTAAAGGTTTGTGATTGGTTTGTGAGAATAATACTTGAGGTCTTTAGAGTAACTACCTCGGGCCCTGCGGGGGCCGGGGTGTTACAGGTATGGGCATACAAGTAAGAGGTCATGGGGTAGGGGTCAAAGGGTATGGTGTGGAATTGGGGGTGGGGTGTAGGGTGTAGGGGTTGGGGTGGGATACATGTAGGGGGGGCTTAGAGGTAGGGGTATGTGTACGCGCACGAGGTGACCTCCCACGCATTATACTATACTCCCTCCGTTCCCAAAAATACTTCCCACTTTTCTTTTTGGGCTGTTCCCAAAAATACTTCCCACTTTCCCCTTTTGGACAATTTGTTTGGCTCACATTCATTTTACCTTTTTCTTACACAACCACAACCATACATTTCCACTTTATTCCACTTTCTTAATAAGCGTGCCAAGTCAAACCGGGAAGAATTTTTAGGAACGGAGGGAGTATATACTTGTGTACATGAATGCTTCTGTGTCTATATATAGGGTTATTTTGGACATTTAAATGTTAAACTGTTTTTAAATTCTTTGAAGTAAAGATCAACTTACAACCAGTTGTTTTAGGCTATGTTTGGCATTGCCACTAAATCTAAAAAAGGACTGAAATTCTTTAAATTCAGTTAATTATTCTAAGAGTAGCCGTATTTGGAAGGAGAACTGAATTGAGCTTAAATTGGAAAAAATTGACCGGAGTGAAACGTTGCCAAAGCTAACATTTCTATTCAGCCGGTTGCGTTCTAGTCCTTTCTATCGATTCTACCCTCCGTAGTATTTTGTCCAACTCCATGGAGCAACCTTTGCTCCTCTCCTGACACTCCAAGAGTCTGCAGCCGATTGTCTTCATCGATATTGCCGGACAATATTTGCTCCATTGTCCGTCCGAACTCTCACTACTTCTTCTCCATGTCTGTAACAAAAATCAGTTGATCCAAATCTCCATTGCCGAATCTGAAGGTGTTCGATTTTCCCGTGCGTCTTTGCTTCGGTGCAGAGGTGTTCGCTTTCCGGCCATAAATCGATGAACGATAGAAGCCATCTTGCCAAAGCCCAATCCCTACTCGCCCTCCCCAGCATCAATCGTAAACTAGGACGATAGGGAGAAATTCAACGTCGTCCTTTGCCCCGTCGCGAAGTAGAACTTCAGTCACAAAGGCGTTGCCGGCCACACCAGGAAGAAGACGACCACCTCTGTGTTTTCGATATGTCGATTTCTGCAAATTAGCTACTCCAAATAGCAAGTGACAGTGGCACATAGCTGCATCGGTGATGGGTCGAAGATGAAGCAAGTGGTAGCAGAGATGAAGCAAGTCATTCTTGCCTTTTAACTTAAAAAAAACTAAAATCAATGTTTGTAACAACTTCTGTTAAAAAAAGTGCTTCTCCACTTTTGTGTGAAAAGTTCTTTTTTTACTTTCTCTATTATACAAAAAACACTTATTTTACCAAACACTATCAAGATTATGTTTGGCACAACGAGTTGTAGCTGGAGGCTAATGTCTAAATTAGGAGCTATTGTCTAAATGAAAGACTATTTTTTGAAGCTGAATTAAGAAGTGCTGATTCTGAACTATTAGGTGAATGAAAAAATCTGTTGGGCAAAAAAGTTAAAAAATGCTTGTTAGTACGAAATTACATTAAAGGACGTATAATTTATTAATACGAAATACATAATATAACTAAACATTTATTATAATAATTTTTATATTTTATTAAAAATTACAAAAAAAATATTTTAAATAAAAATTATATAATTTATTAATATGGAATATATCAAAACATTAATTATAATAATTTTATATTTTAATAAAAATTAAGATTGTAGTGTGTGTGTGTGTATGGGTAACAAATTCTTCCATAAATGCATATCGCCACTTTAGTAATGTAACGGTAAGCATTTTCAACACTACCCGAAACACATGCAGATGGAGGAGTTTTTTCCCATTGAGGGGTGTTTTTCAAACTTATTTCCCAAATTAAGGTACTTTTAAACTTATTTCCCAAATAGGGGTATTTTTTGCCATGTCACCTCAGTATCAGTGCTGGGCGCCACATAAGCTTATCCACATCATCCCATCAATTCCATGTCATCAATTTTGAGAGTTTAAGTGTGCTTCTAAAATACAGAAAAAAATGAAGCTAACAGGATTTGAACCTGGGTGGAACACAAGAAAGGCATGTACTTAAACCACTACACTACATCATTCACTTGTTAACAAATGCCTTTTAAGAAGTATACATCATGTATCCTTCACCCCGGGAGTGCACTATTTCTTAATCGCATGTATTATTTGTTCCTTTAGAAATACGAAGTATATTTCTTCCTTTCCCAAACAATTAAAAATATAACAATAAAAAACTTATAAAATAAAATAAAATAAAAGTAAATTTCATGCTAGTCCACTTTAAATTCTATAAAAGGTTTAATATTAATGTAAAATATCGTATAAATTTTTCTTTATGAAAATTCTCTAACAGCTTAATTTTGTTCAGCCTCAGCTCGACTCCGCCTCGGAACCAAGCATTTTTCGTTTATAAATTTATCAAGTTTTTTCTTTCTTAGATAAATATTATATGATTTTCTTGACATGAATAGTATCTGATTTTAAATTGGGGTGGGTTAGAGCCTTTCATAACATTTAGTAACAATAAATTTTAATTAAGTCTTTATTTTTAATTATCACAAACCTAGTATTTTGCGTAATTTTTTAATTATTTTTAAAAGAAGCTATATATTTTTAAAGCAATGAGTAATACACAGCTAAATGTATACATTCTTGGACTTAAAGTATTTGTATTGCAAATTTCACTAAAATTTAACATGTTACAATTTAGTTCAAATTTGAGTGTTGTATTTGAATTTGAAACAATAATAATCAATGAGAAGATTGAACCGAGTCCAGAAGAGTTGAGCTGCTATAATGAAATAATCACAACGAAAAGCTTAGTTTGCGATATTTAATTCTATAAAAATGTAATTTAAATTTATAAAAAAATTGAAGTATATAATTTAAAAGTTATTTGAAATAACTCAAAAGTAAATAAAATAAAAAATAAGTAAATTTCATGCAATAAGTAACTTAGAAATAAGTAACTCAGAAATATGACTTTTATTTTAATTGATTTTATTTCATTTGAAGCTAAGTTATTTAAAAAAATACATATTCCAAATTGTGTTTTGTCATAATAAGTTTAGATTAATTTTTTGTATTCTAAGTTAAATATTTCTTTATTTTTCAAATTAAATTAGCAAATTATGTTTTTATTATAAGTTTTAATAAGATTTTTAATTGAATAACTCAAATTCAGTTTTTTATTATTACATTTTTTATTGTTTGGTAAAGAGAGATATTTCTAAAGGAACGAATAATACATGCGATTAAGAAATAGTGCACTCCCGTGATGAAGGATACATGATTTATACTTCTTAAAAGGCATTTGTTAACAAGTGGATGGTGTAGTGTAGTGGTTCACATACATGTCTTTCTTGTGTTTCACTCAGGTTCGATTCCTATTAGCTTCATTTTTTTCTATATTTTAGAAGCACACCTAAACTCTCAAAATTGATGACATGGAATTGATGGGATGATGTGGATAAGCTGATGTGTCGCCCAGCAGTATTACTGAGGTGACATGGCAAAAAATACCCTTATTTGAGAAATAAGTTTAAAAGTACCTTAGTTTGGGAAATAAGTTTGAAAAACTCTCCATGGAAAAAACTCCAGATGGAGGAAGATCTGGAAATTTGCGGAGACGGCTGTTCGGAGCTTCCGAAACATTCCCGTAAAATAGGAAAATCGCCAGTGAAGCAGACTACTCCGGCTAAGAAGGTTCCAAGTAGCAAGGGAAGTGAGGAAAAATCGGTTCCTGAGCGGGGAAGCATTGAAAAAATTGCAGCTTCAGCTGAGGAGAAAAAACCCGGCCATTGTTGCCGGAAAACGAGGAAATTGACTGACATTGTTGAAGGTAATGGAATTTCAGTCAATAAGAAGAAAAAGTCTGTAGGGAGCAGTGGGCATGGCAAGAAAAGAAACACGGCAGGTGATGGAGAAGACAAGGCAACCGAGAGTCTGAAGGAAGCTGGTAAAAAGGGGAGAGTGAAAAAGAATAGGAAGAAGAAGGGGTTTGACAACCGTTCGGAAGATGAAGAAAGAGGTCGGCTTAAGAATGGAAATGAGGCAAATAAGAAGAATGACAACAATGTAAGATTTGATCTTTTGAAGACTCGATTCATTCATTCATCCATTCATTTTTTGACATGTGTACATTTGAATTTGACAGGGGAAGGGAGTTGAATCAAACATGTGCCACCAATGTCAGAGGAATGACAAAGGACGGGTTGTTCGCTGCACCTCCTGCAAAGCGAGGAGATATTGTGTGCCTTGTATCAAAAGATGGTATGCTTCTTTCTATTGTGTGTGATTTACTTTTACCTGCTCACTTCTTTTAATGAATCATATCAACAGTAGTAATGGGAGCACTCCTTATAAAGTGTTTGTGCAAACTTTTGTTGAGTGATTTTAATTTCTGCCATGAAAAAGGTACCCTCGTATTCCAGAGGAGGCTTTTGTGGAAAAGTGCCCTGCTTGTCTCCACATTTGCAATTGCTCATCATGCCTTCGACTAGACAGGCCCCTAAGGGTGATTTCACTTTGCTTCTCTTGATTCTTGTCTAAATCGATGCTTTCCCTTGGATATGATTTGCATGTACTATTACGAGTTCACATTATATCTTCCTCTTATAGAACAATCAAAAAATTGAAGTCAGCAATGTGGAGAAGGTGCAGTACTCGAAATATATCTTGCTAGTGCTTCTACCTATCTTGAGACGAATAAATGAAGAACAAATGATGGAAAAGGACATTGAAGCAAAGATTCAAGGTAATTCTCTAATTCTCTTGCTTGGAAATTCGAGTGGCATAATTTCAGATGGATGGTTCTAGCATACACACACACGCTCACATATAAATGTTTACTTCATATTAAGTATGCTGAAGTATGATGCTTTGGTCCCCCAGTGTAAAGTTCAATCTTTGTCTCCCCTAATACAATACTTCTAGCTCCGACACTGGGTCCTTGTGCAATGAAAAAGTATTTTATGATCCTTGAATGATATAAGCAACTGTAGTAATTTTCGTGTAGGGGGTTTTCAATACAAATTGCTTCACTATACATTATAATTGCACATATTAAAATTCTTCCCGGACTATTGTTGCACTGTAAAAAAAGCTAAGTTTATCTTCATTTTGTTCCCTTCCTAAGGAGTATCACTTTCAGAGTTAGTAATAGAGAAAGCAAACTGCCACCGGGAGGATCGGTTGTATTGGTATGTTATCCATATACAGCCTGTACTGCATACTTAAACTTTAAAGTTTAAAATATGGTCCTACTGCAAGCTAATTCTTTGTTTTTTGACATGGTTTCTGCAGTGACTGCTGCGAAACATCTATTGCTGATTTTCATAGAAGCTGTTCAAACTGTTCCTATGACCTTTGCCTTACTTGTTGCCAAGAGCTCAGGAATGGTCATCTGCAGGGAAATGTAAGAGAATTTATCATGCCATATATTGACCATGATCTGGATTGCTTGCATGGAATTGAGCCAAACTCTGCTAAAGTGAAATCAAGAGAAAATGCCAACAGGCACTATCCACCAAAGATGCTTGATGGCCACTGTAATGAATGGGAGTCTGAAGAAAATGGCAGAATTTTTTGTCCACCCGAGATTATGCGTGGTTGTAGTAAGGGAACTTTAGAACTTAAACATATCTTTGGGGTCAGTTATGTCACTAGGTTATTAGAAAAAGCAGAAGAAACAGCTATGTCATGCAATTTGAATGATATGCTTGAAAGTTCTCAGAGGTGGTGCTCTTGTTCAAAATCAGTAGATGAAAATATCATTGATAACACTAAATTACGAAAAGCAGCTTGTAGGAAGGATTCTGAAGACAATTATTTGTACTCTCCTGTTGCCAAGGACATTCAACATGAGGATCTCAAACACTTTCGATCACATTGGCTTAATGGTCAGCCTGTCATTGTCAGTAATACGCTAGAATGTGCTTCAGGGTTAAGTTGGGAGCCTATGGTAATGTGGCGTGCTTTTCGCCAGATAACAAATCTAGTCCGTTCTCAACATCGTAATGTCATTGCTCTTAACTGCTTAGACTGGAGTGAGGTAAGTATATATATTGCAGCTACTGTCCGGGATTATTTTCTTTTTAACTGCAAACAGCTACTGTCCTGATTCATTTTCAATTTGCATGTACTCTGTATTAATTATTTATCGTAACATGCAGGTTGAGACCAACACCCACCAGTTTTTTGAATGGTATATGAAAGGTAAAACTGATACGTCCGAATGGCCTCTGCTTCTCAAGTTGAAAGACTGGCCTCCATCAGTTAAACTTGAAACGTGGTTACCTCGTCATTATGCTGAGTTCGAAAACTGCCTGCCTTTCAAGGAATATACAGATCCTAAACATGGCTACTTAAATCTTGCTGTTAAGTTGCCATATGACACCGCAAAACCAGAGATAGGAGCGAAGACATATATAGCTTATGGTTTTCCAGTGGAGCTGGGGCGTGGAGACTGTTTAACTAAATTGCACTGTGATATATGTGATGTGGTATTAACTGTTCTTTTCTAATTTTTTGGTGCCCTTTCGGTGCTCTCTTGGATAAGATGCTTTTTCTTGTACTAGAGTAGCTACAGTGTGTAATTCCATCAGGACTTGTATTTATATATAAATGCTGCATAAAATGTGGTTTGTATGCATACTTTGTCACTTGGGCATTATTCAGTTGTCAGGTTTTACTATTTCATGTGTGCTTAAATTTGTAACAGGTGAATGTCTTGACACATACTCAAGGAATAAACCCAACACCAGAGCAACTTTCAAATATTGAAAAATTGAAGATGGGTTATGCCACCCGAGATAAAAAGGAACCGCAGACAGTTCATACGAATGAGAGTGAAAGTGGCATCGTCAATGGGTGTATGTTATCATCCTCTGATGCACTTGAAGGCACTGATGGTGCTCTCTGGGACATCTTCAGGAGGGAAGATGTCCCTCAGTTGGAAGAGTATCTGAAGAAACACTTTAAAGAGTTCACGCATACTAACTGCTCCCCAGTGTCGATGGTATTATGTGTTGCAACTTTCTATTCTCAATTGGGTGCATGATGCTTTTGAAGGAGATAAATTTTCTCTTTTACTTTGGCGGATTATTTCCTTGATTTATCTTTTATTCTTTAATAAAAACCATGTAATCATCTTTATTCTATTCTTTTAGGTTGTTCATCCTATTCATGACCAAACCTTTTACTTGACTGTTGAGCATAAAAAGCGGCTAAAAAAAGAACATGGTTAGGCTTGTGTTGTATAGTTCTTAGTTTCTTACCTAAATGCATGATTTTAAAAAAATGGTTTGATGCATTGTATATACAGGGATTGAACCATGGACTTTTGTTCAGAAGTTGGGAGATGCTGTTTTTATTCCAGCAGGCTGTCCTCATCAAGTTAGAAACTTGAAGGTATGTTAGCTTATTTTTGTGTTCGAATTACTTCACTAAGATGATGATGTCAGCTTTTAATTCCTTTTTATTGTCTGTCCAATTTCTCTGAAGAATGTTCATATCATAGTGTCCTTTTTGTTTTTACTTTGATTTTCCTTGCTCTAATCTAATGACGATGATCTACTTCTGCTACTCGTATCAGCCATGTATAAAAGTTGCTATGGACTTTGTCTCTCCTGAAAATGTTCTAGAGTGTGTGCGGTTGACTGAAGAATTCCGAACTCTTCCCCAGAATCACAGGTCCAAGGAAGATAAACTTGATGTATGATTTCTGTTGACACAGATTTCTCACATATGCATCTTTTTATTGTTTCTCTCTATTGCGTTTATCATTCTAGTGTGGGTGTAGTGTATTTGTTTGTAACCGTAAAACAAAAGTATGGGTAGGAAACCTAAAGTTTGTTAAGAGCTTGTAAGCCCATAATAGATGGATTTAATGGGAAAGAAGTGGGTTTTTAGTGTCCTTGTAAGGCATCTTGTTCTAAAACGTGGAATATCCCATGTCCCATACCGAACCCCCGAGTCCCTCTCCAGTCTGCCTCAAGGTATGCAGAGTGGAGGCTAGTCACGATACCGATTAACCTCTTAGCAAGTGTGATGACCCTATTTTAAATTCACCCTGTAACGGGTAGTAAGGTGGGAGGTCAACACCCTATGTGCGCTTGGGTGGAGGACATTGGAGTTGTTCTATATCATGATATATTCTTGAGTTTTTATAAAACATAAAGATTAACAAAAAATGTGATCACATAACATTTCAATCACCTTTAATTTGTTGTTCACTGTCTGGTTTGACTGTTAACACTGTTAACTTTGACTTCATCTGCTAATACAGTTTTAGCATTGGTTGAAGTTATGGTTGATAGTATTCTCTGATAAACTTGTTAATAAGTAGATGTAGACCTAAATACTGTGCACATAAGCGTATTCATATGCTTTACTGTGACCTGTACTTGTAAAAAGAAAAAAATCAGAAAAAATCCAAGCACAACAGATGGCTTTCACTTTAATAATGTTCTTACGGAACAGGTGAAGAAGATGGTCATTCATGCAGTCAATGAAGCTATAAAGGATTTGAACGACTTGAACCTGTAAGTATAACGCTCACTTGAATGCTTTTCAACAGTTCATCCGTGTCTCTGATTATTGCTTGCTAGCGTAGACAGTTAAGTGAATAAATTATTACATGTTTTAATGTTTAGACCATATCGATCATATGGATCTTAAAGCATTGGTCTTCTATGATAGTCACTCTCACCTGAGTTGCTTCTACACTACTGTTAGTGATAACTATACATCAAGAAATCATATGTTACCTGACTTGGGACCTGTTTATTTGGACTAGTACTTTGTGGTCTGAACTTGTATGGTCTTTTCAATTTGATACTATGTTCTGTACTTCTGTGCTATTTTGGACGAAAAGAAAGTCAAGTGAACAGATATAATGAGATTATTGCTCTCTTGATTGTGCATTCACATTTTATGTTCTTGTTGTAGGGCTACCCTACGACTAAGATGATTTGCTCAGGATATGAATGCGTATGGAGTTGTTGATATGTGCTTCTGATAACAAAAACTTGAACGATGACGTAATTATGGGATGTGGGGTTTTTGAACTTTGAAGTTCCCACTGGGGCTTTTTTGACTAAACTTTTGCTTAGTATGAAAGTATGCTTCCTACCATTAGCATCCGTACTTCGACTCTTTTTTTGAAAATGTCAGTAGTTTGACTTGAAACACACTAATTGAAGGGAAGTGAGAATTACAAAAGTAGCACGTGAGTACGTGACAAAGGGAAATGGCACTTTCACTTCCTGGCAACATTGAAATGTAGTTACCATGTTTTCAATTTTGTAAATGTCATTGTCAATTGTCTATTTTTTTTAAATATGCTCCTTGCTGCTAAAATTGAACTAACACCTTACTTTTCTTAATATTGATTTTCAAAGAAAAATACAATAAAAAGTGGTAAGGAGAAAGTTGAGCAAATGGGAATATAAATAACACGTACTTTTCCAAATGGTCGACATGTTGAAATGTCAGACCTGTATTTATGAGATTGTAATTATCACCCCTCAATTTTTCAAATTGTTGTAAATGTAGTCTTTTAAGGGATGAAATGTACTCCTCACCTACATTGTACATTTCACCCCTCAAAGGATCACAGTTACATCAATTTGGACAATTGAGGGGTGACATGTACAAACTAGGGAACACAGGTCTGACATTTTAATATGACTGTGGAACAAATTTTAATGACGACTATTTGAGACTTGAGAGACTACAAGTGCAATTTCCCCTTCCCAAATACAATAAAAGCAACGACATTATTCCATGGCAATCCTCTCTAACAGAAGTTGATCATTCACTTTATACTATACATATAACATATATATGTATAATAAAAAGGAACTATTATTACATGAGTTTATTGTTAATATAAATTTCTAATAAAATGACATCGTAGTACTAATTATTTCTGGTCATCAAACTAGAATTGTGATTGAAGATACTCAATAATTTTGGTGTCAGCCTGAAATGCTTTAGTGAGAACATCCGAATCGATGGGTGAATTAGATCCGAAAACAGCATTGCCAATTGTAATAACTCCTGGATTTTGGCTACTTAAGCCAGATAAGGAGACAACATTTGACTTTCCGATGTTGTGTTGGAAATGAATAAGGCCTTGTGGAAACACAAAAACATCTCGAGGGTATAATGTCTTAGTAAAAAGCTTGTTCTTCATTCCTTGTTTAGGATTAGAAAGGACGAATCCAACGTATAGAGTTCCCTTCAAGACCACAAGGACTTCAGATGCTCTAGGGTGGGTGTGTGGAGGAACGACCCCGTTTGGAGCAAAATCAATACGAGCTAGTGAAATGCCGAGAGTGTTTAACCCAGGTAGGGTATCCACAGTAACAGCTGAAATTGCGGATCCAAGCTGATTTGATGTATTTCTAGGTTTGTTAAGACCCGTTGAGAGAAAGAAGTCCCCAACATCGACATCTGTTGGATTCTTGTAGATTTTTCCATTGACAAACACTGCCGTAGTACACATATAAACGAGTAATAGTCAAGGAAAAGTAACAAATCACTTTCCTAAATACAAATAAATATAAGATCTCTTATAAATGTAGGATTACTTTAGAACAATTTTAAAAATATAATCTGATGTCTATACAAATCCATAGGCTTTTTTTATGTTCAAGATGATCATACATTAGAAACTCAAAGTAATAAACCATGAAGAAGCACTAAAAGATGAATAGCATGAATATAACCTACTCCATTACTCCCTCCATATTATTTTGTTTGCAACATTAGGCCGGTTTTATGGTTATGAAAAAATAGTAGCAACTTCACATTAAAGGGAAGTGTTACAAGGATTAAAACACTGTTGAAAAAAAACAAGGAAGAAAACGTAAGTTAGAGTAAAAGGTACATGTATTTACATATTTGAGTAGATAAAACTTCACATTAAAGTGAAGTGTTACAAAGATTAAAACACTGTCCGAAAAATAAAGTGTTGCAAAACAAAAGAACACAAAGGGAGTATATACCAAAACTAACAATAAATTTTTCACCTCATTAGGCTGTTTCAAATTTGATTGGGACGTGAAATAAAAAGTAATGATTATATATGTGCAAAGAATCGGAATAATTATATTAACATCAAACTAATTACTTTTTTGGGCCAATAATTAAAGAAATACTCCCTCCGATCCCAAATGAAATTCACACTTTGACTTCACACAAATTAAGGAAATAAATTTGACTTTACTGTAGAGTACACTGTTGTGACACTGTTTGGTACTGTTTTGCACTGTTTTGATTTAGATAATTTGCCAAATAAGGAAGAGAGAAGAAGTGTGAAGTTTATTTTGGACCAATCCAATAAGGAAAGTGTGAATTTCATTTAGGACCGGAGGGAGTATAATAAAGTTTAATGGAATGGAGGCAATGTATACTAATATATGTTTATTTGCTCACATATTGGGAAAATCGCATATATGATCCCTCAATTACTCACGAAATTAAAATCTCAGACCTGTATTTCTGAGATTGTAAACGTCACCCCTCAATTGTCCAAAATGTTGTAAATGTGGTCCTTTTGAGGGGTGAAATATACAATGTGGACGAGAGTACATTTCACCACTTAAAATGACCACATTTACAACAATTTGGACAATTGAGAGGTGTCATTTACAATATCAAAAATACAGGTCTGATATTTTAATTTCGTGGATAACTGAGGGATAAAATATTTTTATATAGAGTAAGCCTAGGCAGCAAGCTAAGGCTCACCCCCAAAGCTTTTTTGAAGCAGAAAACAAAAAATCATACTCCTTATATACTCTAAATTGGAATAGTGTTGATCCATAAAAAGTGCACATAAATTTGTGGTGGGACTACATTCTAAAAGCATAATTTATTACCACGCATTACATATGATGATAGACATAATTAATTAAAGTTCAAAGTGACACTAATTAATGAAACTTAATTGAGTATATGAGATATATATATAATTATATATATATATACCACCAGTCTTGGAATCATTAATTGCAACACAAAAGTCCTGTAATTGACTGGGATCGGATGCACTACCAAAAGAAGCATTAGTAGCCAAAATAGCAAAGATAACGAAGAACCGAAAAGCCATATCTTCTGCTAAGTAGAATGAAATGTGTGGAGGATTATTGATGATAGAATAAGAGGTAGGGGAGAGTATATTTATAGATCAGTACGTTAAGTTCTCTGATTTAGTCTTCATTACTATCAATTAAGTCCGCTCTGATCTAGCAGATATATTTACTAAAAGTTTATCTAGTCAGCAATTTCATTTTTTTAAAAGATAACTTACGCGTTATATCTTCCGCACAGCTTGAGGGGTGTAATAGTTTATATTAATTAGAGAAAACTCTCAAATAGACCCTCATACTTTGGCCAATTCTTCAATTAAGCCCTCATAGTTTCGAATCACTCAATCAAGTCCGCCTACTCACAAAAACACTCAATCTGCCTTTTTAGCCGGTTGACAACCGGTTAGCCAGTTAATGGCTGACATGGACTCTAACGTGTCCCTCCCTTACTCAGTCATTTACAGGTTAGCAGGTTGAGACATCGACGTGTAATTCCATGTTGTATTTCTTTTTTTTCTCTGTTTTGGGAATCTCAAAACATTTGGTCCAAAAGGTGGAATCTCTCACCCCAGGAGCCCCCCATACCCCGATCCGACAAGATTTTTGGGAGGATGTTAATCACGGTGACTCAGTCAGCCCAATGATGGTAGGACTTTTTCCCGTGCGCACCAGAAGCCCAGCCTTATTTCAGGTTCTGTGACCTCCACACGGCCGCTGCGGGTTTCGAACCTTGATCATTTGGATCAAGGGAATCTCAAAACATTTTTCAACTGTCCATCGAGAAAGAATCCTTCACCCTGAGGAGCAATGGGAGTGAGCAACAATGTGTGGTGGCAGTGCTTTGTTGATTGAAACCCATAGCTAGCTGAAGAGGATCGAGGTAGATTCCACACGCAATAGGGTCTGAAAATTTGCACATGGGAGCCGCACGGGTAGCTCAATTGGTCGAGTGGTGGGAGATTTGGAACAATGGACCAAGGTTCGAATTTCCGCAGCGACCGGGTGGAGGTCATAGAAGCTGAAATAAGGCTGAGCTCTGATGCGCACGAGTGTATGAAACTACTGTCATTCTGCTGATTGAGTCGCCGTGACTAACCTCCCCACCATCCTGTCGGGTCGGGTGGGGACTCCTGGGAGATTCCACCTTCTGTAACCATGAAAATTTGCACATGGCACATCTCTCGAGAATCCAAAACAGTAAATCAGCAACACTTAGCAGATCTGTATCAAAGGTTGAGACATAAGTTTACCAGAGGGATTTCCATATGGCCCTTCTTCTCCGATAGAAGGATGTGAGGCGCCGCCGTACGGGTTCTATTGATGGTGCATCTCCTGTAGGCAACGGTGTTCTGGCGGTTATGCCTTGAAGGAGAATAAGAAATGGAAAAAGCACTGCCTTGAGTGTCTTCGTCGCTAAAACTTCCTTCCATCTCTGGGAGCTTACACAGAATACTCAAATCGAAGAAGTAGAAACAAGATGATCGTACGACTTAAAAGAAAAAAGTAAACTTGTGTTTTAGATCCTCACCCATTTTTTATCAATTTAAATAGGAACAAAAACAATTGAGAAATAAATTTGCAGAAACAAAAAAGCAAAAAATGATAGGAGGAGGAAGAAGACGATTAAGTCATTGAAGAAGACGACACAAGGAAGCGGAAGATCCACATGGATTTTTTTTAAATAACGTCACCTCAAAACCCATGTCAGCGTGTTACCGGCAAACTTGTTACCGGCTAAAAAGATGAATTGGGTATATTTTTATAGTTTAGGGGTTTAATTGAATGATTTTTAAGTAGTGAGGGCTTAATTGCTATTTTTGATATAGTACAAGAATTTATTTGACAATTTTCTCTATTAATTAAGATATTTGTGTATTTTGGCAACTGCTATTTTATTATAAATATATCTGTCAGGGCTCCTATTGGAACACGACTTTCCCATTATTCTCACATATTAAAATAAAATAAAATTCAAATAAAATGCATCTACCATCAAGACTGGACTTGTTCAATTCCGTGCTTAAGATCAAGTTTATAGGTACTGTGCATGTTTTCTTAATACATAGTACTCCGTATTAGTTTTTAAATATATCTTGTCCAAAAACCACATGATAACTTCTTTATTTAGCTTTGAAGCTTCTTTGCTTTGTACGTGTATTGGGCTTTACAAACCGTGCTTATACTGTGCAACTGGTTGAGCATCATACATCTTTTGTTATTTTTTATTTCTTCTTTTCTTAAAATTGTTAATAACTTTTTTATTTTTGATCTGATTTTTATAATTTCTTTTGCATGATCTTTCAAATGAGATCAATATTGTCTATGTAATTTTAACATATTAACATTTGCATGTAAAAATATGTAACTTTATGTGTTAAAATATGTAACTCACATTCAGTCATACCAAATGCAACTCGTGTGTATAAATATGTAACTCTACGTGTAAAAATATGTAACTTTACGTGTAAAAATATGTAACTTTACGTAAAAAAATATGTAACTCGCGTTCAAACAGGTCAAATGCAACTCATGTGTATAAATATGTAACTCGCGTGTATAAATATGTAACTTTAAGTGTAAAAATATGTAACTTTACGTGTAAAAATATGTAACTCGCATTCAGGCAGGCCAAATGCAACTCGTGTGTATAAATATGTAACTTTACGTGTAAAAATATGTAACTTTACGTATAAAAATATGTAACTCACATGTATAAATACATAATACAATAAATTTTTTATATACACAATTTTAAGATAAATTGTGATTTACACGATTATTTTTCTGTATTAACTTTATTTCGGTTTTCCTTATAATCCAATAATCATTTATATAATAGTTCCATAATTTGTTAAAATTACATAAGCAATATTGGTCTCATTTGATAGATCATGAAAAATAAAAAAATTTGATATAAAATTTATAAAAACCGGTTATCAAATAAAAAAGTTATTACAATTTTTAACAATAAAAAGAATAAAAAATAATGGAATCAAGCCACTGCAGGCCACTGCTGAGTCGTTTTGCAATCGGGCGCACCATCCTCATGGTGCGCCGGTTGCACGATATAAATGGCCGTTTACAGAGAATTAGTCCGAGCTAAAGGGAATATTTCAAAGCTATTATGTGGTTACTGGTTAAGGTTTTATGTGTCTAAATGAGTGTGTGTTTGATTCTATCTTTGAGATTAAATGGAAAGGGATTGATAATAGCAAAAGTAATTAGTGTTTGAGAAAAAAGTGAGTTATAAAAGTAAAAGTTTGAATATTTGGTACAAAGTTCTTATTGTGAGATACAAAAATTGAAAGACAATATAAATCACGAATCCATCTTCTAGCTTTTAGTTTATAATGCTTAATTTAAGCGGAAACAATTGTTTATCGGAAAACATCATTTTAAACTTTATTATTTTAGCTGTGGACGGCCGCACCCTAGAGCTCTCCAGAGTTTGCGTGGAGTTTTGGACAGTTTATCGCGGAAGGTACGGAGCAGTAGCAATCTATGAGGGTACGAAGCAGGCTTATAGGCGAGGGTAGTGAGAAGCACAGTTGCTGCGGCAACTATTTGTAGCGGAGGTCTGCGACGGAACAAACAAGCGACGCTAGAGAAGAGCAATATGCACTTTTTCGGTTAGTTCGAGTGCTTATTTGTACCTTTTCCCAAGAAAAGATATACATAGTACTTTTTTTTCACTATCTTTTCAGTTATCACCGTACCGGCCAAAGACCACTGGGGCAGTCCCCTATCCTGTTCATCTTCCTTGCCGATACCTGTCAGAAATAAACCCTCCTCTTCATCTCCTAAAGCCAGATGTTCATACCTCTCTACCAAATCATGTTGATTCTCCATATAGTTTTGACTGATACAAATCCCTTTGATAGCACCCAAAAACTAAGCAATTGATATGCTTCTTCTCGTTCGTACGTAGCCGACCAGCAAATCACAAAACTTTAGATCGAGAAAACCTATGTTAAAAAAATTGGACCGGGTCACGGCTCAACTTGGACCCGATAGCTCAACTCGATTGATGTCGGAAATTTGGTCAACATTTATAAGACCATATAAAATAATAAGGGTGTTTCTACGGTGCATCTATTAATTTTGAGGGTACGGAACACTTGCTTACTTGGACAAATAAGACTGGTACACATGGATTTTAAGATACACGAAGCATAATACGTAGTATTCCCGACTAAACAAGTCTGCTAATTTAAAGTATTTGTATTGCAGTCCTTCTACATTCATTTCAATTTGAAGGCACCAAAGGTTTTACAGCGGAGCTACGAAAGCAAAGTTGTCTAAAAAAATCGTGTGGCGCTATAAGATCTTCAAGCGGTAAAACTTCTCCATCTCAAAGTCCTCGATTTTATTCTGGCAGCATCGACCATGGTCGCTGTCTCCGGTTTACTGACATGCAAAATCATTCTGCATCAAATTGTAGTCTTGGTGCGCGATCATGACAGAAAACGAGGAAGAAGCCTGAAGAGCGGATGGAAGAATTGGGGCCTTGCCTCGCTCTATTACCTCTGTTTGTCTTTGTTTGCTTTCTTCTGAAATCACCATGTGCGCCCGCATATGTATAATTTATCGTCTATGCCGTATTGAAATCGTTAGCAATGGAAAGAACCTTGGCGCAAATACAAATACATATCCACATATAAACATATACTCCGTATGTTATAATATGTCCATTTGTTGCGGTTTTATTTGTCCACGTAGACAAATGTACCGTACACTAGAAATTAATGGATGCACCATAAAATTTTCCAAATAATAAACATCTAATTATAAATAAAATTACAATAAAAGGTAGTTATTATTCATAATAAATAACTAATGGTAATACACTAATACTTATTAGGGATCCCTGCTTATTAAGTATTTAAAATACTCTCCTAATATTCCAAAATATAATTGCGATCCTATTAAAAATATAGCGAAATACGTTTTGGAGTAAAAATAGGAGTAAAACCGTTTTGGAATTCCAAAATAGAAATGCCACGTTTTTATTCCTAAATAGGTATAATTACTGCCAAATTGGGAAAGTATTGCCATGTTAAATGACGCGCACTTGTCGTGAGTGCGTCAAAATAAATTCAATACTAACACTTATACGTAGTATAGCGTAGTAGAGTTCGTATCCACAGGGAAAAGAATGATTTTCTTTCTATGAAACTAGTAATTAAAAGGGGGGTTTTGGTTTTGAGTGATTTAATTTAATTAAGAAACTAAGATGAACAACCTATATGTGTTTAATTCAAAGATAAAAGGACTTGGCATTGCTACTTTCCACTTGTTGATATATTTTAGTCGATCATTGTTATATCTATAACTTATTCCCTCTCGAATACTCAATCGGGGAGTATATCCACTTCATCGAGGGTAGTTATTAACAACGACCGTTCATTAATAACCCTTACTATTAATCAAATATAGAACAACGCCTTATACCGATTTAACAGTAGCATTTAATCTTTCTAACTCCTTGATGAAATCAATTGAGATTGATAATCTCAACACAAGCGGTTTCGGTTTAACCAACATAATTAATCCCTCTTAAGTTTATTAACCACGACCGTGCATTAATAAACCGAAGTTACTTACTTGTGAAACCATCAACGATTAACCATCGGTTCGTTGATCGTTTCTAGTAATAATTAATATATGAAATAAAACTAGTTGATCCTTTAAGTAATGTTCAAAATATTAATATGAAATATGAGTAGGAATTAATTAATATTCAAGGAAGAATATTATTAAAGAAGATGAATCCTACTATAATTAATATCAAGATGTTAACTAATTGTCATCTTAGCAACACTCCTCAATATTAA
Organism: Cuscuta europaea; assembly: GCA_945859875.1. Taxonomy (NCBI): domain Eukaryota; kingdom Viridiplantae; phylum Streptophyta; class Magnoliopsida; order Solanales; family Convolvulaceae; genus Cuscuta; species Cuscuta europaea. Next base: position 1,107,903 of record CAMAPE010000054.1, on the reverse strand, counting down.
TATAGAGGAAGAAAATACCATTCTAACTAATGTCGAGATGTTAACTAATTGTCATCTTAGCAACACTCCCCAACATTAATATAGAGATGATATTAAGGAAAGAACTATTAATTAATATTCAAGGAAAGAAGTTAAGAAAATAACTCACAACTTTAATAATCAACAAGCTTCAAGAGCAACACCAAGAAGGGAAGTTTAGCTCCTCATTTGGAGACTAAACATAGCTAGAAAAATATAAAGAAATGCTATTCTAAACTGAGCTAAAGAGTATAGAAGAAGGGATGTTTTTTAGAGGAGAAAAAGAGTGCTATTTATAGGTGTTTTTCAACACCTTTGGCCGGGTACCCGACCGGGTATAGGTACATACCCGACCGGGTACCGGTCAAAATCAGATAATCTCCCACGTTTCATTGTTCCAGCACGTTAATTTGTCCCGGGTCAAGACATACCCGACCGGGTCAGATTTTTTCCACATCTTTGTGATCTTCAGCATGTTCTGGTGTTCCCGGTCATATCTGACCCGACCGGGTCGGGTAAGGGACCCGACCGGGTGAGTGCAAAAATTGGATATTCTTCACGTTCGGGTGATCTTTGCACGCCGGGTTGTCCCCGGTCACTTCTCACCCGACCGGGTGAGGTAGTGGGCCCGACCGGGCCTTGCACTTTCTTTGCATTTTCGTTTTTTCACTTCTTACCCGACCGGGTCAAGAGTTATACCCGGTCGGGTATTTGCTCCTGGGCAGCCAAATCTTCTTTTTCTTCACTTCAAAGTCTTCCTTTCCAACACCACAAATCCTAACTAAACTTTACAACTTACAGATAAAGACTAAAATACAATTACAACTGAAATCACATAAATGTTTACAAACTAAATAAAACGTCAAACAATTAACATAAATCAAACATAAAAACATGTAATTATGCACTACTAATTAGTGTGCATCAAACACCCCCACACTTAAACCTTTACTCGTCTCGAGTAAATCAAATCAAATCCAAGAAGTCCTAAATGACAAGAGTAGCAGCACCAACATCCACAAGTGTTTATAACAAATACATAAAGTATCTCCAAAACAAAAAGAGTAAAGATGGGTCTTCAATTTCAATCCGAACTCTCTATAGTAATCGCCCTCAGGATCCTGCAAAATCAAAAGAAATAACTTTATCTCATTCTCTCATTTTGCCTAGGTGCTCTTTCAGGTTTTCAACCCAGCTTCCCACATTTTTTTATTTTTATTTTTTTTTAATTTTTCTCAAATCTCACAAACTCACTCTTATTTTTGCTTTATTTTTGCTTAAGCTGCCCTTTGTGGGTTTTCAACTCAACAAGCTTTTTTTTTTTTTGAGATAACAAGAATAAAGAGTGTGAATGTGAACATACCGGGAAGATCTCTGCACCCCCACACTTAGGATCTGACACTGTTCCTAGTGTCCGCCTAGACCTCCACCTTGGTGTCCGTCCTCATCCATGTGATCCCCGCCATAACCACCACCGGAGCTTGATCCTCCAAAGAAACCCCACTGAGAGGGGTCATACCATGATGGTGCAGGAGGTGGAGTGGTCATAGAGGAAAAGGAGCCCTGGTGTGCTATATATGAGTATATCGGACCAAAGGTTCTACGCTGATCCTCCTCAGATCTCCGCCTGTCTTCCTCATACCTACGCCAGTCTGCTTGCCGCTGCTCCTCCATCCTCACAATGCTCTGGTTGAGCGTGACCATGTTATCGAGCATTTGTTGCTCGAAAGGTGTGTAGTGGAATGCTTGAGGTTGTGGTTGTTCAGGTATGATTGGGGGTTCTTCATCATCTTCATCTTGGATGGGTTCTTCATAATGATCCGGGATTGCCCCGGGAAGACAATAGTGATGACCATCCCCGATTTGGTGATTGATGATATCCAGGGGGACGTCGGCTGAAGGTATCTGGAGGTAGATGGAAGTGCGTGGGAGAATGCGCCAATTATAGATGTGTGCCCCAGTTGGTGTTGTGTGCGAGGGGACCAAGTCTAGCGTCTTTTGTAAAAGCCATTCAGTGCAAATAAGGTGTCTTGAGGTGATGGGGCCGGGGTCTATAAAACCATATAAAGTGGCTAGATGTGTGATGAGGCCCCCCATAGCAATTGGTCCTGTTGATGTTGCCACGTTGTTGAAATGAGTCCATAAGATGGTGACAACATCAACTTGATTTGGACCCGGCAAAACAGCTTGTGCTAGAACACACACATCCCAGATACGTGTGTGATGATTATTCGGTCTTCCGAGGAAACAATTTGAGCAAAATTTTAAGAATAGTCGGAAGACCGGATGTTGCACACGATTCACACTCAGTTTAGATAGATCAACCACATTCTTTTCGGTCATTCTTCTCCACAATTCATACCCCACAAGAGAATCATATGTACGTGCTTCATCAAACCATGGGAGACCAAAATGTCGAACAAATTCTCGTTTGGTTAATGAACGATCCTCATTTAGTAAACGAAAGGTGATTATGTCATTTGCATGATCATTCACATCTTTTGTATACGCAAATGAGCTAAAAAATTCATACACCAAATGAGGATATGTCACATATTGCATTTCAAACATTCTAGATATTCCAATTCTTGCAAATATGTCACGCATCACAGTATCAATCCATAGTAGTGCTAAAGTAGTTAAGCACATAAAACGGGATTGTTTTACCTCCCTTTTTGATTGGTTGATGAAGTTGTTCCGTTGAGCCTCCGTAGCAAACTCCACGCTCTCATAGCCCGCTACCGGTGGGATAGCTCGATTTCCCCTTGAGGAAGAGGCTTTTGACTTTCTTGGAGCCATTGAAGTTCAATTTTTTTTTTTGGTTTTTTTTTTTTGTGATTTTCGGACTTTGGGGTAGGGTGGGATTTGGATGGCTTTTATGGGTATAGGGTTGAAGAGGATGGTGAGGAGAGTAAGAATATGGTATTGGTTGAGGATTTTTGGGGAGATTTCGGACCTTGAATGTCCAAGAATGGGGATTTTCGAATTTTGGGTAGGGTTTTTGGGTTTGGTTGATTGGGAAGGTTTTGGGGGATTTTATGGGTATAGAGATGGAGAGGAAAGTGAGGAGATGAAGAAAATGGGTTTTTTTAGTGGATTTGGTTAAGGAAATGAGGAGATTCGAAGGTTTGGGTGTTTGAAAATGGTGGATTTTGGGAATTTTGGTGTTGGGAGGAAGAAGAAGTGGGAGGGTAAGGGGGTGAGCCCGACCTGGTATTCTGTGTTTTCCCGTTCGCCCGGTCGGGTGGGGTAGTTTACCCGGTCGGGTGAACGTTATTTGCCCAGGCAGAATGTTTTGTGTTTGGTAGCCCGGCCGGGTAAAGTGGTCTACCCGGTCGGGTATAACTCGTTCCCTCGAGGCAGAATGGTTTAGCTGGGTTGCCCGGCCGGGTGCAAACGTCTACCCGGTCGGGCGCAAAATTAATTTTTTGTTTTTTTTCCTCGCCTCGCCCGAGTGGTTGCCCGGGTGTTTAGTTTATAGAAGTAACCCGACCGGGTCAGGGTTTATACCCGGCCAGGTCCAATCCCAGTTCATTTTTTTTTTGTTTTTTTTTGCTTTTTTAACACACACTATTGAAAAAATTAAAATTAAAAAAATGAAGAAATTGGGTTGCCTCCCAAGAAGCGCTTGATTTAATGTCGCGGCACGACGTTATATATTTATTTTTCTTTTATGTGGGATCGTGAACATCCCTTGTTTCATTTTTCTTTTTCGGCCTTCTCCAGTAAGGCCGGGATTTCTTTTCTGGTATCACTTTAATCCCAGGTGGGATCCATTCTCTTTTTGAAAATTTGAATAATTCTTTATTTTCAAAAAGTTTGATTTTCTCATTTTTTTCTCAACAAAAATATTCGGGGTTTGTGGTTCACAAACATTTAGAGCACAAAGAGATTGGTCTTTAATTTGTTTTTTCGTAGAATCAAAAATGTTGAATTCTACCTTTTGATCATCAAACTCTAAAGTTAATGAACCATTAGACACGTCTATTTTTGTTTTTGCGGTTTTCAGAAAAGGCCTACCCAAGAGGATGGGTGTAGTTTGGTTATCATCTCCCATTTCCAGAACATAAAAATCAACAGGGAAAATCAAATTTTCTACTTCTACTAGCACATCTTCTACTACACCCTTCGGGTAAGTATTAGACCGATCCGCTAGTTGAATCACTACACCAGTTTGATGTAGTGGGCCGAGTTGTAAGGATTTATATAAGGAATAAGGAATGACATTTATTGACGCTCCTAAATCCAACAAGGCCTTAGAAAGTAAGGTATCCCCTATTTTGCAAGGAATAGTGAACATGCCTGGATCGCTACATTTCTCGGGAAGTTTCTTTTTAAAAATGGCCGAGACACGTTCACTCACTTCAACTTTTTGTTTCCCTTCCAGTTTATTTTTCTTTTTCATTGTGCATAGTTCCTTTAAGAACTTTGCATAACGGGGAACACTTTTGATCAGTTTGAAGAGTGGGATGTTTACCTCAGAATTGACGAATGTTTCGTAGATATCCCGATCATTCTTCAGCTTCCTCGTGTCTTTCAATGCCTCAGGGAATGGAGGGAGTGGTTCATATGATGACAGTGGAGGAAATTTAGTCTTCGTTGGCTTCTCTTCTTCTTGTTGAAAGCCTTCTTCAAGATCAACCTCTTGCTTCTCCTCCTCAACTTCCCGTGGTTGCAATTCTTTACCGTTCCTCAACATGATGGCATTGACATGTTGTCTTGGGTTTTGCTCAGTTTGGGAGGGAAGCCTACCCGACTCTTTTGCTTCAAGTCGACTTACGGCATTTGAAATTTGGCTAACTTGAGTTTCCAAATTTTGAATGCTCGACTTGGTTTCATGTTGGAATTGCATCATGGTTTGTTGGAATTGCCCCATGCTTTGCTGCATTGTTCCCATTATAACAGGCAGCGCTCGAATCATGTCTTCGGTGGACATACTCGAGTTCGATGTTTGGCCTTGTGGTTTGTATTGTGGAGGAGGAGGATTTGTTTGAGAATTTCCGTACCTTAAATTCGGATGATCCCTCCATCCCGGGTTGTAAGTATTTCCTTGAGGATCGTACCTCCTTTGACCTTGGAACCCCAAAGCATTGACTTGCTCGGAGTTCTCTTCTTGTAGTGTCGGGCAAGAATCTGTGGGATGACCTTGCGTTGAACAGATGCCGCAGACCTTGACTTCTTGAGTTTTTGGATTTAAAAGGAAATCTTTGACCAAAGAAGTCAAGCCGGCTACTTGACTCTCCAACGAGTTGTTGGATTCCGCTGCCATGACTCGTTTCGATGATGACCTTCCGTTGTAATGTCTCGAGTTTTCGGCCAACTCCTAAATGAGGTCTCTTGCTTGAGAAGGGGTTTTGTTAACAATACCCCCTCCGCATGCCGCATTCACCATGCGTCTATCTTGATCAACAAGTCCATCATAGAAGTAGAGGATGAGATCTTGTTCTGAATATCCATGATATGGGCAACTAGCACATAATTTTTTAAAGCGCTCCCAATATTCATACAAGGTCTCATTATCTGCTTGCTCAATGTTGCTGATTTGCTTCTTGAGACTTGAAGAGATAGATGCGGGATAGTACCTGTCAAGGAAGCTCTTTTTCATTTGAGCCCATGTGTTGATGCTTCCCGAGGGAAGATAGAATAGCCAATCTTTGGCGGTGTCTTTGAGGGAGAATGGGAAGACTCTCAGTTTGATTTGTTCCTCGGACACGCCATTGGGGCGCATGCTTGTGCACACAATATGGAACTCTGACAAGTGCTTATTTGGATCTTCCCCTCGTAGGCCATGGAAAGAGGGGAGCAGATGAATGAGCCCAGATTTTAGCTCGAATGTGACCCCCGTATCAAGAGTTGGAAAAGTGACACATAAGGGTTGTTGATTTAGATTAGGAGCAGTGAGCTCCCTCAACGTTCTTGTTTCCAGGGCCATGTGGAAAGACTCTTCGGATTCGCTAGAATGAGAACTAGCACTTGATGATTCCTCCCAAGAAGTATTCGGAAATAGATTCCTGAACCTCTCGAAGGCTTGTTCTGTTTCGGGCTTTGTTTGGTAGGTGATTTGGTTTATAGATCGGTGTTTAACCATATACTTAAACAAAGCTCAGCAAAAATAGAAATCTTTTAAATGTTTTTTTTTTGATTTTTCTTGAAGTAAAATAGAAATAAAAATAATTGCCTTTCCCCGGCAACGGCGCCAAATTTGACGCGCACTTGTCGTGAGTGCGTCAAAATAAATTCAATACTAACACTTATACGTAGTATAGCGTAGTAGAGTTCGTATCCACAGGGAAAGGAATGATTTTCTTTCTATGAAACTAGTAATTAAAAGGGGGGTTTTGGTTTTGAGTGAATTAATTTAATTAAGAAACTAAGATGAACAACCTATATGTGTTTAATTCAAAGATAAAAGGACTTGGCATTGCTACTTTCCACTTGTTGATATATTTTAGTCGATTATTGTTATATCTATAACTTATTCCCTCTCGAATACTCAATCGGGGAGTATATCAACTTCATCGAGGGTAGTTATTAACAACGACCGTTCATTAATAACCCTTACTATTAATCAAATATAGAACAACGCCTTATACCGATTTAACAGTAGCATTTAATCTTTCTAACTCCTTGATGAAATCAATTGAGATTGATAACCTCAACACAAGCGGTTTCGGTTTAACCAACATAATTAATCCCTCTTAAGTTTATTAACCACGACCGTGCATTAATAAACCGAAGTTACTTACTTGTGAAACCATCAACGATTAACCATCGGTTCGTTGATCGTTTCTAGTAATAATTAATATATGAAACAAAACTAGTTGATCCTTTAAGTAATGTTCAAAATATTAATATGAAATATGAGTAGGGATTAATTAATATTCAAGGAAGAATATTATTAAAGAAGATGAATCCTACTATAATTAATATCAAGATGTTAACTAATTGTCATCTTAGCAACACTCCTCAATATTAATATAGAGGAAGAAAATACCATTCTAACTAATGTCGAGATGTTAACTAATTGTCATCTTAGCAACACTCCCCAACATTAATATAGAGATGATATTAAGGAAAGAACTATTAATTAACATTCAAGGAAAGAAGTTAAGAAAATAACTCACAACTTTAATAATCAACAAGCTTCAAGAGCAACACCAAGAATGGAAGTTTAGCTCCTCATTTGGAGACTAAACATAGCTAGAAAAATATAAAGAAATGCTATTCTAAACTGAGCTAAAGAGTATAGAAGAAGGGATGTTTTTTAGAGGAGAAAAAGAGTGCTATTTATAGGTGTTTTTCAATACCTTTGGCCGGGTACCCGACCGGGTATAGGTACATACCCGACCGGGTACCGGTCAAAATCAGATAAACTCCCACGTTTCATTGTTCCAGCACGTTAATTTGTCCCGGGTCAAGTCAGACCCGACCGGGTCAAGTGAGGGAACCGACCGGGTTTGGTCTAAATCAGATTTTTTCCACATCTTTGTGATCTTCAGCATGTTCTGGTGTTCCGGGTCATATCTGACCCGACCGGGTCGGGTAAGGGACCCGACCGAGTGAGTGAAAAAATTGGATATTCTTCACGTTCGGGTGATCTTTGCACGCCGGGTTGTCCCCGGTCACTTCTCACCCGACCGGGTGAGGTAGTGGGCCCGACCGGGCCTTGCACTTTCTTTGCATTTTCGTTTTTTCACTTCTTACCCGACCGGGTCAAGAGTTATATCCGGTCGGGTATTTGCTCCTGGGCAGCCAAATCTTCTTTTTCTTCACTTCAAAGTCTTCCTTTCCAACACCACAAATCCTAACTAAACTTTACAACTTACAAATAAAGACTAAAATACAATTACAACTGAAATCACATAAATATTTACAAACTAAATAAAACGTCAAACAATTAACATAAATCAAACATAAAAACATGTAATTATGCACTACTAATTAGTGTGCATCATTAAAGTCTGATACTACCAAAATATGACAATAGTTACTCCTATTTCGAGAATGAAAACATAAGAGTTCTATTTAGGAATTCTAGAACGTTTTTACTCCCATTTAGGATGGTTTCCCAAATATATATTGATATTTGGTATTTGTACTATATATTTGTAATATAATTTTACATGTTTTCATTCTTAAATAAACATATAAATACATTATATATGGGTTTACAATTTTATGGTATTTTCATTCTTTTAGGGTATTGAAATCGCAATTTTATGGGTTTACAAATACTAAAAAATTAAGTTTTTCTATATCGGAAGTTACCCATGTTTAGGGTAACAAGAGCGCATCCTCCCTTCATCGTCTTCTTACACTTCTTTCCCTCCATGGATCGTCCCCCCTTGGTGTTGTTCGATTGTTAAAGTTAGTTCGATCCATGGATTGGCCTTCTCCTGATCTAAAGCTCTCTCTCTCTAAGCGTAGGGTTTCGTATTTCTGCCGCACGAGCGTGCAGTCAGTTTGGGCAGATTTTCAGGCTATAAGGTTTGGATAATAGAGCGTGTGATGGGTAGGAGGCTGGAACTTTTGGGTACCGTTTTTCCTTTCTCTTGACCGTCATAGGAGGCATGTTTGTTGGGGATTTTGGCAGCCTCAGAGTGCGAGCCAGAGCATACAGAAGATGGCGAAAGCTGCATGAAATAATGGAAAACTATGGAGGCGACACAGACTATGAGCAGTCGGAGAAAGGTGAAGGGCTGACCAAGAGAGAAGACATATCGACGGTTCGCCCCTACTGAACTGGTGGACAGGGGATGTGGGTGGCGACACTGTGCATGAGCAGTACGTGGCGAGGTGGCGGTGTCAGCGGGGAATTGGTGGGGCGGCGTGGTGGGGGTCATTGTCACTACGCATATCTAGAAAGGGCTTGGGAGGTTGAGGTTAGGGGCTTTGGGAGGTTGGGGCTAGGGGCTAGGGTGGAATAGGTAGGTTAGGGTTGGGCAGGTGGGACTTGGGAGTGGGGAATGTTGTGCTCATGGTGGGAGAGTGTGTGGTGATGGTCACTGAAGTCACTTGGTTACTGTCGGGTGGGCGGACAATGGTCACTGGACGTGCAAACATTGATCATTGGACGGACGGACGGTGATCACTGGACGGACAAACATTGCTCACTGGATAGGTAGACGTTGATCATTGAACAGGCGGATATTGGTCACTGGTTGGGTGAATGGGACGTCACTGTACGTTGATCACTGTAGCGTTGGTCACTTTAGTAATGGATCAAGTGGAGAGGGTATACTAGTCTTCTTACTCTTTTTAGTCTCTTTTTTGAAAATTTATTCAAAAAAGGTCATTTGTATTCATGAGTTAATTTTTAGTACGAGTATTGTTCATATCCATCCCTAAATTCAATTATAAGCCACTTCGACTCTATGTAAACCATCCCTTCACGTACCCCAACCCCTAAAGTAGTCAAGAAGAGTTTTTTGGGGTCATATTATATCTCTCTGACATGACAAACAAGAAGGGGTTGTTCTTTGAATGCATAGCTAGAAAGAGATTTGTCTATTAATTTTAGAAGAGTGCAATTGGTTTGAACGACGAACAAGTGAGATGTTTTAACCAATTACAAGGACACATATATCTAAAAAACCCTAAAATTCATCATGACAATTTCCAAAATATATGAGCAAGGATGATTCTTTTCAGTTAATGCTTGGCGCATATGGAATGAAATAAGAAAAAGTGAATCTCATGGTATAAATATATTTTTCTCACAACAAGATGCATTACATACACACACATACAGTCATACATACTAAATACGAGTATATAGGAGTAAAGATGTTTGTGTGTATTTCAAAACAGGATTGTCATATTATTTTCCCTAAAAAAATATTACTTCCATGTTTAGGAAACATGATACTCCCTCCGTCCCGTTAACAATGGGACAAAAGGAAGTGACACGCAAATTAATAAGAAGTGGTTTATGTGGTTGATATTGAATTGATAAAGTAAGAATAAAGTAAAAATGATTTAGAGCCACGCAAACTTTACCAAATTTGGTATGGGACAATCTTGTTGGGACGGACCGATAAGGTAAAATGGGACAATCATAGCGGGACGGAGATAGTAGTATTTTTAAAACTTGAAATTAAATTCCAAAACATTTTTACTTCTATTTACGGAATTTAATGTTCTTACTATCAAAGACTTGAGATTGATTAATATATTGGATACAAGCTAAACAGTAATAATAAAATCGGTCATTATTTAGTCAACATTTAGATGAAAATACCAATATTTAAATTTAAAAACATTACAAGTACTACGAAACCTTCTAGCTAATGCCTATGGTTACATATATCTTTGAATTGCATGCAGGCTTGTATAGCTTGCTCTCAGAGGCGTTTTGAGGACTTTGAAGATCCCAGACAAAAAACTTTATCATATTCAAATTATAAAAAATCATATGAAAAAAGCATATTTAAATTGCAGATATAACGTGAACGTCCAAAGGAAAAATTCATGAAAGAAAATTTCACTAGTTATCTCAACTTATTCTTTCTTTTTGTACTAATATACGGAGTATAATACAAAAATCATAAACAATAAATTAACAAAATTCAAGAATCTATAAATAAAAATGACAAATCAAAGAAAATAAATACTCCGTAATTCATAATACCAATACCATCGCATTAATTATTTCATGCTATATCATATGACATACAGTATAATCTAATCCATACAATACCAATTTGTTTTACCAATATAACAATATTAACCCAATAATTTTTAGATTATACAAATTTGTCATACATTCAACATATTAAATATTTAACTTTACACTTTTACTCCTTTAGTAGACATTATTTCACCGTAATCACACTAAAACATTTGTAATACCAAAAAGTTAAAATCCTTATTATCTTATTTAGAAGATAATTTTCCTATTCTTGTTTCCAATTATACATAAAACTAATTGTAATATCTTTGATTTTGGAGGCTCCTCCCATGTGAGGTCCAAAGTTGTTGCGAGACCTAACTCCCTCCAAAGCCCCTCCTCTGCTTGCTCCGATATGATTTTCTTCTTTTTCTTCATGGGTGACGTGGCAAGTTGAGATTGATAAGTGAGAACCACAAGTCTCCGGCAACACGGGCGGACCACAACTGGATGAGGTCCCCTTTCTCGATGAGTTCATCCTTGGCCAGCCGATATACGATGTCGTTCCACGTTTTCGCGATGACGTATGACACGCTCGCGCTCCCGTTCGGCTTCCACATCACCCACCGCCGTAAGCTCACCTCACACCTTTCCAATGACGGGTCAATCAGCGGCACTCCGTCGATGGATCCGACGTTGTTCCCGTCGTGGGTGCTGATCTCCCGCTCCTCCTCCGCCGTCAAGAAATCCGGGTTCCTCATTTGCTGCGTCGGAATCGTCAGCTGCCCTTGGCTTCTGCTCAGGTCACTCTCGGTGAACTCCTTTTCTATTAACAGTTTCTCCTCGGTGATGCTTATCCCCGGTCCCACTAGTTCGATTATCTTGTTCTTGAACTTCGCCGGCATGGGATGATAATTCCAACGTTTCTTCAAAGGCAAATCCTGTCGTTGAATGTTTACCGTCGTGATCATTGCCGAGGAAGATGGCGGCCGAAGATGGCCTGGGCCGTCGTCCACTCCGGTTAGTTGATGATTCCGGTGAGAAGATCGATTCACAATGTGGTAACCTGCGCTTGTTGATCGATTTCAAGAACAGATATCGAATTCTTACACACATATATATAGCAGATTTACTCATATACTTAAGGAGCACGTAATAATAATAATAATTTGGAAACTTTAATTTTATTACCAAAAAACTACTCGTATTTGGAAACTAATTTGGAAGTTCTAGTACTTCCAAATCCCAATAGCATTAGACCGGGAGATTTCATGTCACTATTATTCCAGTATTATTTAAAATTCGTCCCTTTAAACTACTCCCTTATTTATTTATGACTTAAAAATCCCACTTTATTTATACTACCTCCGTTCTTAAATAAATGCAACACTTTGACTTTTACACTATTCACATATTCTACTTTGACTACGTTTTATTTATTAATGTAATAATTTTATTTTATGAAAAAAATATTGTTAAACTTGTCTCATTGTAAATTTTCATAATCTAATTTTTTTAATTTTTTTACTAATACAAAATCATTTATATTAATGGTCAAAGTTGTGTCTCGGCAAGTGTGAAATGTTGATTGTTGCATTTTTTTAAGAACAGAGGAAGTACATCATTTGAGTGCGTATACATCACGATTTACAAGTGCTAGCGTATTATTGAATCGCTATATCCACATCAGTCAATCATTATATTTTTATTTTGTATATAAACCTAAGTATTCTTAGATCTAAAAAAAATACAAGAAACATCACACATCTGAGACAAAATTATCATACTTTTACATATCATATTGAAGTAGAAATTAGAAAGGGGGTTTTCCCTTAATATTACTAAATTCAACTCCATTTCAAAAAAAGTGACTAGTTTCAAAAATTGACAAAAATGTGACTAATGGGGTCATAGTTTTGGAAAAACATGATGTAACTGTAAATAATTATGTCAATGTGACTTTTTCATGTCACTAAGAAGTTGTCACTGCCAAATTTTCATGTCACTTACGAATGTCATTGTTGCCGGAAACATGTCACTGTCGCCGGAAACGTGTCACTGTGACGACCGAAAAAATCTCCGACGACTTTTCCGGCGATTTTCCCAACGACACTGCCACCGCCCCCTCCCCTGCGTCACCCTAGCCCCCTCCCTGCGTCACCCCAGCCTCGGCCCCTCCCCTGCATCACCTCAGCCCCTGCCTCACCGAGCTCCTCGATCTCCTACGTCACCCCAGGAAATCAATTACGCCATTTTCTCTCTTTCTCCTCATGCCTCCAACATCATGCCCATTCAGTCGCAATTCTCCAACATCATGCCTATCCAACAAGATGCAAACCCAACCTTTCAATTCCATTTTTTTTTTGAAAACAAATCTGGTTTTGAAAAACATAATTTCAGAAATTAATGGGAAGGATTGATGTGATTCTCGACAATTGGAGCGGCAGAGAAATGTATTCCCTTCCCCTCGTAGCCCAACTCCCGCCCCACAGCCCTCCTGCAAGCCTCACAGCCGCCATCACTGTCCCAACGTTGTCCACCACTTGCCATCGTTGTACTGAATCGCATCTTTGCTCAACCATAGCCACCGTCAGATCTAGAAATCTAACCTTTCCAGGATCCATCAAGAAAGGCACAGAGAAGGCGCTGCGACAGAGCTCTGTGGGGTGGGGGGTATGGCGATGAAGACCTTTGTCGATCGGTGAAGAGCTTACAGAGAAGGCGCAAAGAGAAGCGCAGGTATGACAAAGAAGATCGGCGGAAGGCGTAGAGAATTCGGGGGAGAGAGAGGCGGACGGATTGGGGGAAAAGGTGAGATCACTTTTTTGTCTACCTAAACTCTCCAAGTGATATTTTTGCCATTCTTTCATTATAAATACATACATAGTATAAAAAACGAATTAAGCTTTTTGGTCATATAATTACATATTTATCTAATAACATTAAGGATTAAAATAAGACAACCTTCAATATTATTGTGTGACTAACTATATTGAGTACATAATTAAATAAACTAGACTAATTAAAAGTCTATATAAATGAAAATATAATAGAATTCAAAAAATAATCATATCATATCTGACATAAATTACACATATCATATTTTTAATTATCATTTCACATTAGAAATATATCATATTTTCCATCATTTGCAATGGAGCCAAAGATTCATTATTTTTTGGCTTGAGATTATGATGGAATGCAAAATGGCTCAGTAAACTGTCTGCGCTTCTTTGTAATGAAGCAGCAGTCAGTCCATGGAATCTTGGACGCGATTTTCACTATGGGTCATCCGGAAACAGTCTCTCTGTGCTTTAGTACAGGGGTAAGACTGCGTACATCCGACCCCCCCTTACCCCACCGTAGGTGGGAGCCTTTGCGGCACTGGGGTAAATGAAAATGATTAGAAATATATCATAATTAAAATGTCAAATATAATGTTTGTTTATACTCCCCCCGTTCCCAAAAATACTTCCCACTTTCCTTTTTGGACCGTTCCCAAAAATACTTCTCACTTTCCCATTTTGAACAATTTGTGTGGCTCACATTCATTTTACCTTTTTCTTACACAACCACAACCATACATTTCCACTTTATTCCACTTTCTTAATAAGCGTGCCAAGTCAAACCGGGAAGAATTTTTAGGAACGGAGGGAGTACTTTTTTATTTTTTATGAGAATTTGCGTTTTTTGGTTCTATTAATTCATCTATATCTACATTACCTAAAAGCACTATATAGTCACATTTTCACTTTTATCGTCAAAAGAAGCTCAACGCAGTTGTCCAACACCATAATTTATAATGTGGGAACGTTACATCTTGCGCACGGTGTACCGATCTTGATCACTACGTTGTATAAATTACTATGTATTTGCACTCTTTTTTCCTTGAGTGCATCATTTTTATTTTTACTTTTCTCCATCAAAATAATACGGAGTAAAAATTTAATTGCAATTTTACTTTTCTTTATCTTCAACTTAAATTATATTATAACTCAATCTATTTTTTGTTCTATATCAATTCATAACAATTTTTTATTAATTTAAATAAATATGTATATTGTATTTCATATTCATACACTATTTTTTTCTAATATTTTTTATATTTGTACACTTTTTTGTAATATTTTTTTCATATTCATACACTTTTTTCTATATTTATTTTTATCTTTTATACTCCCTCCGTCCTAATTTACTTAGCCATCTTTGACTATTAAGTGGTTTTTAGTGGTTTTTAAAAGCATTAAGTTTGTTTATTTCGATTTACATTTGATAAACATAAGATTACACTTTCATATGTGCGATTTACATTTCCATATGTGTGAGGTACATTAATATACCGTAAGGAATAAATTATATTTAGATTTTGATGATGCTAGTTCAATTAAGATATTAGAGTATTAATACCCCCATTAGAAATCTTGTATTAGAATTTTTCTAAGTGTATGCTTTAGATTATTCGACGAAACAGAAGACATCAGTACTTCTGTTGCACTCTCTGGGCAGAAACCCTCAGACTCTGCCAAGCCAACAGAACTGCTCTACACTTAGACAGATTTCTACATTCTACATGAGTCGGTCAAAACTAACGGGATATTCCCTAACGGCTAGGAGCCTCTCAACGGAAAAGCTACTGTTCATGCATTAAATGCTCATATAATGTGATTCACACGTTGGGATATTTAAAGCTGATGATTGACCAGGGAAAGATTTTCTCGCCCTCAAAATAACAAGTCAGCTACTTTTTGGAAACCAACCGGTCAAATCAACAATACATGCACTAAATGAAGATGTCCTATACACTCCAACGGAAAGGCATCTTTGAGTATATATGATACACTTTGAAGGATTGAAACAACAACGATTACAACGATTCAACAAATCTCTCTAAGTGCATACATTCAAACGCTCTAAACTACAACTTCATACTCCTCAAGAGCAACAAGACTTTACGTTGGAAAAGATTATAAACTCCATATCTTTTCTTTCCAACGTGAGAGAATCGTTCGTCCAGTTCTTCAATTCTTCTAAAGCCTCATCTACACTACTTGAAAAAAAGGACGTCTCAAGTAACTGGAGTAGTGAAGTAAGAATACTTCAAGGAGACTCAGTGAACACGAGACCAGTCATCAGGAAGCTAGGAAGAGCATCTCGGGTGACAACTAGACTTGAAGAAGACGAGGAGTGCTTCTTAAGTGCTAGGACTAAGGCTGTGTAATCCGTTGTTTTTACAAGCTTAGTGGAACAGTGGACTAGAGGAACACGTTGTTCCTTGAACCACTATAAAAATCCCTAGTGTCATTTACTTTACGCACTTTATATTTCTGCATTAAGATTCTGACTGTTTAACTCAAAAGGTCAGGACTCTATGTTCAGCAGATCTCCCTTGTGAGTTAACAGAAAGGCATTTACCTTAGTGTTTTTTCTGAGGCTACCCGAATAGAGAATCTATCCGCTGCCTAGACCAGTTCTGTCACCAGAACTCGACCCTCTCTGTCAAGTCTGTTAAGACTTAGAGAACTATTTTAAAAGACTTGAACAGTCTATTCACCCCCCTCTAGACTGTTCCTTGCGTGAATGGGACCAACAAGTGGTATCAGAGCCTCATTGTTCTTGTAATGTTTTAGGTTACCTGTTGAACAAGGATTCGCATGAAAGCACATCTCTGTGCCTACATGATGAGATGTGGGAAGTCCTTGATGCTGGTCCTTTCATTGAGTTCACGAAGGTGAACTCAGAGTATATTGCTGGTGGTGACCAAGCACAGATGATCACTAAGGTCCGCTCAGAGTGGACAACCGAAGAAAGAAGGAAGTACAACCTTGACAACATTGCCAAGAACATTCTCTACAAGGCTATAGATGACAAGTACTTCACCAGGATCAATAAGTGCACATCAACCAAAGAAATCTGTGATACTCTCACTCTCATAGGAGTTGGTGATGAGCAGGAGAAAGACAACAAACTCACCATAGCTATGAAAACGTTTGAAGACTTCAAGCTTCTACCAAAGAAATGCATAGCTGAGATGTACGCACTGTAACACCGACCCCGAGCATATTTACTTTTAGTAAATGATGTAATAAACCTTGAAAGATGATTTATGAATTTGCGTAATTGTTAATTTTTACTATTTATTTTACGTGAATAGTAAATTGCATGTGGGGCCCACAGCGGGACGGGGACCGCCCGATAATTCCCGAACCACATATTATATTCATCTTGGCCTAGATAATATGTATATGGTGGTGGATATTTTAATTGGGCCATAAGAAAGGCATGGGGTTGACCGGTGGGTCAAACGGGGCCCAATTACCGGTATTGGTAATTTAACGGATAACAGCCCGAAATGAGTTTCGGAGACTCCTAAATTAATGTTGGGGAATGTACATCTATTCTAAAGGCCCATAATTATTAGGAACACGTGATATATTTTGCCCGGCCCGATAAAATAAAATATGACTAAAGTAGTCCGAAAAATACAACTTTCGGGGCCGATTATACATACCGGGACATAATGGGATGACCTCCCACATAAGTGGGGGCCACCCCACGTTTTTAATAAGGGTGCTGAATGACCAGAGTAATGGGAATGGGGCATCCTAACATGGCTTGGGCGGACTTATGAAGGAGAGGGTAGCTGGGGGGACAAACCACACCCCTCATTGTCTCATTCATGCACCATCCTCATAAGGTGAGGAGACTTGATGGACTCCTCCCTCATTCTACACCATAAGGAGGATAGAATAGAGAGATAAGGTCCAGGGAAGAGCTCTCAACATTCTGGAGCTTGAGGAGCCAAGAAGAGGGAAGAATCCATACAGGAAAAAGGCTAAGCCTTGAGGTAAGAACACATATGGTTCTTTTAACTAGTTTTATGGTGTATGATTTTCAAGAAATCATATGGTGGATTAAACATGATGTTCTACACGTTTAAAAGTGTAGAATATTGATATAAAGTGGTGATATTTAACTTAGAAGAGTTGGTGAATCGATAGGAGTCGAAATCGCCGGAAACCGCCACTTTAAGGGAGCTGCCCGTTTCTGCAGAACACGAAAGCCGCCCGGCTTTTGCCCAGCAGCTCAGTTCTACACCTTCAATCGGCCTAGAACGGGGATTGATCGAGGGGCTTAGCAAAGGCAACTATTTCAGCACTTCATAAGGTGAGGATGGCTGACTATATTGCTTATAATTAGTGAGTTAAATTCATGAGATTACCGAAGGTAATTAAATGTATTTTTATGGATTATTAACGATTAATAATGCCTAAAAATGAAAAGATTAAATGTCTAGAGAAAAAGGAGCATGATATACAAATTTAGGAATAAATTGTGTATGTTCATGTGTTATGAGTATGTTGACTTGAAAGTTGAATTTGTTGTGAAACATGTGTTGAAATATACTTTTTCTTCATATTAGAATATATGAGTGATTAAAAGTGATATTTTGGATATTGACATGAATGATATTTTCAAAGGAAAATCAGTTGGAATTGTCTATATGACTATGAGTTGAGAACTTGGTTTGTTGATATTAATTTGACTAGTATTAAGATGCTTGTTGGACATTAAAATGAAATGTTGTTAAGATTGATCCTAAGGTTGGATTGTGAAATATTATGCCTTAAGTAGTCTTAAGAGATGCTTTAAGGTAGGAAAGTATGAACTTTAAGTTATACTAGGGGTAGGCCTTAAGGGATACCCAAGATAGTGTGAATATTAAATTGATCCTAAGTATAGGATTGGCCTACGGGTGTGATCGGTGATTCTTGTGGATAGCCGGTTGAATTATGGAAATAGTAAGGACCATGGCCCTCCCCGACTCTAGAGAGCGGGGTTGGATAGCATGGACTTACATCGTGATCACGGGTTAGGGTGGAATCCGAATCGGAGACCTAACTAGGTTCCGGTAGCGGTAACACATAAGATAGGACCCCGAAGGGCCTTACCTTCCTACGGGATGATGGGTACGAGTCCAGGGGCGGGATGTTGGAGTCCGAACCGGGAGCCTCATGAGGTCTCGGACAGCGGTAGCAAGTCCCGTAGAAATAATAGGACCCAAGGGTTGGGTTGTGCAAACGATAAATGAAAAAGGATATATAAGAAGGGTCGTGTGCCGACAAATAAATAAGTTTACTTAGTATAAAGATAATAAGTGGGGAATATAAATTATTATTTATATTATGATATCACCCTATTTTGAGGGTCTTGGAAATTAAAACGTTGATTATACTTAGTATAGTTGCTATTGTACTTGTCAAATATTTCCAAGTACTGACCTCCCCTTCACGGGGGAGGCCACCTCACAGTTTCAGGTAGAACTTGAAGGTTGCTACCGGCGCCCGTTGCTTCGGGGATATTCAAAGGAGAAGACGTGGTTCGTGCTTCTTCTGTTTCCTGTTTTCAAAATAATGATAACAATGCTCATGGACATTATTTTTGAACAATTACTTTGGGGGCTTGTATGCCTAGTTATGCCAAGTGTGGCTTGAACAATTGTATTAATGCTTCCGCTGTTTTAAATGAATGTTTTACATTATGTTTGTTTATGGATGTACTATGTGTGAATGATATTCATGACGCCTTGTATAATATGGATGAGTTGGACTACGGTTGACTATTCGTACTGTACGGCGGGTTGTTGACGTGTCCGGCTAGGTCCGGGGCGTGACAATTTAATTGGTATCAGAGCCTTAGTCCGTAAACATCATAATGAAGCTTCAAAATGCTTTTTGAGAATGAAATTGAAAACCATGAGCATAAAGTTTTGTACTTATAGAACTTTTGGTACTTGAGTTGCAATGTCTCTAATTGTTAAGATGGTACCCTTAGCAATTGGTATGGCGGTGATTTGAGCCAAAAGATGTCTTTAAGTGCCTATCCGTCAATTGACATTTGATACGAGTCTAATGACTCATTCTAAATTTCTTTCAGAAATGGAACGTACCGGAAAGGTTACTCGACGAAACCCGACTGGCCAAGCACCGGGAGGATCCCAACGTGGCAGTCGGGGAGGATCGAGGGTGTCTAGGAGACAAGGCCGTGCAGGCCACTCGCTGACCGCGAGTGACGGTCATGTGGAAACTATCGACGAGCACTATGAGTCCGAGGAGGATTCAACCTACCGACCGTGAACTGAGCCGGTTGAAACCCCATATGATGGGGAATACGGTGATGCAAGTGACGAGAGCGATGATAATGAAGCTCTCGAACGGATCGAGGAATTGCTCCGGCAATACCACCAAGATCGCCAAAGGCGCCGGGCAAGGCGTGCTTTGGAAGGGGCTTCAAGAAGAGGAAGCCGTGTGACTCCCCGGGAGATCATAGAATCCCGAGGAGGGGGAGGTTCTGAGGTCCCTATAATAAGGATCTCAAAGTACCTCAAGGAGGCAAGAGACTTGGGATGTAAACCGTTTGATGGAATGGGGGACATCTCCGTGGCGGCCGAGTGGATCAAAAGATTCAACGAGGCGGCCCTCGATATGCAACTACCACCCCACATGAAGCTGAGGGTAGCCACGAGGCTACTAGAAGGCATGGCGTCCACATGGTGGGATGGAACAAAAGGGAAGTACGGTGAGGCCGTCACTTGGGAGAATTTCAGACAGGAGTTCTTCAGCCAATACTACTCCGACTTCGAGGTGAACTTGAAGAGGAGGGAGTACACGAATTTGACCCAAGGAGGTGAATGTACGGTGAAGGAACTTGAGCACAAGTTCAGAAAACTTGCTGAATTCATACCGGAGTACATTTGTGATGAAAACCGGATGGTGAACCATTTCTGGGATGCCTTGGACCTTGACATACGCGAGAGGGCAACACAATTGCCTAATATGACGTTCAGTCAAGTGGTTGAACAAGGCCTGAAAGGAGAGAAATAGTGGGAGGAAAGGAAACGAAGGAATGCCGAGGAGGCAAGGAAAAGAAAATGGGAGAGCCATGGCCCTCAAGGTTCCAACAAGAAGGGGAACCACGGGGGAGGCGGATCCTTCAAAACCCCTGCACCACCGGTAAGGGGAAATCAAGGCCCGAGCGGGCAAAGCTCTGTGTCACAAGGCTCAGGCGCGAAGAAATGCAGCAACTGCAAGAAGAACCACTTTGGCAAGTGCCGCGATCCCCCGAGGTGCTATCAATGCGGGGAGGTCGGGCATTTGAAGGTGAGTTGCCCACAACTTGGGCGAGCCATGGGGGCCGGACCGAGTAGTGCAACGACGGTGAGCAGGAACCGAACCGGAGCACCGAATGCTAGCGGTGGGCACGGTGGGGCGAGTGCAAGCAACGCGCCATCCGTAAACCAAGGAAGGACCCAAGCTCGGGTCTATGCTATGACGGAGGCAGATGCTCGTGCCAACCCAGACTCAGTTGCGGGTAATTCCTTAAACTCACGTATTAATTTTCATAAACAATAGGAGCATGGAACTTGTAAAATGCTAACCCCGACGAGTTTGGTCGGGTTTGAGGAGGAAAAGGGGAGGAGAATCCTCGCCCTGGGCGAATGCCGCCCGACTTTGACGAAAGCCGCCCGGCTTTCGTCTTGATCATTGGGGAAAAATACTACGGCAACGAATGCCGGCCGGCTTCCACCGAGAACCGCCCGGCTTTCGTATATAACAATCAACAAATTTTTCTCGCAAATGAAAACCGGCCGGCTTTCACAGAAACCGGCCGGCGTTTGGAAAATTGGTTCGGATTAATCTACGGCGCTCAAAGTCGCCCCGGCTTTGGGGGAAAACCGCCCGGCTTTCGTTAAGCCTGGGGATTCCTGTGCTGCTGAAACCCGGCCGGGTTTCGTAAAAACCGGCCGACCTTCGAAATCTTTCCACGAATAAAACTGCGGCGACGAAAACCGGCCGGCTTTCGTGAAAGCCGCCCGGCTTTCGTGATTTTCATTGATGGATTTTTCTCGCAGACGAAAACCGGCTGGCTTTCGTGAAAAGCGGCCGGCTTTCACCTGGATTGATCCTAAAACGGTCCTAAAGGTTAGAAACCGGGAAATTTCGGAAGGGTATCGAACGGACCCCACCCGAACACGACCAACATACTCTACGAATTTAGAAACGAGCCTATTAAGTAGATAGTGTGTCTTACATTACTTATGAATGTAGGAACACTAAAGATAAACGGGAGAGACGCAATGATCCTTATTGATACCGGGGCGCAACGATCATTTGTGAGTGAGGCGTTCGCCAGCGGATTCAACGGACCACTTGTACCAATGACTCAAACCCTATTGGTGTCCACGCCTCTAGGGGATGATATCGAAAGAAATAGCCACTATCCATCGTGTGAGGTGGAAGTGGAGGGCCAAACCTTGACGTGTGATTTCGTACCGCTGAGTATGATCGAGTTCGATGCAATCCTAGGAATGGATTGGCTTGAGAAACATCATGCTAGGGTCGATTGCTACACAAAGGTTCTTGAACTCGAAAGCAGTGAAGGATTGACCTTACGCTTTGAGGGAGATAGAGGCAAATCAAACAGTTGTATCATATCCGCCGTGAGAGCGAGGAACATGATGAGGAAAGGATGTCACGCATATCTAGCTTATGTGGTGGACAAAACCAAAGAAGAGGTAGACATCAACGATGTGAGAATTGTGTGCAAGTATCCGGATGTCTTCCCAAAAGACTTGCCGGGACTTCCACCCGATAGGGAGATTGAGTTCGTGATCGAGGTTGAACCCGGCACCAAACCAATCTCTATACCGCCATACAGAATGGCACCCGCTGAACTTAACGAGTTGAAAACCCAATTGCAAGAGCTATTGGATAACGGTTTCATAAGGCCGAGTCACTCTCCGTGGGGAGCACCGGTCCTGTTCGTGAAAAAGAAAGATGGAACACTTCGAATGTGCATCGATTATCGTCAACTGAACAAGGTCACAATCAAGAATAGGTATCCCTTGCCTAGGATTGATGACTTGTTTGATCAGCTCCGAGGGGCGACGGTATTTTCGAAGATTGACTTGAGGTCGGGGTACCACCAACTGAAGATAAAAGAGGATGACATACCGAAGAGTGCATTCCGCACAAGGTATGGTCATTTCGAGTTCCTAGTTATGTCGTTCGGGTTAACCAACGCCCCGGCGGCATTTATGGACTTGATGAACCGAGTATTTCATAAGTACTTGGACCGATTTGTAATTGTGTTCATAGATGATATCTTGATTTACTCAAAGAGTGAAGAAGAGCATGAGGAGCACTTGATACTTGTTCTTGAGACACTACGGGAGAAGCAACTCTATGCCAAGTTTTCCAAATGTGAATTTTGGCTAAGGGAGATCGGCTTTCTCGGGCATGTGGTTTCGGGATCAGGGATTGCCGTCGATAACAAGAAGATTGAGGCCATTACCGAATGGGAGAGGCCAAAGAACGTCAAGGAAATTCGTAGCTTCCTTGGATTGGCAGGGTACTACCGAAAATTTGTGGAGAAGTTCTCAGTTTTGGCATCGCCATTGACTAAGCTCACTCGAAAGGGGGCCAAGTTTGTATGGGATGACCGATGTGAGAAGGGATTCCTTGAACTGAAGAAGAGGTTGACCGAGGCACCGGTACTCGCACTACCTAAACAGGGTGTAGGGTACGATGTCTACAGCGACGCAAGCATCCAAGGGCTTGGATGTGTCTTGATGCAGAATGGGAGGGTGATTGCCTATGCTTCACGACAATTGAAGAAGCATGAGGTAAATTATCCCACTCATGACTTAGAGCTGGGGGCGGTGGTGTTCGCATTGAAGATTTGGAGACATTATCTCTACGGGGAAACATGTCATATTTACACTGACCACAAGAGCCTGAAATACGTGTTCAATCAGAAAGAGTTAAACATGAGACAGAGACGGTGGATGGAGTTGATAAAAGACTACCACCTAGTTATCGAGTACCACCCCGGTAAAGCCAACGTGGTAGCGGATGCCTTGAGTCGGAAGAATTCATCTGGGGCATTAGTGACTAGCTTGAGGGCATTGAGAGCCCAATTGGAGGTATCTAGCGATGGTGCATTATTAGCCAGATTCGAGGTGAGACCTACATTACTTGATGAAATCAAGAAGGGTCAAGAAACCGACGAAGAAATTATGAAGATCCGTGAACGCATGCTAACGAGACCGGTTGAGGATTTCAGGGAAAGAGACGATGGTCTCTTATTATTTCGTGACCGAGTGTGTGTACCGTTGGATGATGAGCTCCGAAAGTCCATCTTAGAGGAGGCTCATTCATCGGTGTATGCCATGCACCCGGGAGGCACGAAGATGTACCGTGATTTGAAGGAAAGTTACTGGTGGTCGGGTATGAAGAGGGAAATAGCCGAGTACATCAGTAGGTGTCTTACTTGTCAGCAAGTTAAGGTAGAGCATCAGCATCCGGCTGGGTTGCTACAGCCACTTTCCATTCCTGAATGGAAGTGGGAGCACGTGACTATGGATTTCGTGGTGGGGCTGCCACGAACGGTTAAGAACTATGATGCCGTATGGGTTGTGGTCGATAGGCTCACGAAGAGTGCACACTTTCTACCCATCAACACTACCTATGCATTGGAGAGGTTAGCCAAGTTGTTTGTGGACGAGATCGTGAGGCTACATGGGGTTCCTGTAACCATTGTATCCGATAGAGATCCGCGATTCACATCACGATTTTGGCCGAAATTCCAAGAATCTATGGGGACAAAGTTGAAATTCAGTACAACCTTTCATCCACAAACGGATGGACAATCTGAGCGGGTTATACAGATATTAGAGGATATGCTGAGAGCCTGTGCATTGGAGTTCCAAGGGAGTTGGGACAACCATTTGTCACTTGTGGAGTTTGCCTATAACAACAGTTATCAGGCGAGTATAGGCATGCCTCCATACGAGGCATTGTATGGGAGGAGATGTCATACGCCGTTGTGTTGGGATGAGGTTGGCATGGCCAAACTCGAGAGCACGGAATTGGTGGAGATCACCAAGTCTAAAGTGAAGATGATCCGTGAGAGACTTAAGGCGGCCCAGGATAGACAGAAAAGTTATGCCGATAAGCGCCGAAGAGCCTTGGAGTTTAAGGTGGGAGATGAAGTATTTTTGAAAGTTTCTCCTTGGAAGGGAATCATCCAATTTCAGAGCCGAGGGAAACTTAACCCACGATACATAGGGCCATTCGTGGTTCTTGAGAGGATTGGGGCCGTGGCATACCAATTACAGTTGACTCCAGAATTGGAGAAGATACATAACGTATTCCACGTGTCCATGCTTAAGAAGTATATGCCGGATCCATCTCATGTATTAGAAAAACCACCCGTGGAAATACGGGAAGACTTGAACTATGCCGTGCAACCGGTGAAGATACTTGACAGGCAAGTCAAGAAATTGAGAAGCAAGAAAGTTCCAATGGTTAAAGTCCTTTGGAAAAGTGACCGAGTCGAAGAGGAAACTTGGGAAACGGAGGCTTTGATGAAAGAGCAATACGCGTTTTTGTTTGAATGAGCATTGTGAATTTCGGGGACGAAATTCCCGTTAAGGGGGGGTGAACTTGTAACACCGACCCCGAGCATATTTACTTTTAGTAAATGATGTAATAAACCTTGAAAGATGATTTATGAATTTGCGTAATTGTTAATTTTTACTATTTATTTTACGTGAATAGTAAATTGCATGTGGGGCCCACAGCGGGACGGGGACCGCCCGATAATTCCCGAACCACATATTATATTCATCTTGGCCTAGATAATATGTATATGGTGGTGGATATTTTAATTGGGCCATAAGAAAGGCATGGGGTTGACCGGTGGGTCAAACGGGGCCCAATTACCGGTATTGGTAATTTAACGGATAACAGCCCGAAATGAGTTTCGGAGACTCCTAAATTAATGTTGGGGAATGTACATCTATTCTACAGGCCCATAATTATTAGGAACACATGATATATTTTGCCCGGCCCGATAAAATAAAATATGACTAAAGTAGTCCGAAAAATACAACTTTCGGGGCCGATTATACATACCGGGACATAATGGGATGACCTCCCACATAAGTGGGGGCCACCCCACGTTTTTAAGGGTGCTGAATGACCAGAGTAATGGGAATGGGGCATCCTAACATGGCTTGGGCGGACTTATGAAGGAGAGGGTAGCTGGGGGGACAAACCACACCCCTCATTGTCTCATTCATGCACCATCCTCATAAGGTGAGGAGACTTGATGGACTCCTCCCTCATTCTACACCATAAGGAGGATAGAATAGAGAGATAAGGTCCAAGGAAGAGCTCTCAACATTCTGGAGCTTGAGGAGCCAAGAAGAGGGAAGAATCCATAGAGGAAAAAGGCTAAGCCTTGAGGTAAGAACACATATGGTTCTTTTAACTAGTTTTATGGTGTATGATTTTCAAGAAATCATATGGTGGATTAAACATGATGTTCTACACGTTTAAAAGTGTAGAATATTGATATAAAGTGGTGATATTTAACTTAGAAGAGTTGGTGAATCGATAGGAGTCGAAATCGCCGGAAACCGCCACTTTAAGGGAGCTGCCCGTTTCTGCAGAACACGAAAGCCGCCCGGCTTTCGTGAAAGCCGCCCGGCTTTTGCCCAGCAGCTCAGTTTTACACCTTCAATCGGCCTAGAACGGGGATTGATCGAGGGGCTTAGCAAAGGCAACTATTTCAGCACTTCATAAGGTGAGGATGACTGACTATATTGCTTATAATTAGTGAGTTAAATTCATGAGATTACCGAAGGTAATTAAATGTGTTTTTATGGATTATTAACGATTAATAATGCCTAAAAATGAAAAGATTAAATGTCTAGAGAAAAAGGAGCATGATATACAAATTTAGGAATAAATTGTGTATGTTCATGTGTTATGAGTATGTTGACTTGAAAGTTGAATTTGTTGTGAAACATGTGTTGAAATATACTTTTTCTTCATATTAGAATATATGAGTGATTAAAAGTGATATTTTGGATATTGACATGAATGATATTTTCAAAGGAAAATCAGTTGGAATTGTCTATATGACTATGAGTTGAGAACTTGGTTTGTTGATATTAATTTGACTAGTATTAAGATGCTTGTTGGACATTAAAATGAAATGTTGTTAAGATTGATCCTAAGGTTGGATTGTGAAATATTATGCCTTAAGTAGTCTTAAGAGATGCTTTAAGGTAGGAAAGTATGAACTTTAAGTTATACTAGGGGTAGGCCTTAAGGGATACCCAAGATAGTGTGAATATTAAATTGATCCTAAGTATAGGATTGGCCTACGGGTGTGATCGGTGATTCTTGTGGATAGCCGGTTGAATTATGGAAATAGTAAGGACCATGGCCCTCCCCGACTCTAGAGAGCGGGTTGGATAGCATGGACTTACATCGTGATCACGGGTTAGGGTGGAATCCGAATCGGAGACCTAACTAGGTTCCGGTAGCGGTAACACATAAGATAGGACCTCGAAGGGCCTTACCTTCCTACGGGATGATGGGTACGAGTCCAGGGACGGGATGTTGGAGTCCGAACCGGGAGCCTCATGAGGTCTCGGACAGCGGTAGCAAGTCCCGTAGAAATAATAGGACCCAAGGGTTGGGTTGTGCAAACGATAAATGAAAAAGGATATATAAGAAGGGCCGTGTGCCGACAAATAAATAAGTTTACTTATTATAAAGATAATAAGTGGGGAATATAAATTATTATTTATATTATGATATCACCCTATTTTGAGGGTCTTGGAAATTAAAACGTTGATTATACTTAGTATAGTTGCTATTGTACTTGTCAAATATTTCCAAGTACTGACCTCCCCTTCACGGGGGAGGCCACCTCACAGTTTCAGGTAGAACTTGAAGGTTGCTACCGGCGCCCGTTGCTTCGGGGATATTCAAAGGAGAAGACGTGGTTCGTGCTTCTTCTGTTTCCTGTTTTCAAAATAATGATAACAATGCTCATGGACATTATTTTTGAACAATTACTTTGGGGGCTTGTATGCCTAGTTATGCCACGTGTGGCTTGAACAATTGTATTAATGCTTCCGCATTTTTAAATGAATATTTTACATTATGTTTGTTTATGGATGTACTATGTGTGAATGATATTCATGACGCCTTGTATAGTATGGATGAGTTGGACTACGGTTTACTATTCGTACTGTACGGCGGGTTGTTGACGTGTCCGGCTAGGTCCGGGGCGTGACACGCACGCCTGCTCACTCTCATTGCAGAAATTTCAGAACTTGGGAAGGAACCGACTCCCAAGGAGATCAACATGAAAGTCCTCAGAGGTCTACCTTCACTCTGGAAGATGAAGGTCACAGCTATGAGAGATAGCAAGGATCTCAGAACCTACAACACAGAAAAGCTCATCTCTGACCTCAAATCTTATGAGTTCAAGATGAATGAAGAAGAAAAGGAAGAACCTGAAGATAGAACAACAAATGACCTCACGGCCAGTACTTCTAAGGTAAATAACTTTGACCCTTCCATTCTTTTAACTGACGAATATATGGCTGCTTTTGCCAGGAAATTCAAAAAGTTCATGAAGCCCAAAGATGGCAGAAGTCCATCTTCCAGCAGAAATCCATTTCAGAAGACCAAGTCTTCAGATAGCAGTGGAGAGCTTCTTTACTACAACTGCAGGCAACCTGGGCACTTCAATATCAATTGTCCTCACCCCATTGTGTCAAAGAGGCAAGGACAAGAAGGTGACAAGAAGTATGAGCACAGGAGGAAAGCTCTTGTCTCTAAGCAACCAGAGAAAGACCCCCTCTCTAAGACAGAATCCAGTTCCGAATCAGAATCCGATGAGGCATTCTTTTGCCTAGATACAGAGACAGAAGACCTATGCCTTATGGGTCGATCTGATGATGAGGTATCCTCTACCTCTACTTCCAGTTTTTCTTCGATATTCACAACTTTCAATGTTCATTCAATTGAAGCATTTTGGGAAGAGTTTAAGGCTATCCAAACCACTTACTCTTTGGTTAAAGAGGAAAACAGTAAGTTGAAGGTTGAAATCTATGACTTAAGAAAGGAGGTTGAAGTCAAAATCAATCTCCTGATTGAGGAAAGAGATAGACCGGAAACTGAAAATGTTTCTCTTCTTAATAGAGTAAGAGAAATAGAGTAACTTGAGATTAGGTACAACACCTACCAGAAGGCCCAGTCTTCCATGGAAAGGTTGATATTTAATAAGAAAGTTGGCTGTGGTTTTGGTTTTGGATTCAACCGAACAGAATCAGGTGCGCCTTCTATAAAGCCTAGCACCCAAGTTGCTAAGGCGGATAAGGTCATAGTGCCACTGATTTCTAGCCCCAACTGCCATGCTAGTGTATCTGGTACCAAGGTCTGTCATGAGAAAGTCCCACCAGAAATCCAAAAACTAAAGGTTCAACCAAAACAAGTTTTGAGAAACAATGAACCTGGCAGAAGACCTAACAACTGAAAAGGTTTTCAGAGTTATGAAAATCAAAGGCAAAATACCAAGAGACAATCTCATGACTACCCTGCCAGAAATGATCACCAGAAGGGCAGATATCAAGAGAAGGTTTTTTACAGGAAGAAGAGGTTGACTGATCAACCTAAGAAGCCCAAAGCTAATCGTCCCTTTGCTCTTGATAATATATGTGACTTCTTTCCAACCAAGAAAGCTATGCAGAAGTATGTAAACATGAAGCACGATCCTCACAAGCATCTGCCCAAAGTGAATCACACTTCCATTTACTACGGCTACGAGGTGGACAATGGGTACCACCCACCTAGGTTTCCTTTGATGAGACCAAAGTGGTATCGGATGCCAAGACTCCATGACCCCCTAGGACCTAACATTGTTTGGGTACCTAAATCTTCCTTTTGATAATGCAGGAACTGTGTGTTGGAACTATCTCTGAGCAAGAATGGTTTATTCATAGTGGATGCTCCAGGCATATGACAGGTGACAGAAGTTGCCTAACAGAGTTCCAGAGATTCAATGGACCTAAAGTCACCTTTGGTGGACAAGACAAAGAAGGTCAAACAAAAGGAAAAGGCAAGCTGATCAAAGACCAGATAACAATTGATGATGTCTCATATGTTAAAGGCATGAAATTCAATCTACTAAATGCTAGCCAGTGCTATGACAAAGGCTACACAGTTGAATTCTCAAGGGAAGGCTGTTCTGTCAAGCATGAGATAACAAAGAAAGTGGTTTTGACAGCTACCAGAAAAAGGAACATTTATGTTGTTGATTGGAAGACTGCAAAAGATGGATTTTGCCTGGTAGCCAAAGGAGATTCAAAACTCAGCTCGGAATGCCACAAGAAGCTGAGCCACTTGAATTTCAAAACAATCAACAAGCTAGCAAGAGAACACATTGTTGATGGACTGCCAAACATTGTGTACAAGAAGGAGAACCTATGCAGTGCATGCCAGAAAGGAAAACAAGTCAAAAACTCCTTCAAACCCATTGCTGGAGACCTCTCTATTAGTCCTTTAAATATGATCCACATGGATTTATTTGGAGCTGTTGAGACCCCAAGTGTTGGTGGCAAAACATACACTTTAGTCATGGTTGATGACTACTCAATATTCACACGGACCATCTTCTTGAAAAAGAAGAATGAGACTCTACAGAAGCTACCATCTCTGTTGAAACTACTGCAAAATGAACAGAACCTGAAGGTCAAGACCACCAGAATTGACAGAAGAACAGAATTTGTCAACCAGGTCATAAAGCATTTATGTGACCAGAATGGAACCATGCACTACCTCTCTACGGCCAGAACACACCAACAAAATGGAGTTGCAGAAAGAAGAAATAGAACACTCAAAGAAGCTGCAAGGACCATGATTGCTGAATTTGGTCTACCTAGAACCGGAGCATGATTCACAAGACTCACCAGAAGACCCCCTATGAGCTCCAGAAAGGAAGAAAATCCAACATCAACTACTTCCATGTCTTTGGATGCAAGTGCTACATACCCAACAATAGAAAGGAGCATCGCAAAGTATTTCAAGAGAAAGCTGATGATAGAATGTTCATAGGCTACTCTAGCACAAGCAAAGCCTACAGAATACTCCACAAGAGGACCCTCCTTGTTGAAGAATCAATTGATGTCAAGTTTGATGATCACCACCCTGTTGAAGAAATAACAGAATCCCTGGAGAAAATCAATCTTGAGGAAGCTCAAGCTGAAGCACCAGAAGAGGTCACACCACAAGAGGTCAACAACTCTGTCTTACCAACTCACATCCTGAACCCCATTCTGCTAGACAAGGATAGTGATGAAGAATCAGAAGCTGAACAAGAGAGACCCAGACAACCTCTATCTGAAACAGACTTGACATGGTTAAGAGATCATCCTCCAAATCAAGTGATTGGACAGATCAGAAGTGGTGTGCAGACCAGATCTGCTGCATCTAAAAGAGAAGCAATGTTTGCATGTTACATTTGTCATCCTTATCAACAAGGGAGCTCAGACTCTTGATGCTCTGAAAGCCTCCTTTCTCGAGTTCTCCACTCCAACCACCAAGAAGACTGATGCACTCTCTAGCTCAGTGGATGGAATCCATAATGTTCTCTTCTCAATCCATCAGACCTTGAGAGCTCAGGATGAAGCAATCTCCAACTTGTCTGATGCAGCTGAGAATCTGCAATGGTCAGATACCAAAACAAAGGAAAAACTTCAGGCAATCGAAGAACTCTGCTCTGCTCACTCCCAACAAGCTCTGTCACTCATTGGAGTTGATAAAGAAAGATACCAGAAGATGGTACTCCTTGAAGAAAACACCAAGGAGGTCTCTTCTGCTATTCAAAAGCAACATAACTTGATTGAAGGTCTTGCTTCTGTCACTCAAACTTTGCCTGAAGCTATTGATGGAATTGCTTCAAAATAGGCTACTGGATTTCGCTAGATAGGAATGCTACTTGGCGATTTAATAGATGCCAAAAGGGGGGAAGAGATACCTGAAGAAGCTCATGGTGGTCAAATCTCCAAAGCTCTCACCATCTAACCAAAAAGAACCTCTATTGATCCTACAATATACTTTGAAAGAACCAAACAGAAGAGGATAGCAGAAGGCACCACCAAACCTGTTCCCTCATCCAGAACCTCAAAGAAGAAACCCTCTACTTTCTCCCTTTCTGATTGGAAAAAGAGCAGTCTCTCAAGACCAGAAAGAGAAAAGTTTGAGGAAGTCAGAAGAAGGATGACCCCTCTCCAACAAGAAAATGTTTTTCTGGACTCTGATGGACTTGTACAAGTTTGTCATGGTGGCTCCATTGATGAAACCGGAGAGTGGTGGGCGAAGCAGATTGTCCCATGCAAGAATGTGCAGGAAGGCATTTTGAACTACTTAGATTGCAGACTCACTTCACACTGGTAAGAGTACCAGAACCCGAGGAATTTAGCCTCAATCAGAGCCAAAGTCATTGAGCACCTCAAAGTGATTGACGCAAAAAAGCAGAGGTAGAAGAAGAAGAGAATACTTAATCTCTCTGTATTTTAAATTTTCTTTCTTGATTGGATTATATACTCTACTTATCTTATGAATGCCTAACGGATATCCTAACCCTTTCTCTCTGTTATCATTTCTGTTCTGCTTATTGTATTCTGTTCTGATAACTGTATTTCTTTTATTCTTTGTTTTCTAACTCTTACTGCTTTCCTATGCTAAGTTGCCCACAAAGATTTATAAAGGAGTTTTTAACTTAATTCTTTTTATGGTGAAAGGCACTTCTCTGGAAGTAGAATAAGGGGTTTTGGCATCATAAAAAAAGGAGAAATCATAAGGAATAAATTGTATTTTTTTGAAAGGAAATGGATTATATTATAGCAATCAAACTTCTCAAAGTCCTCCCATCCGTACATCACCAAACCTCTCCATGAGGCTCAGCATAGCCAAAAGGCCCTCCCACTCTCTGACTAGACATAGATTAGACCATCCTGGAGAGAGCGAGACTATTCGCTAACCATGTGAGAGATTCGAAGCTTTTAACGGCCAAACAAGCCTTATCGCTTCCACCCACTGAAATGTCTTGAGCAAAACAAAAAAAACCAAACAAGCAAACTACCCCTAGAGTTCAAGACAAAAACGAAAGCAAAATTGTCAACCAAAAATATAAAAGCATAAAAATAGATACAAACTTCATGGCCTCCTGCTTTATTTGTTACATCCTGCTGCAAGAATGTAGCTGTCAGATCTGTGCCTGGAGAGCTACAAAATTGTAGCTGGCCTCCTCCCCATTTTCCCCCCTGGCATGAACAGGTTCCATTTCCTCCCCAGTCTGGTAATCTTCTTGGTCCTCCACCCGTCTGCGCTTTTGTTCAAGATTCCCTCTCTCCTTTGATGAAGATCCACTTTCTAGGTCGCTTTGCCGCATGCCCTCTTCGCTATTTCCGCTGTTAGTCTGGCTATCCAAATTTATTCCTTTACCTGCTGGGACGAGCCATTTATTCTCCTTATGATGCTTTGCCCCTTTTTCTTCCCTAAGCCAAGGATAAAAGGGATTTTCTCCGGTTACCTCGTAACTCCTCCTCTTACGAGGACAATGGCTCTCAATACGACCTATTATTCCACACAAAAAGTAGAAACATGGCAGTTTCTCATAGCAAAACCTGACACGAAAATGGACTCATTCCTTTTTTTGCAAGAATAATTTTCTTTTCAGGGGTTTTCCCAGGTCAATACAAACTCGAATTCTCATAAACGATTCCCATCTTCAAGCGAAGTTGTTTTCATCAACTTTTATAAAAATTCCCAAAAAATTCCCAATGAGTTCTGCATTGTCAATGGTAAAGTAACCCACCGGGATGTCATGAACTTTGACCCAAAGTTCAGCTTTGTTCAAAAGGAACAGACATAGGAATATCACCCTCTTTAAGCCTACTCAGAACAATTAGGTTCTGGTCGAACAACCATGGTCCCTCATCTGCTACCCTATTCGTATCTTCTTCATTATAGAATTGAAATGCGTATCGTCTAGGACCAATCTCAGTTATAGTAACCTCCTTTTCAGGTTTCCACACAGATGCCATAATATCTCTAAATTGAGAAAAACGTACTGTCTTTTCTGACGTAAATGTTCCAATCAGTGTCATGTTGTGCTTAGAAGCGTTTTGCGTCGCATGCTTAACAATTAGGAACTCATCTTCCTCCTCCAACTCCAACTGTCTGTATTCCTGTGCCAGCGCCTCAACTCCTTCATTGTTAAACCCATCTGCCATTTCGAATTGCCGATCCGAAGCTGATAATCATGTAATTTCCATGTGTATGTTTGTATTTTTAATTAGTTTTGATTGATTTTTACTTTGAAAATTACACACTTTTGGTGTAATAGTTTAGTTTGTTAAATTCTTGTAAATTGTTTAGATTAGAGTCATTCTGAGCTCAAACAGGTCTTGATCACTCAAAGGACAGTTGGTGAACCCCAAAAGTTGAAGAAAGGTGCATAATCTCAAGAGAAAATAGGATCCTGAATTTTTGGTCTATACCCGGTCGAGTATCATCTATACTCGATCGGGTATTTGGTTGAAACTTCAAATCAGATCGGATCCGAAGACAAAGGAACATGCAGGGAAGATTTTGACCACGATCGAGTGTCTATACCCGATCGGGTAGACCGACATACCCGATCGGGTATGCCTTTGAAGTTAACCCCAAATCCGGTCGAGTATAGCCCGAATACCATTTTCTACACATACTCCATCGGGTATAAAAGCACACCCGATCGGGTATACCTATAAAATATAGCCTATAATCGATCGAGTATACCTCGAATCTGGCATTTTACACATACCCGATCGGGTACCGTGTATATACCCGATCGAGTACCCGAGCTGCATCCCAAGAGCCTATAAATACACCCCCTTTCCTTCACAATTAGATATCCAATTTCCTATATACTTCTAAGCTCAGTCTAGAATAGTTCTTTCTTTATATTTTCTTCATGTTTGGTCTCCAAATGAGGAGCTAAACTCTTCCATCTTGGTTTTGCTACTTTGAAGCTTAATGAATTTGTAAGTTGTGAGCTATTTTCTTTAATCTTCTTTCTTGAATATTAATTATTTCCTATTCATATTCCATATTAATATTTTGAGCATTACTTAAAGGATCAACTAGTTTTGTTTCATATATTAATTATTACTAGAGTCAATCGATTAATACGCTTGTTATTAATTCGGTTCATTCACGGTAGTAAACTTGGATTATTGATGCATGCGTCTCATGGTTAATAATCTAAGGGGAATTAATTATGTTGATCAAACCAATATACCGCTTGTGTTGAGGTTATCAATCTCAATCGTTTTCATCTTGATTTTATTGCTACTGTCGAGTTGATATACGGCGCGTGTTCTATATTAACTCGGTAGTAAGTTTTATTAATGAACGCGTTTCGTTATTAATAACTACCCTCGATGAACTGGATATACTCCTCGATTGAGTATTCGAGAGGAAGATAGTTAAAGATATAACCGGGATCGACGAACATTTCATTAAGTGGATAAAAGCAAAACCAAGTCCCCATCTCTATTAATTAAACTCATATAGGTTGTTCATCTTAGTGATATTAAATCAAACTCAACCCCCCCTTTCGTTACTGTTATTATAAAAGATAAATATTCCTTTCCCTGTGGATACGAACCTTACTTCGTTATACTACGTATATTCGTTGTATTGTATTTATTTTGAGTGCACCTCACGATAAGTGCACGTCAGAAGCCCAAGCCTTCCGTAGCCGTACCGCTGCTTTGAGGAGTTCCTCTGTGATATTGATGTCGAGAATTGATCGAGAATCCATGTATCTTGGTTGTGTTCAACTTTCTGAAACATTATTGTGTAGATTTCCAGTCTACAATTCTGTATGTAGCTCCTCCAATTTATTCTAATAATGATGCCCTTGATGAGAGGAGGTTTCATTTATAATCCTTAAGTGATGAGGCAAATGTATGCATTCTTTCAGCCATTTGGTGGTATTACACAAAAAGTGATGTACTCTATTGTTTGTGTATGGAATACAATACAATACAAATCATTCATCATCATCATCATCATCATCATCATCATAATTACCCCAGTGCCACAAAGGCTTCCACCTATGGTGGAGTAAGGAAGGCTCGGATGTACGCAGTCTTACCGATGTACTAAAGCGCAAAAAGACTGTTTCTCGATGACTCATAGTGAAAATTGTGTCAAAAATTGCATGGACTGACTGTTGCTTCATAACAAAGAAGCACAGATAGTTTAGTCAGTCATTTTGCTTTATTCCATCATATTCCCAAACCTAGACAATACAAATCATTCAAGAGGAAAGAATTTAAAGAAGAAATGTATCTTTACAATCTGTTGCCTAGATTCTTTAAGCCAGTTTAGTTGTAAACAGAGTTTAATATATTGACACAGACCCATCTACAAAGTTGATAACCAGGAAGAATGTACTTCAGATGAATTGTGACATGTGTATTCATTAAAGGTCTTCAATTTATGCTTCGGAAAACGAGGAAAAGTGAAGTGAAATAATGGCACTAAAAGTTTATGCACTTACTAATGATTAGTGCAAAAATTAGAAATCATTGTTTGAACTAAAAAGTTATACTTAGAGCATAAAAAAAGTTGTAGGATCGGTTTGGAACTAGCCCTGCTTCTTTTTTAAAGCAGAATCAGAATCACTTTTTAGAAGTTAGTCTCCCCCAACTACTACAAAAACTGCTTCTAGAAGTAAATTTGAGCACTATAAGTACTTGTGCACTTTCACTCGAACACTCCAACTTCTTCTTCTGCTCGCTGAAAGAGCAGAAACAATTTTAAGAATCAGATCCAAACACTCCGTTATATTGCAGAAAATATCAACACCACCAAAAAAATACTTCAATTTCATGATGGTTCTTGGGTGGAAAATTTTCAAATAAACTCGACCAAATTAAAATATTTAACGTATGAAAGTTGTATTCAATAATGTGAAAGTTGAAAACTAATTTTAAAAAACTAGCTGAACACTTCTTATAGCAATGCTATGTTCTATTTTAATGTTGTTGGGATACTTAGCTAGCGCTACCAGCCCAACTCATGATCCAGCCAACTGAGAAGATCATAATTAAGGGAAATTTTCACAAATGGCTAAAAACTGTAAGTAATATCAGTTTTTTCATCTTTTATGTTTTTTCTCAAATATAGACAAGTTCGCGTTTTCTTTTCAATAATGGACCTTACACCTTAACACTGGACTCGGCTCTCCATTTGAATGCTCAGGTCACGTACGCATTTTAATTGCTAAGACTAAACACACGTAAGATCACTACCTAACAAATATTTAGGTCATGCACTTTCCTTTTTTATTTTTTTTGAAAACGAATGTATAAGTAATAATAGTAATATTAATAATAAAAGTTCTTTTGAATGCAAATATCTAAATATTATAAATAAATAGCAAAAAAAAACATAGGAAATTTTAATAAATCTATAAGTGAAAAATTCAAAAAGGTCATATAAAATCCGACAAAATGAAAACAAAATATAAATTCGTAAAATAAAAAACAGTAAATATAAAACGTGTAAAAACAACAACTTAGAAATAAAAATGTGAAAAATGAAAAAAAAATGTAAAAATATTATACCTGAAAATTTTGAAAAATGTGAAAAGAAAATGATATTTGTAACTCAATACTTTTAAAATGGTTACAAAATCTAATAATTGTTATTACCAGTTTGATGTTAGTTTTTGTCTCTTATTGCTTCTTTGTGTTTATTTTTGTTTATAACTTTGATTTCTTTTTTGTTTTTTATTGTTTTTCAGGCTTCTTGTTATAGTTGGTACTTGGTATTCATAAATTCATATTTATTATTTTAGGTGATTGTATATAAATCTATATATTACTTTTTATTGCAAAGAAGCATCAAAGGTGAGTAGAAATATAAATAAATAATAAATATTGAAATCGGTTATAAATAACACTCAGCAACACGGTTCAACAAAAAGCAACACGTTGCAACAAAAAATAACAAATATCATACAAAATGAAACAAAAAGAAACACATACCATAGTAACCATACAACAAAATGAAACACGATACAACAAAATGATGTTGGAAAAATGTGTTAAAAATTGCATTAAATGGTCGTTTTGGGGCAATTATTTGAGTGGGGTCCACTTCCGATTTGGGTCGGGTCAAAGTGGTTTCGGATTGTCCTAGTTAAGGGATACAATTCGATATGTGGTACACTCAAAACGGATAACGGGTGAATGAGAAATTGATTCTCGAAGTTCACTCGTTGAAATGGAAAAACTGGGAAAAATGATGAGTGTCTAGTGTGTTTTATCCCACACCGAAAAACTCAAGGGATTTTCACCCCCTTATAAAGGGAAACCTCTTTTAAGGAGTTAAGATTCCTAAAGGGAAAGGCTCTCTCTTACGCGCAGGGGGGGGGGGTGCCGATCAAATCTCGAAACGGAGAAGAAAAGCCGCGACTCGTGTGCGCGGGAGACTTGCGGACACGAATGCCGTCCAAAAATCTATCTCTCAAGAGATACGGTTAATTTTTTGTTTTCCCAGAAGTGCTCCGGACAGAAGGCCTCGAACAGAACCCCTCCAAGGGGTGTTCTGCTGGCTTCGGACAGAAACCCTCCAAGGGGTGTTCTGTTGGGGTCTTCTGTCGCGCATTTCTTCCGTTACAACAATTAATGCCCAACATTCTTCTCTTTTAATGCTGCGTTAAATGGACAGTTTATGGACAATTAAATGCCCAACGGACTGGTCATTGATGTCCAACGTTCAGGTCCATTAACACCCCATTTAACACACAACAAATCCTCCTATAAATAGCTGGCAGGTGCTTTGCAACAAACACACGGTTTTGACAATGCACAACACTTTCCTCACGTTTTCTTGAGCTAAAAACTCTTCCAGCTACTCCCAAAATTTCCCTTGTGTTCTGCTATTGTTCCAGTTCGCCGGGACTTTCGTTTGTGTGCTCAAACGATCGTTCATTAGCCACCGTATCCAGGGAAACGGTCGTTGCAACGCTCCTAGCACCATGGGAGGCGACGAAAACGTTTTAAGGACATCGTGCGTAGCACGAGCTCTGGCTAAAATCTGTTCCATCTTATTTTCTGTTTTCATTTAGCTATTTTGTTTATTCATTAATTTTATCTAATTAATATTTCTTCGTTTTTCCGAAACACACCCAACAATCTTAAAACGTATTCGATGATTGTTCTACTCCGGTAAACAATCCTAAAACGTATTTTCCTTGGTTGTTGTACTGCGGTAAACAATCTAAAACATAGTTTGTCACTTCGGTGAACGAACTTATTTTTTGTGTTTTCGGAAAACGTTGAAAACGTTAAAAATGGCTTCGCAAGAAATTGGAAATGTTGGTGGGCAGAACGTGCCAAACGATAATCAACCTGAAAGTGGAGCACCGGTGAACAATGGTTCACAACGCGGTGCATCTACTTCGGGCAACCAAGGGGCAATCCCTATGGTTACCGTGCCGAGCAACTCTGTGGAGAAACCCGAAAAATTTAACGGGTTAAACTTCAAGAGGTTGCAGCAAAAGATGCTATTCTATCTCACTACTCTCGGTCTTGCAAGGTTCTTGACCGAAGATGCGCCGGTAGCAACCGGGGGTGAGGTGGATGCGCAATCTTTCAACGCGGTTGAAGCTTGGAAGCATTCTGACTTCCTTTGTCGAAACTATGTGTTGAACGGGCTGCATGATGCTTTGTACGACGTATATAGCAAACTAGCTACGGCTAAGGAGCTATGGAATGCTTTGGACCACAAATATAAAAGCGAGGATGCCGGCGCAAAGAAATTTGTTGTTGGTCGATTCCTTGATTTTAAAATGGTGGATTCGAAGACGGTCTTGAGTCAAGTTGAGGAGATGCAAATGAGCTTCAACGAAATTCGAGATGAAGGAATGACGGTTAGTGAGTCATTCCAAGTGGCGTCAATTATTCACTTATTGCCGCCGGCTTGGAAGGAATTCAAGAACTACCTTAAGCATAAGCGAAAGGAAATGAACTTGGAGCAATTGATCCTCCGTCTGCGGATTGAAGAGGATAACCGGAAGAACGATGGGAAACTCCCAATTGTTCATGGCGCCAAGGCAAACGTGGTGGAGCATGCAAAAGGCTCCAAAACCAAGAATAATGGGAAGAGGAAGCTCGGTCCCAAGGGAGGCGTTTCCAAAACAAAGTTTAATGGAAAATGCTTCAATTGCAATAAAAATGGACACAAGTCCGCGGATTGCAAGGCACCCAAGAAGAAGAGGGACTCTCAAGTCAACTTGGTGCAAGGTGGGCAAAAGGATGAAGACATCATCCTAGCGGCTGTGGTTACGGAAGTCAACCTCGTTGGATCCAATTCCAAGGAATGGTTTGTGGACACCGCTGCAACCCGGCACATTTGCTCAAACCGGGAGTTATTCACAACTTTTGAGCCATCAAATGGTGAGAAAGTGTGGATAGGTAACTCGGCTCATTCCGCGGTTGAAGGCGTGGGCAAGGTGGTCCTGAAGATGACTTCGGGCAAAGAGCTAACTCTCAACCAAGTGCTGTTTGTTCCGGAAATACGCAAAAACCTGATTTTCGGTTCGTTGTTGAACAAGCATGGCTCCGCATGGTTTTTGAGTCGGACAAACTAGTTTTGTCTAAATCAGGAATGTATGTGGGCAAGGGATATGCAGCTGATTGGCTGTTTAAGCTCAATGTAATGACTATTATTAATAATAATAATAAATTACCTTCTGCTTACTTGCTTGAGTCTTCTAATGTGTGGCATGGTAGACTAGGACATGTTAATTTTAATCCTATACGTAGATTAATTAACATGGAGCACATTCCTAAATTCACAATTGATGTGAAGCACAAATGTGAAGTTTGTGTAGAGGCAAAACTAACGAAAACGTCTTTCAAATCGGTTGAAAGAAAAACGGAACCACTTGAATTGGAAGCAATCGATAAATTCATTCTTTATAAGAATGAAGTGGAAAACCAACTTAATCGACGGATTAAGACGGTTAGGAGTGATCGATGTGGTGAGTATGAAGCACCAATTGATGACTTTTGCGCTAGTGTGGGTATAGTACACGAACGTACCGCACCCTATTCACCTCAATCAAACGGTGTTGCCGAACGAAAGAATCGCACATTGAAAGATATGATGAACGCGATGCTAGTAAGTTCGGGCTTGCCACAAAATATGTGGGGCGAAGCAATCTTGACAAGCAATTACCTTTTAAATAAGGTTCCCCGGAAAAAATATGATAAAACTCCGTACGAGTTATGGAAAGGCAGACGGCCTTCCTATCAATATTTAAAAGTGTGGGGGTGTCTTGCTAAGGTGCTTGTACCAACATCTAAGAAAATAAAAATAGGTCCAAAAACGGTGGATTGTATTTTTATTGGGTGTGCACAAAATAGTAGTGCTTATCGGTTTTTAGTGTACGATTCGAATCATCCGGATGTACATAAAAACACAATAATTGAATCAAGGAATGCTTCATTCTTTGAAGATTTATTTCCATGCAAGTCCAACGAAGGGCCTAGCACGTCAAAACGAACATTTGACGTAGCTATGGAAAATACTAGCGAGGGATCCGGAGAAGAACCCGAACCCAGACGTAGCAAACGTGCTAGAGTTGAAAAATCCTTCGGACCGGATTTTCTCACCTACCTGGTAGAATTTGACTCGGATACTCTAACATGTATGGTAGAAAATGAACCGGATTTTCTAACATGTTTGGTAGAAAATGAGGCACGGACTTATACAGAAGCCGTGACGTCTACCGAAGGTCCTATGTGGAAAGAAGCCATCAAGAGTGAGGTGGATTCTATCCTTAAAAATCACACATGGGAATTGGTTGATCTTCCTCCGGGAAATAAACCTTTGGGATCGAAGTGGATTTTTAAACGAAAAATGAAACCTGATGGTTCCATCGATAAGTACAAGGCCAGACTTGTAATCAAAGGATACAAGCAACGTGAGGGCCATGATTACTTTGACACGTATTCTCCTGTGACGAGAATAAATTCTATTAGGATGATACTAGCAATTGCCACATTGCGGAAATTGGAAGTTCATCAAATGGACGTAAAAACCGCTTTTCTGAATGGCGATATAGACGAAGAAATCTATATGGAACAGCCCGAAGGCTTTCGTGTTCCAGGCCAAGAAAGGAAAGTGTGTAAATTAATTAAATCATTGTATTGATTGAAACAAGCCCCTAAACAGTGGCACGAAAAGTTCGATCATGCAATGTTAATTAATGGGTTTAAAATAAGCGAAAGTGACAAATGCGTCTATGTGAAGAGCACGGTAGACGGCTATGTCATTTTATGTTTATACGTGGATGATATACTCATCGTGGGTAGCAATAATCTAATGATTAATTCTACCAAAAGCATGTTAAATTCTAAATTTGACATGAAGGATATGGGGTTGGCCGA
Organism: Cuscuta europaea; assembly: GCA_945859875.1. Taxonomy (NCBI): domain Eukaryota; kingdom Viridiplantae; phylum Streptophyta; class Magnoliopsida; order Solanales; family Convolvulaceae; genus Cuscuta; species Cuscuta europaea. The sequence goes on along the minus strand of CAMAPE010000054.1, from coordinate 1,065,892 downwards.
TTTAATCCTTGGGATTAAAATAATTAGAGGACCTGACGGTCTTACGCTAAGCCAATCCCATTACGTTGATAAAATCCTTACGAAATTTAATAAGGATGATTATCAAGAGGCAAAGACTCCATTAGAAAAAACGTACAACTTACCAAAAATCGTGGAAAGTGTATTTCTCAAGTAGAATACGTTAGGATTATTGGAAGCTTGATGTATCTAATGAGTTGTACCAGGCCTGATATTGCCTTTGTGATTAGTAAGCTAATTAGATATACTAGCAACCCCGGTGATGAACACTAGGAGGCAATAATAAGGGTTTTGAGGTATTTACGTAAAACCCAAAATCTTAGACTGCACTATGGAAGATATCCAACTGTACTTGAAGGGTATAGCGACGCTAGTTGGATATCCGACATAAAGGACTCTAAGTCCACAAGTGGATATATTTTCACTTTGGGAGGTGCAGCCGTGTCGTGGAAATCCTCGAAACAAACGTTAATAGCTAGATCCACGATGGAATCTGAGCTAATAGCCTTGGATAAGTGCACTGAAGAGGCTGAATGGCTACGCCATTTTCTCGAGGATATTCCAAGTTGAGAAAAGCCTGTCTCTCCAATATGCATACATTGCGATTGTCAAGCGGCAATTGGAAGGGTACAGAGGTAAGTCTATTGACTACGTTCGTCGTAGACATAACACCATTAAACAACTCCTCACAACGGGTGTTATCACTGTTGACTACGTGAAGTCAAAGGATAACATAGCGGATCCGCTAACCAAGGCATTGAATAGAGAATTGTTGGAGAAGTTGTCACGAGGAATGGGACTAAAGCCCGTGAATTGAAAAGTTCTATAGTGGATACCCAACCTAGTTGGTCCTAGGTTCAAAAGGGACAACTAAATTATAGAGCGAAGGATGGTCACTGTGGGGGTCCCGAACTCCTACCCACTCCTCGTTAAAACAATGACTCCCGCACGAGGTTAGCAAAACGTTTGCTTTAATGATTCTAAAATGTTGATCTACATCGATAACATTGGAAGAGTATGCGGGATACTCGTGACAGAATCACCTATGTGAGAGAGAAGAGGGCCGCTTCAAAGGAGAACTGTAAAGGCTCAGTTCTTTAGAAACTCTTGCAAAACCAGGACGGTGGCCCATGGCCAAAACGGGCCCACCCATGAGAACGGAACAATGTTGGAAGGTTCTTGTGTAAAGATAAGTCAATGTTTACACGACGGCAGTATAGTTCAAGGACATCGAGTCTACTAGACAGCCAGTAAATAAACGTGTCTTTACAACGGAAGGTTCAAAGGATAAAACCTACCTCTCCGTATGCAAGGATCATCCGGTGAACACAACGTGTCCTCCTATCTTCGTGTCTTTTAAGTCTCGAAAATCAATTTTCATTCATGTGGGGGATTGTTGGAAAAATGTGTTAAAAATTGCATTAAATGGTCATTTTGGGGCAATTATTTGAGTGGGGTCCACTTCCGATTTGGGTCGGGTCAAAGTGGTTTCGGATTGTCCTTGTTAAGGGCTACATATCGATATATGGTACACTCAAAACGGATAATGGGTGAATGAGAAATTGATTCTCGAAGTTCACTCGTTGAAATGGAAAAACTGGGAAAAATGATGAGTTTCTAGTGTATTTTATCCCACACCGAAAAACTCAAGGGATTTTCACCCCCTTATAAAGGGAAGCCTCTTTTAAGGAGTTAAGATTCCTAAAGGGAGGGCTTCGGACAGAAACCCTCCAAGGGGTGTTCTGCCGGCTTCGGACAGAAACCCTCCAAGGGGTGTTTTGTTGGGGTCTTCTGTCGTGCATTTCTTCCGTTACAACAATTAATGCCCAACGTTCTTCTCTTTTAATGCTGCGTTAAATGGACAGTTTATGGACGATTAAATGCCCAACGGACTGGTCATTGATGTCCAACGTTCAGGTCCATTAACACCTCATTTAACACACAACAAATCCTCCTATAAATAGCTGGCAGGTGCTTTGCAACAAACACACGGTTTTGACAACGCACAACACTTTCCTCACGTTTTCTTGAGCTAAAAACTCTTCCAGCTACTCCCAAAATTTCCCTTGTGTTCTGTTATTGTTCCAGTTCGCCGGGACTTTCGTTTGTGTGCTCAAACGATCATTCGTTAGCCACCGTATCCTGGGAAACGGTCGTTGCAACGCTCCTAGCACCATGGGAGGCGACGAAAACGTTTTAAGGACATCGTGCGTAGCACGAGCTCTGGCTAAAATCTGTTCCATCTTATTTTCTGTTTTCATTTAGCTATTTTGTTTATTCATTAATTTTATCTAATTAATATTTCTTCGTTTTTCCGAAACACACCCAACAATCTTAAAACGTATTCGATGATTGTTCTACTCCGGTAAACAATCCTAAAACGTATTTTCCTTGGTTGTTGTACTGCGGTAAACAATCTAAAACATAGTTTGTCACTTCGGTGAACGAACTTATTTTTTGTGTTTTCGGAAAACGTTGAAAACGTTAAAAATGGCTTCGCAAGAAATTGGAAATGTTGGTGGGCAGAACGTGCCAAACGATAATCAACCTGAAAGTGGAGCACCGGTGAACAATGGTTCACAACGCGGTGCATCTACTTCGGGCAACCAAGGGGCAATCCCTATGGTTACCGTGCCGAGCAACTCTGTGGAGAAACCCGAAAAATTTAACGGGTTAAACTTCAAGAGGTTGCAGCAAAAGATGCTATTCTATCTCACTACTCTCGGTCTTGCAAGGTTCTTGACCGAAGATGCGCCGGTAGCAACCGGGGGTGAGGTGGATGCGCAATCTTTCAACGCGGTTGAAGCTTGGAAGCATTCTGACTTCCTTTGTCGAAACTATGTGTTGAACGGGCTGCATGATGCTTTGTACGACGTATATAGCAAACTAGCTACGGCTAAGGAGCTATGGAATGCTTTGGACCACAAATATAAAAGCGAGGATGCCGGCGCAAAGAAATTTGTTGTTGGTCGATTCCTTGATTTTAAAATGGTGAATTCGAAGACGGTCTTGAGTCAAGTTGAGGAGATGCAAATGAGCTTCAACGAAATTCGAGATGAAGGAATGACGGTTAGTGAGTCATTCCAAGTGGCGTCAATTATTCACTTATTGCCACCGGCTTGGAAGGAATTCAAGAACTACCTTAAGCATAAGCGAAAGGAAATGAACTTGGAGCAATTGATCCTCCGTCTGCGGATTGAAGAGGATAACCGGAAGAACGATGGGAAACTCCCAATTGTTCATGGCGCCAAGGCAAACGTGGTGGAGCATGCAAAAGGCTCCAAAACCAAGAATAATGGGAAGAGGAAGCTCGGTCCCAAGGGAGGCGTTTCCAAAACAAAGTTTAATGGAAAATGCTTCAATTGCAATAAAAATGGACACAAGTCCGCGGATTGCAAGGCACCCATGAAGAAGAGGGACTCTCAAGTCAACTTGGTGCAAGGTGAGCAAAAGGATGAAGACATCATCCTAGCAGCTGTGGTTACGGAAGTCAACCTCGTTGGATCCAATTCCAAGGAATGATTTGTGGACACCGGTGCAACCCGGCACATTGCTCAAACCGGGAGTTATTCACAACTTTTGAGCCATCAAATGGTGAGAAAGTGTGGATGGGTAACTCGGCTCATTCCGCGGTTGAAAGCGTGGGCAAGGTGGTCCTGAAGATGACTTCGGGCAAAGAGCTGACTCTCAACCAAGTGCTGTTTGTTCCGGAAATACGCAAAAACCTGATTTCCGGTTCGTTGTTGAACAAGCATGGCTTCCGCATGGTTTTTGAGTCGGACAAACTAGTTTTGTCTAAATCGGGAATGTATGTGGGCAATGGATATGCAGTTGATGGGCTGTTTAAGCTCAATGTAATGACTATTATTAATAATAATAATAAAATACCTTCTGCTTACTTGCTTGAGTCTTCTAATGTGTGGCATGGTAGACTAGGACATGTTAATTTTAATTCTATACGTAGATTAATTAACATGGAGCACATTCCTAAATTCACAATTGATGTGAAGCACAAATGTGAAGTTTGTGTAGAGGCAAAACTAACGAAAACGTCTTTCAAATCGGTTGAAAGAAAAACGGAACCACTTGAATTGGAAGCAATCGATAAATTCATTCTTTATAAGAATGAAGTGGAAAACCAACTTAATCGACGGATTAAGACGGTTAGGAGTGATCGAGGTGGTGAGTATGAAGCACCAATTGGTGACTTTTGCGCTAGTGTGGGTATAGTACACGAACGTACCGCACCCTATTCACCTCAATCAAACGGTGTTGCCGAACGAAAGAATCGCACATTGAAAGATATGATGAACGCGATGCTAGTAAGTTCGGGCTTGCCACAAAATATGTGGGGCGAAGCAATCTTGACAAGCAATTACCTTTTAAATAAGGTTCCCCGGAAAAAATATGATAAAACTCCGTACGAGTTATGGAAAGGCAGACGGCCTTCCTATCAATATTTAAAAGTGTGGGGGTGTCTTGCTAAGGTGCTTGTACCAACACCTAAGAAAATAAAAATAGGTCCAAAAACGGTGGATTGTATTTTTATTGGGTATGCACAAAATAGTAGTGCTTATCGGTTTTTAGTGTACGATTCGAATAATCCGGATGTACATAAAAATACAATAATTGAATCAAGGAATGCTTCATTCTTTGAAGATTTATTTCCATGCAAGTCCAACGAAGGGCCTAGCACGTCAAAACGAACATTTGACGTAGCTATGGAAAATACTAGCGAGGGATCCGGAGAAGAACCCGAACCCAGACGTAGCAAACGTGCTAGAGTTGAAAAATCCTTCGGACCGGATTTTCTCACCTACCTGGTAGAATTTGACTCGGATACTCTAACATGTATGGTAGAAAATGAACCGGATTTTCTAACATGTTTGGTAGAAAATGAGGCACGGACTTATACGGAAGCCGTGACGTCTACCGAAGGTCCTATGTGGAAAGAAGCCATCAAGAGTGAGGTGGATTCTATCCTTAAAAATCACACATGGGAATTGGTTGATCTTCCTCCGGGAAATAAACCTTTGGGATCGAAGTGGATTTTTAAACGAAAAATGAAACCTGATGGTTCCATCGATAAGTACAAGGCCAGACTTGTAATCAAAGGATACAAGCAACGTGAGGGCCATGATTACTTTGACACGTATTCTCCTGTGACGAGAATAAATTCTATTAGGATGATACTAGCAATTGCCGCATTGCGGAAGTTGGAAGTTCATCAAATGGACGTAAAAACCGCTTTTCTGAATGGCGATATAGACGAAGAAATCTATATGGAACAGCCCGAAGGCTTTCGTGTTCCAGGCCAAGAAAGGAAAGTGTGTAAATTAATTAAATCATTGTATGGATTGAAACAAGCCCCTAAAGAGTGGCACGAAAAGTTCGATCATGCAATGTTAATTAATGGGTTTAAAATAAACGAAAGTGACAAATGCGTCTATGTGAAGAGCACGGTAGACGGCTATGTCATTTTATGTTTATACGTGGATGATATACTCATCGTGGGTAGCAATAATCTAATGATTAATTCTACCAAAAGCATGTTAAATTCTAAATTTGACATGAAGGATATGGGGTTGGCCGATTTAATCCTTGGGATTAAAATAATTAGAGGACCTGACGGTCTTACACTAAGCCAATCCCATTACATTGATAAAATCCTTACGAAATTTAATAAGGATGATTATCAAGAGGCAAGGACTCCATTAAATAAAAACGTACAACTTACCAAAAATCGTGGAAAGTGTATTTCTCAAGTAGAATACGCTAGGATTATTGGAAGCTTGATGTATCTAATGAGTTGTACCAGGCCTGGTATTGCCTTTGTGGTTAGTAAGCTAATTAGATATACTAGCAACCCCGGTGATGAACACTGGAAGGCAATAATAAGGGTTTTGAGGTATTTACGTAAAACCCAAAATCGGTTATAAATAACACTCAGCAACACGGTTCAACAAAAAGCAACACGTTGCAACAAAAAATAACAAATATCATACAAAATGAAACAAAAAGAAACACATACCATAGTAACCATACAACAAAATGAAACACGATACAACAAAATGATGTTGGAAAAATGTGTTAAAAATTGCATTAAATGGTCGTTTTGGGGCAATTATTTGAGTGGGGTCCACTTCCGATTTGGGTCGGGTCAAAGTGGTTTCGGATTGTCCTAGTTAAGGGATACAATTCGATATGTGGTACACTCAAAACGGATAACGGGTGAATGAGAAATTGATTCTCGAAGTTCACTCGTTGAAATGGAAAAACTGGGAAAAATGATGAGTGTCTAGTGTGTTTTATCCCACACCGAAAAACTCAAGGGATTTTCACCCCCTTATAAAGGGAAACCTCTTTTAAGGAGTTAAGATTCCTAAAGGGAAAGGCTCTCTCTTACGCGCAGGGGGGGGGGGGGGGTGCCGATCAAATCTCGAAACGGAGAAGAAAAGCCGCGACTCGTGTGCGCGGGAGACTTGCGGACACGAATGCCGTCCAAAAATCTATCTCTCAAGAGATACGGTTAATTTTTTGTTTTCCCAGAAGTGCTCCGGACAGAAGGCCTCGAACAGAACCCCTCCAAGGGGTGTTCTGCTGGCTTCGGACAGAAACCCTCCAAGGGGTGTTCTGCCGGCTTCGGACAGAAACCCTCCAAGGGGTGTTTTGTTGGGGTCTTCTGTCGCGCATTTCTTCCGTTACAACAATTAATGCCCAACGTTCTTCTCTTTTAATGCTGCGTTAAATGGACAGTTTATGGACGATTAAATGCCCAACGGACTGGTCATTGATGTCCAACGTTCAGGTCCATTAATACCCCATTTAACACACAACAAATCCTCCTATAAATAGCTGGCAAGTGCTTTGCAACAAACACACTGTTTTGACAACGCACAACACTTTCCTCACGTTTTCTTGAGCTAAAAACTCTTCCAGCTACTCCCAAAATTTCCCTTGTGTTCTGATATTGTTCCCGTTCGCCGGGACTTTCGTTTGTGTGCTCAAATGATCGTTCGTTAGCCACCGTATCCTGGGAAACGGTCGTTGCAACGCTCCTAGCACCGTGGGAGGCGACGAATACGTTTTAAGGACATCGTGCGTAGCACGAGCTCTGGCTAAAATCTGTTCCATCTTATTTTCTGTTTTCTTTTAGCTATTTTGTTTATTAATTAATTTTATTAAATTAATATTTCTTCGTTTTTCCGAAACACACCCAACAAATGAAACATGATGCAACAAAAAGAAACACAAAACAACAAATATCATACAAAATGAAACAAAAAGCAACACATACCATACAACAAAATGAAACATGATACAACAAAATGAAACATGATGCAACAAAAAGTTTAATATTACGAAGACAATTAAAATTAGTAAAAAGGTAAAAAAGATTATGAAAATATAATAAATGTAAAAATGAAAAAATATAAATAGTTTATTCGAATTTTGAACATGTGAACTACAAAATAAAACTTTTGGATATGAAGAATGTACAAAAAAGAATAATTTAAAAACTGAAGTAATATAAAATCTTAATTATTATATAATATAAATACATCATAAAGTAAAAATGATAAAAATATTAAATAATGGGATTTTTTAGAGAATAAAATAATTAACCAAACAAAAACTATAACAAAAGTTTTAAAAGTGTATGATTATAAGAAAAAACACTAAAACGAGTACAAAACAATTAAAGTTTATAGGAAAAAATATAAAAATAAAAATGTGAAAAATTATAATGTATGAAATATAGAAAGTTTGTAAGATAAGAATAAAATTGTAAAAAATTAACAAATATATATATATATATATATTTTTGATATCCTTTAAAATAGTAACGAAAAATATATTATTATATCTATAAATTTGCAATTGTTTATTTTGTCTATAACTTTGCAATTAGTTATTATTTAATTATGTTTCTTGTTGTTGTTGATTTTCATAAATCCAAATTTATTATTATATGACTTAATATGTGTGTGAGATTGTGTATTGGTTATTACTCCTAACTAGCAAACATAAATAGAAAGCCAAATTAACAAAAATATCAGCAAAACTACACGATTCAACAAAAAGCAACATCATACAACAAAAAGAAACAAAATAAAAAGCAACAAAATTCAACAAGATGTAACAAAACCATCGAGAAAAAAATTTCAAAACAAGCATTCAAGAATCCATAATTCCATACTTCATCTGATTTTCTACATTCATGATCTGAAAAGACAATAAAGCAGGTGTAACTCCATCAGCTAGGCCTAGCTGTAGAAGAAACCGACAACAAGAGCCTACTAATTTTGCTCCCCGCGACAGTTTGATTAAAAAATGGTCAACAAAAAGCAACAAGCAGCAACAGAAAGAAACAAACTCCAACAAAACAACATGATACAAAAAAAGAAACAAAAAGAAATACGATACAACAAAAGGAAACAAATCAAGAAAAGAATAATAATAATAATAATAATAATAATAATAATAATAATAATAATAATAATAATAATAATAATAATTCCAATTAACTTTTTCCCCGCAATCGTTATTGGAATCATACATATAATGCAACAATATTAAAATATAATAGAGTATTAAACTGATTTTTCAGTATATACATTTACTAGTATATTGAAGGAGAAAACAAGTCATAGCATTGCGGCACTCTAGATCCCATTGTACTTGATAACGAGGTCTGCATGATAAGGAGATTATTTGAACTCGCTTCCCAATATATATAGATAATTATAGAAATAATAATGAACTCACTAAATAATGTATGCACATTTCTAAAATCACTTCGACTTATTCCAGTATCTAAGACATTTGTTTGGGAAAATTATCTTCTAAAGTACAAGGCCTAAACATTCATCAACACATTATTAATATTGAAGTTTTGGAACTCATGCTTTGATCATTTCAGCTAGAGGAAAAACTAGAACATAATTCTAATATTACACTAACAACTTAATAAAATTTGATGCACGTTTACAGTCGCCAATCAATTCTCTGGGATGTCAGTTTTATGAGTATACTATGAGATGAGTGAAGTGAATATTGTGAACTACTTCAAACTCAGTGGTGTAACAATTTATAGAAAGTATGTTCATACAATAACATCACTAAATATAAGAATTATACCGTAAGGAATTTAAGATGAAGAAAGAGCTAAAAATGGTTATAACTTGTCTTCTGTAAATATCAAAGAGGTTCACAGGAGCAACAAACATTCTAACGCATGAATCATTATCTTTGTTTTCAACTGGAGGAATCTCAATCATCGATCACTCTGCAATGCAAATATTATTATTTCCACTTCTTTCCCTAAAATTTTAAATGACATTCATCTCAATCCCATCAGCTATGGTGGAGTGAGTGACATTGATGTTATGATGTCACTTAAGTATCTAACTGTAATTAACACTGAATATTCATGCACATTAGATACCATCATCATAAAAATCCTCACATCAATCTAAAATTATAAGTTACCTCAATGTTCCAGGTAATTCATACTTCACATTAACCAAGTAGCAAGTTTATCTAAATGGAGTAGCAAGTTTAAGATGTACAAAGTAAAGTTTTTAACCAGAACCATTCAACAACAAAAAAACCAAAGAGAAAAAGAAGAAGCTCTTAAGTTCCTATTCACGGTCAAAGGCTGGAAGTAAAAAATTTAAGACTGAAATTAAAAACTAGCTCAAAACCTGAAACGATAAACAAAAAACAAAGATGAAATTAGAACGAAACTTACCTGAATTGAAGTGTAGTATCGTATCGAGTAACAAAGTAAGCAGCAAAATGTAGACTACCAGGAAGCTGGTCAGCTGTGGTACACGGCAGGCTATTGGAGGTGTCACGCTGGTGGAGGACTTGGCAGGCGACAACGGTGGACGATTGATGAGGATCGATTAAAAATTTGCAGAGTCGGATGATGGTGAAGAAGAACAAAACAGGTGTCTTTAATCTTCAAAATCGGCATCGATTTCACAATCAAATTCACGATTGGAGAAAACATGAGACAGACTACGAGATCGATGGTGCTATCTGTGAGAGAGACGATTAAGAACATAGACCAACAAATATGGAAGATGGACGGAAACAAACCTTTGGAAGAGAAGGCAGATGTGCAGAGCCGATCTTTGATTACGTTGAGACTTTAGAGTTAGGTTTCTTTTTGAAATATAAAATTAAAAGTAAAAAGATGAAAGTTAAATGTGAAAAATATTAAGTTGGTGGACATAAATGAAAATTTAAACATAAAAGGAGTCTATCCGGGTAATTTGCACCATAATTGGGAAATGCGGTTTGATTGGATAGGCCCATCACAAAATATGATCAGAGCGCACAACATTCCTAGTATCGAGCGACATCCTTCCTTCGGGGCTCAGCCATCGCACACGACATATCTAACAAGTAATGTGTCCAACAAGTAAATCGACAGTCTGGTACATTGCCTCTTCAAGGATACTAAGCAGGAAAACTTCTCGAAATAAGAGTAAAAATGATTGGATATTCCAAAACAAGAGTGTTATGTTTTTCTTCCCAAAATATGAGTAACATAAAAATCTTGGAATAATTACTGCCAAAATCATTGCGGTACTAGACATTAACATGACACTATTTACGGCCATTGATGACGGTATTTTTCAATTGTGGCAATAACGTTTCCTATTTCAGGAAAAATATAGCAGTCATATTTTGGAATTCTAGAACATTTTTGCTCTTACTTAAGGCAATTTCCTAGAATCCCCTTCCAGATTGGCAGGAAACCCTTAAAATGACGGGAAAACCATTTTATGCATGGATTTATCAAGATATGAGGGGAGAAGAGCTGAATGAATTGGAGGACAACACGTGAGCATGCTCTACTGCGCTCTTCACTATAAATACCTGCATAGATTGGGCAAAATATACTATACAGTATACACCCGGTTGTACCGTGTCATTTGGTACAACCAGGTATTTTTGTAAATATTTGCAAATTGGAGTTCATCAATTATGGAGCATAGCATTTGGTTCCTTTCTTTTTTCCATTTGTTCATTCTTTTCCTATGCTTACTTCTTCTTCCATTTTTTCTGTTTTCATTTATTTATCTTTTGCAATTTTATCCTGTCCACTTATCATTCATTTGGAACCTCCGCTTCTCGTTTTTTGTGCTTCTGATTTTTTGTTTTTCTTTTCTTTTGATTTTGAACTTTAATTTTTCCAACTTTAACTTTTCTTTTTTCTGCTTCCGTTTTTTCCCCTTTTCTTTTTATATGTACCTTTCGTCTTCTGCTCATCTAGATTTGAACTCCTACTCCTTTTTTATTTTTATGTAAATTATCTACAAGATTTTCTTCATTCAATTCTTTATAAAATTCACATCAAGTTGAAAGTGAAGATGAATAAGGAGAGTTGGAAAAAGTAATTTGTATTATTTCATCCATCTGAAGTGCCGAGTATTTGCATATATATATATATATATACACTATGAGGAGAGCTTACCTCATGACTATGTAAGACAAGATCCTGATAGTTAGCTACGGTTATGCTATGCTAAAGGTAACTGTACAAATGAGATCCTAATATTTAGGCTACAGTTATGCTCTGCTAAAGGAAAGTGTACAAATAATATTAAATACAAGATTATATACGTAAATGAATATAATAAAATATATGTAATGTATTATGTGTTAATACGCCCCCGCAAGATGGAGGTTTCATTGGAAACTCCCATCTTGGTCCGAAATGCTTCAAACTGAGGTCTCACTAGTGGCTTAATCAGGACATCTGCTATTTGTAACTTTGTAGAAATATGATTAACTTTGAGGAGTCCTTTTTCCACAAGATCCCGAACAAAGAAGTAATCCAATGCTAGGTGCTTCATTCGTGAATGGAAAACCGGATTGGCACAAACGTAGGTAGCTCCCAAGTTGTCACAGTAGAGTGTAGGTGTAATGGTAAGTGGGACGCCGAGGTCATGGAGAAGATACCGGACCCACATGAGTTCGGCACTGGCATTGGCCACTGCTCGATACTCCGCCTCCGTAGAGGATCTAGCAACACATTTTTGTTTTGCCGACTTCCAAGATATGATATTAGATCCAAGGTACAGGACATAGGCTGTTGTAGATCGTCCTTGATCGTGAATTCCACCCCAATTGGAGTCAGAGAATGCTGAGAGATGAAATCCGGTGGACCGCCGAAGAACTAGCCCAAAGTCAATAGTTCCCTTAAGGTAGTGTAAAATACGTTTGACGGCCTGCCAGTGAGACATGGAAGGTTGCTGCATGTACTGGGAAAGTTTATTGACGACAAATGATATATCCGGGCGTGTGAACGTTAGATATTGAAGTAGTCCTAGTGTGCGCCGGTATTGCGTGGGGTCAGCCACCCCATGTTCTGGTGTCGTGAGATATGAGAATGTGCTGCTCATGGGTGTTGATGTTGCTTTGGCGGTGGCCATGTTGCATGACTCGAGGATGTGTGCAATGTATTGTCTCTGAGAGAGAAATAGGCCTCCAGTGTAATGGATAACTTCAATCCCCAAAAAGTGATGCAATGAACCAAGATCTTTGACCGAAAAGTGTGCAGTAAGTTTGGAGATAAAAGAGTCAAGTGCCTCCAAGTTGTTTTCTGTTAAGACAATATCATCAACATAAACAAGAAAATAAATGTGAACGTTAGTATGGTTGTAGATGAACAAAGAAGCATCTGCACGAGATCGCCGAAAATCGGCCGAGACAAGGAACCGAGAAAGTTCCATGTACCAAGCTCTTGGAGCTTGCTTGAGTCCATACAATGATTTCCGAAGGCGGCAGACATGCTTGGGAAATTTAGGATCAACAAATCCCGGTGGTTGAGTCATGTAGACTTCCTCTTCAAGAGTGCCATGGAGGAAGGCATTATTGACATCGAGATGCCGGAGGCACCACCCACGTGCCAAAGCAATGGACAGAATGAGTCGGACTGTTGCCGGTTTGGTCACCGGACTGAAGGTGTTCGAATAGTCACGCCCGGGTTGTTGCATAAAGCCACGGGCAACAAGTCGAGCCTTGTACCGGGAGATAGAGCCGTCGGGATGCCTCTTGATGCGGTATAACCATTTGCATGAGACATGAGGTTGAGTTGTACGCGGAACTAAGTCCTATGTATGATTGCGGGTAAGAGCCGCAAATTCTTCATGCATGGCTTGCTTCCAGTTGGGGTCGGCAAGAGCTTGTTTCACACATGTGGGTTCGAGGGTGGGTATGGTGGAGGTAGCATGGGTATTGTTGATATATGGCTCTCCTAGATATTTTGTGTTTGGCTTGCGTATCCTTGCTGGACGAGGTGGGGGAGTCGGTGTCGTATCCGGAGTGGGATGGTGGGAATTATTTGGGGAATTTGAGATTGGAGTAGTGGAGGAAGGAGTGGGTAATGATGAAGGATTGGATGTGGGAGAGATATTTGGGTGGGGTGATAAAGGAGGAGATATTTGGGCTGATATCGGGGAGTTATTATAAGGCTGATGAGCTGGCTCCAGGAATGTGGGGAAGGAATTTCAATGAGAGGTGGGGCTAGGGAGTCTTAAATTGGGGGGACCGGGTATAGGTGTGACGCCGAGATTTTCGTGCGGTACTTCCGAGTTAGTGGGGGGGGGGGGGAATATTATTTGTGTTTGAATTTTGAAAATTGGTGAGAGGGGAGAGGGTAGGCGCGGACCCAGGGGCAGACGTTGACCATGAAGGAAGAATAGCTGCATGCGTGCGTGTAGTAGCCGACGTTGCATGCGGGGGGGAATGTGCCATATTTTTGAAGGGAAATTGAGACTCAATAAACCGAACATGTCGCGAAACAAAAACACGATCAGAGAGGGGTTCTAGGCAGTAGTATGCAGATTGACTGAGGGAATACCCAAGGAAGACACAGGGGTGAGAACGGGTATCAAGTTTAGTGGCGGCGTAGGGTCAAAGCCAGGGGTAACATAGACATCCAAATGGGCGTAGTTTTTGGTAATTGGGTTGTTTATTGTGTAAGATAGAGTAGGGTGATTTATAATTAAGGGTTGGTGTGGGTAGTCGATTCATAAGGTACACGGCAGTTTGGAATGCATACGGCCAATATGTAATGGGCACATTTGAGTAATGTAATAATGAAAGCGCGGTAGTGGTAATATGGCGATGACGCCGCTCAGCTAGGCCGTTATGTTCAGGTGTATGGGGCGGAGAGGTAAAATGTGTGATGACGTGTTGACTGAGATATGGTTTAAGTTTAATATACTCACCCCCGTTGTCAGTAAAAAGGGATATTAATGGAGTAGAATAGTATTTTTCCACTAGTCTATGGAATTGTGGGAAAATAATGGACACGTCTGATTTTTGCTTAATGGAAAACAGCCAGGTATATCTGGAAAAATGATCAACAAAAATGACGTAATATTTAATGCCATCTAGACTGGGTTGAGAAGTGCTCCAGACATCTCAATAGACTAGTTCAAGAGGTTTTTTAGAGGACATGGTATTAGTAAAAAATGGCAATCTCGTACTTTTATTAATAAGACATGAATTACAATGAGAAACGGGACTAGTACAAGATATATTTTTATTATGACTAGATAAAAATTTGAAAATACGTTAAGACGGATGGCCTAGTGTATGATGCCATAGAGAGGATGACATAGTAATGGAATGGTGGACTTGTGGTTGACAGACTGGCACATGATAAAGATCATTGTGGTTCTCCCCGCGCAGCAGTAGCGCCCCCGTGGTCCGGTCCTTAACAAAAAAATGAGTGTCAAAAAATTCAACGGAAACATCGTTAGTGCGGCATAGTTTGGCAACGGATACTAAACTTTTATTTAAATGGGGGACACATAAAACGTTTGACAAAGAGAGTGATTTATGTGGGGTGGTTAGGGTAGTGTGGCCGGTATATATCTGTGATGGCAAGCTGCTTACCATTACCAAGCTGGATAGATTCCGGGCCTCCATAGTCACTGTAGGTGGGTAGCTGGGTCACATCAGGAACAATATGATGAGACGCCCCGCTATCGAACAACCATTGCGGGGTCGCAACAGTAGTGTTGGAAGTTGTGTGGTGAACTGCCGGCGGAGATTGCGGAACAATATTATTCTCACGTAGAAACCGTTGTAGCTTGCGGCAAACCTTAGCTTCGTGACCTACATGATCACAAAATTTGCATACAACCGTGGAGGTTCAGCGTGGCAGAGGACTACCCCCATAGGAGCCGCGGCCACGACGGATGGCTGGAGTGCGCCGATCGGATGCAGAAGCATAGGGACGGTCAAAGTGAGTTTGCCGAGGGGTGACCCGAGTTGCGTTGACCGAAGGGATGAGTGCTTCAACTTCTTTGTTCTGTGCCAGTTTTCGGGTCTCAAATTCTAGCAAAATATCTTGGAGTTCGGCAAGGGGCAGAGGGGAGTCACGAACCCGGATTGCTGACGCAATTTCGTTGTACTCCGGTCCGAGTCCATTGAGAATGTTAATGACCAAATCCTCATCAGAAATTGGATTTTGAGCCAGGGCTAGAGCATCTGCAAGCCCTTGCATTTCGGCCAAATATGTGTTGATAGAGTTGGAGCCTTTTGTTGTCCGAGAGAGGGCCGTCTTGAGAGAGATGATACGACTGCGTGATGCGCTAACAAAGGTGGCGGTCAGTTTGTCCCAGGCATGTTTTGCGGTGACAACGGATGAGATGGTGGGTTGAATGGTGTCCGAACAGCTGCCCAGAAGTGCGCTGGGTAGCATCTTAACTTGGCGGTACCAGACTTGGTAGGCCGGGTTCACTTGGGATTCATCTGCACCAATGAACAGTTCTGGTACGGCAGTGGTACCGGTGAGATATCCATCAAGTCCCAGTCCGATAAGAGCGGACTGAACTTGGCATTTCCACACAGGGAAGTTGTTGGCAGTGAGTTTAATTGGAAAATGATTGGTGGCAGTTAGGTGCACAATAGGGGTGGTGGCGTCGACGTTCATGGTGACAGAAAGAGGAAGAAAAAAATCAGCTCGTGAGAGATGCTGCTCTTGATACCATGAAGATGAATAAGGAGAGTTGGAAAAAGTAATTTGTATTATTTCATCCATCTGAAGTGCCGAGTATTTGCATATATATATACACTATGAGGAGAGCTTATCTCATGACTATGTAAGACAAGATCCTGATAGTTAGCTACGGTTATGCTATGCTAAAGGTAACTGTACAAATGAGATCCTAATATTTAGGCTACAGTTATGCTATGCTAAAGGAAAGTGTACAAATAATATTAAATACAAGATTATATACGTAAATGAATATAATAAAATATGTGTAATGTATTATGTACGTGTTAATAGAAAGTGTAAGTGTTTTCACTAGTTGAAACCTAACACATAAAGTTCAAACTATATTCTTCATGCTCATATCATCTTCATCGATCTTCTACTCATACGATGTTTTCACTTGGAGTAGTTTCGATATCAGACTTAACTAGATTCGACTAAAACAGATCAAATCAGACCAGACTTTAATAGATCAGACCAGATTTTGACAGTTGCAAAGTACATATAGACAGATATCTAACTGAACATACAAGTTCAGACCAAACTAGACGTAAACAGATCAAATAAAAAAAATTCAGTTCAATTAAAAACATCTACACACCACTTACATTATATCTTCCCACCCTCAAAATTATTGTGTGGGACTTTTCGGCTAAGGCTAGTTACCTCAACAAAGATGTTTCTAGAGTTAATTCCCTAAATAGGACTAAAACTATAAAAAAAAAAAAAACTAAAACAATGAACAAATGCACAAATAGGACTTCCATGTTTTATAGGACTAAAAATGCATTAGCTTGACAAAATTACCCTTAAATTAAATTATTAACATATTTGTAGATAAAAAATCTTTTTTAAAACCCTAGCTGCACGTCCATTGCCAAAACTACGTTTGCCGCCATGTGCCAAAACTGCAACCTTGTGCGAGAACTGCCGCCGCCTCCCACCGTCGCCGCCCTCCGCTGCCACCACCACCACCAAACTAGTTTCGCTGCAGCCACAAATCCTATCACAGATTCTGCCATAGTATAATTGCCATAAATTTGGCAAAATATGCAATATAAAAACCAGAAAACCATATTTTATAATGAAATGAGAACTTTCTGCCAAAAATCAGGAATATGAAGTCGACTTACAAAAATCAGAAAGATTGAACAAAAATGAACGTAACAATGATAGTTTTTCATTAGATTTGGCGGTTTGTCAAAAAAACAAGAATTCTTTCTGCCATAGTTTAATCATCAAATCTGCCTAAAATATGGCAATATTTTTGAATCGATGCCAAGAAAAAACTGTCAAAATATAATTATAAAATATGTTCAAAACTGACAAAAATTTGGTAAAACACGAAACTCGTATTCAAAAATCAGAATATTAATTGAAATTGAAAATTTGATGGAATCACAATACAGGCCTACAAAAACAGTATCCAAAAATCAGAAAATTGATGCAAAAACTCAAAAATTTAATGAAATCATAAAATTTCTTCCGAAAAATCACAAAATCCATGAATAAATCTGAATTGTTGGACGAAAATCAGAGGAGAAAGAAGAAGAAAGAAGGAGGAGATGATGATGATGATGATGATGATGATGATGATGAAGAAAAAGAAGAAGATGGAGATAACTGGAAATATGGAAAATATAGATGGTGGTGGCGGCGGCTATGGAGAACTGGTGGCGGCGCTAAATAGTAGAGGCGGTGGTGGTGAGGTGCATGGATGAGTAGTGAAGATGGAGCCCAAGATTGATCGATAGATAGAAGCCTAGGTTTTCATTTAATTATATAGGAGGGTATAATTGTAATCTTTAGTCCTATTTAGGGAATTTTAAACTTAAGGTCTTATTTGTGCATTTAAGTTTAGTATTAGTCCTATTTTGGACAATTACGGATGTTCTTAATATCTCATTAGAGAACTTTTAAAATTTTCAAAATAGAAAACAATAACCAAATCTGTGCATAAGTTTTGACCTGTTTGAATATTCTAAAAATCTTAATATAGTACGGAGTAGAACAGACAAGTAAAACACTTGAAAAACAAGAAACTATCTTAACAAAATCTTATTGGCTATGCTCAAAACAAAACAAAAAGTAGAGGAACTTCGTTGATTAGATTTTCATTATTTAGTGTCTAATTACCTATATACAACATTTTGATAAACTAAAAATTTTAAAAAGAAATTATTTTAAACTTTCACAATATTGCGTTATTTTAATACTTTGAGACCTTTTAAAACAAGTTTTCACAGTGTCCCTCAGCTCTCAATATTTTAACTTTGGTGAGTTATTGAAATATCAGGCCTATTTTTGTAATTTGTGTTATTTTTTCTTTCTCTGTTGTTTATGATTAACAAAAAGGTGACATTACGTTTGCTTTAAAATATTGTGGACAAATAAAATATTTCCTAATTTCTAGAATTGTTTAGGAAGAACTTTGCAATTTTTAAGAAAAGTCTTTTCAAATGTTAACTTAAAAAAAGTTAAAAATAATGCTTTCAAACAAGAGTTGATTAAATCAACTACTTCAAAATAAGAAACAGGAAGTTGGATGAGTGCTTTGACTGCTTTCAACAATTTCCTTTTTATCAAATACTAACTTATACTTTTCAAAATCATTTTTTATCAAATAGTATTATCTTTTGCTATTAATTACTTTTCATATAATATCAAGAATTAATTAATTACTTAAAGTAGAAGCAAACATAAAAACTCATTATATACTACGTATATATTTAGAGATCGACATCAAAGACCTTTATTCACCACAGAATGACTTTGATCAGTTTGATTTATTCCCCTAAACCCCCAACGCGTATAGAGAAAAGAAGCTTCAGAGCTAGTAGACTTGATGTTAAGCAGGGAATTGAACAAGTCCAGTCGATGGTGTAGCTGTTGGGTAAAATATATCTAAGTATTTATAATAAGAAAACATAGCTATAGACTTGATCTTAATTTAACAAGAAAATTGAACAAGTCCAGTCTTGATGGAGTATGCATTACAATTTACAATATAATAATAATTGATAGTAAAGACTATAAATATACACTCCCCTTCCTCTTGTTATCTCATCAATTGTTCAACAACTTTTAACTATAAAATTCTCTATCCACTTTGCAGAATATAATAATGGCTTTTCGGTTCTTCATCTTTGCTATATTGGCTATTACTATAGCTTCTTTTGCCACTGCATCTGATCCTAGTCAATTACAGGACTTTTGTGTTGCAATTAACGATTCCAAAGCTGGTGGTATATATCTATCTCATGTACTCAATTAAATTTCGTTAATTAGTGTCACTTTCAACTTTAATTAATTATGTCTATCATTATATGTAATACGTAGTAATAAATTTTGCTTTGAGAATGTAGTCCGGCCACAAATTTATGATCATCTTGCACATGAATAAACCTTAATGATTTGCTTAAAGATTAAATATTTAAAATTATTCTAAAGTAATGCTATGTACATGTATAAGAGCTCATTTTTTTTGCATTTAAGAAAGTGATTTGTTGCTTTTTCTTGACTGTTATTCCCTATATGTGTACATTTAAAAACTGACCTTTTGTTTTCTACTATAGTGTTTGTCAATGGAAAGATATGCAAGAATCCAATAGATGTCGATGCAGGGGACTTTTTTCTCTCAGCGGGCCTTAACAAACCCGGAAATACATCAAACCAGCTTGGATCTGCAGTTTCAGCAGTGACGGTGGATACCCTACCTGGGTTGAACACTCTCGGCATTTCCTTAGCTCGTATTGATTTTGCTCCCAATGGGGTCGTTCCTCCGCACACCCACCCTAGAGCATCAGAAGTCCTCGTACTCTTGAAGGGTACTCTATACGTTGGATTCGTCCTTTCAAATCCTCAACCGGGAATGAAGAATAAGCTCTTTACTAAGACGTTATACCCCGGAGATGTTTTTGTGTTTCCACAAGGCCTTATTCATTTCCAACATAACATCGGGAAGTCAAACGCTGTCTCCTTATCTGGCTTAAGTAGCCAAAATCCAGGAGTTATTACGATCGACAATGCTGTTTTCGGATCTAATCCACCGATCGATTCAGATGTTCTCACTAAAGCATTTCACGTCGACACCAAAGTTATTGAGTATCTACAATCACAATTCTAGTAGACAACCATAAGTTATTATTACTACGATTATTACTATGATGTCATTTCCTTAGATCTTTATATTAACAAAATAAACTCATGTAATAAT
This sequence comes from Cuscuta europaea, assembly GCA_945859875.1. Lineage (NCBI taxonomy): Eukaryota > Viridiplantae > Streptophyta > Magnoliopsida > Solanales > Convolvulaceae > Cuscuta > Cuscuta europaea. The sequence goes on along the minus strand of CAMAPE010000054.1, from coordinate 1,045,628 downwards.
ACTTCCTTTGTATTATACATATATGTTATATGTATAATATAATGTGAACACTCAGAGGCATGCCTTCGGTTAGAGAGGGTTGTCATGGAATAAAGTTGTTGTCTTTATTCCATTGGGAAAAGTACTTCGTATTAATCTTCACATTTTCTCAGTTGTCACCTAACCAACTTTTATAAAGTTTATTGATACATAATTAAATATAATTAAAGCCAAAGTTATGTATCGGTAAATGTAAACTTAAACGGTTGTAATAAAAAACGAATGGAGATAATAATAAGAAATTAAATCACATGAAAGCTAAGAAGAGATGGAATATAAGTCATCGGTGGTAATATGGGTCTGGTCATTCATCATTGATATCGATCGACTTCAAACAACATGGGCAATCAAATTTGTGAAACAAATTTTAAGTATTTACTTAAAATGGATCGCAAATAATAATATGTGAGAATATTGGGTACAATCTCTTTGCTTCGATATTCACGTATGAAAGGCTAGCAAGATTTATCAAAGCCTTAACAAAGCCAATTTTGCTAGCCTTCCATACGTGAATATCGAATCGACTCGGTAAAAGGGCTAACAGTGAGTTTGTTGAGCAGTTCGGCATCTTCATTCTACCTCCCTGCAGCTACAAACAAACAAAAAGCAAAGAATAATGAAGAGGAAAACTTACATATTGATATCTTTAATCTCCGCTCCTGAAAGCCTTAGCTTAACTCTCGCTAGTTATCTCTTGATGGCTCGAAAGTGCATAACATGGCAGCCAGAGGTCGATTTTTATACATATGGGTGGAGTAATTCAAGTCAGATCCAAGTGCTAGAAGGAAATTAAGAGTTAAAGTTCTAATAGGATATCAAAACCAGCTGGATCCTTTGGTGTATTAAACATTCCTGATGTGTGAATCCTAATGGGAGATGAAAGTCGAGACCGGATAAAATTTATTTTAGATCAAAAGTACTACTTCCGTCCCTTAAAACTTTGCAGAATAATAAAGTTAAAGCTGTGTGATTAAGGTATGTGCAAAGGAGAGAGAAATAGAAGAAACCACAAAATAATTGATTAAAAGGGAAAGCGGCGATGTTTTTTAGGACGTTCCATAAAGGAAAGATGACAAAGTTTTGAGGGACGGAGGGAGTATAATGGAAACCGTGTCCTGCTATTGCTAGGGGATTAATTCGGTAGTTTCATGGATATTATTTTTGGGCATAACTCATCGTACAAGGAGATATTTTGAGTAAAATGATTTAAATTCACTCATAATCGAGAATTGCTTTTCTCGTTCGATAAAAGCTCAAGCAAGTCTTGAGGGGGCATTTGTGGACATATAAAATTACTCGGCCAACTATGATAGCTATTGAGCTCTTAAAAGCTATCGGGCTATATTATTTGCTAGTGGGCCACTGTCAGATTCTGTTGGGCCGCTCATGATGGTTGTTGGGTTTTATAAAAATATTAATATGGATGATGGATCGTGTACCCGGGGGTAGCTTATCCGTGGGGTTACTACGAGAAGTAACTTAGAGAGAGGTCAGAGAAAATAAATAAGAGAGATAAAGAGTTCGAATATAGAATGTGTATTCAAGTTGTCTGTTACAAAGGGGAAAAGGGTCACCTCAACCGGGATGGTGCTGGCACTCGCATGTGGCCGCATTAAATGCGGTGGTTGGATGCGACGTTTGTACTTGGTACGTTGATCCAGCGCATGTGGATGAGAGATCCTGTCGAGGAGGATGCCTTCGGCTGTAGATGACAGTCCGAAGGCTCTACGTACCATGGGCCTCATAGTGCCGAGGGCTCTACTTGCCGAAGGCTTTGTTTTCAAGCCTTGTTCTCCTGTGATGTTTCTGAGCTCGAATCCGTAAATGGTAGCCTTCGGCCATGGCGCCGAAGGCACCCCATATGCGTATTGTTGGCCGCTTAGAGCTCCATTCTGTTGGGCTTGGCCCGTTTTTGGCCTGTTGGGCCTAAATGCAATAGTGGTAGTATGTGGGCCGGGGGTCCCTAGGCCATATACTCCATCAAGAGTCCCACACTCCTTTTTCCGAAAGGTACTTGAGGGAAAAGGAGTAATTGTGTTGGTGCCGGTGTTTGCTTCGTTGTAGTTTGTAAACTTGTGAGAGATTTGCGTTTGCACGTGATTTTTCCGGGGGCGGTCCTTCAGTCCCCCACATTTTGGGACTGGAGGATGTTGATGCTTTGTGAGAATTTTTAGCATTTTGTGATTTTCCCGGAGGGGTTCTCCAGTCCCCCACTCCTTGAGGCACATGTAATGTGGTAAGGAGGAGTAGGGCCTTGCCTATTTTCAGTATGGGGCCGAGGGCTGACGCTTTTCATTTCATTTTGGGGGGGATGCCTCGTTAAATACCTCATTAGAAAAAACCCTGTGGGAAAAATTCTAATGAGGGAAAAAGAGTGCACCGAGTTCTCCCAATGATGAAACGAAAAGGTTAACGCTTGGTCTGAATATAGTGTTGAGGCTGAAGGCTTCCCGTGATCCGAGGGCTTGCTCGTTTGATTTGCCGAGGGCGTCTGGTGATATCCTGGGGATGCCGAGGGGGTCCCTGTAACACCCCCTACCCGGCCCGGAAGTCTGAGCAGGGAGCACTACCCGCAGTGCCGGAGCACCAAAGCGTTGACTGACCTTTCCATTATCTTTTTCATTATTCCAAAAAATTGCTTTATTTTTTTAAAAAAGGAGATAATGATAATAACTTTAAGAAATCTCATATTTGCGGAAGCATTCATATTTTATACATAATTAATAAGTAAATGTTTAGTGTTGCTGTCACATTATACCAGTATGTTGATTACATATTAATTATGCAAACTAAAATGAGATATTACTAAATGCAAGTGTGACTCTGTACTGATTGGCAGGTTGTTCCCAAATGCTTTCCTCCTTCAACTTTGTGCCTCATATCGATTAGATACCTACGCGAAGGACAAAAATCCAACGCGCTAAGCAAATCTTGCTTAGTGGTGTTCATTCTTTCTCGATACAATTTCAGTATCAAATATCACTTAGTAAATCAACAATTAAAAATGACATCACAAACATACTAAATTGAAAAATATAAACTTAACCAGATTTAATTTTACCCGTTTGACTAATAAATCTCAAAGAATCCATTTTGTTTCAAAAAGCTATTCAGTAATACAAACAAAGCTAAGTCAACTGTTTAATTTGAAATTCTTTATAACTTATAAATCACCACAAATTTCTCTATAACTTATAATCAAATATTCAAAGTACAATCCTTATTTATAATCAGGAATAGTACACATCGATCATATTGATTATTTCAAAACATATATTACCATTCCATTCGACGTAACTAATTCAATATATAGTCCATTATATTCGACATAGTTACTTTAATATGTTTTAAAATGCAGAATATCATGATTACAATCTTGCTCTTTATTTGAGCTACTAATACCTTGTAATTTTATTTATAACATATGGAGCGATATACATATCCCTTTCTTATCAGAGTATTAAGTGTAATATCATAACTTTATTTAATCAATAATTTATCCTATTGTCCCTCATATTCAACATTAGCTTATTTCGTAATTAATAATTCATGAGTGAAATCTAATTCCTCAATTGAATGTAATATCGCATTCTCCTATCGTCTTTCATTTTTATATTCATATCTTCACAATTTCTATTTGTACATTTTTCATCAATTCTTTCTATCTCCATTTTCACCACTTTATGTCTGAGTCAAAATTCACATGAGCTATATCATAGTTCCAATTCCATATTCCATTCGATTTTCTTCTTGTCTCACTTTAACTTCCAATTGCTCAATTTTAATCTTCAACTCATTATCAATCTCTCTATTCTTTTTCACACCATTATTCTTTTATTATGTTTCTGGAATTCTACTCCTTGATTTAATGGAGTGGATAAACAGGACGTTCTCGTCTTTGGTACTGTCCACTCGGTGGCTACGGACCATCAGAGAACTATTTTGGCACTGACCACTCGGTGGCTCTGGCCGGGGTTCGTTTGGGTACTGTCCACTCGGTGGCTACGGACCCTTAAACGAACGTATTTGGGTACTGTCCACTCGGTGGCTACGGACCCGTATAGAAGCGCGCGTGTATCAAATATCAAGATTTGGGTACTGTCCACTCGGTGGCTACGGACCCGAAATCATTGATCAAATTGTACGGCCGTGTTAGTTATCCCTATTGGCATGCCAACCTATCCAAATCCAGAAACAAGGTTTCAAATTCCATTTTTTTATCCAATTAAATTCACGTACTCATCATTGCTGTTGTCATCGGTATTGTTTTTCGATTCAAAACAATACCTTTGAAATCAACTTAATGTATCATCATTTATAACATTCTTTAGTGAAGTCAGAATTAACTATCTATACGTATGCATAAAAACTAAGTCATTAAATAAATTTGAATTCATCTTATTATATTCTATGTTCGTTTTGAATTGAATTTAACATGCATTGTATCATCAATTTCCGAATTCCATTATCATAAAATCTCATGCATGCTTTTGATTTCTGCACTAATATATATATATATATATATATATATATATATATATATATATATATATATAATCAAAAAAAATTGAGTTTAATTTACTTTTATAAGGACCGTAGTTAGTCATCACTTTAAAGTAATTTTCCTTATCTAATTAAGATAGTGTTGATTTCATATAAAAGTTTCAACATCTTAATTACATACTTTGATAAACGTATAACATAACTTATCATATGCAAAGTATATATGACATATAAAACCAACATTTTAGATCAATATCTAAATAAAGCATAAGGGATAAGAAATATCGAAACAAAATGCCATAGTATAATTGAACAGTACGATCATAAGATATAAAAATAAAATGTTAGAATATAATTAATCATATACTTTAGAAGAAGGAATGAACACATACCTTAAACTAAAAATTTGATGAAACTTTCTTCTTATTTTCCCTTAGTTTCTTTCCCCTATTTCTTCTTCTGATCTTCTTTTTCCTTCCTCTTTTTCTCCTTTCTTCCTCAAGACTCCCACCCTCTTTTCTCTCGTTTTTTTTTTTACTTTTCTATATCCTTCTCGGTTCTCTCCTCCTCCACTCCCTTTTCTCTCTAGCAAATCCCATGGTTTCATTTTAAGTATGAATTAAGTAATTATATTTTACTTTGCAACTGAACTCCCGTGAATGATCGAGCAGATGGGGTGTATATTTATATTTGCATGGATTTTTGTTTGCTTCTTCCATGAGTTTGCTGCGTGTCAAGGGGGTAGCTCATTCATACATTTTTGTACTTACATTATTACATTATTATTAATTAATTAGTTCATTGCTTAACTCTTAGCCATGTGTCTAGGAGAATTCTGATTTCTTCCTTTCTATTTTGTTTCATATGCATAATTCTAGCCGTGGGTCACCTTAGCATGCAGATTTTGCCAAGTGTATAGATATTACATCTTTTATTTATTATTATTATTATTATTATTATTATTATTATTATTATTATTATTATTATTATTATATATTGTTTTTGTATTGTTCCATTTTGCATGAACTGGATTTGCCACATCTAAAGGTAGGTGAAGCCACCTATTAGATAAGAATAAGAAGACATAAATTTTATGTTTACTTTTAGAATTTTATAAAAAGCATAAAATTGGGATGTTACAGTCCCCTTCCCATTGAGGACTGATGGCGAGTTGACATAGGTGTTAGGTCCTGCGTTGCCGAGAGGGGTTCCCTAGCTCTTGATAAGTTGGAGGCTGAGAGCTCCAGAGGGCTCCCGTCATTTATGCCGGAGGCTAACCATTGATAAGGGGTTTGAAGATGTTAGCCCGAAGACTTGTGAGTGAATGTCTGAGGGGTGCCAACCGGGGGCACCTCTGTGTTTTCAAAAAATAGCCGTTAGAATATGACCGTTGGAGAGGGTTTCCACGTGGCGGGAGTTCGTTGGCTGTCCGCAGGCGGATGTCACCGGTTGGCTGAAGCGATGGTGTGTAATGATGACTTTCCTTTCGGGGGCCCGGTTTTTGGGCCCAGGCCCGGAATGGGGGGCCTATAAATACCCCATGGTCTGACCCTTTCTACTTGCGCGACTTGTTGTTTTAGCGAAGCTCTGCCAAATTTTTTCTAGAGAGAAAAAGTGCCGTGTGATCAAACCTTCGCCTCCAAGGTCAGTTCTTCATCCATTCTTCATTTTTTCAGCACACTTAGCTTCCTTGCCTTTAGATCTAGTGTTTAGGGGCCCTTAGATCTTAGAAACTTTCCTCCAAAACCCTTTGCCATAACATGTCTTCCGAGAGCGATTCCCAGAATATCTCGAGGGATCCTTCAGTCGGGGTAGAAAGTATCTCCGATGTTGAGTCTTCGAGTGGGCAGCCTTCGGCTGGTGATGATGCTGCCATCGCTATGGAGGTGCAGAAGAACCTTGTGGCCGAGGACGAGGCCGAAGAATTTGAGCAAGTCAACGACGACGAGGAGCTGGCCCTCGCTCTTCAAACTGCGGAAGAAGAGGAGGAGAAGGAGAGGCAAAAAGTTACCATCTCCATCCTCCCCCCTCGCCTTAACGACGAAGCTGGAAGCTCTCGTCCCCTCGACCCGACGCCTATTAGTGTGGCCCCCGGGAAAAAGAAGAAAGCGAAGCCTGCCCCGAAGAAGAAACAAGCTGCTGTCAACGCTGGGCAGCCAGTAGGAATTCCCGAAGGCTATTCCTACCTGAACACAGCCGCCTTAGAGGTGAAAACCAGAGCCACACAGGGGGAGTACATGGCGACACAGTTTTTGGCCGGGCCCTCGGCACAGGTAGTGGAGCCGGGGCCAGATGATATGTTGTTGCATGCGCCCGAGGGCTGCTTTGCCGTTCACGTTCTATCTGTCAAATTGGGGCTCCGGTTTCCCCTTCACCCTTTTTTATTGGAGTACTTAAGGTTCATGAAGCTTGCTCCCTACCAATTGACACCGAACAGCCACTCCTACATTGCCGGCTTTCTGTCCTTGTGCCGGAGCCGGGGGGTCCCACCTACATTGGACCAGTTCTTCCTGTCCTTCAACCTGTGCCGGGGGGGGGGGGGGGGGGGCACTCAAATGTTGGAGGCTTCGCCAACCTGCAGCAACTCCCCGAGTTCAGACTCTTCGACGATGTCCCTTTGTCTCAAGAGGGGTGGAAGGACAAATTTTGCTACATTCGTCTAGCGGAGAATCCCTTCCCGGGCCCACTCCATGATTGCTTTTGGAGGCATCTAAAGGCAGAGAGCGCTGCTCTGGAGAAGAAAGGGAGAAGACTCTCCAAGAAGCCGGAGGGATCCGAGAAGCATGTTCTGATCAAGACTGCCACCCTTTCGGACGAGCTCTACGATTTGGGCTTCCGTCAGTACCAGTTGATGGGGGAAGAAGACAAAAGATACCCCCGATTGATAAAGTCGAGGGCTCTCATTTTATAGTTAGGAATTTTTTCTTGCTTTGCTGTAGTAGTATTCTAATCACTTGTATGTTTCCCTCATTTCTCAGGACCGAATATGGATTCTAGGAACCTTGCCAAGCTGAAAAGGCAACTTGCTAAAGAAGGCAAGAAGAAGGAGGTCCCGGCTTCTCAGAGGGCTGTAGACGATATCTTCCCGAAGGCGGGAACTGGGAACGATGGTGGGCCTTTGGTGAAGGCTGCTGTTGGTGCAGATGCTGGCTCTGCTGCTGAGGGCTCCCCCGTCGAAAAGCTCAAGAGGAAACGGGCTGCTAAGGTCGCGGTGCCCCCGGGGAGAAGAAGCAGAAGAAGGGCATGGTATGGCCCCAGGAGAACGTGCAGTTCTCTATCACGTCGAGAAGAAAGAGGCCCCCGTTGTTATTGTCGAGGAACAATCCTCCTCCGAGCCCTCGGCTCAAGTTGCTGGAATGGCATGGCCCCAGGAGAACGTGCAGTTCTCTATCACCAAGGGAACTGCCATCATGCACGGAACCCTCAACCCGAGGGAGTTCCTGAGGGGTGCCACCCCTTCGACAGATAAGTCGGTGCTGTCCCGGCAGGCTGACGACGCCCTCTGCTCCAAGGTCCTCCAGGCCTCGATCACTGCAAGATTTTTTCCTCCCTTCTTTCCTTTAGTTAAATATATTTTGCATATTGTGCGTAGTAATTTAACCGTCATTATCTTCGGATTTTCTTTGTAGGCATGCCTTAGGCTTGGCGAGCTCATCCAGAGGATGGAGCAATCGCAACTCCAGAAAGCACAAGCCGATGAAGCCCGGATCCTTGCCCGGAAGCAGCTCCAAGACGCGCAGGAGGCCTTCCGCTTGGAGAAGTAGGCCTTCGACAAAATCCTTGAAAACAGCAAAGTTGTGGCCAGAGCTGAGGCTGAGAAGGTTGCAGCTGAGGCCGCCGAGGTAGCTGCTGAGAGGGCCGAGGAGGCCAAGAAGGAGGCGGACGCCCAAGCTGAGAAGGACGATGTGGCTTCTTTTGTGACCGAGGGCTGGAAGACCGAGGAGCATCAGCAGTGGGTGGCCTCGGTGGTGGAGGCCTCGGTACATAACTGGGTGAAGGGCCCCGGCGCCATGTGGCTAGCCCGGAAGGGTAAGGAGTATTACGATGGGGGTGAGTACTTCACTCAGGCCCTCATCTACCGAAGGCTAGCCCGGCATTTGGGGGTGGACCCGAAGGCATTTGACCCGGCAACTCATGGTCTTCCTCCTCTCTAGCCAGATGCCAGAATTCCCCTTGTCGAGGGTGCTACAAGGCCTGATCTGGAAGACACTGTATTGATACAGGAGGCTAACGATGAAGAAGAAGAAGAGGCCGGGGGGATGTTACTTCCAAGCCTGCGGAAGAGGGGGCCTCCGGGGCTAATAATGTTTGATATGTACTTAAACGTTTTTTGAACATTATTTTGTAATAAACATTTTGTAAGCTTTCGGCTTCGGCCCCGATGTAACAATTTACTCTTCTTTTTTCATGCTTGAGTGCTTATTCTCCTTTCTAAATGAATGATGCGCCTTCGAGCTTTTCTTTGTCTGATTGCATTCCTTCGTTTCGTTTATGCCCTTTCCATGGTTGTATGTATGCTTGCATGGTGTATTGACCTGGGGCAACCATTTAGGACTTAGAAAATATTTCTGAGTGTTTGTTCAGTATTAGGCTTTCGGTCGATGCTTCCTTTTGATTTTGTGTAGCTGTCATGAGCTGACCGAGGGCCAAGGTTTTAGGACTTAGCTATTTTTCAGATGGTATTTTACCACTAGGCCTTCGGTTGGTGTCTCCCTTTATGTATTCCATGTCGGGTGGAAGATCTATAAGCCCTCCTCCATTGATGGTCGGGGGACAATGGTTTAGGACTTAGAAAATTTTCTAAGTAATGTTTACTGCTGAGCCCGCGGCTGATGTCCCCCTTTAGTCCGTATGAATGCCTTGAGCTGATTGAGGGCCTAAGATTTAGGACTTAGACACTTTTGAAGTAGTTTCGTGCAAAGTTTTCCTTAGCAAAGGATGGTGATATCGGGGGCCCTAAGTCATGGAATTAGAGATTTTTGTATTGGGCTTGCAACCAGCAGCCTCCGGTACTGACTGTGGTGCTTTCGGTAAGGCCGGAGGATGCAGTAATGATAGTCAAACTTGGCCCATTCCTAGCATAGGAACCTCTGGTGATATTGGATTCCAAGGTGTGGACTTAGGAATTCTCGAGTTCAATTGTATTCTAGTAGGTGCTGCGTAGCAAGAGCCTCCGGTAGGTGTTGAAATTCCGGGGGCCGGCAAAACGTGGACTTGGCGACATTTCGGTTACACTTTGCTGGATAGTAGCCTTCGGAATAAGGGCTAATGCCAAAGGTGACTTCTTGAATAAGGGCCATCAGGTACCGGAGGTGTTCCCACGGGGAGCCCTCAGTATTGCCTTGTGAGGAGCATTCTTGGTAGCCGCCGTCGGGTGTGTTGTTGTGAATCATTGATTGCTCGATGAGTCTACTCCCCTTCACCCCATTTTTTTTACAGTGAAGGGAAGGCTTCAAGAAACTTGGTTTCTTGGTAAGGCTTGGCCTATCGGGAGGCAACAATGTACACCATTGGCTCCCCCTTTAGGATTAACCTTCCGGGTTCCGCGGGGATCGAGGGTCGTTTCCTGGGCCCGAGACATAGTCTGTTGCCTGTCTCCCCTTGGGGGATGGCATGGAAAGCGCCTCAGCTTTGAAAGTCGTTCCCTCGGCCCGAGACATAGTCTGTTGCCTGCCATTCCCTTGTGGTAATGGCGCGGGAAGCGTTTCATTTTTGAAAGTCGAGTCCTGAGGCATATTAGTTGCCTGCCATTCCCTTGGGGTAATGGTGCGGAAAGCGTTTCAGGGAAGGGTTTTATTTGCCTATTAGTTGCTAATGGCCGAGGGCACTTGGTACCCCTGGCACCGATAGTTGCGTCATCGAGGGGTACGGCTTTATTTTTAACACTTGGTGTTATTTGTTTACAATGCCCTCGACACTTGGCACCGAGGGGTTGCCTTCAAAAACACTTGGTGTTTTATCTTTGAAGTTGATGGAGCATTCTCCCTCGGCCCTTGGTGCCGGGGGGTCTTGTGAGAAGGCCTTGGGCCAGGAGCTTGCATGAGGGCTTGGCCGCTCATGTGTGTTGTGTACCTGGTACTCTTGGTGTCTTCAACATACATTTATTCTTGAAAAATAGGAGGCCTTGGGCCGTTGGATAATACATTGATAAATCATGAGGGCTTGGCCTCTCATACGTTACTGGTAGAATTTGACCAGATGGTGCACATTCCAATGTCTAGGGACCTCGGTCCCATTGGGGCGTTTGAGCTTGTACGTCCCTGGTTTGATGATGGCTGCAACGATATAGGGGCCTTCGAATTTTGGTGCCATTTTGCCGCCCTCGGTTGGTTGGCTAGCTTCTCTTCTTCGTAGGACATAATCCCCCACTTGGAATTCTCGAGAGCGAACCCTAGCGTCGATGTAGCCTTTCACTTGCCTGCGGTAGTTTTCCGCCCGTATGAAAGCTTGCTCCCGACGTTCTGAGATGAGTTGAAGGTCGAGGGCCATGTTGGTGTCGTTGACTTCGGGAACGTATTGGGCCACCCTTCGGGTAGGGAGAGTTACCTCAGTGGGAGTTTTGGCTTCGAAACCTGACGAGCACTTTGTCACGGTGCGTCAAAATAATTTCAATACTAAACACTTATACGTAGTATAGCGTAGTAGAGTTCGTATCCACAGGGAAAGGAATGATTTTCTTTCTATGAAACTAGTAATTAAAAAGGGGGGTTTTGGTTTTGAGTGATTTAATTCAATTAAGAAACTAAGATGAACAACCTATATGTGTTTAATTCAAGAATAAAAGGGACTTGGCTTTGCTACTTTCCACTTGTTGATATATTTTAGTCGATCCTCGTTATATCTATAACTTATCCCCTCTCGAATACTCAATCGAGGAGTATCTCCAATTCATCGAGGGTAGTTATTAACAACGACCGTTCATTAATAACCCCTACTATTAATCAAATATAGAACAACGCCGTATACCGATATAATAGTAGCATTCAATCTTTTTAACTCCTTGATGAAATCAATTGAGGTTGATAACCTTAACACAATGGTTTCAGTTTAACCAACAAAATTGATCCCTCTTAAGTCTATTAACCACGACCGTGCATTAATAAACCGAAGTTACTTACTTGTGAAACCACCAACGATTAACCATCGGTTCGTTGATCGTTTCTAGTAGTAATTAATGTCGGAACGTTAACTAATCGTCACTTAGCAACCCTCCAACATTAATATATAATGAGATTAAGGGAGAATTAATAATCAAGAGAAGAAGTTAAGAAAATAACTCACAACTTTAATATTCAACAAGCTTCAAGAGCAAAACCAAGAATGGAAGTTTAGCTCCTTATTTGGAGGCTAAACATAGCTAGAAAAATATAAAGAAATGCTATTCTAAACTGAGCTAAAGAGAATGGAAGAAGGGATGATTTTTTGTGAAGAAAAAGTGTGCTATTTATAGGTGTTTTTCAACACCTTTGGCCGGGTACCCGACCGGGTCAAGTACTCACCCGACCGGGTCCATGTCAAAATCAAATATCCTCCACGTTCTGGAGATCTTCGGCATGTTAAAGTGTCAGGGTCAAGTCAGACCCGACCGGGTGGGGTAGGGGGCCCGACCGGGTGAGTGCAAAAATCGGATATTCTTCACGTTCGGGTGATCTTTGCACACCGGATTGTCCCCGGTCACTTCTCACCCGACCGGGTGAGGTAGTGGGCCCGACCGGGCCATGCACTTTCTTTGCATTTTCGTTTTTCACTTCTTACCCGACCGGGTCAAGTGTTATACCCGGTCGGGTATTTGCTCCTGGGCAGTCAAATCTTCTTTTTCTTCACTTCAAAGTCTTCCTTTCCAACACCACAAATCCTAACTAAACTTTACAACTGACAAATAAAGACTAAAATACAATTACAACTGAAATCACATAAATGTTTTCAAACTAAATAAAACGTCAAACAATCACCATCAATGAAACATAAAAACATACAATTATGCACTACTAATTAGTGTGCATCAAACACCCCCACACTTAAACCTTTACTCGTCTCGAGTAAATCAAATCAAATCCAAGAAGTCCTAAATGACAAGAATATCAATACAAAACATCCAAGAGTGTTTTTACCACAATACAAAGCATCCCCAATAATAATTAAAGTAAATTGGGGTCTTCAACTTCATCTTTATCTCCATTTCTCTTTTGAACTTATCACCTTCAGGATCCTGCAAAATAGACATTTCTCTCATTCTCTCGTTTTGCCTAGGTGCCCTTTCAGGTTTTCATCCCAGCTTCCCACATTTTTTTTATTTCTTTTTTTTAAGACACACTATTAAAAATAAAAAATGAAGAAATTGGGTTGCCTCCCAAGAAGCGCTTGATTTAATGTCGCGGCACGACGTTATATATTTTTTTTATGTGGGATCGTGAACATCCCTTGTTTCATTTTTCTTTTTCGGCCTTCTCCAGTAAGGCCGGGATTTCTTTTCTGGTATCATTTCAATCCCAGGTGGGATCCATTCTCTGATGCACACTAATTAGTAGTGCATAATTACATGTTTTTATGTTTGATTTATGTTAATTATTTGACGTTTTATTTAGTTTGTAAACATTTATGTGATTTCAGTTGTAATTGTATTTTAGCCTTTATTTGTAAGTTGTAAAGTTTAGTTAGGATTTGTGGTGTTGGAAAGGAAGACTTTGAAGTGAAGAAAAAGAAGATTTAGCTGCCCAGGGGCAAATACCCGACCGGGTATAACACTTGACCCGGTCGGGTAAGAAGTGAAAAATGAAAATGCAAAGAAAGTGCATGACCCGGTCGGGCCCACTACCTCACCCGGTCGAGTGAGAAGTGACCGGGGACAACCCGGTGTGCAAAGATCACCCGAACGTGAAGAATATCCATTTTTTGCACTCACCCGGTCGGGTCCCCTACCCCACCCGGTCGGGTCTGACTTGACCCGGACACTTTAACATGCCGAAGATCGCCAGAACGTGGGGAAATATCTGATTTTGACCGGACCCGGTCGGGTGAGTACTTGACCCGGTCGGGCACCCGGCCAAAGGTGTTGAAAAACACCTATAAATAGCACACTTTTTCTTCACAAAAATCATCCCTTCTTCCATACTCTTTAGCTCAGTTTAGAATAGCATTTCTTTATATTTTTCTAGCTATGTTTAGTCTCCAAATGAGGAGCTAAACTTCCATTCTTGGTGTTGCTCTTGAAGCTTGTTGATTATTAAAGTTGTGAGTTATTTTCTTAACTTCTTTCCTTGAATATTAATTAATAGTTCTTTCCTTAATATCATCTCTATATTAATGTTGGGGAGTGTTGCTAAGATGACAATTAGTTAACATCTCGACATTAGTTAGAATGATATTTTCTTCCTCTATATTAATATTGAGGAGTGTTGCTAAGATGACAATTAGTTAACATCTTGATATTAATTATAGTAGGATTCATCTTCATTAATAATATTCTTCCTTGAATATTAATTAATCCCTACTCTTATTTCATATTAATATTTTGAACATTACTTAAAGGATCAACTAGTTTTGTTTCATATATTAATTATTACTAGAAACGATCAACGAACCGATGGTTACTCGTTGATGGTTTCACAAGTAAGTAGCTTCGGTTTATTAATGCACGGTCGTGGTTAATAAACTTAAGAGGGATTAATTTTGTTGGTTAAACCGAAACCGCTTGTGTTGAGGTTATCAATCTCAATTGATTTCATCAAGGAGTTAGAAAGATTAAATGCTACTATTAAATCGGTATAAGGCGTTGTTCTATATTTGATTAATAGTAAGGGTTATTAATGAACGGTCGTTGTTAATAACTGCCCTCGATGAAGTGGATATACTCCCCGATTTAGTATTCGAGAGGGAATAAGTTATAGATATAACAATGATCGACTAAAATATATCAACAAGTGGAAAGTAGCAATGCCAAGTCCTTTTTATCTTTGAATTAAACACATATAGGTTGTTCATCTTAGTTTTTAATTAAATTAAACCTCTCAAACCAAAACCCCCCTTTTTTATTTACTAAGTATCATAAAAAGAGAATTATTCCTTTCCCTGTGGATACGAACTCTACTTCACCTATACTACGTATAAGTGTTTAGTATTGAATTTATTTTGACGCACCGTGACAAAGTGCTCGTCATTCTCTTTTTGAAAATTTGAATAATTCTTCTTTTTCAAAAAGTTTGATTTTCTTATTTTTTTTCTCAACAAAAATATTCGGGGTTTGTGGTTCACAAACATTTAGAGCACAAAGAGATTGGTCTTTAATTTGTTTTTTCGTAGAATCAAAAATGTTGAATTCTACCTTTTGATCATCAAACTCTAAAGTTAATGAACCATTAGACACGTCTATTTTTGTTTTTGCGGTTTTCAGAAAAGGCCTACCCAAGAGGATGGGTGTAGTTTGGTTATCATCTCCCATTTCCAGAACATAAAAATCAACAGGGAAAATCAAATTTTCTACTTCTACTATCACATCTTCTACTACACCCTTCGGGTAAGTATTAGACCGATCCGCTAGTTGAATCACTACACCAGTTTGATGTAGTGGGCCGAGTTGTAAGGATTTATATAAGGAATAAGGAATGACATTTATTGACGCTCCTAAATCCAACAAGGCCTTAGAAAATAAGGTATCCCCTATTTTGCAAGGGATAGTGAACATGCCTGGATCGCTACATTTCTCAGGAAGTTTCTTTTTAAAAATGGTCGAGACACGTTCACTCACTTCAACTTTTTGTTTCCCTTCCAGTTTATTTTTCTTTTTCATTGTGCATAGTTCCTTTAAGAACTTTGCATAACGGGGAACACTTTTGATCAGTTTGAAGAGTGGGATGTTTACCTCAGAATTGACGAATGTTTCGTAGATGTCCCGATCATTCTTCAGCTTCCTCGTGTCTTTCAATGCCTCAGGAAATTGAGGGAGTGGTTCATATGATGACAGTGGCGGGAATTTAGTCTTCGTTGGCTTCTCCTCTTCTTGTTGAAAGCCTTCTTCAAGATCAACCTCTTGCTTCTCCTCCTCAACTTCCCATGGTTGCAATTCTTTACCGTTCCTCAACATGATTGCATTGACATGTTGTCTTGGGTTTTGCTCAGTTTGGGAGGGGAGCCTACCCGAATCTTTTGCTTCAAGTCGACTTACGGCATTTGAAATTTGGCTAACTTGAGTTTCCAAATTTTGAATGCTCGACTTGGTTTCATGTTGGAATTGCATCATGGTTTGTTGGAATTGCCCCATGCTTTGCTGCATTGTTCCCATATCAACGGTCAGCGCTCGAATCATGTCTTCGGTGGACATACTCGAGTTCGATATTTGGCCTTGTGGTTTGTATTGTTGAGGAGGAGGATTTGTTTGAGAATTTCCGTACCTTAAATTCGGATGATCCCTCCATCCCGGGTTGTAAGTATTGCCTTGAGGATCGTACCTCCTTTGACCTTGGAACCCCAAAGCATTGACTTGCTCGGAGTTCTCTTCTTGTAGCGTTGGGCAAGAATCTGTGGGATGCCCTTTCGTTGAACAGATGCCGCAGACCTTGACTTCTTGGGTTTTTGGATTTAAAAGGAAATCTTTAGCCAAAGAAGTCAAGCCGGCTACTTGACTCTCCAACGAGTTGTTGGATTCTGCTGCCATGACTCGTTTCGATGATGACCTTCCGTTGTAATGTCTCGAGTTTTCAGCCAACTCCAAAATGAGGTCTCTTGCTTGAGAAGGGGTTTTGTTAACAATACCCCCTCCGCATGCCGCATTCACCATGCGTCTATCTTGATCAACAAGTCCATCATAGAAGTAGAGGATGAGATCTTGTTCTGAATACCCATGATATGGGCAACTAGTACATAATTTTTTAAAGCGCTCCCAATATTCATATAAGGTCTCATTATCCGCTTGCTCAATGTTGCTGATTTGCTTCTTGAGACTTTAAGAGATAGATGCGGGATAGTACCTGTCAAGGAAGCTCTTTTTCATTTGAGCCCATGTATTGATGCTCCCCGAGGGAAGATAAAATAACCAATCTTTGGCGGTGTCTTTGAGAGAGAATGGGAAAGCTCTCAGCTTGATTTGCTCCTCGGACACGCCATTAGGGCACATGCTTGTGCACACAATATGGAACTCTGACAAGTGTTTATTTGGATCTTCCCCTCGTAGGCCATGGAAAGAGGGAAGTAGATGAATGAGCCCAGATTTTAGCTCGAATGTGACCCCCGTATCAAGAGTTGGAAAAGTGATACATAAAGGTTGTTGATTTAGATTCGGAGCCGTGAGCTCCCTCAGCGTTCTTGTTTCCAGAGCCATGTGGAAGGACTCTTCGGATTCGCTAGAATGAGAACTAGCACTTGATGATTCCTCCGAAGAAGTATTCGGAAATAGATTCCTGAACCTCTCGAAGGCTTGTTCTGTTTCGGGTTTTGTTTGGTAGGTGATTTGGTTTATTGATCGGTGTTTAACCATATACTTAAACAAAGCTCAGCCAAAATAGAAATCTTTTAAATGTCCTTTTTTTATTTTTCTTGAAATAAAATAGAAAGAAAAATAATTGCCTTTCCCCGGCAACGGCGCCAAATTTGACGAGCACTTTGTCACGGTGCGTCAAAATAATTTCAATACTAAACACTTATACGTAGTATAGCATAGTAGAGTTCGTATCCACAGGGAAAGGAATGATTTTCTTTCTATGAAACTAGAAATTAAAAAGGGGGGTTTTGGTTTTGAGTGATTTAATTTAATTAAGAAACTAAGATGAACAACCTATATGTGTTTAATTCAAGAATAAAAGGGACTTGGCTTTGCTACTTTCCACTTGTTGATATATTTTAGTCGATCCTCATTATATCTATAACTTATCCCCTCTCGAATACTCAATCGAGGAGTATCTCCAATTCATCGAGGGTAGTTATTAACAACGACCGTTCATTAATAACCCTTACTATTAATCAAATATAGAACACCGCCGTATACCGATATAATAGTAGCATTCAATCTTTTTAACTCCTTGATGAAATCAATTGAGGTTGATAACCTTAACACAACGGTTTCGGTTTAACCAACAAAATTGATCCCTCTTAAGTCTATTAACCACGACCGTGCATTAATAAACCGAAGTTACTTAGTTGTGAAACCACCAACGATTAACCATCGGTTCGTTGATCGTTTCTAGTAGTAATTAATGTCGGAACGTTAACTAATCGTCACTTAGCAACCCTCCAACATTAATATATAATGAGATTAAAGGAAGAATTAATAATCAAGAGAAGAAGTTAAGAAAATAACTCACAACTTTAATAATCAACAAGCTTCAAGAGCAAAACCAAGAATGGAAGTTTAGCTCCTCATTTGGAGGTTAAACATAGCTAGAAAAATATAAAGAAATGCTATTATAAACTGAGCTAAAGAGAATGGAAGAAGGGATGATTTTTTGTGAAGAAAAAGTGTGCTATTTATAGGTGTTTTTCAACACCTTTGGCCGGGTACCCGACCAGGTCAAGTACTCACCCGACCGGGTCCATGTCAAAATCAAATATCCTCCACGTTCTGGCAATCTTCGGCATGTTGAAGTGTCCGGGTCAAGTCAGACCCGACCGGGTGGGGTAGGGGGCCCGACCGGGTGAGTGCAAAATTTGGATATTCTTCACGTTCGGGTGATCTTTGCACACCGGGTTTTCCCCGGTGACTTCTCACCCGACCGGGTGAGGTAGTGGGCCCGACCGGGCCATGCACTTTCTTTGCATTTTGGTAGGCCCACAAGATGTTGTGGAGCTCTTCAACCCATCCCCCCCCTTCGGCCTCCAGTTTCTTCTTTAGGCCCTCGAGCAGAGTCCGGTTGGCATTCTCCACTTGGCCATTGCCTTGAGGGTAGGCAACAGATGAGAAGGTATGCTTAATGCCCCATGCCTCCAGGAGAGCACAGAAGGGGGCTGCCTCAAACTGAGTCCCGTTGTCGGAGATGATTTGTTGGGGGATGCCAAACCTTGTGAGGATTTTTTTAAGGACAAAATGACGGCATCTGGCTTCGGTAAAACTGGCGAGGGGTTCCACCTCCACCCACTTTGTGAAGTAGTCAATGGCAACGATGATGTACCTGTTGTTGGAGGTAACCCTCGGCAGCGGGCCCACAAGGTCAATTCCCCACTTGGAGAAGGGTAGTGATGTGCTGATGGGGGCATAGTTAACCGCATGCCTCCCGGGAGCCTTCTGAAAATGTTGGCAGGCGGCGCACCTTCGGGCGAGGTCTGCGCAATCTCGGGTCATCGTGGGCCAGAAGTAACCCTGGACTATGAGCCTTCGGGAAATGGAGAAGGGTCCCTGGTGAGCTGAGCAAGTGCCACTGTGTACTTCCTCCATTGGAACTTCGGCTTCATCTTGATGAAGGCATCGGAGCAACGTGCCCTTGTAGGATCATTTGTAAAGCCTCCCGTCTTCGATGGTGTAGCTGGGAGCCCTCAGTTTTGCCAGCTTTGCACGGGTTTCATCCTTAGGGAGGTGCCCTGTGGAGATGAAGCTCATGATGTCTGAAATCCAGTCTTCAGGCCTTTGTTGTATATGCATGATGGGGCTGGCGTGTATGCTTGAGAGGCTGAGTTCCTCGATTCTCGCAATCTTCGAGATGTGTTCTGGGGACTCAGCTGAGATCTTCGATAAAATGTTGGCCTCAGAGTTTTGAGCCCTCGATATTTGAGTAAGAGAGTGTGCCTCAAATACCTTAAGCAACTCCTCGGCCGCTTCCCTGTATTGTTTCATTCTGCCTTCCTTGGCCTCATATTCTCCTAAAATTTGGCCAACGACTAACTTGGAGTCGCACTTCACGTGGATCTGTCTAGCCTTCATGTTAGCTGCCAGCCGAAGGCCACAGAGGAGGGCTTCATACTCCACTTCGTTGTTGGATACTTTAAAGGAGAAGCGGATGGCATAGTAGGCGTGGAAGCCTTCGGGAGTAATGAGAACTACCCCTCCCCCGCATGCTTTGGCTGCGGAGGAGCTGTCGGTGTAGAGGGTCCACCATTCATCCGAGGGCACCGAAGGCTCCTCGCCTGTAGCTGATCTTGCCGTGCACTCCGTCACGAAGTCCGCCAGGGCTTGGCCCTTTATGGCTGGCCTCGGACGGATGTCAATGTTGTATTGGCTGAGGAAGATGGCCCATTTCACCATCCGGGAGGAGCTGGTGGGGCTCCTCCTCAAAGCGCCGAGGGGTTGGTGTGTGAGGACCTGGACCGGGTGAGCTTGGAAGTAGTGGCCCAACTTCTTGACGGTCCAAACGATGGCTAACACCATTTTTTCCATGGGAGAATATCTGAGTTCTGCCTGCCTGAGAGTCTTGCTAACATAGAAGATGGCATGTTGAATATCGTCTTCCTCCCGGATTAGCACTGAGCTGATGGCAGTAGGGCTGACGCTGAGGTAGAGATATAAAGTCTCCCCCACCTTAGGCTTTGAGAGCACAAGGGGTGAAGATAAATACTGCTTCAGCTCGTCGAAGGCCACCTGGCACTCGTTAGTCCATTGAAAGCCGGCGGTCTTCCTCATGATCTGGAAGAAGGGTAAGGACTTCTCCGCCAATTTGGATAGGAAGCGGTTGAGGGCTGCCAGGCGGCCCGTCAGCCGCTGGACCTCCTTTACCTTGCATGGGGGCTCCATATTGACGATGGTCTGAATTTTCTCGGGGTTGGCCTCAATACCCCTTCGGCTCACCATGTAGCCCAAGAACTTGCCTCCTTGGACGCCGAAGGTGCATTTCTTTGGATTTAGCCGAAGGTTGAATTTTTGCATGATGGCAAAGATCTCCCGGAGGTCATCAGCATGGCTTGTCGATTGTTTGCTCTTGACGATCATGTCATCAACATAGGCCTCCATGGTCCACCCTAGGATGGCTTGGAAGACCCTGGCCACCATTCGGTATAAGTGGCGCCTGAGTTCTTAAGGCCGAAGGCCATGACCAGGTAGCAGAATATGCCTTCGGGAGTCATGAAGGCTGTTTTCTCAGCTTCTTCCTCGTGCTTGAAGATCTGGTGATACCCGCGGAAGGCATCGAGGAAAGACATGATTTGACACCCCGCTGTCTCATCTACCAACTGATCAATGTTTGGTAGAGGGAAAGGGTCCATTGGGCATGCCTTATTCAAATCGGTGTAGTCCACGCACATGCAGAAGGTGGGTGGCTTCTGCGCGAGGACCACGTTGGCCAGTCATGAGGGGTATTTCACCTCCTTGATGTGTTTGATGGAGAGGAGCATGCTGACCTCCTTCTTCACAAAATCCCTTCTCTCGGCCGAGAGGGGTCTTCTTCTCAGTTGCACAGGTTTCGAGGAAAGGTCCACCGACAGGCGGTGAGTGATGACCCTTCGGCTAATTCCCGGCATATCCTCCGGCCCCCATGCGAAAACAATGGAGTAGGCGTGGAGGGCATCTGTGATGCTGGTCTTCAAATCTTCGGGGAGCTTGGCTCCTATCTTCATGACTCTCTCCGGCTTGGCCGGATCGAGCGCGAAGTCTTCTACCTCCTCAGCTGGTTCAGCCCTCGGCCTCTTCTCTTCTTCCTCAACAGTCCCGGTGATGGTGTCTACCCGGAACTCATTCTTACTAACTTTCTTCGTTATCTGAAGATAGCAGACGCGGGCGAGCTTTTGGTTCCCCCTCGAGTACCCGATGCCTCCTTCCGCTGGGAACAGGAGACATAGGTGCCTCATGGAAATGATAGCCTCCAGGTCCTTGAGGGCGGGGCGGCCAAGGAGGATGTTGTGGGCGCAGTCAATGTTGACGACGACGAACTCCACTTCGAGCTTGGCTCTGTGGAGCCCGTCGCCAAAGAGTACCGGGAGGGTCACCACCCCCTCGGAGTCTATGGTGTCTCCGGTGACGCCGGACAGGGGGATCCGGATGGGCCGAAGGAAATTCCTCTCTAGGTGCAGCTCCTTGAAAGTGCTGAGGTACATTACGTTGACGGAGCTGCCTGTGTCAACGTAAGTTCGGTGGATGATGGTGTCGTTGATCTCACTTAGTATTACCAGTGCATCCCTGTGAGGGGAGGAAACCGGGGGGGATCTGCGTTGGTGAACATAATGGGTTCCTCCCTCAGTCGTTTTACGGGGAGCATATGAGTGACTTCCCCCACATAAAGAGATTGTGCCCACTTCTTCCTCTGGCTCGTGGAGTCTCCCCCTGTGTTGCCCCCGGTAATCATGAGGATGTGGCGTTTCTTCTCCTGGTACTGGCTGTGCTCTTCCTCATCCTCGTCGAGATTCCCGATTTCCCGCTTCTTACCCTTCGGGTCACCGAGGGGAATGGTGTTTTGATTAACCCAAGCATTTGCCCTCGTCATCGGTCCTCGCGGGGGCCCTTGAGGCTGAGGGCCTCTCACAAATTGGGACAGATGGCCCGCCTGTATAAGCCTTTCGATGGCTGCCTTCAGCTGGTGGCAGTCATTGGCTCTGTGCCCTTGATTATGATGAAAGCGGCAATATGGTTCATTAGGGTTGACGGCATATACCTCAAGGGGTGCGCGAGAGTCGCGCTCCACGAGGCCCCTCTCTTTGGTGTAGTCCTGAATGACGCTGATGGGATGCGTCAGAGGCGTCTGAGGGTGTTCCAGAAGGATGGGCTGGGCCCAAGCCTTCGGGTTGTGCTTGTAACCTCCCCCGGGTTTGGCTTGGCCATGCCGGGAGCGATCACCCGAGGGGGCTGGTCCCTTGTATTGATGAAACGGAGCCCCCGACCCTCGGTTGTTTCTGTCATCTGCCTTGGGGCGTGGTTTATCGGGGTTCTGATGGGACCTTTCCACTTCCTCGGCCTCTGCATACCGGTCTCCCCGCTGGAGGGCCCTTATATAGTCGCGCGGGGGCTCGATAATAAGGCTCCTGGAGAAGTTGCCGGTTCGGAGGACAGTCTTCAGGAGAGCCAAGAGGGTCCTGTCGTCGGCGCCGTCGAGCTTGTCTGTCTCTAGCCTCCATCGCTCAAGGAAATCCCGAAGGGTCTCCTCCCTTTGTTGCCTTACTGTGAGTAGATGGGAGAAGTGCTTCTTGAACCGGTCCCTTCCCTCAAATTGTGTCAAGAAGCGTTGGGCTAGTTCTTGCCAAGAGTCAATGCTGCCCTCGGGCAACCGGTTGAACCATTCATACGCGTGTCCCTCCAAGGTGGAAAGGAACCAACAACATAAATATTCATCTGATGCCCCCATCATCATCATCATGTTGTTTTGATACCTGTTGTAGTGCTCTTGGGGGTCAGTTTTTCCTTCATAGGGCTTGATGGGTTGCCCTAGGTACTTCCCGGAATCTGGGCTGCCAATACTCTTAGGGTAAATGGCGTCCGAGTTCGGAGTTGGATGACAGGTTCCCTGGAGCCTTCGACAAATTTTCTTTGCACCTCCTCCATCTTTGCTAGCATGGCGGTGTATTTGGGGTCCGCCTGTGAGGTGGAAGCTGTAGTGTGCGCTTGGAAGACCTCCATTTTATCAAGGTGGCGTTGGAGGGTCTCGATAATTTCATCCCGATGATCCTTCGGGAGGGCCTACGCCCCCTGCGATTGAACACGGGCCGAATCGGCCCGATTGATTCGGTGTCTGGCGTCATCGGCATGTAGCAGTGCCTTTCCTTTGTCCTAAGGGGGACACCTCTCGTTTGCCCTTGAAACGGATCCCCCGCTCTCTTGGGGTCTTTGGGACCCCTTTCCGCCGAGGCGGTCTTGGACCCCTCAGCGGTCTTCAATCCTCCGAGCCGTTCGAGGGCGGAGGTCCTGGGCCTTTCCTTGTTTGCGCCATGATGGTCCCAGGATTGGACTTCCTAGGAGGTGGTGTCTTGAGCCACGACCCCTTCGTCATTCCCAACCCGAGGGGTAGGGTTCACGAAGGGGGGTGCACGCGGGAGAGGCATAGCGTTCTCCCCGACCTGTGGTTGAAAGGGCACCAGAGTGCTGAAGGCACCTGTGTTTTGGGTGAGTGTTTAGATAAAGGTGGAGAATGCCGATTGTATGTCAATGGTGAGAACCGGAGGGCTCACTTGATTCTCGCTCTGGTCCCTCCTTCGGGTTTCGATGCCAAGACGGGCATCGGGAGCATTCTGCTGGAGCTGAAGGCGCAGGTCAACAGTACCCTGTTCCAACTCAGTGATGACCCCGCCCTCAGGAGCCTTGTTGGAGGCTCCGGGGGCGTTGACTTCACCGAGGGCCAGGTTGTTGTCCTAAAGGTTCTTGGACTGAGCATGAGTGGTTCTTCCCATCTTGGTAGGTGTTTTGAGCTGAAGGGGAGGGTTTCTTATTTGATTGTTCGACCCTCTCAACGAGAGCACCAAATGATGGATAGTGTACCCGGGGGGTAGCTTATCCGAGGGGTTACTGCGGGGAGTAACTTAGAGAGAGGCCAGAGCAAATAAGTAAGAGAGATAAAGAGTTCGAATATAGAATGTGTATTCAAGATGTCTGTTACAAAGGGGAAAGGGGCAGCTATTTATAGTAGTAATAAATGCTAGATAGGGACACGTGTCAGCATTCTGGTGGTCGAGGGGTCACCTCAACCGGGGTGGCGCTGGCACTCGCATGTGGCCGCATTAAATGCGGTGGTTGGATGCGACGTTTGTACTTGATACGTTGATCCAACGCATGTGGATGGGAGATCCTGTCGAGGAGGATGCCTTCGGCTGTGGATGACAGTCCGAAGGCTCTACGTATCGGGGGCCTCATAGTGCTGAGTGCGCGCTCTACTTGCCGAAGGCTTTGTTTTCAAGCCTTGTTCTCCTGTGATGTTTCTGAGCTCGAATCCGTAAATGGTAGTCTTCGGCCATGGCGCCGAAGGCACCCCATATGCGTATTGTTGGCCGCTTAGAGCTCCATTCTGTTGGGCTTAGCCCGTTTTGGGCCTGTTAGGCCTAAATGCAATAGTGGTAGTATGTGGGTCGGGGGTCTCTGGGACATACTCCATCACTGGACTCATTCGGATAAAATTTAATAATTGAATTAATTTGGGTCATTACAAAAATACCCAATTGATTTAATTATAAATTAAATCTTGTAAAGAATTGACCGATCCTATTAATTTTGAGCCCACTATCAAATGTTGGCTCAACATATAAGAGTCATGATCCAATTAATAAAGAGAGCAATGAGTGTGGTTAAGAAATTCATCCGTATGCATGGAAAATGGCTACGAACCTTGTTAAAAAGGTTGTCCAGATATATCGGACAAATGCTGATTTTTCTAGCTATTAAAATGCAAGAAATAGAGCCCAAAGCCCATTTTCATTGAGGCCCAAGGGGTATGGACGAATTTCCAAAACCCTAAAGCATATTTTCATCCCCTCCACACCTATAAATAGGGGTCTCAGTTGAGAGCAAATGGGAGAGAATTTTCAGTCGAAGAAACGCTGTAGAAAAGCTCTGAAGAACTCCCGAGAGGCTCTGAACGATTCCGAAGAAGAGGAAGAGATCAAGCTACGAATTTTACTAAGAATATATGAATAATCCTCTGTGATCTCATTCATTCTTGATAAAATAAATCCAAAAGTTGAAGAACGTTCGAAGATCTGAAAAACGAAGCTCAAAGATTCGAAGATCTGAAGAACAGCGCTTTGAAGATTTGAAGACTCGAAGAACGGATCTTTGAAGATTTGAAGATATTCACTTGAAGATTGAATCATGATTCAATTGAAGATCAAACCATATACCCCGGGTGGCCCTTAAACAAAAGATCAAGCCATAAAACGACCCTTTTGTTGAAAATCAAGCCACTTTAAAACCGGAGGCTCTTCTACCTGAATTCTTGATTCAAGAAGATTTGAAGACTCAAAGAACGAAGATTTGAAGATTTGAAGATCTCAAGAATGAAGATTCGAAGATTCAAAGAACGTTTGAGTTTTTTTTTGAAGAATTAAAGATTTAATTTTAAATTAAATTCTTTAATTATATTCATGTCAAATTGTAAACGAAGAATCAGAGGATTCATATTTAGAGATTGTACCCAATATTCTCACATATTATTATTTGCGATCAATTTTAATTAAATACTTAAAATTTGTTTCACAAATTTGATTGACCATGTTGTTTGAAGTCGATCGATATCAATGATGAATGACCAGACGCACAGAGGCGGACCCAGTAAAGTCATCTTGGGGGGGCGAAAATATTTTTTGGCGGTTGAAAATATTTTTTGGGAGGGAGAAAAATATGTTTCATATATATATATATATATATATATATATATATATATATATATATATATACACACACACACACACACACACTAAAAGAAATTTTTTGGGGGGGCGGTAGCCCCCCTGGGTCTCTACTACGGTCCGCCCCTGCAGACGCATATAACCATCGATGACTTATATTCCATCTCTTCTGAGCTTTCATGTGATTTAATTTCTTATTATTATCTCCATTCATTTTTTATTACAACAGTTTAACTTTCACAGTTATCAATACATAACTTTGGCTTTAGTTATATTTAATTATGTATCATTAAACTTTATAAAAGTTGGTTCGGTGAAAACTGAGCAAATGTGAAGATTAGTACGAAGTACTTTTCCCAATGTAATAAAGACAACAACTTTATTCCATGACAACCCTCTCTAGCGGAAGGCATGCCAACTTTATTCCATGACAACTTTAGTCCTTTCACCTCTCTAGACCGTTTCTCCTCATATATATCTAGGACTAACATTTTCCATTTTGGCCTTGTAATATTTTGTATCTTTAGAAGAGCGTGTTAAAGCCAAACAAATTTCTTTCTAGTTAACAAAAATTTGCCATTCTCTTCAATAGATAATCATAATGAGTTTCTAAGTTGAAACTTTATAACATTTCTCGGTTGAAATTTCGGAACTTTGAAATACAAGTGAGTTCTCTCATTGTTTTTTTATTAATCTCAATGGTTTCTTTCTTATCATTAAAACAGATGACTCCATGAAAAGATTTTCAAACTTTTGAATACCCTTGGTTCTTGATGTGGGCATCTATCTTAGCATTGTCCATTACTCTTGAATGATAGTGCTGTGGCATGAAAAATTTGTACCGATGATCCTCCTTGATTGTAATATTACCTATTTGCCTCACAAAACACATCTGAAAGTTGTTTCAATATATGCAGGAATTCAGGGGCGGGGCCGGACTGGGCCGATACAAATAATATAATTGGAAAAAGTTTTACACGAAATTTTTTACACTAAAAATATGAACATTTTTTAAATTTAGGCTGGGCCAGGACCAGGGTTGGCCCTCCCCTGGCTCCGCCCGATGATCGATATAAATGTGAACACCTCGACCTTAATTTGATTACCCATGTTGTTTGAAGTCGATCGATATCAATGATGAATGACCAGACCCATATTACCACCGATGACTTATATTCCATCTCTTCTGAGCTTTCAAGTGATTTAATTTCTTATTATTATCTCCATTAGTTTTTATTACAACAGTTTAACTTTCACATTTACCAATAAATAATTTTGGCTTTAACTATATTTAATTATGTATCAATAAACCTTATAAAAGGTGGTTAGGTGAAAAATGAGCAATGTGAAGATTAATACGAAGTACTTTTCCCATTGTAATAAAGACATTATATTACATTATACATATAACATATATGTGTAATACAAAGGAAGTATTAGTACATGAGTTTATTTTGTTATATAAAGATCTAAGGAAATGACATCATAGTAATGATCATAGTAATAATAACTTCTGGTCGTCTACTAGAATCGTGATTGAATATACTCGATAACTTTAGTGTCGACGTGAAATGCTTTAGTGAGAACATCTGAATCGATCGGTGGATTAGATCCGAAAACTGCATTGCCGATCGTAATAACTCCTGGATTTTGGCTACTTAAGCCAGATAAGGAGACAGCGTTTGACTTCCCGATATTATGTTGGAAATGAATTAGCCCTTGTGGAAACACAAAAACATCTCCGGGGTATAACGTCTTAGTAAAGAGCTTATTCTTCATTCCCGGTTGAGGATTTGAAAGGACGAATCCAACGTATAGAGTACCCTTCAAAAGTACGAGGACTTCTGATGCTCTAGGGTGGGTGTGCGGAGGAACGACCCCATTGTGAGCAAAATCAATACGAGCTAAGGAAATGCCGAGAGTGTTCAACCCAGGTAGGGTATCCACCGTCACTGCTGAAACTGCAGATCCAAGCTGGTTTGATGTATTTCCGGGTTTGTTAAGGCCCGCTGAGAGAAAAAAGTCCCCTGCATCGACATCTGTTGGATTCTTGCAGATCTTTCCATTGACAAACACTACCGTAGAAAACAAAAGGTCAGTTTTTAAATGTACGCATATAAGGAGTAACAGTCAAGAAAAAGCAACAAATCACTTTCATAAATACAAAAAAAAAATGAGCTCTTATACATGTACATAGCATTACTTTAGAATAATTTTAAATACTTAATCTTTAAGCAAATCATTAAGGTTTATTCATGTGCAAGATGATCATAAATTTGTGGTCGGACTACATTCTAAAATCATAATTTATTACTACGTATTACATATAATGATAGACATAATTAATTAAAGTTGAAAGTGACACTAATTAATGAAATTTAATTGAGTACATGAGATAGATATATACCACCAGCCTTGGAATCGTTAATTGCAACACAAAAGTCTTGTAATTGACTGGGATCAGATGCACTGCCAAAAGAAGCTATAGTAATAGCCAATATAGCAAAGATGAAGAATCGAAAAGCCATTATTATATTCTGCAAAGTGGAATGAGGATTATATATATAGTTAAAAGTTGTTGAACAATTGATGAGATAACAAGAGGAAGGGGAGTGTATATTTATAGTCTTTACTATCAATTATTATATTGTAAATTGTAATGCATACTCCAAGACTGGACGTGTTCAATTTCCTTGTTAAATTAAGATCAAGTCTATAGCCATGTTTTCTTATTATAAATACTTAAATATATTTTACCCAACAACTACACCAGACTGGACTTGTTCAATTCCCTGCTTAAGATCAAGTCTACTAGCTCTGAAGCTTTGAAAGATAATACTATTTGATAAAAAATGATTTTGAAATAATTTCAGTATGTAGGTAATTAGACACTACAAATAATGAAAATCTAATCAACGAAGTTCCTCTACTTTTTGTTTTGTTTTGAGCATAGCCAATAAGATTTTTTTAAGATAGTTTCTTGTTTTTCAAGTGTTTTACTTGTCTGTTCTACTCCGTACTATATTAAGATTTTTAGAATATTCAAACAGATCAAAACTTATGCACGCACAGATTTCGTTATTGTTTTCTATTTTGAAAATTTTAAAAGTTCTCTAATGAGATATTAAAAACATCTTTGTTGAGGTAACTGGCCTTAGCCGAAAAGTCCCACACAATAATTTTGAGGGTATTTTCCCAAAACACGGGAAAAGTGAGCATGTAGTGCAAAAAGACGGGAAAAAATAAGAGGTTTCTAAAAATACTTAATTCGGAACTCCCTCTTCCAAATAGATCGATTAGGATTTTTACATAAATATAGGTTTGCACCTATTCGGAAGAACACATTCCGAATCAAGTGTTCTCTTTTTTCTTTTTGCAATCCATTCAGAACATGGTTTTCCAAATGTAGATTTTTTATTTTTTAATCTCACCCACCATTCGAATAATGAATTCTAATTTTATATTTTTTATTTTAACCATGTGAAATGACATTGATATGTAATTTTTTAATTAATAAATGAAAGTAAATTGTACGAAATTAATTGAAATTATTAAATGAAATTAATTTGTAATAAAAAATTAATATAACATTTAAAAAATTAATTAATTAATAAAATTCGTAAGAAAAAAAATTAAAACAATTGGCTAGTGGATTCTTATTTAGAAATTGCTCTAAATAGGAGCAAAAATGTTTTGAAATTCCAAAATAGGAGTATCATGTTTTGTATTCCCTGAATAGGAGTAATCTGTCAAGTTTGGAAAAAAATGACATGTTTTTTAAAGCCTAGTAATGACAAACTTGGCAGAAATTTACTCCTATTCAAGAAATGAAAAACATGATAGTCCTATTTTGGAATTTCAAAACTTTTTTACTCCTATTTAGGGAATTCTCTCATTCTTATTTGGCAGCGTGTGGTTCCGATTAGTGGGTGCATGTTTTATTTGGCATTTGGAAATATGTGTCCGAATTAGTGGGTGCATGTTTTGTTTTGTTTTTAAATTGCTTTTAAAGTTATTACTTTTTTTAAAAAAATAGTCCCTACATTCGGAAGATGTATTTCCGAATCCAAGTGTTTCATTTTCCTCCCTGTTTATTCGGAACGTCGCCTTCCGAATCCCGTGTTTTCATACCCTAATCGCAACTCCCGTGTTTTTGCATGGCTTGTTGGAAACTCCTGTGGTTTCGTCTTTTCCTCATAATTTTGAGGGTGGGAAGATATAATGTAAGTGGTGTGTGGATGTTTTTAATTGAATTGATTTTTTTATTTGATCTGTTTACGTCTAATTTGGTCTGAACTTGTATGTTCAGTTAGATATCTGTCTATATGTACTTTGCAACTGTCAAAATTTGGTTTGATCTATTAAAGTCTGGTCTGATTTGATCTATTTTGGTCTGATCTAGTTAAGCTTGACATTGATATTCATGTAATTTCCGATTGTATGTTTGTATTTTTTACTAGTTTTTATTAGTTCTAGTTGTGGAAATTACACATTTTTGGTGTAATACTTTATTTTCACATTTATTTGTAAATTGTGTACATTAGGACTTTTCTGAGCTAAACAGATCAAAGATCATCCAAAGGATCAAGATTGGACCTCAAAAGATCAAGGAAAGTGCAAGGAGGCAATAAAGATTTCGATTTGGATAAAATACTCTTATACCCGGTGAGATATAAGCAATACCCGATCGGGTAATTGCTTGATTCGATTGTCCAAATCAAATCCGAGGACAAATGAACGTGGGAACAAGATTTCGTAAACAATTTGTCACATACCCGATCGGGTATGCCACATACCCGGTCGGGTATGCCCAGAAAAGTGACTTTCTTGGAAATTTCCTAAGATACCTGATCGGGTATCCTATATACCCGGTCGGGTATCAGACCCTGCAGCTCCTAGAAGCCTATAAATACACCCCCTTCCTTCACAATAAAATGACCAATTCCTTTATACTTCTAAGCTCAGTCTAGATTAGTTCTTTCTTAATATTTTTATCATGATTAGTCTCCAAATGAGGAGCTAAACTCTTCCATCTTGGTTTTGGTACTTTGAAGTTGAATGAATTGTAAGTTGTGAGTTATTTTCTTTAATCTTCTTCCTTGACTATTAATTATTAGATCTTTCCTTAATATTATCTATATATTCATGTTGGGGAGTGTTGCTAAGATGACAATTAGTTAACATATTCACTACAAGAAAGTTACACTTTCCCTACAAATTATATTGGTATGAAAAGATCATTTTTTGTGTACCAAGATCTTTCCCTACAATTTTCTTTCGTGGTCTAATTTGTGACAAAAACCTTGTGGGGAAAGGGTTTAGGACACAAATTTCAGGATTTTCTATGCAAAGATATAGGAAGACAAATATTTAGCACACAAACAAAAATCATTGGCTTAACTCTTTTGTAACAAATATATTTATGGCAAAAAAGTATTTACTCCGACAAAGTTTCTTGTATGGACATATTCAAGAATACAAATGTCACAAAACTAAAGTAGTGGTTTAGATTTGTAGCCTTAGACTTTTACATACGAAAATTAATTTTCATTGATATAGTTATTGAAATCATACTGCTAGCTAGAACCACAAAATTGTACACTGGTAAATGTACCTTAAGAACCCAATTTTATATAGAGAAAAATAATTCTAAGAAAATAATTTTAATCCAAATTTATTACAAAGCTAAATCTACGTATACACGGGCAGGGAGTACTCACGTAAATATGCTCCAGTTGAATATTAATGACTCTAAACCTGTGTGTGTATATATGAAGTACGTAACAAGTCCACAAAAACATCAAATAATGTTATCTTCATTCGTACATAACAAAGCACAAAAGCAACATCTTAAGAAGTATTGTTTTACTTTAAAAAAAATAACATAACAATAACAGTCACTCCTTGTCATGAGTATCTTAATCAAGATGATATGATTCATCTTCAGCTTCATCCACATCAACGGATAATGCCGTAAACGGTGGTAGAACGAACCCAGGAACATTACTATATGATTTTTGTAGTGAAGTGTGCCAAGCTTCCAATGTTGAGTTAAACTGTTGTCCCATAACCTTCAATTTTTTTTTAAACCTATTCTCTGTCTCCAATCGGGCAATGTCAGCAGCTTTTCTTGCAGAACGTTCAGCAGCTAACTGATCCTCCATATGCCTTTGTTTTAGATTGGTATCTCGAAGACGTCCATCTCCTAATCCACGAATTCGCCGCCCAGGCTTTACACCTAGAACAGATACCATAATATTAAGTCCAGCATCAGGATTATCAACAGGCACCTCTTCTAAGGGAGTATCCTCAGGAAGTTGTTGCTCTCTTATCACATCCAAGAGATATTCATCTGTTTTTGCTAGCATTTCATCCTAAAAAAGATTTACACAATGTCAATTATTATCAACACATTATGATAAATTTCTTTTCGCCAAAAATACTAGTCCATATTACAGTAAACCATTGTTCTCTCTCTCTCTCTCTCTCTCTCACACACACACACACACATATATATATATGGTTAATTGGCAGACATTAAAATTGCACTATTCACAACTGGAATAAAAAATGAAGATCATTAATGATTGTCAAAGTGTATAAATTTCAGTACTTTCCTGATAACTCGATGAAGATTATATTAAAACAGACACTATTACATATTCTCGCATGCTCTCCAAGTGTACAATTTGTATTGTTTTTATTAAATTTTAATAGTTGTAAAAACAGAGTATCTTACATGTTGAGCCTTAGCTTCATCACTTGTCCAAGTCTTGTCTTTTCCAGAATAGGTATATTCAAATGTGTCAACTTCAAGAAATTTTGAACCACCCTTAAAGAATGATAATTAATATGTCAATTACTGCATATATGGAAAACCCAAAAATTCAGCAAGAGTCAACAACTATTTAAACATAATTATTACCGCTGTCATTTCCTCTACAATGTATGCAATGGGACGAGAACCCGTGCGGTGGTTGTGTTTTTTCTTGGAGCGATTGCTTGTGTTTGCCATGGAGGATTTCTATACAAGATTGTTTAATTAGAGCACGAACATTTCATTTAATCACAAACTATAAAATTAGGAGAAAAGAAGATAATATACCAGAAATTTTTCAGAACTGAAATGATCACATAGTTTAATCCACTCATCTACACTTCTGTCTTCCATCTCTTTAGGGGGGTTTTCGAGTGCATCTTCAAGTGTTTTGCAGGACTTGAAATATTTACTCAATTCAGCCTTAAACTCTATGTACCTTCCAGCATATAGCCTGAAGATATAATCTTTCATTTCCTTGTCTTCTAGATCCACTTCAAAATTTGTCTAACATGGATAAACAGGCAATGATCATCTCTAAAAAAAATAATAACTACATACTGAAATAGCAATACTAAAACATACTACATATACTTTAAAAATAAAGTTGAAGTACAGAAGTTAATAGAGAAAGATTACAAGAAGCAGACTAAAACCCAACCTCAATTACATTATTTTTTTAGCAATTTAAGGAACACCTATCCTATCCAAATGTAAAGCACCTTTACTACTAGGGGAAAATCATTAAAGGAGGAAAACATGTAGAACATAGCGCTGCAAAGGTGAGCATGATCAGCTAGCTAGGCGGCTAGGCCAAAGTTAGTGTGGAGAGCTCATTGCCCTCCCCAAACTCCTGCAGGATGACTGTTGACTGAAAACACTTCCAGACAGCTTATGATTGGTCAACCATTCAGAATGATGTTTACAAACGTAAAAACACACATCAGCAAGAACTTTGCATAAAATTTCGGTACAAAAAAAGCGATTAAAACTTCTGTTTAGCCACAAATACATACACACACATATACTATGATATATTTATAAGTTGAATTAAAGATACTTATACTCACAGTTATCTCATCTATGAGGTCTATCCTCGTATTAGAGGAAATGGTACTCCAGTATCCCGTATCCATTGGACAGTGTGTCCTCACAATTGCTCCAATGTCATGAACTAGTAGACTATGTATCTCCGCACTAGTTGCACGTCTAGTCACTCTATTGTATTCCACTTTAAGCCTTTGTCTGGTTATGCGCACCATACGTGAAGTCTTAATCTGTTTACATGGACCTCGCTTTGGAACCTCGCTGGTTGTCCCCGGTGAGGAGATAAAACCTATCATACCAATCAAAATAAAGCTCCAGACGCATATTATCATATGATCATTTATATTTAAGGAATAACATATGGTCAATATGTAGCAAAAATACCATCCGCTTCACCACTTAATGCTTCATCATTATCTCTATGTCCATGAGAAGTGTTGCTTTGTGGAGATGCTATAAGTCCTCAAAGTTTTGTTAAGAACATTAGTAAAGCTAATAAATCTGAGTATTTACTTTAAATAAAACTATTTTTTATGAAACAATCACTATTTTAAAAAAGTAAAATAAAAATGGAACCTATTAACTAAGTATATAAAAATACTATTGAATTAATGATTTTACAATAATAATTTAATAATAAATACTAGTTTCATACCTCTGCTTGTGTTAAGTGTAGAACTATGATGGACAGAACTTGTGCGATGCGAAGTTGAAAATTCAAAGTCCTTGGAGGAATCATTACCAACAGTGGAGGAAGTGTTGGGATGTGAAGTGGCCCGTACACTCTTACTTATAGGAGCAGTACCAGTCGGAAGATTTGATCTTAGAAAGGTTGAGTTAGGTTGTGTTCTAACTTCTTGAGTAGGAAGCATGAAGTTGTTGACAAGCTGATTTCTTTGAGGTATAGGAGCAGTACACCTCTTAGGTGGCAATGAGTTCCTAAGTGAAAGTGGAGATATAAACATATTATTTGGTGATTTACTGTTTACAATCTGTGACTTTAGTGCGGGAGGAAAATCCGTGGTTGGCACTCTAGCATTCTTGTATGCTGAAGTTGCAGCTGAGTTAATCCCTTTCTTCTTTGGGGAAATGAGGCGCATCTGTATAAAAACATAAACTCATTACAAATGATACAATCAAAGAACATGATAGTTATGAGTGAATAAAATTAAATAGAAATTTTCATAAAATTTACTGAAGGATAAAAAGCATGTGAATATTATGATACTCAATAATCCAAATCACTATCTTCATCAAGAGAATCTTCAATGTTCCCCTCAGCTAAACCGTTTTCATCTACGACATACTCATCATCTGAATCTATCTCAACATCTTTGGATTGGAGATCATTCATTTCTTCCGGATCAATCATGATGGGGGGTACATCACTTGAGATAAGTGGTATTTGGATATCATTGTCATCGCAAACATGTGGTATGCTTGGTATGTCAGAACAACAGTTCTCTTGGTATGCCACAACATTAGAATGATCGTCATTAGAAATGTGCTCAAAACCATCCTTCTGAGGCATATCATATATATTTCTATGATTCATCCTTTGAACTACTTTCCAGTTGCCCCCGGCCTTTGGATCAGTTATATAAAAAACTTGTTTTGCCATTGTTGCAAGAATGAACGGGTCACTCTCATACCATCGAGTACTAGAATCAATGGACAATAAGTGATAGTCCCTCTTGGTAGACCCCTTCCTTCGGGGGTTTGTATTATACCAATGACACTTAAACAAAATAACACTGTAGCGTTGCCTATAAATTAACTCAACCACACTTATTAGCTTGCCATAAAAGTCAATGTCATCTGTATCATGATTTCCCGGAACGAAGACACCACTGTTCTGTGTGATCAACCTTTCATCTCGTTCTGCCGCTACAAATTTTACTCCATTTACAACACAGCCTTGGTACGTTTCAGCTTGAACAGGCCCTCTAGCTAACTCAAATAACTCATCGTTATACAAGGGGGATTTCTCCATCCCTAAGCTTCGAACCTGTTTTTAACAAGAATAAGGGTAAGTCATAATGAAGGCATAAATTTATGTTTACATGTAAAAAACAAGCAAAAAGATTTAAACTAAAAAATGCCTAACCTTTTCACGAAACCAGTTTGGAAAACATTTCTTGTGTCTTTCTAATACATTAATACCACTTTCATGCCTTATCAACTCCTCATGTTCTCTGTGTCACAAGTATGAATATTGTATTTAATAAATAAAAAACTAATTATTAGTCTAACTGACATACATGGAATAGAATCTCAACTTACTCTAAGAAATGAGAAACCTCTGTACAGTTATTCAGTATGAACCAATGAGCGATTTCCATGTCCGTTTTAGTGAAAGGAATACTTGAATTACTCATAAAAGGTCTGGCTACTTGTGAAAACACTGATAGTTTCTCTGGTCTGGATCCACCATCATAGTTTCTTTCAAGTTTATTGAAAGGTGTCTCCACATTCTTCAGATACATTGCACAAAAGGTAAGGGACTCATTAGCAATATATGCCTCTGCTATGGACCCCTCGGGTCGTGCACGATTCCTCACATACTTTTTATATTCACCTAATAATCTGCAAAATTAAAAATCTTATAAGGAAAATGAATACATCAAACTTAAACTATTTTATAAAACTGAAATATGTACCTTTCGATAGGGTACATCCAACGGTAAGTTACTGGACTAGCCACTTTTGCCTCTTCCGGCAGATGCACCATTAAATGGAGCATGGAAACAAAGAACGCTGGTGGGAAGATTTGTTCAAACTTACATAGTATGTTCACAATATCATCTTGTAACTTCTCAATGTCTTCAAGACGTAAAGATTTTGCACATAATTGTTGAAAGAAGGTGCACAACTGAATTATGGGATCCACAACATCTTTTGTCATATATTTTCGAACAACTATGGGAAGTAATCGTTGGAATAAAACATGGTGATCATGGCTCTTCATCCCGGAAAATTTTCCAGATTCTATTACTACATTTCTTGATATGTTTGAAGCATATGAATCTGGGTATTTCACTGTTTTAAAAAATTCAAGGAAGTCTTTCTTTAAGTTGGGTTTCACTGTGAAAATAGGATGATTTTTAATCCACTTACTCCCATCCCAATTCAGCCACAACGATTCCTTTATCCCCAGGGCTTTCAAATCTTGTCGCGCCTTAAATGTGTCTTTAGACTTTCCCTCTATACCTAATATAGTCCCAAGAATAATGTCAGAAACATTCTTCTCGATGTGCATCACATCAAGATTGTGCCTAATCTTTAGCTTTGACCAATATTCTAACTCAAAGAATATACTCTTTTTAGTCCAATTCCATTCTGCACGACTCCTCTTCCTATTTTTGTCGGGATTTTCAGGATTCTTACCAACCCGGCCAAAATTTATACTTCCCACTTGAGATAAAATCTCATCCCCAGAAAACTCTTTAGATCTACCACGGATCTCAATTTTTCCATTAAAAGATTTCTTGTTTTTTCGCCACTTATGATCTGGTGGTAACCATCTCCGATGCCCTAAATAGCAAACTTTGTCACTAAACCATTCAGATGTACCGTCTTCATTACAATTGGGACACGCATTATACCCCTTTGTGCTCCATCCAGATAAATTTCCATAGGCAGGAAAGTCATTAATTGTCCATAAAATAGACGCACGTAGGTTAAAAGTGGTATTAGTTGCTTTATCATATGTAAGCACACCAATATCCCACAGCTCTTTTAGCTCATCAATTAGTGGGCGCAAGTAAATATCAATTTCTTTCCCAGGTTCCTTCTTACCGGGAATCAAACAAGTTAATATTGTGAATTCTTTTTTCATGCACATCCATGGAGGCAAATTATAAGGAATGATCACTACCGGCCACATGCTATAAGGTTTACCCATATCTGAAAAGGGATTAAAACCGTCAGTTGCGAGTCCTAACCTTATGTTGTGTGGCTCTGCAGCAAATTTGGGGTAGATTTTGTCAAACTCCTTCCATGCAAATGTATCAGCCGGGTGCCTCATAACACCATCATCAACCCGTCCATTCTTATGCCACTGCATACTACTGGCTGTATGGATTGACATATACAAGCGCTGCAACCTCTCTTTAATTGGAAAGTACCTAAACACTTTTTGAGGAACATGATTTTTAGCAGCTGAACTCTGTTTGTATCTTGGCTCACCACAAACTGGACACTTATCTAATCCTGCATTTTCTTTATAATATAATGCACAGTCATATTTGCATGCATCAATTTTTTCATAACTCAAGCCAAGGTCTTTTAAAACATTAAGGGCACGTCTATAGTTAGAAGGTAATTGGTTTCCTTCAGGAAGCATCCTCTTTAGGATTCCCATAAGTTCATCAAAGCATTTATTTGTCATAAGATTTTTAACTTTCAATTGCATGAGCTCTACAATCGCTGTAAGGACAGAGAACTCTTTGCAGCCAGTGTAAAGCTCTTTTTGTGCTTCTTCTAACAACTTTTCATACTTATCTATCTTCTCTCTACTCATAGGCATTGCTTGGCATTGGGGTAGTGTATCCTCATTATGTGATACATCGTCTTGGAAATCAATTTGTTGGAGATGATGTGATGCATATGGATACAGATCACTTATTATGCTTTTCACTTGATCATTGTTTCCTTCAGAATTGAGGCTAGAACATAGATTAGTAGGAGTTGTAGTAGAGCTTGATGTAGATCTAAATCTTTCACCATGATGAGTCCATTTGGTGTAATTATATGACATCCCATTTAAAATCAAATGGCGCCGCACTTCACTTAATGGAAACCATGAACAATTATTGCACAACACACAAGGGCACAAACAATGACCTTTTTTGTTGACTTGATTTTTTGCTACTCCAATAAAATCTTCAACGCCAGACAAGTACTCAACACTGAGTTTATTTGGATTGTGAATCCACCCTCTATCCATAGACTACTTTTTTGCTTCAAAAATGAGTAATACAACTGAATTTTCAATAACATGTATGCTAGTCAACCTTAAAATGAAACTCTAAAAATAATAATAAAGAATACAATAATAAATTATTATTAGAGGTAGGAGATACAACTTACCTTCAAGCAATTTGGATGGAAGGCAGCTCTATCAAGAAAAGATAATCTTTGAACTATTTAATGAAACATGAAAAGATATATATATATATTTGTTAGAAACTTAGAATATATAAGTCAAACACACTATCACTTAAATGACTAATGCATGCTACACTTCTGTACAAATGTACAATATATATCAGCAGATACGATTACTTCATAAATCAACACATGTACAATTACAGTATGCAAAGTTTTCAAATAAGAGAAATTCAGATAAAAAAAAAGAATTTAGAAAGACATAATCAACAGAGAAAATATAATCTTATATTCTTGTAGAAACATCTCTTATCATATCCAAAAATCAAGGCTTTTCCAGTATCTTTTTACATTCAAAACTAGTGAACTATGAAGCTAATTGCCTGAAAAAACTGGATATAAATGAATCACTTTAATGATTTTTATCTTAATTTCTAGTATCTTCTTCACCTTTGTCCTAGTTCCTTCTTCTTTATGTAGTTCCTTCATCCTCTACTAACAAAATTCTAAGTGAAATAAAGAAATTAGAGATTAAACGTTTAATCTCTAATTATTAAACGTGTGGCGCAGGCTGGTGTGACGTTTCAAAGCGCCGTTCGCAAGGCATTTTAAACGCCTCTAAAGACAATTTTTGCACTAGTGAACATTTAAGCAAATGATCTATAATTAACAAAAATCTATTACTATTATCATACACTATATTTTTTCTTCTTGTACCCCTTTTAGCTCGTTTCCCTTTCTTCTTATCCCTTCCCCTCCCTGGTTCTTGGAACCCTTCTATTTTCCCTTCAATTTCTGCTAATTTTTTCATCCCCCTCCCCTTGGAACTACCTTTCTACTATTCTAATTCCCTAATTCATCCCGTGAATTAGTACTATGTTGCCATTGTGATCTAATTCAACTTGACCTACAAATCAAGGAGTGTAGATAACCTGGCTTAACCCAACTTGGAGATTGACGTATGAGAAAAATCAGCAGAGCACGCGAACAGGAAAGGCGGCGGCCGGCAGGACTAAAAGGTATCACAATTTGGTTATTGAGTTTTAGGTCGAAACAACCTTTGAGTTTTAGGTATCGTAAAGGGGCGTTCCTGATAGTGGCCGCAGAAATAGCCGCTCGTTTGATAGTGGCAGCAATTTTGGTTTGATAATTTAGTTGTAATTCGCATTTTAAAAAACCTTGGGCTGAATAAATTCGTTTTTGTTTAATAATCGATTTTTGTTGCTTAAAATTGGTTGGCCGATTGTTTTGATGCTTAATAAATTGATTTTTGTTTTCAAAAAAAAACTTGGGTTGTAAAATCAAAATTAAAATTGGCCTGGCCTCATATATACACTTCGTAAAGTAATGCAATCTATTCTTGTTTAGACATTTTAGGCCTATTTAGTTAAGCTTCAATAATTTTTCTTTTTATAATACGTACAAACTTTTTCCGCATAGCAAACTTTTTCCATACAGAAGAAAACAATCTTTGCCTACAAACTTGGTTTTGTATTATAAAACATTTGTAGCCAAAGTATTATTCCTAATAAATATTGTTTTGTAGGGACATATGAACTTAGCTCACGCATGTTTCTTGTATGGAGAAAGAAAATTTGTGTGAAAAGATAAGCACAGACAAAGCCCTTATTTTATAGGCAAAGTAAATCTTTACCAACAAAAACAATTTTGTATGCAAAACAATTGTAGGGAAAGGGGAGAAATCTAGTAGTGATTGATATTAGTTATAGTAGGATTCATCTTCTTTAATAATATTCTTCCTTGAATATTAATTAATTCCTATTCTTATTTCATATTAATATTTTGAGCATTACATAAAGGATCAACTAGTTTTGTTTTATATATTAGTTATTACTAGAATCAATCGATTAATATAATACACTTGTTATTAATTCGGTTCGTTCAACGGTAGTAAACTTGGATTATTAATGCATGCGTCTCATGGTTAATAATCTGAGTGGAATTAATTATATTGATTGAACCAATAAACCGTTTGTGTTGAGGTTATCAATCCCAATCGTTTTCATCTTAAGTTTATTGCTACTATCGGGTTAAAATACGGCGCGTGTTCTATATTGACTCGCTAGTAAGTTTTATTAATGAACGTGTCCCGTCATTAATAACTACCCTCGATGAATTGGATATACTCCTCGGTTGAGTATTCGAGAGGAAGATAGTTAAAGATATAACCGGGATCGACGAACATTTCATTAAGTGGATAAAAGCAAAACCAAGTACTTATCTCTATTAATTAAACTTAGATAAGTCGTTCATCTTAGTGTTAATTAAATTAAATCAAATCAAATCTAAAACCCCCTTTTTACTAGAATTTAATTAAAAAGAAAAGCATTCCTTTCTCTGTGGATACAAACCTTACTACACTATACTACGCATAAGTGTTGTATTGTAATTATTATTTTGAAGTTCACACCACGACAAAGTGCACTTCAAATTTGGCGCCGTTTCCGGGGAAAGGAAATTATTTTTCTTTTTATTTTATTTCAAAAAAAATTAAAAAAAATTAAAAAAATACAAAAAAAAAATTATTTTTCTATTTTCTGAGCTTACATGAGTATATGGATACCAACACATCATCCTTAGAGAGTCAAATTTCCGTTTTGGCTTCTCTCATAAAGGAGTTTATCTTAAGCTCGGAAACTCAAGATGCCATGACCTGCAATATTTGCATGTCTCACAGGCATATTACGGATTTTTGCCCAAAACTTCAAGAAGAATACCTTGCACAAATTGATTATGTACCTCACATGAGGTATGATCCATTCTCCAAGTCTAACATGTCTACAGAGGACATGGTTCGGGCTATGGCTACCAACACGACCACCATGCAAAACAACCAGGGGCAATTTCAAAATGAGACCAAGTCTAGCATTTTAAACTTGGGAACTCAAGTGAGTCAAATAGCCGGAGCCGTGAGTAGGCTTGAAGCAAGGGATTCGGGAAAACTTCCCTCTCAAATAGAATGTGATCCTAAACAACAAACTTTTGCAATCACATTGACAAATGAGAAAGAAATAGAAAAGGAGATCCAAAATCCAGAAGAAGTAGAAGAAGAAAGAGACACGAAGCTCGAGCTGGTCAAAGAAGAGGATGAACCGTGTTTCAAGGTCAAATATCTATCCTTATCATTCTTTGAGGTACCCCCAACAGTTCAAAAAACTTTGAGGGAAACTCATAAAATTGAAAAGGATAAAGACTTTTTTGAAATCTTCACCAAATTTGAGAGATCAAAACATTTTCCATCGATCATGTTAATCGATAATTTCTTTCCCTCACTCTCACAACATGAATCAATGGAAATCTTGATATTTGATCCTGGAACGATTTTCTAAGTGAAGGGTCAAAATAATTATCATGATCCAATCTTGAACGATTGAACACAATGATGGCATCGTGTCGCGACGTTAAACGAGGCGCTTCTTGGGAGGCAACCCAAGCAAAGGTATGTAGTTTTTCATTCTTGTTTTTGTTTCTATTTTTGAATGTCAACTTTGAGAGAATGAGAAACAAATCTCCAAAGAAAGGGGGAGAAAAAAAAATGATTTTTGAAAGCTTGGGGAAACCTCCGATCAGGCATAATCACTTACCCGGTCGGATCCATGCCAAAAAAAATGAACGAAATCAAGCTCCGGGATGAAGTACCCGATCGGGTAACAACACCCCACCCGGTCGGGTATATCAGAGAAACGCCAGATTTGGATTGAGTACTCTATACTCGATCAGGGTACGAAAAAAATATATAAACGGATACCCGATCGGGTAAATTAATTTACCCGGTCGAGTATATTTTAAGAAATCCTACGGCAAAGAAAATCCGGTCGAGTACACCCCATACTAGACCAGATACACAACCCTGGAGCCATTTTTGAAAATCCGACGTGATACCCGATCGGATACATTAATATGCCCGGTCGGGTATATTTACGGGCAATCCTGCGGCGAAGAAGATTTGATCGAGTATCACCCCTACTCGATCGAGCCCGATCCCGGAACAACAACAAATGAAGGTGTACCTGATTGGGTATGTCGGGGTACCCGGTCGGGTACACGATCTTTAATCCCAAATCATCCACCCAAAACACCCATTTCATCTTCCCCAAACCCAAAATTTTTGAATTCCCTCCCCCCAACCTCCAATTTCGAAGTTTCTTTCTCCCATTACTCACTCGAAACTCCACCAAATCCCCTCGTACCACAATCAAAACACTCCACTCACTCTCCTCTACAAGACAATAAAAGACCAAAAAAAATCTCCATCTCCCCATATATTTACCAAAAAAAACCGACACCCTACTCCCTACCCCCAAATTTGAATTTCAAAGCATCCAAAAGGAAATAAATGACATCGAAGAGAGAAAGGGGAGAAAGCTCAACTGATAGGGGCCCCAATTCAAGGCTACGAGGATGACCGTTTCAACCCATTTATGACCAAGATGAACACTAGGGACAGTGCTTCGAGCTAAGTGAGGGGGGGTCACTCATTGGTATGTACTTAAGTTTGATACCTTGTAAACTAGCATTATTTTCTTCGCACAAAAAAAATTTAAAAAAAAAACACAAAGAAATGCTAGTTAGGTTGAAAACCCAAAAATGGGCAATCTAAGCAAAAAGGGATTACAAAAAATGATGAGAGAGTGGAAAGGTGGAAAAATAAAAAGAGATGCTAGGATGAAAATCTGAAAAGGCTCCTAGGCAAAATGAGAGATATGAGAGATATATTTGTTTTTACATGACATCATTTAATCTTTTGAAGATGAAAAGAGGAGATGAGCATAGAAAGCAGTCAAAGCACTCATCCAACTTCCCGTTTTTTATTTTGAAGTAGTTGATTTAATCAGCTCTTGTTTGAAAGCATTATTTTTAACTTTTTTTAAATTAACATTTGAAAAGACTTTTCTTAAGAATTGCAAAGTTCTTCCTAAACAATTCTAGAAATTAGGAATTATTTTATTTGTCCACAATATTTTAAAGCAAACGTAATGTCACCTTTTTGTTAATCATAAACAACAGAGAAAAAGAAAAATAACACAAATTACAAAAATAGGCCTGATATTTCAATAACTCACCAAAGTTAAAATATTGAGAGGGAAATTGTGAAAACTTGTTTTAGAAGATCTCAATGTATTAAAATAACGCAATATTGTCAAAGTTTAAAATAATTTCTTTTTAAAAATTTTAATTTATCAAAATGTTGTATGTAGGTAATTAGACACTATAAATAATGACAATCTAATCAACGAAGTTCCTCTACTTTTTGTTTTGTTTTGAGCATAGCCAATAAGATTTTGTTAAGATAGTTTCTTGTTTTTCAAGTGTTTTACTTGTCTGTTCTACTCCGTACTATATTAAGATTTTTAGAATATTCAAACAGGTCAAAACTTATGCACAGATTTGGTTATTGTTTTCTATTTTGAAAATTTTAAAAGTTCTCTAATGAGATATTAAAAACATCAGTAATTGTCCAAAATAGGACTAATACTAAACTTAAATGCACAAATAGGACCTTAAGTTTAAAATTCCCTAAATAGGACTAAAGATTACAATTATACCCTCCTATATAATTAAATGAAAATATAGGCGCTTCTATCTATCGATTAATCTTGGGCTCCATCTTCACTACTCATCCATGCACCTCACCACCACCGCCTCTACTATTTAGCGCCGCCACCAGTTCTCCATAACTGCCGCCACCACCACCTATATTTTCCGTCTCTCTACGCTGCCTCTGCCTCCACCATCGTTTTCGATTCCAGATTCCCATATTTCCAGTTATCTCCATCTTCTTTTTCTTCTTCTTCTTCTTCATCATCATCTCCTCCTTCTTCTTTCTTCTTCTTTCTCCACTGATTTTCGTCTAACAATTCAGATTTACTCATGGATTTTGTGATTTTTCAGA
Organism: Cuscuta europaea; assembly: GCA_945859875.1. NCBI lineage: Eukaryota > Viridiplantae > Streptophyta > Magnoliopsida > Solanales > Convolvulaceae > Cuscuta > Cuscuta europaea. The sequence continues at coordinate 1,001,028 of CAMAPE010000054.1, read as the reverse complement.
AGAAATTTTCTTAAAGATTCAAAGATCTGAAGAACAACGCTTTGAAGATTCGAAGACTCGAAGAACGAATCTTTGAAGATTTGAAGATATTCACTTGAGGATTGAATCAAGATTCAACTGAAGATCAAGCCATATATCCCGGGAGGTCCTTAAACAGAAGATCAAGCCATAAAATGGCTCTTTTGTTGAAGATCAAGTCACTTGAAAACCGGAGGCCCTTCAAGCTAAATTCTTAATTCAAAAAGATTTGAAGACTTAGAGAACGAAGATTTGATGATTCGAAGATCTCAAGAATGAAGATTCGAAGATCCAAAGAACGTTCGAGTTTTTTTTGAAGAAATAAAGATTTAATTTTAAATTAAATTCTTTAATTATATTCATGTCAAATTGCAAGCGAAGAATCAGATGATTCATATTTAGAGATTGTACCCAATATTCTCAAATATTATTATTTGCAATCAATTTTAAGTAAATACTTAAAATTTGTTTTTACAAATTTAATTGCCCATGTTGTTTAAAGTCGATCGATATCAATGATGAATGACCAGACCCATATTACCACCTATGACTTATATTCTATCTTTTATGAGCTTTCATGTGATTTAAGTTCTTATTATTATCTCCATTCATTTTTCATTACAACAGTTTAACTTTCACATTTACCGATACATAACTTTGACTTTAATTATATTGAATGATGTATCAATAAACTTTATAAAAGTTGGTTAGGTGAAAACTGAGCAAATGTGAAGATTAATATGAAGTACTTTTCCCAATGTAATAAAGACAACAACTTTATTCCATGACAATCCTCTCTAACGGAAGGCATGCCTCTGAGTGTTCACATTATATATTATACATTATGCATATAACATATATGTATAATACAAAGGAAGTATTATTACATGAGTTTATTTGGTTAATATCAAGATCTCAGGAAATGGCATCATAGTAATAATCGTAGTAGTAATAACTTGTGGTCGTCTACTAGAATTGTGATTGAAGATACTCAATAACTTTGGTGTCGACGTGAAATGCTTTAGTGAGAACATCTGAATCAATCGGTAGATTAGATCCGAAAACAGCATTGGCGATCGTAATAACTCCTGGATTTTGGCTACTTAAGCCAGATAAGGAGACAGCGTTTGACTTCCCGATGTTATGCTGGAAATGAATTAGACCTTGTGGAAACACAAATACATCTCCGGAGTATAACGTCTTAGTAAATAGCTTATTCTTCATTCCCGGTTGAGGATTTGAAAGGACGAATCCAACGTATAGAGTACCCTTCAAGAGTACGAGGACTTCTGATGCTCTAGGGTGGGTGTGCGGAGGAATGACCCCATTGGGAGCAAAATCAATACGAGCTAAGGAAATGCCGAGAATGTTCAACCCAGGTAGGGTATCCACCGTCACTGCTGAAACTGCAGATCCAAGCTGGTTTGATGTATTTCCGGGTTTGTTAAGGCCCGCTGAGAGAAAAAAGTCCCCTGCGTCGACATCTGTTGGATTCTTGCAGATCTTTCCATTGACAAACACTACCGTAGAAAACAAAAGGTCAGTTTTTAAATGTACATATATAAGGAGTAAGAGTCAAGAAAAAGCAACAAATCACTTTTACAAAAAAATGAGCTCTTATACATGTACATAGTATTACTTTAGAATAATTTTTAATACTTAATCTTTAAGCAAATCATTAAGGTTTATTCATGTGCAAGATGATCATAAATTTGTGGTCGGACTACATTCTAAAATCATAATTTATTACTACGTATTACATATAATGATAGACATAATTAATTAAAGTTGAAAGTGACACTAATTAATGAAATTTAATTGAGTACATGAGATAGATATATACCACCAGCCTTGGAATCGTTAATTGCAACACAAAAGTCCTGTAATTGATTGGGATCAGATGCACTGGCAAAAGAAGCTATAGTAATAGCCAATATAGCAAAGATGAACCGAAAAGCCATTATTATATTCTGCAAAGTGGAATGAGGATTATATATATAGTTAAAAGTTGTTGAACAATTGATGAGATAACAAGAGGAAGGGGAGTGTATATTTATAGTCTTTACTATCAATTATTATATTGTAAATTGTAATGCATACTCCATCAAGATTGGACTTGTTCAGTTTCCTTGTTAAATTAAGATCAAGTCTATAGCTATGTTTTCTTATTATAAATACTTAGATATATTTTACCCAACAGCTACACCATCGACTGGACTTGTTCAATTCCCTGCTTAACATCAAGTCTACTAGCTCTGAAGCTTCTTTTCTCTATACGCGTTTGGGGTTTAGGGGAATAAATCAAACTGATCAAAGTCATTCCGTCTTTCATCTAAGTATATAATGAGTTTTTATGTTAGCTTCTACTTTAAGTAATTAATTCTAGATACTATATGAAAAGTAATTAATAGCAAAAGATAATACCAGTTAATTTTTGATAAAAGGAAACTTTTGAAAGCAGTCAAAGCACTCATCCAACTTCCCGTTTTTTATTTTGAAGTAGTTGATTTAATCAACTCTTGTTTGAAAGCATTATTTTTAACTTTTTTTAAGTTAACATTTGAAAAGACTTTTCTTAAGAATTGCAACGTTCTTCCTAAACAATTCTAGAAATTAGGAATTATTTTATTTGTCCACAATATTTTATAGCAAACGTAATGTCACCTTTTTATTAATCATAAACAACAGATAATAAGAAAAAATAACACCAATTACAAAAATAGGCCTGATATTTCAATAACTCACCAAAGTTAAAATATTGAGAGCTGAGGGAAATTGTGAAAACTTGTTTTAGAAGATCTCAAAGTATTAAAATAACGCAATATTGTCAAAGTTTAAAATAATTTCTTTTTAATATTTTTAATTTATCAAAATGTTGTATGTAGGTAATTAGACACTATAAATAATGAAAATCTAATCAACGAAGTTCCTCTACTTTTTGTTTTGTTTTGAGCATAGCCAATAAGATTTTATTAAGATAGTTTCTTGTTTTTCAAGTGTTTTACTTGTCTGTTCTACTCCGTACTATATTAAGATTTTTAGAATATTCAAACAGATCAAAACTTATGCACGCACAGATTTCGTTATTGTTTTCTATTTTGAAAATTTTAAAAGTTCTCTAATGAGATATTAAAAACATCTTTGTTGAGGTAACTGGCCTTAGCCGTAAAGTCCCACACAATAATTTTGAGGGTGTTTTCCCAAAACACGGGAAAAGTGAGCATGTAGTGCAAAAAGACAGGAAAAAATAAGAGGTTTCTAAAAATACTTAATTCGGAACTCCCTCTTCCAAATAGATCGATTAGGGTTTTTACATAAATATAGGTTTGCACCTATTCGGAAGAACACATTCCGAATCAAGTGTTCTCTTTTTTCTTTTTGCAATCCATTCAGAACATGGGTTTCCAAATGTAGATTTTTTATTTTTTAATATCACTCACCATTCGAATAATGAATTCCAAATTTATATTTTTTATTTTTTATTTTAACCATGTGAAATTCCAAAAAAATAATTAATTAATAAAATTCGTAAGAAAAAAAATTAAAACAACTGGCTAGTGGATTCTTATTTAGAAATTGCTCTAAATAGGAGTAAAAATGTTTTGAAATTCCAAAATAGGAGTATCATGTTTTGTATTCCCTGAATAGGAGTAATCTGCCAAGTTTTGAAAAAAATGACATGTTTTTTAAAGCCTAGTAATGATAAACTTGGCAGAAATTTACTCCTATTCAAGAAATGAAAAACATGATAGTCCTATTTTGGAATTTCAAATTTTTTTTACTCCTATTTAGGGAATTCTCTCATTCTTATTTGGCAGCGTGTGGTTCGGATTAGTGGGTGCATGTTTTGTTTTGTTTTTAAATTGCTTTTAATGTTATTACTTTTTTAAAAAAAATAATCCCTACATTCGGAAGATGTATTTCCGAATCTAAGTGTTTCATTTTCCTCCCTGTTTATTCGGAACGCCGCCTTCCGAATCCCGTGTTTTCATATCCTAATCGCAACTCCCGTGTTTTTGCATGGCTTGTTGGAAACTCCTGTGGTTTCGTCTTTTCCTCATAATTTTGAGGGTGGGAAGATATAATGTAAGTGGTGTGTGGATGTTTTTATTTGAATTGATTTTTTTATTTGATCTGTTTACGTATAATTTGGTCTGAACTTGTATGTTCAGTTAGATATCTGTCTATATGTACTTTGCAACTGTCAAAATCTGGTTTGATCTATTAAAGTCTTGTCTGATTTGATCTATTTTGGTCTGATCTAGTTAAGCTTGACATTGATATTCATGTAATTTCCGATTGTATGTTTGTATTTTTTACCAGTTTTTATTAGTTCTAGTTGTGGAAATTACACATTTTTGGTGTAATACTTTATTTTCACATTTATTTGTAAATTGTGTACATTAGGACTTTTCTGAGCTAAACAGATCAAAGATCATCCAAAGGATCAAGATTGGACCTCAAAAGATCAAGAAAAGTGCAAGGAGGCAATAAAGATTTCGATTTGGATAAAATACTCTTATACCCGGTGAGATATAAGCAATACCCGATCGGGTAATTGCTTGATTCGATTGTCCAAATTAAATCCGAGGACAAATGAACGTGGGAACAAGATTTCGTAAACAATTTGTCACATACCCGATCGGGTATGCCGACATTCCCGGTCGGGTATGCCCAGAAAAGTGACTTTCTTAGAAATTTCCTAAGATACCTGATCGGGTATCCTATATACCCGGTCGGGTATCAGACCCTGCAGCTCCTAGAAGCCTATAAATACACCCCTTTCCTTCACAATAAAATGACCAATTCCTTTATACTTCTAAGCTCAGTCTAGATTAGTTCTTTCTTAATATTTTTATCATGATTAGTCTCCAAATGAGGAGCTAAACTCTTCCATCTTGGTTTTGCTACTTTGAAGCTGAATGAATTGTAAGTTGTGAGTTATTTTCTTTAATCTTCTTCCTTGACTATTACTTATTAGATTTTTCCTTAATATTATCTATATATTCATGTTGGGGAGTGTTGCTAAGATGACAATTAGTTAACATATTGATATTAGTTATAGTAGGATTCATCTTCTTTAATAATATTCTTCCTTGAATATTAATTAATTCCTATTCTTATTTCATATTAATATTTTGAGCATTACATAAAGGATCAACTAGTTTTGTTTCATATATTAGTTATTACTAGAATCAATCGATTAATACACTTGTTATTAATTCGGTTCGTTCAACGGTAGTAAACTTGGATTATTAATGCATGCGTCTCATGGTTAATAATCTGAGGGGAATTAATTATATTGATTGAACCAATAAACCGTTTGTGTTGAGGTTATCAATCCCAATCGTTTTCATCTTAAGTTTATTGCTACTATCGGGTTAAAATACGGCGCGTGTTCTATATTGACTCGCTAGTAAGTTTTATTAATGAACGCGTCCCGTTATTAATAACTACCCTCGATGAATTGGATATACTCCTCGGTTGAGTATTCGAGAGGAAGATAGTTAAAGATATAACCGGGATCGACGAACATTTCATTAAGTGGATAAAAGCAAAACCAAGTACTTATCTCTATTAATTAAACTTAGATAAGTCGTTCATCTTAGTGTTAATTAAATTAAATCAAATCAAATCTAAAACCCCCTTGTTACTAGAATTTAATTAAAAAGAAAAGCATTTCTTTCTCTGTGGATACAAACCTTACTACACTATAATACGCATAAGTGTTGTATTGTAATTATTATTTGGAAGTTCACACCACGACAAAGTGCACTTCAAATTTGGCGCCGTTGCCAGGGAAAGGAAATTATTTTTCTTTTTATTTTATTTCAAAAAAAAAATAAAAAAAAATAAAAAAAAAATACAAAAAAAAAATACTTTTCTATTTTCTGAGCTTACATGAGTATATGGATACCAACACATCATCCTTAGAGAGTCAAATTTCCGTTTTGGCTTCTCTCATAAAGGAGTTTATCTTAAGCTCGGAAACTCAAGATGCCATGACCTGCAATATTTGCATGTCTCACAGGCATATTACGGATTTTTGCCCAAAGCTTCAAGAAGAATACCTTGCACAAATTGATTATGTACCTCACATGAGGTATGATCCATTCTCCAAGTCTAACATGTCTACGGAGGACATGGTTCGGGCTATTGCTACCAACATGACCACCATGCAAAACAACCTGGGGCAATTTAAAAATGAGACCAAGTCTAGCATTTTAAACTTGGGAACTCAAGTGAGTCAAATAGCCGGAGCCGTGAGTAGGCTTGAAGCAAGGGATTCGGGAAAACTTCCCTCTCAAATAGAATATGATCCTAAACAACAAACTTTTGCAATCACATTGACAAATGAGAAAGAAATGGAAAAGAAGATCCAAAATCCAGAAGAAGTAGAAGAAGAAAGAGACACGAAGCTCGAGCTGGTCAAAGAACAGGATGAACCGTGTTTCAAGGTCAAATATCTATCCTTATCATTCTTTGAGGTACCCCCAACAGTTCTAAAAACTTTGAGGGAAACTCATAAAATGGAAAAGGATAAAGACTTTTTTGAAATCTTCACCAAATTTGAGAGATCAAAACATTTTCCATCGATCATGTTAATCAATAATTTCTTTCCCTCACTCTCACAACATGAATCATAGGAAATCTTGATATTTGATCCTGGAAAGATTTTCTAAGTGAAGGGTCAAAATAATTATCATGATCCAATCTTGAACGATTGAACACAATGATGGCATCGTGCCGCGACGTTAAACGAGGCGTTTCTTGGGAGGCAACCCAAGCAAAGGTATGTAGTTTTTCATTCTTGTTTTTGTTTCTATTTTTGAATGTCAACTTTGAGAGAATGAGAAACAAATCTCCAAAGAAAGGGGGAGAAAAAAAAATGATTTTTGAAAGCTTGGAGAAACCTCCGATCAGGCATAATCACTTACCCGGTCGGATCCATGCAAAAAAAAATGAACGAAATCAAGCTCCGGGATGAAGTACCCGATCGGGTAACAACACCCCACCCGGTCGGGTATATCAGAGAAACGCCAGATTTGGATTGAGTACTCTATACTCGATCAGGGTAGGAAAAAAAATATAAACGGATACCCGATCGGGTATATTAATTTACCCGGTCGAGTATATTTTAAGAAATCCTACGGCAAAGAAAATCCGGTCGAGTACACCCCATACTCGACTAGGTACACAACCCTGGAGCCATTTTTGAAAATCCGACGTGATACCCGATCGGATACATTAATATGCCCGGTCGGGTATATTTACGGGCAATCCTGCGGCGAAGAAGATTTGATCGAGTATCACCCCTACTCGATCGAGCCCGATCCCGGAACAACAACAAATGAAGGTGTACCTGATTGGGTATGTCGGGGTACCCGGTCGGGGTACCCGGTCGGGTACACGATCTTTAATCCCAAATCATCCACCCAAAACACCCATTTCATCTTCCCCAAACCCAAAATTTTTGAATTCCCTCCCCCAACCTCCAATTTCGAAGTTTCTTTCGAAACTCCACCAAATCCCCTCGTACCACAATCAAAACACTCCACTCACTCTCCTCTACAAGACAATAAAAGACCAAAAAAAATCTCCATCTCCCCATATATTTACCAAAAAAAACCGACACCCTACTCCCTACCCCCAAATTTGAATTTCAAAGCATCCAAAAGGAAATAAATGACATCGAAGAGAGAAAGGGGAGAAAGCTCAACTGATAGGGGCCCCAATTCAAGGCTACGAGGATGACCGTTTCAACCCATTTATGACCAAGACGAACACTAGGGACAGTGCTTCGAGCTAAGTGAGGGGGGGTCACTCATTGGTATGTACTTAAGTTTGATACCTTGTAAACTAGCATTATTTTCTTCGCACAAAAAAAAATTAAAAAAACACACAAAGAAATGCTAGTTAGGTTGAAAACCCAAAAATGGGTAATCTAAGCAAAAAGGGATTGCAAAAAATGATGAGTGAGTGGAATGGTGGAAAAATAAAAAGAGATGCTAGGATGAAAATCTGAAAAGACTCCTAGGCAAAATGAGAGATGAGCATAGAAGGCCATGAAACCCAAGAAGATATTGTATTTTTTAGCTAAACACTCAATGTAATACTCACATGTTATGCTTGGTGGTCTTTTGCTTTTTCTGGTTAATTGTTGAACTTTTGAGGACTTGGAACTGTTAAACATTTTACTTTACTCGAGGACTTTCATGTCGATCTCTAAATATATACGTAGTATATAATGAGTTTTTATGTTTGCTTCTACTTTAAGAAATTAATTAATTCTAGATATTATATGACAAGTAATTAATAGCAAAAGATAATACTATTTGATAAAAAGGATTTGGAAAAGTATAAGTTAGTATTTGATAAAAAGGAAATTTTTGAAAGCAGTCAAAGCACTCATCCAACTTCCCGTTTTTTATTTTGAAGTAGTTGATTTAATCAGCTCTTGTTTGAAAGCATTATTTTTAACTTTTTTTAAGTTAACATTTGAAAAGACTTTTCTTAAGAATTGTAAACTTCTTCCTAAACAATTCTAGAAATTAGGAATTATTTTATTTGTCCACAATATTTTAAAGCAAACGTAATGTCACCTTTTTGTTAATCATAAACAACAGAGAATAAGAAAAATAACACAAATTACAAAAATAGGCCTGATATTTCAATAACTCACCAAAGTTAAAATATTGAGAGGGAAATTGTGAAAACTTGTTTTAGAAGATCTCAATGTATTAAAATAACGCAATATTGTCAAAGTTTAAAATAATTTCTTTTTAAAAGTTTTAATTTATCAAAATGTTGTATGTAGGTAATTAGACACTATAAATAATGACAATCTAATCAACGAAGTTCCTCTACTTTTTGTTTTGTTTTGAGCATAGCCAATAAGATTTTGTTAAGATAGTTTCTTGTTTTTCAAGTGTTTTACTTGTCTGTTCTACTCCGTACTATATTAAGATTTTTAGAATATTCAAACAGGTCAAAACTTATGCACAGATTTGGTTATTGTTTTCTATTTTGAAAATTTTAAAAGTTCTCTAATGAGATATTAAAAACATCAGTAATTGTCCAAAATAGGACTAATACTAAACTTAAATGCACAAATAGGATCTTAAGTTTCAAATTCCCTAAATAGGACTAAAGATTACAATTATACCCTCCTATATAATTAAATGAAAATATAGGCGCTTCTATCTATCGATTAATCTTGGGCTCCATCTTCACTACTCATCCATGCACCTCACCACCACCGCCTCTACTATTTAGCGCCGCCACCAGTTATCCATAATTGCCGCCACCACCACCTATATTTTCCGCCTCTCTACGCTGCCTCTGCCTCCACCATCGTTTTCGATTCCAGATTCCCATATTTCCAGTTATCTCCATCTTCTTTTTCTTCTTCTTCTTCTTCATCATCATCTCCTCCTTCTTCTTTCTTCTTCTTTCTCCTCTGATTTTCGTCTAACAATTCAGATTTACTCATGGATTTTGTGATTTTTCAGAAGAAAATTTCTCAAAGATTCAAAGATCTGAAGAACAATGCTTTGAAGATTCGAAGTCTCGAAGAACGAATCTTTGAAGATTTGAAGATATTCACTTGAGGATTGAATCAAGATTCAACTGAAGATCAAGCCATATATCCCGGGAGGTCCTTAAACAGAAGATCAAGCCATAAAACGGCTCTTTTGTTGAAGATCAAGTCACTTGAAAACCGGAGGCCCTTCAAGCTAAATTCTTAATTCAAAAAGATTTGAAGACTTAGAGAACGAAGATTTGATGATTCGAAGATCTCAAGAATGAAGATTCGAAGATCCAAAGAACGTTCAAGTTTTTTTTGAAGAAATAAAGATTTAATTTTAAATTAAGTTCTTTAATTATATTCATGTCAAATTGCAAGCGAAGAATCAGATGATTCATATTTAGAGATTGTACCCTTTATTCTCAAATATTATTATTTGCAATCAATTTTAAGTAAATACTTAAAATTTGTTTTTACAAATTTGATTGCCCATGTTGTTTAAAGTCGATCGATATCAATGATGAATGACCAGACCCATATTCCCACCTATGACTTATATTCTATCTTTTCTGAGCTTTCATGTGATTTAAGTTCTTATTATTATCTCCATTCATTTTTCATTAGAACAGTTAACTTTCACATTTACCGATACATAACTTTGACTTTAATTATATTGAATGATGTATCAATAAACTTTATAAAAGTTGGTTAGGTGAAAACTGAGCAAATGTGAAGATTAATATGAAGTACTTTTCCCAATGTAATAAAGACAACAACTTTATTCCATGACAATCTTCTCTAACGGAAGGCATGCCTCTGAGTGTTCACATTATATATTATACATTATGCATATAACATATGTGTATAATACAAAGGAAGTATTATTACATGAGTTTATTTGGTTAATATCAAGATCTCAGGAAATGGCATCATAGTAATAATCGTAGTAATAATAACTTGTGGTCGTCTACTAGAATTGTGATTGAAGATACTCAATAACTTTGGTGTCGACGTGAAATGCTTTAGTGAGAACATCTGAATCAATCGGTGGATTAGATCCGAAAACAGCATTGGCGATCGTAATAACTCCTGGATTTTGGCTACTTAAGCCAGATAAGGAGACAGCGTTTGACTTCCCGATGTTATGCTGGAAATGAATTAGACCTTGTGGAAACACAAATACATCTCCGGGGTATAACGTCTTAGTAAATAGCTTATTCTTCATTCCCGGTTGAGGATTTGAAAGGACGAATCCAACGTATAGAGTACCCTTCAAGAGTACGAGGACTTCTGATGCTCTAGGGTGGGTGTGCGGAGGAATGACCCCATTGGGAGCAAAATCAATACGAGCTAAGGAAATGCCGAGAGTGTTCAACCCAGGTAGGGTATCCACCGTCACTGCTGAAACTGCAGATCCAAGCTGGTTTGATGTATTTCCGGGTTTGTTAAGACCCGCTGAGAGAAAAAAGTTCCCTGCGTCGACATCTGTTGGATTCTTGCAGATCTTTCCATTGACAAACACTACCGTAGAAAACAAAAGGTCAGTTTTTAAATGTACATATATAAGGAGTAAGAGTCAAGAAAAAGCAACAAATCACTTTTACAAAAAAATGAGCTCTTATACATGTACATAGTATTACTTTAGAATAATTTTTAATACTTAATCTTTAAGCAAATCATTAAGGTTTATTCATGTGCAAGATGATCATAAATTTGTGGTCGGAATACATTCTAAAATCATAATTTATTACTACGTATTACATATAATGATAGACATAATTAATTAAAGTTGAAAGTGACACTAATTAATGAAATTTAATTGAGTACATGAGATAGATATATACCACCAGCCTTGGAATCGTTAATTGCAACACAAAAGTCCTGTAATTGATTGGGATCAGATGCACTGGCAAAAGAAGCTATAGTAATAGCCAATATAGCAAAGATGAACCGAAAAGCCATTATTATATTCTGCAAAGTGGAATGAGGATTATATATATAGTTAAAAGTTGTTGAACAATTGATGAGATAACAAGAGGAAGGGGAGTGTATATTTATAGTCTTTACTATCAATTATTATATTGTAAATTGTAATGCATACTCCATCAAGATTGGACTTGTTCAGTTTCCTTGTTAAATTAAGATCAAGTCTATAGCTATGTTTTCTTATTATAAATACTTAGATATATTTTACCCAACAGCTACACCATCGACTGGACTTGTTCAATTCCCTGCTTAACATCAAGTCTACTAGCTCTGAAGCTTCTTTTCTCTATACGCGTTTGGGGTTTAGGGGAATAAATCAAACTGATCAAAGTCATTCCGTCTTTCATCTAAGTATATAATGAGTTTTTATGTTAGCTTCTACTTTAAGTAATTAATTCTAGATACTATATGAAAAGTAATTAATAGCAAAAGATAATACCATTTGATAAAAATGATTTTGAAAAGTAAAAGTTAGTATTTGATAAAAGGAAACTTTTGAAAGCAGTCAAAGCACTCATCCAACTTCCCGTTTTTTATTTTGAAGTAGTTGATTTATTTAATCAACTCTTGTTTGAAAGCATTATTTTTAACTTTTTTTAAGTTAACATTTGAAAAGACTTTTCTTAAGAATTGCAATGTTCTTCCTAAACAATTCTAGAAATTAGGAATTATTTTATTTGTCCACAATATTTTATAGCAAACGTAATGTCACCTTTTTATTAATCATAAACAACAGATAATAAGAAAAAATAACACCAATTACAAAAATAGGCCTGATATTTCAATAACTCACCAAAGTTAAAATATTGAGAGCTGAGGGAAATTGTGAAAACTTGTTTTAGAAGATCTCAAAGCACTAGTAAAAATCTGTTAAATTGCGTCACGTCATTTGAGGCGCTTAATAAACAAGCGCCTTCAAAATATACGACGTGCGGCGCTTTTCTGTTTAAGCGCCTCTAATATGTTTTTAATTTTTTAATTATTTAATTTTTCGGGTCTTTGCGGCGCTTATTTATAAAAGCGCCGCAGACTGACGTCAAATTTTTATTCAAAAAAAACTAATTTTTTTGAAAATCGGATTTTTAAAAGAGGCGTGCGGCGCCTATATGCAGAAAAGCGCCGCATACTTGTTCCGATTTCCTAGGCGGCGCTTATATTTAAAAAGCGCCGCAGAAAATAAATTACTTTTTTAAAAAATTCGGATTTTTAAAAGAGGCGTGCGGCGCCTTTTTGTAAAAAGCGCCGCAGAAAATAAACTACTTTTTTAAAAAATTCGGATTTTTTAAAAGGGGTGTGCGGCGCCTTTTTGTAAAAAGCGCCGCAGATGATAAACATTTTTTTAAAAAAACGGATTTTTAAAAGGGGCGTGCGGCGCCTTTTTGTAAAAAGCGCCGCATAAACTGTTCCAGTTTATGCGGCCGTAGCCGTCGCTCGCAGCAGATCGATCAGAGAAATAGATTTTTTCAGGCGGAAACCCTAAGCGTCGCTCCTCCGGTCCGGCGCTCCTCCGCTCACCTTGGTTGCGGACGTCGAAGCCAAGGTGGGACGTCGTCCGTCTGCCGCTCATCTTCGGAGGTTGCCGTCGCGCACGTCGCACCTCCGCCGCACGCACGTCGCACCTCCGCACGTAAGCCGCGCGCACGTCGCACCTCCGCCGCTCCTCCGGTCCGCTTACTCCAACCTCCGATCCGAAGGTATGTATATTTTTTAATAATAACTTTTTTCAATATTTTCTATTTTAATTAATTTTGAGTAATATAATTTTGGAATAGTTGTAATGAGCAGCAAAATACTTCCAAGAGGTTGTTTTATATTAGCATAACCCTCAATGGCAATCTTCATAAAAATTGTGCTTAAAAAGAAAAAAGTATGCAATAATTTATTATTATTTTTTTATTTTTAGATAAAGTTTAGTGTTGTTAATCATGGATCGTAGCTGGATGTATGGTTTGAGAAATACTTCTCAATTTTTCAATGGTGTTCATGAGTTTGTGAAAGTGGCTGTTGCGCATCAGAAGCAACAAGGACAAAAAGGAATTTTATGTCCTTGTTCAATGTGCCGTAACATTAAAAGAGAGAATGACGCGAACATAGTTCTTCAGCATTTATTTGAGAAGGGTTTTAGAGAAAACTATATGACATGGACATTCCATGGTGAGAATCGTGTGGATGTCGAACACCTTTTTTCTGGAGCAACTTCTAGTCATCTAAAGCGTAAAGCTACTCATATTACTACTACTTCAAATGATATTGATGATGGTGTTGCGGCTGATGATGTCAATGAAGATAGAATTGATGAACTCTTGAATGATGTTTATGATAATTTTGATTATCAACCAAAATCTTATGAGAATTTGATTGAGGCCGCCAATATACCGCTATTCACGGGTTCTGAATTCTCCAAACTATCTGCTGTTCTCAAATTATTTCACTTGAAAGCTAAACATGGGTGGAGTAATGTTAGTTTCACTGAGTTGCTGATATTGCTTCAAGAAATGCTTCCAGAAGGAAATACACTCCCGATACGAGCTATAAGGCTAGAAAGTTGTTGTGTCCAATGGGAACAGAATGGGAGAAGATTCATGCATGCCCAGCCGATTGCATATTGTACCGCAATGAATATGAAAACCTAAATGAATGTCCAAAGTGTCACGCTTCACGTTATAAGAAGAAGAAGGGTATTAATGTTGGGTTTGATGTTGAATACACCAAAACACCTGCCAAAGTGTTGTGGTATCTTCCTATCATTCCTAGATTTAAAATATTATTCATGAATGAGAAAGATGCAAAAAACTTAGTGTGGCATGCTCAAGGCAGGAAAAAAGATGAGTACTTGCGACATGTATCTGATGCACCACAGTGGAGGCAAATTGATTTGAAATATCCTGATTTTGGCAAAGAAGACAGGAATTTGAGACTTGGATTATGCACTGATGGTATGAATCCATATGGCACATTGAGTAGTCAACATAGTACTTGGCCAGTTTTATTGGTTATTTGTAATTTGCCTTCATGGTTGTGCATGAAGAGGAAGTACATAATGTTGTCTTTGCTTATCTCGGAACCACAACAACCCGGTAATGATATTGATGTGTACCTCGCACCATTAGTTGATGATCTTAAACTTATGTGGAATGAGGGTGTTACAGCATATGACATGCACACAAAAACAAATTTTAATTTACGTGCTTTGTTGTATTGCACTATTAATGACTTTCCAGCTTATGGAAATCTTTCTGGATATACAGTTAAAGGTGGAAAGGCATGTCCCATTTGTGAAGATGACACTCTTGATTTGCGATTACCCAATTGCAAAAAGAATGTATACATGAGTCATCGAAGATTTCTTCCACGAAACCATCGTTATCGTGCACTCAAAAAGGCATTTAATGGAAAAGCTGAACACGGTGTTCCTCGACGTGTATTAAGTGGATCAGAAATATATGATAAGGTCAAAGATTTGAACACGGTTTTTTGTAAGCTATATAAGCGGAACAAACAGAGTTTGTGGAAGAAGAAGTCTATTTTTTGGGAACTTCCGTATTGGAAGGACTTATCTGTGAGGCATTGTCTTGATCTTATGCACATTGAAAAAAATGTGTGTGACAGCATCATTTCGACCATTATGAATGTTCCCGGAAAGACAAAGGATGGAATTAATATCCGAAAAGACATGATTGAACATTTAAATATTCGAAAAGAATTGACACCACAACCGCGGGAAAATGGTTTTTATCTTCCACCAGGTTGCTACACACTCTCAAAGGTTGAGAAACGAATTTTTTGTTAGTGATACTATTTTGCAGTCACTAACTGAAGATTTATTGGAGCTACATGAGATGCTAGAGTGGTATGAGCCAGAGGTGTGTAAATTCTCTATTGCTTTACTTGTTGATGCTTTTCACTATCCGCAAAACAGTGAATTTGGGACTATCATCGATCGTAAAGACTTGACTGAACTACTCGAGGGTGATTCTGTGGATATGTGCATCATTCAATCCTTTGCATTGTAAGTATTTTAAATAAATATAACAATATCTAAATTAAAGTTAATGAAATGATTTGAACTTCAAAATTGTATAATGATGCTATATTATGTTTATTATAGGTGTGCCTTAGCTAAATTGAATGATTTGCAACGTGATGATGTTGTGTTTTTGTGCCCCTTATTGTGCTCTTATGGTTCTTATCAACTTGACAAGAAGGGCACAATAACATATATGAAACAATCTTTGTGTGCGACATTTGGAAAAAGAATGATCTTGCTTCCATATAATGAAGGGTAAATAGTTTTATTTTATATAATGTATCTGCTTATGTAAATTTAATTTTTTAATTAATTGTAATTTTTTTGATATTTAGATTTCATTGGATTTTGATAGTCATTTGCCCCTCGGTTAATAAAGGCTATATCTTCAATTCAATCCCAAGCTTTTCTAATATCAGCATTCAGAAAGATCTAGCATTGTAAGTATTCGTTTAATATTTTTTATTTATACTAATTGCTATAGATTATTATTATTATTATTATTATTTATATCATTTAACATAAATTTTTTAATGTAGAGCATACAGAGTTGCTTCCGCAAGAAATGGTGATGGAAAGCCAATCACATGGCATAATGTTAAGGTAAATTCATCAATGGGTTGCATTTGCTTACCCAAAGATGAAGGTGGACTTGGCATACATGACACAAAGGTATGGAACTCGGCTTTACTTGCAAAAACTTTTTGGGATATCCATACTAAAAAAGACACTTTATGGGTCAAATGGGTACATGGAGTTTACCTTAATGGCCGTAGTGTGTGGGACTTCTCCCCACACTATAGGGACTCACAACTTATGAAAAAACTTGTGCTGATTAGGGATGAAATTCTGTCTAATTTTGACAGTGTCCCCCATGCAATCCGAGCCCTACAAAGCTTCCAAATTGGGGGGAAATTATCATCTATTAAAATATATGATCTACTTAGAAACAAAGGGCCCAAACATGCATGGATGTCATTTATTTGGAAGAACTATATTCCTCCAAAAATTTCTTTTACTACATGGTTGGCATTCCGTAATAGATTAGCTACATATGACAACCTTCACCGGTTAGATGTAGTTAATGTATGTGCATTGTGCAAGGGTGGACCGGAGACGGTTCCACACCTATTCTTTGAATGTCCTTTTTCAGGTAAAGTTTGGCAAATGGTGAAAGCATGGATGCAAATGCCAAGACAAATGGGGACTTTGACTAGCGCGGTGAAGTGGATCAAAAAGGACCGAGATGGAGCTGGAATCAAAGCAAAGGCAACAAGGATCGCATTTTGCTACTCAATATATTGGATCTGGATGACACGCAATGCTGCCAATTTTGATGGTCTAAAACCGAAGGAAGAGGATGTTTTTGCAAGAATTCAATATGTTACCTACAAAATTTTGTATAATATATACCCACACGAGTTGGTGGTGTTTTGATAAACTTTGTAGAATGATCTACTCCCTACTCTCGGTGATATGAGATAGGATAGGCTGATTAGATGACATAGATAGCATATGAGCTATTTTTGGTGGTGATGGGTTATCCATACTTTGGATAACCTGCATTTTTGCTCACCCTTTTTGCTGTACAGATAAACTCTTTTGGATGGTTACATATATATACTTACATTTCATCCAAAAAAAAAAGGTAAATTCATCAATAACTTATTTCAATCACCATTAACTTTGATACATATATTTTGTAAATTTGTATTTCAAAAAAGTGTGCCAGACAAAACGGAAACACAGAATGTGGATATTATACCATGCAATACATATGGGAAGTGATTTCGTATGTTGATAGCTTTGATATTGGAAAGGTATATCATTATTTATTCTTATTTTTTAACTTCGTTTAATTTTTTCTAATTTAAAACTTGTAATATTTTTTATTTATGTTTTATTTTATCTAAATATTTGTAGGATTGGTATTCAAGAACAGAGGCATATTCTGAAGATGAGTTTAATAACATTCGCAATATATGGGCACGATTTTTCTTGGATGTACTCTTAAATATGTAAAAGTTGATTACATTGGTTATGTATTGTGTTAAGTGTTTTTTGAAATCATTTTTATGAAGATTTTTGTAATCTGTTGGTTACTTGAATTGCTTACACTTTGCTGATTTTGTAATTTGTGAAGTTCATGTTGTTGATATTGTGATGACTTTAAACAGTTTACACTTTTTGAATTTTGTTAATTCTGTTACAGGACGTTTTTTAAAGATCCTAAATATAATTAATATTTTTAAAAAATGTTGAAAATTTGCGGCGCTTATTTATAGAAAAGCGCCGCACGGTTACGTATTTAATTATTAATTTAAAAAATATTTGCGGCGCTTATTTACAGAAAAGCGCCGCACGGTTACGTATTTAATTATTAATTTAAAAAATATTTGCGGCGCTTATTTACAGAAAAGCGCCGCACGGTTACGTATTTAATTATTAATTTAAAAAATATTTGCGGCGCTTATTTACAGAAAAGCGCCGCACGGTTACGCATTAAATTATTAATTTAAAAAATATTTTGCGGCGCTTTTTTAAAATAAGCGCCGCACGCGTTAAATTGCGGCACCGAGATGTGCGGCGCCTGAAAGCGCCGCACGTTGGTTGATTTAAGCGCCGCAAAAAGGTAATTTTGCACCAGTGAAGTATTAAAATAACGCAATATTGTCAAAGTTTAAAATAATTTCTTTTTAATATTTTTAATTTATCAAAATGTTGTATGTAGGTAATTAGACACTATAAATAATGAAAATCTAATCAACGAAGTTCCTCTACTTTTTGTTTTGTTTTGAGCATAGCCAATAAGATTTTATTAAGATAGTTTCTTGTTTTTCAAGTGTTTTACTTGTCTGTTCTACTCCGTACTATATTAAGATTTTTAGAATATTCAAATAGATCAAAACTTATGCACGCACAGATTTCGTTATTGTTTTCTATTTTGAAAATTTTAAAAGTTCTCTAATGAGATATTAAAAACATCTTTGTTGAGGTAACTGGCCTTAGCCGTAAAGTCCCACACAATAATTTTGAGAATGTTTTCCCAAAACACGGGAAAAGTGAGCATGTAGTGCAAAAAGACAGGAAAAAATAAGAGGTTTCTAAAAATACTTAATTCGGAACTCCCTCTTCCAAATAGATCGATTAGGGTTTTTACATAAATATAGGTTTGCACCTATTCGGAAGAACACATTCCGAATCAAGTGTTCTCTTTTTTCTTTTTGCAATCCATTCAGAACATGGGTTTCCAAATGTAGATTTTTTATTTTTTAATATCACTCACCATTCGAATAATGAATTCCAAATTTATATTTTTTATTTTTTATTTTAACCATGTGAAATTCCAAAAAAATAATTAATTAATAAAATTCGTAAGAAAAAAAATTAAAACAATTGGCTAGTGGATTCTTATTTAGAAATTGCTCTAAATAGGATCAAAAATGTTTTGAAATTCCAAAATAGGAGTATCATGTTTTTTATTCCCTGAATAGGAGTAATCTGTCAAGTTTGAAAAAAAATGACATGTTTTTAAAGCCTAGTAATGACAAACTTGGCAGAAATTTACTCCTATTCAAGAAATGAAAAACATGATAGTCCTATTTTGGAATTTCAAAACTTTTTTACTCCTATTTAGGAAATTCTCTCATTCTTATTTGGCAGCGTGTGGTTCGGATTAGTGGGTGCATGTTTTATTTGGCATTTGGAAATATGTGTCCGAATTAGTGGGTGCATGTTTTGTTTTGTTTTTAAATTGCTTTTAAAGTTATTACTTTTTTAAGAAAAATAGTCCCTACATTGGGAAGATGTATTTCCGAATCCAAGTGTTTCATTTTCCTCCCTATTTATTCGGTACGCCGCCTTCCGAATCCCGTGTTTTCATACCCTAATCGCAACTCCCGTGTTTTTGCATGGCTTGTTGGAAACTCCCGTGGTTTCATCTTTTCCTCAAAATTTTGAGGGTGGGAAGATATAATGTAAGTGGTGTGTGGATGTTTTTAATTGAACTGATTTTTTATTTGATCTGTTTACGTCTAAATTGGTCTGAACTTGTATGTTCAGTTAGATATCTGTCTATATGTACTTTGCAACTGTCAAAATCTGGTTTGATCTATTAAAGTCTGGTCTGATTTGATCTATTTTGGTCTGATCTAGTTAAGCATGACATTGATATTCATGTAATTTCCGATTGTATGTTTGTATTTTTTACTAGTTTTTATTAGTTCTAGTTGTGGAAATTACACATTTTTGGTGTAATACTTTATTTTTCATATTTATTTGTAAATTGTTTACATTAGGACTTTTCTGAGCTAAACAGATCCAAGATCATCCAAAGGATCAAGATTGGACCTCAAAAGATCAAGGAAAGTGCAATGAGGCAATAAAGATTTCGATTTGGATAAAATACTCTTATACCCGGTGAGATATAAGCAATACCCGATCGGGTAATTGCTTGATTCGATTGTCTAAATCAAATCCGAGAACAAATGAACGTGGGAACAAGATTTCGTAAACGATTTGTCACATACCCGATCGGGTATGCCGACATACCCGGTCGGGTATGCCCAGAAAAGTGACTTTCTTGGAAATTTCCTAAGATACCTGATTGGGTATCCTATATACCCGGTCGGATATCAGACCCTGCAGCTCCTAGAAGCCTATAAATACACCCCTTTCCTTCACAATAAAATGACCAATTCCTTTATACTTCTAAGCTCAGTCTAGATTAGTTATTTCTTTATATTTTTATCATGATTAGTCTCCAAATGAGGAGATAAACTCTTCCATCTTGGTTTTGCTACTTTGAAGCTGAATGAATTGTAAGTTGTGAGTTATTTTCTTTAATCTTCTTCCTTGACTATTAATTATTAGATCTTTCCTTAATACTATCTCTATATTAATGTTGGGGAGTGTTGCTAAGATGACAATTAGTTAACATCTTGATATTAGTTATAGTATGATTCATATTCTTTAATAATATTCTTCCTTGAATAATAATTAATTCCTATTCTTATTTTATATTAATATTTTGAGCATTACATAAAGGATCAACTAGTTTTGTTTCATATATTAGTTATTACTAGAATCAATCGATTAATACACTTGTTATTAATTCGGTTCGTTCAACGGTAGTAAACTTGGATTATTAATGCATGCGTCTCATGGTTAATAATCTGAGGGGAATTAATTATATTGATTGAACCAATAACCGCTTGTGTTGAAGTTATCAATCTCAATCGTTTTCATCTTAAGTTTATTGCTACTATCGGGTTAAAATACGGCGCGTGTTCTATATTGACTCGCTAGTAAGTTTTATTAATGAACGCGTCCCGTTATTAATAACTACCCTCGATGAATTGGATATACTCCTCGGTTGAGTATTCGAGAGGAAGATAGTTAAAGATATAACCGGGATCGACGAACATTTCATTAAGTGGATAAAAGCAAAACCAAGTACTTATCTCTATTAATTAAACTTAGATAAGTCGTTCATCTTAGTGTTAATTAAATTAAATCAAATCAAATCTAAAACCCCCTTGTTACTAGAACTTAATTAAAAAGAAAAGCATTCCTTTCTCTGTGGATACGAACCTTACTACACTATACTACGCATAAGTGTTGTATTGTAATTATTATATTGAAGTTCACACCACGACAAAGTGCACTTCAAATTTGGTGCCGTAGCCGGGGAAAGGCAATTATTTTTCTTTTTATTTTATTTCAAAAAAATTTAAAAAAATTAAAACAAATACAGAAAAAATTACTTTTCTATTTTCTAAGCTTACATGAGTATATGGATACCAACACATCATCCTTAGAGAGTCAAATTTCCGTTTTGGCTTCTCTCATAAAGGAGTTTATCTTAAGCTCAGAAACTCAAGATGCCAAGACCTGCAATATTTGCATGTCTCACAGGCATATTACGGATTTTTGCCCAAAGCTTCAAGAAGAATACCTTGCACAAATTGATTATGTACCTCACATGAGGTATGATCCATTCTCCAAGTCTAACATGTCTACGGAGGACATGGTTCGGGTTATGGCTACCAACATGACCACCATGCAAAACAACCTGGTGCAATTCCAAAATGAGACCAAGTCTAGCATTTTAAACTTGGGAACTCAAGTGAGTCAAATAGACGGAGTCGTGAGTAGGCTTGAAGCAAGGGATTCGGGAAAACTTCCCTCTCAAATAGAATGTGATCCTAAACAACAAACTTTTGCAATCACATTGACAAATGAGAAAGAAATGGAAAAGGAGATTCAAAATCCAGAAGAAGTAGAAGAAGAAAGAGACACGAAGCTCGAGCTGGTCAAAGAAGAGGATGAACCGTGTTTCAAGGTCAAATATCTATCTTTATCATTCTTTGAGGTACCCCCAACAGTTCTAAAAACTTTGAGGGAAACTCATAAAATTGAAAAGGATAAAGACATTTTTGAAACTTCACCAAATTTGAGAGATCAAAACATTTTCCATCGATCATGTTAATCGATAATTTCTTTCCCTCACTCTCACAACATGAATCAATGGAAATCTTGATATTTGATCCTGGAAAGATTTTCTAAGTGAAGGGTCAAAATAATTATCATGATCCAAGCTTGAACGATTGAACACAATGATGGCATCGTGTCGCGACGTTAAACGAGGCGCTTCTTGGGAAGCAACCCAAGCAAAGGTATGTAATTTTTCATTCTTGTTTTTGTTTCTATTTTTGAATGTCAACTTTGAGAGAATGAGAAACAAATCTCCAAAGAAAGGGGAGAAAAAAAATGATTTTTGAAAGCTTGGGGAAACCTCCGATCAGGCATAATCACTTACCCGCACTACTAGAAAACTGGTCTGTAGTGACACTAAATAAGTGTCACAGAATGTTTTACTGACACTAGAAAAGTGTCATAGAAGGTCGGGAATTTTTACACTAAATTTAGTGTCATAGAAAAAGTGTCATAGATTTCTGATATTTTAGTGTTACAAAATATGATGATAGATTTGTAACAAAAACATTTAAACACTCATGTGTCATAGGCATTGATGATACTTTTGTAACAAAATATTTCAAAACACAAACGTGTCAAAAATTGTGATGACAAGATAGCATCATACATCTCAATGAGTTATTTATATCATGCCGTTTAGAGACACTGCAGTATCATTCATTCAGACCTCATATATATGCATCCAATTGTTAGATTGTTTTTTATATTTATATATTATAATAATATATTTGAATGTTTCATTCACATTTCAAATGTTTAACGAGTAATTCATTCCATCCCACTACATTCAAATGAGTATTCCGAAGGACAAGTCAAAGCAAAAAACAGCCAACAATGTTCAAAATGGCTGCAGTCTTACTTAGCTACAAACTTTAATGTTTCTATCAATACAAGCTTAGTTTAGCTGCAGTTATAATACTTCATTGTATATGCAACAATACATGAAAAGGCATTCATAAGTTAATGGGAACAAAGATGTCCAAAAGTATGCATTCCAAAAACATATCCTTCAACAAAAGAGGACTTTAATCAATTAGTTTGTTCCTTGAAACATGCAGCTTCGTCAAAAGGTCGGGTTCCTTCAAAACAGCTCCTTCAATGTCCATTGAACCATTGAACCAGTCACTGATCTCTGCAAAGAGAGAAAAATTATTAATTAAACAAGAACGTAACACATGCCAACCCATTCATCGAGTTTGAATACGAGCAATAATTTTAAAATCTGAAATCCTGCACATACTCTTTCATCAAAGTTGCTGCATAAGAAACCCATTCTTCACGTACTTCTAAAATATCTTGTTCGGAATACTCTTTAACAGCAGAGAACTACATCAAGATATTCAAAATTAACATTTATTTGAAGTTAAAGTATATCAAACATAGAGATGTGTAGATTATCGGTAGATTATCGGTATCGGCAATTTATCAGATAACAGCCCAAAAAGGGATTCCGAGAACCTATAAATTAAAGTTGGGGAATGCATATTGATTCTAAGGTCCAATAAGTATGGGGAACAAGTGTTATATTTTATTTGACCCGATAAAATAAAATATACTTAAAACAGTCCGGAAAATACAACTTTCGGGGCCGATTATACAACCCGGGACACAAAGGGTTGACCTCCCACATGAGTGGGGGCCAACCCACGTTTTTAGGCTTTCAAATGAAGGAGGGAGCCGCATCATGGAGCTGTAATTGGTTGGGAAGTGATTGGGGGACAAATATGTAAGTTGAGGGGACCCTCCCCCCATATTATTTGGGGAATAAGCCAAAAGGGCTATCTCCCTCACCCCACAACTGATACATCTCGGCCAGCCTACTCAAAGAGGAGAAAGAAGGTCTGCAAACTTCATTGTTATCATCCATACACGCACCAAGAACAAAGGAGGAAGAAGGAGGGGAAAAGAGAAGAGGAAAAGTTGGTTTTGGAGAGGAAAACTTGTGTTTAGCAAGGTAAGGACTCCATTAATCCTATTTCTTGTTCTTCAATACTCTTTTATGATTATTCAATCATATTTCACACCCTAGTAATGTGCTACACGTTGGGATGTGTAGAAAGAGGGGTTGGAAGGTAGTTCCAAGTCCAAGAACGGACTTAGAAGCCAAAGTGACCGGTTCGCCGGAAAATAACCTTTTTGAGGTTATTTGTATTACTATGGGTTTTATGATGATACAACCTTGTTAGTAACTTGTCTAAGGTATTCAAGGAACTTTCAAGGAGTTGAAAAGGTCGCCGGAGTTGTCGCCGGAGTTCGTTGAAGTTCGCCGGAGTTTCGTCGGAGCTAAATCGGGAAGGCTAGAACTTCATAAGATTCATTAAGGTGAGAAGACGGCTTTATGCTTTATAACTTTTGCGTGAGACATGAGATTACCTAAAGTAATCAGGAATATGTTTTGTGGAATGATTAAAGATAACCAAGTGTGTGTTTATGCCATGATTATACATAAAACATAATTGAAAAGCATGTTATGTAGGTTTGGTGATCAAAAATGTGATAACTTCTTATGTGTGATGTTCCAGGGGTCCAAAATGGTATTTTTGGATCAAGGACGTCAAGAAGTATAAGTGTATAAAATTTCACGTTAATCGGACTTCGTTTGGGCGGTCAAAGGAGCGTTGACCGCCAAGACAAAGGTGATACCCGACCGGGTATGGGTGAATACCCGACCGGGTTTTGATTAAAAATGGCTCCAGAAGCCACTGCCACACTAGACCCGACCGGGTATGGGTGTAGACCCGACCGGGTCTCAAGTAAAGTTGGCTCCAGGGGCTACTGCCTCACCCAACCCGACCGGGTAAGGCTGGACACCCGACCGGGTCTTGGGTTAAGCTCAGAATGGGCAGTTTTGAGTAGGGTAACATGGGCCATTCGGGTGGGACCCGCCCACGTTGGATCCTAAGGATTGTTATATGACTATAGGGCTAGGCATTGTCCATAGTTAAAGGAATGAAAGGTTAGCCATATCCAGGTTAGGATTTGGTAGAGAATAGACTGGGGATTGAGTACCCTTGGACGGTAAATGATCCAGAATACTCCAGGTGGGGTCGAGTACCCTTGGACGGTAAATGATCCAGAATACTCCAGGTGGGGTCGAGTACCCTTGGACGGTAAATGATCCAGAATACTCCAGGTGGGGTCGAGTACCCTTGGACGGTAAATGATCCAGAATACTCTAGGTGGGGCCGAGTACCCTTGGACGGTAAATGGTCTTAAATACTCCAGGATGGGTTGAGTGCCTTGGACGGTAAATGATCCTAAAACACTCGGTAGTATGAATCGAAGGTAGACTATAGCTTGTGAGCAAGGTAACCGGGAAAGGAGTGAGAAAAGTCAGGTAAGAACTTTATCTCTAAAAGACTCTTTAAGGTAAATGACCTACGGGTTGAGTATTTTACGAGTATATATACAGTATGTATCATCGGGTGGATGAGGGACATCTATATGTATATATCACCCTATTTTTGGGTCTCGTGTCTGAAACATTAGTTATTCTTCATATAGCCTGCTTGTCACTAGTACTTCTATGGAGTACTGACCCCTCCGGGGGGCCTCACATTTTTCAGGTTGAGGCTAGAGTCCTACTACCTGCACCTTTGCCTAGGGTGATCATTCGAGGAGGAAGACGTGGTTCGTGCTTCCATTCATATTTCAAATGTATAAACTGCTCATGGATTTTTGAACAATGTTTTCATTAAAACAGTTGGGGGCCTGTGTGCCCGTGTTTGCCACGTGTGGCTAAGTATCAAACATTTTATTATTTTCCGCATTTGTTTGATTATGATATTGATGTTGATTGTATGTGTTTACTAATCGGTTTGGCAATAGAATCAATCGGACGCCTTGTACAACTCAATAGGGATGAACTGTTGTTGTTCTTATCGGGTTGTACGGCGGTTGTCTACGTGGCTCGGACGCGGTCCGGGGCGTGACAGGGTTCCTTCAAAACAGCTCCTTCAATGTCCATTGAACCATTGAACCAGTCACTGATCTCTGCAAAGAGAGAAAAATTATTAATTAAACAAGAACGTAACACAGGCCAACCCATTCATCGAGTTTGAATACGAGCAATAATTTTAAAATCTGAAATCCTGCACATACTCTTTCATCAAAGTTGCTGCATAAGAAACCCATTCTTCACATACTTCTAAAATATCTTGTTCGGAATACTCTTTAACAGCAGAGAACTACATCAAGATATTCAAAATTAACATTTATTTGAAGTTAAAGTATATCAAACATAGAGATGTGTAGAGAACTACTCTTACTCACATTGTTGAGGATAGAGACATGAGTTACTACATCCTTCATGTACTTCATCATGTAATACCCACATTCCACACATCCAATTTGTTTCGGGCACTACAAACAAAGAAACACACAAGCAAATATATACACACACATATATTACTAAGATCGGAGATGTACTGTATGGGCATAAATGAAAGTTACCTGGACTGTGATCCAATTCACCGTAAGCCTATTACTAGACTTAGATGCTTGATACATTTTCACTCCTCTGAAAAATAGTTAAATACATTAAACATTACTCAAGCAAAAATAAACATTATTATTAAATATATATCAAAATACCCTTAATCAGTTAAGTAGAGAAAAAAAACCATTAAATATTGTCAAATGAAAAACATAACAATAACTTAAAAGGAGGTTATCTGAAAAACGTAAGATTAATTAGTAACACAATACCATGGTAACTCAGTAATGAAAATATATATCACTAGTCTTAAACTAGAATATAATACTTATTAAACCAATCAGCCGCACATTATAAATCCATGGTATGCATATTAATACTCATGCATTAATATATTTAACTAGAGGGGAAATATATACTTAACTGGGTCACAATAAGCTTCAGATCATCAAGTGGAACATCTCCAATTGAATCCAAGTAATACACCCTATCCATTTCTGGGTCAATTGCAACTAATACCCAGTGATCACTGCATACACAGGTAGCATATCATTGAAATATATTGTTTTCTTTTTTTAGATTCAAAAAAACATAATTCAAACTAAAAAAAATCATTAAAGAAGTAAGGTTTAACTATCTTTTCCTTACTTTGCTATAAGTAATGAAAATAAATTAGTTTTGCTATCAGTAATGAAAATAAATTGGTAAATATGCTTACCCGCATGATATTTTGAAACTGAATTTGCTATTTTCTTACAATTAATAATCTAATAGAGTCAATATAAGAATAAACCTGAATATTAAGAGGGTATGTCATCAAATAACAACAGAGATAATTTTATTACTCAAAAGTAAACATGAAATCGTGAATTAAAAAAACTGAAATAACAAAATTCATTTATTTCCTTAGAGTAACTCATCTCAGATCGGTCGTTTCTCCTTACATGTTTGACATAATCGTTCTAAGTATATGCCAATATAGCACTACATACTACACATGAATACACATTTATGTTTTCATACTATAAAAAACAGAGGGATATTGGTGCATTTGGACCAATTTCTAAATGCATATTTCCGGTTTTTTTGGCGAAAAACGTATGTTGAATACTAGAAGGATTTAATTAACAACCACATATAAACTAACCGCATAACACTACTTTTAGAACCACACATCACTCATGCCAACATAGTAAGTCTTACAATTTGAGAGATCATTTAGAATAAAAACTCCTCAAAAGACAGAAAATCAACAAGCATTAGAGTTTAAAAGAACAAAAGTTTCAAAGCATGCATCATCTTAGTAGTCAGAATGCAAGGATGAAGTAGTAAGAAACACGGAATACATATAACACATTTCGGTATTCTAAAGACACTCTATTACCATTCTTTATTCAAGACCTGTCCATCTCACTAATAACACCTGCTATGTGAATACATATATACAAAACCAAAATATACAAAACGCAGAAGGATATACACTTAAACGACATCAATTACTATTCAAAAAAGTATATACTATCCTTTACTTTATAAGTTTGTCTTGAGAAATGTACACTATATCCAAAAAGTATATATTCTCAACTGCTAGCTAGTGAAAATCAGCATTTACTTTGATACACGAACCGTAAAAGATGTAATAAAACATATAAGTGTACTTATGTAATTCACATACTAGTAGCTCTTATATACCTCTATCATCATTTGCATTACATGTAAAAAGGTAGCATATCATTGAATATATTGTTTTCTTTTTTCAGATTAAAAAAAACAAAATTCAAACTACAAAAATCATTAAAGAAGTAAGGTTTAACTATCTTTTCCTTACTTTGCTATCAGTAATAAAAATAAATTAGTTTTGCTTTTTTTTCTTTTTAAAGTCAAAACGTATGACCACTTGGATGATAAAATTTTGAATTCTACAAGAACTGGGACAAAGCCAAGTCTCTCTAAGCCCACAAATAACAAATAAAGTAGTTGAAAATAAGAATCCTTCAAAGATATTACGACAGCAGTTTGTAGTGAAGATTAAAACTACCCAGCCTACAATAAGTTAAACTCCCAAACAGTAGTAGGGACTGAAAATAGAAAGAAATAGGCTGAGAGTTAAAAGACAATATGAAGAGGAGAAGGACAACTCAAACCGCCACAAATACATATAACCCTGTAAGGTAAATTGATGCATGCCTACATAATTGGGACTCCAGTTTCAGAATTTGTTAATACTAAATGCAAATCAGTCCAATATATACAAAACAATATAAATTAAGAACAAGAACATTGACTGAAAATCAAAATAAACTACACATCCTCAATTTCAGCAGAAAATTACCAAGGTGAGAGTGAAATGGTAGAAATTAAGTTCATATAAGTAAAAAATCAAAGAAAGACACAGATGGTTGGGTAATACCGGCCTTCAAGTACAAAAAATCGAAGAAATAAAGAGATAATGGCGCGTTGATTTATACCTTCTCTTCTCGAGTTGGCCGGTGTGCCCTAAGCTCTAGAGTCGTCGTTGTGATTCTCTCTGGTTCAGCGAGCAAGAGGAGAGCGTTGAAGGAGTAGGAGCTTAAAGTCGTCTTCGGCCTAGGGTTTTTACGAAGGAATTATGTCTGAGTGGAAGAGGAGAAATGATCGAGAAAGCTATACGTAGTGGGCTGATTGTAATTGGAGCAGGCCGGCCGGGAAATAAAAATTACCAAGTGTGGTGGGGCAAAAAAATGTTGCATGTGGTGAAATGTTGCAAAAAATTGGAAAGTAAGTGAAATTAGGGATGGAGTCGGGTCCGGGCCGGGTCGGGCCTAGGCCCGGGCGGGCCGGCGGTTCAAGAATAGTGGACCCAGGACCGGTCCGGGTAGCCACCGGGTCCGGTCCGGGTCCGGGCCGGGCCGGGCCAGGCCTCTGGTTTGGAATTTTTTTTTTTTGCTTTCCTAACCCCCCCTCACCCCCCACCCTCCCAAACCCCCCCAAACCCATCCTACCCATCAAGCCCAACCCGGGTGGAACCCCAAAAATGAAAAAAAAAAATCAATTTGGCCCGGGCCCGGGCCCGACCCGGCCGGGCCGGTTCACCAAAATTGAGACCCGAGCCCGGACCCGCCCTACCCCCCGGGCCTAGGCCCGACCCGGACCCGAGAACCGGGCTGGTCCCGGTCCCGCACAGTAGTGGGCCGGTCCGGTCCACGGGCCGGGTGGCCCGACCCGAGTCCAACCATAAGTGAAATGTTGCATGTGGTGAAGCAAAAAAATGGGGAGGCAAAGATGTGGAGGGAAAATAATAATGGATGAAAAAAATGGAGGGAATTAAAAAGTTGGAGCCAAAAATTCGCATGTAATATCACTATTTTTATTGATATAATAGTGTCATGAGTTAATGACACTTTTTAGTTAAGGCATTCGTCAGTGACACTAATTTTAAAAAGTGTCACTATAAAAGTGTCACTATAAGCCAGTTTTCTAGTAGTGCCAGTCGGATCCATGCCAAAAAAAATGAACGAAATCAAGCTCCGGGATGAAGTACCCGATCGGGTAACAACACCCCACCCGGTCGGGTATATCAGAGAAACGCCAGATTTGGATTGAGTACTCTATACTCGATCAGGGTAGGAAAAAAAATATAAACGGATACCCGATCGGGTATATTAATTTACCCGGTCGAGTATATTTTAAGAAATCCTACGGCAAAGAAAATCCGGTCGAGTACACCCCATACTCGACCAGGTACACAACCCTGGAGCCATTTTTGAAAATCCGACGTGATACCCGATCGGATACATTAATATGCCCGGTCGGGTATATTTACGGGCAATCCTGCGGCGAAGAAGATTTGATCGAGTATCACCACAATCAAAACACTCCACTCACTCTCCTCTACAAGACAATAAAAGACCAAAAAAAATCTCCATCTCCCCATATATTTACCCAAAAAAACCGACACCCTACTCCCTACCCCCAAATTTGAATTTCAAAGCATCCAAAAGGAAATAAATGACATCGAAGAGAGACAGGGGAGAAAGCTCAACTGATAGGGGCCCCAATTCAAGGCTACGAGGATGACCGTTTCAACCCATTTATGACCAAGACGAGCACTAGGGACAGTGCTTCGAGCTAAGTGAGGGGGAGTCACTCATTGGTATGTACTTAAGTTTGATACCTTGTAAACTAGCATTATTTTCTTCGCACAAAAAAATAAATAAAAAAAACACAAAGAAATGCTAGTTTGGTTGAAAACCCAAAAATGGGCAATCTAAGCAAAAAGGGATTACAAAAAATGATGAGTGAGTGGAAAGGTGGAAAAATAAAAAGAGATGCTAGGATGAAACCCTGAAAAGGCTCCTAGGCAAAATGAGAGATATGAGATATATATTTGTTTTTACAAGACATCATTTAATCTCTTGAAGATGAAAAGAGGAGATGAGCATAGAAGGCCATGAAACCCAAGAAGATATTGTTTTTTTAGCTAAACACTCAATGTAATACTCATATGTTATGCTTGGTGGTCTTTTGATTTTTCTGGTTAATTGTTGAACTTTTGAGGACTTGGAACTGTTAAACATTTTACTTTACTCGAGGACTTTCATGTCGATCTCTAAATATATACGTAGTATATAATGAGTTTTTATGTTTGCTTCTACTTTAAGTAATTAATTAATTCTAGATATTATATGACAAGTAATTAATAGCAAAAGATAATACTATTTGATAAAAATGATTTGGAAAAGTATAAGTTAGTCAGGGGCGGATGTAAGTATTGGGTAATGGGGGCACATGCCCCCAATAAAATATAACTATGAAGCTAAATGTATATATATATGTAAACTTTTTGTTTGTAGAAAAATAAGACTTGCCCCCATTAAAAAGTTTATGTTGCCCCCAACAAAAATAATTTTATACAGGAAGGATTATGATGATATTTATTGCTGTATATGCTTAACTTATTTGAGTTATAAATGGTTGAAAGAAATGTTAATAGGACAACAAAAATATGAAAAAATTGTCAATAGTTTAGTTAGTTTCCAAAATCGTAAATTTAAAATATGATGATAGCAATTAAAACGAGTTTTTTGTTTAGTAATTAGTTTATTTGAATTTGACTTGCTTGCTATTTATGTTATTATTTATAAATATCAACTAATTCTTATAGGAAATTCCCCTAAATAGAAGTACATAAGTTTTGGAATTCTAAATAGAATGATTATGTTTTTCTTCAAAAGTATGAGTCGTTACTGTCATTATTGAAAATACTTCTACGATTAGAAAATATTGTCATTAATGATATTACAGAGTAGTAAATATTATCATGTCTAATGCCTAATACTGCAACTATTTGACAGACCAGAAGATAATAGTAAATATTGTCACGTTAATCCTATTTCGGGAAGAAAAACATAGCAGTCATGTCTTGAAATTCCAAAATCCATTTACTCCTATTTGGGGAACTTTCCTATTTTTTATTTTATAATTATTTAAAAAACCTCAGCATACCTAAGTTTATTTAAACACGTCAATATCAATTCATTGGATCTAATATTCTAATAAAATATTTTCGTGCATACAATATAATAAAACATTTCGAATAAAACTCAGATTAGATTAGAGGTATGTTTGGCAGAACTAGCTGAAAAGATATTTTTATTAGCTTTTTAGTAACTGCTAACTTTTAATGACTTAAAAGAAAAGAGTGATAGTTGTTTGAAAAAAAATTGGCTGTTTGATTTAGCTCTATTTGGTAAACAAGTTGTTGAGAATAATTAATGCTAAAGGATACAAAAAAAATTCGGATGCGACTCACTGTAACATCTTAAAAAAGATATTTTAGTTATACATAAACTCTTATAAAATGTCATGCCAAAGCTTCAAGATATAGACTTATGCCTACCAAACATGCACTAGCTATCGTTTTTTGTCAGCTTAAATTTTTGAAATTGCGCTCCCAATACGTATTATTTCTGGATCCGCCACTGAATTTAGTATTTGATAAAAAGGAAATTTTTGAAAGCAGTCAAAGCACTCATCCAACTTCCCGTTTTTTATTTTGAAGTAGTTGATTTAATCAACTCTTGTTTGAAAGCATTATTTTTAACTTTTTTTAAGTTAACATTTGAAAAGACTTTTCTTAAGAATTGCAAAGTTCTTCCTAAACAATTCTAGAAATTAGGAATTATTTTATTTGTCCACAATATTTTAAAGCAAACGTAATGTCACCTTTTTGTTAATCATAAACAACAGAGGATAAGAAAAATAACACAAATTACAAAAATAGGCCTGATATTTCAATAACTCACCAAAGTTAAAATATTGAGAGGGAAATTGTGAAAACTTGTTTTAGAAGATCTCAATGTATTAAAATAACGCAATATTGTCAAAGTTTAAAATAATTTCTTTTTAAAAATTTTAATTTATCAAAATGTTGTATGTAGGTAATTAGACACTATAAATAATGACAATCTAATCAACGAAGTTCCTCTACTTTTTGTTTTGTTTTGAGCATAGCCAATAAGATTTTGTTAAGATAGTTTCTTGTTTTTCAAGTGTTTTACTTGTCTGTTCTACTCCGTACTATATTAAGATTTTTAGAATATTCAAACAGGTCAAAACTTATGCACAGATTTGGTTATTGTTTTCTATTTTGAAAATTTTAAAAGTTCTCTAATGAGATATTAAAAACATCAGTAATTGTCCAAAATAGGACTAATACTAAACTTAAATGCACAAATAGGACCTTAAGTTTAAAATTCCCTAAATAGGACTAAAGATTACAATTATACTCTCCTATATAATTAAATGAAAATCTAGGCGCTTCTATCTATCGATCAATCTTGGGCTCCATCTTCACTACTCATCCATGCACCTCACCACCACCGCCTCTACTATTTAGCGCCGCCACCAGTTATCCATAACTGCCGCCACCACCACCTATATTTTCCGCCTCTCTACGCTGCCTCTGCCTCCACCATCGTCGTCGATTCCAGATTCCCATATTTCCAGTTATCTCCATCTTCTTCTTTTTCTTCTTCTTCTTCTTCATCATCATCTCCTCCTTCTTTATTCTTCTTTCTCCTCTGATTTTCGTCTAACAATTCAGATTTACTCATGGATTTTGTGATTTTTCAGAAGAAATTTTCTCAAAGATTCGAAGATCTGAAGAACAACGCTTTGAAGATTTGAAGACTCGAAGAACGAATCTTTGAAGATTTGAAGATATTCACTTGAGGATTGAATCAAGATTCAATTGAAGATCAAGCCATATATCCCGGGAGGTCCTTAAACAGAAGATCAAGCCATAAAACGGCTCTTTTGTTGAAGATCAAGTCACTTGAAGAGGCCCTTCAAACTGAATTCTTAATTCAAAAAGATTTGAAGACTCAGAGAATGAAGATTTGATGATTCGAAGATCTCAAGAATGAAGATTCGAAGATCCAAAGAACGTTCGAGTTTTTTTTGAAGAAATAAAGATTTAATTTTAAATTAAATTCTTTAATTATATTCATGTCAAATTGCAAGCGAAGAATCAGATGATTCATATTTAGAGATTGTACCCAATATTCTCAAATATTATTATTTGCAATCAATTTTAAGTAAATACTTAAAATTTGTTTTTACAAATTTGATTGCCCATGTTGTTTGAAGTCGATCGATATCAATGATGAATGACCAGACCCATATTACCACCTATGACTTATATTCCATCTTTTCTGAGCTTTCATGTGATTTAAGTTCTTATTATTATCTCCATTCATTTTTCATTACAACAGTTTAACTTTCACATTTACCGATACATAACTTGGACTTTAATTATATTGAATTATGTATCGATAAACTTTATAAAAGTTGTTTAGGTGAAAACTGAGCAAATGTGAAGATTAATATGAAGTGCTTTTCCCAATGTAATAAAGAAGACAACTTTATTCCATGACAACCCTCTCTAACCGAAGGCATGCCTCTGAGTGTTCACATTATATATTATACATTAAGCATATAACATATATGTATAATACAAAGGAAGTATTATTACATGAGTTTATTTTGTTAATATCAAGATCTAAGGAAATGGCATCATAGTAATAATCGTAGTAATAATAACTTGTGGTCGTCTACTAGAATTGTGATTGAAGATACTCAATAACTTTGGTGTCGACGTGAAATGCTTTAGTGAGAACATCTGAATCAATCGGTGGATTAGATCCGAAAACAGCATTGGCGATCGTAATAACTCCTGGATTTTGGCTACTTAAGCCAGATAAGGAGACAGCATTTGACTTCCCGATGTTATGCTGGAAATGAATTAGACCTTGTGGAAACACAAAAACATCTCCGGGGTATAACGTCTTAGTAAAGAGCTTATTCTTCATTCCTGGTTGAGGATTTGAAAGGACGAATCCAACGTATAGAGTACCCTTCAAGAGTACGAGGACTTCTGATGCTCTAGGGTGGGTGTGCGGAGGAATGACCCCATTGGGAGCAAAATCAATACGAGCTAAGGAAATGCCGAGAGTGTTCAACCCAGGTAGGGTATCCACCGTCACTGCTGAAACTGCAGATCCAAGCTGGTTTGATGTATTTCCGGGTTTGTTAAGGCCCGCTGAGAGAAAAAAGTCCCCTGCGTCGACATCTGTTGGATTCTTGCAGATCTTTCCATTGACAAACACTACCGTAGAAAACAAAAGGTCAGTTTTTAAATGTACATATATATATATATATATATATATATATATATATATATATATATATATATATATATATATATATATATATATATATATATATATATATATATAAGGAGTAAGAGTCAAGAAAAAGCAACAAATCACTTTTACAAAAAAATGAGCTCTTATACATGTACATAGTATTACTTTAGAATAATTTTTAATACTTAATCTTTAAGCAAATCATTAAGGTTTATTCATGTGCAAGATGATCATAAATTTGTGGTCGGACTACATTCTAAAATCATAATTTATTACTACGTATTACATATAATGATAGACATAATTAATTAAAGTTGAAAGTGACACTAATTAATGAAATTTAATTGAGTACATGAGATAGATATATACCACCAGCCTTGGAATCGTTAATTGCAACACAAAAGTCCTGTAATTGACTGGGATCAGATGCACTGGCAAAAGAAGCTATAGTAATAGCCAATATAGCAAAGATGAACCGAAAAGCCATTATTATATTCTGCAAAGTGGAATGAGGATTATATATATAGTTAAAAGTTGTTGAACAATTGATGAGATAACAAGAGGAAGGGGAGTGTATATTTATAGTCTTTACTATCAATTATTATATTGTAAATTGCAATGCATACTCCATCAAGATTGGACTTGTTCAATTTCCTTGTTAAATTAAGATCAAGTCTATAGCTATGTTTTCTTATTATAAATACTTCGATATATTTTACCCAACAGCTACACCATCGACTGGACTTGTTCAATTCCCTGCTTAACATCAAGTCTACTAGCTCTGAAGCTTCTTTTCTC
The DNA here is from genome assembly GCA_945859875.1 of Cuscuta europaea. NCBI lineage: Eukaryota > Viridiplantae > Streptophyta > Magnoliopsida > Solanales > Convolvulaceae > Cuscuta > Cuscuta europaea. Next base: position 965,050 of record CAMAPE010000054.1, on the reverse strand, counting down.
TATACGCGTTGGGGGTTTAGGGGAACAAATCAAACTGATCAAAGTCATTCTGTCGATCTCTAAATATATACGTAGTATATAATGAGTTTTTATGTTTGCTTCTACTTTAAGTAATTAATTAATTCTAGATATTATATGACAAGTAATTAATAGCAAAAGATAATACTATTTGATAAAAAATGATTTTGAAAAGTATAAGTTAGTATTTGATAAAAAGGAAATTTTTGAAAGCAGTCAAAGCACTCATCCAACTTCCTGTTTTTTATTTTGAAGTAGTTGATTTAATCAACTCTTGTTTGAAAGCATTATTTTTAACTTTTTTTAAGTTAACATTTGAAAAGACTTTTCTTAAGAATTGCAAAGTTCTTCCTAAACAATTCTAGAAATTAGGAATTATTTTATTTGCCCACAATATTTTAAAGCAAACGTAATGTCACCTTTTTGTTAATCATAAACAACAGAGAATAAGAAAAAATAACACAAATTGAAAAAATAGGCCTGATATTTCAATAACTCACCAAAGTTAACATATTGAGAGCTGAGGGAAATTGTGAAAACTTGTTTTAAAAGATCTCAAAGTATTAAAATAACGCAATATTGTCAAAGTTTAAAATAATTTCTTTTTAAAATTTTTAGTTTATCAAAATGTTGTATGTAGGTAATTAGACACTATAAATAATGAAAATCTAATCATCGAAGTTCCTCTACTTTTTGTTTTGTTTTGTTTTGAGCATAGCCAATAAGGTTTTTTTTAAGATAGTTTATTGTTTTTCAAGTGTTTTACTTGGCTGTTCTACTCTTTACTATATTAAGATTTTTAGAATATTCAAACAGATCAAAACTTATATATGCACAGATTTGGTTATTGTTTTCTATTTTGAAAATTTTAAAAGATCTCTAATGAGATATTAAAAACATCTTTGTTGAGGTAACTAGCCTTAGCCGAAAAGTCCCACACAATTATTTTGAGCGTGGGAAGATATAATGTAATTGGTGTGTGGATGTTTTTAATTGAACTGATTTTTTTATTTAATCTGTTTACGTCTAATTTGGTCTGAACTTGTATGTTCATTTAGATATTTGTCTATATGTACTTTGCAACTATCAAAATCTGGTTTGATCTATTAAAGTCTGGTCTGATTTGATATGTTTTGGTCTGATCTAGTTAAGCCTGACATCGAAACTACTCCAAGTGAAAACATCGTATGAGTAGAAGATGGATGAAGATGATATGAGCATGAAGAATATAGTTTGAACTTTATGCGTTAGGTTTCAACTAGTGAAAACGCAAGTTGCTTAAAACGCAAGTTGCTTAAAACGCAAGTTGCTTAAAACGCTGCTTACTAACCGAAAGTGATGCTTAAAGTGCCGCTTACTAAGCATATCACCCCCCATGTATTAATTAAGCGGCACTTTAAGCTTTTTCAGTTTCCGAATTTACCCTTACCTTTACCCCTTGCCCTTACCCTATTGCTACCCAACTACCCCGCCCTACCCTACCTTACCCCGACCCCACCCACATCCTTGGCCCGACTATACCCTACCCCTATCCCTACCCCCTGTACCCCTACCACATTCCCCTACCTTGACCCGACCCCGAGCCACCCCTACCCCCGCCCCTACCCCACCCCAACCCCACCCTTGACCCGACCATACCCACCCACCACCTTACCCCTACCCCCTACCCTCCACCACCTGACCTACCCCACCCTCACCCTACCCCTTCCCCTACCTTGACCCGACCCTGACCCCATCCTTACCCCACCCCTTTCCCTACCCCGACCCTACCCCTTTACCCATACCCCTACCCTTACCTCGACCCACCCCTACACCCACCCCCACCCTTGACCCGACCATACCCCACCCCACCTTACCCATACCCCCTATCCTCCACCACCTGCCCTACACCACCCTCACCCCTTACCCTACCCCTTTACCCCCTACCACCTTCCAACTACCTTGATCCCGACCCCACCCTTACCCCTTTACCCCCTACCCCCTGCCCCTACCTCGACCCACCTCTACCCCCACTCCCAACCTTGACCCGACCATACCCCACCCCCACCTGGGAAGAGTTGGGGGGTTGGTATGGGTGGGAGTAGGGGTGGAGGGTAAGGTCATGGTAAGGGTAGGGGGTAGGGAAGGGGTGGGGGTCAAGGGTGTGGAACTGGGGGTAGGGTGAGGGGTGGGGGTACAGGGTGGGGTAGGGGTTAGGGGTGTTGGTAAGCGACTAAGCGTACGAGGTGACCCCACATATTATATTATATACTTGTGTTCATGAATGTTTGTGTGTGTATATATCTCTAGGGTTATTTTGGACATTTTAATGTTAAACGGTGTTTTAAATCCGTTGAAGTAAACATGAGCTTACAACACTGCTTATTTTATGCACCGCTTATTAACGTGAGTCTTAATAAGCACCGTTTACTAACCCGTGAAGTAAACGTGTCCTTACAATAATCTAAAGATCAACTAGTGAAAACACTAGAACTTTAAGAATACAAGGACAAATAAATGTTATTAAATTCCAAGTTGTCAAGCCCTCTTCACAATTTATGGGTTTGTATATCGTACAACCGGTTGTACGGTGAGCACCGTACGGTCCATGGCATTTTAGTAGTTTAAATGAAATAGTGGGCTTCCGTTAAATGAGCATCAATACAATTTTAGTGAGCATCAAACCTATTATGATGAGCATTAGGAGCCTAACAATGAACATCGTTATTCTTGCTTCATATCTTCTGATTCATTTTCTTTTTCTTATTTTTTCTTTTATAAAACTTATTAAATTATATCCATAATCAATCTTATGAATTTCAATATGTGAATCTAATGTAATATGATAAGGAGTACTTTTGAAATATGCATTGATATGACATTTTAAAATAAGCATAACTTGGATACTAAATGAGCACATGTAACTTACAAAATGAACATTACATCAATGTCAAATGAGCGTATATACTTACGAAATGAGCATAGAAGAATTCAAAAAACTCATTTAAAATCTATAGTATGCTCAAATATTAAATGAGAATACATAACTTATAAAATGAGCATCAAAAAATTAAGATGAGCATTATACCAATATGCATGAATCTGACATTTTAAATTATCTAGTGTAATGTTCATTTTAAATAAGCATTACACCAAAATCAAATCAGCATAGATAACTTACGAAATGAGTATTGAAAAATTTAAAAAACTCATTTAAAATATCGAGTATCCTTAAATATCAATTTTTGTATGCTCATATCGGTAGAACATAAAGAAGCATCAACTCCTTATTTTAGACCAACCAATTTTATTGTGCTTATTTTTTAAAATTACATCAATGCACATTTAATTTAAATAGAGATATTACCTCAAATAGGACTAAAACAGTTTGAAAATTCCAATATAGGACTGCCATATTTTTATTCCCAAAATAAGACTAATTACTGCCATGTTTTGGAAGTACCAGAATTCAAACATGTCAGTATTTTGTAAACATGGCAGTAATTAGTCCTATTTTGGGAATAAAATACATGACAGTCCTATTTTGGAATTTTGAAACTGTTTTAGTCCTATTTCGGGAATTTTCCCATTTATATAATATGCTCATAACTATTTACAAGGTTCAAGTTTTTAATAGAAAGGTGAGAGAAGTATATTTTTTTATTGAATTGCCATTCGATGTGAATTTTATAAATAATTGAATGAAGAAAATCTTGTAGATAATTTACATAAAAATAAAAAAGGAGTAGAAGTTCAAAATTAGATGAGCAGAAGACGAAAGGTACATATAAAAAGAAAAGGGGAAAAAACGGAAGCAGAAAAAAGAAAAGTTAAAGTTGGAAAAATTAAAATTCAAAATCAAAAGAAAAGAAAAACGAAAAATCAGAAGCAGAAAAAACGAGAAGCGGAGGTTCCAAATGAATGATAAGTGGACAGGATAAAATTGCAAAAGATAAATAAATGAAAACAGAAAAAACGGAAGAAGAAGTAAGCATAGGAAAAGAATGAACAAATGGAAAAAGAAAGGAACCAAATGCTATGTTGCATAATTGATGACCTCCAATTTGCAAATATTTACAAAAATATCTGATTGTATCACATGACACGGTAGAGCCGGGTGTATAGTATATTTTGCCCAATTTATGAAGGTATTTATAGTGAAGAGCGCACTAAAGCATGCTCACACGTTGTCCTCCAATTCATTAAACTCTTCTCCCCTCATATCTTGATAAATCCATGCATAAAATGGTCTTTCCACCATTTGAAGGGTTTCCTGCCAATCTAGTCCATAAAATCGTCCATCCTAATCTGGAAGGGGATGCTAGGAAATTGCCTTAAATAGTAGCAAAATATGACTGCTGTATTTTTCCTGAAATAGGAAATGTTCTAGAATTCCAAAATATGACTGCTATATTTTTTTCTGAAATAGGAAACGTTTGTGCCACAAATGAAAAATACTGTCATCAATGGTTATAAATAGTGTCATGTTAAAGTCTAGTACCGCAATGATTTTGGCAGTAATTATTCCAAGATGGTAGTAAATACTTTCATGTTACTCATATTTCGGGAAGAAAAACATAACACTCTTGTTTTGGAATATCCAATCATTTTTACTGTTATTTCGAGAACTTTTCCTGCTTAGTATCCTTAAAGGGGCAATGTACCAGACTGTCGGTTTACTTGTTGGACACATTACTTTTTGCCTCTGTTTTAAATCTCATATTATGGATCACTCTCTTTCCAAGAATCTTATGTTCTCAGATCTTAAGTTTGATGACGGGAGGATCCGGATGAAGGCACATCTCTGTGCTCTTCACGATGAGATGTGGGAAGTACTGGACATTGGGCCATTCACAAGCTTCTAGAAGGTCAACCCTGAGCATGCTATTGACAACACCAGACCTCAAATGATCAATAAAGCCAAATTTGAGTGGACCACTGAAGAAAGAAGAAAGTATAATCTGAACAACATTGCAAAGGACATACTCTACAAGTCCATAGATGACAGATATTTCAATAGAATAAAGAAGTGCAAGACTGCCAAGGAAATCTGGGATACTCTTGAGCTCATTGGAGCTGGTGATGAGCAAGAGAAGGACAAGAAGGTTGATGATTTCAAGCTTCTCCCTGGTGAAAGCATCTCCAAGATGTATGACAGGCTCCTCACTCTCACTGAAGAGATTTCTGAGTTGGGCAAGGAACTTACCACCAAGGAGATCAATCTCAAAGTGTTAAGGGGATTGCCCTCACCATGGAAGATGAAGGTGGTTGCTGTCCAAGCCAGCAAGGATGTAAAGACTTACCCCACAGACAAGCTCATCTCAGACCTCAAAGCTCATGAGTTCGAGATGATTGAAGAAAAGGAGGATGTACCAGAACAAAGGACAACTACAGCCCTCACCGCTAGTACATCAAAGGTAAATGATTTTGACCCTTCAATCCTTTTATCTGACGAATATATAGTTGCTTTTGCTAGGAGATTCAAAAAGTTTATGAAGAATCCCAAAGATGGAAGAAGTCCATCTTCCAGTAGAAAGCCATTCCAGAAACCCAAAGCAACAGAGAGCAGTGGTGAGCTTCTCTGTTACAACTGCAGACAAGCTGGACATTTCAAGGTAGATTGTCCACACCCTAGAGTGTCCAAAAGACAGAGACATGATGGAGAAAAGAAGAAATATGAAGACAATACCAGAAGGAGGAAATCACTCGTCACATAACAGCTCGAGAAAGACCCTCTGTCCGAGACAAAATCCAGTTCTGACTCTGATGAGGCCTTCTGTTGCCTTGATACTGAGACAGAAGACCTATGCCTCGTGGCTCATTCTGATGATGAGGTAACCTCTACTTCTACATCTAGTTTTTCTTCGGTAGGCTTAGCTTTTGATTCTGATTCAATGTCAGAATTTTGGGAAGAGTTTAAGGTCATCCAAGCCACTTATTCCTCTGTTACAGAAGAAAACAGTAAGCTGAAGGTTGAGATTCTTGACTTAAGAAAGGAGGTTGAGATCAAAATCAATCTTCTAATTAAGGAGAGAGATCAGCTGGAAGCTGAAAATGTTTCTCTTCTCAAGAGAATAAGAGAAATTGAGCATCTTGAGATTAAGTACAAAGCTTACCAGAAGGCCCAGTCTTCCATGGAAAAGATTGTGCTTGATCAATAGATTGGCATTGGTTTTGGTCTTGGTTATGGCTCAACAGAATCAGGTGAGCCTTCTGTAATGCCTAGCACCAGTGTTGCTAAGGCAGACAAGGTCATAGTGCCACTGATTTCTAGCCCCAACTGTCAAGCTGGTGTATCTGGCACCAAAGCTATTCATGAGGAAGTCAGACCAGAAAAAGGGAAATGGAGGTTCAACAGAAACCCATTTTGAAAATCAACGAACCTGGTAGAAAACCGAATAACAGAAAAGGATTTTAGAATACTAGAAATCAAAGACAAACTGACAACAGACAACCTCATAATAACCGTGCTAGAAATGATCACCAGAAGGGCAGGTATCAAGAGAGAGTTAACTTCAGGCAGAAGAGATTGGTTGGTCAACTTCAGAAGCCCAAAGCTAACCGCCCCTCTGCTCTTGATAGTATATGGGACTTCTGTCCAACAAAGAAAGCTATGCAAAAGTACGTAAACAGGAAGCATGACCCTCACAAGCATCTGCCCAAAGTGAATCACACTTCAGTTTACTATAACTACCAGGTGGACAATGGGTACCATCCACCAAGGTTTCACCTGATGAGACCAAAATGGTACCAACTACCCAGACTCCATGACCCCCCAGGACCCAACATTGCTTGGGTAGCTAAATCTTTCTTTTGATCATGCAGGAACTGTGTGCTGGAGCTATCTCAGAGCAAGAATGGTTTATTGATAGTGGATGCTCCCGGCACATGACAGGTGACAGAAGTTGTCTAACAGAGTTCCAGAAATACAAAGGACCTAGAGTTACCTTTGGAGGTAATGACAAAAAAGGTCAAACAAAAGGAAGAGGGAAGCTGATCAAGAACCAGATAGTCATTGATGATGTCTCATATGTCAAAGGCCTGAAGTTCAACTTGCTGAGTGCTAGCCAATTCTGTGATAATGGCTACACTGTTGAATTCACAAAGGACTTCTGTTATGTGAAGCATGAGACAACAAAGGAGGTGGTTCTTACAGCATCAAGGAAGAAGAACATCTATGTGGTTGATTGGAAAACTGCAAAGGATGGAGTATGCCTGATAGCCAAGGGAGATTCAAAACTAAGCTGGGACTGGCACAAGAAGCTTAGTCATTTGAATTTCAAAACAATCAACAAACTGGCAAGAGAACACATTGTAGAAGGACTGCCAGACATAGTATACAAGAAAGAGACTCTCTGCAGTGCATGCCAGAAGGGAAAACAACAGAAGAACTCTTTCAAACCCATTGCTGGAGATCTTTCTACAAGTCCTTTATATCTGATCCACATGGATTTATTTGGACCTATTGAAACTCCAAGTGTTGGTGGCAAGAAGTACACCCTAGTCATGGTTGATGACTACTCCAGATATACATGGACTATCTTCTTGTCAAAGAAAAATGAAACTCTTCAGAAGTTGTCATCCCTGTTAAAGCAACTTCAGACTGAGAAGAATTTGAATGTCAGGACAATCAGGTCTGACAGAGGAACTGAATTTGTCAACCAAGTCATAAAGGACTTCTGTGATCAAAATGGAACCTTTCATCAACTCTCTGCCGCCAGAACACCTCAACAGAATGGCGTAGCAGAAAGGAGAAACAGGACGTTGAAAGAAGCTGCAAGAACAATGATTGCAGAATCTGGACTACCAATCAGATACCGGGCTGAAGCGATCAACACCGCATGCTACACCCAGAACAGAAGTATGATCAACAAGAATCACCAGAAGACCCCTTATGAACTTTGGAAAGGAAGAAAACCTAACATCAGTTACTTTCATGTATTTGGATGCAAATGCTACATTCTCAACAATGGAAAGGAGCATCTGAAAGTCTTTCAAGAGAAAGCTGATGAAGGTGTATTCATAGGCTATTCAAGCACCAGTAAAGCCGATAGAGTACTCAACAGAAGAACCCTACCTGTTGAAGAATCTATACATGTAAAGTTTGATGATAGCATCTCTGTTAAAGAAGTAACAGAGACCCTCAAAGAAGTCAACATAGAAGACAGAACACCTGAACCAACAGAAGAGGTAGTAAATAATCATGCATTCCCTACACCTAAACCAAACCCCCTTCTGTTGAATAAAGATGAAGATTCAGAAGATGAAGAACCAGAGAGATCCAGACAGCAACTGACAGAACCTGATCTGATATGGTTAAGAGATCATCCTCCTAACCAAGTGATTGGACATATCAGAAGGGGTGTGCAGACCAGATCAACATCAACAAGGAGAGAAGCAATGTTGACCTGCTACATATCTCAGATGGAACCCATGATAGTAGAGGAAGCTCTTGCAGACTCAAATTGGATCAATGTAATGCAAGAAGAACTTACTCAATTTGAAAGAAACAAAGTATGGGAAGTTGTTCCTAGGCCAAAGCACCAGAATGTCATTGGAACCAAATGGGTATTCGAGCACAAAGCTGATGAAGACGGCAACATTGTAAGGAATAAAGCAAGACTGGTAGCCAAGGGATACTGCCAAGAAGAAGGAATATATTTTGATGAGACTTTTGCACTAGTTGCCAGACTGGAAGCCATCAGAGTATTCCTAGCTTATGCTGCCTACAACAACATCAAGGTCTACCAGATGGATGTCAAGAGTGGATTTCTGAATGGAGATCTTGAAGAAGAAGTTTATGTGGAACAACCACCAGGTTTTGTCATTCCTACTCACTCCTCCCGTGTCTACAAGCTTAGAAAGGCCCTTTATGGACTTAAGCAAGCTCCCAGAGCATGGTATGACACATTGTCTCTATTCCTAGTGAACCATGGGTTTACCAAGGGAAAGGTTGACAAAACTCTGTTTCAAACATATTCTGTTGTTAATCATATTCTGCTAGTACAAACATATGTTGATGATATTATATTTGGAAGTACTAATGCAGAATTGTGTAAGAAATTTTCTCAAGTAATGCAGAGTCAATTTGAAATGAGTATGATGGGAGAACTGAGCTACTTCCTAGGACTGCAAGTCAAACAAGTTCCAGAAGTAATTTTTATCAATCAAGGGAAGTACACCAGAGACCTGATCAAGAAATTTGGAGTAGAAGGCAAATCCTCAGTAAAGATTCCCATGAACATTTCTCAAGGGATTGGTCCGGATGATGAAGGCAAAGATGTTGATGCAACAACCTACAGAGGAATCATTGGATCTCTTCTCTATCTCACTGCAAGCAGACCAGACATCTCATTCTATGTTGTAATCTGTGCCAGATACCAATCAAAGCCCAAGGAGAGCCATCTAAGTGCTGCAAAAAGAATTATCAGATACATCAAAGGAAATCCAAATGCAGGCCTATGGTATCCCAAGGGAGGTAACTTTGAACTAATTGGTTACTCTGACTCGGATTTTGCAGGTTGTAGGTTAGACAGGAAGAGCACCTCTGGTCACTGCCAACTGCTAGGTGGGAGACTTGTCTCTTGGTTTAGCAAGAAGCAGAACTCTATCTCAACCAGTACAGCAGAAGATGAATACATTGCAGCTGGGAGTTGCTGTGCTCAGCTACTCTGGATGAAGCAACAACTGAAGGATTATGGCATTCAAGCAAAGGAGATCAAGCTGCTGTGTGACAACACCAGTTCCATTGCCATCTCTCAGAATCCAGTTCTTCACTCCAGGACAAATCACATTGAGATCAGACATCACTTCATCAAAGATCATGTTGAAAAGAAGCACATATGCATGAAGCATGTGTCAACAGAAGACCAGCTTGCAGATATTCTGACAAAACCTTTACCTAAGGCTAGGTTTAACAAATTGAGAGAAGAATTGGGAATGATGGATGAAATTCCAAGAGAAGGTTGATTGGAAGATCTTCTGTTACAGATTCTCTATTAACAGAACCTCTGTTGCAGAACCCCTTTTGTTCTCTACTCTGAATAGAGAACCTCCAATCTTAGTAGAACACCTCAGCAACAAAAACCCTCCTCTTACCCTCAGAAACTCACATCTCTAACAGAAGGTTGTGGACTTAGAAATATTTTGAGAAAACCGGGTGACCTGGTAACTTAATGAAGGCCGTTTACCCTTTTACCCTTAAAACGGTATTATAGCCGCAAAACATTTACTGCGCCCCTATTTTCATTTATTGGTACCTCAGAACCGCCAATAATCTCAAACGTCCACTAACCCGAACACTTATATTCCAATTTTTCTTCCTAAACCGCTACTGCTCTCATTACTCTCAAATCTTCGAACTTCCATATCTCTCTAGCTCTCAAATTCTCACAACTCTATGCAATGGCTTTCTTGAACATCAACGACCTCACTGAAGAAGAAATCAATACCTTTGTCGCTAACATCTATACTGGGATGAACTGCGATCTTTCCGCACTCCCTGAACTAGCAGCAAATCAAGAAACGATGATGAAAATCATCAAGGGTATGGAGGAATCATAGCTCTGCAAGGTAGTAGGTTATCATTTCGATTCCTACAGCACAAAGGATGTAGCTGAGTTCTATCTCAATGCCACATATGAAGGGGAGACTATCAAATCTCATGTCCATGGTGATGACATCATCCTCACTCCTGAAACTGTCAACGCCCTATTTAGCGTAGTGGAGGATCCCCAAGAAGAAGACACTGAAGGCTTCATAGCCCTAGACAGTATCAAGGTCACTGTTGATAACTTCGTCCAACTATACTGCAGACCTGAAGTGGATGGAGTTCCCAAATTATACATGAAGAAGAATCTACTTCAAAGTGACTATGAGAAGCTGGCCAACATCTTCCATAGGTGTGTCTGGAGCAAGAGCACCTCTACTGACGATATGATAGTTCTCAATGCAAAAGCTGTTTTTGCAGTTCATCATGGAATGAACATCAACTGGGGATAGGTAATCATCAAGTCCCTAGTTGAATTCATCAAAAAGAAAGATAAGGAAACCGGTCTCTTCAAAACCCCCATGGGTTATGGCCTTCTGCTATCAGAAACTCTACTAAAGGCCAGAATAGGGTTGAGAAACCCCGTTGAGACTGACTACACCAAATTACTCTTCCTCAACACCTCAAATGATAGGAGAGTAGCTCTGAAGGCTGAACAGAAGAGGTTGAGGACTCTGGAGTTTAACCGGGAGAAACTCCAACATATGGTGATCAAATCCAAGAAGGCTGTGAAGAAATAGCAGAAATCCCCTACCCCCTCAGATTCCGAGGAAGAAGAGCTTCTGATCAGAAAGCCTGTGAAGAAAGCTATCACAAAGAAGGCTGCCCCAGCCAATGTCCAGAAGCTGGTGGCTAAGAAGTCTGTAATAAAGAGAAAGGCACCTTCTTCTATTTCAACAGAAAGCACCCCTTCTGCCTCTCCCATTGTGAAAAAGGCCAAGATTCTGACTCCTACAATTCAGGGGGAACCTGTCAACCTAACCCGTTCTGTGCAACTCGTCACGAATGCCTGGCAAGGCAAGAAGATTGTGTTCGAGTCAAGTGACTCAGAAGATGAAGTAGTAGTGCTGGATGCCACTACTCAGGGGGAATCTCACAGATCTCCCTCTGCAACTATGCCTGATCTACCCTTGCTGACTTCCTCACCAGCACATCATGAAGTCAACAGAACCCCTGAGCCCTCAGAACCTCAGGAGGATAACTCCTCTGTTCTAGACAAACAATTTTTCAGGGTTCTAGCATGGAGAAAGTGGAGAGTGGGATCTCTCTCTGAACTGATCAGAATGTTCCCCCACTTCATCATTGAGGAAGCTGAAGTCCCCAAGTGGGCTGGAACTGAAGATGTTGAGCAATGCCTCAACAAGGATTTCCTTCTATCTGTACTAGCAGAAAAGAAGAAGGGGGGATGCAAAGGGAAGGGAAAGTTGATTCATGTTGAAGAGGAGGAACATGTCAGAGCATTAGTAGAAGACGAAATGGCTGCTTTTGATGAGTGGCTCATTGAGAAGAAGCGCAGAAAATCCTTAATCAAGTTTCGTCCAAGCACCGATGCTGAAGGAGAACCATCAACAGCTAACAATCTCCCATTAGCCATGGAGAAGCTCGTCAAAGAATGGAGGGACTCACAATTCAAAGAAATCGTACTTGAGGTAATCTCTAAATCTCCCTCTGGTCATACAGAACCTCACATTCACTCCCCTCCTTTATCACCTTCTAAACCACAACCTTCACCCCAAATCCAAACTCCCTTTACTACTCCACCTCAATTCCCTCACCAGAAATCTCCATCCCCACAGAAATCCTCATCACCAAAGAAATCAACTCCTCAACCGAAATCTCCATCCCCTACACTCTCACCTCAGAAAACCCCTTCCAAGTAGAAAACTCTCTCCAAGGAAAAATCTCCATCTAAACAGAAAACCCCATCCAAACATTCCTCACCTTGTAAACCCATCAAATCCAACAGAAACCGCTCACCTTCACCTCCACCATCTCTACATCAACAGAGAACGCCTCTGACTCCAAAATCCAAATCACCTACCCCACCTCAACAAAAGTCACCCTCCCATGCTGCAAACTCTCCAAGAACCTCTCTTCACTCTCCTGCATCCACTCCAAAGAAACAACCTCTACACCGTGTCCTCTCATCTGATAGTGACAATGATGGATTCCTTCCATCCTCCCTTGCTGGAGATCTCACCTCAAAGAGAAGACAAACTCCTACCAGAGAACCTTCTCCACAGCATCCCTCTCTGCAACAGACCAGAAGGCCTCCAATGCCCAGGTCAAGAGGACTGGTAATGCCAGAGTTTGAAGAAACAGAACCCCAAATTCCCTTTAATCAGTTCGTTGAAGCTGCAGAAGAATTCGGTGGTCAAATGTTGGATGGAATGAACAAGCTCATACAAATCAATGACAAGCATTTTGAGCATCTATCTCATTTCAATGACAACCTCAACTCTGGTATGAATTTCATCTCATCTCGCTTTGCTACAATGACAGAATCCCTCCACAACTTCATGGCCTCATCCACTGCCAAGATTGACGGTCTCACCACAGAGGTTGAAGGTATTCACAAAACCCTTTTCACCTTTCACCAGACCTTGATGGCTCAAGGTAAAGCCATTGAAACCATCTCTGGAAATCTTGAAGAGCTTCAATGGGCTGACACCAAGACTAAGGAATAGTTGCTGGACATTGAGGAATTGTGCAAAGTTCACCGCGATCAAACCAGAACTCTATTTTCTGCTGACAAAGAAAGATACCAGAAATTGGTTCTACTTGAAGCAAGTTCCAAAGATATTGCCTCAGCTCTCCAGAAGCAACAGGGTCTGATAGAAGGCCTCACCTCTGTCACACAGACTCTTCCAGAAACCCTTGAGCAGCTTGCCACATCTCAGGCCTCAGAGTTTCAGAAGATATCTATGATGATCTCTGACCTAGATGGTGCCAAAAAGGGGGAAGATGATCCCCAGCAGAAGACGAAGAAACAATCTGCCAGAACCTCAGCTGGCCCATCTGTTGATCCAGCCCCTTATTTCCAGACTTCCATACAACAGAAGAAAGAAGTTGGATTCTCTAGACCCTCATCTCCTCATAGAAACACATCCAAGAAGAGGAAAGTTCTAAACTTCAGAGAATGGCGATTAAATGGATCACAAAGGATAGGTAGATCTCAGTTTGAAGAAATACAACAGAAGATGACTTTTACTCAGCAGCAGAACCTTTATCTTGACAAAGATGGTCGAATAAGAGTTAGGCATGGCGGCTCACTGGAAGAAGCTGAGTACTGGTATCATAACAGAATTCTTCCAGGGAAGGACGTCCATGAAGGTGTCCTCAACTATCTTGACTGCAAGCTATCACCCATCTGGGCATCTTATCAAAGAGCTGGGAACCTCATAGAGATCAGAGAAGAAGTCAATGCTGAGTTGAAAAGGCTGAAAGAATTGGATGATCAAGCTATAGCTCATGCTGCAAGGGAAAATATGTAAAGGACCACCCCTACCCTTTCCCTTTATAAAAGAACATCTCTGCCTTTCACTTTGTAAGGCAATTCTTTCATATCTATCTCTTTTCTCTGATTATGATTGTGTGCTTGTTTTCCTGATTATTATCTGCTATCTGATTGTACTGTACTCTTACTATTTTCCTATGCCAAGTTGCCCACCAAGATTTTAATGAAAGTTTTAAACTTTAACTCTTTTATGGTGAAGGCACTTCTCTGGAAATAGTTAAAGGGTTTTGGCATCATCAAAAAGGGGGAAATTGTAAGGAATAATTGTAATTAGATTTTGATGATGCTATATTAATTAGGACTTTAGAGTACCCCTTCTTTAGATTTAATGTATTAGAAATTTTCCTTGTAAAGTTCCTTAGATTAGTCGACTGACAGAAGACCTCCTTACAGAAGACCCTCTGATAGGCTTTGTCCTGACAGAAGACCTTTGGCCCTCTGTTGATTCTTACTCAGACAGAGAACCTCTGGATCTCTGTTGGACATCACTACAACAGAAACCCTCATAACTTTCTGTTAGTTTGCATCTGACAGAAGACCTAAAGGACCCTCTGATAGCTTTTCCAATAGAAGTGCTCAAGACCTTCTCTGAGAGACTTTCTGATCAAGATGCCAGAAGGCCTCACACTTGGAGAATTTTCTTGATACTACTACAACCGGTGAAACCAACGAAAGATTCCTTCAACGGCTAGAAGACTTCAACGGAAGAACTACAGTACGCGCATTAAATGCACATTTAATGCCTCTCGTACTCTGTAGAGTAAATGCTGATGATTGGTCGCAATGTCAGGATAGCTTTATCCCAAAATAGTAACCCGCCAACTCTGTTGGGTCCTACTGGTCAAGTCAACTATTCGCGCATTTAATGCAGTTGTCCACCTCCTCCTCCAACGGGAAGACAACCCCAGTATAAAAGACACACTACAAAGAACAAAAAAAAGAACTTTGCTACAACGGTGCGAATACAAAAATATTCAAACACTAGTACCGCAATGATTTTGGTAGTAATTATTCCAAGATGGTAATAAATACTTTCATGTTACTCATATTTCGGGAAGAAAAACATAATACTCTTGTTTTGGAATATCCAATCATTTTTACTGTTATTTCGAGAACTTTTCCTGCTTAGTATCCTTGAAGGGGCAATGTACCAGACTGTCGGTTTACTTGTTGGACACATTACATGTTGGATGTGTTGGTCCAAAATAGGACGCTCGTAGACTTTTAGGAAAGCTACGTACGACACTCAAGCAGGAAATCAGGAAAATAATGTGTATAAGGAAAGAAGCTAAAAGTGTTTAGTTGCCAGAAATAGCATATCTATTATTTGAATCGAACTTGCCTTTTATAGGCGATTACAAATGGTAACTGCCAAAGATACTAATGGCTAATTAATTACAACATTAATACGGAATTAAATACATAATTAAGTCACACATTAATTGTGATACCTTGAAAATTTGAAATAAAAACAAATAAATAAATAAATCAGATAAGTTATATCTGATAAATCAAATGAAAGTAATATAAAAATATTTTGTATTATACTTGGTGTATAAAAATATATGCATGCTACATGCAATAAAATAAACACTTATGTGGCATCGAAAAAATAAAATAAAAATAAAATAGAAATAAATCAGATAAAATATAGATGACGGAATAAATAAATAAATAAATAAATAAATAAATAAATAAATAAATAAATAAATAAATAAATAAATAAATAAATAAATAAATAAATAAATAAGAATAGTAAGAATATTAAAAATTACTAATAATAGCAACAATTTAATAAATGAAAATATCATATCATAAAACAATGACACATGCTAGGATCACCTACCAAATAATGTATATACATTATATGCATATTTTTACATATATAATTATATATATTTATATGTAAAAATTAAAATAAAATAAAATAAAATAAAATAAAACATCAGCATAAATGGGAATCAAATCATGAATCAATACACATGACATGTTCATCAACTACCAACCTATCATATACATTATTATTATTATTATTATTATTATTATTATTCATACAATTATCAAATAAATAAAATAAACCATAAGGACCATCTAGACCTATATATACACCCTCTTAGCCATCCCAAACACTGGAAATCGGAGAGATAGAAGCTATATATATACATATACATATATATACATAATCTCGCCGGAAAGTTTATATCTATATTATTTTACGTATCAAACTTCGTAAAAATGATAGAGGAGGGTCGTGAAAGGTCTAGGAATACTTCCCAATAAATTCCAGACCGATTCGTAGTCACCGGAGTTGCTTAGACGTCGCCGGAGTGTCAAGCCGTGCAAACGGGTCTTCAGCAAAAGCAGACATTTGGCCGTAGATAGGGGTGGAGGAGCTTCGTCTCGACGTCAGGATCATTATGCAATTTGAATCGTCGAAATCCGTTACCTGTAAGTCAAGTTATAGCTCGCCGAAGTTTCCTTAAGTTTCCGGTCGCCGGAATAACGACCTGGAGAAGAATGGGGAGGAAGACAACCCAGTCTTCGTGGGCCGGGTCAGTTTAATGGGCCAGTTCGGCCCATTTTCAATACAAATTAAAAATAAAATAGTAAATGAAATAAATAAAATCTGGAAAAATATAAATTAAATACCTAGTATAAATATACATATTCGGACCAACTAGAATTGAAAAATAATATTCTTAACTATTTTTAATTGATTTAATTGTAATTGGTCCAGTTTGTACATATTTACTAAATAATTAACTAAACGACGAAATAAATTATGAAATAATTATTGGAGTAAACTAGATTAAATATATGACTAACTAGGACATGTGGGACCATTTATATTTAATAAAAATTATGAGTAGTATATTTAATTGTGATTAAATCGGTTAATAGATATATGAAATTAAATGAATAAATAAGGGAAATAATTCTAAAATAAATATCTGGACAACCTAGGTCAAATATAGACCCAAAATATAGTTATGGACGGTTATAAATTTATAAAGTCATTTCTTAAGCTATTTAATTTAATTAGGCCATATAAAACTAGTTAAGTAATTAAATAAGAAAATTTGAATAATAATGGTGAAATAAATAAAATCACTAAGATTGAAAATAATATTCATGACTAAATTTATGTTTGGAATAAAATAAGGAAAAGAAAATAAATTTGGGATATCTAGCGTAAATGAATGACTATATTTGGACTTAATAAATAAATTAATGAATTAGTGGGCTAATTAAATTAGTTTGATTAAATTAATAATTATTATCCTTGATTATTATTGATTTGGACTTCATATAAATTATTAAACTATTTGAACTCATAAAACTTAATTGATTAATATAAAAAAATTAATTAAGTAATGTGTACTTAATAATTATGTTAATTGACTTCATTGGACTAGTTTAACTAAATCAATTAGTTTAATGGATAAATTAGTTAAATTATGGACGTAGTAATATTTTTGGACTTTATATTAAAAATAGAAAATTAAAACGGAATTAGAATTTGATTATTGGCCTCAATTGAATTAGATTAATGTATTTAGCTATATTGATATAATTAAACTTATTTATTTGATTTAGTTAGTTCAATTAAAGTAGTGAATCAAATAAATAAAACTGGAGGATTGAATTATTTAATCTAATTGGGTTAGTTAGTATAAAAAACTATTGAACTAATTAAAGTTGTTATTGAGATTAGATTATAATTAATGATTATTATTTCGAATTATTGCTTACGTCAAATTATTATTAAAAGGTTTATTAAATAAATTATATAAATTATGTAAACTGAATTTTGAACTAAATTGATTATTTAAATTTGAAATGACTAAATTATTATGTAGTTAATATAATTAGACTAGTTAACTAATTAATCAAATAAATTAAAGTAAATTATGGAGGGATTAGTATGATTAAAGAAAATAATAAGGTTGGACTGAAAATTAACATTTAAATAAGATCTATGGATCTAACTTAAAAGTTGTATTTAAAATAACTAAAGGTTGAATAGATAGGAAATAACAAAAATAATAGAATAGTTATTGATTTAGAATTTTGATATATATTAGAAGGAGGTTTTCAAGTGAAGATCAAGCTAGAGATTTTATTAAGAGGATTATCGCAATTTAAGGTAAGTTCTATGTCAACCAAAAATGTTTTATCTCGTATTTATGTGTATGCAATATTTGAACTATGTGAACTATTTATGAATTGGAAACTATTTGTTTGACATGGAATGAATATTTTGAATGTATGGATAGGATATTGGTGGATTATTATCTATTATGGATTATTGAATGTATATTCTTTTTATTAAAGAATATTGGTGGATTGATATTTATTACAAAGTATACTTTTGGAAAGTATGACAAGAATGACTTTGGGAAAAACTTAAAGTTTTTCATAATATATTTTTACGTCTCGAGAGAAACATGAGGCGTGGGTGATTAGGACTACTACTACTTTTGGTGAAATTTATTTGGGTCGGTAACCAGTCCGGCAATGACATGCTCCGGTAGACATCCCGGGCTTTTATTTGAGGACCAAAGGTCCTTTGGTGGTTGTAGTAGTAGTTACCTAATTTATCCCTGGACAATGTCCCTTGTGGGTAGGTGGTAGAAAACATCCTGCCTACTTGGATTTCTTACTACTCGGAGGGCTTGGAATCCCTTTTAGAGGATGTGCACACTTAAGGTAGAAATTCAGCTTCCAAATTGGTGGTCGGTGGGAGCCGGAATTCCGGGATGAGTCGTAAATAACAATGACTCGTTGGGCTCGAGGAATTTTGAGTTTCGCCCACTCTTAAAAGAAATCTAAAGTATTACTTTTGGAGGAATTGAGGAATGACATTATCTATTGAAGAAATTATTTTGAGACATTAGTTATTTTGGAGATATGATAGGGTATTTTCTATATATATACCTATACCAAACCTATTTTCCAAATTATATTATTTTACGGGTTCGGGTGGAATCTTACTTAGCTCTAAAGCTAATTTTTGTCTCTTTTGTCTTCTTCTCTTTGCTCTATTGTACAGATGATTATGATTATGAAGATTGATGTACTTGCTGCCCGAGTGTTCCACTAGTTGCACACGTTTGATTAATTATCGTTGTTTAAATTTGTAATTCACAAACTTTGTCATAAGACCTATTTCATTGTTCTTTGAACTTATGGTGGATAGCCTGTGCACTCAATCATGTGTAGGTTGAGTGTGGCGGTGATGCACCTGTTTTTCCCTTAAAGACTTCCGTTGTATCCTAAATATGTTTAATAATAAAGATGGTTTCATTTAAAAATGTGATTTTATTTGGGTGGGGAAAATGGGGGTGTTACATTAATTACTTTGGCCGTTATTGTTCCTGGCTGACAGGTCAGCCTGGTTGGCAGGCTGGACGCTTGAGCTCCCTCCTGCTGGATGGTGGGCTCCCTGCTAGGCTGGAGGAAGGCTTCTGGCCGGACTGGAGGCAGGCTCCTGGCTAGGCTGGAAGGCAGGCTCCCCGTTGGGCTGGAGGCAGGCTGCTGGCCGAGCTGGAAGGCAGGCTCCCACTTGGGCTGGACCGCAGGCTCCTGGCTGGGCTGGAAGGAAGGCTCCTAGCTGGGCTGGTCGGCAGGCTCCCCATTGGGCTGGAGGACAGGCTCCCCACTGGGCTGGAGGACAGGCTCCTCTCTAGGTCAGCTTCCAAGAATTTCTGAAATTCATTATTATTATTTCAAAAGTTATTGTCGAACTTTATTTTATTTTTCCCTCCTTTTCTTTTCTTTCCTTCTTTTTTCTTTTCTTTCCTTTCTTCTCTTTCCTCTCTCTCTCCTGGGACCTGCGTGCGTCTTCTTCCTTGCGTCGCCCTAACGCCGCACCGCAGTCAACCCAAGGTTGACCAATGCCTTGTGTGTTGACTGCCAGCCTCGACGGATTCCTCTATCAGATGGAGGCTACCGGCGTTGATCCATGGCTTGGCCTGGAACTTACCGGAGCCATATCTCAAGAACCACGATGCAGGCACCCCCATCGCACCAGGCTGACGCTCGCATCTATTGGAGGTTGGACAAGAATCTGCCAGTTGGTTTCATCGCTCCAAACAGGTTCGACGTATTCCTCGACATCCACTCCGACAGACAGCCTTCCAGGTTAGCCGATTCATCTACATCGTTATAGTACCCTTCTGGTTGGTGATGATGGGGTCCCTCCCATGCGGACAGTCTAAGCCCCAAATCTGGTGATGCAGGTCGGGAATGGATCTCATAGGATGCATCTCGGTGACCCACCTCCCCGGTTGGCGTTAGATTTTGTTGGTTGGATGGCGGAGCTCAATGTTGGCGGCCAAGCGGGCCGGGCGGCCAGGCGTGCCGGGTGGCCAGGCGAGCCGGGCGGCCAGGAGGGCCGGGTGGCCAGGCGGGCCAGGCGGGCGGGCAGCCAGGCGCCCTAGGTCGGATAACATCCTCCCGTTTTTGAGTGGCCAAGTTGTAGGATAACTGCCGTCATGTGTTTCCTTTCTTCTGGGGTCGGCGGAAATCCATGCGTCCGGTCGCTAGGCATCCCAGGTTTTGATGGAGTTAAAGGCGGCAGTTGGGGTAGGCGTTTAGCTTTCCCCACGAGCTCGAAGGTGGTTTGTTGCAGGCTGCTGCCTGGCGCCCCACGTGAACAGTTCCTCCCGTGCTCGGCTTTACCTTTGCCAGATAGTGTTTGTTGGGGACAGGCGGCTGCCACTCTGCCGGTAGGCGTTGCTCAGGAAGTCGACCAATACCCACTAGACGGCCAAAGCAGGTGATCCCTTTGTTGACGCACTCCATGTTGTTATGTGGTTTGACGTATTGTTATTTCTCTCTCTTTTTTTGTCTTTGTAGGTTTGCAAGGATGGAGGTGCATCTTGGACTGCTCATTATTTCCAAGAAAAGCTCTTTCACGATTCTGACAAGGCGAAGGTTGCGATGGCAGGCGGCAAGGCACTTGCAGAGTTTCAGGACTCGCCCACGTTTTCACATTGAACTTGGCAACCATCTGTCCAGAGGAGGATGACCATCTAGTGAGGACAACACCAGAGTTTGAATTCCGATACAATTTCATGAGGCATAGCATTCTCCCCGACCTGTGGTTGAAAGGGCACCAGAGTGCCGAAGGCACCTAGGTTTTGGGTGAGTGTTTGGATGAAGGCGGAGAATGCCGATTGTACGTCAATGGTGAGAATCGGAGGGCTCACTTGATTCTCGCCCTGGTCCCTCCTTCGGGTTTCGATGCCAAGACGGGCATCGGGAGCATTCTGATGGAGCTGAAGGCGCAGGTCAACAGGAGCCTGTTCCAACTCAGTGATGACCCCGCCCTCGGGAGCCTTGTTGGAGGCTTCGGGGGCGTTGACTTCACCGAGGGCCAGGTTGTTGTCCTCAAGGTTCTTGGACTGAGCATGAGTGGTTCTTCCCATCTTGGTAGGTGTTTTGAGCTGAAGGGGAGGGTTTCTTACTTGATTGTTCGACCCTCTCAACGAGAGCACCAAATGATGGATAGTGTACCCGGGGGTAGCTTATCCGAGGGGTTACTGCGGGGAGTAACTTAGAGAGGGGTCAGAGCAAATAAGTAAGAGAGATAAATAGTTCGAATATAGAATGTGTATTCAAGCTGTCTGTTACAAAGGGGAAAGGGGCAGCTATTTATAGTAGTAATAAATGCTAGATAGGGACACGTGTCAGCATTCTGGTGGTCGAGGGGTCACCTCAACCGGGGTGGCGCTGACACTCGCATGTGGCTGCATTAAATGCGGTGGTTGGTTACGACGTTTGTACTTGATACGTTGATCCAGCGCATGTGGATGGGAGATCCTGTCGAGGAGGATGCCTTCGGCAGTGGATGACAGTCCGAAGGCTCTACGTACCGAGGGTCTCATAGTACCGAGTGCTCTACTTGCCGAAGGCTTTGTTTTCAAGCCTTATTCTACTGTGATGTTTCTGAGCTCGAATCCGTAAATTGTAGCCTTCCGCCTTGGCGACGAAGGCATCCCATATGCGTATTGTTGGCCGCTTAGAGCTCCATTCTGCTGGGCTTGGCCCGTTTTGGGCCTGTTGGGCCTAAATGCAATAGTGGTAGTATGTGGGTCGGGGGTCCTTGGGCCATATACTCCATCAATGGACCCATTCGGATAAAATTTAATAATTGAATTAATTTGGGTCATTACAAAAATACCCAATTGATTTAATTATAAATTAAATCTTGTAAAGAATGGACCGATCCTATTAATTTTGAGCCCATTATCAAATGTTGGCTCAACATATAAGAGCCATGATCCAATTAATAAAGAGAGCAATGAATGTGGTTAAGAAATCCATCCGTATGCATGGAAAATGGCTACGAACCTTGTTAAAAAGGCTGTCCAGATACCTCGGACAAGTGTTGATTTTTCTAGCTATTAAAATGCAAGAAATAGAGCCCAAAGCCCATTTTCATTGAGGCCCAAGGGGTATGGACGAATTTCCAAAACCCTAAAGCATATTTTCATCCACTCCACACCTATAAATAGGGGTCTCAGTTGAGAGCAAAGGGGAGAGAATTTTCAGTCGAAGAAACGCTGCAGAAAAGCTCTGAAGAATTCCCGAGAGGCTCTGAACGATTTCGAAGAAGAGGAAGAGATCAAGCTACGAATTTTATTAAGAATATACGAATAATCCTATGTGATCTCGTTCATTCTTGATAAAATAAATCCAAAAGTTGAAGAACGTTTGAAGTTCTGAAGAACGAAGCTCAAAGATTCGAAGATCTGTAGAACAACGCTTTGAAGATTTGAAGACTCGAAGAACGAATCTTTGAAGATTTGAAGATATTCACTTGAAGATTGAATCAAGATTCAATTGAAGATCAAACCATATACCCCGGGGCACTTAAACAACAGATCAAGCCATAAAACGACCCTTTTGTTGAAGATCGAGCCACTTGAAAACCGGAGACCCTTCAAGCTGAATTCTTGATTCAAGAAGATTTGAAGACTCAAAGAACGAAGATTTGAAGATTCGAAGATCTCAGGAATGAAGATTCGAAGATCCAAAGAACGTTTGAGTTTTTTTTTTTTTGAAGAATTAAAGATTTAATTTTAAATTAAATTCTTTAATTATATTCATGTCAAATTGTAAGCGAAGAATCAGAGGATTCATATTTAGAGATTGTACCCAATATTCTCACATATTATTATTTGCGATACTTTTTTAAGTAAATACTTAAAATTTGTTTCACAAATTTGATTGCCCATGTTGTTTGAAGTCGATCGATATCAATTATGAATGACCAGACCCATATTACCACCGATGACTTATATTCCATCTCTTGTGAGCTTTCATGTGATTTAATTTCTTATTATTATCTCCATTCATTTTTTATTACAACAGTTTAACTTTTACATTTATCAATACATAACTTTGGCTTTAGTTATATTTAATTATGTATCAATAAACTTTATAAAAGTTGGTTAGGTGAAAACTGAGCAAATGTGAAGATTACTACGAAGTACTTTTTCCAATGTAATAAAGACAACAACTTTATTCCATGACAACCCTCTCTAACGGAAGGCATGCCAACTTTATTCCATGACAACTTTAGTCCATTCACCCCCTCTAGACCGTTTCTCCTCATATTTATCTAGGATTAACATTTTCCATTTTGGCCTTGTTGTAATATTTTGTATTTTAAGAAGAGCATGTTTAACAAATTTCTTTCTAGTTACCAAAAATTTGCCATTCTCTTCAATAGATAATCATAATGAGTTTCTAAGTTGAAACTTTATAACATTTCTCGGTTGAAATTTCGGAACTTTGAAATACAAGTGAGTTCTCTCATTGTTTTTTATTAATCTCAATGGTTTCTTTCTTATCATTAAAACAAATGACTCCATGAAAAGATTTTCAAACTTTTGAATACCCTTGGTTCTTGATGAGGGCATCGCATTGTCCATTACTCTTGAATGATAGTGCTGTGGCATGTAATTATGTAAAATTTGTACCGATGATCCTCCTTGATTGTAATATTACCTATTTACCTCACAAAACACATCCGAAAGATGTTTCAATATTTGCAGGATCAGGGGCGGAGCCAGAGTACTGAGTAGGACTGGATCGGTACAAAGAATATAATTGGAAAAAGTTTTACACGGAATTTTTTACACTAAAAATATGAACATTTTTTAAATTTAGGCTGGGCCAGGGTTGGCCCTCCCCTGGCTCTGCCCCTGGCAGGATGATCGATATAAATGTGAACACCTCGACCTTAATTTGATTACCCATGTTGTTTGAAGTCGATCGATATCAATGATGAATGACCAGACCCATATTACCACAGATGACTTATATTCCATCTCTTCTGAGCTTTCATGTGATTTAATTTCTTATTATTATCTCCATTCGTTTTTTATTACAACAGTTTAATTTTCACATTTACCAAAAAATAATTTTGGCTTTAATTATATTTAATATGTATCAATAAACTTTATAAAAGGTGGTTAGGTGAAAAATGAGCAGTGTGAAGATTAATACGAAGTACTTTTCCCATTGTAATAAAGACAATAACTTTATTCCATGACAACCCTCTCTCATGGAAGGCATGCCCGTGAGTGTTCACATTATATTACATTATACATATAACATATATGTGTAATACAAAGGAAGTATTATTACATGAGTTTATTTTGTTATATAAAGATCTAAGGAAATGACATCATAGTAATGATCATAGTAATAATAACTTCTGGTCGTCTACTAGAATCGTGATTGAAGATACTCAATAACTTTAGTGTCGACGTGAAATGCTTTAGTGAGAACATCTGAATCGATCGGTGGATTAGATCCGAAAACAGCATTGCCGATCGTAATAACTCCTGGATTTTGGCTACTTAAAAGTTGTTGAACAATTGATGAGATAACAAGAGGAAGGGGATCGGAGTGTATATTTATAGTCTTTACTATCAATTATTATATTGTAAATTGTAATGCATACTCCATCAAGATTGGACTTGTTCAATTTCTTTGTTAAATTAAGATCAAGTCTATAGCTATGTTTTCTTATTATAAATACTTAAATATATTTTACCCAACAACTACACCAGACTGGACTTGTTCATTTCCCTGCTTAAGATCAAGTCTACTAGCTCTGAAGCTTTGAAAGATAATACTATTTGATAAAAAATGATTTTGAAAAGTATAAGTTAGTATTTGATAAAAAGGAAATTTTTGAAAGCAGTCAAAGCACTCATCCAACTTCCTGTTTTTTTTTTGAAGTAGTTGATTTAATCAACTCTTGTTTGAAAGCATTATTTTTAACTTTTTTTAAGTTAACATTTGAAAAGACTTTTCTTAAGAATTGCAAAGTTCTTCCTAAACAAATCTAGAAATTAGGAATTATTTTATTTGTCCACAATATAAAAAAGCAAACGTAATGTCACTTTTTTGTTAATCATAAACAACAGAGAATAAGAAAAAATAACACAAATTACAAAAATAGGCCTGATATTTTAATAAGTCACCAAAGTTAAAATATTGAGAGCTGAGAGAAATTGTGAAAACTTGTTTTAGAAGATCTCAAAGTATTAAAATAACGCAATATTGTCAAAGTTTAAAATAATTTCTTTTTAAAATTTTTAATTTATCAAAATGTTGTATGTAGGTAATTAGACACTATAAATAATGAAAATCTAATCAACGAAGTTCCTCTACTTTTTGTTTTGTTTTGAGCATAGCCAATAAGATTTTTTTAAGATAGTTTATTGTTTTTCAAGTGTTTTACTTGTCTGTTCTACTCCGTACTATATTAAGATTTTTAGAATATTCAAACAGATCAAAACTTATATATGCACAGATTTGGTTATTGTTTTCTATTTTGAAAATTTTAAAAGTTCTCTAATGAGATATTAAAAACATCTTTGTTGAGGTAACTAGCCTTAGCCGAAAAGTCCCACACAATAATTTTGAGCGTGGGAAGATATAATGTAAGTGGTGTGTGGATGTTTTTATTTGAACTGATTTTTTTATTTGATCTGTTTACGTCTAATTTGGTCTGAACTTGTATGTTCAGTTAGATATCTGTCTATATGTACTTTGCAACTGTCAAAATCTGATCTGATCTATTAAAGTCTGGTTTGATTTGATCTGTTTTGGTCTGATCTAGTTAAGCCCGACATCGAAACTACTCCAAGTGAAAACATCGTATGAGTAGAAGATCGATGAAGATATATGAGCATGAAGAATATAGTTTGAACTTTATGTGTTAGGTTTCAACTAGTGAAAACACTTACAATAATCTAAAGATCAGCTATCATTACTACAAATTTCCTCTATTTTGTTACACTAGAACTTTAAGAATACATACAAGGACAAATAAATGTTATTAAATTCCAAGTTGTCAAGCCCTCTTCACAATTTATGGGTTCGTATATCGACATATCGTAGAGTCGACTGTACAGTGAGCACCGTACGGCCCGTGGCATTTTAGTAATTTAAATGAAATTTGGGGCTTCCGTTAAATGAGCATCAATACAATTTTAGTGAGCATCAAACCTATTATGATGAGCATTAGGAGCCTAACAATGAACATCGTTATCCTTGCTTCATATCTTCTAATTCATTTTCTTTTTCTTATTTTTTCAATTTATAAAAATTTATCAAATTATATCCATAATAACCTCTTATGAATTTCAATATGTGAATCTAATATAATATGATAAGTAGTACTTTTGAAATATGCATTGATATGACATTTTAAAAATAAACATAACTTCAATACTGAATGAGCACATGTAACTTACAAAATGAACATTACATCAATGTCAAATGAGCGTATATACTTACGAAATGCGCATAGAAGAATTCAAAAAACTCATTTAAAATCTATAGTATGCTCAAATATTAAATGAGAATACATAACTTATAAAATGAGCATCAAAAAATTAAGATGAGCATTATACCAATATGCATCAATATGACATTTTAAATTGTCTAGTGTAATGTTCATTTTAAATAAGCATTACACCAAAATCAAATCAGCATAGATAACTTATGAAATGAGTATTGAAAAATTTAAAAAACTCATTTAAAATCTCGAGTATGCTTAAATATCAATTTTGTATGCTCATATCAGTAGAACATAAAGAAGCATCAACTCCTTATTTTAGACCAACCAATTTTATTGTGCTTATTTTTTAAAATTACATCAATGCACATTTAACTTAAATAATATGCTCATAACTATTTACAAGGTTCAGGCTTTTAATAGAAAGGTGAGAGAAGTATATATTTTTATTGAATTGTCATTCGATGTGAATTTTATAAAGAATTGAATGAAGAAAATCTTGTAGATAATTTACATAAAACTAAAAAAGGAGTAGGAGTTCAAAATTAGATGAGCAGAAGACGAAAGTTACATATAAAAAGAAAAAGGGAAAAAACGGAAGCAGAAAAAATAAAAGTTAAAGTTGGAAAAATTAAAGTTCAAAATCAAAATAAAAACGAAAAATCAGAAGCAGAAAAAACGAGAACCAAAGGTTCCAAATGAATGATAAGTGGACAGGATAAAATTGCAAAAGATAAATAAATGAAAACAGAAAAAACGGAAGAAGAAGTAAGCATAGGAAAAGAATGAACAAATGGAAAAAGAAAGGAACCAAATATTTGCCCAATTTGCAAATATTTACAAAAATACATGATTGTACCACATGACGCGGTACAACCGGGTGTATAGTATATTTTGCCCAATTTATGCAGGTATTTATAGTGAAGAGCGCAGTAGAGCATGCTCACACGTTGTCCTCCAATTCATTCAACCCTTCTCCCTCCATATCTTGATAAATCCATGCATAAAATTGTCTTTCCACCATTTCAAGGGTTTCCTGCCAATCTAGTCCATAAAATCGTCCATCCTAATCTGGAAGGGGATGCTAGGAAATTGCCTTAAATAGGACAAAAATATGATTACTGTGTTTTTCCTGAAATAGGAAATGTTCTAGAATTCCAATATATGACTGCTATATTTTTCCTGAAATAGGAAACGTTACTGTAACAATTGAAAAATACCATCAATGGTTATAAATAGTGTCATGTTAATGTCTAGTACCGCAACGATTTTGGCAGTAATTATTCCAAGATGGTAGTAAATACTTTCATGTTACTCATATTTCGGGAAGAAAAACATAACACTCTTGTTTTGGAATATCCAATCATTTTTACTGTTATTTCGAGAACTTTTCCTGCTTAGTATCCTTAAAGGGGCAATGTACCAGACTGTCGGTTTACTTGTTGGACACATTATAATGCCTTACAGTGACACCAAATTAGTGTCACTAACAGGCTTCTGTGACACTAAAAAAGTGTCGCTGAAGGTGGGGGCTAGTGACACTAAAAAAGTGTCACTAAAAGTGTCACTAAATTATGACATCGTAGTATCACCAATTAGTAATACATATGCGACACAACCATTCAGCGACACTTCTACATCACACATGATAATGACACCATGGTATCACATAATTCTGTTTTCCATCCAAGAAAATGATAAGTTAGTGACACTTTAGTATCACTTTGTTTTGTATTGTTTCAGCATTCCAAACAATATAATTTTAAAAATTCCAAATCAATTATATTTTAGAAATTCCAATTCAATATTCAATAAACCCATAAACGATAACAAAATCAATAAATCTGAAAATCTGAAATCATAGATTGAACGTTTAAAGTACAATATTTATTTCAAACCTAAAGCTACATTGTAGTTGAAGATTGCATTCTAGGTATGCAAAATCAGAAAATACTGTGTTGGAGTCTGGACAAAACATGACAAAAAATCCAGCAACATCCAACACCCAAGTGATCATTTTACAACCGAGTTAATAGAATTCTAGGCAACTACACGGTTTAGTTCCAAAAAGTTTCCAAAAAGTGAGCCGGCCGCCTACACCCCCTAAATAAATATAGCAAAATCTATTACACAACGCGAATAACAATTCAGAATTAAACATCGCCTTCACTTCAGTAAGTCTTCATAGCAGCGGCATCTATCAACACTGAAAAATGATTGATACACCTTATTAATGATAAAAACAATAAAATCACCCATACAAACACATAGCAATACTACTTATGCATCATAGGTACATCCTGTTATCGATCAGATCCATAAAACATATAAGTTTTATTTGACATCTCATTCCACTAAAACTACTTGACATCTGGATGAAATTCTCTCTGATCTCTTGAAATACATGATAAACCTTCGTAGTACTAATTAACATGTTTACAGCTCATGTTTCCAGCTCATACCATTTTCATACATTGTATAAAACTTCATAAGTACGCCTAATTAACATCCATATAATATCAAACTTATATTCTTAAGTTTTGAACTATAAACTTACTTCTTATCAAAGTAGATGCATATGAAGCCCACTCCTCACGTATTCCCAAAATATCACCATCAGTGTACTCCTTTATTTTAGAGAACTTCAATAAAAAATTAAAAGTTATATTAGCATTTATTTGAGAATACAGATCGAAGTAATTAAACAAAAATTCCAAAATGACTCACATTTTGCTTCAACAGTTTGACGTCTGATACGATATCTTTCATATACTTCATAACAAAATAACCACACTCCATTGCTCCTGCTTGCTTAGGGCACTGCACATTAATCCAAATGGGACCATCACTCACTTCAAATGGGACCAAACTCACAATGCTAGATTGGTTTCATTTTTGCCCTCTTCTCTTTGACAACCAACACATCACACCTCTCCAGCTCTTCGAGATTATCCTCAATCACTTCTTTCTCAACCTTTATTGTGATCATCACCTTCAGAGGTTGCTTAACATCTTCATGCATGTCCTATTTAACAGAGAGATAAGTTAAATTGGTGATTAATATTTTGAGTAAATGTCTGGGTGTATATAACTTTCATTGGTAATGGCTGATTAGATGTTTATTTAATACTTTATAGCTGTTAAACCGCAATTCGAGGTCATTATCAGTGTCTTATTCTGTTTGACAAAAAAAACTAGAAATATCTACAGTCCTTAAAACTGTAATTAATAATGTTATTTTATGAATCTGTGGTCTGCTATATATATATATATATATATATATATATATATATATATATATATATATATATATATATATATATATATATATATATATACACTCCGTATTATATTATCAATGCTCACACAATAAGTCATACGGAGTCGCACAAAAGATTACATGCAAAGGCTTACATCGTATATCAAAATAATGAAGACTTTAAACACCACTATCACACTAATAAGGTTCTCAAACTCCAACTACAATTACATCCATATAATTTTAAAACTCAATATGCAATTCATTATCAATCGTTGGAAACGTGAAACTCAAAATTAAGGTATTGTCATGCTCAAAGCAATCAGTTATATGTGTATGTTACCTCCTTGGAACTTTCAAACTTTGAAAGAGGTTTTCTATCATTATTGGCATTCTGTCTTTCAAAACTTTGAGCCCGTGGCAGAGGCTGCTCTTCATCCATATCCTATTTAACACATGTAATCAAATTGGTTATTAATAATAGTCTTAAATAAATTAAAAACATCTAACTTAGTACAAGTAAGAAAACTAATAAATATTGATGTTTTAGAAACTAGATATGTTACATCCTCAAAACTTTGCAACTTTGAAGGGAGTTTTCTATCATTTGTGCCCTCCTCTCTATGGAAACTTTGAACCCTTGGCAGAGGCTGCTCTTCATCTTCATCCATATCCTATTTAACATGTAGTATATATAAATTGAAGCATGTAATCAAAATGGTGACTAATACTATGAATTTTAATAAATTAAAACCATCTAACTTAATACATACAAATAAATGTGAAAGTAAGAACACTTGTATATATTGATTTTTTAATAACTATATGTGTCACCTCCTCGTCACACATGTCTGGTGAAGTCTTTATTTTTATCTGCTGAGGCGATCTTCTAGGAACAGTTTCAAAAAGCCTTTTCCGAGGAGTATACCTTGAATACATATTCAGACATGCAAACGACACATCGTCATATTCAGGTTGGTTTATTTGAAACTTGTATGGATAAAACATTTGAATCGGCTAAATGAATACAACTATAAAGTTTGAATATATCAGTTTATGATTTAACTTTGGTCAAAGTTGTAACATATCTAACTAAACTGTATCTAACCATTATTACAGGTTTTAACGTATCTAACTAAGTTGTGTGTTTAAGCAAACGCTATTTCAAACTTATCTGCAATAAGTGCTAGTTTTACAAATTATATGCTAGTTTTTGAAGCACAAACATATTTAAAAATGTGTTCAAACTTATCTGCTGGCCCCAAAAGTAAGAAATATATTATAACACATATGTGTGTGTATCTACAGTAAAGTATTATTTCAAAATTTTCAATAACAATGAATCTAAATCTTTTAAAGTCATAGAAGTATATGACTAACAAGTAGAAGCCGTTGCTGATATTTATTAAAGAAGGCAAGGAAATCTAAATTAATATCGACTAACAACATAAGATGGAAAGCAATTGAAAGTAATATAAGATTTTCATAAGCAATCTCACGACACGTAGCAAAAACATCTCCATAGAAATGCAATAAGTTATGAACACCGAGTAATTTAAAATTGTACTAAAGTCACCATTTTCGGAAAAAAAAAGTTAGACTAATTTCAGGGAAGGCAAATGGAGAAGAATGACTTACATAGGTGTTCAGTTGACGGAGGAGAATTAAGCCACGAGTCGTCCGCTCAAGTGTCCAAATCACGAAGCTATGTCCGTCCGTCGAAGCTGTGTCCACAGAGCCGACCAACTCCCTGAAGAACAAGAATCGATCGAGAGAGGAGTAAATCGATCGATCTCTGAGGTCGTAGCTAGGGTTCGTTCCCTCTCAAGGAGAAGAATCGATCGATCTGAGGTCTTCCGCTAGCTAGGGTTCGTATGTGCTCTGTGGAGAAGAAGATGGTTTAGGGTTTGAGGAAAAAACGTAAGTGTACGTGTTAGCTTAGGAAAAAACGTAAGTGATTAGAAGACGGGCTCATGAACGGCCCATTTAGGGGAATACGCACGTATACTTAGCTTCACTTCTGAAAAAAGTGTCACTATTTGACGGTGATATTTTTGTGTTACATATTAGTGACACTTCTGTATCAATAGTGGTATCTGACATAAAAGTATCACTATAAAAGTGTCACTGTAAGCCTGTTTTTTAGTAGTGATTACTTGTTGGATGTGTCGTGTGCAATGGCTCAGCCCCGAAGGAAGGATGTCGCTCGATTGTTCCAAAAGGTGGAATCTCCCACCCCAGGAGCCCTCCCACCCCGACCCGACAGAATGGTGGGGAAGTTAGTCACGGTGACTCAGTGAGCAGAATGGCAGTAGCCCATACAACCGTGCGCACCAGAGGCCCAATCTTATTTCAGGTTATGTGACCTCCACCCGGTCGCTGCAGGGATTCAAACCTTGGTCCATTGTTCCAAATCTCCCACCACTCGACCAACTGAGCTACCCGTGCGGGTAGGAAGGATGTCGCTCGATACTAGGAATGTTGGGCGCTCTGATCATATTTTGTGAATACAACTAGTTTTTTATGAATACTAGGAATGGTTCAGCTAGTTTTTTAAAATTAGTTTTCAACTCACAATTATTGAATACAACTTTCAACGTTAACTATTTTAATGTGGTCGAGTTTATTTGAAAATTTTCCACCCAAGAACCATCACGAAATTGAAGTATTTTTTTTTGGTGGTGTTGATATTTTCTGCAATATTACGGGGTGTTTTGATCTGATTCTTAAAATTGTTTCTACTTCTTCTGCGAGAAGTAAAGAAGTTGGAGTGTTCAAGTGAAAGTGCATAAGTACTTCTAGTGCTCAAATTTACTTCTAGAAGCAGTTTTTGTAAAAGTTGGGGAAGACTAGCTCTGAAAAGTGAATCTGATTCTGATTCTGCTTTAAAAAAGAAATAGGAGTGATGCACACTAATTAGTAGTGCATAATTACATGTTTTTATGTTTGATTTATGTTAATTGTTTGACGTTTTATTTAGTTTGTAAACATTTTTGTGATTTGAGTTGTAATTGTATTTTAGTCTTTATTTGTTAGTTGTAAAGTTTAGTTAGGATTTGTGGTTTTGGAAAGGAAGACTTTGAAGTGAAGAAAAAGAAGATTTGGCTGCCCAGGAGCAAATACCCGACCGGGTATAATACTTGACCCGGTCGGGTAAGAAGTGAAAAACGAAAATGCAAAGAAAGTGCATGGCCCGGTCGGGCCCACTACCTCATCCGGTCGGGTGAGAAGTGACCGGGGACAACCCGGTGTGCAAAGATCACCCGAACGTGAAGAAAATCCAATTTTTGCACTCACCCGGTCGGGTCCCCTACCCCACCCGGTCGGGTCTGACTTGACCCGGACACTTTAACATGCTGAAGATCGCCAGAACGTGGAGGATATTTGATTTTGACATGCACCCGGTCGGGTGAGTACTTGACCCGGTCGGGTACCCGGCCAAAGGTGTTGAAAAACACCTATAAATAGCACACTTTTTCTTCACAAAAAAGAATTCCTTCTTCCATACTCCTAAGCTCAGTTTAGAATAGCATTTCTTTATATTTTCTAGCTATGTTTAGTCTCCAAATGAAGAGCTAAACTTCCATTCTTGGTGTTGCTCTTGAAGCTTGTTGATTATTAAAGTTGTGAGTTATTTTCTTAACTTCTTTCCTTGAATATTAATTAATAGTTCTTCCCTTAATACCTTCTCTATATCAATGTTGGGGAGTGTTGCTAAGATGACAATTAGTTAACATCTCGACATTAGTTAGAATGGTATTTTCTTCCTCTATATTAATGTTGGGGAGTGTTGCTAAGATGACAATTAGTTAACATCTTGATATTAATTATAGTAGGATTCATCTTCTTTAATAATATTCTTCCTTGAGTATTAATTCATTCCTACTCTTATTTCATATTAATATTTTGAACATTACTTAAAGGATCAACTAGTTTTGTTTCATATATTAATTATTACTAGAAACGATCAACGAACCGATGGTTAATCGTTGATGGTTTCACAAGTAAGTAACTTCGGTTTATTAATGCACGGTCGTGGTTAATAAACTTAAGAGGGATTAATTTTGTTGGTTAAACCGAAACCGCTTGTGTTGAGGTTATCAATCTCAATTGATTTCATCAAGGAGTTAGAAAGATTAAATGCTACTATTAAATCGGTATAAGGCGTTGTTCTATATTTGATTAATAGTAAGGGTTATTAATGAACGGTTGTTGTTAATAACTACCCTCGATGAAGTGGATATACTCCCCGATTGAGTATTCGAGAGGGAATAAGTTATAGATACAACAATGATCAACTAAAATACATCAACAAGTGGAAAGTAGCAATGCCAAGTCCTTTTTATCTTTGAATTAAACACATATAGGTTGTTCATCTTAGTTCTTAATTAAATTAAATCACTCAATCCAAATTCCCCCTTTTATTTACCAAGTATCATAAAAAGAGAATTATTCCTTTCCCTGTGGATACGAACTCTACTACGCTATACTACGTATAAGTGTTTAGTATTGAATTTATTTTGACGCACCGTGACAAAGTGCTCGTCAAAGAGTAGTTCCAAACAACTCTTACAACTTTTTTTATGCTCTATGTATAACTTTTTAGTTCAAATCATGGATTTCTAATTTTTACACTAATCATTAGTAAGTGCATAAACTTTTAGTGCCATTATTTCAATTCACTTTTCCTCGTTTTACGAAGCATAAATTGAAGACCTTTAATGAATACACATGTCACAATTCATCCAAAGTTCATTCTTCCTGGTGATCAACTTTGTAGATGGGTCTGTGTCAATATATTAAACTCTGTTTACAACTAACCTGGCTTAAAGAATCTAGGCCAGGTTATGAAGTAACAATCAGTCCATGCAATAATGATGATGAATGATTTGTATTGTATTGTATTGTATTCCATACACAAAGAATAGAGTACATCACTTGAGGTATTACACAAAAATGTAATACCACCAAATGGCTGAAAGAATGCATAAATTTGCCTCATCACTTGAGGATTATAAATGAAACCTCCCCTCATCAAGGGCATCATGATTAGAATAAATTGGAGGAGCTACATACAGAATTGTAGACAATGGAAAGCTACCCAAAAATGATTCAGAAAGTTGAACACAACCAACATACACGGATTGATAGTTTGATACATAACAGATCACATTGATTATTATTGTTACTTTATTTCATCAGTAAATTGAAACCATTGCAATCCCAGGAAACCATGATAAATATACGGATTGATAGTATATTTATTCTACATGAGTACATCCATATATGTGCCATATGGCGTTTTATTACAAGTTCCAAGAAGTTGGTACGGGAAATATTATACATAATAATACGGAGTACTAATATGCAACTACATATGTAAACTCATTTATTATTGAATTAATTTCACTTTTGATTCTATGAGTTTTATGTGAATTTCACATTTGGTGCACGTTTTTTATTTTGTCTACTTTTGACACTTGACTAATGCTTCTTGATCATACGTGATCCTTTTTCGTCGATTTTAACCAACGAAAACATTGACAGGAACATATATGTACGAAAACACAATAGTCATGTATCGAAAGTCGTTAAAGTCAAAGACGTGAACCAATTGTGAAATTGATTCGATGCTCGTACGATCAAAAGTGAGATTTATTCGTTATTAGTTATTACTCCATTTATTACGTAGATTTATTATACTCCTTAATATTAATAAAGTCCGTAAGTAGTACTCCGTATTAGACTACTAGTTATTAGGTATTATTGTTGGGCCAGAATTGAGATTGGAGACGCTGGATCTGACGGCCGCTTAATCGGAATGCCCTTATCAGAACATCCGGATCGATCGGCGGATTGGAACCAAACACGGCGTTGGCGATGGTAATCACTCCTGGATTCTGGCTATCGAACCCTGAAAAGGCAAGGGCGGCCGTTTCTCCGACGTTGAATTGGAAGTGTATGAGGCCCTGCGGAAACACATAAACATCTCCGGCGTTTAGTCTCGTCGCGATCAAGCGATTCTGCATTCCCGGCGGCGGATTGGAGAGGACGAAGCCGACGTCGACCGTGCCTTCCAGGAGAGCGAAGACTTCGGTGGCTCTGGGGTGTGTGTGGGGAGGGTTCACTCCTCCCGGCGCAAAATCTATTCGGGCGATTGAGGTGCCGAGAGTATTCAATCCGGGTAGGTTGAGTACGTTCACGGCAGTAACTGCCACTCCCAGCTGGTTTGAGGTGTTTCCGGGAATGTTTAAACCCTGGAATCGGAAATCGTCGGCTTGGACGGCCGCCGGATTCTTGCAAACAAACCCATTCACCAATACTGTCCAACAAAAGAAAATGATGTACGCAGTAGCAGGTTATTTAAAAGGTAGTATAAACTATGACTTGGTTCGATTTGAATTGATATAATAAGAACTTCATTAAGAACCAAATTGATATTTTTTGGGGAAGAAAGAACCAAATTGATATTAAAAATTGAGATTTTTTTAATGGTTTCACATGTTACATGTTTTACATAAGAACTGAAATGGGGCCCCTTTGGATCGATGGGAAATGGTTAGGGTCCACACACTAATCTATATCGATTTTGGAAAATGGTCAGGGGCATAATTTGATACCCAATTGTACCCGGAAATGTACACATTTTGTGTACATCTTGTGTACCTAATTGTCTGTGTACACAGGAAATTAATGTACACATTTTGTGTACATTTTGTGTACACCAAGTATGGCACATTGATTTTACATCTATATTCGATCTATTCGTCACATATAAAATACTTCATCGACTACAATTCATCCATTATCCATGCCTTATTTAAAATGACATTATATTATTTTAGGAGATAGTGAATTACAACTTAAAATATATGTGAAATTTTCGGTTTGCACTGACGATATCATTTGCTAATGAATCGTATTCTCCGATAATCCTGACAATGAGTATTTTATTTTAGGATTTATATCAACTTATTATCTCTAATTATCATGAAATTAACAAATTTATCCTATTATTTAACTTTTATTAAAATGGGCTAAAACTTCATCTTCTGTAACAATTACACATTTTCCCATTGTGATTTTTTGAAATTACAAATTTATATCAATCTCAATAATTTTCATATACTTGAATGAAATTATGCAATTTTTATTGATTATTTAGTTCTGTTTTTTTTTCAATAATTAACAAGAATTTTAATCACTAAAATATTTTAATGTTATATAATAATCTATGACTTCAAATTTTCTAGTACTACAGAAAATATTATTTCTCGGTCACAAATAATATGATTTGTTATATTATAGATACAACATAAGTTACTTTAAAAAGTTACTTAAATAAAATTAATTATAAAAATATGACTTAAGTTACTATGAGACAGTATACACGTAACACATGTATGTATGTCATTGACTAATACTACGTATTTACACCCTATTAGAGGAAATTATCAAAATGCGAGCATTTGTGTTACCATAATATGGGCCGGGAGTCGGATTCCACAATTCCGACCGGAGGAGAAAATGAACAAAAATACAAAAAAAAAACTAGTCGGAAATCGGAATTGGGTAATCCGACTACGGTATTGGGATTATTTTGGGTAATCCGACTAGGGTATTGAGATTATTTTTTATGTTTTGCAAATCGTTTACGTGTCAGGATTTGAAAAAGGTTTTGTCAAATTAACTATTTCAATTTTCATCCTACTTTTGAAACATTCAGGTGCAACTTCAAAGATTTAAAATATGGAACAAAATATGAATATCAAAATGAATAAGGTTGTGTAAATTTAGATTTTAGAGTTGAACTTAGCTATAATAAATTAATATAAAATAAAATAAAATATAATCAAATAAAACTTAATCATATAAAATTTAATCAGATAAATATAATCAGATAAAATTTAATCAGATCAATATAATCAGATAATCTGATAAGTTTAATCAGATAAATATAATCAGATAAATTTAATCAAAATAATTCAATCAAAAAAAATTATCAGATAAATATAATTAGATAAGTTCAATCAGATAAAATTTAGTACATATAAATATAATCAGATAGGTTGAATCAGATAAATTTAATCAGATAATATTTAAATAGACAAATATAATCAGATAAATTTAATCAGATAAATTCAAACAGATAAAATTTAGTACAGATAAATATAATCAGATAGGTTGAATCGGATAAATTTAATCAGATAAAGTAACCAATATTTTGATATTAAAAAAATCAAACTCCATATTTTTCATTTTAAATTTCAGAAATACAAATAAACAAATCAATAAATTTAGAAATACAAAGCTCCACCTTATTTAAAATAAAAAAACATAGTCGGAGGAGACAAATCCCACTATGATTAAATGCATGTTTTCCATTTTAAAAAAAATATGCCTGTATTAGTTTAATTTAGTTAAACGAATTAAAAAAAAAAACTTCGGAACTCACAAATCGTACTCCCCTTTTATGGAAATCCTAGAAATATCCCTGTAATTTGGCACCACCTTTTCCCGTATTTTGGTCAATCACCCTGTTTATTAATTCCTTATTTGAAATTGTACGTATTCATATTCGGAAATGGGTCCAATTTCTTCTAACAGACTAACAGTACTCTTTTTTGTTGCATGGTTGCATCATTGAGTGTTTACCTCTCAATTCTCAAATATAATGCAGTCGCCTCATACATATAACATATTGCTCTCATACGATATTCCCATAATCCCATTTGGACAAAAAAAACTACTCGATCAGTAGTATATGGCTAAATTGTTAAGAAATTGTTTGTGATTGTTTCTATTTTAAAAATGTGATTTTTAAACTGATTTTAGAAATGTTGTTTAATAGTAAAAGTTGATAGTGTTTCTGGAAAAAATGCTTTTGAAAAAATAAAAGTTTTAAGCGTTTGATAAAATAAATATTTTTATGTTATGAAAATGTGAAAAGCAATTAAAAATTACATATCTTTTTAACTTTAATTTTTTCAAGCCACAAGTTAAAATTGTCACTTCAAAGCACAAACTTTAACTTTTTTAAGACAAAAGTTAAAAAGTGTCTTAAATTTTTTTGCAAACACTCCCTAAATAGGTCATATATTCATCCAGATTTTTCAATTCACTAACTCATCTCAATTACAAAAAACTCCTGTATATCAAAACCATTAGTTGAACCAAGAAAATATGTCGCTTTCGTTTGCTTTTTAATCCTCAATTCACTCCAACTAATAAGTCAAATAATAAATGGAATGGCGAAAGCTCAAAATAAAATAAATTAGGATATTTTCAATTCGACCGACATCTTCGGGTATGATTTGGTCTGGTCTGATTTAATGTAATCTGATTTGGTCTAGTCTGGTATGATCTGATCTAGTACGATAAACTTTTAGTCTATCCAAGTCTAGTCTGTTTAAGTCTGTTTAAGTAAGAGCATCATTTACCAGTTGAATTGAGATCGGCAACACAAATGTCTTGCAAAGGGCTGGGGTCGTGTGCAAAGGCAATAGAAGAAGTTATAGCCAAAAGGGCACTCGCAATCATAAAGAACCGAAGGGCGGCCATAGTGCACAGTTATGAGCGCCGGCGAGGGAGAAGAAGAGAAATTACAGGCAGTAAATGCTATGGAGGGGGGCCTTTTATAGGTAAAAATCTCCACAGTTATCATAACTCCAAGTGGGTGAATGCATGCATTGTTTTACCCATCGCCATCAAGTCTGCTATTTTTCCTTAAGTTTCTTCTTTAATTAGAGAGAAACTTCAGTTGTTTTTTGTACGTAATCTGTATATTTGGTTTTGCTTTCTGGTTTTCCTTTGCTTCTTTCTTTAATTAGTGAGTAAATCATGTTGTTTTTTGTACGCAATGCTATATTTATATTTCGTTTTGCATTCAATATGTGTAATTAAATCTATTTATGGTACGATAGACTATGGATAAAAATGTTAACGCTACATATGTGACAAGTGACAACATTAAGGGATCTTAATATTTTGGACTCGTAATACATATGGACTACATGTGGTTTTAGAGAGTCAGACACATAAAATTAATACTCCCTCCGTCCCATTAGAAGGTTCCCGTCCACTATTCTCATGGTCAACTTAAATCATTTTTAATCTTTTACTTTATAAATCAAATTTTTACCAAATTTACATTTTTTTATCAGACTTTGTGGCGGTTTTAATGTAGTTTCTGAATATGTTAGTTTTATTTATTAAAAAATATAATCAGAGTGTGAACAGAGATTAAGTTGCTTTATCGTCAGTCAAGCATCATAAACCGTTCACGGGAACCTTCTGACGGGACGGAGGGAGTGGATAGAATTTGTCTTCTTATTTGAGTGGCCTTATATGTTATTCGTAACTTTTTGTCCATAATGACATTGGTTAGATTTTATGTGTTTACTCTCACATAGTCACATACCACATTTGAACCGCGCACATGCATGGTTGCATCAAAGATGCTCTAAGAATGGTGTAAATTGCATAAAAAATGTGCAAATACAAGTAGGATTTTTTTGATAAATTAGAGCATATTTTTCAATTTTCTTCTAATATGGTATGATTTATATTGGTCTAAATTACTTTAACTTGTTCATGTTTGGTTTGGTACGTGAGATATGGTATCTAAATGTATTTTGTATGACCAAGTCTGGTTTAATAGTCGTGTTTTAGTTTATTCATATGAGGTATTTCTAAAATATATCTAATAAAAAAGTTATTGACAAAATGCGACTTAATTACATCATAGTGACATCATAGTAATTTTGAACACAATTATAGTCACTAAAAGTTATCAATTTTGCACTTGTCACGGACTTAGTCACGGATGTGTCCGTGACTACACTTTTTTGTACGAATTGTCGGTGCACTTTAAATTTGAAACGTTGAAAAAATCAATTTTGCACTTGTCACGGAATTAGTCACGGATACTTCCGTGACTAACTGTAGTCACGGCACTAGTCACGGAACCATCCGTGACTAATTTCAAATTTAAAAAACTCCCGCCGGAGACGAAAATGGGATGGCCGGAACACTTTAGTCACGGACGTAGTCACGGCCAAATCCGGACGTTCCGTGACTATACCATGATTAGAACCGTGACTAACTAGTCACGAACCAAATCCGTGACTACGGTCCGTGACTACAAGCGAATTTTTTTGTAGTGGAATGGTGTAAAATTCAACATGTTGTATTTTTTAAGAACGGATGTAGTATTAAATTGAATACCTTTCTGCCTAATGGCAGTACAATATAGTACTTTTTGCTAAAGAAAGTGGCTTATACACAAACATAGGAAGTTCCCTCCCGACCACCAGTCCTCGAACGAGACTTAAAGTCAATCACATCCTTGAAAGCAATATGACTCACAAATCCTAAAGTAGGCATAACTGAGCCAAAGATGATCGAAATAAACATCCCATCACCCACTCTAAACAGCAGTGCACTAATAGTATGGTAGCAAACAAAAACACAACCCAAAAACATTCAGTTCATAAAGAAAATCTGGCTTGAAAGAAAGGATTTCTTCAAAAAC
The DNA here is from genome assembly GCA_945859875.1 of Cuscuta europaea. NCBI lineage: Eukaryota > Viridiplantae > Streptophyta > Magnoliopsida > Solanales > Convolvulaceae > Cuscuta > Cuscuta europaea. Next base: position 923,366 of record CAMAPE010000054.1, on the reverse strand, counting down.
CTAAGCGGGGTCTTCCAGCTTCCCGGCGGGCATGTAGTAAAACAGAACCCGCCCCAATCCCGTTTTTTGGCCCAAAACGCTCCAATCTGCCACCGCCACCCTCATCCCTCGCGACCTGCCATTGTATGACCTCCCAACTTGCTTCCCAAGCTTCCTTGCGAACAACGGTCTCCAGATTCATTCCCTGTTGTGACCAACAAGGGGATCCCCCATGGACATCCCCCAAACCAACCGCGATTATGAGAACCAAACCTCCAGTTGGTAGAAAATATCCCGGGTAGAGAAACTAGCAGCATTTCAGTATAGTGAAAATAACTCCGAGAATACATGGGAGATGATGGCCTATTTATAGGCATGCATCACAAGTCCAAAGTATAATCTACGTGGGCTTGGCCCAAATTAATTATACATCTCAAAGCTAACTAGCCAACCGACCCGACAAATAAGTAAATAATCTCGGACCAATATCCATTAGTTGAACTGTGTTCTGAGCTTGGTCGGGCCAAAGCTCGGGTGTAACGGGCCGATAGTCTCGGACCCGGCCCATTATCCCAACAGGAGTCCCCCACTCCCTTAGACGAGTAGTAGACTCGGCTAAAAGGGAGTAATTAAGCTGTTTTGGAATTGGTCCGTTTCTTGGTCCGGTCTGCCGGTCTTTAACGAGCATTGAATTAGATCTAATTTCTTGTGAAAGGATGAAGTCTTCCTTGTTCTGACCGGGAGACCTCTTCCTTTGTTCATGACGAGGGGGTGGCTCGTTAAAACCTTACTAGGAAAAAACCAGTGGGAAAAAATCCCAGTGAAGGAAAAAGAGTACACCCGAACCTTAAGATAAAGCAAAGCATGTTTACGTAATTGTTAAATTTTATTATTTCTTTTACGTGAATAGTAAATTGCATGTGGGGCCCACAGCGGGAACGGGGACCGCCCGATAATTCCCGAACCACATATTATATTCATCTTGGTCTAGATGACATCTATATGGTGGTGGATATTTTATTTAGGCCACGAGAAGGGCATGGAATTGACCGGTGGGTCAAACGAGGCCCAATTACCGGTATTGGTAATTTAGCGGATAACAGCCCGAAATGAGTTTCGGAGTCTCCTAAATTAATGTTGGGGAATGTACATCTATTCTAAAGGCCCATAAGTATTAGGGACGTGTGATATATTTTATTTGGCCCAATAAAATAAAATATGATTAAAACAGTCCGAGAAATACAACTTTCGGGGCCGATTATACATATCGGGACATAACGGGATGACCTCCCACATAAGTGGGGGCCACCCCACGTTTTTTAGGAGTGCTGATGGACTGAGTAATAGGAGGGGGGACCAAACTAATGTGCTGGTACGCACAATCAATGAGAGGAAGCCTCCTAGAGACAAAATGAACATGCTCCATGTCCCACTCTTGGCATCTCTTCTAATTGATTTAGAGGAGATGCCTCCCCCCTATCTTGTGTCATTCGGCCAGCACAAAGCAGGAGAAGCCCAAGGAGAAGCAAAGCTCTAGTTGGAGGAAGAGGGAAGCTAGGAAAATCCACAAGAAATAGCTTGAGTTTAAGGTAAGAACATAACTATTGTTCTTTAACTAGTTTATGTTGTATGATTTTCAAGAAATCATATGGTGGAGTAAACATGAAGTTCTACACGTTTAAAAAGTGTAGAATGTTGATATATAATGGTGGTAATTAACTTAGAAGAGTTGGTGAATCGATAGGAGTCGAAATCACCGGAAACCGCCACATATAGGAAGCTGTTCGTGTTGCAGGAGGACGAACGTCGCCCGGCTTTCGTGAAAGCCGCCCGGCTTTTGTCCAGGCAGTCCAGTTTTGCCTTCTTAACGGTTTAAAACGAGGATTAATCGGGGAGCTTAACAAAGGCAACTATTTCAGCACGTCATAAGGTGATGATGGCTGACTATATTGCTTATAATTGGTGGGTTAATTTCGTAAGATTACCTAAGTTATTAAATGTGATTTTCATGGATTATTAATGAATAATAATGCCTAAATGAAAATACTATTGCATGTGAAAAAGTGAAGCATGATATACAAATTTAGAATAAATTGTGTATGATTATGTGATATGAAAGTGATGGTATGATGATGAAATTAACTATGATAATATTGTGATAAAAATATACTTTTACTTCATGTATGAAATTCATGAATGGTTAAAAGTGATATTCTTGATATTTGGATTAAACTATATTTATCAATTGAGATGAATTAATTGGCTATGAATTAAGAACTTGGTGGTTATAAGATTATCCGACTAGTGTTGGGATACTAGTCGGGAGATTAATATAAATAAATGATGGAATTAATCCTAAGAAACAGGATTGTAAATGGGTATGCCTTAAGTAGTCTTAAGAGATACTTTAAGGTTGAATTGTATGAACACTAAGGTGTGTTAGGGGTAGGCCTAAAGGCTACCCAAGGGAATTGATTCTAGGCATAGGATTTGCTTGAGAATTGGATTATGAAAATAATTAGAGTTGGACTCTAGGATGACATGGAAATGTAGTTGGGCCGAGCCCTTGCCATGTAATATGATTAGCATGGAAACGTAGTTGGGCCGAGCCCTTGTCATGTATTTGTGATCTTCGTGGAAACGTAGTTGGGCCGAGCCCTTGCCACGAAGTTATGGTTGGTATGGAAACGTAGTTGGGGCGAGCCCTTGCCATACAAATTTTGATGTGTTATATTGAGTTAGAGGATTGTATAGAAATGTAGTTGGGCCGAGCCCTTGCTATACAATTGGGGCTCGATGGGACCCCACGGGGTTATCGTGACTTGTAGTCACGGGGGAATGGAAATGATGAATTCTAAATGAATATGGGCCCACGGGCCGACTACTTGACTTCATATAAAGTAAGTATGATTTAAATAGCAAAAAGGGGTAACCGAGGGTTATGGCCTATAATGTAATATCACCCTGAATTGAGGGTCTTAGAAATTTAAACATCGATTATACTTAGTATAGTTGCTATTGTACTTGTCAAATGTTTCCAAGTACTGATCTCCCCTTCACGGGGGAGGCCACCTCACAGTTTCAGGTAGAACTTGAAGGTTGTTGCCACCGCCCGTTGCTTCGGGAAGATCGAAGGGAGAAGACGGGGTTCGTGCTTCTTCCGTTTCTGTTTTTAAAACAATTTAAAACAATGCTCATGGATAATACTTTCTGAATAATTACTTTGGGGGCTTGCATGCCTAATTATGCCAAGTGTGGCTTGAACACTTGTATTAACTGTTTCCGCTGCTTTAATAAATGTTTTACATTATGTTGTTTATGGATGTACTATGTGTGAATGGTATTCAAGACGCCTTGTATAGTATGGATGAGTCGGACTGCGGTTGACTATTCGTACTGTACGGCGGGTTGTTGACGTATCCGGGCGGGTCCGGGGCGTGACAATTTAATTGGTATCAGATCCTTAGTCCGTAAACATCATAATGAAGCTTCAAAATTCTTTTTGAAAAATGAAATTGAAAACCATGAGCATAAGAAGTTTTTTACTTATAGAACTTTTGGTACTTGAGTTGCAATGTCTCTAATTGTTAAGATGGTACCCTTAACAATTGGTATGGCGGTGATTTGAGCCAAAGGATGTCTTCAAGTACCTATCTGTCAATTGACATTTGATACGAGCCTAATGACTCATTCTCAATTTCTTTCAGAAATGGAACGTACCGGGTAAGTAACTAAAAGGAACCCGACTGGCCGAGCACCGGGAGGATCCGTGCAAGGCAGTAGAGGGGCTTCTAGGGTGTCCAGAGGACAGGGCCGTGGAGGCCAAGCTCAGACCGTGAGTGACGGTCATGTTGAAACAGTCAACGAGTCTTATGAGTCCGAGGAGGATTCGACGTATCAACCGGGAACTGAGCCGGTTGAGACCCCATATGATGGGGAATATGATGATGCTAGTGAGGGGAGCGACGATGATGACGCTCTAGAAAGGATGGAGGAACTACTCTGTCAATTTCAACAGGATCGCCAAAGGCGCCGGGCAAGGTGTGCTTTGGGAGGGGCTTCAAGAAGGGGAAGCCATGCGAGTTCTAGGGGACATGTGGAGTCCCGAGTAGATCGAGGTGTCGAGGTCCCGATAATAAGGATCTCGAAGTACCTCAAAGAAGCGAGAGATTTGGGGTGTAAACCGTTCGATGGAACGGGAGATATATCTGTTGCGGCGGAGTGGATCAAGAGGTTAATGAAGAGGCTCTTGATATGCAGCTGCCGCCAAACATGAAGATGAGAGTAGCAACAAGGTTTCTAGAGGGGATGGCGTCCACATGGTGGGACGGTGTCAAGGGGAAGTACGGTGAGGCCGTAACTTGGGAGAATTTCCGACAGGAATTCTTCAACCAATACTACTCCGACTTCGAGGTGAACTTGAAGAGGAGAGAATACACCAACTTGACCCAAGGAGGCAAGTATACCGTGAGGCAACTTGAGCACAAGTTCAGGGAGCTCGCGGAGTTCATACCGGAGTATGCTTGTGATGCTTGTGACGAGAACCGCCCGGCTTTCGTAAATATTAAATCAACAATTTTCCTCACAAATGAAAATCAGTCGGCTTTCACAGAAACCGGCCGGCATTTGGAATATTTAATCCGGAATAAACTGCGGCGCTCAAAGTCGCCCGGCTTCGGCGAAAGCCGCCCGGCATTCGTTGGGGCTGGGGATTTCTGCGTTGTTGAAACCCGGCCGGGTTTCGTAGAAACCGGCCGGCTTTGAAACCTATTCCATGAATAAAACTATGGCGATGAAAACCGGCCGGCTTTCGTGAAAGCCGCCCGGCTTTCGTGAAAGCCGCCAGGCTTTCGTGATTTATATACAGGGAATTGTTCTCGCAGACGAAACCCGGCCGGCTTTCGTGAAAAGCGGCCGGCTTTAACTTGGTTTGGTCCTAGAGCGGTTCTAAAGGTTAGAAATCGGGGAATTTCGGAAGGGTGTCGAACGGACTTCACCCGAACCACGACCAACATACTCTACGACTTAAGAAACGAGCCTATTAATTAGATAGTGTGTCTTACATTACTTATGAATGTAGGAACACTAAAGATAAACGGGAGAGACGCAAGGATCCTTATTGATATCGGGGCGCAACGATCATTTGTGAGTGAGGCGTTCGCCAGCGGATTCAACGGACCACTCGTACCAATGACTCAAACCCTATTGGTATCCACGCCTCTAGGGGATGATATCGAAAGAAATAGCCACTATCCATCGTGTGAGGTGGAAATGGAGGGCCAAACCTTGGCGTGTGATTTCGTACCGCTGAGTATGATCGAATTCGATGCAATCCTAGGAATGGATTGGCTTGAGAAACATCATTGATGGAGTAATGGGACTAGGCCCAGAGCCTAATCAGCCCAAGCCCCGAACTTGGATCCATGGATCCAAGTCCATAACCTGAAGCCTGCCTGCCAGCCCGGCGGGGAGCCTGCCAGTCCGGCCGACCTCCTAGCCCGGAAAAGTAACGGTCGAACAATTAATGCGCTATTAATTATGTATTTAATTCCGTATTAATGTTGTAATTAATTAGTCATTATTATCGGTAACGGTTACGAATTGTATATGCCTATAAAAGGCACTTTGTAATTCAAACTAAGGGAGTGGGGGACTCGTGATGGAGTAATGGGACTAGGCCCAGAGCCTAATCAGCCCAAGCCTTGAACTTGGATCCATGGATCCAAGTCCATAACCTGAAGCCTGCCTGCCAGCCCGGCGGGGAGCCTGCCAGTCCAGCCGACCTCCTAGCCCGGAAAAGTAACGGTCAAGCAGTTAATGCGCTATTAATTATGTATTTAATTCCGTATTATTGTTGTAATTAATTAGTCATTATTATCGGTAACGGTTACGATTTGTATACGCCTATAAAAGGCGGGTTGTAATTCAGATTAGGGGAGACAACTTCTATATGCTATTTCTGGCAACCAAATCCCCTTTGCAACTTTCCTTGTTCATATTACTTTCTTGATTCCCGCTTAAGTGTCGTACGTAGCTTTCCTAAAAACCTACGAGCGTCCTATTTTGGACCAACATTGGTGCTTTCATTGAGAGCATCTATTGATCTCTCACATCACTTTAGTAGGAAAAAATTCAAGAAATTCATCCCAATCCAAGGTGCTACAGTTCCACTTCCTCCTGTTATCTTCGCCAATCACAGCTGGATGTCGTGCGCCGACGTCGTTGCTGGTCTCCCTCATCGCCACGCCTATTCATGAGATAGGCCTTCAAATGTGCGCCCACCTAATTCTTATGGAGCAAGAGTCTGCTCTGCGTTAAAGTGGATGGACCAAGATTACACTAAGACCAAATTTGATTCTCCTCAAGGATGATGGGCTGAATTTTCAGCAACGCATTCGGGCCCGTTTGGCTCTAAAGCTAAGTTTCCAAAAATCCTATATATTTGATACAAAAAAAATCATAAATTCAAACATTTGAAAAGATATTTTAAGTGGTTTAATTACTTTTACTCTTGTTAAGCGTGTGTAATTTTAACATTGAAAATGGGCTTATGAAATCCGATCACTCACGTACACCGGGCGAGCACACACACTCGTACACTGGCTGAGCACACACACTCGCGCCACCGGGTCACGTCATATGGGTGTGGCGATTAATAAGCTCCGATATAAATGTTAATATTGCACACTCTTGACTTCATACGAGTTCTTGCGTGCTCTTACCCTTTCCAAGTGCATCACACTCCGACCTCGGGGGACGAGTCACCCGTTCAAAAGTTTTTACTTGCGGGTTCGAACTACTAACCTCGGGCGGCGAGTTAAACTCTTATTAGGGGCCTAGAGCGCTCTTCCGAGCAATTTTGTCACTTAATTGACATTCATATTTCTCGAAAAGGTTGATATACTTTAGTTCTTTGGGGTTGGATTATCCATTCGAGTGAGGAGTCCGACTCACTTACTCGCGGAATCAATCTTTCTTTCGGAGACTGGGTTGAGGCCTAACTTGGGAACTTGATGTCATTCTTTTCAAGTAGTGAGTCCGACTCACTTACACACCGAGTTGTGGTTCGACACCAGACCAGATGCTCTATTCTACACTAGTTTCTTTTATGTGTAGGTATAACTAAATGAAGTGGGGGACTGAGGGTCTTACCGTCTTCAAGGAAGCAAATGACAAACCTGACGAGTCTGAGTCCGACGAGAAGAACAGTTCTAGCCATCCTATTCGCAGATGGCGATCATTGCAATAAAGGCTGAGGATCTCACCTCTTGCTTCATCTTGGGGGCGTCAGATGTACTCTTTTTCCCTTCATTGGGATTTTTTCCCATTGGGTTTTTTCCTAATAAAGGCTTTCAATGAGGCATCTCCCCAACATGGATAAGGGCGGGGATTTTCTTGTCTCGGAGAAGAGCAACTGACTTGGACTACTCCCTCTTAGCCGAGTCTACTACTCGACTAAGGGAGTGGGGGACTCGTGATGGAGTAATGGGACTAGGCCCAGAGCCTAATCAGCCCGAGCCCCGAACTTGGATCCATGGATCCAAGTCCATAACCTGAAGCCTGCCTGCCAGCCCGGCGGGGAGCCTGCCAGTCCGGCCGACCTCCTAGCCCGGAAAAGTAACGGTCGAACAATTAATGCGCTATTAATTATGTATTTAATTCCGTATTAATGTTGTAATTAATTAGTCATTATTATCGGTAACAGTTACGATTTGTATACGCCTATAAAAGGCGGGTTGTAATTCAGATTAGGGGAGACAACTTCTATATGCTATTTCTGGCTAACTTTCCATATTCGTACTTTCCTAATTCTTGCTTGAGTGTCGTACGTAGCTTTCCTAAAGCCTACGAGCGTCCTATTTTGGACCAACAATCATGCTAGGGTTGATTGCTACACGAAGGTGCTTGAACTCGAAAGCGGTGAAGGATTGACCTTACGCTTTGAGGGAGATAGAGGCAAATCAAACAGTTGTATCATATCCGCCGTGAGAGCAAGGAATGTGATGAGAAAGGGATGCCACGCATATCTAGCATACGTGGTGGATAAAAACAAAGAAGAGATAGACGTCAACGATGTGAGAGTAGTGTGCAAATATCCGGATGTCTTCCCAAAAGACTTGTCGGGACTTCCACCCAATAGGGAGATTGAGTTCGTGATCGAGGTTGAACCCGGCACCAAACCAATCTCTATACCGCCATACAGAATGGCACCTGCTGAACTTAACGAGTTGAAAAGCCAATTGCAAGAGCTATTGGATAACGGTTTCATAAGGCCGAGTCACTCTCCGTGGGGAGCACCGGTCCTTTTCGTGAAAAAGAAAGATGGAACACTTCGAATGTGCATTGACTGTCGTCAACTGAACAAGGTCACGATCAAGAATAGGTATCCCTTGCCTAGGATTGATGACTTGTTTGATCAGCTCCGAGGAGCGACGGTGTTTTCGAAGATTGACTTGAGGTCGGGGTACCACCAAGTGAAGATAAAGGAGGATGACATACTGAAGAGTGCATTCCGCACAAGGTATGGCCATTTCGAGTTCCTAGTTATGTCTTTCGGGTTAACCAACGCCCCGGTGGAATTTATGGACTTGATGAACCGAGTATTTCATAAATACTTGGACCGGTTTGTGATTGTGTTCATAGATGATATATTGATTTACTCAAAGAGTGAAGAAGAGCATAAGGAGCACTTGATACTCGTTCTTGGGACACTACGGGAGAAGCTGTTGAAGATCATTTAATTGTGAATCAAGTTTGTCACCTCTCTTGTAATAGATTAGCTTTATTATTATTCCTTGTATTTAATATGTGCATTTATTAGATTGAATATGGGCCAAGTGTTAGGCCTATACAACGGGCTAAAAGCCTTTCACGCCTACCTGAACCTCGCCTATAAAAAGGGAGCCGAGGATTCAGGATTAGGTTCACTTTCGTACTTATTCACAATAGCCTTAGCGCAAATCATTCTCTGTACGAGTTCACGGTATATCAAAGAGGGTTTTACATCGATTCATCTGTGTTCATCTTTACGGTTAATCTTCTTTGTTATACTGTTATTCATTGTTGTTACAGAAACAGGGACTATCAATTGGTATCAGAGCCGATCGAGAGCCGATCAGAAGAACGCCCGAAGAAAACCTCTGTTTTTCACGATTGTTTTTGTTTTGTCGAGTTCTTTGTCTGTAATCTTGTTTCTTGTTAAAAAGTTGTAAAAGTTACACCCTTAGAATCGTCGTTTCGAAGCGATCAAGGGGTATACTTCAGATTTCGTTTTCTGCAATTTCTGTACTTGAGATATTTCGAGTAGCGTATGTCGACATCTAGGTTTTAAACAGGTTCTGCCAAGCATTTCGAGCTGAAAACTTTACCTGAGGATCTCGACATCATACTCTACAAGAAACTACCTTCAGATTTTGCTTATCTGATTTTTACAGTTTGCAGGATTTCGACATTGAGGATCTCGACATCTAAATCTCGAGATCAAGATTTCGATTTTAAGGTCTCGACATCTGGTCTCAACATTTGACTTCTCGAAATAATATTTCGAGTTTCACTTCTCGACATCTCAAATCTCGAGATCTACTTCTCGACATTTGAAATCTCGAGATTTCAAAACTCGACATCCTAATCTCGATATCAAATCTCGAAACCGGGCCTCCTTTATCGAAATCCCAGATCTCGATATTCAGATCTCGACATCTGATTTTCAACATTCTGCCTCTGAAAATCTTTTGATCAATTATCTCGAACGGTCAGTTTTATACAGCAATGGCCTCAGAATTCAATGCCCAAGGGAACAGCAGTACTCCTCCCAATCTCAGGAAAGGAGAATACCAGATGTGGAGGAATCGATTCCTTAATTTCCTTGAGCAAAAAAAAACTCCGCTGCGATGCTTGAATCATTGCTTGAAGGACCAGCTGAACTGATGATTTCAGTTGGTGGAGATCCAGAAAACAACCCACCTATTCTTCTAGAAAGGAGGCGGAAAGTGGCATCTGAATATACCGAAGCTGACAGGCTCAGGCTTCGAGATGATCTCATGGCCAAGACGTACCTTCTTCAAGCAATCCCTAACGAAGTATATGTTCTCATCGACAGCATGCAAACGGCAAAGGAAATGTGGGATGAGATCGAGAAACTGCTCCAAGGCACAAGCATCAGCCTTAAAACCAAGAAGACAACAATCCTTATTGCTTATGACTCCTTCAAAGCTGGCCAGGGAGAACCATTGAACGAGACTTACAACAGACTCGTCCAACTGGTCAATGAACTAAGAAAAATCAAAGTATCCAGGTCCAACTTGGAACTGAATATAAGGTTTCTATCCAGCTTACATCTTGCATGGGAAAAGACAGTGAAGGATGTTAGATCTCGCATTGACTTGGATGAAATTGACCTCTGCACTCTTTATGAACATTTGAAGCAATTTGTCAATGAGGTTGCTTGTGCCGAGGATCATCACAGCACAAATCCCCTGGCTCTAGTGATGGAAGCTCAGTCCCGAAGGACAACCACACCACTGAAGAAGAAGAAGAAGGTGGTGGTTGAATCAGATGATGATGAAAGTGATGACGACAAATCTGATCTGGAGGCTGAGCTTGCAGACTTACAGAAGAAGATGGCACTGCTTGCCAAGAGATTTGCAAAGAAGAACAGCTCCTCCAACAAGCTTAGAACCTCCTCCTCAAACTACAAACAGAAGAACCATGAACAAGGATCTTCTAGGAAGGCGCCATCAGCTGAAGATGCTCCCAAATGCTACAATTGTGGAAAGGCTGGACATGTCATCAAAGACTGTCGCCTCCCAAAGAAAAAGGATGCAAACTTCTACAAGCAAAAGATGTTGTGGAATAAGCAGAAGATGCTGATGGTGCAGAAAGAAGAAGAAACTTCTGCAATGCTTGCTGAAAATGATCAATGGGCAGAAGATACTTCTGATGAGGAGGAGGAAGAAGAAAACTATGCCTTGATGGCACGAGTAGATGAAGAAGATGAAAGAAAGGGTGATGCTGCGATCCCCGACAGTGAATGCTCAACAAGCTCTGTAAGTACCTCTCATATCCCTTTAAATAATCAAAATCAGTCCTTACTTGAGAAGGACAATCTAATTAAAGAACTAAAGGAGAGATTAGACAATAATCACAAGGTACTGAAACAGAATCTTGACCAAAAGTCTTCTCTAAGTGTTCAACTTGAAATTGCGAAAGCTCAGGTCAAAAAGGTGTCCTGAGATTTTGAAAGTTCTGATTTTAAGATAGCTGAATTAACTAAGAGATTTGAGGATAGTGAAAGAGAAAAAAACACTGCAAAGGCTGAATGCGATTTTTTGCATAATAAAAGAAGAAAACTTTTAAACAAAATAAAAGAACTAGAGGATCTAGCTGCTAAGAGAGGTCAGTCTGAACAAACAATCTTTCTTAATCGAATAAAGGATGACCGATTTTACAATCCTAGAATAGGACTGGGCATAACCAACCCATGTAATCTAAAGAAAGTTAACTGTCTTCAGATTTATAACAAAGATTACATGGGATTAGGGTTTGCTGAGAAAATGTATTTTAGAAGTGATGAAGAAAACGCAGAAGCAGAAGAAGAAAAGAGAAAGAACCCTAAAGCTGTGATTTCTTGTGATTATCCTTCTGTTAATGAAAAACAACTTTCACAAGAAGAATCTAGTTCCTGCTTTAGTGAATGTCTTGACCCTTATGCAAAAGATATTCCACACATAGGACATCCTCTAGACCCACCCCCAAGAGTAGGTATCTCTAAAATTGGAGAGGAACCTTGTATTTTACCTATGGCTCAAAAACTCAAAAACCTCCAGAAAACTCTTGATAACGAGAGAGAGAGAGAGAGATTTGAAACTGAAAAGAGAGGTTTTGAGAGAAATTGGCAGGAACTTCTTCAAAAATTCAATGAATTAAGTGAGCAGTATCATGCTAAAACATCCCCTTCTACTTCTAATAATAAGTCTGACAGTTCACACACCTCACCTAGGAAAACAAAGCTTTTAAAAGGTTCGTCCACTCATCTCTCTTCTCCTTTGCTTACAGGTAAAGAAGTGAAGAAGGAAGGAGAAGAGAAGAGTGAGTGGAGGAAGAAGAGGAAGGAAATCACAGAAGGCAAAAAGAAAGTTTTTGAGAATAATGCCAACCCTAGATCCAGTTCTATTTTTTATTCTAAAGTTAATTGTAATTCTGTCTCTGAGAAACAAACTTCTAGTAGTTCAGTCTTGAGTCCCAAGCTGAATATTTCTGAGACAACTTCTAGACATTGTTCAATTCATAATTCAAGTATTGCATATGGTTATTCTGTTCCAGACCCTCATAATTATGAATGTGATATGAATGTTGTCAAAACTAAGCCTCACAGGAAGCTCAAACCAAAAAGGGAAATCGAGAACAGAACTTCTAAGGGAATATTTTGTATACCTGATATGAAATATCCCCTCCGAGTTCATTCAAGGAAACATCTTAATCGGCTTTCTAAAGAGGAAATTTTCAAAACCAAACTTAAGAAACAACCATTCAATCACAAAGCACATGTCTACTCTCCTCCCAAAACTAAAACTGAAAGGTGGGTCCCCAAAATTAGACCCATCAAAACTGAAGCTGGAAGGTGGGTCCCCAAAATCAGACCCACCAAGCCTGAAATTGAAAGGTGGGTCCCTAAAATCAGACCCACCAAAACTAAAACGGAAAGGTGGGTTCACAAAATCAGACCCACCAAAATGGAAACTTCTAAGTGGGCTCCAAAAACCAGACCCACTCCAAAAGCAGATCTGGCTATTAGAGAGTCCACAAGAGAAAGATCTTTTGTTGAAAAAGCTGCTGACCTTGGATCACATCTAAAAGCAAAATTTAGAAAGGTGTTTTTTGTTAATAAGGAAGGACCCACTCCAAGATGGGTACCTAAACCTGTTTGATTGTTTTGCAGGACGGTCATGTGTGGCACTTAGACTCAGGATGCTCAACCCACATGACCGGAATAAAACACCTGTTGAGCAACTACACCAACTGTTACGGAGGCAATGTCAGATTTGGGAATGACGCCTCATCTCCTATTCTTGGGTATGGGGACGTCATATGTGCCAGTGTCAGTATCAAAGATGTTTCTTTTGTCAAAGGGCTCAAACACAATTTACTGAGCATAGGGCAATTCTGTGATAGCGGGATGGAAGTGAGGTTCTTTGCAAAACAATGCTGTGTTCTAGATAGCATGGGAAATACATTATTAACGTGTTACAAAACATCAAATTTGTACACTATTGATCTGAAAAGCGTACAATCCACCACTTCCATCTGTCTGCTGTCCAAAGCTTCAACAGAACAGAACAACCTTTGGCACAAACGTCTCTCCCATCTGAACTTCAAGCATCTATCAATTCTGTCCTCCAAAAAACTTGTCAAGGGGCTTCCTCTGCTAAAGTCTTCCGCTGAAAATCATTGTAGTGTCTGCAAAATGGGCAAAATGACGCGAAAGCTCCCACAAGTCAAAAACAGTACCATCATCTACACATCAGTTGCAGTTAATTCACATGGATCTGTGTGGACCTATGAGAGTCCAAAGCATCAACGGTCGCAAATACACTCTGGTGATCGTTGATGACTTCTCTAGGTACACATGGGCAAAATTTCACCGTTCAAAGGACGAGGCTGCAGAAAACATTATGACCTTTATCAGGACCATCCAGAAACAGCTACAACACAGTGTTCGAATAGTTAGAACTGACAATGGTACCGAGTTCAAAAATCAAACTCTCACATATTTCTATGAATCACTCGGTATCACTCAGCAATTTGCAGCAGCTAAAACTCCCCAACAGAACGGAGTTGTTGAGAGAAAGAACAGGACTCTTGTTGAAGCAGCACACACCATGTTAATCCAATCCAGACTGTCTCACTTCATGTGGGCAGAGGCAATCAATATGGCGTGCTTCACCCAAAACAGAACATCCATCCATAAACGCTTCGACAAGACTCCGTATGAAATTCTCTTCAACAGAACTCCTGACATTTCTTTCTTCAAGGTATTTGGCTGCAAGTGCTTCATACTGAATGATCGGACAGAGAGAAGTAAGCTGGACCCCAAAGCCAGAGAAGGCGTGTTTATTGGCTACTCACTGCAGTCCAAAGCTTACAGAGTCTATCTAAGAGACAAGCGCATTGTCATCGAGAGTGTAAATGTTACATTCTATGAAATGGCAGACTTCGCGATCGAACATCTACAGGCTGATCCATCACATGCTGTACCAGTGGCTTCTGATAAAGCTGATCCAAACACAGAACATGAAGATGCGATTCTCAATTCTCTTTTCAGAAACTTATACGAGAACTCACAATCTTCACCTTCTCCATGCACACCAGCTTCAACATCAACTCCAACAGCAGAGATTCCGCTCCTCACAGATCCAGACGATGTACCATCCACACCCTCAACCCCTCAATCCAATCATAGAGGTGTGGATGATCACGGTTTTGCTACAAGTCCAGAATCATCTCCACTGCACACCACAGCTGCTCCAGAGCCCTCAAACCCCTATCAGGACTCGGATCAACCAATCATTACTCCAACTCCTCTAGATCATGAGAGGAAATGGACGAGAGCACATCCCATTGATCAGATAATAGGTGATCTGAGTCAAGGTGTGCGCACAACATCCGCAACGATGAATGAATGCCACTTCGCCTGCTTCCTAAGCCAGTCAGAACCATCAAAGGTCTCCGAAGCACTACTTGATCCAGATTGGGTGATTGCGATGCAAGATGAACTCAATCAATTTGACAGACTGGATGTATGGTCACTGGTACCCAAGCCTCAGAGAAAGACTATCATTGGCACGAAGTGGATCTTCAAAAATAAAAGAGATGAAGAAGGGACAGTTGTAAGGAACAAGGCAAGGCTGGTCGCAAAGGGATATAATCAACAGGAAGGCATAGACTATGATGAAACGTTTGCGCCCGTAGCTAGAATCGAAGTAATCCGCCTCTTTCTTGCGTACGCGGTGCACAAAAACTTCACCGTCTTTCAGATGGACGTGAAAACAACTTTTCTAAATGGGACTTTAGAAGAAGAAGTCTATGTTGCTCAACCTGAAGGATTTGTAGATCCAAAAATTCCTAGACCATGTATACAAGCTCAAGAAAGCTCTCTATGGGCTGAAACAGGCACCCAGAGCTTGGTACGATGCCTTGACCGAATTTCTGATTGATTCAGGTTTCTCCAAAGGAAAGATTGATACTACTCTGTTTATCAAGCGACAGAAATCTTACATCATTCTGATTCAGATCTATGTCGATGACATCATCTTTGCCTCATCAAATTCGCGCCTATGTCAACATTTTGAGAAACTGATGAAAACAAAGTTCGAGATGAGCATGATGGGTGAACTTAACTTCTTCTTAGGCCTGCAAGTAAGACAACTCTCTGATGGCATTTTCATCAACCAGTCCAAATACATTCTGGATATGCTAAAGAGATTCAACATTGAAGGCAAATCTTCCATGACGACCCCTATGTCCCCAAACAATAAACTAGACTCAGACCCCTCCGGGAAGCCAGTTGATGCTGCGAATTACAGGGCCATCATTGGATCTTTGTTGTATCTCACGTCAAGCAGGCCTGACATTGTCTTCTCCACATGCTTATGTGCTCGGTTTCAAGCTAATCCGAAGGAATCTCATCTGACCGTTGTACGACGAATTTTAAGATACCTCAAAGGCACGGTGAATCTAGGCCTTTGGTATCCCAAGCATTCAGGCTTTGATCTAGTCGGATACTCGGACGCTGATTTTGCAGGTTGCCGGATGGACC
Source organism: Cuscuta europaea (assembly GCA_945859875.1). Lineage (NCBI taxonomy): Eukaryota > Viridiplantae > Streptophyta > Magnoliopsida > Solanales > Convolvulaceae > Cuscuta > Cuscuta europaea. Next base: position 907,573 of record CAMAPE010000054.1, on the reverse strand, counting down.
GCAAAAGTACATCGGGAGCCGTCCAATTCTTAGGCGAGAAGCTAGTCTGCTGGTCTTCCAAAAAGCAGAATTGTGTGTCAACATCTACAGCTGAGGCCGAATACGTCGCGGCTGCTAGTTGTTGTTCACAAATATTATGGATGAAGACTCAGCTCAAGGACTACGGTTACACATTCCGCCATATCCCGATCTACAGTGACTCTCAAAGCGCCATCGCCATCACAAGCAATCCTGTTCACCACTCCCGCACCAAACACATTGATCTGCGTTATCATTTCATCAAGGATCACGTGGAGAAAGGAGACATTGATATGTACTTTGTAAGCTCAGAGCTTCAACTGGATGACTTGTTTACTAAGGCATTGGATGAAAAAAGATTCCAGTTCCTTGTCTCCAAGTTGGGCATGTTGAACCTCGAGCCTGTTTAAATTTCGTCTCCACTGGTCTGAAAAGTGTGTGTGTGTGTGGGACTTGTAAAAAGCGTGTGTGAGTGTGATCTGTAAATAGTGTGTGTGCGTTGCATGTGTTGAGGGGGAGAAAATCCGAAAAAGAACAAAAATAGTGTGCGTGTGTTGCATGTGTTGAGGGGGAGAAAATCTGAAAAAGAACAAAAATAGTGTGTGTGCGTTGCATTTGTACATATTGTTTGTTGCATTCTGTTTGGGGGGGAAAGAGACAAATTTTTATTGTTTGAGGGGGAGCTCTAATTTTTACGGGTTTTGGGCCTCAAAAATCAATTTAAAAAGGCATTTTGTGCTAGCCCATACATTCGGGCTCAACTGTTACGGAAAAGGCCCAAACTTCTCGCGTATTTAAAACCTCGCGAAAACCCTTCCGTCCCTATCTCACTGTATTCTCGCAAACAGTTTCTCGCAAACTCAGAGCTCCTCAAATCCTTTCGACTTCTTTTCAATTTCTCTCCATCTCAGTTTTTTCGAAAAAGGTAGTATAATGGCGATCTTTTCTTTACATCTCTCTTCTCTTTCACCATCGCCGTCCGCGTTATCACAAACAAAAACTTTATTCCCGCAAATCGTTCGTAATATCTAGAATCACAAGTTCAAAAGGTTTTCTTCGTTTGTTTCAAGGTTGAATATCGTTTTCGTTTATATTGTTTTTGAATTTGCAGGTGGAATCGTCGTTTCGAAATTTATGATCTCGAAATTCACTTCTCCAGATCTCGATTTCGTCGTTTCGTCTTCGAGAGAGATCTCGAGATTTGAATCTCGACATCTTGATCTCGAGATTTGAATCTCGACATCAAGATCTCGAGATTTGAATCTCGAAATCTTGATCTCGAGATTTGAATCTCGAAATCTTGATCTCGAGATTTGAATCTCGAAATCTTGATCTCGAGATTTGAATCTCGACATCTTGATCTCAAGATTTGAATCTCGAAATCAAGATCTCGAGATTTGAATCTCGAAATCTTGATCTCGAGATTTGGATCTCGAGATTTTGACTTGCAATATTTTTCAAAAATCCACCTGCACAAATTGTCTGAAACCTGCAAACACCAAAATTCTTTCAATCTAATCTACGAGCAATCAAACCAATGAATTAATATGTTGGCCCTCTGCTTTTACAGTTCATAATGGCAGGAACACCTCAAAAACAGATTGACGACGCCATCTACCCTAGGGGCAAGTGGATCAAGGTGCTGGACAACAACTTCAGCTAGACCTCACCGTCTTCAAGTGCCAGAACCCAATCATTCCAGCCATAATGAAAGGTCACTATCTCTGGCTTGCACTTCACAACGCCAAACCAGTGCCAGAGATATACCTACAACAATTTTGGGGTCACATGCATACTGAATCAGCAAAGGATCGCACCAAAATCAAGACAAAAATGAATGGCATGCATGTAATTCTGACACCATCTACACTGCGATCTACACTAGCGCTGCCAGTTCACGACACGTATGATGCGCTGCCATCCATTCCTGATCTCCTCAAAGACGTCGCAGCTCTCGGCTACACCTCACTTCTACCACAACTATCAAATTTCAACGGAGCCTACCTCCATCACCCGTGGAAGAGCCTATTCGGGCTGGTGAATAAATGTCTGTCGCCAAAGCATGCCGGGTTTGACAAGTGCAACAAGCAGATCCTACTAAACTTTCACGGCATTGCATACAACAAAAATTACGACGTGGCACAGCTCTTCTTCTCAGAGCTCATGGACCTGGTCAAAGCAAAGGAGAAAAATAGGCCAGATACCATTCCATATGCGAGGTGGCTAGGGCTGATTATCAATGACTGCATGGCAGAGCACACCTCCATTCCAAGACGCAGTGCTGATCCACACTTTACAGCCCCAAAGCTGCAGTACTTCAAGGTAGACAAAAATGATGTCATCGGTCTGCGGATTCTTGGGTTTCTGCTTCAACTCGTCAATCCATCCAATCCGGCAGTCCAACAGTACCAAGAGAACATTGAGAGAACTGTCCCTATGGTTCAGCAAAACCCAGCTGGACCTACCCCAGGGACAAAGCCGAGTGCAAGTAAGGGTCCTAAGACAGTCCAGAAGCCACAGAAACCAGTGGCCGGTCTGCCCCATGAAGGAAAGTCTGACGATTCTCTCGAGACGAGTCAGACGGCTGAGGGCACCGAAACAGACGCTGAGGAATCTGCCGATGAGTCGTCCAGTGATGCCCAAACTAACACTGACGACGAGGCATCCGAGAGTGTGGGTACTGATGGCGAGGAGTCTGACTCTGATGGTGATAATGATGACAGCGACGACGTTGAGCACACCTATGCTCTAATCAGAAAAGGAAAGCTGCCTGTCGAATCTCTAAAGAAGATCACTGCTGAAGACGTAGCACCAATAATCGCAGGCAGACCCAAGGTCTTCACCATCAAAGAGCTGCAAAAATCAAAGAGCGTTCACAGAGAAACAAACAGCTCAAAGGCTGACTATGATGAAGCAGCCCATGCCATCAAGAACTCCAAAGATGCCATTATTCGGGAGAAACGGGCTAAGATCAAAAATGAAAAAGCTGTTAAGTCAAAGTGTAACACTTGAGATTTAATTGAAATGGATTAATAGTACTACTCATACCAATAAGGTGCATCTCCTTTTAAGGGAGCTCATTAGCCAAGAACTCCAAAGTTAAGCGTGCTTGCACGGGAGTAGTCTTGGGATGGGTGACCCCCTGGGAAGTTTCTCAAGGCGCGCACGAGTGAGGATAAAGTGCGCGGAAAAGTCTGACTTATCAGAGATGGTCAAAATCTGGTGACAGAGATGATCAAGTTCTGATGGCAGAACTAGACCAGGCAGCGGATAAGTTTCTGTCCGGGGGCCTCTAGAAGAAGGCTAAGGCAAAATGCCTTTCTGATAACTCTGAAGGAAGATCTGCTGGACACAGAGTCCAACCTTAAGAGTTAGTCAGTAGAATCTTAAGTGCAGTAATTAAAAGCTTAAAGTAAATGACACCGGGGTTTTTATAGTGGTTCAAGGAACAACTCGTTCCTCTAGTCCACTGTTCCACTAAGCTTGCAAAAACAACAGTTTACAACGCCTTAGTCCCTAGAACTTAAGAAGCATTCCTCGTCTTCTTCAAGTCTAATTGCCACCCGGGATGCAGTCCTGCTTCCTGATGGCTGGTCTCGTTTCACTGAGTCTCTTGAAGTATCTCCACTTCACTTACTCCAGCTAATTTGAGACGTCCCTTTTTTTAAAGAAGTGTTTGATATAGAATCAGTTTTCTCCAACGTTGCTTCTTCACAAAAGGTGAGTATATGAAGCTCTCGAAGTGTTGAAGAACTGAGTAACTTTGCCTTTGCTAGTTGGATGAAGGATAGGAATGTTTATCTTCCAACTGTGGCCTTTTCTTGTTAGAATGGAGTTTTAATCTCAAGAAAGTTGTTCACGCAAATTTATCTTTGGCAAAGGTTATGGCAAAGTTATCTTCATAGTTCTTCAGAGTGTATCTTATATACTGGGAGCGGTCTTCCCGTTGGAGTGTAGAAGACAACTTCATTAAATGCATGTACTGTTGACTTGACCGTTTAGTCCTCCGACTTGCTATTTTGGGGGCGTAAAGATATTCGCATGGTCAATCATCAGCTTTAAATATCTCTTCGTACGTACATCATTAAATGTGCATTTAATGCGTGTACAGTGCCATGCTTCCGTTGAAAGGTTCGTAACCGTTAGGGAATTTCCCGTTAGTTTAACGACCGTCGGAAGGGCTTCCGGAATCTGATGGTAATTAGCAGAGTCAGAAGAGGTTCTCTGGTCCAATCTCTGAAGTCCGTCTCTGGTGCCAACTCTGGTATCTTTCTGATAACCAGTTTCTGATGGCTTCTCTGGTGAGCAACTCTGGGAGCAACTCTGGTAGAGGCAAGATGGAACTCTGGCAGGCAGACTAAGCTAAAACTTACAAAAGAAATTCTAATACACAATTTCTAATGGGGTACTTTCAAATTCTAATTAACCTAGCATCATCAAAATCTAAATACATTTATTCCTTACAATTTCCCCCTTTTTGATGATGCCAAAACCCTTTAACTATTTCCAGAGAAGTGCCTTTCACCATAAAAGAATAAAGTTAAAAACTTTTCATTAAAATCTTGGTGGGCAACTTAGCATAGGAGAATAGTAAGAGTACGATACATTCAGATAACAATAATCAAGTATGATAACAGAATATACACAAGAAAGTAAATAAGAACAGATATTTGAAAAGGGCCAATCAAACAGAGAGGCAGAGATGGTATCTTATTAAACTGTTAGAGAAAGTAAAGCATTACAGAGTTAGATAAAGAATTTAGAGATCTTCTTCATCTACCTGTGGTCCTGCTCTGTCAATCCTTTCAAGTTCAGCATTTACCTTCGCTCTGATTGAGGCTAAATCCCTTGGATTCTGATAGTCAGCCCAATGAGGTGCAAGTTTGCAATCCAAATAGTTTCTGACAGCTTCTGCAGAATTCTTGCCAGTCAGAATCTTCATTCCGTACCACATCTCAGCTTCTTCGATCGAACCACCATGGTTGATCTGGACAAGTCCATCATTGTCCATGAACAGATTCTCTCTTTGAAGAGGGGTCATCAATTTTCTCATCTGTTCAAACTGAACTCTGTCTGGCCTTGACAGACCACTCTTCATCCAATCAGTGAATGAAAAGGATGAAGGCTTTTTCTTTGAGCTTCTAGGAGGAGGAGGAGGAGGAGGAGGTCTGGTGCCTGTAGCATCTAGCCTTTTCTTTCTAGATGCATCAAAGTAAGGAGTAGGGTCAACAGAGGAGGGTTCTCTGATAGAAAGAGCTCTGGTGCTGGTGCCTTCTCCTTCTCTGGTATCTTCCCCCTTTTTGGCATCACAAAGATCACCAAGGAGAAGTTCAATCTTGGAAAACTCGGAGGCTTGAGCATCTCTGATTTCATCCAGGGTTTCTGGTAGTGTCTGAGTGACAGAGGCAAGACCTTCAATCAGGCTTTGTTGCTTGTCTACTGCAGATTGGAGATCCCTGGTGCTGACCTCTAGAAGCACCATCTTCTGGTACCTTTCTCTGTCAGATTTGAGAAGAGCTAGGCCTTGCTCTTGATGTTCCTTGCATAGAGAGTGTAAGATGTTGAGTTTCTGGGAGGAGCTATCAGCAGATATCTGAAGATTGTGAACAGATTCTGAGATTCTGTTGATTGTCTGGTTCTGGGCAAGCAGAGCTTGAGAGTGAGAGTGGAGAACAGAGTTGAGTCCACTAACATCCCTTGAGACAGAATCAATCCTCGAGGTAGACGAATGCATGAAGTTGTGCAGATTCTCTGTGAGAGCAGCAACTTTATCTGACAGGTGTTGAAAACCTATAGTGATTTGCAGATTGGTATGGGTGAGTTCTTCATGTTGTTTGTCATTTAATTCAATAATCTTGCTCAGATCTTGAACCAGTATACCACCAAATGCTTCAGCAGATTTCACAAACTGGGTGAAGGGGATTTGGGGTTCTTCAGGTGTAAGTCCAGGCGTTTCCAGTCCTCTGCCTTTAGGGAATGGAGGAACTCTGTTGGATGGTGGGGGGGAAGGAACTCTGGGGGGTGTCCTTCTCCTTTTGGAGGTTTCATCAGCAGCAATGGAGGAGGTGAGGAATCCATCATTGTCACTAGATGAGGAGGGAACCCTGAAGATGGGTTTCTTCTTTGGTGTAGATGCTGCAGAGTGATGTGAGGATCTCTGAGGTGAGGCAGACTTGGATGCAGGTGAGGGGTTCTGGTGCTGTGGTGAAGAATGAACAGGTGAGGCATTCTGTTGAGGAGGGGATGGTGGAGGTGAGGGTGAACGGTTTCTGAAAGGAACAATTGCTCTGCAGGGAGATGCAATTTTTTGTTTGGGTGAAGATGATCTGGAGTTGGGTTTCTGGTGAGATGGTGTTCTGGTGGAAGGTGAGGTTTTCTGTTCTGGTGAGGGGGTTTTCTGTTGGGGTGAAGGGGTTTTCTGGTGAGGTGGGGATGAAGGTTTAGATGGAGATTTGGAGGATGAGGGTAGAGTAATGGGAGATTGGGGAGGGGAAGGAGGAGGTGTAGGAATTACCTCAAGTACAATCTCAGAGTACACAGATTCTCTCCACTCCTTGACCAGCTTCTCCATGGTAATAGCAATGTCATTCGCAGTGGATGGCTCTCCTTCCTCAAGAGCACTATGGCGAAACTTGATCATTGATTCTTTTCTCTTCTTCTCCATCAGCCAAGCATCAAATGTTTCCATTTCTTCTTCTTCCAAGGCTCTGACATGCCTTTCTGGAGATAAGTCAGATGTTGGAGCTTTACCTTGATATCTGTCTTTCTTCTTTTGTAGCACAGAAATCAGAAAGGTAAGGTTGAAGCATTTTGACACATCATCTGTGCCTACCCAGTGAAGAACAGCAGCTTCTTCTTCTTCATAGGCATCAAAGAATTGGATGATTTGTTGAAGAGGACCCATTCTCCATCTTCTCCAAGCTAGGACTCTGTCAAACTGCTTTTGCAGAATGATGTTGAAGTCTGTTTCTTGGTCCATTTCTGGTGAGGCTTCACGCTCTGGTGAGAGAGCAGAGTTGGGCAACTCTGGTGCAGAATCTGGGTGAGTTTCTGGTAGAGTGCCAGATTCTGGTGCAAGTTCCCCCTGAACTGCTGAATCCTTGGCAGGTGAGACTACTTTAGTCTTCCTCTTCTTCTGCCTTGGTTTAGTGCTAGAGTTGTCAGAATCACCACTTTGCACAACCATCTTTCTTCTCCTCTTCTGCTTTTGTTTTCTGGCAACAGATTTCCTGGTTGCCTTTGGGGAGGGCAACTCTGGTGCAGCCTCTTCTGCTGTTTCCTTCTCTGGTAGTGACAGATTGTCACTTTTCTTCTTCTGTCTAACCTCCCTTACAACCTGTGACTGCTCAGATTGTTTGGGCTTTTTGGTAACTTTCTTGGCAGGTTTGGCCTTGGCAGCCTGTTCTTCCCTTTTCTTTTCCAGTCTTTCCTCTCTCCTAAGTTCAGAAGAGATGGCAATGTTGAATTTTGGAGAGGCTGTGAGGAAGATAGTCTTGGTGTGGTCAACTGGGATAGGATCCCTGAGTTGAACTCCTTTTGCAGCAAGGATGGCAGAGATAAGAAGGCCATGTCCCATCTTGGTTGAGAAAAGACCTGTTTCAGAGTCTTTCTTCTTGATGAATTCAGTTATAGAGCCAAAAGTTACCTCGCCCCAGTTGATATTCATGCCATGGTGCACTGCAAAGATTGCCTTGGCATTGCTTGTGTTCATCTCATCAGTTGAGGCAGTTTTGCACCACAAGCATCGGTGCAGAATGGTGACAAGCTTCTCATAGTCCTTCTTTAGTAGAAATTTCTTCATGTAGAGTTTATCCAGTCCGGCAGCCTCCGGACGGCAGTAAGTCTGGACAAAACCTTCAGTGGAGACTTCCACTGAGTCAAGAGCAAGAAGATTGTTGGCTTCTGGGTCTTGGGAGTCAAGTTGAACTCCAAAGAATTCATTCAGTGCGTCTGCATTCAAGAAGATGCGCTGACCCTGTATGGATGAGTGAACTCCGGTCCTGGAGATGGTGGCGTTGAGGTAGAACTCAGCCACATCTTTGATGCTGAAGTGCTCATAAGGATGAGCAACAACCTTAGATAGCTGTGAATCAGTCATCCCTTGGATGATCTTGGTCATCCTCTTCTGGTTTTCTGCCAGGAGGGGTAGTGACGACATGTCAACTTTCATGCCGGATACAACGTTAGCGATGAGAGTTTTTGCTTCCTCCTTAGAAAGGTCGTTGATGCTCAGGAAGTTCATCTTGAGTGACGGTTAAGAAAATTTCTGGGTATTGGAAAGTTTTTGGGATCTGAAAGCTTTGAATGCTAGAGCAGTTTAAGAGAGATGAAGTTGCAGTAGGGATTTGGGTCGAAGACGGTGGATATAAAGGAATTAGGAATAGTGGACGTTTGGTATATTAGCAGTTTCGAGGCAGCATTTAAAGAAATGCGGGCGGAAACGTTTCCGTTAGAAGAGTAACGATCAAGGGTATTTTGGTAAAAGACCGTTTCAATTAATTAGGTCTAGCCCGTACCTCAAAATATTGTTAAGTCCACATCCGTATCTGTTGTCTTCGGTTGAGGAACTCTGGTCAGAGAAGGGGAGGTTCTCTGATGTGAGATTCTGATGATCAGAGATAGTGGTTCTCTGATCCGAGTTTCTGGTGCAGAAGAAGGCAATTCTGGTTCAGTGAATCTCTGGTTCATGCATCTCTGGGAAGATCATCCATCATTCCCAATTCTTCCCTAAGCTTGTTAAACCTTGCCTCAGGTAAAGGCTTGGTTAGAATGTCTGCAAGTTGATCCTCTGTAGGTACATGCTCCATACAGATATGCTTCTTCTCAACATGATCTCTGATGAAGTGATGTCTGATCTCAATGTGCTTTGTCCTGGAGTGAAGAACTGGATTCTGAGTGATAGCAATGGCACTAGTGTTGTCACACAACAGCTTGATCTCCTTTGCTTGAATTCCATAGTCCTTCAGTTGTTGCTTCATCCAGAGTAGCTGAGCACAGCAACTCCCAGCTGCAATGTATTCAGCCTCAGCTGTACTTGTTGAGATGGAGTTCTGCTTCTTGCTAAACCAGGAAACAAGCCTTCCTCCTAGCAATTGGCAGTGACCAGAGGTGCTCTTTCTGTCTAGTCTGCAACCTGCAAAATCTGAGTCAGAATAACCAATTAGTTCAAAGTTACCTCCTTTGGGATACCATAAGCCTGCATTTGGATTTCCTTTGATGTATCTGATGATTCTCTTTGCAGCACTTAGATGGCTTTCCTTGGGCTTTGATTGGTATCTGGCACAGATTCCAACAGAGAACGAGATATCTGGTCTGCTTGCAGTTAGATACAACAGAGATCCAATGATCCCTCTGTATGTTGTTGCATCTACATCTTTTCCTTCATCATCTGGACCAATCCCTTGTGAAGTGTTCATGGGAATCTTCACTGATGATTTGCCTTCCACTCCAAACTTCTTGATCAGATATCTGGTGTACTTCCCTTGATTGATAAAGATCCCTTCTGGAACTTGTTTGACTTGAAGTCCTAGGAAGTAACTGAGTTCTCCCATCATACTCATTTCAAATTGACTCTGCATCACTTGAGAAAATTTCTTGCACAGTTCTGGATTAGTACTGCCAAATATAATGTCATCAACATATATTTGTACTAACAGAATATGATTAGCAACAGAGATTTGAAATAGAGTTTTGTCAACCTTTCCTTTAGTAAACCCATGGTTCACTAGGAAAAGGGACAATGTGTCATACCAGGCTCTGGGAGCTTGCTTAAGACCATAGAGGGCCTTTTTAAGCTTGTAGACACAAGAAGATTGAGTAGGAATGACAAAACCTGGTGGTTGTTCCACATAAACCTCTTCTTCAAGATCTCCATTCAGAAATGCACTCTTGACATCCATCTGGTAGACCTTGATGTTGTTGTAGGCAGCATAGGCTAGAAAGATTCTGATGGCTTCAAGTCTGGCAACCGGTGCAAAGGTCTCATCAAAATCTATTCCTTCTTCTTGACAATATCCTTTAGCTACTAGCCTTGCTTTGTTCCTTACAATGTTGCCATCTTCATCTGCTTTGTTCTTGAATACCCATTTGGTTCCAATGACATTCTGGTGTTTTGGCCTAGGAACAAGTTCCCATACTTTGTTCCTTTCAAACTGAGTGAGCTCTTCTTGCATAGCATTGATCCAGTCTGAGTCTGCAAGAGCTTCTTCAACTGTCATAGGTTCCATCTGAGATATATAGCAGGCAAGCATTGCTTCTCTCCTTGATGTGGATCTGGTTTGAACTCCACTTCTGATTTGTCCAATTACTTGATTAGGAGGATGATCTCTTAACCAAGTAAGATCAGGTTCTGATAGGGGTTGCCTTGGATTCTCTTGTTCTTCTTCTGATTCTTCATCACTATCCTTGCTTTGTAGGATGGGATTCTGATGATTCATTGGTATGGCAGAGTTAGTTAGCAACTCTGGTGAATCCGTTTCTGGTGGATCCAGTTCTGGAGATTCTTCAAGATTCGCTTTCTCCAAGTTTTCAGTTATGCTCTCAACAGAGTTGAGATCATCAAACTTGACATGAATCGATTCTTCAACAAGTAAAGTTCTTTTGTTGAGTATTCTGTAGGCTTTGCTGGTGCCAGAGTAGCCTAAGAATGTCCCTTCATCAGCTTTTTCTTGAAACACCTTGAGGTGATCCTTCCCATTGTTGAGTATATAGCATTTGCATCCAAATGCATGAAAGTAGCTGATGTTGGGTTTTCGTCCTTTCCATAATTCATAAGGAGTTTTCTGATGAGTCTTGTGAATCATGCTCCTGTTCTGGGTGTAGCATGCAGTGTTGATTGCTTCAGCCCAGTATCTGTAGGGTAGACCTGATTCAGCAATCATAGTCCTTGCAGCTTCCTTTAATGTTCTATTTCTTCTTTCTGCAACTCCATTTTGCTGAGGAGTTCTGGCTGCAGAGAGTTGATGCATTGTACCATTCTGGTCACAGAAATCCTGTATGACCTTGTTGACGAACTCTGTTCCTCTGTCTGATCTGATGGCTTTGACTTTCTGATTCTGCTCATTCTGTAATAGCTTTAGCAGAGATGGCAGTTTCTGCAGAGTTTCATTTTTCTTGGTCAGAAAAATAGTCCATGTGAATCTGGAGTAGTCATCCACCATGACTAAGGTGTATCTCTTGCCACCAACACTTGGAGTTTCCACTGGTCCAAATAAATCCATGTGGATTAGATTCAGAGGGCCAGTAGATAGGTTTCCAGCAATGGGTCTGAATGAGTTCTTCACTTGTTTTCCTTTCTGGCATGCACTGCACAAGTTCTCCTTTTTGTATACAAGGTTGGGTAGACCTTCAACAATTTTATCCCTTGCTAGCTTGTTGATTGTTTTGAAATTCAAGTGACTCAGTTTCTTGTGTCATTCCCAACTGAGTTTTGAATCTTCTTTGGCTATCAAGCAAATTCCATCCTTTGCAGTTGACCAATCAACCACATAGATGTTTTTCTTCCTTGTTGCTGTTAGAACCACTTCCTTAGTTGTCTCATGCTTGACAGAACATCCTTCCTTGGAGAATTCAACTGTGTAGCCTTTGTCACAGAATTGGCTAGCACTCAGCAAGTTGAATTTCAATCCCTTGACATAAGAGACATCATCAATGATTATCTGGTTCTTTATCAGCTTCCCTCTTCCTTTTGTCTGGCCATCTTTATCATTACCTCCAAAGGTAACTCTAGGCCCTTTGACTTTCTGGAACTCTGTTAGGCAACTCTTATCACCTGTCATGTGCCTGGAGCATCCACTATCAATGTACCAATCTTGCTCAGAGATGGCTCCAGCACACAGTTCCTACAAAATTAAAAGGAAGATTTAGGTACCCAAGCAATGTTGGGTCCTAGGGGGTTATGCAGTCTTGGCAGCCGGTACCACTTTGGTCTCATCAAGTGAAACCTTGGTGGGTGGTACCCATTGTCCACCTGGTAGTCATAGTAAACGGAAGTGTGATTCACTTTGGGCAGATGCTTGTGAGGATCATGCTTCCGGTTTACATACTTCTGCATAGCCTTTTTAGTTGGGTAGAAGTCCCATATACTATCAAGATCAGAGGAGCGATTAACTTTGGGCTTCTTAAGTTGACCAGCCAACCTTTTCTGCCTAAAGTTAACTTTCTCTTGATATCTGCCTTTCTGGTGACCATTTCTGACACGATTATCATGAGTTTGTCTATTATGGTTCTGTCTTTGATTTTTGGCATTCTGAAAATCTTTCCTGTTGTTAGTTCTTCTGCCAGGTTCATTAACTTTTAAAATGGGTTTCTGTTGAACCTTTATCTTTTCCTTTTCTGGTCTGACATTCTCATGAATAACTTTGGTGCCAGATACACCAGCCTGACAAATGGGGCTAGAAATCAGTGGCACTATGACCTTGTCTGCCTTAGCAACTCTGGTGCTAGGCATTACAGAAGGCTCACCTGATTCTGTTGAGCCATAACCAAGACCAAAACCAGTGCCAATTTGTTGGTCAAGTACAATCTTTTCCATGGAAGACTGGGCCTTCTGGTAAGCTTTGTACTTAATCTCAAGAGGCTCTATCTCTCTTATTCTCTTTAGAAGAGAAACATTTTCAGCTTCCAGCTGATCTCTTTCCTTAATCAGAAGATTGATTTTGATCTCAATCTCCTTTCTTAAGTCAAGGATTTCAGCCTTAAAGCTTACTGTTTTCTTCTTTAACAGAAGAATAAGTGGTTTGTATGGCTTGAAACTCTTCCCAAAATTCTGACATTGAATCAGAATCAAAGGCTCTGCCTACCGAAGAAAAACTAGAGTTGGAAGTAGAAGATACCTCATCATCAGATTGACCCATAAGGCATAGGTCTTCAGTTTCTGTGTCCAGGCAACAGAATGCTTCATCAGATTCTGATTCCGAGCTGGACTCTGTCTCAGAGAGGGGGTCCTTCTCTGGTTGTTCAGTGATGAGTGCTTTCCTTCTTCGGTGCTCGTACTTCTTTTCTCCTTCCTGGCCTTGCCTTTTGGAGACTATGGGGTGTGGGCAGTTGACTTTGAAGTGCCCTGGTTGTCTGCAGTTGTAGCAGAGAAGCTCTCCACTACTTTCTGATGGTTTGGACTTCTGGTGTGGCTTTCTGCTAGAGTGTGGACTTCTGCTATCCTTTGGCTTTAAGAATTTCGTGAACTTCCTAGCAAAAGCCGCCATATACTCGTCAGTTAAAAGAATAGAAGGGTCAAAATTATTTACCTGAGAGGTGCTGGCAGTGACGGCAGTAGTTGTTCTGTCCTCAACTTCTTCTTTCTCTTCTTCATTCATCTCAAACTCATAAGACTTGAGATCAGAGATGAGTTTCTCAGTGCTGTAGGTTCTGAGGTCCTTGCTATCTCTCATGGCAGTGACCTTCATCTTCCATGGTGAAGGTAAACCTCTGAGAACCTTCAGATTGATCTCCTTGGGAGTAAGCTCCTTCCCAAGTTCTGATATCTCAGCAGTGAGGGTGAGCAAGCGTGCATACATCTCAGCTATGCATTCTTTGGGTAGAAGTTTGAAATCTTCAAACTTCTTCATGGCAATAGTAAGTTTGTTGTCCTTTTCTTGCTCATCTCCAGCTCCTATCAGGGTGAGAGTATCCCAGATTTCCTTGGCAGATTTGCACTTCTTGATCCTGGTGAAGTACTTGTCATCAATGGCCTTGTAGAGGATATCCTTGGCAATGTTGTCAAGGTTTTACTTTCTCCTTTCTTCATTAGACCATTCATGGCGCAGTTTGGTGATCATCTGGGGTTGACCACTACCAGTGATGTATTCAGGGTTGACCTTGGTGAACTCTGTGAAAGGTCCTGCATCAAGAACTTCCCACATTTCGTCATGGAGTGCGCAGAGGTGAGCTTTCATGCGGATCCTCCAGTCATCAAACTTTGTTACTGAGAACATAAGATTCTTTGAAAGAGTGTTATCCATAATATGAGATTAAAGAGGCTGAAACAAGTGGATCTCTTGTTTAGTAAGTAACCTAAAAGATTACAAGAACAAGGAGGCTCTGATACCACTTGTTGGTCCCGTTTGTAATGGGAACAGTCTAGAGGGGGGGGGGGGTGAATAGACTGTTCAGGAATTTAAACTTTTCTCTAAGTCAAGTCTGACTTATCAGAGATGGTCAAAATCTGGTGACAGAGATGATCAAGTTCTGATGGCAGAACTAGACCAGGCAGCGGATAAGTTTCTGTCCGGGTAGCCTCTAGAAGAAGGCTAAGGCAAAATGCCTTTCTGATAACTCTGAAGGAAGATCTGCTGGACACAGAGTCCAACCTTAAGAGTTAGTCAGTAGAATCTTAAGTGCAGTAATTAAAAGCTTAAAGTAAATGACACCGGGGTTTTTATAGTGGTTCAAGGAACAACTCGTTCCTCTAGTCCACTGTTCCACTAAGCTTGCAAAAACAACAGTTTACAACGCCTTAGTCCCTAGAACTTAAGAAGCACTCCTCGTCTTCTTCAAGTCTAGTTGCCACCCGGGATGCAGTCCTGCTTCCTGATGGCTGGTCTCGTTTCACTGAGTCTCTTGAAGTATCTCCACTTCACTTACTCCAGCTAATTTGAGACGTCCCTTCTTTTTCAAGAAGTGTTTGATATAGAATCAGTTTTCTCCAACGTTGCTTCTTCACAAAAGGTGAGTATATGCAGCTCTCAAAGTGTTGAAGAACTGAGTAACTTTGCCTTTGCTAGTTGGATGAAGGATAGGAATGTTTATCTTCCAACTGTGGCCTTTTCTTGTTAGAATGGAGTTTTAATCTCAAGAAAGTTGTTCACGCAAATTTATCTTTGGCAAAGGTTATGGCAAAGTTATCTTCATAGTTCTTCAGAGTGTATCTTATATACTGGGAGCGGTCTTCCCGTTGGAGTGTAGAAGACAGCTTCATTAAATGCATGTACTGTTGACTTGACCGTTTAGTCCTCCGACTTGCTATTTTGGGGGCGTAAAGATATTCGCATGGTCAATCATCAGCTTTAAATATCTCTTCGTACGTACAGCATTAAATGTGCATTTAATGCGTGTACAATGCCATGCTTCCGTTGAAAGGTTCGTAACCGTTAGGGAATTTCCCGTTAGTTTAACGACCGTTGGAAGGGCTTCCGGAATCTGATGGTAATTAGCAGAGTCAGAAGAGGTTCTCTGGTCCAATCTCTGAAGTCCGTCTCTGGTGCCAACTCTGGTATCTTTCTGATAATCAGTTTCTGATGGCTTCTCTGGTGAGCAACTCTGGGAGCAACTCTGGTAGAGGCAAGATGGAACTCTGGCAGGCAGACTAAGCTAAAACTTACAAAAGAAATTCTAATACACAATTTCTAATGGGGTACTTTCAAATTCTAATTAACCTAGCATCATCAAAATCTAAATACATTTATTCCTTACAAGTTCTAGTCATACCAATAAGGTGCATCTCCTTTTAAGGGAGCTCATTAGCCAAGAACTCCAAAGTTAAGCGTGCTTGCACGGGAGTAGTCTTGGGATGGGTGACCCCCTGGGAAGTTTCTCAGGGCGCGCACGAGTGAGGACAAAGTGCGCGGAAAAGGCTAGTGGCGGATTGTGAGGACAGTACTAGACGTCAGAAGTAACTATCTCGGGGCCTACGGGGCCGGGGTGTTACACAAAGCCTCAGCCTCGCGTCAGAAAGAGCCTCATCGATAAGGTTGACGAGCACATATTCGCCGGTTGTGATCCATTTATCCAGATAAGCCAAGCCGAATCCCTAAGTACAGGAGCCGATCTTTTCGGTTCCCGAGTAGAAGTCGCAGCATCTGGCTCAACTGCGCAAGCACAGCCCTCACCTAGCCACTCGATAGCCTCCCAACAGGCTATCGTTTCAAAAGCACGGGAATCAACCCCCTCACTGGTTCCTTCCGAATCAGTTGAGCGTACTATTGACCTAACGCCCGAGGTCAAAACCCCTCCTTCAAACACATCGAGTCTAGGTGTCACATTTCCTACATTTTCTTCTTTTTCTAGGACACCTACACTATTCACAGCACATACAGGTGCACACACCCTGAACGCAACAACCAGAGCGCAAGCTATGACGGTTGGAAGTCCTGCTATGCCCTCAATGATCCCATCATTGCACGCAGGCCACACATCAGCTATCTTCACTGATGCTGTGACAACAGTTACAACCCCCGTAACTGGACACCTAACCTTTGAAGACGTCAACGTTCTGCTAAATCGCTTCCTAGATTCCACCATCAAACCATGTGTGCAAGAAGCAATGACCGCTCTAGCACAGGAATTTAGGACCACCCAAGCGGTTCAGTCTGAACAACCCCCACCCCAACCTTTACCCGAACCCTTCATCTCCCATACACAACCAGTATCCTCCACCCCCCTATCTCACCAATCCATCAACCAAATACCCATTCTTTCACATTCTCGGGGAACCCAGGATACAGAACTGGTATTCTCCCCACGCCCGACCACACCTTCCATCGATCTCTCCTCACTACCTTTCGAAACCCTGGCATCGGCTTTGCTGGACCATCTCCTAAACATCCCAGAAGCCAAACTTACCCTCCACCAGCAAGCCATTCTCGAAGCCCTCCTTTCTTCCCCTGAAACCAAAAGCAAATGCAAGGACAGTCCTCGTGGTCGCTAACGTTCCCATGAGGACCCCGACGATTCGGATCCTCATGAGGGGGAGAACAAGCGGCCACGACTACTTGAGCAAACTGTTTTAGCTAGCCAGACTCCACAGCCCATTCAACCAGAAACCTCTACTAACCAACAGCCACCACCCAAAGCCAAAATCTCTAGCCTGGTCGAGCTAGATGAAACATCCTGAGGCGTATCTCCTAGAGATACCAACCGAGGAGGGGATGGAAGTCCTGATGATGCTACCACTGATACATCTTTTACATCAGGCCATCAGTTAGAACATCGTTCAAAGCTGATGACAACGGGAAATCCTAGTGAACCCGGTGTTCCAATTAACAGGCCTCCGTCTCCAAAAGATCAACCTGCCACTACCATTCTGTCGTCAGATGAAATGCATGATCAACTAGAAGATTTCATCATTCATGACAAATGGCCCAGACAGTGGACGGAGATGGATCAAATCATGCAGGATGAAGAATGCGAAGATATGCAGAGGAACTGGTTCCTACGAGAACTCATCAACAAATGTGCAGAAGATATAATCAGGCTTGAGGATGATGAACGAAAGGAAAGGGAGAACTACAAGGAATCTCAGAAAGTACTTGAATCACTCGTCAGACAATCGGCGGGACGACTTCCCAGGACAGAGAAACCTTGGGACAATGTACGAATCAAAGCCCCCTTCCAAGAGGAAATCATAGAGCGTATTTGGCGTAGACCGGACAAAGTAAAACCTCTGAATGAACTAAAACTGCGAGGTCTCACCCATCTCAAAGGAAAGCAGACTGGAGGTCATCTACATATGCTGTTGCAAAGGTCAACCGGTACTCAAAGAGAGCTGATGGAACAAGATTTGAAATCCAATATTCTCCCTATTCATCAAATTCTACAGGTTAAGGCCGATGATTATCACGGAATGAGATTCTATTCTTACAAGCTTCAACGCACCGATGAGAGTGAATTTACATGCCAAGAAAATGATTTCATCATGCTTAAACCAGATGACATCTATCAAATGTTTATGGCATATCGATACCTTCCAGTCAGACAAAGAAAAATATACAGCGAAGGCCTTGCAGCAATCAAAAGATTCATGCTCAGACAAATCAGAGTGCACTCATCTCACGACCTACAGATGGCTATTGAGTGCAATTTGACAAAAACAAATCTTACAAAGCCAAGACTGTATGGTCCAGAGCTCGAAGACTTCCCAGCATATCACATCTTCTTTACACCGCCAGCAGTCACATATTTCAACCACAAGAATGAAAAACGCCTGATGGTGGTAAGCGAAGTTAAGAAATATTGTGACGGAACACTGAAGATAATCAAAGAACAGCTACTAAAGATGAAGGAACAACTAGAGCAAAATCTTCAGGAGGCATCGTCATACATTCAAAAGGAACACTCTACAGTGGAGACCATTCTAAAAGCCATCAACGATCGCCTAGAAAAGAGAAACATGCTAAGGCAATACGAGCATGCACTGAATATGAGGAAGCACTATTTCAAATCACAGAAGCAATAACAAAATGGCACTTCATCACAAAGGGGGAGATTGTTGAAGATCATTTAATTGTGAATCAAGTTTGTCACCTCTCTTGTAATAGATTAACTTTATTATTATCCTTGTATTTAATATGTGCATTTATTAGATTGAATATGGGCCAAGTGTTAGGCCCATACAACATGCTAAAAGCCTTTCATGCCTACCTGAACCTTGCCTATAAAAAGGGAGCCGAGGATTCAGGATTAGGTTAACTTTCGTACTTATTCATAATAGCCTTAGCGCAAATCATTCTGTGTACGAGTTCACGGTATATAAAAGAGGGTTTTACATCGATTCATCTATGTTCATCTTTACGGTTAATCTTCTTTGTTATACTGCTATTCATTACTGTTACAGAAACAGGGACTATCAGAAGCAACTATATGCCAAATTTTCCAAATGTGAATTTTGGCTAAGGGAGATTGGCTTTCTCGGGCATGTGGTCTCGGGATCAGGGATTGCCATAGATAACAAGAAGATTGAGGCCATTACTGAATGGGAGAGGCCAAAGAACGTCAAGGAAATTCGTAGCTTCCTTGGATTGGCAGGGTATTACCGAAAGTTTGTGGACAAGTTCTCAGTTTCGGCATCGCCACTGACAAAGCTCACTCGAA
Organism: Cuscuta europaea; assembly: GCA_945859875.1. NCBI lineage: Eukaryota > Viridiplantae > Streptophyta > Magnoliopsida > Solanales > Convolvulaceae > Cuscuta > Cuscuta europaea. The sequence continues at coordinate 888,751 of CAMAPE010000054.1, read as the reverse complement.
AAGGGGCCAAGTTTGTATGAGATGACCGATGTGAGAAGGGATTCCTTGAGCTGAAGAAGAGATTGACCGAGGCACCGGTACTTGCATTACCCCGACAGTGTATGAGATACGATGTCTATAGTGACGCGAGCATCCAAGGGCTTGGATGTGTCTTGATGCAGAATGGGAGGGTGATTGCCTATGCTTCACGACAGTTGAAGAAGCATGAGGTAAATTATCCTACTCATGACTTAGAGCTGGGGGCAGTGGTATATGCATTGAAGATTTGGAGACATTATCTCTACGGGGAAACATGTCATATATACACCGACCACAAAAGCCTGAAATACGTGTTTACTCAGAAAGAGTTAAACATGAGACAGAGACGGTGGATGGAGTTGATAAAAGACTACCATCTAGTTATCGAGTACCACCCCGGTAAAGCCAACGTGGTAGCGGATGCCCTGAGCCGAAAGAATTCGTCTGGGGCATTGTTGACGAGTTTGAGGGCATTGAGAGGCCGATTGGAGGTATCTAGTGATGGTGCCTTGTTAGCTAGATTCGAGGTGAGACCTACATTACTTGATGAAATCAAGAAGGGTCAAGAAACTGATGAAGAGCTTATGAAGGTCCGTGAACGCATGCTAGCGGGACCGGTTGAGGATTTCAGGGAAAGAGACGATGGTCTCTTATTATTTCGTGACCGAGTGTGCGTACCGTCGGATGATGGGCTCCGAAAGTCCATCTTAGAGGAGGCTCATTCATCGGTGTATGCCATGCACCCGGGAGGCACGAAAATGTACCGTGATTTGAAGGAAAGTTACTAGTGGTCTGGTATGAAGAGGGAAATAGCCGAGTACATCAGTAGGTGTCTTACTTGCCAGCAAGTTAAGGCAGAACATCAACATCCAGTTGAGTTATTACAGCCGCTCTCCATTCCTGAATGGAAGTGGGAACACGTAACTATGGATTTCGTGGTGGGGCTGCCACGGACGGTTAGGAACTATGACGCTGTATGGGTTGTGCTTGATAGGCTCACGAAGAGTGCACACTTTCTACCTATCAACACCACCTATGCACTGGAGAGGTTAGCCAAGTTGTATGTGGACGAGATCGTGAGGCTACATGGGGTTCCGATAACCACTGTATCCGATAGAGATCCGCGATTCACATCACGATTTTGGCCGAAGTTCCAAGAATCTATGGGGACAAAGTTGAAATTGAGTACAACTTTTCATCCACAAACGGATGGGCAATCTGAGCGGGTTATTCAGATATTAGAGGATATGCTGAGAGCTTGTGCATTGGAGTTCCAAGGGAGTTGGGACAACCATTTGGCACTTGTGGAGTTTGCCTATAATAACAGTTATCAGGCGAGTATAGGCATGCCTCCATACGAGGCATTGTATGGGAGGAGATGTCGTACACCTTTGTGTTGGGATGAGGTTGGCATGGCCAAACTCGAGAGCACAGAACTAGTGGAGATCACCAAGTCAAAGGTGAAGATGATTCGGGAGAGACTTAAGGCGGCACAGGATAGACAGAAGAGCTATGCCGATAAGCGCCTTAGAGACTTAGAGTTTAAGGTTGGAGATGAGGTATTTTTGAAAGTTTCACCTTGGAAAGGAATCATCCGATTTCAGAGCCGAGGGAAACTTAACCCACGCTACATAGGGCCATTTGTAATTCTTGAGAGAATTGGGGCCGTAGCATACCGATTACAGTTGACTCCGGAATTGGAGAAAATACATAATGCATTCCATGTGTCTATGCTTAAGAAGTATATTCCGGATCCATCTCATGTACTACCCGTGGAAATACGGGAAGACTTGAACTACGCCGTGCAACCGGTAAGGATACTTGACAGGCAAGTAAAGAAGCTAAGAAGCAAGAGAGTTCCAATGGTCAAAATTCTTTGGAAGAGTGATCGAGTGGAAGAAGAAACTTGGGAGACTGAAGCCTCGATGAAGGATCAGTATGCATTTCTGTTTGAATAATCGTGGTGAATTTCGGGGACGAAATTCCCGTTAAGGGGGGGTGAACTTGTGACACCGCCCCCAAGCATGTTTACTTTTGGTAAATGATGTAGTAAACCTTGAAAGATGATTTATGGATTTACGTAATTGTTAAATTTTATTATTTCTTTTCCGTGAATAGTAAATTGCATGTGGGGCCCACATCGGGAACGGGGACCGCCCGATAATTCCCGAACCACATATTATATTCATCTTGGTCTAGATGACATCTATATGGTGGTGGATATTTTATTTGGGCCACGTGAAAGGCATGGAATTGACCGGTGGGTCAAACGAGGCCCAATTACCGGTATTGGTAATTTAGCGGATAACAGCCCGAAATGAGTTTCGGAGACTCCTAAATTAATGTTGGGGAATGTACATCTATTCTAAAGGCCCATAAGTATTAGGGACGTTTGATATATTTTATTTGGCCCAATAAAATAAAATATGATTAAAACAGTCCGAGAAATACAACTTTTGGAGCCGATTATACATACCGGGACATAACGGGATGACCTCCCACATAAGTGGGGGCCACCCCACGTTTTTTAGGAGTGCTGATGGACTGAGTAATAGGAGGGGGGAGCAAACTAATGTGCTGGTACGCACAATCAATGAGAGGAAGCCTCCTAGAGACAAAATGAACATGCTCCATGTCACACTCTTGGCATCTCTTCTAATTGATTGAGAGGAGATGCCTCCCCCCTATCTTGTGTCATTCGGCCAGCACAAAGCAGGAGAAGCCCAAGGAGAAACAAAGCTCTAGTTGGAGGAAGAGGGAAGCTAGGAAAATCCACAAGAAATAGCTTGAGTTTAAGGCAAGAACATAACTATTGTTCTTTAACTAGTTTATGTTGTATGATTTTCAAGAAATCATATGGTGGAGTAAACATGAAGTTCTACACGTTTAAAATATGTAGAATGTTGATATATAATGGTGGTAATTAACTTAGAAGAGTTGGTGAATCGATAGGAGTCGAAATCGCCGGAAACCGCCACATATAGGAAGCTGTTCGTGTTGCAGGAGGACGAACGTCGCCCGGCTTTCGTGAAAGCCGCCCGGCTTTTGTCCAGGCAGTCCAGTTTTGCCTTCTTATCGGTTTAAAACGAGGATTAATCGGGGAGCTTAACAAAGGCAATTATTTCAGCACGTCATAAGGTGAGGATGGCTGACTATATTGCTTATAATTGGTGGGTTAATTTCATAAGATTACCTAAGTTATTAAATGTGATTTTCATGGATTATTAATGAATAATAATGCCTAAATGAAAATATTATTGCATGTGAAAAAGTGAAGCATGATATACAAATTTAGAATAAATTGTGTATGATTATGTGATATGAAAGTGATGGTATGATGATGAAATTAACTATGATAATATTGTGATAAAAATATACTTTTACTTCATGTATGAAATTCATGAATGGTTAAAAGTGATATTCTTGATATTTGGATTAAACTATATTTATCAATTGAGATGAATTAATTGGCTATGAATTAAGAACTTGGTGGTTCTAAGATTATCCGACTAGTGTTGGGATACTAGTCGGAGATTAATATAAATAAATGATGGAATTAATCCTAAGAAATAGGATTGTAAATGGGTATGCCTTAAGTAGTCTTAAGAGATACTTTAAGGTTGAATTGTATGAACACTAAGGTGTGTTAGGGGTAGGCCTAAAGGCTACCCAAGGGAATTGATTCTAGGCATAGGATTTGCTTGAGAATTGGATTATGAAAATAATTAGAGTTGGACTCTAGGATGACATGGAAATGTAGTTGGGCCGAGCGCTTGCCATGTAATATGATTAGCATGGAAACGTAGTTGGCCCGAGCCCTTGCCATGTATTTGTGATCTTCGTGGAAACGTAGTTGGGCCGAGCCCTTGCCACGAAGTTATGGTTGGTATGGAAACGTAGTTGGGCCGAGCCCTTGCCATACAAATTTTGATGTGTTATATTGAGTTAGAGGATTGTATAGAAATGTAGTTGGGCCGAGCCCTTGCTATACAATTGGGGCTCGATGGGACCCCACGGGGTTATCGTGACTTGCGGTCACGGGGGAGTGGAAATGATGAATTCTAAATGAATATGGGCCCACGGGCCGACTACTTGACTTCATATAAAGTAAGTATGATTTAAATAGCAAAAAGGGGTAACCGAGGGTTATGGCCTATAAGTTAATATCACCCTGAATTGAGGGTCTTAGAAATTTAAACATTGATTATACTTAGTATAGTTGCTATTGTACTTGTCAAATGTTTCCAAGTACTGACCTCCCCTTCACGGGGGAGGCCACCTCACAGTTTCAGGTAGAACTTGAAGGTTGCTGCCACCGCCCGTTGCTTCGGGAAGATCGAAGGGAGAAGACGGGGTTCGTGCTTCTTCCGTTTCTGTTTTTAAAACAATTTAAAACAATGCTCATGGATAATACTTTCTGAATAATTACTTTGGGGGCTTGCATGCCTAATTATGCCAAGTGTGGCTTGAACACTTGTATTAACTGTTTCCGCTACTTTAATAAATGTTTTACATTATGTTGTTTATGGATGTACTATGTGTGAATGGTATTCAAGACGCCTTGTATAGTATGGACGAGTCGGACTGCGGTTGACTATTCGTACTGTACGGCGGGTTGTTGACGTATCCGGGCGAGTCCGGATACGTCATACCCGACCAGGTATTGAAAATACCCGATCGGGTATGACACCAAATCACATTTTTGCATGATTTCTTGCTTCCTTGCACCTTCCTTTGATTTTGTAAGATCCTTTCCATGACCCTTTGTTGATCCTTGATTGAGTCTTGCTTAGGATGATTTTAAATTTACTAAATTACAACAAACTAGAAAAATAAAATGATTGGACCGTAAATGTGCAATTACCACAACAACACACCGTAAAAATTAAACTAATTAAAAGTACAAAACTAAAATTATAACACTCAAAAATCAATGCAATCAACCATTCTTCTATAATGATGTAACATTACAATTTCTTAGTTTATAGTTTGTGGTTTTTTCAGATGAAATTGAGGTTTTTGTGAATATTGTGTTGCTAGCTAGAGATATTGGTCTTGATCTTTTTAAGTTAAATGTTGTATTAGTTCCTTGATGATTCTATTATTTGATACTTTTCAAGTTAACGTCGTATTAGTTCATTGGTAATTTATTACTCCGTATTTGATTTGGAGGCTCTAAAAGTCTGTGCATTATTCGAGCAGTGATTTTTTTAAAAATAAATAATGATTTAACGTTTATCCTATAAGTACTTTTATTTATTTTATTCTGGAAATACAATTCTGATTTTGAATTCTTACACATTGTAACTGTATTTTATACATGTGATGATTAATAAAATGTGCAAAACAAAAGGGGGATACAAATTGAGGATATTAAATTAATTATACTCTTAACTTGATTTGTACTTGTTTTTATTACACATTTCAGGTTTGGAACTCAGGAGCGAATCATCTTTATGGTCAAGATATTTTATAGAAATTGTTATGGAAATATATGGTCAAGAATCAAGATATTTTTTAGATTTTTTATAGATATTGTAAGTTGAAATGATGTAATGCATAGATTATTTCGTTGGATTTGAATTACTATTGAGATCAACTTTTGTATTTCTATTATGTAACATTTGAATAAATGTTTAATGTTTTGGTTTGATGTATTCATTTTTTATAATTTTTAAAGCAGGATATAATTAACTAGAAAATTAGTATTTGAAAAAACAAATTCATTAGTGGTGCTTCTAAGGTATAAGCGCCACAAAGCGGAAATTTAAAAGAAAAAGGACCGGAGGCACTTCTAAATCCGGAAGCGCCACACTAGGCATGGACTCGGGCTGGGCCCGATCCGGATTTTTTTTTTGGAATCTTGAGGCCCGGAACCGGTCCGGGTAACTACTGGGCCCGGTTCGGGTCGGGCCACCCGGCGGGTACCAGGTCAGGTCAGACCGGGTCGGGTACCCTATTTTTTTTATTGTCTAATTACTTCCTACCCCCACCCCCACCTCCACACCCCAAACCCCTCCAAAACACCCAGCCCAACCCATTTACTTTTTAAAAATTTTGAAAAACAAAAAAAATTGGCCCGGACCAGGCCCGAACCGGCCAGTTCGTGATTTGGGAGGCCCAAGATCCGCCCCTCTACAGTGCTGGGCCGGGTGGCCCGAACCGGGTACCGGGCCAAGCCGTAACAATACCGATTCAGGCCGGTTACGTTGAGTCCATCCCTACGCCGCACGCACAGAGAAAATTAGTAAATTTAGAGGCGCTTTTTATCTTGGAAGTGTCGCACATTTGGTTAATTTTACCGATTTGGAGGCGCTTTTTATCCAATAAGCGCCGCACGATTCTGGGATGGAAAAAAATTTAGACACTTCTCAATTAAAAAGCGCCTCTGATAGTGGTTTGGGTCGTAAAATTTAGAGGCGCTTTAAAGCGCCGCACGCAGCCTAAAAAAGTGCCTCTAATGACCTTTTTTGCACCGGTGGGAGTAATTCTCAACCAAGAATAAAGAAGAAGAACGTTGAAGTTTTCTATTATATTCAACAATTTGATGATATTCATTTGGGAAAATTGCATATATGGTCCTTAATTATCCACGAAATTAAAATCTGAGACCTGTATTTCTGAGATCGTAAATGTCACCCCTCAATTGTCCAAAATGCTGTAAATGTGGTCCTTTTGAGGGGTGAAATATAAAATGTGGGTGAGAGTACATTTCACCACTTAAAGGACCACATTTACAACAATTTGGACAATTGAGGGGTGACATTTACAATCTCAGAAATACAGGTCTGAGATTTTAATTTCGTGGATACGTGAGGGACCAATGATGCGATTTTCCCTATTCTTTTTATATTTTCACATCAACTTAGTAAATTTAAGATGATATTTATCTCGTGTGTCAGCATTTTGCTATAGTTTTCTTAGTTGGGTTGCACTATTTGTGTATTTTAGTTCTACATATGTAGTTTCTTGTATTTATATCAACAATTCAAGTGAATTGGTTGGTGTGATGATATCTACTAATTACAAGATTTGTCAAATTTTTTAGCACGTCTTTGGCATTGTACCATACCGTTTTGTACCGTTTCGAAACGACATGGTACCGAATGGTTTCATCCTTACAATCGGACCGTACCAGACTGTTAAAAACATCACGGATACATTACGGGTATTATTAATTTACCGGACCGTTCCGAACTGCGCCCTCCCCTAGATCAACATATTCTGTTCAAACAACCACGTACCACTTTCTAACACACGTTGCATATCAACAACATGATAAAAAGTGAACAAATACCTTTTATCACTGATCTCTTTGATTGAGACTCCTTTTCCCGGATGCAATGAAGCCATTATGTCCCTGAACACTTGGAATTTCACCATCATGTCCGTGAGAAGCGTACCGACAACCGGAAAGACTGCCCTACGCTCGGTTGCCTCTCCATCGCCGTCAACATCCTCGTCGAACACCACCTCCTCTTCATCCCTACCAATAGCCATGTTATCGTACTTATTGACGATGTCCATTACGTTTTGCCCGAATCACTTTGTCCGATTGGAGATGAAGAGCTTGGACTACGGACTGCAGTCCACCTTCGCCCATGGTCCAAGAATTGCCAACCGGGGAGAAGAGCTCGGATTACTGATGGAAGCCGCCTTCACTCGTGATCCAAGATTGCCGCTCTTCGCCGAAGGAGATGAAGCCGAAGAAAAACCCTCAAAACCCTACAACAAGAGGGGGACGACCGCAGTTCCTAATAGAAAATGTTTATTATGAGATTATACTATAATAACCATTAGTCATATTTTGTAAATAAATTTTATTTCAATATTTAAAAAAACCGTAAGGGCTCGTTTGTTAGTTTACACGTTAAATCTTTACACACGAAATGATTGCATGCAAAGTTTAAGGAATCAATCAGTTTGCATGTAAAATAGATTGCATTGTTTGGTTAGATATTTAATTTATTTTTAATTTGCACGCAAAGACGCCGCAATGCTTTATAAAAAGCATGCAAAGTATTTTACCATCTCTCCCTACGTAAAATACTTTACATGGTATAGTGCTAAATGTTTTTAAAAAGTGTCCTATGGTTTACATTAAATAATCAAGCCTAACAATGTAAACATTTTACGTCCTTAAACTTCTCATGCAAAGTTATTATTTTACATCTAACCAAACGCCCCCTAAGTGAAAAACTAAAGAAATATGGAGTACAAATAATATAGAGTAAATTCCCTAAATAAGAATAAAAAAGTTTTGAAATTTCAAAATAGGAGTATCATATTTTTTTATTGTCTAAATAGTAGTAAATTTCTGCCAAGTTTGGCATTACTAGGCTATTAAACATGACATTTTTTTCCAAACTTGACAGATTACTCCTATTCAGAAAATAAAAAATATAACTCTTATTTTGGAATTTCAGAGTGTTTTTACTCCTATTTAGGAGGCAATTTCTAAATAATATACTACTTCTTATAAAACAAAAGGAAAGGAACCCTAACCCGTTAAATAATAAAAGCACTCGTCGAAAATCCTGCACGACCGTGAACCTCCGTAGAAACGGTGGCTCATACGCCGGTGCAGAAGGCGAACTTTGAGGACTCTTATTTTGTTCATTAACGGAGTCTGCTGATTCCTCCAGGTGTGTTCTTAGCTTTGCTCGTGGTCTGCCTGAAGTCATGGGTTTTGATCTCTGAATTTGTAAATTTCTCTCAGAGCTATTCCTCCTTGAAAAAGAGTTATTGTTGTTAGTCTTGTCCCTTGGTTTCAAAACTCTGTTGGGATGATTTTTTTTTACTTCCAGTTAGGTTATAGAATTCTGGATCAGTTAGGAGATCAGTATTGAACCAACGCCCAACGGTGAATTAATTTGCTTTTTCTTGTTGAGTACTTGAGAAATATCACATTGTTATTTCTTATGGCGTTATTACTTGTTTGTATGGCATATCATATTAACCAGATGTGCAGCTCTAACGGTTTTATAGCTGATTGTGCTTTCATTACTTTCTAGGGCTTCTGAATTGGCTCCGTCTCTCTTGCTTATTACTTTGAAGTGGAAACGCTTAACGAACTTCGTTTCCTTTTGAATTACATTTGAAGTTTTGAGGCCCTGGTAACTCGAATTGAACTATTTCTTATTTAACATTTGACATATATTTCTTTTAGCCCATTTGTATTTCGTTTCACTTCAGCTATATTATCAACATGGACAACTGTGCTGACAGACTTGTTATGGTATTGTAGTCTGCTCAACTAAGCTGTGCTGTAAATCCAGTGTATCGTGACAAAATGAGTTCACGAAAGAAGACACCTTTTCAGAAACACCGGGAAGAAGAAGAAGCTAAGAAAAAGGTACAAGTGTGAACTTTTTGATGCCTCTACTTTATACAGTTGTTTATACTTCTTAATATTTAGCAACTGTTGCTGGTTTTCTTTTGCAGAGAGCTGAGGATGAAACAGCTCGTTTGTATCAAGAGTTTGTGGAGTCATTTCAAGGTGATGATGTGCCAGGTTCAAAGGCATTTGTTAGAGGGGGTGTCATCAATCCCAATGAGAAGTTGAAGAATGACTCTGAAGGTTTGCAGCAATTCCTTTTGTTAGTTTTTCTTTTTCAGTAATCTTTAAATACCCAGTCAACACAGCATTCTTATAATTTATGAATATTGGATAAATAAATGATGTTTTTCTTACATGGACACCTTAATAAAAGTACGAGCTTTTTCTATTCATTCACGGATGGCAGGTGGAATTTCCAACGATGAGGGTTCTGGTTTAAAGAAGGGGAGTAGGTAAACATATACCTTTTGTTTGACCATGTTATGATGCTATTCTAATGTTGGATTACAGATGCCAAGATCTTATCCTTATTGTGCTTACTGGGATGTTTCTAATGTCCAATATGTGCTGTTACTTGGTTTATCTATGGTTTAAGTGATATCAATATCACATTCTTACTCATCCCTGCAAACTAACATGTGATTTATCTCTAGTTATTCTTTCCAATTTCGAACCCATCTCATGCATCCTTTTTGCAAGCCAAAGAATAAAGTTATTGGTGGCACAGACTTTGGAACATATTTCATGTTTGTGCAGGTATGTTCCATCTTTTATACCACCTCCTATGGCAACTAAAGGTAGAGATTATGAGAAGAAGGTTAGTGGCACAAAAAATGCTCATTGGGTCCCTGGCTATAGTTACTATGAGTCACATATTACTTGCCTTTGTTTATTTTTTATATTTAATATACTCAGAAGGAAGAAAAGCCTAAGGAAAAAGAAAGAGGAAAAGCAAGGAACATCGATAATTTTATGGAGGAGTTGAAACATGAACAAGAAATGAGGGAAAGGAGAAATCAAGAACGTGAACAGTGGCGTGATCGTCATACTGATAATTCCACTGTATGTTGCACCTCTATCCTAACCAGTGAAATATTTAAATACGACTGAAATAAGTAAACACTCATTTTCAGATTAAATATCTATATGTAATATTAAATTCATTTTTTAAAGAAATAAGTTGAAAGAATTAGACTGCAGAGTACTGTAGTGTTTTCTTTTGATGTTTACCTTTTAATTGACTCTGAGATGTGCACAATGTACTCAGACTCTTTTCGTTTAACTAATCATTTGACAAAGGACTTAACTGTTCATAATGTCATTATGGAGTTTAATTGAATTTATTGTTCTTCTCATCCATTTTCATATGCATTGTGTGCACTGTATACAATGCTCTTACATTTATTAGAACTGACATGACATTGGTGAGCTATCCCCCACCAAAAAAGTATTTTAACTTTCTCGCATCTATCTGCCAATGTAGTATCTACATTTGGTTGGTGGGTTGGATAATTGGTATCATATTTATCTAATCTCAATCTGCAGCCATCCACTCGGTTTGATGAGCTTCCAGATGATTTTGATCCCAGTGGAAGGCCCGGATCATTTGATGATGGGGACCCGCAGACCACAAATCTTTATGTTGGAAATTTATCACCTCAGGTGTGTTTTTGTAAGAAGTGTTCTCTTTATTTCTTTTGCTTTCACAAAAAAAGAATTCATATGATTCATTTCTCTGACTTTATGTGGATTTATTTTCTATTTCGTTACTGTTATAGGTTGATGAAAATTTCCTTTTGCGCACTTTTGGAAGATTTGGACCCATTGCAAGTGTCAAAATAATGTGGCCTAGGACAGATGAGGAAAAAAGGCGGCAAAGGAATTGTGGTTTTGTAGCTTTCATGAATAGGGCTGATGCTCAAGCTGCAAAAGATGAAATGCAAGGTAAGTTTTGAATATCTTTACTTGAAGTGTGTAGTGTTTGGGGAGTCCTCGTTTTATTGATTTGGAAGCCTTTATCAATATTCATAAGATGGAGATGGTTATATCTAAAGGTTGAGAAATACTCAAAAGAATGAAGTGGATGATCATTCAGCACATGTATACAAGACTATTGTAGACTATTAGGCCACGTGTAGCACTGGATAAATGGGTGGATAGGTGTGTTTTATCTGCTTCCTGTGGTTGGCATGTTTCATCCAACCTACTCCCTCCGTCCCGTTGGACTTTGCCAACTTCACCTTTTTTGTTGTCCCAAAAAACTTTGCCACTTTCCTATTAAAGCAACTAATTTGTGGTTTTGCACATTTCTCTCTTCTCTGCACAAATCTCAACCACATAGTTTTAACTATTCTTATTTCTCTCGTACTTTGCACTTGGCAAAGTCTAGCGGGACGAAGGTAGTATTATTTTATTCTGATATTTGGAATATCCCACTTAGAAACATGTTAAGAATCCATCTGGCTGGGTTTCTACAAACAGTCTTCATCTATCTCCACTGTGAACATTCCTTTGTCTTTGATCTGTAAGTCTATATGCCAACACTAAACATTTTTATTGATTTATTCTAGACCAATCCAATGCAGTGCAAGTAGTCCTGTCCAACCCGCTGTACCAAACGTTGGCTAGTATACTAGAGAAGCAGACAAGTAGTTCATTCCTCATATACTTATAACAAGTTACATAAGCGATTTCTTTGTGTTGAAAGGTTCTATAATTTATTGTCACATGCTAAGCTGTTAGTTGGAAAAGCAGGTTCATTTGTCCCTAAATCTTCAAGTATTTTGGACGCTATAAGTTTATAATCAACTTCATTCCTGTCACAAAACCTATCAAATACTTATTATGTGAATGGAAGTTTTGAACCATAGATTAACTTGGAAGCAAATCCATTTTACCGTGTCATTGAATAACAATTTCATTTAGTTCCACTATCTATACAACAACTGACTGTTCAAGTGCATACTTTGTCAGTATATCTACCTCTTACTATGCTTTATTTGTATGCAGATTGTAACTACGGAGTAAAGTATTTTATTTTTTCTGATAAAAACAAATACTTACCTAGTTACTTTTATGCAGGAGTGATTGTTTATGAGTATGAACTGAAGATCGGGTGGGGTAAATCTGTCTCTCTCCCATCACAAGCTTTGCCTGCTCCACCACCAGGACATATGGCCATCAGAAGTAAGGAGGTTAGTTTCATTTTTCTTTGAGCTATAATCACTTTCGTTATTACTGTTATTACCGAATAAATTTCGAGCACACTTTCTTGATATTCCATCAGCTTTCAATGCTCTGTTCCGTATTACATGAAACAACTTTTTTTCCCAGGGATCCACGGTGATCTTGTCTGGTCCTGCAGGTCCTCCAGTCACATCTGTGCCAAGTCAGAATTCTGAGCTAGTAGGTTGCTTTATATTTCTGCTTATTAACATTCTACTTGGTGATTGCGCAATTTTGTTGTTTTGGAACATATTGGGGATACTAATCTGAAAATATTTGCAACATTAAAGTTGATTGTGGTATGACAAGAATTTGGATTTCGTTTGAGTTGTATTTGAATAACTAAATATATCCAGTTTCGGGCCCCCTACTTTATCTATAACTGTCTGGGCCAAGATAATGTTTTCTTTCTTCTTCATATTTTTCACTGAGTTATTATGTGTAGTGTTTTATGTTCTAATTTGCATCTTCCTACTTTCTGCATCCACATGACTTATCTTATGCCTTTCTCCTGATTGGATTACATAACTCAAATGAATAAAGGGTCTTTGCTGCCTAATAGAAATACTCTGCATACTTTTTATGCTTCATCTTTTCCATGGGTATCCAGGTTTTAACTCCAAATGTACCTGATATCACTGTTGTTCTACCCGACGATGATCATGTACGCCATGTCATTGATACAATGGCTCTCTATGTTCTTGATGGAGGTTGTGCCTTTGAACAAGCCATAATGGAGCGAGGACGTGGAAGTCCTCTCTTCACTTTCTTGTTTGAGCTTGGATCAAAAGAACATACTTACTATGTCTGGAGGCTTTATTCTTTTGCTCAGGTATATGGTATAATATCCCTGCCAACTCAAAATGTCATAATTAGTCTATATATATATATATATATATATATATATATATATATATATATATATATATATCCATAATGGAGCGAGGTCGTGGAAGTCCTCTCTTCGAAAGGACTGAGAACTGTCCATTGACCTGTGCAGAGCAGCTAAATAAACAACTAAAGAAATTTGATTGTTATGTGTAGGGAGATACTCTTCAAAGATGGCGAACTGAACCTTTCATTATGATAACCGGTAGTGGCAGGTATTTTTAATTATTTTTTCTGCAAACTTTTTCACATTTAATTATGATAACTGGTAGTGGCGAACTGAACCGAACCTTTCACATTTACACTCCTGAGTATGATACCCTGTCTCTGACTGGAGGGCAAGAGAAGCCTCCTTGTAACAAGACATCTTCTAATTTTTACTTGATCCCTTGTTACATAATTTACTTCTTAACCAATTATCTGTACAGATGGATACCACCTTCTCTGCCATCCACGAAAGGGGTTGACCAAGAGAAGGAAGGAGGAAGCACCTATGCTGCTGGACGGAGCCGGGTATCTTTCTTTTCTTTGTGGCAGATTGCCTCGACTAAAAAAATTAAAATAGCTCATCTTAAAATCTGTCATTGAAATTCTCACAGCGTGTGGAGGTGGAACGGACACTGACAGATGCACAGAGAGATGAATTTGAGGACATGCTTCGTGCATTGACACTGGAAAGAAGGCAGATAAAAGATGCAATGGGTTTTGCATTAGATAATGCTGATGCTGCTGGAGAGGTACAGTTGTTCTAATATAGTATCACATTCGAAAAGCTTGCTCTGAATTCGTTATGAATATGAACTGTCTACTTGGTGAAGATTATGGTAATATATATTGCTCCAAACAGGAGTAGAACAAAGAGAAAGTGCACAAATAGGAGTATCTATGTTTTATTTCCAAAATAGGATATATTTGGTTCTATTAAAAGCATAAACCTTCCCCAATTAGGAGCGAATGAGTCATTATTTTAAAGAAGACAGCAATGATATTTTGTTTATATGACATGTGACATATACTCTCGAAAATTTTTCAGACATATGTTGATTATTTGCTATATAGTTTTTATAAAATCGTTTGATTCTACATGCTTGATGATTAAATTGTGAGTAAAGAAGTGAAGAACATATATGTGGTGGTTTTAGCATCATAATGATATAATTGGTATGGTTGTTTTACAGGTGGTCGAGGTTTTAACGGAGTCTTTGACGCTAAAAGAAACTCAACCACCTTCTAAGATTGCACGATTAATGTTGGTTTCCGACATTCTTCATAATAGTAGCGCTCCTGTGAAAAATGCATCTGCTTACCGCACCAAATTTGAATCCACTTTACCAGATGTAATTGAAAGCTTCAATGACTTGTATCGCAGCATCACTGGTCGAATGACAGCTGAGGCCCTTAAGGTAAACTATATAGCACAATTGTTCCCCAGTTGCCCCCTCCCCCTCCAAAAACATGATATCGTTAACTGCAAGTGGAATTTTTCAGGAGAGGGTTCTGAAAGTTCTTCAAGTTTGGGCTGACTGGTTTTTGTTTTCGGATGCTTACATCAATGGCTTACGAGCAACTTTTCTCCGGTCAGGAAATTCTGGTGTTATCCCCTTTCATTCTCTATGCGGTGATGCCCCTGAGATAGAACAGAAAGGAAGCTCCATGGATACGGTTGATGGTGTAAAAGTTAACCAAGATGCTGCATTGGCTATTGGGAAAGGAGCTGCCATGAAGGAGCTTTTGAATCTACCTCTTCCAGAGCTAGAAAGGCGGTGCAGGCATAATGGTTTGTCTCTTGTAGGTGGTAGGGAAATGATGGTTGCTCGATTGCTTTATCTTGAAGATGCAGAAAAGCAGAGGGGCTATGAATTAGATGGCGAATTGAAACATGGTAGCCACACAAATTCTGGAAAGTATTCAACTAGCCGAAAAGAAGGAAACAGTGGATTTGATCAATATCATTATGTTGATGAAAATGCACAACCGAAAAGCACAGATTTTCTGCATTCGCCCCCTGACTCTATGCATTCACCCCCTAGAAGTCAAACTGTACAGCCTGTATCAATTACTTTAACAAATGAGACAAGAAATGACCCCATCTTGCCATCCTCAAAATGGGCTAGAGATGATGATGAAAGTGACGGTGAAGAAAAAAAGAGCAACAAAGATCTCGGCTTAACATATTCATCCTCCGGGAGTGAGAATGCCGGTGATGGTTCCACTATGATTGATGAGGCAGAGCTTACAACTGAAGCAAGCAACACCATCCATATTGAAACTGGAATAAATGAAGAACAGAGGTAGTTTTTTTTGGGGTTTCTTTTCAAAATAACCTTCATTAAGTTGATGGTGCCTCTGTGGCATGTTATTTTTCTTGATTTATGAAAGGGACAATTCTGTTTCAGACAAAAGCTAAGGCGTCTGGAGGTTGCTTTAATCGAGTATCGTGAATCCCTCGAAGAACGAGGGGTAAAAAGTTCAGATGAAATTGAGAAGAAAGTTGAAATCCATAGACGACGGCTACAGTCTGAGTATGGTTTACTGAACTTCAATGAAGATTCTTCAAGAAAACGTGAGTTGAAAAGATGATATATAGCTGTACAGATTGGAGTAATTGTGGCTAATGTGTTACTTCTTTTACTTGCAGCTCTCAAATCATCTCTGGAGAGAAAAGAAAGGAGAAATGATTACCAAGAAGCATCAAGGAAGCGGCTTCGAAGTGAGAGCCCACCTCGGAAATCATCCAGTAGAGACAGGGAAAGGGAAAGTGACTTAAACAGAGAGCGAGAAAGGCGCCGTGAGAGGGAAAGAGGCCACGATGTAGAAAGCGATAAGCAGAGGGACAGAAAAGGGGGAAGCAGGGAAAGAGATGATAGCCATGAAAGAGACAGAAGGGAGAGAGAACGCGAACGAAGGAGGGTAAGATAAAAAAAGATCCACATTATCTCTTGACGACTCAGCTATGTAGAGGAACAATCGCGAGATTGTGAACTGGATTTGTAAGGAAGTTATGACTTAAGACAACTTCACCCCATTTGTCATGGATGTGTAAGTGCCTGAATGGTATATCGGACATATTGGGTGTGTCCTATCCGTATAAATGTAAGTCTGCTTAGAGGAATGTAAGTCTGCTTAGAGGCAGAAGCTGGTTGAGCGTTGAGTGTAGTATTTCCGGAGTCCTCCATTATTCAAAAGAAAATCTCATAATTGGTCTCATTCTGGAATGATCACTTGAGACACATGTTACGGCTGAGTTTTTCATGTTTTGCAGATGATTTCGCTTTTGTATTTTTGAGGGTGTAATGTAGATGGAGTTTTGTGCTACCGGTATATTTGCATGTCCGTTTAGACCAACATTGTATAACCGTAGTTTTATGCGAGAAAGTGTTTGACCGTTCATCCTTAGGGGCTTATGGCCAAATCATTTTTGTTATGCTAATGGAACTTTTATTTGATGAAACACACCACTGCCTTATTCATTATTATGCTTGGTTCTTGTGTCTAATTGTCTATGGTGGGGTACTGGGGTGCTCACTGTGTTTTTAGCTTTTTTTGTTTTGTTCTTGTTGTAATAAACCCATGAGGTGTGAAGTGTAGGGGTTAGGGGCAGACCTGCTCCATGGTTGGACTGGTGGGGACTGGAACCAAAACCAGCCGGTTAACGGGACTCGACTGGGACCATTTATTCTGGTTCAGATTTGGTATTAGCGTTGGACATGTGCCCACCAGTGCGGGTCCCGCTTATGATATTTGGAAATCGGAACTGGCCAGTCTAGTCCCGGTTTGGTCCTCAATGGTAGCCATGGATCGGTTCTGGGCTGGGCTGGGCTCTGGGCAGGTCCTCGGCGGGCTTTTTATTGTTGGGGGAAGGCCCGGAACCGGCCCGGGTTTCCATCGGGTCTGGGCTGGGTCGGGTTGGTCCTTTTTTTTTTTGCTTTTCTAATTAACCCCTGACCCCCACCCCCAAACTCCCCAAAACACCCACCCAGCCCATCTAGGGAAAACAAAAAAATTGAAAAAAAAAATATTAAAAAAGGCCCAAATTGGGCCTGGCCCGGCCGGGCCGGTTCCAAAGGAAGGGCAGTCCGGAACTGCCCTGCCCTAAGTCCCCGGGCTGGTCCTAGGCCCGGAACCGGTACCCGATTCTTGCGCCGGGTTGGCCCGCACATTAGCGTACCGGTCCCTATCACTGGCCGGTCGGCCCGGTACCGGTCCAACACTACTCAATGGCTCTTTTGAGTTATTCCCCCCCCCCCCCCCCCCCCCCCCTTTCCCATAGGTTAAGAGTTATAGTAGTTTGGGGCATTGGAGCCTCCTCTAATGTTGTGCATAGGGGTGGATTCGGGTCGGGCTAGGTCCGAGGCGGGCCTAGGTCCGGGCCCGGGCGGGCTGGTGGGTCTGAATAGGTGGACCCGGGACCGGCTCGGGTAGCCACCGGGTCCGGTCTGGGTCCGGGCCGGGCAGCCACCGGGTCCGGGTTGGGCAGCCACCGGGTCCGGTCCAGGTCCTGAGTACTCGGTTGGTCCCGGATCTAGTCTCGAGTTGGTTCGGGCTTTGTTTGATTTTTTAAATAATTAACGAATGCTAAACATAAAAAACGAAATGTAGATTATTTCAAACACTAAATTGACTTAAGAATATTACACTTTTATAATTTATAATTGAGAATAGTTTGAACTTTAAATACATTTCCTAATCGTTGGAACTCTTGTCGGTGTCGGTTGTTTCTTCCATCAAGTGGTGGTTAGGTGCTATGCTAACTTATTGAGTTATATGATGGGCCTTCAATCAATTGTGGAAGTGAATGGTTGTCTAAAAAAAAAACGCTCAATCGAGTTCGATAATCAGACAGGACGTTGTCAGCTTCGCTAAACTCTTGTTCCACGGTAATCAGGGGCGGACCCACCCTAGGGCTAGGGGGTGCCCGTGCCCCCGCGGTAATTTTTTTTTTAATATATATATATATATATATATATATATATATATATATATATATATATATACTTAATAAAAATTAATAATATATATATAAGTTGACCCCCTGCAGCCCAATTCCAATTCCCCCTTTCTCTATTGTGCTCGGCCCAATCTTATTTCCCAGGCCCGTACCCTAATCAATCTCGTTCCCGTTTGGCCCTTTCCCAATTCCCGTTACGACTTACGGCGTTTGAGCGTTTCACTTCCCCAGTTCCCCTCTAACGCCCCTTTCTCAATCGGCAATCGCCAATCGCCCAATCCGGCAATCCGCCCCTTTCTCAATCGGCAATCGCCCTCCGCCCTCAGCCCGTAAAGAACGTGGTGAGGTTAGCACGGGGAAGGGGAAAAATCAAGAAAAAAGTCTAGCACGACCGGGTGATACTCGTTGGGGTTTCCATTATAAAACAATCATTAGAGTTGTTGATATGTGGGATGCGGTCATTGAGGTGCTTGAAGCTATATTTGATGATGGTGTTGATCTCAAAAGTAAGTCCACTTCTTCTAGTTTGATTGAAAAAATGACATCCTATGATTTTGTGTTCATTGCGCATTTCATGTTGCAATTATTGGGAAAAACTAATGTGCTATCAAAGGAATTGCAACAAAAAAATCAAAACATAGGCAATGTTGTGGATCTTGTCAAGACCGTCAAGACCGATTTAGAGAAATAGGAATGATTATGGTTGGGATTTGTTGATTGAAGAAGTGGCTACATTTTGTTCAAAGCATGATATTGATGTACCTAATATGATGGATGTAAAGTCAGGACGAGTGAAAAGACAGAAGACAATTGATGGTAGTCCGGAAACTTATTATCACTATTTTCATGTTGACATTTTTCTCGAGGTACTTTTAAAAGTTTTATTCCTTACTTAATTGTATTTAAATTTATTTATTTAGTTATTGTAATTAATTATGCTTTTTAATATAATGTTAGGTTATTGATCGTCTTATTCAAGAGATGAATAATCGCTTTACCGAGTCAAGTTCAGAGCTACTAATGTGCATAGCATCGTTAAGTCCCAAAGACTCATTCTCCAGTTTTGATGTGAAGCGACTACTTCATCTTGCTAAACTATACCCAGATGATTTTAGTTCAAGAGAAAAATTTGAACTAAATGAACAACTTAGGGTGTTCATTACATTTGTCAAATCATCTCCACGATTTTCAGGCCTACAAACTATTGGAGATTTGGCAAAAACATTGGTTGAAACAGAGTGGCACACAACATATAAGTTAGTGTACCGACTCATCCAATTGGCATTAGTTTTACCCGTTACAACCGCCACAGTTGAAAGATCTTTCTCGACGATGAAGTTTATCAAGAATGATTTGCGCAACAAGATTGGAGAAGAATACTTGACAGATTGCTTGGTGTGTTACATTGAGAAAGATGTATTTGTTAAAATTGAGAATGAAGTCATAATGAGGCGATTTCAGAGTATGGCACCTCGAAGACAAAGATTGCCGCCTCTCAGTGATTGTCCTTCATTTGACGCGTCAGGTTCTAATCAAAATTAAGGTACTCTTTAAGTAGTTGTTTTATTTAAATTTTATAGTTTTGTGCATTGCTATATTCGTGATGCATATGCTTTTTTTTCTAGACTAGTATATCATTTCTTTGTTATTGTGCCCCTGCGAGTCACGTGTCCTAGTTCCGCCACTGACGGTAATCGTTGAAACTGACATTGACAGCACTTCTTTCACAATTTTTTATAAAATGGGGAACATCCCTTCATGGCTCTTCCACCATTGGAGAATGTCAAACTCTCCCCTTTCATCATACTCAACATGAAACGTTAGATATAAAGAAAGCTCGTTAATTGAGTTTGTGCAAAGGCAAAAATAGATTTACTTTTTGAAAAAAGATTTAAAATGATATTGTAGATTTTCAAAGAAAAAATCATACTTTTGGTCCCTAAATTAGTCACCATATTGAAATGTCATACCTGTGTTATTGAAACTGTAAATGTCACCCCAAATTGGTTGATGTGCTGTAAATGTCACCCTCCGTGAATTAATTGGTAATCTAGAATTGGAGATGGATTATAAACGGCGGGGATGACACTTACAACACATCTTTCAATTCGAGGGTGACATTTACATTCTCAGAAACACGAGTCTGACATTTTAATATAGTGACTAACTGAGGGACCAAAAGTGCAATTTTCCCGTTTTAAAAATACTTTTTCCTTTAGATTTGAGGAAAATCTTTGAAAGCACCGGCGAGATTAACATCTTCTATAAAAAAGGTTACTAATGGGTATATAAACATGAGAAAAAGATTGAGTAGCGTTAATGAAAATAAACTAACAAATTGCAAGTTTCTCCATGGTGTTGATCTAAACCGATTCTATAATATACTTACAAGTTTCTTTTACAAATGTAGGGAAATGGTCATTAAATTTAAGAAGCACAACAATTAAATTATATGTAGTAAGTGTTATTCCAATGAATAGACAGATTTCTAGGAAAAAAAACAATACTTAACACGTTTAAATTTCAAATAAGTACATCATTGCAGTTTAAGTTGAGTACTGCCCCAAATCATTCTAATAGCCCACGTAACTCTCTCCGTCACATTTCCTAATGCGCCTAAACCTTCTTTCACATATAAATTAATAATATATCATGTACAACGTTGATGCAAAAACATACTCATTAAAGTAGAAGAATCACATAATTCATGCAATCTAGGTACAACATCAGTGATATTAGTAACATAACCAAAACCTACAACAAAAACCTTCTAAAGCAAATTATATTCAATAAAAATACGTTCCATGATAATATAAATATTATCACAAGTGTGTCTTTTATTATAATATCAAAAAGTGATAACTTGTTTATGCATTTGGCAATCATCATCAATCCAATGTACAGTCACAGTCAAATAATACAAGTGATCATATGTATCTTCCTATATATCATTACAAAGGCACACCCTTGAAAATTTGAAAAAATAATAATTAATTTTTCCTTTTCCAAATTATATTGTTTAATAACTTGTTTTTTTAATTGTTTTGTGACTATAGTTTCGAAATTGTGGATTTAAAAAACCTTGAGCATAAGCACGTAAAGCAAGACTTCCCTAAAAAAAGAAATTTTCTTCACATGTTAATTCAGACATAACTTTCAAATGTTGCTCATCATTATAAATCAAATTACTAAATGGTTGACCATGCGCAAACCTTGATATTTGTGTTTGCACCCCGTGCCTTCATTTTCGCCACCTCTGTGGGGTGCCTCGTGTTCAAGTGCCTTTGGATGGTGTCGTAGCCCCCGACACCCCATTCACAATACTTGTCTACAATGTTAGCAAGTTGCACACCACTTGTCGTCCGTCAGAGTCTTATTAACCTTTTCAAATTGATCTACAAAAAGAAGAGATTTGAGTCCGAAAGTTTTGCGTTGTTGGGGTGGTTGGGATGAACTGGCGCCACGCCGCCTCCTTACTTCTCCTCGTCGAGGGTATTCCCGCCGCCTAGTTCCTCCTCATCCACCGGCAGCTCCTCTTCGGCGGCAGCGGCCTCCATCCCTTCATTAGTCTTAGGAAGGTTTTCTTGTTGCAAAAATCGGCTTTGGTTTAGCGACATGAGTTGCGCCATTTGGTCATCAGTCATCATATATATCTGATAGACTATATAAGTCTAGAGAGAAGTGAGAGCTAGAGAGAGAAGTAATATATTTGCTTTGTATTAATGAATTCTGAACCCTTTACATGGCTCCTAAGGGGAGTATTTATAAAAGAAATTAGGGTCGGGCTCCCAAATCTTGGGCTTGGGAGGCCCATTCACAATTGGGCCACTACTGGGCCGAGTACAAAGAGTGTAAAAACAACTAAGTATGAAATCCGGTTCTGCGAGTTCTCTGTGGCCGAAGGAGGTTTGGCCAAAGGTGGCACCTGGCCGATGGAGACACGGCCGACGGAGGACCATCCGAGCTGATTGCTGCCTGGGCCACATTCTGAGCTGACTGTTGCTTGGCCGACGGGGGCGCCGACCGACGGAGGCACCGGCCGACGGGGGCACCGGCTGACGGGGGCACCAGCCGACGGGGGCACCGGCCGACGGGGGCACCGGCCGATGGAGGCACCGGCCGATGGAGGCACTGGTCGACGGGGGCACCGGCCGACGGAGAACAATTCTTCTCCTTGGCTTCTGGACCGTATTTTGGATTGACTCTTCTATGGCTGGTGGAGGGCCACTTGGCCGAAGGAGGACCCACTGGGTGACAGTTGCGTTTCCTCTTAGTCTTCTGAGTATGTGGGTCATGGGGTCTGGACCCATATACTCCATCTGGAGTCCCCCACTCTCTGAGCTGAGGTGTAGACGAAGTGAAAGGGAGTGGGTCCTTGTTGTTCTGACGCTTTGGCCGACGCAAGATTACCTGGGAATTGTAGTGTCCTTGGCCGAGGCGGTGCCATAATTGTTGGCTGCCTTGTCCTTCATTTTGAGGACGGTGAATGTTCTTCACTCCGAGGACGACGAATGCCCTTCATTTCGAGGACGATGAATGTCCTTCATTTTGAGGACGATGAATGTCCTTCATTTTGAGGACGATGAATGTCCTTCGTTTTGAGGACGATGAGTGTCCTTCATCTTGAGGATGATGGATGTCCTTCGTTTTGAGGACGATGAGTGTCCTTCATCTTGAGGACGATGAATGTCCTTCATTTCGAGGACGATGAATGTCCTTCGTTTTGAGGATGATGAGTGTCCTTCATCTTTGAGGACGATGAATGTCCTCCATTTTGAGGACGATGAATGTCCTTCATTCCGAGGACGATGAATGTCCTTCATTTTGAGGACGATGAATGTCCTTCTTTTGAGGATGATGAATGTCCTTCGTTTTGAGGACGATGAACGTCCTTCGTTTCGAGGACGATGGATGCCCTTCACCTTGAGGACGATGAGCGTCCTTCGTTTCGAGGACGGTGGATGTCCTTCACCTTGAGGACGATGAGCGTCCCTCATTTCGAGGACGATGGATGTCCATCACTTTGAGGACGATGGGGGTCCTGGACCAGAGGACGCTGTGCGCCCTTGGCTCTGTGGACGAAGAATACCTAGTCCTTGTGCTTTTGAATTTAGTTGATGAACCTTACGCTTCGAGGACGAAGAATGTCCTATCCTTCGTGGCGCGTTCGTTTTGTTCGTGATATGGACGATGAATGCCATTGGCCTTGAGGACGAGGAGTGTCCTTGGCTCCGAGGACGATATGTGCCCTTGATCTTTAGGACGATGTGTGTCCTTGACATTGAGGACGATGTGTGTCCTGCTTTGCGCTTCGGCATGGCCGAGGGGTGAACACATGGTTGTTGGACGTTGAGGTACCATTGTCATGGGCTTGTGTTAGTTGGATTTTGAACTTGTTAATCTTTGCGCTGGAGGCCGATGTAGTCCCCCAGACCTTCTTCTGGCCGATGGAGACTTGGCCGACGGAGATACCACTTGGTAGTCCTTGCTTGTTGTTGCTTTCTGGATGTTTTCATGTATGTGGAGGCCGATGTAGTCCCCCAGTCCCCCACTCCTCGAGGCTCATGTAGTGAGGTGAAGAGGAGTAGAGCAATACACGTCTTCAATAGGGAGCCGAGGGTCGACACCTTTTGATCCACAATGGGGCGATGCCTCGTTAAAAATCTCATTAGGAAAAACCCTGTGGGAAAAAATCCTAATGAGGGAAAAAGAGCACACCAGATCCCCCAAAATGAACTCCAAGGGGTGAACCCTTCGGCCTAGGTGTGGAGTTGCAGCGGTGTCCGTCTGCTGAGGGGACGCCCGCCTAGTGATGAGGACGATGACGCTGATGAGCCAGTCCGAATATGAGGACGAGGTAATAGATGCCTGTCTGAATATGAGGATGACGGTGGTAATGAGCCATGCGTCATATGAAGACGACGGTCGCTATCCAGGAAGGGAATGGCAAGCCTGGTCGCTATAACAGTACCTCGGCGTTGGGAGCCGGTCCCGAGATATGAGGACGACGACACTGAGGGGACGGTCCGAAATCCATGCAACGGTCGCCATCCGGTAAAGGAATGGCTAAGACCGATCTTTGAGATGTAGGATCACGCAGAGGCTGGGAGGCCGTTCGTGATCTGGGGACGAGGCGATGATGAAACCGTTCATCAGGAAGAGACAACGGTCCCCATCTTGGCCCAAGACACTCAGAACTGAGCAGGCCGACCTTGAGATGAAGGATCACGTTGAGACCGACGGGTCTGCCGTGAATTGAGGACGAGGGTGCTGATGAAGCCGCTCATCACATGAAGGCAAGGGTTGCCATCCAGGAAGGGAATGGCGAGCCCGCTTGCTAGCTCAAGACTCTCGGCGCTGAGGAGACCGGTCTTTGAGATAGATAATCACGCCTTGGCCGAGGGGCCGGTCGTGATGTGATGAAGGGCAAGGCGTTGACGCCATACTGAACATGACGTCGGTGAAGCCGTTCTAATGATGAGGGACGGCACTGGGCGCTCGTCTGAATGTGAGGGACGGCATTGGGCGCTTGTCTGAAGATGCTGGGTGCTCGTCTGAAGATGAGGACGACGTTGGACGCTCGTCCCTTAATGGAGAAGGCGTTTGATGAAGCACTTCGCCTTGTAGACTCAAGGCTCTCGGCGCTGAGGAGGCCGACCTTGAGATAAATAATCACACCGAGGCCGAGGGACCGGGCGTGGTTTAAGGATGACGGTGATGATGAAGCCGGTCTAAATAAATGATGACGAGGCATTTTATGAAGCCATTCTGTAAGTTCAAGGCTCTCGGTGCTGAGGATGCCGCCCTTGAGATAAAGGATCAAGCCAAGGCTGAGGAGCCGTTCGTGATATGGGGACGACGATGATGATGAAGCCGATCGTCATACAAGCTCAAGACTCGGCGTTGGGGAAGCCGGTCTTGAGATAGATGATCACGCTGAGGCCGAGGGGCCATTCATTTTGAGGACGAGGGTCACCATCCAGGAAGGGGATGGTGAGCCCGCTCGCTAGCTCAAGACGCTCGGCGCTGAGGAGGTTGGGCTTGAGATGAAGGATCACGTTGAGACCGGGGGGGGGGGGGGGGGGTCTGCCGTGATCTGAGGATGACGACGCTGATGAAGCCGCTCCTCGTATGAAGGCGAGGGTTGCCATCCATGAGGGGAATGGAGAGCCCGCTCACTGGCTCAAGACGCTCAGCGTTGAGGAGGCCGGTCTTGAGATGAAGGATCACGTTGAGACCGGGGGGTCTGCTGTGATCTGAGGACGATGGAGTTGATGAAACCGCTCCTCGTATGAAGGCGAGGGTCGCCGTCCAAGAAGGGAATGGCGAGCCCGCTCGCTGGCTCAAGACGCTCGGCGCTGAGGAGGCCGGTCATGAAATGAAGGATCACGTTGAGACCGAGGGGGGGGGGGGGTCTGCCGTGATCTGAGGACGACGGCGCTGATGAAGCCGCTCCTCATATGAAGGCGAGGGTCGCCATCCAGGAAGGGAATGGCGAGCCCGCTCGCTGGCTCAAGACGCTTGGTGCTGAGGAGGCCGGTCTTGAGATGAAGGATCACGTTGAGACCGGGGGGTCTCCCATGATCTGAGGACGACGGCGCTGATGAAGCCGCTCCTCGTATGAAGGCGAGGGTCGCCATCCAGGAAGGAATGGCGAGCCCGCTCGCTAGCTCAAGACGCTCGGCGCTGAGGAGGCCGGTCATGAGATGAAGGATCACGTTGAGACCGGGGGGTCTGCCGTGATCTGAGGACGACGGCGCTGATGAAGTCGCTCCTCGTATGAAGGCGAGGGTCGCCATCTAGGAAGGGAATGGCGAGCCCGCTCGCTGGCTCAAGACGCTCGGCGTTGAGGAGGCCGGTCTTGAAATGAAGGATCACGTTGAGACCGGGGTGTCTGCCGTGATCTGAGGGCGACGACGCTGATGAAGCCGCTCCTCGTATGAAGGTGAGGGTCGCCATCCAGGAAGGGAATGGCGAGTCGCTCGCTAGCTTAAGACGCTCGGCGCTGAGGAGGCCGGTCATGAGATGAAGGATCACGTTGAGACCGGGGGGTCTGCCGTGATCTGAGGACGACGGCGCAGATGAAGCCAGCCGTCTGAAGATGAAGGGCGGCGGAGCCGGTCCTGTGATGAGGACGGCGAAGCCGTACCTATGATGAAGGACGACGTTGGGCGCTCGTCTGATCCGCATATATGATCTTTCTTCATCCATAATGCATAGTATTTTCCTGATATGTACTTAGCCAAATATGTGGCTTGATTTGTGGGGATTTCTATTTTATTGCTCGAGGCCGGCGAGTGCTCGGTCCTCGGCTTCCCTCTTTTGATTTGTGGGGATTTCGCTCGAGGCCGGCGAGTGCACGGTCCTCGGCTGTCCCTCTTTTATTTGTGGGGATTTCGTCGAGGCCGGCGAGTGCACGGTCCTCGGCTGTCCCTCTTTAAATTTGTGGGGATTTCGCTCGAGGCCGGCGAGTGCACGGTCCTCGATTGTCCTTTTATTTGTGGGGATTTCGTCAAGGCCGGGGAGTGCACGGTCCTCGGCTGTCCCTCTTTTATTTCTTCCTCTACTACTATGAGCGAGGAGTGGGGGTCCTTCTTTCAGGCTCGACCAAGGGGGTTGCTATTCCCTCGGCCGATAAGGAGTCTAGGAGGGCAGCTGTCCGGCCTCTGGAACTGGATCGTCCCTTTATCTTGGGGGGTCCCGTCGTCTATTTATGGCGCGGGCTAGGCTTTTGGTCGGTTACCGACGGCTGCCGTTTCCCAACCCCAAGTGTGGGGATTTTGTCACCTCGGCCATTCTTCCAGGCCTGTCGTAATGCAATTTAGCGCGAAGACGATGCGATGAGCTTCCCATTTCAAGACGTGGGCCATTTGCGGGCCCCTCGTCCTGGGACTTCGTCAGCCATACTTGAGCGTTTTTCGCTCCAAGGGGCCGGAACGACGTTCTTTGTTGTGTGGCGTCGTCGGCCATACCTGAGCGTTTCGCTCGAAGGGGCCGAAGCGACGTGCTTTGTTGCGTGACATCCTTTACTTAAACTTTACAAGAAATAAGTGGAACACAATAGGTGCGTTGTTTATGGCATCGGCTTTTATCAGGGTCAGTGGCTCGAGGCCGAGGGGGGTAACCTTCTAAACAACTAGTACAAGAGTTTGCTTCTCAATGAGTTTCTGACCTTGGGGTGGGGGCTCTGGCGTCTGCACCCTCTTCGGATTGCTGGTAGAACTTCACCGAGATGTACGGCCCTTCGTATTTTGAGGGATAAGCCGTCTGTCGGCTTGCTGGTAGAACTTCACCATGGAGGCCCAGCCGTCGGCCGTGCATCCCTTCAAAGAAGGACGCAGTCAGCGGATGTGACGCTTCTTCAGCTGGGGCTCCTCGAAGTCCTCATCGTCGCTGAGCCTCCCATTTTCATGCTTCTTCGTCGAGGTGTCCCCTTCCTGATTACCGGTGGAGTTCCTTGAGGTACCTTTGACAAATTGGTGGAGTTCACCCCGTTGAATCAAGCGCTCAATGGCTTTCTTCAGCGCGACATAGTCATCTGTATTGTGGGAGGTGTTCTTGTGGTAACGACAATAAGTGTCACCCTGGTGGACGGCGTAGACTTCTGTGGCCGACCGGGGATCTCTGGAGATGAGACCTTGCTCCTCCGCATAGTCGGGGATGGTATCCACCGAGTGCGTGAGTGGAGTCCTTGGGACGTCCATCCTTGGCTGCCATGGGCACTTTTTCGGTTCTGACGGGCATGGCCTCCGGCCGAGGATGCGCTTGGAGCCGATACATTGTTCGTCTTCTTTGATGGCTGGCCTCCATCCTTCTTGCGGGAGTGGAGCTCATCGGCGTCAGCGTACAAGCTCCCTCGCTGGAGTGCCTTGGTGTATGACCTCGGCGGGTCTGTGATGAGGCTCCTCGTGTAGGGGCTGCTGTGGAGAAAGCCATGGAAGAGGACGAGGAGGGTATGCTCATCGGCACCTTCGACCTCGTCTGTCTCCTTCATCCATCGGTCGATGAAAGACCGAAGTGATTCATCGTGCTGCTGTTTGATGGAGAGGAGATGGGAGAAATGTTTCTTCATGTGCTTCCTTCCGGCGAAATGGGTGAGGAAGTGTTGGGCAAGATCCTACCACGAGTCTATGCTTCCTTCGGGGAGCGCGTTGAACCACTCGTACGCTGGTCCTTCGAGAGTGTAAATGAACCAACGGCAGAGGTATTCATCTGATGCGTTCATCATCAGCATGTTGTTCTGGTAGCGGCTGAAGTGCTCCTGGGGGTCGGAGCGGCCGTCATAGGGCTTGATGGCATTTCCCCGGTACTTCTCGGGGATAGGGTCCGAGAGTACCCTGGCGGTGAAGGGGATCCTCATCCTCATTTGGACGATGGGGTCTCCTCGTCCTTCGGCCAACTCCCTCTCACGGATGCTGACCTTGTGTAGGACGGCATTGAAGTTGGGATCCCTGGATGAGTTACCTGTGGGGGTGGTGGCCAGCTGTTTGGCCTCCATCTGGGTGAGTCTTCGCTCCAGCTGGGCGATCACCTCTTCTCGGGGGTCTTTGGCGGACATGGTGGCGCCCTGCGTCTGTTGGCGGGCTGCGTGAGCCGTGTTGATTTGGTGGCGTGTGTCACCCTCGTGCAGCTTACCCTTGCCTTTGTCCAGGCGGGGCCGATCTGCTGTCCGAGATACGGACCCCAATCTTTCCCTTGGTGAGCCAGGCTCACGTTCACCAATCCGTCCCGCCATCCTCTCCGAGCAGGCCGACGACGCGTGTCACCTAGCCTATTAAAGGCTGAGGCTTTTCCACGCGTTGGGGCCGATCCAGCTCGAAGTGGGGAAGCAGGGTTGGAGTGGTATGACGACGTGTCCTGGGGCACCACCCCTTCGTTGTTGCCTAGCTTGATGGCCAATGGCTGGGGCTGAGGAGGCGGCGTCGTGTTCTCCCCCGTCCTTGGCATGAGTGCGCTGAGGACGGTGGGGTTCTGGGCCAAGCTGGCGATGATGGCCGAGAGCGCGGCCTGAAGCTGAGGGTCAACGGCAGGAGAGGCCGGTTGCACCGAGGCATTGTCACCTTTCTCCGCACGCTTCTTGTCCAAGCCGATGCGGGCGTCAGGGGCGCCGCCGTTGAGCTTGTTGCGCAGATCACCTGCGAGGTCGATGGCTTCCTGGAAGACATCCCCCTCGGCGGCCTTGTCAGCCGTGGCATCCTCCTCATGTTCCCTGTTCTCATGATCCTCAGGGATGGCCTTGCTAACGAGGTTGTGGTTTGACCTAGTTGTTCCCATGATCAGTGGTTAGCTGTGCTTGGTAGCGACGAAGGATGCTAACTTGATTGTTCTAGCTCTCAATGAAAGCACCAAATGATAGACTATATAAGTCTAGAGAGAAGTGAGATCTAGAGAGAGAAGTAGTATATTTGCTTTGTATTAATGAATTCTGAACCCTTTACATGGCTCCTAAGGGGAGTATTTGTAGAGGAAATTAGGGCTGGGCTCCCAAATCTTGGGCTTGGGAGGCCCATTTACAATTGGGCCACTACTGGGCCGAGTACAAAGAGTGTAAAAACAACTAAGTATGAAATCCGGTTCTAGGAGTTCTCTGTGGCCGAAGGAGGTTCGGCTGAAGGAGGCGCCTGGCCGATGGAGACACGGCCGACGGAGGACCATCCGAGCTGATTGCTGCCTGGGCCACATTCTGAGCTGACTGTTGCTTGGCCGATGGGGGCGCTGGCCGACGGAGGCACCGGCCGACGGGGGCACCGGCCGACGGAGGCACTGGTCGACGGGGGCACCGGCCGACGGGGGCACCGGCTGACGGAGACACCGGCCGATGGAGGCACCGGCCAATGGAGGCACTGGCCGACGGGGACACCGGCCGACGGAGGACAATTCTTCTCCTTGGCTTCTGGACCGTATTCTGGATCGACTCTGCTATGGCTGGTGGAGGGCCACCTGGCCGAAGGAGGACCCATTGGGTGACAGTTGCGCTTCCTCTTAGTCTTCTGAGTATGTGGGTCATGGGGTATGGACCCATATACTCCATCAATATCTCTACAGTCATAGTTGGTCTCCCAATCATCACGGCTTTGGGATGAAGATGTTGCCCCAACGTGTTGTTTACCTTTGGATCATGAAGAAGGATGACCTTTCCTAATCTCATTTGCACGGTTGCATTGGAGATTACCCATATCAACATATATCATACCCCTAACCAAGCATTCCAGCCCAGCTAGTTGCGAAATTACCGTGCCTAGTGGGAGGTTTCGAGTTCGAAACCCGCTAGGCACATAAGGGTTTGAAACTCAATAGAGTGAGTTTCATCCCTGATTACTCCAACCCCCCCCCCCCCCCCCCCCGACCCCCTGGAGTAAAAAAAAACATATATCATACTCCTCTTCATGGTGTTAAAATGTAGCAACTAACAAATATTCAAATGTAACAAATTTAATGTGACTAATATGATAATGTGATTAATATTAAAATGTAATAATTATTAAAATAGGACTAATATTAAAACGCAACTAATATTAACATGTGACTATTACTAAAATGATAACATAAGTAATATGATAATGTGAAAAATGAAAATGTGACTAATATGATTATGTGGCAAGTATTAAATTGTAACAAATATTAAAATGTACCAACTACTAAAATCTGACTGATATTAAATGTGACTAATATTAAAATGCAACTAATTAAAATGTGACTATTATTACAATGCAAGTAATATTCAAATGTGACTAATATTAAAATGATAATTTAAGTAATACGATAATGTGGGAAATTAAAATGTAACTAGTATGATAATATTGCTAATATTAAATTGAAGTAACAAATATTAAAATGTGAGTAGTATTAAAATGTGACTAATATTTTGTGTATATGTATATATACACAGAAATACATACATATTCTTGAGGTTTATTCCTTCAACTCCAAAGGTGCAACACCTTCCTTTGGTTTTCGTAAGGAATGTTTTGGTGCGCTTTGTTTGTTGGATGATGCGTGTTCTGGCACGGGTGGCCGATGAAGGTAGTGTCTGTCCTTGGTTGTTGGCTAGGTAAAGTTTCCCTTTTGGACTGGTGAGGCCGATGAGGGTACTCCGCATTCCCTTTGGCCGTTGTTGATGATGCCTTGTGTTTTTGGACGACCAGGCGTCATGTTGCCCAAGGTTTTGGGATTGATAGTACTGTCTGGCCGAAGAGGAAGCTGTGAGGACCTCGGAGTAGATTAAGACCTAGGCCGAAGTGTGGTCCTCATACTGCCCTTGAATCCAACCCTTTGGCGATTTCCTGATCAAGGTAACCCTGTAGGAGAACCCTTGGACGCAGGTCGCTTTCAAAGGGTTATCATCAATGGTCTAGTGCAAGGGCCTCATGGCCGTTATGTCCATTTCCTTTGGGGTATTGTGGCCGTTGTGAAACCTTCCTTTGCATAATGTGTGGCCCTTTGAAAAAGGCCGATACGGGTGCTACTTGGGTAGCCGTAGGCTGTGTTGGCCGTTGAATGCCCTGGCTGTTATGGGTGTTGTATTTTCCCTTCTTGATCCGTAGGGCCTGCTTCGGTGGTGGGCTGCTGATCTGTAGACAGGGTGGTGGCACCCCATTGGTGGCCGTTAGTGTGGCCACTGAGGTGCTGCCACGTGTAGTTACCGTTGGAGGTGTTGTCTATAAATACCCTTCTCCTTCCGAGGAGGGGAGCTCATTTGCATTCTGAGTAACGAAGTGCTGCCCAAATTCTTAGAGAGAGAGAGCTTTGCTGAGTGTTCTTCACCCCCTTCAAATCTTCAAGGTTAGTTCTTCAACCTGTTCTTCGATTTTGCTACATATTTTGCTCTCCTAGGCTTCGATCTAGTGTTAGTCACAAAAACGCCTTAGATCTGAAATAGCTTGCCTTAGTGCCTTAGGAGTTGTTTTAGGATGAAGTCTTTAAACGACGAGTATTACCCATACGACGACGAGCCCTCCGTCAAGTCTCTTGACTATGCCGTGATTGAAGAATGCACCGAAGAGATCAAGTGCCTTAGCCCGTACAAATCCGGGGGACCTGCGGACGAGGAGGACGAGGACGATAGGTCCGCTTCGTCATCTGAGGGTGAGGACGTAAGGGCCCCCCGTGTGGTGGACGGGGCGTCCGCCTCTACTATCCCATGCCCAAAGCCGGTATCCGCCGTCAAGGGCCTGCCACGGCTGAAGAGGAACAGGAGGCCGAATAATGGGCCAGGCTTCTCTCACCTGGACCTCACCAACATTTTCTTGATCAAGCCGAAGAGGAGTGCTACCGATTTCCTGGTCGCACAGATGTACGTGGGGCCATTCGGGAGGGTCAGGGCGCCGAGGCCGACAGACCACGTTCTCAACCCGCCGCCGGGGTACTTCGGGGTCTACCCGATGAGTTTTGCTAAGGGGCTGAGATTTCCCCTTCATCCCTTCATTCAAGAATATCTGGACATGGTGGGGCTTCCACCGGCCCTGCTGACCCCTAACAGTTACTCGTTGATGATGGGTTTCATTCTTCGGTGTGCGGAGTTGGGCTACAGGCCGACAACGGCCCTCTTTATGAATCTTTACCAGATTGGCCGAGGAAGCCACAAAAATTGTGCCTGCTACGCCACCCTGCAGCAGCTGCCAAACAAGAGGACGTTCACGGATTTGCCTTCGTCCATACATGGCTGGAAGAGCAAATTTGTCTTTGTGTCCTTAGGCGAAGATGGCATAGAGTTCCCCACCGTCGGCCATGATGGAAGGTTTACCCTGCATGATCCTCCAAAGAGTTCTATTCTCGATGCTCAGGTGGCGGCCTTCTTGGAGGGGGGGCCGAGGAGTGTGAAGCACTATATTACGGAGTACAAGATGACCGTTATCGGCTTCTTCAGGTACGAGGGCTGGAAGGCCGATGAGCGCCTCCCTTGGTGTTATGAGGTCGTGGCGGCCAAGCTGGAGGATTGGGGGCAGAACTCCCCTGCCGGCCAAGAGTACTTTGAGCGGGAGATGTCCGTGTACTATAACATGGGCCAGCATCGGATGCAGAGGCTCATCTACCGCCGGCTGAGTCGCGCCCTCAGGACCCTGAACTATACCCGGGGTTGGGTCAGGCGGAATATACGGCTTCCTCGGCTGATGAGGGACCCGGAGGAACAGGCCAACCTTCCTTTGTGTGATAGGCAGGCGCCGATAGAGAGTTCCGGCCTGGGTGAGCCAGAGTACGAGGAGTCCGACTACTTGGACGACACCGCCGCTTCTGCTATCGAGGCCGGCCTGGATCCTGAGATCGAAGTTGGTGCTGAGCATGTCGCCGAGGAGGACGACGCGGGCCATGCTGCCGATGAGGCCGCCGCAGAGCCATGATCATCCTTTTGTTTTCTGATTCTGATTGTAACGGCCAAAGTGCCCACCATGTACTGACTTATGTTGAATGAAAATATTTTCATGGTACTTGCTATCTTTGTCGTCTTGTTCACTTTTCTTTTTTCTTCTTTCCAAAAATTTGTCTAAGTATTTTGGAATTGGGACTTAGGAAATTCTTCTAAGTATCCGAACTTCAAGTGGGTGGGTGTTCTCATCGTCTTGGTGTTGAGCCCTTTTTTCACTGTTGACAGATGCTTTGGGAAATTTCCTAAGTGTTGAACCAATATGCCACGCGTGGTGTTCTTGTCGGCCCGGTGTTCTTCGTGGCCGCTATGTTCCCCTGTCCTTTATCTGATCAGGAGGTCGGCCTGGATTCTTGTGTTGTGGCCGATAGGGGTGCACGGGCTTGTTGTCCCCTTCGGCCGTGTCTGTCTTTGTTTCTTGCCTTGGGCCCCTTGAACTCAGTTCTTTAAATCATAGAAATTTTTCTAAGTATAAATGCAAGACATAGGTAACTAACGGCCTGCAAGTATTCAGGTGCCCGCTTCGTCTAGAGTTTGTCCCTTTGAGTACTTAGAGATTTTCCAAGGCATAGGTAGGTAACGGCCTGCAAGTATTCGGGTGCCCGCTTCGTCTAGAGGCTGTCCCTTTAAGTACTTAGAGTTTTTGTTTCCAAGTATGAGTGCAAGGCATGGGTAGCTTCTGTGTGGTACCTTCGTCGGCCAAGAGACGACTTTGTGGCCGATGAGGGTGTCATTGTGTCCCTTGTGGTTTCCTCAAGAAATTCTCTAAGTGTTGGAACCACTTAGGAAACCCTTTTTCCCAGGAATTTTCTCTAAGTGTTTGGTGAACACTTGGACAAATATTCCCATGGATTTTCCGCTTGGCCAACCGCCTTGGTTTAGTGCCTGTAACGGCCATCCGGAATGTTGTGGCCGGTAGGGGTTGTTACTTGAATGCTTAACTCTCCCGCGGGTGTAATATTGCCCGCTTCGTCCTGGGCTTTCTTTCCGGTGGTCAACTTCAGGATTGGTGCTTCAAAGGGCTATGGCCGATGAAGGTTGCCACTCGCGTGTGACCCAACCACTTTGGTTAGGGTTTTATAGGCGTATGCTTCGTCCTTGACCATTTCCTTGTGGTGTGTGGCTGCTTCGTCCACGTTGCCTGTTGGTAATGTTTACCTTTGTATTCAACTGATATGTACTCAGCCAGATGTGGCTGTTTTGTGGGGATTTATTTTTTACTGCTCGAGGCCGGCAAGTGCGCACGGCCGTCAGCTTCCCTCTTCTTCTTCTTTTTTTTTCGTTCCCCGTTTCAGGGAGTGTCCTTCTTTCAGGCTTCGGCCAAAGGGGTCGATGGCCCTTCGTCCGGTTTGGACTTCGTTTATAACGTCCGTGATCTCAGGGGGGGTCCCGTCGCCTATTTATGACGCGGGCTAGACTTTTGGTTGGTTTCCAACGGCTGTCGTTGCCCATCCCTGAGTTTTGGGATTTTGTCACCTCGGCCATGATTTCAGGCCTGCCGTCCTGCGATCAAGGCGTGTGGACGACGCAGTGAACTTCCCGTTTCAAGACGCGGGCCGTTTGCGGGCCCATCGTCCTGGGGACGTCGTCGGTCCTGGCTGAGCATTTTCGCTCTAAGGGGCCGATACGACGTGCTCTCTCAGCTGGCCTAAACCTTTTGCTGATACAAAAGTACAATGGGCATACCCGAGCTTTTTCGCTCTAAGTTTGCAGATGCAGAGCGCCACATCGGCCATGCCTGAGCCTTTCGCTCTAAGGTGGCCGATGAGGGCACTTTGTTCATGTTCAAGTCGAACTCTAATAAATCAAAGGAAACATGATTTTTATTCAAAAGTGGCTCAAGGCCGAGGGTGGCGTTCAATCAATAACCCGTCAAAGGGTGAGGGCTACGCCGGCTGCACCTCCTTCGGATTATTGATAAAACTTCACCAAATGGTGTACATTCCACGTTCGTGGTACATTGGTCCCGTTCGGGCGTTTAAGCTTGTAGGTGCCGGGTTTCACCACGGCACTGACGATGTAGGGACCTTCATATTTCAAGGCTAACTTGCCTCCTTCTGTCGGCTGGCTTGCTTCCCTTCGGCGGAGGACGTAGTCCCCCACCTGGAATTCTCGGGAACGTACCTTGGTGTCATGGTATGATTTTACTTGACGCCGGTAGTTCTCTGCTCGGATGAATGCTTGCTCACGTCTTTCTTCGACCAGGTGGAGGTCGATCTTCATGTTTTCCTCATTAACCTCTAGGTCATACTGCTCCACTCGTCGGCTGGGAATGGTGACCTCTGTGGGTGCCTTAGCTTCATAGCCATAGCACAGGGCAAAAGGTGTTTCACCCGTCGCCCTCCTTGGCGTGGTACGATAGCACCACAGGATGTTGGGGAGCTCGTCGGCCCAACTCCCTCCTGCGTGCTGTAGGTTCTTCTTCAGCCCTTCCATGATGGTTCTATTGGCGTTCTCAACCTGCCCGTTGCCTTGAGGGTAGGCAACGGAGGAGAAACGGTGTTTTATCCCCCATTCTCGAAGGAGCTCTTGGAAGGGCGTCGCTTCAAACTGGGTGCCATTGTCGGATATGATCTCTTGGGGGACACCGAAGCGGGTGAGAATGTTCTTGTGAACGAACTTCTGACACCTGGCCCCCGTGATGCTAGCCAAGGGTTCCGCTTCGACCCACTTGGTGAAGTAGTCGACTGCGACGATGATGTAGCGGTTGTTGCCGGCAGCTCTGGGCAGAGGGCCGACCAGGTCAATTCCCCACCTCGAGAATGGAATGGCGGTGCTGACGGGGGCGTAGTTGACGGCTGGCCGACCAGGGGCCTTCTGAAGTACCTGGCATGTGGTGCATTTCCTGGCAAGATCCGCACAATCCCGCGCCATGGTCGGCCAGAAGAAGCCCTGGATGACGAGACGTCGAGACATGCTGATGGGGCCCTGGTGCGAGGAGCAGACACCACAATGAACCTCTTCCATGGCCACGTCGGCCTCGTCCTGGTACAGACATCGGAGGAGAGTCCCATTATAGGATCGTTTGTAGAGTCTGCCATCTTCAATGGTGTAGCTTGGGGCCCTGAGTTTGGCAAGTTTGGCCCTCTCCTCATCCTGGGGTAGCTTCCCCGTGGTGATGAAGGTGATGATGTCGGAGATCCAGTCTTCTGGTCGCTGTTGGACGCACAAGATGGGGCTGACATGGTTGCTGGACATGCTCAGCTCCTCTATCTTGGCTAGCTGGGAGATGTGCTCCGGGGTGTCCGAGCTGAGTTTGGAGAGGATGTCGGCCTCGGCGTTCTCGGCCCTTGGGATCTGTGTGATCTCGTGGGTTTCGAACGCCTTCAGCAACTCCTCTACCGCCTGCTTGTACTGCTTCATCCGACCTTCCTTTGCTTCGTACGTACCCTCAACCTGACCCACTACCAGCTTGGAGTCACACCTGATTTTGATGTGTCGGGCTCTGAGGCCGGCGGCGAGTCTGAGGCCGCTGAGGAGGGCCTCATACTCGGCTTCATTGTTGGATACCCTGAAGTTGAAGCGGATGGCATAGTAAGCCCTGAATCCTTCAGGGGATATGAGGACGACGCCGCCGCCGCATGATTTCGCGGCCGACGAGCCGTCGGTGAAGAGGATCCATGTGTCATCAGGCTCTGGCCCGGGGGCGGTAGCGGCTGTCTCCCTTGCCGTGCATTCGGTGACGAAGTCAGCCAAAGCTTGCCCTTTGATGGATGGCCTTGGCTTGATCTCAATCTGAAACTGGCTGAGGAAGATTGCCCATTTCACCATCCTTGAGGAGCTAGTGGGGCTCCTCATGAGTGCGCCAAGGGGCTGCTGGGTCAGCACATGGACGGTGTGGGCCTGTAAGTAGTGCCCCAGTTTCTTCACCGTATGGACGATGGCCAGCACCGTCTTCTCGATGGGGGAGTACCTGAGCTCGGCCTCCCTGAGTGTCTTGCTGATGTAGAAGATGGCCTTCTGCACCCCTTCGTCCTCACGGATGAGCACGGAGCTGATGGCCGACGTGCTCACCCCTAAGTACAAGAAGAGGGTTTCGCCGGCTTTGGGCTTGGAGAGCACGGGCGGGGACGACAGGTACCTCTTCAGCTCTTCGAACGCTTCCTGGCACTCCGTCGTCCATTTGAAGCTGTTGGCTTTACGCATGATCTGGAAGAAGGGGAGTGCCCTTTCGGCTGACCGGGAGAGGAAACGGTTCAGGGCCGCTAGGCGCCCCATCAGTCGCTGTACTTCCTTGACGTTGCGGGGCGGCTCCATGTTGATGATAGCCTGTGTCTTCTCTGGGTTTATCTCGATGCCTCTCCGGCTGACCATGTAGCCGAGGAACTTGCCGCCTTGGACGTTGAAGGCGCACTTCTTGGGGTTGAGGCGGAGCCTGAACTCCTTCATGATTTCAAAGATTTCCCGGAGGTCGTCGGCATGGGTGGAGGCTTGCCTGCTCTTGACGATCATGTCGTCGACGTACGCCTCCATCGTCCGACCGAGGACTGCTCTGAAGATCTTGGCCACCATCTTAGTGTAGGTGGTGCCGGAGTTTTTGAGTCCGAAGGCCATGACGAGGTAGCAAAAGATCCCCTCCGGGGTCATGAATGCCATCTTCTCAGTGTCATCTTCATGCATGGAAATCTGGTGGTACCCCCTGAAAGCATCAAGGAACGACATCAACTCGCACCCCGCCGTCTCGTCCACCAGCTGATCAATGTTGGGGAGAGGGAACGGGTCCATGGGGCACGCCTTGTTCAGGTCAGTGTAATCAACACACATTCTGAATGTCGGCGGTTTTTGGGCGAGGACGACGTTGGCCAGCCACGTCGGGTACTTCACCTCTTTGATGTGGCTGATTGAGAGGAGCATGACGACCTCCCCTTTGACGAAGTCCCGCCTGTCGGCGGATAAGTAGCGCCGCTTCTGCTTGACGGGCGCGGAGGCTGCATCGACGGTCAGCCGGTGAGTGATCACCTGGCGGCTGATGCCTGGCATGTCGTCCGGGCCCCACGCAAAAATAACGGCGTATGACCGTAGGACGAGGAGAATGGCGTCCCGCTGGTCCTGTGGGAGCTGCTTCCCGATTCTGAGCACCCGCTCCGGCCGGGAGGTATCCAGAGGGACTTCCTCGACCTCCTCGGCCGGTTCGGCATGCGGCCTCTCTTCGTCCTTGGCAACGGCTGCCGTGATGGTGTCTATCCTTTGTCCTTCCCTTTCGGCCGGCCTCGTTAGTTTGAGCTAGCATGCTCTGGCTATCCTCTGATTTCCTCTGGCGTAGCCGATGCCTTGATTGGTGGGGAACTTCAGACACAAGTGCTTCATGGAGATGATGGCCTCCAAGTCCTCCAGTGCTGGCCGCCCCAAGATCAGGTTGTGGGCGCACTGGAGGTTGACCACCATGAACTCCATGTCGATTTTGGCGTGGTGGGGGCCGTCACCGACCTCCACAGGGAGGACTATCGTGCCCTCGGCGTCGATAGAGTCCCCGGTGAAGCCGGATAACGGTGTCTTGATCGGCTTCAGCAGAGCTTTGTCCAGCTTCAGCTGCCTGAAGGTGTCCAGGTACATCACGTTGACGGAGCTCCCCGTATCGATGTAAGTGCGGTGGGTGATGGTGTCACCGATCTCACACCGGATGACGAGGGTATCCCTATGTGACTCCGTACCTGGAGGCAGATCCTTGTCGGTGAAGGTGATCGCCTCCGTTCGCTGCTTCTTCGGCTGGGGGGGAATGTGGGACACCTCCCCTATGTAGAGGGATTGGACCCATTTCTTCCTCTGGGTGACGGAGTCCCCCCCAGTGTTCCCACCCACAATGAGGTGAATGTGGTTCTTCATTGGCGGGGGCTCTTCGAAGTCCTCGTCGTCACTGAGCCTGCCGATCTCCCACTTCTTCGCAGAAGGTTCGCCCCCTGGTTTGCCGGTGTTTACCCATGTATTTTTGCGTGGGCCACCCTTAACAAACTGGGAGAGTTCCCCCTGACGAATAAGGCGATCGATGGCCTTCTTCAGCATGATGCAGTCGTCGGTGTTGTGCAAGGAGTTTTTGTGAAACCGGCAGTGCGTGCCGCCCTGCTGGATGGCAAGGACCTCCTCGGCCGGCCGAGGAGCCTGCTCGATGAGGCCGTGCTTTTCGGCATAGTCGAGGATGGTGCCGACCGGGTGAGTGAGGGCAACCCCCGGCCGTTCCAACCTCGGCCGCCAGTGGCGGTCCTTCTTACTTTGTCCACCAGAGCCGTGACGGCCCTGGGCACCCTGGCCGGCCGGGGATGGACCCGGGGCCGGCGAAGGATTTGTCTTCTTGGAGGGATGGCCTCCCTCTTTCTTGTGGTTGTGGAGCTCGTCAGCGTCGGCGTACAAGCTTCCGCGCTGGAGCGCCTTGGCGTACGACCTTGGAGGGTCGGTGATGAGGCTCCTGGCGTACGGGGAGCTACGGAGGGCTCCCTGGTATAAGACGAGGAGGGTGCGCTCATCGGCCCCCTCGACTTCTTCGGTCTCCCTCGTCCACCGATCAATGAACGACCGGAGGGACTCATCATGTTGCTGCTTGACGGAGAGGAGGTGGGTGAAATACTTCTTCGCGCGCTTCCTTCCGGCAAAGTGGGTGAGGAAGCGTTGAGCAAGGTCCTGCCATGAGTCAATACTCCCTTCGGGGAGCGCGTTGAACCACTCATACGTTGGCCCCTCAAGAGTAGAGAGGAACCAACGGCAGAGATATTCATCCGACGTGTTCACCATCAGCATGTTGTTCTGATAGCGGCTGAAGTGCTCCTGGGGGTCTGATCGGCCATCGTAGGATTTGATGGCGTTCCCCCTGTACTTCTCCGGGATGGGGGCCGAGAGCACCCTGTTGGTGAAAGGGGTCCTGGTCCTGACCTGGATGATGGGGTCGCCTCGCCCTTCGGCCAACTCCCTCTCCAGGGCACTGACCTTGTTCATGAGAGCGTTGAGGCCGAGGTCGTTGGAGGCGCCAGCCGTGGGGGTGTTGGTCGATTGCCTTGCCTCCATCTGAGCCAGCCTCCGCTCCAGCTGGGCGATGACCTCGTCCCGGGGGTCCCTGGCAGCCGCAGCGGCACCCAGCTGGTTTCTCATGCGCTCGTCGTGGGCTGCATTGATCTGGTGGCGCATGTCGTCCTCGTGCAACTTCCCCTTGCCCTTGTCCAGGCGGGACTGGTCCGCTGTCCGGGACACAGACCCCAAGCTTTCCCTTGGCGAGCCAGGCCGACGCCCGCCAATCCGTCCTGCCATCCTCTCCAAAACCGGACGACGGCGCGTGTCACCCAGCCTATTGAAGGCAGAGGCTTTCCCACGCGCTGGGGTCTGCCCAGGCCGAAGAGGGGAAGCGGGGTGGGAGTGGGACGACGCCGTGTCCTGGGCCATCACCCCCTCATCGTTGCCTACCTGGACGGCCAACGGTTGGGGCTGAGGAGGTGGAGTGACGTTCCCCCCGGTCCTTAGCAAGAGAGCGCTGAGGACGGTGGGGTTCTGGGCCAAGCTGGCGATGATGACCGACAGCGCGGCCTGAACTTGTGGATCCACAGACGGAGAGGCCGCGGCCATTGGCTGGGCCGGGGCGTTGTCTGTCTTCTCGGCTCGTTTCTTGTCCAAGCCGATGCGGGCATCAGGGGCTCCGCCATTGAGTTGGTTGCGGAGGTCCGTCGTGAGGTTGATGGCCTCTTGGAAGACGTCCCCTCCGCCGACCTGGTCGGCCGTAGCATCCTCCTCGCGCTCCCTGGTCTCCTAGTCCTCAGGGATGGTCTTGCTGACGAGGTTGCGGTTTGACTTAGTTCTTCCCATGGTCAGTGATTAGCTGTGCTTGGTAGCGACGAAGGGTGCTAACTTGATTGTTCTAGCTCTCAATGAAAGCACCAAATGATAGAGTAGTTGTTTAGAAAGAAGTGAGAGCTAGAGAGAGAAGTGCAATATATGCTTCAATAGAATGATTTTATAACCCCCATAACTACTTCCAGAGGAAGTATTTATAGGAAAAATACGGGCTGGGCTCCCAAGCCTTGGGCCGAATACAAAGCCACTAGTGGGCTGTACAAATGAGTAAGTGTAAGATCCGGTTCTGTGGGTCTCCCGTGGCCGACGAGGGCTTTGGCCGACGAGGGCACGGCCGACGCGGGCACGGCCGACGAGGACACCCCGGTTCCTTGGCCTCAAGATCATATTCTGGACTGGCCCTTCTTCGGCCGACGAGGGTCTTCCGGCCGACGAGGGCACCGTGTAGTGACTGTGCTTTCTGTTCTGAGTATGTGGGTCATGGGGCCTAGACCCACATACTCCATCATATGTATGTATGTATGTATGTATGTATGTATGTATGTATGTATGTATGTATGTATGTATGTATGTATGTATGTATGTATGTATGTATGTATGTATGTATGTGTGTATGTATGTGTGTATGTGTGTATGTGTGTATGTGTGTGTGTGTATGTGTGTATGTGTGTATGTGTGTATGTGTGTGTGTGTATGTGTGTGTGTGTGTATGTGTGTATGTATGTATGTATGTATGTATGTATGTATGTATGTTTGTGTGTGTGTGTGTGTGTGTGTGTGTATGGATGGATGGATGGATGGATGGATGGATGGATGGATGGATGGATGGATTGATGGATGGATTGATGGATTGATTGATGGATGGATGGATGGATGAGAAATTGATTCTCGAAGTTTGGGGAAACAAACTCAAATAACGAGGTTTGAAGTCGGTCAACTCTTTGGTAATTTATCCTATGATGATCAAAGACATTTGACTGGTATGTCTCACTTAATTGTTGAAGAAAATATGCCTTTTATTTTTTCTGAAATTCTTGCTTTAAAAGAATATGCTCAAGGTACTTTAAATCCTCAATTTCGAAACTATAGTCACAAAACGATTAAAAAAGAAGTTATAAGGCAATATGTTTTGGAAAAGGAAAAATTACAAATATTTTTCGCAAACTTTAATGGACGTGTTAGTATTTGTAGTGATATATGGGAGGACACTCATTATTATTTATATTATTTGACTGTGATTGCACATTATATTGATGATGATTGGGAAATGCATAAATGTGTTCTTGCTTTTCGTGAATTTAATGATCGACACATCGTTGATAATATTTATATTCTGCTTGAGTGTATTTTAATTGAGTACAATTTGATAATATTTATATTTTTCCCAATCCATTTATGTTCGCTATGGGTTTTGATAATGCTAGTAATAATACTGCTCCTATACCTTGATTGTGTGAATTGTGTGGTTCTTCTACTTTGTTGAGTAGGTTTTTTCATCAGCGTTGTGCATGTCATATTTTAAATTTATGTGTAAAAGACGGGCTAGCCGCGTTGGGAGATGCTATGGAGGTAGTGAAGGTGGAATTAGACTTATTTGGGGTAGTAATCCATTAAAAATGCAATGACGTCA
Organism: Cuscuta europaea; assembly: GCA_945859875.1. Classification (NCBI taxonomy): domain Eukaryota; kingdom Viridiplantae; phylum Streptophyta; class Magnoliopsida; order Solanales; family Convolvulaceae; genus Cuscuta; species Cuscuta europaea. The sequence continues at coordinate 845,571 of CAMAPE010000054.1, read as the reverse complement.
ATATTTGAGGGATAGACGTGTCAAATATTGTGCTTTTCCTAAACATTTATCTATTCGGTGGAATAGTACTTATAACTTAATTGTTGTACTTATTAGATTTAAAGATCATTTTCCTGCTTTTTTAAAAGAATATGCTAACTATATTATAAATCCGGCTGACATCGACACTATGGAGAAAACTGTGAATGTTTTGGTGTTTTGCAATAATGCAACTCAAACTTTTAATCATGTTTATACGGCTACCGCAAACCATTTTTTTGTTGAAGTTGTTAATCTCGCCGGCGCTTTTTGTGAATTTTCCGATACCGTTTACGTTAATTATTTTTGTTCTTACATGAAAGAGAAGTTTTTAAAATATTATTCACATATTCCGCATATATATGGTATTGCATTTACTCATGATCCTCGTCGTAGACTTGATGCTTTGGGGCATTGTTTAGATTACTATTATGCTTCTTTTTTGGGTCCATTTCCTATGTACGAGGAAAACCCCATAGACCCTAAACAAGAATTGCAAGAGGTTAGAAATTTATTATATCAATTATTTAATGAGTTTCATGCACAATATGGTCACGCACCCCCTCCCCCGACACGAACATCTTCTTTATCTAAAGGAAAATCATTTTTTAAATCTGCATTTGACAATCTTATGAAAAAAGTAAATCAACTCCCGATTAATGAACAAAGCTCGATTAATGAGCTTTCTTTGTATCTAACATTTCATGTTGATTATGAAGTAGGGGATGAGTTTGACATTCTAAAGTGGTGGAAGGAAACAGAAAGAACGTTCCCGATTTTATCAAAGATGACTAAGCATATGCTAGCAATGCCGGTATCAACAGTTGCCGTGGAACCAGAATTTAGTGCGGCTGGCAACGTGCTAACGGATTACAAAACGAGATTGAGCGCGAACTCTCTTGAGACGCTTGTTTGCTTCCACGATTGGTTAAAGGCGAAACGTATGGATGAAACAACCGAAGATGACGAATATTCCGATTGATTATTATTTACTACGTATTAGAAAACGTATTTCATGTTTTAAATTTTTCTCAATTCTCAATTGTGCAGTTGTACTACATATTTCAAATAAATATACTTTAACTTTTTTATATCCAACAATTTTTGAATTAATATATAAAAAAATACACGGTTCGACCCGGCCCAACCTGCTCTATACCCGACACGCCACCCGACCGGGTAGCCCAGCCCGAACCGAACTCAGTAGGTACCCGGGCCGATTCCAGGCCTCACTTATCCAAAAAAAAAGCCTGGTCAGAACCGGACCGAGTCCCGGCCCAGCCCGAGTCCATGCCTAAATCAAGGGTGTATCAGGTATGCATGTTTCAACATTTGTTGTTTGTGAATAGGGATGGACCCGGGCCGAGCCAATTCCGATTCCGGGCCAGTTCTGATTCCGGGCCAGGCCCGGACGGGCTTTTTTTGCAATTCCTTGGGCCCGGAACCAGCCCGGGTTGCTACCAGGTCCGGGCCTAACCGGGCCGGGCCGGGCCCGGTTCAATACTTAAATTTTTTTCTTTCTTGTTATCCCCCGACCCCCCCCCCCCTCACCCCCACCCCTCAAACCTCCCCAAAACACCGAGCCTAACCCTAGGAAAAGAAAAAAAATTGAAAAAACAAAAAAATGACCCGGGCCGGTTCGCCCAAAACTGGGCCTGAGCCCGGCCCGTCCGGCCCGCCCACACGGGCTAAAAGCCCGGAACCGGCCAACCGGGCCCGCACAGTAGCGGGCCGGTCCGGTTCCGGGCCGGTTCAGCCTGGCCCAGTCCATCCCTATTTGTGAAATGTTCAGGTATATATGTCTTAGATGATACACATGTATCCAGTAGGAAAATTAAAACAAGATACATTAGTGATAAGCATTTGCTTATTGATGGGTGTTTTTACCTTTTAAACAAAAATGTCAAGATAATACGTAAAACGTGAATCTACTGGTTTTTTAAAATGCTTTTTCTTAAAGAACATGAACCTACTGGTTTGTCAACAGGGGCAGACCGTAGTACAAATTATATATGAAAAATAATTTTCTCCCTCCCAAAAAATATTTTGAACCCCAAAAAGTATTTTCGCCCCCCAAGATGACTTTCCTGGATCCGCCCCTGTTTGTCAAGTATGATTATAGGTGTCATTTTCTGTCATAAGTTTTTTTCCCCATTATCCCACGCTACCAGTACACTTCTTAAATAAAAGTAGCTTTCTTCCTGTAAAAATCATTTACTATTCGAAAATAAACCATTCCAAGTGCACTTATATTCTTAAGCAGAATAACAGTGTTTGTTCTTTTCCGAAAGAAAACCACCCTGCATTGTAATATGTACAAAGGCAATGAATGATAGCTGAAAACCCAGCTTTAGCCATATCTGCAAAACTGAAGAATAACCCCATTGTGAACTACTACCAAAAAACACGCTGGACTGGATGGCTACGACTTGGTTGCCATCACCATCCATGGACGTGGAGGTTAAAACAAAGGTTATATCACCAAAGAATGGTTGCCTTTTAACCATCACCCTGAAAGAAAAAAAAAGGAACTTCAATTCTTTTACTGATCCGTGTGAGTGTTAGTTTTGGGTGTGCTATCAAATGTTCGGGGTTTTCTCTTTGTATATTGTTCTTCCTTCCACTTGTTAACATACTTCAAGAACGCAAGAGCGGGATTTTCTCCTGGTGGGGCACGAACTCGTGATGACCTCCTCAGCACAGATTCGTCTTTACCACTTTCCTGAGTTGTTTCCTTTGATCTCTTTTGGATTTCTAGGCTGTAATATATTTTCAAGGCAAAAGAAACCAAATATTCATGAAAAGAACATTCAGCAAATCTATAAACATGATAGAAGAGGCTTGAGCAACAAAACCTGAACGGAAACTGAAGCGACCCAAACCCACCAAACCATAGGCCTCTTGGTTTACAGTTTAAGGTTTGACTTCTAAAAACTGACCAACCCAATTGAAACCAATAAAAACGACCAAAATAGCATAACCAAAACTGACTTCAGTAGTCAAGTTATTTGTTTTTTCAGTTATGCAATTTTTTAAAACCCAGCAAATTTAAAATGAAACCAACCTAACCAAGCTGATGAGCACACCTAGAAGAGGCACAACATCCATTATAGACATCTAAGTTGAGGCTTACATTATTTTATCATAAAACTTTTCAAGTTGCTTTTTGAGAGCCCTCTCCCTTGTACCCTTCACATTAAGTGAGCCCATCAAAGCATCGAGCTGTTAAAAGAAAGAAGAAGAAAAAGAAATTGTTAAAACACCATTCCAATAATGGAATAATAGTAACTACAACAACAATAATAATACTCCCTCCATTCTCTATAAAATGTCTCGTATTCCTTTTTGGAATGTTTTTTATTATTTGTACCTCTTCCCTTTTTTGGTAAGTTTTTTCAATCAAAATACCGTTATACCCTCACTTTTATTTTCCTTACCTTTTTTTACTTATTACGAATTACTTTCTCTTTCCTATTTTTTCATTACTTTCCTCTTCTTAATATATTATCTATCCTACTTTTTCATTTACCCTACACTCTCTATAATGCCCCTACTATTTTCTTCTTAAAAATCACAAAAACCCTAAGGGGGGGTTAATAAAGAATGAGGGAGTAATATTAAATATTAAATATTACTATCTCCATCCCGAAAAGGTTCACCATATTGACTTTTCTTGGTCAATGATGACAAACTTTAGACAATGATTTTAATTATTATCTTTGTATATAATTTATAAATTTTATACTTTTACGAAAATATTTTGAACAAGGAACATTTTGTTATAATTTTCATATTCAAAATATTTTCATTTTAAAATATATCATTGATCAAAGTTGTTTGCCATTGACCAAGAAAAGTCAATTTGGCGAACCTTTTCGGGATGGAGAGAGTAATATTAATAATTAATAATAATACTCCCTCAATCCCAAATTGTAAGATACATTTACTCTTCACTTGGTCAACATAAATCACTCTTAATCTTTTACTTTATATATCAAAAGTTTATGATATTTGAATTATTTTTTGCAGGTTTTGTAGCGGTTTTAATGTAGTTTCTGAATATGTAAATTTTATTTTTTAAAACTATTTTGAGTGTTCACAGGGATCAATTTGCTTTATCGCCGGTCAAACATCGTAAACCATAAAGTATCTTACAAATTGGGACGGAGGGAGTAATAATAACAATGATAAAACAGCATGCTGACACTAAACCAACAATATCACAATACCTCTTCCTTTGAAGAATAATATCCCCACTGCATTGAATCAGAACTCTCAACAAATATTTTTGCTTCACGTCTGAAAAACCAGTACCTATTATATTCTCTATCTTTCCCCAATGGACTAGTGCGCAAAACTCTCTTTTCTATTTCTCGGTCAAGATACTCTTTCTGAAACTCAAGAACAGATAAATAAGACAAAGCTTGAAGATAAAATTATTATTTTGTGAATCATTTGCCAAATTAATAAAGCTCGTGTTATGGTAACACGTTTTGTTCTTTTGCCAAAAGTTTCATTTTCCTTTCCTCTATGCACTATGCATGCCAATTAACAAGCAACGAAATAGAAGGGGAGTGGGGGCGATCAAATACACAGACAGAGATAGCCCACCCTTTGCTCCTTGCTCCTGCTTTCTAATGTTTCCTTTATTTGATTCTTCCGTATCTTGTGTGCTAGCCTTTGCTTTTGGTCCTTGCTCTGGTTTTGCATTAATTCCTTCATCCCATTCTTGAAAGCAGCCTTCCTTGATGAACCATTACCGTTCTCAGCAGCGTCTTTCACAAATACCTTCTTTTTCTTAGCATTCCTGAAAGTGGTATCTGCTTGCTCCCCTTCACTGTTCATAATGAAGGAGAAAATATAAGGATAGGAGAGGGTGGTGGTGGGAATACTCTGGAATATTAAAAATATTGAATCATGGAGATTAAACCTGTCATCTGATAACTGTTTTGAATTCAAAGGGGTCTCGAATGCATTCCCTTCATCAGAAAGGGTTCCATTTTCCGTACTGATATGCCCCTTGCTTGCTCCATTTTCAGCACATGGAGTATAAGAACGCTCTTTTCCTTCCCTTTTATTTCTACCTTCTTCCAAAGCTTCATCCCTCCGTGCAGCTGAAAGTGCCTGCCGCTTCTCAATATCCTCATCCAACTTCTCCTTAAAAAGACCTAACATGAAGGCTTGTGCAATCAATTCCCCAAAGATCTTCAATTTAATGCTAACATCTAGAAGCCCATAGTGACCGCGTTTGATTGTAGAAATATGAGCACACAACTCAGCAATGTCTATCATTTCCAAGAAGTCACACAAATACTCGGTCCATGTAATCATTGAGATCTGAAAAGAAGGGGGATATTGCTGGTATCAGAGATTAGTACGAATAAATAGTGATATCAGACGATGGAAATTATAAGACTCAATTCAAGGAAAGTCAGGGAAAATGTGTGGTGGGCACCACAGTGCCAGTAAAACCTAAGCCAAGGTAGAGAACCAAATGCTCAAATAGGGTCACTACCTCGAAGGGCATATTTGCTTCCCAGAAAATGCCAAGCAAAATTAATTTTTAAAGTTTGTTTTGCCTCTGTAACTTCAAAGTATAACGAAAAAAAAAATCTTAAGTTTTTAAACATACATACATATATAGGGTTGAGTTCAAATGAGAAGACATCTTAACATGTAAAATAAGAATTAATCTCAACCGTCCAAATTGTCGATTTGATGCACAATAACTCTTATCGAATGCACTTTCGAATAAACCTTATCTGATGCACTTTTCGAAAAGTGCATCAGATAAGGCTTATTCAAAAAGTGCAACATATAAGGTTTATTGTGCATCAGATTAACTTTTTGGACGGCTGAAATTAATTCTTATTTTACACGTTAAGAACTTTTTTTATTTGATCCAAATTCTATATATATATATATATATATATATATATATATATAGATAGATATATTTCTTAGCTTTTATATAATATAACAATTAAATAACTATGAATTAGTTTTTATGAATAAAAAATATTCAATTTGGACATATCTTTTAATTTCCCTAAATTTTTCTTTCCACTCGATTTGGTCCCTATTTTCTTCCTAGCATTTGCCTTGCTCTAAAAAACCTCAAAGGAGCACCAAGTTCATATGCGTCAAGCATACACATAAAATGGGTTTTGACCGTTACAAACATGATTCGTGCACGCTCAAACTCAATAGTTGATATGAGTCAAGCATAAACAGAAAGACAGCACTCTAGACTAAAAATAACATTATGCAGAAAAAAGACAATCAGAAAAAAACACTTGATAGTGATGCACATTGACCTTGTTCTTTCTCTTTTTCTTCTGTACAGTGAAGAAATACCCCACGTGGTCATTCATCAGGAGACGAAGAAGGGCTGAGTGAGCTTCAACAATGAGAACAACGTTGCTGTCACTATGGCACACAGCATTCTCAAAATCTTCAAGGGAAAATGGCGACAATTGCAAAAATCTGCCAAATGATGTACAAAAATCCCAAACCATCAAAAGATCCCCAACACAATGCATAGGGGCATTGAAATCCCTAGAAGGAGAAGGACGTTCAGTTAACTGCATGTCACTTTCTGAAGGCTTCACCAGTAAATCATCGATTGGATATCTAACAGACACCATATCCAGCTTTCTGTTTTCTGAAAGAAATGGTGCAAGTAGAGGGGGAAAAGATAATTAGATGATAGAAATACCACAAGCAATGTGTAGAGACGATATGCATGAATCAAGCTGAAAACAGATCGAAATAAGAAAAGAATCAAACAAAGATAATGGTCTTGGGAATTCTACACAGAAAGAAGACCAATTAGTAAAGCCTTACCATCATCAACACTCTCCCCGTTTGTCAAGGGATCATAATTTTTTCTGCTGAAACTCTCACGCTTAGGATCGGTCCACTCGTTATTTTCCATGTCCTGAGAAGCAATAAAATCAAATTGTCATTGGTAGCAGCAGAACATACAGACAGACATACAAAGAGAAAACTCTTATAATTACCCCATCAGCTTGTATGCATTCACCATTCTTCCTCTTCTTACTTACAACAACCAATCCATCCTTAACAGAAATTTTATTTTCTAACTCTGCAGGAGGGTGAGTAGGAATCCTATGCTCATCTGCCAATCTATCATGCAAGACCCATGGAATGCTGTGATGTGTAGACTCTCTGATTAAAACCTTGAGAACACCTCTAATATAAGGCAGCTTCTTCCTTATCAAGTCTTCTTCATTTACGTATGTACTTTCAGATATGTCATCATATTTGTCCGTCCATTCAACCTCATATTGTGTTTTCCCGTCCTCTTCTACAACTTTTAGAATCCTGCAATTATATATACAGCTATTTTTCATCCCATACAAATTGGAACCCACACACAGACGGCCTTGAAGCTTCATAGCAATTGCATTGACTAGATCGTTTAAGCTCAGCATACCTGTGAATGCATGATAAGATCCTTAGAATACAATTTTAGAAAAAAACTTATGTTTAATCATAGTTGTCTTCTCGGACATAACATATGAGTCAAGAGGCAAAACATAAAATATCAGCAATCAGAATACCAACAAAACATAACTGAATATGAAGAAGTTGAATTGGAAACAATTAATAAAAGCATGTCCTCTGCTTTTGAGTTAATAAAAATATATCATATGCTTTTGAGTTGGTGTAATGCCAATGTCATTCAGGTGATTGAGGTAGCCAAAATGCAACCACAGATTGTTTACAAGTGAAAGGTTCAAGCCTTCAAGGCATTAGTGTTTATCCAAGATTTACAGGACAAGAACTGCATGAGTCATATTATAGGAGTACGAGTCAAATATAAGAGACACTAACTCTCAAATTAGCATGAAAAAACTTTGAAACTGGATGTGGTATATGTGATAAAACAACAGGCTCTACACCTTGTGTTGAAGTAAATCAGTACCATTCAGGTCATTAATTCACATGCTATGCAATTGACCTAGTATCACCTAGAGCAAATGGGCGAATATCAATAGATCATGTATTGTGCAGCATTAATAAATTTTTCATTCCCCATTTCCCTATAATATCTAGCATTTCAAGAACCAACAAACATTCCACCGAATCCAACTTCTTGATTACCATTAAAAGGTACTCTAACTCAGTAGTTTGATTATTACATTATTTGTTGACTTGCAATTTTTCTTAGCTATGAGAATATTGCAATCCTAAAGATTTCAACACCAAAGTGCAAGTAGTTTACATGGGGTAATTAAGAGAATGTAAACATGAACATGGGTGCTTTCAATGTAGATCCACTTGTATCCCATGGTACAAAAAGTGAATGTTAGTGCCATACATACAGCCAAAATCTTATCTTTGCATCACCCCAAAAAGAATGTAGTGAAAACTGAAGTATGTGTGTGTGTCTTAAAAAAGGCGCTTAATATAATTGTCAAAGCAGTGTGTGTGTGGGTATGTGTCTTCAAAAAACAGGTCCTCTAACTCAACAGTTCCATTACTATACGTCTACACCACGTACTTAGTTTTTCATTATGTACACAGCGTTCAAAGTATAACAAACTCGAAGCTTCCAGCATAAACTCCAAAATATAAGTAGCTTACATGATATAATAGAAGAAACAGTAGGATTAAAGTTTGTAAGTGGTTGTAGGTTCACTTCATCAATCCAATAAATAATGTGCCACACTGACAACTCCCAGATAAAAGACAATCAAGTTTTCGTCTTTACTTGTAAGTAGAAAGAAGCTCATCTACTAAGTAAAAGATTTCATCCATAAAGTCATCCCCAATCATAAGTTGCACAGTTTTTTAGAAAGGTAGCGATACACCTAAAATAATACTCCGTATTACATTCTAAGGCCGTTCAAATAGAAATTAGAAGGCTGTAAATATAACAACACTATCAAGAATAATCAAAATAGATAATGAAATAGAAAACACAATTATAACCAAGCAAGGTAGGGGAATTACTGAATTGAACATCTCGGAGTACAGGAGCCAGAAGTTCCTTTGGAAACAGTTGCAGCTCTTTGCCAGATTCCTTCTCCGAAAGGAGCGCTTCCTCGTAGGTCAAGCAATTCTTTCCAGACAGTTTGCAAGACCATACCTTTTGTTGGTACATATTCATCCGCTTCAAATAATCACTACAAATTTTTAAAAAAAATCCATTTAACTTGCTAGCTAGCACCTACAAATAAAATACATACCAATAATAAACAAAACAAGAAATTTTAGGGTTTACCCATAATCCCTGAAGATCTCTTTTGTGAATCTAACTTGGAACACCTGCTCATTGGGACTCAAATCTGTAGGCTTTTCCAACAAAGCAAACGGCTTTCTTTTATACAATGGCATTCCGGAAAGTTCAACTTGAGTGCCTATACAATCCAGCAATTGAAGATCAAGTCCCGTAAAGAAAAGTTTTTAACTTCTAAACGCAGGAATATACGCAAACAAATGTCCAGTGCTCATTCGTGCATTAACGGTTTGTTTCAGATATGCATCATAAACGTACAAGAACTCATCGAGCAAAAAAATGGAAAGCGGTAACTCAAGAAAACAAACTAATCTTTACATTGCGGTAAAGAATAAAGACGATTCCCGCCAGTGGAGCATTTCATAGTTACATATTTCCACCATTTTTACCAGATTGAATTAGAAAGTGATGTCATATTTGCGCTTCAATATTGGGACTGGTTATAGTTTTAGGGAGCCAAAGGGAGGCGGTGGTGGAAGCTGCCCGACTAACCTGTTGAGGAGGGAGACTTGGCTCTCTCTCAATCTTTGCTAATCTCTCTCTTCATGCATTCCCAAATCCCAACTTTAGGAACTCTGTCGCTATTTAAATAAGACTTGCTGCATAGACTACTCTGCCCTTTCCCTTTTCACAAACTTGCGTCATGTTATATCAGGTATAAACACTTCTCTATACGCACATTCAATAAAGAGTTTAAATTACCTCTCGCGTAGCTCAATATGTAGTAAGGGAGGGACACAATGGGAAGTTACTATGCTCAAAATGCATAGTCCCAACGTACCGTTCGGTCGGGGTCGGGGGCTCTCAGGGATAGGGTGTCATCCTTTTTTTAATAAAGAGTTTAAATTTGAAAAGATTATAGTGTCTTTGAAAAATGACGGTTCAATGAAAAATAAAAAATAGCGACTTGATGTCTTTTAGCGTTTTCAATAAGTGGAAACATTGTTTGGTAAATAGTTGTTCAGCTCTAATGAAACGTTGTAAATAAGAGAGTTTTGGTTAGCGTTTTAAAATATGATGTTTTTTACTAATTGTTATGGCAAAACAACTAAATTATCAAACATCTTCTCACATCCCGCTATTACAATTCACTAACATAATCTGGTATCCGCTAAGTACTGAATGTCAAACACGTCCTATGTAGATAAACGAAGAAAAGGATTATGTAAAATCCGGTTTCACTTCTTTTTATCACATCTAGTATAGAGTGTGTTTAGAATTGAATCTCATTTTGCATCATTTAAAAAGTAAAAATTACATTTTTTGTTCTTTGATGGAGTGATTCTCATTTGAGTATTTGATATTACTTCTACTGTATTGAACAGATAATCAAGTTTGATCATTTGGATAGGTTTGTTGTTACAAGTTATTTGTGTAAGATTACTAGAATGGCATAATGTATTGGTTGGGTACAAATAAATGATATTAATGTCACACTAGATGCATGATGTAAAAAAACATTTCAAATAGCATATTTTACTTGTCAAACTTTTAATATTTTGATATTATGTAGAAATTATAAGTGCTTTTGTGTTCATATGGAAACTCAAAACCTTTAAGCAAATTAACATCAAAAGTAGATATTCACAAATATTTTCACTTATCCCTTTGAACAAAGTAAAATGCAAATAGATACTCAAATCACATTTGTTTTTATATTTACATTTACTCTAATACTCATGCTCATTATATTGATAACATCCATATTCATATTCACTTTCAACCGAAAAGTTGTTTTCGAGCTTTAGAATCAAAAAGAAAATTTTGAGACTTAAAACAGAAAACTTTCTCGTGCCTTCACTCGAAAAACCCCGTCTCGTAATCCCATCCCCCGAAACTCCTTGCACGAGAACCATACACCCGCAATTATTCACCTCCCCAAACCCCTTGCTCATGATCCATACCCACGAAAACACCTCACGAAAACCACCATCGTAAACCACCCCCGAAACACTCCAACTCCACTACCCATGAAAACCCCATACCCGAGAACCTACCCACGCAAACTGCTCACACGGCCCACAATCCGTCCCTTGAAAACCCACCCCCACAAACCCCTTACCCGAAAACCCCTTATCTGAAAACTCTTACACCCGAAATCCCTGGCCCGCAAACCTCTACCTCGAAATCCCTACCACGCAAACCTCTACCCCGAAATCCCTGCCCCGCAAACCTTTACCCCGAAATCCCCTCACCTGACATCCCACTTCCAAAAACCTCTCACCCTGAACATCCACACTCAAAAACCCTTTATCCCCCCAAAACCCTTCCATTTGCAAACGTCTTGACTGTTTTGGCCATATTTTTTGACTCGGTGGTCTGATTTAGGTCGTTAAGCCCTTTACGGAAACAGGAAGAAGAGATCTGCAAGAATCCCCAGGGACCGGGACTGACTCTCACGCGCCCTCACTCTCCGGTCTTGATTAAGTTTCCTTCCGTTTTCCGAAAAATATTGTCAATTATCGAGTCAAAGTCAAAACAGGGCTCAATTTGAAAGGTCCACTCTTCAAAACTCAAACCAAAGGTCAAACCTGATCAAAGAATCGTGTAGATAATTCAATCAGCCACACGTCAACGATCCATCTCCGACAATAAAAAATGGATGCCTACTCCAACTCATCAACACTCTCAAACAACATATCAACCACGTTATCTGATGAGTTCGAGGTAAGTACTTCTAATTCCAATTACACCAAACAAATATGTTCTTTACAGGATACAAATATCTTCCTTGTGTAAAGAACGTAAATCTATTAGTGAATTAGAATCCCGATTTGCAAACAATGAAATTGTCCTGAGAAAGCACTTATTATTGGAAAGCATTCTTAATGTTCGTTTAACAAACTCATAAGAGAAAAGGTTACTAGCTTGAAATCTGAAGTTGAAAATTTTAAAGACAAATATGAGATTTAACTAAAGAACTCAAGAAGAATGATCTTAAACAAAAAGAATCATTGAATTCCTTTGAAGTCATTTTTCAAGAACGAAGTAGATTTTATACTAAAATCAAAAAGAGTTGGAGTTCAAACAGAACTCCAACAGAGGTCAAACAAAACAAACGGTTTTTTCTAAATCAGCCTAAGGACATTGAGTTCTATGATCCTAGAAAAAACTTAGGTTTCCAAAATCCTTGTAACCTAAATAAAGTTAATTGTCGTCAACTTTATATATAATACTAGGAAATTGATCGCACGTTGCACGAATATTATATGCCCAACACATTTTTTATGAATTTTGTAAAATTTTGAGCATTAATATTTTGAGAACAAATTGATCATGTGTTGCGTGTTGCTTTTAGAACACAAATTCTAAAAGCAACGCGCAAATTCTAGAGCACAAATTCTACATAATTTTTATTTTGTTGGGTTTTTAAATATACAGTTATTTTGAGAACAAAATGTACGTATTATGTATGAGTTTATTTATGAATAAGAAGGGAGTATCATGAATATAAGAAACTACTGACGGTATTATTTGTAGCTCATGTTTAACATTTTGCTTAAAATTGCAGAATTTGTATGATTTGTTTTGGAGATTCACGCTGATTTTTAGTCATTGCAGTTAAAATGAGCATATTACAATTCCTACACAATAGACCAGCAAATACATAAAAAGTATAGCTTGAAAGTTCTGTCTCTACAAATAATTGGAGTAACAAACACCTAATATGATTAAATTCTTAAATAAGACATATACATACGCTCCCAAAGTCATAGTTCTTGACAAAATTATTCAATTTAAATTATTTGGTCCGCGATCTCACATGTAGAACTATTCTATTCGGGCATATAGACAAACTTGTAGTGGGTTTGATTTTTATTTAAAAAACCTCTAATGTTTTTTATTTTGTTTTCAAATTGAAGAAAACAAACTACTTTCAGGTGAGCAATTTGTACCAAATTGATGAGATGTGTTCAATCCATCTGCCAACAAACATTTACATGAAGTTAAATGAGAACACGTTTGGTAACCATAATTTTTTGCTTTTCAAGCTTATGAGCCAACTTTTTCATCAAAACGTAACTTTTGGTTTCGCGCACTGAATTGTGTAATAATAAGAAAAAGTAAGGTTGTAGTTACTTCTCTGACTGTATTGGCTGAAACTACTGTAGATGATCATTTTAGCTATTTTATCATATAATTTTTCATTTATTTTATTTCTAAAATATATTTAAAATATATTTTTTCACAAATCAGCTGAATAGCCAATACAGCCGCTTCAGTCAGAACTTTATAAATTTCAGCAGCATCAGCCGATACAGCAGATTTAAGTGTTACCAAACGGGCCCTGAATCCGGCATCTAATCATTAGCAACTTATAGAAAGACATGATAAAATTACCCCCCAAAACCAAACCAATATGGAAGATGGATATTAAAAGGCGGAAACTTCATCATCTTGTCTTCTAAGGCCATATAAGAAGGATTTTAACATCTTAATAAAGAGAACTCCAGAAGTCGCCATATTAATTAGGGACTTTGGAAAATAATCCACACTCATGAAATGCATACCTATTAGCTTCAGCATCTTAAATGTATGAAGCCAAAGTTCAGGAGTGTGCTATTATGTATTAATTTGCTCAAGATGTATAACTCAACACCGTTATACAAACAGTATAACATCGTAAGTGATATAACTCAACTGGATAGTAGCAGTACAACCCCAGTGACAAAGTGTACAATATGATAAAACATGAAAGAGCATTTAATATGAAAAACTGTCCTTTATAAGATAGGTTAAGATAGGGTACATGGGTTTAGGGCTAACTAAATTAATGGCCTTCTCTAGTGCGTCAGAAATGGAGAAAAGAGAAATGAAAGTGAAAGCTGAAGTTTCTTTTAATTACATAGAATTGAATGATAGTTACAAGACAAGGAAAATTTCTCCTAAGATGAAACTGTGTCTACATAGGAAGAGTCATCTATTTATGAAAACTCATCACCTTACATTTCAGAGATCATTAAGAAAATTGTTGATCTTAATACATCTCTGAAAACCGAAAGAAATATACTCAAAATAGAAAAGGAAAAGCTTTTAAATGAAATATCTTCTCTCAAAAACACCCTCACAACAGACAAATCTTCTACCTCCTCTTCTGTTTCTAAAGGCAGTCTTTACGAACCTCCTTCCAAACAGGTCTCCAAAGAATACGACTCATTCTCTTACTCTCATTTTGAAAAAACGAAAGGTAGTATTATTAATAAACGCCAAGAGAATATTATGACTTGGGTTTTCAAACAAACTCAAAAGGAAGCTGGAAGACTTAAAATGTTCTCTGAAACATCAAAATCTATTTTCTCTAAGTCTTGTAGTTCTTTTAAAGATAGTAGTTCCAGTTCTGGCAATAAGTGACCTAGTTCTAACACGGACCATTCTTCTAAGTCTTCTTCTGATCTACATATGTGAAATCCAATTCTAATGCTGCTATTAGTGAAATCGAGAAGTCTAATACTTCAAATTATCATTGTGATTTGAATGATGGGAAATCTCAACTGAAGATATTTAAAGCTTCTACCTATGATGTTTGTGATGATGTTTGCCTGACATATCCCTTCAAGGTTTATTCAACCAAACATTTGAAACGTCTATCAAGGGAGAAAATCTTTACTTCTCAAAAAATTATCCCATCATTCATTTGCGCTGTAATCGTTATTATAAAAAAATGGATTCCTGGATCAGAATCCCAGTCATATAGCTCTCTCAAAACTTCAAAAGAGACTGTTTTAGGAACAAAAATAAAACAAAATTTGTTTTTTGGTAAAAGGGATGGACCCACCTTGAAATGGGTACCAAAGGTTTCTTAACCATTTGCAGGCCCGTCATACGTGGTAACTGATCTGATTGCTCCACACACATGGCGAGTATGAACCTGCACTACAACATGGTTTCTAGATACATTAGTCCAGAACCGATATCAAAGAATGGCTTATGAACACATCAATTCAAAACCCACAGACATAAGCCGTATCATACGTCAAGGGGGAGCGATGAAGAAATCTTTTTCTGAACTTCTAATCAAGATCATCAAAACTCCCAGTGCACCTATTTAAGACAAATTAATTTTGAGGGGAGCAAATGTGTACATTATGAAGGGGAGCATTGGCGTGTATACTCTTTGCTGAGCGGAAAATCCTTCAAAACACACTCTGAAGGGGAAGCTTCTATATCACCTCCCAGACACCAAAACATGTCAAACAACAACTTGAACATTCTGAGGGGGGGGGGGGGGGTCATTTTTCTCCTCCTGGTGCCACACAATGTACAATGCAAGGATTCTCTCGAGGGTGAGGATATATATTAAGGGGGACTTTTCAATTTACTCCTCCCTGGTGTCAAACAATGACAAAGCATAGCGAGTGCTCCAGTTGAGGGGGAGCACAAAGAGAAAAGAAAGCAAAAGGATCAATGAGAGACGAGTCCCAATAACTTGGTAAACCCAACTAAGCCTACCCAAGGGACAAAGAGGAAAGTGAGTGAGTAAACACTATGAGAGTGAGGAAGCAGAACGCTCATGTGAGCAAGAGAAAAATAATCAAAGACATGTCTGCTACCTCAACTGCGATACAAATTGAGGAATCAATCCTACCCACTCAAATACTCCGGACAATCCACATAGGTTCAGGACTGAATTTATTAAGATCTCAGGTATAAGTCATTGCATTTTGTCCAAACGGCACATGCACAATCCTACCCAAGACCACTCATTTTTCTCCCAACAAACAAGTGTTTAATCATATTTCACGGTGAACCTCATCTCTTATCATTGTCCCTTCTGAAGCAACTGATGATGACTACAGTGGCCCACAACCCCATGCCACTGAACTTTCATTGATCACGTCGTGTCTAGTTATCTCACTCTCAAATGTTTTGAATTTTCTAAGACACCGACACATTTTAGAGTTAGTTGTTGGTCTTCACGACCTGCGAGAACTTCCATAGGCTCATCTACCATAGATGTAGACCAATGATTATAAGGAAGTCCTGACATTGCAACATAAAAATCATCAATGTATTCAGTCCATCACTTTAGAGTTCATCTCTATAATGATGGTAACGGACGTCTACGCGAGCCTGGAGGGCTAAAATTTTCATTGATGATCATTTTGATCATGCCAAAATTACTAGAGTGACATCTATTTTTTATGTTTCACAATGGTTGGTCGGAAGTCTTGTCAGAGCTTTAATGCTTCTATCATTTTATACAGGCCACACATCAGTGTTTTCATTTGATGATGTGATAACGAAGCACCATGGTGTCTCCAATTTTTACATTTTGTTTTGTTACCCAGAATCAAAGGTTGAATAAAGACATGACGTCCAGATTCGTTGGATCGTCATGATGGGGCAACAATCCAAATGCTTAAAAACATTCAGCATCATTTCAGACACACCTCTCCTGCATTTGAAAAAGTAACGGCTCTCCAAATCATTCTCGAATTCATCAGAAGAGCTCAGTGCCCGTACGAGAAACATCTCAAAGAGTTTGAGCTCTAACACAGTCCTTACAAGCCACACGTCGGACCAAATCTTCTTCGCACAAATGGTCAACATACAAGCTCAAAGCCATCTACCAATTTTGTTGTGCCACCGACGAAAAGTACTCCTCAAGTGATTTCAAATCAAACAGTAAAAAAGACTAGGTTCTGAAGGAAACTTGGGATGGACAAAATGAAACTGAAAGATGAAGCACGTGCCTGTATGGTCTCTATCAGAAGACTCATTCTAGAGGTGGCATCGAACTTTATACATGTTGATCAAGAGCAACTTCTGGAAGGTTATGATTTCAAGCGAAATTTTGAATCAAAGGTGAGCTCATTTGAAATCAAAGGGAGACTGATACACTTCTCCATTAAGGGAAGGTTGCTAGAAATTAACGAAGACGATTTGAGCATCTCTGAAGTTTGAACATTGAGAGGGAGCTTGTCAACACAAAAACAAAGATCACTTGCGCTTCATTGCAAATTGAACACAAATTGGAAAATTATTAGGACATTTTTGTTGTGTTCAATTTAATTATATTTATCTTTGTTTTCATTCTATTTATCTTTCGGGCTTATTATCATAATATGGGCTTATGTTGTAATTAGGCTTACGATTAATCGTATGAAATATCGACAACCAGTCACACTTTCATTATCATTAGCCCTACTACTGTAGCGTTAGGCGATTAAATCGTGAAGCTTTGAAGTAGTCAGGAGCTCTTCGTGTGACTAGAGATGGGGTATTTGACGGTAGTTTTGTACTTTAGCAAAATATTATATCAAAAATTTCATTTTTATCAAATACTCCAACTTTAATATATCATCATAATCACTTTAATTTTAAAACACTATCAACTTTTACTATTAAGCGTTTTCTTTAAAATAGCTTTTAAAAGTAGAAGCGAGCACCAATACTACCAAAAAGAGAGTCGAATTTGATCTTATTTCTTCAAGGACCAAAAGCAATTGTAAAAAGCAGGTTGACGCACCATTTACTAGTCATAAATCTATTAATATTTAATACTATACTGTAATACAGGTTAATTTTATTATTCCATATTATCAGACATTATTGCTAACAGACCACCACCAAATCTGCAAATCACCAATCAAGGCGTAGCCAAAAGCAAGAATTGAGGTGAGGCAGTACAAAATTCTTTTTAGAGATTTTTTTCAGATTATTTTTTACACATAAAATACAAATATTTTTTAAATTGTGGTGGCATGGATCGGGGTCTGGTCAAGCGCCTACTCCGCCGCTTCTGTTAAATGTTAATGCTCGATATTAGTACTCTTATTATCATATATACGAAGTAGAATATATATTGAAAATTAACTTTAACATTACATAATACTAATCGTAATTCGTAACATACTCCCTCCGTCCTATTTAAATCTTTATACTTTCCTTTTTGGGACGTCCTATTTACTCTTTTACGTTTCCTTTTTAGACAACTCCTTTTACATTAAATGTCCTAACTAATCTTCACTACTCACTCACTTTTTACTTTTGAGTGAATATCATTAAATCTCACCAAAAGTCAAAGAGCACACAAGACATTTATTCTTCTATTAGTTGAGCTCATAAATTACCGTACTAAAAGCAAACGTCATGTTCTATCTGGAACGGGGGAGTAGTAGATAAATAACAGTACATATTCTTTAAATCATCTTGGGCAATTTGATGTAAACATGAAATTTGGAATAATTTTGCAAATATAGGCAAGGAGTGGAAGCTTTGCTTATCTCCTCTATGGCCTTCCGGGAACAGGGTAGTCTATCATTATTCCACAATGACCATTCTTAGCAGTTTGATTTGTATTATCTCGAGTTGACAGTGGTTAAAGTCTTAAAGATAACAAGGCGCATGATATTTTGTATTCAACCCGTCAGTAGTGATGGACCCGGGCCGGTCCGGTTCCAGGGCGGGCCCGGGCAGGCTTTTTTTGCAATTACTTGGGCCCGGAACCGGCCCGAGTTGATACCAGGTCCGGGCCTAACCGGGCCAGGCCCGGTTCCATGTTTATTTTTATTATTTTTTGCCTTTCTTGTTATCCCCTGACCCCCCCCCCCCCTCACCCCCGACCCCCCCCCCCCTCACCCCCTACCCCCAAACCTCCCCAAAACACCCAGACCTACCCTAGGAAAAGAAAAAAATTGAAAAAAAAAATGAACCTGGCCCGGCCCGAACCGCCCGGGCCGGTTCAACAAAAGTTGGACTCGAGCCCGGCCCGGCCGACCCGCCCAAACGGGCTAAAAGCCCGGAACCGGCCAACCGGTCCCGGTCCGGTCCGGGTCCGCACAGTAGCAGGCCAGGCCGGTTCGGGGGGCCGGTTTAGTCCATCCCTACCCGTCAGCCCTGGAATATTCATCACGTTTTTGGCTAGGCACCATTAATAAACTTTTCATTATGATCTGTTTTTCCTCCATACATTCTCATATATATTAGGATATAATATATATACACACACATGTGTTAGTATGCAGCTTCATGCATAATCCACTAAATGTAGCGAAGTCCCCACAAGAACAAAAAGATGTATGTAGGGTGGAACCAAGCTTGTCATGGTGCATGGTGATCGCCATGGCGGAGAGGTATTTTACATGGCGCATGGCAATGGCGCATATGGCGCGCAGTCGTGCACCATATCTAGCCATTGACAACTATGGGTGGAACCATTTCCAGCTTACAGTTCAGAATGCATCTTGAATGCATCACTAAAGCTTTCAGGGACAGAGCTGAGTGCTTCAATTTCAAGTCTGGAGAGGATAAGGCGTGCTATGTTTTCAGCTGATACAGCACTAGTCTCCATTGTGCTCGCTGCATTCTCAAAAGCATTCACATAGTACAGATGCTGGCCGTCCAAAATAAGTGGCGCAAATACCTCATGGGCATGAAAGACGGGATATGCACCCCAGTCAATTTTGATCGTCTCGTTTCTCACACTGCAAGAATGATGCAAGGCATAAAATAAAGAGTTGAACAATCACAGTTCCTTTTAACATTAATTTAAACTGTAGCTCATAATCTAATGATTAATTAAGTTATTGAGTGCATTTCTATGTGAATGCAATGTCTTAAGATTAGCAGCTGCAATAGAAAAACAGCAGATTGTTTCAAGGGGTGCACATGAGCATGTCTTAAGATTAGCAGTTCTTTTTTCTTTTGAAGGGTAATGATAGAGAGCAGGGAGAGCAATGGGTGGGAACAGGCTTGGGCCCACTTTCGTGTGGGCTAGGATTATAGTTTTATTTACTATTATAAAGTTTATGTTATTATGTTTGCTAGTTTGGGCCTATTATTAGTACAGTAGTTAGTAGAGTTAATTTGGGCCTAATTAGGGTTTAATTAATTTGGGCTCAAATAGGGTTTCTGTTGAGTCTGTTACTAGAAGGCTATTTATACCCTTTGCCAGGGATCATTCTTGGTTATCTATGAATGAAATTAGATTTCAGCCTTTTGGCTCTGGGCAACGGTTTATATCGTTGATTATCTGAGAAACGGTTTACCTCGTTGATTTTTATTTTTCTGCTCTCATCGGGTAAGGAAGATGTACATGAACATAGAATTGGTCATTACATCAATCTCAAACTTAGAGGGTGTTTGGATTTAATTCTTAAAACTGTTTCTGCTTCTTCGGGGAGCAGAAGCAGAAGTTGGAGTGTTTGGGTGAAAGTGCAGAAGTACTTCTGGTGTTCTAAATCATTCCTAGAATCAGTTTTTTTGAAGCTGGGGAGACCAAAACGGAATCTGATTCTGCTTTTGCTTTAAAAAAGAAGCAGAATCAGAATCGGTTCCAAACACCCCTTAATTTACTTATCCAAGAAAGGTATGTATCAAAAAGTGTGTTAAATTACTATCATCACAACTTAATACCTAATCAGCTAATCTCATCGTTGTTTGACCATGAGTGACCATCTACGACAAAGAAACTTCTCAATATATCACAAGTTTTAGTGTTTTGCCATAGTTTCAAACCATGTAAGATACAATAACATGTTAAGTTAAATACCAGCAGATACAACCACCACGGATGAAGTCTTTAAAGGGAAAAAAATAAAAAATCTCTAAAATTTCCACTGGAAATAAATAAGTTTATTCTTCTTACCTAAAGATTTTTTCCAATAAATCATCTTCCATGTAACTCCGTGAGAATAGTTTGTAAGTCATATCATGCTCGCTGTACCGTTTGAGAACCGAGATGCTTGAAAATGGAACTTCAGAAGTCTCTATTGTGCCAACCAATTCTGGAAGATCTGATAATGACCTCAAACCAAAATAAGACTTGCAAAAGGGAAAAATTAAAACAGTAATTAGTGAACTATGGTTAGGAGAGGACAATAACACAAAGGAATGTGTTAATAAGCAGATCGTACAGTACTCACAAGATTTAAGAGACCCCTAATGAACGTTGTATGTGTGTGCTGTAATCTCCTATCAGGGATTGTGATTCCAGGTACAAAGTGAATATTCAATTCATCCAAGGGTGTAGCAACCACCACAACTTCACAAAAGTAACTCTTCCCCTTTGTTGTCTTGAGTTCATATTGTTTTCCTGAATAATAGACTGAATCTATTTCTTCACCAAGGTGCAATTCAACATTTGAACGATTGATTAATCCAGCCGCCATCTGCCAATTTCCCCCTTCAACTGACCATAAACCTCCTCCAGATCCAGCCAATGAAACTGCACCAGCAAGACCACTCATAGTGACACTTTGCCCATAATTGATTCTAGTGATAACCTATATAAGAACGTTCAAACTTGCATAAGAAGGCATCTGTGTTCTGTCTATGATATATTATAGACTTGGCTTTAATAGAGGAAGAAAGAGATCAAACATCCCAATATGAGTGTGCATACATCATATTAGAAATTAATCATTGTTCAAACTTGTACTCCACAGGATATAGGATTATACCAAGTGAAATGTCAGGAGTCAGAACCCTTTTTATAAAAACATTAAAATATGACCATTCACACCATTATATCACTGGGGTGTCTTGACTCTAAAAGAAGTACTGCGTATTTCTTTTTCCAGCCACTCAAGCTTCTCCACACCCAATGTAGCAAAGTCCCCACATAGATGCATGAAATTCAAGAAACAACTCAACAAGACATTCGGCCCCATACCACTTATGTCCCATATTAAACTTTGTTTCATGGTTTACAATTGCTGATGACTGATAATAAAGCTAACTCTTGCCTAACAGCACAATTAGTTTTAGTACTTACAACTTGCATATTTAGAAATTACACTACAAGTTTCATTACATTGCAAAATCCGTATTTGAATATGATAAGAGTTTGGGACATAAATTTTGAGATCAAAAGGAGCACATTCATAAGTGAATAAATAAACTTTTTCAGACGGACAGCACAAACCCATCAATATGAGGCTTTAGAGAATTAAAAGAGAGGTCAGATTTTACATACGGTGACAAGTTCTTGAATAAGGGTAGTAGATAAGCCAGCATCAGTCAACTCTTCTTCCAATGTTCGTGTTGTCAAATTGTACAACCCCGACCATTTAAGCATTTCCTCTACATCCTCGAACACCGGCCTAGACTCAACTCTTTCATAGAACTTCAAGAATTTATTCACAGTTCCCTGTTGAGAAAGTAAGCATACTATTCAAGCACTAAATGTGTAACAATTGATCTAAAAATGTCGATTTATTAGTTTACAGAGGGAACGAAGTGAACAAATTATGCAGCACCTCGACGAAATCTTCCATCCGAAAGAGTGAGAACCCATATCTAAGAAAAATGAGGACCGAATTGGCGAAAGACACGATCTTTTGAAGAATCGGGAGTTTGGAGTTTGAAGGCAGTGTTTTGAACAGGAACTTACTGCCGTCCCAAATGCCAAAAGAAGAATCGGATTCCGACGATGAGGCCTTTTTTACTTTGAGGTTCAAGTAGTTTGTGAAGTTCAAAGCATGGTAGTTCTTTGGATGGAGAATGGAGCCACCGGCCTCAAAAGTGTCTCCGGAGACTGTGACCGTGGCCATGCGGCCGCCGACGACACCATGTCGTTCAAATATTTTTATCGAACCCACTTGAGATGGATTGGAATAGGTTCGCAGGAAATGTGCCACAGAGGAGCCGCCGATCCCGCTGCCGAGTATACATACTGCCGGAGGAGATGATGATAGCGACTCGGAGGTGAATAGCAGTAGAAGTAGCAGGAAGAGGAAGGAGTAGAGAATCGCTATCTTCATTTGTCTTCAAGATTTCTTCTTGCTTGGATGACAAAATTCAAGATCTATCATTTGCTAATTGCTAAGGCTACAGTGGAATATAGTCATATACACGTATGGCTACTACTGTTCTTAAGTCAACTATGCAGTCTTTTTACAAAGTAAGAGCATCTTCAACAAACACAATGTGAAAGGTGGAAGTAGGTGCATAGGAGAATAGACTCCTCAAAATTGGTAAACAAAATTGGTAAGTAGAACATCTAGATATTGAGAAAAATATATTATCTCTTTAATGTCATTGATTTGTTTTTATGTATTATCTCTTTAATGTCACATGTGCATCATGCACATTGTGTCACCGAAAATGTTCTAAGGTCGCATAAATATTTTATATTTTTCCACAAAACAGTAGTTATACAGAGTATTTGTTTCACACTTGGGTATTAGATTGAGGTAATTTTTTAAATCACTCCCCTAGGCCAATAAATTTCTTTCCAATTTGACTCGTTCAAAATTTAAGAAAGTGAGAACAAAATGAAAATTATGAATGTGATTGAATAAGAAAATGTTAAATGAATGCTAGTCATACAAAACTTTCCATAAAAGGAAATGGAAAGAATTTTTGGGACATCCCAAAAAGGTACGCAAGTCAGGAGAATTTTATAGGACGAATGAAGTATATTTTTTTGAGATCTATGTAACAGTGTATGTTGAATAATCTATTTTATTTATTAAATTAGGAAGAACAATTTTCATGTTTTGTGTTTTATAACTAACTTTCATGTATACTATTTATCCCTGTAATAAATAACTTTTTACAACTAACTCTGATCCATAGATCAACAAAGTGAGAAAAAAGGCAACCTAGTTTAATTATTCAAGAAAAAAATTGATAATAGCACAACGAGACTATTGAAATCTATTATGAACTTTCATTCATATATTATAGTTAGTTCATCCATATGTATACACACAATGGAAAGAGAAAAATCTCATCTTTTATTAGTTATTGGACAAATAATACGGAAAGTGAAACAAATTCAAAATATACTATCGTAATGGGGCGGACATGTATACTATCGTAACCGTCCCGTTGGTCATAAAAATAAAATGGTTATTCCTTACCCCGTACCCGTTAACCGATTAATGCAGGTTTTCCTGTTTTGACAGGAGACGGTTTAGGGTTGTTAACGAACCGAGTCGAGCCCGAACACCCAGAGCTGTATATTCAAGTTTGGTTGTAATTTTATTTAAGTTTCAACCCAATTTCAATAAAATTTAATGAATCGAACGAAGGTCCACAAAAAGGCCCAACGTTTTGAATTGTCCGGTGACATTTTCGTAATTGATGTGTAAATCACGGTTTCTATTAAATGAGCATTAGTGTATTGTTAGTGAGGATTAGACCAATTCTAATGAGACTAATAATGAGCATCGTGATATTACTTGGTCCAAAAGGTTGAATGCCCAACCCCAAGGCCCCCCCACCCCGACCCGACAGGATGGTGGGGAGGTTAATCACGGTGACTCAGTCAGCAAAGCGACGGTAGGCCTTATACACGTGCGCACCAGAGGTCCAGTCTTATTTCAGGTTCCCATCGTGATATTACAAGATATGCAGCTAATGTCACGGTTAACCGCCGATGGCATTTTTCGTAATCTCAGTGAAAATCATGAATTTCGTTATATGAGCATTAATACAGTTTTGGTGAGCATCAAACATATTCTAGTGTGTATTAAGAGTCGGATAATGAGTATTGTAATATAACTATATTGCAATTCACTTTCTTTTTCTAGTTTTTATAATATCTACAATGGACCTGTATGGGTCCAATATTTGAATCTAAGGCATGACATTGTAAAATGAGTATTGCATACTAGTAATTACCAATTGAGCTCACATAACATACGAAAAGAGCATACTATTTGAATCAAAACGTTGGGCCTTTTTGTGGACCTTCGTTCGATTCATTAAATTTTATTGAAATTGGGTTGAAACTTAAATAAAATTACAAATAAACTTGAATATACGGTTCTCACCCATACATTCGGGTGTATAATATAGAGAACCCATATTCATCATGCCAAGATGCTCCTAAGTGAGCACACTAACTTAAATAACATGCTTATATATTTCTTATAAATTTCTTATAAAGACTAACGAGTAGATTTAGATGCGTAGACATGATTCGTCCTCCAAAATTCTGCATTACCCACTAGTGTTTTTTTTAAGACTTGTCATACTTTTGTTTTTGAAAAGTTACCCAAAGAAATATGGGGTCACTGGACGTTACCCAAAGAAAGCAAGAGAAATAACGTAAAAGCAAGTAGATGGAATACAAAAAAGCCATTGCCACCAATAATGGGCCGAAACAACCATCAGAGTATCAGACCACCCTTATTCTCAAACTCCAAATCAGCACTCATAGATGTCCAAATTCCCCAAGCCCAAAATAACAAGTCCATAAAGTCATCACTACCCATATGCCCGTTGTCAATGTACAAAAACTCTAGAAATAATGCCCGATGTCGTATCTGCGAATTCGATATCGATAAACATATTGTACGCATTGGATCTGTATCCATAATTTTATAAAAGTATTAGACTTATTTTTAAAAATATAAATACTTCTGATACCCGTATCCGTAACCGATACACGTATCTAACTGATGGAGTTTTAACTCCTAGATTCTAGAGAGAAGGGAGAGCTAAAGAGAGAAGTGAAATGTATTAATGAATTTTGTGAACCCTTACAACTACTCCCAAGGGGAGTATTTATAGAGAAAATTAGGGCTGGGCTCTCAAGTCTTGGGCTTGGGAGGCCCATTTACAACAGGGCCACTAATGGGCCGGATACAAAGTGTATAGAAATGATAAGTATAAAATCCTGTTCTAGAGGCTATCTATGGTCGACGAGGTCACCCAGTTCTCCTGACTTCTGGATCATATTCTGGGTGGCCTTCTTTCTGGCCGATGAGAGCATGGCCGATGAGGTCATCCGGCCGACGGGGGTCCCCTCATGTGATCGTGGTACCTTATGTTCTTCTGAGTATGTGGGTCTTGGGGCCTAGACCGATATACTCCATCAGGAGTCCCCCACTCTCTAACCTGAGACATTGACGAAGTGAAGGAGAGTAGATTTATGTCTTTTTTTGTTTGGACGTTGTGTGCTCCTCGATGTGGATGAAGGGGGCCCTAGTCATGTGGATGATGCGTGTTTTCTGTTTGAAGGACGACGAATGCCTTTGCTTGGTGGAGATGATGAGCGTCCTCTGTCATGAGTGGCCGATGAAGACAGTGCTTCCTTATTCTTGACAGTTGATGTTTGAATTTTGTACTTTGGGCCGAGGAGGCCATTTGTGGTTATCTCTTGTTTGAGGACGATGAATGTCCTTCATCTTGAGGACGATGAGGGTCCTGAACCAGAGGACGTTGTGCGCCCTTGGCTCTGTGGACGAAGAATGTCCTACCCTTGTGCTTTTGACTTTAGTTGATAGATCTTACGCTTGCGGACGTTCGTGGCACGTTCGTTTTGTTCGTGATATGGACGATGAATGTCATAGTCCCGGAGACGATGCGTGCCATTGGCCTTGAGGACGAGGAGTGTCCTTGGCTTTGAGGACGATACGTGCCCTTGATCTTTAGGACGATGTGTGTCCTTGATATTGAGGACGATGTGCATCTTGCTTTGCCCTTCGGCATGGCCGAAGGGTGAACACATGGTTGTTGGACGTTGAGGTACCATTGTCATGGGCTTGTGTTTGTTGGATTTTGAACTTGTTTATCTTTGCACTGGATGCCGATGTAGTCCCTCAGACCTTCTTCTGGCCGATGGAGACATGGCCGACGGAGGTTCCCTTTGCTTGTTGTTTTCTGGATGTTTTCATGTACGTGGAGGCCGATGTAGTCCCCCAGTCCCCCACTCCTCGAGGCTCATGTAGTGAGGTGAAGAGGAGTAGAGCAATACGTGTCTTCAATAGGGGGCCGAGGGTCGGCACCTTTTGATCCACAATGGGGCGATGCCTTGTTAAAAACCTCATTAGGAAACACCCTGTGGGAAAAAATCCTAATGAGGGAAAAAAAGCACACTGGATCTCCCAAAATGAACTCCAAGGGGCGAACCCTTCGTCATAGGTGTGAAGCTGAAGCGGTGTCCGTCTGATGAGGGGACGCCCGCCTGGTGGTGAGGACGACGACGCTGATGAGCCGGTCCGAATATGAGGATGAGGTGATGGATGTCTGTCTGAATGTGAGGACGAAAATGGTAATGATCCGTGCGTCATATGAAGGCGACGGTCGCTGTCCAGGAAGGGAATTGCGAGCCCGGTCGCTATAACAGTACCTCGGCGTTGGGAGCCGGTCTCGAGATATGAGGACGACGGCACTGGGGGCGGTCCAAAATCCATGCAACGGTCGCCATCCGGTAAAGGAATGGCTAAGATCAGTCTTAAGATAGAGCATCACACCATAGCCGAGGGGCTCGTCGTGATGTGAAGACGACGGCGATGAGGAGTCGGTCCTACAATCCATGCAACGGTCGCCATCCGGTGAAGGAATGGCTAAGACCGGTCTTGAGATAGATGATCACGCCTTGGCCGAGGGGCCGGTCGTGATGTGAGGACGACGGCACTGGTGAAGCTGCTCATCGTATGAAGGCGAGGGTCGCCATCCAGGAAGGGAATGGCGAGCCCGCTCGCTGGCTCTAGATGCTCGGCGCTGAGGAGGCCGGTCTTGAGATGAAGGATCACGTTGAGACCGAGGGGTCTGCCGTGATCTGAGGACGACAGCGCTGATGAAGCCGGTCCAAATAAATGATGACGAAGGCGTTGATGGAGCCATTCGTCATGCAAGCTCGAGGCTCTCGGCGTTGAGGAAGTCGGCCTTGAGATGAAGGATCACGTTGAGACTGAGGGGTCGGCCGTAATCTGAGGACGACGGAGCTGATGAAGCCACTCCTCGTATGAAGGCGAGGGTCGCCATCCAGGAACGAAATGGCGAGCCCGCTTGCTAGTTCAAGACTCTCGACGCTGAGGAGGCCGGTCTTGAGATAGATAATCACGCTTTGGCCGAGGGGCCGGTCGCGATGATGAAGCTGATCGTCATATAGTGGCGATGGTCACCATCCAGGAAGGGATGGTGAGCCCGATCGCTGGCTCAAGACTCTCGGCGCTGAGGAAGCCGGTCTTGATATAGATAGTCACGCCTTGGCCGAGGGGCTGGTCGTGACGTGAGGATGGACGACACTGAGGGGCCAGTCCGAAAATCCGTGCAACGGTCGCCATCCGATAAAGGAATGGCTAAGACCGGTCTTGAGATGAAGGGTCACACTGTGACCGAGGGGTCTGCCGTGATCTGAGGACGACGGCGCTGATGAAGCCGCTCGTCACGCCGAGGTCGAGGGACCCCTCGCGATATGAGGACGACGGCACTGAAGGGCCGGTCAGGAAATTCATGCAACGGTCGCCATCCGGTGAAGGAATGACTAAGACCGGTCTTGAGATAGATGATCATGCCAAGGCCGAGGGACCAGGCGTGACTTGAGGATGACGGTTATGATGAAGTCGATCCAAGTAAATGATGACGAGGCGTTGGTGAAGCCGTGCGTCATGTAGTGGCGATGGTCACCATCCAAGAAGGGATGGTGAGCCCGATCGCTGGCTCAAGACTCTCAGCGCTAAGGAAGCCGGTCTTGAGATAGATGATCACGTCTTGGCCGAGGGGCCGGGCATGATTTGAGGACGACAGTGCTGATGAATCCGGTCCAAATAAATGATGACGAAGGCGTTGATGGAGCCATTCGTCATGCAAGCTCAAGGCTCTCGGCGTTGAGGAAACCGGCCTTGAGATGAAGGATCACATTGAGACCGAGGGGTCGGCCGTGATTTGAGGGCGACGACGCTGATGGAGCTGTTTGCCTGAAGATGAAGGATCACGTTTAGACCGAGGGATCTGCCGTGATCTGAGGACGACAACACTGATGAAGCCGGTCCAAATAAATGATGACGAAGGTGTTGATGGAGCCATTCGTCATGAAAGCTCAAGGCTCTCGGCATTGAGGAAGTTGGCCTTGAGATGAAGGATGACGTTGAGACTGAGGGGTCTGGCGTGGTCCGAGGATGACGGCGCTGATGAAGCCTGCTTGTCGTATGAAGGCGAGGGTCACCATCCATGAAGGGAATGGCGAGTCCGCTCGCTAGCTCAAAACGCTCGGCGCTGAGGAAGCCGGTCTTGAGTTAGATAATGACGCCTTGGTCGAGGGGCCGGTCGTGATGTGAGGACGACGACGCTGATGAAGCCAGTCGTCTGAAGATGAAGGGTGGCGGAGCTGGTCCTATGACGAGGACGGCGAAGCCGTACCTATGATGAAGGACGACGTTGGGCGCTCATCTGATCCGCATGTATGGTCTTCCTTCGTCCATAATGCATAGTGTTTGCCTGATATGTACTTAGCCAAATATGTGGCTTGATTTGTGGGGATTTTATTTTTATTGCTCGAGGCCGGCGAGTGCACGGTCCTTCGGGTGTCCCTCTTTTATTTGTGGGGATTTCGCCGAGGCCGGCGAGTGCACGGTCCTCGACTGTCCCTCTTTTATTTCTTCCTCTACTGCTTTGAGTGAGGAGTGGGGGTCCTTCTTTCAGGCTCGACCGAGGGGGTTGTTATTCCCTCGGCCGATAGGGAGTCCAGGAGGGCAGCTGTCCAGCCTCTGGCGCTGGCGCGTCCCTAAACCTTGGGGGGTCCCGTCGTTTATTTATGGCGCGAGCTAGGCTTTTGGTCGGTTACCGACGGCTGCCGTTTCCCAAACCCAAGTGTGGGGATTTTGTCACCTCGGCCATTCTTTCAGGCCTGTCGTAATGCGATTTAGCGCGAAGACGACGCGGTGAGCTTCCCATTTCAAGACGTGGGCCGTTTGCGGGCCCCTCGTCCTGGGACATCGTCGGCCATGCCTGAGCGTTTCGCTCGAAGGGGCCGGGACGATGTGCTGTTTTGTGTGGCGTCGTCGGCCATACCTGAGTGTTTCGCTCGAAGGGGCCGATGCGACGTGCTTTGTTTTGTGACATCCTTTACTTAAACTTTACAAGAGATAAGCGGAATACAACAGGTGCGTTGTTCATGACAATGGCTTTTATTAGGGTCAGTGGCTCGAGGCCGAGGGTGGTAACTTCTTAACAATCCGTTCGGGAGTTAGCTTCTTAATGAGCTCCTGACCTTGGGGTGGGGGCTCCGCCGTCTGCACCCTCCTTGGATTGCTGATAGAACTTTACCGAGACGTAGGGCCCTTCATATTTTGATTGATGAGGCTTCTAGTTGCCTGCGGGCTTAACCGTCCGTTGGCGTGCTGGTAGAACCTCACAATGACGACCCAGCCGTCGGCCGTGCGTCCCTTTGAAGAAGGACAGTTAGCGGATGTGGCGCTTCTTCGGCTGGGGCTTCTTCGTCGAGGTGTCCCCTTCCTGATTGCCGATGGAGTTCCTTGGGGTAACTTTGACAAATTGGTGGAGTTCACCCCGTTGAATCAAGCGCTCAATGGCTTTCTTCAGCGCGACGCAGTCGTCTGTATTGTGCGAGGTGTTCTTGTGGTAACGACAATAAGTGCCACCCTGGTGGACGGTGTAAACTTCTGTGGCCGACCGGGGATCTTTAGGGATGAGACCTTACTCCTACGCATAGTCGAAGATGGTATCCACCGAGTGCGTGAGCGTAGTCCTTGGGACGTCCGTCCTCGGCTGCCATGGGCGCTCCTTCTGGTTTCGGCGGGCATGGCCCCTGACTGAGGATGCGTTTGGAGCCGACGCCTCATCTGACCTCTTTGATGGTTGGCCTACATCCTTCTTGCGGGAGTGGAGCTCATCAGCGTCAGTGTACAAGCTCCCTCGTTGGAGTGCCTTGGTGTATGACCTCGGCGGGTCAGTGATGAGGCTCCTCGCATAGGGGCTGCTGCGGAGAACACCTTGGAAGAGGACGAGGAGGGTGCGCTCATCGGCACCTTCGACCTCGTCTGTCTCCTTCGTCCATCGGTCGATGAAAGACCAAAGTGATTCATCGTGTTGCTGCTTGATGGAGAGGAGGTGGGAGAAATGTTTTTTCACGCGCTTCCTTCCGGCGAAGTGGGTGAGGAAGCGTTGGGCAAGATCCTGCCACGAATCTATGCTTCCTTCGGGGAGCGCGTTGAACCACTCGTGCGCTGGCCCTTCAAGAGTGGAAAGGAACCAACGGCAGAGGTATTCATCTGATGCGTTCACCATCAGCATATTGTTTTGATAGCGGCTGAAGTGCTCCTGAGGGTCAGAGCGTCCGTCATAGGGCTTGATGGCGTTCCCTCGGTACTTCTCGGGTATTGGGCCCAAGAGCACCCTCGTGGTGAAGGGAGTTTTTGTTCTGATTTGGATGATGGGGTCACCACATCCGTCGCCCAGCTCCCTCTCCAAGGCGCTGACCTTAAGCATGAGCGCGTGGTAACCTGGACCCTCGGATGAGTTGGCCATAGGGATGGTGGCCGATTGTCTAGACTCCATCTGGGTTAGTCTCCTTTCCAGCTCGGCGATGACCTCGTCCCGAGGGTCCTTGGCGGCCGTAGTGGCGCCTTGCTGGTTGCGCACGCGAGCTTCTTGAGTCGTGTTGATTCGATGGCGCGCATTGTCCTCGTTCAATTTTCCTTTGCCTTTGTCCAGGCGGGGCCGATCCGCTGTTCGGGATACGGACCCCAAGCTTTCCCTTGGTGAGCCAGGCTCACGTTCACCAATCCGTCCTGCCATCCTCTCCGAAGTAGGCCAACGACGCGTGTCACCTAGCCTATTAAAGGCTGAGGCTTTTCCATGCGCTGGGGCCGGTCCAGCTCGAAGTGGGGAAGCAGGGTGGGAGTGGGATGACGACATGTCCTGGGGCACCACCCCTTCGTCGTTGCCTAGCTTGATGGCCAACGGCTGGGACTGAGGAGGCGGTGTAGTGTTCTCCCCAGTCCTTGGCATGAGTGCGCTGAGGACGGTGGGGTTCTGGGCCAGGCTGGCGATGATGGCCGAGAGAGCGGCTTGGAGTTGAGGGTCAACGGCAGGAGAAGCCGGTTGCCCAGAGACGTTGTCACCCATTTCTGCGCGCTTCTTGTCCAAGCTGATGCGGGCGTCTGGGGCGACACCGTTAAGCTTGTTGCGCAGGTCAGTGGTGAGGCCGATGACTTCCTGAAAGACATCCTCGACGGGAGCCTTGTCAGCCGTAGCGTCCTCCTCGTGTTCTCGGTTCTCTTGGGCCTCAGGGATGGCCTTGCTGAGGAGGTTACGGTTGGACTTAGTTCTTCCCATGATCAGTTAGTTGTGCTTGGTAGCGACGAAGGATGCTAACTTGATTGTTCTAGCTCTCAACGAGAGCACCAAATGATGAAATATTAACTCCTAGATTCTAGAGAGAAGGGAGAGCTAAAGAGAGAAGTGAATTGTATTAATGAATTTTGTGAACCCTTACAACTACTCCCAAAGGGAGTATTTATAGAGAAAATTAGGGCTGGGCTCCCAAGTCTTGGGCTTGGGAGGCCCATTTACAACAGGGCCACTAATGGGCCGGATACAAAGTGTATAGAAATGATAAATATAAAATCCTATTCTAGAGGCTATCTATGGTCAACGAGGTCACCCGGTTCTCCTGACTTCTGAATCATATTCTGGGTGGCCTTCTTTCTGGCCGATGAGAGCATGGCCGATGAGGGCATGGCCGACGAGGTCATCCGGCCGACGGGGTCCCCCCAGGTGATTGTGGTACCTTCTGTTCTTCTGAGTATGTGGGTCCTGGAGCCTAGACCGATATACTCCATCACTAACCCTAAAACCCTGATTTCGTACACGACATAATGAAAATTTAGTAGTCGCTCAAGCGAGCACACGATGTGAAATATTGGTAACCATGATTTCAGGAGTATGAAAAATATTGGAATACTATATTTTGCCAATTGTCACTTGATGAGATTTAATTGGAATCATTATTGTTAAAAGACTTATTTGTAAACGTCACGCTCCATACCGCATCTAAGCGCGTGTATACCGCCACACAATCAAGTGACGTCTCCCGCAGGTCAACCTCATCTAATTTACAAGACGTCCATGAACATAGTTCATACCATACTCAGTAAATAAACATATGTAACAACATCACATTTGACATAAATGAATCACACCCGGTCAAAACATTGGCTCGTAGGCCCAAAACAGTTTATAGTAATTCAAATATCCATGAGCAAAAAAATCCATGAGAAATTGTTTGTAGTTTTAAAGTAATAAGGAAGCACGTGAACCACATCAACCTTGAGTTGACTTCACCTGTACGAATGTGCAGATAGCAAGTCCTAACTTCAACCTGAAAATGGTAGGGCCCCCAAACGGGTCAGTACACTCGTATTGGCGAGAAGCAGGCTAAATGTAGAATAACTAACATTTCAAGTATAAGACCCAAATATAGGGTGATACATAGACATATAGTCTTCCCAAGTCTTTGAAATACATATAAGTATATACGCTTGGAAAATACCCGACCCGTAAGTCATTTGATCAAATTAATAAAAATCATGGTGGACTTAGTCCTTGACTCTCCCCCGTCCCCATATTCAACTCGATGTTTTAGCTCTCCCGCTATAACCCAGAGTGCATTATATAACCGAGTGTTGATATCCTTACTCAGCCACCATTCCACTCTCCCGGTAATAACAAGTTTTAGGATATCGCCCCGTCCCTAGGTACTCCACCCCTAATATCCGAGTTTTGAGGACACCGCCTGGTCCCTGCGTACTCCACCTGAACCTATGAGTTTTGAGGACATTGGCCGCCTGACCCCTGAGTTCTCCACCAGAACCTATGATCTACCATATACCTTACTCGACTATGATCTATATCATATCATTATTAATGACTAATCCAAGCCTTAGCATTTAAACATCATATTCCATGCAATTCGATGTAAAATATACCTATATAGAATGTCCGGGGATGGTTCCACCTTGAACCGGCCCGATTTCCAATTTTATAAAAAACTGACCCTAGAACCCGAGATTGAACGGACATGGGTTCACTGCCACTGGTTCACTAATTAAATCCTGTAAACCAGCCTGGCTATAGCCAAACCGACGCCGGTTCAAGGTCTGACCGGCGCCCGTTAACGCCGTGTAATTTGGTCAATGTTCCGCTGACTACCCAAAACGACCCCGATTGCTACGAAACTTAACCACAACGTGTGATAAGTCCTAAACAATCAACAAATGTCATTTTGGCCATTCAAAACATTATATATGTTTTTATATGCATTTTAATCCCTTTAAATGTATAATATACTAGTTTCATTCACATAAGCCTAATCATCTTGGCTAATCACAAGCTTAAATCCTTTTAAACATCATTATTGATACATATAACATTTCTTTAGGTAATCTCACACTTAATACAATAGTTACAAGACAAGCCATCAACTCACCTTGAATAAGCTTTAAGAAGTTCTACCCGCTTCGGTTGAACTCCGGTGAAACTCCGACGACTATCTCAACTTCGTGAGAGTACTAGAAACACCCTAGATAAGTTACTAACAAGGTTTCATCATCACAAAACCCATATTAATACAAATAACCTCTAAGAGGTTATTTTTCAGTGAACCAATCACTTTGGCTTCTAAGTCCGTTCTTGAACTTAACACCACCTTCCAACCCCTCATTTTACACTTCTAAATGTATAGAACAATCTTAGGGGTTGTTCATATGATATATAGGTCATATGATAATTGATGAGAAGAGAAAAGTTATTATGGAGCCATTAACTTAATCTTTCCATCTTTTCCTCACTTTTTTTCCAACTCGACCTCCCTCTTAGATCCCCCTCTACTTGAGCTACCTTCTTGGCTATGAAGAGAATATGTTGCAGGATCTCTTCCTCTTGTTTGAGATGGACTGGACGAACTACAATGATGGGGGAGAGGGGAGTGATTCACTTTTGCCTCGAATGACAAATGAGTGAGGGAGGGGGGGTCCTCTATGATCCTTTAGATGTCAATCAACTCTCTCAACATCTTCTCATGCCAAGCCACCTTCCTTTGGTCAATTTGAGCACACAATTTCGTGGGGTGGCACCCACTCACGTGGGAGGTTGTCCCATTATGTCCAGAAGTGTACATCAGCCCTGAAAGTTATATTTCTCGAACCGTTTTAAAACAAATTTCATTTTATCGGGTCAAATATAATATATATTATTATCCAAAATATTATGGGCTTTTAGAATGAATATAATATTCCTCAACTTTAATTTAGTAGCCCTCGTAATTTATAACGGGCTATTATCCGCCGAATTACCAATGTCGTTATATGGGCCTCGTTTGATCAACCTGCTAACTCTATGTCATTTCTATGGACCAACATGAACATAAATCATCATATACATATTATCGAGACCAAGATGAATATAATATGTGGTCTCGGAAATCTCGAGTGGTCCCCGCTCCCGGTGTGGGACCCACATGCACTTTACTATTCACGAAAAAAATATATAACAAAATTTTACAACCTCTTAAATTCATTAAACATTTCTCAAGGTTCAATACATAATTCGGTAAAAAGTAAATATAATTGGGGACAGTGTTACAGTAAATGCAAATATAGAACCAAAAATATTATTTGAATTTAAATCGAAATATCAACACTTTAGTTTTTTGTCTAATCTTTGAATTTTTTATTGTAGTTGTTAATCTTTAGTACTAATATTATTATTATTATTTTATTTATGAACCTCTGAATTATACTATCCTCCATTCCAAATTAGATTCAACATAGCCCAATGGCACACATTTTAAGAAAAAGTCATAAAGTAATTTGTTCCCTATTATACCCTTCTGCACGTGTACTGATACACGGTGTTTTATCTGGTATTGACGAAAGCAACAAAGGAGATTGAAAAGAAAGAAGAAAATGGAGGAAAGGGATCTTCAACACAACAGTGAGGAGAGAGCAACAGTTGGGCAGCGGGTGTCGCCGGAGAAAGCGGAGGACCCACTCTGTTCTGATGCTGGCTTCGTTGTTGGAGACTCTTTAGGCTGTTGCTACTGCTTGGGTCGTTAGCAAAGCTTTCAGGCGGCCATTAATGGCGGACCTCTGAGATTGAGCACTAAAAGCCGAAGGAAATGACTAAGAAGATGGACATATGGTAATTGTGGCCTAGGCTTTCCTTCAGAATTTTTGTTGTTGGATTTTCTGTAAATATGATGAACTTTTGGATAAAAAAATGGAGGAAATGATGAAGAAATAGTAACAGTAGACTACGAATGGGAGATGGAAGAAATAAGAATGGAGAAGAAGGGTTGGACAGATGGAATTTGTGGCGCAGATGGGTTAAGTTCGGAGTATTACTTTATGGGTTTTAAGGGTAGTATAGTCATATGGTTATTTCTTATTACTAAAAAAGGTAATGTTGCAATTAATTTGAAACTACCCAAAAAGGAAAGTGTTGCAATTAAAAAAGAACGGAGGGAGTATATATTTGCAAATTATACCCTATATTATTATTTATAAACATACCCTTGTATCCTATAATTTTTGAAGTTGCCATATGACCGTACCCGTATTCGTGTATCGGCGTATTCGTATCCGTGCAACATAAATCTTAGCGTTATTGTCCAAGGTTCCCGCTCGCGAGTCCATTCTGTCGCCCTTGCTTTCCCAGTGTTGAAGACAAAGTGTACACCAATGTTCTTCCATGTCGTAATCCCTGTTCGTCCATTGGGTGGCCAAACACCTTCTTCTATGGTGCACTCCGTATACCCACCAATACATACTATATACTCTCTCCGGTCCTAAATAAACTTCACATTTTGACTTCACACAAATTAAGGAAATAAATTTGACTTTACTGTAGAGTACACGTACTGTTGTGACACTGTTTGACACTGTTTAACACTGTTTGGCACTGTTTTGCACTGTTTTGATATAGATAATTTGTCAAATAAGGAAGGGAGAAGAAGTGTGAAGTTTATTTTCGACCTACCCAAAATGGAAAGTGTGAAGTTTATTTAGGACCGGAGGGAGTATATTTTAAAAAAATACGTCCTTCTCCCCTTTAGCTGAGAAAACATGTGCGGCCACTCCCCCCCCCCCCCCCCCCCCCCTTTCTCTCACCCTCATTCCTCTACCTTTTCCCTCTCTTCATTGTCTTCTCACATATGTTCTTCTCTATTTCAAATTAAAATCATACTCCATCCGTCCCTTAAAGGTTTGCCATGTTTGACCGGCACGTAGATAATAAAGTAAAAGTTGTGTGGTAGAAATTTGTGCAGAGGAGAAAGAAATATCAGGAGCCACAAATCAATTGATTAAAATGGAAAGTTTCAAAGTTTTTGAGACAACCAAAAAAGGAAAATTGACAAAGTTATAAAGGACGGAGGGAGTAGTTTTTAATCCAAATCACGAATTAAATCAAATTTATTTGCTTCGTTTACAACCCTTACTTTGTATGATACATCTGATTTATTATAAATTAGGTTAAAATGTGTATGTGTAAATGTATACATGAGCTACATTTTGAGGGTATAACTAATTTTCAAAATTATTATAGTGCTATTACTATTAATATTAATATAATAATATTATGATGTTATTATATATTCGATTAACATTCGTGAATAATGTGCTAATACTATTGATTTTTTTAAATAAAAACACCTACAGAGTATTTATTAATAATAAAAATGACCAGTATAAAAGGAATTCGAATAGCCTAAGGCTACAATGAGACGAGACATATAACTGAAAAGTTCCAAATGAACAGAACAGTTCACTAACCCCACAAAGATTATACTTCTTTGTCAACATAGAAGCTCCTGCTACGTAACAAACAATCAGTACTAGAAAAGATACTAAAACTACTCTGCAATAGAAAACAAACATATAAATTGATTTTACCATCCACCGAAAAGGAAATAATAGAAAATCTAGTTCGTCTAGCTACCAGAGAGAAACAACTAAAATCATCAGTTTGATCAACTGTTGGGAAGAAATTGTAAATATCATCAGTTTGAACAACCACCGAAAAGATGATTCAATCGAGCACTATCCTTCTCTCATAGCATGACGGCAGTTCAGGGGGATGACGAATAATTAAGGCATTGGATTAGCTGATGTCTGAAGTTAACCTCCCAAAAAATCACCCAAGAAAAGCATTGTCATCCACCAACAATAAAATTTCAACGTCGATCGGTTTTACCGATGAGGAATACACAAACTTTTGACATCGCTAGAAAGAAACCACATAAAATAACTTGAAAATACTTAGGAAGGACATTTTTTCATCTTTAGGAGGAGAAAAGTGATTGAGAAGAAGAAAAGAGAGGGGAGTCGACTAGGTTTTTTACCCTTCGCTGCGCAATATTCTTATTTGTATTTGAAATTTTTGAATTCAAATATCTCATACGGGTCCGAATCACGAGTCGAACAAAAATTATTTGATTCGTATACAATCCTAATGTAAGGGAAGAAAAGAGATTGACGCACACAAAGAATTAAAAGAGAGGAAAGGGCAGAACAACAATCCGAACAATGTGAATGTGTGGGAGGGATAAAAATGGTAAATTATTTCATTTGAGTGTGTACTGGTGAATTATGAATTGTGCAAACAAAGTAAAATTGTACTACGTATAATGTTTGGTTATACTACATACGTAGTACTCCACCTTTTTGGTAAAGAATTTGTAGTTCAAAGCAATTTCTATCATTCTTACAGATTTATCTCTCATGTGCACAACTTTCCACCACACAATACTCAAGATGGAGTATATGGCCCGGGGACCCCCGGCCCATAGACTCCTACTATCCTAATAAAAGCCCAAGAGGCCCAGGAAGCACAGCAGGCCCAAATCGCAGCGCCCCGGGTACCAAGCAACCCATGGAGCACACAGGGGTGCCTTCGGCCCCCTGACCGAAGGCACCAAATTCTCACAGAAAGGCTATTTTTAGCATACAAAGCTACTGGGAGAAAACGGCGAAAAACAGTAGCCCTCGACACCTGAAGCCCTCGGCCTTAAGGGGCCTTCGACAAGAAGAGCCCTCGGCTAATCATCTACGGCCGAGGGTACCTTCCTCGACAAGAATATCCTCTCCACATGCGCCCGGGTCGCCGTACCAAGTACAACGTCACATCCAACCGCCGCATTAAATGCGGCCACATGCGAATGCCAGTGACACCCGGTTGATGTGACCCCTCAGCCGTTGGATGCTTGATATGTGTCCCCGTCTCGCATTTATTGCTACTATAAATAGCACCCCATTTCCCCTTTGTAAACCATATTCTGAATACGCTGAGTTCACACTGAATACATATTCTCTCTCTTATTTGTTTGCTCTAACTTCTCTCCAGTAACTCCCCGCAGTAACCCCTCGGATATGTACCCCCGGGTACACTATCCATCATTTGGTGCTCTCGTTGAGAGATCGAACAATCAAGTAAGAACCCCCCCCCCCCCCCCCCGCCTCGCCAAACACAAAACACCCACCAAAATGGCGAGAACAACACGTGCCAACTCCAAGAATGTTGAGGACAGGAACCTGGCCCTCGGCGACGTCAATGCCCCCGACGCCTCTAACAGGGCTCTCGAGGGCGGTGCCCTCGCTGGGTTGGAACAGGCGGCTGTCAACCTACGCCTTCAGATCCAGCAGAATGCCCCCGATGCCCGCCTCGGCATCGAAGCCAAAAAGAAGGACCGAAGCGAAAACCAAGTTAGCCCTCTGGTCCTCACTATCGACGTGCAGTCGGCATTCTCCGCCTTCATCCAAACACTCACTCAGAATCTGGGTGCCTTCGGAACT
The DNA here is from genome assembly GCA_945859875.1 of Cuscuta europaea. Lineage (NCBI taxonomy): Eukaryota > Viridiplantae > Streptophyta > Magnoliopsida > Solanales > Convolvulaceae > Cuscuta > Cuscuta europaea. Next base: position 805,791 of record CAMAPE010000054.1, on the reverse strand, counting down.
CTGGTTCCGCTTCAACCTCAGGTCGGGGAGAACATCATGCCTCCCCCTCCTCCACATCCCTTCGGAAACCCCATCCTTCGGATTGGGAACGACGAAGGGGTCGTGGCTCAAGATACCGCCTCTCAGGAGGTCCAGTCCCGGGATCGCCACAACGTAAATAAAGAGAGGTCCCGGACCTCCGCCCTCGAGAGACTCGGAGGGGCACACGACCGCTGAGGGGTCCAAGACTGCCTCGGGGGGAAGGCGCTCCAAAGACCTCAGGAAAGTGGTGGATCCGTCTCCCAGGCAGACGAAAGACGTCCCCCTCAGGACAAAGGCAAGGCCTCCCTCCATGCCGACGATGCCCGTCACCACATCAACCAGGGCCATTCGGCCCGTGTCCATTTGCAGGGGGCGGAGGCCCTCCCGAAGGACCCCAGGGACAAAATCATCGCGGCCCTCCAGCGTCGGCTTGACGAAATGAAGGCCACCAAAGCACACGCCACCGTTTCTGCCCCTCACGCAGATCTCAAATATGAGACCATGTTGGTCAAGATGGAGGAAATGCAGAGGAAGATGGCCGAGGGCTCCGGGGAACCCACCATACAACTCCGGACCCGGATGCCATTTACCCTAAGGGTATTGGGGGCCCGGATCCCGGAAAAATACCGAGGGCAACTCATCAAGCCTTACGACGGGAAGATTGACCCCCAGGAGCACTACAGCAGGTACCAGAATAGTATGATGATGGTGGGGGCATCAGATGAATATTTGTGCCGCTGGTTCCTCTCCACCTTAGAGGGGACGACATACGAATGGTTCAACCGATTGCCCGAGGGCTGCATTGACTCATGGCAAGAACTCGCCCAACGTTTCTTGACCCAGTTCGCAGGGAGACGCCGGACAAGAAAGCACTTCTCCCACCTACTAACGGTGAGGCAGAAGAAGGATGAGACCCTTCGGGATTTCTTGGAACGTTGGAGGATGGAGGCAGATAAAGTCGACGGCACCGATGACGGAACCCTCTTGGCCCTACTACAAACTGTCCTCCGCACCAGGAACTTTTCAAGGAGCCTCATCATCGAACCCCCCCGCGATTACATAAGGGCCCTACAGCGAGGGGATCGTTACGCCGAGGCCCAGGAGGTGGAAAAATATCACCACAACCCCGACCAGCAACAACGCCCTCGGCAAGATGACAAAAACAACCGGGGGCCAGGGGCTCCCTCAAATCAATCTAAAGGCCCGGCACCCCCCGGTGATCGCCCCCGGCCTAGCCAAGCCAAGCCCGGGGAATGTTACACGGGGAACATGAAGACTTGGGCACAACCTGTTCTCCTGGAACGCCCTCGGACACCCTTGACGCACCCCGTCAGCGTCATCCTCGACTTCGCCGAGGAGAGGGGCCTCGTTGAGCGCGACTCTCGCGCACCCCCGGAGGTATACGCCATCAACCTTCAGTACCGTTAATGTCGTTTCCGTCGACACCAGAGGCACAAAACCGATGACTGTCATCAGCTGAAGACAGTCATCGAGAGATTAATACAGGCGGGCCATCTATCCCAGTTTGTCCAAAGCCCCCAGCAACAGGGTTCGCCCTACCAAGGGCCACCCCGAGGGCACCCAGCAAAAGCGAAGGCCTGGGTTAACCCGAACACCATTCCCCTCAGCAAGAAGAGGGAGATCGGGAACCTGGAAGAGGAGGAAGAAGAATACCCCCACTATCAAGAGAAAAAGCGCCACATCCTCATGATCACCGGAGGCAACACTGGGGGGGATTCCATGAGCCAGAGGAAGAAGTGGGCTCAATCGCTTTACGTGGGTGAAGTCACCCGTATGCCCCCGTAAAGCGGCTGAGGGAAGAACCCATCACATTCACCAACGCCGATCTCCCCCCCGACTTCCACTCCCCGCATGGATGCTTTGGTGATCCAAAGTGAGATAAAAGACGCCATCATTCACCGAACTTACGTTGACACGGGTAGCTTCGTCAATGTAATGTACCTCAACACCTTCAGAGAGCTGCATCTGGAGAGGGGGTCCCTTCGGCCAATCAAGACCCCTCTTGCCGGCTTCACCGGCGACACCATTGATTCCGGAGGGGTCATAACCCTCCCTATACTATTCGGCGACGGGCTCCATAGAGCCAAGCTCGAAGTGGAGTTCGTCGTCGTCAACATCAATTGCCCCCACAACATCATCCTCGGCCGACCAGCCCTCGAGGATCTCGAAGCCATCATCTCCATGAGGCACCTCTGCCTCAAGTTCCCAGCCGAGGGAGGCATCGGCTACTCGAGGGGAAATCAAAAACTCGCCCGCGCTGGTTACCTTCAAGTAACGAAGAAGGTAAGCAAGACGGAACTCCGTGTTGACACCATCACCGGAACCGTGGAAGAGGAAGAAAAGAGGTCGAGGGCTGAACCAGCCGAGGATGTAGAAGACTTTGCGCTCGATCCGGCCAAGCCGGAGAGAGTCGTGAAGATTGGAGCCCAGCTCCCCAAAGATTTGAAGACCGGCATCACCGAGGCCCTCCGTGCCTACTCCATTGTTTTTGCATGGGGGCCGGAGGATATGCCGGGAATCAGCCGAAAGGTCATCACCCACCGCCTCTCGGTGGACCCTTCGGCCAAACCTGTACAACAGCGGAGCAGGCCCCTCTCGGCCGAGAGGAAGGAATTTGTGAAGAAGGAGGTCGCCATGCTCCTTTCTATCAAGCACATCAAGGAGGTGAAATACCCCTCATGGCTAGCAAATGTAGTCCTCGCACATAAGCCTCTCACCTTCCGCATGTGCGTGGACTACACGGATCTGAATAAGGCATGCCCTATGGACCCCTTCCCCTTGCCAAACATTGATCAACTGGTGGATGAGACCGCGGGGTGCGAGATCATGTCTTTCCTCGATGCCTTGCGAGGGTACCACCAAATTTTCATGCACGAGGAAGACGCCGAAAAAACAGCCTTCATGACTCCCGAGGGCATCTTCTGCTACCTTGTCATGGCCTTCGGCCTGAAAAACTCAGGCGCCACTTACACCCAGATGGTGGCCAGGGTATTTCAGGCTGTCCTAGGGTGCACCATGGAGGCATATGTTGACGACATGATCGTCAAAAGCAAGCAATCAACAAGCCATGCTGACGACCTCAGGGAGATCTTCACCATCATGCAAAAGTTCAACCTTCGGCTAAACCCGAAGAAGTGCACCTTCGGCGTGCAAGGAGGCAAATTCTTAGGCTACATGGTGAGCCGAAGGGGTATCGAGGCCAACTCCGAGAAGATTCAGGCCATCATCAATATGGAGCCCCCACGCAATGTGAAGGAGGTTCAACGGCTGACGGGCCGCCTGGCAACCCTCATCCGCTTCCTGTCCAAGTCGGCGGAAAAATCCTTACCCTTCTTCCAAATCATGAGGAAAACCGCCGGCTTCCAGTGGACTTCAGAGTGTCAGGAGGCCTTCGAGGAGCTGAAATGGTACTTATCTTCGCCCCTTGTGCTCTCTAAACCCAAGGTGGGGGAAACTCTGTACCTCTACCTTGGCGTCAGCCCGGCTGCCATCAACTCAGTACTCGTCCAGGAGGAAGACGGCATCCAACATGCCATCTTCTACGTAAGCAAGACCCTCAGGGAAACAGAGCTCAGATATTCCCCTACGGAGAAAATGGTGCTAGCCATCGTTTGGACCGTCAAGAAGTTGGGCCATTACTTCCAAGCTCATTCGGTACAAGTCCTCACGCACCAACCCCTCGGCACCCTCATGAGGAGCCCCACCAGCTCCTCCCGAATGGTAAAATGGGCTATCTTTCTAAGCCAATACAACATCGACATCCGTCCGAGGCCCGCCATCAAGGGCCAAGCCCTGGCAGACTTCGTGACGGAATGCACGGCAAGATCAACCACGGACGAGGAGCCCTCGGCCCCTTCGGACGACTGGCGGACCCTCTACACCGACGGCTCCTCCGCAGCCAAAGCATGCGGGAGAGGGGTAGTTCTCATTACGCCCGAGGGCTTCCGGGCCTACTATGCCATCCGCTTCTCCTTCAAAGTCTCCAATAACGAAGCAGAATATGAGGCCCTCCTCTGTGGCCTTTGGCTGGCAGCTAACATGAAGGCCCGACAAATCCACGTCAAATGCGACTCCAAATTAGTCGTGGGCCAGATTTCCGGGGAGTATGAAGCCAAGGAAGGGAGGATGAAACAGGACAAAGAAGCGGCCAAGGAGTTGCTTAAAGTATTTGAGGCACACTCTCTCACCCAAATACTGAGGGCTCAAAACTCCGAGGCCGACATTTTATCAAAGCTCTCGGCCGAGTCCCCCGAGCACATATCCAAGATCGCCAAAATCGAGGAACTCAGCCTCTCCAGCATACATGCTAGCCCCGTCATGAACATAAAACAAAGGCAGGAGGACTGGATCTCAGACATCGTTGCCTTCATCACCACAGGGCAACTGCCCAAGGATGATGCCCGCGCCAAACTAGCAAAGCTGAGGGCTCCCAGTTACACCCTCGAAGGCGGGACGCTCTACAAAAGATCATACAACGGGGCATTACTTCGATGCCTTCATAAAGATGAAGCCGAAGTTGCGATGGAGGAAGTGCACAGTGGCATTTGCTCAGCTCACCAGGGACCCTTCTCCATGTCCCGAAGGCTCATTGTCCAAGGATACTTCTGGCCAACGATGGCCAGTGACTGTGCGGATCTCACCCGAAGGTGTGCCGCCTGTCAGCACTTCCAGAAAGCCCCCGACATGCCAGCGGTTAACTATGCCCCCATCAGCACATCTATACCCTTCACACGATGGAGCATAAAACTTGTGGGCCCTCTGTCGAGGGGTACCTCCAACAACAGGTACATCATCGTTGTCATTGACTACTTCACCAAGTGGGTGGAGGCTGAGCCCCTCGCCAGCATCACCGAGGCCAGATGCCATCGTTTTATCCTCAAGAACATCCTCACATGATTTGGCATCCCTCAACAAATCATCTCCGACAACGAGACTCAATTTGAGGCAGCCCCATTCTGTGCCCTCCTGGAGGCATAGGGCATCAAGCATACCTTCTCCTCCGTTGCCTACCCTCAAGGCAACGGCCAAGTAGAGAACGCCAACCGAACATTGCTCGAAGGTCTAAAAAAGAAGCTGGAAGCCGAGGGGGGGGGGCTGGGTGGAAGAACTCCACAACATCCTCTGGGCCTACCGCACCACCCCTCGGTGCGCGACTGGCGAAGCACCCTTCTCCCTATGCTATGGATTTGAAGCTAAAGCTCCTATGGAGGTGACCCTTCCTACCCGAAGGGTTGACCAATATGACCCTGAGGTCAACAACGCCAACATGGCCCTCGACCTCCATCTCATTTCAGAACGCCGGGAGCAAGCCTTCGTGTGAGCGGAAAACTACCGAAGGCAAGTCAAGAGCTACATCGACGCCAAGGTCCGCTCCCGAGAATTCCAAGTGGGGGACTACGTCCTCCGAAGGAGGGAAGCCAGCCAGCCAACCGAGGGCGGGAAAATGGTGCCCAAGTTTGAGGGCCCCTACATCGTCGCAGCCATCATCAAACCAGGGACGTACAAACTCAAACGCCTCAATGGGACAGAGGTTCCCAGACATTGGAATATACATCACCTAGTTAAATTTTATCAGTAATATTAGAGCGGCCAAGCCCTCATAACTAGTGCATGTATTACCCTACGGGCCAAGGCCTCCAATTTTTTTTTTTTAAGAAAATGAAGACGTATTGAAGACACCAAGAAGCAAGACGACTATGAGCGGCCAAGCCCTCATATGAGCTCCTGTGCCCAAGGCCTTATCACAAGCGAGATCCGTCGGCACCAAATGCCGAGGGGAAACACCCCACTCCCCTACAATGAATGAAGAAAAACACCAAATGTTCTCAAAGAAGACACCTCAGTACCCAATGTCGGGGGTACGCACTACTATCAACTTTCAGCAGCGGAAGAAAACACCCAGTGTTTCCTTTGAAGACCCTTCGGTACCAAGTGCCGAGGGTACACACCCCTATCAACTCCAGAAGAAGGACACCCAGTGTTTTTGAAGACCCCTCGGTACCAAGTACCGGGGGCCACATTATGAAACAAACACCAAGTGTTGTTTCTAAAGCCGTACCCCTCGAGGACGCGCTATACCGAAGGCGCCACCTGTCGGTGCCGACAGCACGTAGTGCCCCCTGCCATTTGCAACCCGTGTGCAAATGAAAACCCTACCTTGAAACGCTTTCTGCGTCACTATCCCAAGGGTAGGACATGCAAATAATATGCCCAGGATTCAACTTTCAAAAACGGAACGCTTTCCGCGCCATTGCCCCAAGGGCATGGCAAGCATTTAATATGCCTAGGATTCGACTTCCAAAGCGAAACGCTCCCCGCGCCATTACCCCAAGGGTGTGGCAGGCCATAAACTAGGTCTCGCGCCGAGGGGACGACTTTCAAAACTGAGGCGCTTTCCGTGCCGTCCCCCAAGGGGAGACAGGCCACAAACTATGTCTTAAGCTCAGGAAACGACCCTCGATCCCCTCGGAACTCGGAAGGTTAACCCGAGGGGGGAGCTAATGGTGTATTATATTGCCTCCCGATAGGCCAAGCCTTACCAAGAAACCAAGTTTCTTGAAGCCTTCCCTTCACCACAAAAAAAAAGAAAGAAAAAAAAAGAGGGTGAAGGGGAGTAGACTCAGCGAGAATTCAATGAGTACACAACTCCACATCAGAACACCCTTCGGCATTACAAGAAATTTCAACATACCGAAGACTTCCCTAGTGGAACACTCCCGGTACCTGAAGGCCCTTATTCATTGAACACCCATGACGAAGCCCGGCCCCCGAGGGCTACTATTCAGCAGATGTCATCAACAAATGGCCAAGTGCCAATATTTGGTAGCCTTCGGCATCATCGAACACCGAGAGCTCCACCCCCACACGGCGACCAAATTTGCTAAAGTCCAAGCAACAACATCCCCCGGCTTTTCACTAAACACCGAGGGGACTCTCCCAAACTTCGCCCGAGGGTATTCATCCTATCATACCATGGTAGGAGTGTAAAAATTCCTTAGTCCACAATATGATAATCTACCAAATCCGAAGGCTCAAATGGTGACCAAGGAGCGAGGGAGATCTCACCTGAAAATGCTACAACCCTGAGGGGTCCTTATACCAAGGGCCAGGTGTTAAACAACACTTAGAAAATTCTCTAAGTCCTAAATGCCGTGTCCTCACTCAAAATGTCACACAAGCCGGAGGGGTCTATCAGCTGAAGGCCTACAACTATACAACACTTGGAAACCTTTTTCTAAGTCCAAAAGCCTTGGCCCTCGGCCGATTGACTGCGATACAAGATTGAGGGGAAGCACCTACCAAGGGCCTGACACCAAACAACACTTAGAAAAATATCTAAGTCCCAAATGTTGGGTCCTCACTCAAAATGTCACACAAGCCGGAAGGGTCTATCAGCCGAAGGCTTACTACTATACAACACTTGGGAAACCTTTTTATAAGTCCAAAAGCCTTGGCCCTCGGCCAATTGACTGCGATACAAGATCGAGGGGAAGCACCTATCGAGGGCCTGGCACCAAACAACACTTAGAAAAATCTCTAAGTCCTAATACGGTTGGCCTTCGGTCAACTCAACATTCAACCGGGGGCTCAAGCCGCAACAACACTTAGAGATATTTTCTAAGTCCCAAAAATATTAGCCCTCGGTAAACTCAGGACGGCTACACCAAATCCTGAGGGTTACACTTATCGAAGGCTAGCTGATATTCAACACTCAAATGTTAATGCAGTCCAAGGGGTCACGCAACCCAAGGGCACAACTGCAAGGGGACTCTCACAATCAATCGAAGTCCTAAATGTGAAAGTTACCCCTTGGACTGCCTCTAGCTTCAGCTCCATTTGCCGAAGGGCCTCCTCTAGCCTGCACGTCTCCCGAAGAGAGGCATCTTTATCGTGAATGAGTTTCTTCAGGGTCTCCTCCTGTTCGGCCTTATGAAGGTGCCATGCCTCCAATCTACGGACTTGCTCACCGAGGGTTATGCAAGCTTGTAACACAACAAGCAAAGGGGGTTAGACAAGCCATGCTAAGTATTGAAACAGGGACGAAGAAAAGGTACTTACAGTGAGCGAAGACCGGAGGATCTTATTCTCGAGGGTCTCATCATCAAAGGTCCCGAGGGCCTTTCTATCCAGATCCGAGGTGATGCTCCCCAGAAAAGCCTTCGGCTCAATTGTACCGTACATCACTGCAGTCCCCCTTGACATGGGGAACCTGCAAGATCTCCCGAGGAAATTCCCCCGAAGGGTCGTTAAAAGGGGCCATCAGTGTGGCCGAGGCCGGGGGCTCAGCAGAGGACCGATCCTCTATAATCACCACGGGGGACGCCTTCTCAGCAGCATCCCCGGTACCATTCTACTTCTTGGCAGGGGGCTCAACCCCCTTGCTACCCTTCTTCTTCGTGCCCCCCGGCCACATCAGCGGCGGCAGCCACAGCAGAGGGATCCGGTATCTCCTTCTGGAAGAAGGCCTCAACGGGCTGCTGGCCCGAAGGGTCCTTCTTCTTAGCTGGGGCTTTCCCCTTCTTCTTCTTCATGGTGAAGAGGGCATCGGTGTTCATGTTTGTACCTGCAAAAAAAGAGGGGGTTAGACCAAGGGTTACAAAGCATGAACAGACCATCAAAAGATGCAAAACTTCCTAAGTACAAGACTCAAAGCCCTCGGTTATTACCTCCCGATCCCCCGAAGGCCCTATCCAAGATTGGGTACTTTTCATCTCTTTCCCCAGAAAACGGTACCGTCAGAACCCGAGAGCATGCAGATCCTTCTCGAGGGTGCAATCCTTGATCGCCACATTCTTATTACGCCCCTCCGGGATCTTGGCGTAAGGCCATCTTTCTCGAGGGCGGCGTTCCTCACCTTCTCATGTCGCCTGAATCGGTTTCGCAGCACCCTCGGGAATGGAATCTGGTCTAGCTTGACATAGCACCACCGCTCCTTCCACCCTTTGTTTGAGGAGGGCACCTCGGTAAATAGCTTCCACTGAGCTCTCTGCTGCAGATTCGCGAAGCCCTCAGCATTCGTGTGGCCTCCCCGACAGAGATTGAAACTCTGGAAGAATAAGTCCAAACTGGGGGCCACCCCTGAGCCGACAGAGATTCAAGAACCCGGTGATGTATGAATGGCTATTGGGGGTTAGTTGGCAGGGGACTAGGCCAACGTACCTGAGATATTCTCGAAGGAAGGGATGCAATGGGAACCTAAGGCCCATGGAATCCGAGAGTATATGGACTGCTATACACCCTTCAGGGGCTCAGGACAAGACGTCTTCGGGACCTGGTTCCACCACCGTCGCCGAAGGCCCCACATGCAGCTGGGTGGCATAGAACTCCGCCCTGTCAGCCTTCGACGTTATCTCGAGGGCGGCTGTGTTCAGAAAAGAATAGCCCTCGGGCATATCAACGGGTTTTCCTTGGTCAGCAACCCTGCCCTTCTTCTTGGGAGTGACAACCTTCGTTTTCTTCTTCTTCCCGAAAGCCACCCTGAGAGGCGTCGGGTTCAGCGGCCGAGAGCTACTCGCTTCACCGGCATCGCGAGGGGAAGAACAACGACAGTCACCCTCATTCTCTCCTTCTCCTCTCCCTCCTCAGCAGTCTGCACAGTGAGGGCGAGCTCCTCGTCCTCCATCACCTGCTCGAAGTCCTCGGCCTCGGCTTCGGTGACGAGGACCTTCTGCATCTCCATAGCCACAACATCATCGTCACTAGCCGAGGGCTCGCTTATGGATTCCACATCGGAAACCACTTCATCATTAATCGAGGGCTCCCTCGAGATGTCTTGTGAATCGCTTTGGGATGACATTTCTTACACTAAAGCAGAAGGGTTTCTAAAACCGAAGGCTTACTAAACAAACTCTAGCACTTTGCCTAAAGGAGAAATATCAAAATAAATGCTAAGGAACTCAAGAACAAAGGGAACAACTGACCTTGGGGAGTTTTGATTTTGTCTGAGGGGGATTTCTCTCTCTAGAAATCCAATTGCCAGAGCTTTGCTACAATGATCGCACAAGGAGAACGGCCCCTGGCCTTGGGGTATTTATAGGCACCCAAATCCGGGCTTGGGCCGAAAATTGGGCCCCCGATGGAAAAATCATCATTACGAACCGTCGAGTTGCCTAATCGGTGACGCCCGCCCACAGGCAGCCAACGGCCACGCGCCACGTGGACTCCATCTCCAATGGTGATATTACAACGGCCATATTCTGGGAACCCGAGGGTCCCCCTCGGCCAAACACTCCTTCATCAAGCAATAGACATGCCCCCGGGTTGCTCCTTCGCACTCCCTCACCAAAGCGAGCCCCCGGTTTCACAAGGGGGAGACCCCTCGGGAACCCTCAGCCCTCAACGCATTGAGGACCAAGGAACCCTCGGGCTAAAACTTCAAAAACCCCTCATCAATAATTGCAAGGAACCCCTCGACATCAGCGTGACTCTACGTCACAACGGTTTTTCCTTGGCGTGATTTCACATCACCAAAGGTCCCTCGACCTTCGTCCCCCCGGCATCTTTATTTGATGCCAGGGACTGTCATACAGGCCCCCTCAGCCTAGCCTTCATCCCTCCGGCATCTTTATTTGATAACGGGGGGTCCTTACAAGCTCCTTAGCTTTTTCATGCAGGATCCCGGGCTGATCTTGGATATCCCCTCGGCAGTACATGAACTACCACTCACATCCAGCACGCCCTCAGCCCCAAGGACTGAGGGACTCCCCTTCGGCGTCTCCCGAGATATCAACAGCGCGCCTTCGGCAAATCAACACACGCACCCTCAGACAAGGGTAGCCTTCGGCTACAACACTGTCGTCAGTCTCAGACCAAGGTTTCACCTTTTCGATTCATCATTGGGGGAATTCGGTGCACTCTTTTTCTCTCGTTAGATTTTTTTCCCACAGGGGTTTGTCTAATGGGGTTTTTAACGAGACATCCCCCCAAAATGAAACGAAAAGTGTCAACCTTCGGCCACCTACAACAGCAGGCAATACTCTACTCCTTTTCACCACTTCACAAGTGCCTCAAGGAGTGGGGGACTGGAGAACCCCTTCGAGAAAATCTCAAAATATCAAAAACTCCCCAAAGTAGCAACACAACCCTTCGAGTCCCAAAATGTGGGGGACTGAGGGACTACCTTCGGCAAAGACTTTCAAACAGAGAACTCCTCACAACTTTACAAGCTACAACGGAACAACGACAAAGGACAAGCACAAATTACTCCTTTTCCCTCAAGTACCTTTCGGCAAAAGGAGTGAGGGACTCCTGATGGAGTATATGGCCCGGGACCCCCGACCCATAGATTCCTACTATCCTAATAAAAGCCCAAGAGGCCCAGGAAGCACATCAGGCCCAAATCGCAGCGCCCCGGGTACCAAGCAACCCATGGAGCACACAGGGGTGCCTTCGGCCCCCTGACCGAAGGCTCCAAATTCTCACAGAAAGGCTATTTTTAGCATACAGAGCTACTCGGAGAAAACGACGAAAAACAGTAGCCCTCGGCACCTGGAGCCCTCGGCCTTAAGGGGCCTTCGACAAGAAGAGCCATCGGCTAATCATCTACGGCCGAGGGTACCTTCCTCGTCAAGAATATCCTCTCCACATGCATCTGGGTCGCCGTACCAAGTACAACGTCACATCCAACCGCCGCATTAAATGCGGCCACATGCGAATGCCAGTGACACCCGGTTGATGTGACCCCTCGGCCGTTGGATGCTTGACACGTGTCCCCGTCTCGCATTTATTGCTACTATAAATAGCACCCCATTCCCCCTTTGTAAACCATATTCTGAATACGCTGAGTTCACACTGAATACATATTCTCTCTCTTATTTGTTTGTTCTAACTTCTCTCTAGTAACTCCCCGCAGTAACCCCTCGGATATATACCCCCAGGTACACTATCCATCAACTCACTATCTTAATTCCGTGCTAAATGTACTACCAAACCGTATTTTTTTACTTACATAAGTACATACCTAAAAATCATATCTTTTTACTTACCTTAGTACAGACCTAAAACAAAAAAAGATATTTGTACCCACCTTTATACTCCCCATGTTTGTGCTAGACATTTTTTTGTCCGCGAATTATATTCACAAGACAAAAATATATCTTATTTTGTTTGTGCAAATTTTGTACAACAAGAATCATTACCTAAAAATCCTATCTTTTTTACTTAACTCAAAACAGTATCTTTTTAGCGGAGTTGAATTTGGTTATTTAACTGTCACGGGAATCCATGTCTGCGAAGGTTACGGATGTCTACCTAAATGGGGCTTTCGTTGTGGCTCAAAACTAACCGAAGATAAAGAGGAAACAGAGGAAAAAGAAATACGAAGTTCGAATGGCCGCTACGAGCTTTTGCGGCCCCAAATTCACCTCGCCGTCTCACAACCGTCGCTGCTTACACTACAGCACCGCGAACCTCAACTTTACTCACTTCTCAAACCAGAGGAGGGAACATAATGCTCACTCCCTGCGACGACGCCGCAACTTCGGCGTCTGTTGCCAGACCACGGCCACTGACCTTGAGCTCGCCGTCCGCGTTGGCAAAGATCGTCTCTTGAAGGTACTCACCCCTTTCCAGTTGAAATTACGTAATAATATTTTTTCCCTGTCATTTGATTTAAGCAGATATCTTTGAACACATTGCTTTGTTTAAACCTTATAACCTGGAAAGTTTGCATGCACTGGGCGGGTTTGTAAAATTGAAATGAATTTGTTTTAGGTCCCTATAGCGAATATAAGGAATTTCTGTATAATAGCGCATATTGATCATGGGAAGTCAACGCTAGCGGATAAGTTGCTGCAGCTGACAGGGACAGTGGAAAGCCGAGAAATGAAGGAACAATTCCTTGATAACATGGATTTGGAGCGAGAAAGAGGCATCACTATCAAATTGCAGGTTTCTATAATCATATCTATAGATTTTCCAACTGGAGGGAGAGGAAAAAATTCCTTCATCTGAAACTGCATTTTTGTTTTGAAGAAACATGCTCTTTAAAGAAAACAACGATTGAAAAGAGTGAGGTTATGGTACAGTGAGAGGTCTCGAGTTCGAAACCCGCTAGGCACATAAGGGTTTGAAACTCAATGAAGTGAGTTTCAGCCCTGATTACTCCAGGCCCCCAGCCCCCCTCCCCCAGACCCCTGGAGTAAAAAAAAGAGTGAAGTCAAGATGCAATTGCTGTACTCTGAACCTGGATTACATAGTTACATGACCATTACCCTTTGTCTGATGAACATGGGTTGCCTATGTGATGGACTCATGCGTACTTCAAAGAACATATAGCAACGAGGGGTGGTCACTATTGACATACTGTAATATATATCAAATGGCAATAAACGTGTTTTGGTGGACATTGTTTTCAACTTGCAAGTGTGCATATATATCAAATGACAATAAACGTTCACTTCAATATCAATACTGGTTGCCAATTTTTTAACAACTTCTTAGCTTACCATTCCTGGTCCTGGTCAACCTGGGTGGTAGCTTTGATTTTCAGGAGATGAGTCTCTTTTGCGCGTGTTACATGTTCTCTGGGACTGTTTGTGCTAAATAATTTTATTAGTTGTGAACTTATGTAAATGAAGACAAACTAAGTAACTATGAAGCATTGGTTTGTGAAAACCTGAAAATGGAGTTCTTACGTGAGGATTTAGCATTTGCTAGACATAAGCTACATAAGCACACAATGAACTTTGCTCCATTAGTTTAGAAGTATATATATATATATATATATATAGGTTTTGGTTCAAATAAGAACATGATCTTAGGAGAGAAATAAGAATGAATCTGGACTGTTAGATTTGATTTAAGTGATATTCAATGTGCATTAGATGAAACTGTAATGTGCATTAGGTGAAATTGAAATGCGCAGCACAAAGAGTACGATACAGTGACATTATGTGAAGCTGAATTGTGCATTAGGTGAAATTGAAATGTGCACTAAGTGAAACTAAAATGTGTAGAATAAAAGGTATGATGTGATGTTATTTTTGTACCTTTTATTCCGCACATTTTCAGTTTCACCTAATGCACACTTGAGTTTAAATTTTCATTCTGCACTTTTCAATATCATCTAATGCACATTTCAGTTTCATTGAATGCACAATTCAGTTCCACATAATACAATACAACGGTACAGATTCATTCTCATTTCTCTCCTGAGAGTCCATTCTTACCGGAACCGCTCCCTATATATATATATCCAAAGAATATAAATTAGACACACACACATCCTTTAGACAGTGAAAAGTGATTTTGTCCTAAAAGAATATAAATTTGACATTTTGACTTATTGATTTTGATAGCAAAAGTTGAGCTCTTGTATAGTTGTATTGATTACAAAATGCTCTGCATAACATGGGTGTGAACCACGTTAAAGATGCTTCCCTTCCATGTACGTGAAACCATTCTCACACATATGAGATAAATTAAATTTGTATTGCTGTTACAGGCTTCTCGGATGCGTTTCATGTATGGCGGGGAGCCATACTGCCTGAATCTTATTGACACTCCAGGTCATGTAGATTTCTCATATGAGGTACTCTCTCCGTCCCGCTAAGATTGTCCCTTTTTTCTTTTGGGAAATCCCACTAAGATTGTCCATACCAAATTTGGTAAAGTTTTTGTGGCTCTAAATCATTTTTACTTTATTCTTACTTTATCAATTCAATATCAACCACATAAACTCAGTTTTCTTAATAATCGTGCCACCCTCTCTTGTCCCAATGTTAGTGGGACAGAGGTAGTATTTGGCTAGATAAACAAGCTATTTATTTTGAAGATTCAATGTTACAGCCATACAACAATTTTTTCTTGTTGAGTTATCCCCTTAGTGATGGTGAATGGTTGAAACTCTGGGTAGTGGAAAGAAGGGTCTAGTGCTTGTGTAGGATCCATTATACCGTTCATAGAGTTCCCTTGAGCAGTTTGCTACTACATCAGTATTCATTTTTCTTTTTATCATTCAGTGCTATGGTTTCTTTCTGCTTTGTGATGTGTCAAGACTGTATTTGTCATTCTATGTTATTCATTTTATTTTTAGTTGAATGCCCAGTTTATTGAGAGTCGAGACCAATGAATATGCCAATCTATGTGACATTCCCTCCTGTAGTTCAATACCAAGGTGCCTTTTTGTCTTTTTAATCGCAGAGTCTGGACACTGCTCTACTCCCATAATGGCCATTGACCTTTTTATTCGTTTAATTCCAATTTCTGCTCTATTGTTTCATATTTTGATCCAATTTTATATTTTTCTATGTGTATTTCAATAATTTCAGGTTTCACGCTCACTTGCAGCGTGTGAAGGTGCACTCCTGGTTGTAGATGCCTCTCAGGTATGGTTTTCCTCCTTAAATTTTGACTATTTTCTTAATGTCAATTTATCACATGGAGATGTGTTGCTCACTTCGAATAAGTACCCTTAGAGTTCATACTTGTTATAAAGTAACCTGATTATTTCATTTTAGTTTTTGTTCCCATATTTTTTCTTGCAGCAATTGATTTTGAAGTTGGATTATACTTTATAGGGTGTGGAAGCTCAGACTCTGGCTAATGTATATTTGGCGTTGGAAAACAATCTCGAGATTGTCCCTGTATGTTTGCAGAATCTTTTGGCTTCGTATCAGATCAATTCGAGTTAATACACTTTTAAACAATTGTTCGAGTACTTCTTTAAAAAGTTCTCATGTTTAATGATAAAAGATGCTTGGCTGCCGGTAGTTTAAGTATGAGTCTATGGCTCTGAGGCTATGTCCAAGATAGTAAATAAATACACAAATAACCGAATGAGTTAATTTTCTAGAGGTAGAGAAACTGAACATGTTACTGAATTAGTCAAACATCTTGGGCATAATTTTTGCTTGTTATTCATTGTTGTTCTGTTATGGTTCTGGGACTGAGAACGGGTCCAGGGGTGACTTGGGGTAGCAGGGTACCCAGGTGAGGTGGTAACCTGCCTGCTAGGGTTACTCCTCTTCTTGCCCGTGGCTGGAAGAGCGCAGTAAGGGCGCAGGGGAAGGGGGGAAGTCCGTGACTTCTCTCTGGGATTAATTCTCTAATGATCGATGATTTTATTAAGGCTGAAAAAGGAATATAAATAGGCATCCTGCCTTACATGATAGAGTTCTAGTCTAACTAAAACTGTAACCTCTAAATACTTCTATTACTAATAGGAAATAATAAATAAATAAATGAATGAAATAAAAATAGCATTAGGATAGACTCCTCTTCCAATTAAACTTCCGACTGGCCCATATGTTTCCTCCTGCGATAGGGAATTCCAAAAAATGCATCCGTAACATCACTCCCTCCCTCGAAACTGAGCTTGTCCCCAAGCTCAAATCCTGGATAAGCAGCAATAAAAGTGTCAAACGGCTCCCAAGTTGCCTCCTGAGCTGTGTGGCCTTGCCAATGGACTAACAGCTCCTTCTCTCCTCTGTTTAAACGACAGTGAAGAACATTGGCTGGCAGTGGCAGGGCCTTGCCGTCCTTCAGCGGTGGTAGTAGCCCTGGTGCTGGTGGAACACTCCCTTGATGAGGCTTGAGTAAAGAGACATGAAAAGTGTTGTGTATTTTGCTTCCTGGTGGTAACTCCAATTGATATGCCACACTGCCTACCTTTGCTAATATTTTAAATGGCCCATAAAATTTAGGAAGCAGTTTGTGTTGCTTAGAGCGACCTACTGTGAGTTGTCGATACGGTTGTAGTCGCAGCCACACCCAATCACCTACATTAAACTGCAAGTCCCGATGATTATTGTCATATGCTCTCTTCATGCGCTGTTGGGACAACAATAACTGCTCTCTTGCGGTGGTTACGAGCTCATCACGAGTAATGAGTTCCTTATCAACTGCCTCCAGTCGTGTGGAGCCTGCAGAATAAGCCAATAACCGAGGTGGTTCTCGGCCATATACCAAGCGAAAGGGTGTTTCTCCTAGTGATGTATGGTAGGAAGTATTGTAACAAAATTCAATCCACGGTATCCATTGCACCCATTTCGTTGGCTTCTCTCCTGTCATGCATCGCAAGTACATCTCTATAGTGCGATTAACGACCTCGGTTTGTCCATCAGTTTGCGGATGATAAGCGGACGAAAAGGTGAGCTTGGTTCCAGACAGACGAAACAATTCTCTCCAAAATGTACTCATGAAAACCTTGTCACGATCAGAGACTATTGTTTCCGGCAGACCATGCAAACAGACAATCTCATTGAAGAAAATTGTTGCTACGGATGGCGCGGTATATGGATGGGACAAGGGAATGAAGTGAGCGTATTTTGAGAAACGATCCACCACCACAAGCAGGACTGATTTTCCCTTGACTTTTGGCAGCCCTTCAACAAAATCTAGTGAGATATTGGTCCAAATTTTTTCGGGTACCGGTAATGGCTGCAGCAGCCCTGCAGGGTGTAGATTTACCCATTTATTTCTCTGACAAACTTGGCACACTCTGATGTAATCTCCCACCATTTTTTTCATACCGGGCCAATAAAAATCGCGCCGAATACGCTGCAACGTTTTTTCTGTGCCTTCGTGTCCCATATCATGTAATTCGGAGATAATCTGAGGAATAATTGGAAAGTCAGAGCCGAGAAAAACTCTCCCTTTAAACAGCAGCAACCCTTCTGCAAGCTTCCAATCCTCTCCTAGTTTCCCTTGTTTGACCTTTTCCTCCATTGCAGACCATTCTGGCGAACCAGATGCTTCCTTTTTAATTGTTTCGAACAAGGTGGTTATCGGAATAGTGATTGCCACACATTCTATCTCAACGTCCTCTCTGCGTGAGAGGGCATCATCAGCCGCATTTAATCTTCCCGGCTTATATGCCACACGAAAATCAAGTCCCACCAGCTTGCTTAGCCAATGCTGTTGCGGACAGGTTGTCAAGCGTTGCTCCAGGAGGTACTTTAAGCTGGAGTGATCAGTGCGGACCAAAAATTGGCGACCCCAGAGGTATGGTCTCCAATGCGTAATGGCTTTAGCGAGGCTGATTAACTCTCTTTCATAAGCTGCCAACTTTTGATGCCTCTCTGCGAATTTCCTACTGAAAAAGGCAATAGGGTGTCCTTCCTGCTGGAGCACTGCCCCCACCCCGGTCCCGGATGCATCACATTCCACCACAAATTCTTTCTGGAAATTAGGTAATGAAAGCACGGGAGCAGAAGAGAGTAACTCCTTCAGTTTCTCAAATGCATGGTGCGCTTCTGGAGTCCACTGAAATGAGTTTTTCCTTAAAAGAGAAGTTAGGGGGGCTGCAATCTCGCCGTAATTTTGTATGAATTTTCGGTAATAGCCTGTCAGTCCCAAAAAAACCCTTAGAGTTTTTGTTGAGTGAGGAATTGGCCATGCTTTAACAGAAATCACCTTTGAGCTATCAACTTCTACCCCCTTTTCATTTATGACATGTCCCAGGTACGAGACTTGGGTTTCTCCAAACATACATTTGGACTGCTTCAAGAAAAGGTTGTTTTGACGTAGAATTGCAAACACAAGCCGCACATGATGAAGATGTTCCACCCATGTTTTACTGTAAACCAAAATATCGTCGAAGAAAACCAAGATGAACTTGCGTAAATACGGGCGAAAGATGTTGTTCATAAGACTTTGAAAAGTGGATGGTGCATTAGTTAGGCCAAAGGGCATAACTAAGAACTCGAAATGCCCATGATGGGTACGAAATGCAGTTTTCTCCACATCTTCGGGATGCATTCGGACTTGATGATACCCTGATCTTAAATCCAGTTTGGTGAAATATTTTGCACCGTGAAGTTCATCAAGCAATTCATCTACTACCGGAATAGGATATTTATCCTTGACGGTGTTGTTGTTAAGTTCTCGATAATCAACACAAAACCGCCAAGAATTATCGTGCTTCTTAACGAGTAGAACTGGAGAAGAGAATGGTGATCTGCTTGGCTGGATTATTCCCTGATCGAGCATCAATTCACATTGCCTTTCAATCTCGTCTTTTTGGAAGTAAGGGTACCGGTATGGTCGCACTATCACCGGTCCTGTTCCAGGTTTTAGGGTAATCCGGTGATCACACTCTCTCTGCGGTGGCAGCCCCTTTGGTTCAGCAAATAAATCTTCATATTCCCTCATTAAGATGTCCAACTGAGTTGTGTCTGGGTCGTTGCTGTGAAGCAGCGCCACACGAGGAACAAATGTAGGGTGCTGTCCGTGCCAAATCACTGTCTTGCTCCTCCTTTCGAATCGCATCGTTCTATCTGAGAAGTCCCATAATATGGGCCCTAGAGTTGCCAACCAGGACACACCTAGTATGGCATCAAAACCCTCCAGCGGAATGGTGTAAAATTCTGCGCTATATTCCTCTCCATCAACCAGGAAAGGAACTGATTTGCATACTCCCTAACTTGGAACCCTTTCACCATTAGCCACTCGCACATGCAACCCCGACTTCCTGACAATTGGTAACTTCAGAGAGGATACTACGACTTCTCTTAAGAAATTATGGGTGCTTCCGGAGTCAATCAACACTGTCAACTCTGTTCCTCCCATTCGTGCTAGTAATTGCATGGTCGATGAGTGTTTTGTACCACTGATAGCGTTGTCAGACAACTCCAAGTCTGGTAGGCCATCTTCCTCCTCCTCATCTTCGATCTCGATCAAGAAAAGCTTCTTGCACCGGTGATTCATTGACCAGAGTTCGTCACAATTATAACAGAGCCCTTTTGCTCGTCGTTCTGCCATTTCACCCTTCGTGAGCCGTTTAATAATCGGGTTCCCTGCCTTAGTTGTCATGGTCATTTGTCTATGCTGTTGCGGGCTTCGTTGTTTCGCATTTGTTGCAACACTCCAACCTTTGACAGGTGCAATTGTCAATGATTGCTTGGCTTCTAATGTCCGCGCAAGGTTCATTGCATACCCGAGGTTTCCTGGTTTTGCCATCTCCACATCTGCCCTCAAGTGAGGTTGTAAACCAGCGACATATAAGGCAATCTAATGTGTGGGTTGTATTCCTGAAGTTCTTGCTAAGGCCTTCTGGAATTGTCCACAATATTCATCAACTGTCCCTGTTTGCATCAAAAGCTTTAGATCACCTACCGGGTTAGAACTCAGAGGGGGCCCAAAACGCTCCAGGCAAAGGTCTTTAAACTTATCCCAGTTGACTTCACCTTCCTCCTCGATCATTTGGTCGTACCAGAGTTGTGCATCATCTATCAAGTGGAACGCCACAACATTCACTCTGGCAGCACTAGGAGTTTCTTGATTCAAAAAGAATTTTTCACACCTTTTCAACCAGCTGATAGGGTCAGAGTTGCCATCGAATACTGGGAACTCCATCTTCGCATAGTGTGGTCTCCAGGGGTTCTCTGCGAATTCTGGTCTTCCACTCGGCTGTTATCCACTTCATCTTCATGTGTTTCCGCTATCTTTGAATCTCGTTTGTGGACTGCCAGAGAGAGAGCCGCTATCTTCCCTTCTAACGCGGTTGTCTTAGCAGTCATAGCCTCCATAAACTCCTTCATCATGGTGGCTAAATCATCATTATGTGGCACCATGGATCGTGACAGCTCTGATACCATGTTCCTATGCCACCAATAGAATATTTTGGCTCACCTGTAAGAGCCAAGAGGCAATAAATAGCACATTTTGTAAGCACAAACCAATAAAATATACTCCGTAATTAATTAAAATTGTAAACTTCCAAAACTCATTTATTAACAAATGTAGTGCTATTGTGTAAGAAGCATGCTGCAAAAGGATGAAAATATTAAGAAATTTCAAGACAATTTTTATTCACGCTGGTGTAAGTCATGACTGTGTGACACTGTTCAAATTTTTATATGCACTACTGACCGTAGGTTGTGTTTTGCTCTTTGCCTTATACTTCCGGTTTTATGCTTCATTCTCTAGTCATTCTGCACCTTTGCGATTTTATTAATATGAAAAGAATGATGCACTCTGAAGGTCTTGAACAAGATTGATCTTCCAGGTGCTGAACCAAGCCGTGTTTGTCAAGAAATTGAAGAGGTTTGTATGAAAAACATGGAGTATAGAATGCTATTATTATAGTATTATTTGAAACCAGCGCTCTGCATATGTATCAATTGGAAAAACTATAGCAGGGATAGGATAATTGTTAATTCTTCTCTTCTGACTAAATACACACTCTGGACATTTCCTCAAGATAGGGGCTATCTTTTAGAGTTCCATTATTTTTTATCATTGTTATTGTATTGTTGCTACCTGTTCTTGCAATTTGGACTTCACATTACTTCCATTTCTACTATTGTAGTAACTCACATTACGGCTCTTTTTAGTATTGCTAATACCACATTGTACTATTTGATTCATGTTCTTTCTTTCTTTGAATGATCATCGCAACCTTTCCGTTAAATTACAATACTGGTATATTTTCTGTTAGCTTTATTGTTGCCTAAGATTAGGGGTCAAACACCAGAGCCAAGCTCGAACATGGGCATGCTTGAGCTTGATAAGAATGCACCTGCTCGAGCTTGGGCTCGAGTTTTGCTAGTTAATTTTTTATAGGTTTGAGTTCAAATAAGATGCTTAAACTTGAGCTAAAAATAAATTTTATATTTTCAAAATTATTAATATTATATTATATATTCAAATAAATAAATAATATCTATTATTTTGTACTTTATCATCCTCATTTTTTGTAGCCCTGTTTCATTCACTCGCATTTTTACTCATTTTTTATTGTGCATTTTTACTCCTTATTTTACTATCAATTAAATTTTGAATTATATAAATAAATAAATAAACATAAATACAACAACAACATCCAAGTCTTAATCCCAAAAGATTTTAAATAAATAAAAATAAATAAATAAATAAATATAATGTGCTTGTGTATATATAATCATATATATATAAAATCACACATATATATATATATGATTGCAGATCAAATAAAAACCATTCTTCCCGTGAAAATTGCACACCGTTCACTTTTCCGTCAATGTGATGCACTATTAGGTTTCCATGTTTCGCTTTTTCGCATTGACAGTGTTTTTTTGACCTATTTACCAAAATGCCACCGCAAGAGACGAACTTTAAATTGCATCGCAATGGGGAAAAAGTGAATTGTTTGCAGTTTTCACATTAAGGGTAGTTCTTATTTGATCCGAAACCTATATATGTATGTATATAGGGTTTGGTTCCGGTGAGAACGATCCAAAACGATGCACATTGTGGTTCACAAAAGTGCACATTTATTGTTAAAATAATGCAAAGTTCAAATGTGCAAATTTGTGATTAAGATAGTGCACAATCAAATGCACATTTTCTAACTTGTGGTAGTGCACATTTCTATTTCACATAATGCACAATACCCAAATCCAACGCTCCGGAATCATTCTTATTTATCTATTTAGATCATGTTTCCATTTGAACCAACTTATATATATATTGCATCAAAAATAAAAGTTATACTAAAAATATAAAAGAAAGTACAATCACTAATGAAGGTAGAAATTTAAAGAATTAACATACAGTTATTGGAATAACATGCTAATGTAAAGCAAACAATTAAATGATCGAGAACCGAAAAAGAAGCCCACCTCCTGCCAAAGATAGTAACCGATCGCCAAGGTTTTCAACAAATTATATATACTTCTTGCGTTCTTAAATAAATGCAACGGTCAACTTTTCACACTTGCCGAGACACAACTTTGACGATTAATATAAATGATTTTGTATTAGTAAAAAAATTAAAAAAATTAGATTATGAAAATTTACAATGAGACAAGTTTAACAATATTTTTTTCATAAAATAATATTATTACATTAATAAATAAAACGTAGTCAAAGTAGAACATGTGAATAGTGTAAAAGTCAAAGTGTTGCATTTATTTAAGAACGAAGGTAGTATATATGTGTGTGTGTGTGTGTTTTCATTGGTCATCTGGATGGAAGCCTTTGTGAGTTTGTGGCACTGGGGTAATGTTGTATATATGTATGTATGTTATGGCTCGTGAGCTCATGAGCTAAAAGGAATTGAGCACGAGCTTAGCTCGATTGCTTAACGAGCCGACTCAAGTTTGGCTCGAGTCCGAGATTGACCTAACTCGAGTCGAGTTTTGACCGAGTGGCTTGACTCATTTGCACCCCTACATAAGATTGAAGTTTATAAAGCTTGTGCATGCTAGGCTCTTGTGTGACATTGATTCTCTTGATGTAAAGATATCAGTCATGAATAATAAACAAGATATTGAACCAGCTTAGCTTTTCTTCATTCCTAGATTGTTGGGTTGGACTGTAGCAATGCAATCCTCTGCTCAGCAAAGGTTAGTTCATTTTTCTTTTTTTGCTGTTATTATGACTTGTCAAGGGAAAACATGGGACATTCACTTTCATGGAAAGAGGGATGAGAATGACGTGTCATAGCATGGGATATACTATAGGAAAACTATCACATTTAACTCATTCTCTTGCTTTATGGTGCGCCCATTTCTTTTTTGGGAGGGGGTTGCTTACATGATCGAGTCCTTTTTTGACAATATATTTCTTTCTTTAGGAAGGGATTGGCATTACTGAAATACTAACTGCAATTGTTCAAAATATTCCACCGCCTCAGAATACCGCTGAAATGCCTTTGAGGGCACTTATTTTTGATAGGTATGGATTTAGGTACTACATACAAGTTATTTGCATAATATTATACATGAATCATTTGTTTCAAACTTGTGCATATAGCTTCACCAGAAAAATTTCATTTGGTGCATGAAGAATTGGAGAATCAGCGTTGCTTTGTTTTATAAAGCATAAAAATTGAAGATTGGTGATAATGCTCTTAACTTGTATTAATTAAAGTGGATAAGGATTAGATATTGGATTCTTTTTAGTTCTTATTTTATATTTAACTGTGCAAGTCAATGGATTACAGTTATGATATTAGTGAAATATGATTGGGAGTATCAATAGATCTTAATCCTTGTTTTGCTCAATATGGCTTTAAGCAAGCAACACTGACGGTAATATATGAAACTCCTGCCAACTAAAATGTTTGTCTCTACAGATGCTTATAGTCATCAAATCCTATTACAGCAATCTAATGGTTTTGCTTAGGGTTTTAATTTAGTTTTTTATCCAGCTAATTGTTAGCTTGAGGAAGCCAGCGAGCCCAGCAAAGCTAATTGGCTTGGTTTGAAAAGAAAAAAATTACTAACCAATTCAAGAGAGATGGGTTGTAGCTAGCCATTGGAGCACTTTGTAGCTAGAAAGTAGTGTGACT
This sequence comes from Cuscuta europaea, assembly GCA_945859875.1. Taxonomy (NCBI): domain Eukaryota; kingdom Viridiplantae; phylum Streptophyta; class Magnoliopsida; order Solanales; family Convolvulaceae; genus Cuscuta; species Cuscuta europaea. The sequence goes on along the minus strand of CAMAPE010000054.1, from coordinate 781,535 downwards.
AGAGAAATTGGTGCCACACGTCAAGCTACAAGTCAAAGTGGCTGAGATGATAGAACTAACCAATTTTACAGAAAATTCACAAGGAAATATCAAGAAGAACAACATCAATCTTTATTGAAGAAGAAAAGTTCCGTAACAATGGCCGAAGCCCCCAATGAGCCGTAGCCCCCCAAAAGAAAGAGAAAGTTCTCGATCTTCCCAAGTCCCAGATTAAAACGTCTAAACAGCCTACCTTCCCTTCTCAGCCTTACTTCTATTTATAGCAGTCCAGCTCCTGACATTATTTAATATCTATTACAGCATTTTAACTAATAGCTATTATTAGTCAAAAGGTGGGTCTCTATCAATACTTCCCCCCCAAAACATCCACCTTGTCCTCAAGGTGGGTGATAGGAGAAAGCCAAGATCTTCTGCTTCTTCTTCTTCTTCCTTGCACCTCTTCCTTCCCAGTATCTTTCAAATTTCAGGATCTTGAACTTCATGATTTGAATCTTCCTTCTCACTGCTTCTAGCAAAAACAACACTAGCTCCTCTCCCTTCCAAGCAATAATACTATTCCTGTGATTTTGTTCAGGCTGGTACTGATCTTCACTCATCACCCTCTGCTCCATCTTCCATTTGCTAGTAGCTCTTGCTTCAGGGTACAACCCAAGTTCTCGGTTTTCAGTTGTTTCACTCATGTGACATGTCATGAGTGGTAGTTCTTCCAGAATAGAAACTCTTGATATACCTTGATCTTTGCCCATCATCGCATAGTAATATCTACCACCATGATCTGCATTCTTACTACTCCAACCACCTGAGTAATAAGAAATAACCTCTCCTTTACGAAAATAGGACCATGAACTACAACCAGAAGACAAAGTATTTGGATTCCCTTTCAAGTCAGCATAGGTAAAATTATCCACCAAGTCATCATTGGAAAGTGTTGTCAACGCCAGTGGTTCCGGGTAGATGATCAAGAAATAGCAACTCGTGTTCTCAGCGCCAGATTTCCATACCCGAATGGTTGACTGAACTTCAAGAAGAATCTCTTTTCCAACAGTCAGCATATTGAAAGAACCAGGAACATTCCATTTTTGTTGTTGATGCTGGAAGATGGAAGAGTCAAGATAAGAGCTGACAAAGTCCTTGTAAATGCCATTCACGAGTACAATGGACCTAGCAGATGGGCTTCTAGCCACAGAATAAGAACTTGCCACAGCAGAATCATCAAAACGATAGTCTAAGCCTACACCTCCTTCTTGAAGCGATATACAAATTGATGGCATTTTCCTTACATGTTCACCACTTATCAAAGCCAATTGGAAAATAGCAGGGTTGATTTCATGGTCAGACATCAGGAATCTGTTAGTGTAAATCTTCCAATTTACAGTAAATCCTATTTCCAACCTATCTTGGATGTTCTTAATAGTGGTAACACCATCAATTAGGAAACCATCAATCTGGTTCAGCCCTTTCATTGGAACACCCAATCCAAGTTCAGGAACGAAATCATTCAAGGGTTTCAAATTGAGTATATTAGCATAGCACATATCATCAGTAAGTATATCTCATTTAAGTATTTCTGAACCTTCAATATTGTCTGATGAAATTTCCGAAGGTTGATTAACCTCCTCTTCAGGGTCTGTTTCCTTAACTGAAGGTATAAGCGGTGATGAGATGTGAGATCCAGCGAATGAAGAAACCTGCGTAGTAAGAACTTCTGCCCGCGTGGAAGCCAGAAAACCAGAAGAAGTAGGCGTCGAACCTTTGCTTTTTGAATTTCTGCAGCGACGTACAATCCTTGATCGTCCTCTTCGGTGACGTTGCCGCAGCTTGGTGCGCACCTCGTCCAGCCCTGTCCTCGTTTCCTTGCTCTTCTCCTTCCCCTTCTCCAGTTTTGAGCGCTTTTCATTTTCTAGGGTTGGCCACTTCTCTTTCTCCATTTTTTCTCGCTTATCCTTTTCCGCGAGCTTCCCCACTTCTTCGCGCGGCTTCTTTCGCGAGTGCGAAACAGTTCGCGACTCTTTCTGCAACTCCTGCGAGTGCGAATTAGTTCGCGAATCTTTCTGCGAGTGCCGATTATTTCTTCGCGGGCTTATTTTGCGTATCCTTTCGTACAAACGCCTGGTATCTTCGCGCATTTTTTCCCAAAACAGCCCCCAATCTTCCATCGTTCCTGTACAGGACTACAGGTAACAAGATCGTTTGCTCTGATACCAATGATAGAACTAACCAATTTTACAGAAAATTCACAAGGAAATATCAAGAAGAACAACAGCAATCTTTATTGAAGAAGAAAAGTTCCGTAACAATGGCCGAAGCCCCCAATGAGCCGTAGCCCCCCAAAAGAAAGAGAAAGTTCTCGATCTTCCCAAGTCCCAGATTAAAACGTCTAAACAGCCTACCTTCCCTTCTCAGCCTTACTTTTATTTATAGCAGTCCAGCTCCTGACATTATTTAATATCTATTACAGCATTTTAACTAATAGCTATTATTAGTCAAAAGGTGGGTCTCTATCAGTGGAGTTGCTATAAGTCTAACTGATCTTTGAAGCACATTGAGTTTTCAGTGAAAAGTAAAAATAAAAAGTGAAAACTAAACCGTGATTATTTTCAATTGCTTTATAGACAATGTAATTCATTCTAGTTGAGACACTTGCAGCAGAGTCTTAATTGCCAAATAATTCTGATGTATCAACTCCTAGTATCAAGTGGATTTTCCTTCACATTTTGTTCTTCCTGCTTAAATTCTATAATATTCATCGGCTTTCACTCCTAGAATGCTCAATGTTGGGTTAATTGTTATTCTTACCAAAACTTTAATCATGCAACGGTCAATAAATTTTACTAATTGATAAACACTTTCCCCCAGTTACATTCTGTATGGTGTATGTAGTAAATAGATAAGATGGATGGCATCATACTATCTGTGGCTTTTTGCCTTCAAATTTACTCCAATTAGAAACATGTAACCTTGTTCTCATACCGAACAGATTATCTTTGAGTTAATATAGCTCCCACTATGTTCCTCACTAAAACCAGAAATACTGTTAGGCTTTATTTGAGAAGGCAGAAAAAGACTTATGGAAGTCATTCTCAGATTCTCTAGTTTTTCTGTGTTTGGCTTGTTAGTAGAGTGAAGTAAATGGAAAGTGACTACAAAACTTAGAGGAAAAGACAAGTAATATGAAAAATGTGCATATATATAAATGAAACATGTGTACATATGTGTGTGTGTGTGTATATATATATATATATATATATATATATATAAATGAAACATGTGTACATATATGTGCATAGACAAGTATGTATTTCTTTCAATTCTTCTTTGCACTTCATTTTTTTTCACGGTTTCACTGACTGATTTTATACCCAACAAGTCACTGTAAATTTCCACTAAGTTTTGCCTCCATGTCTTTATAGTTATTATGATCCATACCGAGGTGTTATTGTCTACTTCAGAGTTATTGATGGGACTATTAAAAAAGGAGACAGGATACTCTTCATGGCCAGTGGGAAGGTAATCTGCAGCAGGCTGTTATGCTTTCTTGAACCTTGTTTACAAATATATTCACACGAATGAATATCCCCTTCTAAACAATGTACTTTTCAGTTCATTACAACCCAGACTAAAACGATGCCATTAAACCAGTTATCTCAAGCTACAATTTTATAATATCTAATGAGCATGTTTGAACACTAGGTGCTGACTTCTGGTTCTTTTCTGCATATTTGTAAAGTTTAGGATTATGCTGTTGATGAAATAGGAGTTTTATCTCCCAATCAGATGCAAGTAGATGAGCTATATGCTGGAGAGGTAGGATTGACTCAAAATTTGCTCAACGTGTTGTGGATAATTACTACCAAGAATCCCCCCCTCATTTGTTGTAAGATTCTTAAATACCTTAACATTTAGGTGGGCTACCTATCTGCTTCAATAAGATCTGTGGCAGATGCAAGAGTTGGTGACACCATTACTCACAACATTAGAAGTGCACAACAATCACTGCCTGGATACAAGGAGTCTACACCAATGGTGTTCTGTGGCTTGTTTCCCGTTGATGCAGACCAGTACTTTCTACTACTATTTTTATTTAGTAAAGTTCTATAATTTAATTAAGTAATGACTGAGCTGGCCTCGTTCTTTGGTACATACTATTTACAACCTAAACTATTGCAGATTTGCTGAACTGCGTGATGCATTAGAGAAGCTACAGTTGAATGATGCTGCTTTAAAGGTAACTATAATACTGGATTTTTTTCTTTTGTGTGTTATGTGAATATGTGATTTTTGAATAACAGGTTTAAAAATTTGTGTTTGGTTCACTGCACCGTTATGATCTGCTGCTGCATTTTATATTCACATGGTTTACCAACTTCTTAGTACTCTTTGGAAGATATGGATCCTACATGTGCTATTCTATTACCATATGATTTCGCTGCTTCTACGTCCAAGCTACCTATTGGTGTGCATGGAAGCGTTTTTTTTATTAGAAGTGTAACAGAGTAACAGACGGAAATCTACACTGTTATTTTAAATACACTACCATACACCAATAAATTCACATTTGGAGTTAAGATAGTTCCATGTCGTGCTTATTAATTTTATACTACCAATTTTGAGATGGCACATGACTACAGCAACTATCTAAGCTCATCACATTTTCATGATATTTTCCATGCAAGCAGAAAAAAACATTTAATTGGCGATGGCTGTGGAGTTTCACCTTATTACTCCTTCGGAAGACTGCAACAGGATAGGCAGTTAGGCACCCAACATAAAGATTGCAACTATGGTTTTTGCCTAAGTTTTTAGTGTTAACTTGTTTTAGACAATTAATTCACAGTCTATGAGGACCCAACTTAGTTGAAATTATCATGTTGATTTTGATGGCGATAATGATGACATTACTAATAGTGTCCCCACTAATCTGGTATCAGTTCGAGCCTGAGACCTCAAGCGCCATGGGTTTTGGCTTTAGATGTGGATTTTTGGGTCTTCTACACATGGAAATTGTTCAGGTCAGAACACCATTCACACATTCTATAGTATTGGTGATGGATTATGTTGTGTTTCATCTAATATTTTACGTAACTGACATACTTTATGTCACAGGAAAGGCTAGAGCGTGAGTACAACTTGTCACTGATAACTACTGCACCAAGTGTTGTTTATCGAGTCAACTGCATGAATGGTGATACCGTAATATTGCTTATCCTGAACGTTTTTTAGAGTGAATCAATTTGCACATGCTCAGAAATGAGTTTTTGTGGATCTACCGATCACCTTTAAAATTAAAGTTATGAGCTTAGCAAAAAGTCAAACAAAAAGGTGGAAATGACTACAAAAAAGGAAGTGAAAGTAAATCTCACTTATCATTGAAGGTCTTGCTGCTTCTATTTGTGCTTATGTGAGAACTGAGTCCAGAAGTTATATTTAAAAGATCTTTGCGGTGTACTTTCCTTGGTCCAAATACATTTAATGGGAGTGGGTGGGGTGGGGTGCATACATCTGAGTAAAATGGAGACTGAGTCTGAGACCTCTTACCTAGAGCTGAATACTAAGGTCTTTGGGCACTAATTGCCTTGAGTGCAGTGTGGAGTTTGCTTCTTATATCCATAGACAATTTATTGATTCATTTCTTGTTATTCCTTTGTTTCATCTCGATTAGAACTTGATGTTATTAATTAACACTATATGTCATTTGAGGAAACTGTAAACCATTTCTAGTTTTCTACCTTGAGCATTATTCAACATGAGATCTTCTGATATCTTACCTTAGGTTGAGTGTTCAAATCCATCTTTGCTTCCAGAACCTGGCAGAAGAAGGTCAATTGAGGAGCCATTTGTCAAGGTCGCTCTTTCAATTCTTTGAAAAAAATGTAATCATGCAGTCTCTCTTGTGATCTAACCAAAAGGTCTGTCGTTTATCCATCATAGATTGAGATGCTCACGCCAAAAGATTACATCGGTTCACTGATGGAGCTCGCTCAAGACAGAAGAGGAGAGTTCAAAGAAATGAAATATATCACTGAAAATAGAGCATCAATTCTATATGAATTGCCACTTGCTGAGGTATTTCAATGTGGCTTGTCACCCAGTTGAGCTATCTTAAGTTTCAAGTAGTATCCCCACGGCCTCAAACTATGCATGCATGCATCAACAGAAGAAAAAGAACAGGAAAATCAAAAGTAGCTTAATGGATTTCTTCTTCTTCTTCTTCTTCAGTATATACATAAACTGTAGACTGGTCTATCGATCTATTTTTTAGATGGTTGGTGATTTCTTTGATCAACTGAAATCAAGAAGCAAAGGTTATGCCAGCATGGAGTACTCTTTTATTGGGTGAGTTCATCACTTATTACGATTTTTCTCTTCGTGCTCATTCCAATCGCAAAAGCAAGGTATCTTTTGAGATTGATTTTAGTACTTTATTAAAAACAATTTAGAGATACTGGCCTTAAGCCTTTAATAAGTTACAACTTTTGAAGCACTCTTAATTTCTATTTAAAATATCTACATAAAATGCGTACCCAAGTTGGTCTGATGATGTCCTATCAAATACTCCCTCCACTCTTAGAGGTACTTTAAGATAATATAAGACTTCTGTCCCTCTTGACCTTTTGAAGCTCTCGTTCCACCTTGGTCAGCAAAGATCCATTTCTTTTTGAAAATCAAAAGGAGAGTTTATCTTTTTATTTGCATATTTGATATATTATGATATTTTGTTACAAACTCACATGTGTGCCAGTTATAAAGAAAGTGAACTCATAAAGCTTGATGTTCTTATTAATGGTGACCCTGTGGATCCTTTGTCAACAATTGTGCATAAGGACAAGGTACAGATTTCACATTCCTATGTCTGCCTTTGTGCTGGATGTTTCTTTTCTTTTTCTCAATGGATATAATGTATTAAATTAATTTTGGTGCTTCAGCATTCAGAACATGTTTTCTGAAATTAGCATTTTAGTTTTAGTTGGGTTGAGATAATTATCGTGGCCTCAAGTTCGACTGTTCCATTTAATAATTTGTAAAGCATTGTATATTGGTCTGAGGACTGTATCTTCAGTTTGGCCTTTCTATGGAAACATCGTTTGCGTTAAAAACTTGTTGCTTCTCATTTTCCAGATGAAGCAGATTCATTTAGGTGTTCATAAGTTGGAACTGAGAAAGGAGTATAATATAGGAGTACAAAATTGTGGTGTAGGGTAAATTTGATGAAATCCACATGACAAACAATTTGAAATGTACCCCTACAAGAAGAATTTGCAGCTTTTAGGCTGTAAGCTGCCTGGCCTATCTCTAGTCCAGTCTCACCTCTGATTGCATCAGGGGGTACTTGGTTGGGGTTAGGTTCTTAGGCATAGGGAATGATAGACCATTGGTAAATCCAACTCACAACACAATGAATCACAAACAATTAACGAGGAACAAGATCTAAGAACGTTTATTGATGTAGGAAGGAATTACAGAAAGTACACAAGCTTAGGGCTATTCGAGACGCCTCAATCTCCCAGACCTCAGTCAACCAAAATAACAGCCTCCTTCTGCTAGCTTATTAACTTCTATCTATAGTAAAAGCCCACTCATTATTATCTAATTAATAGGCCCACTTATTATTATCTAATTAATAGGCCCACTTATTATTATCTCTAATAATAGGCTCATTCCTATCACTACCCCCCCCCCCCCCCCCCCCTAAACAACCACCTTGTCCTCAAGGTGGGTGATATGAATCAGCCATGATCTTCCACTTCCACTTCATTCTGGCACTTCTCCCCTCCCAGTACTTGACTGATTGCTGGACTAAGATCTTCCATACTTGAATCTTCCTCCTTACTTCTTCTAGCAAGAGCATCAATAGATCCCCTATCTTCAGAACATCAGTACCACTCGGGTGACTTTGTTCCTGCTGGAATTGAGTTTTACCAATCTGCCCATTCACCAACTGCTCAATCTTCCAATTGCTAACAACTCTTGCCTCATGATATGACTCAAGCTCTTGGATTTCAGTTGCTCCACTCCTTGAAGTTGTAGTATCAGACAAGAAGTATTCCCTGGGACTGATAGTAACAGCAGGAACATCAATTGACTGATCAACAACCATGGTAGATTCTATTTCAGAGTTGTTAAAGGAAGCTTTCCAATAAGAATCCTGTAATCCAGAATTCATAGGTGCTAACAATGACATGAATGGTGTAGAACCTGCTGATATTCCGAGTATGGATAAAAATCTGGCATAAGGAAATTCTGCAAGATACTCTTTTCCTTTTGACCAGTCTGACTTGCAAATGTCATCATCTTTAATCAAACATTTGGAAGAGCCTCTTAGTGGGGCAGTCATAGACTCTGGATTTCCATTATAAATCACCCACTTAGGACCATCAACAAGAGGTCCAATATACACTACACCCAATGTATCATCTTTCTTGTCATCTGTAGCCTTGATCCCTTTGTCAGCAAATACCATCTGAAACCGATACTCACAGATTACAGCCCCATCTGGAACCAGTATACAGCTTAATGGCATTTCCTTAACGTTTCCCTTATCCTCCCCAGTCAATCCTACTCCCAACCCCTTTCGGATATCTTTCATAGAATTTCCATCATCAATTTTGAAACCCTCAAGCTGATTCAGCCCTTCTAACTGTGAAAGTATTATTGTATCTAGGAATATGCTTTAGGAATATGCTCTAGAATATGCTTTAGGAATATACTCTAGACCATTATTATTGTATAGCATCTTATATAGGAATATTCCATCTTTGTAATATATATATATATATATATATATATATATATATATATATATATATATATAGGGCCTTAACCCTCTAATGAAACACACAGAAAATCCTTCTCTCCATCTTTAATAGCATTGTAGTTTATATTTCAACATGGTATCAGAGCCTTCCATTTTAGTTTAGTTTTTCATATTTCAGTTTAATTTTCAGACTGGATTCTTCCTTCAAGGAACTTGAGTTCAGTTTTATCAGATTCTTCAGAACCTCTAGGCACCATTCTAATTTCCCAGAAAATCAATTAGCCTGAGCTAATTTCCTAGAAAATTCCTTAGCATACAGTCTGCCCCACCAGACCTAAGAAATTCTCAGCACACATTTCATCACCACCGTACCCAGGTGGTGCGGCTACCTTCGACGACCCAGAAACCAAAGTCCGACACCCAAACTCTACGCGACTGAGACGTACGCGCTGCCACAGCTCGCTGACCTCAACTCACGTGCCGGCACGTGACGTCATTCTGCGGCCAGATTTCGGATCGGAGAACGCCATCCAGCTCGCCTGCATATCGCCTTTCTGCTGTAGCTTCTCTTTGGGATGGTTGCGTTTCTTTCCAGCTCTTCAGTACGCTGACATCGAAAAGAGATCGTCCAGGCTACGCGGAAATCTTTTCTTCCTTCCAGGCTTCGTAACGGACATACGCACGCTCCTTTGTCTGGCTGTTCTTCTTTGAGGTCTGGCACTCTGGCATCGACCCTCCGTCTGGATTAGCAGTCAAAGCCCAAACAGCTGGATCTTTTATTCTCCAGGTTGAGTCCACAAACGGGCTGCTCAGTCAAAGCCCAACTTTATTCTCCAAGGTCGAGCCCACAAATGGGCTGCTGTAAGTTCTCATTGGATATCTCAATTTTGAACTTAATTACATTCTCATAAAAATAAAACAAAAAAAAAAAACAAAAAAAAAAAAGAAATTAAAAAAAAAATGTCTTGTACGAGTGGATTTGACAGAGGAGTAATATGCAATTACTGTAAGCAGCCCGGACACTTGATCAAAGAATGTAGAAAATTGCTGTTCAAAAATCAAGGAAATCAGCTTGCTCATGTTGCTTCCGCTACCAGTTCATCCGATGGATCAATTGCTATTTCTTCAGACGAGTATGCCAAATTTATTTGCTACCAAGAAACTCTAAAGCATTCCTCTGTCCCTATCTCGGTAACCGCTAATTCAGGTATTTCAAACACGTGTCTTGTTTCCTCATCCTCGAAATGGGTCATTGACTCAGGTGCCACAGATCATATGACCGGTAATCCTAGTCTATTCTCGTCATTTCATTCATATTTACCTACTTCTAGTGTCACTTTAGCTGATGGATCTACCTCACCCGTTCTTGGATCTGGTACTGTTGTTCCAACTTCTACATTACCATTATCGCCTGTTTTGAGTCTTCCTAATTTTGCATTTAATCTGCTTTCCATCAGTAAAATCACTCGTACTCTTAACTGTTCTGTAACATTTTTTCCGGGATATTGTGTGTTTCAGGATCTGTTAACGATGCAGATTATTGGTAAAGGACATGAGTCAGTTGGTCTATATATTTTGGATACATCCATCACCAAAGGTATCTCTTGTCTTGGGGTTGGGACTTTGTTAGATGCTCATTACCGATTAGGACATCCATCTCTCCCATTAATGAAGCAAATAAATCCCCAATTTAATAAGATGACCTCTTTACAATGTGAGTCATGTCAATTTGCGAAACACCATCGTACTAGCTTAGGCCCGCGAGTTAATAAACGAGCAAATGCTCCATTTGACCTTGTTCACTCTGATGTTTGGGGTGCTTGCCCGGTTGTGTCTAAAGCTGGTTTTAAATATTTTGTTACATTTGTTGACGTTCTCGTATGACATGGTTGTATTTCATGAAACGTCGATCTGAGTTGTTCACTCATTTTTCTTCCTTTTGTGCTGAAATTAAAACTCAGTTTAACGTTCCTGTTCGGGTGTTAAGAGGAGACAATGCCCAAGAATATCTATCTGCTACATTTAAGTCATTTATGCTTCAACATGGCATTATTCATCAAACTTCATGCGTTGATACACCTCCTCAAAATGGAGTTGCGGAACGAAAGAACCGACATCTGTTAGAAACTGCAAGGGCTCTTCTATTCCAAATGAATGTGCCTAAACAGTTTTGGGCAGATGCCGTGTCTACTGCATGTTTTTTGATAAATCGAATGCCATCTTCTGTTTTGAATGGTAAAGCTCCTTATCATTGTCTATTTCCAAACAGAGAGCTTTTTCCTATCCCACCTAAAATATTTGGTTGCACTTGTTTTGTTAGAGATGTTAATCCTCATCTAACAAAGTTAGATCCGAAATCATTAAAATGTATTTTCTTGGGTTATTCTCGAGTCCAAAAGGGGTATAGATGTTTTTGTCCGAGTACTGGTCGGTATCTTGTTTCTATTGATGCATCATTTCATGAAAATACACCTTTTTCATCATCTAAGGCAGATATTCGTGAGAGTAATGATGATATTCTCATTTACACGATGACTATTCCTGAGTCCACACTTTCGACAAATATTCCACAAGTTACTGTTCATGATCCTAGGCCTCCCGTACATTTGGTATACACCCGTCGACACAAAGCACCTGATCACCCTCCACCGGCGATACCTGTGATTACTTTTCTTGATACTAGTTCGACTCCGATCTCATGTCCTGAACCAGTATCTGCATCTTCAGATCTTGTTTCCACATCAGATCTTGATCTCCCAATAGCAGTACGTAAAGGTACACGGTCTTGTACTCGTCCTATTTCTTCATTTGTGTCGTACAATCAGTTATCTCCTGCTTCATGTTCTTTTATTGCTTCCATTGATTCTATTTCTGTTCCCAAATATGTCAAAGAAGCTCTGTCTCATCCTGACTGGCGTCAAGCCATGGTAGAGGAAATGAATGCTTTAGATCTTAATGGTACATGGGATTTGGTTGACTTACCTACAGGGAAGAAATCTATTGGATGTAAGTGGGTCTTTGCTGTTAAGGTTAACCCAGACGGATCCGTTGCTCGGTTGAAAGCCCGATTAGTTGCGAAGGGTTATGCTCAAACCTATGGTGTTGATTATTCTGACACTTTTTCTCCTGTTGCTAAATTAACATCTGTCAGGTTACTTATCTCACTCGCTTCAATTCATGATTGGCACTTACATCAATTGGACATTAAAAATGCATTTTTGAATGGTGACCTTAAGGAAGAAGTCTATATTGAGCAACCTCCGGGATTTGTTGCTCAGGGGGAGTATGGTAAAGTTTGTCGACTTCGCAAATCTCTTTATGGTCTGAAACAGAGTCCTCGTGCATGGTTTGGGAAATTCAGTCAATCAATTGAACAATTTGGAATGATAAAAGGCAAATCAGACCACTCTGTATTTTACAAACAAACAGAATCAGGTGTCACATTGCTTGTGGTATATGTTGATGATATTGTGATTACAGGGAGTGATAATGCAGGTATTTTGGCCCTTAAGAATTTTCTGCATAGTCAATTCCAGACGAAAGATCTTGGCTCTTTGAAATACTTTCTGGGAATTGAGGTAACACGAAGTAAGAAAGGCATATTTCTATCTCAACGTAAATATGTACTTGACTTACTAGCTGAGACAGGGAAATTAGGGGCAAAACCAAGTACAACACCCATGGTTCCCAACGTGCAACTCACTCAAGAAGGCACACCGTTTGAAGACCCAGAAAGATATAGAAGACTGGTTGGAAAGCTTAATTATCTCGCAGTCACCCGTCCAGATATTGCTTATTCTGTGAGTGTAGTGAGTCAATACATGTCATCTCCGACCATTGATCATTGGGCTGCTGTAGAACACATATTATGTTACTTAAAGGGAGCACCAGGACGAGGTATTGTTTATCAAAACCATGATCACATGAGAATAGAATGCTTTGCAGATGCTGATTGGGCCGGTTCTAAAGATGATCGAAGATCTACATCTGGCTATTGTGTCTTTGTTGGTGGTAATCTTGTATCCTGGAAGAGTAAGAAACAGAATGTGGTTTCTCGTTCTAGTGCTGAATCAGAATATCGAGCTATGGCACAATCCGCATGTGAGATAATATGGATACACCATTTATTGAATGAAATTGGATTGAAGACACCAATGCCTGCTCAGTTGTGGTGCGATAACCAAGCTGCTATACACATAGCAAACAACCCCGTATTTCACGAGAGAACAAAGCATATTGAGGTTGATTGCCATTTTATTCGAGAGAAGATACAAAAAGGATTAATCTCTACCGGGTATGTGAAGACTGGAGAACAACTTGGAGATTTATTCACTAAAGCTCTAAATGGGATTCGAGTTGATTACTTATGTAACAAGTTGGGCATGATAAATATCTATGCTCCAACTTGAGGGGGAGTGTGAAAGTATTATTGTATCTAGGAATATGCTTTAGGAATATGCTCTAGAATATGCTTTAGGAATATACTCTAGACATTATTATTGTATAGCATCTTATATAGGAATATTCCATCTCTGTAATATATATATAGGGCCTTAACCCTCTAATGAAACACACAGAAAATCCTTCTCTCCATCTTTAATAGCATTGTAGTTTATATTTCAACACTAACATTCTCTTTGATGAAGGTTTCTGCCCAAAATCTATTAGGACACCCAACTCTAGTTCATTAACTCTACCCATCTCAGATCTACAATATTTTGGGTATTGGTCTAGTGCACTAGCAAACCTTTGAGCTTCATAGGTAAGATTATCCGACTTGCGCCCTTCAGACTCTTCTAGATTATCTGGTGAATCAACGTCTTCTGCCCCTTCCTGAATATCATCCTTCGTCTCCAATTGTTGAACTGAAGGTGCAGACGGCTTCAACTTAACGTTTGTTTCCAGTTGTGGCCCCCCTGAAGATCCTTGTCCTTTTGCGCCTGGACTTATGCCTTCTGAAATGGCTGATTCCTTTAGGTACGTTGAAATTAGTGCATTATGAGATGCTGATTGGGACTGCGATAAGGAAGCCTGCGAACAGAGAGAACTAGTTCGCATCTGCGAACTGGGAGAAGCAGATTGCGACCACACTTGCGAACTCCTCCTCGAATCTGTTGGCGACTGCCAACTGATGTCTTTTTCTTGCGAATTGCGATACAGTTTGAGAATTGGGAGAAAAGACTTGCGATGAAGAGAATTGAGGATAAACAGTTCGCGAAGAAGCCTTAGAACTGGAAGCCGATACTGAAGCCTGCGAACTGAGACATGTTGTTCGCCTGCCAGGTTGATGACCTATCTTGTTTATTCTACTCCACATCTCCGCAGCCCATTCATCGAAGGGTTTTTGATTTTTTTCAACCTTTTCCAGGTTATTCTCCATGTGCGATGGTGATCTGGGACAATCTACTTGCGACATAATATGCGAACTGAGAGAAGACACCTGAGAACTGGAAGAAGGAGTTTCTCGCGATTTGGATGAAACCTGCGCAGTTCGCGACAATCTGGGAGAAATAGTTCGCATATGCGAACTGAAGGATGTTGTTGGCGAAGACTTCTGCGAAGTGAGGGACGTTCTTGGCAACCGTGATCGTCGTCTAGTCTGAAATTGTTCTTCCATCGCAGCTAGCTTTCTGTCAAGGTTTTCCGCCATTGTTTTCAGGTCTGTTAAGTTCTTCATCGATGTCTGATGCCTCTCCCACGAATCCCTCATATTCTCCAGCGAATCCATCTTATGCTCTGATACCATTGATAGACCACTGGTAAATCCAACTCACAACACAATGAATCACAAACAATTAACGAGGAACAAGATCGAAGAACGTTTATTGATGTAGGAAGGAATTACAGAAAGTACACAAGCTTAGGGCTATTCGAGACGCCCCAATCTCCCAGACCTCAGTCAACCAAAATAACAGCCTCCTTCTGCTAGCTTATTAACTTCTATTTATAGTAAAAGCCCACTTATTATTATCTAATTAATAGACCCACTTATTATTATCTAATTAATAGGCCCGCTTATTATTATCTCTAATAATAGGCCCATTCCTATCAGGGAAAGGCTTCATGACCAAAAAATTTAGGGATGTTTAACTAATGATTTAATAAAACTTATAGATTCATCACCTTCACATTTTGCTGGTACTCTCTGATTTCTAAATTGATGTGACTTAAGTTTAAATGTTTAATTGTTGCCTTATCCTACATTTCAGGCATATGCAGTGGGAAGGGCCTTGACTCAAAAGTTGAAAGAACTGATACCTAGACAGATGTTTAAAGTTCCAATCCAGGTAAAACAAAAAAAATCCTTTTTAATTCATTCATGAGAAAGATTTGAGTGTAAATTTTGTTTTACGTCATCATTACGTAGTTCTGTTTGCTGCTTTTCTTCAATGTAAGGGAAAATTCTTTATGCCTTCTGTTGCACTTAAAAATGGGAAGAAACTCCCTTTGCAAAATTAATTATCCCTTGAACCTCATTAAACAAACATAAGCTTTTAGGATCAAATTAAGAGTGGATTTTGGTATGCAAATCCTATACTGGCAAGAGAAGGGTTCCTGTTACTAGATTGTTTGTGAATGTTTCTTCTCAATAAGGATAAACAATCAAATTGATACAAACTGCCTAGATAAACTTGAAGTTCTCAGTATAACATGGTTCAAATATTAGGCATTTTGGATGTGATCTAGTAAAAAAATTGCAATCAAGTCAAAGCTCCCAGTTTTCCGAATAGAAGCACTGAGCCTATGCTATCATTGGTTTGGAGCTATTTACTTTATGTACCTTCTATGTCTCAGTTATCTTATATAGGAATCCCCTAGAATGTATGAAAACTCTTAGAGCTAGATACAAAGGATCTATGTTGCGCATAATAAATCTTGCTGTTGTTGTACCTTCTTTGATGTTGTTTACAATCTAGGAATAAGTAGTTACCCATTGTTAGATACCGAAATCGAAAGAGGGAAATTGATGTTTATTAAGAACATGAAAGAAGAACAGAACTGAAACGATACACCATTAAGCACTTAGCGCAGCCTCTCTCCCAAACTCCGAGCCCAAGTCTCAAGTTCTGCCTGCCTCTATTCTACTCCCCCAACTCCTATTTATTCTTTTCCATTTGGGCTAGCCCAATGCTATTAAAATTCAGAGCCTAAACCCCTTTTATTTTACAATATAAAAAGACTAATATTATTCTTATTACTAGTACTGTCTAGGTTTCTATCATTACTCCCCCTTTGACAACCACCTTGTCCTCAAGGTGGGGAGTAATTGAGTAAGAAACAGCCATGCCAGTACGCTTTATCCTTGCTCCTCTGCCTTCCCAGTACTTCAGCTTGGATAGTTTTCTTCGTTTTGGTATCCACTCAATCTCTTTGTCAACATAGTGATCCTTTTGGCCAAGTTTGTTATCTCCTTCACTGCCCCATGTCTGATCTCTTATAAAATCTCCAATTGAGAATACAAAGTCAGCTTCGGGACTGTAAGTCTCAGTCTTCACATCAGCAACCAAGAAAGGTAAGAAAGAACTTGCCACACTGCCACCAGGCCAACTCCATATGCATAATCCTTCTTCACCCAACTCATCAGTAAGAATCTTTAGTAATAACAAACCACCATCACCCACCATCTGACCAATAGCTGCATGCACAGAATCTCAGTTAGTACTCCGACCATAACAATCTGCATCTCCGATGAATAGAATGTTAGGGTTAGATCTCACACACGCACGAATCTGAAAAAACTTGAAAAGAACGAGAAGAACGGCACACGAATATAACGTGGTTCAGCCAGTAAGTGTTACTGACCTAATCCACGGGGGCAACTAGGGTTTTCTTTCTTATTGAGATGGTGAATGATACAAGTCATAGTTTACAAGTACAGGAGTCAATATATATAGGCAAACAATTAGGCTAAAACACTTAATAAGGTTCTGGGCCTGACGGCCACCGAAGAAACAGGCCCAACTAGGGCTGCCTGCACATTTAACTAGAGCAGGCTGCTGCTCTTTGTTTATTTGGCTCCCGGGTCTGAATGGGCCGAAGCCTACAGCCCAAGAATGTCCCACTTGGAGGCTTCGAAACACAATCAACTGCACTCCACTCCTCTATACTTCTGTAAAATTCATCTGTGTTTAGCTCCTCCTAGTTGCCACCTGCCTTCTCAACATTATTCTTGAAGGCCAGCTGAAGTTACACAGAACTTCAGCTTGTCCAGCGTCTTTGCACCTGAGATGTTCTTCAAGTTCATCGTTCCTCCACTGATCAACCCTCTGACAAATTGATATCTCATCCCAATGTGCTTTGTTTTCTCATGATAGACTGGATTCTTGGCAAGTTTCACTGCACTCTCATTATCACATCTCATTATCACATTGTAACGAGTAATCTGCTTGCTTTTTGTCTAACTCGTCAAGGAAGTTCCTCAACCAAACCAGCTCTTTACTGGCTTCAGCAACTGCCATGTACTCTGCTTCGGTTGTTGAAAGAGCTGCACTTTTCTGAAGTTTGGACATCCAACTAACTGCAGTTCCTCCCACTGTGAAAATGTACCCCGTAGTGCTTTTAAATGTTTCTTTGCATCCACCCAAATCAGCATCAAAATACCCTCTCAAAATTACCTCTTTACCTTTGAAACATAACCCCATCTTTGTAGTACCCTTCAAATACCTAAGTATCCATTTAACTGCTTCCCAATGTTCCCTCCCCGGTTTTGACATGAAGCGACTAACAACCCCGACTGTATGAGCAATGTCTGATCTCATGCACACCATAGCATACATGAGGCTACCAACTGCAGATGCAAAAGGAACTTTAGCCATTTCTGCTTTCTCTTCGTCTGTTCTCGGAGACTGGTCTTTGGTAAGCTTGAAGTGACTTCCCAAAGGCGTGTTTCTTGGTTTAGTCTTTTCACCATTCATTTTGAATTTCTCCAACACTTTTCCAATGTACTTCTCCGGGGATAGTGTTAAAGAACCATTCTCCTTGTTTCTGACTATGCTCATCCCTATATTCTGTTTGGCTGGACCCAAATCTTTCATTTCAAATTCTCGAGAAATTTGTTTCTTTAACCTGCTGATCTCTTTCATATCTGCACCAGCTATCAACATATCATCTACATAAAGAAGTAGAATGATATATGAACTCTTTAACCTCTTCACGTAACAACAATGGTCCATCTCACATCTTCTGTAACCTGTCCTTATCATGAAGTTATCAAACTTCAGATACCACTGCCTCGGTGCTTGTTTTAGACCATATAAGCTCCGTTTTAGTTTGCAGACCAGATTTTCTTTACCGACAACCTGAAATCCTTCAGGTTGTGCCATGTAGATATTCTTATCAAGATCGCCATGTAGAAATGCTGTTTTAACATCTAGCTGCTCTAGATGTAAGCCCTCTGCAGCTACAATACTTAGAACCAATCTGATGGTGGTCATTCTAACCACTGGAGAAAAAATCTCATTATAATTCACTCCCTTTTTCTGCTGAAAACCTTTGACCACTAAACGAGCTTTGTACCGTTTTGACCCATCAGGTTCATCCTAGATTCTGAATACACATTTATTTTGAAGTGCCTTCTTACTTGGCGGAAGCTTAGTAAGAACCCATGTCTTGTTCTTGTGTAAGGCATCCATTTCTTCTTTCATAGCCTGCTCCCACTGAAACGAATCATTCTGCTTTACTGCTTCGAAGTAACTTTCTGGTTCTCCATTTTCAGTCAAAAGGAGATAATTGACTGAAGGGCTGAATCTTTCTGGAGGTTTAGTGACTCTAGTGGATCTTCTGACCCACTGTGTTTCAACTGGCTGCGGCTGCACAGGTGAAGGTGCTCCTTCATCCTCTGAATTTTCACTATCAACAGAGTCTTCGTGATCATCCTCAGACTCGTCAGTACTGGAATCATTTTCCATGCTCCCATTGCCTTGAGTATCTTCAGACTCTCTGTTTCCGATGACATCATTTTCAAACTCAACCTGCTCTTTCTGAATCTTTGAGTTTTCTGTGCTTCTGTCTTTATAAAGTTCAGCCTCGTTGAATGTAGCATGTTTACTTCTGACTACCTTTCTACTTTCAAAGTCCCAAAGTCGATAACCCATGCTGTCTCCCGCGTATCCAATGAAAGTATTTATCTTGGCTTTAGCATCTAACTTGTCACCATCTTTGATAAGATCATAAGCACTGCATCCAAATACCTTTAAATGCCCATACTTTACCGCTTCTTCTTTCCACTCTTCCCCTGGTATCTTGAAACCCAATGGTACTGATGGCCCCCGGTTGATAAGATAAGCGGCAGTGTTCACTGCATCAGCCCAGAACGTCTTTGGAAGCCCAACATTAAGTCTCATACTTCTGGCCCTCTCATTCAAAGTTCTGTTCATCCTTTCTGCCACTCCGTTCTGTTGAGGAGTGCCTGGAACCGTCTTTATCATCCGAATGCCATGTTCAGCACAGTAATCAATAAACTCCGTGCTAATGTATTCACCACCATTGTCCGATTTCAAGCACTTTACCTTCAAATTAGTTTCCAATTCAACAACAGTTTTCCACTTCTTAAAAATATTGAAAACTTCAAACTTATTTTTAAGAAAGTAGACGCATACCTTGTGTGTTGAGTCATCAATGAAGGTCACATAGTAGCTTGATCCTCCCAGGGAAGAGACGGGCGTTGGCCCAAACACATCCGTGTGAACTAGCTCCAGCTTATGAGTTTTCGGTGTCTGACCTGTCTTCACAAAAGAAACCTTCTTCTTCTTGCCAAATACACAAGGCAACGAGCATCTTTATTCCCTTTTCACTCATTTGGCCTAACCGTTGATGCCATAAACTGGATGGATTCAGCCCGCTGGTCACTGCATTCATCTCATCATCAGGAGCTTCAACCATATATAAAGTACCCCTCCTTTTGCCTCGGGCGATTACAAGATTCCCCTTTACAACTTTCCATCGTCCTTCACCAAAAGTAACATCAAATCCCTGATCATCCAACTGCCCAATAGAAATCAACATCTTCTTAAGGCTTGGAATGACCCGAACGTCTTTCAATGTCCAAGTGGTGCCCAATGAAGTCTTTAAATCTATGTCACCCATCCCTGTGATGTCAAGAGAGTTGTTTTTAGCCAAACGAACTTTACCAAAATTACCTGTCCGTAGATTCTTCATCGCCTTCGTGCTGAAAGTAGCATGAAATGATGCACCATAATCCATAATCCACGTTTCTGTTGAGTTTTCAACACAGCAGATAAGGGCATCATCTGAATCGTCAGTGGCTGCATTTACTTCCTTCGTTTCTGAAAATTTAGGGCATTGATTTCTGAAATGCCCAGTTTCTTTGCAGTTCCAGCATTGAATATCTTTTCTCGGTTTTGACTGGCTCCTCTTTCTAGACTTTGATCTGCCTCTGCCATTTCCCTTCTCTTTCTTTCTACCTCTCCCTTCAGCACTTAACAAAGCACTAGAAGATTCTCCAGAACTCCTCCTTCTTATATCCTCTCCTAGGATAATGTCACGAATGCCCTCAAATGTGAGTTTAGAGGTTCCAGTTGAACCGCTAATCGCAGTGACTGTTCCTGACCAACTTTCTGGTAACGAGGATAACAAGAATAAAGCTTGGACTTCATCTTCAAACTTATCAACAGATAGTAAACGGGATATGATAGTATTAAACTCATTAACGTGTGAGGTAACAGATGCACCTTCTTTCATTCTGGTGTTTACTAGCTGTCTTATCAGAAATACCTTGTTTGATGCCGATGGTTTCTCATACATGTTTGACAAGGCCTTCATCAAACCACATGCGGTAGTCTCCTTCAAGATGTTAAACGCCACACTCTTGGCTAGGGTAAATCTGATAACAGCCAAAGCTTTCCTATCTAGAGCAGCCCATTCATCATCACTCATCTTTTCTGGTCTTTTCCCTGTCAAGGCTTGATCCAAATCCTTCTGACACATCAAATCCTCAATTTGCATCTTCCACCATCCAAAATCTTGTCCATCAAACTTCTCGACTTTGGTTTTTCCATCATCTGCCATCGTCCCAGTCCTTCACAATCTGCCGGCTATATTCTTCTGCGGCAGCGCACTGTTGGCGGCACAAGGAGGCTGAAGACGCAAGGCGGCAGCAGCGGTGGTGGTCGAATATGTGGTGGTGGCTAACCTTGCTCTGATACCAGTTGTTAGGGTTAGATCTCACACACGCACGAATCTGAAAAAACTTGAAAAGAACGAGAAGAACGGCACACGAATATAACCTGGTTCAGCCAGTAAGTGTTACTGACCTAATCCACGGGGGCAACTAGGGTTTTCTTTCTTATTGAGATGATGAATGATACAAGTCATAGTTTACAAGTACAGGAGTCAATATATATAGGCAAACAATTAGGGTAAAACACTTAATAAGGTTCTGGGCCTGACTGCCACCAAAGAAACAGGCCCAACTAGGGCTGCCTGCACATTTAACTAGAGCAGGCTGCTGCTCTTTGTTTATTTGGCTCCCAGATCTGAATGGGCCGAAGCCTACTGCCCAACATAGAACACCTTGATGATAACAGTTTTGTATGAAATCCTGAATTATTTTCTCAAAGTACTGTTTATTGTTGGAATGATCAACCAATGCTGAAACGTTATCCATCACAAAGATTTGAAAATCTGACTGTCAAGCCAAACAGTTGAGCATGACAATCCAAACTCCTGGAGCCAGTTTCACTTTCAGTCCCATAGGTTGAAGGCCCTTGGCCGCCCTTAGTATTGCATGTCATTCAGCCTTCAACCCCTCCCTTAGTATTTATGCGGAAAACGCTAAATCACAGAGTTCAGGATTAGTATTTATGACACTCATATCTTGCTGTATGTTCTTCCGTTTCAAGCGTATTATATCTCGTTGGAAAATCATTTTGAGTTCTAAAGCTATTGTTCCGATTTCACTCCGAACACGTGTAGAAAAATTGATCTCATCACATCTTGCTGTATTTAGTTCCGTTTATAGCGTTTTCTATCTCGTTGGAAAGATCTTATCGAGTTCTAAAACTCGTCTTCAGGCATCGGTTTCAAAATATTACGGGAAGACTACCTAATGAACCGAATTTCAAATCCCCGACTGTATTTACGCTAAAAATGCTCTATTTACGCTGAAAGCGCTAAATCACAGAGTTCAGGATTAGTATTTTTGACACTCATATCTTGCTGTATGTTCTACCGTTTCAAGCGTATTATATCTCGTTGGAAAGATCATTTTGAGTTCTAGAGCAATTGTTCCGACACAATTTACAATGCATCAAGTATAAGGTACAGATTAACCTTAAGAAAAGATCATACAGAACTTTATCTTGAAGAAAATCCTCAGTATCCAGACCCAAAGAGCTCATCCTGATCATTTCTTTGATATGTGCCCTCTCTAAAGCCACCCACAGATCAGCACCACTGTGTTCATTGAATGGATCAAGGATTGAATCCAACACTGCGTGAGAACAGAATAAGCAACTGTAGTATAATACCAACAACCTTATGGAAGTCCATCAATCCTAACTTTGAAACATCACCATCATCAATACTGATCCTCCCTCTTTCCAGTTCCACAAGCCTGAAGAAAGCATTAAACATGCTAGATTTCCCTTCCTTCTTTTTGTTAGCTTCACCTTTCTCTTTAACTGTACAAGGTTGAACATTTACTTCAGCTTCCCTTCCTTTAACCCTTTTGGGCCTTAAATATAAATTCATGAGTTGTTCCCTCTTGGAGACATCAATTCCAGTAACCTGACTAGTAGGGTCCAGATCCACACTGATTCTACTTAACCGGTAATCTGAAATAGGCCCAAAAACATTGTCATGATTCTTAAATTTGATAACAG
This sequence comes from Cuscuta europaea, assembly GCA_945859875.1. Taxonomy (NCBI): domain Eukaryota; kingdom Viridiplantae; phylum Streptophyta; class Magnoliopsida; order Solanales; family Convolvulaceae; genus Cuscuta; species Cuscuta europaea. Next base: position 758,942 of record CAMAPE010000054.1, on the reverse strand, counting down.
CACTGAACTTCTTTATTGCATGATTTTTTCTTTCATCATCCCGATTGAAAACTGATTCTTCAAATGAAATTATCTGTGGATCATCCTGCACCAATGATTTTGCCAAGGCATCCGGGAGTATTATAACACAGTCACCCACCTGAGCTTGGTCCTGACTTTCAGCATAAGCAACACACTTCTCCCTCCAAGGAAAAGATAAGTAGTCTGTTTCAGCACACACAAACACTCCTACAAACAACCTTCTAATTGTTTCATGCTCTTCCCTACAAAAATAAACTGTCTGTGCCATGCCTTCACCCAATAAAGCAGGTCCAGGAAGTTTGATACTATAAATGACCTGATCTAGTTTTTGATCTGGTTCAGATGAATCAACAGATTTTGGCACGGCTTTCACTAGAGTCGAATAATCAATCTTATCACCTGTCCTTTTTTACTTATCTACGCTTGTGACCTCCTCCTCCTGCGCTTTTGGTTTTGACAACCTCAACTCAATGTTCATTGTCGGCGATGAAGTTCCTGGTGAACCATTTTCGGATTCAGCTTGGTCTAGGGTTCTGTAAACTAATGAAGCTTGCGCATGGTGAGGAACAGCTAGCGTCGACGAACTGTGACATGCGACCATAGACGACAATTGCGAACTGGTCATTGATGACAGGTGAGGAGCGGCTACCGACGGTGAAGAGTCTGGCGAACAGGAAGAAGATGCTGCCGACTGCGTACTGGGACTGTGAGATGTGGCTAGCGACTGAGATTAGACCGGCGGACTATGTGGATTACCTCGAGACTGTGAAGACTTCTCGCTAGCAGCTGGAGTTCGTCGCCTGTTAGTTCACGACCTTCCACAGGATTTCCGATGATTCTGGTTCATCACGATAAGGCGCAGCTCGGCCATCACCCCATCCAACTTGTCTGCTATCGATCGCACCTCTGCTATGTTGCACGGAAACGCGAAAATCATGAGGAAACGGGAAACGGGAAACGTCAACTTTTGTTCAAAAAAGGCTTGTTTGGAGAGTTTCGGTAGAGTTTCCGTAGAGTTTCCGAAATGGAAACCTAATCTTTCCCCAGAGTTTCCGTGCTACATAGCACCTCTGTGCAGTTGCGTTCCAGTTTCTGCTCGATGTTGTTCACTTTTTGCTGGAGATTCTCCAATCAATGTTCCATTTTTTTATCGCATCAATCTCATTCACAGTCCGCAGGATCGGACTGCTCTGATACCAATGTTAGATACCAAAATCGAAAGGGGGAAATTGATGTTTATTAAGAACATGAAAGAAGAACAGAACTGAAACGATACACCATTAGGCACTTAGAGCAGCCTATCTCTCCCAAACTCCCAGCCCAAGTCTCAAGTTCTGTCTGCCTCTATTCTACTCCCCCAGCTCCTATTTATTCTTTTCCATTTGGGCTAGCCCAATGCTATTAAATTCAGGGCCTAACCCCCTTTTATTCTACAATATAAAAAGACTAATATTATTCTTATTACTAGTACTGTCTAGGTCTCTATCACTCATCTTATGTGTGGATCATATTTTCGTTGCAGGCATGCATAGGCTCTAAAGTTGTTGCTAGTGAAGCTCTGTCTGCAATCAGGAAGGATGTTCTTGCCAAGTGCTATGGTAAAGTACTTTATGGGAACACTCCTTGCAGAATATAAAGTTGTGCCACAAAGTTATTTTCGTATCATGAAATGGAGTTGTTGGGCATTAAGTGGCTAAAATAAGTCAATTGCATTGTTCTTAGTAGTTTGTGTATAATCATTTGATGCTTCTCTTAGAATTCACTCTCAGTGAGAGTTTTCATCTTTAGGTTTATCAAAAACCTGCTTTACAGTCAACCTACAGAAACCTATATTTAGTTTTGGTGAAATATAAAGACAGAAGTGTGAGCGAGATGAATAGGGGATAAATGAGAAATGTCTCTTGTTTGGTAACAGAATAAATAGAGAGGAGATAAAATGAAAATGGTAGGCGGGCCATGACTTGTATTTTTTATCTCACCTATTTTCTCTCAATTTTTAACTACTTTTTCTCCGTTCTCCTATTGATCAGCACACAAAATGTATTATACTTTTCTACTGTTTCTCCCTTCTCCCTTGTCACCCATTTCTCTGATTTTACATATTCCCTAAACCAAACAAAGGCTAGATATACAGTCGTGCACCATAATGGCAAACTGCTTTTGGTACGAATTGAGAGTATCAAAGAAAAATATTTGCAAGGTAGGCTGGTAGGTATGTCAACCTGGTATTTGATGAAATATCTGAAGGGTCCAGGACACAGAAGGATCACATTTATCATGCGTTATTTCATCTGTGGGTTACTGGAAACTGTAATTCAACAATTGCCAAGGCTAGAAACTTACTTGTACATGCTTATGGTTTTATTTCCAGGTGGTGACATTTCAAGAAAAAAGAAGTTGCTTAAGAAACAGGTAATTCCTCATTTCCTTGCGTGTTTAGCTTTTCCATTTTGGTCATATTTTCACATGCATATAGCTTAAGCCACAGCCACACCAAGTTCACTGGAGCATTAATACGTTGTAATTACTATCAATGGGCTGGCTAGTATAAAATCTCAAATTTATGACATCACAAAAATAGTCTTGTTTTTGTGCATCCTTTCGAAACAGGGTTTCGAACCTCAGGAAACATATACCAATGATAGAAAGAAGTCACTGGCAATTTGCATTCATCAGATGCATTTGAGTAGCTTTGCTTACAATTTCATTGCTAGAATGATATTCTCTCCAATCATAATGTTTAATACAGGCTAGTGACTCACTGACTCCATATTCAGGGTCATACACTATGACCTCATTATGAAAATATGGTGATGGTGAGCCAGCCAAATAAGTGTTGCCTTAGACTATAAAGGAGTCATATAACTCATATTTGACCCAGTAAACTTTCACTTCTTGTGAAGTATTTTAGTAGACTTGGACTCGATGAACTTTCACCTCTTGGGACGTATTTCACACATTTCCCGTCATTTAATTTATTGCCCGTATTGAAGCATAATTAGTGTTTTTGAATCCATGAAATCCAATCACCCTGCCATTCTAGAGCTATACAGAAGAAGAAAAACCAGTGTTGTCTAGGAAACGTTACAAACTTATGAAATGTTACAAAGTGTACTAACATATTGAGCCATGATGTACACAATTAGTTGTGCTCTTATTTTCTTGTGTTTTTAAGAATAAGAAAATATGAATCATAATGTTCCATAAAAGGTGAACCCTTGACACCCAAGGTGCCCCTCCACATATTTCCCATTAGCTTTTAAACATGTTAAGATATCAAGATATCTTAATTTGTGCTTGACATTGATTTCAGGCTGAGGGAAAGAAAAGAATGAAATCATTTGGTAAGGTTGATATACCTCAGGAAGCATTCATGGCTGTTCTCAAACTTGAGAAAGAGGTACTATGACTACATTAGTTAGTGCAAAGGGAGATGTAGTATTAGAGGATATATTCTGGTACTTCTTTGAGGTAACCCAATTTGTATCACTCCCTCCATATCTATTTAATTGACCCATTTTCTTTTTTACGTAGTTAGGATTATATGAAAAGTAAGAGGTTTTGGTACTATAGCGGTACTGTAGCTGCTTTTTGAGTGAGTTTCTTTCCAAAAAGGGAAATGAGACAATTAATTTGATACATCCCAAAAAGGAAAGTGGGACAACTAAATAGATACGGATGGAGTATATTTTAAGGTAACCCAAAATGTAAAATGCATCACATTCGTTTATGCCATATTTACTTCATCGGTAAACTATTTATTTGAAATAGATTTGATGTGTATCATCTCACCACTCATCCGTTTAACAACTTCCATTCTATTTCTTGTGGAAATATTTATATCCCAAAACAAGATGTTCCTTGAAGAGTTTTGAAATGTGAGGTATAAAAAAAGAACATTATCATCCCGCTCCAATCTCCGTGTGATGGGAAACAATATATCCAACTTCTTCTGCTTATCTAGGCCTCGTACAAAAATAAAAAAGAAAGCTGCAATCTGAGATTACGCAATGAAAACTGCAATCTCAAGATCCAAGAATCAGTATAAGAATTCAATCTTATCTTGTTTTCATGTTTGGTCTTTCATGTTCCTAAATTGGTTTTTAGAAATATATATAGTCAGTCCGTACTGACTAGAATAGCTGTGTAGCCGGTTAGGGATGGACCCACCGGTTCGAACCGGCCTGGGAACCGGACCGGCCTGCTACTGTGCGGGCCCGGATGACCGGTTCCGAGCTTTAGCCCGGTTTGGGCGAGTCTGGCGGGCTGGGCCGGAGCGGTTCGGGCCGGGCCTGGTTCATTTTTTTGTTTTTTCAATTTTTTTTCTTTTCCTTGGGTAGGGCTGGGTGTTTTGGGGGGGGGGGGGGGGTATGGGGGTGGATGTGAGGGAGGGGGGTCGGGGGTTAATTACAAAGCCAAAAAAAAAAATTACCTTGAATCAAGCCTGGTCCGGCCTGGACCCGGTATCAACCTGGGCCGGTTCCGGGCCCAACATCCTAGAAAAAATGCTTGGCTTGAATCGGCCCAGAGCCCGGTCCGGGCTCGGTCCATGCCTATGGCCAGTGGCTAAGCTCGTTTGAGTGTTTTCCCATCGATTTTTTCAGTGAAACTGTGTGAACATGTTCTTGATGAAGTGTAAAACATTCAAACAAAATTTTCTCAAAAAACCCAATCGGGAAGAAAGTTAAATAAAACGTTGAAAAACACTGCCAAAATTTACATAAAAAATGCAGTATTTGCCAACAATTTACTTGACTGACTTCTCGAAAGAGTTTTTGATGAAATTTTGTGTGAATGTTCTAGACTAACGGAGAACATGTTCACAATATTTCATCAAAAAAATTGTCTGGAAAAAAGTCCAATTGCTCAATTACTTTACGTAAATACTGAATATGTTGTGTTTTTAAAATTAGGGCCATAAAATTGATTTAAAAAATTCCTTTTTTCCCAAATAGTATATTTTTTTGAGTTTTGCTTGAGGTACCCCAAAATGTACCACATTTTAATCCCACACTCTAACGTGCGGTCATAAATGGGGCAATTCATTTAAGTGGTGCCCCACTTAAATGAATTGCCCCATTTATGCTCACACGTTAGGGGGGTGTGGGTAAAAATGGGATACATTTTGGGGTACCTTTAGCATTTGTGATTTTTTTTTGATAAAAATTTCACATTTTGTTTCGATAACAGAGTTTATTTTGTGATGTAACTTGTGTTATGACATGAGTATGTTTTATTGGCGTTGATGAAAAATGTAATGTAAGTGTATGTAAAATATAACTCGTTGAGACAATTCAAATGTAACTCACACATGAAAAGATTTAACTCGAGCATAAGAAAATGTAACTCAAACATAAAACGATGTAACTCGCGCATAGAAAAATGTAACTCACGCATAAGACAATGTAAGTTGCGCATAAGATATAAGTTGCACATATAATGATGTAACTTGTGCTTAAAAAGATGTAACCCGTGCATAAAAAAATGTAATTGCGCACAAGATCAAAATCAAGCATAAGAAGATGTTATACTATCAAATATAATTTCATAAATTTTTATAAACATAACTTACACATATAAAAATAGTCGTGGACTCGGGCCGGGTCGGGCCCGGGCCGGGCCTAGGCCTGGTCGGGCCGCCGGTTTGTATGACATGGGCCCGGGACCGGCCCAAGGGTTGGACGGGTCTGGTTCGGGTCGGGCCGGGCTGGTTAAAGATTTTTTTTTATATAATTTATATTTTATAGTTTATAGTTTTATACAAGTATTAAAAACAAACTTCAAGTGCATTTATTTGAAATGAAATAGGAACTACATTTGAAAATTAAAACAAACTTCAAGAGACAAACATTTTGAAAATTGTAATCAATCGGAACTTCCCGCACCTCCCGATCCTTTGTCTTTGTAACATGATTTTATATGCTTCATTGCCATCCCGTATCCGCCTGAAACCCCCATGCTACATTTTCCCCCGCACCATTTGCAAGTTGCGTACCACATCCCGGTCTTCGGGTCCTTTTGCTTATCAAAATTATACCGTATAACGGCATCTTGATTTTCCATCTTAAGTATAAAGTAGATATATAAATAATAAATATAATATATTGGAGAACAAGAGAATTAAAGAGTAGAGAGTTAAGAATAGGATTTAGGAAGAATTGGAGAAGAGATGGAAAAATGTTTAAGATTAGGAGTATTTATATGTTTTTTTACCCCCCACCCCCCACCCCCCCAGCCCCGGACCCCCCTGCATCCCACCCAACGGCTATATAGCCGTTTGGGTTGTCCCCAGCCCACCCCCCAAGGCCATAACGGCTACTTTGGGGCCCAACAATTTTTTTTTAAATTGGACCGTTGGACCCGGGCCCGAACCGGCCGGGCCGGGTCAACCTTTTCAGGAACCGTATCCGCCCCGCCCCTCCCCGCCGGTTCGGGTATACACCCGGTCCCGGACCGCTCGACCGGGCCGGTCCCAGGCTCGCACAGTAGCGGGCCGGGCTGGGTCACGGGCCGGGTGGCCCGAACCGAATCCAACCCTATATAAAAATGTAAACCACAAATATGAAATCATAATCTCATACTTTATCAAATGTAAATTGAAATAAACAAATTTAATATCTTAAAACAGTAAAAACTTATAAAACAGATAATAAATATATTATAGGAAAAAGTGTATGAATATGAAAAATATATTACAAAAAAAATGATAAATATAACAAAATTACAGAAAAAATAAATTTGGTTGTAAAATAAAGAAAACAATATATGATAAAATAGCTAAAATGACCCTTTAAAACAATTTCAACCAATTTCGTCAGGAAAGTAACTTCAATCTTTTTTTTTATATTAATTAATTAAGTGAATGAAATCAAAAGTTACGTGTTTGGTGAAAAAGTTGGCTGATAAGTTGAAAAGACAGAATTATCAAACGGGCTCATACTTAATGTAAACTAGTCCAGTCAAGTCAAATATCCATCCATTCTATTTGAATTTGATAATTTATACTCGATTTGCATTTGTATTTATTTATGATTCAAAATTTCACACTTAAAAGAGAGTTTAAATTTGATTTGATTACTTTTTTGAATATGTGTTATTATATTGAAATATTCATATATGAACACACCTTTATTATTCTTTCTTAATTATGTTATATATTATACATAGTATATAGTGTTTAAATTGTAATCTTAATTAGAATAAAATACACAAATAATCAAATACAGTAGTCATACCGACTCATACGTAATATTTGTTTCTTCTTTTTGCTTAATTTTTTCACATTGAAAAATCAATAAGCGTCATGCAGGAAATTATTTTATAAATCTAGAGTGACCATAAGAATTATAAATAAAGTGACTAGAAATAACAACTAGAAAACTAAAACTTGAGAAATAAGAGACTAAAAATGGAATGTCAATTTATGAAATTTAGTAGTGAAATTTATATATAAGTTGGACATGCAGACTACATATTTAATTAACACTCTAACATCTATATTTATTATTATTACTATTACTAGTACAATTGTTATTGCTATTATTATAATTAACAACAAAAAATTGAAATCGAATATAACAGTAGTCATATATTTATTTGGAAAATGCTTGAATCAAAATTGCTATTCTTATATGTATTCTTATTTGAACTTATTAGATTCAAATAGTCACATATGAGTTGGAATCATGAATTGGGCGCAAAATATTTAATTCATTCATTTAACTCTACCCTCCACATGTGGGAAAAAGTAAATACACTTTTTGAATGCAATACCGTATGTCCGTATTTGGTATCAACTGTTAGCATCATTGTCTTAATTACTATTTTATAATAATACTCTGTAATACGTAGTAGTAATTATTATTGTTGTTATTATTATTGTTACGATTTTATTTTTCTTTGAAGGGAGCACTGGAGCAGCAACAGATGCTATAATAGTAACTATTACACCAGATATGTGTACATACATTGCTAGATGGGAGGATAAAACAACCAGACACTAGCAAACATGCTAAAGTTGATCCATGTTAAAGGAATGAAGAACTTCTTCCAACAATTTTCGTTTATCCGGGCCTAACGGATTTTCTAGTCCATCGCAGTGAGAAATATTCAAAAGATAGAGTTTGTTAGATGAGATGAAAGCAGCAGACAACACCCTCTTCATCCCTCCTCTGCTGCTATCAACTTTGTACTCAAACTCATAAACTTCCATTCCTCCTTTCCCTGACCTCTCAGATACTCCAATCACTTCGGCTTCTATTGTGCTTTCCTGTTAGAGAAAAATAACATCATCAATAAGTTGGGTTCTATAACTCTATTTGGTCCAAGTAAATTTAAGTAAAACTAGTTGAACCCGGGTTCAGTAGAATCTAGGTGAATGTAAAACCATATAGAAAATTGTTGTTTGGATGGAAATTAAAGTAAGAGAATCAAAATATTACTCTTATAAGTTGGAGAATTCAAGTTATCTTGATTCTATGAAAACTACAGTTGTCCTAGTCAAAATCCTTGTTGAACTACATAAACCCCAAATTAAATATAGAGGAACTTAGGTGTATCCTAAACCAAAGGGATCATTAGTGTTGATAGCGTACTATCAATGTAGAAAGTCTATCTGATAAACAAAAAAAAACAGATTACAGAAGGGAGTTCAGATATTTAAGCTTCTTTACTGCCATATATCATCTTCACTTTTTGGCATTAACATATTGTTTTCGTAATATATACCAGTTCATAGTGCAAGCTGAAAGAACATGAACAATCCCTACAGTTAGATAGAAGATCACATTAAAACAAATGAATTAGTAACCGCGATATAAGAAAGGAAGAACCACACCTTTCGAAGTTCGGCCTGAATGAGTTTTTGTGCCACAAATTGAGGACTCCCAAACTGTCTCAAGCTTGTGATTCTCACAGGGCTCACCACAACCCCAACATTGTTTGATCCCTTGCTTGCATCTTCCACAAAGAGAACAGTAGCCCCAGCCTTATCAACCTAGCGAAACCTTTCAGGCCAGATTATTTCAGAATTTCAAATTCTCAATAGCCACATACAAACAGCAACCACAATCGAAGAATAGAAACCTTAATCCAAGAAGAAGGTCTGAGAAGAGTGAAACCGTCTTTCGGGTCGGTGTACCTTTCGAGCTCCAACGCCTCTCTTCCTCCTCCTTCAATGGCTTCGGAGCAGCTCGGTAGAAGCGAAGCAGATAAAATTGTCCGGGCCAGCAATCTTCTTCTGCTCAGAACAATCGGGGCCAGCTCTTTCACAGAAACCGGAGTTGTATTTTGAGTTTCCTCAGTGCTAGGGCAAGAAACAAGAGAGGGAATCAAGCCGGGTCTATGCACCAGAGAAGATCGTCCTCTTCTACACTTCAGTGGTGGGAATTGAGAGCCGGAGAGAGCACGCCAATATCCGGGAACTGACATCTAGGCAGCTCGATATACCCAACTAACTATCCTCCGACAACAAAACAAATCAGTTATAAAAAGGTGACAATTCCTATACTTATTTCAAAAATGGATATTGTACGTATCATTCATCCAGATCATCATATCTTTTTTAATTTAGATTTAAATAATTCAATTTAAACATTCTCATTGCTCTATGTGGACAAAAGTACGATACATTATGGTACCATAAAATCTACCATATAAAAAAAGATGACGTCTCATTTCATTTCAGGATGTAAATTGAACACGCATCACATATTGACCGATTATGAGCGAGACTCTGGTTCAAGCATTTATAGAAGTTGTATGAATTTTTACATAGCAATCTATCATATCCCAAATCTCACATGTTTTACAAATCTTTTATACTTATCGATTATATAGAACTAAATACAAAGGGTTAGATAAGACGAGACACAAAAAGAATCATGAGGCGTAATCAATTTAAGATATTTTACCATTTGTGAAATGTTGGTTTATTTAAATAAGATATTCTACGGTTAACCGCAACGCACATCCGTCAATAAATCAATTCAGTTTTTACTGTAATCCAGCACCGTCAATATATTAACTTAACAAAAGTTTTTTTTTAATTAAGATCTTGTTTTTATTATCATGCATCAATTATTTATTAAAAAAATATTGGAATAATAATGATTTTAAAAAATCAAGCATTTCGATATAAAAATAAATAAATTTGAAATTTATTTTTTGTGTTGCTATTTACACCCATTTTTGGAAAAACTATGTGAAAGATGTAAAAAATATTTTGATCATGAAATCTTAATTTTAGCACTTGAATCTATTTAAGAAAGTTTTTGTATCTCAAAATCTTCAACGGTTAAAACTTCATATATATTTTTTAATTTTTCATATGAAATATTGATGTCATATAGAAGATAATAAAAAATAATGACTTTTGATATTTTTTTTATAAAACTTGGAATAAAAGTAAAAAAGTTATAGCCATTTAAATAAAAATGAGATTTAACTTTTGCATGGGTCACAACATTTTTCTGTCACTTCAGTGTTGCTAGCTCCCTCTTCAAAAAAAGGATGACACCCCATCTCTGAGGGCCCCCCAACCCCGACCGGACTGATGGAGTATATGGCCCAGGGACCCCCGACCCATAGACTCCTACTGCTCTAACCAAGGTCCAATAGGCCCAGGAAGCACAACAGACCCAAATCACAGCGCCCCGAGTACCAAGCAGCCAACAATGCACACTGGGGGTGCCTTCGGCCCCTTGGCCGAAGGCTCCAGATACTCACAGAAAGGCTATTTTCAGCATACAAAGTTACTGGGAGAAAACGGCGAAAAACAGTAGCCCTCGGCACCTGGAGCCCTCGGCTAATCATCTACAACCGAGGGTACCTTCCTCGACAAGAATATCCTCTCTACATGCGCCTGGGTCGCCGCACCAAGTACAACGTCACATCCAACCGCTGCATTAAATGCGGCCACATGCGAATGCCAGTGACACTCGGTTGATGTGACCCCTCGGCCGTTGGATGCTTGACACGTGTCCCGTCTCTCATTTATTGCTACTATAAATAGCACCCCATTTCCCCTTTGTAAACTAGATTCTGAATACGCTTTGAACTCATATATTCAATACACTTTCTCTCTCTTACTTGCTCTGACTTCTCTCCAGTTACTCCCCGCAGTAACCCTTCGGATACATACCCCCAGGTAGTATATCCATCATTTGGTGCTCTCGTTGAGAGGTCGAATAATCAAGTAAGAAACCCTCCCCCTCGCCAAACACAAAACATCTACCAAAATGGTGAGAACAACCCGTGCTAACTCCAAGAACGTTGATGACAAGAATCTGGCCCTCGGCGATGTCAACGCCCCCGAAGCCTCTAACAGGGCTCTTGAGGGCGGCGCCCTCGCTGGGTTGGAACAGGCGGCTGTCGACCTACGCCTTCAGATTCAACAAAATGCCCCCGATGCCCGCATCGGCATCGATGCCAAAAAGAAGGACCAGATCGAAAACCAAGTTAGCCCTCCGGTCATCACTATCGACGTACAGTCGGTGTTTTCCGCCTTCATCCAAACACTCACCCAGAACCCGGGTGCCTTCGGCACCTTGGTTCCCCTTCAACCCAGGTCGGGGAAAACATCATGCCTCCCCCTCATCCACACCCCCTCGGGAACCCTGTCCTTCAGATTGGGAACGTCAAGGGGGTCGTGGCCCAAGATACGGCCTCCCAGGAAGTCCAATCCCGGGACCGCCACAACATGAACAAGGAATAGCCCCGGACTTCCGCCCTCGAGAGACTCGGAGGGGCGTAAGACCGCCGAGGGGTCCAAGACCGCCTCGGGGGGAAGGCGCTCCAAAGGCCTCACGAAAGTGGCGGATGCGTTTCCCGGGCGGATGAAAGACGTCCCCCTCAGGACAAAGGAAAGGCACCCCTCCATGCCGACGACGCCCGTCACCACATCAACCAGGCCCACTCGGCCCGTGTCCATTCGCAGGGGGCGGAGGCCCTCCCGAAGGACCCCGGGACGAAATCATTGCGGCCCTGCAGCGCCGGCTTGACGAGATGGAGGCCACCAAAGAGCACGCCACCGCTTCTGCCCCTCATGCAGACCTGAAGTATGAGGCCATGTTGGCCAAGATGGACGAGATGCAGAAGAAGATATCTGAGGGCTCCAGGGAACCCACCATACAACTCCGGACCCTAACGCCATTTACCCCAAGGGTATTGGCGGCCCGGATCCCGAAAAAATACCGAGGGAAACTCATCAAGCCCTACGACGGAAAAACTGACCCCCGGGAGCACTACAGCAGGTACCAAAACAGTATGATGATGGTGGGGGAATCGGATGAGTATTTGTGCCGCTGGTTCCTCTCCACCTTAGAGGGACCGGCTTACGAATGGTTCAACCGATTGCCCGAAGGCTGCATAGACTCGTGGCAAGAACTCGCCCAGCGATTCTTGACACAATTTGCGGGAAGGCACCGGACAAGGAAGCACTTCTCCCATTTACTAACGGTGAGGCAGAAGAAGGATGAGACCCGTCGAGATTTCCTGGAACGTTGGAGGTCGGAGGCGGATAAAGTCGACGACGCTGATGACAGAACCCTCCTGGCCCTCCCTCCTGCAAACCGTCCTCTGCACCGGAAACTTTTCAAGGAGCCTCATCATCGAACCTCCCCGCGATTACATAAGGGCCCTACAGCGGGGGGACCGGTATGCCGAGGCCGAGGAGGTGGAAAAATACCACCACAACCCCGACCAGCAGCGCCCTCGGCCAGACAACAAAAACAACCGGGGGCCGGGGGCTCCCTCACATCAATCCAAGGGGCCGGCACCCCCCGTTGATCGCCCCCGGCCTGGCCTAGCCAAGTCCCGGGGAGGTTACAAGGGGAACCCGAAGACTTGGGTGCAGCCTGTTCTCCTGGAGCACCCCCGGATACCTTTGATGCACCCCGTCAGCGTCATCCTCGACTTTGCCGAGGAGAGGGGCCTAGTTGAGCGCGACTTTCACACACCCCCGGAGGTATACGCCATCAACCCTCAATACCCCTACTGTCGTTTCCATCGACACCAGGGGCACAAAACCGATGACTGCCATCAGCTGAAGACGGCCATCGAGAGATTAATACAAGCGGGCCATCTGTCCCAGTTTGTCCAAAGCCCTCAGCAACAGGGTCCGCCCTACCAAGGGCCACCACGAGGGCACCCATCAAAGGCAAACGCTTGGGTTAACCCAAACACCACCCCCCTCGGCAAAAAGAGGGAAATCGGGAATTTGGAAGCAGAAGAAGAGGAGTACCCCCACTATCAAGAGAAGAAATGCCACATCCTCATGATCACCGGAGGCAACACCGGGGGCGACTCCACCAGCCAACGGAAGAAGTGGGCTCAATCACTTTACGTGGGGGAAGTCACTCACATGCCCCCCCGTAAAACGGCTGAGGGAGGAGCCCATCACATTCACCGATGCTGATCTCCCCCCGACTTCCACTCCCCACAGGGACGCTTTGGTGATCCAAAGTGAGATCAACAACACCATCATCCACCGAACTTACATTGACACGGGCAGCTCCGTCAATGTAATGTATCTCAGCACCTTTAGAGAGCTGCATCTGGAGAGGGGGGTCCCTTCGGCCCATCAAGACCCCTCTTGCCGGCTTCACCGGTGACACCATTGATTCCGAGGGGGTCATAACCCTCCCGGTACTATTCGGCGACGGGCTCCATAGAGCCAAGCTCGAAGTGGAGTTCGTCGTCGTCAACATCGATTGCACCCACAACATCATCCTCGGCCGACCAGCCCTCGAGGATCTCGAAGCCATCATCTCCATGAGGCACCTCTGCCTCAAGTTCTCGACCGAAGGGGGCATCGGCTACTCGAGGGGAAATCAGAAGCTTGCCCGCGCTTGCTACCTCCAAGTGACGAAGAAGGTTAGCAAAATCGAGTTCCGTGTTGACACCATCGGCGGGGCAATTGAAGAGGAGGAGAAGAGGCCGAGGGCTGAACCGGCCGAGGATGTAGAAGACTTTGCGCTCGATCCGGACAAGCTGGAGAGAGTCGTGAAGATTGGAGCCCAGATCCCTGAAGACTTGAAGACCGGCATCACCAACGCCCTCCGCACCTACTCCATTGTTTTTGCATGGGGGGCAGAGGACATGTCGGGAATCAGCCGAAGGGTCATCACCCACCACTTCTCGGTGGACCCTTCGGCCAAACCAGTACAACAACGGAGAAGACCCCTCTCGGCCGAGAGGAGGGAATTTGTGAAGAAGGAGGTCGCCATGCTCCTCTCTATTAAGCACATCAAGGAGGTGAAATACCCCTCATGGCTAGCAAACGTAGTCCTCGCACAAAAGCCTCCCACCTTCCGCATGTGCGTGGACTACACGGACCTCAACAAGGCGTGCCCCATGGACCCCTTCCCTTTACCAAACATTGATCAATTGGTAGATGAGACCGCGGGGTGCGAAATCATGTCCTTCCTCGATTCCTTCCGAGGGTATCACCAAATTTTCATGCACGAGGAAGACGCCGAAAAAACAGCCTTCATGACTCCCGAGGACATCTTCTGCTACCTGGTAATGGCCTTCGGCCTAAAAAAACTCCGGCGCCACTTACACCCGGATGGTGGCTAGGGTCTTTCAAGCCGTCTTAGGGCGCACCATGGAGGCTTACGTTGACGACATGATCGTCAAGAGCAAACAATCCTCCATCCATGCTGACGACCTCCGGGAGATCTTCGTCATCATGCAGAAGTTCAACCTTCGGCTAAATCCGAAGAAGTGCACCTTCGGCGTGCAAGGAGGCAAATTCTTAGGCTACACGGTGAGCCGAAGGGGTATTGAGGCCAACCCCAAAAAAATTCAGGCCATCATCAACATGGAGCCCCCACGCAGCGTGAAGGAGGTCCATCGGTTGACGGGCCGCCTGGCAGCCCTCAACCGCTTCCTGTCGAAATCGGCGGAGAAGTCCTTACCTTTCTTCCATATCATGAGGAAAACCGCCGGCTTCCAATGGAATTCAGAATGCCAGGAGGCTTTCGACGAACTGAAACGGTATTTATCTTCACCCCCTGTGCTCTCCAAACCCAAGGTAGGGGAAACCCTATACCTTTACCTTGGTGTTAGCCCGACGGCCATCAGCTCAGTACTCATCCGGGAAGAAGATGGCGTCCAGCATGCCATCTTCTATGTCAGCAAGACCCTCAGGGAAGCATAACTCAGATATTCCCCTGTGGAAAAGACGGTATTGGCTATCGTTTGGACCGTCAAGAAGTTGGGCCACTACTTTAAAGCTCACCCGGTCCAGGTCCTCACTCACCAACCCCTCGGCGCTTTGATGAGGAGCCCCACCAGCTCCTCCCGTATGGTAAAATGGGTTATCTTCCTAATCCAATACAACATCGACATCCGTCCGAGGCCCGCCATCAAGGGCCAAGCCCTAGCGGACTTCGTGACGGAGTGCACGGCAAGAACGGCCACAGACGAGGAGCCCTCGGCTCCCTCGGGCGATTGGTGGACCCTCTACACCGACGGCTCCTCCGCTATCAAAGCATGTGGAGGAGGGGTGGTTCTCATCTCACCCGAAGACTTCCGGGCCTATTATGCAATCTGCTTCTCCTTCAAGGTCTCCAACAACAAAGCCGAATACGAGGCCCTCCTCTGTGGTCTTCAGCTGGCAGCTAACATGAAGGCCCGACAGATCCACGTCAAGTGCGACTCCAAGTTAGTCATCGGCCAAATTTCTGGGGAGTACGAAGCCAAGGAGGGAAGAATGAAGTAGTACAAAGAAGCGGCCAAGGAGTTGCTTAAGGTATTTGAGGCACACTCTCTTACTCAAATACCGAGGGCTCAAAACTCCGAGGCCGACATTTTATCGAAGCTCTCGGTCGAATCCCCTGAGCATATCTCAAAGATTGCCAAAATCAAGAAGCTCAGCCTCTCCAGCATATATGCTAGCCCCGTCATGCACATACAACAAAGGCAATAGGACTGGATCTCAGATATTGTCGCCTTCATCACCACAGGGCAACTGCCCGAAGATGAGGCCCGTGCCAAGCTAGCAAAGCTGAGGGATCCCAGCTACACCATTGAGGACGGAAGGCTTTACAAAAGATCATACAACGGGACGCTACTTCGGTGCCTTCATCAAGATGAAGCCGAGGTTGTGATGGAGGAGGTGCACAGTGGCACTTGCTCAGCTCACCAGGGACCCTTCTCCATGTCCCGAAGGCTCATAATCCAAGGCTACTTTTGGCCTACAATGGCCCGGGATTGTGCGGATCTCGCCCGAAGGTGTACCGCATGCCAACACTTCCAGAAAGCCCCCGGCAGGCCAGCGGTCAACTATGCCCCTGTCAGCACATCCATACCCTTCACTCGATGGGGCATAGACCTTGTGGGCCCTCTGCCGAGGGGTACCTCCAACAACAGGTACATCATCGTCGCCATTGATTACTTCACCAAGTGGGTGGAAGCTGAGCCCCTCACAAGCATCACCGAAGCCAAATGCCGTCATTTTGTTCTCAAGAACATCCTCACAAGGTTTGGCGTCCCCCCAACAAATCATCTCCGACAACGGGACTCAATTTGAGGCAGCCCCCTTCTGTGCCCTCCTAGAGGCATGGGGCATCAAACACACCTTCTCCTCCGTTGCCTACCCTCAGGGCAACGGCCAAGTAGAGAATGCCAACCGGATCTTGTTCGAGGGCCTAAAAAAGAAGCTAGAGGCCGAAGGGGGTGACTGGGTAGAAGAACTCCATAACAACTTATGGGCCTACCGCACCACACCTCGGCGGGCAACAGGTGAAACACCCTTCTCCCTTTGCTACGGGTTTGAGGCTAAAGCTCCTACGGAGGTGACCCTTCGTACCCGAAGGGTGATCCAATATGACCCCAAATTCAACGATGCCAACATGGCCCTCGAACTCCACCTCATTTCAGAACGCCGAGAGCAAGCCTTCATGCGAGCGGAAAACTACCGAAGGCAAGTCAAAAGCTACATCAATGCCAAGGTTCGCTCTCGAGAGTTCCAAGTGGGGGACTATGTCCTCTGAAGGAGGGAAGCTAGTCAACCAACCGAGGGAGGAAAAATGGCACCAAAATTTGAGGGCCCGTACATCATTGCAGCCGTCATCAAACCAGGGACTTACAAACTCAAACGCCCCAACGGGACCGAGGTCCCTAGGCATTGGAATGTACATCACTTAGTTAAATTTTATCAATAAAGCGGCCAAGCCCTCATAACTAGTGAATGTATTATTCTATGGCCCAAGGCCTCCAATTTTTAAACAATGAAGGCGTGTTGAAGACACCAAGGACAAGAAACAAGACCCTTATGAACGGCCAAGCCCTCGCACGAGTTCCTGGCCCCAGGCCTTATCACATGCAAGACCCCTCGGCATGTAGTGCTGAGGGTAGACACTACTATCACCTACAACGGTGGAGAAAATGCCAAGTGTTTTCAAAGAAGACCCCTCGGCACCAAGTGTTTCCTTTGAAGGCCCTTCGGTACCAAGTGCCGAGGGTAGACACCCCAATCACCTGTGACAAATGAAGAAAAACACCAAGTGTTTTGAAAGAAGACCCCTCGGTACCGAGGGTGCACACCCCCATCAACACCAACAGAATAACACCCAGTGTTTTTTGAAGACTCCCCGGTACCAAGTATCGGGGGCCGTTTATCGAAACAAACACCAAGTGTTGTTTCAAAAGTCGTACCCCTCGAGGACACACTATACCGAAGGCGCCACCTATCGGTGTCGGCAGTACGTAGTGCCCCCAGCCATTTGCAACCAGTGTGAAAATGAAAACCCTTCCTTGAAACGCTTTCCGCGTCACTACCCCAAGGGTATGACAGGCAAGTAATATGCCCAGGATTCGACTTTCAAAAACGGAACGCTTTCCGCGCCATTTCCCTCAGGGATTGGCAGGCATCTAATATGCCCAGGATTCGACTTCCAAACCGAAACGCTCCCCGCGCCACTACCCCAAGGGTGTGACAGGCCACGAACTATGTCTGGCGCCGAGGAGACGACTTTCAAAACTGAGGCGCTTTCCGTGCCATCTCCCAAGGGGAGGCAGGCTACGGACTATGTCTTATGCCCAGGAAACGACCCTCGATCCCCTCAGAACTCGGAAGGTTAGCCCGAGGGGGGAGCTAATGGTGTATTCTATTGCCTCCCGATAGGCCCAACCTTACCAAGAAACCAAGTTTCTTGAAGCCTTCCCTTCACTACTAAAAAAGAAATTATAACGAGGGGGTGAAGGGGAGTAGACTCAGCGAGAAATCAATGAGTACACAACTTCAACCAATCACAACAGGAAATCCTTCGGCATTACAAGGAATCTCAACATCATACCGATGGCTTCCCCACGGGAACACCTCCGATGCATGGGAGCTACTAATCCCCGAAGGCTACTATTCAACAGATGTCATCAACAAATGGACAAGTCACTGCCGCCGAAGGCTCTAATCCAACTAAAGGAATATAATTGGCTAAATCCACTCAACAACATTTCAAGCAGCAGTTGCCCCCGACATTTTCACTAAAACACCGAGGGAATGCGCCCAAACATTTCCCGAGGGCGTCTATCTTTTCGTACTATACTTGGACTATGAAAATTCCTAAGTCCACACTGGGGGAACCTGACAAATCCCGAAGGCCCATATGCTACTCAAGGAGCGAAGGCACCTCCTACATATCACTGAAGGCCAGTGCTCACGGATCAAAGGAAACTATCCTAGGGTGGGTGCCCCTGGGATTACCGTCATGACCGAGGGAGGTCTCACCTAAAGAGGCTACAACCCTGAAGGCTCCCCATGCCGAAAGGCCAGATGATTATCAACCACTTAGAAAACATTATAAGTCCTAAATGGTTGGCCCTCGCCCATCCCACGGAGGTCACCAGGAGGCTCCTACCCCATGCAAATCGGGGGGGGGGGGGTGACATTACTCAAAGGCCACTTGGTGAAACAACACTTAGAATTTTTTTCTAAGTTCTGCATATTTGGCCCTCGGTCAAGTATTCTCACGTCCAGAGGGGTCAAATGACCAAAGGCGTGGTACTGAACAACACTTAGAGAAATTTTTCCTAAGTCCTGAATGCTTTGCCCTCTGTCAAATCACCGGTCAACCGAAGGCACACCTACAAGAAGGCTCTCACATTCACTCGAAGGCTCCGATCTCATACAACTACACTTAGAAAAATTTTCTAAGTCCTAAAAATTGGGCCATCGGCCCAATCATCATGCATCTGAGGGACCATAGTAACCGAAGGCAACAGGATGGACTACACTTAGAAAGATTTTCTGAGTCCTAATTGTTTGCCCCCGGCCAGTACACCATACAAGCATATATTCATACACAAAGGAGGGAAAAGACGAAGGCATACATTTAAAGGGAAAAAGCAAACTCATATACAAAAAGCCCGAAGGCAGGCATTCATCCATTAAAAAAAAAGACCATGAAGTAATATCAAGGGAATTCTGTTACAAAGGCCGAAGCCGGAGGCTAAAAGTATCAATAAAAGGGAGTATCATTCAAAATTCTATAAGTACAAATCATTCAACTTGGTTCCCTTCGGCAGCTGTGGAGGTGACCTCTTCCCTGACGGCATCATCAGCGTCACCATCGCCAGATCCCCCCATCATCATTGAATCATTGATCATTGGCCTCTCTTCGCCCGGGGGGAGGGGAACTCTCACGTCCGGCTGCAATGGGGGTAGGCCATATACCGACGGGTCAAACTGCTCGAGGGATATGCCGAAGTGCCTGGCAAGCCTCCGGTAGATTAGATGCTGGGTGAAGAACTCACCCCCTGGTAGTAGCAGTCGCCCCTCTCGGCCAACCATTCCTTACCAGGGCCTTCAACCCAGGCATCTATCTTCTTCTGCACCACAGAGGAGACCCATTCTTCCCTCTCAGCAGCCTCCCAGCCCTCAGCAACGAAGGCATCAACAGCAGCTCTCTCGACAGCAGCCACGGCCTCGGCTTTGGCCTTCTCCGCCTCGACAGCAGCTTTCTTCGCGTCCTCCGCGGCAGCCATCTCAGCTTCAGCTTTCCCCTCGGCCCGGGCCTCCGTTCTGACTGCCTCTAGCTTCAGCTCCATTTGCCGAAGGGCCTCCTCTAACCTGCACGTCTCCCAAAGGGAGGCATCTTTATCGTGAATGAGTTTCTTCAGGGTCTCCTCCTGTTCGGCCTTATGAAGGCACCATGCTTCCAACCTCCGGGCTTGCTCACCGAGGGCTATGCAAGCCTGTAACACAACAAGAAAAAGGGGTTAGACAAGCACATGCTAAGTATTGAAACAGAAACGAAGAAAAGGTACTTACAATGAGCGAAGACTGGAGGATCTTATTCTCGAGGGCCTCGTCGTCATATGCCCTGAGGGCCCTTCTGTCCAGGGGCGAGGTTATGCTTCCCAAGAAAGCCCTCGGCTCAATCGTGCCGTGCATCACAGCGGTCCCCTTTACGAGGGGAATCTCCAAGCTCTCCCTAGGGAGGTCGGAAGGAGCCGTCAGCACACCAGCGACCGGAGGCTCAGAGGATGATTGCTCCTCAATGATCACTACGGGGGCCGCCTTTTCAGCAACGTCCCCAACATTCCTCTGCTTCTTGGACGGAGGGCTTCCCCCTTTCCCGGCCTTCTTCTTCTTCGTGGCCACATCGGTCAGGGGTTCCCTGACTCCTTCGGCGGCAGCGGCAGCGGCAGCAGCAGAAGGCTCCAAATCCTTCTAGAAAAAAGCCTCTACGGGCTTTTGGCCCGAGGGCTTCTTCTTAGGCTGGGCCTGACTCTTCTTCTTCTTCATAGCAAAGAGGGCATCCGCATTCATATTTGCACCTGCAACATAACAAGGAAAAATTTAAGACCGAGGGGTCGGAAATACAACAGAGAACACAACCAAAAAATCCTAAGTACAAATTCAAAGCCCTCGGTTATTACCTCCCGCTCCCCCGAAGGCCCTATCCTAGATTGGGTACTTTTCATCTGTTTCCCCCAGAAAACGGTACCATCGGAACCCGAGAGCAGACAGATCCTTCTTGAGGGTGCAATCCTTGATTGCCACGTTCTTATTACGCCCCTCCGGGATCTTGGCGAGTATAAGGCCATCTTTCTCGAGGGCGGCATTCCTCACCTTCTCATGTCGCCTGAATCGGTTTCGCAGCTCCCTCGGGAATGGACTCTGGTCTAGCTTGACATAGCACCACCGCTCCTTCCACCCTTTGTTTGAGGAGGGCGCCTCGGTAAATAGCTTCCACTGAGCTATCTGCTACAGGTTCGCGAAGCCCTCGGCATTTGCGTGGCCTCCCCGACAGAGATTGAAACTCTGGAAGAATAAGTCCAAACTGGGGGCCACCCCCTGAGCCGACAGAGATTCAAGAACCCAGTGATGTATGAATGGCTGTTGGGGGTTAGTTGGCAGGGGACTAGGCCAACGTACCTGAGATATTCCCGAAGGAAAGGATGCAATGGGAACCTAAGGCCCATGGAAACTGAGAGTATATGGACTGCTATACACCCTTCGGGGGCTCAGGACAAGACGTCTTCGGGACCTGGTTCCACCACCGTCGCCGAGGGCCCCACATGCAGCTGGGTGACATAGAAATCCGCCATGTCAGCCTTCGACGTTATCTCGAGGGTGGCGGTGTTCAGAAAAGAATAACCATCGGGCATATCAACGAGTTTTCCTTGGTCAGCAACCCTGCCCTTCTTTTTGGGAGCGGCAGCCTTTGTTTTCTTCTTATTCCCGAGAGCCACCCTGAGAGGCGTCGGGTTCAGCGCCCTGGAGCTACACGCTTCACCGGCATCGCAAGGGGGAAGAACAGCGACAATCACCCTCATTCTCTCCTTCTCCTCTTCCTCCTCAGCAGTCTGCATAGCGAGGGCGAGCTCCTCGTCCTCCATCACCTGCTCGAAGTCCTCGGTCTCGGCTTCGGTGACGAGGACCTTCTGCATCTCCATAGCCATAGCAGCATCGTCACCAGCCGAGGGCTCACTTATAGACTCCACGTCGGAGATGGCTTCATCCTCGACCGAGGGCTCCCTCGAGATGTCTTGCGAATCACTTTGGGACGACATTTTGGTATGCTACAATAAGGGATTCTACACTGAGGGCTGTCTACAGAGTTCTAACACCTAATCTAAGGCCGCAGAGCACAAGTTACTAAAAATGGTGAAGAATGGGTGGGGAACTGACCTTGAAACGATGATGGGATCGAAGGAAGATTTCTCTCTCTAGAAAATTTTTGCCAGCACTTCGTTGCAACAAGGATGCGTAAAGGGGAAATGGCCTGGCCTTGGGGTATTTATAGGCGCCCAGATCCGGGCTTGGGCCCAAAAACCGGGCCTCCGGTTACCAAATCATCATTACATACCGTCGTTTTACCCAATCGGTGATGGGTGCCCGCGGGCAGCCAACGGCCACGCGACACGTGTACTTCCCCTCCAACGGTCATATTACAACGGCTATATTCTGGGAACCCGAGGGCATGCCCTCGGCAGACCACTCCTTCATCAACCAAAAAACTAGCCCCCGGGCTTTCTCCTTCACCCCACTTCATCAAGAGGAGCTCCCGGGTTCACAACGGTCACACCCCTCGGGAACAGTCAGCCCTCAAACACATTGAGGACCACGTAACCCCCGGGGAGCATACCTTCATCAACAGTTACCCCCGGCTACGCAACAAGGAAACCCCTCGGGGCATCACGGCCCCCAACTTATCAACAAACAGGGGACCCCTCAACAACACAGGAAATATCACCTACATTCATTGCGCCCTCATTCCCATGAATTGAGGGCTCCCCTTCGGCATCTCCCAGGATATCAACAGCGCACCTTCGGCAAAGCAACACACGCGCCTTCGGCAAAGCAACACGCGCGCCCTCAAACAAGGATAGCCTTCAGCAAGAATACTGTCACACATTTCAGACTAGGTTTTCACCTTTTCGATTCATCATTGGGGGAATTCGGTGCACTCTTTTTCCCTCATTAGAATTTTTTCCCACAGGGTTTTTTCTAATGAGGTTTTTAACTAGGCATCCCCCCAAAATGAAACGAAAAGCGTCACCCCTCGGCTCCATATTGCAGGCAAGCACTACTCTACTCCTTTTCACCACTTTACAAGTGCCTCAAGGAGTGGGAGACTGGAGAACCCCTTCGGGAAAAATCTCAAAATACAAAAATATCAAAAAACTACCACAACAGCAAACATGATCCCTCAAGTCCCGAAATGTGGGTAACTGAGGGACTGCCCTCGGCAGAAACATGCAAACAACGAACTACTCACAAACTTTACAAACTACAACGGAACAACGGCAGAGGACAAACACAATTACTCCTTTTCCCTCAAGTACCTTTCGGAAAAAGGAGTGAGGGACTCGTGATGGAGTATATGGCCCAGGGACCCCTGACCCATAGACTCCTACTGCTCTAACCAAGGCCCAATAGGCCCAGGAAGCACAACAGGCTCAAATCACAGCGCCCCGAGAACCAAGCAGCCAACAATGCACACTGGGGGTGCCTTCGGCCCCTTGGCCGAAGGCTCCAGATACTCACAGAAAGGCTATTTTTAGCATACAAAGTTACTGGGAGAAAACTGCGAAAAACAGTAGCCCTCAGCACGTGGAGCCCTCGGCCTTAAGGGGCCTTCGACAGGAAGAGCCCTCGGCTAATCATCTACAGCCGAGGGTACCTTCCTCGACAAGAATATCCTCTCCACATGCGCCTGGGTCGCCGTACCAAGTACAACGTCACATCCAACCGCTGCATTAAATGCGGCCACATGTAAATGCCAGTGACACCCGGTTGATGTGACCCCTCGGCCGTTGGATGCTTGACACGTGTCCCCGTCTCTCATTTATTGCTACTATAAATAGCACCCCATTTCCCCTTTGTAAACCAGATTCTGAATACGCTTTGAACTCATATATTCAATACACTTTCTCTCTGTTACTTGCTCTGACTTCTCTCAAGTTACCCCCCGCAGTAACCCTTCGGATACATACCCCCGGGTAGTCTATCCATCACGTACGTTGGGAGGATGTAAATTGGATTATAATCCCAATCTGACAGATTGAGAGTGGGGCTCTGTCCCCGGTTCTTGCAGAGGCCCTATGCATTTTTAGCCTAGTAACCCCTCATCGCAGTTGCTGGGATTCGAACCCGGGACCTAACCCTTGTGACACTCCCTTGCTATCAGTTGAGCTGTGCCCACCGGTATCTAGCTCCCTCTTCCTTCCGTTAATAAGTCAGCCGATTCCCACTCCACGGGTGCCCTAAACCCACTTTGGCATCCCAAAATACCTTGGGTTGCAGCTGATTTTAGGGTGAAAGATTCAAATATGAAGATTGACTCCAGGAGGCCGTTTGGCAACACTGTTTTTCGGCTTATCAGGTTTATCAGTCAATTTTTTCATCAAACACGTAACTTTTGCTTTCACGCGCTGAATTGTGTAATAAGCATAAAAAATAAGGTTGAAGTTACTTTTCTGCCTGTATTGGCTGAAGTTACTGTAGATGACAATTTTAGCTATTTTCACATTAATTTTTTCTTTATTTTATTAATAAAATATATTTTAAAACTATTTTATTCTTAAATCAGCAAAATCAGCCAGTGCAACCACTTCAGCCAGAACTTCATAAATTTCAGCAGAATCAGCTAAATCAGCCGATTTCGTGCTACCAAACGGGCTCCAGGATTGCAATTAGCCTAAGACATTTTATAAATCTCAAAATGTCCATGTGTATTCATATTGGACACAAGACATGGAGTATATTTACAATATGGACATACCCAAACTTATAAGACCAAATACAAGCATTACCGCATAAATCCCATATTCCAAATCTCACCCGTTTACATGATATTTGGAATCCATCCAAGACGAGAAGGATCGCAAAGAACGACAATTGCATCTATCTAGGGTTTGCAACCGAATATTACAGGCTTGTGTGGAGTGAATTTAGCAGAAGGATCTGGGAAGACATACTTTTTATAGCTACAACATAATGCCTCTTGAACCATTTGAGAACTGCTACCGAAGAACTCGAGTGCTGAAGTTGGTAAGGTGAGGTTGGAAATCGTGAAATCACAAGCGCATGTCAAATTACTGCCTGCATTAAATGCGGAATGGCACTGCAGTTTATGGGGGGAATTCAAAATTTGGAGTTTGTTACTCTTTTAAAATCAAGCCCGACTTATTTTAGAGAGTAGGGCGCTCGTGATGGTATCATGGACTGGAAGACCATGGCCTAATCGAAGACCACATGCGCAAAGCCCATTATACATGATTAATAAAGTAAGCCCATTAATCAGGATTAATATATCAATGAAGCCAACTAGGATTGACATAGGACCGAGGCCTGCGAGAGGAACCCACATCCAGGCTAACCTGAATAGAAGGCCTCAAGCCTGGGCGGGATTCTAGTGAGGTCGGACTCACCCTAGGGCTTACGTCGCAAGCTATCAGTTATGCATAACTATCTGGCAATGACAGAGACTTAACGGAAGAGACGTGGACATGAAGAAATAATAAATGCGAAATTATGGGATACGTTAGAGGAGTCCCATCATGATTAGACTATTAAATGTGCCAGTTATATCTCCTTAGGCTTCTGTAGCTCTATGTCTATAAAAACTTCATGTAGTTACCCTAAAGGGGATCCGCTTTTCCGATTAATAAACTGTCTTACACTTCCCAAATATTATTGATGGATTACCGGACCAAGGGTAGTCGAAATCCAAATAAAATGAGAGAGAGAACTGATCGGAAAGTACATGTAGATAATCCGGCAGAATAACAGTGTGAGAGTTAAGAATGCCATCCCTTTTCACAAGCTGAAGGTGATATTTATACTAGAATAGGAAATACTTGGTGCCCAAGTAAAAAAGATGTTGATCTAATAAGAAGAGGACACATGTCCAATCTATTCTAACAAACTAACAGTCTAAGTCGATGGGGAGCAGCCACGTGTCAAGGTGATTAGAGAGATAGTTCGGGATAATAGAATTATTAGATGAGGGATATTTATGTATTTTTACATTAAACTCTTTCCCTATAAATATATCTGGCAGGGCTCCTTAGAGAGCATCTTGTTCCATTATTTCACATGGTATCACGAGCACACTAAAAACCTAATTTTTTTCGATCCTTTCTCTATCTACACACCGCAGTATGGCCCTCCTTCAAGCCGACGCTGAACGGCCTACCTCAACCCTAGCTGCCGCCAGATGACGTCTTCCGCTCCCATCTCTGCTGCAGCACCCACAACGGCGGTCTCCACACCTGCCATTTACAGTTCATCAGCAGCGGCCACCTCTTTCACACAGCCCGGCGCTCCTCCAGTTTTTGGATCGCAGCCGGTGATCAATTCGGCTAACTCCGGGGTCACGTTCTCCTCCAGCTTTGCATCTCCCAGCAGGACCTCTATGCCTTATTCTCTTTTTCAGAATTTACCCCCGGTGTTCCCATGGCCGGCACCTACCCCGGTGCAGTGAGTACCGCTTGATCCCCCACCACTCACGGCTGCCTCCTTTTCCGGTCCAACATTCGTCGGCTCTCCGGGAATCTCTTCTACCATGTAGCCAGTTCGAACCGCACACGTCGGCACTCACGGCTCTCCTCTAGCCGAACTAGCTCAGACAATTTCTCACGTGGCTACCAATGTTACAAATATTGTTACCACTAAACTTCTGGCTGTGGAAGATTACATTACGTGGTGCACTCAGTTTGAGTCCTTTCTTGTTTCGCAAGGTCTTCTAGGCATGGTGGATGGCTCCATTTAGGTACCTCCTGCTTATTCCATAGACGCTCTAAACCGCCAAATTTCTAATCTCAAATTTTCTATTTGGTTGCGAATTGATCAAACAATTTGTTCTTGGTTGTTTGCAACTCTTTCTCGTGCGTTCTTATTGATGTTCGGGATTTAAAACACTCTTGTGAAATTTGGGAACGGTTGGAATCTCGGTTTATGTCTGCCAGTTTAGCTCGGTCTATGGAATTAAAGCGTCTGTTCTCCCAAATTAAAAAGAAACCTGAACAATCCATGGACAGTTATTTGCGTGAAATAAAAACCTTGGCTGATGATCTTGCCACCATTAATTGCTCTGTGTCTCCACATGACTTGCTGAAATCCACCATTATGGGACTTGACCCTGAGTATGAATCCTTGTTCACGACGGTGTCCCTTTTTCCTCACAATTTTCCGTTTGAGACGCTTCGTAATCACCTTCTTGAACAAGAGCAAAGAGTTTTCTACCTTCGGGCCCTGGAAAATTCGCCGGTACAGCAGGCGTTCGCCGCACAGATTCCGCAGCCACAGTGTTCGCACCAGTCTGGTGCGCAGCCGTTCCAGTAGCCGGGCGCTCCGCAGTCTCAGCGGCCTTCCGAGTATCCTCAGCACGGACGTGATGGCCGTGGCCGCGGTGGCAGAGGACGTGGCGGTCGTGGCAGAGGATGCGGTCAGCAGCAGACGCAGTATGGACAGCTGGTGGTCTGGTATCCGCACTATGCTCAACAGCCGCCTGGTACAGCCGCAGAGGGTGGTCCTTCGGCAGGGGGTGTGCCTCGTATGGGTACCGTTCTTTGTAATTCAGTTGTGTCAGATTTAGATATTAATGTTTTACCTGTTTTTGCTACTAACTTTGGTTCTACAGGCTCGTCATCAGATGGGGGTATTCTTGGGGCAATTCCACACCCTGTTGTCTGTCAAATTTGTTTTTCTGCAGGTCACTCCGCTATTGCTTGTCCCTCTAGATTCACACATCCTCTGCTCCAGCACTGCTGACTACACTTGGCGAATCTAATTCGGCTTTATGGTACCCTGACTTGGGTGCCTCTGCTCATATGACTGCATCAGAAGGTAATTTAATTAATAAATCTATTTACAGTGGCTATAATTCTGTTAGTGTTGCCAATGGTGCCCATTTACTCATCTCTCATGTTGGTGATGTTGTATTATGTCACGCCCCGGACCTAGCCGGACACGTCAACAACCCGCCGTACAGTACGAATAGTCAACCGCAGTTCAATTCATCCATACTATACAAGGCGTCATGAATATCATTCACACATAGTACATCCATAAACAAACATAATGTAAATTATTCATTTAAAGCAGCGGAAACAATATTACAAGTGTTCAAGCCACACTTGGCATCATTAGGCATACAAGCCCCCAAATAATTATTCAGAAAATAATATCCATGAGCATGATTAAAATTGTTTTTGAAACAAAAACGGAGGAAGCACGAACCACGTCTTCTCTCCTAGATCTTCCCGAAGCAACGGGCACTGGTAGCAAGCTCAACTCCTACCTGAAACTGTGAGGTGGCCTCCCCCGTGAAGGGGAGGTCAGTACTTGGAAGCATTTGACAAGTACAATGACAACTATACTAAGTATAATCAATGTTTCAATTTCTAAGACCCTCAATCTAGGGTGGTATCATATTATAGGCCATAACCCTCGGTTACCCCCTTTTTAAAAATATACTTACTTTATATAGAGTCAAGTAGTCGGCCCGTGGCCCATATCCGTTTTTTTGAAACGCCCATCCCCATTCCCCCGTGACTACTAGTCACGATTGTTATAACCTTCGGTAAATTATATTACCGTCATGGGGCATTTCTTAATTACATTATTTAGCCATCATGGAGCCTCGCTCAATCTTATTATCATACCGTGCTAGAGCCTCGCTCTTAGCCATCTACATTTATGTTAGAGCCTCGCTCTTAGTCACCTACATTAGGCTAGAGCCCCGCTCTTAGTCAACCTAACTTCATACTAGAGCCTCGCTCTTAGTCATCTACATCTGGCTAGAGCCTCGCTCTTAGTCAACCTACATTTATGCTAGAGCCTCGCTCTTAGTCATCTACATCTGGCTAGAGCCTCGCTCTTAGTCAATCTACATTTGTGCTAGAGCCTCGCTCTTAGTCATCTATATTAGGCTAGAGCCTTGCTCTTAGTCAGTCTACATTTGTGCTAGAGCCTCGCTCTTAGTCAATCTACATTTCTTAGAGCCTCGCTCTTAGTAGAGTTATTCGATTCCTAAGCCAATTCTATGTCTAGAATCATTTTACCTTGAGTAGCCTTTAAGGCCTACTCCTAACATATCTTAGAGCTCATACATTCCGACCCTTAATTATCTCTTAGGACTACTTAATGCATCTCTATTCACAATCCTATCTCTTAGGATTAATTCCATCATTTATTTATCTCAATCTCCCGACTAGTATTTCAATACTAGTCGGATAATCTTAGAACAACCAAGTTCTTAATTCATAATCAACATTTCATTCCAATTGATTTTCCAATCCAAATACAATTTAATCTCAATATCAAGAATATCACTTTTATCCATTTCATTCCCCGCACACCTTTAGCGTTTCTACACCCCATGTCGGTGCAAGGCACATCCACACACGTAACTATACGTTTCAAGGTTCAAAAGATGACTCTGGTTCAAGACCGACGAAAACCGTTCGGTTCACATGAAAGCCATTCAGTTACCTACCGAAACACCCCAGTTTCTAGCCCTTAGGATCGTCCTATGACAAGACCGGGTGAAAGCCGGCCGGGCTTTGCAAAGCCGGTCGGTGTTCGTGCTAGCCCAAAAGTCGGTCAGGATTTTCCCGTAAGCCGGCCGGTTTCCACGAAACCCGGCCGGGTTTCATCAGTGAAGGATTTCCCAGCTCAAACGAACGCCGGCCGGTTTCCACGAAAGCCGGTCGGGTCTCGTCGCCGTAGTTTATTTATTAAATCAAATCATGAAAGCCGGTCGGGCTTTACGAAATCCGGCCGGTTTATGGCTGCGAAGGATTTTACCAACCAGTGAATGCCGGACGGGTTTCACGGACGCCGGCCGCGTTTCGTCGCCGTACCCAAATTCTGAAAATCATTTCCAAAAGCCGGCCGGGCTTTGCCAAAGCCGGCCGGTTTTCATCAGCGAGAAATTTCCCAGGCCATCTACCTTCAAAAGCCGGCCGGTCTTCGATGGAAGCTGGCCGGCGTTCAGCGCCATAGTATTTTCCTTAATTAATTCGGACGAAAGCCGGGCGGCTTTTGTCGAAGCCGGGCGGCATTCGCCCCAAGGCGAGGATCTCTTCCTCTCTTTGCCTTCCAAACCCGGCTTAAATCGCCGGGCTCATCAATTTACAAGTTTACAACGCTCCCATTACTTATAATAGAGTTAACAACATGAGTTTAAGGATTTACCCGCAACGGAGTCCGGGTTAGCACGTGTGTCCGCCTCCATCATTGCATAGATCCTAGCCTGGGTCTTACCTTGATTCACGGATGGTGCGTTACTTGTACTTGGCCCGCCGTGCCCCGTGCTCGCATGAGGTGCTCCCATCTGGTTTCTACTCGCTGTGGCAGCACTACTCGGTCCCGATACCCGATCTCCACCAAGTTGAGGGCAATCCATCCTCATATGTCCCGCCTCCCCGCATTGGTAGCACCTAGGGGGATCACGACATGTGCCCGTATGATTTTTCTTGCAATTTCGGCACCTTGGTGTCGTCGAGGCATGTGTCCCCGAGTGTTGTCCTCCCATGCTCGAATTTATCCTAGATGGTGGTGCGGGTGCTCTGAAAAATCCTCCTCCCCCGTGGTTCCCCCTTTTGCTAGAACCTTGGGGGCCATGGTTTTCCCACTTCCTCTTCTTCGCCTCTTCGGCGTTTTTCATCTTTCTTTCTTCCCACTCCTTTTCCCCCTTCAAACCTTGTTCAACCACTTGACTAAACGTCATATTAGGCAATTGTGTTGCCCTCTCACGTATGTCAAGGTCCAAGGCGTTCCAGAAGTGGTTCACCATCCTGTTCTCATCACAGATGTACTCCGGTATAAACTCAGCAAGTTTTCTTAATTTGTGCTCAAGTTCTTTCACGGTGCATTCACCTCCTTGAGTCAAGTTTGTATACTCCCTCCTCTTCGCGTTCACTTCGAAGTCGGAGTAGTATTGACTAAAGAACTCCTGTCGAAAGTCCTCCCAAGTGGCAGTCTCGCCGTACTTCCCCTTGACTCCATCCCACCACGTGGATGCCATTCCCTCTAGCAGTCTCGTTGCCACCCTAATCTTCATGTTTGGAGGCAACTGCATATCAAGGGCCGCTTCATTGAATCTCTTGATCCATTCGGCCGCAATAGAGATGTCTCCCGTTCCATCAAACGATTTACATCCCAACTCCCTGGCTTCTTTGAGGTATTTCGAGATCCTTATTATTGGGACCTCAACACCTCTACCTCCCCGGGACTCAACATGTCCTCTAGGACTCACACGGCTTCCTCTTCCCGAAGCCCCTCCCAAAGCACGCCTTGCCCGGCGCCTTTGGCGATCTCGTTGGTATTGCCGGAGCAATTCCTCAATTCTTTCTAGAGCGTCACTATCATCACTCTCTTCACTAACGTCATCGTCTTCCCCATCATATGGAGTTTCAACCGGATCAGACCCCGGTCGGTAAGTTGAATCCTCCTCGGACTCGTAATGCTCGTCCACTGTTTCAACATGACCGTCACTTACGGTCAGCGAGTGGCCTGCACGGCCCTGTCCCCTGGACACACTAGAAGTCCCTCTACTGCCATGCTCGGACCCTCCCGGTGTCCGACCCGTCGGGTTCCTCCTAGTTACCTTTCCGGCACGTTCCATTTCTGAAAGAAATTAAGAATGAGTCTTTTAGACTCGTATCAAGTGTCAACTGACGGATAGGCACTTAAAGACATCCTTTGGCTCAAATCACCGCCATACCAATTGTCAAGGGTACCATCTTAACAATCAGAGACATTGCAACTCAAGTACCAAAAGTTCTATAAGTACAAAACTTTATGCTCATGGTTTTCAATTTCACTTTCAAAAAGAATTTTGAAGCTTCATTATGATGTTTACGAACTAAGGCTCTGATACCAATTAAATTGTCACGCCCCGGACCTAGCCGGACACGTCAACAACCCGCCGTACAGTACGAATAGTCAACCGCAGTTCAACTCATCCATACTATACAAGGCATCATGAATATCATTCACACATAGTACATCCATAAACAAACATAATGTAAAATATTCATTTAAAGCAGCGGAAACAATATTACAAGTGTTCAAGCCACACTTGGTATCATTAGGCATACAAGCCCCCAAATAATTATTCAGAAAATAATATCCATGAGCATGATTAAAATTGTTTTTGAAACAAAAACGGAGGAAGCACGAACCACGTCTTCTCTCCTAGATCTTCCCGAAGCAACGGGCACTGGTAGCAAGCTCAACTCCTACCTGAAACTGTGAGGTGGCCTCCCCCGTGAAGGGGAGGTCAGTACTTGGAAGCATTTGACAAGTACAATGACAACTATACTAAGTATAATCAATGTTTCAATTTCTAAGACCCTCAATCTAGGGTGGTATCATATTATAGGCCATAACCCTCGGTTACCCCCTTTTTAAAAATATACTTACTTTATATAGAGTCAAGTAGTCGGCCCGTGGCCCATATCCGTTTTTTTGAAACGCCCATCCCCATTCCCCTGTGACTACTAGTCACGATTGTTATAACCTTCGGTAAATTATATTACCGTCATGGGGCATTTCTTAATTACATTATTTAGCCATCATGGAGCCTCGCTCAATCTTATTATCATACCGTGCTAGAGCCTCGCTCTTAGCCATCTACATTTATGATAGAGCCTCGCTCTTAGTCACCTACATTAGGCTAGAGCCCCGCTCTTAGTCAACCTAACTTCATACTAGAGTCTCGCTCTTAGTCATCTACATCTGGCTAGAGCCTCGCTCTTAGTCAACCTACATTTATGCTAGAGCCTCGCTCTTAGTCATCTACATCTGGCTAGAGCCTCGCTCTTAGTCAATCTACATTTGTGCTAGAGCCTCGCTCTTAGTCATCTATATTAGGCTAGAGCCTTGCTCTTAGTCAGTCTACATTTGTGCTAGAGCCTCACTCTTAGTCAATATACATTTGTTAGAGCCTCACTCTTAGTCAAGTTATTCGATTCCTAAGCCAATTCTATGCCTAGAATCATTTTACCTTGAGTAGCCTTTAAGGCCTACTCCTAACATATCTTAGAGATCATACATTCCGACCCTTAAGTATCTCTTAGGACTACTTAAGGCATCTCTATTCACAATCCTATCTCTTAGGATTAATTCCATCATTTATTTATCTCAATCTCCCGACTAGTATTTCAATACTAGTCGGATAATCTTAGAACAACCAAGTTCTTAATTCATAATCAACATTTTATTCCAATTGATTTTCCAATCCAAATACAATTTAATCTCAATATCAAGAATATCACTTTTATCCATTCATGAGTTCTATACATGAAGTAAAAGTATATTTTATCACAATATTTTTATAGTTAATTCCATTATCATGTCATCACTTTCATATCACATAGTCAAACACAATTTCTCCCAAATTTGTATATCATGCTTTATTTACTCATAAACCATAGTATTTTCATTTAGGCATTATTAATCGTTAATAATCCATGAAAATCACATTTAACAACTTTAGGTAATCTTATGAAATTAACTCACTAATTATAAACAATATAGTTAGTCATCCTCACCTTAAATATGTCCAGCGAGCCTTCCTATTGAAGCCCCTTCGTTAAACCTTCGATCGGAAATGATCCGAAATGGACTTGGCTGGCAGAGGGCAAAAGCCGCCCAGCTTTTGCAAAAGCTGCCCGGCTTTCGGGCCCTGCAGCACGAAAACAGCTCCTAGAAATGGCGGTTTCCGACGATTTCGATTCCTATCGATTCCACAACCCTTCCAAGTTAAATACCAACACTTTATATCATTTTTCTACACTTTTAAACGTGTAGAACATCTCCTAGAATCCATCATATGATTTATATAAAATCATATACGAAAAATATATTAAACGGAAGAACAAGAACCGGAGCTACGAGATTCTTACCGTTAGGCTTCGTTTTCTATCAGATTTCCTTCTCTTCTTGACTCCCTTTCTTCTTGATTCTCTGTGGTGTGCGTATGGAGCTCTCCAGCCCTCCCCCTCCTTTTGTGTCTTACGCACAACCTCTCAAAATGAGGGGATAAGGAGACCCCTCCCTTATCTATCTATTTTTAGAAAGGTTGGGCCAATTTAGTTGGGTCGGGTTCGCGGGCTGCTCTTTTTAATTTACTCCGACCCAAATGACTTTTATTCGTTTACTTATATTATTTTTGGCTAGTAGACCTCAATAGATCGATCCTAAAATGTATTGGATATCCCTCTCCAATGTTACGGGCTTAAACCCCTTTACCTTTCTATTATTAGAAAGTGGCTCGAAAAGTCTCTTTATTTTATTCCTTTACCTTTTACCCGGACCAAACATTCGTATATAACTTATTTCCTTATCCTTGGGCTTTTAACTAATTTAACGTGGTCCAAGAATATACTAGTTAGTCCCTCCCCATTTTCTTTAGGGTCCGACACACAATATAATTAATCCGTATTAATTTAATCAATTAATCATTTCTCATATGATTAATATTTTTGTAACTAGTTTTCAAAATGAATAAATATTCATGAACTCAACTAGTCATCCTCATCGACATTGGTATTTGTAACTTCTATTAAGTTTTAATATTAATGGATTAATTAATCCCAGTTCAAATTGGGAGCGGTGTCACATATTACCTTCATCTGGTCGTCCTCTCACATTACAATCTGTTTATCATGTGCCTCAATTAAAGTATAATTTAATTTCTATTCAGAGATTATGTGCTGATAACAATTGTACTGTCATTTTTGATAAAAATTCATTTTTGATTAAGGACAAAGCCTCGGAGGCGGTGCTTCTGCGTGCTAATAGTAGTGGACCACTCTATCCTCTCCGTCTGCCGTCATCTTCATCTTTGGTCTTAGCCTCTGTTTTAGCTTCTGGCCCTGTGTGGCACCGTAGACTAGGTCACATTGCTGATAATATTTCATCGGTCTTACCCATAAGTGTGTTGCTTGTAGACTAGGGAAATCACAACGTTTTCCCTTTATGGATGCTAGTCATAATTGCTCTCTTCCGCTGCAACTTATTCATTCTGATGTATGCCAATCTCCTGTTCGTTCTAATTTGGGCTTCAAGTATTATGTATGTTTTATTGATGATTTTTCACGCTTTACCCGGATCTATCCTATGCATCACAAAAGTGAAGTTTTTAAGCATTTTAAAAATTTTAAAGATTTGGTTAAAAATCTTTTTAATCAGAAAATTAAAATTTTTCAAAGTGATGGGGGTGGTGAATTTGTTAATCACAATATGCATCACTTTTTCTCATCCAATGGTATTTATTTTCAAAAATCTTGTCCTGACACACCCCAACAAAATGGGGTTGCTGAACGTAAACATTGGCATCTTCTTGAATTAACTCGTACTATGCTTCTACAAGCCTCAGTACTGAGTAAATTCTAGGTTGATGCACTCTTTACAGCTGCATATATTATTAACAGATTACCTTCTCCTATTTTGCATGGCCTCTCACCGTTTCAAAAATTATTTCATCGGGGTACCGGACTATTCTTTTATGCGTGTTTTTGGCTCGGCATGTTACCCAATTTTTTCGGCCACATCAGCTAATAAACTTTCTCCACGATCAGTTCAGTGTGTTTTTATCGGCTATGCATCTTGTTACAAGGGCTACCGTTGTCTTGACCCTCTCACTGGTCGCGTCTATGTAAGTCGTCACGTTAGGTTCCATGTAGATACTTATCCCTTTAAAACACTTTCTCCATCCGGTATTAGTTTATTGCCTTCTTCTCGGTCGACCGACGCACCCGATCCAACCACAACCCTACCCTTCGTGTCTAGCCAGCCTTCCCATCTCCCTGCACCCGTACGGTCTCCATCCACCCATAGGTCACCGATCTCCAGCCTTCGTTCCCTTCCGCTATCAACATCCAATCCCATCTCCTCTCCTTCCTCGGTCTCCCATAACCCTCCAGTATCCCCGTCCTCCTCTTCATTACCAGTATCCCATAACCATCTAGTCTCCCCATCTTCCTATTCCTTAGGGTCGGACCCTAGCACCCCTACCTCTTCACCATGCATACCTACGGAGGTTGACCAGTCCGCAGCAGTAAGTTCTTCCCCGTCCCCGGTAGTGAACATGCATCCCATGCAAACGCGTGCTAAGGCGGGAATTTTTAAACCAAAACCCATTTTTAATTTAAGTATAATTGTCAGCTCAGATGATCCTACTTTTTTTACTGAGGCTAATAAATAGACAAAATGGAGGGAAGTCATGGCTGATGAATTTAATGCTCTCATTAATAATAATACTTGGGATCTGGTGCCCTTTGACAATACTAAGAATATTGTTGGTTGTAAGTGGATTTATAAAACCAAATATCACTCTGATGGGTCTGTAGAGCGCCATAAAGCTCGTTTGGTCACTCAGGGGTTTAATCCACAGACTGTAATTGATTTTTCTGAAACCATTAGTCCTGTCATTAAACCCACTACCGTTCGTATCGTTCTTACTCTTGCTGTTTCCTTTGGCTGGGTCATTCGCCAACTCGATATCAAAAATACATTCTTACATGGCCATCTTACTGAGGAAGTCTACATGCGTCAACCCCGTGGTTTTATACATCCTCAATTTCCTAATCATATTTGTCGTCTGCGTAAGGCCATTTATGGCCTTAAGCAAGCTCCACGGGCATGGTTTCATAGATTCAGTAGCTTTTTTTTACAACGCGGGTTTTGCTGTAGTAAGGCTGATAATTCGGTATTTTTTTATCGCCATAATAATTCTACCATTTATTTATTACTATATGTGGATGATATTATTATTACTGGCAATTCTCAATCCACTATTACCCAATTTATTTCTATTATTTCTGATCATTTTGCCATGAAGGATCTGGGTAATCTAAACTATTTCTTGGGGATCGAGTCCCATCGTTCTATTAAAGGCATGTTTCTTTCTTTCCCAAACTAAATATATTTCTGATCTGCTCAATCGCTTTCATCTCCATACGGTTAAACCTGTTTGCACACCGCTAGCATCTCGCACCACGCTATCCTTGTCTGATGGTGAGTTACTGTTAGATTCCACTGAGTATCGCAGTATGGTAGGTGCGTTACAATATTTAACTTTGACACGGCTTGATATTACTTATGCAGTACACTTAGTGTCTCAGTTTATGCATGCCCCCCGTACTACTCATCTTTTTGCAGTCAAGAGAATTTTCAGGTAGTTGCAGGGCACACGTGATCATGGATTGTGGTTGCAGCATTCGGCCAAACCTACATGTGTTCTTGCTTATTTCGATGTAGATTGGGCTGGATGCCCTGATTCCTCACGGTCAACCACAGGCTTCGCTGTCTTTCAGGGCCCCAATCTTATTTCTTGGAAGTCCAAGAAGCAACCTATAGTGTCCAAGTCATCCACGGAAGTTGAGTATCGTGCTATTGCCTATACTGTTCAGGATACACTGCACATTCGGTCCATTTTATTTGAGCTTGGTTTTCCTATAACCGAACCTGTACACTTATTGTGCGACAACGTCTCTGCATCCTACTTGACTGCTAATCCTATTCAGCATGCACGTAGTAAACACATATAGATTGACTATCATTTTGTTCGCGAACGTGTTGCCCATGGAGATCTGATTGTTAAAATGTTCCTACTCATTTACAGTTGGCAGATATTTTTACGAAAAGCCTCCCTAGTCAGCGTTTTCATTTTTTTGAAGAACAACCTACCCTTTGTTTCTCCCGCACAGTTTGAGGGGGTGTAATAGAATTATTTGATTAGGGATATTTATGCATTTTTACATTAAACTCTTTCCCTATAAATATATCTTGTCACGCCCCGGACCTAGCCGGACACGTCAACAACCCGCCGTACAGTACGAATAGTCAACCGCAGTCCAACTCATCCATACTATACAAGGCGTTTTGAATACCATTCACACATAGTACATCCATAAACAAACAATGCAAAACATTTATTTAAAGCAGCGGAAACATTTGATATAAGAGTTCATGCCACACTTTGGCAAACATGGGCATACAAGCCCCCAAATACTTATTCGAAAATATATCCATGAGCATTGTTATAATCGTTTTAAAACAGAAACAGAGGAAGCACGAACCACGTCTTCTCTCCTAGAATCTCCCCGAAAGCCACAACCAATGGTAGCAAGCTCAGCTCCTACCTGAAACTGTGAGGTGGCCTCCCCCGTGAAGAGGAGGTCAGTACTTGGAAGCATTTGACAAGTACAATGACAACTATACTAAGTATAATCAATGTTTCAATTTCAAGGACCCTCAATCTAGGGTGATGTTATTCTATAGGCCATAACCCTCGGTTATCCCCCTTTTTCAAAATGTACTTACTTTATATAAAGTCAAGTAATCGGCCCGTGGGCACATATTCATTTAGAATTCACCATTTTAATTCCTCGTGACTACTAGTCACGCCAACCCCATAGGGTCCCTTCGAGTCCCGATTATATAGCAAAGGCTCGGCCCAACTACATTTCTATACACCCCTTCAACTCAATTTAACACATTTAAATTGTATGGCAAGGGCTTGGCCCAACTACGTTTCCATACTAACCACAACTTCGTGGCCAGGGCTCGGCCCAACTACGTTTCCACGAAGATCACAAATACATGGAAAGGGCTCGGCCCAACTACGTTTCCATGCTAATCACATTACATGGCAAGGGTTCGGCCCAACTACATTTCCATGCAATCCTAGAGTCCGACTCTAATTCATTTTCGTAGTCCAATTCTCAAGCAAATCCTATGCCTAGAATCAACCCACTTGGGTAGCCTTTAGGCTTACCCCTAACACACCTTAGTGTTCATTCAATTCAACCTTAAAGTATCTCTTAAGACTACTTAAGGCAAATCTATTCACAATCCTATCTCTTAGGATTAATTCCATTATATTATCCTCCCGACTAGTATTTTAATACTAGTAGGTTAGTCTTAGAACATATCAAGTTCTTAATCCAAATTGACATTTCTTTCTAATTGATTTTCCAATCCAAATATAATTTGATCCCAATATCAAAAATATCACTTTTATCCATTCATGAATTTCATACATGAGGTAAAAGTATATTTTATCACAATAGTTACATAGTTAATTCCATTCTCATGTCATTCCTTTCATGCCACATAATCATACACAATTTAATCTAAATTTATATATCATGCTTCTTTTACTCATATCAATAGTGTTTTCATTTAAGCATTATTACTCAATAATAACCCATGAATATCACTTTTAATACCTTGGGAAATCTTGTGAAATTAACTCACTAATTATAAGCAATATAGTCAGCCATCCTCACCTCGTGATGTGCTACAATAGTTGCCTTTGTTAAGCTCTTCGATCAATCCCCGTTCTAGGCTGATTGAAAGAGTGGAAAACTGGACTGCTGAGCAAAAGGCGGGCGGCTTTCACGAAGCCGGGCGGCTTTCGTAGTCTGCAACTACGAACAGCTCCTTTGAAGTGGCGGTTTCTAGCGATTTCGACTCCTATCGATTTGCCAACCCTCCTAAGTTAATTACCACCACTTTATATCAATATTCTACACTTTTAAACGTGTAGAACTCATGGTTTAATCCACCATATGATTTCTCAAAAATCATACACAATAAACTAGTTAAAAGATTGTTTGTTGAGTTCTTACCTCAAGAACAACCCCCTTTTCCTTGGATTTCCCTTGTTGTTGCTTCCTCCACACTATGGATTAGCTGAGAGAGTTTCCTGGAGCTCCTTCCTCTTGGTTGGTTCGAAATTATGCAAGAGAAAGGGTGGGTGAAAGATGCCCTCTCAATCATCCCATATAATGTAGGATAGGACTTGGGGTGTGGGATTTTGTCTCTTGGAGACTTCTCACCTACTAGGTACGCGCCCCCCCCCCCCCAGCTGCCTTCCTTGTCATTTGCAGCACATAGGGTCGTGGGGTGGCCCCCACTTATGTGGGAGGTCATCCCATTATGCCCCGATGTGTATAATTGGCCCCGAAAGTTGTATTTTTCGGACTATTTAAGTCATATTTTATTTTATCGGGCCGGATAAAATATATCACGCGTTCCCAAGAATTATGGACCGTTGGAATAAATGTACATTCCCCAACATTTATTTAGGAGTCTCCGAAACTCACTTCAGGCTGTTATCCGCTAAATTACCAATACCGGTAATTGGGCCCCGTTTGACCAACTGGTCAACTCCATGTCCTTCCCATGGCCCAAATAAAATATCCACCACCATCTAGATGTCATCTAGACCAAGATGAATATAATATGTGGTTCGGGAATTATCGGGCGGTCCCCGTTCCCGCTGTGGGCCCCACAGGCAATTTACTATTCACGTAAAAGAAATAATAAAATTTAACAATTACGTAAATTCATAAATGATCTTTCAAGGTTTACTACATCATTTACTAAAAGTAAACATGCTTGGGGACGGTGTCACATATCTGCTAGAGCTCCTTAGAGAGCATCCTGTTCCATTATTTCACACGGGACAACTGGCTGATTGGAGCAAATCCTAACAGAATGCCACCAGAATACCCGTGTGGTTATGCGTGTGCATTCCGGAATCTTATCCGTTGCTGCGAATGACGTGGCAATGCCTCCTTGTGATGCTGGTCCTTGCGGATTTGTCTAAGTCCACAATGCTTCGATCTGACATTGAGCTCATCAAGGTCAGTGATTGGAGACTCGGGCTCCTTTGCTAGAGAGTTCATTCTTTGTTTCTGGTTCTGCCCCAAGGGTGACTGACTGCCTGGTGCCAGCGCTGGTTGGCTTTGTTTTGACCTCCAAAGTCGGGGTTTGTGCCTGCGAGGTCATTACCACGAGTTATTATGGTTTATTTTGGCAGCATATATTTTATATAATTCAAAGAACAGACACACATAACAACAAATCTATGCCGTCAGTTACCATAAAGCTATTTGAAAAATCGATCTCTTTTACTTTGCTTTTATCACAAATGTATATATTTTGAAGGTTTGAAGATTTGTGTGCTCTGCGATTCAATTTTTATCCGAGGTCCCACCAAATTTTGAAATAAATTCAAACAATTTTCTATCAATGCATTGAAAAACTACCTCATTAAAAATAAAAAATAAAAATTAATTACCAGAAGGTTTTTCATGTCCAAGGATCGGAGGATTAGATTAAATAAGATGATAGAAAAATGAGAGGAGATTATCATGGATTGAAATACTCTAAAGTACTTATTACGATGTAATTTGAGTGATGAGTTGCTAAATGGA
Organism: Cuscuta europaea; assembly: GCA_945859875.1. Lineage (NCBI taxonomy): Eukaryota > Viridiplantae > Streptophyta > Magnoliopsida > Solanales > Convolvulaceae > Cuscuta > Cuscuta europaea. The sequence continues at coordinate 717,722 of CAMAPE010000054.1, read as the reverse complement.
TTGAAACAAGTTGCCCCTGCCTAGTAACAGCCTGCCTCCCCAGCACCACCCTTTCCCGACGGCGACCACCGCCAACCCGCTCCCGGGGGCTACCGCCGCCACTCCTCGCCCGCTACGGCGCTAGCCCCCAACCTGCAATCGAGCAGGCCCCAGCCCGCTCTCCAGCAATCTCCCTAGCCAGTTCCCCTTCGCATGCGGTGCAGACCCCTTCCAAGCCATAGCCTACCCCTCTCAAGATCTCAACCTCCCCAACCGTGGGACTCTACCCCAAAACCCTAGCCTCCACCCAACATTCACCTCACAATCGCACCATTGCGTTCAATCGGAATCCTAGCCATCGATCTGAAACCCTAATCGTCAGTTCCATATGAGGCGACGATTGTTGGGGCGGCGGAGTGGGAGATGGCTGGCGGCTCCATAGGACAAGGGAGGCAGACGCGAAAACTGTGGCGGCGTTTGAAAGAGGATGACGGTATCGTACGACAGTGGAGGGAGGCGGCGTATACTGGGCGGTGATGGTGGTTTCTTGTGTCGGCAAGGCCTCGTCTTCCTCATGCGGAGGATTTGAAATCAATTGCAAAGGATCTGCCAGATGCAAGGTTTCAATATTCATTGCAAGGGTAATTTAGTCTTTCAGTTGTATTTTTATCACTTTTCTGTCTAAAGAAACGGATGGTCTCTTTTGTTTACCAAACACCCGCAAGTATTATATTGGCCATTCTTTCAATATTAATTAATAAAAATAATTTATTAATTAAATAGCCAAAGAAAAACAGAAAAAGAGATGAGACAGAGTTTAGCCAGAGCTCGTGCTACGCACGATGTCCTTAAAGCGTATTCGTCGCCTCCCACGGTGCTAGGAGCGTTGCAACGAACGTTTCCCAGGATACGGTGGCTAACAAACTAACGTTTGAGCACACAAACGAGAGTTCTGGCGAACGGGAACAAAGGAGAAACACTTAGGAATTTTTTGGAGAGCCGCAGGTGTTTTTCAGAGCTAAAACGTGTGTATGGTTGCTTGTGAACGTGTAAAACCGTGTGTTTGTTGCAAAGCACCTGCCGGCTATTTATAGGAGGATTTGTTGTGTGTTAAATGTAGTGTTAATGGACCTGAACGTTGGACATCAATGACTAGTTCGTTGGGCATTGAATCATCCATAAACTGTCCATTTAACGCAACATTAAAAGAGAAGAACGTTGGGCATTTATTGCTGTAACGGACCAGAAGACCTCGAGCCCTTCTGTTGCGACCAGAATACCTCAAGCGCTCTGTTGCGACCAGAAGACCTCGAGGGTTTCTGTTGAGCCCTTCTGTTGCGGACAGAATACCTGGAGGGTTTCTGTTGAACCGAACTGAAGCGGAGCGGTTCTGTTGAGAATAAAACCCTCTTCTGGTCCGGACAGAAACGGAGGGATTCTGCCAGCCTGGAAAAAATAAAGAAACGTTTACGGGAAGAAACATAAATTAAATCGTATCTTTGAATGATAGATTTTTCGGACGGCATTCGTGTCTGCAGGTCGCCTGCGCACACGAGTTGCGGTTTTGCTTCTCCGTTATCGGGATTTGATCGGCACCCACCCTGCGCGCAAGAGAGAGCCTTTACCTTTAGGAATCTTAACTCCTTAAAAGAGGCTTCCCTTTATAAGGGGGTGAAAATCCCTTGAGTTTTCCGGTGTGGTATAAAACACACTAGAAACTCATCATTTTCCCAGTTTTTCCATTTCAACGAGTGAACTCGAGAATCAATTTCTCATTCACCCGTTATCCGTTTTGAGCGTACCATATATATCGAATTGTAGCCCTTAACAAGGACAATCCGAAACCACTTTGACCCGACCAAAATCAGAAGTGGACCACACTCAAATAATTGCCCCAAATGACCATTTAATGCAATTTTAAACACATTTTCCCAACAAAACTAACACTTAAGTTAATTACAATCTAAAGTTATTATTACTGTGTATTATCACACTGTATATATTATGACATGTCGATTCATTTCACAAAATTGTTAATAAGATGAAACAGTTTCTTGCACAAAATAAGTTGATATTGTTTTTGTACTGTATAACAACGAGATGAGATTAATAGTGTCCACATTTCATTTTTTCTACTTAATATTTGTGGTTGGGAAATATTGAATATAAATTTGTTTTCTTAAACATAATTACAATGTTTGGTTAATATTACATTTATTCCTCACATATAAATATCGAATTTAGTAATACCTCCGTCCCGGTTTTAGATTTCTATTAAAAAATGACACGATTATTTAAAAAACAATTACACAAGATAATTCACGTATATTTTACGAAACACTTTTGATTGGTATATAATATTATGACACTAATATTACTCCCTAATTTTCTATTTTAAAAAATATGACCACTTTGATTTTTCCCTAAAAACTGACCCGCGTCCCGTTCTTCTCCTCGTGAGATCCGTTTTCTCCATCCGCATCCCAACTCTTCAACAAGGCGTGAGATTCGTCTTCTCCATCGCTTGAGAAGAGACCAAGTCGCCCAGATCTACGCATCACGGGTCTTCTTCCCTCTCCAGATCCACACATCCACCGGAGCTCCGCCAAAGATAACATAGCTTGCCGCCTCCATCAGCAGACGCCGCCCGTCATCAATTTCGTTTCTCTTCTTCATCTTTCTTCTCGCTGCCGGTCTCGGATCCTCCAAAGTCGGTGGACAACGGCTCGGATCTGTCGGATCCACCGTCCTTGAAGTCGGAGAGGGGCCTAAATAGCCGGATCCGCCTCTTCCTCCGCTGCTTGGTCGTCACTGCTTGGCCAACGCTTCGTGGTTTCAGATTTGGGCGGTGGGCGGCTATGGAGGTGAGCTGGACTGCTACAGAAGAGTCTATGGGGCTGTCCGCTGGGGCTTGTGGAAAGGGGGCTGGGTGAGGCAGAGGCTGGGGTGACGCAAGGGAGAGGGTTGGGGTTATGCAGGGGAGGGGGTTGGGTGAGGTAGGGGCTTGGGTGTCGTGGTTGCAGTCGTTGGCCGGAGTTGGTGGCTGCCGGAGGCGGTGGCTGGTAGAGGTAATTGGGCGGTGCGGCGGCGGTAATTGAGCAGTGCTGGCGGCAGTGTCACTGTGACGGTCGGTGGTGGAACGAGGACATGTGACTCGCAGGGGCACAATTAACAAAGAAATGATATACTAGTCTAGAAAAAAAATCATAGACATCATGAATATATAGCAATAAACAAAACTATAAAATTTAAATAAAACAACTACTTAAAGAGTACCTTAATTTTGATTAGAACCTGACGCGGCAAATGAAGGACAATCATTGAGAGGCGGCAATCTTTGTCTTCGAGGTGTTATACTCTGAAATCTTTTCATTATGACTTCATTTTAAATTTTAACAAATACATCTTTCTCATAATACACTAAGCAATCTGTCAAGTATTCTTCTCCAATCTTGTTACGCAAATCATTCTTGATAAACTTCATCGTCGAGAAAGATCTTTCAACTGTGGCGGTTGTAACGGGTAAAACCAATGTCAATTGGATGAGTCGGTACACTAACTTATAAGTTGTGTGTCACTCTGTTTCAACCAATGTCTTTGCCAAATCTCCAATACTTTGTAAGCTTGAAAATCGTGGAGATGATTTGACAAATGTAATGAACATCCTAAGTTGTTCATTTAGTTCAAATTTTTCTCTTGAACTAAAATCATCTGGGTATAGATTAGCAAGACGAAGTAGTCGCTTCACATCAAAATTGGAGAATGAGTCTTTCGGACTTAACGATGCTATGCACATTAGTAGCTCTGAACTTGACTCGGTAAAGCGATTATTCATCTCTTGAATAAGACGATCAATAACCTAACATTATATTAAAAAACGTAATTAATTACAATAACAAAATAAATAAATTTAAATACAATTAAGTAAGGAATAAAATTTTTAAAAGTACCTTGAGAAAAATGTCAACATGAAAATAGTGATAATAAGTTTTCGGACTACCATCAATTGTCTTCTGCCTTTTCACTCATCCTGGCTTTACATCCATCATATTAGGTACATCAATATCATGCTTTGAACAAAATGTAGTTACTTCTTCAACCAACAAATCCCAATCATAATCATTCCTATATTTCTCCAAATCGGTTTTGACGGTCTTGACAAGATCCACAACATTGCCTATGTTTTGATTTTTTTGTTGCAATTCCTTTGATAGACCTTAGCTTTTCCCAATAATTGCAACATGAACTGCGCAATGAACACAAAATCATAGGATGCCATTTTTTCAATCAAACTAGAAGAAGTGGACTTACTTTTGAGATCAACACCATCCTCAAATATAACTTCAAGCACCTCAATGATGGCATCCCACGTATCAAGAACTCTAATGATTAGTTTTTCAAGCAAACCAAAAGGCTAGTAATGGACGAGTTGAGAAAACGCTCTGCCTTCTCACTAGATTTTTTCGCACCTCCCGGAGTCGTAACTATCTAGGTTGCTCGTCACTTCCAACTGCTCTTTCTCTTCAATCCACCGTTCGATTTTGAGTTTTCTTCCTGCTGCTTGTTCGGAATTCTTCAGGCTTCCTTATCTACTACTTGGATTTGGAAAATCTTGGAATTTTAGCAAGCTACGAATTTCTTGGAGCTTTAGTTCGCTGTTCGTTACTGTTCATACCCGATTTAGAAACTCAGCTTCGATCTATTCTGTGGCAGCTGGTTGGGGAAGAAGAAGGTTGTTTGGGGGTCGCCACCCTCTGGCACACCTCCCACGACTGGTTTCTGACCACCACGGCGTCGCCGTACCACCGTTGCAAAAGAACCGTTACGAAGTGCACTGTTCAACGCAGCTGGGTTTTCTGCAGATTTCTTCACTTTCCATCGTTCATATCGAAATCTGAAGCTTGTTTGGAGTTCATCTAGCTGGGACAAAGCTTTTGGTACCGGTTTTATCTCCTACAAATCAGTATTTTGATTTCCCCCAAATTCTTGGGCACTGTAGCTTGGATGAAGGTCTGGTTTCTTTAATTAATTTTAATTAAAGGTTTTTCGTGCTTTCTGGGTTTTGTGCTTAAACTGTGGTAATCGTCTACTCTTGGACTGTGTTTTGTTTTTTTCTGGAATTTTTTTGAGTAGTTTTGGTAGCTCGTGTTACTGTTCATCTTCCTGGGAAATTGCTACAGTAAATCCTGCGCACTAAACACTAGTCACGAAATTTTCCAGTCTTTTATACCTATCTTTTGTGGAAACTAACCATTGCAGGTTGTTCTCCATACTAATGGATATCTTCTGGACTAATTTCAGATTTTTTGGAGCTCTTCCGAAATTCCTGGATTTTTTGAGCTACCTTTGACTAGTTAAACATTTTTCCTGGATTTTAGACTTGGCTTTTGGTTAAACTAATCATACCAGGTTGTTCAGCATATTGAGGGGTATCTCCTTGAGTTTTTTGAGATTTTTGGAGCACTTTCAAAAATCTCAAACTTTCTGCCCGCTACAGTAAAATCCTGCGCACTTTTGACTAGTTATGAGTTTTTTCTGAACTCCATACTTGTCCACTGGTTTAGCCGATTATACCGTTCTGTTCCTAACTTCGAGGGGAACTCGTGAGAGTATTTTCAAATTTTTCTGAGTTGGTTTGGGTTGGTTAAATTGGATTTGCTGCTACAGGTGGTTGTTTCTTCTTGTTTGTTTTGTTGTGTTGGCTTTGTTTGTTGGTACTAAAGGTGCAGGTGGGATGTGCTGATCATTATGACAAGGAACAACAAACAATCTCGCACTCCTCCGCCTAAGGATGAGGCATTTGATGCAAAAATCCGAACGATCAATGCCAAGAAGGTAGAGATTGAGAACATGAGAAAGGAAGGGGACTCCACTACTAAGGTGTATATCCCCAAGACTGCTCCTAAGCTCACCATTAATCCTACAATGCAAAGAAGTCAGCCAGCTCCCTCTTTTGAAGTAACTTCAAAGGAGATTTCTTTTGAGAAAGAAACTGACGCCTCAAGTGCTACTATTGACATGAATACTTCTAAAGTGGATGGATTGGTGGAGGATATATCTATTACACTTGGATCTGAGGACACACAGTCCATTGCTAGTCATGGGGATGATAGGGATCAAGAGAATGATGGAAAGAAGGGATGAGTTAATTTGTTCCAAAATAACCGCTCCCTCTCGCACGGCATGAAACTTGATTACGTCCCACCCATTGGGGATGTTGTTGACTTCTCAAATCGGAAAGTACCCTCCATTGTTGACATATGGGGGTACTGTTTGGTGGGGATTTTCACGGGCAGATTTCCCGGAAGGAAAGCAGTATCTGACCTCATTAAAACTTGGGGTTTTGAGTGCAAAATAAAATCACACGATAAAGGATGGACAATATTTCAATTCAAGACGGAGGAGGACCGTACCAAGGTCATTTCCGAAGGGCCTTACTCATCCTATGGTAAGGCTCTTTTCCTCAAAGTATTATCCGAGGATTTTGAGGTGGATGGTGATGAATTTTTGAAAGTTCCCATTTGGATAAAGCTGCCCGGGCTTTCGGTCACACTATGGAACAAGCCGGAGATAAGTGAATTGGCCTCACGGGTAGGGGTACCCATCATTGCTGATCAAGTCACGCTCAACAAAGCTAGGGCTAACTTTGCACGAGTTCTTGTGGAGGTTGATTCTACTAAACCTCCGGTTCTTGAGATCCCAATGATTCAACCGTCCTGGAGAAAAAGGAAACAATATGTGATATATGAGACATATCCTAACTATTGTTTCGAATGCAAAAGATTTGGACACAATCCCTTTCTTTGCAAAGTGCTCCACCCGGAATTGAAGGAGGAGGAAGAAAAACAAAAAAATGATACGAAGAAGAGCTTAAAACCGAATGGTGAGGGCCAAATTGTGGAGAATGCCGCTGTCCTTAAAGAGCCGGAGGAGGCACCGTTTCAACTAGTGGAGCCAAGGAGAAAGAAAATACCGGCTGCCACCGAACCTAAGGCACCGGTTGCCACTAAAGCAAAGGAACCCGCTGCCCAAAAGAAGAAACCGAGCAAGGAATTTGTATGGAGAGGAAGAAAAATCCTTAATGTGCACCAAATGCAATCGGATGATATTGTCACGGATTTTATTATTGAAGAAGATGGTACACATGTGGCATTCGTCAAAAAAACGTCACCAACTAAAGAGCTATGTATCTGTGGCAAGGCTTGCATTGGATACGCTTAAGGAGGCTCGTGATGATACGCCGGGCATTAACTTCACCGACGAATGCATGGTGGCACTTCCAGGAGTGAAACGAACCAAGGGATGGTATGCTTTTAATAAAGAAATTTTTATTTCTAACGTAGTTGTTTTCTTTGATCTTAATGCTAGGCACAATGTTGAATTTGCACGAGTTAAGAAGCAAAGGCAAATGGAAGAGGAAAAAATACGTGCGGCCAAGGAGGCTAAGGCGAAAGCTGCGGCAAAGGAGGTTGAGCCGAGGCCTACTATGCCAAAACCGAATAAGACTATGGGAGAACGGGAGGTGTTGAGTGTGTATGAGATGGATGAAGAGGACGTTGTAACTATGATGTTCTTTCATGAAGATGAATAAAGGACCGTGTACGTCGCAAAAAAGGAGAACATCCCTTTCAGCCATCAAGTGTGTAGAGTTGGTCCAGATTTCAAGAAGACCGATTGGGATAGTCCCGGGATGAACTTCACGCATAAATGCCTACGTTCACTTCCAGGAGTCAAAATTGCAGGACCATGGTTTGCTTTCAACACTTCAATCTTTATTCCTAAAGTTGTTGCTTTTTTTGATGAAAATAGCATAGAAAACTTGGAGCATCACAAAAGGATGATGGCGCGGAAAGAGGAAGAGGAGGATGAAAGTGTGGAGGAATTGGAGGATGGCCACACCTCCAACTCTGAGGATTGTGATGATTAAAGCAGTCATATGGAATGTGAGAGGTTTGAAAAACTCCTCTAAACACTCTACTATTTCGAGTTTAATTAAATTTAATCAAGCGAGTTTGTGTTGTTTCTTGGAAACAAAAATGAAAAAAATAAATATTTCTAACTATATTGCCAATAAATGGCCTGGATGGTTTTTTGAAACTAACCATGATTTTATTCAAGGTGGCCGAATACTTGTTTTTTGGAATCCAAATTTAATATCTTGTACGTTGATTGAAATGGGGGAACAACACATGCATTTTCAATGCCTATGCCGCACTTCACAAACTGTTTTTCATGCTACATTTGTCTATTCTCTCTATACAGTTTTGAGGCGAAAAGAGCTATGGGAGCACCTTGCGTTACTTGGGGACCAAATTAAGGACCCTTGGTTTATAGCGGGTGATTTTAATTGTGTGTGCTCTCCTAATGAGAGATTGGGTTCTAACGCACCCTCGAACTATCTTTTAAAAGATTTACTTGATTTTAAAATCCGGGCTAGCCTTCAAGATGCCCCATCCACGGGAGAATTCTTTATGTGGAATAAGGGACCTCTTTGGGCAAAACTTGACCGGGTTTTGTTAAATGAGACGTGGGCTCATTTGGGGATTGAATGCAAGGCTCATTTCACTGAAATGGAGGTCGAGTTTGATCACACGACATCCGTGGTGTCTATACTCAATAATACCTATCTCAGGTCGAAATCATTCAAATTTTTTAACATGTGGTTACAACATTGTGCTTTCACTAACATACTTTTGCAGAATTGGAATGTGAATATTCAAGGCACGGCTCAATTTCAAATTGCTAAGAAACTTAAGTTGCTAAAACAGCCGCTTAAGAATCTTAACAAAGTGGAATTTGGTCACATTTCTATGAAGGCAAAAAATGCGAAAGAGGACTTTAAAAGGTTAAACAGGTTGTTGCTTGATTCTCCCAATGATGCCGAGCTCAAAGAGCAAGTAATTGGGGCGAGAAAAAGAGCCACTTTCCTAGGTGAGGCCGAATGTAGTTTCTTCCAACAACGTGCAAAAGCTACACATATCCTTGAGGCGGATAAGGGCACAAGGTATTTTCACGCTATCGTCAACAGGAACAAGGCCAGGAATACCATTACGTCCATTAGGCTGGATGATGGTAGCCTCACTACTACTATTGATCGTGTTGGGAATGAATTTGTAAAATTTTTTGTTGATCTTTTTGGCACTGAGATGGAAACCCTTTCCTTTGACCAAACGGTACTAGGAACCGGCCCTTTGATTGAACCAAGCGTTCATGATAGCCTATTATCTCCGATAACTAACAAAGAAATTAAAGATGCTTTGTTTGATATTGGGGATGACAAGGCATCGGGGCCGGACGGTTATTCATCGGCGTTTTTTAAGAAAAATTGGAATGTTGTGGGGGGGGGGGGGGGGGGATGTGACTCGGGCGACCAAAGAGTTCTTTAACTCGGGAAAGATGCTTAAACAGTTAAAATACACTGTGATAGCTCTAATTCCTAAAACTAGTCACTCCCCTATGGTCTCAGATTATAGACCTATTTCATGTACTAATGTGCTTTACAAGATCATTACGAAGATTATTGTGGCAAGATTGAGCCCTACCCTCTCGGGTTTGATTAACAAAGCACAAGGTGCGTTTGTGGATGGCCGCCTAATGTTTGATAACATTTTCCTCGCCCATGAACTTGTTAGAGGATACAATAGGAAGCAAATTTCACCTCGTTGTATGATTAAGGTGGATTTGCGCAAGGCCTATGATACAATGGGATGTGACTCGGGCGACCAAAGAGTTCTTTAACTCGGGAAAGATGCTTAAACAGTTAAAATACACTGTGATAGCTCTAATTCCTAAAACTAGTCACTCCCCTATGGTCTCAGATTATAGACCTATTTCATGTACTAATGTGCTTTACAAGATCATTACGAAGATTATTGTGGCAAGATTGAGCCCTACCCTCTCGGGTTTGATTAACAAAGCACAAGGTGCGTTTGTGGATGGCCGCCTAATGTTTGATAACATTTTCCTCGCCCATGAACTTGTTAGAGGATACAATAGGAAGCAAATTTCACCTCGTTGTATGATTAAGGTGGATTTGCGCAAGGCCTATGATACTATTTCTTGGGATTTCCTTGCCAATGTTCTTAGGGGTGTGGGCTACCCCGATTTATTTGTTGGTTGGATAATGGAGTGTGTTACTACCACGTCTTTTTCTGTTTCTTTGAATGGTATTTTGCTTGGTTTCTTTAAAGGTAAGCGTGGCATTAGGCAAGGGGATCCGATGTCCCCATTGCTTTTCGTTCTATGCCTTGAGTACTTCTCTCGCCTTCTTACCAGGAAATCTAAAATGTCGGGCTTTAACCATCACCCGCTTTGTGGGTCCTTGGGTATAACCCACTTGGCCTATGCGGATGATCTTATGCTCTTTTCGAGGGGAGACAAATACTCCATCAGAATATTGGTTGAGGCTCTTAAAGAGTTTGGGGACGTATCGGGCCTAAGAGTTAACCATAACAAATCTAACATTTTCGTCGGTGGGGTTAATAGTTTCGATTTGCAGGGTATTTTAGACCTCGTGGACTTTGATCATGGAGTTTTCCCGGTGAGATATCTCGGTATCCCACTTGCGCCTTTAAAAGTCTCCGTGGCCCAATATGCGCCACTCCTTGACATGGTAAATAAGTTCTTAAGCACTTGGAACACCAAGACGATTTCCTATGCAGGTAAACTTGAGTTAATACGATCTGTGATCCAAGGGGTCCAGTCGTTTTGGCTCCAAGTGTTTCCGGTACCTCAAACTGTTCTTGATAGAATTATTTCGATATGCCGTATTTTTTTACGGGGTGGCAAATTCGCAAAGGTGGCTTGGGACGATATTTGCCTCCCTAAAGAGGAAGGGGGCCTTGGCATTCACAATGCTAAGATATGGAATCATGCCCTCCTCGCTCGCACCCTTTGGGATGTACATCTAAAGAAAGACACGCTCTGGGTACGTTGGGTGAGTGGTGTATACCTCAAGGGTAAAATCGTGTGGGATTTTGTCCCACACACCCGAGACTCCCAGCTCATGAAGCGACTGAGTCTCATTCGCGATAAGATTCGGGGCTGTTTTAATAACTTGAATGATACGATAGTTGGCCTTAATTCCCGTTCCACGAATGGAAAATTAACCTCCGCCAAAATTTATGATTTGCTAAGAGTTAAGGGTAATGCTAGGACTCCTATGAGTTTCATATGGAAATCCTACATTCCCCCCAAACTCTCTTTTAACGTGTGGTTGGCTTTAAGAAACCTGCTTCCTACCCAGGATAGCCTCGGTTATCTACACATTGTGAATAGGTGTGACCTGTGCAAGGGTGGTTTGGAGACAATACCACACCTCTTTTTCCTCCGCCCTTTTACTTGTAGGGTGTGGCAGCACATAAGGAACTGGATGGGATTAAGGCATGAGATGACCACCTTGCTAAGTGCCGTGAAGTGGATTATGAAGACTCATAGAGGATCGACGCTGAAGGCAAATGAGCCCGCCTAGCATTCTGCGCCGCGGTGTATTATATTTGGCATGCGCGTAATGAGATACGATTTGATGGGGGATCAAAGACGGAGGAGAATATTATTGCGAAGATCAAGCTTGTGGTGTATAAGGTCCTATACAACTTATACCCACATGAACTGATCAACTTTTGATGGTGGATGCCGAAGCCGCGACATAACCTCCTTGGACTTGAGTGTGCACTATGCAACACATCGGACTTCTGGTTGGGGCTAAGGGGAGAATTCACTATAACCTCCTCTTGGCTAGGTTCTTTTCATTTGGGCATTTAGTATTGTATACTTAGGCCCTTTTTGAGTGTTGACCTTAGATTAGATCGAATAAAAACTTCTCCTAACCCCTACACTAGGTAGGGGTGAGGGAGGTTTTAGGAGATCTAGAACCTTTTTGATGTATATTTTTCTGGGTGTTAATATATATTTACATTTCATCCAAAAAAAAACAACTCTAATGATTGTTTTATAATGGGAACCCCAACGAGTATCACTCGGTCGTGCTAGACTTTTTTCTTGATTTTCCCCCTTCCCCGTGCTAACCTCACCACGTTCTATACGGGCTACAAGATCCTCATAATGCTTTTGTAAAAGATCATCTTTTCTCTTACATGATGCACCAATCACATTTACAATCATGATGAGATGATCAAAAAAACTACCAACTATTCAATTGCTCTTCAAAGAGGACACAATCACTAATTGAAGGCGATGAGCAAAACAATGAACATAATGTGCTTGCTTATTTTCCCCCAAAATTTTTTGTTTTAAGCCATTAATTGCACCACTCATATTGGAAGCCCCATCATAACCTTGGCCTCGAACCTTAGACATCGAAAGACCATATTTTGCAAAAAAATCATCAATGGCATTTTTCAATGTCTGCGCACAAGTGTTACTAACATGCACCACTCCCAAAAATCGCTCAATTACCTCCCCACAATTGTTAACAAACCTTAAAACCACAGACATTTGCTCTTTTATGGAACTATCTTGAGCCTCATCAATCAACAAAGAGAAAAAATTGCTACCAACCTCAATAATAATAGCTAGTCTTACCTCAGTTGCACAAGTATTAATAACGTCCTTTTGAATTTTAGGAGAGATTAGTTGACTATTCCCGGGAGCATTTGACTTCATTACCATATCAATATGTGGATGTCGTCTACACTCCCATTTCAAGAGTTCAAGAAAATTACCTGTAAATACAAATAATGCAATTATGCAAACATGCAATAGTCATTAGAATTTTATAATGAAATAAATAATAAAAAATAATGGAAATAATCTAATAAAATTTACCAGAATGCGTACAAGTAGCTGATTCATCGTGACCTCGAAAAGCCAAACCACCCTCTAAAAGGAATCGAACTACATCAACAATAGTTGTTAATCTTGCACGGTACTCAAGCTCATCTTTCATGGTTTGTTGTGAATATACATAATCCACATTTTGCTTTTGGTTTTGAAACCCGGACCATTTAATTTCTGCATAATGATGCATGCTTTCTAGAGTTCCTTCGTGGTCACGGAATTTTTCCGTAGCTTTCCTCCAGTTATTAAACCCAACTTCAGTAAAAGCATCATCTCCATTTTTATGATGTCTACCAAACAAATAACACAAATGGCAAAATGCTGCATCTTTAGCAACACTATACTCCAACCAATTAAATTCATCAAACCACTGTTTTTGGAAGGATCTGTTGCGCCCATTCAAATCACTTTGTGGAAATTTAAAGTCACGCGGTTGGCAAGGACCTTTTGTCAAATAACGTCTCCTCAACTCATCTCTAATATTAACATCATAAGTCTCAATCGGCTTACGCAATCCAGGATCACCAACAATGTCATCATCCGACAATTCAATCTCTATTCGAGCTTTTTTAATATTAGTCTCATTGTTAGGAATGACATTTTCCGATGAAGAAATTAAATTATTCGATGAAGAACCACCAATGATAGGCTGTTTCGGTTTCGGCGGAATTGCCGAAAAATATCGTAACATAGCGATTGTTTGTAACACAACCTAGACCAACTACAATTGAAATTTGAAATAATATGAGTATAATTTTTCAAATTTGAACTATTCAAGTATTCAACATTTAAACCATAAGTGATAAGTCACACAACATATACGAATCAATGATTCAATGAAGCATAAATCATTCATGATTCATCAACAAGACAACAAATCAACAATTAAAAAAAATTAAAACATACCTTCGGCACTGCGTGGACTAGGAGTTCGGAGAATCGGAGTTCCTGGCGTGGCCACGTGGGCGGTGGGCGGTGCCGCAGATCGCAGTTCGCCGTCTCGGTCTCACCTCTCGCCGTTTCGCGTGCAGGGGTCGCCAACTCGTCGGGTCGGTAAAGGCCAAAAGGGGGGAAGCGGGGAACGGGATTTGAGAAAGGCTGAAAGGGGAACGAGAATGGGAAAGGGCCAAAGGGGGAACGGGAATTTGGGCCGAGCAGACGACTGGACAAGGGAAAGGGGAATTGGGATCGGGCTGCAGGGGCCGAAGTTAATAAAAATTAATAATATATATATATATATATATATATATATATATATATATATATATATATATATATATATATATATATATATATATATATATATATATTAAAAATCACTGGGGGGTGGGCACCCCCTAGCCCTAGGGTGGGTCCGCCCCTGGTGACGGTCACTCTGGCAGCAGAGTCACTTTGAACCGGAGTCACTTTGCACCGGTGTCACTGTGGCTGAGGAGTCACTTTGAACCGGTGTCACTTTGTAATGTAGGGTTTAATTGTGCTGTTAGTCACATTTTTGGAATTTTTAAAAAATGATCACTTTTTTGTCTATAACTACCTCCGTCCCTTAAAACTTTTCCAAAGTTGACTGACACGAAGAATAATAAAGTAAAAATTGTGTGGTTTAGGTTTGTGCAGAGGAGAGAGAAATAACAGAAACCACAAAATAATTGATTAAAAGGCAAAGTGGCAAAGTTGTTTGGGACGTTCCAAAAAGGAAAGATGACAAAGTTTTAAGGGACGTAGGGAGTATCTTTTTTTGGTAATATCCAAGCCAAAAGGCGACATCAGATGCGTTGTTTGACATGTTTCTAATATTTAATGATAAATTGTCATTTAAAAGTGTTCATTATTTGCTAAAATAAAAATAAATAGTTATACACCGTGATTGTTGATATCATTCACACATATAGAATTTATCCACAAATTATATGACAAAATATGCGTCTTTAAATAACAAAAGCTTATTCCGTATTAATCTATTTCTCTTTAATTTGCAAATTCTATTCTTCCATGCATCGCACGGGTTGAATACTTTTTTTTGAACATAACAAAATAAAAATAAAATAGCGATACAAAAAAGAAATTAAAATTCGATCATGTTTGAATACATGCTTCAATGTTTGTATTAAAGCAATTAAGATACGTAATACTCCCTCCGTCCCTTAAAACTTTGTCATCTTTCCTTTTTGGGACGTCCCAAAAAACTTTGCCACTTTCCCTTTTAATCAATTATTTTGTGATTTCTTTTATTTGTCTCTCCTCTGCACAAATCCCAACCACGCAGTTTTTACTTTACTAGTTACTCCACCCGTGCGCTGCACGGGAGTGAGACACCCACATAATAATTTAGATATAGTTATATATTTAAAAATATTTAAAAAATATGACTGTGTTAGAATTATTTGAAAACAAAATATAAATTCTGAATAAATGGTAAGAACTAAATGTAAAACATCACACGATGAAATAAATGTGCATTTAAGTCCACCACATTATACCAAAAATTATAAATTACTCTATAGTACATATTTCTTTGTAAACAACATTCAATGTTGATTTGGTTGGTTTTCCATCTTCGTCATTAGAAACTCCAATCCCATGAACTTGTTACTCTCCACACCGCCATGTACAAATGTTTGTGAGTAATAATGGAGCGTCAAAGTAAGATACCAACTTTTTTCAACGATTGTCCGTGACTCTTATTAATGGTCATTGCAAACCTAACAATTTTAGGCGGAGAATGCTTAGGCGGGAAAATTCTCTCTCCAATATAGTGCTTTTAGGTATAGAATGAAATTACATTTTAGGATTTTAGGATGATGATTTTTTTTGTGGAAAGTGTAATTGTATTTTAGGATTTTAGGCGGAGAATGTTTAGGCAGGAGAATTTCTCTCTCTAGTATAGTGCTTTTATGTATATGATGATTTTTTTTTGCGGAAAGTGAAATTACATATTATGATTTTAGGCGGAGAATGCTTAGGCGGGAGAATTTTCTCTCTTCAGTGTAGTGCTTTTAGGTATAGGATGCTTTTTTCTGGGGGAGGGGGAAGTGAAATTACATTTTAGGATTTTAGGCGGAGAATGCTTAGGCGGGAGAATTTTCTCTCTCAAGTGTAGTGGTTTTAGGTATATGATAATGATGATGATGATGATGATGATGAATTTTTTTTTTTTGGAAAGTGAAATTACATTTTAGAATTTTAGACGGAGAATGCTTAAGCGGGATAATTTTCTCGCTCGAGTGTAGTGCTTTTAGGTATAGGATGATGATGATTTTTTTTTGTGGAAAGTGAAATTACATTTTAGGATTTTAGACGGAGAATGCTTAAGCGGGATAATTTTCACTCTCCAGTGTAGTGCTTTTAGGTATAGGATGATGATGATGATGATGAAGATTTTTTTTTGTGGAAAGTGAAATTACATTTTAGGATTTTAGACGAAGAATGTTTAAGCGGGATAATTTTCTCTCTCCAGTGTAGTGCTTTTAGGTATAGGATAGGATAGACAGAGAATCCTTAGGCGGGAAAATTTTCTCTCTCCAGTGTAGTGCTTTTAGGTATATGTTTTTTTTTTGTGGAAAGTGAAATTATATTTTAGGATTTTATGCGGAGAATGCTTAGGCGGAAAACTCTTCTCTCTCCAGTGTAGTGCTTTTAGGTATAGAATGAAATTACATTTTAGGATTTTAGGATTATAGGATGATGATTTTTTTTTTTGCGGAAAGTGAAATTACATTTTAGGATTTTAGACGGAGAATGCTTAGGCGAGAGAATTTTCTCTCTCCAGTGTAGTGCTTTTAGGTATAGGATGTTTTTTTGTGGAAAGTGAAATTATATTTTAGGATTTTAGGCGGAGAATGCTTAGGCGGAAAACTCTTCTCTCTCCAGTGTAGTGCTTTTAGGTATAGAATGAAATTACATTTTAGGATTTTAGGATTATAGGATGATGATTTTTTTTTTTGCGGAAAGTGAAATTACATTTTAGGATTTTAGACGGAGAATGCTTAGGCGGGAGAATTTTCTCTCTCCAGTGTAGTGCTTTTAGGTATAGGATGCTTAGGCGGAAAACTCTTCTCTCTCCAGTGTAGTGCTTTTAGGTATAGAATGAAATTACATTTTAGGATTTTAGGATTATAGGATGATGATTTTTTTTTGCGGAAAGTGAAATTACATTTTAGGATTTTAGACGGAGAATGCTTAGGCGGGAGAATTTTCTCTCTCCAGTGTAGTGCTTTTAGGTATAGGATTTTAGGATTATAGGATGATGATTTTTTTTTGCGGAAAGTGAAATTACATTTTAGGATTTTAGACGGAGAATGCTTAGGCGGGAGAATTTTCTCTTTCCAGTGTAGTGCTTTTAGGTATAGGATGATGATTTTATTTTTTGCGAAAAGTGAAATTACATTTTAGGATTTTAGGCGGAGAATGTTCTGTGTTATGACGGTTATTTCTTGGGCACTGGCGCTCCGGGTTGTTTCGTCTTCCTTGGTGTGGAGAGTAATTTAGGTGTCCCGACCAGCTTCATCTGGTCAGGGAATTCTATCTGCCTTCTTTTGGGCTGCATAGAAAATGATAGAGCTCGTCCTCTAGAACTACCTCCGTTCTAATTCAAGAAGAATTTTGTGGAAAAGCTTTATTTCAGTTTTATTTTTTGTTTAGTAATACTTATTTTTATTTTACTTCAAGTAGGTTTGATTTAGATATTTGAATTTCTGAAGTATTTTTGATAGGCAGTATTTTCAATTCCTAATGTGTTAGGCTTATTAAATTTGCTTATTTTGTGTCTAGCGAATCAGGTTTCTTTGTATAAGGTGGCTGATTCTATGTTTATTTCTAGGACTTACGATCGGCTTTGTCATAGCTGTCTGGAGGATGTCTTGTATGATTTCTAGATATCATTATAAAAAACGCCCTTTTATGGAGTATTCAAAAAAACGACAAGGATAAAGTAGTTGCATTGACTCTCACCAAATGAATATTGTGGATGAATTTCTTAGTCATAGCCTTACCATGATATTTTGGAGAAAGATACAAAAGCAAAAAGAATTTCTAGAAACACATTTATGAACATCTCACAATGTCAATAAAGATAACAATTTGTTTTTGCTTTTCTTTATTTGTCGTATACTTTATTGGAACAAGTGTTCAAATCTACGCCCAACAACATCATGACTATTAACATTTTTTAAATTTTCGACAAAAAAAGTGTTTCTAGAAACAATTACTAACATGATTGATGATGATATTTGGTGGAACATTAATACATCGTGTACTAAATACACCGTACTACGTATGTGACTATTAAGAAAGATGTTTATCCTCCTATTTAGAGATACTTCTGTTATTCTTTGGATGTAACATTTTCATCTTCAAGTTTGGCAACATAAAACATTAAACATGCATATATTTATTCTCTATAAGTAAAATATTTTGAAATTGAGATTTTTTAAATTAAAATGAGACAAATTGAACTATATAATATTTTCTAGAATAAATTTCAAATACATTAATAGAAAAATGCAGTCAAAGTAGATAATATGAATTTTGTTATCATTTTGAATTTATTTAAGAATAGATGTAGTATGTCTTTAAATTCAGAAGGGAAAAGGATCAAATAAAAAAAAAATCAAATCCATCACTTGAGTTCACATACTAAAAAAGTAATCCCTCCGGTTCTCAAACAACTTCCCACTTTCCTTTTCGAGAAGTTCCGAAATTAATTTCACACTTCTTCTGATTTCCTTATTTGGCAAATTATCTACACCAAAACAGTGCAAAACAGTGTCAAACAGTGCCAAACAGTGTCCAAACAGTGCCAAACAGTACACTTCACAGTAAAGTCAAATTTATTTTCTTAATCTGTGTGAAATCAAATTATGAACCTCTTTGAGAACCGGAGAGAGTATCATAGAAGAATGCTTTAATTTCTTGAAAATACAATCAATTAAGCCACCGTGATCTACTATAGAATGTCATTCATGAAAAAGAAATTAAGAAAGTTTATAAATTTATAAAAAATCATAGTAAAAATATCAAAATAGACAACTCAAGATCCGAAGTCCGACCCGTACCCGATCAAGTACGATGCTCCTAACCCTGATGTCGGGTAGGTCTAGATCTCTAAGCTGGCTTGGTGAATTACTCTTTTTGTGGGTAATTTTGTGAGAAACAAAAATTGTCGGAATTACCAAATAATTATCAAAATATTATGCGAAGCAGAGTGAAAAATGGTTTGAATGCACTAGGTTTGGTTATTCCTTGACATTATTATTGTATACTCCCTCCGTCCCATTGGACTTTGCCAACTTTTCTTTTTTGGTTATCCCAAAAAACTTTACCACTTTCCAATTAAAGTAACTAATTTGTGGTTCTGCACATTTCTCTCTCCTCTGCATAAATCTCAACCACACAATTTTTACTTTTTGCTTATTTCTCACCTACTTTGCACTTAGCAAAGTCCATCAGGTAGTATTACATTCGATGTGTTACTAAGTAAATACATTATGCGTATAATTTTAAAAAACTAGTTACTCCACCCGTGCGCTGCACGGGAGTGAGACACCCACATAATAATTTAGATATAGTTATATATTTAAAAATATTTAAAAAATATGACTATGTTAGAATTATTTGAAAACAATATATAAATTCTGAATAAATGGTAAGATCTAAATGTAAAACATCACACGATGAAATGGATGTACATTTAAGTCCACCACATTATACCAAAAATTATAAATTACTCTATAGTACATATTTCTTTGTAAACAACATTCAATGTTGATTTGGTTGGTTTTCCATCTTCGTCATTAGAAACTCCAATCCCATGAACTTGTTACTCTCCACACCGCCATGTACAAATGTTTGTGAGTAATAATGGAGCGTCAGAGTAAGATAACACATTTTTTCTACGATTGTCTGTGACTTATATATATTAAGGGTCATTGCAAACCTAACAATTTTAGGCGGAGAATGCTTAGGCGGGAAAATTTTCTCTCTCCAATATAGTGCTTTTAGGTATAGAATGAAATTACATTTTAGGATTTTAGGTTGATGATTTTTTTTTGCGGAAAGTGTAATTGTATTTTAGGATTTTAGGCGGAGAATGCTTAGACGGGAGAATTTCTCTCTCTAGTATAGTGCTTTTATGTATATGATGATTTTTTTTGCAGAAAGTGAAATTACATATTAGGATTTTAGGCGGAGAATGCTTAGGCGGGAGAATTTTCTCTCTTCAGTGTAGTGCTTTTAGGTATAGGATGCTTTTTTTTTGGGGGGGGGGGGGGGGGGGGGGGGGGAAGTGAAATTACATTTTAGGATTTTAGGCGGAGAATGCTTAGGCGGGAGAATTTTCTCTCTCCAGTGTAGTGCTTTTAGGTATATGATGATGATGATGATGAATTTTTTTTGTGGAAAGTGAAATTACATTTTAGGATTTTAGACGGAGAATGCTTAAGCGGGATAATTTTCTCACTCTAGGGTAGTGCTTTTAGGTATAGGATGATGATGATGATGATGATGATGAATTTTTTTTGTGGAAAGTGAAATTACACTTTAGGATTTTAGACGGAGAATGCTTAAGCGGGATAATTTTCTCTCTCTAGTGTAGTGCTTTTAGGTATAGGATGATGATGATGATGATGATGATTTTTTTTTGTGGAAAGTGAAATTACATTTTAGGATTTTAGACGGAGAATGCTTAAGCAAGATAATTTTCTCTCTCGAGTGTAGTGTTTTTAGGTATAGGATAGGATAGGCAGAGAATCCTTAGGCGGGAGAATGCTTAGGCGGAAAACTCTTCTCTCTCCAGTGTAGTGCTTTTAGGTATAGAATGAAATTACATTTTAGGATTTTAGGATTATAGGATGATGATTTTTTTTTGCGGAAAGTGAAATTACATTTTAGGATTTTAGACGGAGAATGCTTAGGCGGGAGAATTTTCTCTCTCCAGTGTAGTGCTTTTAGGTATAGGATGATGATTTTTTTTTTGCGGAAAGTGAAATTACATTTTAGGATTTTAGGCGGAGAATGCTTAGGCGGGAGAATTTTCTCTCTCCAGTGTAGTGCTTTTAGGTATAGGAGGATTAGGCAGAGAATGCTTAGGCGGGAGAATTTTCTCTCTCCAGTGTAGTAGTTTTAGGTATATGATGATGATGATGATGATTTTTTTTTTTGTGGAAAGTGAAATTACATTTTAGGATTTTAGACGGAGAATGCTTAAGCGGGATAATTTTCTCTCTCCAGTGTAGTGCTTTTAGGTATAGGATGATGATGATGATGATGAATTTTTTTGTGGAAAGTGAAATTACATTTTAGGATTTTAGACGGATAATGCTTAAGCGGGATAATTTTCTCTCTCCAGTGTAGTGCTTTTAGGTATAGGATGATGATTATTCTTCGTGCCGGTCAAGTTTGGCAAAGTTTTAAGAGACGGAGGTAGTAGAAAAAAGAAGTAAAGTGACATCATGGATGATGTTTGTGTAATGTTCTTAGTTTCTTACAATAGCGTATCCATTTCATCTCAAGACTATATTATATTGTTCTATACAAAAAATAGAACCCTAGCATATACTCCCTCCGTCCCGTTGGAATGTTCACGGTTTGACACTTTTTCGACACTGTTTGGCACTTTTTCGACACTGTTCGACACTGTTTTGCACTGTTTGACGCTGTTTTGATGTAGGATAACTTTCTATTTAGGGAAATGGAAACTTTCCAACGGGACATCCAAACAAGAAAGCGGGAACATTCCAACGGGATGGAGAGAGTATACCTTTGCAGCTTTGCTACTTTTGACAGAAATGACGCCACCGTCGTCAGGAAGAATAGCCGCTGCCTCCCGGCTCCCGTGTGCCGCCTAGCCATTCTAGATGTCATCATGTCATCATCGTCTATTTTGGACTCCCGAAATGTCATTTGATGGGTTAAAAATCATTTTATTCACAACATAAATGAATACTAAGCTACCTCCGTCCGAAAATACTTCACCAAATCCTAAAATTTGGACCATGGTTTTGATTAGAATAATATAATGAAAATTATAAATTTTATACTTTTATGAAAATACTTTCGTATCTTTTTTATATTATTATAAATAATTTCCAAAATATATAACTGGTCAAAATTTTGAATTTGGCTTAGTATTTTGGAATGAATGTAGCATAATATATTGATAGTTTCTTTCATTAGACTTGGCATATGTTGTAAGAATAAGATTTTTTCGCCATTATATGAACATACATCCTAATCGGTGTCAAAAAAATCCGTACCATAATTATTACATGTAGTTGTCACAAATTTAGCAAAATATGAAGCCAATATCTAAAAAACGTACACACTAAAAATTCTTGTAGGGTGTGTTCTCGAAAAAGAAAGAAAATTAATTAATTAAAATTAATTAAAAACAATCAAAGAAAAAACAGAAAAGAGATGGAAAAGAAATTAGTTAAATCTTGTGCAACGCAGAATTCCCTTAAAACGTATATGTTGCCTCTCATGGTGCTAGGAGCATTGCAATGATCATTTCCATGTGCATCGATTAAAATACATGATTTAAATATAAATTAATGATAAAATAATGATTTGAATCAATGAAATGCATAGAAGATAGGCCGGGTAATCTCACATTTTTATAGGGCATAGTAACACTCACCAACACGGAATCAATGAAATGCATTGAAGATACTCTCTCTGTCCCATTTTATATGTCCTACTTTTTTTGGATTGTTCTAAAATACGTAGTGTCACATTTCCTATTTTAGGAAAAAACATGTGGTCTATAACATTTTAATTTACTATACTCAAATTTCAACCATAACTTTTGAAAATAGTTTTGGTGTGAATACATATGTGGGAAGTCAAACCCCAATATAATTAAGCTAAGTATGTCTTTAATCTTCCAATTAAGCCCCGGCCCCTGGGCTATATAAGGCGCGGAATCAATGTGTTTGATACTCACTAACTACAAAGAATTGCAGTACAAAAAAAATGGGTTATTGGTTTCCTTTGAAGGTTTGGTCGATGGTGATCATCAGTTTTTGGGTTTCAAGCTTGAGGCTGAATTTCGGGACGCCTGTGGGGCTTCGGACGAGTCTGGAGCTTTTGAGAATCGGAATAAAACACGACGCCAAGAGGTTTGGCGCCTGGGCTGCTACTGCTGTTGCGGTGGAGCGCGAGGGGAAGGTGGTGATGTCTGCGATACTTCCCGCGCCCGATAACGGGGGGTTCTTGATGAACCTATCCATCGGGACTCCACGGGTGAATTTGACGTCTCTCATGGACATCGGGAGTGACTTGACGTGGACGCAGTGTCAGCCATGCGTCCACTGTTATCCTCAAGACACTCCCATTTTCAATCCCAAGAAATCCACTTCTTTTCACAAGTCCGCGTGTCCACGAAATAACAAGAATGACACCCGCGGCAGCTGCCCCCGCCGCATCAAGTACGACGATGGGTCGACGGTCGAAGGCTACTACGCCTCAGAGACTTTGACATTTGAAGGCGGCGTTTGTTTCCCCAACGTCACCTTCCTCTGCGGCCAAAACAATAGCGGCGGGATAGGATTTAACCACAACTCAGGTTTGGTTGGTCTCAGCCGCGGGCGGCTGTCCTTGGTCTCCCAGCTCAACCTCTCCCAATTCTCCTACTGCTTGCCCGGCCTGGGAAGCAATTCAACCGGCACGCTTAGCCTGGGGGGTGCATCATCTACAGCAGGCGGTGGTGATCAGGTGACTACGACGCCATTTGCAGAAATTCCAGCTTCATCAAACAACTCGGCCAAATCGCAGTATTACTATGTTTCCGTGGAAGGAATCTCGGTAGGCAAGACACGGCTGTCATCGGTGCCAAAGGAGGCGTTCCAGCTGAATCAGGACGGGAGTGGCGGGATGATTGTCCGCATTAGAATTATTTTTAGGAAAAAGAATTGCATATTCAGAAACTACATCAAAAGGTTTACAAAGTCGCAAAAATCAGAATCAAGTTTAATAAAAATTTGATAAATAAAGTAAGAGATTAAGAGTTATTTGTGTTGACCAAGTAAATAGGAAATGAGACAATAATAGGGGGACGGAGGGAGTATCTCTTTTCTTAAATAAGTGCGACATGTGAAATTTTACACTATTCACATGTTCTATTTTGACTACATTTTATTTATTGATGTATTAATATATTTTTTAAAAAAATATATTATTAAATTTGTCTCATTGTAAATTTTCAAAAACTAATTTTTTAAATTTTTTACTAATAGAGAATTATATATATTGATGGTCAAAGTTGTGTCTCGGCAAGTGTGAAATGTTGACTGTTGCATGCACTTATTTAAGAACGGAGGAAGTATCACGTGCCGTGTTATTTCTTACTGGAGTCTATATTACCTAATTTGGGTAAGTTTTTACTTACTCCCTACGTCACACTAGAAGGTTCCCGTTGACGGTTTACGATACTTGACTAACGATAAAACAATTTAATTCTTGTTTACACTCTGATTATTTTTAGTAAATAAATTAACATATTCAGAAACTACATTAAAACCGCAATAAAGCCTGATAAAAAGTGTAAATTAGATAACAATTTGATTTATAAAGTAAAAGATTAAAACTGATTTAAGTTGACCATGCAAATAGTAGACGAAAACCTTCTAATGAGACGGAGGTAGTATATAATACTCCGTAAGAGTATTTTGATAATTAGCTTCCGTCAAAGTTAATGACAAATCTACCGGAAGAACTCGATTAATATAGATGAAATAGATTAAGGGCTAAAATTATAGATTTAATAGTTCGAGAACCAAAACAATATGATGATGATAGTCAAGGACCATTTATGCATTTTACTCTACATATAAGTATCCTAAAATGAACTAGCATTCCCATTCTACCATTGTTTTGTTTTAATTCAATTCACATTTCATTATTAAACTTCATCTTAATTCACAAATAGAAAGTTTATATTAATAAACTTCTTCTTAAACTAGTATTAATACATGTTTAAGAGATTAGGATAGAAAAAAAGTTAAAGTGACATCATGGATCTGATCACAGTCAACCTCGTCACTACTGGCTCCAAAGGACGAATCCAGCAGGACTTACATCACCTTTCAGGCTGCTCCTCCCACCACACGAACCCACTACCTTCATTACCATCCTCTCCCTTCTCAGCCGTTGAGCAACTCCGTGAAGGTAGGAAGAATCATTGGGAGCAAGATCTCCCTCCTCTCCCCTAAATGTGCCTAGCGGGATTCGAACCCGAGACCTCCGCTAGGACACGGTAACCTTCCACCCAGTGAGCTGGAATGGTTGGTTGGGTTTGTTATTTTCTATTTCTCCTTTTCTTAAATATGTTAATAATTTTTTTATTTTTGATCCAATTTTTATAAAATTTATATCATTTTTTTTCATGATCTTTTAAATGAGACCAATATTGCCTATGCAATTTTAACATATTAACATTTGCGTGTAAAAATACGGAGTATTTGAACTCCGTAAAATTAAATTCTAGGGTTGCGGGTAACGGCTTCGCCTAGTCGTCTTTCCGGTGGTGCCCTGGACAGTGGGGTACGGCGCCGAGGTAGAGGTTATTGTTTCCTGCTTTGACTTTGGCGTGTCGAGGACATGAGCGTTTTGACATGGAATCGTAGAGGTCTGAGGAGTCCGGAAGCGGTACAGTGTTTAACGGATCTAGTGCAAAAGAACAGACCGTCAATTATATTCCTAATGGAGATGAAGTTGCGGTGCAGTCAGGCGAAAGATTTACTTCGTTCATTAGGGTTTGCTAACAGCGAAGGAATAGATGCAGAAGGGCAAGGAGGGGGAATTATTTTGGGATGGAATGAAGATTACGATGTTACGGTTCTGGAGATTCACACCAATTTTGTGGATTGTCAGATGAATTCCATGGATGGAGGCGCTACGTGGCGGCTAACCGGGCTCTATGGATACCCAGAGACGGTGAGACGACGAGCGGTGTGGGAGCTGCTGAAGCGATTGGCGGGGAGAAATTCGACCGCTTGGCTGGTAATGGGAGACATGAATGATATCATGTATGCATCAGAGAAGAAAGGTCGTATTCCGCACCCTCAGTGGCGGATGCGGGGATTCCGAGAGGCAGTGGCAGATAGCGATTTAAGGGATTTCCCTTTTGATGGATACCAGTGGACATGGGACCGCGGAAATGGTACCCCTAATTGGGTTGAGGAAAAACTGGACCAGATCCTAGTCAATGATTCCTGGTGGGATATGTTCAGGGAAGCAAGAGCAAGTTCGGTTGAGGCTACTACAAGTGATCATATGGCATTATTTCTACGGATTAGGCCAACTTCTCATAGCAGGATGACGAGCACTTTGTCACGGTGCGTCAAAATAAATTCAATACTAAACACTTATACGTAGTATAGCGTAGTAGAGTTCGTATCCACAGGGAAAGGAATGATTTTCTTTTTATGAAACTAGTAATTAAAAAGGGGGGATTTTGGTTTTGAGCGATTTAATTCAATTAGGAAACTAAGATGAACAACTTATATGTGTTTAATTCAAGAATAAAAGGGACTTGGCTTTGCTACTTTCCACTTGTTGATATATTTTAGTTGATCCTTGTTATATCTATAACTTATCCCCTCTCGAATACTCAATCGAGGAGTATCTCCAATTCATCGAGGGTAGTTATTAACAACGACCGTTCATTAATAACCCTTACTATTAATCAAATATAGAACAACGCCTTATACCGATATAATAGTAGCTGATAGAGTATATCTAGAGAGAAGTGAGAGCTAGAGAGAGAAGTGCAATAATATGCTTCAATAGAATGAATTTGTAACCCCTATAACTACTCCCAAGGGGAGTATTTATAGAGAAAATTAGGGTTGGGCTCCCAAGCCTTGGGCTTGGGAGGCCCATTTACAACTGGACCGCTACTGGGCCGAATACAAAACCACTAATGGGCTGTACAAATGAGTAAGTATAAAATCCGATTCTGTGAGGTCTTCGTGGCCG
Source organism: Cuscuta europaea (assembly GCA_945859875.1). Taxonomy (NCBI): domain Eukaryota; kingdom Viridiplantae; phylum Streptophyta; class Magnoliopsida; order Solanales; family Convolvulaceae; genus Cuscuta; species Cuscuta europaea. Next base: position 690,971 of record CAMAPE010000054.1, on the reverse strand, counting down.
ACGAGGGCGTGGCCGACAAGGGCACGGCCGACGAGGGCACGGCCGACGAGGGCACCCGGGTTCCTTGGACTCAGGACCATAATCCGAGTTGGCCCCTTTTCGGCCGACGGGGGCGTCCTGGCCGACGAGGGCGCCACTCTGTGCCTTGTGCTTTCTGTTCTTCCGAGTATGTGGGTCCGGGGGCTCAGACCCATATACTCCATCAGGAGTCCCCCACTCTCTAAGCTGAGACGTAGACGAAGTGAAGGAGAGTAGATTCCTATGCTTTGGTGCCCTTGGCCGTTATCCGTTCCTTGTTGTGGACAGGGAGGCCGTTGTTTACTTGATGTCTTTGTTTTTGGACGATGAGTGTCCTTCTTTCAATGGTGGCCGTTGAAAGGCACGTTTTGCTTGGGCGTTGATAGTTGAAGTTTGTGTTTGGGCCGATGAGGCCACTGAAGTTATTCCTTGCTTTGAGGACGATGGCGTCCTTTCCTTTGGGTGGCCGATGAGGGTGTTTGCGCACTCCTTTTGGCCGTTGCTGGTTGGTCTTCGTGTTCTTGGCCGAAGGGCCCGTCAAGATTAATTGTTGGCTTTGGACGATGAGTGTCCTTGCCTCTAGTGGCTTGTTGGCCGTCGCTAATGACGTTATGGGCCTTTGGCCGATGAAGCTTCGTTGTGCTGTATGGACGATGTGGCCATGCTTTGTGGTCACATTCATGTTCTTTGTAGTGTTCCTTTTTTGTTTTGCTGAGGCCGGTGTAGTCCCCCAGTCCCCCACTGCTTCAGGCCGAGGAGTGTGAGGGGTGAAGAAGTTGCTTGAGTACCTGGCCGAAGCGGCCTCTCCGTAGTCCCCCTGAATCCAACTCTCATGGCGATTTTCTGGCCAAGGTAACCTTGTGGGAGAACCCTTGTGCGCAGATCGCTTGTAGAGAGTTATCATCAAAGGTCATGACGAGGAGCCGATGGCTTGTGGGCTCTTGGGTCCTTTGATCTTGTGGCCGTTACGTTCCTGGCCGTTGCTGTCTCCTTATTGTTTGGCAGTTGTGATCTTGGCGAGCAAGTGGGACGTTGTGGGCGCTTGCTGGCATTTGCAAAGCCGGTGAGCGTGTGTAGGCCGTAGAGTCCGTCTTGCCAGTGGGCTGTTGATATTGAGTTTGGCCCGTTGGTGACGTGGTGGTCCCCCATTGGTGGCCGTTGGCGTGGCCATTGGGGGGGTGCCACGTGTAGTGACCGTTGGGTGGGGGGTTCTATAAATACCCCTCCCCCTCCGACGAGAAAACGTATTTGCATTCTGAATTTGTCGAAGTGCTGGCCGATTTTCTAGAGAGATAAACTCCCAAGCCTGTTCTTCGTGTTCTTCGTTGTTCAAGGTTAGTGTTCATCGCGATCTTCCTCACTTTTCATACTTTGCTTCCTAGCTTGTTGATCTAGTGTTAGGCGTTTGAACACCCTTAGATCTTAAGTTAGTCTCCTTAGGCCCGTAGTAGTAGTTATGAAGAGCTTGAACGAAGACGACTACCCCTACGACGACCAGCCCTCCACGAGGTCGCTTGACTACGAGGTGCTCGAGGAGTTTGAAGAGGAGATAGAGCGTTTAAGTCCCTACAAATCCGGAGAGCCGGTGGATGAGGAAGGCGAGGACGAGGAGTCCGCCTCCTCTTCAAAGGGTGAGGACGTAGGTGCGTCCCGAGTGGTGGACGGGGCGTCCACTTCTGCTGTCATTCCGTGCCCGAGGCCGGTGTCCGCCGTTAAGGGAGCCGCTAAGCCGAAGAGAGTGAGGAGGCCGAAGAGTGGGCCCGGCATCTCCTACCTGGATCTCACCAACATCTATTTGATCAAGCCGGAGAGCAGTGCGGCCGACTATCTTGTTGCCCAGATGTACGTGGGGCCGTTCGGGCGGGTTAGGGCACCCAAGCCGACGGACCATGTTCTTCTTCCACCACCGGGGTACTTTGGAGTGTACCCGATGAGTTTTGCTAAGGGGTTGAGGTTCCCCCTTCACCCTTTCATTACTGAGTACCTGGACATGGTAGGGCTTCCTCCGGCCTTGCTGACGCCGAACAGTTACTCCTTGATTGTGGGGTTTTTGCTCCGGTGTGAGGAGTTGGGCTACAGGCCGACAACGGCACTATTCATGAATCTGTACCAAATCGGCCGAGGAAGCCACAAGAACTGTGCGGCCTATGCTACTCTTCAACAGCTGCCGAAGAAGAGGAGCTTCACGGATTTGCCTACGTCCATTCATGGGTGGAAGAGCAAGTTCGTGTTTGTGTCCATTGGTGAGAGTGGCACCGAGTTTCCCTCCCTCGGCCATACCGGGAGGTTTAACCTGCACGACCCGCCGAAGAGCTCTATTTTGGACGCTCAGGTGGAGGCTTTCTTGGAAGGGGGGCCGAGGAGCGTGAAGGATTACATTACTGAATACAAGATGGCCGCCCTCGGCTTTTTGAGATACTATGTCTATGGTGACAATGAGGATGACCTCCAACTCTGGCCGAGGATGACCACCACCTTTGAGGAGGCCGACGGCCCGGATTTGGGCATTCCTGCTGAGGCCGCTGGTAATTATTTCTTCGGCTTTCTGTTTTTATGTTTTTTGTCCTTTGCCTTACTAATCCGTTGTGTTTTCCCTTTGTAGATTTTGCCATGGACCGACGTTCTATGATGGCTATTGCCAAGGCCAAAGCGGCCGAGGAGCTGGCTGCTAAGGCGGCCGAGGCGGCCAGGCGTGCCGCGGCCGGTGGGAGCGGGGCTACTGCTGATGCGGCCCCAAAGCCTGCTCCATCGAAGAAGAAAAGGCCGGCCACTGACGGCCAGAAAAAGTTAACCGAGGCCGGCCTGAGCGTCTCGAAGAAGACGAAGAGGGCTCCTTCCCCTTCTCCGGCTACTGAGGCCGGTACTCTGACTGTCCCCAGTGTGGACGATGGTGGCCCCGTCGTGGACCTTACTGCTGCTGACAATGCTGCCCCATCGCTTCCTCTCGTCCAGGAACCACGGACGAAGAGGGCCGGCAAGGAGATTGCCGGTGCCACCTACCAGAAGTTGGTAGAATACCCCGTCGGCGGGGGCGTGTTTAATGATCTCGTCCCTGGCCACGTCGTCCTGGCCCAGGCCATACCGGCCAAAGATCGGGCTTACTTGAAGAAGCTCGGGGACGCGAAGATTTACGAGGGCGGCATGGACCTCCTCGTCCAAGTAAGTTACTGTCCTTATGTTTTTGTCTTTCTCTTCGTCTGTGTAGAGTCTTTTGCCTGACCTTTGTTTTCCTTCTGCAGAGTGCCTTTATGCTTATGGAAAGCCATAAGAGGCAGTATTGGGAGATAGCTCGCTTGAAAGAGCTGGAGCAGAAGGCTGCCTCGGCCGACGAGGCGGTAGCTTGCCTTGATCGGCTCTGGGAGGATGCCAAGGCGTTGCAGGCAAGGGCTGATGAAGCCGCCGCAGCCAGGGACGATGCCCTGGCCAAGCTCGAGGAGAGCAAAAGGGAGCTCGAGGAGTCCCAAAGGGCGCTTGAGGCCGAGAGGCGCAGGAGCGAGGAGGCCGTCAAGGCGAAAGCTGAGGCCGAGGCCGCCGTCGTGAGGGCTGCTGATGAGGCCGTTAAGCAGTTCCTGGCCGAGGGGTGGAAGGCCAATGAGAGGCTTCCCTGGTGCTACGAAGTGGTTGCCGCCAGGCTTGAAGATTGGGGGATGAACTCCCCCGCCGGCCAGGAGTACTTCAGCCGGGAGATGGTCGTCTATTACAACATGGGCCAGGAGCGGATGCAAAGGCTCCTGTGTCGTCGGCTATCCCGTGCGTTGAAAGCCATGAACTACACGTCCGGGTGGGCCAGGCGGAACCTGAAGCTGCCAAAGCTGATGAAGGATCCAGAGGAGCAGGCCAAGCTTCCTCTGTCGGAGCGGGAGTCCCCAATTGAAAGTTCCGGCCTCGGTGAGCCGGACTACACTGAATTTGACTTCCTGGACGATGCCACTAGCGCTGCGGCCGCCGCCGAGGAGGGAATTGACGAGGCCGAAGAGGCCGCCGAGGAGGGAGCCGACGAGGTTGAAGAGCCAGCCGCGGATGAAGGTGCCCCGGAGGCTTGATCGGCTATTCCCTGTTGTAATTATCTTTTCAATTTTTTGCCAAATGATGTAACGGCCGAAGTGCCCCCAATTGTAATGAACTCACAATGAATGAAAAGTTTTTTGCTGTCCTGATCGGCTTTCAATTCCTTGTATGCTTGTTTGCCTTTTGTCATTTCAATTATAAAATTTGTCCAAGTGTCAAGGTCATAACTTGGGTCACCCGTGAGTGTCTGCTACGTCCCTGAGGTAGCCCACCCTGTCCGGTGGCCTGGTCGGCTTGTTTGTCGTTACTTTACTATCATAACACTTAGGAATTTTTTCCAAAAATTTGCTAAGTGTTTTGGATTCTTGTAGCTGTTTCCCTTTCGGCCTGGTGGCTTTGTCGGCCTGACCGGTGTTGATGCAGTATCATAACACTTAGGAATTTTCCAGAAATTTTCTAAGTGTTTTGGGATCCACCTAGGTGCTTTCCTTCCGGCCTTGACCGTGGTGTCCGCTCCGTCCTGGCGCTGAGTCTTTCCCCATTATTGGCAGATGGTTTGGGTGATTTGCCAAGTGTTGAACCAGTGTTATTGTCGGCCTGCATTCCTGTGTTGTGGCCGATAGGGGCACCTTCACCTTAGTCTTTTGGACTTTGAATCTTTCCCAAGTACATATGCAAGGCGTAGGTAGTTAACGGCCTTGGACTATATATGTATCCACTTCGTCAAGAGTTCTTCCACCGGAGTACTTAGAGAATTTTCCAAGTGTAAATGCTGGGCATTTACTTCTTTGCGGTACCGCTGTCGGCCAAGGTCTGGCTTGTGGCCGATGAGGTGCTGGGTAAGGAATGGCTTTCCAAGGAGATGATCCTACCTTCGTCGGCCAGCCATGGTTCCGTGTTGAGGAACCCTCTTTTCTTTTTTCTCAGGATTTTGTCTAAGTGTTTGGTAAACACATGAACCAATTCTTAAAGAACTTTCACTTGACCAACAGCCCTGGTTCCAGTGCCTGCGTCGGCCATCCGAGGTGCTGTGGCAAGTAGAGGTTGTTTCTTGACTGCTTGATCCTTTCGCGGGTGTGATAAGTGCTCGCTTCGTCCTGGTCATCCTCAGGATTGTGACGCTTTGTTTCATACCAAGCGTTGGTGCCTCAAAGGACTATGGCCGATGAAGGTCACCTCTCGCGTGTCACCCAACCGATGCGGTTAGGGTTTTATAGGCGTGTGTTTCGGCCTTGATTATTCCCTTGTAGTGTGTGGACGTGTCGTCCATGTTACCTGTCAGTGGTACTACACTTGTGTTCAACTGATATGTACTTGGCCTAGTTGGGCCTGAGTTGTGGGGATTTTATTTTTTCATTGCTCGAGGCCGGCTAGTGTGCGCGGCCGTCGGCTTCCCTCTTTTACCCTTATATATATATATATATATATATATATATATATATATATATATATATATATATATATATAAATTCGTTTCGGGGGTATCCTTCTTTCAGGCTTCGGCCGAAGGGTGTGCTCGTCCTTCGGCCGGTTCGGACTTCGTTTATAACGTCCGTGATCTCAGGGCGGGTCCCGTCGCCTATTTATGACGCGGGCTAGACTTTTGGTCGGTTTCCAACGGCTGTCGTTGCCCATCCCTGAGTTTTGGGATTTTGTCACCTCGGCCATGATTTCAGGCCTGTCGCCCTGCGTTCTGGCGCGTGGACGACGCGGTGAGCTTCCCGTTTCAAGACGTGGGCCGTTTGCGGGCCCCTCGTCCTGGGGACATCGTCGGCCATACCTGAGCGTTTCACTTCTAGGCTTACGGGGCCAGGACGATGTGCTCTCTCAGCTAGGCCTGGGCCCTTCGCTGATACAAAATACAATGGAGTGCCTGAGCTTGTCGCTCATAGGCTGCAAATGCAAGGGGCCTCGTCGGCCATGCCTGAGCCTTTTGCTCTACGGTGGCCGACGGGGGCACCTGCTAATGTTTTACTTTAAATTCCAGAGAAAAAATCAGAACATGATTTTATTCATAAGTGGCTCGAAGCCGAGGGTGGCGTTCAATCAGTAACCCGTCAAGGGGTGAGGGCTTCGCCGTCTGCACCTCCTTCGGATCACTGATAAAACTTCACCAGATGGTGTACATTCCACGTTCGTGGTACATTGGACCCATTTGGGCGTTTAAGCCTGTAGGTGCCGGGTTTGACCACGGCACTGACGATGTAGGGCCCTTCGTACTTCAATGCTAGCTTGCCACCCTCTATCGGCTGGCTTGCTTCCCTTCGGCGGAGGACGTAGTCCCCCACCTGAAATTCCCGGGAACGTACCTTGGCGTCATAGTATGATTTTACTTGACCCCAGTAGTTCTCTGCTCGGACGTAAGCTTGCTCACGCCTCTCATCAACCAGGTGTAGGTCAATCTTCATGTTCTCTTCGTTGGTGTCAGGCTCATATTGTTCCACCCGCCGGCTGGGGATGGCAACTTCCGTGGGCGCCTTTGCTTCAAAGCCGTAGCATAGGGCGAAAGGCGTTTCACCAGTCGCCCTCCTCGGCGTGGTTCTGTAGCACCACAGGATGTTGGGGAGCTCGTCGACCCAACTACCTCCTGCGGCCTGGAGGTTCTTCTTCAGCCCCTCCATAATTGTTCTGTTGGCGTTCTCGACCTGCCCGTTGCCCTGAGGATAGGCCACGGAGGAGAAACGGTGCCTCACCCCAAACTCCCGGAGGAGCTCCTGGAAAGGGACTGCCTCGAATTGGGTGCCGTTGTCTGATATAATCTCCTGGGGGACGCCAAAGCGTGTGATGATGTTCTTGTAAACAAATCTTTGGCATCTGGCCCCCGTGATGCTGGCCAAGGGCTCCGCCTCGACCCACTTGGTGAAGTAGTCGACGGCGACGATGATGTAGCGGTTATTCCCGGCGGCTCTGGGCCCCGACCAGGTCAATTCCCCACCTGGAGAATGGAATTGCGGTGCTGACAGGGGCATAGTTGACAGCTGGCCGGCCAGGGGCCTTCTGGAGTACCTGGCATGTGGTGCACTTCCTGGCCAGGTCAGCGCAGTCGCGTGCCATCGTCGGCCAGAAGAAGCCCTGGACGACGAGACGCCGGGACATGCTGAAAGGGCCCTGGTGTGAGGAGCAGACGCCACAATGAACCTCTTCCATGGCTGTGTCGGCCTCGTCCTGGTGCAGGCATCGGAGGAGAGTGCCATTATAGGACCGTTTGTAGAGTTTGCCATCTTCGATGGTGTAGCTTGGGGCCCTGAGTTTGGCAAGTTTGGCCCTCTCCTCGTCCAGGGGCAGCTCCCCCGTTGCGATGAAGGTGGCGATGTCGGAGATCCAGTCCTCTGGTCACTGTTGGACGCACAAGACGGGGCTGGCATGGATGCTGGACATGCTCAACTCCTCGATCTTGGCCAACTGGGAGATGTGCTCCGGGGTGTCCGAGCTGAGCTTGGAGAGGATGTCGGCTTCGGCGTTCTCGGCCCTTGGGATCTGAGTGATCTCGTGGGTTTCAAACGCTTTCAGCAATTCCTCCGCCGCTTGTTTGTACTGTTTCATCCGGCCTTCCTTTGCTTCGTACGATCCCTCCACCTGGCCCACTACCAGTTTGGAGTCGCACTTGATTTTGAGGTGCTTGGCCTTGAGGCCGGCGGCGAGTCTGAGACCGCTGAGGAGGGCCTCATACTCGGCTTCGTTGTTGGATACCCTGAAGTTGAAGCGGATGATTTCGCGGGATATGAGGACGCCGCCGCCGCCGCATGATTTCGCGGCCGACGAGCCGTCAGTGAACAGGGTCCACGTATCGTCCGGCTCTGGCCCGGAGTTGGCGACGGCCGTCTCCCTTGTTGTGCATTCAATGACGAAGTCGGCCAAGGCTTGCCCTTTGATAGATGGCCTTGGCTTGATCTCAATCTGAAACTGGCTGAGGAAGATCGCCCATTTCACCATCCTCGAGGAGCTAGTGGGGCTCCTCATGAGCGCGCCAAGAGGCTGTTGGGTCAGCACATGGACGGTGTGGGCTTGGAAATAGTGCCCCAGCTTCTTCACTGTGTGGACGATGGCCAGCACCGTCTTCTCAATGGGGGAGTACCTGAGCTCGGCCTCCCTGAGTGTCTTGCTGATGTAGAAGATGGCCTTCTGCACCCCTTCGTCCTCTCGGATGAGCACAGAGCTGATGGCCGACGTGCTCACCCCTAAGTACAAGAAGAGGGTTTCGCCGGCTCTGGGCTTGGAGAACACTGGTGGGGACGACAGGTACCTTTTCAATTCGTCAAATGCCTCCTGGCACTCCATCGTCCACTTGAAGCTGTTGGCTTTCCGCATGATCTGAAAGAAAGGGAGTGCCCTCTCGGCTGACCTGGAGAGGAAACGGTTTAGGGCCGCCAGGCGCCCCGTCAGTCGCTGTACCTCCTTGACGTTGTGGGGCGGCTCCATGTTGATGATAGCCTGCGTCTTCTCCGGGTTTATCTCGATGCCTCTCCGGCTGACCATGTAGCCGAGGAACTTGCCACCCTGGACGCCGAAGGCGCATTTCTTGGGGTTGAGGCGGAGCTCGAACTCCTTCATTATTTCAAAGATTTCCCGGAGGTCGTCGGCGTGGGAGGTGGCCTGCCTGCTCTTGACGATCATGTCGTCGACGTACGCCTCCATCGTCCGGCCAAGGACCGCTCTGAAGATCTTGGCCACCATCCTAGTGTAGGTGGCGCCGGAGTTTTTGAGTCTGAAGGCCATGACGAGGTAGCAAAAGATTCCCTCTGGGGTCATGAATGCCGTCTTCTCAGCGTCATCTTCATGCATGGAGATTTGGTGGTACCCTCTGAAAGCATCGAGGAACGACATCAACTCGCACCCCGCCGTCTCGTCCACCAGCTGATCAATGTTGGGGAGAGGGAACGGGTCCATGGGGCACGCCTTGTTCAGGTCAGTGTAGTCAACACACATTCTGGACGTCGGCGATTTTTGTGCGAGGACGACGTTGGCCAACCATGTCGGGTACTTCACCTCTTTGATGTGTTTGATTGAGAGGAGCATGGCGACCTCCCCCTTGACGAAGTCCCGCCTGTCGGCGGACAAGTAGCGCCGCTTCTGTTTGACCGGCGCGGAGGCCGGATCGACGGTCAGCCGGTGAGTGATCACCTGGCGGCTGATGCCTGGCATATCGTCCGGGCCCCACGCGAAGACAACGGCGTATGACCGTAGGACGAGGAGGATGGCGTCTCGTTGGTCCTGGGGGAGTTGCTTTCCGACCCTGAGAACCCGCTCCGGCCGGGAGGTATCCAAGGGGATTTCCTCGATCTCCTCGGCCGGCTCCGCATGTGGCCTCTCCTCGTCCATGGCGACGGCGGCCGTAATGGTGTCTATCCGCTGTCCTTCCCTTTCGGCCGGCCTTGCTAGCTTGAGATAGCAAGATCTGGCTATCCTCTGATTTCCTCTGGCGTAGCCGATGCCGTCATGGGTGGGGAACTTCAAGCATAGGTGCTTCATGGAGATGATGGCCTCCAAGTCCTCCAGCGCTGGCCGGCCCAAGATCAGGTTGTGGGCGCACTGGAGGTTGACCACCATGAACTCCATGTTGATTTTGGCATGGTGGGGGCCGTCACCGACTTCCACGGGGAGGACTATCGTGCCCTCGGCGTCGATAGAGTCCCCGGTGAAACCGGATAACGGGGTCTTGATCGGCTTCAGCAGAGCTCTGTCCAGCTTCAGCTGCTTGAAGGTGTCCAAATACATCACATTGACGGAGCTCCCCGTATCGATGTAAGTACGGTGGATGATGGAGTCACCGATCTCACATCGGATGACGAGGGCGTCCCTGTGTGATTCCGTACCCGGAGGCAGATCCTTGTCGGTGAAGGTGATCGCCTCCGTTCGCTGCTTCTTCGGCTGGGGGGGAACGTGGGACACCTCCCCAATGTAAAGGGATTGGGCCCATTTCTTTCTCTGAGTGGCGGAGTCCCCCCCAGTGTTCCCACCTACGATGAGGTGGATGTGATTCTTCTTCGGCGGAGGCTCTTCGAAGTCCTCGTCGTCGCTGAGTCTACCAATCTCCCGCTTCTTCGCAGAGGGTTCGCCCCCATGTTTGCCGGTGTTTACCCAAGTGTTCTTGCGCGGGCCACCTTTGACAAACTGGGAGAGTTCCCCCTGGCGAATAAGGCGCTCGATGGCCTTCTTCAATGTGATGCAATCGTCGGGGTTGTGCGACGAGTTCTTGTGGAACCGGCAGTATGTGCTGCCCTGCTGGATGGCAAGGATCTCCTCGGCCGGCCGAGGAGCCTGCTCGATGAGGCCGTGCTTCTCGGCATAATCGAGGATGGTGCCGACCGGGTGGGTGAGGGTTACCCCTGGCCATTCCAGCCTCGGCCGCCAGTGGCGGTCTTTCTTACTCTGTCCACCAGGGCCGTGGCGGCCCTGGGCACCCTGGCCGGCCGGGGACGGACCCGGGGCCGGCGAAGGATTTGTCTTCTTGGGGGGATGGCCCCCCTCTCTCTTGTCATTGTGGAGCTCGTCGGCGTCGGCATACAAGCCTCCGCGCTGGAGTGCCTTGGCGTACGACCTCGGGGGGTCGGTGATGAGGCTCCTAGCGTACGGGGAGCTGCAGAGGGCTCCCTGGTACAAGGCGAGGAGGGTGCGCTCATCGGCCCCCTCGATCTCCTCGGTCTCCCTCGTCCACCGATCGATGAATGACCGGAGGGACTCCTCGTGCTGCTGCTTGACGGAGAGGAGGTGGGTGAAGTACTTCTTGGCGCGCTTCCTCCCGACAAAGTGAGTGAGGAAGCGCTGGGCGAGATCCTGCCATGAGTCAATGCTTCCTTCTGGCAGTCCGTTGAACCACTCGTACGCTGGCCCCTCGAGGGTAGAGAGGAACCAACGGCAGAGGTATTCGTCGGACGCGTTCACCATCAGCATGTTGTTTTGGTAACGGCTGAAGTGCTCCTGGGGGTCTGATCGGCCATCGTAGGACTTGATGGCGTTCCCCCTGTACTTCTCAGGGATGGGGGCCGAGAGGACCCTGTTGGTGAAAGGGGTCCTAGTCCTGACCTGGATGATGGGGTCACCCCGCCCTTCGGCCAGCTCCCTCTCCAGGGCGCTAACTTTGTTCATGAGCGCGTTGAGGCCGGGGTCGTTGGAGGCGCCGGCCGTAGGGATGTTGGCCGACTGCTTGGCCTCCATCTGAGCCAACCTCCTTTCCAGCTGGGCGATGACCTCGTCCCGGGGGTCCCTGTTGGCCGCAGCGGCGCCCGGCTGGTTCCTTAGGCGCTCGTTGTGAGCCGCGTTGATCTGGTGACGCACGTCATCCTCGTGCAACTTCCCCTTGCCCTTATCCGGGCGGGGCTGGTCCGCTGTCCGGGACACAGACCCCAAGCTTTCCCTTGGCGAGCCAGGACGAGGATCACCAATCCGTCCCGCCATCCTCTCCGAAACCGGACGACGGCGCGTGTCACCTAGCCTATTGAAGGCAGAGGCTTTTCCACGCGCTGGGGTCTGCCCGGGCCGAAGAGGGGAAGCAGGGTGGGAGTGGGACGACGCCGTGTCCTGGGGCACCACCCCCTCGTCGTTGCCAATCTGGACGGCCAACGGTTGGGGTTGAGGAGGTTGAGTGACGTTCCCCCCGGTCCTTGGCAAGAGTGCGCTGAGGACGGTGGGGTTCTGATCCAAGCTGGCGATGATAGCCGATAGTGCGGCCTGGACCTGGGGATCTACGGACGGAGAGGCCACGGCCATAGGCTGGGCCGGGGCGTGATCCGTCTTTTCAGCTCGCTTCTTGTCCAAGCCGAGGCGGGCGTCAGGGGCGCCGCCGTTGAGTTGGTTGCGGAGGTCCGTTGTGAGGTTGAAGGCCTCCTGGAAGAGATCCCCTCCGCCGGCCTGGTCGGCCGTAGCGTCCTCATCGTGCTCCCTGGGCTCTTGGTCCTAAGGGATGACTTTGCTGACGAGGTTGCGGTTTGACTTAGTTCTCCCCATGATCAGTGGTTAGCTGTGCTTGGTAGCGACGAAGGGTGCTAACTTGATTGTTCTAGCTCTCAACGAGAGCACCAAATGATAGAGTATATCTAGAGAGAAGTGAGAGCTAGAGAGAGAAGTGCAATAATATGCTTCAATAGAATGAATTTGTAACCCCTATAACTACTCCCAAGGGGAGTATTTATAGAGAAAATTAGGGTTGGGTTCCCAAGCCTTGGGCTTGGGAGGCCCATTTACAACTGGACCGCTACTGGGCCGAATACAAAGCCACTAATGGGCTGTACAAATGAGTAAGTATAAAATCCGATTCTGTGAGGTCTTCGTGGCCGACGAGGGCGTGGCCGACAAGGGCACGGCCGACGAGGGCACGGTCGACGAGGGCACCCGGGTTCCTTGGACTCAGGACCATAATCCGAGTTGGCCCCTTTTCGGCCGACGGGGGCGTCCTGGCCGACGAGGGCGCCACTCTGTGCCTTGTGCTTTCTGTTCTTCCGAGTATGTGGGTCCGGGGGCTCAGACCCATATACTCCATCAGTAGCATTCAATCTTTTTAACTCCTTGATGAAATCAATTGAGATTGATAACCTTAACACAACGGTTTCGGTTTAACCAACAAAATTAATCCCTCTTAAGTCTATTAACCACGATCGTGCATTAATAAACCGAAGTTACTTACTTGTGAAACCACCAACGATTAAGCATCGGTTCGTTGATCGTTTCTAGTAATAATTAATGTCGGAATGTTAACTAATCGTCACTTAGCAACCCTCCAACACTAATATAGAATGAGATTAGGGGGAAGAGTTAATAATCAAGAGAAGAAGTTAAGAAAATAACTCACAACTTTAATAATCAACAAGCTTCAAGAGCAAAACCAAGAATGGAAGTTTAGCTCCTCATTTGGAGACTAAACATAGCTAGAAAAATATAAAGAAATGCTATTCTAAACTGAGCTAAAGAGTATATAAAAAGGGATGATAAAAGTGAAGGAAAATGGGGCTATTTATAGGTGTTTTCAAGACCTATAGCCGAATACCCGGCCGGGTATTTTGACATACCCGACCGGGTATTTACCAAATCAAATATTTTCCCATGTTTTTGTGTCTTCTGCACGTTCTTTGGTCCGAAATCACTTCATACCCGACCGGGTATATGGAATACCCGACCGGGTATTTGCTAGTTTTGCAGCAGTTTCCTTTGTCACTTCATACCCGGCCGGGTAAAGTCCATACCCGACCGGGTTTTGCATAAAACTCAGGTTTTTCCATCCTTCTTGCATCCAAACCTATCTTAAACTTATAGCTCAACTAACTACAACTTACAACAAACAATAAAATGCTAAAAATACGATCACAATCAAATGCAAACTAACAACTACAAACTTGCATAATACTAGTAAATAAATATTACAAATGATAATAAAAATGTACACTTAGGCACTAACAACTAGTGCCTATCACAGGACGGCGAAGAAATTTCGGTTCGAGAATAACTGGTTAAAGGAGGAGGAATGCAGAACAATTGTGGTTAACAGTTGGAGAGCAGGAGACCAGTCGGAAGTTAGTGACCGGCTTATCTTTTGCGGCAAGGAACTTGCCAAATGGGATGGGAGCAGAGTAAAGGGCTTTCGACACCAAATTCAAAATTGTAAAAAAAGATTAGCATGGTTAAAGTGGAAGGAGGATCCGGTCAGTATAAGGGAGTTCATTCGAACCACACTGGTTCTGAATTCTTTATTAGAAAAAGAAAATCAATATTGGAGGGAGAGAGCTAAGGAGTTCTGGTTGAGAGAAGGAGATATCAAATCTAGATTTTTCCATAATGCAGTTAAAGCTCATCGAAGGAGAAATAAAATGCAGGGACTACGAAGGTTGGATGGTAGCTGGGCAACTGATAGGGAAGAAGTGGGGAACATGGTCTTTGACTATTTCTCTGGTTTATTCATAGCTCCAGCTGGGACTGAAAGGGAAGAAATCTTTGGACCGATGGGAACTTTGAGTGCGGCACAGAATGCTAGATTAATCAGGCCGATTACGGCGGAGGAAGTGAAGGAAGCGGCATTCAATATGCACCCGGAGAAAGCACCAGGCAAGGATGGAATGAACCCAGCATTTTTTCAGAAATTTTGGGATATTGTGGGACCGGAGGTGGTGGAGATGTGTAGAGGATTTTTCGAAAGCCGGAAAATTCCTAGAGAAATTAATGTCACTAATGTAGTTCTAATCCCTAAGAAGGAGAGGCCTGAGAGTATGGGGGATTGGAGACCAATCGCTCTTTGCAACGTGGTATATAAGATTTTTTCGAAAGTCTTGACTAATCGGATGAAATGCTTATTGGGAGATCTGATTGGGGAAAACCAGAGTGCCTTTATCCCAGGTAGATCAATTGTGGATAATATTGTGATTGCTTTTGAGACACAACACTGTTTGAAAAGAAAACAAGGGGGTAAGGAAGGTTTTGTGGCCTTAAAACTTGATATGAGCAAAGCTTATGACGGAGTGAGCTGGCGCTTTTTGGGGAAAATAATGGAGCGAATGGGTTTTGTAACCCGCTGGATCGAGCTAATCATGGAGTGCATCAGTAAAGTTAGTTATCATGTCCAGTATGAGAAGGGTGCGTTGGGGCCGATTATTCCTGGAAGGGGTTTAAGACAAGGGGACCCCTTGTCACCTTATTTATTCATCTTAGTAGCTGAGGGGTTGAGCTCTTTACTGAGAAGGGCTGAAAGCAGGGGGGTGCATGGGGTGGCTGTCTGTAGGGGAGCTCCGAAAGTATCACATTTATTTTTTGCTGATGATAGCTTCTTATTTTTCAAAGCCACCCCAGTTGAATGTGATAATGTTAAAGGAATATTAAATTATTATGAGGAGATGTCGGGGCAGGTTGTGAATTTTTCTAAGTCTACTGTTTCTTTTAGCCCGAACACTGCGGAGCAGGTTAGAAAAATGTGCAGACAAAAATTGGGTGTTTTTACAGAAGGGGAGAACGGGACATATCTGGGTTTACCGGCAATGGTGGGGAAAAATAAAGGTGCTATTCTGAGTTACTTGAAGGACCGGATTTATAATAGAATCAAGAGTTGGAATAACCGGTTTCTCTCAAGGGCCGGACGTGCGGTCCTGCTGAAAAATGTGGTCCACGTAATGCCCTCCTCTGCTATGAATGTATTTTTATTACCGAATGAGTTGTGTGATGAGATTGAGAAATTAATGAATGGTTTTTGGTGGGGGGGGGGGAACGAAGCTTGATCAGAAAGGAATGAGATGGAGAAGTTGGAAGAAGCTGTGTAAACCGAAAGAGCTAGGTGGATTGGGGTTCAGGCAGTTGAGAGAATTTAATCTGGCCATGCTAGCTAAACAGGGGTGGCGGTTGATCAATGAGAAAGGCAGCCTGATGGAGAAGATTTTGAAGGTAAGATATTTTCCTAATTCGGATTTTCTAAATGCTAAATTAGGGAATGATCCATCTTTTGTGTGGAGAAGTATTTTTGAGACACGACAATTATTAAAGCAACACACAAGGAGAAGGGTGGGGAATGGAGTTGATGTTCAGGTGTGGGCTGACGAAGGAAGAATTACTTCGACTAAACCGATGGGGGTACGTGACATGAATGTGGCTGCTTTACGTGACTGTACGGGCAAAAAGTGGAATGAAGAGAGATTAAGGGCTATCTTTAATGAGGAGGATAGAAGAAGAATTTTGAGTATTCCGATTAGTGCAGGGAATAGAGTTGATGGATATTGGTGGAAAGGGGAAACTAGTGGGAATTACTTTGTCAAGAGTGGCTACAGACTGCAAGTTGAGGAGATGGCAGGGACAACAAATGGAGCGTGGTCGCACTTATGGCTGTTAAGGTACCTCCTAAATTTAAATATTTTATCTAGCAGGTATTGGACGGGTCAATTCCAACTGTGGATAAATTACGCCAGAGAGGAATTGAAGTCCCAAATGGTTGTAAACTGTGTGATGCTCCGACCGAGTCACTGGAACATGCTTTTAGGGAGTGCAATTGGGCCCGGTTGGTCTGGCAGACGGCACGTTTCAAAGTAGAGGGGGAGACGTCGGCAGAAGAGTGGATTCAAAGAGGTAGAGAAGATGGGGAGGTGGAAAGAAAGTGTAAATTTATGGCACTTCTTTGGAGCTTGTGGAAACGTAGGAATAATGCCGTTTGGAAGAACCAGAAGCAAGACACCACCAGTGTTATTAATGGAGCAGCAGGAATGATAGCAAGCTGGAGAGAAGCTCAAGATCGGGGAGGGGAGCACACGACATGGTTCTCTATAAAAGAAAAGTGGAAAAAACCAAATAAAGATTTTATAAAAATCAATGTTGATGGGGTGGTCAATGAGAGTGGTGGAGTAAGACCTTGGGGTTGGGTGGCTAGAGATGAAGAAGGTAACTTTGTGAGAGCCCAAGGGGGTCGGCGGCAGTTAACTGGTCAACGGCAGAGACGGAAGCTTTTGGGCTCAAGGAAGCTATGGAGGGAGCTATCCGGGAAGGATGGACTAGAGTCGAGTTTGAGACTGATGCCTTAACAGTGGTGAAAAATATTAAAACAGGAGGAGGGTGCTCGTACTTTCATTTGATTATAGAGGATATTAGAGATTTGTTAGAAACTAAGAGTAATTTTTCAGTCTCTTATTGCAATCGATCTGCGAACAGTGTAGCTCATGCTATTGCAAGAGGACACGTAGCTCTCCCAGATCAGCATAGTATCTATGATGTGTCTCCTATTTGTATTGCTAGCCTTCTGGCTACTGATTCTCTGGATTAATAAGAATGTTGGGAGTTGATGACAAAAAAAAACATTTGCGTGAAAAAATATGTAACTTTACGTGTTAAAATATGTAACTCACTGTAATACCCGAGATTAATTTAAGAGGATTAATAGTGCTACTCATACCAACAGAGGTGCATCTCCTTTTAAGGGAGCTCATCACCAAGAACTCCAAGGTTAAGCGTGCTTGCACGAGAGTAGTCTTGGGATGGGTGACCCCCTGGGAAGTTTTTTCAGGGCGTGCACGAGTGAGGACAAAGTGTGCGGTAAAGGCTCATGGTGGTTTGTGAGGACAATACTAGAGGTCAGAAGTAACTACCTCGGGTCTTGCGGGGCCGGGGTGTTACAGGTGGTATCAGAGCAACCCTGTGACAGTGTGCTGACCCGTTGGATATCGGGCGGTCACTTAGCGGGGCAAGATTATGGGGGTTGATTGAGATTGGTTTAAGGGCGCAACGAGGACGTTGCGATCCTAAGTGGGGGTGATTGTAATACCCGAGATTAATTTAAGATGATTAATAGTACTACTCATACCAACAGAGATGCATCTCCTTTTAAGGGAGCTCATCACCAAGAACTCCAAGGTTAAGGGAGCTCATCACCAAGAACTCCAAGGTAAAGGCTCGTGGTGGTTTGTGAGGACAGTACTAGAGGTCAGAAGTAACTACCTCGGGTCCTGCGGGGCCAGGGTGTTACACTCACGTTCAGTCAGGCCAAATGTAACTCGTGTGTATAAATATGTAACTCTACGTGTAAAACTATGTAACTTTACGTAAAAAAATATGTAACTCGCGTTCAGACAGGTCAAATGCAACTCGTGTGTATAAATATGTAACTCACGTGAATAAATATGTAACTTTACGTGTAAAAATATGTAAATTGACGTGTAAATATATGTAACTCGCGTGCAGGCAGGTCAAATGCAACTCGTGTGTGTGTGTGTGTATATATATATATATATGTATATATATATGTATATATATATATGTATGTATATATATATATAGATTATATAGATTTAGGTTCATGTGAGAAAACCATCTTAGGAGAGAAATGAGAATAATTTATAGCCATTGGATCTAGGATTTTCTTAGCACTTCATTAAGGGCAAATAAGAGAAATTGACAACATATTAAAATCACACGGTTACTTCTCTACAGTCTTGAAATTGTTTCCATAACTAACTCCCTATAATCTTGCATGACCAATCATCCTATTTGCTTTTATTGATTTACGATTCTTAACTGAGTTTTTATCAAATTTCTTTTATCTTATTTGATTCTTCCATACCTTCATCATTCTCAAGTTCGGTGTCACGGAGGAAGACATCCGTTTTTCAATTTTTGTAAAAAAAACTTGATCATTTTATCACTTTATTTAAAATAAATCTTCTGCTTTGTTTTACAATGCATTTCCATTTATTATTATGATTTATATTTTATTTAAAAATTGCATCAACATAACTGTGTATGTTGCACCTCTTTTGTATTATAACTGCACTGCAAAGCCCGTGTAAAAATTTAGAAAGTGTGAAACAATAATGCACCCCTCTTTATATTTAAATGCACATGTTTAAAGTGCATTTCATTTTGTGTAAAAGTATTATTGTAAAATTTTAGAAAGTGTGGTATACTAGTGCACTTTTGTACACTTAAATGCACATGATAGCATGCTCATGTTTTTTACACCCGTGTTTATTTATTTTCATTTTTTGAAATCAATCTGATTAGAGAGATGTATGGAAGTGCACAATGGTATGCGTAAAGTGCAGTAACTATTATAGTAAGTGCAAGCCAATGTCATAAATGTGCAATTTAATTACAAAGTGCAAATTAGTACAATAAAGATGCTATTTCTATTTAAATTTTGTTTGTTGATGAATGGTGATGGAGTATTAACTCCTAGATTCTAGAGAGAAGTGAGAGCTAGAGAGAGAAGTGCAATAATATGCTTCAATAGAATGAATTTGTAACCCCTATAACTACTCCCAAGGGGAGTATTTATAGAGAAAATTAGGGTTGGGCTCCCAAGCCTTGGGCTTGGGAGGCCCATTTACAACTGGACCGCTACTGGGCCGGATACAAAGCCACTAATGGGCTGTACAAATGAGTAAGTGTAAAATCCGATTCTGGGAGGTCTTTGTGGCCGACGAGGGCGTGGCCGACGAGGGCACGGCCGACGAGGGCGCGGTCGACGAGGGCACCCGAGTCCCTTAGATTCGGGACCGTAATCTGAGTTGGCACCTTTTCGGCCGACGGGGGCGTCATGGCCGACGAGGGCGCCACTCTGTCGTCTTGTGCTCTGTTCTTCCGAGTATGTGCGTCCTGGGGCTCAGACCCATATACTCCATCAAATGGCGTTGATTTTTTTTTTTAAAAAAAGTGCATTTAAAAAAAGTGCTTACAAAGAGTTTTTTCAAAAAAAAAACTCATTTACATAATATTGCGAATAAAAGTGCAATTATTTAATATTGGAGTGCAAATCAACAAACTCATATTGATTGCACTATGAGAATATTGCATATAAAAATAAACGGATATGAGTGAGAATTAAAAAATGGAAAGAGAATTAAATATGAAAGAAACATTTATAAGAACTTATCTTGCTAATTGTGTGGGAGTTACTTCCGTATTAATGGTTATCCTAAAAAGTAGGATTACTTCCTATTTAGATCACTCGTGCATGATAACTAGTCTAATTAATTTTACCATTGTACCCATTAATTAATACCAAGGGTATCTTGCCTTTTTTACAACTTGATTAGTCCGAATTACATGGCTCTTTTTCTACAATTTCTTGGCCATTAGATTGAGAGGATGGAAGGTCGGATTTCATTCTCACTTCTCTCCTGGGACTCCATTCTCACCGGAACCCTCCCCTATATATATATATATATGTGTGTGTGTGTGTGTGTGTGTGTGTGTGTGTGTGTGTGTGTGTGTGTATATATATATATATATAACTCGCGTGTAGAAATATGTAACTTTATGTGTAAAAATATGTAACTCACATGTATAAATACCTAATACAATAAATTTTTTATATACACAATTTTAAGATAAATTGTGATTTACACAATTATTTTTCTGTACTAAATTTAGTTCGGTTTTCCTTATAATCCAATAATCATTTATATAATAGTTCCATAATTTGTTAAAATTACATAAGCAATATTGGTCTCATTTGATAGATCATGAAAAATAAAAAAAATTAATATAAAATTTATAAAAATCGGATATGAAATAAAAAGTTATTATAATTTTTAACAAAAAAAGGAATAAAAAATAATGGAACCGGGCCACAATACTTCATCGTTTTGCAACCGGGCGCACCATCCTCATGGTGCGTCGCAGCGTCGGTTGCACGATATAATCTGCGGCGAAAGGAATATGTATACACTAGGATACTAGTCTTGAGAAAATCTACTATACTTTGAAATAATTCTAGTTTTTCAAAACATAAGAAAATTTTCTAACATTACCAAAATACACATGTTTTCATATATGATAATAAAAATCTGGAATTATGTGAAAATGAAAAAAAAAATCACTAGGATTAACAATATTTGATTTCCCTAAATAGAATTCCATGTTTCATATTCCTTTGAATAGGACGATTAATTAAATATTAATTCCTCCGACCCCAATTAAGTTACCACTTTCGTTTTTGGGCAGTCCCTAAATTAAGTTCACACTTCCTTAGTTTCCTTGTTTGGCAAATTATCTACATCAAAAAGTGTGAAACAGTGCAAAACAGTGCCAAACAGTGTCAAATAGTGTTTGAACAGTGCAAAACAGTGCACTCCACAGTAAAGTCAAATTTATTTTCTTAAAACGTGTGGAGTCAAACTGGGGAACTTAATTGGAGCACGGAGGGAGTACATTTCTACCTTTAATGTTAGAATCCCACAGCGGAAAAGTTTGAATCAACAAAGTGCTATATTAAGATATGTGCTACTTTTCCTATCAGGTTGACCTTTTAGGATGAAACCTCAGGTCTTAACATGGTATCAGAGCCAAACTGATCCATAACCATGTTGTGGGCCCCCTTATGAAAAATGACAATACGATTAAAAAAATGTCAATGCCGAACCGACGAAAAAATGATTGACGACTCCATCCAGACGAAGTGTCTAGTCATGAGGAGGGGTGTTAGAATCAGGTTGACTTTTTAGGATGGAACGTAACCTTAGGTTAACATTTAATATAAACAATTCCCCCCAAATTCCCCCATCATAACTAGAGGAGTCTGGCGGCTGCGGAGTTCTTGCAACCAGCGACAACAGTCCAGTGGCCAAGCTCCAACTCCTATGATTTTTTCAATCACAAATATAATAATAATTTCAATTTAATAAATTTTGAACATTTTTTACTTGTATTTTGTGAATTCTCATAGGAAAATGGCTAAAGAATACACAGAACATTAGTAATCGTAACTGAAAAGGGAAAAAGTTGATTTTTTATTTAATAAAAATATAAAAAAACATATATACATGGCTGGTAACATGCATCATTTTAGAAAAAAAAAACAGACTTTTATTTAATAAAAATATAAAAAAACATATATACATGGATGGTAACATGCATCATTTTAGGAAAATCGTGCCTCCCTGGGTAAAAGTTGACCATATTCTATTGATTATTTTACATATGGTAAAGTTTGGACAATCATTTGAGTTATTAAATTTGTGTGTGATTCACAAGTTTTATACTTTTGTGAAAATACTTTTAACAAACACTTTCGTGTAACTTTCATATTTAATTTTTTTTATTAAAAAGAGTTAATTTTTAATTACGACTAAAACAATGAAGAAGTGCACAAATAGACCTTCCATGTTTCGTATAGTAGGTCTAAAAATGTTTTAACTTTACAAAATTACTCTTAATGAGTTCTAAGCCTATTATAGTTAAAAATATAAAAAAATATCGAACCCCTAGCATATTCATGCTACTTTTGACAAAAATGGTGTCACCGTCGTTCGGAAGATCAGAATTGATGCCGCCTTGAAACTCTGGGTATCACCACGTGATCACCAGGACACCGGCCGTCTGTTGGGACTCCCAAATTGTCATCTTGTTGCGTAAAAACTAATTTTATGCACAACGTAAATGAACATAACATTGGTAGTTTCTTTCATAATATGAGCATCAAATCAGTTATAAGTTGACAATACATTCTAAGAGCATCCACAACGTGGGGATGTCTAGTCTTAAAAAAATACGCTAGCTCACCACATTAGACATTCTTTATGTATTCCCCCCACCAATGCACGTAGTGTCCCATTTACTTTAGCTTACATGGCAAAAAAAATGATAAACACTGTGAAGGGAACTTTCCGAGTGTAGAAACCCTCCTAGACTTGCTGACTGGACAAAATAACTAAAAAATTGCATATGTTATTTTCTACGAGATGGTTATATCGAGTTGTTGCTTTGTCCAAACTACCTAAATGCAGAGTCTGTCCGAGGGCTACCACGCCGGCGGCGGCCATTTTCCCTAGTAACGCCAGAGTGCCCTCGATCAGATTCTCCAGACATTACATATATACGTACTCCGTATAAACCAGGTTACATATAAATTGTGGAAGATCGTTATTTTCGGCAATTTTCCGTTGCTACAGACCACACCGAATATCCATTATCGGTCAAAATGAACTAACGGAATTCTTCCGTTTTCTCCCCCCTGTTTCGACCAACACAACCTCATGCTACCAGGTGATTCATCCAACGCCTGAGGCCACATGCGTAGGTATCAGTGACGCAGCATCAAATATCTCGGGCACCCTCTATCTTTGTACTGTTGTATTGATTTGCTTTGTTTGTGTATAAGACCGTTGCAGTTATTTTCATTCTTTGTTTGTTCGTGCGCTTTGTTTCTTCTTGTGCTTACCTGACTATCCGGCTGTAGGTATCAGTAATTTTTATATTCATTTGTTGTTGGTTTTGTTCCTTGCGCTACTGCTTTCTCTAACTGTTGTTTGTTATTCATTTGGTGTTGGTTTTAATATTGCCTCGATTGCGTTTGTTTGGTGTTTTAATAATTCTTTAGTGTTTCGATCCAGTTGTATTCCAATACTTTTTGAATAGGCACCTTCTGATTGAATTCAGAACTACCGAAATGAGTTCAGCCGCTTCTGAGTTACTCAAAGGGTGCAAACCAGTTTGAAATTATGTTCTGCATCGCCCTTTAGATGTTTTAGGCTGCAGTGACAATCTTTGAATTGCAGTGTCGATCTTTGAAGATCCAATTGTGATCGAAGCTTATATTCACCATTGTTTTTATTTTACTCTTTCTTGATTCTCTTGTTTATCTCTTTTCTCTTTTAATTCTGCTGCAGTTGCATCATCTTGTGTTCTACTCTTTTACGTTGTATGTGTTTTTTATATGGATGTGTGTGGTTAGGGCAGAGTTGTCATCCCTTACGTGGGGTGCGGGTTCGATTGCAGTCTGTTAAACACCGTGTTGGTAGTCTGAACTTGTTCTCATATCATGTCGCTGTTTAATGTTTTATATGCTGTTTCATATGGTATTTTAATTTGCTTGTTTAGGAATTTTGAACTTTACTTTAAATTGCAGATTAACGTTTTTTATCTTTCCTCTGTTTGGGATCACGTGTTCCTGGTACTCTCCTTTGATCCGCTGAAATTGTAAGTCATTTATGCTTGGCTACATATATTTTTGTGAGATATGGGCTTATACTTCTTTGTTGCTTATGTATTTACCTATTGTGCAATCACACTGGCACATATCCTGTGTTCTTATTCTTGTCATGCCTGTGACTAAGTTTAATTACCACATATTCAGCCCTCCTTTAGTTGTTTTACACTGCAGTGTCAATCTTTGAACTACAGTGTCAATCTTTGAACTGCAGTGGTAATCTTTGAATATCCAAGTAATATCAGCTCTTATATTAACCATTAGTTTTGTTTAACACGGTCGAATTCCCTTGGTCTTTATTTATTTTGTTTTTTGTTGATTTTCTTCTTTATTTCTTTCAAATCTGCTACAATTGTGGCATCTTGTATTCACAAGTTTTGAGTTCACATACTAAAAAAGTACTCCCTCCGGTTCTCAAACAATTTCCCACTTTCCTTTTCGGGAAGTCCCGAAATTAACTTCACACTTCTTCTTATTTCCTTATTTGGCAAATTATCTACACCAAAATAGTGCAAAACAGTTTCAAACAGTGCCAAACAGTGTCCAAACAGTGCCAAACAGTACACTCCACAGTAAAGTCAAATTTATTTTCTTAATCTGTGTGAAGTCAAATTATGAACCTCTTTGAGAACCGGAGAGAGTATCATAGAAGAATGCTTGCTTGAAAATACAATCAATTAAGCCACCGTGATCTACTATAGAATGTCATTCATGAAAAAGAAATTAAGAAAGTTTATAAATTTATAAAAAAATCATATAAGTTGTGATAAAGAAAAAAATAGAAATATAAAATAGTAAAAATATCAAAAATATCAAAATATCAAGATCCGAAGTCCGACTCGTACCCGATCAAGTACGATGCTCCTAACCCTGATGTCGGGTGGGTCCAGATCTCTAAGCTGGCTTGGTGAATTACTCTTTTTGTGGGTAATTTTGTGAGAAACAAAAATTGTTGGAATTACCAAATAATTATCAAAATATTATGCGAAGCAGAGTAAAAAATGCTTTGAATGCACTAGGTTTGGTTATTCCTTGGCATTATTATTGTATACTCCCTCCGTCCCATTGGACTTTGCCAACTTTTCCTTTTTGGTTATCCCAAAAATTTTACCACTTTCCAATTAAAGCAACTAATTTGTGGTTCTGCACATTTCTCTCTCCTTTGCATAAATCTCAACCACACAATTTTTACTTTTCTTATTTCTCACCTACTTTGCACTTAGCAAAGTGCATCAGGACGGAGGTAGTATTACATTCGATGTGTTACAAACTAAATACAGTATGCGTATAATTTTAAAAAACTAGTTACTCCACCCGTGCGCTGCACGGGAGTGAGACACCCACATAATAATTTAGATATAGTTATATATTTAAAAATATTTAAAAAATATGACTGTGTTAGAATTATTTGAAAACAATATATAAATTCTGAATAAATGGAAAGATCTAAATGTAAAACATCACACGATGAAATGGATGTGCATTTAAGTCCACCACATTATACCAAAAATTATAAATTACTCTATAGTACATATTTCTTTGTAAACAACATTCAATGTTGATTTGGTTGGTTTTCCATCTTCGTCATTAGAAACTCCAATCCCATGAACTTGTTACTCTCCACACCGCCATGTACAAATGTTTGTGAGTAATAATGGAGCGTCAGAGTAAGATAACAACGTTTTTCAACGATTGTCCGTGACTCTTATTAATGGTCATTACAAACCTAACAATTTTAGGTGGAGAATGCTTAGGCGGGAAAATTTTCTCTCTCAAATATAGTGCTTTTAGGTATAGAATGAAATTACATTTTAGGATTTTAGGATGATGATTTTTTTTGTGGAAAGTGTAATTGTATTTTAGGATTTTAGGCGGAGAATGCTTAGGCGGGAGAATTTCTCTCTCTCTAGTATAGTGCTTTTATGTATATGATGATTTTTTTTTGCGGAAAGTGAAATTACATATTAGGATTTTAGGCGGAGAATGCTTAGGAGGGAGAATTTTCTCTCTTCAGTGTAGTGCTTTTAGGTATAGGATGCTTTTTGGGGGGGCGGGGGAAGTGAAATTATATTTTAGGATTTTAGGCGGAGAATGCTTAGGCGGAAAACTCTTCTCTCTCCAGTGTAGTGCTTTTAGGTATAGAATGAAATTACATTTTAGGATTTTAGGATTATAGGATGATGATTTTTTTTTTTTGCGGAAAGTGAAATTACATATTAGGATTTTAGACGGAGAATGCTTAGGCGGAAGAATTTTCTCTCTCCAGTGTAGTGCTTTTAGGTATATGATGATTATTCTCCGTGCCGGTCAATTTTGGCAAAGTTTTAAGAGACGGAGGTAGTAGAAAAAAGAAGTTAAAGTGACATCATGGATGATGTTTGTGCAATGTTCGATCAATAATGACAATTAATGAAACAATTAGAATGTTTTTTTGAATGGTTTTCGACCATACTAGATCAAACCAGACCAAACTTAAACAGATGAAATTAGACATAAGATCACACCAAACTTGGACAATTATAAAAACACAGAGACCAAACATTTATCATATCAGACCAGATTTAAATAGGCTAGATCAGAGATTTATCAGATCAGACTAGACCAGATTAGACCAGACCAAACTTAAATAGAACAGACCAAATTAGAGTAGACCTAAAAAAATTAGATCAAATCAAAACCTGCAAATTTGAGTCCTAAAGAAAATATCTATAATCTTGAGAAACAAAAGAATAGCTGCCGCCTCCCACATGTTCTATAGAAGAAATTAACGTGACATCATGGATGATGTTTGTGTAATGTTCTTAGTTTCTTACAATAGCATATCCATGTCATCTCAAGACTATATTATACTCTCTCCGTCCCAAAAACAACTTCTCAGTTTGACTAGCACACACATTTAGGTAGATTAAAATTTTGGTTTGACTTTCCCAAAGATTTACTGTTTTGACACTGTTTGGACACTGTTTAGCACTGTTTGGACACTGTTCAGCACTGTTTGGCACTGTTTGACACTGTTTTGATGTTGATAATTTGCCAAATAAGGAAGTGGGAAGAAGTGTGAAGTTAATTTTGAGACATCCATTTAAGGAAAGTGGGAAGTTGTTTTTGGGACGGAGGGAGTATTGTTCTATACAAAAAATAGAACCCTAGCATATACTCCCTCCGTCCCATTGGAATGTTCCCGGTTTGACCTACACAAATATTAAAGAAATAAACTTACCAGGGGTAAATTTTACTGTTTTGACACTGTTTCGACACTGTTTTGCACTGTTTGACCCTGTTTTGATGTAGGATAACTTTCTATTTAGGGAAATGGAAACTTTCCAACGGGACATCCAAACAAGAAAGCGGGATCATTCCAACGGGACGGAGGGAGTATACCTTTGCAGCTTTGCTACTTTTGACAGAAATGACGCCACCGTCGTCCGGAAGAATAGTCGCTGCCTTCCGACTCCCGCGTGCCGCCTAGCCACTCTAGATGTCATGATGTCATCATCGTCTATTTTGGACTCCGGAACTGTCATTTGATGGGTTAAAAATCATTTTATTCACAACATAAATGAATACTAAGCTACCTCCGTCCCAAAATACTTCACCAAATCCTAAAATTTGGACCATGGTTTTGATTAGAATAATATAATGAAAATTATAAATTTTATACTTTTATGAAAATACTTTCAACAAAGAACATTTTCGTATCTTTTGTATATTATTATAAATAATTTCCAAAATATATAACTGGTCAAAATTTTGAATTTGGCTAAGTATTTTGGAATGAATGTAGCATAATATATTGATAGTTTCTTTCATTAGACTTGTGATATGTTGTAAGAATAAGATTTTTTCGCCATTATATGAACATACATCCTAATCGATGTCAAAAAAATCCGTGCCATAATTATTACATGTAGCTGTCACAAATTTAGCAAAATATGAAGCCAATATCTAAAAAACGTACACACTAAAAATTCTTGTAGGGTGTGTTCTCGAAAAAGAAAGAAAATTAATTAATTAAAATTAATTAAAAACAATCAAAGAACAAACAGAAAAGAGACGGAACAGAAATTAGTTAAATCTTGTGCAACGCACAATTTCCTTAAAACGTATATGTTGCCTCTCATGGTGCTAGGAGCATTGCAACGATCATTTCCATGTGCATCGATTAAAATACATGATTTAAATATAAATTAATGATAAAATATTGATTTGAATCAATGAAATGCATAGAAGATAGGCCGGGTAATCTCACATTTTTATAGGGCATAGTAACACTGACCAACATGGAATCAATGAAATGCATAGAAGATACTCTTTCTGTCCCATTTTATATGTCCTACTTTTTTTTGGATTGTTCTAAAATACGTAGTAAGTGTCACATTTCCTCTTTTAGGAAAAAACATGTGGTTTATAACATTTTAATTTAATATACTCAAATTTCAACCATAACTTTTATTTTTTCAACCATTTTATTAATAATTATGTCAAGTCAAAGTGAGACAAAAAAAATGGGACGGAAGTAGTAGTATTTTATTTCGAAAATAGTTTTGGTGTGAATACATATGTGGGAAGTCAAACCCCAATATAATTAAGCTAAGTATGTCTTTAATCTTCCAATTAAGCCCCGGCCCCTGGGCTATATAAGGGGCGGAATCAATGTGTTTGATACTCACTAACTACACAGAATTGCAGTACAAAAAAAATGGGTTATTGGTTTCCTTTGAAGGTTTGGTCGATGGTGATCATCAGTTTTTGGGTTTCAAGCTTGAGGCTGAATTTCACGACGCCTGTGGGGCTTCTGACGAGTCTGAGCAGACATCACGACATCAATACAGGCGAAAATTTGTCGAGGGTGGAGCTTTTGAGAATCGGAATAAAACACGACGCCAAGAGGTTTGGTGCCTGGCGGGCTGCTACTGCTGCGGCGGAGCACGAGGGGAAGGTGATGATGTCTGCGATACTTCCCGCGCCCGATAACGGGGGGTTCTTGATGAACCTATCCATCGGGACTCCACGGGTGAATTTGACGTCTCTCATGGACATCGGGAGTGACTTGACGTGGATGCAGTGTCAGCCATGCGTCCACTGTTATCCTCAAGACACTCCCATCTTCAATCCCAAGAAATCCACTTCTTTTCACAAGTCCGCGTGTCCACGAAAAAACAAGAATGACACCCGCGGCAGCTGCCCCCGCCGCATCAAGTACGACGATGGGTCGACGGTCGAAGGCTACTACGCCTCAGAGACTTTGACATTTGAAGGCGGCGTTTCTTTCCCCAACGTCACCTTCCTCTGCGGCCAAAACAATAGCGGCGGGATAGGATTTAACCACAACTCAGGTTTGGTTGGTCTCAGCCGCGGGCGGCTGTCCTTGGTCTCCCAGCTCAACCTCTCCCAATTCTCCTACTGCTTGCCCGGCCTGGGAAGCAATTCAACCGGCACGCTTAGACTGGGGGGTGCATCATCTACAGCAGGCGGTGGTGATCAGGTGACTACGACGCCATTTGCAGAAATTCCAGCTTCATCAAACAACTCGGCCAAATCGCAGTATTACTATGTTTCCGTGGAAGGAATCTCGGTAGGCAAGACACGGCTGTCATCGGTGCCAAAGGAGGCGTTCCAGCTGAATCAGGACGGGAGTGGCGGGATGATTGTCAACACCGGCACCAGCCTCACTTACCTTCCGACGGCAGCCTTCAATGCGGTCGTTGATGAGGTGGGGAGGCAGCTGAATCTTCCTTCGGACAATAGTTCCGATCTACCTTGTTTCACGCTGCCAAAGAAGAGCAATGGGATCAGCTTCCCGACGCTGACGCTCCATTTACAGGGCACCCACGCCGCCGCAAATCTGAGCATCCCTGAACAGAATATGTTCATAATCGAAGAGGATTTCGGTCGTAACACTACTTGTTTGGCAATCGGCGACGCCGGAGGTGGAGGGTCGTTTGGGGTTTTGGGGAACTTTCTACAGCAGAATATGATGGTGACCTATGATCTGGCCCACAACACTCTTTCCTTTGAGCCAACGAATTGCAGTGGTCGCCACTCGCCACACTGATAATGCCGAGCCCATAAACGAATTGAGTTTTACACTGTTCACATGTTTTACTTTTACTACGTTTTATTTATTAATGTAATAATATTATTTTATGAAAAAAATATTATTAAACTTGTCTAATTGTAAATTTTTATAATCTAATTTTTAATTTTTTTTTACTAATACAGAATCATTTATATTAATGGTCAAAGTTGTATCTCGACAAGTGTGAAATGTTGATCGTTGCATTTATTTAGGAACGGAGGAAGTATATAGTACTACCTCCGTCCCCCTGTTATTGTTCCATTGCGGTTTACGATGCTTGACTGACGATAAAGCAAACAGATCCCTGTCCGCACTAGAATTATTTTTAGGAAAAAGAATTGCATATTCAGAAACTACATCAAAAGGTTTACAAAGTCGCAAAAACCAGAATCAAGTTTAATAAAAATTTGATAAATAAAGTAAGAGATTAAGAGTTATTTGTGTTGACCAAGTGAATAGGAAATGAGACAATAATAGGGGGACATAGAGAGTATCTCTTTTATTAAATAAGTGCGACATGTGAAATTTTACACTATTCACATGTTCTATTTTGACTACATTTTATTTATTGATGTATTAATATATTTTTTTTAAAAATATATTATTAAATTTGTCTCATTGTAAATTTTCAAAAACTAATTTTTTAAATTTTTTACTAATAGAGAATTATATATATTGATGGTCAAAGTTGTGTCTCGGCAAGTGTGAAATGTTGACTGTTGCATGCACTTA
Organism: Cuscuta europaea; assembly: GCA_945859875.1. Classification (NCBI taxonomy): domain Eukaryota; kingdom Viridiplantae; phylum Streptophyta; class Magnoliopsida; order Solanales; family Convolvulaceae; genus Cuscuta; species Cuscuta europaea. The sequence continues at coordinate 660,756 of CAMAPE010000054.1, read as the reverse complement.
TTTAAGAACGGAGAAAGTATCACGTGCCGTGTTATTTCTTACTGGAGTCTATATTACCTAATTTGGGTAAGTTTTTACTTACTCCCTCCGTCACGCTAGAAGGTTCCCGTTGACGGTTTACGATACTTGACTAACGATAAAACAATTTAATTCTTGTTTACACTGATTATTTTTAGTAAATAAATTAACATATTCAGAAACTACATTAAAACCGCAATAAAACCTGATAAAAAGTGTAAATTTGATAACAATTTGATTTATAAAGTAAAAGATTAAAACTGATTTAAGTTGACCATGCAAATAGTAGACGAAAACCTTCTAACGAGACGGAGGTAGTTTATAATACTTCGTAAGAGTATTTTGATAATTAGCTTCCGTCAAAGTTAATGACAAATCTACCGGAAGAACTCGATTAATATAGATGAAATAGATTAAGGGCTAAAATTATAGATTTAATAGTTCGAGAACCAAAACAATATGATGATGATAGTCAAGGACCATTTATGCATTTTACTCTACATATAAGTATCCTAAAATGAACTAGCATTCCCATTCTACCATTGTTTTGTTTTAATTCAATTCACATTTCATTATTAAACTTCATCTTAATTCACAAATAGAAAGTTTATATTAATAAACTTCTTCTTAAACTAGTATTAACAATGTTTAAGAGATTAGGATAGAAAAAAAGTTAAAGTGACATCATGGATGATGTGTGTGTAATGTTCGTTCAATAGTGACAATTAATGAAGTTACGGTCAAACATTTGTCTCGAGAACACAAAATGCAATGATGTTATTTTAGTTATTGAAGTGGGTTTGTTATTTTTTGTTTTTGATAATCCAGGTGTCAGGGTATACGCTCCCATAATCCTGAAGTCTATGAACTACCCTCCAAAGTCCCTAGATAGTTAAGTCCGGATCTGATCACAGTCAACCTCGTCACTACTGGCTCCAAAGGACGAATCCAGCAGGACTTACATCACCTTTCGGGCTGCTCCTCCCACCACACGAACCCACTACCTTCATTATCATCCTCTCCCTTCTCAGCCGCTGAGCAACTCCGTGAAGATAAGAAGAATCATTGGGAGCAAGACCTCCCTCCTCTCCCCTAAATGTGCTTAGCGGGATTCGAATCCGAGACCTCCGCTAGGACACGGTAACCTTCCACCCAGTGAGCTGGAATGGTTGGTTGGGTTTGTTATTTTCTATTTCTCCTTTTCTTAAATATGTTAATAATTTTTTTATTTTTGATCCAATTTTTATAAAATTTATATCAATTTTTTTTTTCATGATCTTTTAAATGAGACCAATATTGTCTATGCAATTTTAACATATTAACATTTGCGTGTAAAAATACGGAGTATTTGAATTCCGTAAAATTAAATTCTAGGGTTGCCGGTAACGGCTTCGCCTAGTCGTCTTTCCGGTGGTGCCCTGGACAGTGGGGTACGGCGCCGAGGTAGAGGTTATTGTTTCCTGCTTTGACTTTGGCGTGTCGAGGACATGAGCGTTTTGACATGGAATCGTAGAGGTCTGGGGAGTCCGGCGGCGGTGCAGTGTTTAACGGATCTAGTGCAAAAGAACAGACCGTCAATTATATTCCTAATGGAGATGAAGTTGCGGTGCAGTCAGGCGAAAGATTTACTTCGTTCATTAGGGTTTGCTAACAGCGAAGGAATAGATGCAGAAGGGCAAGGAGGGGGAATTATTTTGGGATGGAATGAAGATTACGATGTTACGGTTCTGGAGATTCACACCAATTTTGTGGATTGTCAGATGAATTCCATGGATGGAGGCGCTACGTGGCGGCTAACCGGGCTCTATGGATACCCAGAGACGGTGAGACGACGAGCGGTGTGGGAGCTGCTGAAGCGATTGGCGGGGAGAAATCCGACCGCTTGGCTGGTAATGGGAGACATGAATGATATCATGTATGCATCAGAGAAGAAAGGTCGTATTCCGCACCCTCAGTGGCGGATGCGGGGATTCCGAGAGGCAGTGGCAGATAGCGATTTAAGGGATTTCCCTTTTGATGGATACCAGTGGACATGGGACTGGGGAAATGGTACCCCTAATTGGGTTGAGGAAAAACTGGACCAGGTCCTAGTCAATGATTCCTGGTGGGATATGTTCAGGGAAGCAAGAGCAAGTTCGGTTGAGGCTACTACAAGTGATCATATGGCATTATTTCTACGGATTAGGCCAACTTCTCATAGCAGGACTGCGAAGAAATTTCGGTTCGAGAATAACTGGTTAAAGGAGGAGGAATGCAGAACAATTGTGGTTAACAGTTGGAGAGCAAGAGACCAGTTGGAAGTTAGTGACCGGCTTATCTTTTGCGGCAAGGAACTTGCCAAATGGGATGGGAGCAGAGTAAAGGGCTTTCGACATCATATTCAAAATTGTAAAAAAGATTAGCATGGTTAAAGTGGAAGGAGGATCCGGTCAGTATAAGGAAGTTCATTCGAACCACACTGGTTCTGAATTCTTTATTAGAAAAAGAAAATCAATATTGGAAGCAGAGAGCTAAGGAGTTCTGGTTGAGAGAAGGAGATATCAACTCTAGATTTTTCCATAATGCAATTAAAGCTCATCAAAGGAGAAATAAAATGCAGGGACTACGAAGGTCGGATGGTAGCTGGGCAACTGATAGGGAAGAAGTGGGGAACATGGTCTTTGACTATTTCTCTGGTTTATTCATAGCTCCAGCTGGGACTGAAAGGGAAGAAATCTTTGGACCGATGGGAACTTTGAGTGCGGCACAGAATGCTAGATTAATCAGGCCGCTTACGGCGGAGGAAGTGAAGGAAGCGGCATTCAATATGCACCCGGAGAAAGCACCAGGCAAGGATGGAATGAACCCAGCATTTTTTCAGAAATTTTGGGATATTGTGGGACCGGAGGTGGTGGAGATGTGTAGAGGAATTTTCGAAAGCCGGAAAATTCCTAGAGAATATAATGTCACTAATGTAGTTCTAATCCCTAAAAAGGAGAGACTTGAGAGTATGGGGGATTGAAGACCAATCGCTCTTTGCAACATGGTATATAAGATTTTTTCGAAAGTCTTGGCTAATCGGATGAAAGGCTTATTGGGAGATCTGATTGGGCAAAACCAGAGTGCCTTTATCCCAGGTAGATCAATTGTGGATAATATTGTGATTGCTTTTGAGACACAACACTGTTTGAAAAGAAAACAAGGGGGTAAGGAAGGTTTTGTGGTCTTAAAACTTGATATGAGCAAAGCTTATGACCGAGTGAGTTGACGCTTTTTGGGGAAAATAATGGAGCGAATGGGTTTTGTAACCCGCTGGATCGAGCTAATCATGGAGTGCATCAGTACAGTTAGTTATCATGTCCAGTATGAGAAGGGTGCGTTGGGGCCGATTATTCCTTGAAGGGGTTTAAGACAAGGGGACCCCTTGTCACCTTATTTATTCATCTTAGTAGCTGAGGGGTTGAGCTCTTTACTGAGAAGGGCTGAAAGCAGGGGGGTGCATGGGGTGGCTGTCTGTAGGGGAGCTCCGAAAGTATCACATTTATTTTTTGCTGATGATAGCTTCTTATTTTTCAAAGCCACCCCAGTTGAATGTGATAATGTTAATGAAATATTTAATTATTATGAGGAGATGTCGGGGCAGGTTGTGAATTTTTCTAAGTCTACTGTTTCTTTTAGCCCGAACACTGCGGAGCAGGTTAGAGAAATGTGCAGACAAAAATTGGGTGTTTTTACAGAAGGGGAGAACGGGACATATCTGGGTTTACCGGCAATGGTGGGGAAAAATAAAGGTGCTATTCTGAGTTACTTGAAGGACCGGATTTATAATAGAATCAAGAGTTGGAATAACCAGTTTCTCTCAAGGGCCGGACGTGCGGTCCTGCTGAAAAATGTGGTCCACGCAATGCCCTCCTATGCTATGAATGTATTTTTATTACCGAATGAGTTGTGTGATGAGATTGAGAAATTAATGAATGGTTTTTGGTGGAGGGGAACGAAGCTTGATCAGAAAGGAATGAGATGGAGATGTTGGAAGAAGCTGTGTAAACCGAAAGAGCTAGGTGGATTGGGGTTCAGGCGGTTGAGAGAATTTAATCTGGCCATGCTAGGTAAACAGGGGTGGCGGTTGATCAATGAGAAAGGCAGCCTGATGGAGAAGATTTTGAAGGTAAGATATTTTCCTAATTCGGATTTTCTAAATGCTAAATTAGGGAATAATCCATCTTTTGTGTGGAGAAGTATTTTTGAGACACAACAATTATTAAAGCAACACACAAGGAGAAGGGTGGGGAATGGAGTTGATGTTCAGGTGTGGGCTGACGAAGGAAGAATTACTTCGACTAAACCGATGGGGGTACGTGACATGAATGTGGCTGCTTTACGTGACTGTACGGGCAAAAAGTGGAATGAAGAGAGATTAAGGGCTATCTTTAATGAGGAGGATAGAAGAAGAATTTTGAGTATTCCGATTAGTGCAGGGAATAGAGTTGATGGATATTGGTGGAAAGGGGAAACTAGTGGGAATTACTTTGTCAAGAGTGGCTACAGACTGCAAGTTGAGGAGATGGCAGGGACAACAAATGGAGTGTGGTCGCACTTATGGGTGCTAAGGTACCTCCTAAATTTAAATATTTTATCTGGCAGGTATTGGACGGGTCAATTCCAACTGTGGATAAATTACGCCATAGAGGAATTGAAGTCCCAAATGGTTGTAAACTGTGTGATGCTCCGACCGAGTCGCTGGAACATGCTTTTAGGGAGTGCAATTGGGCTCGGTTGGTCTGGCAGACGACACGTTTCAAAGTAGAGGGGGAGACGTCGGCAGAAGAGTGGATTCGAAGAGGTATAGAAGATGGGGAGGTGGAAAGAAAGTGTAAATTTATGGCACTTCTTTGGAGCTTGTGGAAACGTAGGAATAATGCCGTTTGGAAAAACTAGAAGAAAGACACCACCAGTGTTATTAATGGAGCAGCAGGAATGATAGCAAGCTGGAGAGAAGCTCAAGATCAGGGAGGGGAGCACACGACATGGTTCTCTATAAAAGAAAAGTGGAAAAAACCAAATAAAGATTTTATAAAAATCAATGTTGATGGGGTGGTCAATGAGAGTGGTGGAGTAAGAGCTTGGGGTTGGGTGGCTAGAGATGATGAAGGTAACTTTGTGAGAGCCCAAGGGGGGTCGGCGGCAGTTAACTGGTCAACGGCAGAGACGGAAGCTTTTGGGCTCAAGGAAGCTATGGAGGGAGCTATCCGGGAAGGATGGACTAGAGTCGAGTTTGAGAGTGATGCCTTAACAGTGGTGAAAAATATTAAAACAGGAGGAGGGTGCTCGTACTTTCATTTGATTATAGAGGATATTAGAGATTTGTTAGAAACTAAGAGTAATCTTTCAGTCTCTTATTGTAATCGATCTACGAACAGTGTAGCTCATGCTATTGCAAGAGGACACGTAGCTCTCCCAGATCAGCATAGTATCTATGATGTGTCTCCTATTTGTATTGCTAGCCTTCTGGCTACTGATTCTCTGGATTAATAAGAATGTTGGGAGTTGATGACAAAAAAAAAACATTTGCGTGAAAAAATATGTAACTTTACGTGTTAAAATATGTAACTCACTGTAATACTCGAGATTAATTTAAGAGGATTAATAGTGCTACTCATACCAACAGAGGTGCATCTCCTTTTAAGGGAGCTCATCACCAAGAACTCCAAGGTTAAGCGTGCTTGCACGAGAGTAGTCTTGGGATGGGTGACCCCCTGGGAAGTTTTTTCAGGGCGTGCACGAGTGAGGACAAAGTGTGCGGTAAAGGCTCATGGTGGTTTGTGAGGACAGTACTAGAGGTCAGAAGTAACTACCTCGGGTCCTGCGGGGCCGGGGTGTTACAGGTGGTATCAGAGCAACCCTGCGACAGTGTGCTGACCCGTTGGATATCGGGCGGTCACTTAGCGGGGCAAGATTCTGGGGGTTGATTGAGATTGGTTTAAGGGCGCAATGAGAACGTTGCGATCCTAAGTGGGGGTGATTGTAATACCGAGATTAATTTAAGAGGATTAATAGTACTACTCATACCAACAGAGGTGCATCTCTTTTTAAGGGAGCTCATCACCAAGAACTCCAAGGTTAAGTGAGCTCATCACCAAGAACTCCAAGGTAAAGGCTCGTGGTGGTTTGTAAGGACAGTACTAGAGGTCAGAAGTAATTACCTCGGGTCCTGCGGGGCCAGGGTGTTACACTCACGTTCAGTCAGACCAAATGTAACTCGTGTGTATAAATATGTAACTCTACGTGTAAAACTATGTAACTTTACGTAAAAAAATATGTAACTCGCGTTCAGACAGGTCAAATGCAACTCGTGTTTATAAATATGTAACTCGCGTGAATAAATATGTAACTTTACGTGTAAAAATATGTAAATTGACGTGTAAATATATGTAACTCGCGTTCAGGCAGGTCAAATGCAACTCGTGTGTGTGTGTGTGTGTGTGTGTGTGTGTGTGTATATATATATATATATATATATATATAGCTCGCGTGTAGAAATATGTAACTTTATGTGTAAAAATATGTAACTTCACATATAAAAATATGTAACTCACATGTATAAATACCTAATACAATAAATTTTTTATATACACAATTTTAAGATGAATTGTGATTTACACAATTATTTTTCTGTACTAAATTTAGTTCGGTTTTCCTTATAATCCAATAATCATTTATATAATAGTTCCATAATTTGTTAAAATTACATAAGCAATATTGGTCTCATTTGATAGATCATGAAAAATAAAAAAAATTAATATAAAATTTATAAATATCGGATATGAAATAAAAAAGTTATTATAATTTTTAACAATAAAAGGAATAAAAAATAATGGAACCGGACCACAATACTTCGTCGTTTTGCAACCGGGCGCACCATCCTCATTGTGCGTCGCAGCGTCGGTTGCACGATATAATCTGCGGCGAAAGGAATATGTATACACTAGGATACTAGTCTTGAGAAAATCTACTATACTTTGAAATAATTCTAGTTTTTCAAAACATAAGAAAATTTTCTAACATTACCAAAATACACATGTTTTCATATATGATGATAAAAATCTGGAATTATGTGAAAATGAAAAAAAAAACACTAGGATTAACAATATTTGATTTCCCTAAATAGAATTCCATGTTTCATATTCCTTTGAATAGGACGATTAATTAAATATTACTTCCTCCGATCCCAATTAAGTTACCACTTTCGTTTTTGGGCAGTCCCTAAATTAAGTTCACACTTCCTTAGTTTCCTTGTTTGGCAAATTATCTACATCAAAACAGTGTGAAACAGTGCAAAACAGTGCCAAACAGTGTCAAATAGTGTTTGAACAATGCAAAACAGTGCACTCCACAGTAAAGTCAAATTTATTTTCTTAAAACGTGTGGAGTCAAACTGGGGAACTTAATTGGAGCACGGAGGGAGTACATTTCTACCTTTAATGTTAGAATCCCACAGCGGAAAAGTTTGAATCAACAAAGTGCTATATTAAGACATGGGCTACTTCTCCTATCAGGTTGACCTTTTAGGATGAAACCTCAGATTTTAACATGGTATCAGAGCCAAACTGATCCATAACCATGTTGTGGGCCCCCTTATGAAAAATGACAATACGATTTAAAAAAATGTCAATGCCGAACCGACGAAAAAATGATTGACGACTCCATCCAGACGAAGTATCTGGTCATGAGGAGGGGTGTTAGAATCAGGTTGACCTTTTAGGATGGAACGTAACCTTAGGTTAACATTTAATATAAACAATTCCCCCCAAATTCCCCCATCATAACTAGAGGAGTCTGGCGGCTGCGGAGTTCTTGCAACCAGCGACAACAGTCCAGTGGCCAAGCTCCAACTCCTATGATTTTTTCAATCACAAATATAATAATAATTTCAATTTAATAAATTTTGAACATTTTTTACTTGTATTTTGTGAATTCTCATAGGAAAATGGCTAAAGAATACACAGAACATTAGTAATCGTAACTGAAAAGGGAAAAAGTTGATTTTTTATTTAATAAAAATATAAAAAAACATATATACATGGCTGGTAACATGCATCATTTTAGAAAAAAACAGATTTTTATTTAATAAAAATATAAAAAAACATATATACTTGGATGGTAACATGCATCATTTTAGGAAAATCGTGCCTCCCTCGGTAAAAGTTGACCAAAGTTTGGACAATCATTTGAGTTATTAAATTTGTGTGTGATTCACAAGTTTTATACTTTTGTGAAAATACTTTTAACAAACACTTTCGTGTAACTTTCATATTTAATTTGTTTTTATTAAAAAGAGTTAATTTTTAAATACGACTAAAACAATGAAGAAGTACACAAATAGACCTTTCATGTTTCGTATAGTAGGTCTGAAAATGTTTTAACTTTACAAAATTACTCTTAATGAGTTCTAAGCCTATTATAGTTAAAAATATAAAAAAATATCGAACCCCTAGCATATTCATGCTACTATGCATATGTTATTTTCTACGAGATGGTTATATCGAGTTGCTGTTTTGTCCAAACTACCTAAATGCAGAGTCTGTCCGACGGCTACCACGCCGGCGGCGGCGGCCATTTTCCCTAGTAATGCCAGAGTGCCCTCGATCAGATTCTCCAGACATTACATATATACGTACTCCGTATAAATTTATATAAATATACTCTGTATATAAATATTCAAGGATTTTGATTGAATTGAGACTTCATTTTCTTTTCTACATAAACAGATGATAGAACTATGAAGAACACGATAACCAATTTGGTAGCTTTAAAACTCTTTATAGATCGAAGGATTGGAGTGATTAAAATTAAAGAAATATTGGGGATTAGAAGAGCAATATATACTTCGTATATTTTAAGTTACGTAAGTTCCGACCAGCTGTGGAACTTGGGAAGTAAGACTTTGAGGATGGGAGACTTATTTGATAGTTCAATATCTAATCACTACTGTCACGCCCCGGACCTATCCGGACACGTCAACAACCCGCCGTACAATACGAATAGTCAATCGCAGTCCAACTCATCCATACTATACAAGGCGTCTTGAATACCATTCACACATAGTACATCCATAAACAAACATAATTAATGTAAAACATTCATTTAAAACAGCGGAAGCATTTAATAAAAGTGTCTTAGCCACACTTTGGCAAACATGGGCATACAAGCCCCCAAATGATTATTCGAAAATAATATCCATGAGCATTAACATAAGTGTTTTTAAAACAGAACGGGAGAAGTACGAACCACGTCTTCTTCCCTTGATTTTCCCCGGAGCAACGGTGATGGTAGCAGCTCAACTCCTACCTGAAACTGTGAGGTGGCCTCCCCCGTGAAGGGGATGTCAGTACTTGGAAGCATTTGACAAGTACAATGACAACTATACCGAGTATCAGTGGCGGACCCACTAAGGGTCCCATGGGGTCCCGGGACCCCATGGACCTCCAAAAAATTTACCTATATATATTTGTATATATTTTATATAAAATTAAGTGATTAGTGTATTTATACAATTGAAACTGAGGTACAACACAAATATGGAGCTAGAGCAATGGTAGGCAGCCCAACTCCTAGGCTCTCTTTGTGCGGAGGTTCAAGGATCGATTCCTTCAAGTGTTTTGTTTTTTGAAAAAAAAAATATGAAACAACCTGGCGCACCTCTATTGCCCAACTTTTAATCTAATTTTCTCAATCTATGTCCAATTTGTTTCATAAGAAATACTACTATAAAGCCAGTATTGCAGTATGTATCCCAAAATTTCAGCTTATCTGTTTTACTAGTTTAATAACGCGTGTTGCGCGTTCGTAGAAAAAGGGCTTATAGTGACACTAATTTAGTGTCGCTGAAACTTTCTGCGACACTTAAAAAGCGTCGGGGAAAGTGGCGGCTAGCGACACTAAATATAGTGTCACTAGTGCAGGGACAATTTTGTGTCAACAAATTATGACACTAATGTATCGCCTAAAATAGCGACATTAAAGCATCAAGAACACATTGTGACGTTAATACATCACAAAATTTAATGACACTTCAGCATCATAGATTTTTATGACACCTCAGCATCATAGTACTATGAAAACACACGTGATATATTGATTACAATATATATATATATATATATATATATATATATATATAATACTAATAAATAACCATAAATCAAAAGTTTTTATTTATATCTCAAATTCTCACATAAATGTGAATGTACATAGTACATAATTCATAGGGGCATCCCCAAAACAATAAATAACACACAAAAACAAACGCTGACTAGTCCAACTTTTACACCATGCTTCACAAGGCGTTCACATTCTTCTTATACGTAGACATCACATTTTCTTCTACACAGAATGAAGCCATCATTCTTATACTGCCAATGTCACTAGGAAACCTTAGCAGCTGCAATGAATCCCTCTTGTTTGGATGCGACTAGACAATGTACCTCTTCTGTAATCATCAGTGCAAGTCTCACATTGTACTCAAAATCTAAGTAGCTCTTCTGAAAAATGACAAAAGTAGTAATAAAACATAACTCGACGGAACAAATCACAAAGACTAAAAAAGTGTTAAAAACAAAGGGTTACTATCTAGCTACACCTTCTTGTGACAGTGGAAATTAGTTATCCGTTCAGAAGAAAAGAAAGCAGATAAAAAAGGTACCATATAAACATGCTTACTTTTTAAATGCAATGAATCTATCCATTTTACCAACTTATTGTCTGGAATAGCAATTCATTTTCTGAAAAAAGAAATAAGAAAATTGACAATTTTGAAAATACAAGGCTGGATATGCGATACATCCATGAATGAATAGAAAAAGTTCGTACTTTTATTAAGGTGTCCATGTAAGAAAAACATCATTTATTTATCCAATATTCATAAATTATAAGAATGCTGTATTTAAAGATTACTGAAAAAGAAAAACTAACAAAAGGAATTGCTGCAAACCTTCAGAGTCATTCTTCAACTTCTCATTGGGATTGATGACACCCCCTCTAACAAATGCCTTTGAACCTGGCACATCATCACCTTGAAATGACTCCACAAACTCTTGATACAAACGAGCTGTTTCATCCTCAGCTCTCTGCAAAAGAAAACCAGCAACAGTTGCTAAATATTAAGAAGTATAAACAGCTGTATAAAGTAGAGGCATCAAAAAGTTCACACTTGTACCTTTGTCTTAGCTTCTTCTTCCCGGTGTTTCTGAAATGGTGTCTTCTTTCATGAACTCATTTTGTCACGATACACTGGATTTACAGCACAGCTTAGTTGAGCAGACTACAATACCATAACAAGTCTGTCAGCACAGTTGTCCATGTTTATAATATAGCTGAAGTGAAACGAAATACGAATGGGCTAAAAGAAATAAATGTCAAATGTTAAATAAGAAATAGTTCAATTCGAGTTACCAGGGCCCTCAAAACTTCAAATGCAATTCAAAAGGAAACGAAGTTCGTTAAGCGTTTCCACTTCAAAGTAATAAGCAAGAGAGACGGGAGCCAATTCAGAAGCCCTAGAAAGTAATGAAAGCACAATTAGCTATAAAACCGTTGGAGCTGCACATCTGGTTAATATGATATGCCATACAAACAAGTATAACACCATAAGAAATAACAATGTGATATTTCTCAAGTACTCGACAAGAAAAAGCAAATTAATTCACCGTTGGGCGTTGGTTCAATACTGATCTCCTAAATGATCCAGAATTCTATAGCCTAACTGGAAGGAAAAAAAATCATCCCAACAGAGTTTTGAAACCAAGGGACAAGACTAACAACAATAACTTTTTTCAAGGAGGAATAGCTTTGAGAGAAATTTACAAATTCAGAGATCAAAACCCATGACTTCAGCCAGACCATGAGCAAAGCTAAGAACACACCTGGAGGAATCAGCAAACTCTGTTAATGAACAAAATAAGAGTCCTCAAAGTTCGCCTTCTGCTCAGGAAATAGAGAGCACTAAAATGTTGCCTCAGTGACATTTGAGGGTCAAAGAGAGAAAATACACACCTGCAAATACTCGTTTCTTAAGCTTGTTAACTCCATATGTTCTCCCTCTTATGAAGATGCAATCCCTACCATCAGCAAAACATTATAACATATTAGAAGCATATGGGCAGAAACATATAATCACAAATAGCCATAAAACTACGAATAAACACATTGCAAATACATATAGTCATTTATATTATATAGCTAGACATGCTACTGTTACATACGGCCATGAATACCGATCGCTCCACATGTAGTAGAAGTATAAGACATTAAGAGAAGATGTCCAAGAAGAAGCGAGAAAAATACGTACTATTAAAAGAATGCTCTTTAGCCAGACTGTGCAGGAGAAAAGCAATCAGAACTGCACTTGAAAAAAACCCTTGATATGAAAATCTAAGACAGATTATTAAGCACATACTTGAAAGTTATTGAGTTAGAGTATAAGATAGCCATTAGCCTTCTTAAAAACAGTTATTGGTAACCTCTGTATTTTAGGAGCCTTGCTAACCTCCTTCCCCTTTTTATTGGTAAATGTCTTGCGGTATGTGTTGACATACTTCCTGACATCATCTTCCTTGGACAGGTTGAAGAGCTTCCTAATCTTTGAAGCTCTTTTAGGACCCCTCATCCTTGGCTTCTCAACATCAGTTAGTCCAGGAAGGTCATTTTCACCTTTCTTCACAATGACCAAATTCAGAACTGAGAGGTAAGGACTGACAATGCACCCACGTACTGACTTTCTTCTCCTCTCACCATCACGCCTTCCATAACCCCGGAAACAAGGAGTGCCTCTAGGCAGTAAAAGGCGAACACGGTTTGGAGTCAAGACTCCTTGCTTCATGGGAAATCCTTGTTTGTCACATCCAGCCATGATCTTGAATACATATCCCTTAAACTCCTCTCCTAAAGCATCACCACTGACTTCTTGAGAGATTCTCTTGTCATAAAAGGCACGAAGTTTCTGTTCATCGTCAATCTCTAGCTTCTTCTGGCAACCCGTAGTCGGATTTGCAATGTTGAACTTCATCCTCGCTGGAAAAGAGAAGTGGCCGCTATGAAGATAATCTTCTCAGACGGTTTGCGCTCACTCCCAGCTTCTCCTAAGTTAGAGTATAAGATAGCCATTAGCCTTCTTAAAAACAGTTAGTTGAAACGTTCATGTATCTATACTATGCTTTGATACACTAAATAAATTTTAGATACACTAAATATGTTATATAACACAAAATTCCAATTCAATTTGTGAGACAAGGGCTAACAACGGCATAAACTGCAGCATTAGAGTACCAAAACCTAAACCAAAATTAAAACACACTACATATAAAATTAAGGAAAATAGACACGAACACATTTCCATTTGAGAACAATTTGGTAAATAAACAAATATAAACGAAAGACATTAAAAACACATACATAAAGTTCAAAGCAAAAGTGTAATCTATTAGAATTTGAATTTTAAAATCATAATTGGTCTTTATAAATTTAATAACATTCAAAATCCAATAGAAAATGGTATGAGAAGTCAACAACATCAGAAATTGTAATCATTAGGGCAAGAATTTCAGAAGCTAAATCAAACTAAAAAAACCTTGAATGCATAAGGAAAGTGTAAAAATCTATAAAGGAAAGCTAAAGAGATACGAAATCTGGTGATTAACTGGTCAGGCCAGAGATGAATCTGAGAGAACCCAAGTCCAAGAAGAATCGGAGAATCGGTGAATCCAAGAAGAACTCGAGTCGAAGTCGTCTGGAGCAGCAGCGGTCATCAGGAGCAGCAGCGGTCATCGGGAGCAACAGCGGTCATCGGGAGCAGCACCGACATCATCTTCGTCGAAGTAGTCACGAGCATCTGCGGCGTCATCTTCGTTGAAGTCATCAGGAGCAGCGGTGATGGCTTCTTCGTCGAAGTCGTCCGGAGCAGCATCGGCATCGTCTTCATTGGTTGAGGAGCTAGGGCTCGTAAAAAGAAGGGGAATCGTAAGCAGATGTAAAATAAGTCTGGAAGGAAGAGAGAAAAGGGGAGGGGGATCGGAGGTGAAGGAAGTAGAATGTAACAATGGTATAAATGTGTTAGGTTTAGGAAATTTTAAAAACTAAAATTAAATTATGAATTCAGCTCAAAGTGTCACTATTATGTGTTGATGTATTAATGTCATTAGTTACTGATATGTAAGTGTCGTAAATGTATTAGCGACATCATAGTGTCACTGAACAAGTGTCACTGTAAGCTGTTTTTCTAGTAGTGAGGGACACACAATATCTCAGTTAAAGTTTAATGAAAATATGACTAATATGAGTAAAATGGTTGAATATATAATTTGTTATTTATGAATAAAGAATCATAAACAATAAAGCATTTATAGGATAGAATATATGTGAGAAAATAAAATAGACAACATGATTATAATAAACAGAATAGTAGTGAGATTCACATGAAACAGTAGTATGTATTTGTGTTTTATATCAAAACAAACATAATAAACACAAAAATGTTTTAATCAAAGACGTAGTCAAATATGTATTGGACTGCAGCGTTTGAAAGAAAATTAAAACAATAGTTCTAGGAAAATAGTTGGAGTAATAGAAGTAGTGGGTAATGGTGATAAGTAATCTTCTACTCCCGAGTGTGGGAGCTTCATCTTTGATGAAGGAGGGGTTGATGGATCAATGTTGGTTGTGACAATGTAATGAGATGCATCATGCAAAGATGTTATGGTGTAGGAGGGTCCTGGGTTGGTTTGATAAGTACTTGATTGTGACCTCAGTTGTACAATATACTCTTCCTTATCCAAGCGCTTGTTTGCATATTGAAATGATGCCTTCTTACCCTTCATAATTTATAAAAAGGGGTCAACATATTGTGAAGTGTCAAATTATAATATTTTATGTATTTTAAATTTAAAGTATTAAATTAGCGTAGCTTGGTAATTGGTCAACCTGTAGCTCTACTTCCATAATTTGTTTGCTAGTCATGAGCAGAAGTTTTTCCACGCATTGCCCAAAAACCGAGGCTTCAATTGTTGAAGTAGTATCAGTGATTGAGACATTCGCTCTGGATCTAATAATTTCATAAAAAAAATCCAAGAATTGTCAATAGAATTTTGTTTAACTTTTGAACTCAGAAAAGGTTGATCATATATTGAATTGGTATTTTTGATAGCTGACCTTGGAGTAGCAATTGCATCCTCCGTACCACAATGCATGCAAAAAAACCTTGTATCAGAATCTGCATAAACTGTTTTCAAACAGTTGCTACAAGCCATGTACCAAAGACTATCACCTTCAAGCTGTAGATTGATTTTGCCGTGAATCCAAACGGGTTTCGTCTGCAACATTGTCAATCAATCATTGTTATGATGGATCCATTTATTATTATTATTATTATTATTAGTTATTTTGTTTAAGTATTGCCGAACATACCGGATCAATTGATGGAGGTACTTCAGATATTTTAGAAATTTCATCAACGACTGGAATTGCAAGGTTAATTGCAGCATTATTGTATTCACGGCATATCTTGAGTGCATCAAGAGTAGGACGATTTTCAACTGCCCTGCATAAAGCAAGGTGAAATAAATGTTAATGCGAGAGCGTGCGCAAGGAATTGGTACGAGATTATGTATATTTATTATATGTGATGTAGTGACGTACCACTTTTGCAATTGTTGAGCTCTTGAAGATATAGGATTGATTGTTACCGTAGAATGGGGTTTTGTGCACAATGAAATACCTTCAAAACCCGTATATATAGTGAAAATATAGAAGACTATGTGATAATGAGAATTTTGAACAACAATAATTTTATACAATTACGTATGTAGGTATATTATACAAGGATAGTATTATATGGAGGAAATAGATGCATATGGTATGACATAATTTGAAATAGAAAATACTTTAACTATAATGTGTTGACAAAGTGGCATGGAGATAGATATACATATGTACCATTATTCGAAATAGAAAATTCGTAAGATTTGAAATATGCACCACCACCCCATGATCATTTTAGCTATGTTGTACTACACTGTTTTACTTTAAATTCAAATATATTACTAATTGATACAAATGCTATATAAATGATTTGAAACTTCATAATAATTATTTTATATCGATCATTTTCATGTGGTATTAGAATCTCCATATTCTGCCAAGGGAGGTCTTATAAGATTAGAGACCAGTGACAATTCATTTAAAACGCCTCCTCATGTTCAGATAAAAGTATTACATTTCAATTTACTAAATTTTAATTTATCCATAAAAAATGAAATGGCAAGAACTTAAAACGGGAAGCAGCCCATGATTGAAAAGATTACACTTTGTGTATGCTTAAAAGTGTTAACTTTATATATATTCGTAAAAGTATTAGTTTTGTGTATTGATAAAATATGTGTTGGGAAAAAAAAAATTGGGAAAATAATTGGTAGTGATTACTATAGCTATTTACCTTTGAAGGGTGTGACACCTATATTTTCAATAGATATGAGGGGGTATTCGTTCACATTCAGCAAGTTGACAATTTCGCTTCCCTCAGTATCAGCAAAATCTCCCCAAAGAGTAAGTGCTATTGGTTTCAGCCTGCAATGATATGCATTTGTTATTGATTTATACATATGAATTAATGGGTGGCTATGTGATAAATAAATGTAAGTGTTATGGCAAACATACTTTTCATCGACCAACACAATCTCCTTGATATGTTTATCACCCTTACTGGTGGGAATGACTTCCTTTGGGAGTTTGTCTATCACGATGCCCATAAGTGTTGTATGGAAAATAAAATTTTAAAAAATGAGTACACATGAGGATGATTTTTGCGTAATCATAAACAAATTGAATGTAGGTTTTTAGAGAGTTAACTTACAGATTTCAATTCCAGATTTCATGCAGTGGTAAACATCATAGAAAGCGTTGTATACTCTGTTACATGCATTGATGAAAGCAGATGAATCACGTAGCGGTTGGACGACTGTACGACCACTTAATATCCATGTGTACTTGTACCTCTCATCTGGAACACTGTAATTAGGGCGTTAAGGTTTGACATTCGCATTGGAAATGGTGTAGCAGGAGTCAAGATGGAGTGTGGAGTTGTATCTTGGGATGTCGTTGTCAAAAACCACCGCTTGAACTCGGATTCCCTTTTTAATCATTAATAAAGGTGTTTAGAATAGTCAATGGTGTCATTATAAGAGAGATAAAGACGTTTTTTTAAAAACATAATTAACTGTTTCCACATATAATTTGAAAGTACGAACTACGTAAATGATAATTAGTCTTGGTTTGCAAATATAGGAGACATATTTAAATGTCTGATATCCATTCTTGCAGAATGAACACCTGAAAATTGCCAGTTGTTGACTCCCTTATTGTGTAGATTTTTATAGATTTACCGATCGATCAAAATGACATAAATGAAGCAATAAAGAGAATAGAAGATGATATTTACACAACCAAAACAGTTACATATGTATGACCATAAACTGTGGAAGTTTCGAACTTAAAGTAATATGATGTAATGGTGTAAAATCTGTAATATTCAAGATTATGTTAAAACCGGATGCTGTGAACTATGTATTTGGCTTAAAAGTTGAAGTTGACTGGATGATGTAAAATTTAAGATTACTAATATGAAGTGGCTGCTGTTTTTATCCAAATCTTAAAGATTTTATACTATTAATATGAGTTGAAGTTAAGGGAAACCATAGTCCATTTAATTTTTCACACTTCAGGAACTAATACTACCCTAATTACAACAAAATACAATATAATTGGTCATGTCACTAATTCTTTAAGCCATGTTTGACATGTTGAGCTAATAGCTGAAAAAATGCAGCTAGAAAATGAAAGTCAAAAATATGGCTAATATTGTTCACTATCTTTAAAAAACTAAAAGTGATAAATTTTGATAAACCAACATGTATATGGATTCATGTAGTAAATAACCATGTTTAATGAGGAGCTTTTATTGAGGATGGAGGTAGTATTAATATAGGTGAACTATTGGGCATATTTGGCGCTGAAGTAAAAAAGGGGAACAATTCAATGTTTTAATGAAAGCGTTCTAAGATTATATTACCAAACAAATGAAAAGTTCAGTTCTCTTCTATAAAATAGCATAACAGATATCATCAAAATTTGTAATCATATTACTGTTACCAAACAGAGCTTATGTATTCATTTAAAGTTCAAAATAAGCTATGACCACTCAAGTCTTCAGGGCAATGTAGCATTAAACAACATACAATAGTATGAGATGGTACCCGTTGTAGTGGAAAAATGATGGTTACCTGTTTGTCTTCAAGCAGGATTTGCATGAAACGTTTTCCAGGTGTGTTGGTTGACAACTTTTCATCGAATTTTTTCACAATACGTACTTGACAACTCCATCCTCTCATTTGTGGGGTGATGTCCACTAAGTCAAGTGCTTTTGCCATAACAACCTGTATACATTGTGAGAATTATTTAACGGCAAAACAATTGTAGTAAAATCACATAATGTGTAGGACTAACCTATTTGGTTGTAGGAGCTTTGCATGCTTCATTCAATATCTCTTGATACACAATGTTTTGAGTGATATTTGTATGGTGTGTGTCTAAAGAGCTATTGCAAATTAACACTTTTAAACAATCTGCTTTTTTTACCCTTGACATTGCGACATATAGTTGACCGTGCGAAAAGACTGGTTCTCTTAGGTATAGCCCAACAAAATCAAATGTTTGCCCTTGTGCCTTATTTATTGTCATAGCAAAGCAGATCTTGACGGGGAATTGATGTCGCTTGAATGGAAACGGACAATTGTCATCCTTTGAAGGTTCGAGGGGTATTTTTGGTATGAAAACATGTTTGCCCTTGTGTTCTCCCGATGCTATGAAACAACTAATAACATGATCTCGAAAGTCATCACATATTAAGCGGGTCCCGTTACACAATCTTCGGCTGGATTTAGGTTCCGTAGTAGGATTAATGGGCATTTTTTCTCAATACCAATTTGTGGGGAGGTAATCCAGACAATGTGATTGTGTGTAGGAAGTCTGCATACTCATGATGTGAAGATCGATCGAGCAACTCATCATAACTAATGTAGCATTTCTCTTCACCGGGCATGGCGGAGATCAAGGTGCTATTTAGGTCATCGACGAATTCATTTTTGGTCGTCAGTATTGCTCGTTTCATCAACGGGTATGGGTCATTGATGAATTCGTTTAGGTTTGGGAACACCATGTTAAGCAATCTGTTCAAAGATTCAGTTTCTGTTGTGTATGGAATAAGAAATGATTCTGGAATTTCAATACAATCTCCGACAACAGTTTTTTCGGTTCCATTACCCACTCGCATCAAGTATTCTGAAAAAGATGGATCTTCTTTAGCTCGCATATTTTGGGTCAACACTAATCTTTCAACTGATGGCCAAATAGTTTCTGATCTGACTAAGCTAGCTGCAATTAAATCTCTTCTGCTCCCAGCCCTAATTACGGGCAAGGTTTGTCGAAAATCACCTCCAAACACTACCACTTTATTGCCAAATATGCTATCACAATTTGTGATGTCTCGCAGTGTGGTGTCAACATTTTCGATCGTTTTCCGATTGGCCATTGTTGCTTCATCCCACAAAATCAACTTGCAGTCTCTTATTAATGTTGCTTCAGCACTTTGCTTTCCGATATTGCACACAAACCTATCATCTGTGTTTATCGGTATTTTGAACCTAGAATGGGCTGTTCGGCCACCGGGCATGAGTGAAGCTGCAACACCAGAGGTTGCTGTTGCAAGTGCAATTTCACGTTGTGATCGTACTTTTGCCAAGAGACATCGATACAAAAAAGTTTTTCCGGTACCGCCCGGCCCATCTACGAAGAATACTCCCCCATTACCAGAGTGAACACGACTTATGATTGTGTCGAATGCTGCTTGTTGAGGTGTATTCAACGATTGAATAGCTAATAAGTCAACTTCATTAGGCAGCAAACTCCGTTCTGCTTCTATCTCCTTTTGAACTCTTTGCTCTTTCGTAATACCAATATGAAAAGGGACCAATGAAAAATCATTGATATTCCTTCCAATGGTTGCAAGTGTATCGTTCATTTGGAGGAGGCAAGTGTATTCTGCGTCGAGGTTATTTGTTGAAAACCGTAGTAGATCCTCACATAGGTGTTCTTTATATTGCAGCCACAATTCACGTGGCTGAGCAATATCACAAAATGCGAGTAGTGTTGCAAATAGTTTACGAAAGCTGAAAGGCATTTGCCAACACATTGCTTCTTCCAGACATTGTTGTATGACTTGATCGCTTTGTAATAACCCCAACTTTTGTGCAGCTTCTCTAAAAGTTGCAGTGACATCTGAACCCACCGTTTTAAGGTGTTCGTATGACTTCGGTGCTTTTACATTTATCAATAGCAACCGCAAATAGTACCTATCACCTTCTGCGGGGTTCACACTCACAAGCCTCCCAATCACTTCCCTTTTCTTACGTGGAGCCCATTTCTTGTCTTTCTCGACCCAAACAAAGTACTCTGGAAAATGGACATACAACAAATTTAGCCTCTTAGCTGTTTCATCTGTTGTGTTCATTGAAAAGAACTGAGTCAACATTGTTCTTTGGCTCAATTCATTTTCCACAAGGTCAGACAACTTTTTCTTGTTATCAAACCTCATATATTGGTAGTTCTCCAAATGAATAGGCAAATGTACAACATATGGTTTGATTTCTGAAAGGGAGAAAGCATATATTCTCCAAGCAGCTTCAGGAGGGGACACCCACCGAGCTTTTTGGAAGTCTTCAATTTCATTAATTGCACCATTCTCTTCCCCAGGGCATAAATTGATTGCAACTCGATCATGGCCTTTGTAAATGTATTTGTAAATGTACTTGACACATTTGATACCGGCACATATCTCAACATTAATATGACAGTCATACTTTGACAATAGATAAGGGTTATAAGGGACGACCCATCTATTATCCAAACGTTTTCCCCGTACTGTAAGACATCTTGAGTTTCGCCGACGCTTATAAATGGGATATGAGTTATCACCCAATATTGTTGTCTCAGAATAATCTCTAGGATATTTATTCTTGCAAACTGAGACACCCATTTTCTTGGTCATGCAAGGATTGTCAGGGTTAATGGAACCACAAGGACCGTGCATCATATGTTTTGCTACTAAAGCATGCAATGCTGGTGTTTCCATTGGATCTGGTATTTCAGCACTGATAAGTGTATCAATTTCAACGCTTGTACGGTACTTATGGTTTCTCCCTAGTATCAATAAGAAATGAGCATGTGGGAGGCCTCTTTTTTGAAATTCAATCACATAGGTATATGCAATTACTGCACCTAACAACTTGTTCTTTATGAGGTCAACCTTTAGTTCTTCTATCTTCGCTCGAAACACCCTTGCAATCAAATTTGGTCTATTTTGAGCCTCATCATTATGCTGCAAAAGGTTTTTAATTTCCGGCCAATTCGGATTACATGTCATTGTTAGGAAAATGTCTGGCTTCCCGTAATGTTGGACCAAAGCCATTGCATCCATGTACCTCCTACGCATGTCTCTGGGGCCCCCAATAAAAGAAGGTGGTAGAATTACCCGCTGCCCAACATTTGAAGCACTTGTTTCTCCCATAGCGATACTATCCATTAACCCTTGCATGCTTTTGGTTCGAATATCACGTTGCTGTATTCGGAAATAGTCCAGCCTTTGTGTCTCAATCTTAATATACATGTCCACAATGAATTGTTGAAAAAGTCTACCAGAATGGAGAATTGCAGAGTCATTATTTGGTCGAATTTGAAAATGGTAAGCGTAGTATTCTCTACACAAGACGGTGTTTCTTTTATTTGTTGTAGCAGAATTGAAATTCTCACTTTCAAACAAAGCGTCAATGGAGGAAAATTGATTAGGGTGTAGAGATTGTGGACATGTGCGAGAGCTTGGGTGTGTTTTTTTAGGGAATTTTTGTATTCCTTCATGCCAACCACTTTCACCTTTTGGGAACAACAGAGGGTATTGTAATGGATCATAACAGCCATAATAGTATTGTACAGAGTGTGATCTACCACTTTTTGCGTACACTCTTATATCACGGCTGTTTTGTGAGCCACAATCTCCTTCGTCTATCCAAATTGCAGCTACTTGAGAGGCGGTTGGTTTATTGAACACGCGTTGGTCAACATGTGTATTTGACCGTATCACAATATTAGAATCTTCAAGACTTGATACATCTTGAAGAGTTCTAAAAAATTGTGAGTACGGATTGCTTTCTAGGACACTAATAATGTCCTTTACAACACATGCATCCATGCGCTCAGCTCCGTTGATCCTGTTTTGAATTTCATGCTCAGTATCGAAGAAATAAAGCTGGAGATTTTTGGGGGGTTTGTCGGTCGGTATCAAATCATTGATAAAATGGTACATCTGACCTTGCACCTTGAACGTATAAATCCCCTTGTTCCGCTTTGATAATTCCCTATCATAGTTGTGGATGCCTAAGGAAGTAAATGCAAAGGTGTTGTTATATGTTCGAACACATGTTTGAAAATGGCGAGCCGCTTCATCTTTTTCACAAAAGTACCGTTTTAGAAGGGCTGGCATTTCATTCGACACCAACACTACTTGTCCAGTAGAGCAACAAAAACCAGGGGGCTCATATTGAAATCGAATAGCTTCGCAATATTGACATGGCAGACAATCTTTAAGAATAAAACTCTGTTCTGGAAGCCGCAGGTGAATAATATTTTGTGTGGAGCAATCTCCGAATTGGGGAGTATGTGGTGATATTTCTTCATGAATTGTATGGAATGGAGGAACAGTATTTGGTGCTTCCGTCTCGATAGAATCTTGAAGCGAAGAACCGTATGACATTGGTTGCATACCAAGGGAAGACGTTGGACGATTGGAATCTATTGGAGCAATATTCATTCCATGGTATGTCATCATACGATTGTTTGAACGTGTTTGTGAATTTGGAGTAGCATGACATTGATGGATCCAAAAATAGTAGGAAAAGATCAAGTAAGTTGGGCGTTTGCACGACACAATTCAAACGAAATGGACAAATTAAATAATGTCAAATCATACCCAAACGAGCGTTTTCCGTTCGTAACGGGATAGATGCATTAAATTTGTTTCTACGACGTTGATTTAGATCGTCTAACATCTTTCTTTTCTTCGCAGGGTCCATTGATGCATACGCATTTCTCCTCTTCAAGTTCATCTCTGCTCGACGACTTTCGTTTGAAGCATATCTCTCCCTACGTCTTTGATTCTTCTGAAGTCGGCTACTCTCAGGAGTGTTAGAAGGCGTGGTATTCATTTTGTGCATGCACTATAACTATTTAAATGCAAAAGTGTTATATATTAAAACTTTTATATCATAAGCAAAGAGAATGAATTAGAGGAAGGTGGTACGTGGCAAGTTCCTTCCATTTTTTTGGGTAGATGACTTTTTTAAAATAAGCAGTAAGGATTTGTAAACTACGAATCTCTATTTAAGTAACATGATTGCCAATTTACACTTCATAGAAATGAGATAAAACAAATTATATATGATATATAAACCTAACTCGTTTGTATCAATGTAAATAGACTATCCAGACCATTTGGGGAACTGTGATGCGCTTGCTCGCTTTCTCTATCCTTTCAATTAAAGGATATTCTCTTATACCTTAAACAAATTTAAACCTAGTTTCATTATTCCTAAAAGAGTAACTCTCAGTTTCTGAAACAATCTCAACCTTTTTCACTCATTTTAACCCAAATGTCAACCATGTACTCTAAATTGTTGAGTCAAATCAAACATAATCTTAGAAGAAAAAAAAAGAATTCTGTTAATAAATATTGATAGGGGATGAGTGATACACTCAAATATGTGGTATTTTCAAGGGGGAAAGCTGATTTTGTAGTGGCTATGTGATAGAAATTGTAAAGATTAACTTTGGAACATCATTTCGCAATGCGTGTCTAACAAAATCGTTGTATAAAAATAGAAAGTTAACTTCAATAAAGTATACATATTTTTTTCTGTTGACTATCAATGTTTAATTCTCATTTTATTTAAAAAAATTACTAATCCAATTTCAATATGTTAATGGGGAAAAATTTGAATTTTAAGTAAATATATTTATAACAAGATGTTACTGATGAAAAGTGCAAAAATAGTCTTATAGTATTGATTGCTTGAAATGTAGTTTTAAAGTTGACTGTAATAGGACTTTATCCCTACAAAAAAATCTATTAAAATTAGTGTTTTGTGATCCCTAAAAATAAGATAGGCTCGTTCTAAAGTTAGGGGTGGCTTTACATTTTCTTAGAAATTTTCTGTTCAAAAATAAAACTATCAAACATTCTTTTGATGTAGGTGGCCTTGCACAAGTTAAATGAACCACATTCATGTACATCATTATATACATTAAAAAGAATTATTGCTTCCCATATGATTAAGCAAAGAAGATAAACAGCTAATAATGCTATTAACCAATTTTTGAGGGAAAGATTTTTGAAAATCTTAACTAAAATAGCATACAAGCTACAGATAAATACAATGGAATGTGGAAAATTATCTTACCTCCAGATGAAATTCGTTCAGCTCAAACTGCAAACGATCTCTCAAGCCTAAAATGATTTTACAAAGTACATAGAAGATGAGTAAGATGACTGATTGAAGGATGGAGCTTTCACTAATAGTCGGGGTTTGTTCGAAAAGTTTATGATTCAATTAGAGTGAATAAGCATTTCCTAGATAAAGCAGTTCTTCCTTTCTACGTCATCAATTCAAAAACATACCTTTCAAACTTTTATAGCAATCAGATAAGGTCGGGAAGTACAGATATTCATTCAAGCATTATTTAACTTTTAAATGCATCATATACCAAATGACCAAATTTGAGAAGAGATAAAAATTAGCCAGGGATGAGATCATCAAAAAAAAATCCAGCTGCCATTTGTATGTAAGTAAGCAATTTCATTTACAATATAAAAAAAAACATATCGTGGTGAATGAAATCTAGATTATGGAATTAAATCTAGAATTAGTATTTCGTGTGAAGATTCAGTCATTAAGTTCTATACAGACGTTACTCAACCAAATTATGGTTGCTTATGTATGTCTGTCAATCTTCCAACAATCTATGCATTTGTGTCAACTCTAGCATACTACAGATTTATAGCTATGCCTTCCAGTTCTCTTTCCCTATGAGATTTGTAATAGATTAACTAATGATTATCATTGTATGCTAGGTTGAAACTTTTATTTACACTTCACTTGATGAAAGATAATATAACTGCCATCAAAATTCGCTTCTGTGCCAAAAATAGAGGGAAAACATCATATTTACAAATCGTTTTTGTAACCAGACCTGCACAAATACTTTATTTCCGATATTAAAACGAAAGATAAGCATTAAAGAGAACAAAAGTCGTATTATCTTCACCTATATGTTTTAATGTTCTTTTAAATGAAAGAGGTCAAGGCATATTAACTCAGTGGTTCAGAGAATTTAATCTCTTAATAGAGAAACTGAAATCTAACTTACTGTTTTTCTGCTCTATTTACTTATAAAAAATGACAGCTTTGTCACAAAGAGACACATTTTTCACATCTAGGGAATTCTTAGAATACATCCTCACTATCATTTTGAAGAGTTAAAATGTTAGAGAAACATTAACCCAAATATGTTACATTAAATCTCACACGTCTTTGTAAATTAATATGAAAGATATGTTAGAGTTAAAATATGTTAAAATCTGTTTGTACCCAACTCTTTAATAAAGTCGTGTCAAGGCATATTAACTTAGTGGGTAAGAGAATTTAATATTAAAATACGTTAAAATATGTTGTATCCACAAGGCATATGTTAGAGTTAAAATCTGTTAAAATCTGTTTGTACCCAACTTTTTGCATCCTGGGCAGTGTGTCATATATCATAGAAACCTGAAATTACGAACAAATTCTTTAACTTAAAAGCATTAAAAGACTGCGCATACATTATTACAAACCCAACCACCCAACTAAACTACATGGACTAATGGCCAAGAGAAATTTAAGATAAAACACCTTCTTTACATTTTATATATGCTTTGGATGAGTTTTAAACAAAATACAAATTATAAAGTGCATCCTAAATTTAAGCTAATTTCATAGAATTGTTGAAATGACCTTTTTGTGTTTTTCTGTTGAAAAGCTACTTTATAGTTAGTAAGTGGAAAGATGCCAGTGTAAATTTAAAATAGCACACGGAAAAAAACATAAAGAATAACTGTTACAAACCAATAAACACATTGCTACTTTTGTGTTTTAGTTTCAAGTCCATTACCTTCTATCAGGAATAAAATACTAAGGCACTGAATGCTCATGAGTTTGAACGCCATGTTCGTTGCAAAACAAAGCACCTAAATAATCATGTGTACTCTGAAAATGGCAGGGCCATTTTTCAGACTGTCTAGGAGCTAAGAAGCACAAGAGAGAGTGAGCTGCTTGACAACACAACCATCTTTTTTTTCAGATTCAGTCATCATAGTTTTCCTTTCTTAACTTATAGCCAGTTAAGAAAAATTGTCAAAGACTATTCATTTTATTTTGGTTAGATTGACCTATAGTACAGACCATGATATCCACCTTTTTTTCTAAAAAAAAACTTGTCAAAGGAGCCAAGAAAACTGGGGGAATTGACAAAAGCGAGTGTCGACCATAACTAAGAAACAATATTTGATCAATTAATCAATTAACAAATGAATTCAGATTGCAACAAAAAATACACACAACAACCAAGATTAGATCAATTAGCATTTGATCTTTTCTTCTCTAGGATATCATGAAGCCATGTTTGGTTTAAGATTAAACATTCAGAATATCTTTAAATAAAAAACATCATAAGATCATGATGTGTATGTGGACAAAATGATAACTATCTTTCTAGGAGAATGATATTTTTATACATGAACTACTGGTTGAAAAAACATGAAGTAATTCAGAAGTTATAGCAAATAAAAGCTTCCATGACACAAGCAAAGCAACAATGTGCTGTGGGGTTAATCAAAGTGCAGAGATGTTTTAACTTTTAATTAAAGATTGGAGGCATGCATCATTAGAATGCCAACCTTTACAATGTGCAACAACTTCAAACGTTAGCAATACTATAGACAACCAAAGGAGAAGAACATTTATATTGTAAAGAGAATAAAATATTTCATAGGCAAACTGATGAAACCTTGAATTACAGAAGGATAAACATGTAAACGTAAATGCAAAAATAATGCAAAACTGAATTCAGATGTTAAAATATAGAACACTGGTCTTTTAAAAAGGTCTTTTTTTTTGGGGCAATCTCTACAACAGGTGATTTGTGCGTTACTATATAAAAAGGATATTGGGGCAATCTGTACATGTATCACCAAATGCGGATCTAGTTTTTTGGTTTAGTAAAATTAACAACAGCTTTCTTACAGCCAGACCATGTAGCGTAAGAAAATAAAGTTAAATATAATGGTTCACACATTAGACTTTTAACCTCAACATCATTTAAAGCCTAAGAGTATTGTATTTTCAATCATTAAGTACTTCTATGATAATTCATTCAAATTGAAAAAACAATTTTCTCTTTCTCCAAAATCAGTGTTCCCTTTTAAAATTAGGGAAATTCAACTGTACAAAATCACAATATTTTGAATCCGTCAATGAAACAAGGTTTACGTTTCCCAGCCTTCCTATGAATCATGTAAACCTGAAAATAATTTTACCACAGTACGCTTCCCTGCCTAATGCTGGATGTTAATTAAGCTAATACACTACCAACCTACTCATCAAATGTACGCATAATCATCGAATCTAGTTTCTATTATATTGGAGTAAATATAACTTGAATCTATCTACTAAACATTGGGCATTGATATCTAATTTTATCTTAATATTGTGATGATGAAACAGAGAGTATACATAAACACTCCTGAAATCAATCATTAAAAGTTTATGAAGGCTAATAAATGTATTTTTGAAGGAAAGACAGTCGAAAGGCCTAATTAAAGTAGCAGACACAAGTATAGATAGGTACAATGTAAATATGGAAAACTATTTTACCCCCAGATGAAACACACTGAGATCAAATTGCCAACAAACGTTCCAACCTAAAAGAAGGTTTTAAAAAGTACATAATAGGTTAAATCAATTAAACAATAGGTGGAAAGTGAAGTCAATACTAACAAAGTGTTCAATGAAATCGTATGCAGCTGTCATGCCAAGTCATTGTCATTAAATTAGTTGACATTTGTTATTTCAGAATAGTTCAGAGCTATACATTTACTATACTTGAAGTCTTGAATAAACTAAAAATAACGGGGAGATAAAATACTTGGTATTCTATGCCTGTCTATTTAGTTGAAAGACAAAGAGTACCATGTCTCAGGAGAAAAGTAACTTTTCACATGGTCATGGAGTCAATCATCTATCGCTGTATTATTTTTTTTGTTAAAATAATCTCTATATTCAATATTTAGTCTCCCTAACTTTAATGATTTTTACCTACGTTGGTTTACTGTAAAGTTGTGTGTCATGTCTTTACAAGTACATTGTATGCCGTAAATGCTGCCAAGGTGCAATCTTCAACAAATTAGCAATCATTATTCCAGAATTTTTAAGAAAGTTTTTTTTTGAAAAGAAAAGGGTTTTGGAACCTGAAATGCATTTTACAGATTCCAATACACAAAAAATGTGTAGAATATTTCATGTATTTTAAATTTATGACCAACAAAATGATGTTGTATGACGTAGAAAGTTAACTTCAACAAAGCATACATATTTTTTTTTGTTGATTATCAATGTTTTATTCTCATTTTATTTAAAAAATTTACTAATTCAATTTCACCATGTTAATTAGGAAACATTTGAATTTCAAGTAAATATATTTATAATAAGACGTTACTGATGAAAAGTGCAAAAAAATAGTACTGATTGCTTTAAATGTAATTTTAAAGTTGTATGAATAGACTATTTATGAAATGCAAACTCACAAAAAGTCTGGACATTTTTTTCCTAATTTCACAAGAAAAAGTATTTTACAAAATATCTAATATATATATGACTAAAAAATAAGTGTAAAGTCAATTATACCAGGCTTTTCTTTCCTTTCTGTTCATAATTCTGTTTACTAAACAGGTTTGAAAGAAAAAGAGTAGAAGATATTTTATTCCAAAAGGCAGAACAAGATGTCATGAATATCAATTACTAAATCATCCATACGTAGTAGCAGCACCACACATTAAAGACATTCAAGTCTATTAAAAAAGCATTTTTTTGTTGATTCCAAACAGCCACCACCACAAAACACTGGCCATTTCAAACAAAAGTAATCGGATATTTAGGTAAACAGCCACCACCACAAAATTTTCACATGCTTGCACATAAGATTGCACATAAAAATTTTCACCATCTGTTTTCACATGGTCTTGACATGTAAAATGTCCAGCATGCCTTCCAACCACTGAATCATGACTCTTTTAAGATCAAAGGAATCCTGGCAGAATGTTTAGGTAATAGTAACCTTCTTTTGTAATAGAAAAGTTTTTTTCTGAGTTTAAAGTCTGGGAAAGTGTCTGGTTTTCCCAGAATTGTTTGAATGACCTTTTGATATTTTTCATCCTTGAGTAGCCCTTCTTCTAACCCTTCTCACCCCTTACAAGTCACTACTAATAAGCTACAAGCAGTTTACTATGGCAATAGCATGCATTTATACTGTGTCTTGTACCAAACAAACCAACTACACAGTATTTCAGACACCAAATATAGGGAGAAAAATCAGGGCAGACCACCAATCAAAGTGAGGAGTGAATAAAATTAGATACACCGTTACAAATAACATGATTAAAACGATCTTAAGTTCATAAACTCAGAACGAACTGAAGCTGCATTTTTTTATTTCATCTTTTTCCTTCACTCCCTAAGTTCTAATATTATCATATCCTATTCGCAAGTTTATTAAAAAAGAAGTTTTTTGTTGATTCTAAACAGCCACCACCACAAAACACTGGCCATTTCAAACAAAAGTAATCGGATATTTGGATGGCTTAAGCGACATAAACCAGAATATAACCTCTAAAAGCAGAGAAAGAGTTGCCAAGTTTAAGTAGTATACCTGAAAAATCTGACCTTTAAGTAGTATACCTGAAAAATCTGACCCCAATGATAAACTAATTAACAAGGGGTGAACTAATTTCTTTTTTTAAACAAACAGAGTCATTATAATTAAAACAGAGGTATATATAAGTTACGTCCACTGCCAATAAATTAGTAGCTAACATTGATTTCAACTTGACAATGATAATAAAGTGCAGTCTGGAGTTAGTATCTATCAAAATGAATTATGTTTGATCCATAAAAGTCATGTGTGAACCAAAATCTGCCAAAACAAAGCAGTACAATGCAATTTTTTTTTAAACAATTAGATTAATACGTATAGATTAACTCACTAAGGCTTTGAAAAAG
This sequence comes from Cuscuta europaea, assembly GCA_945859875.1. Taxonomy (NCBI): domain Eukaryota; kingdom Viridiplantae; phylum Streptophyta; class Magnoliopsida; order Solanales; family Convolvulaceae; genus Cuscuta; species Cuscuta europaea. The sequence goes on along the minus strand of CAMAPE010000054.1, from coordinate 630,244 downwards.
TGACAAATATAGTTATTAATATGATAGGCAAATTGTAGAAATCAAGTGTAATGGTGGATAAAGCAATAGCTTACCTTGGCCTGAAATGAACAAAAAATGAAACATGCACACTGGAAAACCATGTAAAAACATGGTTTTTTTTTCTTTTGATTTTTGTTCTATTATGTACTCAGAGTTGACGAATCAATGTAGTGATTGTTACCCCAAGGCAAACTGGGTATGTAGTTCAGGTTTCTAACAAGCCCCTTCAAGCCTTTGATTATCTAATATAAGTTGTAAGATATTTTTTAAAAAAAAAAATGCAGTGTACCACATAAATTACTTTATGTGCGATGGTAAAAGACTTTGAATGCTTTTTATATACAAATCACTGTAACGGTCTTGCGTGCAACCTAAACATTAATTAAACATCTAGTAAACAATGTATATCTATTTTACATTCAAAGTCATTGGTTCTCTAAGCTTCGCATGAAATTATTTTACGGAAAACTTTTAATGTGTAAATAATCAAATGAGCCGTATAAAACGTGTAAATTATAAAATGAGCCATATAACTATATAGGAATCCGAAATCCTAACATTGACAAGTGCATTTTTTATTTCATCTTTTTCCTTCACTCCTTAAGTTTTAATATTATCATATCCTATTCTCAAGTTTATTAAAAAAAGCATTTTTTGTTGATTCCAAACAGCCACCACCACAAAACAATGGCCATTTCAAACAAAAGTAATCGGATATTTGGATGGCTTAAGCGACATAAACCAGAATATAACCTCCAAAAGCAGAGAAAGAGTTGCCAAGTTTAAGTAGTATACCTGAAAAATCTGACCTTTAAGTAGTATACCTGAAAAATCTGACACCAATGATAAACTAATTAACAAGGGGTGAAGTAATTTCTTTTTTTAAACAAACAAAGTTGTTATAATTAAAAAAGAGGTATATATAAGTTAAGTCTACTGCCAATAAATTAGTAGCTAACATTGATTTCAACTTGATAATGATAATAAAGTGCAGTCTGGAGTTAGTATCTATTAAAATGAATTATGTTTGATCCATAAAAGCCATGTATGAGCCAAAATCTACCAAAAGAAAGCAGTACGAGGTATTTTTTTTAAATCAGATTAATTGATATAGATTAACTCATTAATGTCTTGAAAAAGTGACAAATATAGTTATTACTATGATAGGCAAATTGTAGAAATCAAGTGTAATGGTGGTTAAAGCAATAGCTTACCGTGGCATGAAATGAACAAAAATGAAACATGCACACTGAAAAACCATGTAAAAACATGGTTTTTTCTCCTTTGATTTTTGTTCTATTATTTACCAAGGGTTGATGAATCAATATAGTGATGTTACCCTGAGGCAAATTGGGTATGTAGTTCAGGTTTTTAACAAGATGGATTTATCAACTATAGCCACCCATATAAGTTACGTCTACTGCCAATAAATTAGTAGCTAACATTGATTTCAACTGGATAATGATAATAAAGTGCAGTCTGGAGTTAGTATCTATCAAAATGAATTATGTTTGATCCATAAAAGCCATGTATGAGACAAAATCTGCATAAAGAAAGCAGTACGTGGTTTTTTTTAAAAAAATCAGATTAATTGATATAGATTAACTCATTAATGTCTTGAAAAAGTGACAAATATAGTTATTACTATGATAGGCAAACTGTAGAAATCAAGTGTAATGGTGGTTAAAGCAATAGCTTACCGTGGCATGAAATGAACAAAAATGAAACATGCACTTTTATTATGTAGTTCAGGTTTTTAACAAGCCCCTTCAAGCTGGCCATCCCTCAAATAAAAGCAAAACGATAAAGCTTTTGACATATTACAAGGAACGGGAAGTGATATTGTCATATTACACTTTTATTATGTATATATATCATTATTATAAAGCTGTTGACATAAGCTTGTAGACATGCTACTGCCTTTGTGTTGCAGAGAATTGGTTTTGACATAAGTCTCAAGTCATGCTGACATTTAAACAAACACATAAATGACACTAATTTAAAAACAAAAATGATAAAGTAATAGCTTATTGTGGCATGAAATGAACAAAAATGAAAATGCACTTTTTTTATGTAGTTCAGGTTTTTAACAAGCCCCTTCAAGCTGGCTATCCCTCAAATAAACGCAAAATGATAAAGCTTTTGACATATTACAAGGAACGGGAAGTGATATTGTCATATTACACTTTTATTATGTATATATATATCATTATTATAAAGCTGTTGACATAAGCTTGTAGACATGCTACTGCCTTTGTGTTGCAGAGAATTGGTTTTGACATAAGCCTCAAGTCATGCTGACATTTAAACAAACACATAAATGACACTAATTTAAAAACAGAAATGATAAAGCAATAGCTTACTGTGGCATGAAATGAACAAAAATGAAAATGCACTTTTTTTATGTAGTTCAGGTTTTTAACAAGCCCCTTCAAGCTGGCTATCCCTCAAATAAACGCAAAATGATAAAGCTTTTGACATATTACAAGGAACGGGAAGTGATATTGTCATATTACACTTTTATTATGTATATATATCATTATTATAAAGCTGTTGACATAAGCTTGTAGACATGCTACTGCCTTTGTGTTGCAGAGAATTGGTTTTGACATAAGCCTCAAGTCATGCTGACATTTAAACAAACACATAAATGACACTAATTTAAAAACAGAAACTTCACAATGGCAAGATGGAATTATCAACTATAGCCACCCAAACTACTACCATAAAGAAACCTGGGAGTCTGTAAGTTCAATCAAAAAGAAATTTGGGAGGCGACAGATTTAAACAGAGAAAACCCCCAAAAATTCTCCATTGAACTAATTATACAAAAACAGTTGAAAAGTGTAGAATGAAACAGAGATGCGGAAAACAGAGGGATAAGCACACAAATCTGCAGGCAAAGCAACTATAGAATGGAAAATTATTGAATATAGACGAAAAACGCACCAGAGTAGAACAGGGCAGAAGCGGAAAATTGATGGAATAGCAGTGGCACGACATTTATAAGCAACCAAGGGAGGATGCTTGAGAAAACAAACTGTTCAAACGCCATTACTGTGGAGGAGGTATGTTGAGCGGTTGAAACGGAAGAGATGAGTCGAAGGGGCTCTGAAGATTTTTCAACGTATAAGGTAAAGAGTCGAGAAGGTCAGAAGGAATAGAGAAGGTCAGAACGAATAGGTTTGGTGTAATGCGAACATGTTTCCTCCGTAATAATAATAAGGACATAACGGTGGAAAGTGATGAGTTTAATTTAAAGATGTACAACAAAGTTAACACAAAGTACATTCAGCTTATGCATCAAGAACAACAAACATTTTTTTTATGACAGTTTAACCCCTGACAATATTCAGGCTTATTAGATTGTAGAGATAAACTAATTTCGTCATGAAACACGTAATTCTTGAATTTACGAACTGAATTTGTAATAATTAAAATAAGCAAGTTAAAAACATTTTTCGGCGAAATGACTGAAGTTACCGTAGAGCATCATCTTAGCCACTTTTTCATATGACTTTTTTTCATATCTTACTTATAACATATAATTTAAATATCATTCTTTCCTAATATAACAAATTCGGTCGCTTGAGCCATAATCGAATAATTTGGCTTGATGTGATTTGATCTAAGACCAAAATCAGTCCAATAACAAAGTCCTTAAAGTTACACAAAAAAATTGGTAATTGTATAAAATAGAAACAAAGCTAATGAATATATATTAAATAAAAATCCAATTAAAATAATGTGAAGTAATTGGATCGAAATTTTCAAATGTAGGCTTTTTAAATTTGATTTCTCATATGCATGCCCATTATTTTTAGTTGATAGAGGACATTAACTTAATAAAATTTTAGTGCCCATTTAGTGACTCTGTTTTTCGGCTTATCAACCAACTTTTTAACCAAACATGAAACTTTTGATTTTGCGCGCTGAATTGTGTAATAATAAGAAAAAATAAGGTTGAAGTTACTTTTAAGGCTGTACTGACTGAAGTTGTTGTAGATGGCCATTTTATCTATTTTTTCATATCATTTCTTCTTCATTTTATTTAATATAATATATTTTAAATATATTTTTTCATAATCAACAGAAACAGTCAATACAGCCACTTCAGTCAGAACTTTATAAATTTCAGTAGAATCGGCCGATTCAGCCGATTTCGGTGTTACTAAATGGGCTCTAGTTGATAGTGGACATTTATTTAAAATTTTGTAATATCTTTAAAATTGTTGTATAAATCAATAATAAAAGCAAAGCCTAAGCAATAATAATTATTTTTATAATTATGTTAGATTAACAAGTGATCTCGTTTTAAGCCACCATATCATTGATTTATCTTTATACTTACATAAATGGAAACTTACTACCCCCTAGTGTAATGAAAAAATGAAATTAATTGTAACAATACATAAATTTTACACCTTTTATGTTAAAGTAAGATTGAATTATTTTTCTACAGAATAAGTTTATAGAAAAAGCTCAAAAGAAATTTAGTGCAACCAATTAAATATAAGTGTAAAAAAATTAAACATTAAGTAAACGTTATGTCTAATCATTTTGTTGGTTATGACTATCTTAAAAAATATTTTTTTAATGAAACGTTATACTATTTTAATATTTTACTTCTTCTTTTTATTACTTTTTTATTAATTAGAATTACATTACAATAGGGACCCCGTGATTATGAGTTTCTGGGTCCGCCACTGCCGAGTATAATCAACGCTTTAATTTCTAAGACCCTCAAAATAGGGTGATATCATATTATAAATAATAATTTATATTTCCCACTTATTATTTCTATAATAAGTAAATTCATTTATTTGTCGGCACACGGCCCTTCTCATATATTCTTTGCGTTTATCATTTGTACAACCCAACCCGTGGGTCTCATTATTTCTACGGGATTTGCTACCGCTGTCGGAGACCTCGTGACGTTCTCGGTTCAGATTTCAACATCCCGCCCCTGGACACATACCCATCATCCCGTAGGAAGGTAAGGCCCTTCGGGGTCATATCTTATGTGTTACCGCTACCGGAGCCTAGTTAGGTCTCCGATTCGGATTCCACCCTAACCCGTGATCACGATGCAAGTCCATGCTATCCAACCCCGCTCTCTAGAGTCGGGAAGGGCCATGGTCCTTACTTATTTCCATAATTCAACCGGCTATCCTCAAGGACTACTGAACACACCCGTAGGCCAATCCTATATCTAGGATCAATTTATTATTTACTTTATCTTGGGTATCCCTTAAGGCCTACCCCTAGTATAACTTAAAGTTCATACTTTCCTACCTTAAAGCATCTATTAAGACTACTTAAGGCATAACATTTCACAATCCAACCTTAGGATCAATCTTAACAACATTTCATTTAATGTCCAACTAGTATCTTAATACTAGTCAAATTAATTGCAACAAACCAAGTTCTCAACTCATAGTCATATAGACAATTCCAACTGATTTTCCATTGAAAATATCATTTATCACAATATTCAAAATATCACTTTTAATCACTCATATATTCTAATATGAAGAAAAAAGTATATTTCAACATATGTTTCATAATTAATTCCACTTTCAAGTCAACATACTCCTAACACATGATCATACACAATTTACTCTTAAATTTGTATATCATGCTCCTTTTTCTATAGACATTAGTCTTCTCATTCTTAGGCATTATTAATCATTAATAATCCATAAAAACACATTTAATTACCTTAGGTAATCTCATGAAATTAACTCACTAATTATAAGCAATATAGTCAGCCATCCTCACCTCGTGATGTGCTACAATAGTTGCCTTTGTTAAGCCCCTCGATCAATCCCCATTCTAGGCCGATTGAACGTGGAAAACTGGACTGCTGGGCAAAAGCCGGGCGGCTTTCGTAGTCTGCAACTACGAACAGCTCCTTTGGAGTGGCGGTTTCCGGCGATTTCGACTCCTATCGATTTGCCAACCCTTCTAAGTTAATTACCACCACTTTATGTCAATATTCTACACTTTTAAACGTGTAGAACTCATGGTTTAATCCACCATATGATTCCTTAAAAATCATACACAATAAACTAGTTAAAAGAGGATAGATGAGTTCTTACCTTCCTCTTAGCTAGTTTTCTCCTAGGATTCCCTTCTTCCTAGCTTCCTCCAACTATGGCTTTGCTGAGATAGCTTCCTGGAGTCCTTCTCTCTTCTCTTGTGTCGGCTGAATGAGTGGAATGGGAAGGGGGGAGGAACCTCTACTCAATCAAGCAAAATGATGCATGAGTAGGGTCCTAAAAATGGCTAATGTGACTCATGCCATCCCTTCACTTAATAACTCCGCACACACACACTTCCTATGGTCTCCTCCAGCTCTCTCCTTGTCTGCTAGAGCATATAGAAACGTGGGGTGGCCCCCACTCATGTGGGAGGTCATCCCATTGTGTCCCGATGTGTATAATCGGTCCCGAAAACTATATTTTTCGGACTGTTTCAATTACATTTTATTTAATCGGGGCAAATAAAATATATCACACGTTCCTATTAGTCATAGGCCTTTAGAATAGATGTACATTCCCCAATATTAATTTAGGAGTCTCCGAAATTCATCTCGGGCTATTATCCGATAAATTACCGATACCGGTAATTGGGCCTCGTTTGACCCACCGGTCAACTCCATGCCTTTCCTATGGCCCAAATAAAATATCCACCACCATATAGATGTCATCTAGACCAAGATGAATATAATATGTGGTTCTGGAATTAACGGGCGGTCCCCGTTCCCGCTGTGGGCCCCACATGCAATTTACTATTCACGTAAAAGAAATAATAAAATTTAACAATTACGTAAATTCATAAATCATCCTTCAAGGTTTATTACATAATTTACTAAAAGTAAATATGCTTGGGGACGGTGTCACAAGTTCACCCCCCCTTAACGGGAATTTTGTCCCCGAAATTCACAACGCTTATTCAAACAGGAAAGCATACTGTTCCCTCATTAGGGCTTCCGTTTCCCAAGTTTCCTCTTCAACTCGGTCACTTTTCCAAAGGATTTTAACCATTGGATCTTTCTTGCTCCTCATCTTCTTGACTTGCCTGTCAAGTATCTTTTTCGGTTGCACGACATAATTCAAGTCTTCCCGTATTTCCACGGGTGGTTTCTCTAACACATGAGACGGGTCCGGAATATACTTCTTAAGCATAGACACATGGAATACATTATGTATTTTCTCCAATTCCGGAGTCAACTGTAATCGGTATGCTACGGCCCCAATTCTTTCAAGAATCACAAATGGCCCTATGTAGCATGGGTTAAGTTTCCCTCGGCTTTGAAATTGGATGATTCCTTTCCAAGGTGAAACCTTCAAAAATACCTCGTCTCCAACCTTAAACTCTAAGGCTCTTCGGCGCTTATCGGCATAGCTCTTCTGTCTATCCTGTGCCGCCTTAAGTCTCTCACGAATCATCTTCACCTTTGACTTGGTGATCTCCACCAGTTCCGTGCTCTTGAGTTTGGCCATGCCAACCTCATCCCAACACAAAGGTGTACGACATCTCCTCCCATACAATGCCTCGTATGGAGGCATGCCTATACTCGCCTGATAACAGTTGTTATAGGCAAACTCCACAAGTGCCAAATGGTTGTCCCAACTCCCTTGGAACTCCAATGCACAAGCTCTCAGCATATCCTCTAATATCTGTATAACCCGCTCGAATTGCCCATCCGTTTGTGGATGAAAAGTTGTACTGAATTTCAACTTTGTCCCCATAGATTCTTGGAACTTCGGCCAAAATCGTGATGTGAATCGCGGATCTCTATCGGATACAATGGTTATCGGAACCCCATGTAGCCTCACGATCTCATCCACATACAACTTGGCTAACCTCTCTAGTGCATAGGTGGTGTTGATAGGTAGAAAATGTGCACTCTTCGTGAGCCTATCAACCACAACCCATACGGCGTCATAGTTCTTAACCGTCCGTGGCAGCCCCACCACGAAATCCATAGTTACGTGTTCCCACTTCCATTCAGGAATGGAAAGTGGCTGTAATAACCCAGCTGGATGCTGATGTTCTGCCTTAACTTGCTGACAAGTAAGACACCTACTGATGTACTCGGCTATTTCCCTCTTCATACCAGACCACCAGTAACTTTGTTTCAAATCACGGTACATTTTCGTGCCTCCCGGATGCATGGCATACGCCGATGAATGAGCCTCCTCTAAGATGGACTTTCGGAGCTCATCATCCGACGGTACACACACTCGGTCACGAAATAATAAGAGACCATCGTCTCTTTCCCTGAAATCCTCAACCGGTCCCGCTAGCATGCGTTCACGGACCTTCGTAAGCTCTTCGTCAGTTTCTTGACCCTTCTTGATTTCATCAAGTAAAGTAGGTCTCACCTCGAATCTAGCTAACAAGGCACCATCGCTAGATACCTCCAATTGGGCTCTCAATGCCCTCAAACTAGTCAACAATGCCCTAGACGAACTCTTTCGGCTCAAGGCATCCGCTACCACGTTGGCTTTACCGGGGTGGTACTCGATAATTAGATGGTAGTCTTTTATTAACTCCATCCACCGTCTCTGTCTCATGTTTAACTCTTTTTGAGTAAACACGTACTTCAGGCTTTTGTGGTCAGTGTATATATGACATGTTTCCCCGTAGAGATAATGTCTCCAAATCTTCAATGCAAATACCACTGCCCCCAGCTCTAAGTCATGAGTAGGATAATTTACCTCATGCTTCTTCAACTGTCGTGAAGCATAGGCAATCACCCTCCCATTCTGCATCAAGACACATCCAAGCCCTTGGATGCTCGCGTCGCTGTAGACATCGTACCCCATACCCTGTTTGGGTAATGCAAGTACCGGTGCATCGGTCAATCTTTTCTTCAATTCAAGGAATCCCTTCTCACATTGATCTACCCATACAAACTTAGCCCCCTTTCGAGTGAGCTTCGTCAATGGTGATGCCAAAACTGAGAATTTCTCCACGAATTTTCTATAGTATCTGCCAATCCCAGGAAACTACGTATTTCCTTGACGTTCTTTGGCCTCTCCCATTCGGTAATGGCTTCAATCTTCTTGTTATCAACCGCTATCCCTGATCCCGAACCTACATGCCTGAGAAAGCCAATCTCCCTTAGCCAAAATTCACATTTGGAAAACTTGGCATAGAGTTGCTTCTCCCGTAGCGTCTCAAGGACAAGTACCAAGTGCTCCTCATGCTCTTCTTCACTCTTTGAGTAAATCAAGATGTCATCTATGAACACAATCACAAACCGGTCCAAGTATTTATGAAATACTCGGTTCATCAAGTCCATAAATGCCGCCGAGGCGTTTGTTAGCCCAAACGACATGACTAGGAACTCGAAATGACCATACCTCGTGCGAAAAGCACTCTTCGGTATATCATCCTTCTTTATCTTCAGTTGATGGTACCCCGACCTCAAGTCGATCTTCGAAAACATCGTTGCTCCTCGGAGCTGATCAAACAAGTCATCAATTCTAGGTAGAGGATACCTATTCTTGATCGTGACCTTGTTCAGTTGACGGTAGTCAATGCACATTCGAAGTGTCCCATCCTTCTTTTTCACGAAAAGGACCGGTGCTCCCCACGGAGAGTGACTCGGCCTTATGAAACCGTTATCCAATAGCTCTTGCAATTGGGGTTTCAACTCATTAAGTTCAGCGGGTGCCATTCTGTATGGCGGTATAGAGATTGGTTTGGTGCTGGGTTCAACCTCGATCACGAACTCAATCTCCCTATCGGGTGGAAATCCCGGCAAGTCTTTTGGGAAGACATCTGGATACTTGCACACTACTCTCACATCGTTGATGTCTATCTCTTCTTTGGTTTTATCCACCACGTATGCTAGATATGCGTGACATCCCTTGCTCATCATATTCCTCGCTCTCACGGCGGATATGATACAACTGTTTGATTTGCCTCTATCTCTCTCAAAGCGTAAAGTCAACCCTTCACCGCTTTCAAGTTCAAGAACCTTCGTGTAGCAATCGACACTAGCATGATGTTTCTCCAACCAATCCATTCCTAGGATTGCATCGAACTCGATCATACTCAGCGGTACGAAATCACACGTCAAGGTTTGGCCCTCCACTTCCACCTCACACGATGGATAGTGGCTATTTCTTTCGATATCATCCCCTAGAGGTGTGGACACCAATAGGGTTTGAGTCATCGGTACAAGCGGTTCATTGAATCCCCCGGCAAAAGCCTCACTCACAAATGATCGTTGCGCCCCGGTATCAATAAGGATTCTTGCATCTCTCCCGTTTATCTTTAGTGTTCCTACATTCATAAGCGATGTAAGACACACTACTTAGTTGCCCAGATGTACGTGGGGCCGTTCGGGAGGGTTAGGGCACCCAGGCCGACGGACCACGTACTCGATCCGCCACCGGGGTACTTCGGAGTATACCCGATGAGTTTCGCCAAGGGGCTGAGGTTTCCCCTTCATCCCTTCATCACTGAATATCTAGAAATGGTGGGACTCCCTCCGGCCTTGCTGACCCCGAACAGCTACTCGTTGATGGTGGGGTTCTTGCTCCGCTGTGAGGAGTTGGGCTACAGGCCGACGACAGCTCTGTTCATGAATCTTTATCAGATTGGCCGAGGAAGCCACAAGAATTGTGCGGCCTATGCTACTCTCCAACAGTTGCCGAAGAAGAGGAGCTTCACGGACTTGCCTTCGTCCATCCATGGATGGAAGAGCAAGTTCGTTTTTGTATCCCTTGGTGAGAACGGCACTGAATTTCCCTCTCTCGGCCACACTGGGAGGTTCAATTTGCACGACCCGCCGAGGAGTTCGATCTTGGACGCTCAGGTGGAGGCGTTCTTGGAAGGGGGGCCGAGGAGCGTGAAAGACTACATCACCGAGTATAAGATGACCGCCCTCGGCTTCTTTAGGTATTATGTGTATGGTGACAAGGAGGACGATGTCCAACTGTGGCCGAGGATGACCACTACATTTGAGGAGGCCGACGGCCCGAATTTGGGCATTCCTGCTGAGGCCGATGGTAATACTTCCTCCGGCTTACTTCCTTTGTTTTTTTGTTCTTTTGCTTTGCTAACCTGTTCATTTTCCTTTGTGTAGATTTTGTGATGGATCGCCGTTCGATCATGGCCATAGCCAAGGCCAAGGCGGCCGAGGAGCTGGCTGCGAAGGCGGCCGAGGCGGCGAGGCGTGCCGCGGCCGAGGGGGGCGGGGCTACTGCTGGTGCGGCCCCGAAACCTGCCCAGTCCAAGAAGAAGAGGCCTCCCACTGACGGCCAGAAGAAATTGACCGAGGCTGGCCTGAATCTCGCTAAGAAGACAAAGAGGGCACCGTCTCCTTCCCATGCCGATGAGGTCGGCACTCTGACCATCCCAAATGTGGACGATGGTGGTCCCGTTGTGGATCTTACCGTTGCTCCAAGCGACGCTGCCCAATCGCTCCCTCTCGTCCAGAAGCCTCGGACGAAGCGGGCCGGCAAGGAGATTGCCGCTGCCACTTACCAGAAGATGGTGAAGTACCCCGTTGGCGGGGGTGTCTTTGACGATGGCGTCCTCGGCCATGATGTGCTGGCCCAAGCCATGCCGACCAAAGATCGGGCCTACCTCAAGAGGCTCGGGGACGTCAAGGTGTACGAAGGCGGGATGGACCTCATCGTCCAAGTAAGTTCCCTTTCCTTTTATTTGTTGTTTTTCTCGTCGTCCGGGTGAAGTCATTGCCTGAGTCTTTGTTCGCCTTTGTTGTGCAGGGTGCCTTCATGCTCATGGAGAGCCACAAGAGGCAGCAACGGGAGATTGCTCGTCTGAAGGAGCTCGAGCAAAAGGCTGCCTCGGCCGATGAGGCGGTGGCCTGCTTGGATCGGCTCCGGGAGGATGCCAAGGCTCTGCAAAAGAGGGCCGATGAGGCAGCTGCTGCCAGGGACGATGCCCTGGCCAAACTTGAGGAGAGCCAGAGGGCGCTTGAGGCTGAACGGCGCAAAAATGATGAAGCCGTGAAGGCCAAAATTGAGGCCGAGGCTGCCGCTGTGAAGGCCACTGATGAGGCCGTTCAAAAGTTCCTGGCCGAGGGATGGAAGGCCGACGAGCGGCTCCCCTGGTGCTACGAAGTGGTGGCCGCCAAGCTCGAAGATTGGGGAATGAACTCCCCCGTCGGCCAAGAATTTCCTAAGTGTTTTAGATCCACTTAGGTGCTTCCTTTCCGTCCTGACCGAGGCGGGCAAGCTGGGGTGTCCACTGCGTCTTGGCATTGTCCCATTCTTCTTTTTGTTGGAATTTTTCTAAGTGTCCAACTTCAAGTAGGTGGGTGTTCTCATCGTCCTGGTATTGAATCTCTCCTCCGTGTTGACCAATGTCGTTGTTGTCGCCCCAGTGTTTTTCGTGGCCGTTTTGTTCCCATGTTTCTGATCTGATCAGGGAGGTCGGCCTGGATCCTTGTGTTGTGGCCGATAAGGGTACCTTGAACTTAGTTTTTTGAACATAGAAATTTTCCTAAGTACACCTGCAAGACACAGGTAGCTAACGGCCTGCGAGTATACAGGTGCCCGCTTCGTCTAGAGTTTCTTCATTTGAATACTTAGAAATTTTTCTAAGTATAAATGCAGTACATAGTTCCTTCTTTGTGGTACCGTTGTCGGCTAAGAGATGGTCCTACCTTCATCGACCAAGGTCTGGCTTTGTGGCCGATGAGGGTGCCTTTTGCCTTCCCCAAGAGTTTCTCTAAGTGTCGGAGTTCTCTGAAGGAACCTTTTCCCTCAGGAATTTTCTCTAAGTGTTTGGTAAACACTTGGACAAATCTTCCGCTTGGCCAACAGCCTGGGTTTCAGTGCCTGTAACGGCCATCCGGAATGGTGTGGCCGGTAGGGATTGTTGCTTGAATGCCTAATTCTTCCGCGGGTGTGATACTGCCCGCTTCGTCCTGGTCATCCTCAGGATTGATATTCTTTATTTCATACCAAGTGTTGGTGCTTCAAAGAGCTGTGGCCGATGAAGGTTACCACTCGTGTGTCACCCAACCATTGGTTAGGGTTTTATAGGCGTATGCTTCGTCCTTGACGATTCCCTTGTCTGTGATGGACGTGTGGCCATATCGTCCATGTCACCTGTTAGTGGTACTACACTTGTGTTCAACTGATATGTACTTAGCCAAGTTTGGCCTGAGTTGTGGGGATTTTATTTTTTCATTGCTCGAGGCCGGCAAGTGCGCGCGGTCCTCGGCTTCCCTCTTTTTTTTTGTTCCCTATTTCAGGGGAGTATCCTTCTTTCAGGCTTCGGCCGAAGGGTGTGCTCGTCCTTCGGTCGGTTCGGACTTCGTTTATAACGTCCGTGATCTCAGGGTGGGTCCCGTCGCCTATTTATGACGCGGGCTAGACTTTTGGTCGGTTTCCAACGGCTGTCGTTGTCCATCCCTGAGTTTTGGGATTTTGTCACCTCGGCCATGATTTCAGGCCTGTTGTCCTGCGATCCGGCGCGTGGACGACGCGGTGAGCTTCCCGTTTCAAGATGTGGGCCGTTTGTGGGCCCCTCGTCCTGGGGACATCGTCGGCCATACCTGAGCGTTTCACTTCTAGGCTTACGGGGCCGGGACGATGTGCTCTCTCAGCTAGGCCTGAGCCCTTCGCTGATACAAAATACAATGGAGTGCCTGAGCTTGTTGCTCGTAGGCTGCAAATGCAAGGTGCCATATCGGCCATACCTGAGTCTTTCGCTCTAAGGTGGCCGATGAGGGCACCTGCTAATATTTTTACTTTAGATTCCAAAGAAAAAATCAAGAGCATGATTTTATTCATAAGTGGCTCGAGGCCGAGGGTGGCGTTCAACCAGTAATCCGTTAAGGGGTGAGGGCTTCGCCGTCTGCACCTCCTTCGGACTACTGATAAAACTTCACCAGATGGTGTACATTCCACGTTCGTGGTACATTGGACCCATTCGGGCGTTTAAGCTTGTAGGTGCCGGGTTTGACCACGGCACTGACGATGTAGGGTCCTTCGTATTTCAATGCTAGCTTGCCACCCTCTGTCGACTGGCTTGCTTCCCTTCGGCGGAGGACGTAGTCCCCCACCTGGAATTCCCGGGAACGTACCTTGGCGTCATAGTATGATTTTACTTGACGCCGGTAGTTCTCTGCTCGGACGTAAGCTTGCTCACGCCTCTCGTCGACCAGGTGCAGGTCAATCTTCATGTTTTCTTCGTTGGCGTCAGGCTCGTATTGTTCCACCCGTCGGCTGGGGATGGAAACTTCAGTGGGTGCCTTTGCCTCAAAGCCGTAGCACAGGGCGAAAGGCGTTTCACCTGTCGCCCTCCTCGGCGTGGTTCTGTAGCACCACAGGATGTTGGGGAGCTCGTCGACCCAACTACCTCCTGCGGCCTGGAGTTTCTTCGACCTGCCCGTTGCCCTGAGGGTAGGCGACGGAGGAGAAACGATGCTTCACCCCAAACTCCCGGAGGAGCTCCTGAAAAGGGGCTGCCTCGAATTGGGTGCCGTTGTCTGATATAATCTCCTGGGGGACGCCGAAGCGTGTGATGATGTTCTTGTAAACAAATTTTTGGCACCTGGCCCCCGTGATGCTGGCCAGGGGTTCCGCCTCGACCCACTTGGTGAAGTAGTCGACGGCGACGATGATGTAGTGGTTGTTCCCGGCGGCTCTGGGCAGGGGGGCGACCAGGTCAATTCCCCATCTTGAGAATGGAATTGCGGTGCTGACGGGGGCGTAGTTGACGGCTGGCCGACCAGGGGCCTTCTGGAGCACCTGACACGTGGTACACTTCCTGGCCAGGTCCGCACAGTCTCGCGCCATCGTCGGCCAGAAGAAACCCTGGACGACGAGACGCCGGGATATAATGTTTAAAAGCCCAATATAATACAAATATGGAATGGGCAGCCCAAGTAACCCGAAGCCCAACTTCCTATTAGTAGAAAGGATAAGAATAGGAAGACTCCTCTCCTCTCATTTGGAGACTCCCGATCGTGAATAAGAGAGGGGGAGAGGTCAACAAGAAGACCTCATACAAGCTAGGAGCAAGAGGAGAAGAAAGAAAGGGATTCCGGAGGAGAAGAATGTGAACTAGTTGTAACAACTCTATACTCCCGGTTCCATTTCTTCCATTTTATATACTTTGTATATATGGATTCGTTTGATTCATTTGATGGGTTATAGATGTTGCTCTACACGTTTAAAAGTGTAGAAAAAGGTTATAAAGTGTTGGTATTTAACTTAGAAGAGTCGTTGAATCAATAGGAGTTGAAACCGACGCAAACCGCCATAGAAGGGTGGTTTTTTCGTGCTGCAGGGCCCGAAAGCCGCCCAGCTTTTGCAAAATCCGCCCGGCTTTTGCCTTTTGTCTAGCTGGTTGATTTTTGATCGGTCCAGAACGCGGAATAACCGAAGGGCTTCACAAAGCCAGCTAGTTAAGCACATCATAAGGTGAGGATGACTGACTATATTGTTTATAACTAGTGGGTTAATTCATGAGATTACCTAATTTATGAAAGCATAATTTTAATTGATTAATATGCCTAATAAAGTGTCAATTGATCATATTGTTGTATATGAAGAGTTGATGCATGATTGATTGAACTATGAGTAATTGGAGCATGATTACTTGCTATATTTGAAATGTTGTTCTAGTTGATTTAGTGAAGAACTAATAAAATGATTTATTAATCACTATTTAATTGTATTGACTTTATGGTTAGTAAAGTCAATATAGAATGAAGTGAGAACGAGTCATGGCATGGCCGCCATGTTCGTTTGAAAGGTAAAGACAAATTGAACTAAGAACAACTCCGGTAGTACTAATTGACTAGCCGAGGTTGTAGCATGAACCTTAATAAATTTGATCCAAAACGTAGGATCGTGATGCTTTGTGACTAGGGTATTCACTTGGGATAGCCTTAGGTGATTTAAATGGTATACTGATCCTAGGATTGGATTGTTGATGTGATTTTCCAGGTGGTCTTCAGGACACCCGTAATTGATTGTTTGATTGGTAGCAAGGGTCATGGCTCGGCTCTAGTCTAAGGATAGATGCCCGACCACATGGACTTGCTATTGGATAGGTGGGAGACATGGGATGGGCGAGCTTAAGGATCGTGCCAGACTGCATGGGCTCACAATAGAATAGATGTAAGGACCATGGCCCTACCCGACTCTAGAGAGCGTGTTGGATAGCATGGACTTACGGCGTGATCACGTATAAGGGTGGATTCCGAATCGGAGACCTAATGAGGCTCTAACTGCGATAACACAAAAGATAGGACCCCGAATGTGCCTTACCTTCCCACTGGAACAGGGTATGAGTCCAGGGGTGGGATGCTGGACTATGACCGAGTGTCTTGCGGGGACTTGGATAACGGTGACAGGTCCTGTATGATTTATGTGACCCTTGGGTTGAATTGTATGAATTATTAATGTAATGAATTATTGCAAAGCGGTACGAAATGTATTGTTAAATACAAATGGGGCAATAAATTATCATTGGACGATACAAAGGGTTTGTGACAAATACAAATGGGCCTATGAGCCGACTATTTGACTTTATATACTTATGTATGATTTGAAAGGGGTAACATGGGTTATTTCCTAGAATATGATATCACCCTATGTTGAGGGTCTTAAGGATTGAAACATTAATTATATGCAGTATAGTTGTCATTGTACTTCTCAAATGCTTCAAAGTACTGACCTCCCCTTCACGGGGGAGGCCACCTCACAGTTTTCAGGTAGAAGCTAGAGCTTGCTTCCTGTGCCCGTTGCTTCGGAAATTCTTGGAGAGAAAACATGGTTCGTGCTTCCTCTGTTTCTATTTTCAAAACTATTACAATAATGCTCATGGATAATATTTTCTGATAAACTATTTTGGGGCTTGTATGCCTAACTTTGCCAAGTGTGGCCTGAACACTTGTAATATTATTCCCGCTGCTTTAACTGAATATTTTACATTATGTTTGTTTATGGATGTACTGTGTATGAATGATATTCGAGACGCCTTGTATAGTATGAATGTGTTGGATTGCGGTTGACTATTCGTACTGTACGCCGGGTTATCGACGTGTCCGGGTAGGTCCGGGTCGTGACAATTAAGTTGGTATCAGAGCCTTAGTCCGTAAATTTCATAATGAAGTCTCAAAAATTCCTTTTTGAAAATGAATTTGAAAACCATATCATGAGCATAAGAAGTTTTGTACTTAAAGAACTTTTGGTACTCGAGTTGCAAAATCTTTAGTTGTTATGATGGCCGCTTAACAATTGGTATGGCGGTGACTTGACCCAAGTGATGTCTTAAGTACCTATCTGTCACTTGACAATTGATACGAGTCTAATGACTCATTCTAAAATTTCTTTCAGAAATAAGAGGTGGAAGCATTATGAATAGGGAGGACTCGGAATGGTTTGCACCGGGTGGAGCCGGGCATGCCCACCGAGAAGAGTCTTTAGTACCAAGAGGTGAAGATATTCTAGAAGCTCAAATTGTGAGTGATGTTCATGTTGAGACCAAGGAAGAGTCACCTTGTCAGGGTGAAACAGAACCACTCGAGGCTTCAAGTGATGAAGTAGATGATTATAATGACGATGACCTTGATTGTGTGTCTATAGAAAAAATAGACATTATCATAGAATTGCTTCAATGCAAACGTGAGAGGCTTTTAATGAAATGCCAATTAAGGCAAGCTAAAGGGGGACCGATGGGAAGGAAAAGGATGCGGGGAGGCAACGACCCCGAAGGGCATTCTAAGGGGACAAATACTGAGGGCGACAAAACCTTCACGAGACCCGCACCACCTTTAAGGTGGTACAATGGCTCTATAAGTCAACTGAGACCTAAGAGTGCTAGGGTGCGAAGATGCGACAATTGCAAAAAGTATCACTATGGGGAGTGCCTTGAACCAAGAAGATGTTATCTTTGTGGGGATATGGGACACATTAAGTTTCATTGCCCTCAACGAGTACATAGAGGAATAACCGGAATCCATGAAGGAGTTATGGAGAAAAAGAATTACATCGAGGGAGGTCATGAACCCCCAAAATGTTACCGATGTTGGGAGGTGGGGCATATGAAGGTAGCATGTCCACGACTCGGGCGAAACAAACACTCAAGGTTTGATGGTTGAACCCCGGGAAGCAAAAACCAAACAGAAACGTCCCATTCAACCACAAGAGATGGAAGGACTACCATAGGTAAGTCATCCCTCGTGATCGAGGGAGGGGCTTAAGAATCAGTCAATTTGATTGCACTGTGGATGCTCAGACGAAACTGGACTCCATTGGAGGTATTTCCTACGCGCATTTTATATAAAACCATGTGTGATGTGATGATATTCATTAGGGGTCCAATGCCCACCTGCCTAGGGGCAAACCATTCGGTTTTGGAGGGGTAAGAGCAAGGCAACTTTCGTTTATGGCATAAACCGGGCGGCTTATGTAAATGTCGACCGGCTTATGGCTCAAATTAAATGGGATTAAACTACGCCAATGAAAACCGGCCAGCATGGGTGAAAACCGGTCGGCTTACGGTGAATTTTTTCGTAAACCATCAGTGTGACTCAGAACCCGCCCGACGTTTGGAGAACCCGACTGTCTTTTGGGTGGAATTTATAAAATAATACTACGGCGCTATAAACCGGCCGGCTTTTGTGGAAACCAGTCGGATTTTGTAACGATTTAATTGGAAATGTTGCGTCGCCATAAACCGGATGGCGTTCGAGTAAACCGACTGCTTTTGTAAATTTTTAATTAAGAATAAAACCACACCGAAGGAACCCGACCGACTTTCACAAAGACCGGCGGCTTACGGGACAAGTTGTCAGTGGACTTACCAAATGCATGAAAACCGACCGGCTTTCATGGAAACCGGCCGGCGGCCGCTCAAGTTGTTCACTAGGTGGATTTTAAGGCAAAAACCCAGACGGTTTGGGTAGAGTGTCGGACGACTTTCACCTAAACTTTAACCGATGTAACCTTTTTTACCTAAGAAACAATGTCATAGGTAAGGGAGTGCATCTTACATGGGTTGTAAATGTAGGAACGCCAAACAATGGTGAACAAGATGCTAAAATACTTATCAAACTGAAGCATTGTGATAAATCGTGAATGAAGCTTTTGACGAGGGTAGCAAACGTACCTTCGATGTAGAGGTTGTAACCTGATTGGTTTCTACACCATTAGGGAATGACTTTAAGAGGAAAGACTATAAATGCCTGATGGATAGTGTACCCGGGGGGTAGCTTATCCGAGGGGTTATTACGGAGAATAACTAGAGAGAAGTCAGAGCAAGTAAGTAGAGAGAGAGAGAGTATATTAGAAATGTATTCAATGTTTTCAGCGTATTTGCTTCTTGGTTACAAATGGGGAAATGTGGTGCTATTTATAGTAGCATTAAATGCCAGACAGGGACACGTGTCAAGCGTCCATTGGCCGAGGGGTCACCTCAACTGGTTGGCGCTGGCAATCGCATGTGGTCGCATTTAATGCGGCTGTTTGGATGTGACGTCGTACTTGGTACGGTGATCCATACGCATGTGGAACGGATATCATGTCGGAAAAGGTGCCCTCGGGTGCAGATGACTAACCGAGGGCTCTGAGCATCGGGGACCCCCTTAGTGCTGAGGGCTCTAAGTGCCGAGGGCTACTGATTTTCGCCGCTTTCTCCCAGTAACCTTGTTTTCCTGATTTGGCCATCCTGTGAGAATTGGAGCCTTCGGCCAGGGGGCCGAAGGCACTCCTGGTGTGCACTGCGGGCCGCTTGGTACTCTGGACGTTGTGATTTGGGCCTGTTGTGCTTCCTGGGCCTATTGGGCCTTTATTAGAGTAGTAGGAGTCTGTGGGCCGGGGGTTCCCGGGACATATACTCCATCAATGCCTTTTAAGATGGGAGTAAGTATAAAGTGATTAACGTATGATCTCATGTCATGAGGCATGCATTAGATTGGAACAATCCCTAAAAAGGGATTAGATCTATAAGCATCATGCTAGGGTGATTTCCACATGAACGTACTTGGAAGGATAGTCATGAAATAGGAATCAAATTGTGATGAACTTTAGGTTATGAATGGTTGGATCGAGCCACACCCCGGGGAGAATAATGGTTCGGATTGTATAAACAGTGGATGATGAATCCTGGAGTTGTATGAATTAAAAGCAAGGGGGAAACGTCACATCAAAGGAAATATATCCTTATAGGGTACTGATGACATGAACGACCACCTCAAGAAGCTATGAAATTATCAAAATTGACATATGACTAGAATGTCGTTATCAGATATTTGGAGGGGTGACGTACATAGGAGTGCTTTCCGCACTTGGTATGGGCACTACGTGTCGTTAGGGATGTCAGTTAGATACACTAATTCCCTTGTAGCAATCATTGATTTTATAATCGTGATTATATTCACAGATGACATCTTGACATACCCAAACTACGAGGTGGAGTGAGAGGGACCATTAAAAATGGTTTATAGAGGTAAGTAACTCCTTTCAAAGCATTTCAAAAATGATTTTTAGCTTACAGGTGTAGGCTTTCATGGGTGTGTCTTGGAGTTGTGGGAATTTAAGAAAGTGGACAAGACACATAAGTAGTTTCCTTAGATATTTGAAGTTGTGATGAGTCCTCTATATTGACATCACCATTAATGTAGCTTACTCAGGAGGGGTTAAGTTGCAGTGAGGTGACCATTGTGAGGATGAATATATAGAATCAAAGAAGAGAGTTGTTCAAGCATCGATACTTGTCTTATCCATTCGGGGGTTAGTGTACGTTGGTTAATGTACGTTGGTTATAGTTAAACAAACATCTAAGGGGTAGATGTGAATTGATGCAATAGGGAAAGATGATTTCATATGTTTCACTTCCGTGGAGGAAAAATGAAGTATATTGCCTTACTCTTGAATTATGATTGGGGGCTCTAGTAAAGTCATTAAGGATATGAAAAGACTATCTCTATATGGAGATGTGTCATATACATAAACTGACTATAAAGGCTGTAAGTAGGTGTTCACTCCAAAAGAGTTGAACATTTGACTTAGATGGTGGATGGGGATGTTTAAAGACTACCGTCTAGTGATAAAGTATTGTGCATGTATGTCAAACTTCGTAACAAATGCGTTATAATTAAAAAGAACCTGATCGAGATACTACGGAAGAGCATGGTAGCAATTAGTACACACATAGAAGTATCGTCAAAAAGGCGCCGGTGTGGCGAGTCTGAGATGAGAACCATCTCATCAGTTGAAATCAAGGAGAATCGAACATATGGTCAAATTCTGAGGGAGAGATGGTGGTGTGTTGTTGTTCGATAATTAAGTGTGTGTAGCAACAAATGATGAGTTTTGAAAGATTTTTTCATGGGCTCATCGATCAACATATGTCATACACTGGTATAAAGATTGTTATGAAAAACAATGTTAAGGTAGAAACCTTACTCGCTATCAAGTTAAGGTAGGTTACTAACACCTGAAAATGTTGTTACATTCACGTTGCATTCATGAGTGAGAGTGGTAACCAGGAATTATGGTTTTCGTGGCACGATCACCATGATGGTTAGGGGTTGTGATGGAGTTTCGATCTGTGGTTGATAGACTAACGAATAGTACATAATCACTACCTATAAATGAAAATTTGAGATTTCACTGAGTGTTATTGAGTACAACATTAAATAGAAACTCATGGTCAACATTACCATTCTGAACAGTTACAAGTTTCCTTGGCCAGTCAGATGAATTAAACATTGTTTCATTCATGGAAGGATGAACTACGTTGAATTGTTACACATATTTTGAAAAGACATGTCAGGTAATGTTCCTTAAAGTTTCAAGAATAATGAGGCCGACATTAAGCACTCATGGAGTTGGCAAAAAAAAATGATAGTTATGAGATTAGTATTTGCATGCCTCCATACAAGCCTTGTATGGATGAAGATGTCGGAAACCTATACACTAAGTCGAGTTTGGGACAACAGATCTCTAAAGTACAAGATTAGTTGGGTCTACTAAGGAAGATGTGACATCGATTCGAATGGGACCAAAGTTCTATTTACAGTAAACGAGGGATCCGTGCCAAAGAAGGACGGAGAGCTATAAAGCTGGAGTCGGAGGTGAGATGTTTTGAAATTTTGACCTTCTAGAAAATGTCGTATTCTTATGGAAGGGTAAATGAAATGTACAATACATTAGGCTATCTGAAATTCTAGAAGGAATGGAGGTCATAATATACTGATCACGATTGACTCCAGAACTGGAAATGATAATATATGGAGTTCTATACACCAATGCTTAAAGAGCGGGTTCAAAATTCGTCTCGTGTCATGGAGAAACCAATAGTAGAGAAGTGTGGAAAATGTGAACTATGTTGGACAACCAATAAGGGTATTGGATAAACGAGTGAAAAATAGAGAAGCATTGGGGTTTCCTATGGTTAGGACCTTGGTCAAGAAACTGAGTCGACATGGAGGCTCGGGAAATGATGGTTCTAAGGATAAAGAACTACTCGGTATGCTTTTGAGTAGTGTTGTGAATTTCGGGGACGAAATTCCCGTTAAGAGGGGGGGGGGGGGGGGTAAACTTGTGACACCGCTCCCGATTGAACTTGGATTTTTATCCATTAAAATTAAAACTTAATTAAACTATAAATACTAATCAAAGCAATAATGATTAGTAGAGTTAATGAGTATAATATTCATTTTTAAACAAGTCACTAGCTATATTAATCATATGAGAAGTGATTAATTGATTTAATTAATAGTGACTAATTAAATTGTGTATCGACACCAAAGTATTGGAAGAGACTAACTAATATGTTCTTCGTCCATATTATTTATTTAATGGGTCAATAGTAATGGAAGGGTTAATATATAGAGTTATGAGCCAAAATATTAGGGAAGAAGTAACTCAATAAGTGATCGAAGCCAAACTTACTAATAATAGTAAATAGCGGGTATCGGGCTTGGATTATTGGGGAGGACTACAAAATATATTTACGGGCCAACCTATTAATGTTTAAAAGACCAATATAATACAAATTAAGGTATAAAACTTGGGTGGGCCGAATTAATATGGAATGGGCAGCCCAAGTGACCTGAAGTCAAACTTCCTTGTATTAAAAAGGATAAGAATAGGAAGACTCCTCTCCTCACATTTGGAGACTCCCGATCATGAATAAGAGAGGGGGAGAGGTCAACCTCATACAAGCTAGTAGCAAGAGGAGAAGAAAGAAAGGGATTCCGGAGGAGAAGAACGTGAACTAGCGGTAACAACTCTATACTCCCGGTTCCATTTCTTCCATTTTATATACTTTGTATATATGGATTCATTTGATTCATTTGATGGGTTATAGATGTTGTTCTACACGTTTAAAAGTGTAGAAAAATGTTATAAAGTGCTGGTATATAACTTAGAAGGGTCATTGAATCGACAGGAGTTGAAACCGACGCAAACCGCCATAGAAGGGTGCTGTTTTCGTGCTGCAGGGCCCGAAAGCTGCCCGGCTTTTGCAAAATCCGCCCGGCTTTTGCCTTCTGTCCAGCTGGTTCAATTTTTATCGGTCCAGAACGGGGAATAACCGAAGGGATTCACAAAGGAACCTAGTTAAACACATCATAAGGTGAGGATGATTGACTATATTGTTTATAACTAGTGGGTTAATTCATGAGATTACCTAATTTATGAAAGCATGATTTTAATTGATTAATATGCCTAATATAGTGTCAATTGATCATATTGTTGTATATGAAGAGTTTATGCATGATTGATTGTACTATGAGTAATTGGAGCATGATTACTTGCTATATTTGAAATGTTGTTCTAGTTGATTTAGTGATGAACTAATAAAATGATTTATTAATCACTATTTAATCGTATTCACTTTATAGTTAGTAAAGTCAATATAGAATGAAGTGAGAACGAGTAATGGCATGGCCGCCATGTTCGTTTGAAAGGTAAAGACAAATTGAACTAAGAACAACTCGGGTAGTACTAAGTGACTAGCCGAGGTTGTAGCATGAACCTTAATAAATTTGATCCTAAACTTAGGATCGTGATGCTTTGTGACTAGGGTATTCACTTGGGATAGCCTTAGATGATTTAAATGGTATATTGATCCTAGGATTGGATTGTTGATGTGATTTTCCGGGTGGTCTTTAGGACACCCGTAATTGATTGTTTGATTGGTATCATGGGTCATGGCTCGGCTCTAGTCTAAGGACATATGCCCAACCACATGAACTTGCTAATGGATAGGTGGGAGACATGGGTCGGGCAAGCCTAAGGATCGTGTCGGACTGTATGGGCTCATAATAGAATAGATGTAAGGACCATGGCCGTGCCAGACTCTAGAGAGCGTATTGGATAGCATGGACTTACAACGTGATCACGTATAAGGGTGGAATCCGAATCGGAGACCTAACGAGGCTCTAACAGCGGTAACACATAAAATTAAACTTGGATTTTTATCCATTAAAATTAAAACTTAATTGAACTATAAATACTAATCAATGCAATAATGATTAGTAGAGTTAATGAGTATAATATTCATTTTGAAACAAGTCACTAGCTATATTAATCATATGAGAAGTGATTAATTGATTTAATTAATAGTGACTAATTAAATTGTGTATCGACCCCGAAGTATTGGAAGAGACTAACTAATATGTTCTTGGCCTATATTATTTATTTAATGGGTCAATAGTAATGGAAGGATTAATATATAGAGTTATGAGCCAAAATAATAGGGAAGAAGTAACTCAATAAGTGATTGAGGCCAAACTTACTAATAATAGAAAATAGCGGGTATCGGGCTTGGATTATTGGGGAGGACTACCCAATATATTTACGGGCCAACCTATTAATGTTTAAAAGCCTAATGTAATACAAATCAAGGTATAAAACTCGGTGGGCCGAATTAATATGTAATGGCCAGCCCAAGTGACCCGAAGCCCAACTTCCTATTATTAGAAAGGATAATAATAGGAAGACTCCTCACCTCATATTTGGAGACTCCCGATCGTGAATAAGAGAGGGGGAGAGGTCAACAAGAAGACCTCATACAAGTTAGGAGCAAGAGGAGAAGAAAGAAAGGGATTCCGGAGGAGAAGAACGTGAACTAGCGGTAACAACTTTATACTCCCGGTTTCATTTCTTCCATTTTATATACTTTGTATATATGGATTCGTTTGACTCATTTGATGGGTTATAGATGTTGTTCTACATGTGTAAAAGTGTAGAAAAATGTTATAAAGTGTTGGTATTTAACTTAGAAGAGTCATTGAATCGACAGGAGTTGAAATCGACGCAAACCGCCATAGAAGGGTGCTGTTTTCGTGCTGCAGGGCCCGAAAGCTGCCCAACTTTTGCAAAATCCGCCCGGCTTTTACCTTCTGTCCAGCTGGTTCATTTTTGATCGGTCCAGAACGGGGAATAACCGAAGGGATTCACAAAGGTAGCTTGTTAAACACATTATAAGGTGAGGATGAATGACTATATTGTTTATAACTAGTGGGTTAATTCATGAGATTACCTAATTTATGAAAGCATGATTTTAATTGATTAATATGCCTAATAAAGTGTCAATTGATCATATTGTTGTATATGAAGAGTTGATGCGTGATTGATTGAACTATGAGTAATTGGAGCATGATTACTTGCTATATTTGAAATGTTGTTCTAGTTTATTTAGTGAAGAACTAATAAAATGATTTATTAATCACTATTTAATCGTATTCACTTTATAGTTAGTAAAGTCAATATAGAATGAAGCGAGAACGAGTCATGGCATGGCCGCCATGTTCGTTTGAAAGGTAAAGACAAATTGAACTAAGAACAACTCGGGTAGTACTAAGTGACTAGCTGAGGTTGTAGCATGAACCTTAATAAAATTGATCCTAAACTTAGGATCGTGATGCTTTGTGACTAGGGTATTCACTTGGGATAGCCTTAGATGATTTAAATGGTATATTAATCCTAGGATTGGATTGTTGATGTGATTTTCCAGGTGGTCTTTAGGACACCCGTAATTGATTGCTTGATTGGTAGCAAGGGTCATGGCTCGACTCTAGTCTAAGGATAGATGCCCAACCACATGGACTTGCTAATGGATAGGTGGGAGACATGGGCCGGGCGAGCCTAAGGATCGTGCCGGACTGCCTGGGCTCATAATAGAATAGATGTAAGGAGCATGGCCCTGCCGGACTCTAGAGACCGTGTTGGATAGCATGGACTTACAGCGTGATCACGTATAAGGGTGAAATCCGAATCGGAGACCTAACGAGGCTCTGACAGCGGTAACACATAAGATAGGACCCCGAATGGGCCTTACCTTCCCACGGAAACAGGGTATGAGTCCAGGAGCGGGATGCTGGACTCCGACCGAGTGTCCTGCAGGGACTTGGATAGCGGTGACAGGTCATGTATGATTGATGTTCCCCTTGGGTTGAATTGTATGAATTATTAATGTAATGAATTATCGCAAGGCGATACGAAATGTATTGTTAAATACAAATGGGGCAATAAATTATCGTTGAACGATACAAAGGGTTTGTGACAAATGCAAATGGGCCTATGAGCCGACTACTTGACTTTATATACTTATGAATGATTTGAAAGGGGTAACATGGGTTATTTCCTAGAATATGATATCACCCTATGTTGAGGGTCTTAAGGATTGAAACATTAATTATATGCAGTATAGTTGTCATTGTACTTTTTAAATGTTTCAAAGTACTGATCTCCCCTTCACGGGGGAGGCCATCTCAAAGTACTTTTTAAATGTTTCAAAGTACTGATCAAACACTTGTAATATTATTTCCGCTGCTTTAACTGAATATTTTACATTATGTTTGTTTATGGACGTACTATGTGTGAATGATATTCCAGATGCCTTGTATAGTATGATTCTGTTGGATTGCGGTTGGCTATTTGTACTGTACGGCGGGTTGTTGACGTGTCCGGGTAGGTACGGGGCGTGACAGATATCCTCTATACACTGTCGGGTATCAGACCCAACCTCACTGAAACACCTATAAATACACCGCTTTTTCTTCTCATTTTGATATCCCTTCTACCATATACTTCACATCCACTTATAATAGTATTTTATTTATATTTTTTATCATTGTTTATTATCCAAATGAGAAGCTAAACTTCTATTTCTTGGTTTTGCTCTTGAAGTTTGTTGAATGTCAAAGTAGTAGGTTATTTTCTTACTTCTTCCCTTGAATATTAATTCTTCTCTTAATCTCATTTCTATATTAATGTTGGGAAGTGTTGCTAAATGAAAATTAGGTAACATCTTGACATTAATTACTACTAGAAACGATCAATGAACCGATGGTTAATCATTTATGGTTCACAAGTAAGTAACTTTGGGTTATTAATGCATAGTCATGATTAATAATCTTAAGAAGGATTAATTGTGTTGGTTAAACTGAAACTATTGTGTTGAAGTTATCAATCTCAATTTATTTCATCAAGGGGTTAAGAGATTAAATGTTACTATCAAGTCGGTATATGACGGTGTTCTATTATTGACTAATAGTAAGGGTTATTAATGAAGGGTCATTATTAATAACTATTCTCGACGAATAGTTGGCAAAACTTGTGTGTCAACGACATCCTCATGTGCAGACGCCGAGCTGACCGGCGACACCGGAGAAGACTCAGCACCCCTGTCGGCAAGACTGGGGTGTGGTTTACCGATGGGCCAGTTGACTGGTCCGAGGAATTACCCGGATGCTGGCAGCCGACCTGCGGCGAGGACGGAGCAGTTGATGGTGAAGACAACATCAGAGGCAGCGGCGGTCCAGTAGGCGGTGAGGTCAACTGAGACGACATAGAAAAAGACAATGGACAGGGCGACAAGGTTGGTGACTCAGGAGAAATGTGGGAGATTAACTAAGTATACAGAAAAACATTTTCATGAAACTTAACATGACGACTAACATAAATTCTGCCCGTTTTAGGATCAAGACACCTGTACCCCTTATGTTCAGACGCATTGTCTAAAAAGACACATTGTAAAGAACGGGGAGAAAGTTTGTTTGTTGAAGTGGCATGAAAATTGGGGTAACACGCACATCCAAACATACGCATAAAAGAGAAGTCAGGAGACCGGTGAAATAATTGTTAGTATGATGAAACACCAGTAAATTTGGTGGAGGGTAAGCGATTAATAATAAAAGTAGCAGTTAAAACGGCCTCAACCCAAAAAATAACTGGTAAGACAGCATCAATAAGCATGGTTCTAGCTAATTCTAGAAGATGACAGTGTTTGCGTTCAGCTAAACCATTTGTTCCGGGGGTGTCCGGACATGATTTTCGAAATAGGATGCCATGAGCATTAAAAGATGATCGCATATTAAAATTATCAAACTCACTCCCTTCGTCACTTTGAAAAATTTTGATTTTATAATCCATTAAATTTTCCACCAGTCTTTTGATTGATTGAAAATGAGTAAAAACTTCACTTTTACGACACATGAGATATATTGAGGTAGAACGGGAGTAATCATCTATAAAAGAAACATAATATTTGAAACCAGAAGAATATAACACAGGATATTGCCAAACATATGAATGTATTCAAAAAATAATGGTGTACTAGAATTATGAAAAATATCCTAAAAGGGTAATCTGTGAGACTTTCCCAATCGACACGACGTACAATCATTATTAAAAGAAGAAAGACTACTAAGTTGACCAGACTTCCTAAGACAATGTAAAATTCTAGTGCCACAGTGTCCCAAACGGCGATGCCATAATGATCCAGGTGTCGCGCTAGATGTAAGAGCCATAACAGGAGGTGAAGACAATCGAATGAGATAAAGACTACCGCTACTGGAAGCCTGAAGAAGAACTGGCTTTGTTGTTTTGTCCTTCAGCAAAACAGATTTTTTGTCAAAAATCACCATGCAATTATTGTCAAGGCACTATTATGTGGTATATAGCATTTTGTTTTATTATACTCAAATTTCAATCATAACTTTTATTTTGTCAACTACTTTATTAATTAATAATTATGCCAAATCAAAGTGAAAAACATAAAATAGAATAAAGGTAGTATTATTTTATTTCGAAGATAATTTTGGTGTGAATACATGTGTGGCAAGAATGACAAACCACAATTAGGTCGAGATGAGAAGCTCTAAGCAAAGAGTAAAGTATTTGCTGACCAATTAAGCTAAGTATGTCTTTAATCTTCCGTTTAAGCCCTATCCGTGGACTATATAGGGGGCGGAATGGATAAGGGGTTTGATACTCACTAACTACAAAGAATTGCAGTACAAAAAATAATGGGTTGCTGGTTTCCTTTGAAGGTTTGGTCGATAGTGATCATCGGTTTTTGGGTTTCAAGCTTGAGGCTGAATTTCGCGACGCCTGTGGGGTTTCGGATGAGTCTGAGCAGACATCACGGCATCAGTACAGGCGAAAATTTGTCCAGGTTGGAGCTTTTGCGAATCGGCATAAAGCACGACGCCAAGAGGTTCGGCGCCTGGGCTGCTACTGCGGCGGCGGCGGCGGCATCGCGGCCGGAGCGAGAGGGGAAGGCGGCGATCTCCCGGGTACATCCCGCGCCCGATAACGGGGGGTTCTTGATGGACCTACACATCGGGACTCCGCCGGTGAAATTGAGGTCTCTCGTGGACATTGGCAGTGACGTGACGTGGACGCAGTGTCTGCCATGCTCGAAAGAGCGGTGTTTTGGTCAAGACACTCCCATCTTCGACCCCAAGAAATCCACTTCTTTCCAAAAGTCCGTGTGTCGACGAAATAACACACGCGGCAGTTGCTCCCGCCGCATCAAGTACGGCGATGGGTCGACGGTCGAAGGCTTCGACGCCTCAGAGACTTTGACATTTCAGAACCACGTTTCTTTCCCCAACGTCACCTTCCTCTGCGGCAAAAACAATAGCGTCGGGTTTGGATTTCAGCACACCTCAGGTTTGGTGGGTCTCAGCCGCGGGCGGCTGTCTTTGGTCTCCCAGCTCAACCTCTCCCAATTCTCCTACTGCTTGCCCGGCCTGGGAAGCAATTCAACCGGCACCCTTAGACTGGGGGATGCATCATCCACAGCAGGCGGTGGAGATCAGGTGACTACGACGCCATTTGCAAAAAATCCAGCTTCATCAAACAACTCAGCCAAATCGCAATATTACTATGTTTCCGTGGAAGGAATCTCGGTGGGCAAGACACTGCTGTCATCAGTGCCCAAGGAGGCGTTCCTGCTGAATCCGGACGGGAGTGGAGGGATGATTATGGACACCGCCACCAGCCTCACTTACCTTCCGACGGCAGCCTTCAATGCGGTCGTTGATGAGGTGGGGAAGCAGCTGAATCTTTCTTCGGACAATAGTTCCGATCTACCTTGTTTCACGCTGCCAAAGAAGAGTGAGATCAGTTTCCCTACGCTGACGCTCCATTTACAGGGCTCCCACGGCAGCAGCTGCGCAAATCTGAGCATCCCTGAACACAATATGTTCATAATTGAAGAGGATTTCGGTCGTAACACTACTTGTTTGGCAATCGGTGACGCTGGAGGTGGAGGGTCGTTTGGGGTTTTGGGGAACTTTCTACAGCAGAATATGATGGTCAGCTATGATCGGGCTGAGAACATGCTTTCCTTTGAGCCAACGAATTGCAGTCGCCATTCCGATCCGATACATCCTAGCTAGCTTCCATTCATGTCAGCCCGCATACATTCTGCCATTCATAAGGCCGGTATTGTGGGCTAATTATATAAAGTACTCTATTATTCAGTACTCCATATATGTGTGTAATTTCTGTTATATTAGGGATCAGATCACTTGTTTTTTGTTTTGTTTTGCTTACATTGTTACATGAGGTTGTGAAATACACATGTAAGGTTTTACTTGTTTGATCATGCACGTGCCCTGTTATTTGCAGACTCCGGAGTATGTTTTCACTTATAAAAGTATTTTCACAAAACTTTCATATTATAAATAATACTCCCTTCATGTCACTAGCATTGTCCAATTTTATCTTTTCGAAAAATCCCAATAAGATTTTCCCATAGCAATGACGTAATACTAAAACTTGAGCCTGTTGTTGAACAACCGGCACTCCCTGAAACCAAGGTCAGAGTAATAAGTACTAATGTATCCTTTTCCAAACTAGATTGAGCAGCTGTGGGCATACACCAGGAAGCATAACCTACGGGATCTGCATGCAGTGGGGGGGAGGGTAGACCTGGCATAGTGATAAAATTTTTGCCATTTTGAACTCAAGGTCAGGTTTGAGTTGTGGTGCAAACCATTACTTTCAACTAACTATCGTTCAGTTTGTATAGAGCTTAAAACCATTCATTTCACGCAGATAAACATATGATCATTTCAATTGAAATGGAAGCAGATCCCTGGCTTCCAATGTTAGAGGTATTATATCTCTTATATAAAAAACGTGTTAGGATGTTAGTTTAGTCCTACTGCTGTCACTACAGCCCAAAGTTTCCCTCTTTCTCTATTTTACTTGTCTCTATGTTCTTAATCGGTTCTATCGGCCGAAATTTTCATCAGCAAACTTCTCTTAGTAAATGGACTCTCCACCCATTCCATTACGAAGGGTAAATTCACCATCTTGAATCACAAAGATAGGGATAATTCTATGGAAGTTACTACCTTTGAATTTCAGAGGCTTGCCACTCTTTCCTATGCCTTTCTCAGCTGTACATAATGCTCTAAGTTTTCTGCTATTTTTAGAAACTGTTTTTTCCAAAGAGGCCAATGGTAATATGACAAGCATGTTTTCCTTAAATCTCAACATCAAAATATACTTTATTAGTATCTTCTATTAAACTTTCTTGCGAGTTTTAATTTGGCCTGAGAGAGAACTGCTTGGGTTTCAAGGAGGATTGCGAGCAGTGCAATAGATTGAAACTTTGAGAAATGACAACGAAAACCAACTTAACTTCATAACGTACGGTCGATTGTTTAGATATTGTTTATATATTTTCTTTTTTCTTTTAGTTTCTAACAGATGAATTATCATGCAATCTTTTCTGGTCAGGATTTCATTTTTCTGTGCATCAGTGTGAAAGATGGCAGAAGCCCGTTCTTCGGGGCTTGCGGGTTAGTTGTGTGAGGACCATGGACACCATTAAACCAAAGTTATTGTTTTTGAGATAATCGTGTTCCATACTATCTGTTCTCCAGCAACTGTTGCATGTTTTCCTTCAGCAACACAGTGGTTTAATTTGTTTTGTTCTGCTTTCCATGTTGTTTAACATTGCAATCTTTTACTCCAGTGGAACTTGAATTTCTAATGGTGGTTGTTTTCTTAATTTTTTTTGCAGCCACCTCCATCTGTTAATGATACAAACCCTTATAATGTAATTAGACCAAAGGAAAAGGCTCAAAGGCTTCACACTAGGCAGACTGAATAGAGTACCTCTTTAGTACTCTTTGTGGTGAATATTTTGCACACTGTCGTAGTTAGTTAATGCTTTATCTAAGCTCATCATCTTTGTATTCGTGTTTTGTTTTTCTTTGTTTCTATTTCCTTTGAAAAGCTTCGTCAGGTGAGCTTCATGTCCATTTGAGATGCCAATCTTTTTTTCTCTTTTAATTAACTTGGATTATTGTAGTTGATATCATTTCTACTTCAATAAACAAAATCAAAAGTGCTTTTCTATGTGGTGTAACTTCAATACAGGAACCCAAAAAGGCTTTTTCTATGTAAGTGCTTCACCTTCCTTTGATATCCTTTGAATTGTTCCCTTCTATTTGGTGTCAAGATATTTGAATGAAATAGAAGTCGTGTGCGCGCTTGCGGGCACGCGCGCACACACACACCTGTAATCAGACCTGGAAAGGGTGCGAATGGGGTCATGTTTTCACTCGGTGTATATCAAACTTCAAAGGACACTCATATAAATGTTATGGAGCTATGAGTTGTATGTATATTTGTATTGATATTATTTCTGAGCCACACATGTCAGAAGATAATCATGTACTTTGATTCTTTTGTTGCTGGTTGAAAGTAACAAATGACATGCGATCTTTGGGTTATATGCAACCTTCAACAAGTAAAGTCCGTTCTTGACACTCTCATGAAGGTATGTTCCTAACGGATTAAGAAAAATATTATTTACTATATGTGCCAATTTGCATAAACTTTCCATTGAATTTCTTGCAGAGGGAATTGAAGAGAAAATGAGACCTTATGGAGATTGAAGTTGGCCTTTAGAGGATTCAAATGCAACATAAGGTATGCCCAGAAGCATGTTGGCATCAGATTCTCAATTTATTTTCATGTTTCCTATATTTTTGGACTATGGTGATGGTCTCAACAAGGGTGGTTCAGATTGATGACTTATCCATTAATTTTTTGTGTCCCACAACTTTCACATTGTGGTTATGCAATATACAATTTGAGGCTAATGAGGCAGAAGAATTTGCTGCTAACAATATTGACTTATTTGATTTAGCAGAGAATGACTAAAATCGTTATATTAAAAATGGAGGCTTTCAGGCTATGATGATCATTTTGTTATTATAAAATAAAAAAATCAGGCGCTAATTCGGATGGATGATAAATCTGTATTTCAACACGCATTTGATGTGCGTTGGGATCGTTTTTGTCAGTTTTTCTAGTTTAAATGTGTCACAAAACGTTTAATTAGCTCAAGTCACATTTTATCGGGTTTTAGTTTGCGTTTGCTATTTTTAGAATCACAACTTAGGATTTTGAACCTGACATTGGTAATTAATTTGAGAATATTTGGGACGCGTTTGAGAGTTGAGAAGAGGCATCGGAGATCCACGGGGCAATTAAGGAGCAATTTTAGATTCAAAAGAAGTCAAAGAATGAATGTGGGATGGATCGAGGAAGAAAAGAGCAAGAAACGGTTCAAAAGAGGTCCGCACGCCGGACCGTGCGGGTAGGCATGGGACCGGTTTGATTTTTATATGAAATTAGTGGAACTGTTACAAAAAAACTTAACTAATCAAATCGGTTCGGTTCCTATCTAAAATTTCAAGAACCGTTATGGAACCGAATCAATAGTAAACGGTTCGGTTCTTACTTTTATCGGTTCCTAAGCATAAATATTTTTCCATTTAAAAATTAACAGAATTTACTTTCTACATTGCGAAAACGTCGAAAATTCACAACACAAGCAATAAGTACTTTGTGAAGCTCTTATCACATCAAAGATTAAGTCCAAATTTAATTTATTCAACACTTAATAGAATGAAATAATTTTTGAATTTTGTTTGTAAATAAACTATGAAAAATGTTGTTCTTTGATAACATTAAAAGTTGGATCATCATATTAGAAATTTAGAATAAGACGTCTAGTTGAAGTTCCTCAAAATGTAAAAAAATATATTGAATACGCATGTACAAATATAAATATCATTACATTTCAAAATCCTATAAACATTATTTACAGAAAATTTCACAAATAGTATCATCTTGAATATTATAAAGAAAAAATATATCAAACCAACACATTCCCTAGTATCATCTTGAAAATTTCACAAATAAAGAATAAGACGTCTAGTTGAAGTTCATCTTGAATATTAATTTGGTTTACTTTTATAATTATGAAATTTCCGTGATGGAACAAAATATGATTTCTAAAAAACGAGGTTAATGTATTCACCCTCATTCGCTTCCATCAATCAATTAAATTTAAATTATTGTGTGATTAAATGTTATTGATTATATTATTATTACTATTATTGTTACTATAATTATTGTTATTGTTAATGTTATTATTATTGTTATTTTTATTATTATCACTAGTTATACTTTCAATTTTTTTAATTAATAACGGTTCCGCAAACAATCTTTTTTGTAAGAATAAGAACCGAACAGTTAACATCTTATAACTCATGTGTAGAAATTGAACCGAACCGGATTTTAACGGTTCATTTCCAACGGTTTTCCGGTTCTTGATTCCAAAGTCTCACGCCTACGTGCGAGGCCACACGCCTCGCACTGCGAGGCCACACGCCTCGCGCTCCAGAATATGTTTGCAGGAAAGTCCGCACGCATTGCGCTTTAGAATATACTTGGATGAAGGTCCGCGGGCAAAGGATTTTTGACGTCGTTTTTTAAGGAGGTCCGCACGATCAGCCGCACGCTGTGTGCACGACCGTGAGGACCCAACATCGCCCACTTTTAGTTGTTTTCTATAAATACAACCCGTTTTATATGGTTTTGATTATGAGTTTAGACTTTAGAGAGATAAACCCTAGAACGAATTTTTGAGAGCTTTTCAACCTTGGATTATCAAGATTCTGGGATTTTTTTGTAAGTTCAATCTTTTTAATTAATGACAATTAATTAATTATTTCTTTATCAATTCTATTGTTTAAAAAGTCAGGTCTCTACCATTAATGAATTAATGGTTATGAAAAACTGGGAATTGATGGTAGAGACCAGACTCCTTCCTAAACTTAAGGAAAAATTGGGTTATGAAATTAGTTTTAATCATTACCAAAGTAGAGTCAAATGGTTTAAAAAACACTACTCCTATTACTCTCAACTTATGCGGCATAACTCAAATGGGATACGACCACAAAGAAATTCATCGCTTTCGAAGAAGTATGAGTTGACTACCTGAAGGTGGGCATTCTTTTAATTCATATATGTGTCTATTTTATAACATCAAAATAATATTTTTTTATATATCAGTCACATAAAGAACATGCACACCTTCTGTCAGAAACTTTTCCAGACTACGAGGACTTGAGAAACGCGATGGGGAATGGAACTGCAAGTGGAATGAGTGCAATTGGTCTTGATGAAAATACAGATGCTACAGTGTTAGGAGTAGATGATGAATCAGGTGGAATTGGTGACATTGACGGATTATTTTTTGATCCGAATACTAACATGTTCACACCAAGTGAAAATGCATCATCCCACCAGGAGGACTTATCATATCTTCCACAAGATGGTGGTAGGAATATAGAGGATCTATGTGACACCCCAAAATTTTAAAAATAAAAATAAAACAAATACTAGTATGATTTATTTAGCTGATAAAGATATATCAGATATAATCTAGCTGATAAGAATAAATTTGATACAAGTTATTTGACAAAAAATGTTAAAAGATGAATAAAACTAAACTAAGATATACGAAAATTCATTACTAGTATGACTTGAGATCTCCTGCTAAGGATTAACCACCTATGTAATCTGCAAATTAAAACATAAACATATCAACATACATATATACTCCCTCCTATGTAATCTGCAAAGTAGAAGGTTCCCGTGAACGGTTTACGATGTTTGACTGTCGATAAAGCAACTTAATCCCTATTCACAATCTGTTTATTTTTCGTAAATAAAATTAACATATTCAGAAACTACATTAAAACCGCTACAAAGCCTGATAAAAAAAATGTAAATTTGGCAAAAAATTGATTTATAAAGTAAAAGATTAAAAATGATTTAAGTTGACCATGAGAATAGTGGATGAGAATCTTCTAACGGGACGGAGGGAGTATTACATTATTTACATATAGTCATACATCATGATACATACATACATACAAACTCCATAATACTCCACTAACTTACATACAAACATGCGCATCAACATATATACACACATCATCATATCATAATTAATATTCTCCCATAGGCATGAAAGTATGTATCGTACATACATAAATGACAATAATGAACAACAAATGGATGGCTAATAAACTCCTGGAGTTATTATGTACTAATGTTAAGTAATACGGAGTACGTAAAGTGGGAAGCCTGCATGTACCGTGTACGTATACATATATACTCCGTATATGCGAACGAGCGACTGCGACGGAATGACGGACCAACAACGAACGAACACACCACCTCCGTAAACCTTTACTCTCTGAGCACAGCAAACCAAACAACCATTCTGTAACACGTGCCCGCATCGTAAACGGAAAGAAGGAAGAACGTCCGCCCATTGAGCGCCGGATCGACGACCATCTCTTGCCAGAGAAGAAGACCAGTGGTACGCCAAGCTGTTTCGTCACCGGAGAAGGGAGGAAATCAGAGTACGCATCTCTGCCCGCGCCGTTTACTGGAGACGAGAGCGAGGGTCGCAGGCTTCGTAGTTGCGTGGCCGATACACTCGCCGGACTGCGCCCATGCTGGAGGGAGAGGAAGTAACGAAGTCATTGCTGCACCAGGCTGCCACCGCCGCTCGTCTGTAACGCCAACACCACAGTCGGAAGAGGGGATTGAGGCCGCCGTTGCCTGATCTGTCTTGCCGTTGGAAGCTTCCTACGCTCACCGGCAAGAAAGGACGAAGAACGGTGAACAGTACACGTACGTTATACGCCGTTACTACATTAATGTTTTCTTATGTAATTGGACCAGAGATTTAATATTTGGGCTGGACTGTTTTTGGACCGCTCATGCTAACATAGTTGTTGAGGTTAAGTCTCGCAGATCCGAAAGCCCAACACGAACTTTGGATATATCAGGAATGGATCAGAATCAAAGTGTATATCAAAATATAACAGATGAATCAACTAATACCCAAAAGCCCACTTGTATTAATTAACATGTGTGATTACAAGGAAACTTCCCGATCGGTAGGTCGGAACAGTGCTTTTAATACAAGAAACAAGAGTAATAATGCTATTCTAGAGCTTGAGAATCAAAATGCTAACCCTTACAATGATATTAAACCTTCTATTTATACTAATGGAGAGAATGGGTTGTTCTATGCTGATTGGCCATTGTTCCACCGACTTGATCACCCATGCTTCCCCTTACTGATGTCACAATCTGGCATTAATTGCACCTGGCCACTTGCTGGTTGTCCGTTGCTCGAACGGGATGTTGGACCATGCGGAAGACGCTGTCAAATTGGCCCAAGTATGATATATGACCCGAACTCCATTCGGTATTTCTGCTTTCTGGGCCGGCCTTTACTCGGACCGAACCCCGTTCGGTATGGATTCTTCACTGGGCCTACTCATCATAGGGTAATGGACTCTTTGTTTGGGCCGGGTATCCTGGGCCTTTTTAATCCAGGTATTGGGCCTCCGGGTCAATATCCCAACACAAGTCCCTCACTTCCGATGTCTCGAATGACAGTGAGTGCATTAGGAAGTATAAACACCAATGTTGTAACTGCCGAATGGCGATCGGGGTACAGACGTGGTTAGTTACCCATATTGTGATTTGACGGCTGTCGTTTTATTTTCCCCATATTCATCATGATTACTGTCGTTAGTCGTTTCATTAGACACGCGTTTTGCTTAAATGGTTCTAGTGACATGTCGCTCCCTGATTGGTCCTCGATACGGCGGTTTTAAGGCTATAAATTAGCCTTTAGCTTCTCAATTCCGGGTTTCGAATTTTCAATTTCCTTCGCATCGTTGCTCTGTTTCTGAAATTTCTTCAAGCTTTCGTGTTCAGGTACTTTCCCTCCCTCTACTTTCTTACTTCATTTCTGGCTCGGTCGAGATGAGTTCTCAACCGCATTCCCCTGATTCGGAAATGGCCTCTCAAGGAGATGACCGTGATGCTGCCGTCGTGGACGTCATTACAGTTCCATTCACCGGCGGTTCTACTGAAACGGCGACAAATACTAGGGCGGAGGCGGAGGACCTTTCTAGCAGTTCATCTTCCTCCGGTGAAAGCTCTGATGGCACGAAATCCGAGGACGAAATGGATTTAATGGCGACCGGGCGCCCAAACGATGTTCCCCGTCACACACTCGACCTAAGTCTAATTAGGGCAAGATGGCAAAAATTGACCGCCAATAATAGGGCCGAAATTCCGACCCTAATCCCAGACCAAGTTGACTTCCGGTTGCGAGCTGGGCTTCATCCCCTGCGTCACGCCCCCGGGATGGTCGTAGTCCATTTTGATTCAGTTAGGGCTGGGCTTAGATTTCCGTTACACTCCTTTTTTGTTTCATTTTTCAATTTTTACGAAATTGTACCTGCCCAAGTCATGCCGAACTCCTATCAGGCCATGGCGGGCTTTATTTGTCGTTGCAAGGATGTCGGTGCCTCGCCGACCCTAGATTTATCCCATCAATTTTCTAAAGTAGCCCCCCAACAAACTCATGGGTATCTAGCCGCCAGTTCCCGAACGGGGCATATTCTTTTCAAGGGTAATCCAACCTCAATCAAGGGATGGAAAGATAGGTTCTTCTTTGTGTCTGTCCCGGACGGGCTGATCCCTCGCAAATGGAACGTCTTCCCTCGCAAGACTCCCGACCCGGTTCTTTCTGAGGAAATCTACAAGGATGTACTTGCTGTGGAGAAAGACAAGTGTTACGATATCATGACCTACCTGACTCCCCCCGATCGGCTTGTTAAAGCCGGGATATGTACTGCCCGTTCTCTTGGGTTTACTTGCTTTGAGAAATCAAGTGCCATGGTTCGGGCAGTCCTTCCCGTGCGAGAAACGTTTTCTTTTTCTTTTTGTTTCCCACGTGCTAAGGTCTGCTCGGTAATAATATTTTCCTTTGTTATTTTTTAGCTCTCAACCCAGACGTACCTATGGACAACAGTAGAGTTCTTGCAGCTGGTGGGGTCGACAAACGGAAGAAAGCCATGAAGAACCCTCAACCTACTCCTTCCACAATTACCGTCCAGGATGCGGGAACTTCTCAACCCGTTCCAGAACCACAACCACTGCAACAGGTCCATCAGGACCAATTTGATGCCATGCTGGTCGACGATCGATTTGGTTCTGATCAGATGCATCGATTTCCTGAGCACTTCCAGGCTGCTCAGGAGACTGGTCAGGGTGCGGGTGATATGCCCACCATCCATCTGTCTGGCCAGGTCGACCGGATCTCACTGGCGGATCCGGTTCATGAAGTTGTAGAAAAAGGTGGATGTTCGGCAAGCCAGATTTGGTCTACCTCCGCTTTCTTCAACAATTTCAATGTTCCCACGCTGTCGATCGAGCAATCTGAGGAATGCTTGGCCTTAGCAGCCCCGAAGGTATTTTACTTTTTTCCCTATATTTTTCTCATAGTTTAAATTTCCTTTCACCACAAGTGGGATTGGATGGTGATAAGAGGTGAGTTTGTGTCTGTGGTAAGTGCTTATGCACCACAAGTGGGATTGGATGCATCTACAACTCAACAGTTCTGGGAAGATCTTGAAGACGTGGTGCGACGAGTGCCAAGGGGAGAGAAGTTGATCATAGGAGGTGACCTCAACGGGCATGTGGGCTCGAGTCGTGATGGCTTTGAGAATATTCATGGCGGACATGGTTTTGGCACTAGGAATGAGGCGGGAAAGAACATTTTGGATTTTCCCTTGACGTATGAGTTGGCTATAATGAACACTTGGTTTAAGAAAAGAGACTCTCACCTTGTAACCTATAAAAGTGGAGCTAATAGTACCCAAATTGACTACTTCTTAGTACGGACCACTTGGAGAACTAGCTACACTGATTGTAAGGTTATTCCGGGTGAGAGTGTTGTCACTCGGCATAGGATGTTTCTGCTTGACTTTCGAGGTAAGAACCATAGAAGACAAGTTAAACAAGTGGAGCCAAACATAAAGTGGTGGAGGCTTGAGGGAGATCTTCAACAAAGCTTTACACACAAAATGGTCGGTGAAGATGTATGGCGTATTGATAATGAAACACATGTGGATGATGTGTGGTTATCAATGGAGTTGACCATTAACAAAGTGGCAAAGGAGGTACTTGGAGAATCTAAAGGATGTCGGCCACCTAAAAAGGACACATCTTGGTGGAATGATGAGGTGAAACAAGCCATAAGGAACAAAAGAGATTGCTACAAAAAGTTGGGGACAAATTGGAGTGATGAGAACATAGAAGCATACAGGGAGGCTAAAAGACAAGCAAAGAAAGCCGTAAGGGAAGCACGAGGGAAAGTGAACAAGGAGTTGTATGAAAAGTTGGACTCTAAGGAAGGAGAACTAGATATTTATAGACTTGCTCGTATTCGTGATCGCAGAACTCAAGATATTGCAAAAGTTAAGTGTGTGAAGGATGTTGATCAGAGGATATTAATGGACGACGGAGAGATAAAAGAGAGGTGGAGGTCATACTTTGATACACTATTCAACGGGAACAAAACGCAAGATATCGGCGATTTGTCCATACCAGATTGTATGGTAAACCGTGATTTTGTGAGAAGGATCCAAACAACGGAAGTTAAAGAAGCTCTGAGGAAGATGGGACGGAAAAGAGCAATGGGGCCAGATGGCATACCGATCGAGGCTTGGAGAAGTTTGGGAGAGAGAGGCGTCGAGTGGTTAACAAGTTTCTTCAACATGATTTGGAGAAACAACAAGATGCCAACGAGTTGGAGGAAGAGTACTCTTATCCCCTTATTTAAGAATAAAGGTGATGTACAAGAATGTGCCAACTATCGAGGGATTAAGCTTATGAGTCACACCATGAAACTTTGGGAGCGAGTGATTGAGCAAAGACTTCGAAGGACTGTGAAGATTTCAGAGAATCAATTCGGTTTTATGCCTGGTCGCTCAACAACTGAGGCCATTCACCTTCTTCGGCAACTTATGGAGAAGTATAGAGATGCTCATAAGGATCTGCATTTGGTGTTCATTGACATAGAAAAGGCATATGATAGGGTACCTCGAGAAGTTCTTTGGTGGGCCTTAACTAGGAAAGGCATATCACGCAAGTATATCAGCATCATCATGGATATGTATGAGGATTGTACTACAAGTGTTCGTACTAGTGTAGGGAGGACTGAAGAGTTCCCTATTACTATCGGAGTGCACCAAGGATCGGCCTTGAGTCCTTTCTTATTTGCCATAGTCATGGATGAACTTACGAAGTCAATTCAAGACGATATACCGTGGTGCATGATGTTTGCCGACGATATTGTATTGATTGATGAGACGCAATCAGGTCTTAAAGCAAAGTTGGAAGTATGGCGACAAACATTGGAGAATAAGGGTTTCAAACTAAGTCGGAGCAAGACAGAGTACATGGAGTGCAAGTTTGGTGGAGGTAGAAGTAGTGGTAATAGCGGAATTACTCTGGATGGTAAGGAGATACCAGTCAGCGATATGTTCCGTTACTTGGGCTCCATAATTCAGAAGGACGGTGAGTTAGATGGAGATGTATCCCATAGAATCAGAACAGGGTGGATGAAGTGGAAGAGTGCGTCAGGATTTCTATGCGACCGATGTATGCCGACTAGACTGAAGGGTAGATTTTATAGGACATCAATTAGGCCTGCATTACTGTATGGCGTAGAGTGTTGGGCGGTGAAACAATGTCACATTCATAAGATGAGTGTGGCAGAGATGCGCATGCTGAGTTGGATGTGTGGGCATACTAGGAAGGACCGCGTGAGGAATGAGACAATCAGACAAAGGGTGGGAGTAGCACCTATTGAAAACAAGATGCGGGAGTCGCGCCTACGGTGGTTTGGTCATGTGCGTAGAAGACCGAGTGATGCACCTGTTAGGCGAGTTGAGATGTGTGGAGAAGAGGCAGGGAAGAGAGGGAGAGGAAGACCCAAACAGACGTGGGTTAGGGGAGTTCGAAGTGATATGCTTCTTTTGGGGTTGGATGAGGACATGACTTTGGAG
Source organism: Cuscuta europaea (assembly GCA_945859875.1). Lineage (NCBI taxonomy): Eukaryota > Viridiplantae > Streptophyta > Magnoliopsida > Solanales > Convolvulaceae > Cuscuta > Cuscuta europaea. The sequence goes on along the minus strand of CAMAPE010000054.1, from coordinate 587,697 downwards.
AGAACTAAGTGGAGGGCGGGTATTCACGTGAAGGAGTGATCTTGATAATCTTTTTCCATCATCTTTTTTTTTTCCTAGTTTTTTTTTCCTTATATATATAAGCAATATTTGCAGCCTTTTTATTTTATCATTTATATATATATTCATCTTTTTTTTTATATTATCTTTTCATAATAGCTTATCTTTTTATCTTTATTCCTTCTTTTCCTTTTGTTTGTGATATCATGTATCGATTCATGTTAGCCGACCCCAATATCTTTTGGGACTAAGGCTCGGATGTTGTTGTTGTTGTTGTTTGTTTTAAATTTCCTTTCACACCATCTCATTTCTCGAACGACATTCTGCAGGTCGGGCTTTACAGTCTGCAGCTGAAAGAGGCTCGACTGGCTAAAGAGCAGGATCTGATCGTCGCTCAGACTTCTGTGGAGCAGAATGCAGCTGCTGCTTTTGCTGCTCTGGAGACCGAACGGAAGGCCTCTGCGGAGGAGAAAAAACGCCTTGAGTCGGAGCTTGGTGAACTTAGGGTTCAGCTCAGGGCCTTCCAAGCCAAAGTTCATGCTGCTGAAGCTGCTTTGGTAAAGTTCGAAGAATGCGCTCCCCGTATCCCGGACGGCCCAGCTGAGGTGAAGGTTGATTTGTCCGCCGTCCGGGAAGCATTCAAAGGATCTGAGGAGTTTTCTTCCCTGAAGAAAGACTATGCGCAGCAGGAACTCCCGGCCACCTTTGATGCTTATCTCGAATGATTCTTCACGGGTGATGCCCGCCGCAGCGAGGGGGTCAAACTGCTCGACCAGGACCCAAGGGGCAAAAAATTTAATGACTCTCTGGCCCGATCTCTTTATTTCATGGGCTGCCAGCATATTATGTCTCCCTTTGTTGCCAAACTGCAAGAATTGCTAGGGAGGCCGGTCGAGCTGACTGATCTTCCCCAGGCGCCCATCGTTGAAGCCCAATACGAAAAATATCAACGGGACTTGCAACGGGCTGCTGATCGTGAAGCGGGGAGGCAGCCTGATCCCCCCACTGACTCAGACGAGGAGAAGGGTGATGAAGAAGACACTAGGGAGGAACAGTAGATTTAGAATTTAGTATTGTTAGCAATTGTAATCCCTTCCACCCTTCTCCTTTTTTGCAAACCCTATTTGTACTTTCCGGCCGATAGAGCCGATGAATATATATATGATCCCTTTAGCACAAAGCTTCATATATTGTCTTTCTTGCCTTTATTGATTGATTGCTTACCATTCGGGATTCGGTCCGTTTTATAGGACTTAACAGTTTTCTGACCTCATTTTTTACTTAACATTCCTATCACCGTTCGATTGCCGCTCGGGCATCAGATAGTTCTGACAGTTTACCAGGATTTGGCCCCTTTCTTTTTGTGTTGACAGCCGTTCGGGCTTCCGATCATTTTTTAGGACTTAGCAGTTTTTTCTGGCCTCAGATGTTTCCAACAGTTTACCCGCATTTGGCCTCCTTCTTATGTTGATAGCCGTTCGGGCTTCTGATCATTTTTTAGGACTTAGCAGTTTTATAACCAGCAATTTAGTTTGATCTTTGCTAATTCTATGTGAGACCGTTCGTCATTCGGCTAATTTGAAACATCTTAGTCATTTGGCTCGATGTTCGTTACTTGGCCAGTTGGATAATATTTAGCTATTATCATGGACCTTGTTGCATTTCTTTGTGTGACCGTTCGAGATATAACAGGTTTCTTATGGATGCCTTCCTTTGGTTGTTCGTTGTTCGGCCAAATGTGAAAGGAATTGGCCGTTCTGACCTTCCTTTATCCACCTTTGGCCTGCCGTTCATTGTTCGGCCAGTTGATACACATATCTGAAATAAACATTCGTTCGATCTTGTTGGAAAAGATTGCCTGGTTAAACAATACTTGCAACCATGTTTCTTCATTGCCCGTTCGGGGTACGTGCCTAGCAATGAGCCATAAATACGCCCTGATTAATCATAACCACGTAATGCCACGCGTTGTTTATGGATTAGGGTTTTGGGCGGCACTTTCTCTATTTATAGAGAGGTGCTTGATCCTCATTTTTCTTGCTGTTTCAAGTTTTTTCTCTCGTGTATCTCCAAACTTTCTCTCTCTAGAATTCTCAGGATTCATCAAGTGGTTTTATGTATTTTCCTTCTAGCTCAGAATCTGAGGAAATGTCGTTGATTCGTGTAGGAAAAACTTCTGCTGGGAACAAGGTCGAAGGCTCTCTTCCTAAGTACCTAATTCCGGCAATCCTCTCACAGGAAAAGATACCGAACAGCTTCGTGATGACGGATGCCTATCAGGGGACGACGTACAGATCTATAACAAGGGAATGCCCGAGCGGCCACCCCGCATTGTCCTGCACTTCAATCGTATTGGCAAACAGAAACAACGTCTTCCTGAAGATGCCGAACGACAACTTTGCCAACTATTGCCTCCACCAAGAGAATTTTACGCTGGATTTATTAGGCATCCAATGAGGCACCGACCGAGACACGTGCTAGTGCATCTTGATGCATTGATTGCCGGGCTTCGCTTCCATCTTCACCCATTCGTTGTGGAGTTCCTGCTTCGGGTTTCCGTACTTCCCGCTCAGTTCGTACCTAGCACCTACCGCATTCTGACTGACTTCATAATTTGATGCCCGGAACTGAGGATCGCTCCAAGTGTTGATTTATTTCTACAGCATTACTGCTATCAGCCTTATTGGACGACCGGGTACCTGAAGCTGGTAGCCCGAGCTGATCATCAGTTGTTTACAGATACTAGGGAGGAACAGTAGATTTAGAATTTAGTATTGTTAGCAATTGTAATCCCTTCCACCCTTCTCCTTTTTTGCAAACCATATTTGTACTTTCCGGCCGATAGAGCCGATGAATATATATATGATCCCTTTAGCACAAAGCTTCATATATTGTCTTTCTTGCCTTTATTGATTGATTGCTTACCATTCGTGATTCGGTCCGTTTTATAGGACTTAACAGTTTTCTGACCTCATTTTTTACTTAACATTCCTATCACCGTTCGATTGCCGCTCGGGCATCAGATAGTTCTGACAATTTACCAGGATTTGGCCCCTTTCTTTTTGTGTTGACAGCCGTTCGGGCTTCCGATCATTTTTTAGGACTTAGCAGTTTTTTCTGGCCTCAGATGTTTCCAACAGTTTACCCGCATTTGGCCTCCTTCTTATGTTGATAGCCGTTCGGGCTTCTTGTCATTTTTTAGGACTTAGCAGTTTTATAACCAGCAATTTAGTTTGATCTTTGCTAATTCTATGTGAGACCGTTCGTCATTCGGCTAATTTGAAACATCTTAGTCATTTGGCTCGATGTTCGTTACTTGGCCAGTTGGATAATATTTAGCTGTTATCATGGACCTTGTTGCATTTCTTTGTGTGACCGTTCGAGATATAACAGGTTTCTTATGGATGCCTTCCTTTGGTTGTTCGTTGTTCGGCCAAATGTGAAAGGAATTGGCCGTTCTGACCTTCCTTTATCCACCTTTGGCCTGCCGTTCATTGTTCGGCCAGTTGATACACATATCTGAAATAAACATTCGTTCGATCTTGTTGGAAAAGATTGCCTGGTTAAACAATACTTGCAACCATGTTTCTTCATTGCCCGTTCGGGGTACGTGCCTAGCAATGAGCCATAAATACGCCCTGATTAATCATAACCACGTAATGCCACGTGTTGTTTATGGATTAGGGTTTTGGGCGGCACTTTCTCTATTTATAGAGAGGTGCTTGATCCTCATTTTTCTTGCTGTTTCAAGTTTTCTCTCTCGTGTATCTCCAAGCTTTCTCTCTCTAGAATTCTCAGGATTCATAAAGTGGTTTTATGTATTTTCCTTCTACCTCAGAATCTGAGGAAATGTCGTTGATTCGTGTAGGAAAAACTTCTGCTGGGAACAAGGTCGAAGGCTCTCTTCCTAAGTACCTAATTCCGGCAATCCTCTCACAGGAAAAGATACCGAACAGCTTCGTGATGACGGATGCCTATCAGGGGACGACGTACAGATCTATAACAAGGGAATGCCCGAGCGGCCACCCCGCATTGTCCTGCACTTCAATCGTATTGGCAAACAGAAACAACGTCTTCCTGAAGATGCCGAACGACAACTTTGCCAACTATTGCCTCCACCAAGAGAATTTTACGCTGGATTTATTAGGCATCCAATGAGGCACCGACCGAGACACGTGCTAGTTCATCTTGATGCATTGATTGCCGGGCTTCGCTTCCCTCTTCACCCATTCGTTGTGGAGTTCCTGCGTCGGGTTTCCGTACTTCCCGCTCAGTTCGTACCTAGCACCTACCGCATTCTGACTGACTTCATAATTTGATGCCAGGAACTGAGGATCGCTCCAAGTGTTGATTTATTTCTACAGCATTACTGCTATCAGCCTTATTGGACGACCGGGTACCTGAAGCTGGTAGCCCGAGCTGATCATCAGTTGTTTACAGATAATCCTACCCCGCCGGCTGACTGGGAGGAGCGATTTCTATTCGTTCGTATAGGCGATTCTCTCCCATTTCCTGATTGGTGGAACGCCTACCCCGTTCGGGATTCTCAGCCCAGAATATATGTCGTTCTGCACTCCCAAGCTGAATCTCTGCGTATGGGAGGAACTCGAAGTCTTCGGGGTTTTATTACCCCTTCTAATATGCTATCTGCTGGGATTGGTAAGTGTAACAGGGTTTTAACCCGATCGTCCTCCTTTCAATTTAGTTTCTTATCTCTTATTCCCTTTGTTGTAGGTGTGATATCCCATATACCCGTTCGGCGTTCCATATCTGCCGTTACTCCGACAGCTTCCTCCGGAAAAGGCAAGGAGAAGATGATTGCCGATCATGCATCTGCTGAGCAAACCCGGAAGAAACGCAGAGGGAATGATGGCAGCATACTGATCCCGGTCGATCACGTGGTCGATTTGACCGGAACGGAGGCTGAGCCAAAAAGATCTGTGCCTGCCAAACCGAAAACTCTAGTTCTTTCTGATACGCCGGTCGATGATCGGATGTTTGTTGAGTTTTCAAACATGGGGCCTAGAGCAGAAGGAAGATACCTGTTCGGGCTAATGCCATCATCCATGTGGTGCAGCACTTCGCTGAAGGTTCCCCCTAGCTTCACAAACCAGACTCACTGGTTAGATCTTCTTAAGGCAGGTCATCAAGAGGCACTCAAGGTACACTTCATTTTGATCCATACTTTCCTACTTTTTATTTGTTCATCTTATCTGACTTCATTTGTCACTTGTCTTCAGGCCGGTGTATATTATCACAAGGCCTTCCTGGCGGCCGAAAAGGAAATGAAACTCCTAGCCAGCGATCGGGACGATAACCAGGTCCTTCTTTCCGCTGCTCGGAAATTAGCTGCAGATCTACAAGAACGCGCCAAAGAAGGTGAGAAAGCGAAGGCTGCTCTGGCTGCGATGCAAGAAAAGACCCGATGTCGCGATCGAGAGATTAAAGAACTCCGGGCCAAGGTGCGGGCTGCTGAATCTGCCGGGGTAAAATTTGATAAGGTCCTTGGTGACAATCTTCCCAAGCCTTATACTGCCAACACTTCCCATATTGCCAATCAATCAATAGTTGACTATCAACGGGGTAAAGGGCTGAACGTCGCTCTAGAGAATACAGCTCGACAATTCCTGGGACCTCATCTTGGCCAATTTTTGCGCGAAAGCGAAGATCCCGTTAAGGCAGGCATCGATCTCCTAGATAGCATGCCGGAAGGGAAGTCTTTTCTAGATGTCCTGACCGAGAAGACTGTGAAACAAAGTCAGGATCTGCTTTTAGACAGGAACCATGATCTGATCCTGGAGCATTTCCCTAAGCCATTCGATCCTGATGAGTTGGGATTTGATGATCTGTTCGGGAATACCTATGATCGGGTTATGGAGAAAAGAAAAGAAGCAGTGCCCGATGATGCAGCGCAGGCAGGGAGCTCCCGACCCTTATCTTCCCCGAACGGCGATCCTCCAGTAGCGTAGCCTTATATATTTATTTTTCGCCTTCTCTTCTTTTTCTTTTGTATCTTCCGGCTAGTAGTGCCGAAGAATAAACTGGATATTTTCCTTTAACCGTGTTGAAGTATTGCTCTTCTGTTTATTGATTTTTTGTCATTTCTCTTGTTCATAATATTTTCTGTGTTGCCGAACATCACTCGGCTCATGTATCTCTATATTTCTGACATTGTTTCCAATCCGTTTTGATCCCACTGTTCGGTCGTAAGGCCAGGGTCAAATTCTTTTGGCTGAAATAATGTCTTCCTCCAAACCGTTCGTCATTCAATCATCTCTCTGAAAATTCCGATTCTGCGGACGACAATCTATGTTATCGAACGTCACTCGCTTTGACAATAGTTGTTCTGACACCATTCCCAAGCCGGTTTTGATCCCTTTATCGTTCGTGATCCACGGGGTCAAAAATCTTTTAGTTGAGGTGAATCCCTCCAAGCCGTTTTGATCGTGATCACAGGGTCAAATTTTCAGCTGAGATGGCGGCTCCCTCCAAACTGTTAACCCGTTCGTCATTCGGTCATCCGGAATGATCCCACGTGATAACAAGCTGAGGTGAGACTCTCTCCCTTCCAAACCCATAATTCCAATGCATTCCGAACAATTCTCTCTGCCTCGTATCATCCATATTAGGGGTCCGAGGTAACCCTTTTCAAACTGTAAGCAAGGTCACCGGATCGGGTTATTCCTTACTTATAGCTAAAAGGGCGACTCGCTTCCAAATCAAGTTAATGACTGAGGCGAGATTTTTCAAAACCATAGTTCCGATTCCCCGGACGACAATCCGTACCTTATCCGAACGTCGCTCGGTTCGTCCATACTTATAGTCTTGACACCATCTCCAAGCCGTTTTGATCCCTTTGCCCGGTCGTAATTACAGGGTCAAATTCTTTTAGCTAAGTTGATGGTTCAGCTCCCTCCAAATTGTTAACCCGTTCCTCATTCGGTCATCCGGAATGATTCTGTGTGTTAAAAGCTGAGGTGAGATTTCCTGACATCAAACTCCAAGCCGTTTTGATCCCTTTAACAATTCGTAATTACAGGGTAAAATTCTGTTAGCTGAGATAATGGCTCCCTCCAAACTGCTAACATGTTCCTCATTCGGTTATCTGGAACGATTCTCATGTTAACCGCTGAGATGAGACTCTCTGAGCGTCAAATTCCAAGCCGTTTTGATCCCTCTTATGATTGCAGGGTCAAATTCTGTTAGCTGAGGATGACTTTCCTTCCATGTTGTTAACCCGTTCGTCATTCGGTCATCCGGAATGACCGTGTTAATCATGGGTTGAGATTTTCTGAGCATCGATTCTCCAAGCCGTTTGATCCCTTTATCCGTTCATAATTCTAGGGTCAACTTCTTTTAGCTGAGAATGATTTTCCTTCCATGTTGTTAACCCGTTCGTCATTCGGTCATCCGGAATGACTGCTTGTTAACTATGGGCTGAGATTTTCTGGAAGTTATGTCTCCCTCTCTCTCTCTCTCTCTCTCTCTCTCTATATATATATATATATATATATATATATATATATATATATATATATATATTCAGAGGTGGCAACAACCGTTTTTATTGATAAAACTTTCTTAAATGTTCCGTATTTCATGTGTCTGCCGGTCGACCTTCGGTACATTGTAGGCCAAACGTTCCTGAAGCATACTTCTTGCATATTTGATACGGGCCCTCCCAATTTTGTGCCATTTTTTCACCTTCGAGAGGTTTGCTTTTTTCTCGCTTCCTTAGCACCAGGTCCCCTACTTCGATTGAACAAATTTTAACTTGTTCGTCAAAGTATCTTCTCGTGGCCCTGTGCTATTCTTACATTCGTGCAGCTGCTAGATCCCTTCTTTCTTCTATGAAGTGCAATTCGGCCCGTAGGCTGTCCTCATTCCGCTCTGGGCTATAATGCACCGTTCGGTGTGTAGGAATTAGGACCTCCGTTGGTACTTTGGCTTGGAAGCCATAAGCAAAGGCAAATGGAGTTTCTCCTATGGTCGTTCGGGGTGTGGTCCTGTAAGTTCATAGGATATAATTTAACTGATCAGGCCATGATGAGGAGTATTCTTCCAGCTTCTTCTTCATGTCGTCCATGATGGTACGATTCATATTCTCTACTTGCCCATTCGCCTGGGGGTATGCCACGGATGCTCTGGAATGCTTGATTCCCCATTTGATAAGGTAGTTCTCAAAATTCCGGCTCATGAACTGCCTTCCATTATCTGTTATAATCTGTTCGGGGAGTCCGAAACAACAAATGATATTCTTCCAGACAAACTTTTGACATTTGACATCTGTGATGCTAGCCAGTGGCTCGGCCTCCACCCATTTGGTAAAACAATCTATCCCAACGATGATGTACTTGTTGTTCCCAGGGGCAGTAGGTAGAGGACCTAGCAGGCCGATCCCCCACCTAGCGAATGGGAGGGCCACCGTCATTGGAGTGTAGAAAGTGGCTGGCCGTCCGGGGACCAGCGCGTATAGCTGGCATACTTTACATTTTCTAGTATGCGCGAAGCAGTCTTGTTGGATGGTTGGCCAATAATACCCTTGCAGGATGATTTTTCTGGCCAGTGTTTTGGGCCCTTGGTGGCTTGAGCAAATGCCTTCATGAATTTCTTCCATTACCGCCCCCGCTAGATTGGGTGGGAGGCATTTCAAATATGGCCCCCAAACGTCTTTTTGTACAACTGTCCGTCCACCAGCTCAAACATGGAAGCCCTCCTCTGAATGCATTTTATCTGATAAGCGGGATTTTTGTCTTGTGGGAGGGTTCCGTCTTTTAGGTAGTTGGTCATATCTATGACCCAACTGGGGACGACATAAGATATGGCCTCGATCTGGAGCACCATGATTGCTGGGGTTGCCAAGGTTTCCCGATGGGCAAACCGTTGGATATGAGCTGGAATCTCCTGTGCCCAATCGTCGAGCGCTGCATTTTCCAATTTGGATAAGATGTCTGCTTCGGTATTTTCTATTCTGGATATTTGGTCGAGCACCACATGTTCAAATTTGTTTATCTGCTCCTCGACTAGCTCTTTGTAAGCCTTCATTCTTTCCTCTTTAGCCTCAGCTGTGCCATTTACTTGATTTACCACCAATTGACTATCCGACCGGACTTTTAACCGATCGGTGCCCAGGCTCTTCGCATATTTTAAACCCGCAATAAAGGCCACATACTCAGCCTCATTGTTGGTTACTTTGAAGTCAAAATGAATGGACTAATATGCTTTGAACCCTTCGGGCGATGTGATCACAACTCCGGCTCCACAACCCTTGGCACTAGCTGCACCATCCACATACATCTCCCACCAGTTATCCAGCACATTGTTCTCTGAATCTATTTCCGAAGGCCGAGCGGTACATTCTGCAAAGAAATCCGCCAGGGCCTGCCCTTTGATAGTAGGTTGAGGCCTGAAATCCACCTCATATTGCCCGATCAGGAGACTCCACTTTGTAATGCGCCCACTTGCCATTGGGTTTCTCAAGATGGTGGCGAGTGGATGAGTAGTATACACAGTTACCAGATGGGTCTGGAAATATGGTGCTAGACGTTTAATAGCAGCTATCAGGGCCAGTACCGTTTTCTCCAGTAAGGTGTACCTGGTTTCCGGCCCGTTCAAAGCCTTGCTTACAAAATAGATCAACCGCTGGATGCCATCTTCTTCTTTCAATAATACCGTGCTCACGGCCAGGTCAGCTACAGCAAGGTACATATACAGGTGTTCCCCTGGATCGGGTTTTGTCAAGACCAGGGGAGAAGATAGGTATGTCTTGAAATCTTCAAAAGCCGTTTGACATTCGGCGGTCCATTCAAAAGGGTTGGCTTTTTTCATGATCTGGAAGAATGGAATAGCTCGATCGGCTAGCTTGGATAGGAATCTGCTCAGAGCTGCTAATCGACCGGTCAATCTCTGCACTTCCTTGAGGTTTCTAGGAGCCTCCATATCCACAATTGCCTTTACCTTCTCAGGATTGGGCTCAATCCCCTTCTCGCTCATCATGTATCCCAAAAACTTGCCCCCTCCCACAGCAAAAGCACATTTTTTGGGATTCAACCTCATGTTAGCTTTCTGCATTATCCTGAACACCTTTTCTATGTCCAGGATATGATTCTCCTTCTTCCGGCTTTTGATCAGGATATCATCAACATAAGCCTCCATTGTGACTCCCAACACTTCTTTGAAAAGCATCCCGATCATCCTCTGAAAAATTGCCATTGCGTTCTTTAATCCGAATGGCATGACAATATAGCAAAACACACCATCCGAAGTAACGAACGTTGTTTTCTCTGCATCATCTGGGTGCATGAAAATCTGATGATATCTTCGGAATGCATCCATGAAGCTCAACAATTCACATTCGGCCGTTTCATCTACTAACAGATCGATCCTCGGCACCGGATAAGGGTCCATGGGACAAGCTTTATTCAGATCCGAGTAATCCACGCACATCCTCCAAGTCGATTGTTTTGGAGCTAGGAGCACATTGGATAGCCATTCGACATGGATTACCGGACGGATGTGTTTTATTCTCAGCAAGGTGGCCACTTCCTGCTTTGTGAAATCCCGCCGTTCGGTTGCTTGGTATCGTTTCTTTTGCTGGACCGGTTTTGCATCAGACCGAACGACAAGCTTATGACAGATTATCTCTGGGTCAATGCCCGGCATATCTTCTGGCCCTCGGGCGAATAATACCTGAAACTTCTTTAGGACGGCAATCACGCCATCCCGAATGTCAGCCTCCAGATCTACCCTGATAGCTACCTTCCGGTTCAGGGGGAGTCCAGGTCAATTTGCTCGAGGAGAGTGGCAGGTTCTGGATGCGCCTCGAACTCCGTTCGGTGGGTCTCCACCTCAATACTGTTAACCCGCATTCCCTGGGTATTCATCTGCTTCAGGGCCTCTCGGTAGCATGTTCGGGCTGTCGCTGGATCTGTTCTGGCCACCCCAACCCCAGTGTCTGTGGGGAATTTGATGCACGAGTGGCGGACAGAGGCTATTGCCTCCAGATCTTCCAATCCCGGTCGGACCAAGATAGCATTATGGGCACATTTTATGTCCACCACCACGAACGTCATTCGGAGTGATGCCTTGTGCGGTTCGTCCCCAATTTCAACCAACAATTGGACGGTCCCCCCAGCCTCAATACAGTTACCGGTGAAGCTTGCCAGTGGGGTTCTTAGGTGGGTCAGTTGATTTCTCTGTAGGCCCATTTTCTCGAACGATTGTAAATACAATACATTCACACTGCTCCCCGTATCAATCAGTACTCGGCGAATCAAAGCATTGTCAATGCACATGCTCACCACCAATTCATCCCTGTGCGGGCTTGGCGAGTTAGGTAAATCAGCCGGCCCAAACGTGAATGGGTCCGTCCTTCCAATCTTCTGGGGGGGAATGGAGATGGATCCTACATAAAGACTTCGCTCGAACCTTTTCCGTTCGGAGTTCGAATCCCCTGTTTCCCCACCCCCAAATATAACTTTGACCTCCATTCGAGGTTTCTTTCCGGGGCCTCCCGAGCCCTCTGGTTCATCCCTGGGAGGAATATATACGTCATTCTGGGTTTCCTGATCGGTTTTAAAGTGCCTACCACACGTGGGTCTTTACTTACATACTTGCCCAGATGACCCCACTGGATCAAGTCCTCAATAGCCGTTTGTAGTGCCCTGCAAGCGTTGGTGGCGTGACCTTTCCTGTTATGATATTTACAAAAAGCAGACTCATCTGCTCCCATATAATTTGAAGAATCAGTCGGAAGGGGAATGTTGTCCTTTTCGTTCTGATAAATGGTTGCCACGGACAGGATCACGGGAGTAAATCGCCCTTGCTTAGGAGGGAGAGCAGCCACTGGGGTAGGACCCAGCCGATCGGCCATTTTGATTGAGGCAGTAGGCGCAGCGACCTTGTCCCTGATCATAATCTCTTCTTCCAGGGCAGCATGCTTGCGGGCTCTGTCTAACACCACGGCATACGCCATACCCGGATTCGTTTTCAAATCCTTGTATAATTCTCCCGTTCGGAGAGCGTTAGTGAATAGGGTGATGGCGGTATCATCCGTCATATTTCCGACCGTCAGAGTTTCGTCCCTCCATCTTTTCAAGAATTGATTGAGGGTTTCCTTGGAGTTCTGCTTCACGCTAGTCAAGTAGCTGAAATGCCGTTTTGGGATGGCACTGGAGGCAAATTGGGCCAAGAACAACGTTGATAGTTCGGCAAAACTGTTGATCAACCCAGGTTGCAGGGTCCCAACCATTCTTGAGCGGGTCCTCTGAGTGTACTGAAGAACAATCAGCAGATGGCAGCCTCGGGCGCTCCTAGTAGCATGAGTCCTCCTTGATAACTCCTTAAATGGACATGGGGATCGCCTACCCCATCATAAATCTGACCGGTCGGTGGTTTGGCACCTCCCTGGATATCCGCATACATAATTTCCCTGGTGAAAGGGGAAGTAATCCCGAGCTGAATCGGAGAAGGTTGTACGGGCGCCCTATTCATCTGATCTCTCATTTCATTCATCTGCCTCCTCATTTCGGCCATTTCGTCCTCCTGGGCCATCAAAGGGGGCGGTGGTGGAGTCCTCAAATCTGTATACTCTCGATCCCAGTGCCTCTGAGTGGCCCTAGTATAATTCCGTTCGTCATGCTGGAAATGACGGTCAATAGGAGTGGGTGCCCTGGCTTGTGACCCGATCGGGGTCCGGTCACTGGGAATACGATGCGCTGCTGTTGGAGCGCCACGGCGATTATCCCGATGGGCCCGTGAGTGGGATGACGCCGTGGTCGTTTCTGTGTGGGGAGTTTCACCTGTAAAATTGGATCCTCCTTCTTCCTCGTTTGCCATGTGATGCACGACCTGGGCCATATCTCGCATGGCCTGAGGTCTCGCACGACCTCGTTTGCCATACCTCGTTTGCCTGTAAAATTGAAAATATTAAGTGTTTGCGTAAGCTAATAAAACCGGATTAAGTTAATGATGATTAGTTTGTGTAAATAAATTGTTATAATATTCTGATTAATTAATAATGTTGATTAATATAATTAATGTAGTTACGAAATTTGAATAGTTTAATAAAAAAATAATTCGGCTATGTTTCCTATATTTTAATAATATTAAAATATAATTAATGTTTTATGAGTAGAGTAAATTAATGGTGATTATTAAATTAAAAATTGGATATTGTAGTTAATTATGTTCGGATATTGTGATTTAACTATAGAATTCGAATGTTGTAAATTGATGGCTGAATTCATAAGGCGATTGGATTAATAAAAAGTGATTAATCAAATAAAATCTAATAACTAATAAATTATATTAATAAATTCGAATAATAAAATAGTAAGAGGAAATCGAATAAATTATTAAAAAATAGAAGAAGGGACTAATATTATCTTAATTAAAAAGGTGATTATTTAGATATCAGAATTGAGGAAGAGAATTAGGAGCATCAGGACTTAAGGTAAGTTTCTTTGTCAATCCAAAATTGTTTGCTCGTATTATATGCTTATTATGCATTCTGTGATTAAGTGTGAATTTTGAATGTGTACTATTTGGAGTGACTACGAATTTGAGAAATATTGGAGATATATTTTGGGATTTAATCCCTAGTATGACTTTGGAGTGAATTTTTATGTAAAAGAATTTTGGAGTATTTATGAATGTGGATTTTTGGTGGACGTATGTATAGAGAAATGATTTTCCAAGAATGAATAATGTTTTTATAATGATTATTGACATCTCGAGAGAAACACGAGGTGTGGGTGGTTAGAGCTATATACCGGTAAATGTTTAGGTTTATGATGATTATTGGTGGCGGGAGATTCCCGGTATTTCTTTTGAGAACTTTAAAAGTTCTTTGGTGGTCTAGGTAGTAGTTTCTAATCACCCGGGTATCTAACCAATTGTGAGGTAGGGGGACGTTGCCCGAACTACTTGGACTTCTTACTACTCGGAGGGCTTGGAATCCCTTTTAGGGGGTGTGCACACTTAAGGGAAGTTCAGTTTCCAATTGGTTGTCGGTGGGAGCCGGAATTCCGGTATGAATCGTACACAACAACGATTCATTGGACTTGAGGAATCTTGAGTTTCGCCCATCTTAAAAGAATCTAAGAGTGACATTGATTTTGGAATGGTGATATTTTTAGTTATAGAAGTTATCTTTGAAAAGTGATACCTTTATTTGAGATGTTAATTGTTTGGAGCTTATAAGGATTATTTTTCACTAAACGGGTATTTGAGATTATAAAGTTTATAAATGATGTTTTTGATTAGAAAAGAATTTTGGTGGTGTGAGTTTTTTTTACATATAGTATTATATGAAAAACTATTTTTGTCAAACCTGATTATTTTACGGGGTTGGGTAGTACTTACTTAGCTCTAAAGCTAATTTTTGTTTCCTTTTCCTTGTTTTGTTTTCTGCACTTTATATGTGCAGCTAATGATGAATATGAAGCTCTTGATGTTTGACGGGCCTTGAGAGCGCTTTAGAAGATTCTAGTGTAGTCTTCACTTAGTCTAAATAATGTTATTAAATTTTGAATTTAAGTTTTTAATTATTTTGAACTCGTGGTGGATAGCCTTAACATCCAGCCAAGTTGAGGGCTAGGTGTGGCGGTAACACACCTGTTTCCCATTTCTATTATTATTATTTCCGCTGCAAAATTATATCTATTTTGAATGAATAAATCAAGTTTGTTATCAATATGTTATTATTATTTTGGGCGGGAAAATTGGGGCGTTACAATCTACCTTCATCAAGCAATAAAGCTAAAGGAAAAAGGGGTAGAAATGATTTTGAGAATAATACAAGAAAAAAGGAACCTGTTGGGATATTGGCTCAGAGGCCCAATACCCGAATTAAAGGCCCAGGATATCCGGGCCAAAGCAGCGAGCCCATTACCCTATGATGAGTAGGCCCAATGAAGAATCCATACCGAACGAGGTTCGGTCCAAGTAGAGGCCGACCCAGAAAGCAGAAATACCGAACGGAGTTCGGATCATACATCATACTTGGGCCAATTTGACAGCGTCTTCCGCATGGTTCAACATCCCGTTCGAGCAACGGACAACCAACAAGTGGCCAGGTGCAATTAATGCCAGATTGTGACATCAGCAAGTGGAAGCATGGGTGATCAAGTCGGTGGAACAACGGCCAATCAGCATAGAGCAGCCCATGCTCTCCATTAGTATAAATAGAAGGTTTAATATCATTGTAAGGGTTAGCATTTTGATACTCAAGCTCTAGAATATCATTATTACTCTCGTTTCTTGTATTAAAGCACAGTTCTGACGTACCGATCGGGAAGTTTACTTGTAATCAAACATGTTAATTAATACAAGTGGGCTTTTGAGCATTCGTTGATTCATCTTTTATATTTTGTTATACACTTTGATTCTGATCCATTCCTGATATATCCAAAGTTCGTGTTGGGCTTTCAGATCTGCGGGACTTAACCTCAACATTGGCGCCGTCTGTGGGAACACTATTCAAAAAGTTTCACATCAATTATCCAAAACAACTATTTTTAAAAATGGTCAGAATCAGTTCTTATCACACAAATGATGGTTCGCGCCGTCACGGAAGGAGTCAAACTCCGAGAAACCAAACCCCTCAGGGACAATCCAGCTGAGGATCATGTCCTCATTATGGTGGGGACTTTGTCATTCCTTAAACCCTAAGGAGGAATCCTCAGGCCATGCGAGATATGGCCCAGGTCATGCAGCACATGGCAAACGAGGAAGAAAGAGGATACAATTTCACAGGGGAGACTCCCCACACAGAAACAGTCACGACGTCATCCCACTCACGGGCCCATCGGGATAATCGACGTGGCGCTCAAACAGCAGGGCATCGTATTCCCAGTGACCGGACCCCGATCGGATCACAAGTCAGGGGACCTACTCCTATTGGTCGTCATTTCCAGCACGACGAACGGGATTATACTAGGGCCACGCAGAGGCGCTGGGATCGGGAGTATGCAGATTTGAGGACTCCACCACCGCCCCCTTTGACGGCCCAAGAGGAAGAAATGGCCGAAATGAGGAGGCAGATGAATGAAATAAGAGATCAGATGAATAGGGTGCCCGTACAACCTGCTCCGATCCAGCTAGGGATCACTTTCCCTTTCACCCAGGAAATTATGTATGCGGATATCCAGGGGGTGCCAAACCACCGACCGGTCAGATATATGATGGGGTCGGCGATCCCCAGGTCCATTTGAGGAGTTATCAAGGAGGACTCATGCTACTAGGAGCGCCCGAGGCTGCCATCTGCCGATTGTTCTTCATTACGCTCAGAGGACCCGCTCAAGAATGGTTCGGGACCCTGCAACCTGGGTCGATCAGCAGCTTTGCCGAACTATCAACGTTGTTCTTGGCCCAATTTGCCTCCAGTGCCAACCTGACTAGCGTAAAGCAGAACTCCAAGGAGACCCTCAATCAATTCTTGAAAAGATGGAGGGACGAAACTCTGACGGTCGGAAACATGACGGATGACACCGCCATCACCCTATTCGCTAACGCTCTCCGAACGGGAGAATTATACAAGGATTTGAAGAAGAATCCGGGTACGGCGTATGCCGAGGTGTTAGACAGAGCCCGCAAGCATGCTGCCCTGGAGGAAGAGATTATGATCAAGGACAAGGTCGTTGCGCCTTCTGCCCCAATCAAGATGGCCGATCGGCTGGGTCCTAACCCAGCGGCCGCTCTCCCTCCTAAGCAAGGGCGATTTACCCCCCTGGTCCTGTCTGTGGCAACCATTTATCAGAACGAGAAGGACAACATTCCCCTTCTGACTGATTCTTCAAATTATATGGGAGCAGATGAATCTGCTTTTTGTAAATATCATAACAGGAAAGGTCACGCCACTAATGCTTGTAGGGCACTACAAACGGCCATTAAGGACTTGATCCGGCGGGGTCATCTGGGCAAGTACGTAAGTAAAGACCCGAATGCGGTAGGCACTTTAAAGCCGGTCAGGAGACCCAACAGCTGGCGACGAGATGCCCAACGTGATGCCTAGCCCCAGAATAACGTATATATTCCTCCCAGAGATGAACCAGAGGGTTCAGGAGGCCCCGGAAAGAAACATCGAATGGAGGTTAAAGTTATATTTGGGGGCGGGGAAACAGGGGATTCGAACGCCGAACGGAAAAGGTTCGAGCGAAGTCTTTATGTAGGATCGATCTCCACCCCCCCCCCCCCCCCCCCCCCCCGCAGAAGAAAGGAAGGACGGACCCAATCACATTTGGGCCGGCTGATTTACCTAACTCGCCAAGTCCGCACATGGATGAATTGGTGGTGAGCATGTGCATTGACAATGCTTTGCTTCGCCGGGTATTGATCGATACAGGGAGCAGTGTGAACGTATTGTATTTACAATCGTTCGAGAAAATGGGCCTACACAGAAGTCAACTGACCCACCTAAGAACCCCGCTGGAAAGCTTCACCGGTAACTGTATTGAGGCTGAGGGGACCGTTCAATTGTTAGTTGAAATTGGGGACGAAACGCACAAGGCATCGGTCCGAATGACGTTCGTGGTGGTGGACATAAAATGTGCCCATAACGCTATCTTGGGCCGACCGGGATTGGAAGATCTGGAGGCAACAGCCTCTGTCCGCCACTCGTGCATCAAATTCCCCACGGACACTGGGGTTGGGGTGGCCAGAACTGATCCGGCGACAACCCGAACGTGCTACCGAGAGGCCTTGAAGCAGATGAATACCCGTGGAATGCGGGTTAACAGTATTGAGGTGGAGACCCGCCGAACGGAGTTCGAGGCGCATCCAGAACCTGCCACTCCCCTCGAGCAAATTGACCTGGACTCTCCCCCCAACCGAAAGGTAGCTATCGGGGTGGATCTGGAGATTGATGTTCGGGATGGCATGATTGTCGTCCTAAAAAAGTTTCAGGTATTATTCGCCCGAGGGCCGGAAGATATGCCGGGAATTGACCCGGAGATAATCTGTCACAAGCTTGCCGTTCGGCCTAACGCAAAACCGGTCTAACAAAAGAAACGATACCAAGCGACCGAACGGCAGGATTTCACAAAGCATGAAGTGGCCACCTTGCTGAGAATAAAACACATCCGTCTGGTAACCATGTCGAATGGCTATCCAATGTGGTCCTAGCCCCAAAATAATCGACTTGGAGGATGTGCGTGGATTACTCGGATCTGTATAAAGCTTGTCCCATGGACCCTTATCCGGTGCCGAGGATCGATTTGTTAGTGGATGAAACGGCCGGGTGTGAATTGTTGAGCTTCATGGATGCATTCTTGGGATATCATCAGATTTTCATGCACCCAGACGATGCAGAGAAAACAGCGTTCGTTACTTCGGATGGTGTGTTTTGCTATATTGTCATGCCATTCGGGTTAAAGAACGCAATGGTTACTTTTCAAAGGA
Source organism: Cuscuta europaea (assembly GCA_945859875.1). Classification (NCBI taxonomy): domain Eukaryota; kingdom Viridiplantae; phylum Streptophyta; class Magnoliopsida; order Solanales; family Convolvulaceae; genus Cuscuta; species Cuscuta europaea. The sequence continues at coordinate 569,280 of CAMAPE010000054.1, read as the reverse complement.
TGATCAGGATGCTCTTCAAAGAGGTGTTGGGAGTAACAATGGAGGCTTATGTTGATGATATCCTGATCAAGAGCCGGAAGAAGGAGAATCATATCCTGGACATAGAAAAGGTGTTCGGGATAATGCAGAAAGCAAACATGAAGCTGAATCCCAAAAAATGTGCCTTTGCTATGAGAGGGGGCAAGTTTTTGGGATACATGATGAGCGAGAAGGGGATTGAGCCTAATCCTGAGAAGGTAAAGGCAATTGGGGATATGGAAGCTCCTAGAAATATCAAGGAGGTGCAGAGATTGACCGGTCGGTTAGCAGCTCTGAGCAGATTCCTATCCAAGCTAGCCGATCGAGCTATTCCATTCTTCCAGATCATGAAAAAAACCAACCCCTTTGAATGGACCGCCGAATGTCAAACGGCCTTTGAAGATTTCAAGGCATACCTATCTTCTCCCCTGGTCTTGACAAAACCCGATCCAGGGGAACACCTGTATATGTACCTTGTTGTAGCTGACCTGGCCGTGAGCACGGTATTATTGAAAGAAGAGGATGGCATCCAGCGGCCGATCTATTTTGTGAGCAAGGCTTTGAACGGGCCGGAAACCAGGTACGCCCTACTGGAGAAAACAGTACTGGCCCTGATAGTTGCTATTAAACGTCTGGCACTATATTTCCAGGCCCATCCGGTAACTGTGTATACTACTCAGCCACTCGCCACCATCTTGAGAAACCCAATGGCAAGTGGGCGCATTACAAAGTGGAGTCTCCTTATCGGGCAATATGAGGTGGATTTCAGGCCTCGACCTACTATCAAAGGGTAGGCCCTGGCGGATTTGATTGCAGAATGTACCGCTCGGCCTTCGGAAATAGATTCAGAGAACAATGTGTTGGATAACTGGTGGGAGATGTATGTGGATGGTGCATCTAGTGCCAAGGGTTGTGGAGCCGGAGCTGTGATCACATCGCCCGAAGGGTTCAAAGCATATTACTCCATTCATTTTGACTTCAAAGTAACCAACAATGAGGCCGAGTATGAGGCCCTTATTGCAGGTTTAAAATATGCGAAGACCCTGGGTGCCGATCGGTTAAAAGTCCGGTTGGATAGTCAATTGGTGGTCAACCAGGTAAATGGCACAGCTGAGGCTAAAGAGGAAAGAATGAAGGCTTACAAAGAGCTAGTCGAGGAACGGATAAACAAATTTGAACAGGTGGTGCTCGACCAAATATCTAGAATAGAAAATACCAAAGCAGACATCTTATCCAAATTGGAAAATGCAGCGCTCGACGATCGGGCACAGGAGATTTCAGCTCATATCCAACGGGTTGCCCATCGGGAAACCTTGGCAACCCCAGCAATCATGGTGCTCCAGATCGAGGCCATATCTTATGCCGTCCTCAGTTGGGTCATAGATATGACCAACTACCTAAAAGACGGAACCCTCCCACAGGACAAGAATCCCGCTTATCAGATAAAGTGCATTCAGAGGAGGGCTTCCATGTTCGAGCTAGTGGACGGACAGTTGTACAAAAAGACGTTTGGGGGGCCATATTTGAAATGTCTTCCACCCGATCTAGCGGCGGCGGTAATGGAAGAAATCCATGAAGGCATCTGCTCAAGCCACCAAGGGCCCAAGACACTGGCCAGAAAAATCATTCTGTAATGGTATTATTGGCCAACCATCCAACAAGACTGCTTTGCGCATACTAGAAAGTGTAAAGTATGCCAGCTATACGCACCGGTCCCCGGACGGCCAGCCACTTTCTACACTCCAATGATGGTGGCCCTCCCATTCGCTGGGTGGGGGATCGACCTGCTAAGTCCCCTACCTACTGCCCCTGGGAACAACAAGTTCATCATTGTTGGGATAGATTATTTCACCAAATGGGTGGAGGCCGAGCCACTGGCTAGCATCACAGATGTCAAATGTCAAAAGTTTGTCTGGAAGAATATCATTTGCCGTTTCGGACTCCCCGAACAGATTATAACAGATAATGGAAGGCAGTTCGTGAGCCGGAATTTTGAGAACTACCTTATCAAATGGGGAATCAAGCATTCCAGAGCATCCGTGGCATACCCCCAGGCGAATGGCCAAGTAAAGAATATGAACCGTACCATCATGGACGGCATGAAAAAGAAGCTGGAAGAATACTCCTCATCATGGACGGATCAGTTAAATTAAATCCTAGGGACTTACAGGACCACACCCCGAACGGCCACAGGAGAAACTCCATTTGCCCTTGCTTATGGCTTCCAGGCCAAAGTACCAACAGAGGTCCTAGTTCCTACACACCGAACGGTGCATTATAGCCCAGAGCGGAATGAGGACAACCTACGGGCCGAATTGCACTTCATAGAAGAAAGAAGAGATCTAGCAGTTGCACGAATGGAGGAATATCACAGGGCCACGAGAAGATACTTTGACAAACAAGTTAAAATTCGTTCAATCGAAGTAGGGGACCTGGTCCTAAGGAAGTGAGAAAAAAGCAAACCTCTCGAAGGCGGAAAAATGGCACAAAACTGGGAAGGCCCGTATCAAATATGCAACAAGTATGCTTCAAGAACGTTTGGCCTACAATGTACCGAAGGTCGACGGGCAGGCACATGGAATGTGGAACATTTAAGAAAGTTTTATCAATAAAAATGGCTGTTGCCACCTCTAAAAAGGGGGGGGGGTATATAAATTGAGGGACACATAACTTCCAGAAAGCGCTCATCTCAGCTTTAATTTGTAGTCATTCCAGAGGACCGAACGACGAACGGATTAACAGTTTGGAGAGGGCCATCATTCTCAGCTAAAAGAATTTGACCCTAGACTTACGAACGGATAAAGGGATCAAAACGGATTGGAGAATCGATGCTCAGAAAATCTCAGCCCATGGTTAACACGCAGTCATTCTGGATGGCCGAATGACGAACGGGTTAACAACATGGAAGGAAAGTCATTCTCAGCTAATAGAATTTGACCCTGCAATCATAAGAGGGATCAAAACGGCTTGGAGTTTGACGCTCAGAGAGTCTCATCTCAGCGGTTAACATGGGAATCATTCCAGATAACCGAATGAGGAACATGTTAACAGTTTGGAGGGAGCCATTATCTCAGCTAACAGAATTTGACCATGTAATTACGAATTGTTAAAGGGATCAAAACGGCTTAGAGTTTGATGTCAGGGAATCTCACCTCAGCTTTTAACATGCAGAATCATTCTGGATGACTAAATGAGGAACGGGTTAACAGTTTGGAGGGAGCTGAGCCATCAACTCAGCTAACAGAATTTGACCCTATAATTACGATCGGACAAAGGGATCAAAACGGCTTGGAGATGGTGTCAAGACTATAAATATGGACGAACCGAGCGACGTTCGGATAAAGTACGGATTGTCGTCCGGGGAATCGGAACTATGGTTTTGAAAAATCTCGCCTCAGTCATTAACTTGATTTGGAAGCAAGTCGCCCTTTTAGCTATAGGTAAGGAATAACCCGATCCGGTGACCTTGCTTACAGTTTGAAAAGGGTCACCTCAGACCCCTAATATGGATGATACGAACCAAAGAGAATTGTTCGGAATGCATCAGAATTATGGGTTTGGAAGAGAGAGAGTCTCATCTCAACTTTTAACATATGGAATCATTCCGGATGGCCGAATGACGAACGTGTTAACAGTTTGGAGGGAGCCATCATCTCAGCTAACAGAATTTGACTCGATCAAAACGGCTTGGAGATGGTGTCAGTATAAGTGTCGAGGAGCTGAGCGACGTTCGGTAACATGGATTGTCGTCCGGAGAATCGGAACTTTCAGAGAGATCTCAGCTTTTAAAAATGTGAAATCATCCTGGATAACCGAATGATGAAAGGCTTAACGGTTTGGAGGAAAACATTATTTCAGCTAAAAGAATTTGACCCTGGCCTTACGACCGAACAGAGGGATCAAAACGGCTTGGAAACAATGTCAGAAATATAGAGATAAATGAGCCGAGTGACGTTCGGCAACACAGAAATTATTATGAACGAGAGAAATGACAAAAATCAAAAAACAGAAGAGCAATACTGCAACACGGTTAAAGGAAAGTATCCAGTTTATTCTTCGGCACTACTAACCGGAAGATACAAAAGAAAAAGAAGAAAAGGCGAAAAATAAATATACAAGGCTACGTTGCTGGAGGATCGCCGTTCGGGGAAGATAAAGGTTGGGAGCTCCCTGTCTGCGCTGCATAATCAGGCACCGCTTCTTTTCTCTTCTCCATAACCCGATCATAGGTATTCCCGAACAGATCATCAAATCCCAACTCTTCAGGATCGAATGCTCCAGGATCAGATCAAGGTTCATGTCCAAAAGCAGATCCTGACTTTGTTTCACAGTCTTCTCGGTAAGGACATCTAGAAAAGACTTCCCTTCGGGCGTGCTATCTAGGAGATCGATGCCTGCCTTAACGGGATCTTCGCTTTCACGCAAAAATTGGCCAAGATGAGGTCCCAGGAATTGCCGAGCCGTATTCTCCAGGGCGACGTTCAGTCCTTTACCCCGTTAGTAGTCAACTATTGCTTGATTGGCAATCTGGGAAGTGTTGGCAGTATAAGGCTCGGGAAGATTGTCACCATTGGCCTTATCAAAATTTACCCCGATAGATTCAGCAGCCCGCACCTTGGCCCGGAGTTCCTTAATTTCCCGATCACGACGTCGGGTCCTCTCTTTCATCGCAGCCAGAGCAGCCTTCGCCTTCTCGCCTTCATTGACGCGTTCTTGCAGATCTACAGCTAATTTCCGAGCGGCGGAAAGGAGGACCTGGCTATCGTCCCGATCGCTAGCCAGGAGTTTCATTTCCTGTTCGGTCTCCAGGAAAGCCTTGTGATAATATACACCGGCCTGAAGACGAGTGGCAAACGCAATCAGATGAGATGAACAAATAAAAGTAGGAAAGTATGAATCAAAATAAAGTATACCTTGAGTGCCTCTTGATGACCTGCCACAAGTAGATCGGACCAGTGAGTCAGGTTTGTGAAACTAGGGGGAACCTTCAGGGAAGTACTGCACCACATGGATGATGGCATTAGCCCGAACAAGTACCTTCCTTCTGCTCTAGGCCCCATGTTTGAAAACTCAACGAACATCCGATCATCGGCCGACATGTCAGAAAGAACTGGAGTTTTCGGTTTGGCAGGCAGAGATCTTTTTGGCTCAGCCTCCGGGCCAGTCAGATCCACCACATGATCGGCCGGGATGAGTTGGATAGCGTCATCTACCCGACGCTTCTTACGTACCCGGTCGGCATCATTTGAATCCCCGGGCGTCATTTTCTCCTTGCCCTTCCCCGAGGGAGCCGGCGTAGAAGTAGGAGTAGAACGCCGAACGGCGGTAGAAGGAATCACACCTGCAAGAAATGAAAATAAAACCAGAGTAAAGTTTAAAATTGAGAATGAACGGGTTGAGGCCAAACCAAGCTTACCAATCCCAGCAGCTAGTAACTTGGAGGGAGTTATGAAATAACGGAGATTTCGTGAACCTCCCAAACGCAGAGACTCAGCTTGCGAAAGCAGAACTTCATCAGGTCTAGGCTCGGAATCCCGAACCGGATACGTATTCCACCGATCGGGGAATGGAAGTGATGAACCTACGTGAACGAAGAGGAACCTCTCTTCCCAATCAGCTGGCGATGGAGGGTTGTCAGTAAACAACTGGCGATTAGATCGAGCTACCATTTTGAGATAACCTGTGGTCCAGTAGGGTTGGTAGCAATAATGGTACAGAAACAGGTCTACACTAGGAACAATGCCGAGCTCTTGACATCGAAGAATGAAGCCGTTCAGAAGGCAATAAGAACTAGGTATGAACCGGGCCGGTAACACAACGACCCGCTTCAGAAATTCTATCACGAAAGGATGCATAGGGAAACGGAGTCCGGCCACCAAGGAATCAAAGTGCACTAGAACGAACCCCGGTCGATGCCTCATGGGATGCTTTATAAATCCGGCGTAGAATTCCCTGGGAGGGGGCAAAAGTTGACGGAGTTGGCGTTCGGCATCCTCTGGGAGACGTTGTCTCTGTTTCCGAATGCGGTGGAAGTGCAGAGGAATACGGGCTGGTCGTTCGGGAATTCCTCTATTATAAACAGCAAGTTCATCATCTGATAAACACTCGGCATCTGGGACAGGCTGTTCGGGCTGCTTAACTTTCGAATTGACAGTATCAGGTACTTGGGATGACGAACCCCCAGATTTGTCAGCAGATGCTTTCCCTCTGGAACGGTGAATAAGCGTCATGTCTTCTTCTTCTGAAGAACCGGTGGAAAAGAACATAAAGTACAAGGAGTCTGAGAACTTCTAGAGAGAAAGCTTAGAGAGAAAACTAAAGAAACAGCCAGAAAAATGAGGGGCAAGCACCTCTCTATAAATAGGGAAAGTGCTGCCCAAAACCTTAATCCATAAACAACATGTGGCATTATGTGGTTATGATTAATCAGGGCGTATTTATGGCTCATTGTTAGGCACGTATCCCGAACGGGCAATGAAGAAACATAGTTGCGAGTACTGTTTAACCAGGCAAGCGAACATCGAACGGGCATGTACGTTTTGAGGCAATCCTTTCCAACAAGATCGAGCGAGTATTTATTTCGGGTATGTATATTAACTGGCCGAATAGCGAATAGCAGGCCAAAGGTGGACAAAGGAAGGTTAGAACGGCCAATTTCTTTCACATTGGCCGAACAACGAACGGCCAGCCAAAAGACTGATTACGAAAGGGTGAAATAACCAAATCCTTTAAGATTAATCAAAGGGCGAATAACAAGATAGAGATCGACTACATCCATGAGAAACCTGTTATATCTTGAACGGTCACACAAAAGAACGCAACAAGGTCCATGAGAACAGCTAAATACTACGCGACTGGCCGAGTAACGAACAGCGAGCCAAATGACTAAGACCCTTCAAATTAGCCGAATGACGAACGGTCTCACAGAGAATTAGCAAAGATCACACTAAATTACTGGTTACAAAACAGACCGAGTATCGAGCAGAATAATGAGGCATTAAGGACAAAAAACATAAAAAAAACGACTAAGTCCTACAAAGTAGATCGAATTCCGAAGGATATAAAGCAAAGGGTAATATGAAGAGACAGATAATTGAGCAAACATGGGGCAAAAGGTTTATATTCATCGGCTCTACTTGCCGGGAAATACATGCTACTAAAAGAGAAGAAATTACAATGATTAACAAAAGATTAAAGTCTAGATTACTGGCTAGGGGCCGTCTCTTCTCCATCTTCATCTTCGTCTTCATCATCATCAGACGGGGGTTCAGGCTCTCTCCCGGCAGCCCGATCAGCTTCCCGCTGCAGATTTCGCTGGAATTTCTCAAATTGGGCTTGTACAACTTCGTCCTGGGGGAGATCAGAAGCCTGAACCAGCCTCCCAAGTTGATTTTGAAGTTGAGCCACAAAAGGACGTAGCAGGACCTAGCCGATCTTGGCATAAAGATCCGAAACAATGGAGTCATTCCACTTCTTACTCTCAGGATCCTTATCTAGAAGATCTACCCCCGCCGAGAGCCGACCAACACCCCTAGGAAAACCCTTCAGGTAAGCACCAAATGCGAACGGGATTTGTTTCCTGGCGTAATCATCCTTGATGGTGGAGAACTCATCAGAGGATTTGAATGATTCCCGGACAGCGGATAGATCCACATTCACCTCATTATGGGCCGTCCGGGATGCTAGAGGGCATCTCCTCAAATTTGATATGTGCGGCCTCGACAACGAAGACCTTAGCCTGGGAAGCAACAAGTTGGACCCGGAGGGTGCCAAGCTCAGAATCCAGCCTCTGCTTTTCCTCCACAAAGGCTTTCCGTTCGGCCTCCAGAGATGTGATGGCAGTAGCAGCAATTTGCTCAGCAGTGGACTGCGCAACGATCAAATCCCGTTCCTTAGCCAGACGGGCCTCCCGCATTTGCAAGGTATACAATCCCATCTACAAAGCGTCGTTCGGAAGTTAGTGAATGATAACGAAGAATAAAATGAGAACGAAGCACAAAAGATAATATACCTTCAGTGCAGTCAGGGCCAGGCACTCTTCGGATTGTTCGACCAGCAGTTGGGGAAGTGAGAAATTATTAAACCATGAGGATGTTGACCAGATCTGGCTCGTGGAAGAACCAGCTTTCTCTAACACCTCATGAACAGGATCCGACAGAGAGTTACGGTTTTATACATGTCCGCCCCATTACCCGCCCTGTACCCGCCCCGTTTATTTTTAGTTATATTTTTATTACATTCTCATCTATTAGTTGTCCCACAACTAAAAGATGGGAATTTTCTATTTTCTTTGTGTATATATCAATGACAAATGTACCAACTCTAGTGTACGAAGGAAAGTTCATAATACATCTTAATAGTCTTGTTTTATTATTATCATATTCTTTCGAGATTAATTATTTTTCAGATTAAGTATTTTTAGATTCAAACTCATTTAGGTTGTCTTCTATCTCGTCTTATAGATATGCGAAACTTTAAAGTGGCGTTTGAGTCTAGAGTCGTCTAGGTGATGCCCTTTTTTGCCTTTTAAAACATTATTTTTATATTAAAATACCAATGACACATTTAATAAAGTGATTACCCGCGGTTACCCGCGGTTATACCCGTTACCCGTTGGGGAAGTTATGGTTTGGGTAAAAATTACCCGTTGGGTATTGGGGCGGGGGAATTACCAAACGGGGCGGGTACAGTTATATGTAAAACCGTCCCCGATCCGCCCCGTTGCCATCCCTAATTGGGATAAGCCAAATCCCGGACCGTCCCGTACCACGCCCACCCCTACAAGGGAGGGAGCTGGGTGAGACAGGGGCTTGGGTGTGGTGGTTGCAGTCGTTGGCTAATGTTGGTGGCTGCCGGGGGCGGTGGCCGGCTGAGGTAATTGGGCGGTGTCACTATGACGGTCACTGTGGTGGTAGCCGGGTAGTCAATATGGTTGTAGTCATTGTGGCCGTAGTCACTGTGCTGCCGGAGTCACTGTGGCGGTGGAGCCACTGTGGCGGCGTAGTCACCGTGACGGCGGAATCACTGTGGCGGCGAAGTCACTTTGAACGAGAGTCACTTTGTCGTATAGTATAGGGTTTAATTATGATGTTAGTCACATTTTTGGAATTTTTAAAAAGTGATTACTTTTTGTCTTTTATCCTTTTTTTATTAATATCCCGACCAAAAGACCACGTCAGATGTGTTGTCTGACTTGTTTCTAATATTCAATGATAACAATTTGTCATTTAAAAGTGTTCATTATTTGCTAAAATAAAAATAAGTAGTTATAGACCGCAATTGTTGATATCATTCACACGTATAGAATATATTTTTTGTAAACTATAAATTTTTTATTCACAAATTATATAACAAAATATGCGTCTTTGAGTAACAAAAGTTTATGTTAATAAATTTCTCCTTAATTTGCAAATTATATTCTTCCATGCATCGCACGGGTTGAATACTTTTTTTTGAACATAACAAAAAAAAAGTGGTGATTGAAAAAAGAAATTAATATTCGATCATGTTTCAATACATGTTTCCTATCGATAATTAATTCCATTTCTAATAATTAAAAGAAGTTAACGTGACATCATGGATGATGTTTGTGTAATGTTCGATCAATAGTGTCAATTAATGAAGCTAAGGTCAAACATTTGTCCGAAAACAATTACTCCCTCTGTCCCAAATTGTTTTGTTTGTCAACCAATAAAAAAAGTCAATGCTCCTTATCGATAATTAATTCCATTTCTAATAATTAAAATTTATATATTCAGAAACTATATTAAAATCTCTTCAAAGTTGTAAACTCCAAATTAGAATATTATTAAAAATTGACATCCTAATTAAGCAAATAAAATGAAACTGTTTGACCAAAAAAAGTCAAATTTGTAAATCAATTTGGGACGGAGGTAGTATAATGTTTTCTTTTGTATCGTTTTCATTCCTAGACCAGATCATACTAGATCAGGCCAGACCAAACTTAAACAGATCAGATCAGATCACACTTCAGATCGGACTAGACTTAGACAGTTATAAAAACACAAAGGCCAAACATTTATCAGATCAGACCAGACCATACCATATCAGATTTAAACAGACCCGACCAGACATTTATCAGACCAGATTAGACCATATCAAACTTAAACAGACCAGACCAAATCAAACTAGACTAGACTTAAAAAGACTAGACTAGATCAAACCAGCAAATTTCAGTCCAAAAGAAAATATCATGGTGCCTCCTCCCACATGTTCTATAGAAGAAATTAACGTGACATCATGGATGATGTTTCATGTTTTTGTAATGTTCTTACAATAGCATATCCATATTATCTCAAGACTGTATTGTTCTATAAACAAATACTATAAAACCCTAGCATATATACTTTTGCTACTTTTGACAGAAATGACGCCACCGTCGTCCGGAAGAATAGCCGCTGCCTCCCGCATGCCGCCTAGCCACTCTAGGTGTCACCGTGTCATCATCGTCTATTTTGGACTCCCAAACTGTCATCTGCTGCGTAAAAATCATTTTATTCACAACATAAATGAATACTACCTCCGTCCCAAAATACTTAACCAAATCCTAAGATTTGGACTATGATTTTGATAAATATAATATTATTAAAATTATAAATTAAATTTATACTTTTATAAAAGTACTTTCAACATAGAACATTTTCATATCAATTTTATATTATAAATAATTTTTAATATATATAATTGGTCAAAGTTTTGAATTTGGCTAGGTATCTTGGAACGAAGGTAGCATAATATTGATAGTTTCTTTCATTAGACTTGGCAGTATACTGTAAGAATAAGATTTTTTCGCCATTTTATGAACATCAAATCAGTTACAAAATTGACAATACATCCTAATCGATGTCAAAAAAGTTGTGCCATAAGTATTACATGTAGCTGTCACAAATTTAGCAAAATATGAAGCTAGTATCTAAAAAAGGTACACATTAGAAATTCCTGTAGGGTGTGTTCTCGAAAAAGAAAGAAAATTAATTAATTAAAATTAATTAAAAACAACCAAAGAAAACACAGAAAAGAGATGGAACAAAAATTAGTCAAATCTTGTGCGACACACAATATCCTTAAAACGTAAATGTTGCCTCCCATGGTGCTAGGAGCGTTGCAACGATCATTTTCATAGAAGATAGGCCAGGTAATCTCACATTTTTATAGGGCATAGTAACAACACTCACCAACATGGAATCAATGAAATGCATAGAAGATACTCTCTCTGTCCCATTTTATATATCCTACTTTTCTTTTTGGCTTGTTCCGAAATACGTAGTAAGTGTCACATTTCCTCATTTGGAAAGAAATGTGTGGTCTATAGCATTTCACTTTATTATACTCAAATTTCAAGTATAATTTTTATTTTTTCAACCACTTTATTAATAATTATTTAGAGTCAAAGTGAGACACATAAAATGGGACGGATGTAGTAGTATTTTATTTTGAAAATAATTTTGGTGTGAATACATGTGTGGCATGAAGTCAAACCACAATTAGGTGGAGATGAGAAGCTCTAAGCAAAGAGTTAAAGTATTTGCTAACCAATTAAGCTAAGTATGTCTTTAATCTTTCAATTAAGCCCTGGCCTCTGCGCTATATAAGGGGCGGAATCAATAAGGTGTTTGATACTCACTCACTACAAAGAATTGCAGTACAAAAAATAATGGGTTGTTGGTTTCCTTTGAAGGTTTGATCATCAGTTTTTGGGTTTCAAGCTTGAGGCTGAATTCCGCGACGCCTGTGGGGCTTCGGATGAGTCTGAGCAGACATCACGGCATCAGTACAGGCGAAAATTTGTCGAGGTTGGAGCCTTAGCGAATCGGCATAAAGCACGACGCCAAGAGATTCGGCGTCTGGGTTGCTACTGTTGTTGCGGCATCGCTGCCGGAGCGTGAGGGGAAGGTGGCGATGTCTGCGATACTTCCCGCGCCCAATAACGGGGGGTTGTTGATGAACCTATCCATCGGGACTCCACAGGTGAATTTGACGTCTCTCATGGACATCGGGAGTGACTTGACATGGACGCAGTGTCAGCCATGCGTCCACTTTTATCCTCAAGACACTCCCATATTCAATCCCAAGAAATCCACTTCTTTTCACAAGTCCGTGTGTCCACGAAATAACAAGAATACACCCGCGGCAGCTGCCCCCGTCGCATCAAGTATGATGATGGGTCGACGGTCGAAGGCTACTACGCCTTAGAGACTTTGACATTTGAAGAAGGCATTTCTTTCACCAACGTCAGCCTAGGCAGTAGCCCTGACTGTATATATATAATGAAATAAGTCTCCAAATACAATTAGGATACTACCTAATAATTAATAACAATTAATTCTACACTATTACACCCCCTCAATCTATGCAGGAGGAACTACGCGTAGATTGTCTCGAAGAAATAAAAATTGTTGATGAGCCAAACTTTTGGTAAAAATATCAGCTAACTGAAACTTTGTAGGAACATACTGCACCAAAAGATCACCATGAGCCACACGCTCTCGAACAAAATGATAATCAATATCAATATGCTTACTGCGAGCATGCTGAATAGGATTAGCTGATAAATATGATGCAGAAATATTATCACACAAAAGTCAAACCGGTCGATGCAGAGGAAATCCAAGCTCAAAAAGAATAGATCGAATGTGTAAGGTATCTTGCACTGTATATGCAATAGCGCGATACTCAGCTTCAGTAGAGGATCTCGAGACAGTGGGTTGCTTCGTGGAGCGCCAAGAGACCAAACTAGGACCCAGAAAAACAGCATAGCCAGAGGTGGAGCGGCTACTATCAGGACAACCAGCCCAATCAGCATCAGAGTACGCAAGAACAGAGAGTGGGCGTTCTGCCTGCTGAAGATGAAGTCCATGCGTGAGAGTGCCTATGAGGTACGTGAAAATTCTTTTTACAGCCAACATATGCGAAGTACGAGGAGCATGCATAAATTGAGACACCAAATGAACAGCATATGTAATATCAGGTCTAGTCATAGTCAAATACTGCAATGCACCTACCATGCTACGGTACTATGTGGGATCAGCAAGTAACTCACCATCAGTGAGAGACAACTTAGTTTTATTAGCTAGTGGCGTGCGGACAGATTTGAGGGTGTGAAGATGAAAACGAGTTAAGAGATCCGACACATATTTGGCTTGAGAGAGAAATAAACCGGTGGAATTTCGCACAGCCTGAACCCCCAAGAAAAAGCGAAGATTATCAAGATCTTTCATGGTAAAATATTTCCCCAAAACTGAAATAAATTGACTGATAAGAGATGAGGAATTCCCAGTAACAATGATATCATCCACATAGAGAAGGAAATAAATAATATGATTGCCATGACGAAAAATGAAGAGAGAATTATATGCACGACTACAAACAAAACCATGAGTGAAGAGAAAGCTACTGAAACGATAAAACCATGCCTGAAGAGCTTGTTTAAGACCATAAATGGCCTCGCGCAAGCGACAAATATGATTAGGAAACTGTGGATGAATAAACCTGGGTGGTTGACGCATGTAAACCTCTTCAGTCAGATTACCATATAAGAATGCATTTTTAACATCCAACTGACGAATAGACCAATTAAAGGAAACAGCTATAGTAAGAACAATGCGAACAGTGGTGGGTTTAACAACAGGACTAAATGTTTCAGAAAATTCAACTCCAGCTTGTTGCTTAAACCCCTGAGCAACCAGACGTGCTTTATGTCGTTCAATAGACCCATCATATCGATATTTAGTTTTATAAATCCATTTAGACCCAACCACATTTTTACTAGAATCAAACGGTACTACCTCCCATGTTTTATTAGCAATAAGTGCATGAAATTCTTCAGCCATTGCAGCTCTCCATTTTAGATCTTTATTAGCCACAGAAAAATAAATAGGGTCAGGAACCAAAACCTGAGTATTTAAATTAAAAATCATTTTTGGTTTAAAAATTCCTTACTTGAAGCGTGTTTGCATGGGATGAAGATTTGGGACCAGACGACGAACTATCCGACACGGCAGAATACACCGGCGAGCTGGGAACAGCCAGAGAAGTTGTCCCAGGCGACGGGATACTGCTGGGGGTAGTCGGCGTAGCAGATGAGGAAACGGAAAACAGAGAGGCGGCCTGGTGTTGGGTGTGTTTCGGAAAAAACGAAAAAATATTAATTAAATAAAATTAATTAATAAACAAAATAGCTAAAAGAAAACAGAAAATAAGATGGAGCAGATTTTAGCCAGAGCTCGTGCTACGCATGATGTCCTTAAAACGTATTCGTCACCTCCCACGGTGCTAGGAGCGTTGCAACGACCGTTTCCCAGGATACGGTGGCTAACGAACGATCGTTTGAGCACACAAACGAAAGTCCCGGCGAACTGGAACAATAGCAGAACACTAGGGAAATTTGGGAGTAGCTGGAAGTGTTTTTAGCTCAATAAAACGTGAGGAATGTATTGTGCGTTGTGTCTTGTTGCAAACCACCTGCCAGCTATTTATAGGAGGATTTGTTGTGCGTTAAATGGGGTGTTAATGGACCTGAACGTTGGACATCAATGACCAGTCCGTTGGGCATTGAATCGTCCATAAACTGTCCATTTAACGCAGCATTAAAAGAGAAGAACGTTGGGCATTAACTTTCGTAACGGTAGAATTGCGCGACAGAAGACCCCCAACAGAACACCCCCTTCGAGGGGTTCTGCCCGAAGCCCACAGAACACCCCTTCGAGGGTTCTGTCTGGCCAACAGAACACCCCTTCGAGGGGTTCTGTCCGAAGCCAACAGAACACCCCTTCGAGGGGTTCTGCTCGACGCCACCAGAACACCATACCGAGGTGTTCTGGTCGAGGCCTTCTGTCCGGAGCACTTCTGGGGAAAAATAAACGTTTCGGGAAGAAAACAAAAATTAACCATACCTTTTGAGAGATAGATTTTTGGACGGCATTCGTATCAAAAATTAACAATCTTTTGAGAGATAGATTTTCCCTATATAAGGGGGTGAAAATCCCTTGAGTTTTCCGGTGTGGGATAAAACACACTAGAAACCCATCATTTTCCCAGTTTTTTCATTTCAACGAGTGAACTTCGAGAATCAATTTCTCATTCACCCGTTATCCGTTTTGAGCGTACCATATATCGAATTGTAGCCCTTAACAAGGACAATCCGAAACCACTTTAACCCGACCCAAATCGGAAGTGGACCCCACTCAAATAATTGCCCCAAAATGACCATTTAATGCAATTTTTAACACATTTTTCCAACAATCCCCCACATGAATGAAAATTTATTTTCGAGACTTAAAAAGATACGAAGATAGGAGGACACGTTGTGTTCACCGGATTATCCTTGCATACGGAGAGGTAGGTTTAATCCTTTGAACCTTCCGCTGTAAAGATAGGTTTATTTACTGGCTGTCTAGTAGACTCGATGTCCCTGAACTATACTGTCGTCCTGTAAACATTGACTTATCTTTACACAAGAACCTTCCAACTTTGTTCCGTTCTCATGGGTGTGCCCGTTTTGGTCATGGGTCACCGTCCTGGTTCTGCAAGAGTTTCTAAAGAACTGAGTCTTTACAGTTCTCCTTTGAAGCGGCCCTCTTCTCTCTCACATAGGTGATTCTTTCACGAGTATCCCGCATACTCTTCCGATGTTATCGAGTAGATCAACATTTTAGAATCATTAAAGCAAACGTTTTTGCTAACCTCGAGCGGGAGTCACTGTTTTAACCGAGGATTGGGTAGGAGTCCGGGACCCCCACAGTGACCATCCTTCGCTCTATAATTTAGTTGTCCCTTTTGAAACTAGGACCAACTAGGTTGGGTATCCACTATAGAACTTTTCAATTCACGGGCTTTAGTCCCATTCCTCGTGACAATTTCTCCAACAATTCTCTATCCAATGCCTTGGTTAGCGGATCCGCTATGTTATCCTTGGACTTCACGTAGTCAACAGTGATAACACCCGTTGTGAGGAGTTGTTTAATGGTGTTATGTCTACGACGAACGTGTCTAGACTTATCATTGTACATATTTCTCTATACCCTTCCAATTGCCGCTTGACAATCGCAATGTATGCATATTGGAAGGACGGGCTTTTCCCAACTTGGAATATCCTCGAGAAAATGGCGTAGCCATTCAGCCTCTTCAGTGCACTTATCCAAGGCTATTAGCTCAGACTCCATCATGGATCTAGCTATTAACGTTTGTTTTGAGGATTTCCATGACACGGTTGCACCTCCCAAAGTGAAAACATATCCACTTGTGGACTTAGAGTCCTTTATGTCGGATATCCAACTAGCGTCGTTATACCCTTCAAATACAGTTGAATATCTTCCATAGTGCAGTCCAAGGTTTTGGGTTTTACGTAAATACCTCAAAACCCTTACTATTGCCTTCCAGTGTTCATCACCGGGATTGCTAGTATATCTACTTAGCTTACTAACCACAAAGGCAATATCAGGCCTGGTACAACTCATTAGATACATCAAGCTTCCAATAATCCTAGCGTATTCTACTCGAGAAATACACTCTCCACGATTTTTGGTAAGTTGTACGTTTTTATCTAATGGAGTCCTTGCCTCTTGATAATCATCCTTATTAAATTTCGTAAGGATTTTATCAACGTAATGGGATTGGCTTAGCGTAAGACCGTCAGGTCCCCTAATTATTTTAATCCCAAGGATTAAATCAGCAAGCCTCATATCCTTCATGTCAAATTTAGAATTTAACATGCTTTTGGTAGAATTAATCATTAGATTATTGCTACCCACGATGAGTATATCATCCACGTATGAACATAAAATGACATAGCCGTCTACTGTGCTCTTCACATAAACGCATTTGTCACTTTCGTTTATTTTAAAACCATTAATTAACATTGCATGATCGAACTTTTCGTGCCACTGTTTAGGGGCTTGTTTCAATCCATACAATGATTTAGTTAATTTACACACTTTCCTTTCTTGGCCAGGAACATGAAAGCCTTCGGGCTGTTCCATATAGATTTCTTCATCTATATCGCCATTTAGAAAAGCGGTTTTTACGTCCATTTGATGAACTTCCAATTTCCGCAATGCGGCAATTGCTAGTATCATCCTAATGGAATTTATTCTCGTCACAAGAGAATACGTGTCAAAGTAATCATGGCCCTCACGTTGTTTGTATCCCTTGATTACAAGTCTGGCCTTGTACTTATCGATGGAACCGTCAGGTTTCATTTTCCGTTTAAAAATCCACTTGGATCCCAAAGGTTTATTTCCCGGAGGAATATCAACCAATTCCCATGTGTGATTTTTAAGGATAGAATCCACCTCACTTTTGATGGCTTCTTTCCACCAAGGACCTTCGGTAGACGTCACGGCTTCCGTATAAGTCCGTGCCTCATTTTCTACCAAACATGTTAGAAAATCCGGTTCATTTTCTACCATACATGTTAGAATATCTGATTCAAATTCTACCAAGTAGGTGAGAAAATCTGGTCCGAAGGATTTTTCAACTCTAGCACATTTGCTACGTCTGGGTTCGGGTTCTTCTCCGGATCCCTCGCTAGTATTTTCCATAGATACGTCAAATGTTCGTTTTGACGTGTTAGGCCCTTCGTTGGACTTGCATGGAAATACATCTTCAAAGAATGAAGCATTCCTTGATTCAATTATTGTGTTTTTATGTACATCCGGATTATTCGAATCGTACACTAAAAACCGATAAGCACTACTATTTTGTGCATACCAAATAAAACTACAATCCACCGTTTTTGGACCTATTTTTATTTTCTTAGGTGTTGGTACAAGCACCTTAGCAAGACACCCCACACTTTTAAATATTGATAGGAAGGCCGTCTGCCTTTCCACAACTCGTACGGAGTTTTATCATATTTTTTACGGGGAACCTTATTTAAAAGGTAATTGCTTGTCAAGATTGCTTCGCCCCACATATTTTGTGGCAAGCCCGAACTTACTAGCATCGCGTTCATCATATCTTTCAATGTGCGATTCTTTTGTTCGCAACACCGTTTGATTGAGGTGAATAGGGTGTGGTACGTTCGTGTACTATACCCACTCTAGCGCAAAAGTCACCAATTGGTGCTTCATACTCACCACCTCGATCACTCCTAACCGTCTTAATCCGTCGATTAAGTTGGTTTTCCACTTCATTCTTATAAAGAATGAATTTACTGATTGCTTCGTGTTTATTTTTTAATAAATAAACGTAGCTATAGCGAGTGCTATCATCGATAAAGGTAATAAAATATTTATTACCGCCACGTGTTTGTATTGATTTAAAATCACAAACGTCACTATGAATTAATTCAAGTGGTTCCGTTTTTCTTTCAACCGATTTGAAAGACGTTTTCGTTACTTTTGCCTCTACACAAACTTCACATTTGTGTGTCACATCAATTGTGAATTTAGGAATGTGCTCCATGTTAATTAATCTACGTATAGAATTAAAATTAACATGTCCTAGTTTACCATGCCACACATTGGAAGACTCAAGCAAGTAAGCAGAAGGTATTTTATTATTATTATTATTATTATTAGTCATTACATTGAGCTTAAACAGCCCATCAACTGCATATCCTTTGTCCAAATACATTCCCGATTTAGACAAAACTAATTTGTCCGACTCAAAAACCATGTGAAGGCCATGTTTGTTCAACAACGAATCGGAAATCAGGTTTTTGCGTATTTCCGGAACGAACAAAACTTGGTTTAGAGTCAGCTCTTTGCCCAAAGTCATCTTCAGGACCACTTTGTCCACGCCTTCCACCGCGGAATGGGCTGAGTTTCCCATCCACACTTTCTCACCATTTGATGGCTCAAAAGTAGTGAATAACTCCCGGTTTGAGCAAATATGCCGGGTTGCACCGGTGTCCACGAACCACTCCTTGGAATTGGATCCAATGAGGTTGACCTCGGTCACCACAGCCGCAAGGATGATGTCTTCATCCTTTTTCCCACATTGCACCAAGTTGACTTGAGAGTCCCTCTTCTTCTTGGGTGCCTTGCAATCTGCGGACTTGTGTCCGTTTTTATTGCAATTGAAGCATTTTTCGTTGAACTTTGTCTTGGAAACGCCTCCCTTGAGACCGAGCTTGCTCTTCCCATTATTTTTAGTTTTGGAGCCCTTTGCATGCTCCACCACATTTGCCTTGGCGCCGTTAACGATTGGGAGTTTCCCATCGTTCTTCCGGTTATCCTCTTCAATCCGCAGACGGAGGATCAATTGCTCCAAGTTCATTTCCTTTCGCTTATGCTTAAGGTAGTTCTTGAAATCCTTCCAAGTCGGTGGCAATAAATGGATAATTGACGCCACTTGGAAAGACTCACTAACTGTCATTCCTTCATCTTGAATTTCGTTGAAGATCATTTGCATTTCCTCAACTTGACTCAAGACCGTGTTCGAATCCACCATTTTCAAATCAAGGAATCGACCAACAACAAATTTCTTTGCGCCGGCATCCTCGCTTTTATATTTATGGTCCAAAGCATTCCATAGCTCCTTAGTCGTAGCTAGTTTACTATATACGTCGTACAAAGCATCATGCAGCCCGTTCAACACATAGTTTCGGCAAAGGAAGTTTGAATGCTTCCATGCCTCAACCGCGTTGAAAGATTACGCATCCACCTCACCCCCGGTTGCTACCGGCGCATCCTCGGTCAAGAACCTCGCAAGACCGAGAGTAGTATGATAGAACAGCATCTTTTGTTGCCACCTCTTGAAATTTAACCCATTGAATTTCTCGGGTTTCTCCGCAGAGTTGCTTGGCACGGTCACCATAGGGATAGCCCTTTGATTGGCCAAAGCAGATGCACCGCGTTGTGAACCATTGTTCACCGGTGCTCCGCTTTCAGACTGATTGTCGTTCAGAACATTCTGCCCAACACCAATCTCGTTTTCTTGAGATGTCATTTTCGTTTCTTAACGTTTTCCGAAAACACAAAAAAAAATAAGTTCGTTCACCAAAGTGACAAACTACGGTTTAAGATTGTTTACCACAGTAGAACAATCAGCAAATACGTTTTAAGATTGTTGGGTGTGTTTCGGAAAAAACGAAGAAATATTAATTAAATAAAATTAATTAATAAAGAAAATAGCTAAAAGAAAACATAAAATAAGATGGAGCAGATTTTAGCCAGAGCTCGTGCTACGCACGATGTCCTTAAAACGTATTCATCGCCTCCCACGGTGCTAGGAGCGTTGCAACGACCGTTTCCCAGGATACGGTGGCTAACGAACGATCGTTTGAGCACACAAACGAAAGCCCCGGTGAACTGGAACAATAACAGAACACTAGGGAAATTTGGGAGTAGCTGGAAGTGTTTTTAGCTCAAGAAAACGTGAGGAATGTATTGTGTGTTGTGTCTTGTTGCAAACCACCTGCCAGCTATTTATAGGAGGATTTGTTGTGTGTTAAATGGGGTGTTAATGGACCTGAACGTTGGACATCAATGACCAGTCCGTTGGGCATTGAATCGTCCATAAACTGTCCATTTAACGCAGTATTAAAAGAGAAGAACATTGGGCATTAACTTTCGTAACAGGCATTAACCCTCGAACAGAACACCCCTTCGAGGGGTTCTGTCCGAAGCTAACAGAACACCTCTTCGAGGGTTCTGTCCGGCCAACAGAACACCCCTTCGAGGGGTTCTGCGTTCTGCGGGAAGAAAACAAAAATTAACCGTATCTTTTGAGAGATAGATTTTTGGACGGCATTGGTGTCCACGGGTCGCCCGCGCACATGAGTCGCGGTTTTTCTTCTCCGTTTCGGGATTTGATCGGCACCCCCACCCCCCCACCCCTGCGCGTAAGAGAGAGCATTTACCTTTAGGAATCTTAACTCCTTAAAAAGGCTTCCCTTTATAAGGGGGTGAAAATCCCTTGAGTTTTCCGGTGTGGGATAAAACACACTAGAAACCCATCATTTTCCCAGTTTTTCCATTTCAATGAGTGAACTTCGAGAATCAATTTCTCATTCACCCGTTATCCGTTTTGAGCATATCATATATCGAATTGTAGCCCTTAACAAGGAAAATCCGAAACCGCTTTAACCCGACCCAAATCGAAAGTGGACCCTACTCAAATAATTGCCCCAAAATGACCATTTAATGCAATTTTTAACACATTTTTCCAACACCTGGCACACGGGGGGCATGGACGAAGGCCGTGAATTAGGATCTGTAGGTGGAAGGTCCGGTGGATGTCCAGTAGCAGTGGATGATAATGGAGAAAGTGGGAGAATATGTTTGCATTGTGGAGGACTCAGAAGACACTTGGGACACCAGTTAAGTATATGAAAAAATGTTTTCATGAAACCTGACATGACTAACATAAATTCTACCTGTCCAGGGATCAAGACAACGATAGCCCTTATATTCAGACGCATATCCTAGAAAAACACACTGAGTAGAATGAGGAGAAAGCTTATTTGCTGATATAGCAGAAAAATTGGGAAAACAAGCACATCCAAACACACGCATAAAAGAGAAGTCTGGGGTCTGGTGGAATAATTTTTGGTATGGTGAAAAACCAGTAAATTTAGTAGAAGGTAGGCGATTAATAATGAAAGTAGCAGTCAAAAGAGCCTCAACCCAAAATGTAGCTGGCAGACCAGCATCAATCAACATAGTTCTACCTAACTCAAGAAGATGCCTATGTTTGTGTTCAGCTAAACTATTATGTTAAGGAGTGTCTGGGCAGGATTTTTGAAAAAAAAAATCCATTATCATTAAAAAAAGACCGCATACTTGAATTATCAAATTCACCCCTCCATCACTCTGAAAAGTTTTAATTTTATGATCCAATAAATTTTCCATCAGACGCTTAAAAGATTGAAAATGCGTAAAGACTTCACTTTTACGACGCATAGGATAAATCCAAGTAAAACGAGAATAGTCATCGATAAAGGAAACATAATACTTGAAACCAGAAGATGAAATCACAGGAGACTGCCAAACATCAGAATGAATTAAAAATAAAGGTTTATTAGCATAATGAGACACATCTTGAAAGAGTAATCTTTGAGATTTACTCAAATGACACGAAATACAATCATGATTAAAAGAAGAAACACTACTAAGCTGACCAGGCTTCCTAAGACCATCTAAAACTCTAGAGCCACGGTGTCCCAACCGGCGATGTCAAAGTGGTCCAGGTGCTGCACTAGATAACAAAGCCAACGGTGGTGATGGAGAAAAATTAATGGGATAAAGGTTGCCGCTACTGGGAGCCCGAAGAAGATCTGCCCCCGTGATTTTGTCCTTAATCAAAACAGATTTTTTGTCAAAAATTACCATGCAATTATTATCAGAACACAGCTTCTGAATAGAAAGCAAATTATATTTAATTTGAGGAACATGAAAAACAGATCTTAAATGGAGAGGCTTAGGTAAATAATTAATAGAAATATCGCCAATATTTTTAATGGGTAAATTAGTTCCATTAGCTACAGTAACAACAAGTGATCCAGAATAAATAGATTTATTAGCTAAAATACCTTCCTGAGAGGTCATATGCGCAGATGCACCGGATTCTGGAAACCAGACAACGTCATTTTGGTCACTCATGGGTGCAGCAAGATCAGGAGGAGCTGGCTGGTTAAAGCGGGACGGACACGAAACAGCAAAATGACCTGGCAAACAACTGGTGGGGGAATAGAATCAAACTGTCCATCAACTAAGGGAGAGCCTCCAGACCTATGATTATTACCAATAACAAAAGAGGGATGTGTATTAAACGATGAAAAGACTGAATTACAAAATGTTGTACCTGGTTGTCCCTGTGGATGTGATACCGCTGTTGGTGCCGCAAAATATCCCTGCGGGAAATAGCTGCCATGTGCGGCTGGTCCTGGTCGTGGCTGATAATAATGTGACGGCGGTGCTCCATAAGCCGGCTGCTGTTTCCTCTACCGCGCTGGCCGCGGTCCCCCTGCCACCATGCCCCCTATTTTGCTGGTTGCTGCCACGGTGATCCTGCTAGTCTGGCCCAGCTAGAGTCGTTGGCTGCACTATAAAAGCCGTCGGAGGTGTGGCTTCCCGAGAGCCAAGATATAAAATACGTTGTTCCTGTTCAACCAACTTGATGCTTAGCTTACGAAACGTGAGGCCCTCAGGAAAGGTGGTCAGGGTGGCCATCATGGATTCATATTCAGGACCAAGACCAAGAAGAGCCTGTTCAAGAAGATCTTTCATAGACACGAGGGAATTAATGGCAGCAAGAGCATCTGCAATTTTATGTATCTCACGCATATATTGTTCCATGGTTTGAGTTTCTTTCTTTTTACAATTAGTCAATAACCGTTTTAACTCCATGGAACGATCCAAGCTAGCAGCCATAAACCTTGATTCCAGACGTTCCCAGATGATAGATGAATTTTTCAATGTATGAACTTCAACAAGTATATCGCAGGATAAAGTAGCAAACACCCAAGAACGAACTGTTTGATCTAACTTTAGCCAGTAATAGTACTCATTGTTTGGTACCTCCCTACGAAGAGCATCAAGAACATAAGGAGAAGGAGCAGAAATTGTACTATCTAGGATGCCCAATAATCCATGAGAAACCAAAAACGACTCAAATTGAGTTCTCTAGGGTAGATAATCTTCAATTGCATCAAGTTTTGTGGTGACAATATTTGTAACATTGGGAGCATAAAATCACATGGATTGAGCAATCGCCTCAAGTGTTGAGCTAGACCACGCGGCAGGAGGCGGCCTGGTTCCGTTCGGCGACCGCTCCCAGTATATAAGATACACAACGAAGACCTTCCAGAGTAACTTTGCTACAATCTTAAAAACACACTTCAAGCTTTTCTGAAATTACAACTCCATCATCCTCAACAAGAAAAAGCCTACTGTTGGAGAGATATAAACTTCATATTCCTTCATCCAACAAAAAGCAAAGTTCCTCAGTTCTTCAACACTTCGAAAGCCTCAACTACACATTCTTTGTGAAGAAGCTACGTTGGAGAAAACTGATTTTAAATCAAATACTTCTTGAAAAAGAAGGGACGTCTCAAACTAGCTGGAGTAAGTGAAGTGGGGATACTTCCAAGAGACTCAGTGAAACGAGATCAGCCATCAGGAAGCAGGACTGCATCCCGGGTGGCAACTAGACTTGAAGAAGACGTGGAGTGCTTCTTAAGTGCTAGGGACTAGCTAAAGCGTTGTAATTGTTAACTTACAAGCTTAGTGGAACAGTGGACTAGAGGAACACGTTGTTCCTTGAACCACTATAAAAATCCCCGGTGTCATTTACTTTACGCATTTACTTTCTGCACTTAAGATTCTAACTGGTTAACTCTCTAGGTTGGACTCTGTGTACAGCAGATCTCCCTTAAGAGTTATCAGAAAGGCATTTGCCTTAGTGTTTTCCGGAGGCTGCCTGGACAGAACCTTATCCGCTGCAAGGTCCAATTATGTCATCAGAACTTGACCTTCTCTGTCATCAGATTTGGACCTTCTCTGTCAAGTCAGTATTAACTTAGAGAAATGTTTGGAAAAATCCTGAACAGTCTATTCACCCCCCCCCCTCTAGAATGTTCCTAATTTAAACGGGACCAACAATATATATAATGAAATAAGTCTCTAAATACAATTAGGATACTGCCTAATAATTAATAACAATTAATTCTACACTATTACTTCCTTTGCTGCCAAAACAATAGCAGCGGAATAGGATTTAACCACAACTCAGGTTTGGTTGGTCTCAACCGTGGGTGGCTGACCTTGGTCTCCCAGCTCAACCTCTCCCAATTCTCCTACTGCTTGGGGAATTGCCCGGCCTGGGAAGCAATTCAACCGGCACCCTTAGACTAGGCGATGCATCATCTACATCAGGCGGTGGAGATCATGTGACGACGATGCCATTTGCAAGAAACCGTCAACAAACGACTCGGCCAAATCGAAGTATTACTATGTTTCCGTGGAAGGAATTTCGGTGGGCAAGACACGGCTGTCATCAGTGCCCAAGGAGGCGTTCCGGCTGAATTGGGATGAGAGTGGAGGGATGATTATGGACACCGGGACCAGCCTCACTTACCTTCCGTGTTGGAATTAACCTTGTTGTTTAGAATTTCATCATGTTTAATTTAGTTTATTTTGAGTCTTAAATGCATATTAGACTAAACTGTGAGTTCACAGCAGGATGAGTCATGCCAAGTAGTGTGTGTCGCGTGGCACCGTGTATGTGTTGTAGTGGCACTAATGTACGTATGTGCCGTTGCATTAATGATCAGTCTATTTGCATAGGTGTTACATTAAGTTATTTTGGGGAGTTAAACATTGCATGGGTCATGCATGTTTAATACGATAGTACGTGGGGTTTCATTTGAGTAGTGGGTTAGTGTGTTCAAAGTAGTGTGTGTAACTGCATTGTAAATACAGTTGTTGCTTTGCTTTATATATGAGAAAATCGGTGACTAAGTATGAGACTTGGATCACCACAAAAAAAAGAGCTACGTATTTATTTTCTTCTAAGCAATTACGTACTTCATTAGCTAGAGAGCTACGTATGCATGGTGTTTTTTCATCCTAATTAAGTAGTAACTACATTCCGACGGCAGCCTTCAATGCGGTCGTTGATGAGGTGGGGAAGCAGCTGAATCTTTCTTCGGACAATAGTCCCGATCTAGGGTGTTTTACCAAAATACGGGATTCATCAACATCTATTGCCAAAAAACGGGGAAAAAACTAGGTTTTCCCAAAAAGCGGGAGTCGGAATTGGGTGTTTCGACCAGAGGAAGGGTTTAAAAAAACACCTCTCCCTCCAGTCGGATGTGTGACTTCCGACCAGGATTTTTTTTTTTGTTTTTTGTTAACTCCTTGTTAATTCCTTATTGTTAAAGCTTTGATTTTAATAGTTTTTTTAAAAGTATTGTTAATTCCTTATTCTAAATTCCGAATTAAAAGTTGTTTTAAATTCTTGGCATATTTTTTAAAATGAAAATTATGAATTTTGATTTTTAAAATTTTTTGATTGCTTAATATTATTTTTTGATATTAATCCGGAAATACTAAATCCCAACTTAAATCCGATATAGGGATTTTTAAACAAAATAAAAACTTGGGTTTACTCCTGTCGGAAGTCCCAATTCCGACGAGAGGAATTTTTTTAGAAGTTTTATATATTGTGAATGAATTACAACGAAACAAAATCAATAAATAATAAAAAAAAAAAAATTCCTGTCGGAATTGGTAAATCCGACAAGGGGAAATTAGAAATTAATAATTAATAATTAATAATTTGAGTTAAATTTGAGTTTAATTAATCGAAAATGTTAAATTAATAATTTTAAAATTCCATCTATATGTTAAGTAAATCATTGTCAATTTTAAAACTCGTGTTCATGATATAGGCTGATTACATTTCAAATGATTGTATCCCTACTGGGTCGAATAGGGGTTTTTATGATCCGAGGCTAAAAAATGTGAATCACAAGTGTGAATATTAAAATTTCATCTATATATTAAGTAAATCGTGGTCAATTTCACAATTCATGTTCATGATATATGCTAATTGCATTTCAGAAGATTGTATCCTTACCAGGTCGAATTGGGGTTTTTATGATCCGGGTCTAAAAAATGTGAATCACAAGTGTTAAATTTTATTTGATTATATTTTTTATCTAATAAAATTTTATCTGATTATATTTTTTCTGATTAAATTTTATTTGATTATATTTATCTGATCAAAATCTTAAGCCATAAAAAATGAATTGAATTGGTAGGTGGAAGTTAGATTTAGGTGATTAAATTTTACGATTCCAAGCGTGTTGTTCATAATCAAGCGTGTATATACGATTCCAACGGTCCGCCCGCAATTGCCATATTAGGACCCTAGCTAGTGTGCTAGGTGACCTCTTCGTCGTTATTGTGAGGTATGATTGTACTCTTCGTCTTTGGATTCTAGTTCATACCATACACGGTCCGCACGATGGGAATTCGGTGGCAACGTGAGTAGTGAACGATCATCAGTAGTCTAAAATTTGATAGCTAAATTTAACTCTAAAATTCCAATTTCACAATCTAAATTAAAAATTTACAAATTACTAAAATACGTACTTCCAAAGTCCTAAAAAAATGTGAATCACAAGTGTTAATATTAAATTGTTATCTCTATATGAAAGAACTCGTGGTCAATTTCACAACTCGTGTTCATGATATAGGTTGATTGCATAAAATTTGAATGATTGTGCCCTTATTCGGTCAAATTGGAGGTTTATGATCCGAGTCTAAAAAATGTGAATCACAAGTATGGATATTAAAATTCCATCTATATGTTAAGTAAATTATTGTCAATTTTACTACTCGTGTTCATGATATAGGCTGATTACATTTCAAATGATTGTATCCCTAATGGGTCGAATAGGGGTTTTTATGATCCGGGTCTAAAAAATGTGAATCACAAATGTGAATATTAAAATTTCATCTATATATTAAGTAACTTGTGGTCAATTTCACAATTCGTGTTCATGATATATGCTAA
The DNA here is from genome assembly GCA_945859875.1 of Cuscuta europaea. Lineage (NCBI taxonomy): Eukaryota > Viridiplantae > Streptophyta > Magnoliopsida > Solanales > Convolvulaceae > Cuscuta > Cuscuta europaea. The sequence continues at coordinate 541,776 of CAMAPE010000054.1, read as the reverse complement.
TTGCATTTCAGAAGATTGTATTCTTACCAGGTCGAATTGGGGTTTTAATGATCCGGATCTAAAAAATGTGAATCACGAGTGTTAATATTAAATTGTTCTCTATATTAAGGAACTCGTGGTCAATTTCACAACTCGTGTTCATGATATAGACTGATTGCATAAATTTTGAATGATTGTGCCGTATTAGGTCAAATTGGAGGTTTTATAATCCGGCACATAAAGTATTGAATTTTGGGTCACTTTATTTTCTTGCAGATATGGTTGGATAGAATATTGAATTTTGATTGAATTATATATGATAAAATTTTATCTGATTCATTTTATCTAATTGAACTTATCTAATTAAATTTTATCAGATTATAAATTTTATCTAATAAATACTTCTAACGTTATGGTTTACATAAAACAAAATTTATCTCGAATATAAAATTTCTTAAAATAAAAATTTAATTTATAAAATTTAATTTATAAAATTTAATTTATAAAATTTAATTTATAAAATTTCTTAAAATAAAACAAAATATATGTATTTTCAAATATAAAATTTTTAAACAACATCCCTAGTCGGATGTGGGCTATCCGACAGTTTTTTTTTTTGTTTTTATTTATTTTTTATTTTTTATTTCTTTTAATTACACATTATTAGGCATTAAAAAAATTCAAACACTCCTAGTCGGATTACACAGTTCCGACTAGGTTTTATTTATTTTTATTTTTTTTAATTCATTCGGATCAAACAAATAATAGAAACAAAAAATTCAAACCCCCTAGTCGGATTCCACAATTCCGACTAGGTACTCTTTAATTTGGAAGGCCTCCCTAGTCGGATTTGCCAAATCCGACTCCCGTAATTTGGTAACCTAATTGCAAGTCCAGCAATTTGGATTGTCAGACGGGAAAACCCCGTATTTTGGTAATTTCCTCCCCGATCTACCTTGTTTCACGCTGCCCAAGAAGAGTAATGGGATTAGCTTCTCGAGGAAATTACCAAAATACGGGGTTTTCCCGTCTGACAATCCAAATTGCGGGACTTGGCAATAGATGTTGATGAATCCCGTATTTTGGTAAAACACCCTAGCTTCCCGGCGCTGACGCTCCATTTACAGGGCTCCCACGGCGGCGCCACCGCAAATCTGAGCATCCCTGAACACAATATGTTCATAATCAAAGAGGATTCCGATCGTAACACTACTTGTTTGGCAATCGGCGACGCCGGAGGTGGAGGGTCGTTCGGGGTTTTGGGGAACTTTGTACAGGAGAATATGATGGTGACCTATGATCTGGCCCAGAACACTCTTTCCTTTGAGCCAACGAATTGCAGTAGTCGCCACTCGCCACACTGATCACGCCGAGCCGATAAATCCTCCCATTCATGTCCGCATACATTCTGCCATTCATATGGCCGGCCGGGATTGTCAGTTAATTATATGTACTGTATAATTCGTGTTTTAGTTCATCCATACATGCATGTATGTGCGTAATTTCTGTTACGTGGGCTTATATTAGAGATTAGAATGGCAAATTATACCGTGGGATCGGCTCACCATCTGTATTTTTTACCAATCCCTATAACGGTGCATATTAAAAAATTAAATAGTTGGGGTAAGGGATGAACAGGGGAGCCTATTGGCAGTTGCCGACTTGCCACCCATCTGGATCGGAGCGCCTCAAAGACGGACTTCAGCCGTCGCTTCCTTTGCGTCCTCAGTGATTGAAGTGGCATCCATGGCATCCTGTGGCAAAGCTTGAAGGTATCGCAATTTTCAATCCGATAGCGTGCGGTCGTCCAATCTAATCCAATAGCGTGCAATTCTCACAACCTGCGGAGAAGGAGATGTCAAAGGCGATTTGGCCAATTTGAGAACTGTGAATATACAGAGCAATTGACAGAAGAGAATGCGGAAGCAGTTATCTCAAAATGAAGAAGATGATCGAAAAATGAAATATTAGGGATTAGGTTTGGAAATACAGTTTATATACTAAAATAAAGGTTAATCTAATGTAATATAAGATGGGCTAAAATAACAGGCCCAATATAAAATAGAAACAGTCTAATCTTTTATTCTCTAGAAGAACCTTTAATATCATAGGATTCCTGGAGGTCCAATAGCGTGAAATCCCCGGGCGGCGGGCAACTAGAAAAAATAAAGATGTTGAAGAACTCTAACATACTCTATAATATGTAGATGGTGTAGCACTATAGAAAAGTGGTGCCTTCCGTAGAAAAAGGGTCTAACAGTACTCTAACATACTCTAAACTCCAAAGATGTACTACTTATTTATTATCTCTCTTATATTTTTTTGTGTTTTTTAGACATTAAATTTGGTAATTTTGATTTACATTTGATAAAGTATTAGATTACATCTTTATATGTGATTTATATTTCTACAAGTGTGAGTTATCTTTATTGACAATTTCTGGAGTTACATTTGATAATATATAAAGTTACATCTTCTTGTACGTGAATTACATATTTTTATGAGTGAATTACATTTTCATATACGCGCGAATTACATTTAGACTTGCCTCAACAAATTACATTTTGCATGCACCTAAGTTAGATCTTCCATCAACATGATCTGAGTTACATTTTTCATAATACGAGTTGCATCACAAAATAAACCTCTGTTATTGAAACAAAAAAATCATTTTTTGCATAAAAAATGTTTCTTTTTGGCAATTTGCCAAAAAAAAGTTTTCGCCAAAAAATACTTTTTTAAGAAACAATTTTTTATGGCCTTAAATATTAAATACAAAACATATTCACTATTTACGTAAAGTAATTGAGCAATGAGCTTAGGCTCCTTGTTTTCATTGTTTACATTTGAGAGTATGTGAAGTTACATTTTCTTATGGACGAGTTACACAATTTAATGCGTGAGTTACATCTTCTTGTACGCGTGTTACACTTAGATTTGAATTGGCTCAACAAGTTACATTTTGCATACACCTAAGTTAGATTTTTCCATCAACACGAGTTACAATTTCCATAAAACTAGTTACATACCAAAATAACCCCAGCTATTGAAACAAAAAATAATTTTTTTGCAAAAGAAATGTTTTTATGGCAAAGAAAAGATATTTTAAAAAAAAAATTATGGCCTTGATATTAAAGACAAAACATATTCACTACTTATGTAAAGTAATTGAGCAATTAGACCATTTTTTTCATTGTTTACATTGAAACCGATGTTTTATTTCTTCTTATCCGTATTAGAAAAGTTACATCTCAACTTGTTTGCAGTTACAATGCATATCAACGTGATTTACATTTCATTACTCACAAGTTACATCACCCTACTATTGGGAACAAAAAAAGTTAATGTTCACGCGTGTTACTGTTCACGCGTGAATTAGCTGTGGGAGCATGGAACATGCTCACCGTGGGCTGCTTCCACGATATACCAACTGGATTACAAGTGTTTTTTGTGAAAAGCACATGTATGGTTTTACTTGTTTGATCACGTGCCCTATTATTTCTTATCGGGAGTTTCGATAGCGGCGAAATGTTTTAACTTACTCGTATAAAAGTATTAGGGAAAGTTCTCGAAATGGGACTAAAACAATTTTAAAATTCCAAAATAGGACGGTCATGTTTTTTATTCCCAAAATAGGACTAATTACTGTCATGTTTAGAAAATACTGCCATGTTTGAAGTCTGGTACTGCCAAAAATGGCAGTAATTAGTCCTATTTTGGGAATAAAAACATGAGAGTCCTATTTTGGAATTTTCAAACTGTTTTAGTCCTATTTCGGGTAATATCTCTTTTTCATAAGAATTTTATATTTAAACGGAAAATTCCTCAAATTGGACTAGCTTTCCAATTCTACACTTGCTTTATTTTAATTCAAGTCATATTTCATTAGTAATTAAAACATAATAGTAATAACACAGCTTTATTTATAATACAAATTTAAAAAAAAACATGAAATAAATATTAAATAAAATTAATACAAATAAAAAATTCGAAAAATAAAAAATTATAAAATAAAAAACATAAAAATTGAAATAAAAAAATAAAAAAACGTAAAAAAAATATGCAGCCATATGCTTCGCCTCAACAACCTTCCAGCACCACCAGCTCCGGCCATAAAAAAAATGCCAAAAATGTGTCTGTTAGGATATACTCCCTTCGTCCCTAATAACTTTGCCAAGTTTGACCGGCACGGAGATTAATAAAGTAAAAGCTGTGTGGTTGAGGTTTGTGCAGAGGAGAGAGAATTAACTGAAACCACAAATTCTTTACTTAAAAGGGAAAATGGCAAAGTTAATGGGACATCCAAAAAAGGAAAGTTGGCAAAGTTATAAGGGACGGAGGGAGTATTTTATTGTGTTCAATTTAATTAGATTTATCTTTGTTTAATTAGGATTTAATTAGTGGGCTAAGTATTTAATTATGGACCATTTAATTAGACTCATTCGGCCCATCCTAATGGAATTAGGATGTTCGGCCAACACTCCTATAAATATAGGATGTGTAGGCCGAAATACTTGAGGGTTTTCACAATTAGAATAGCCATATCATTCTTGAAACTTTCTCTCTAAGTTTCTACACATTCTGTTTCCGCATATTATTCTCTGTAGAGCCGGTAGATTGGAAATTCTCTCTCAAGCCTATTCGTTTGAGTATTGTGTAATTGTTCTTCATGGATTCATCATTATATATACACGGTATACGTTATTGGTGAGATTTCTCTTTTACTGTTTAAATTATTCATAGTATTCATAGATTAATCGATTGTTGAAATCTGGGCATATCTCTCACAGTGTCAGAAATGCAAGTTGGATATCCAATGTACGTAGAGGATCATTCTTCTACAAGTGGTTGAGTATTCTTGCTTGGAGGAGGTGCCATTTCTTGGGCATTCAAGAAGCAAACTTGTATCACAAGTTCAACAATGGAATCTGAGTTTGTTATGTTGGCTACCGCCGGTAAAGAAGCTGAGTGGTTAATAAATTTAATTTTTAAGATTCTATTGTGGGGGAAATCGATTGCGCCTGTTTCTATCCATTGTGATTGTGCTGCCAAGCATATAGTCATGTTTATAATGGCAAGTCTAGACATTTGGGTGTTAGACATAGTATGATTAGGGAGTTAATCATGAATGGTGTAATTTCAGTGGAGTTTGTAAGATCGCAACATAACTTCGCGGACCACTTGAGCAAAATCTTGGCTCGGGACTTAGTGCACAAATCCGTGATAGGGATGGGATTAAAGTCCATTTAAATCCTTAATGGTGAGACACCCAATTCCCCTCTAATACAACGTTAGAGGCTGAATTCAATGCAGAAAGCCCACACTTATGGATTGGAACACACAATGAAAATCATCCCAAGATGTGTGTTCGGACTTGTAGTAGGGAGGTTGAATTTATTTCTTAATAATTCCTTTGATAAAATGTAAGCAGGTACATGAATAAATGAATTACCTATATGATAGTGAAGTATAGTCGCGCTTCAAAAAGCTTGGGACTTGGCTTTTATACGGTCATGAATGGGATTAGGACACACGGCTTTATAATTTTGTCAAGTTTGTATTCTAGTTGAATATAGAAATTTGTATTTATTTTATCTTCAGGTGTTCAAATGGGTTGACAGGTTCAATCCATAGGACACCCTGATTCTCGAATATTTGGAATGTGTAAAATACTAAGATGAAAATTCAATCGTTTCAACATTTTCATTTATGTCCAAGTCTTGGTTTGTAAACTTTGTTATGTCATTTCATGGGTTACACTAAAACGGGGGAGGATTGTTGGTGATTTTAGTGTCACCGGCCATTTTGTGTAATTGGAAATGACATGAGTGCCAATGGGATTAGAAATGTGTTCTAATACAAGCTAGTAGGTGTGGAGTGCACACTTGTATATAAGAAAGGGTTTTATTCCAAAGTGTCTACGACAGTGGAACTCAAGGTAGAACACTCGATAGACCAACTCTCTGGTTCTAGACTGAGGTCTAGAGCGTTCGAGCAGTTTCGTGCATTTTTCCAAAAACTGCCACGGTTATTCCCAAACGGGTTGTAACTGCTTGGAATGGTTAATATGGATATATATCACCATTTTTTTAATATATATCACCATATTTCGTACAGAGGGATAGAGAGAGCGTATCTTGATTACTTTGGCATTCAAATTAAGAAAATAATCCATATACTCACTAGTTTGTGATCTAGATCTTGTGTCTAAGTTCTAGAGTGTCTTTAAGGATTATCCTAGATTGAATTTCTTATAACCTAGGCATAGGTGATAAATATCGGTTCAGAAAGTGAACTTACACGATCCTTAAGAAATCTAAGTACTCGACTATCACCCCTACATGAATCCCTAACATCCTCCAGCACAAACGCAACACCTCATTCTTGCTTGCATAGAGACGGCGGCTCCGCCGGGTGTATACTCCGGCGCTAGTTGTCTCTCCTCCCTCTCTCTTTCTTTGCACTCTTTTCCTTTTTCTCTTTTTCTTACACAAGTTTGGTGAGTTTGGTCACTTGTTAGGTTAGGAGATGTTGGGTGTGTTTCGGAAAAACGAAGAAATATTAATTAATAAAAATAATTAATTAATTAATAAAATAGCTAAAGAAAAACAGAAATAAGATGGAGCAGATTTTAGCCAGAGCTCGTGCTACGCACGATGTCCTTAAAACGTATTCGTCGCCTCCCACGGTGCTAGGAGCGTTGCAACGACCGTTTCCCAGGATACGGTGGGTAACGAACTAACGTTTGAGCACACAAACGAGAGTTCCGGCGAACTGGAACACGGTATGAACACTTAGGGAATTTTCTGAGTAGCTAGAAGTGTTTTAGAGCTCAAAAATACGTGAGGAATGTAATGTGAGTTGTGTTGTTGCAAACCACCTGCCAGCTATTTATAGGAGGATTTGTTGTGTGTTAAATGGGGTGTTAATGGACCTGAACGTTGCACATCAATGCCCAATCCGTTGGACATTGAATCATCCATAAATTGTCCATTTAACGCTGCATTTAAAGACAAGAACGTTGGGCATTTAACGGGTGTAACGGCTTGGAGCAGTTCTGGTGCGCGACCAGAATACCCCTATCAGAGTTGGAGCAACTCTGATGCTACCAGAATACCTCCACCAGAGGTGGAGCACTTCTTTGCAGGTCGCCCGCGCACCGAAAAATAAAACGTTACGGGAAGAAACAAAAATTAGATCGTATCTTTGAATGAAAAATTTTTCGGACAGCATTCGTGTCCGCAAGTCGCCCCGTACACGAGTCGCGGTTTTTCTTCTCCGTTACGGGATTTGATCGGCACCCCCCCTGTGCGTAAGAGAGAGCCTTTAACTTTAGGAATCTTAACTCCTTAAAAGAGGCTTCCCTTTATAAGGGGGTGAAAATCCCTTGAGTTTTCCGGTGTGGTATAAAACACACTAGAAACCCATCATTTCACAGTTTTTTCATTTCAACGAGTGAACTTTGAGAATCAATTTCTCATTCACCCGTTATCCGTTTTGAGCGTACTATATATCGAATTGTAGCCCTTAACAAGGACAATCCGAAACCACTTTGACCCGACCCAAATCGGAAGTAGGCCCCACTCAAATAATTGACCCAAAATGACCATTTAATGCAATTTTTAACACATTTTTCCAACAGGAGAAACCTAACCTATACGTAGTTATACAAATATGAGCATGCACAAATGAAATTTTAAACATCGTAGAGATTTTAAATGAGTTTTTTTATTTTTTTTTCAATGCTCATTTGATATTGGTGTAATACTCATTTTAAAATGGCATGTTCATGCATTTTTCAAAATTATAATATTACATTAAATTCACATATTGGATTCATACGGGTTCATAGTAGATATTTTTAAAAATAAGAAAAAGAAAGTGGATTATAAGATATGAAGTCGATATCACGATGCTTATTATTAGACCCTCGATACTCAGTAGAACAGATCATATGCTCATTAAAAGTACATTAATACTCATTTAAAAGAAGCCGCAATTTTCAACAAAATTACGAAATTTGTCACCCACTGTACGGTGCAAGCCATATAGGAGGTTGTACACTCCCACTGAGTGATTGCTGATGTGACATTTTATTTATTTATAATTTTTAAATAAAAATCCAACTTTCTACTGTGTGTGGCAATGGGAGTCGGGGTGCTCCCTAGATCTGATGTGCGTTTTTTATAAAGGAGGGGCCGATTCGCTGAGATACACGTAAAATGGAGTTACGGTTTGATTTTTATTGGGTGTGTTCTAATCCATTTATTATTAGTTGATCACTTTTTGTCCTATTTTAATTATGATTAGAGGGAGTATAAAATAAATTAAGCCCATGACCCAGTTGGACCGGAACCGGCCATCTCACCAGAATCAACCCGAAATCGGTATCATAAGGTACGATCTCGAGCATGTATATATAAATGCAAGGATTGACCTGTCCAGAATCGGAACCATGACTAGTTCATCCATAATTATCATGATCATTGGTATTGTTGTTGTTGCTATTACTATTATTACATGAAAAAATTCTGCTAATATTACTCCTGAAAAGTCGTAGACAAAGATATGATTTAGTAACTATTAGTGACTATAATTGAGTTAAAATTACATCACAGTCAGTGGCGGATCTAGCCTTTACATTTTGGGTGTTCGAAACTAAAGTAAAATTAAAAGTATCACAATAATCATATCTAATGCTATAATTCAACAATTGTATCTTTATCGATCAAAAAACTACTACGTACTACATTAAATTCTCCAAACTTGTTTACGGAAACAACTCTTATTCATTAACCTAACAAAAATTAAATCATCATAAATCATACTATCTAAATATAAATACTAAACCATTTATCAATTCATTCAATTTAACAGTGATCTAATTTCTACCTAGTGGTGTAGTGAATTATTGACTTATTGACTTTCTGGTTTCTGCACATTGGGAATTTGGGATAAAATAGCCCTGTAGTGGCAGGGCGGCAGGGTAGGGCCTGGGAGCATTTCAATTTTTTTATTATAGCCATAAGCCCATACATCACTAATCATCATTCATCATCATCATACTCATGCCGACTCATGCGCATATCATTCATAATTCTTCCGATTTTGAAAGTTAAAAAATCAAAAATACTTGAAGAAAGCAAGCAATCAACCTGCACGACAGCAGGAGAATCTGGAATTCCGGAGGTCTTCACAGCCTTCACTCTTGGTCGTAGGACTCGTAGGCCGTAGCAGTTGGGATTTCAGGATGAGCGGCCAAGGGCGGAAGAATTTCAGTCTGAAGAAGACCGAGCTTGGAACGAACGTTGAATACGCAGGTTTGAGCAAAACGACGACTTTTAATTTTTTGTAAAACGCATCAAAACGACATCTTTTTTATTTTTATTTTTTGAAATTTTTGGGTGTTCAAGTGCATACCCTTGAACACTACACCATCCGACAATGATCACAGTAACTATATATAATTCACTACATTTAATTTTGAACACAATTACAGTCACTAACAGTTTTTTTCTTTTCTTTTTTGGCACAGACATTAATAGGAGTAGTTATTAAGTCACATTTTTGTCTAAGACTTTTTTTATTAATACTAGTATTATTTAATGAAAAACTCATTATATTCATATACTCCATCCAAAAAATATATTCCTATAATCCTAATGTTATTATTATTATTGATTGATATATGCGGGTGCATCATCTGCACAAACCACAAAGTATCCATATACAGAGTATTATTCAGTTCGGAAAGGGCTAACGGCTGCTAAAAGGTAAACATTGATGGCTTAATGCCTTAATTGCATGATTTTTTAGTTCATATTTTCACCGAAAGTTTGTAATTTGGAGGTCTCAATGGCATTAACTCAAATAGCTGGAGAGCTTATTTGACCATTTTCCAATAACTGTATTATTACAGAGAAGAAGACCGAAACTCCTCCAGATTTAGATGAAAACAATGTTTGACACTGGGGGACGATCGCAGTTTGCACGAGTCCAGCCTATTGCGCTCTTCTCATTGTCAAAAATCACCATTTTGTCTTGCATAGACACATCTGTATTAAATGTGATCATCCAAAGCAAGGATTAATTTTTTTTTATTAAAACAGTGTTTCATTCTGTAATCTGTATCATCCAAGAAATTGGATAGTTGAAAATGCATACCTCCGATAATGTTGAAATTTTGCAGTCCTGCTTCGGTCCCGTTCAGAACTCCCATGCAGACACTGCCCTTTGACTGCCACAATACCATAAAGTAAATAGATATTTTCAGCTTCATGAAGAACAAGAATATAAGAACAAGATTTTAAGGGCTCATTTGGTTCGGGGATTTCGGAGGGAAGGGAACGGGATTATTCTTAGTTTGATCAAGAAATAACTGTATGATTAGTTTGATCAAGAAATATAATACCCCTCCCCTTCCACCCCCTCTGAAATCCCAGAACCAGACAAGTCCTTAGAGAGTGTTAATTAAAAACACTTACTGAGATGATAAGATATGACTCTGGGGGGATCTCAAACAGAGTTTTGGATTTCCATCCACTGGCAAAGCTGAGTGAGAAGGATTTGAAGTATTTCTTCACTTCGCTGATGCTCATGAAAGGCTTCCTTCCTTTCCAGCATAAGGGTAGAGTTGGGTCATCATCTGCTTCTTTTAGGGGCTTACCTCTCAGTTCTTTCTCCAGCTACCAGAACAAGTGGCACCACCCATGGTCATGAAATGAAAAAGGAGAAGCTCTGGAGGAAGAACGAAGATAACAACTTACTGAATATAGTAAAGCTTCGTACGGTTGCGTATTCAAATAGCTAAAAGAGCTCCCGCTATCAAACACCACATGGAGATTCTTTACTCCGGTACTTTTACTGCCAAAAAGTAGTTCTGCAGGCCCTGGAGCATAGTGATTCCTGTCATTTTTGCCTTCACATATTTAGACTCAAAACTCATCATTTTGTTTTTCTTTGCTTCACTTAGAATCTATGTTGCACGGAAACGCAAAAATCAGGAGGAAACATGAAACGGGAAACGTCAAATTTTACTCAAAAAATGCTTGTTTAGAGAGTTTCCAAAGAGTTTCCGTAGAGTTTCCGTTTAACGTACTTTTTCCCGAGAGTTTTCATGCTACATAGCTTAGAATGGGGTGGGGTGTTTTCAACTTTGCATATGAGAAGTGCACATTACGTGATATCATGTGACATTGGTGTCCAAGTGACACGAGAGGCATCATAAACATCATCCCCAAGGAAAAGATACCCTCCACCTCGTGAACTCAAGCAGTGGCCAACCACGTTTCTCACCAGACCAAGGTTCTTTAGCTGTGAGAGAATGCTGGTTCTTCCTTTTCCAAGGCCAAGTACCCCGTCTGAAGGATGGTGAGATGGACCATGTATCTGATCATATCCGCACCTGGTTCAAATTGGAAGCATAAAAAACACCTTAATATGTCTAAAATCTAAAACTCACGGGCTTCATGAGATCAAGGAAGATACTGACCCGAGAGCCAGATGAGGTTTAACCACAACCCCACTGGTAAGGTTAAGAGAAAAGACATCATTGAGCAAGACACCGAGAGATGAACCGCCATCAGCATACTCGACCTCATAATCACATTGCTCTAGAGTGTCACATTTATAATCAGCTGAATGCAGAGAGGCACAAAGGGGGTCCTTGCAAATCACAAGGTCATTGTTGGGCTTGTAGTAAGGGTGATGTGCCTGGGATTTGAAGGATTGAAATACTTCACTCATTAGGAAAAGCAAATATGAGGTATGTCTATATCATGTTGTGGAAATGTAATAAGACAGTTATATTATACCCTTGTACAATGGACACAGGGAGCGTCGCATTGAAGCCAAGTAAGGTCACTTCCCGTATCCGGATCAAGAAAATAAGGCTTTGAAGGGTGCCCAACATCCACTTGGACAAAATAAAATCTGAGAGAGAAATATTCAATTCCCTCTAAGCAATATATGTGACATTAATGAAAAACAATCTTTGCAAATCATACTCTTTCCATCTTTCCATTGAGAGAATCCACAACAATCACATTATCTGACGAAATTCATACACTTACCTAACAAATTCTTTTATAACATTATACTTCAGATTCTTGGGCATATATGTGTAGTGTATCATGTATGTACGTATAGGCACACTCATACACATATAAGTTTGTATCTATGTATGTGGACACATATATCGACACAGACACTTGTATGTGCATATGCATATATACATGTATGTTTAAGTAAGTGTGTGTGCATGATAAAGCAAACAGGAACACAGAGAAGCAGAATCACATACCCTTTGGGGTAAACATTGCCATAAAGCGGCAGAACAATTGAAGACGGTCCCGCTTGAGTGTAAACCGATGGTGATGAGGACGAGGACAAGGGAGAGGATGATCCATCAGAACCTGATGACATCCATGTCCATTTCTCGTGCTGATCGGTGGACCCGGAACCAAAAGAAGCACAGGCCATCATAAGGATGGCCATCATCACCATTGTTCTTCCCCCCATCTCCCCCCCAAACGTTTTAAATCTTGAATGAGATTATTTGAGGGTTCAGGAAAGAAATTTTTGAAGATTGGGGGCCATTAAGTTCCTGTTTTTCCTTTTAAAGTCATTGAGATTCTTTGGAAAGGTAAGTAACTTACTTGGAAATTGTGGTTTTAAAAGGTATTATATGTATTCTTCTTCATTGCCCTACATATTCTATTATTCTTTTCTTGTCTTGGATCACTGTTAATCTGTTCAGTGTGCTTTTTTTATTCTTTCCCTCCACTGTTAGGCAAACTGCTTACCATACTAATATATTTTTAAGAATTGAAAAATACTGATGCTTTGTAGGTTTATAAAATTTAATGTAATGAATATAAAAACACAGTTTCATTCAATTTTTTAAAATGAAGTAGAAAAATATAATAACCCAGTTTTTTGTCTTACTAAGCCGAAGTTCTCCAAAGACTGAACTTGACTGCTTAAGATGAACAAATCACACTACACAAAATAGTGCAGGAGTTACTTTTCCGCTGAAATGGAAATGGAGGGATCATCTTTTGGATATTATACTTCTAAATTTCTTTAAATTACAATGTGAATAAGTATTTTGAGATAATTCTTGAGAAACAACAGAGGAGATTCGCCTTTTAAGACAGATAATTGAATATCAATCTGTTAGGAATATATATTATACTCCGTATGTAGTTGCTATTGTTTGTATCATGACCTACTTTTGCAATTTTATGTGGATTCTGGTATGATCATGACTGGTATTGGAGGTAGGGATTTGGGGTGATCTAACTTGTGATCTAATACGATTTGACTTATATTTGTAGAGAATTTGAGAAAAAAACTTGTACACACTACATGTTTGTGAAAATGTCTGATGAAATTCTCTTACTTTGATAGCAACACAACTATTAGGTCTTGTTAAGAACCCCAAGGAAACTTGTATCGTTCCTATTGACACATTCACACACACTATGATAGGATCATGGGCTACAGAGAATAATAATAAGAATAATAGAATAATATTGGAATTTTATTAGTTCGGAACTTATCAATTCAGGACCTAAAAGATGAAATATATCATTATAGGACCCAATGACGAAAAACTATCAATCTAAGACCTAACATTTCATAGGATTTGATTTATTTAATTTTTTATTAATTCCATTGCTAATATTTGATGATTTTTTCTTCACAAAAGTTTATTAGTTTAATAAAAATAAATAATATTTAATTTTTGAAAATTAAAATAATAATAAGATTTATGAAAACTCAGGTCATGTATTGATAGTTTTCAATCATTGAAGTCCTAGATTGATAGTTTTCCATCATTCAGGTCATATATCGATGCATTTCATCTTTCAGGTCCTGGATTGATAATTCTTCTATAGGTCCTGGATTGATAAAATTCCAATAATATTTACATACTACGTAGTTGTTAATTTGTTATTATGTTTTAGGGGGTCAAAGCCAGGTATTATTTAGTTATGGGCCAGCCCGTAAGGAAAAAATTTTAAATAGGAGCAAAGAGTAGAATACGGGTAGGGGGGATTCTATTCACATCCACCATTTTACTAAATACAGCCACATATTTTTTTTCAAATCCAATTATGTCCCTTAACCAACTGCATCATATTCCCTTACATCCAAAGAATTTGAAGCAGCAGATTGTGGTCCGGCAACCTTCTTATTTCACCCAATCTCCCTCCAGCCACACTAATACAACTAGCTTCGATGTAATTAATGGAGGAAAAAGATGAATGATTAGCTTCTTATTTCACAACCTTCTTAATTGATTTTTCCCCATCCTGTGTTTCCTGTCTTCAATATTAATTCCCAGAAAAAAGGGGTTTCAAGGTTTGTGATTTGCCATTGTTCACAAATTAGGGGCTGTGGAATCCAAAGTGTTGGAGCTGACCAGGAAAGCGGAGAGGGTAATTGGAGTTGTTCATCATCACCGCCACCAATATTCCCATGTAATAATCAACACACATCAACTTGCTCTCCCTGCAGTCCAAGGTCTGCCAACACCACCCATGGGAAGCGTAGTGTGAGGCGGTGGTAACTAATTCCAAGGCACGTCGGACCTAAGATGCCGGCAGCCGGTAATCACCAACAATTGGTAACGGTGATGAAGAGAAGATGAATGAGAGGTTGTTAGAGCAGCAGTCATCTTTCAATTTGTAAAAATCGATAACTAATGGAATTTAGAAACTAAATCTTCGGTTTGTCAAAAAACCAGAAACTAATGGCTTGTCCAGCCCCACGCATTCTCTCGATGACAAGTGGCGGTGATGATGAACACTCCAATAACTCATAGCTGAATTATTAATTGGAGCCGATGGGAAAGGCAAAGACTTGTATAGAAAAATTTGTTCATCGAATTCGCAAAGTCTTTGATGTACATGGAAATATTGGGCGCAGTTGGTAGGCTAAGGACATATCGGATTTGAAAAAATATTGTGGCTGTACTTAGTAAAATTGTGGTCGTTCATTGCTTGACTTTGGATTGCCTTTGAAATATGAAAATGGCCATTGGGTACAATTAGTAGTCCACAATGAGTGGTAGGAGAGTTTGTACCCTTCCCGTTTAGTGCATGAATTACTTCTCAAAATCCTACCATTTTCACCCTTATCCTGCACCATGTGATTAATCTTTGTGTAATTAAGATTCCCTTTTGAATTAAATTATGTATTTGTGTTAGGTTACTATTTAGTTCTTTATTTTGTGGTGCTACTATTTAGTTTTTTTGCAGGTAATCCAACATTCAAAGTGAACTCTAGCTTACACTTTTAATCTCTAAACCAAATATCACATTACTTTTTCCCTATACATTGTCCTGAATAAATACCTGATACTTTAATATACTTACACATCCCAATAAGGACCGGTGAATTATAAAATGCTCGTCATTGAGATAGCATTATAATTATAATGTTGAAACCTAAAATTGAAAACAATTTTCCTACTTCCTTTCCTAATAACCACTTACAAGTTACATAGAGAAGAATATAATCAAAGTTGCTTTATGTGCACACCGAAGCTGTACATACCATTTGTACGGCCTGTTTTGTTTAGGCGCAAATAATTGTTTTCATTGGTCACGAAAAACAATTTTTTCCCAAGAATTTGTCACAGCACTTTACAAAAATGAAGAAAAAAATATCTATAAACTGACAAATTCCACCTTTCACTTTACAAAAAGATTTTTTCATAGGAAAAATTTACAAGAATAATCTCACCTGTCTTCTCATAATAATCTCACTTTTATGTAATTCCAGAATAATCTCATATTTGCCCCTCATCTTTTTTCGTTGGACTCTGACCTGTTGATGACTTACTACACAAGGTTTTTACCCTTTCTTTGCAAACCTTATATAAATAATCTCATTTTTCACAAATCTGCTCAAAATGGTCTCATGTTTTATTTTTCTTTTTTCTCCCTAAAATTTTTCATTGAGAAAAGTGTCGAAAAGGTACTTGTGGTGGGACCCGTTTTCAGATAAGATCGTGGTTTGAATTTGGTTATCACAAAAGAATCCTGACACCTGACGCAGTTAAAAATAACCGGAGGAAGATGGTGAACAGTAACTCCGATTTTCAAAAGTGCCAGGAAATTAAAAGAAAAATATTGGAAGGTGCGCCTCAACAAGACGACTGCTAGGCTATCTTTCTTTTTTGTTTTCAACCACCCTTGTCAACGAAATGTCCACCAGAAAAGTGATATTAGCAAATTCATTTTTAAAAAATAATTCAAACAGGTCCGAAAAATTCCAAAGTCAAAGGTGTGTTTTTGGCATCTTGCCGAGGCGCACCTTCCGGTATTTTTCTTTTAATTTTCCGGGCACTTTTGGAAATCGGAGTTACTATTAACTGTCTTCATCAGACGTTTTTAACGGAATTCAAACACATGAACCACTTTGATAAAAATGAAACACATGACCATATCTGAAAACGGGTCCAACCACAAATATCTTTTTCGTACTTTTTCCATTTTTCTTTCTTTATTTTCATCCCTAGACATTTTTTTATTACTTTTTCTATCATTTTGTTCTTGTTTCCTTTCCTTTTTTATTATTCTATTTCTCACTCTATTAGGAGAGATTTTTTTTTTGTAAAATTTCTCTTCAAAATAACTCTTTTTTGTCGTTTTCTTTTTCTTTCCGTATTTTTATTTTATTTCCTTTTTTATGTTTTTCTTCTTAATCATTCTCTTCTTATTAAAGATCTTTTTGTGGACTTACTTAGAAAATACGATAATGTAGAAAGGAGAATATATATATTGATGGTGGAATTAAGATAACAACAAGAAAGAACAAAAAGTCAAAAAAAACATTCAAAAAAATAACAAGAAGAAAAAAAGTGGAAAAGTGAAAATAAAAAGAAAAGATAACAAAAAGTAAAGTGAGAAAAAGATCTTTAATAAGAAGAAAATGATTAAGAAGAAAAACATAAAAAGGGAAATGAAATAAAAGTATGGAAAGAAAAAGAAAACGACAAAAACGAGCGATTTTGAAGAGAAATTTTACAAAAAAAAGTCTCCTAATAAAGTAAGAAATAGAATAATAAAATTGGAAAAGAAATAAGAACAAAAGGATAGAAAAAGGAATAAAAAGTGTTTAGGGATGAAAAGAAAGGAAAATTTTAGGGAAAAAAAGAAAATACGAAACATGAGACCTTTTTGAGCAGATTTGTGAAAGGTGGGATTATTTATATATGGTTTTCGAAGAAAGGTTAAAAACCTGGTATAGAAGGTCATCAACATGTCAAGGTCCAAACAAAGAAGATGAGATGTAAAGCTGGGATTACTCTGAGATTACCAAAGGTGAGATTATTATGAGAATAACGGTGAAAGGTGAGATTATTCTTGTCAATTTTTCCTTTTTCAAATATACTACTAGTATTTACCCCTCGTTCCTGGTCAAGGCATTTCTCAATTTCATTTTCTTAGACTTCATGAAGAGCACATGGGGTAAAATGGTAAATAAAAAGGAACTCAAGGGGGTGTTTTGTAAAATGTAATATACAACGGACATTATGAAACATGGTTTTCTACTGTGTCAAAGAGGGGGCTTTGACACAAATATTACTAAAAAATTGGTACCGTACAAAAAAGACTTTTTTCTTAATTCTAAAAAATGTGACTAATTAGTGCATTCTTTACTAAGTTACTCCTAAATTTTCAGCATTGTACAAGTGTAGTCCGCAAGATCTTAGAGCATCTCCAATGCTACAATGTGCACGATGTAAGTGTGGCAGGAGAGAGAGATACAAAAAAAATAAATTTATGACATTCATCTCTCCTTTCCACGGTTTTGTGTGTTTTTGGTAAATTTTTCTCAACAATGTCAACCACAAATCTCTACATTTAGACATTGTGTTTGACATTGTAGAGAAAAACTTACCAAAAACATATTAAACCGTTCAAATAAGGAGAGAGATATTCTATTCGTTATTTTTAAATTGGCTCTCTTATGTCATGTATGCATCGTTCACGACTTCACGTTTTTTGCATTGAAGATGCTCTTAGCGTGATGCACTAATGCACTATCAGACTATCACAACTGGTGCTTTTTTTTACTTAATTATTTCAATTTTCTGCAATCTGTGACAATGATTCTAGAAGTCTACAATATTATTTTAATATTCAAATATTATTTCTGAAGATTACTACAAAGTATTACGATATGAATTTTTTTTACAACTATTCAGTGACCAACGTCCTTTACTACTGATCCAGTGACCACCATTTCAGTTATTACTATCGCTCAAGTGTCCAACGTCTTAGTTACTATTACCGCTCCAGTGACATCACCTTAGTTACTACCGTTCAAAGATCACCCTCTCAATTACTATTAGCGCTCCAGTGACATCGTTTTAGACTTTTAGTTACTACCGATCTAGTGATCACCGTCCCAGTTACTACTGTTCCAGTGATCACCGTCTCAATTACCACCGCTCTAGTGACTTACCGTACTTGAAATAGTCATTGTCCCGCACTAGGGATGGACCCGGGCCGGTCCGGTTCCGATTCCAAGCCGGTGGGCTTTTTTGCAAAATGTTGGGCCCGGAACCGACCCGAGTTGATACCGAGTCCGGGCCGGGCCGGGCCCGGGTCAATGTCTAATTTTTTTTTTTGCTTTCTTGTTATCCCCCGACACCCCCACCCCCTCACCCCCACCCCCAAACCTCCCTAAAACACCCAGCCCTACCCTAGGAAAAGAAAAAAAATTGAAAAAACAAAAAAACAAAAATATGACCCGGGCCCGGCCGAACCGCCCGGCCCGGTTCGCCCAAAACTGGGCCCGAGCCCGGCCCGCCCGACCCGCCCGACCCGCCCAAACGGGCTAAAAGCCCTGAACCGGCCAACCGGTCCCGGTCCGATCCGGGCCCAAACAGTAGCGGTTCCGGGCCGGTTCCGGGCCGAGCCGACCCGGCCCAGTCCATCCCTATCCCGCACTGCCCAGTGACCTCTCCCGGCGCCTAGTCGTTGGCCGTCGTCCAGTGACTAGTTGCCCCGAGACTCTATAACCTAGTGACCGCTGATCACTGCCCACAGTTCCAGGACAGTGACTTGTTTCCCTAGCCCCCAATGACCTACTGCATCGGGGGGCCAGCCCGACAACCCCTAGCTTCACCCGCTCGACATTGCATGTCGTCGATGTGCTACGGGAATCACCCAAGAACCCTAGACATGATGTCGACCCAAATCTGAACCACCACATCAACGATTAAGGTGTGCGATAGTGACAACAACTTGGAGTGGAGACATTGGGGACCGCTCAAGTTGGCGACAAACGAAACCGTGAAGATGGCGATGATGGCAATACTCAAAAAGTCGGAGAGGAGAGAAATGGGCGCAGATATGGCATAGAGAAAGCATGAGAGACTTGTGACTTATTTTTGTCAATTCAAAAGTTGTAAGTAATATATTGGTGAAAATCTAAAGGTACACACTTTTTTGTGTACACACTTTTTACACATGTCTATGTAAGATTTTTTTTATGTCTGTACAGACATAACGTATTTTTAAAAGTGTAACTCTGTATTGGTCATTCTTTCAATAAAGAATGTAAAGCATGTTCTACGTAACCAGGCACGCAATTTAATGAATTTAAAAATATTTAAGGTTTCTGCATTTTAATGGGAACCAAATATGAAAAATGGAGATAAACGAATTTAATGAATTTAAAAATATTTAAGGTTTCTGCATTTTATTGGGAAACGAAAATACGAAAAATGGAGATAAATGATAGAAAACACATTTTAAGTAACCAATAAGACACTAACAAAAAAAGTAACCAATCAGGCATTCAGGCAGGTCCGTAAATTTTAAAATACAAAATTTTATGAGTCCCGTAAGTTTGGGAGCCTTGGTGCACCGGTTATGGTGGTGTTGTATGACCGGGTCATAGATTCAAATCTTGGGAGCGACCTCTGGCCAAAATGACAAGGGAAGGCTTACTCTTTATACACCCTTGTAGTAGGACTCTTCACCTCGCCATGCATGGACAACAATGTGCACCAGGCTGCACTCTTTATTAGCACCCGGCAAAAAATATGGATGGCAACAATACAAGAACAGATATAGGAATGATGCCACACCAACAGCAGGATGGCAACAATACAAAAACTGATAGGAATTACGCCACACTGCCCACACCAGCCTTAAGTTAAAGAGTGTATACAGTGGCCATACAATTACATAAAGGATCCGAAAGGAAAGAAACAGAAGAAGATGACGACTTGTACAAAAGACACCAAAAAACCTGACCAGCTTTGAAGAATATGAATACCTCCCATTCAGAGAACTTTTATTAAACGGCAGGGATAACAAGGCATCCGAAGTCGAGCAATCTCGGAAATATCTGCAAAAATGAAGGCCAAACAGAACAAAGTAAATAGTGCAAGAACCTTACAAAGCAACAAATTGAGCTTTACCTCTCCAAGTCTGGCATTGATTTTCAGAGGTACAAAATCATCAGCTCTTGTTTCACCAATATTCACAATCGCAGTGGCTGCACCAACCTCGTGTGCAGTTCTGTTAAACCAAATTTGAAAGTTTAGCATCTGAATTTGCTACTTTAATGAAAAGGATGGTGAAGCTACAGCTAAGATGAGTTTTTCTAAGTAAGATCAGAAACAAGTTGACAAGATGACGATGGTCGGTGATGGTGATGGCGGCATTACAGTAGTTCGGTATACTATATTCAAACATGATTCCAACATGTGTCAAATACAATGCAAAAAAACTTTTTAAACCAAACGTCTCATGGCACTGGAGATGGTAGTGATCACCGATAATAAACATTATGAGCAGTTGGTCAATCAGAAATATTTATATTTAATTGTGTGGTTGAGGTAATGAGGGGTGAGCAGGGTAGAAATGGAGTAAGGTGGGGAGAAGGGGGAGGGGGTGAGGAGGAGGGAGGGGTGGAGTGGGAGTAGGGTGAGGAGGTGGGGTCACTGAAAATGACAATGAGAGGTTACCCGTTATTGTAGGAACCATCATTGGTGATATATTAGGTCATATTTTTACTTCGGAAACACACAAAAAAAGGTTTCTAGTTTTTGAAAAGATAGAGATATTGGAGAAATGTTTTATGTTATTCAAATTGGAAAAGTGGGAAAGTAAAACATGTATTCTGTATTGTGTATTCTAAATTTAGAAAAATGAACTGAGGTTTTTGGATGCAGGAAGGAAGTCATCAAGTTGAGACATATTAAATGCAATGAACTTACCTAATAAGTCGGAAAGCGGACATGGTCATCAAAGAAGAGCCAAGTGCAAGAAAAGCATCACATTCTTTGGCAGCCAGCATTGCAGAATCCGCTCTCCCTTTGGGGACATTATCTCCAAAAAAGACTACCTGCAAATTACACTAACAGTTACTCTGCATAAATCAAGCTAATCTTGACAGCACTACTGGTGATGCAGCACTACAACATCCAAGGGCATGCCCAAAAAGAGCTAGAATGGTCCTTGGACAATGATTTGCCTCTTATCTTCTTAAGCATCATGATACAGCCACAAAGGAACTTCCACAGCTTTGCCTCTGAAGAACCCATTAGCCATCTCTGAAATAAAATGACAAAATATGACTTACATTGGGTTTCAGCAACCCATTGCATTTTGGACAGACGGGGATATCGAATTCCTCCTCCCAGAATTTTTCATCAATCTCAATATCTCCATCAGGCCTTTGTTTCATTCCAAAACTCTTGTCTGCACGGCTGTCGTACTCTAAACTTTCAATTGCCTCTGCCCACTGCACAATAGATGTTGTTCACTTAAATTGAAACAGTGACAATTGTAATTTGTAATTAACATGGAGCCATAACTATAAGTTGTGAACCACATAATCCTTCATAAAGTTAAAAACATGTTACATGCTTATTTCCAAGACAATGCAATTGATGAAGTGTCAGAAGAATTCAGAGTACTAAGACTTAAGAAAGAACATGGATGACCTCCAACTGTGAATGAATGTATAAATAAAAGTCGTGGAGTGAATAGTAACTAAAACGAATATAAGCTTGCAGAATTTGAAAAGAGAATGACTATCCATGGCCATCAAATAGTAAGATGGAGATAGGTATTTAAAGGAAACAGTAGCTCTGAATCCAAATAAAGTACACAAATAAATAGTAAAAATTTAAAACCAACCTTGGGATTAAGAGCCTTCAATTGATCCTGAAATAGTTCACGAGCTAGAGTGAAACCACATTCAATACAAATAACAGTATATACAGTACCATGCAATTCAAGTGGGTTGCTGCCAGCACGATGATGCAGCCTGAAACAGAAAGTTAAAAAATTGTCTCATTGGTCCCCTAATATGTATTTGCAGACCAGACTTACCTGTCCACATTCTGCGTTATCATATAACTAATCTGGCCTGCTCTTTCAAGAGAAGCTAAGGCAATATGAGCAGCACTAGGATGTGCAGCACTGAACCGCCGCCATCCAGCATAGCTTCTTGCCCAATAACGTCTCTGTGCCTTAACCGAGCGGATAAATTCCTACATTTTGAAAACCATGAGTCTATATCAGACATTTTAGTCCGGGGAAAAGGGCATATGTGCACATAATGTGAAACGTCACAACAGATTGCATAAGAAGCTACACTCATAAAGAAACATGCTCCATTGACTATAAATGGTTTCCCATAAAGGTTACAAAGCTATTCAAGAAACTGTGCATACTGCATATAATCAGATACTTGGCCTACGCATAAGTAGTCTTCTCCAATGTAGTGAAATCCGCGAGTTAACCGCTTTTAAGGTCCCTGCGAATTAGTTTCTATGTTATGTTGATCTGTTTTATTCTTTAGAACAAAATCTATGTCCCCATGGTGAACTCTGTGGTCCATGACCATGCTTTATTAATGGGAAAATCAGAACACCAATTTTTAAAGGTAGCTAAAAATGCAAAATTGTGGATTAATTGAACAAAACTATGCCAATTAACAATTATGTTTTTGAATGAATAGTTTCCTCTCCCTTCAGGCACAAAAGTAGAGGTGATTATGCCACTGAAAATGCTCATAAAATTGATTAGAAAATAATGGTTTTATATATAACAGTCACTGGAAGTACAATCGCTTGAATGAATAAAGAATTTGCAAGACATGCCTTTAGATCACCTGGTGTGTAATTGGTTTGAAACCTGTGTTATATGCTCCATTTGGGCTGCCAATACATAAGGAGAACTGTTAAAATTGCACCATCATATCTCACATAATACTCATGTAGATTAAAAAGGAGCTAAGTTCTGACAAAAATGCAATTGCATGCCGTGATGTCCTTCAAAACCAATTAGCATCTCCATTCTCTATGTGTAACTTCTTTAACAAAACTTTAGGTGAAAATTATTGTAACCCACGCTTCACAGAGATAGTCTGATCTAGCTATAAGAAGGAATGTAAAAAATACAAATCAAATGCAGGAAGATAATATGTTGTGCAATTTTAAAGGCACCATTATATTGTCATTGGAAAAAGGTGAAGAATGACAAGTTATAAGTAAAAGTGACCTTCTATAATCAGGAATCCCACTCTCAGTGCTTATTCCTGCTCCGGTCAAAACAACAAGCTTCTTACTGCACAGTGCAAAAACAAAAATTAAAACAAAAATGGTGACAGATTAGACACCATCACAATGAGATTAGCTTAGCTTAGCGCCTTAGCCTACACTATTCCTAATAGTAGACAAAATCAGCTAATCACATAGCATAAGAAAATTTTGCAACCACCATTTTTCCCTGAACATGTGCACTTACCTCCTATCGAACAATTCATACAAACGCCTGACATCACCTCTACTTGGAGGGTTTGAATATGGAACAGTCTTCTTGTCTCTTGAAGGAGCGTCAGCTGTGCTTCCTGATGAAACTTGGGGAAACTTTATACGTGACTTCGTTTGCACATACTTAAAAGATAAACGACAAGGATCTGCATGTTCCATTCTGATGAGAAATGTCCCGTTTCTGCCAGATGATGATACACTAGAACCTGGACACAACCATACATATGAAAATACACAAATATAGTTTTTAAGATCCACTTTCAAACAGGTGAACTTACTGTCACAGGGCTACAGTCTAGTGCATCTCACTACACTCCGGAGTCTGGAGGTTTCTGGGAACTTCTACAAACTTCATCGCGGCAACACGCTAACTGGACTTGACATCAGAATAGCGTGGGTTTTTTAAATAGATGAGAAGCTAACGACATATATGAGCATGGAAGGAACCTTAAACTTTGCCTTTGTTTGGGAACATGGGGATATGGCAGAAAGGAGCCAGAGGGAATGTGAAAGGAAAATGTGGATATGAATGTTTTTCCTTTGTATTATCAAGTCAAATTTATTCCCCCCTTAAGTGAAGAGAAAGAAGTGAATATCCACACTTTTTCCTACCCCTCCCTTTTTGTCATATTTTACGCTCTATTCCTCACCCTCGCTATTTCCACTCTATTCCTTTTCAACCGAACAACTTCATCTCACGTGCCTACTTCCTCTCTCTCTATTTCTTCTACCTTTACCAAACTCAGCATTTTGCAGTAAGGGGAAGATACATTTTATCCGTAGGTGAAATATGAGTTGCCTCTGAACGATGTACAATTCGCGCGATAAAAAAAGCAAAAGAAAAAGGGAACATATGCTTGCCTCTGAACGGCATTCTCAGCAGTTCTTTCTCGTCTGTGAATGCCTAATTAGTCAATAGTCAGAAACCATATGAGAACGATTACAGTAAATTAATTTCTGGTTTGTCGATTTCACACTATGATCAATTGGTATCAGGAAAGTGTATCCAGGTCTATTTACAATAAATGGGAAAATAACAATACAGTGAAGAACTGAATACTCACAGATAATAGGATGCGGGAAGATAAACGCAGGGCCATAGTCGTCGTTATTGTTTGATTTTGAGAATATGGAAGACGAATGGGTTCGGTCAGGAACCACGGACAAATCATCAAGCTTTTCCGTGGCTGATTCTTCCACGTCGTGTATTATGTCCACCTTATGGCAAATTATACCGTCAATCCCACTAATTCCTTATTGAGTTATTTCCCTCCACATTTGTATTCTTTTTTAGCAATCTCACCAATTTCATTAATTTCATCAATCCCACCAAGCCTTACTTTTTCTCTTACCTTGTTTTTTTCTTTTCTTTTTTTACAACTAGTTTTTCACCTGTGCGTTGCACGGGAATTGATTTATATGCACATGTATAAAGTAATTTGATATATGTGTTATATTTTATATTCTACTTTAAGAGTGTAGGTAATATCGGAACACAGGACATGAACGTTATAACATATTAAAACATGTATCTTAATATTTTATTCACTTGTATGTAATACGACAAACCATTGACAAAATTTTGAACATTTCCTTGTACACTACGTTAAGTGGAATTGTTAGGTTCGTCTTTATCATCAGATATCACAGATTTTAATTTTGAAGGATTTGTAACTCTACCTACCGTCGCATACTGACGTAAGAAGATGCCTACTCTTTCAAGCGAGTGACTTTGATTCTTTTTTATGGTTATTGCATAACCAACCACTAATGGTAATTGCCTGAAACATGAATGATAATCTAATATCGGATGGTGTAAGTGTTAGCCTTGGAATATAGACCTTCTCACCAGCATTTATGCAAGTCAATATTTGAGTCTCAATAATATTATCTCCAAGCCGGATCACAATAAGCCAACACCATTGCATAATCCTAAAGAGAAATCAATTTTCGTCATGAGCATGCATGATAGGTACACCTACCTTTAACTTGATTTTATGTGCCCGAACTCCAGAACATCGTATTCCATAGGTACGTTGCATAGGTATGTATCGATTATAGCATTAGCAACATTTTGATAATCGAGAAACACTACGTATTTGACAAAAATAATAGTATCTTTATCCACCTAAAATTAAAATAAGAGGAGGAATTATGGTTATTAAGGAAAATGTAACTGTGTAGTTGGTATTAAATTGATAGTGTGACAAAATTAAGAATGGAATATAATCATCCAAATATTTCCAAATATGGTATAAAGTTAGTGGGACATTGAAATTGAGAGAATAAGTATTGCTCCTGCATACCACATATGTGTTTGTCCGAAACATAATAACATACCACCAATAATGTATGATTGTGTAGGTAAAAAGAACAGAAAGATTAAAAATGGTAATTTATGTCCCAAATTATTGAAATGGAGCGCCAAGTAGCTTGTGTTTGATGTCATGATCTCTCAAATAGAAGGTCGCAAGTTCGAGTCTCATCCCAATCAAGGATGTTCGCATTAATATGAGCAGATACTATAATAGGTTTAGAAGAATATTCCAAAAAAATTGAAGTGGAGCTGAAATGGGAAGATAAACATGTATAATTTGGAAGAGCTCCTTTTAAAAAAAGATGACACCCAGTCACCCATCCCTGAGTTAGAACCCTCCAACACTGATCGGATAGTTAATTGGGATGATGTAAATTGAACTTTAATCATAAATTGATAGATAGCGAGTGAGGCTCTGGCCCTGGTTTTTGCATAGACCCTAAAACATATGTTGTCGAAATTCAAACTCAAGACTTACCCCTCTATTTGGTAAGTACGAATTATTTATAATTTAATGGATTGGTAATTATTTTCATGATAATTTTTTATTATCGTTTTCTTGTTATGTTCAAGGGCGTAGTCAGAACACACAATTATACTGGGCCGGTACAAATAAAATTTAAAAAAAATGCACAAATTTTTTAGCTTACAAATACATTACAGTTTCAAATTTGGGGTGGACCGAGCCCGGGCTGCCCCCTATCTACGCCCCTAGACCCTGGTCATGTTCATCTAAATTCCAATAAAAGTGTTGATGGTTTGATAATAGAGAATTTATTATTCATATTACATGCATAAAATATGTAAATATATGTGTCAATTAAGCTTATATCCACTCTAAAAAAAGCTAATATCAACTCTAAATTTCTATCGTTCAGCCGCACCGGTATGCATTTTTATCGTTGAGCGCGGGAGTACGTACTGAAGCAGGTAATGTACGTACATATCATGATATCATGCATTACATTATTTGCCAAAATTTCAAAAGGAAAATTTGAAGAAAACAATGATAGTTATTGTTGCTTCATACTACAACCACGTACTACGTAAGTGATTGCCTCAATTTAAACATCATTAATAATAGACATATGCGATTTGGGAATTTTGAAAAGGTATATTTGTTATAATAATATTTCACTTTATTAGTCCCAAAAATTAAAATGTTATTCACAAATGGACATCAAAAGACTTTTTCTATGTTTAACCTTTTTATTAATTTATCGTCAATATTTTTTTATTTAAAATATCTGAAATTGAATTTGTAAACTTAATTATTACTCTTTCCATCCCAATTTAAGTTTCTCATTTTTATTTTAAAAAATAATTACCACTCTTAAATGTCAAAATACGGAGCCGTGTAATAGATTTTATAGGCCTTGTTATAAATGACAAATTGAGAGGCCTCTTAAAAGAAAAAATAGTACTTGGTATTATATAAAAATGTAATTAAATTTCATGATTGAGTTTCTTAAAATTTCTAAAATAACGTAATGGTTCTTTTAATTTTTTATTGGATGGAGTTGAAAAAATGAAATAGGATGATCATGTGTTTGTTTTGGATTAGGATGAATGTGAAGAAACACAGGGTCATCACTATCCGTGTACATATTTTCTAAGGCTTGTGATATATGTCAGGCTCTATCAAAAAATGTTCGCGTGCAGTGAAATTATAAATAGGAACTAATTCCAAAGAGAACTAGAAATATCATTCAAAGGATCAACCATATATGCTGATTTTAGAAGGATCAATAATAAACGGATCAACTATGCATGCCAAATTTATTGAAAGTATCAATATTAAAATAGAATCAGAATAAAAAACAACATGAAGAGATGTTGATGGTCCTGATGGACCAACTATATATGCTATTAATCCAAACTTTATTAAAGAATGCTTTAAAGAAGCTAAAAAATAGGGAAGGTTGAACTTCATTGCGTCTCTAGATTGATGAACTTCTATTTTTTATAGTTGATCCTTGGCTGGAGAGTGTTTCAGATCCTAGAAGATTACCTTCTAAAACTCAGCCCATAAATAATGATACTAAATAATCTGTAATAGACAACAGAAAATAATGTTTCCATAAATTAGTACTAAAGTTGGCAATAAATTACCTCTTTAGCAGGTGACAACTCAGAGATTGGTGTGATAAGGACCAATTTCAGCAGCAACATCGACATATAGAAACATCCTCCGATGCTTAGAAAACTACAATGATTGTAAGTATGTTGACTCCCAAAAAAATCTGAGGTTGAGTAGACAATGTATTTATCATCTCAAGTAATTGTTTACCTGCTTCGAAAATCCTCAATCTTAGGGATATGTTCATCCAATAATAACATTGAAACATAAAAAGAGGTGGCTACTCCTTTAGTGCCATCTAAAAGTAAAGAAGTAACCAAATGTAGCCATTATACATATAAGGCATGTTCAATCAAATTATATAAAAGTGCAAAGGAGAAGCAACACCCCCATCATTTATTTATATGACATAGCCGCAGTAGGACAATAATAGGATTTTGTCTCGGGGCGGACAAATATCTATCTAAGAGGTCAACATATACTCATTCCGGAGAGTGCAATTAAGAACCTTATTCCTAAACACAAAAACATCCCAGATTTAGTATTTTACTCTTAAAAGCGGTTATATATTACTACCTCCGTCCCTTAAATCTTTGCCAAAGTTGACCGGCACGGAGAATAATAAAGTAAAAACTTTGTGGTTGAGGTTGGTGCAGAGGAGAGAGAAATAACAGAAACCATAAAATAATTGTTTAAAAGGGAAAGTAGCAAAGTTTTTTGGGACGTCCCAAAAGGGAAAGATGACAAAGTTTTAAGGGATGGAGGGAGTAACTAAAATAGTAATTTGTGGTAGTATTTCCTTACCTATAAATTATGAAGTTCAAAGCTACTCCATGTTGAAGCGCGTGCCTTCGCATGCTAAGGGCTTCTTTACGGGATCAAATGGATTGTTTGTCCCAATTATGTCTTCACACAATAAATATTAAAGGTGACTTTAAAGTATTCAAATTGAGTGAATCATGCATTTCAGCCATACAAAAGATGTATACTTACCAATCTGATCAGGACCATCAACATTAAGAAAATCAGAACATCTTCAAAGTTGGTGAATTTATAAGTAGTGAGAGGATACAATGGGTGTGTATCGTCTGGCTAGACCATAAAATTAGTCCTTTGATTAAAATAAAACTGATATGAATGTTGTGTTGGTCTCCACTCACCCACACTTTCTGTTACATTGAAGTGCATAAAGGCATATAGTCTCCCTCCTCAATTTGGTCTTCAAACATTGGAATGTACTCTTGTGGTACCGTAGCTTGAATTCGTGTGCCCTATAAATGTATGGTTTAGCAAATATGCAAACAATGTTTTTTTTAATATCTTAAAAACAAATCACTAACTAATGTATATTGATTTCACTTTATAGCTATAATAACAGTCTGTTCATATCCTAATTAAGCTGATATCCACTCTAAGTTCCTATCATTCAGCCACAACGCTAGGAGTTTTATTAAATAAAACAGCAGCTCCAGTCTTACATTTCATTCATCCAATTGTGTTTTAACTCTAAGTTCCTATCATTCTGTTGATTTATTGTACTCAGAAAGGGCTGCTATAATATTAAAGGTGAATCATTTTGTTTCGGCAATCACTTTCCATATCTCAAAAAAACGGACAGACACAAGTGGTTTTGATAAACTAATAATTCGCCACACAAATGTTTTGATAATTTCAGTTTTTGGGAGTACCAAATACTCTCTTGTCACAGATTTGGATAAAAGGGGATAAAGTTGACACATGATTTTCTTCCACCACCAAGCATTTGGAAGAAACATACGGTTGTACTATCAATTACTCTCTTGTCACATTGCCTCTTCCAATAATAAACATGAGAAATTATTACATCTAGCTTAAAGAAGGGTTGTTGAGGTACCTTATTCTACTCCTTTCCATAATTTTGTTTTTCATAGATTAAATGCTTAAGCGTATATCATGTCAAGGCTATTTTGGAGAAAGCTGCTGGAATATGTGCTAGAGTTTAAAGGAAATCATACCCCCTAACCCAAAAAAAGAGTCATGTTTTACTCTTTTGATTTTACTTCTAGCCTAAAATTTTCATGTGGTATTTTAACTCTACTACTCTGTTATCTACTTGTCTGCGCTAAACACTCACAGCCTGTCATTAGTTCATTCCCCTCAACTCTCAGCACTTGCCCATAGTAATTAAATAGCCTTATATATTAAACATCAAATTGTCCACCTAATAAAAAACCACATCCAGATCAGTTCATTCACATTAAATATATTATATGTCATGACTATAATGCATTAGTATAGTAACTGATTTGATAAATATATTGAATATGTTCCATTCACTAAAATTACCAGTAAGAATGTGAATAAAAAAACACCAAATTTTATATGGAATGACGTATATTGGTTGTTCTTACTTTAAAAGTATATTATACGCAATTTTCTTCTTCAATAAGTTTGAAGTTCCAATAATGCATTATAGGTATAAAATTTTCAACTACTTAATTCGTTCATTCACATTAACGATAAAAACATAGAAGGGGCTGGCATAAACTCCCCTTGAAAATTATGAAACATATGGAGGCCATATTAGATTATTTAATACATCTAATACTTATTATCTTATACATCTAATACTTATTCACATATTAGATTATCTTATACATCTAATACTTATTCACATGTGAATAAGTATCATCTCCTCATCTATTAGAACAAACTGAATTAACCTGATGCCCAACTCCCTGTTTTGGAATGGCAGAGATCATTTTCGTGCAACCTTACAGAAAATCACAGATTTCTTCTTCGTATCAAGTTTAACGGCCATCAAATTGAATTTTAGAGGGGCCATTTTTAATCAATACGATAGCAGAAGTATCAATTGTGTGTTGGGTGATAAAGAACCATGATTGTGTGTTTAAATAGACGAACAACGAATTCCTATATGGTAATTCACAGTAGAGATTAGAGAAGATGAGCAATCGATGAATCATTGATTACCTTAGCAAGTGCAGATTCTCAGTCTTCATTTCTTTACTGAAGCACATTGAAGATTTGGATGCCGATTCTCAGATAAAAGTGAAGATTGACGCTCAGAATGAAGCGAGGAATTAGGGATTTTATTGCTAGAGGTGAGCAGCGTGAAACGGGTCATGGAAAGGAAAAAGTAAAGTGAGGAAATGTTTTTGGAGAGAAACGCTGATAAACGGAAAGATAGAGAGGCGGGAACTTTTCTAAAGGGAGTATTCTCCCTTTAGGTATAATAAAAGGATTGTTTTTTCTTCTCCATCAAATACTAAAAATGTAATTACGGTTTTACTTTTCTTTATCCTCAACTTAAATTACAACTTAATCTACTTTTTTATTCTTTATCAATTCATAACAAAAAATATTAATGCAAATAAAATAATTATACTATCGTATTATATTTCACATTCATACACTATTTTCTAAAGGAACAAATAGGCCCCTGAACCGGTCATGTAAGCTCAATTCAGTCCATGAACTAAAAGAAGGTCCAATTCACACACTGAACCGGCAAAAAAGAGTTCAAATTTCATTTTTTTTTTTAAATGTTAAGGAACCGATAAAAAA
This sequence comes from Cuscuta europaea, assembly GCA_945859875.1. Lineage (NCBI taxonomy): Eukaryota > Viridiplantae > Streptophyta > Magnoliopsida > Solanales > Convolvulaceae > Cuscuta > Cuscuta europaea. The sequence goes on along the minus strand of CAMAPE010000054.1, from coordinate 510,015 downwards.
GGTCTAATTCGCACCCCTAAACTATTAAAAAGTGTCAAAATTGCAATAAATCGAAAATAAAAAACAAAATTAATTAAAAAATTAAAATAATTACCAGTTGTTTACCCACAAAAATGAAATTTGAATCAATTTTTGTTGGTTCGGGGTGTGAATTGAACCTTTTTTTAGTTCAGTGACTCGAATGAGCTTACACGGCCAGTACAGGGGCCTATTTGACCCTTTAGCCTTATTTCTATTGTTGAAGTTTATTCCTTCAACCCGCAGGCCCAACACGTAACTTAGGGTTTCGAGTGGAAGGTGGACAAGTAGATGGAAAACAAGCAGGGAAAATGGCCCAACAAAGGAGTGTTTATTCACTGAACTATTACAAGCCGAAGGACCGAACATATAATTCTATGCTACGTGCTGATACTATTGCTAGAGGGCTAGAGTGATAAATTATGAATCATTTACAGTGAAATAAATGTTACTATTTATACTGCCCAGGGGTGGTTGGATGTGTTGACGTGGCTAGATGTGGGCGACATGATCCCAACCACCAAATCTCCCACATTAAATTCACTTCCCGCCAAGATCTTGGTTTCCCGCCATGGGATGGGGACGTTCGTCCCCAAAGGCCGGGCTTATGTCTCCTGTTAGAGCCCCAATCCTGTACTAAGGGGAGGGGACATTTGTCCTCATGTATTTGGCCATCGTTGATCTACTCTTGGGTTGTTCTTAGTATCCTATCACGAGGTGGGGACGTCCGTCTCTATGTACTTTGTGGGAATCTTAGGCCTGGATGCCTTGGTATCTGCTTGATAATTGGTTACGTACGTCTCCTGAATCTTGGGCCTTGACACCTGTTAGTAGTAGGGTATGTGTGTCTCCTGGCTCTTGGGCCTGAAGCTTGGCCTTCTTCTTGGGCTTTTAGTAGGACGTTCGTAGGAGATCCTGGTGGGCTTTCTGGGAACGTTCGTAGGAGGTCTTTAAGGGTTGATGGGCCGGCCTATATCGGGCCATTAACCCAACATCTATAATAGTTACTTGTATGATTGTATTATACACTTTTTTGCAATATTTTTTTGTATTATACACTTTTTTGTAATATTAATCTAAATAAAATAAGTATGCTACATTTTACATTCATACACTATTTTTATTTATCTAATATTTTTATATTCATACACTTTTTTGTAATATATTTTTTGTATTCATACACATTTTTATAATATATTTTTATGTGCATCCACTTTTTCTATAATATGTTTTTTTCTCTTTTATATGTTTTTAGCGGTTTTTACGACATTGAATTTGTTTATTTTGATTCTTGGAGTTACATTTGATAATATTATGTGTGAGTTACATCTTATTATGTGTGAGTTACATCTACTTATCCGTGAGTTACATCTTTTTATGCACGAGTTACATCTAATTATGTGCGAGTTACGTCTAGTTGTTTTAATTATCCTTATTTTTAACTAATTAAATTACAATTGAATTAGCTTCTTTTTTACCAATTCATTAAAAAACTTTATTAACCCACATAAAATATGTATATTGTATTTCATAATCATACACAACTTTTTTACTTTTTTCTTCATCTTAAATTACTACCAAATTTATTTTTTGTGTACTTTTTGCATTTGTATACTTTTTTGTAAAATATTTTTCATATTCATACACTTTTTCAATAATAATTTTCTTATCTCTTTTATATGTTTTAGTATTTTAAAGACATTAAGTTTGTTTATTTTGATTTAAATTTGATAAAACTATAGATTTCATTTTTCTTGTGTGTAAGTTATGTTTATAGACATTATAAGGAGTTACATTTGATAGTATATGGAGTTACATTTTATTATGTGAGAGTGACATCTTTTTGTGCGTGAGTTACATCTTTTTATGCGTGAGTAACAATTTCTTGTGCGTGAGTTACATCTTTCTATGTGTGATTTACATTTAGGTTTGCCTCAACAAGTTATATTTTGCATACATTTAAATTGGATTTTCATCAATGCGAGTTACATTTTTCATAACACAATTTACATCACAACACAAAGTCCTATTATTGAAAAAAAAAGAATCATTGTTTTGCAAACAAATGACAAAAAAAGATTTTTCGGGAAAAAAATACTTCGTATATTTTTAGAAACAAATTATGCCAAAATATTAAAAACAAAATACATTCACTATACAAGTAAACCTTTGCTGTTGAGACAAAAAAAATCATTTTTTTTAACAAAATAAATGTTTTTTTGGTAAAAAAAAAGATTTTGAAAAAAAAAGATTAAAATGACTTTTTATGGCTTAATATTAAAAACATATTCACTGTTTAAGTAAAGTAATTGAACAATTAGACTCCTTGTTTTCATTTAAATCAATGTGTTATTTCTTATAACCCGCATTAGACAGGTTACATTTCGACTTGGTTGTAGTTACATTTTTTATCAGCATGAGTGATATTTCTTTATATGCGAGTTATATCATTCTACAACTGAGATAATGAAAGAACAAAAAAGAAGTTATTGTTCACTCATATGAAGAGTACCATTTGTTTTTTTGGATGTGGGAGCAGCATACTCACCGTGACTGCTCTCACGGTACGTATACCAACTAACCGTTCAGTGAACAACGGGGCATGACAAATGCGAATAAAATTTACGGGATGTTTGGTAATGCATGTCACCGTCATTTTTAGTGTTTCACAAAGGGATTTTTTATTTGAGTGTTTGAACTGAAAAAATCACTTTAATTAGTTTTCACAAGAGCTGTTTATTTTATATTTTAAAATTCAAATATACCCATGAGCTAAAATTATTATAACATATTTAAAGAAATCCAATAGGGTACTGCAAAACCAGGAAAATGCATATTAATTGAAAATGATGTTGAGACCTGAGACTTGAGAGTCATGAATGAATTTTGATATTACTTTGTATTAAAAAACTAATTATTTAGTAATAACTAAAATGAAGTCATCGAACAGGTATACCCTACCGATATACCCTAGGTTACGCATTAGAGAGAGGAGCGATGAAGGGAAAGCCCTAGCCGCCTCCACATCTTCTTTTCCTCTCTTCTTCCAATATCCTTGTGATTCCAATCATGAAAAGGATTTCGTTTGATCATTATTTTCAGTTCTACCTTTACTTTTATTTTCTAGCGTTGTCTAGAGATATTATTTTTATGGCGAAGTGTTTCTCGCCAAATGTGTTTTCCCGTCATCATTGATTAGGTGTTAATGTGTGCTAGTAAGATGTTTGTATTGCCTTCTTTAACAATCATGAACTAGGACTTCTTCTATATCAATATAGAGGCCGATCACCCCCCTCCTGAACAACCGCCGATCCAGGAAGATGGGTCTGAATGAGTTGCTTTCTTTCCGGTGGCTGGTGAAACCATAACAATTTCTGCTCTTGACTCCTTACCGGTGCCTGGAAAAACCGGCAAGTGTAATAATTCCCTTTCGGTTGCTGGTTAAATCAGACCCATTTCGAGTAGCATGAGCAGTCACACTGCGATATGAGTCTACATTGTTGTAGGGTTAACAAACACGAACAGTCACACTGCGATACAAGTCTATACTAAACAAATTGACTTTTTATACCCTTGATTATTTACACAATATCCTGTCTCCACCTATTATAGATTTGATACTTTCTTTTACTTTCTCCACCCACGGATTTCACTTTGTTTACAGCCTCTTCGTCTTCTATTTCTGCATGTCTTCGTCTTCCCACCCACCGAATTCTACTTTCATCTCCCACCATCAATCCATCATCTACTTTCATCACCTACTCAACCATTTTTCTCTATTTATTTTCCTGACATTTTCATCTTTGATTTTTTTTCTGTTTGTATTTAAATTACCTTTGAAAGGAAAGACATGAATGGAGATGAAATCGATTTTTCTCCCATTATGAGAATATGCTTGAGATTTGGTGCGAGTTGGTCAAGAAGATAGTGACCACAAAATCTTATTCAACTTGGAATTGTTTGTAACTGGCTTCGACGAACCATTTAGTACTTTAAAAATTTGGATGTTTTCTTTTGGATTGAAATGTGCAGTGTGGTCTGAACTGGTCTGGTATGGTCTAGTAAATGTCTGATCTTTGTGTATTTTATAACTATGAAAGTCTGATATGGTCTCGTTTGTTTAAGTCTGATCAGCTCTGTTAAAGTCTTCTCTAGCCTGATCTGGTCTCAAAACAGTACATCATAAATCATCCTAACCTTAAATCTACCGTGAGCGCTGAGGATGTTGAAAGGGAAAAGTAGACTGTGAATCTCGAATTAGACACTAACGTTTTAAGTAGACCAAATAAACACAAAATTATAGTTTTTGGGTCCATTTTGACCACCCTTTAACTCCTTCCCCGTTAACACCCCTTCCCCGTTAACTCCCCCATCCAATTAAAGCTACCTTGGAGCAGACAACAATGGCAAGGATCGAGATTAAGGAGAGAAAGCAACAATGGAGGTCAATCGTCCTGCCTCGTCGCTGCTCCGCCTCGTCGCCGCGCCGCCTTGCCGTCGAAGCCGGCGCTCCGCCTTGCCGTCGAAGCTGCCGCCCCGCCTTGCCGTCAAAGCCGCCGCTCTGCCTTACCGTCGTTTCATCTCTACGTCTATGGCAAAGATCTAGATCTGGTCGTGCTCCGTTTGATCTATAGGATCTCGCCGGCAGCTTGGCAGGTGACAAGGGCTACGAGGCTGAGAGGGGGGTTGCGAGGAGGCTGGGGCTCGGGTGGGGGCTGGTTTGGGAGGCTGGGGATGGCTGGTCGGAGTTCGAGCTAGGGAGTGCGGATCGAGGGTTGGCTGCTCGGATCTGGAGCTGGGGAGCTGGCAAGGGCAGGACAGGGGTTGGATGGACAAGGTCGATTGGGGTGGGCAAGGGGGTAAGGCAGAGCGGCGGGGAACGACGGGGATTGGGGTGGGCAAGGGCTTTTGGGTAACGAAGGGGAAGGGCTTTTGGGTAACGACGGGGAAGGGTAACGGAGGCGTTAAAGGGTGGTATAAATGGACTCCAAAACTATAATTTTGTGTTTATTTGCTCTACTTAAAACATTAGTGTCTAATCCGAGATTTGCTAAAAACCTTAGTGTCATTTTTGGTCTTTATCCCAATAACAAACTGTAGCACTTTATTTGTGCTGCTTTGTTTTCGTGTTTGTCCGCTATTACAAGTGTACTGCATAGCCTACTATTTGGTTTTTTGGACTTCGTGATATACACACCCTTGTACACATCTTATACACATCATGTTTGTGAAACTTTTTTTGTGTGTGAATCCGGTTCACAGACAATATTTTATTTGTACAAAACATTGTCTGTGATTCGATGTTCACAGACAAAAAAAAACCTTTCACAAACATAGGTGTGTACAAAAGTGTGTATAAGAGTGTGTACAAAAGGCTTTTTTGTTCGTATAATGAAGGGTAAAGAGTCAAAGTCCAAGACTTTTCCATTGTCTCTTAATTCCTTGCTCAAGTGCATGTTGCACATTAAAACCTAACAAATAAAGTAGGAGTATATTTTATTACAAACTAGAAATAATGATTGAATTAAATAAATACAAAGTTTAATAATAGCAGTGTAACAACAATCATAACAAATATCATTATGAATATTATTTCTATTTTATAACATTATTCTAAAACTAGGTAGAAAAGAGTGCCGACTGCCGAGCAAGGAAAATAAAATATTCAAAATTAAAGATGAAAAAATGAGAAGCAACTTATATAATAAAAAGTAATCATATTATTATAACATCATGGGACATATTCACAATATTTATGCTAAAAATAAATGAATATGTGGGTATGTACGCATACGTGTTAATATTAAAAACAAATTCACACACACACAAAGAGAGAGGGCAGATCATATTAGGCCGGTCTGCCGGGAATCGCCGTCAAGCCGAGGCCATTTGGGGACCTTCCCGATGGATATTTTGTTTGAATTTTTTTGAGCATGTTCATCATCAAGTCTAGTGTAAGCATATCAAATATCAGCTAAAAATTTAATCAGGAAGTCATTTATTTATTTTTTATCATAAACAGCAACTGATATTAATCTAAAATGTTACGCGTTTGGTAAAAAAGTTAGCTGATAAGCCCGATAAGCAAAAAAAAGCTTACCCAACCGGCTCTCAATCTTATAAAAAAGTACAAAATATTACGTACTACCTATTATGTTACCACATTAGTTTCTTTTTTGGAACAGTTTGATTTTGCACCATCTTATGAGTTGAATTGGAGTTTAGACCCCATTTTGGAAAACTTTAAATTTTGCACCCAATCCTCTGTCATCCGTTAGTATCTGAGTTCACCGTTAGAGTTGAAACAAGAACGTAATAATTAAGGTCAAATTTAGATTAAGTGTTAAAATAAAAGGCAAAATATTCCAGGCAACACATCCCTAGGAATACAAATATTGGCTACAATATAACACACTCATTTTAATGCAAGTGTGGATTGTTCTAGACCTTTAATGACACGTGGATTGGCTTTTCGTGGTTAGTTATAGTGAGCAAGAAAATATTGAGATTGATGAATATGTTATAACATTTACTGAAATAAAAAGATCAAAACATTATTGAGAATGTGTCTCATTCCCTCTTTGATGGAGAAATTCATGAGAATTTTAGAATATTGCATAGTTATCTAGGATTCTCCATATGTGCGTGGAGAAATATTGAATGTTCTAAAATATGTGGAATTTTCTAGAGAAGTGTGAAACTCACGGAAATCGTGTGGAAGTCCCTAGAACATTTTGAAGAATTATGGAACTCTGTAGATTCTTCAAAAAATTAGAGAAGCTTGTGGATACTGTTGGGTGTGTCTCGAAAAAACGTAGAAATATTAATTAATAAATATTAATTAAAAAAATAGCTAAAGAAAACAGAAATAAGATGGAGCAGAATGTAGTCAGAGCTCGTGCTATGCACGATGTCCTTAAAACGTATTCGTCACCTCCCACGGTGCTAGGAGCATTGCAAAAACCGTTTCCCAGGATACGGTGGCTAACGAACTAACGTTTGAGCACACAAACGAGAGTTTCGGTGAACGGGGACAAAGGTAGAACACTCAAGAAATTTCAGAGTAGCTGGAAGTGTTTTGGAGCTAAAAACTACGTGCAGATTGCTAGTGAACGTGTAAGAACGTGTTTGTTGCAAAGCACCTGCCAACTATTTATAGGAGGATTTGTTGTGTGTTAAATGGAGTGTTAATGGACCTGAACGTTGGACATCAATGACCAGTCCATTGGGCATTGAATCGTTCATAAAGTGTCCATTTAACGCAACATTAAAAGATAAGAACGTTGGACATTTATTGCTGTAACGAACAAGAATACCTGGAGCCCTTCTGTTGCGACCAGAATACATCGAGCCCTTCTGTTGCGGCCATGATACCTTGAGCCCTTCTGTTGCGACCAGAACTCCTCGAGGGTTTCTATTGAGCCGAACAGAAGCCGAGTGGTTCTGTTGAGAACAGAACTCTCTTCTGGTTCGGGCATAAAGGGAGCGATTCTACCAGCCTGGAAAAAAATAAGGAACGTTACGGGAAGAAACAAAAAATAAATCGTATCTTTGAATGATAGATTTTTCGGATGGCATTCGTGTCCGCAGGTCGCCCGCGCACGCAAGTCGCGGTTTTTCTTCTCCGTTTTCGGGATTTGATCCGCACCCCCCTGCGCGCAAGACAGGGCCTTTAAGATTAGGAATCTTAACTCCTTAAAAGAGGCTTCCCTTTATAAGGGGGTGAAAATCCCTTGAGTTTTCCGGTGTGGTATAAAACACACTAGAAACCCACCATTTTCCCAGTGTTTCCATTTTAACGAGTGAAATTCGAGAATCAATTTCTCATTGACCCGTTATCCGTTTTGAGCGTACCATATACTCCCTCCGTTTCTAAAAGAAACTCACACTTTCCTTTTTGAGATGTTTCAAAAACAAAGTCATACTTCCCTTATTTCCTTATTTGACAAAGAAATCTACATCCAAACAGTGCCAAATAGTGCGAAACAATGCCAAACAGTGTCCAAACAGTGCCAAACAGTGTCTAAACAGTGATTTCTACCGTAAAGTCAATTTATTTCCTTAATAATCGTGAAGTCAAATTGCGACTTTCTTTTGGAAACGGAGGGAGTATCAAATTGTAGCCCTTAACAAGGACAATCCGAAACCACTTTGACCTGACCCAAATCGGAAGTGGACCCCACTCAAATAATTGCCCCAAAATGACCATTTAATGCAATTTTTAACACATTTTTCCAACAGATACTTCTTGGAAGAATCTAGAAATGCAGTGATATATAGAAAGTTATAGAGAAGCTTTGATAAGATTAGTATAGACTAGAGTCAGACTTCTCATTTCTATGAGAACATTGAAAAGAGCTCTTGAGTGAGTGACAATGAGAGCCATCTTGAGATAATAGAGTGAGAGCCTTCTTGTGAGAGAAGAAGACTTAATGATTTCTCTTGATGAGTGATGGATAGTGTACCCGGGGGTAGCTTATCCGAGGGGTTATTACGGGGAATAACAAGAGAGAAGTCAGAGCAAGTAAGTATAAAGAGAGAAAGTATATTAGCAAGTATTCAGCGTGTTGTGGCTTGGTTACAAATGGGGAAATGGGGTGCTATTTATAGTAGCAATAAATGCCGGACAGGGACACGTGTCAAGCGTCCATTGGCCGAGAGGTCACCTCAACTGGTTGGCGCTGGCAAACGCATGTGGCCGCATTTAATGCGGCTGTTGGATGGGACGTTGCACAGGGTACAGTGATTCATACGCATGTGGAGCGGATATTATGTCGGAAAAGGCGCCCTCGGCAGTAGATGACTAGCCGAGGGCTCTGAGTACCGGGGACCCCTTAGTGCCGAGGGCTCCAGTTGCCGAGGGCTACTGATTCTCGCCGTTTTTCCCAGTTACTTTGTTTTCCTGTCCTGGCCCTCCTGTGAGAATTAGAGCCTTCGGCCAGGGGGCCGAAGGCACCCCTGGTGCCCATTGTGGGCTTCTTGGTACTCTGGGCGCTGTGATTTGGGCCTGTTGTGATTTCTGGGCCTGTTGGGCCTTTATTGGAGTAGTAGGAGTCTGTGGGCCGGGGGCTCCCGGGCCATATACTCCATCAGGAGTCCCTCACTCCTTTTGCCGAAAGGTTCTTGAGGGAAAAGGAGTAATTGTGTTTGTCCTCTGCCATTGTTCCGTTGTAGTTTGTGGTGTTGTGGGTAGTTTGCTGTTTGTTCATTCTGCCGAGGGCAGTCCCTCAATTACCCACATGTCGGGACTTGAGGGGTCATGTTTGTGATTTTTGTGATTTTTCCCGAGGGAATCCTCCAGTCCCCCACTCCTTGAGGCACTTGCAAAGTGGTGAAAAGGAGTAGAGTATTTGCGTTGCTGTTTTGGGCCGAAGGCTCACGTTTTCGATTCATTTTGGGGGGATGCCTCGTTAAAAACCTCATTAGGAAAAACCCTGTGGGAAAAAATCCTAATGAGGGAAAAAGAGTGCACCGAATTCCCCCAATGATGAATCGAAAACGTGAAGCCCTGGTCTGAAATGGAGTACAATGCTGATGCCGAAGGCTATCCTTGTCCTAAGGGCTCATGTGTTGATTAGCCGGAGGCTTGCTGTCGATATCCTGGGAGGTGCCGAAGGGGAGTCCCTCAATCTGGGGATCGGGGGCATCATGAATGTGAGTAGCAGTTGAAGTGTTGTCGGGGTGTCCCCTGTTTGCTGATTAGTTGGTGAGGAGTGTACCCGAGGGGTCCCGTTACCTGTGTGCCGTAGGCTGTCCGTCAATGAGGCGTACTCCCCGGGAGCTACCCGGCCCTCAAAGTGCTGAGGGGGGATCCCCGAGGGGTGGGCCTGTTATGAAGCCGGGGGCTTCTGAAGGAGTGATCCCGAAGGCATTTGTCATGTACTGTGTGGGGCACAACCCGGGAGCGTCTTTGGGTAAGTATACCCGGAGGCTCTTCTTGATGAAGTGGAGTGAAGTAAAAAGCCCGGGGGCCAGTTTATTGGTTGATGAAGGAGTGGTCTGTCAAGTGTAGCCGGGAGCTCCCAGAATATAGCCGTTGGAAATATAGCCGTTGGAATATCTAACGTTAGAATATAGCCGTTGGGGGGGGGGGGGGGCTGCCACGTGGTGTGCGCTCGTTGGCTGCCCGTGGGCGGGTGCCACCGATTGGGCGAAACCACGGTTTGTAATGATGGCAGTCCAACCGGAGGCTCGGTTTCCAGGCCCAAGCCCGGATCCAGGCGCCTATAAATACCCCAAGGCCATGCACCACTTCCCTTGTGCGATTTATCTGTTAGCGAAGCTCTGCCAAAATTTCTAGAGAGAGAAACAGCCGCCCTCGATCTAACCCTGTTACAAGGTCAGTTCCTCACTTGTCCTCCATCCTTGTTACCTAGCTGTGCTTAGCGGCCTTAGGATTTTCACATAGGAATTTTAGCTTAGTGTACTTAGCATATTTGAGCCCTCGAACTAGTACGGACGATGTCTTCGCAAAGCGACTCTCAAGACATCTCGGGGGCGCCCTCGATGGAGGATGAAGTTGTCTCGGACGTGGAGTCCACAAGCGAACAGCCATCGGTGGGACAAGACGCCGTCGTCGCGATGGAGCTGCAGAAAGCCCTTGTTGCTGAGGCGGAAGCCGAGGGATTCGAACAAGAGTGTGAAGACGAAGAGCTAGCCCACGCCTGGCAAGTAGCTGAGGAAGAGGCGCAAAAAGAGGGGGCGAGGGTCACCGTCGCTGTTCTCCCCCCTCGGGGCACTAGTGAGGCCAGCACCTCTCGGCCGCTGAACGCGGTTCCCATCCGGGTGGCCCCCGGAAAAAAGAAGGCGAAGGTTGCTGCTTCCAAGAAGAAGGGCAGCGTCACAGATCAAGGGAAGCCCCTTGATATGCCCGAGGGGTATTCCTATTTGAATACCGCCGCCTTAGAGTTAAGGTCGAAAGCTGATGCGGCGGATCTCTATGTCACTCAGTTACATGTGGGCCCCTCGGTCATCGTGGTGGCACCGGGTCCCGATGACATCCTCTCCCGGGCTCCCGAGGGCTGCATTGCGGTGCACATCCTCTCCGTATCGATGGGGCTCCGGTTCCCCCTACACCCCTTCCTTCGGGAGTACCTCCGGTTCGTGGGTTTGGTCCCCTGCCAACTGACCCCGAACAGCCACTCCTACATCACGGGCTTCCTCCAGCTCTGCAAATCCCGGGGGGTAACACCCAACCTGGATCTCTTCTTCCAAAGTTTCAACATGTGCCGGGGGGGACATGCGAATGCTGAGGGCTTCGCAAACTTGCAACAGGTGGCCCTGTTCAAGCTTTTTACTGAGGCGCCCTCCTCGAACAAAGGGTGGAAAGACCGGTGGTGCTACGTGAAGTTGGCCGAGAGCCCATTCCCGAGGGAATTGCGTGACCGGTTTAGGAGGCATGAGAAGAGGAGGAGCGCCGCCCTCGAGAAAGATGGCAGGATCCTGGCAAAGATCCCGGAGGACCGAGACAAAATCATAACCATCAAGGAGTGCACCCTAGAGGAGGACCTCTACACCCTCGAGTTCCGGCGGTATCGCTTCCTGGGGGAAACAGATGAAAAGTTCCCGGCCTTTGAGGAAGCCTCCGGAGGTAGCGGCTGAGGGCACCCTCATTTTCGTATTTTAGCACATAGTTTGTCTGTTGTTTGTTTTTCTTTTTTTCCGTGCCATCTGTTCGTGGCCCCTCGGTTTTAACCCCATATTGTTTTGCAGGTATCCCGGTCAATATGATGAACGTCTGAGGGCTTGCTGACCTCAAGAAGAAGAAACCTTCCAAGGTCCCGAAGGGGACGGATGCTGGCATCCCTAAGCCCGCCGGTGACTTCTTTAAGAAGCCGGAGGGGCCGTCGGCGGCCCCAAATACTGATGCTGCTGCTGCTGCCAAGAGAAAAGTTGCAGGCAAGGCTCCCGAGGGCAAAAGGCCGAAGACGGGGGATGCCGGGAAGAAAGGTCCCCCCGTGGTCATTGTTGATGTTCGCCCCGCCTCCGGGATGCCTGAGGAGATGACGAAGGCGGAGGTGCCGAGGGGTGTCCGGGAGCCATCTTCTGAGGTCCTGATGGTTTCCCTCCCGGTAGGGACGGCCGTGATGAATTGCACGGCGGATCCGAGGGTGATTCTGAGGGGTATGACCCCTGAGATCGACAGAGCCGCCCTCGGGGCTGATGATGACTAGGCCCTCGAGGACAAGATCCTCCGGTCTTCCCTCACAGTAAGTTTTTGACCGTTTACCGTTTTTCTTTGTGCTAGGAAATAATGTACGGCTTTTTTAACTTCTTTATGATTTGCAGACTTGCATGGCCCTCGGTGAACAAGCCCGGAGGCTGGAGGAATGGCGTCTACGCAAGGCCGAGCAGGATGCGAAGATGAGGGAGCTCATCTGCCAGAATTCTGATGCCATCCGGCAGATGGCTATGCTGGAGGAGAGCCTTCGGCAGATGACCCTGCGGGCGGAGGCCGCAGACTGGGGCAAGGCCGAGGCTGAGAGGTCCGCAGCTGAAGCCCTTGAGAGAGCTGCTAGGGAGGTCGAGGCCGCCAAGGCGAATGCCGTCGAAAAAGCCCGAGGGGACGCCATCTCCGGTTTTTTGGCAGGGGGTGGCGAGCAGAGGAGCACAAACAATGGCTGTCCTCGGTCGTGGAGTCCTCGGTTGACGAGTGGTGCGATGGGCCCGGCGTGGAGTGGGTTTCCCGAAAGGGTAAACAGTACTACGATGGGGGCGAGTTTTTTACTCAAGCCCTCATCTACCGGAGGATGGCCCGCCACCTGAAGATCGAGCAAAAGGATTTTGACCCGGAAGCGTACGGACTTCCCCCCTGCAGCCAGATGTCCGTGTTCCTCTCCCCTCCGATGTCGAGAGGCCAGACTTGGAGGACACCGAGCTGATGAAGGAGGCCGAGGGTGACGAACCTGAGGCCGGCACAGAGGTTACTTCAAAGCCTTCAGAGGGGACGGCCCCCGGGGATGTTAATATGTAATAATTTTTTTTACTCAACATGTTTCGAACAATATCGTTGTAATGAATGCTTGTGTGCCCTTGGCCTCCGGCCCTTTTTGTAATGTATACTTCGACTTTTTCCTCAATGAATGAATGCCTGCCTTCGGGCTTCTTGTATATAACTTGTTCCCTTTCATTGTTTCTCGTTGAATGTATGCTTTCGCCTTTCCTGAATGTATGTCTTTGCTTTTCTAAATGTATGCCTTCGCCCTTCTCTGAATGTATGCCTTCGCTTTTCTGAATGCTTGTTTAGGACTTAGAATATATTCTTCCAAGTGTAGTGCTTCTCGTAGCCCTCGGCTACTAGTAATCTTTAGTCAGTTGAACCTTTCACCGAGGGTGCAATGTTCAAGACTTAGAAATATTTCTAAGTGTTTGTTCATCTGTTGGCCCCCGGCTAATTCCTTCCCCCTGGTTCTGTGTAGCTTTCATCAGATAACCGGAGGCGAGCTGTTTAGGACTTGGAAGAATTTTTCTAAGTGTTTGAATGCAGTCTAGCCTTCGGTATTTGGGTACCCTTCGCTGGATGTATGACCGAGGGCCCAGCAGTAGTTAGGACTTAGAAAATATTTCTAAGTGTAGTTTCACCAAGCCTTCAATCATATGACCCCTCGGGCTGCAGGGAGATTTGACCAAGGGTAAGAACTTTTGGGACTTAGAAATTTTTCCAAGTGTAGCATGTATGAAGTAGGAGCCCTCGGGCAGCATGGAGATTTGACCGAGGGTCAAAATATATAGGACTTAGAAATTTTTTCTAAGTATAGCTTCACCAAGCCTTCAACCGTATGGCCCCTCGGGCAGCATGGAAATTTGACCGAGGGTCAAAATATGTAGGACTTAGAAAAATTTTCCAAGTGTAGTATGTATGAAGTAGGAGCCCTCGGGTGACTGTGAGGCCCCTGCCTCAGATATACCTTCGGTTGACTAGTGGCTCCACAGGGGGCAAAGCATTTAGGACTTAGATTATTTTCTCTAAGTATTTCCTGCTGCTTGCCTTCGGGAGGGGATCCTTCGGCTGTATATGTTGTAGGTTCAGGATAGTTTCCTTTGCCTTGTGATGTTGGATTGTGGCAATAAAAAGCCTTCGGTTGTTTGTTATGTCCCCCCAATGTTGTTATAGGAGAGTTTGTAGTCCAAGTTTAGCACAAATAGCACGTAGTATTCGAGCCTTCGGTTTTAGGTATAGCCGAAGGCAATTATTGAGTGGGCTCGGTCACTTGAGTGTCCTTTGTACTTGTGAACTTCCAGGTACCGAAGGTGTTCCCGTGGGGAGCCCTCGGTATGTTTCTGTGAATTGTTGGTGTGATGTACTCATTGATTTCTCGCCGAGTCTACTCCCCTTCACCACCCCATTTTTTTTGAGTAGTGAAGGGACGCTTCAAGAAACTTGGTTTCTTGGTAAGGCTTGGCCTATCGGGAGGTAACAGAATACACCATTAGCTCCCCCCTCGGGTTAACCTTCCGAGTTCCGAGGGGATCGAGGGTCGATTCCTGGGTACAAGATATGGTGGTCTGTAGCCTGCCTCCCCTTGGGGGATGACGCGGAAAGCGCCTCAGTTTTAAAAGTCGTCCCCTCGGCGCTAGACATAGTCCGTGGCCTGCCACACCCTTGGAGTGGTGGCGCGGGGAGCGTTTCGGTTTGGATGTCGAATCCTGGGCATTTATCGTGCCTGTCATACCCATGTGGTGATGACGCGGAAAGCGTTCCGTTTTTGAAAGTCGAATCCTGGGCATTTCTCGTGTCTGTCATACCCTTGGGGTGATGACGCGGAAAGCGTTTCAGGGAAGGGTTTTCATTTGCACACTGGTTGCAAGTGGCCGGGTGCACTACGTGCTGCCGGCACCGAGAGGTGGCGCCTTTGGTATAGGCGTCCTCGAGGGGTACGGCTTAGAAACAACACTTGGTGTTTGTTCCGATGTACGGCCCCCGGTACTTGGTACCGAGGGGTCTTCTGTGAAAACGCTTGGCGTTTTTCCTTCATTTGTCGTAGGGGATTGTGATGTCTACCCTCGGTACTTGGTACCGAGGGGTCTTCTGTGGGAATACTTGGTGTTTCTTCCCATCTGTTGAAAGTAATTGTGTTGTCTGCCCTCGGTACTTGGTACCGAGGGGTCCTCTATGGAAACACTTGGTGTTTCCTCCTATTTGTTGAAAGTTGATAGTGGTGTGTCCCCCCGGCACCAGGTGCCGAGGGGTCTCCTTTGAGGACAGGTGGTACTTTGTTGTAGGTGATAGTATTGTCTACCCTCGGCACTTGGTGCTGAGGGTTCTTCCATTGTGGTAAGGCCTCTGGCCTGGGGGTGATATGAGGGCTTGGCCCTTGTAATAATCTTGTTCCATGTTCTCGATGTCTCTGAAATGTCTTCGTTCTTCAGATTTTTTAGGCCTCGGGCCGTAAAATAATACATTCACAAGTTTATGAGGGCTTCACCGCTCTGGTGTTTATTGATAAAATTTTACTAAGTGATGTACATTCCAGTGCCTAGGGACTTCAGTCCCGTTAGGGCGTTTTAGCTTGTAAGTTCCCGGTTTGATGATGGCTGCCACGATGTAGGGGCCTTCGAACTTTGGTGCCATCTTTCCGCCCTCAGTTGGTTGGCTAGCTTCCCTTCTTCGGAGGACATAGTCCCCCACTTGGAATTCCCGGGAGCGAACCTTGGCGTCAATGTAACTCTTCACCTGCCTTCGGTAGTTTTCTGCGCGTATGAAGGCTTGCTCTCGGCGTTCTGAAATAAGGTGTAGGTCGAGGGCCATATTGGAGTCGTTGGCCTCTGGATCATACTGTGTGACCCTTCGGGTTGGAAGAGTTACCTCAGTGGGGGCCTTAGCTTCAAATCCATAACAAAGGGAGAAGGGTGTCTCGCCAGTTGCCCGTCGAGGGGTGGTACGGTACGCCCATAAGATGTTGTGGAGCTCTTCTACCCAACCACCCCCTTCGGCCTCCAGCTTCTTTTTTAGGCCCTCGAGCAAGGTCCTGTTGGCGTTCTCCACTTGACCGTTGCCCTGAGGGTAAGCAACGGATGAGAAGGTGTGTTTGATGCCCCATGCCTCTAGGAGGACACAGAAGGGGGCTGCCTCAAACTGAGTCCCATTGTCGGAGATGATTTGCTGAGGGACGCCAAACCTGGTGAGGATGTTTTTGAGAACAAAATGACGGCACGTGGCCTCAGTGATGTTGGCGAGGGGCTCAGCTTCCACCCATTTGGTGAAGTAATCGATGGCGACGATGATGTATCTGTTGTTGGAGGTACCCCTCGGCAGAGGGCCCACAAGGTCTATGCCCCATCGAGCGAATGGTATGGATGTGCTGATGGGGGCATAGTGGACCGCTGGCCTGCCGAGGGCTTTCTGGAAGTGTTGGCATGCGGGACACCTCCGGGCAAGATCTGCACAATCCCGGGCCATCGTAGGCCAGAAGTAGCCCTGGATTATTAGCCTTCGCGACATGGAGAAGGGTCCCTGGTGAGCTGAGCAAGTGCCACTGTGTACTTCCTCCATTGCTACTTCGGCTTCATCTTGATGAAGGCACCGAAGCAACGTCCCGTTGTAGGACCTTTTGTAAAGCCTCCCGTCCTGGATAGTGTAGCTGGGAGCCCTCATCTTTGCAAGCTTGGCGCGGGCCTCATTCTCGGGCAGTTGCCCTGTGGTGATGAAGGCAACAATGTCCGAGATCCAGTCCTCCTGTCTTTGTTGTATATCCATGACGGGGCTAGCATGTATGCTAGAGAGGCTGAGTTCTTCTACTTTGGCAATCTTCGAGATATGCTCAGGGGATTCTGCCGAGAGCTTTGATAAAATGTCGGCCTCGGAGTTTTGAGCCCTCGGTATTTGAGTAAGAGAGTGTGCCTCAAATACCTTAAGCAACTCCTTGGCCGCCTCCTTGTATTGCTTCATTCTCCCTTCCTTGGCTTCGTACTCCCCGGAGATTTGGCCGACGACTAACTTGGAGTCGCACTTGACGTGGATTTGTCGGGCCTTCATGTTAGCTGTCAGCCGAAGGCCACAGAGGAGAGCCTCGTATTCGGCTTCATTGTTGGAGACTTTGAAGGAGAAACGGACTGCATAATAGGCCCAGAAGCCCTCGGGTGAGATGAGGACCACCCCTCCTCCACATGCCTTAATGGCGGAGGAGCCGTCGGTGTAGAGGGTCCACCAATCATCTGAAGGGGCCGAGGGCTCCTCGTCCGTGGCTGCCCTTGCCGTACACTCCGTCACGAAGTCCGCTAGGGCTTGGCCCTTGATGGCGGGCCTAGGACGGATGTCGATGTTGTATTGGCTCAAGATGACAACCCATTTTACCATTCGGGAGGAGCTGGTGGGGCTCCTCATCAAGGCGCCGAGGGGTTGGTGAGTGAGGACCTGGACCGGGTGAGCCTGGAAGTAATGGCCCAACTTCTTGACGGTCCACACGATAGCCAATACCGTGTTTTCCACGGGGGAGTACCGGAGTTCCGCCTCTCTGAGGGTCTTGCTAACATAGAAGATGGCATGCTGGATGCCATCTTCTTCCCGGATGAGTACTGAGCTGATGGCAGCCGGGCTAACACCCAAGTAGAGGTACAGGATCTCCCCTACCTTGGGTTTAGCGAGCACAGGGGGTGAAGATAAGTACCGTTTCAGATCCTCGAATGCCCCCTGACATCCTGAAGTCCACTGGAAACCGGCGGTTTTCCTCATGATCTGGAAGAAGGGTAAGGACTTCTCCGCCGATTTTTATAAGAAGCGATTGAGGGCTGCCAGGCGGCCCGTCAATCGTTGGACCTCCTTTACGTTGCGTGGGGGCTCCATGTTGATGATGGCCTGAATTTTCTCGGGGTTGGCCTCGATACCCCTTCGGCTCACCATGTAGCCCAAGAATTTGCCCCCTTGGACGCCAAAGGTGCACTTCTTTGGGTTCAGCCGAAGGCTAAACTTCTGCATGATGGCGAAGATCTCCCTCAGGTCATCAGCATGGCTTGCTGATTGCTTGCTCATGACGATCATGTCGTCAACATACGCCTCCATGGTGCTCCCTAGAACGGCTTGGAATACCCTGGCCACCATCCGAGTGTAGGTGGCACCTGAGTTCTTTAGGCCGAAGGCCATGACGAGGTAGCAGAAGATGCCCTCGGCAGTCATGAAGGTTGTTTTTTCAGCGTCTTCCTCATGCATGTATATTTGATGATATCCACGGAATGCGTCGAGGAATGACATGATTTCACACCCCGCGGTTTCATCCACAAGTTGATCAATATTTTGCAAAGGAAAGGGGTCCATGGGACACGCCTTGTTGAGATCTGTGTAGTCCACGCACATGCTGAATGAGGGTGGTTTCTGTGCGAGGACCACGTTTGCCAGCCATGAGGGGTATTTTACCTCCTTGATGTGCCTGATAGAGAGGAGCATGGCGACCTCCTTCTTCACAAATTCCCTCCTCTCGTCCGAGAGGGGCCTCCTCCGCTGTTGTACTGGTTTGGCCGAAGGGTCCACCGAGAGGCGGTGGGTGATGACCCTTCGACTGATCCCCGGCATGTCCTCCGGCCCCCATGCAAAAACAATGGAGTAGGCGCGGAGGGCGCTGATGATGTCGGTCTTCAAATCTTCGGGGAGCTTGGCTCCAATCTTCACGACTCTCTCCGGCTTGGCCGGATCGAGCGCGAAGTCTTCTACCTCCTCGGCTGGTTCAGCCCTCGGCCTCCTTTCTTCCGCTTCCATAGTTCCGGTGATGGTGTCAACACGGAACTCCGTCTTGCTAACCTTCTTTGTAACTTGAAGGTAGCAAGCGCGGGCAAGTTTTTGGTTCCCCCTTGAGTAACCAACCCCCCCTTCGGCTGGGAACTTGAGGCAGAGGTGCCTCATGGAGATGACGGCTTCGAGATCCTCGAGGGCTGGCCGGACGAGGATGATGTTGTGGGCGCAGTCGATGTTGACGACGACGAACTCCACTTCGAGCTTGGCTCTATGGAGGCCGTCGCCGAAGATGACTGGGAGGGTTATGACCCCCTCGGAATCAATGGTGTCGCCGGTGAAGCCGGCAAGAGGGGTCTTGATGGGCCGAAGGGACCCCCTCTCCAGATGCAGCTCTCTGAAGGTGCTGAGGTACATTACATTGACGGAGTTGCCCGTGTCAATGTAAGTTCTGTGAATAGTAGTGTCGTTGATCTCCGTGCGGATGACGAGGGCATCCCTGTGTGGGGAGGATACTGGGGGGAGATCAGCGTTAGTGAAGACAATGGGTTCCTCCCTCAGCCGCTTTACTGGGGGCATATGAGTGACTTCCCCCACGTAAAGTGACCGAGCCCAATTCTTTCGTTGACTTGTAGAGTCACCCCCGGTATTGCCCCCCGTGATCATGAGGATGTGGCGCTTCTTTTCTTGGTACCGGGGGTACTCCTCCTCCTCTTCTTCCAAGTTCCCAATCTCCCTCTTTTTGCCGAGGGGGATGGTGTTGGGGTTGACCCATGCGTTTGCTCTCGCAGTTTGCCCTCGGGGTGGCCCCTGATGAGGGGGGCCTTGTTGCTGAGGGCCCTGGATAAACTGGGACAGATGGCCCGCTTGTATCAATCTTTCGATGGCCATCTTCAGCTGATGGCAGTCATCGGTCATGTGCCCCTGGTGTCGGTGGAAGTGACAGTAGGGGTAGTTCGGGTTGATGGCAAATACCTCCGGGGGTGCGCGAGAATCTCGTTCCACCAGGCCCCTCTCCTCAGCGAAATCAAGAATAACGCTGACGGGGTGCGTCAATGGTGTCCGAGGGTGCTCCAGGAGGACAGGCTGCGCCCAAGCCCTCGGGTTCCCCTTGTAGCCTCCCCCGGGCTTGGCTTGGCCATGCCGGGGGCGATCACTGGAGGAGGCAGAATCCTTGGGATAATTGCTGGGAGCCCCCGGCCCCCGGTTACCTTTGTCGTCTGGCCGAGGACGTTGCTGATCTGGGACGTGGTGGCATTTCTCCACCTCCTCGGCTTCGGCGTACCGGTCTCCCCGCTATAGGGCCCTTATATAATCGCGGGGGGAGGGGGGTTCGATGATGAGGCTCCTTGAGAAGTTCCCGGGGCGGAGTACTGTTTGTAGGAGGGCCAAGAGGGTCCCGTCGTCAGCGCCATCAACTTTATCAGCCTCCGTCCTCCAGCGCTCCAGGAAGTCCTGAAGGGTCTCCTCCTTCTTCTGCCTTACTGTTAGCAAGCGGGAGAAGTGTTTTCTTGTGCGGCGCCTCCCCGCAAATTGCGTCAAGAATCGCTGGGTGAGTTCTTGCCATGAGTCAATGCAGCCCTCGGACAATCGGTTGAACCATTCGTAAGCCGGCCCCTCTAAGGTGGAGAGGAACCAGCGGCACAAATATTCATCCGATGCCCCCACCATCATCATGCTGTTTTGATACCTGCTGTAGTGCTCTTGGGGGTCAGTCTTCTCGTCGTAGGGCTTGATGAGCTGCCCTCGGTATTTTTCTGGGATCCGAGCCGCCAAGTCCCTTGGGGTAAACGACATCCGGGTCCGGAGTTGTATGGTTGGTTCCCCGGAGCCCTCGGCTATCTTCTTCTGCATTTCTTCCATCTTGGCCATCATCGCCTCATACTTGAAGTCTGTATGAGGGGCGGAAGTGGTGGCGTGGGCTCTGGTGGCCTCCATCTCGTCAAGCCGGCGCTGGAGGGCCGCAATGATTTCGTCCCGGGGGTCCTTCGGGAGAGCCTCCGCCCCCTGCGAATGGACCCGGGCCGAGTGGGCCTGGTTGATTTGGTGGCGTGCGTCATTGGCATGGAGAGGTGCCTTGCCTTTGTCCTGAGGGGGACGCCTTTCATTGGCCCTGGAGACGGACCCGCCACTTTCCTGAGGCCTTTGGAACACCTTCCCCCCGAGGCGGTCTTGGACCCCTCGGCGGTCTTGCGCCCCTCCGAGTCTCTCGAGGGCGGAGGTCTGGAGTTGTTCCTTGTTCACGTTGTGGTGGTCCCGGGACTGGACTTCCTGGGAGGCCGTATCTTGGGCCACGACCCCCTCGGAATTCCCCATCCGGAGGACCGGGTTACCGAGGGATCGTGGATGAGGGGGAGGCATAATATTCTCCCCCACCTGAGGTTGGAGGGGAACCAAAGTGTCGAAGGCACCCGGGTTCTGGGTTAGCGTCTGGATGAAGGCGGAGAGCGCCGATTGTACGTCGATGGTGATGACCGGAGGGCTAATTTGATTTTCGCTGCGGTCCTTCTTCTTGGCCTCGATGTCGAGGCGGGCATCGGGGGCATTTTGCTGAATCTGCTGGCGTAGGTCGACAGCCGTCTGGTCCAACCCGGCGATGACGCCGCCTCCGGGAGCCCTGTTAGAGGTTTCGGGGACGTCGACCTCACCGAGGGCCAGGTTCCTGTCCTCTACGTTCTTGGAGTTGGCACGAGTTGTTCTCACCATTTCAGCTGGGTGTTTTATGTTTGGTCGAGGGGGAGGGTTTCTTACTTGATTGTTCGAACTCTCAACGAGAGCACCAAATGATTGATAGTGTACCCGGGGGGTAGCTTATCCGAGGGGTTATTACGGGGAATAACAAGAGAGAAGTCAGAGCAAGTAAGTATAGAGAGAGAAAGTATATTAGCAAGTATTCAGCGTGTTGTGGCTTGGTTACAAATGGGGAAATGGGGTGCTATTTATAGTAGCAATAAATGCCGGACAAGGACACATGTCAAGCGTCCATTGGCCGAGAGGTCACCTCAATTGGTTGGCGCTGGCAAACGCATGTGGCCGCATTTAATGCGGCTGTTGGATGGGACGTTGCACAGGGTACGGTGATTCATACGCATGTGGAGCGGATATTATGTCGGAAAAGGCGCCCTCGACAGTAGATGACTAGCCGAGGGCTCTGAGTACCAGGGACCCCTTAGTGCCGAGGGCTCCAGTTGCCGAGGGCTACTGATTCTCGCCGTTTTTCCCTGTAACTTTGTTTTCCTGTCCTGGCCCTCCTGTGAGAATTAGAGCCTTCGGCCAGGGGGCCGAAGGCACCCCTGGTGCCCATTGTGGGCTACTTGGTACTCTGGGCGCTGTGATTTGGGCCTGTTGTGATTTCTGGGCCTGTTGGGCCTTTATTGGAGTAGTAGGAGTCTGTGGGCCGGGGGCTCCCGGGCCATATACTCCATCAATGAGTGTGAGCTAGTGAAGAACATTCTTAAGGTTGAGAGGAGAATCCATGAAGGCTTCTTATAAGTGCATGTGATTGAGTTAGATAGAATGAAGTAATCTCATATACAAAGAGTGAATTAAGTTACTATTTATTTGTAAAATGTCTCTTGTACATTTTAAATAATCAATAGTATAATACAAAGTGATATTATCAAATTGAGTCTTTACATTATAAGTGTGTTAGTGAGTTTACAAGAATGCATTATGAGCTCGTGATCCTGAAAAAACTCGGGGTTGTGCTTTCCCAAATTATAGACACGAGTCAAGTAATATGTAATGAACTATAATTTGTGCTAACATATTACGTTTTTATTATTTTTATTTCCTATATTTTGAGCAGAAACACACAATAATTGTTAACCTTTCGTACGCCCCCTTCAATAATCTCTGCTCCACAATTGAGTAAGTCAGCAAGTCAATAGCCCTATCCCAGTACAACAACTTCTTAGGGCATCTCCAATGGAGAGGTCCATTGTTGTTCCACCTCATCAAATGCACACTATAAAGAGAATTGTCTACTCCAATGCAAAAAGAAATGAACATGTTAGAGCATATGTGGCAATTAACAAAATGGAACATAGTCCAGCACAAGGTTCATATATGGACCTTCAGTGCAACGTAACCTTCCCACGTGTAAATGTGGGCCTCTATTTATGGAAAGCCACACACTTAATTTTATCTTTCTTTTCCATTATTTTCTTTTCTTTTGTATTTTATTTAATTGTTGTGCATTGGAGGTGTGATTTAATGAACCATCTTATTGTCAATATTGGACCCACCTTTCCAAATAGATCTAGATCATGTTTTTGCCACTTCACCTACAATGGCCTAAGGCTATGTTTGGTTCAAGGAATGTCAGATTATCATGGGAATGCGAGATTGTTGGATATGTTATATTGATGGGAATGTATTCAATTGATTCCCATTTGTGTTTGGTTAAGTTAAGGGAATGTATCATTATTTATTTGGTTGAAAGATATCTTATATTGCAGATATGATGAATTATTTTTATACCCTTTAAATCTATAACTCTTATAACACAAATACCTTAAAATTGTAAATGTTAAGGCAAAAAATTATGTAAATATAGATTCGAATATAATTGAGGGTATAATTAGGCAACAAATTTCAATTAGGCAAGAATAGGCATTCGAATATAATTAATACTTTGTCTGTCTCAACTAAAAGATTGTTACACAATTTACGATGTTCGACTGACCATGAAACTAACCAATCTCTGTCAATAATAAGATTATTTTTAGTAAATAAAATTTACATATTTAGACACTACATTAAAAGTTTTATAAAGTCACAAAAAATTAAATTTGATATAACACCTGAATATGTAAAAAAAAATTAAATGAAAAGAGATATTTAATTGAGGGTATTTTCAGAAGAAAATTAGATCACCCCGGGAATGTGAGATAACCTAAGACATCAATGGTGATGGAGTTTAATCCAACAACAAGAGCTAAATCTACGGAAGCAGATGATAATTTGGCAACGTAAGGCAGTGTTTTATTGATCAAGGTCTCTCCTCCTTTTGGAGGTTTACAAGTTGTATTTATAGGCTAAGGAACTAATGTTACAAAAGGAAACTGATACAATAAATGCTATTAATGATGCATTAACTCGAATAGGACTCTTGTAACGTCTCGGCCGTTGTGCAATGATTGTTCCTTTACCCCATGATCCAGCCGTTTCACTTCTGCCAGCTGCCATTTCCACTAATAGCGTGCCACGTCAGCCCTATGGATATCCCAGCCTCACTAGAACTCCGCCCAGGCTCGAGGCATGCTTTCCAGCCTGGCCTGGCTGTGGGTTCTTCTCGCGGGCTTGGTTCCTAGTTAGGCCCGGTGGTTATCTATCATTAATCCCGTTAAAGGTTAATCTCGTTCATGGGCCGGACTCACACAATTGGGCCATGGTCGGGTTCCATGGTACCATCACGAGCCCCCCTACTCTCCAAAATCAGCGAGGCCGGATTTTGGGAGACTATTCGGAATGACCAATTTCAAATTTGGAATCTTTCGAGGAGGATTGCCGTGTCGTTTGCATTAAATGTGTCCGACTTGACATAGGCCTGCCATTCGGTTCAGTTCCTGAGCCGACTTACCATCTTCAATACCCAAGTGTCATCATTGCGGTTCCCGAGCCCTAATTTTTGGCTATTTAAACGCTCATCGTCTTTCATTGCGTTCTTTCGCAACTTTCCTTCCGCTTTGGCATTCGATTTCTCGGTTGGGAGCTCTAAACCGCGCGACTCTTTTCCTCATCTTCAAGCTTCATTAGGTTAGTTCCCCTGATGTCTTCTTCAAGTTCCGTCCCACTGCACCACGTCTTTCCTGAGGCAGGGGCCATTACCCAACTCCCCAAGCCCATTAGCCCACTCCCTTTCCCTTATCCCTATTTCCCTTCGCCGGTTAACTACTTAACCCTAGCTTACACTCTCAGACTCTCTCTCTCTAACTCTCTAAGCGGCTAACCCTAATTGGTTCTGACTTCTCACTTCGTCGGCCGCCGTTGCCGTCGTTGTAGGGCTGTAGGCCTGTAGTCCTCAACCGAGTGGAAGCCTTCATCTCCTTGTAGGGTTTACCATCTCTACTCTCTAACCTAGTGGAAGCCTTTCATCTCCTTCGTCTCGAGCCGTTGAGGTATAAAATACTTATTCCGTTATTCGTATTATGGTAAGTTTAGTCCTTGATGATGCATGGATGTTCTGAGTTGTGATTAGTCTTGTGATGTTCGTATATTTGTGAAAGTTGCATGTACAGATAGATCTGTTCGAATGTTCGGTTATCCAGTTGTCCCTGTTAATTGTTGATGTATATTATGATGCATTCAGAATTTCAAATCTGTTTATTTGAAATATGAACGAAGTGTGGAAGCTAATCAAGCTATATATTCTATATTCATGTGTTGCCTACTGAGTGCTGACTACCGTGGAGATGTCAGATGTGGTTGTGACTTTTTATATTCATTTGTTAGTTGTTATGTTGTTTGTTGTACATAAGTAACATAACTGCCTTATTATTTTGATGAAGAAGCCTTTTTCAACTCTAGTACTCAAACGAGTACAAAGAGTGAACTGGATTATTCAGAGTCTGTAGAGAGGTGAAAAAGCAAAGTGCTTTTATCCTTCTGTAAATCAGCTTGCTGATTGTTCCAGACTTACATATTATGGTTATTATTTGTGAGATATGAACTCTGTGGAAGCTCTTACTGACTGCATATGTACAACTCTTATTCATGTGTTGCGTACTTGCCTTATATGTGAGGTATGAACTCTGTGGAAGCTTAGTATACACATATCAATATATCATGTGTTGCTTACTTGCTTACATTAGATTAACCCTGAAGAATGTGTGACCTTTTCTACATCTGGATCTCAACCTCCTCTGAGTCAAGAAACAGTGGTGGAAAGTCAAATTCCTGAGCCTAATATTACCAATGAGCAGACTGCACCACCTGCTGTTTCTGGACAAAAGAGAAAAGTGGTTGACAAAAGATCTAAGATTTGGGATCACTTTGATGAAATTAAGGATGAAAAGGGTGTGGTTATTAAGGGGAGGTGCATATACTGTGCAAAAATATACTGTTGTCACTCTAAGAAACATGGAACTTCCTCCATCAGAAATCACATGCTTAATTGCATGAAAAACCCCCATGCTAAAGACACTAGACAAGCCCTATTAACCTTCCAGCATGTACCTCCACAGACAGGTGAACCATCTGGAAAGACTGGGGTCATGGGAACTTGGGTATTTGATCAAGAAGCGATTAGGAGAGCTCTAGGTGAAATGTTAATCATTGATGAGCTTCCTTTTAGATTTGTAGACAGACAAGGTTTTAGGAATTTTGTTGTTGCAGCCTGTCCTAGGTTTCAAATTCCTTCTAGTCATGAGAGTTAGGGAAGCTATTAAGTATGTTAGGAACTCACCGGCTAGGCTTCAAAAGTTCAAAGATATATCTGATTTGATAGGAGTGGAAGCCAAGAGTGGTCTGCACCTGGATGTTCCAACTAGGTGGAATTCCACTTACCTGATGCTAAAATCTGCAGTTTGTAATGAGAAAGTGTTTGAAGCCTATGAGGAGAATGAATCTGCATATAGTACTGATTTGGGTTCTGACATGCCTGATGTTTTAGATTGGATTGCTGTTGAATCTTTTGTGACCATTCTAAAACATTTTTATGAAATGACACTAAGAATTTCAGACTCACTATATGTTACTTCCAATACCTTTTTTCTGAAATTTCTGACTTGTTCCTTATCCTCAAAGATATGGTTGCCTCTCCAACTGCTTCTGTCAGTGCCATGGGGAGTACTATGAAATCCAAACTAGACAAGTAATAGGGTGATCCTGAAAAGATGAACTATCTAATATTCTATGCTAATGTCTTAGATCCTAGGGACAAGTTTGAGTATATGCCATTTCAGCTAAATGTTTTATATGGTGATAAAAAGGTGCTGCTTTTTTTCTAAAAGTGAAGTCAGGTCTAACTGAGTTATTTGTTGATTATGTTTCAAGTTACCCTGACTGTGTTGGTGGAAGTTCTAATACAACTTTTACTTCTGGAGCATCTATGGAGTGTGGTAATTCTGAAAATAGGCCTGTGTCCAGGTTTAAGGCTAATCTTAAAAAGAAGAAGCTTAAGAGTGGTCAGGTAGGAGTTAAAAAATCTGAACTTGATATATATTTAGTTGAGTCCATAATTGAGGAAGATGGGGACTTTGATATTCTAAGATGGTGGAAGTTAAATAGTGAAAGGTTTCCTATACTTTCCAAGATGGCTAGGGATGTACTTGGTGTTCCCATTTCCACAGTTGCTTCTGAGTCCACTTTCAGTACAAGTGGTAGGGTTTTGGACTGTTTTAGGAGTTCGTTAAGTTGTAAAATTGTGGAAGCCCTTATATGTGCACAAGATTGGTTGAGAATGGCTCACCAACCTATCTCAGTTGAAGAAAACATTGATGAAGTAGAGAGGCTTGAAAAAGGTATAAGTTCAATGTATTTTCATGTATTATTTGCTTATTCTGAAGCTTATTGTTTAAATTTCAAAATTCTAACAATTATGTTTGTTTGTTATAGAAATAATGGATGGAAATGTTGGTGGTGGAGATGCTGCTCCTACTGGATCCTCTATTGTGCCATTAAGTGTACAATTTCTATATTTATATTGTGTATTTGTGCCATTATGTGCTTGGTTTTCCATTTAAATGTGTATGAACATGAGTACATGACTCTATGATTTGGCATTGGCTATGATGAAGCTTCCACTCATTACTGCATATAGGGTTTAGGGTTGGTATTGCTCTTTCAGTTCATAAAATGGTAAGTTGTAACTGAAATTGTAGCAGATGCCCCCTATTTCCCTTGTGAATGATAAAAAGCATTCTGAGCTCTATGAAATGTCTGGTTTGTTTCATTATGTGCTTGTTTTTCCATTTGAATGTGTATGAACATGAATACATGACTCTATGATTTGGCATTAGCTATGATGAAGCTTCCACTCATTACTGCATATAGGGTTTAGGGTTGGTATTGCTCTTTCATTTCATAAAATGGTAAGTTGCAACTGAAATTGTAGCAGATGCCCCCTATTTCCCTTGTGAATGATAAAAAGCATTCTGAGCTCTATGAAATGCCTCATTTGTTTCATTATGTGCTTGTTTTTTCATTTGAATGTGTATGAACATGAATACATGACTCTATGATTTAGCATTGGCTATGATGAAGCTTCCACTCATTACTGGTACTTCATATAGGGTTTAGGGTTGATATTGCTCTTTTAGTTCATGAATGGTAACTTGTAAGTTGTAACTGAAATGGTAGGCTATAACAGATGCCCCTTATTTCCCTTGTGAATGATAATAAGCATTCCAAGTTCTATGAAATGTCTGATTTGTGCCATTATATGCTTGTTTTTCCATTTGAATGTGTATGAACATGAGTACATTGCTATATGATTTGGTACTGGACCTGCTGCCAATATGAGTATAATGTATTGCACTATTATGCGCTTGTTACATTTGAATGAGCATGATTCTGTCATTCCGGAAAGCATGCACATGCTGCCAAGTGCCAACTATCCCTGGACCCTCGTACCTTGCTCTGATTTGCTGGTTTTGTGTAAGTATCTCATAATCCCATTAATCCTTTACTCTATCATTTCTATTAATTTTCATTGGCTATGATGAAGCGTCCACACATTACTGAATGTATGATTTAAGGTTGGTATAGCTCTTTCAGTTCATAACATGTAAGTTTTAACTGAAATTGTAGCAGTTGCCCCTATATTCCTTGTGAAGGATAACAAGCATTCTGAGTCAGCGAATCAATGATTTCTCTGATTTGTTTCATTAACTTATCCTTGTTAAGTTGTTATTGACATATTGTACTACTCTACTACATGTCTATTGCTTTCCATGTGTTCATTAACTTTCTTATGCAGGTGGAAACTTCAAACTGTGGAAGATAGTTGTGGAACATCAAAGTCTTCAAGAATTTTTTCATTTTTGTGTACTTGACTAGTTGGAACTTTGTATGTTAATGATTAATGAACTGTGTAATTCAGTAATCTGTATTTTGTAATATGCTAAAACTCTTTGTTACAATTTTGATCCCCCCTACTCTTTACTTTGTAATATTCACATTATGTATGGCCGTATGGGAATCAAATTATGTTTTACAATTGCAATGTTTTAGATTTACTGGTGTTGAAATTACAAATTATTTTGCAATTTCAAATTATTTTAGTTGAAACTTGAAACCGACTAAACCCGATACCCGATCCGAACCCGCCCTACCCGAAATACAATAAAACCCAAAAATATCTAAGTAAAAAACATAGGGTAGGATATCCATGTTACACATCCGAAACCCGAAAGGGTATTGGGTTCACCCACCCGCCCGACCCGAACCCGCCCGATGCTCACCCCTAATGCCCGGCAGGTTCCGGCCGTGTGATGGAGGAGGAGCTAAGGAGGAAAGCTGAGGAGGCCGGTCCGGCCACTGTCCAGGCCTTCAAGGAGAGCGATGAGCTCAAGGCCGAGGTGGAGCAGAAGATCTTGGATCGGAGGGAGGAGATTGCCCTGGATTGGCTCCATACCCCCGAGGGCGAGGCCAAGCTGGATGAGGAGGGGGCACTATGCTTCCAGTTAGGGCAGTATGGGATGCAGAAGTCCCTATACGACCTCCTTGCAAAGAGGGACCCTTCTTTCTTTCCCAAGCCTGGGGTTTGCCGGCGTTGATGGCGGATTCGGAAGCTCCCGCGGAGACCTCGGCTGCTGATACTTCCGCTACTGAAGCCCCTCCTGCTCACCCTGGTAACTGATGAAACTCCTCTTTAATGACATTTTTAACAAACATCTTTCCAGGCCTGCGTGCCTGCAGTGGTTTTCCACCCTCGGGGTGGCGTGTAACAGACATCTTTTACTCTGCTTTAACTTTTCTGCACGCTGCGTATATACCATAATGACTGTTTTTTATCATCTCTATTGATGGCTCTGTGCATCCTTGTGTGGTGTTTGAGACTTCAAGCTTTCGACTTGCTGTCTCTTTGGTGGTTGGCCCCTGTTCCGGACCTGTAAGATCTGCATGCTCTAGGGTAGTCCTTGGGCTCCCTTGCTTAGTTATGTTAATTTACCTAGTCCTTTATGTATCTAGCCTTGAATTTCCGGTCAAGGTCGTCTCTCCTTGATTAAGGAAGACTTTACCAATCCTGGACCTATAGGCTCTTAATAGTTGAGCCACATTAGGTGGACCTTACCCTAGGTTACTCAGACCCTAGTGATTAGCTTCTTGATTGGCGAAGCACGTTGGCTTCTCCAGTGCAAAGTTATTTCCATAAGTTTCATCTTTTAGCCCCTTAAAATCTTAGCCTTGCGAGAGGCTGTCCTTTCCTGTTTGAGGAAATCTGATTTTGTGCATATATAGGGTTGTCTAACCTTGAGGAAGGTTGTCTTACTCCCGCTCTTGTCTTTAGAAAGACTGATTTGAGCTTCTGGAAATAGATGAGTTCGGAATTAGTACTTTGCCCTGTTTGCGAGTACCAATTAGACATAGTTGAGCCCTTTCCTTTTTTTTGGCTTGGTTGGTCATAAGACCTTTGCAATTTATAAAGGACTCGGTAAATCAAAGCATAATTTTATTGAAAATTGGAGCGAGAAATAGAAAATTACATGGCTATTGGTAGAACTTCATTAAGTGTTCAGAGTTCCAAACCCTGTCCACCAGTTTCCCTTTAGGAGTGCACGGCTTGTAGGTCTCGGGCCCAATTAATCCTTTAATTTTGTTAGGCCCTTCCCAGTTTTTGGCAAACTTGCCGCCTTCTAGAGGTTTGCTGGCCGACCTTCTTCTCAAAACCAAGTCGCCAATGATAAATTGTCTCGGTTTGGCCCTTGCATCATGGTACTCCTTCACTTGCCTTCTCTAGTTTTTGGCTTTGATAAAGGCTCTATCCCTCTTTTCTTCAATTAGGTGGAGCTCGGCCCTAAACATTTCCTCGTTGTTATTGGGATCATAGTCTTCCACCCTCCTGCTCGGGACCAGGGCTTCTGAAGGAGCCCGGGCTTCGAACCCATAAGTCAGTGCAAACGGAGTCTCCCTGGTCGCTTTTCTTGGGGTTGTTCGGTATTGTCACGCCCCCGGACCTACCCGGACACGTCAACAACCCGCCGTACAGTACGAATAGTCAACCGCAGTCCGACTCATCCATACTATACAAGGCGTCTTGAATACCATTCACACATAGTACATCCATAAACAAACATAATGTAAAAAAACATTTATAGCAGCGGAAACATTTAACATAAGTGTTTGTGCCACACCTTGGCAATCATGGGCGTACAAGCCCCCAAATAATTATTCAAAAAAACAATATCCATGAGCATTATTTAAGTTGTTTCAAAAAAGAAACGGAAGAAGCACGAACCACGTCTTCTCCCTTTGATCTTCCCGAGGCAACGGGCGGTGGCAGCAACCTTCAAGTTCTACCTGAAACTGTGAGGTGGCCTCCCCCGTGAAGGGGAGGTCAGTACTTGGAAATATTTGACAAGTACAATAGCAACTATACTAAGTATAATTGATGTTTTAATTTCTAAGACCCTCAACTTAGGGTACTATTATATTATAGGCCATAACCCTCGGTTACCCCTTTTTCTTTTAACTGTACTTACTTTATATAGAGTCAAGTAGTCGGCCCGTGGGCCCATATTCATTTAGAATTCATCATTTCCATTCCCCCGTGACCGCAAGTCACGATAACCCCGTGGGGTCCCATCGAGCCCCAATTGTATAGCATGGGCTCGGCCCAACTACATTTCTGTACAATCCTCTAGCTCAATATAACATATCAAAATTTGTATGGCAAGGGCTCGGCCCAACTACGTTTCCATACCAACCATAACTTCGTGGCAAGGGCAAGGCCTACCCCTATCACACCTTAGTGTTCATACAATTCAACCTTAAAGTATCCCTAGAGACTACTTAAGGCATATCTATTCACAATCCTGCCTCTTAGGATTTGTCTCGTCATTTCTTTATATTAATTTCCCGACTAGTATTTTGATACTAATTGGAAAATCTTAGAACATGCCAAGTTCCTATTTTCCAATTGGCATTTCATTTCAATTGATTTCCCAACACAAGTATAGTTTGATCTCAATATCAAAAATATCACTTTAATCCATTCATGAATTTCATACATGGCGTAAAGTATATCTTATCACAATGTTATCATAGTAATTTCATTAACATGCCGTTCCATTCATTTCACATAATCATACACAATTATTCTAAATTTGTATATCATGCTTCACTCACTCATATCAATATTATTTTCATTTAGGCATTATTAATCATTAATAATCCATGAAAATCCCATCTAATTACTTTAGGCAATCTTATGAAATTAACCCACTAATTATAAGCAATATAGTCAGCCATCCTCACCTCGTGATGTGCTACGATAGTTGCCTTGTTAAGCCCCTCGATCAATCCCCGTTCTAGGCCGATTGGAAGTGAAAAGCTGGATTTCTGGGCCAAAGCCGGGCGACTTTCACGAAAGCCGGGCGGCTCTCGTAGTCTGCAACTACGAACAGCTCCCTATATGTGGCGGTTTCCGGCGATTTCGACTCCTATCGATTCACCAACCCTTCTAAGTTAATTAACACCACTTTATATCAATATTCTACACTTTTAAACGTGTAGAACTCATGGTTTAATCCACCATATGATTTCTTAAAAATCATACAATAACAAAACTAGTTAAAGATTGTTTATTGAGTTCTTACCTCAAAAACAACCCTCTTCTCTTTGGATTCTCTTCCTTGCTGCTTGGACTATGAGAGGAGACTTCCCTGGAGCTTCCCTCTCTGCCTTGGTCGAGTGGATGATGTCAAATGGAAGGGGGAAACATCTCCCCAATCAACTCCCAAGATAATATGTGTATGGGCCCTTGGGAGTGATTTCTTTGTCTTGAGCAATCTCCTCACTCAATGAGTCCGCACCTCCCATGTTTGAATGTCCCCTTCTGCTCTCATTCAGTCCATAAGGACGTGGGTGGCCCCCACTCATGTGGGCGGTCATCCCTTTAAGTCCCGGTGTGTATAATCGGCCCCGAAAGTTGTATTTCTCGGACTATTTTAGTCATATTTTATTTTATCGGGCCGGAAAAAATATATCACGCGTTCCCAATAATTATGGGCCTTTAGAATAGATATACATTCCCCAACATTAATTTAGGAGTCTCTGAAACTCATTTCGGGCTGTTATCCGCTAAATTACCAATACCGGTAATTGGGCCCCGTTTGACCGACCGGTCAACTCCATGCCTTTCTTATGGCCCAAATAGAATATCCACCACCATATAGATGTCATCTAGACCAAGATGAATATAATATGTGGTTCGGGAATTATCGGGCGGTCCCCGTTCCCGTTGTGGGCCCCACATGCAATTTACTATTCACGTAAAAGAAATAATAAAATTTAACAATTACGTAAATTCATAAATCATCTTTCGAGGTTTATTACATAATTTACTAAAAGTAAATATGCTTGGGGACGGTGCTACAAGTTCACCCCCCCTTAACGGGAATTTTGTCCCCGAAATTCACAACGATTATTCAAACAGAAATGCATACTGTTCCTTCATTGAGGCTTCAGTCTCCCAAGTTTCTTCTTCAACTCGGTCACTCTTGCAAAGGATTTTAACCATTGGAACTTTCTTGCTTCTTAGCTTCTTTACTTTCCTATCAAGTATCCTTACAGGGTTGCACAGCGTAGTTCAAGTCTTCCCGTATTTCCACGGGTGGTCTTTCTAGTACATGAGATGGATCCAGAATATACTTCTTAAGCATAGACACATGGAATACATTATGTATCTTTTCCAACTCTGGAGTCAACTGTAATCGGTATGCTACGGCCCCAATTCTTTCAAGAATCACAAATGGCCCTATGTAGCGTGGGTTGAGTTTCCCTCGGCTCTGAAATCGGATGATTCCTTTCCAAGGTGAAACTTTCAAAAATACCTCATCCCCAACCTTAAACTCTAAGGCTCTTCGGCGCTTATCGGCGTAGCTCTTCTGTCTATCCTGTGCCGCCTTAAGTCTGTCACGAATCATCTTCACCTTTGACTTGGTGATTTCCACCAGTTCCATGCTCTCGAGTTTGGCCATGCCAACCTCATCCCAACACAAAGGTGTACGACATGTCCTCCCATACAATGCCTCGTATGGAGGCATGTCTATACTCACCTGATAACTGTTGTTATAGGCAAACTCCACAAGTGCCAAATGGTTGTCCCAACTCCCTTGGAACTCCAATGCACAAGCTCTCAGCATATCCTCTAATATCTGTATAACCCGCTCGGATTGCCCATCCGTTTGTGGATGAAAAGCTGTACTGAATTTCAGTTTTGTCCCCATAGATTCCTGGAACTTCGGCCAAAATCGTGATGTGAATCGCGGATCTCTATCGGATACAATGGTTATAGGAACCCCATGTAGCCTCACGATCTCATCCACATACAACTTGGCTAACCTTTCCAATGCATAGGTGGTGTTGATAGGTAGAAAGTGTGCACTTTTCGTGAGCCTATCGACCACAACCCATACGGCATCATAGTTCTTAACCGTTCGTGGCAGCCCCACCACGAAATCCATAGTCACGTGCTCCCACTTCCATTCAGGAATGGAAAGTGGCTGTAGTAACCCAGCCGGGTGCTGATGTTCTGCCTTAACTTGTTGACAAGTAAGACACCTACTGATGTACTCGGCTATCTCCCTCTTCATACCGGACCACCAGTAACTTTCCTTCAAATCACGGTACATTTTCGTGCCTCCCGGGTGCATGGCATACGCCGATGAATGAGCCTCCTCTAAGATGGACTTTCGGAGCTCATCATCCAACGGTACACACACTCGGTCACGAAATAATAAGAGACCATCGTCTCTTTCCCTGAAATCCTCAACCGGTCCCGCTAGCATGCGTTCACGGATCTTCATAAGCTCTTCATCAGTTTCTTGACCCTTCTTGATTTCATCAAATAATGTAGGTCTCACCTCGAATCTAGCTAACAAGGCACCATCACTAGATTCCTCCATTCGGGCTCTCAATGCCCTCAAACTACTCAGCAACGCCCCAGACGATTTCTTTCGGCTCAGAGCATCCGCCACCACGTTGGCTTTACCGGGGTGGTACTCGATAACTAGGTGGTAGTCTTTTATCAACTCCATCCACCGTCTCTGTCTCATGTTTAACTCTTTCTGAGTAAACACGTATTTCAGGCTCTTGTGGTCAGTGTATATATGACATGTTTCTCCGTAGAGATAATGTCTCCAAATCTTCAATGCAAAAACCACTGCCCCCAACTCTAAATCATGAGTAGGATAATTTACCTCATGCTTCTTCAAATGTCGTGAAGCATATAGGCAATCACCCTCCCATTCTGCATCAAGACACATCCAAGCCCTTGGATGCTCGCGTCACTATAGATATCGTACCCCATACCCTGTCGGGGTAATGCAAGTATCGGTGCCTCGGTCAATCTCTTCTTTAGTTCAAGGAATCCCTTCTCACATCGGTCATCCCATACAAACTTGGCCCCCTTTCGAGTGAGCTTCGTCAATGGCGATGCCAAAACTGAGAACTTCTCCACGAACTTTCGGTAATACCCTGCCAATCCAAGGAAGCTACGAATTTCCTTGACGTTCTTTGGCCTCTCCCATTCAGTAATAGCCTCAATCTTTTTGTTATCTACGGCAATCCCTGATCCTGAAACCACATGCCCGAGAAAGCCAATCTCCCTTAGCCAAAATTCACATTTGGAAAACTTGGCATATAGTTGCTTCTCCCGTAGTGTCTCAAGAACCAGTATCAAGTGCTCCTCATGCTCTTCTTCACTCTTTGAGTAAATAAAGATATCATCTATGAACACAATCACAAACCGGTCCAAGTATTTATGAAATACTCGGTTCATCAAGTCCATAAATGCCGCCGGGGCATTGGTTAGCCCGAATGACATAACTAGGAACTCGAAATGACCATACCTTGTGCGGAATGCACTCTTCGGTATGTCATCCTCCTTTATCTTCAGTTGGTGGTACCCCGACCTCAAGTCAATCTTCGAAAACACCGTCACTCCTCGGAGCTGATCAAACAAGTCATCAATCCTAGGCAGGGGATACCTATTCTTGATTGTGACCTTGTTCAGTTGACGATAGTCAATGCACATTCGAAGTGTTCCATCTTTCTTTTTCATGAAAAGGACCGGTGCTCCCCACGGAGAGTGACTCGGCCTTATGAAACCGTTATCCAATTGCTCTTGCAATTGGATTTTCAACTCGTTAAGTTCAGCGGGTGCCATTCTGTATGGCGGTATAGAGATTGGTTTGGTGTCGGGTTCAACCTCGATCACGAACTCAATCTCCCTATCGGGTGGAAGTCCCGGCAAGTCTTTTGGGAAGACATCCAGATATTTGCACACTACTCTCACATCGTTGATATCTATCTCTTCTTTGTTTTTATCCACCACGTATGCTAGATATGCGTGGCATCCCTTTCTCATCATATTCCTTGCTCTCACGGCGGATATGATGCAACTGTTTGACTTGCCTCTATCTCCCTCAAAGCGTAAGGTCAATCCTTCACCGCTTTCGAGTTCAAGAACCTTCGTGTAGCAATCAACCCTAGCATGATGTTTCTCAAGCCAATCCATTCCTAGGATTGCATCGAACTCGATCATACTCAGCGGTACGAAATCACACGTCAAGGTTTGGCCCTCCACTTCCACCTTACACGATGGATAGTGGCTATTTCTTTCGATATCATCCCCTAGAGGCGTGGATACCAATAAGGTTTGAGTCATCGGTACAAGTGGTCCGTTGAATCCGCTGGCGAACGCCTCACTCACAAATGATCGTTGCGCCCCGGTATCAATAAGGATCCGTGCGTCTCTCCCGTTAATCTTTAGTGTTCCTACATTCATAATTAATGTAAGACACACTATCTAATTAATAGGTTTGTTTCCTAGGTCGTAGAGTGCGTCGATCATGTTTCGGATGCAGACCACCCGACCCCGTGTAATAATTCCCCGGTTTCTAACCTTAAGGAGCATCTCCGGACTCGTTCAGGTGAAAGCCGGCCGCTTTTCATGAAAGCCGACCGGTTTTCATGTGTCCGGCACTTCTCACTACATAAGCCGGCCGGGCTCTGCCAAAAGCCGGCCGGTTTTCAGCTGCGCAGGATTTTCTCCCCATTTCGACGAATGCCGGCTGGTTTCCACGAAAGCCGGCCGGTTATCGTCGTCGTACTTTTAATGTCGTAAATAATAATCCCAAAGTCGGGCGGTTTTCTATGAAAGCCGGGCGGCTTTCAGCTGCGAGAAATTTCCGAGGTCGAACATTTATGAAAGCCGGCCGGTTTTTGGTTGCGAGGAATTTTCTGATTTAATGTTGACGAAAGCCGGGCGGTTCTTGGTGGAAGCCGGCCGGCATTCGTTGCCGCAGTATTTTCCCAATAAATCAAGACGAAAGCCGGGCGGCTTTCGTCAAATGCCGGGTGGCATTCGCCCAGGGCGGGGATTTTC
Source organism: Cuscuta europaea (assembly GCA_945859875.1). Classification (NCBI taxonomy): domain Eukaryota; kingdom Viridiplantae; phylum Streptophyta; class Magnoliopsida; order Solanales; family Convolvulaceae; genus Cuscuta; species Cuscuta europaea. The sequence goes on along the minus strand of CAMAPE010000054.1, from coordinate 472,780 downwards.
CTCCCCTTTCCCCTACAATCCCGACCAAACCGTCGGGGTTATAAATTTTGCACATTACAAACACTCCTATTGCATACAATGGAGTTAATAGCATGAGTTTAAGATTTTACCCGCCACAGAGTCCGGGTTAGCATGTGTCCGCCTCCGTCATCGCATAGACCCTAGCCTGGGTCTTGTCTTGGTTCACGGATGGCGCGTTGCTTGTACTTGGCCCTCCGTGCGTCATGCTCGCGTGAGGTGCCCCTGCTCGGTTCCTACTTGCCGTAGTCCCGCTGCTGGGTCCTGCACCCATGACTCGCCCAAGTTGCGGGCAGTTTGATATCAAGTGCCCCGTCTCCCCGCATTGGTAGCACCTAGGAGGATCGCAGCACTTGCCCGCGTGGTTCCTCTTGCAGTTATTGCACCTGCTAATGCCCGAACCTTGCGACCTCGAGCCTTGCCCTCCTGGGCCTTGATTTCCCCTAGATGGTGATGCGGGCGTTCTGAAAGACCCACCTCCCCCGTGGTTCCCCTCCTTGCTAGAACCTTGGGGGCCGGTGTTCTCCCATTTCCTCTTCTTCGCCTCCTCGGCGTTTTTCAGTTTTCTTTCTTCCCATTCCTTCTCCCCTTTCAGGCCTTGCTCCACCACTTGACTAAACGTCATGTTAGGCAATTGTGTTGCGCGCTCACGCACGTAAGTCTAAAGCATCCCAAAAGTGATTCACCATCCGGTTCTCATCACAAGCATACTCCGGTTTAAACTCCGCGAGCTCCCTGAACTTGTGTTCAAGTTGCCTCACGGTATACTTGCCTCCTTGGGTCAAGTTGGTGTATTCTCTCCTCTTCAAGTTCACCTCGAAGTCGGAGTAGTATTGGTTGAAGAATTCCTGTCGGAAATTCTCCCAAGTTACGGCCTCACCGTACTTCCCCTTGACACCGTCCCACCATGTGGACGCCATCCCTTCTAGCAACCTCGTTGCTACTCTCATCTTCATGTTTGGCGGCAGCTGCATATCAAGGGCCGCTTCATTGAACCTCTTGGTCCACTCCGCCGCAACAGATATATCTCCCGTTCCATCGAACGGTTTACACCCCAAATCTCTTGCTTCCTTGAGGTACTTCGAGATCCTTATTATCGGGACCTCGACACCTCGATCTACTCGGGACTCTACATGTCCCCTAGAACCCGCATGGCTTCCCCTTCTTGAAGCTCCTCCCAAAGCACGCCTTGCCCGGCGCCTTTGGCGATCCTGTTGAAATTGACGGAGTAGTTCCTCCATCCTTTCTAGAGCGTCATCATCGTCGCTCCCCACACTAGCATTGTCATATTCCCCATCATATGGGGTCTCAACCGGCTCAGTTCCCGGTTGATACGTCGAATCCTCCTCGGACTCATAAGACTCGTTGACTGTTTTCAACATAACCGTCACTCACGGTCTGAGCTTGGCTTCCACGGCCCTGTCCTCTGGACACCCTAGAAGCCCCTCTACTGCCTTGCACGGATCCTCCCGGTGCTCGGCCAGTCGGGTTCCTTCTAGTTACTTTCCCGGTACGTTCCATTTCTGAAAGAAATTGAGAATGAGTCATTAGACTCGTATCAAATGTCAATTGACGGATAGGTACTTAAAGTCATCCTTTGGCTCAAATCACCGCCATACCAATTGTTAAGGGTACCATCTTAACAATTAGAGACATTGCAACTCAAGTACCAAAAGTTCTATAAGTACAAAACCTTACGCTCATGGTTTTCAAATTCATTTTCAAAAAGAAATTTTGAAGCTTCATTATGATGTTTACGGACTAAGGCTCTGATACCAATTAAATTGTCACGCCCCGGACCTACCCGGACACGTCAACAACCCGCCGTACAGTACGAATAGTCAACCGCAGTCCGACTCATCCATACTATACAAGGCGTCTTGAATACCATTCACACATAGTACATCCATAAACAAACATAATGTAAAATAAACATTTATAGCAGCGGAAACATTTAACATAAGTGTTTGTGCCACAATAATTATTCAAAAAAACAATATCCATGAGCATTATTTAAGTTGTTTCAAAAAAGAAACGGAAGAAGCACGAACCACATCTTCTCCCTTTGATCTTCCCGAAGCAACGGGCGGTGGCAGCAACCTTCAAGTTCTACCTGAAACTGTGAGGTGGCCTCCCCCGTGAAGGGGAGGTCAGTACTTGGAAATATTTGAGAAGTACAATAGCAACTATACTAAGTATAATTGATGTTTTAATTTCTAAGACCCTCAACTTAGGGTACTATTATATTATAGGCCATAACCCTCGGTTACCCCTTTTTCTTTTAACTGTACTTACTTTATATAGAGTCAAGTAATCGGCCCGTGGGCCCATATTCATTTAGAATTCATCATTTCCATTCCCCCGTGACCGCAAGTCACGATAACCTCGTGGGGTCCCATCGAGCCCCAATTGTATAACATGGGCTCGGCCCAACTACATTTCTGTACAATCCTCTAGCTCAATATAACATATCAAAATTTGTATGGCAAGGGCTCGGCCCAACTACGTTTCCATACCAACCATAACTTCGTGGCAAGGGCTCGGCCCAACTACGTTTCCACGGAGATCACATATACATGGCAAGGGCTCGGCCCAACTACGTTTCCATGCTAATCATATTACATGGCATGGGCTCGGCCCAACTACATTTCCATGTCATCCTAGAGTCCAACTCTAATTATTTTCATAATCAAATTCTCAAGCAAATCCTATGCCTAGAATCAATTTCCGTAGGTAGCCTTTAGGCCTACCCCTATCACACCTTAGTGTTCATACAATTCAACCTTAAAGTATCTCTTGAGACTACTTAAGGCATATCTATTCCAATCCTACCTCTTAGGATTTGTCTCATCATTTCTTTATATTAATTTCCCGACTAGTATTTTGATACTAATTGGAAAATCTTAGAACATGCCAAGTTCCTATTTTCCAATTGGCATTTCATTTCAATTGATTTCCCAACACAAGTATAGTTTGATCTCAATATAAAAAATATCACTTTAATCCATTCATGAATTTCATACATGACGTAAAGTATATCGTATCACAATGTTATCATAGTAATTTCATTAACATGCCGTTCCATTCATTTCACATAATCATACACAATTATTCTAAATTTGTATATCATGCTTCACTCACTCATATCAATATTATTTTCATTTAGGCATTATTAATCATTAATAATCCATGAAAATCCCATCTAATTACTTTAGGCAATCTTATGAAATTAACCCACTAATTATAAGCAATATAGTCAGCCATCCTCACCTCGTGATGTGCTACGATAGTTGCCTTTGTTAAGCCCCTCGATCAATCCCCGTTCTAGGCCGATTGAAAGTGAAAAGTTGGATTTCTGGGGCAAATCCGGGCGGCTTTCACGAAAGCCGGGCGGCTTTCGTAGTCTGCAACTACGAACAACTCCCTATATGTGGCGGTTTCCGGCGATTTCGACTCCTATCGATTCACCAACCCTTCTAAGTTAATTAACACCACTTTATATCAATATTCTACACTTTTAAACGTGTAGAACTCATGGTTTAATCCATCATATGATTTCTTAAAAATCATACAATAACAAAACTAGTTAAAGATTGTTTATTGAGTTCTTACCTCAAAAACAACCCTCTTCTCTTTGGATTCTCTTCCTTGTTGCTTGGACTATGAGAGGAGACTTCCCTAGAGCTTCCCTCTCTGCCTTGGTCGAGTGGATGATGTCAAATGGAAGGGGGAAACATCTCCCCAATCAACTCCCAAGATAATACATGTGTATGGGCCCTTGGGAGTGATTTCTTTGTCTTGAGCAATCTCCTCACTCAATGAGTCCGCACCTCCCATGTTTGAATGTCCCCTTCTGCTCTCATTCAGTCCATAAGGACGTGGGTGGCCCCCACTCATGTGGGCGGTCATCCCTTTAAGTCCCGGTGTGTATAATCGGCCCCGAAAGTTGCATTTCTCGGACTATTTTAGTCATATTTTATTTTATCGGGCCGGATAAAATATATCACGCGTTCTGATAGTGTGAATTTCCTATCATGTATGTTTGTATTTTTAACTAGTTTTTATTAGTTCTAGTTGTGGAAATTACACATTTTTGGTGTAATACTTTATTTTCATAATTATTTGTAATTTGTTTAGATTAAGACTATTCTGAGCTAAACAGGTCAAAACTCATCCAAGGGATCAGGATGGGACCTCAAAAGATCAAGGAAAGTGCAAAGAGACATGAAAGATTTCGATTTGGAAAAATTACTCTTATACCCGGTCGGGTATAGGCAATACCCGATCGGGTATTTGCTTGATTCGGTTGTCCAAATCAAATCCGGGAACAAAGGATCGTGGGAGCAAATTTTCGTAAAGATTTGTCACATACTCGATCGGGTAAACCGACATACCCGATCGGGTATGTCCAGAAATGTGGCTTTCCGAGAAATTTCCTAAGATACCCGATCGGGTATCCTATATACCCGGTCGGGGATCAGCCCCTGCAGCTCCCAAAAGCCTATAAATACACCCCTTTCCTTCACAATAAGATATCCAATTCCTTTGTACATCTAAGCTCAGTATAGAATAGTTCTTTCTTTATATTTTTCATCATGTTTAGTCTCCAAATGAGGAGCTAAACTCTTCCATCTTGGTTTTGCTACTTTGAAGCTTAATGAATTTGTAAGTTGTGAGTTATTTTCTTTAATCTTCTTCCTTGAATATTAATTCTTCCTTTAAAATACTATCTCTATATCAAAGTTGGGGAGTGTTACTAAGATGACAATTAGTTAACATCTTGACATTGGTTATAGTAATAGCTATTTCTTCCTCTATGTTAATATTGGGGAGTGTTACTAAGATGACAATTAGTTAACATCTTGATATTAATCATAGTAGGATTCATATTCTTTAATATTCTTCCTTGAGTATTAATTAATTCCTATTCATATTTCATGTTAATATTTTAAACATTACTTAAAGTATCAACTAGTTTTGTTTCTCATATTAATTATTACTAGAATCAATCGGTTAATACGCTTGTTATTAATCCGGTTCTTTCAACGGTAGTAAACTTGGAATATTAATGCATGCATCTCATGGTTAATATACCAAGGGGAATTAATTATATTGATTGAACCAATAAACCGCTTGTGTTGAGGTTATCAATCTCAATCGTTTTCATCTTAAGTTTATTGCTACTATCAAGTTAATATACGGCGCTTGTTCTATATTGACTCGATAGTCAGTTTTATTAATGAACGCATCTCGTTATTAATAACTACCCTCGATGAACTGGATATACTCCTCGATTGAGTATTCGAGAGGAAGATAGTTAAAGATATAACCGGGATCGACGAACATTTCATTAAGTGGATAAAAGCAAAACCAAGTCCTCATCTCATTGAATTAAACTCATATAGGTTGTTTATCTTAGTGTTTTTAAACCAAACAAATCTAAACCCCCCTTGTTACTATTTATATAAAAGAAAAGTATTCCTTTCCCTGTGGATACGAACCTTACTTCGTTATACTACGTATATTCGTTGTATTGTATTTATTTTGAGTGCACCTCACGGCAAGTGCACGTCATGTTCCCAATAATTATGGGCCTTTAGAATAGATATACATTCCCCAACTTTAATTTAGGAGTCTCCGAAACTCATTTCGGGCTGTTATCCGCTAAATTACCAATACCGGTAATTGGGCCCCGTTTGACCGACCGGTCAACTCCATGCCTTTCTTATGGCCCAAATAGAATATCCACCACCATATAGATGTCATCTAGACCAAGATGAATATAATATGTGGTTCGGGAATTATCGGGCGGTCCCCGTTCCCGCTGTGGGCCCCACATGCAATTTACTATTCACGTAAAAGAAATAATAAAATTTAACAATTACGTAAATTCATAAATCATCTTTCGAGGTTTATTACATAATTTACTAAAAGTAAATATGCTTGGGGACGGTGCTACAGGTATGCCCAAAGGATATTGTTTAGTTCATTTACCCAAGTTGTTCCCATGGAGTCTAGCTTCTTCTTCAGGCCGTTAACAATCGTTCTATTCACATTCTCTACTTGCCTCGACTCCCCATTGCTCGCAAAATTCTTTGAAGGGCTCAGAATCAAATTGCTTTCCGTTATCGGTGATAATCTGCATGGGAACATCGAACCGGCAGAACATATTCCTCTAGATGAACTTTTTGCATTGTTCTGCGGTGATTATGGGCATTGGCTCGGCCTCAACCCATTTGGTAAAATAATCAACCGCTACTATCACAAATTTCCGACCTCCTGAGCCCTGTGGAAGGGGGCCCACAAGGTCTATTCCCCACCTTGAGAAAGGGATTGCAGTTCTGATCGGGATATACAGGGTGGCTGGCCTGCCTGGGTTCGTTTGAAATTTTTGACAAACCTCACATTTTCGTGCGAAGTCTGCACAGTCCCTTATCATGGTCGGCCAAAAGTATCCCTGTAAAATAGCTTTTCAGCTTAGGGTAAACGCACCTTGGTGTGACGAACAAATTCCTTCATGCAGTTCTTTAATTATTTGCTGGGCTTGATCTGGCCTCAGACACTTCAATAGTACCCCGTTATAGCTTCTCTTATAGAGTCTGCCATCCTGGATGACATAATTAGGGGCTCGCCTTCTGATCACCCTCGCCTTGTCTTCCTCCGGGGGAGTGCTCCGGCCTCGATATATTCCAATAGGTCGGCTATCCAAAATCTCGGAGCCTAGTCAAATGGAAAGACCTACGGGTCTTTGGTGCCTTCGATGCTTGGTTTGCTCAATTCATGTACTCGGGCTATGCGAGCGAGATGTTCAAGGGCATCAGTCGTCGGTTTTGACAGAATGTCCGCCTCCGTGTTTTGAGCTTGCGGAACACAAAGTGGCTCGGATTCTTCAAATCCTTTCATGATCTCCAAGGCTGTATCCCTATATTTCTGCATGCGGGCCTCCTTGGCCTCGTACTCCCTTCTAAGTTGCTTGATGACCAATTTAGAGTCACTTTTGATCTTCAGTTTCTGAGCCTTGAAGTGCCTCGCAATCCTGAGACCGGATAGTAGGGCCTCATATTTGGCCTCGTTATTAGACAAGGTGAATGAGTATCTTATGGCGTGGTATGATTTGAAACCCTCAGGGGTGATGAGGACCACCCCTCCCCCGCAATCTTTGGATCCTGATGATGATCCATCAGTCATTAGGGTCCACCAATCCTCTTCTTCGCGGCGTTTTTCCTCAGCTATGTCCCTCGAGTGCATTCTACCAGGAAGTTTGCCAGAGCTTGCCCTTTAATCGCATTTCTGCGTTGGAAACTCACCTAATATTGGCTAATTAGTAGGGACCACTTCACAACTCGTGCAGTCTTGGTTGTTCGGAACAGGGTCCCCACCCCCAGGTCTGACAGCACCTTGATGGGATGAGCCTGAAAATAATGAGCAAGTTTCTTGGCCCCCACGTAGACGGCAAGGGCAACCTTCTCCAGGGCTGGGTATCTAAGCTCGGCGCCATGGAGGGCCTTGCTCACGTAATAAACTGACCTCTGGATGGTCCCTTCTTCTCGCACCAAGATAGAGCTTACTGCGCTTTGAGTCACGCCCAAATAAAGGATCAGTGTCTCACCAGCTTCAGGCTTGCTAAGTAGCAGATCTGATTGCAGATATTTCTTTAACTCCTCGAATGCTTCTTGGCACTCTCGAGACCACTGGAACCCGTTGCTCTTCTTTAAAATTTTGAAAAATGGTAAGGACTTATCAGCTGATCTGGACAGGAACCTCCCCAAGGCGCCCAACCTTCCGGTTCGGATCTGAACTTCTTTAACATTTCTTGGAGGTTCCATGTCTAAAATCGCCTTGACCTTCTCGGGGTTAGGTTCAATGCCCCGGTGAGTGACCATGAACCCCAAGAACTTCCCACCTTGAACAGCAAAAGTACATTTTTTGGGATTCAGTCGGAGATTTACCTTCTTCATGATAGTGAATACTTTTCTCAGGTCATCCGCGTGCTCACCCGCCTTTTGGCTCTTCACGATCATGTCGTCAACATATGTCTCCATGTTTCTTCCGAGCACTGCTCGGAAAACCTTGGCCACCATCCGTGTATAGGTAGCCCCAGAATTCCTCAGCCCAAAGGCCATTACTAAGTAGCAAAAAACTCCTTCGGGCGTGATGAACGAGGTCTTCTCCGCGTCGTCGGGGTACATGGAGATTTGATGATATCCCCAAAACGCATCCATGAAAGAGAGGAGTTTGCAGGCGGCGGTCTGATCTACGAGATGGTCAATGCTGGGCAAAGGAAAAGGATTCATCGGGTATGCCTTGTTTAGGTCTGTGTAATCTACGCACATCCTCCAAGTGGGTGGCTTGGGGGCCAGCACCACATTAGCGAGCCATTCCGGGTACTGTACTTCCCTTATATGCCCAATGCTCAACAACATGTTTACTTCATTCTTTACGAACTCCTTTCTGTCCAAGGATAGGTATCTCCTTTTCTGCTTTACTGGTGTTATTTTTGGATCCACATTCAATCGATGAACAACGATGCTTGGGTCGAGCCCGGGCATATCCTCGGGTCCCCAAGCGAAAATCATATTGAATTCTACCAGAACTTGGACTATCTCCGCTTTCAGGTCGGCCGGGAGTCCTGCCCCAATTTTCACTTGGCGCTCTGGCCGTGATGGGTCTACCCCGACCTCCTGGAGCTCTGAGGCCGGTTGGGCTCTGAGTTGCCCGTCCTCATATTTAGATAGATCTTGTTCAATGGCATTGATCCTCATGTCACTTCCCCTGTGATCCTTGCAGGCCCTCACATAGCAACTCCTGGACATCTTCTGATCCCCTCTCACCATGCCAATCCCAGCTGGAGTGTAGAACTTCATGCATAGGTGGGCCTGGGAAATAATGGCTCCCAGGTCCTCCAACAGGGGTCTGCCCAGGATGGCCTTGTGTACGCTCGGTATTTGGACAATGATGAAGTCCGCTTCAATCTCCCGTATGCAGGGTTCCGATCCGAGTTGGATCTTGAGGGTTATCATTCCCTCGGGCTCAATTATATCTCCAGTAAAACTTAAAAGGGGGGTTCTTACCGGTTTGAGATCTTCGTTCTTGAGCCCAACCTCAAGGAAGGCATCCATGTAAAGAATATTGACCGAGCTACCATTGTCCACCAGCACCCTGCGAACGATCATGTCTGTGACCTCCATCTTGATCACTAGCGCATCCCTATGTGGTGGGGGACATGGGGGGAAATCGTCATCCGTGAAAGTTATTGACTCACGTTTCTGCCTTTTATCGGCGGGAAGACGGCTGATCTCGCTGATGAATAGTTGGCGATTCCACTTCATTCTTTCTCCCGTCGTATCCCCCCCACAGGTCCGCCGTAGATCTGGTTGACGTGAGGTCATTTCTATATGCCGATGTCCTCTCCTTCATCGTCATCTTCAAATTGGGCCCCAACCTCCCTCTTCTTTGAGGACGAGGTTGGCGCGTCCTTCTCGCGGCTCCAGGTAAGTTTTCTCGCTGGAGGCTGTCCTTGTTGGGCTTGCTTTACAAATTTCTCCAACTGACCCTCCCGCATGAGCTTTTCTACATACTTCTTCAGGATGTAACAGTCGTTGGTCTGATGAAAGTTAGTTTTGTGGATCTTGCAGTACTTGTTCTTGGGATTCTGATTGTGGATGATGTTGCACCCCTCAGGGGCGGCGATCAAGCCCTGCTTCGTAGCATAATCCAGTACAGTACTTACTTGGATCGCAGAAGGGGAGAAATATGTGTGGCTGGTCAGCGGCCCCTCAGGCACACCTGATTTGCCCTTTCCCCAGTCCTTCTTCTTCTTTCTGAACCCATTCCCCTTGTCGGAGTCAAGGGTTTCCTTCTCAAGGGTCTTCTTTTTTTCTCCCTTAGATTGGCGCTTCCCGGGCTCTTCATCTCTCTTTCTTCTCTCAGCTTCTTCTACTCCGGCTTGCGCGTTTGCTCGCCGCAGGGCCTCCTCGTGTGAGGCCGGAAGGTTTAGGACAAAATCCTTGTACAACTCGCCCGATCTCAGAGTGTTGGTTAGTATGGAGACTGCGGACTTGTCATCCAGGTCATCCACCTTCACGGATTCGTCCCTCCACCGGGTCAAGAAATCAGCCAAGCTCTCCTAGGGTCCCTGTCTGATCCCCAAGAGATGAGAAAAATTCTTCTTCGAATCCTTAGAGCTAGTGAACCGAGTCACAAAAGCATGGGCCAACTCCCTAAAGTTCCGAATCCTCCCATTAGGTAGGGAATCATACCACTCTCGGGCCGGTCCGTCAAGCGTTACCGAGAATCCCCTGCACTTGATGGCATCTTCATACCCCATCATCACCATATATGCCACGTATCTGGAAACATGGTGTTGTGGGTCTGTCATCCCTCGGTATGCCTCTATATTGCAAGGCTTGTATCCTTTGGGTAGCGGAGCGTCTATAATCTGACGAACAAACGGTTCAGGAATCCTCACCTCATGGTTGGGATTAATCCTTGCGTCCACTTCCCTTCGGAGCTCGTCTAGCCTCCTCCAGAGATCTTCATTGCCTTGGCCCGCCTGCTGCCGAGGTGGGGATCGTCGATGCTTGCGGCCCTGCCGGATGGTGTTGATCTCGTCTCTGAGATCTCCCCCACGCACACTGCGGCGGTGGGATGAAACAACCGCAGATGACGCCTCCATGCTCGGCTCAGGTAGGGATGAGATCCGGCCATGCACGGAGACCCTTTGTCCACCAATCCGGTCCATCACCGAGGTCCTCGGAGTTTGCCTGGAACGATGGGAACGCTGGGATCGGGATGGCAAAGAGCCCCTCCTGGAATGCTCGTGCCCCTCCTCCTGTCGGGATACTGACAGAGCCCAGCGAGGTGAAGGGGATCTCGCACCCTCATTAGGGATGATGCCTTGGAAAGCGGTGGTCAGGGTTTTCACCGCCCTTTGGAGTGTTGCCAAACTGGCTAGGGCCTGAGCCGGATCGATATTGGGAATACGGCTCCCAGTGCCAAGCGTCTGAAACTGCGGTGGTCGTGTTACCGCCCGCCTAGAACTTTCAACGCCTTGGAGGCGGTTTCTCAGGTCCTCCAATCCCGCCGTGTTGTCGTTACGCCTTCGAAAGTCACTCCGTTGTGACCGAGAGCCTTCATCTTTGATCACTACTTGGTCGTGACGATTACCACCCAGATTGCTGCCTCCACGGTTGTGGCTATGAGATCCCACCATGATTCGTTGCACATTGAGCTCTCAACGAGAGCACCAAATGATGGAGTTTAATCCAACAACAAGAGCTAAATCTACGGAAGCAGATGATAATTTGGCAGCGTAAGGCAGTGTTTTATTGATCAAGGTCTCTCCCCCTTTTGGAGGTTTACAAGTTGTATTTATAGGCTAAGGAACTAGTGTTACAAAAGGAAACTGATACAATAAATGCTATTAATGATGCATTAGCTCGAATAGGACTCTTGTAACGTCTCGGCCATTGTGCAATGATTGTTCCTTTACCCCACGTTCCAGCCGTTTCACTTCTGCCAGCTACCGTTTCCACTGATAGCGTGCCACGTCAGCCCTAGGGATATCCTAGTCTCACTAGAACTCCGCCCAGGCTCAAGGCATGCTTTCTAGCCTGGCCTGTTTGTGGGTTCTTCTCGCGGGCTTGGTTCCTAGTTAGGCCCAGTGGTTATCTATCATTAATCACGTTAAAGGTTAATTTCGTTCATGGGCCGGACTCACACAATTGGGCCATGGTCGGTGATGGAGTATATGGCCCGGGAACCCCCACCCCACAGACTCCTACTACTCCAATAAAGGCCCAACAGGCCCAGAAAGCACAACATGCCCAAATCACAGCGCCCAAAGTACCAAGCAGCCCACAATGCGCACCAGGGGTGCCTTCGGGACCCTGGCCGAAGGCTCTAACTCTCACTGGAGGACAAAGACAGGAAAACAAAAGTTACTGGGAAAAACAACGAAAATCAGTAGCCCTCGGCAACTGGAGCCCTCGGCACTAAGGGGGTCCCCGGTACTCAGAGCCCTCGGCTAGTCATCTATTGCCGAGGACGTCTTTTCCGACATGATATCCGCTCCACATGCGTATGGATCGCTGTACCCTGTACAACGTCCCATCCAACAGCCGCATTAAATGCGGCCACATGCGGTTGCCAGCGCCAACCAGTTGAGGTGACCCCTCGGCCAATGAACGCTTGACACGTGTCCCTATCCGGCATTTATTGCTACTATAAATAGCACCCCATTTCCCCATTTCCCCATTTGTAACCAAGTCATAAGAAGTCGTAAGACACAATACTCACGTTGCATACTTTCTAATATACTTTCTCTCTCTACTTACTTGCTCTGACTTCTCTCTAGTTATTCCCCGTAATAACCCCTCAGATAAGCTACCCCCCGGGTACACTGTCCATCATTTGGTGCTCTCGTTGAGAGGTCAAACAATCAAGTAAGAAACCCTCCCCCTCGACCAAACACAAAACGTCTAGCTAAAATGGTGAGGACAACTCGTGCCAACTCCAAGAATGTAGAGGACAGGAACCTGGCCCCCGGCGAGGTCGACGTCCCCGAAGCCTCTAACAGGGCTCCCGAGGGCGGCGTCATCACCGGGTTGGACCAGACGGTAGTCGACCTACGCCAGCAGATTCAGCAAAATGCCCCTGATGCCCGCCTCGGCATCGAGGCCAAGAAAAAGGACCCGAGCGAAAATCAAATTAGCCCTCCGGTCATCACCATCGACGTGCAATCGGCGCTCTCCGCCTTCATCCAGGCGCTCACTCAGAACCCGGGTGCCTTCGGCACTTTGGTTCCCCACGAACCTCAGGTCGGGGAGAATATTATGCTTCCCCCTCATCCACGACCCCTCGGTAACCCGGTCCTCCGGATGGGGAACTCTGAGGGGGTCGTGGCCCAAGATACGGCCTCCTAGGAAGTCCAGTCACGGGACCGCCACAATGTTAACAAGGAACAACTTCGAACTTCCGCCCTCGAGAGACTCGGAGGGGGGCAAGACCGCCGAGGGGTCCAAGACTGCCTCGGGGGGAAGGCGTTCCAAAGGCCTCAGGAAAGTGGTGGGTCCGTCTCCAGGGCCAATGAAAGGCGTCCCCCTCAGGACAAAGGCAAGGCACCTCTCCATGCCAACGACGCACGCCACCAAATGAACCAGGCCCACTCGGCTTGGGTCCATTTGCAGGGGGCGGAGGCTCTCCCGAAGGACCCCCGGGACGAAATCATTGCGGCCCTCCAGCGCCGGCTTGACGAGATGGAGGCCACCAAGGCCCACGCCACCAGTTCCGCCCCTCATACAGACCTCAAGTATGAGGCGATGATGGCTAAGATGGAAGAAATGCAGAGGAAGATAGCTGAGGGCTCTGGGGAGCCCACCATACAGCTCCGGACCCGGACGCCATTTACCCCAAGGGTATTGGCGGCCCGGATCCCGGAAAAATACCGAGGGCAGCTCATCAAGCCCTATGAAGGAAAGACTGACCCTCAAGAGCATTACATCAGGTATCAAAACAGCATGATGATGGTGGGGGCATCGGATGAATATTTGTGTCGCTGGTTCCTCTCCACCTTAGAGGGGCCAGCTTACGAATGGTACAATCGATTGCCCGAGGGCTGCATTGACTCATGCCAAGAACTTGCCCAGCGATTCTTGACGCAATTTGCGGGAAGGCGCCGCACAAGAAAACACTTCTCCCACTTGCTAACAGTGAGGCAGAAGAAGGAGGAGACCCTTCGGGACTTCCTGGAGCGCTGGAGGACGGAGGCTGATAGAGTTGATGGCGCTGACGACGAGACCCTCCTGGCCCTCCTACAAACAGTACTCCGCCCCGGGAACTTCTCAAGAAGCCTCATCATCGAACCCCCCCGCGATTATATAATGGCCCTGCAGCGGGGGGACCGGTACGCCGAAGCCGAGGAGGTGGAGAAATGCCACCACGTCCCCGATCACCAACGCCCTCGGCCAGACGACAAAGGTAACCGGGGGCCGGGGGCTCCCCGCAATCATCCCAAGGATCCAGCTCCCTCCGGTGATCGCCCCTGGCATGGCCAAGCCAAGCCCGGGGGAGGCTACAAGGGGAACCCAAAGGCTTGGGCACAGCCTGTCCTCCTGGAGCACCCTCGGACACCATTGACGCACCCCGTCAGCGTTATTCTTGATTTTGCTGAGGAGAGGGGTCTGGTGGAGCGAGATTCACGCGCACCCCCGGAGGTATTTGCCATCAATCCAAACTACCCCTACTGTCGCTTCCACCGACACCAGGGGCACAGGACCGATGACTGCCATCAGCTGAAGACGGCCATCGAAAGATTGATACAAGCGGACCATCTGTCCCAGTTTGTCCAGGGCCCTCAGCAACAAGGCCCCCCTCATCAGGGGCCACCCCGAGGGCAAACTGCGAGAGCAAACGCATGGGTCAACCCCAACACCATCCCCCTCGACAAAAAGAGGGAGATCGGGAACCTGGAAGAAGAGGAGGAGGACCCCCGGTACCAAGAAAAGAAGCGCCACATCCTCATGATCACCGGGAGCAATACCGGGGGTGATTCCACGAGTCAACGAAAGAAGTGGGCTCAATCACTTTACGTGGGGGAAGTCACTCATATGCCCTCGGTAAAGCGGCTGAGGGAGGAACCCATTATCTTCACCAACGCTGATCTCCCCCCAGTATCCTCCCCCCACAGGGATGCCCTCGTCATCCGCACAGAGATCAACGACACTATTATTCACAAAACTTACATTGACACGGGCAGCTCCGTCAATATAATGTACCTCAGCACCTTCAGAGAGCTGCATCTGGAGAGGGGGTCCCTTCGGCCCATCAAGACCCCTCTTGCCGGCTTCACCGGCGACACCATTGATTCCGAGGGGGTCATAACCCTCCCGGTAATCTTCGGCGACGGCCTCCATAGAGCCAAGCTCGAAGTGGAGTTCGTCGTCGTCAACATCGACTGCGCCCACAACATCATCCTCGGCCGGCCAGCCCTCGAGGATCTCGAAGCCGTCATCTCCATGAGGCACCTCTGCCTCAAGTTCCCAGCCGAGGGGGGAATCGGTTACTCAAGGGGGAACCAAAAGCTTGCCCGCGCTTGCTACCTTCAAGTTACAAAGAAGGTTAGCAAGACGGAGTTCCGCGTTGACACCATCACCGGAACTGTGGAAGCGGAAGAAAGGAGGTCGAGGGCTGAACCAGCCGAGGAGGTAGAAGACTTCGCGCTCGATCCGGCCAAGCCGGAGAGAGTTGTGAAGATTGGAGCCAAGCTCCCCGAAGACCTGAAGACCGGCATCATCAGCACCCTCCGCGCCTACTCCATTGTTTTTGCATGGGGGCCGGAGGACATGCCGGGGATCAGCCGAAGGGTCATCACCCACCGCCTCTCGGTGGACCCTTCGGCCAAACCAGTACAGCAGCGGAGGAGACCCCTCTCGGCCGAGAGGAGGGAATTTGTGAAGAAGGAGGTCGCCATGCTCCTTTCTATCAAGAACATCAAGGAGGTGAAGTACCCCTCATGGCTGGCAAATGTAGTCCTCGCGCAGAAACCGCCCTCATTCCGCATGTGCGTGGACTACACGGATCTCAACAAGGCGTGTCCCATGGACCCCTTTACTTTACCAAATATTGATCAACTTGTGGACGAAACCGCGGGGTGTGAAATCATGTCATTCCTCGACGCATTCCACGGATATCATCAAATATACATGCATGAGGAGGACACTGAAAAAACAACCTTCATGACTCCCGAGGGCATCTTCTGCTACCTTGTCATGGCCTTCGGCCTAAAGAACTCAGGCGCCACCTACACCCGGATGGTGGCCAGGGTATTTTAAGCTGTCCTAGGGCGCACCATGGAGGCGTATGTTGACGACATGATCGTCAAGAGCAAGCAATCAGCAAGCCATGCTGATGACCTGAGGGAGATCTTCGCCATCATGCAGAAGTTTAGCCTTCGGCTGAACCCAAAGAAGTGTACCTTCGGCGTTCAGGGGGGCAAGTTCTTGGGCTACATGGTAAGCCGAAGGGGTATCGAGGCCAACCCCGAGAAAATCCAGGCCATCATCAACATGGAGCCCCCACACAACGTAAAGGAGGTCCAACGATTGACGGGCCGCCTGGCAGCCCTCAATCGCTTCTTATCAAAATCGGCGGAGAAGTCCTTACCCTTCTTCCAGATCACGAGGAAAACCGCCGGTTTCCAGTGGACTTCAGAATGTCAGGGGGCATTCGAGGAGCTGAAACGGTACTTATCTTCACCCCATGTGCTCTCCAAACCCAAGGTAGGGGAGATCCTGTACCTCTACTTGGGTGTTAGCCCGGCTGCAATTAGCTCAGTACTCATCCGGGAAGAGGATGGCATCCAGCATGCCATCTTCTATGTTAGCAAGACCCTCAGGGAGGCGGAACTCCGGTACTCCCCCGTGGAAAAAACGGTATTGGCTATCGTGTGGACCGTCAAGAAGTTGGGCCACTACTTCCAGGCTCACCCGGTCCAGGTCCTCACTCATCAACCCCTCGGCGCCTTAATGAGGAGCCCCACTAGCTCCTCCCGAATGGTAAAATGGGCTGTCTTCTTGAGCCAATACAACATCGACATCCGTCCTAGGCCCGCCATCAAGGGCCAAGCCCTAGCGGACTTCGTGACGGAGTGCACGACAAGGGCAGCCACGGACGAGGAGCCCTCAGCCCCTTCGGATGATTGGTGGACCCTCTACACCGACGGCTCCTGCGCCATCAAGGCATGTGGAGGAGGGGTGGTCCTCATCTCACCCGAGGGCTTCCGGGCCTATTATGCAGTCCATTTCTCCTTCAAAGTCTCCAACAATGAAGCCGAATACGAGGCTCTCCTCTGTGGCCTTCAGCTGGCAGCTAACATGAAGGCCCGACAAATCCACGTCAAGTGCGACTCCAAGTTAGTCGTCGGCCAAATCTCCGGGGAGTACGAAGCCAAGGAAGGGAGAATGAAGCAATACAAGGAGGCGGCCAAGGAGTTGCTTAAGGTATTTGAGGCGCACTCTCTTACTCAAATACCGAGGGCTCAAAACTCCGAGGCCGACATTTTATCAAAGCTCTCTGCAGAATCCCCTGAGCATATCCTGAAGATTGCCAAAATGGAAGAACTCAGCCTCTCCAGTATACATGCTAGCCCCGTCATGAACATACAACAAAGACAGGAGGACTGGATCTCAGACATTGTTGCCTTCATCACCACAGGGCAACTGCCCGAGGATGAGGCCCGCGCCAAGCTGGAAAAGCTGAGTGCTCCCAGCTACGTTATCGAGGACGGAAGGCTTTACAAAAGATCCTACAGCGGGACACTACTTCAGTGCCTTCATCAAGATGAAGCCGAAGTCGCGATGGAGGAAGTGCACAGTGGGACTTGTTCAGCTCACCAGGGACCCTTCTCCATGTCCCGAAGGCTGATAATCCAGGGCTTCTTCTGGCCTATGATGGCCCGGGATTGTGTAGATCTTGCTCGGAGGTGTCCCGCATGCCAACACTTCCGCAGGCCAGCAGTCAACTATGCCCCCATCAGCACATCCTTACCCTTCGCCCAATGGGGCATAGACCTTGTGGGCCCTCTGCCAAGGGGTACCTCCAACAACAGGTACATCATTGTCGCCATCGATTACTTCACCAAATGGGTGGAAGCAGAGCCCCTCGCCAGCATCACTGAGGCCAGGTGTCGTCACTTTGTTCTTAAAAGCATCCTCACAAGAAGTTTGGCATCCCTCAGCAGATCATCTCCGACAACGGGACTCAGTTCGAGGCAGCCCCCTTCTGTGCCCTCCTAGAGGCGTGGGGCATCAAACACACCTTCTCGTCCGTTGCCTACCCTCAGGGCAACGGTCAAGTGGAGAACGCCAACAGGACCTTGCTCGAGGGCCTAAAGAAGAAGCTGGAGGCCGAAGGGGGCGGTTGGGTAGAAGAGCTCCACAACATCTTATGGGCCTACCGTACCACCCCTCGGCGGGCAACGGGCGAAACACCCTTCTCCCTTTGCTACGGATTTGAAGCCAAGGCCCCCACTGAGGTAACTCTTCCAACCCGAAGGGTCACACAGTATAATCCAGAGGCCAACGACGTCAATATGGCCCTCGATCTCCACCTTATTTCAGAACGCTGAGAGCAAGCCTTCATACGTGCAGAGAACTACCGAAGGCAAGTAAAGAGCTACATTGATGCCAGGGTTCGCTCCCGGGAATTCCAAGTGGGGGACTATGCCCTCCGAAGGAGGGAAGCTAGCCAACCAACCGAGGGCGGAAAGATGGCACCAAAGTTCGAAGGCCCCTACATCGTGGCAGCCATCATCAAACCGAGAACTTACAAACTAAAACGCCCTAATGGGAATGAAGTCCCTAGGCACTGGAATGTACAACACTTAGTTAAATTTTATCAATAAACACCAGAGCGGCCAAGCCCTCATAAACCTGTGAATGTATTATTTTACGGCCCAAGGACTAAAAATTCTGAAGAACGAAGACATTTCGAAGACACCGAGAACATGGAACAAGATTATTACAAGGGCCAAGCCCTCATATCACCCCAGGCCCAAGGCCTTACCACAATAGAAGAACCCTCGGCACCAAGTGCCGAGGGTAGACAATACTATCACCTACAGCAAAGTACCACCTGTCCTCTAAAGAAGACCCCTCGGCACCTGGTGCCGAGGGGACACACTACTGTCAACTTTCAACGGATGGGAAGAAACACCAAGTGTTTCCATAGAAGACCCCTCGGTACCAAGTACCAAGGGTAGACAACACAATCACCTTCAACAAATGGGAAGAAACCCCAAGTGTTTCCACAGAAGACCCCACGGTACCAAGTACCGGGGGCCGTACATCGGAACAAACACCAAGTGTTGTTTCTAAGCCGTACCCCTCGAGGACGCCTATACCGAAGGCGCCGCATCTCGGTGCCGGCAGCAAGTAGTGCACCTGGCCATTTGCAACCAGTGTGCGAATGAAAACCCTTCCCTGAAACGCTTTCCGCGTCATCACCCCAAGGGTATGACAGGCACGAGAAACGCCCAGGATTCGACTTTCAAAAACGGAACGCTTTCCGCGTCATCACCCCAAGGGTATGACATGCACGAGAAATGCCCAGGATTCGACTTCCAAATCGAAACGCTCCTCGCGCCACCACCCCAAGGGTGTGGCAGGCCACGGACTATGTCTAGCACCGAGGGGACGACTTTCAAAACTGAGGCGCTTTCCGTGCCATCCCCCAAGGGGAGGCAGGTTAAAGACCACCATATCTTGTACCCAGGAAACGACCCTCGATCCCCTCGGAACTCGGAAGGTTAACCCGAGGGGGGAGCTAATGGTGTATTCTGTTACCTCCCGATAGGCCAAGCCTTACCAAGAAACCAAGTTTCTTGAAGCCTTTCCTTCACTACTCAAAAAAATTGGGGTGGTGAAGGGGAGTTGACTCGGCGAGAAATCAATGAGTACATCACTCCTACAGTTCACGGAAACATACCGAGGGCTCCCCACGGGAACACCTTCGGTACCTGGAAGCTCACAGGTACAAAGAATACCATTCACAACAGACATCATCAACAAATGGCTAAGTCCACTCAAGGATTGCCTCCGGCTATACGTAAAACCGAAGGCTCAAATACTACAAAACATGACAGGCTCAGCCAACAACAACTCAAAGTGTCCCCGAAGGTACTATATGACAAAGCTATCAGATGTGGCCAAACCAAATCAAGAATCACCTCCGGCGCCTCACTACATGCCGAGGGGATGCATCCAGACAATTCCCGAGGGAGTCTGCCCCCTTTTCATGCTAAACTTGGATTACAAACCCTCCTATATCAACATAGGGGGGACATAACAAACAGCCGAAGGCTTTTTGTTGCCACAAGTCAACATTATAAGGCAAAGGAGACTATCCTAAACCTACAACATATACAGCCGAAGGGTTCCCTCCTGAAGGCCGCAGCAGGAAATACTTAGAGGAAATAAGCTAAGTCCTAAATACTTTGCCCCCTGCGGAGTCACCAGTCAACCGAAGGCATACCTCAAACAAGGTCCTCACATTCACCCGAGGGCTCCTACTTCATACACACAACACTTAGGAACATTTTATAAGTCCTACATATATTTTGACCCTCGGTCAAGTTTCCATGTTGCCCGAGGGGCCATACGGTTGAAGGCTTGGTAAAGCTACACTTAGAAAAAAATTCTAAGTCCTGATCCACCCGATGATACATACTTTATATATACTTGTAAAATACTTAACTCGTAGGTCATTTACCTTAATGAGTCTTTTAGAGATAAAGTTCTTACCCGACTTATCTCACTCCTTTCCTGGATACCTAGCTCATAGGCTATGTTCTACATTCGTAATATCCTACCGAGTTTCAGGATCATTTACCTTCCCGGGGATACTCAACCCCAACTGAGTTTCAGGATCATTTACCGTCCCGGGGATACTCAACCCCAACCGAGTTTCAGGATCATTTACCGTCCGGGGATACTCAACCTCATCCGAGTTTCAGGATCATTTACCGTCCCGGGGATACTCACCCCCAACTGTATTCTTTACCAAACCCTAACTTGGATATGGCTAACCTTTCATTCCTTTAACTATGGACAATACCTAGCCCTATAGTCATAAAGTAATCCTTAATAATCAACGTGGACGGTTCTCACCCGAACGCTCCATGTTATACTAATTCAAAACTGACCATTTGGGTGTAAAACTCAATACTCGGTCGAGTATCAACCTATACTCGGTCGGGTATAGGAGGCAACAGCCCCTGGGGCAAGTTTTCAGTACATACCCGGTCGGGTACCAACCTATACCCGGTCGGGTATAGGAGGCAGCAGTCCCTGGGGCAACTTCTCAGCAAGTACTCGGTCGGGTATTTGCCAATACCCGGTCGGGTATAACAGTTGACTTGGCAGTCAACGCCCGTTTGACCGCCCGAACAGAGTCCGATTAACGTGAAATTTTACATGCAAGTACTCCTTGACGTCCTTCACCCAAATATACCTATTTGGGTCCTTGGAACACCATACATATTAATTTATAATGATTTCACCAAGCAGGCCTATAAACCATGCTTTTCAGCTATGTTATATTCCTTAACATGACATAGCACATACTTTAACATCATTAATCAGTTCATAAAGCATATACTTGATTAATTCAGGTAATCTCATGCCTCACGCAAAAGTTATAAAGCATAAAGTCGTCTTCTCACCTTAAATGAAGCTTATGAAGTTCTACCCTCCCTTATTGAGCTCCAATGAAACTCCGGCGAACTTCAACGAACTCCGGCGACAATTCCGGCGACCCTTTCAACTCCGTGAAAGTTCCTTGAATACCTTAGACAAGTTAATAACAAGAGTTTATCATCATAAACCCCATATTAATACAAATAACCTTCAAAAGGTTATTTTCCGGCGAACCGGTCACTTTGGCTTCTAAGTCCGTTCTTGGACCTAGAACTATCTTCCAACCCCTCATTCTACACTTCCAAACATGTAGAACAATCATAGGGTGTGAAATATGACTGTATAATCATATAATATGATTGAAGAACAAGAAATGAGATTAATGGAGTCATTACCTTGTAAATCTCAAGTTTTCCTCCCTAACCTCCCCTTTTCTCTTCTCTTTTCCCTTCCTTCTTCCTCCCCTTGCTTTGTGCGAAAATGGTGGAAGAAAATGGAGTTTTAGCAGAGCTTCTCTCCCTTTTATTGAGGTCTAGGTCGAGCGGATGAGATGTGGGGGGTGAGGGTAGTTTCTTTTTTGGCTTATTCATAATAATATGGGGGGGAAGGGTCCCTTTCCCTTCTCATTTTGTCTCTCAATCACCTCCAGCCTCAATCAGCAATATTAGGTGCGAATCCCTTGATATCTTCATGCCTAAAAACGTGGGTTGGCCCCCACTTATGTGGTAGGTCAACCCTTTGTGTTCCGGAGTGTACAATCGGTCCCAAAAGTTGTATTTTCCGGACTCTTTTAATTATATTTTATTTTATAGGTTCAAATAAAATATAACACTTGTTACCAATCCTTATTGGACCTTAGAAGGAACATGTATTCCTCAACTTTAATTTAGAAGTTTCCGAAATCCCTTTTCGGGCTGTTATCTGATAAGTTGCCGATAGTGATAATTTGGGCCTCGTTTGACCGACCGGTCAACCCTATGCCTTTGCCACGGCCCAACTAGGATATCCACCACCATATATATGTATTATCTAGACCCAGATGAATATAATATGTGGTCCCGATAATATCGGGCGGCCCCCACTTCCGGTGTGGGCCCCACATGGATTTTACTATTCACGTAAAAGAAATGATAAAAATTTATAATCACGTAAAATGCATTTATTCATTTCTTAGGATTCAATACATAATTTGATAAGGTACAAATACTTGGGGGCGGTGTTACAAGTTCTACCCCCTTATTTGGGATTTCGTCCCCGAAATCCACGTGTCTAGTCAAACAGAAATGGATATTGTTCCCTCGTCAGGGTCTCCACTTCCCAAGTTTGCTCCTCGACGCGATCACTCTTCCAAAGTACTTTTACCATCGGTACCTCTTTGCTCCTTAGCTTCTTTACCTGCCGGTCTATGATCTTTACCGGCTGCACCGTATAGTGTAGGTCTTCTCGGATTTCCACCGGTGGTTTCTCAAGAATATGTGATGGGTCCCGTACATACTTCTTGAGCATAGAGACATGAAACACATTATGAATCTTTTCCAACTCTGGAGTCAACTAAAGTCGGTATGCTACGACCCCATTCCTTTCAATGATTTTGAATGGGCCTATGTAACGTGGGTTAAGCTTACCTCGACTGAGGAACCTGATGATCCCCTTCCAAGGTGACACCCTCAAAAATACCTCATCACCGACCTCAAACTCCAATGCCCTCCGACGTTTATCAACATAGCTCTTTTGCCGATCTTGGGCAGCCTTGAGTCTATCTTGAATAACCTTCACCTTCTCCTTGGTGATCTCAACTAGCTCGATGCCCTCGAGCTTAGCCTCGCCTACTTCATCCCAACACAAAGGTGTTCAACATTTCCTCACATACAATTCCTTGTATGGAGGCATGCCTATATTTGCCTGATAACCGTTGTTATAGGCAAATTCCACCAAAGCCAACTGGTTGTCCCAGCTTCCTTGGAACTCCAAGGCACATGTTCTCAACATGTCCTCCAAAATCTGAATCACCCGTTCAGATTGCCCATCCATTTGAGGATGAAATGATGTGCTAAACCTCAATTTCGTACTCATGGATTCCTGTAACTTAGGCCAAAACCGTGATGTGAACTGTGGGTCTCTATCCGATACTATAGTAACCGGAACCCCATGCAGTCTCACAATCTCATCAGTGTACAACTTGGCCAGTTGCTCAAGCGTATAGGTAGTGTTGATTGGTAGGAAATGAGCACTCTTGGTCAGCCTATCAACTACCACCCATACCGTGTCGTAGTTCCTAACCGTTCGTGGCAGACCTACCACGAAGTCCATGGTAACATGCTCCCACTTCCATTCTGGAATGGTAAGTGGTTGTAATAATCCTGCTGGGTATTGATGCTCTACCTTAACCTGCTGACAGGTAAGGCAAATACTCACATGTTCTGCAATCTCTCTCTTCATCCCCAACCACCAGTAACTTTCTTTCAAGTCCCGATAAATCTTTGTACCGCCTGGGTGCATGGCATAAGCAGATGAGTGAGCCTCCTCAAGGATAGATTTACGGAGCTCCTCATCTGATGGTACACACACACATTCCTTTAATGGTAGAAGTCCATCTTCTCTCTCACAGAAACCTTCGACGGGCCCCACAAGCATCCGTTCCCGGATTTTCTGAAATTCCTCGTCATTGCCTTGACATGTTTTAATTTCGTCTAATAAGGTGGGTCTCACCTCAAATCTGGCCAATAACGCCCCATTCGTAGATACCTCCACGTGCGCCCTCGATGCTTGTAACCATGTGAGTAAAACCCCTGATGAACTCTTCCTACTAAGAGCATCGTCTACCACGTTAGCCTTCCCTAGATGATATTCGATGATCAAGTTGTAGTCCTTGATCAACTCCATCCATCTTCTTTGTCTCATGTTCAACTCTCTCTGTGTGAACACATACTTCAAACTCTTATGATCGATATAGATGTGACACAACTCTCCGTAGAGGTAATGGCTCCAAATCTTCAAAGCAAACACCACAGCTCCTAGCTCCAGGTCTTGTGTGGGGTAATTTACTTCATGCATTCTCAGCTGCCGAGAAGCATAAGCAATTACCTTACCCGATTGCATCAGTACACACCCAAGCCCCTGGATGCTAGCATCGCTATAAATGTCATACCCTAACCCCTGCACGGGTAGAGCAAGTACGGGTGCTTCAGTCAACCGTTTCTTCAGCTCAAGAAACCCCTTCTCACACTTGTCATCCCACACAAACTTAGCCCCCTTTTTAGTGAGCTTCGTGAGTGGAGATGCTATCACCGAGAACTTCTCCACAAATTTGCGGTAATACCCTGCTAAACCGAGAAAACTCCAGATTTCCTTCACATTCTTGGGCCTCTACCAATTAGTGACTGCTTCAACCTTCGAGTTATCAACTGAAATGCCCGAGCCCGATACCACATGCCCGAGAAAGCCGATCTCCCCAAGCCAAAATTCACATTTAGGGAATTTGGCAAAGAGTTGTTTCTCCCGTAGTGTTTCAAGCACAAGCCTTAGACGTTTCTCGTGTTCTTCTTCATTCATGGAGTATATCAAAATTTCATATATGATACTATGACGAACTGGTCCAAGAATTGGTGAAATACTCGGTTCATGAGGTCCATGAATGCCACAGGGGTGTTCGTAAGCCCAAATGACATTACTAGTAACTCATAGTGGCAATACCTTGTACGGAATGCACTTCTGGGTATGTCACTCTCCTTGATCTTCAGTTGGTGGTAGCTCGACCTCAAGTCGATTTTAGAGAACACGGTTGCCCCCCGTAGTTGATCAAACAAGTCATCAATCTTTGGCAAAGGATATTTGTTCTTTATCGTGACATTGTTCAATTGTCGATAATCAATGCACATTCTAAGTGAACCATCCTTCTTCTTTACAAAAAAAAACTGGTGCCCCCAAGGCGAATGGCTTGGTCTAATGAAGCCACTATCCAGTAATTCTTCCGATCGAACCTTCAACACTTGAAGTTCAGCCGGTACCATTCGGTATGGAGGGATCGAGATAGGTTTTGTGCTTGGTTCTACTTCAATTTCTGGTGGGAGTCCCGGGAGTTCTTCAGGGAAAACCTCCGGATACTCATTCACCACCCTCACTTCTGTGATACTCTTTCCTTTGCCTTCTTTACCTATGACGTAGGCTAAGTAAGCCTGACACCCTTTGTGACACTCCAAAAATTTAAATAAAAATAAATAATTTTTATTAATCAGATAAAATATTACGAAAATAACATTTTTATAATTAATTGAGTCAGACAAAAATTCAACAGTGGTAACATTCTAATCAGGTAAAATTTCAATATTTATGACGTTTTAGTCAGATAAAAATATTTCAGTAAGAAGAACAGCATTTTATTAAACCAAGTGAACCAGACAAAAATTTAGCATTTGTGACATTTTTAGTCAGATAAAAATGGTCCGATAATAGAAGTAACGTTTTAGTATAAAATTAAATTTTTTATATAACTATTTTAAGTGGTATAATATACAAAGTACAAAATGAGTGTAATATACATATATATGTACACGTAAACTAACCTAAGTAATACTATCTATATATTAATCTATATATACTACGTATGCTCCTAATACGTAATATATATACATACTCCTAGGTAATAATAGTAAGTGTTAGTATAATATTACAACTCTACATACAAGAAGAACGGAAGAAACGAGTTGAACTCCAACTCTAATTCCAACCTACAGAGCGGAGATAAGAACGGAGTTGTTCAAATTTAACTCAAACTCTAACACAGCCCGGAACCCTCATCTTTCCCTATAAATAATAGCCTAGAATCTGTTATTTTATTCATCCCGACGAAAACCTCTGCGGCATATATACATACGTATAAATATACTCTGTTTTTTTCGACCCTTCGTTTTAGCCCAAACCAAGCCCTTAAAATACTTCTCAAACCTTCCCCTTCGTGAGACGAATCCAACGGTGAAAGAATCGTAGAAAACGGTCGTGAAACGAGAGAGATATCGCTCGCCGGAGTTGCAAGTTGTGGAAGCGGGTCTTTATAAAAAAGCATATATTTTGCCGTAGATAGGGGTGGAGGAGCTTCGTCTCGCCGCAAGGATCATTTTGCAACTTGAATCATCGAAATCCGTTATCTGTAAGTCAAGTTATAGCTCGCCGGAGTTTTCTAGTTTCCGGCGAAGTCGCCAGAATCGACCTGGAGAAGATGACCCAGTTGTCTGTGTGACACTCCGAAAATTTAAATAAAATAAAAGTATAACTTTATTAGATAAAATGTCAAAATAACATTATTTAAGCGAGGTAGATTAAAACACCCGTAATAATAATAATAAAAAAATATGAACTCTTTTCGTCTTAGCTTATGCTTCGAGCACGAAGCATTCTTTAAGCGGGGTATAATCTGACACCCTATAAAAAAAAAGTACAATACTAAAATAAAATAAAATTTGAAACAAAATGAATATATAAGATAATGTTACAAGTCCTAAACTAAAAGTGATTGAATAAAGATGTACGTGGTGTACATCTAATTGTACACTATATTATAAAATGATAATAAGTTAGACTATTAACTTCAAATTGAAATACGCTACGTACACTCACACACATACATGATACATCACACATACATAATGCACACCTGCAATCATCCATACATACGTAGTACTTAATAATGCGCACATTTATTCACACATACGTACTACGTATAATACCTGATGATCAAACAGTATTACGCATAAGAATAAAATAATACTCCATACGTTTATAACATTAACATAAACATCCAGAGGTTATATACTTGCGACACGCAATCTACGGATGGGAAAGGAAACGAGGTTGCGGCGAAGCCATAAACTTCGTATTCTCCTATAGTAGCGACGCAAGGAGCGGCTAACGTACGTTCAGTTATGGAAACATTGATCATAATGCAAATAAATGGAGAAGATTCTTAACGTATAAAACTGAAACCTAGAACCTTCGATCGCGTATATAAATAGCTGCCCGATGCTGCACCAAAAGCAAACAACCATCGCTACCGCTATACACCTTATATATGAAGGAGTCAGCTGCAAACGAAGGCCGCCATAGTACTACGCAGACCGCCGGAAGAAAAAAATAATAATAATAATAATAATAACATCGCCGGAGAAGTAGGGCTGCGGTGCCGGATTATTACTCACCGGAGAAGAGACCCAACTGCCCGGACTGCCAGACTGTCTTCAGGCCCTTCACGCCGGAAGAGGGGAAGCCACGGTTGTTGCCACCGTACCGGACTGCTACCGTTGAGTACTGCCACGCCGGACGTACCTCGGCTGACCGACGAACTGCCAAGCTGTTGACGTCGGAAGAAGAGGGAGTCGCCGGAGGAGGAAGCCTAGTCATTGTCTCCGCTTTCGCCGGGCGTTTTTCCGCCGGAGCAAGAGGAGCCGCGAGGAGATTATCCCAGGGATGAGATGCTGGACCAAGCTGATGTGTAGATGATGACGAGAAAAGAGCCTACAGAGTGAAGGAGGTTGCAGCGTATGTCGGACACCCTAGTGCTAGCCGGCTGAAAATATAAAATCGACGGGTAACTCTACGCCGGTCCCTTTTGTTGTTTTCCGCATGAAGAAGACAAACCTACTTTTGGGCTGGACAAGAATAATTTATTAAACATTAAATTGGGCCGATTAACATACATAGTATAATAAAACTAAAAGGATAATTATAATAAGTTATAAAAAGAAATCTGGTATTTGGATTGGTTAACAAAATGATGCAACTAAATTAGATTGGGTGAATGATTATCAAAGGGTTAATCAAATCATAATTAGGATACTTATTAATTATAAAATTCTAATATTTTAGAATGTGAATTTGAAGAAGACCGAAGTAGAGGTTCCCGTTAAGATTTATCGCAATTTGAGGTAAGTTTCTCTGCCAATCCAAAAATCGTTTCCTCGTATTATATATGTATTATGTGATACCTGATTTTAAGTGTGAAGTATGACTTTTACGCATGTGATCCTGAGATGATTCGTGGAACTAAGTGCTTTTGGGGGTAAATATTTTATCTAAATATTTTTAAAGCAGTTTGAGAAGTTGAGAAATATTTTGAAGTATATTAATTCAAGATAAAAGAATGATTTCATAAGAGGTGAGCATCACGGGAGAAATCCGTGGTGTCGGTTTTCCACGTCCGGATAAATGTGGAGGGTGATTAGGTTTGCTACTACTAAGAAGTACAGTTTGAGTTTAAAGTGATATTTGGATCGATGATCCCTTTTAAGAAGAAGTTATGGTAGTAGTAATCCCTAATCATTCAAGATATCTTATTCAGGGGTAGTTGGTAGACTGAGTCCCGACTACTCGTTACGACTTACTACTCGGAGGGCTTGGAATCCCTTTTAGGGGGTGTGCACACTTAAGGTAGTCGTTTCGTTTCCAACAGAGCAGTTGTGGTACCGGCACTTGTTCGGGGTGGCCGTCCGTAACCACGGTCCACCGGGCTCTACCGAAAGGTTGAGCACCGCCCTTCTAAATTACTAGGAAGTTAGAGAAGAAGTGATTTTTGAGGAAATCAAAGAGAAGAGTTATTATGAAGTTTTATAGAGAAGTTGAGGATTTTTGTAAAGAAGTAGTCTTGATAAAAATCAAAGTGAAAAGAATTTCGATGGTGTGAGTATTTTTATATATTATTATATAAAAATCTATTTTAGTCAAACATGATTATTTTACGGGGTTGGGTAGTACTTACTTAGCTCTAAAGCTAATTTTTGTTTTCTTTTCCTTGTTTTGTTTCTGCACTTTATTTGTGCAGGTGAGGATGATGTTGTAGAGTGATGATTGCTTGCATGGCCCGAGAGCGAGTTAGAAGTCGCCTTAGTTATACTAGTCATGAAATAAACATTACTTTTCAAACACTTTACTTTTATTAAATTAGTTGTGATGTTCTAGTTGCCTGTGCATCCGGTTGAGAGATGACCGGATGTGGCGGTAACACCCATTTCCCTATTTTAGACTTCCGCTGTATTTCTTTAACTCTTTGATGAATAAATAAAGTATTTCTTTTAAATATATCATTGTTTTTGGGCGGGAAATTTGGGGGTGTTACAGTCTGGGTCAGAACTCTTGGGCCGGGTCGGTTTAATGGGCCAGTTCGGCCCAGTTTTAATAAAAATTAAAAATAAAATAGTAAATCAAATAAATAAAATCTGGGAAAATATAAATTAAATACCTAGTATAAATATACATATTCGGACCAACCATAATTGAAAAATAATATTTTTAGCTATTTTTAATTGATTTAATTGTAATTGGGCCAATTTATACACATTTAGTAAATGATTAACTAAATAACGAAAATAATTATGAAGTAAATATTGGAGTAAACTAGGATAAATATATGACTAACTAGGACCTTATGGACCATTTATAATTAATAAATATTAAGATTTAGTATATTTAATTGTAATTGAACCGGTTAATAGATATATGGAATTAAGTGAATAATTATGGAAATAATTATAAAATAGATATCTGGACAACCTAGGTCAAATATAGACCCAAAATATAGTTATAGACGGTTATTAACTTATAAAGTCGATTCTTAGTCTATTTAATTTAATTGGGCCATATAAAACTAGTTAAGTAATTAAATAAGGAAATATTAATATTAATGGTGAAATAAATAAATCACTGAGATTGAAAAATAATATTCTGGACTAAAAACGATGTTGGAATAAAATAAGGAAAATAAAATTAGGTTAGGTTAGCTAGCATAAATAATTGACTACATGTAGACTTAATAAATAACTTAGTTATGTAATTAGTGGACTAATTCAATTAATAATATTTATGATTTATTATTAGATATTCGGACTTCATATAAATATTTAAAATATTTGAATTCATAAATTAATGGGTTAATATAAATAAAGTAATTAGATAATAATTTATGAGTAGAGTAAATTAATGGTGATTATTGAATAAAAATTGGATGTTGTGGTTAATTATATTCGGATATTTTAATTAATATTAGAATTCAAATATTGTAATTAATGACTGAATTAATAAGGTAATTTGATTAATAAAAAATGATTAATCAAATAAATTCGAATAACTAATAAATTAAGTTAATAAATAAGGAAATAAAAGGGGAAAAATTGAATAAAATAATTTATAAATAGAATAAGTGACTAATTATATCATCCAAATTAAAAAGGTGCTCATTTAGAGACTGGAATTGAAGAAGAGAAGTAGGAGCATCGGGATTTGAGGTAAGTTTCACGTCAACCGAAATTAGTTCTTTTTCTTCGTGATTTTTTTTAAATATTTTTGTGTGCTTATTTGAGAATTGAATTTATGTGTGCTGAATTTGAATATTATTATATAAAAGGATTGTATTTGAGATATTAGTTTGTTGATATGAGTTATTTTGGAAGATTTTGTAATAGTACGTAATTTGTTATCTTTGTGGGAGTTTAATGAAAAAGGAAATTTTTGAAAGAGAAATAAATATTTTCATAAAGGGTGAGCATCACGAGAGAAATCCGTGGTGTTGGTTTTCCACGTCCCTTAAAATGTGGAGGATGGTTAGGTCTACTACTACTCAAATTTTGGTTTGTGTTGGTTTGAGGTGAATTGTCGGTCGGTAGAAAACATCCCGACTTTTGAGTAGTAGTGGTAGTAGTAGCTCCTAATCATTCAGGTTTTGAGGTGGGGTAGTTGGTAGAAAACATCCCGGCTACCCGGATCGACTTACTAACCCGGAGGGCTTGGAATACCTTTAGGGGGTGTGCACACTTAAAGTAGTTGTTTCCGTTTCCAAGGAGCAGTTGTGGTACCGACGATAGTTCCGGGGTGGCCGTATATAACAACGGACCACCGGGCTCAACCAAAGTGTTGAGCACCGCCCTTCTAAATTACTAGGAAGTTAGATACAAAGTGATTTTGGGAGAAATTCAAAAGAGGAGAATTTTGATGTTTCATGTATTTTGGAATTATTATGGTTTACGAGTTAATTATGTGATTGGGATTTTATATAGATATCGTTTACTTATGATTTATGGTTTATAAAGTGTTGAAAAATATTTTATGAGGTTGTATGAATTTTATATATATTATTTATTATTATTTTAAAAGGTTAGGTGGAACTTACTTAGCATCATTGCTAATGGTTGTTTTCTTTTATTTTTCTTGTGCTCGTATTTAACAGGAGGTGATCATGTTGATTTTGATGCTGCAATGTTTGAGAGCGCGAATTAGGAGACAACTATGTAGTTGACTAGAAATAAACTTTAATATTTTCTTATGATTCGAACATCTTGATTTTGTTAAACTCGTGTTTTGGTAGATAGCCTTAGCATTCAATCATCCACGGATTGGATGTGGCGGTGACATACCCCTTTTACTTAGTTTTTTTAATTTCCGCTGCAACCTTTGAAGTTTTAATCAATAAATAAAAGTTCATCTCTGTTTCAAAGTATTATTTTGGGTGGAAAATTTGGGGGTGTCACAAGTTGGTATCAGAGCTAATTCTATGTGTGGCTCGGAAGATACAAAGCAAAAATTCTATGTGGCGAGCAGAAGGTAGTCATGAAGGGCCCGAATGGGAAGAGAGTATCCTACAAAGCTGTGACCACCACCCCGGGAGTAAAGCTGGCAACCATACAACAAATAAAGCGCTACGTTCAGAAAGGATGTGAAGCATACTTGTGCGTAGTCAAAGACTCAAAGGTGGAAGAGAAGACCATTGACCAAATTTCCGTGGTCAATGAATTCCCGGACGTGTTTCCTGAAGAGATTCCGGGGATGCCTCCAGAAAGAGAAGTGGAGTTCTCCATTGACTTGATGCCCGGGACTGCACCAATCTCGAAGGCACCCTATCGAATGGCACCAAAGGAGATGCAAGAACTGAAGGAACAACTTCAAGATCTGCTGGAGAAGGGTTATATCAAACCAAGTGTCTCACCCTGGGGCGCTCCGGTGTTATTTGTCAAGAAGAAAGATGGAAGCTTGAGGCTGTGTGTTGATTACCGGGAACTGAATCAAGCAACTATCAAAAACAAATATCCACTTCCGCGCATTGACGATCTGTTCGATCAGCTGAAAGGAGCAAGTACGTTTTCCAAGATTGACTTGAGATCCGGTTATCACCAAGTAAGGATTGCCGAGAGGGACACTCCAAAAACGGCATTTCGAACGAGGTACGAACATTATGAGTTCACTGTAATGCCGTTCGGCTTAACTAATGCGCCTGCGGTATTTATGGACCTAATGAATCGTGTGTTCCGACCCTACCTCGACTTGTTCGTGGTAGTGTTCATTGATGACATTTTGGTGTATTCAAGGACACCTAGTGATCATGAGGAGCATCTCAGAACCGTACTTCAGACTTTGAGAGACAATCAGCTCTACGCCAAGATCTCAAAGTGTGACTTCTGGAGGGATCAGGTAGCATTCTTGGGCCACATCATCACCCAAGAAGGTGTCTCGGTTGATCCATCAAAAATTGAAGCGGTGATAGGTTGGCCTGCACCCACCACAGTGACGGAGGTTCGAAGCTTCCTAGGTTTGGCTGGGTATTATCGAAGATTTGTGAAAGATTTCTCAAAGGTAGCAAGGCCTTTGACCAACCTCACAAAGAAGACCACTAAATTCTTGTGGAGTAGTGAATGTGAAGAAGCTTTCCAAGAGCTGAAGCGGAGGTTGACAACCGCACCAGTCTTGACCCTACCATCCGGAACAGAAGGGTTTGAGATTTACAGCGATGCTTCATTGAAAGGGTTAGGTTGCGTTCTGATTCAAAATGGAAAGATGGTGGCCTATGCATCAAGGCAACTGAAGACTCACGAAGTCAACTACCCTACACATGATCTAGAGCTAGCTGCGGTGGTTTTCGCCTTGAAACTTTGGAGGCATTACTTGTACGGGGCACAATGCAAAGTTTACACTGATCATAAGAGCCTCAAATACATATTCACGCAAAAGGAGCTCAATATGCGGCAACGGCGATGGCTAGAACTTGTCAAAGATTACGATTTAGTGATTCAATACCATGAAGGAAAAGCTAATGTCGTGGCAGATGCTCTAAGCCGTAAGTCGATGCATTCTTGTAGAGCAACATGGATTCTACCCAACGAGCTATGGCGAGACTTCCAAAAGCTGAGTTTGGAAGTGAGAGAATTCGGGGAGGTGGATAATGAGGTACAGTTATGTTCCATGACCGTTACCCCATCACTCTATGAAGAAATAAAAGCGGGACAACCTGGAGACGTGAAGTTGGAGCGAGTCAAGTCCGGAATGATAGACGGAATCAATGGACCATTCAGGATGCATGATGACGGTAGTATTCGTTATAAAGGCAGGTGGTGTGTCCCTATGAAATGTGAGCACGTCAAAAAGCAAATCATGGAAGAAGGACACAACACGCCTTATTCGGTACACCCAGGTGGAGATAAATTATACAAAGATTTAAAGAAGAATTTCTGGTGGCCACGAATGAAGAAAGAAGTGGCGGAATTTGTAGCTAGATGCCTTAACTACCAGAAAGTCAAGGCTGAGAGATGCAAGCCCAAGGGACTCATGCAACCCTTAGAAGTGCCAACGTGGAAATGGGACTCGATCTCGATGGACTTTGTCGGAGGGTTACCCCTAACAAAGTCTGGAAAAGACAAAATTTGGGTGATCGTCGATAGACTTACCAAAACTGCGAGATTCATTCCCATGAATGAAACTTGGAGTATGGATAAGGTGGCTAGAGCTTACATCCAACACGTGGTCAAATACCATGGTGTGCCTCGAGATATTGTGTCTGACCGAGACTCCCGTTTCTTATCACAATTCTGGAGGGAATTGCAAGCGGCTATGGGGACCAAACTAAAGCTAAGCACTGCATTTCATCCTATGACGGACGGACAGACGGAGAGAACTATCCAGACACTTGAAGATATGCTGAGAGCTTGCATACTAGACTTGCAGGGTTCATGGGATGAACACTTAGACTTGATAGAGTTCTCGTACAACAACAGTTACCATGCAAGCATCAAGATGGCTCCGTACGAGGCTTTATACGATCAGAAGTGTAGAAGCCCATTATGCTGGAGCGATATGGTGGATAAAGTGGTACTAGGACCGGACTATCTCCAAGACACCATGGACAAAGTGAAGATGATTCAAGCAAGGATGAAAGCTGCACAAGATCGTCAGAAGTCTTATGCAGACTTGGGGAGGAAACCAGCCGAATTCGAAGCAGGGGAGAAAGTCCTACTCAGAGTCTCCCCGACCAAGGGAGTAATGAGATTTGGAAAGAAGGGAAAGCTAAGCCCGAGGTTCATTGGCCCATATGACATCCTCGAGCGAGTGGGAAGAGTGGCATATCGTTTAGCTCTACCCACCGAGTTGGCTAAGGTATAACATACTATAACCGCTCGTTAGTGAATACCTTAGTAAATATCTCTCAAATACTAAAGTGTATTATGCGTAGGTACACAATGTCTTTCATATCTCCCAATTGAAGAAGTATGTCCACGACGAATCCCATATTCTTAGCCCCGATGTACGAATCGTAACCTTATGATAATTAGATCAAAGTATCACATCTAACCTCGACTTTCTTAGGTGGTCGAGTTGGATGAATCATTGACTTATGAGGAGAGGCCGATCCAAATTTTGGATACTAAGACTCGCGAGACTAGGAGAAAAGCGGTTAAGATGGTGAAGGTGTTGTGGTCTAACCATTTGGCCGAAAATGCCACATGGGAGATTGAGGAGGATATGCGCAAACGTTATCCAGAGTTATTTGACTAAGGTAAAATTTTAGTTACGAGGACGTAACCTCTCTTTAAGGGGGGTAGAATGTAATACTTAAGAATTTGATTATTTAAATTTAGTTCATGTTTCGGGACGAAACATCCTTTAAGGGGGGTAGAATGTGACACTTCAAAAATTTAAATAAAAATAAAAATAATTTTTAGACAGATAAAATATTACGAAAATAACATTTTAATAATTATTTGAGTCAGACAAAAATTCAACAGTTGTAACATTCTAATCAGATAAAATGTCAAAATTTATGATGTTTTAGTCAGATAAAAATGGTCCGATAATAGATGTAACGTATAAAATAATACGGAGGGACTGTACAATAATACATAGTATAATTTTCTAAACCTAAACTAAAATACCTACGTACGTATTATTACTACCTAAGTATACTCCTAATATACATCTACCTACATAACTAAGTAATAATAACTATATATATATATATATATATATATATATATATATATATATATATATATATATATATATATATATATATATATATATATAAAAGAAAAATCCCTGTACTAACATAACTAACGTAATACGGAGTATGTACCTGGTTAAAACCTAAAGGAACACAAACACATTCCTTCGGTATATCTTTGGGCGGCAAAAAATGAACCAAAGATAAGTATGAAGTTAGTTAAATTCAACTCAAACTCTAACATCTCAGCCTAAAACCCTCGACCTACAGCTATAAATAATAGCCTAGGACTTGTGTTTTCTTCATCCCAAAATCTGCAACTTATATATACATATACGTATATATATATATATATATCAAAATTTTCAATCCTTCGTTTTTACAAGAACCGAGCCTTGAAAACACTTCTATAACCTTCCCCGTAAGTAGACGAATCCAAAGAAACAAAAATCGTGGAAAACGGACGTCGGAGTAGGGAGAAATAGCTCGCCGGAGTTTCGCCGGGGAAAAACTTTTCGACGGAAAACGGAGAAGAGGGAGGAGCTGCCGCTGCCGCCAACCCACCACCGACATTCGCCGTCCCAAACGGAGCCAATAGCACTGCCGTTTCGCTCGTCCGACGAGGTAACACCCCCCCCCCCCCCCCCCCCCCCCCCTTGTTTTCCCGTTTTTCCGGTGACCTGGGGAAGAAGACGACCCAGCAATTGCCGGGGTCTGTCTTTTGGGCCTTTTCAGGATTGGGCCAGAAAAAAATTAAATTGGGCCAGTTCGGCCCAGTTGCAATAAAAATTTAAAATAAAATCGTAAATGAAATAAATAAAATCTGGAAAAATATAAATTAAATACCTAGTATAAATATACGTATTCGGACCAACCAGAATTGAAAAATAATATTTTTAGCTATTTTTAATGGATTTAATTGTATTTGGGCCAATTTATACACATGTAGTAAATAATTAATTAAATGACGAAAATAATTGTTGGTCCCGGTTGTACTGGATACAGTCTAGAGGGGGGGGGGGGTGAATAGACTGTATTGGTTTTTAGCTTTTTAAACTAAGTACCAGATTTTACAGAATAGCATGTTCTGTTGACAGAACAGACTGGCAGCGGATGGGGTTCTGGTAGGGAGTTCTGTTGATTTAGCCTCAGAGAAGCAAAGGCAGTAGGCCTTCTGTTAACTCGTAGGACAAGTTCTGCTGAACACAGATACCAAGTCTAAGGAGTTAGACAGTTCTATCTAAGTGCAAATATTAAAGCAGTAAGTAAATGACACCAGGGATTTTTATAGTGGTTCAAGGAACAACTCGTTCCTCTAATCCACTATTCCACTAAGCTTGTAAAAACGCCCGTTTACAATGCCTTAGTCCTAGTACTTAAGAAGCTCTCCACGTCTTCTTCAAACCTAGATGTCTCCTGGGATGCACTGTCTGGCTTCCTTTAAGACTGGTCCTTTCACTGAGATTCCTGGAAGTATCACCACTTCACAACTCAAG
The DNA here is from genome assembly GCA_945859875.1 of Cuscuta europaea. Lineage (NCBI taxonomy): Eukaryota > Viridiplantae > Streptophyta > Magnoliopsida > Solanales > Convolvulaceae > Cuscuta > Cuscuta europaea. The sequence continues at coordinate 435,830 of CAMAPE010000054.1, read as the reverse complement.
TTACTTGGACGTCCTTCTTGTAGCAAGAAGAGTTTCTGTTAAAACAGGGGTTCCTCCAACTAGCTTCGTTACAAATGATTTGTATGTGATGAGCTTGAAGAGTTGAAGAACACTTGGAACTTTGCTTAAGTTGGAAAAAGTATTTTTCCAACTTCTGCCTTCTCTTGTAGAAGATGATGAAGTGTTAATCTCAAGGAGGCTTTTTGCTTTTCAGAGTTTGAATTTCTTGTATGAAGAGTTGTAGCAATGTTTAGCAAAAATTGCAAAGTTACTCCGGTTGTTCTTCGTAGTGTATCTTTTATACTGAGGTTGTCTTCCCGTTGGAGGAGTAGGAGGACAACTGCATTTAATGCCCGAGCAGTTGACTTGACCAGTAGGACCCGGTAAGGTTGGCAGGTTACTATTTTGGGATAAGGTAATCCTGACATTGTGGCCAATCATCTGCAATTACTCTACGGAGCATGGGGAGCATTAAATCAGCATTTAATGCGCGTACTGTAGCGTTTCCGTTCAATACTCCTAGCCGTTGAAGGAATCTTTCAGTTGATTTCCCGGCTTTGTGGAATTCTTCCAAGTGTCAGACCTTCTGGTGTCTTTAGCAGAGAACTGATCAGAGAAGGTCTTGAGCACTTCTGTTGGTAATAGCTTACAGAGAACCAGGAGGGTTTCTGTCAAACTAAAGGGTAACAGAGACCCTGAGGTTTTCTGTTCCTCGGCAGAGAGCCAAAGATCTTCTGTCAGGAGGTCTTCTGGTAGGGAGGCCTTCTGATAGTCGATTATGCTAAGAACTTTACACAGGAAAATTCTAATACATAATTTCTAGAAGGGGTACTTTAAAGTCCTAATTAATATAGCATCATCAAAATCTAATTACAAATATTCCTTACAATAATTATGAAATAAATATTGGAGTAAACTAGGATAAATATATGACTAACTAGGATCTTATGGACCATTTATAATTAATAAAAATTAAGTTTTAGTATATTTAATTGTAATTGAACCGGTTAATACATATATGAAATTAAAGGAATAATTATGGAAAATAATTATAAAATAGATATCTGGATAACCTAGGTCAAATATAGACCCAAAATATAGTTATAGACGGTTATTAATTTATAAAGTCGATTCTTAGTCTATTTAATTTAATTGGGCCATATAAAACTAGTTAAGTAATTAAATAAGGAAATATTAATATTAATGGTGAAATAAATAAATAACTGAGATTGAAAAATAATATTCTGGACTAAAAACGATGTTGGAATAAAATAAGGAAAATAAAATAAGGTTAGGTTAGCTAGCATAAATAATTGACTACATGTAGACTTAATAAATAACTTAATTCTGTAATTAGTGGACTAATTAAATTAATAATTTTTATGATTGATTATTAGATATTCGGACTTCATATAAATATTTAAAAATATTTGAACTCATAAATTAATGGGTTAATATAAATAAAGTAATTAAATAATATTTTATGGGTAGAGTAAATTAATGATGATTATTAAAAAATTGGATGTTGTAGTTAATTATATTCGGATATTTTATTTAATATTAGAATTCAAATATTGTAATTAATGACTGAATTAATAAGGTAATTTGATTAATAAAAAGTGATTAGCTCGAATAATTAATTAATTAATAAATTTGAATAAGGAAATAAAAAGGGGGGAAATAGGATAAATGATTGAAATAGAATAAGTGACTAATTATATTATCTTAATTAAAAAGGTGAATACTTAGAGACCCGAATTGAAGAAGAGAATTAGGAGCATCGGGACTTAAGGTAAGTTTCACGTCAACCGAAATTAGTTCTTTTTCTTCGTGATTTCTTTTAAATATTTTTGTGTGCTTATTTGAGAATTGAATTTATGTGTGCTGAATTTGAATATTATTATATAAAAAGATTGTATTTGAGATATTAGTTTGTTGATATGAGTTATTTTGGAAGATTTTGTAATAGTACGTAATTTGTTATCTTTGTGGGAGTTTAATGAAAAAGGAAATTTTTGAAGTATAAACTTCGATTGATTTTGAGAAAACAAAGAGAAATAATTATTTTCATAAAGGGTGAACATCACGAGAGAAATCCGTGGTGTTGGTTTTCCACGTCCCTTAAAATGTGGAGGATGGTTAGGTCTACTACTACTCAATTTTTGGTTTGTGTTGGTTTGAGGTGAATTGTCGGTCGGTAGAAAACATCCCGGCTTTTGAGTAGTAGTGGTAGTAGTAGCTCCTAATCATTCAGGTTTTGAGGTGGGGTAGTTGGTAAAAAACATCCCGACTACCCGGATCGACTTACTAACCCGGAGGGCTTGGAATACCTTTAGGGGGTGTGCACACTTAAAGTAGTTGTTTCCGTTTCCAAGGAGCAGTTGTGGTACCGGTGATAGTTCCGGGGTGGCCGTACATAACAACGGATCACCGGGTTCAACCAGAGTGTTGAACACCGCCCTTCTAAATTACTAGGAAGTTAGTTACAAAGTGATTTTTGGAGAAATTCAATAGAGGAGAATTTTGGCGTTTCATGTATTTTGGAACTATTATGGTTCACGAGTTATATGATTGGGATTTTGTAAAGATATCGTTTACTTATGATTTATATATTGTTTTGGAAATATTTTTATACTAGTGGTTGTATGAATTTATATATATATATACTATTATTATTATTTTAAAAAGTTAGGTGGGACTTACTTAGCATTATTGCTAATGTTTGTTTCTTTTATTTTTCTTTCTGTACATGATTTTTGTACAGGTGTTGAGTTGATCGATGTTGAAGTTGATTTCGAAAGAGAGCTTTCGCTAGAAAACATTATTAGTAAATCATTGTAAATTTCTTTTCAATAACTTTAATCAGTGAGCTTTTGATTTTGAAGTTTAAGTTGTTTTAGCCTGTGCACTCGGTTAAGAGAGAACCGAGTGTGGCGGTAGCACCCCTATTTCCCTTTGAATTTTCCGCTGCACATTTTGTGATGTTTTCAAATAAAGCTAATAATACGTTCCAATAAATCATTATTTATATGTATTTTTGGGTGGGAAATTTGGGGGTGTTACAAGTACAGAAACTCTGCGTAAGAACTCCACGATGAACGGATGAAGAGGGAAGCGAAGCCCATCAATCAAAGCGTCAAGATGCACTAGCACGTGCCCCGGTCGATGCCTCATTGGGTACCGGATGAATCCAACATAATATTTACGAATGCGGTTAAAATGCAGGGGAATGCGGGGTGGCCGCTCGGGCATTCCCTTGTTATAAATCTGGACATCGTCCCCTGATAGGCATCCGTCATCACGTGGCTGTTCGGTGTTTTTTCCTGCGAGTGGATTGCCGGAGTCAGGTACTTGGGAAGAAGAGCCTTCGGCCTTGTTCCCAGCAGATTCTGAGCTAGAAAGGAAATACATAAAATCACTTGAGGAATTCTGAGAATTCTAGAGAGAGAAAGCTTGAAAATACCCAAGAGAATTCTGAGCTTAGAAAGAAAAATGAGGAAACAACAAGAGAAATGAGGGGCAAGCACCTCTCTATAAATAGGGAAAGTGCCACCCAAAACCCTAATCCATGAACAACACGTGGCATTAAGTGGTTATGATTAATCCGGGTGTATTTATGGTTCATCTTTAGGCACGTACCTGAACGGGCAATAAAGAAGCATGATTGTGAGTGCTGGTTAACCAAGCAAACGAACGTCGAATGGGCACTTACGTTTTGAGGCAAATCTTCACAAAGAAAAGCAACGAGGTCCATAGGAATGACTAAAAACTACTCAGATCGCCGATTACCGAACCGCGAACCAAGTAACTAAGATGTTTTAAATTAGCCGAGTGACGAACGGGCTCACAGAGAATTAGCAAAGATCACAAAGAGTTGCTGGTTAGAAAAACTGCTAAGTCCTAAAAAATGACCTGAAGCCCGAACGGCTATCAACATACGAAGGAAGCCGAATGCGGGTAGACTATCAGAGACATCTGAAGCCAGAAAAACTGCTAAGTCCTAAAGAGCGATCAGACGCCCGAACGGCTATCAACATACGAAGGAAGCCGAATGCGGGTAGACTATCAGAGACATATGAAGCCAGAAAAACTGCTAAGTCCTAAAGAGCGATCAGACACCCGAACGACTATCAACATACGAAGGAAGCCGAATGCGGTAAAACTGAAGGAAGCGTATGAGGCCAGAAAAATCAGCCAAGTCCTAAAAAATGAACAGAAGCCCGAGCGGCAAACATACGGTGTTAGGAGTGTTGAGTAAAAAATAGTCAATAAACCGTTAAGTACTACAAAACCTTCAGGGCTGCTAAGGCCAAGCATTCCTCAGATTGCTCGACCGACACCTTGGGGACGGTGAAATTGTTGAAGAAGGCAGAGGTAGACCAAATCTGGCTTGCTGAGCAGCCACCTCTTTCTACAACATCATAAACCGGATCCGCCAGTGAGATCCGGTCAACCTGGCCAGACAGCTGGACGGTGGGTATATCACCCGCACCCTGACCGGTTTCTTGAGCAGCTTGGAAGTGCTCGGGAAATTGTTGCATTTGATCAGAACCAAACCGATCATCGACCATCATGGCATCGAATTGGTCCTGATGGACCTGTTGTATTGGCTGTGGCTCTGGAACTGGTTGAGAAGACCCAACATCCTGAGCAGTAACAGTAGAGGGAATAGGTTGGGGGTTTTTCCTGGCCCTTTTCCGTTTACCAACCCCACCAGCTGTCAGAACTCTGTTATTATCCATGGGTAGGTCTGGATTTGGTGTTGAAAAATGAGAAAGGAAAATGTTAGTACCGAGCGGCCTTAGCGTGTGAGAAACTAGAAAAAAGAAAAAGAGAACGTTTCTCGCACGGGAAGGACCGCCCGGACCATGGCACTTGATTTCTCAAAACAAGTAAACCCAAGAGAACGGGCAGTACCTATCCCGGCTTCAACTAGCCGATCGGGAGTCAGATAACTCATGATATCCATGCATTTATCTTTCTCCACAGCAAGCATGTCCTTGTAAATTTCTTCAGTAAGGACTGGATCAGGAGTTTTGCGGGGGAAGACATTCCATTTGCGGGGAACTAGGCCGTCCGGGACAGACACGAAGAAAAACCGGTCTTTCCACCCCTTGATTGAAGTTGGATTGCCCTTGAACAGAATATGTCCCTTCGGGCACTAGTGGCCAGATAGCCATGGGTTTGTTGAGGGGCTACCTTAAAAAATTGATGGAAGAGATCTAAGGTTGGCCGGGCACCGACATCTTTACAACGGCAAATAAAACCCGCCATTGCCCGATAGGAATTCGGCATAATTTGGGCCGGTACAATTTCATAGAAATTAAAAAATGAAATGAAAAAAAGAATGTAGCGGAAACCTAAGGCCGGCCCTAATTGAGTCAAAATGAACTACAACCATCCCGGCCTATGACGCATTGGGTGAAACCCAACTTGAAGTCGGAAATTCACTGGGTCTGGGATAAGGGCCGAAATTTCGGCCCTATTGTGGGAGGTCAGTTTTTGCCGCCTCTCCCTAATCAGTTTTAGGTCAAGGGTATTGAGAGGGAAATCGTTGGGACGTCCGGCCGCCATGGAAATTAATTCATCCTCAGACTTGGTATCGTCGGAATCTTCACTGGAGGAAGAAGAGCTGCCGGAGGAGTCACCCGTCTCCGCCCTAACCTCCGCCGTCGCTGCCTTGGAACCTTCATCAAAAGGGACGGTGATAATCTCCACACCACGGACCTCCCCTTGAGAAGCCATTTCCGAATCAGAACACCGTTGGGAATTCATCTCGACCGAGTCAAGGATGAGGCGAGAAAGCAAGGGAGGGAGAATACCTGAGCGACGAAAGCTGGAAGAAATTTCAGAAAACGGCAAGGCGAAGAAAATTGCAGAATCGAAACCCGGATTTGAGAAGTTAAAGGCTAATTTATAGCCTTTGAACCGCTGTGTCAAGAACCAATCAGGGAGCGACACGTCACTAGGAGCATTTAAGCTAAACGCGTGTCTAATGAAAAGACTAAACGACGGTTATCATGATAAATATGGGGAAATGAAACGACAGCCGTCAAATCACAGCATGGGGAACTGACTACATCTGTACCCCGATCGCCATTCGGCAAATTGCAACATTGGTGCTCATACTTCCTAATGCACTCACTGTCATTCGTGACATCGGGAGTGGGGGACTTGTGTTGGATATTGATCCAGAGGCCCAATACCCGGATTAAAAAGGCTCAAGATACCCGGCCCAAACAACTAGCCCATCACTCTATGATGGGTAAAGCCAGCGAAGAATTCATGCCGAACAAGATTCGGCCCAAGTAAGGGTTGACCCAGTAAGAAGATATATCGAACGGAGTTCGGACTATATATCATACTTGGGCCAATTTGACAGCGTCTTCAGCATGGTCCAACATCCCGTTCGAGCAACGGACAACCGGCAAGTGGCCAGGTGCAATTAATGCCAGATTGTGACATGAGCAAGTGGAAACATGGGTGACCAAGTCGGTGGAACAACAACCAATCAGCATAGAGCATCCCATGCTCTCCATTAGTATAAATAGAAGGTTTAAAATCATCGTAAGGGTTAACATTTCAATACTCAGACTCTAGAATAACACTATTGCTCTTATTTCTTGTATTAAAACATTATTCCGACCTACCGATCGGTAATTTCCTTGTAATCAGACAGGTTAATTAATATGAGTGGGCTTTTGAGTATTAGTGAGTTCATATTTTATATTTGGTTATACACTTTGATTATGTACCATTTCTGATATATCCAAAGTTCGTGTTGGGCTTTCGAATCTACGGGACTTACCTTCAACAGGGATAATTTACAGGGATTACTTGCTATATCTCTTCTCATCCACTTTAGAAAGTACATAAACTTATTTACAGGGACTATTATTGACGGAAGGTCCATAAAGTTGTGATTATTCTGAAATAATCGATAGTTGAGATTATTATAAGCGGACCGTCAATAATAGTTGGGATTATTATAATCAATTTTTCCTGATTTATCGGTAATTTCACATAATATGAGGACATGCATAAGTACTCCCGTGCATCCCACGGTACTAAGCTAGTATTGATAATACGAATGTATTACCGCCGGTTGTAGATGTAATTTGCGGCTCCCATGATGGAAACGAAGGTGATGACAGTCTTTAGCATCGGTCCATCCTTCTCCGACAAGTAGACCAGAGCTGTAAAGAGAGGGTGCAAATACTAATTCTTTTTAAAACAGGGCGCAATCTCTAATTTCACTAAAAACAGGGTGTCAAATTTTCCCTTTAACATTTTCGTCTGTGTTCAACGCATGGTCAGTTTCGCAGGAAGCGTGGGAGAGTTTTCTTGTTCAAGATTTGACTATTGTCGAAGCTGTAGGAAAATATTTACATGGACGCCAATAACTGGAGGGCGGCGCAATCTCTTGCACAGGCTCAGGGTGGTGACGCCACCAGCATAACAGCGGGGGCGGCTGCACCAGCACCAGCGGCTTCTGGAGCCATGGAGACTGGCGATTGGCGGGCCCAGCTCCAACTAGAATCCAGGCAAAGGATTGTTAATAAGATGTAAATTTTATGCACTCTTGCCAAATCTATTTGGTAACTTGACGCTTGTAGGTGTATCTATTCGAAATGGCAGCCAATTCTAGAATTTTACTTTCTTAATAACCCTTAATTTCCGGATTTTACTATCTGCTTGCATACCAGTTACAAAGCTTCTTTTCAGATGAACTAGCACCGTATTTTCAAGCCTTTTTATTCATGATGGCGTTGCGAGCAGACAATCACTTTGGGCTTTCGAAGCCCACCTTTATTGTGTTTTTCTGGAAACCCATACATAGTACGAACTTAATTTCTTCAGAGGCATTATATTCTATGTCCATTCGGGAGAATCCCAAAAATGCAATTTGTTTTTCTTATTATAAATTATGGAGTATCAAATTCAAGGCTTTATTCGTGATAGGTGTCTATAAGTTTTTTTTCTATTTCAATGGGTTCGGGTGGGTAATATATAAACAATATCAATGTTGTGATGATGTCCCTGAGTTCCAGTTCTCATGTAAAGTTGGAGATGGTATCTTTATTAATTTCTATCTTAACTGATATATGGATTATGATGGTATAGAATGGAAACTTTAAAGCAGCATCTTCCGTTCTCCGGACAAGAGGGGCTGCACGAACTTAAGAAAATTGCAGTGCGGTTTGAGGAAAAAATTCATGCTGCTGCAACAGATCAGGTATGCATTGTATTGGTTATTCATTATGTATAGTTTTGATGTACTCAACTATTCGTATGACTGTTAAATGTTTCTGTTGCAGTCAGATTATCTGCGGAAGATATCCTTAAAGATGATCTCAATGGAAACAAAATCACAAAATCTTATTGCCAATCCTCTGCAGGCTAATGCTGCAAATAGTAGTCAAAGTGCGCAAGGAACAGGTAGCAACAGATGTTTGTGTCTAGTTAGTGTATGTATGACACAACTGGATGACATCTAATAGGGGTTCTTAGAGACTCCGGATTAGGGTAGCTGGTAGGATTGAGAGGAACGGCTTTTGGGTATCTCGTAGCTTTCTCGGTTCTATATAGGGAGTGTTGCGTGGACATTTGCTAGTACTTTGTTCGATTCCTTTTGTGTTTACTTGCTTACCAACTTTTCTATATTGCCCTTTTCACCTTGCTTCGTGTTTTCTTCATCTTTATTGCCCAAGCATTTTTGTCCACACAGTTCATACAACCATTTACATTGGATGTCCATTTATTTTTCTTGAAAGTCCTAATTTTTATGTAAATCTTCAAAATCCAAATAGTTGTAAGTTTTTTCAAATTTATTTACCTAACATCAAAAACTTTCCTTGCCTGGGTGTTCTTGGAAACGGTTTCTCTACTCCTCCTGGTAGAGATTTTCTTATCCATTCATCTTCATGGGATAAAGGTTTCCCTTATCTCATGGTACAGGTTTTCCATACTCCCCTACTATTGGCAGGGACTTAATTGGGTTTGCAGTTTGCTTTTTGCACAACTGCAACTAGTTCAAAATCTAGATGTAAGATGAAATAGTACTATGCTAGATGAAAGATTAAACAATCAAAAGTATTTTGATAGATGGTAGATCAAAATCATTACGTTTCCTTAAACTGGCTTGGTGAAGTGGCACGTTTAAACCAACCTTTTAAAATTGTAGCCATCTTTTATGGGAAGGCTTGTGGAAGTTGGACCAGTGTATGCTACTTTACTCTTGACTCGTTGAGACAGTCTGGAGTCTACCCTAACCAATGAAAATGCTAGTAGTTACCTGTGCTCAATCAATGATCTTATTTTTATTAAAGCAGCTCTTATTTTGGTCAAAATCACTGTTTGTTTACGCAGTCTCTTTGTGCTTAAGCACAGGGGTAAGACTGCGTACATCCGACCCCCCCTTACCCCACCATAGGTGGGAGCCTTTGCGGCACTGGGGTAATGATAATGATGATGATGATGAATAGCAATTTGATACCTTATTTGGTACTGAAGTAGTTTTCATTGTTTATGGATGCTGCACTTTGTTTCTGTACTATAATTGCTTGTGCAGTTGTGCATGACCTTGACTCATATCTTTTTCGCGTCACATGATACCTTTCTCTAGGTTCACAAACAATGCAGCCCCAAGTTAGTAACCAAGCTCAGCCACTTCCTGTTCCAACAGTGAGCAATCAACCGCAAGGCCATCAGCAGCTACTATCACAAACTATTCAGAACACTATCACATCATCTGGAATGCAGAATTCTACAAATCTGGTGTCTGCACTTCCTACTGTCGGCAGTTTGACTCACACTAACATTCCAAATGCAGTAAGCCGAAATTCGAATTTGCAAAATGTACAAGGCATACCTACTGTTGCTCAAAGTTCAGTTGGAAATACCCTGAGCCATTCAAACGTGGTCGTGAATTCTATTAGACAGATGCAAGAGAGGCAACAACAGGTCGTTTCCCAGCAGCAACAACAATCTCAGGCCTCTAATACACATCCTTACCAACAGCACCTTCGCCAACAAATGTTGAAACAGAATATCCAATCTCAAATGCAGCAGCAACAGGAGCAACAGCAACAGCCAAACCTACTACAACAAACTCAGATGCAATCTTCTCAGCAAGGAGTCATGCATTCTTCTACAGTACAATCTAATCTGACCAACCTTCAGCAGAATCAACAGTCTTCTGTTCTACAACAAAGTCAATCCATGATCCAGCAAAGATCACAATCAGTCCTCAAACAACATCAGCAACAACAGACTCCAATTATTCATCAACAGCAAGGAGCAATGATGCAGCAGCCAATGTTACAAGGTCAACTGCAACAATCTCAACCGGAACATCTGATTGGGCAGCAGCAAAATGTTGCAAATATCCAGCAGAACCAACCGATTGGGCAGCAACACATGCCTGATATGCAGCACCAGCAAACTAGGCTGATGGGCCAACAGAATAACTTTACTAGTGTTCAACAGCAGCAGTTAATTAATCAGCAAGTTAATATTCCAAGTGTACATCAACAGCAAATAGGCACTCACGGGAATGTTGCTGGCCTGACACATCAACAGCTGGCTGGAAATCAATCTAGTAACTCTGGACTGACTGCTAATCAGCATCCTATTCAGATGTCACAACATTCTAAGGTTCAAGTGCAACAACAAATGCTTCCAAGTGCTACACTTTCGCCAGCTCAAGGTCTTCAATCTCAGCCACAGCAGCAAATGTTGCAACAGAGTCAACCCCAGCCTGGAACATTACAGTCACCATTGGGTTTGCAACAGCAGACAAATACTCTACAACGAGGAATGCAGCATAGGCAACAAAACTTTCAACCACAAAGGGTTACTCCGGATGCATCATCCAGTATGTCTTTATCCATGTTGAGTAGCTTCATCATTTTGCATTCCTTTTCTTTTTTCTAATAAACATTTGCTACTGTAGCACTTTGTGACCCGAATATAGCGTTGCTTGCTTATATATTCAGTTGGCTTTAAAGTGCTTTTTATGGGAATAAACTCAGTTACTAATCAAATCAAAGTCCAAGTCATGTTTAATACAAGGAGTAGGATACCAGATAAAGAACCGGCAGCTCAAGTTATGAGTGAACCACCCGGTTCACAGACCAAAACATAATACTAGCAAAACTACCTTCAATTTCTCTAATATCTTTTTCTAAAAGACCAAACACTCTATTATGACCCTTATGATTTTCTGAATTTCCGGATAGCTTGTCTAACTCTATATCCACATAGTCCTGAACTTGTCCCTTGAGCCAGCTAAGAGCTTCCCAAATACACAAAATCTCTGCCTCCTGAGAAAAGCACATCCCCAAACACGGTTTAGCCACACCCACAGTGAAACCCCCCATGGAGTCAGCGGCATCTGTAAATTTTACTCTCCCTAACTCCGCACATGCCACAAGGAAAATCTCACCTGCTGCCCCCTTCCTGCCCCTTCACGCCCTTCTGCACCAGCTTCGAAAACAGCCTTCACTACATTCATCTGAACTCGCTGCCAGATCTTCTGTTATGCTCGTCCCATAGACCCCAACTTCTGAGGATTAGCAAGCACAACTCCCTGTTTTTGGCCAGAAATTCCGCCTGCACGGTGGCTGCACCCACTCCTAAAAGGAACCAGCTTGCAGTCCCTTCAATCTCCAGCCAATTGATTTCCAGCCTGCAACAGCAACTGGGCACCACATGAAAGATATAGTAAGAACTCATCCCCTCTGCCATGCCCCCCCTGCTTTATTAGGAATAAGTAGGATAAACCCACATTGCTGCCCACCCCACCTACTCCGTTGCACAATCCTTCCCTTTCCCTATTAACCCCCAGTAGCAGCTCTTAACTGAGTAACCCCTTCTATGCTCCCACCTCCAGACCATATGATTTGGGACGTCCCTAATGGTAAAAGGAATGCTCTTGACCAGCAGCCTATCTCGCTGGTCAAGAATATCAGAAATAACTTCTTGATCTCAAGCCTGACTAGTTTCCATGAGAAGTCCATTCAGGCCCGAGATACATGGCGTGGAAGTCCGAGGATTTGCTTCATCTGGTAACCACAGATCCTACCAAATTTTGAGCCATCCCCAACATGCCTACATAGCACTACAAAAGAGGGGAGCTTTTCATAGTGATAAGCCTTCCGCCCATAGTTGTCAATGGCGAGATATGGCGCGCGCTATATACGCCATCGCCATGAAAATGGGGCGGGACGCCAGCAGTTGAGGCAGCAAAACTATTTTACTATTTTTACTATGTAAGGTACGAAAGCGCTGTTGATCAAAGACAATGGAAGAGGGGCACGAGACGCAGTTGCTGGGAGATTCTAACTTTTTCAAATTTAGGGAACATTCTGCCACCGGGCCTTTGTTTCTGCTCCTTCTTGCAGTGAAGAACATGAAAATGCAGGTTCAAGCAAAAGGCGCGAGGATGAACTGATGAAGCTGAATGGCATGTCTGTTTCTTACTCCCCACCTTGAGCACAAGGTGGTTGTCAAAGGGGGAGTGATGATAGGGACCTAGATAGTACTAGTAATAAGAATAGTATTAGTCTTTTACTATTGTACAATTAAAGGGTTGTAAGCCCAGAAACTTAGGGATGAGGGACAGCCCTTTAGGAGAGTAATATAATAATGAACGGGTAAAGGGAAAAGGGGTAGGCAGAAATTTAGTTGGGGCTGGGACATGGGAGTGTGAGACTACTCAAAGTGTCTCAACTGTTCTTCTCTTTCTTTCTATTTCCGCCACTGTTATTGTTACATCTTTCATCAATCTACTACAAAATTCTGCTGCGTTTGTTGAAGTTCCTAACACCTCTAACACCCACACCTTCACCTACTGTCCTCCCGCCATCCCCCGTGCTACTGTCCCCCCTCTTCATGCCACTGTGAACTATCCCCTTACCCCCAATCCCCTTACCCCTCCCTAAATTCCTAACCTCTACAGCATCGGTCCATGCCCATTAACCCACACGGTCTATTACCAGCGGCTCCCTCCCATGTCAAACCCCTTCCTTCCTTCTGCTTTCAGCCAGACTCCAAACGGATTCTCCTAGCTCACATCGAAATCATCAAACAGATTCAGCCAGTGGCGGTCAATATGGCCCACCCTACCTTAAACAAAGCATAAGTGTGGTAGTCTCTCGAAGTTGAAATCAACCCAGAACCAGTACGTTCCCCTCTTCAGTATCACCCGTTTCTTAAGCGGATGCTGAACATCAACACTGGCTTGAACTATATTATGAAAGCCTTCCAACCTCCTGAAAGCTCCTAAAAGTTAAGCCATCTTTATGAAACGTACCAGCAAAATTGCATACGTGCACCCAGAGAGCCTTGTACGTCAAGGATGCACTGCCAGATGTTCCAATACTTCCAATTTTTGCATCACAAGCAAATTGTTTTCAAAAGACCAAGGTCCTTTTGTCATGACCCTATTGATACCAAATTCATGAAGAAACTAGAAAATATATCGCCTTTCGCCAACCTCCCGAATATTTACACCTCTTCTCGGTCACCATATGTCAGCAATAATAGTATCTTCAAAAAAAGTGAATTTTACTGGTTCATCTGATGGAATTCGACCTGCTGCCACATATGGGTGTTTTGCAGGTGTTTCCTCCAAAACATCTCACCCATGTCCACGCCTTCCACTTCCTCGTCTTTCAGTGATAGCCTAGCATATAGTTCTTCCATCATTCCAATCTATCATGCCATTTCGAGAAGAAGAATTGGAATCCGTGTCAAACTTATGAGAACTCAAAGAAATATCTGTAAAAGCGTAGACTACTAGAAGGGAAGGAGACTTTCTGAACTAAAGCGTCTTTTATATTGTCATGTCTAACATATTACAAATGCAGATCAATAAATAGTTTAATACTATCAATGTATATGCAGCATTTGATTCACTTACATTCCCACCTTTCCACTCCCCCTTTCCGGTTCTTGTTGTAAAGAAATCATCCAACATATTTAAATATGATGCCTGTTTCCCTAGTTAAGAGGCCTTATATTGGTAGGCATTATTATTACATGTAAACCTTTTCTGAATTACATTGCCTCTTTGGTTTCTCTTGAGTCTAGACTCTACTTTTGAGTGGGACATCCTGGCTTTGCTTGATTTGTTTCTTTTTTCTGGCTCTCAATTTTTCTCTTTTTCAATATATAAACTTACCTAAGTGTTTTATGTATTCCGTTGGTACGTATTTTGCTTTCTCTAATAATGTGGTGGTGTATCTTCAATTTCTTTCTATTCCTGGTTAAAGCTGTTTAATCCATGCCTATGTTTGAAATTGTTAAATGTTAATGTAGCATCTTTAGATTCAACAGCTCAAACCGGTGATACACATCTTGGTGATTGGCGGGAAGAAGCTTACCAAAAGGTACCACATTCCTTTAATCATCTATCTTTGGAACTCACGAGTGTTACTTTAAATGTTCTTTATTGAGTAGACAGGGTAAGTGAAAAATATCAATAAGAATTAAGAAGTAAAGGTACAATGTTCCTTTCATCAGCTATCTTAGAAACTCATGAATGTTTGATTTCTCTCAATTGAATGGACAGGTTAACGAAAGATATCAACAAGAAGTGAATCCCATGATTTTTTGTTGTTCCAGCATTTCATGTTATGTTATAGAGATTGGATTAGATACATATGATTTTTGAGAGAAAATTATAAGATGCTTGAGATTGCTGTTACATTATTTAGATGAAATTACGTAATGCCTTCAGTGTAGTCATTCCTTTCTATAAAGAACCATTGTCCGTAGTTTGCTTTGGATTTGCTGATATTATAGATATGGGTTATTGATTTTCCTGATGTACCATATTGATATCCTATTTGCAAGCCCCGTTCTTATCTCTGGACTTGTAAACTGGGCAACTAAAGCTTTTGTTATTGCAGCTCAAGACCTTGAAAGAGATGCATTTTATGGATCTAAATGAAGTGTTCCAGAAGCTTTGTAGTAAATTGGCTCAGGTGAGATGCGCCCATGCTTGATAAACACATCTAATAATTTATAATTGCATCTGATTTAGCTTCTGGATCTAGTTGAAACATTTCTATACATGTTTGCCACTTCCTGTTCTGGCTTTTTATAAATTTAAACATTTCAATACAGGCAGGGTCATTGTTAAGTTTTGAATGTGTTTCATTATGATATCCATTCATGGTAATTTAGGTCAGGAATTTCTGAAAAGCAGGTGCTGGAGGTACATCATACTGGGTCTTTTGTCTTAAACAAATTGTTTTGAAATTGGCCATTTTAAGTGAAAATCTCAGGGATGTGATAGAATTATGGAAATAGTTGAAGGCTTGAAGTGCATGTGAAAATCTTTGTCTATTTATGTTGACAGACGAATTTAGTTTCAGCATTGAACTAACATGCTGAAATCCCACTGCCTGTTTTTGCAATTAACAATACTCCCTCCGTATTTAAAAGTTTGCTACACTTTCCTATTTGGGATGTATTTAAAAGTTTGTTACACTTTCCCTTTTTGGTAAGTTTTTCTTTTAAAAATACTCAATTACCCTTACCTTTTCTACTTTTTATCTTCTCTTTCCTACTTTTTTACTTTCTCTCCTACTTTTTCTACACTATTCATTACCCCTACTATTCTCTCCTTAAATCTTGTGCCAACACCTAATGTAGAGATCTTTCGTAACGGATGGAGTATAAAATAGCAAACTGGTGATCTATGTTGCACGGAAAGTCGGAAACGGGAAATGTCAACTTTTGCTCAAAAAAGGCTTGTTTGGAGAGTTTCTGAAATGGAAACGTGTTCTTTCCCAAGAGTTTCCGTGCTACGTATGTGACAATTCATAAAAGCATGAGAACGGGGGGGGGGGGGGGGGGGGTTGGAAACGTATTCTTTCCCGAGAGTTTCCGTGCTACGTACGACATTTCTCTTTAATACTTTGTATTGATGAAGAAAAACTTTAGTTTATTAAGTTATAGTTTATATACAACTGTATATGATGAAGAAAAACATAAGTTTATAAAGTTATACTACCTCCGTCCCATTAGAAGGTTCTTGTCCACTATTCACATGGTCAACTTAAATCATTTTTAATCTTTTACTTTATAAATCATTTTTTTTATCAAATTTGCATTTTTTTATCAGGCTTTGTAGCGGTTTTAATGTAGTTTCTGAATTTGTTAATTTTATTTACTTAAAATAATCAGAGTGTGAACAGGGATTAAGTTGCTTTATCGTCAGTCAAGCATCGTAAACCATCAACGGGAACAATCTAGCGGGACGGAGGGAGTAGTTTATATCAACGGGATTAGTTTATTGACGGTGCTGGAATGCAGAGAAATAGGAGTCAAAAACTGTTTTCATATGAACGGAGTTCATTTTTGATATTTAGACTTTCAAACCACTCCAATTGGTCTAAGAGTCTGTTTACTAACAGAAATATTTTCTAGTTTTCTGTTTCTGTTTTTCGTTCTCCAATTTTCTGTTTTCATTTTTTCAGTTTTTCTATCTCCAATTTTTTGTTTTCATTTTTTAG
Organism: Cuscuta europaea; assembly: GCA_945859875.1. NCBI lineage: Eukaryota > Viridiplantae > Streptophyta > Magnoliopsida > Solanales > Convolvulaceae > Cuscuta > Cuscuta europaea. The sequence continues at coordinate 419,304 of CAMAPE010000054.1, read as the reverse complement.
TTTTCCAATTTCGTATCTAAAAACCTAAGTAGCACGGAAACGGGAAACGCGAAACGGGAAACGGGAAACGCGAGAAACATGATTTCTAGAAAAAGTAGGATACGAAACATGGGGGAAACGCGTAAATATTAAAAAATATAAGGATATATTTGTAAATATTTTTTCATATGTATACAGATTTTTTCATTTATATATATATATATATATATATATATATATATATATATATATATGCACATGACATTTTCATATAACTTGCTTAATAGCTCAATAATAAAAGCATTCTACATGTTCAAATTTACAAATTATTACATAATTAAACATAGAACGCAATTCATTCGTAGCAATTGCGTTATGAAATGACACAATGCTGCTACGAGGATATAACACAGAAAATCACTGTTTTTTAAGACACTATTTTCCATCATAGGACCTCTTAAAAAAGAAAAAAAATGAAAATTCACGGTTTCTGAAACCCTTATTATTTAGGGAAACGGGTTTCCCAATTCTTCTTAATTACAGAAACGGCCCCGAAACGGGAATTTGAAGTTTCCGAGTTTCCGACACGCTTTCGAGTTTCCGAAACGGGGAAACGTGAGTTGCGTAGAGTTTCCGTGCTTCATAGCTAAAAACATGTTCATACATTTTTTACCTGGTTCTCTGACTGACAAAAGACGGAAAGTACGATCCCAGTCCGGAACCAAACCTAGTACAACCCAAGTAGGGTACTGGGTCCCACATATAGGAAAGTTGCGATCGTAACCGGTCGGTCCCGATCGATCTCAACAGTTAGTTTGATGAATTTTTTTCTCATTTCCCTATTGGTCGACAACTCAATGGCTGTTTTAAAACTCTTCACTTTAAAAAATGATTTCGAAAAATCGAGACTGAACCGTCGGGTCATTGACCAACCCTGACAGGGACCGCCGGGTCGTTTACGGGACTGGATCAGGACCGTCTGATTGTCGACCGGACCAAACAAAGATCGTCGGGTCATTTGTCAGACATGATGGGGACTGTCGGGTTGTTGATCAGACAGGACGGGGACCACTGGGTGGTTGACCAGACAGGACGGGACTGCCGGGTCATTGACCAGACCAAATGGGGACCGCCGAGTCGTTGACTAGACCGGATTCGACCTTGACTGCCCGATAGTTGATCAAACCGAACAAGTACGGTCTGATCGTGGATCGGATATGACAGGGGTCGTCGGGTCATCGACCGGACCGGATAGGGACCGTTGGGTCGTGGACCGGATCAGACATGCACCGCCGAGTCATGGATCAGAACGGACAGGGACCGAACCGTCGGGTCATGGACCAGACCGGACAGGGACCGTCGAGTGGTGGACCAGACCAGATAAGGACCGTCGGTTCGTTGTTCGGACCGGGACCATCGGGTCGTCAACCAGACCGGCACCGTTGGGTTATCGATCGGACTGGACCGGGATTGCTCGGTCATCGACCGGACCGGACATGAACCGCCAGGTCGATGACCAGGCCAAACCGCCGGGTTGTTGACCGGACCAGATAGGGACCGTCGGGTCTTTGACCGGATCAGACTCGAACTGACACCGAGCAGGATCGGATCCAACACTAGGTGTAAGTATGCAAATTCATTGCAACGACACTGCAGCATCCGCGTTTTCCAAATTTGGAAAATTGGTAAAAGTCACTGCTCCAATTCAGTAAGGAAAACAGAGACATATCTCATTTTTTTTGGTTTTGGAAAACGATTTGGTAAACGTGTTTTCTGTTTTCCTTTTTCCAGTTTTCTAGAATTGTTTTTGGTAAACACGTTTTCTGTTTTTTGTTTTCCAGTTTTCCAGTTTTCTGAAAAATTGGAAAATATCTCTGTTAGTAAACAAGCCCTAACTTTTTAATAAACACATTCAGTAGTTCAAAACCTAGTTGTTACGGCGCTGCCATGTCATTGCCTTATGTCTTCCGGTGTCGCCGCATTGACGACAGGGCGTCCAAACGACGCCATAGCCGCCCCATGGTGCTGCAGATTGTAACCCTGTCTGGTCTGAACAGGCCGAGACTAGTTGCCCATCGTCTCACTCGTCGTTGCCGTCTCACTTATCACTGTCGCCTCGCTCGTTGGCATCCAGTGCATCTCAGTTTTTTTATTTTTCGGCCTTCTCAGTTCCTTTTTTTACTGCAGCGTTCTTTAACTGCAGTTGATTTTGTTAACTGCAGCAGTGGGTAACAAATTTAAACTCTAAATTTTGATTTATTTTCTGAAAACAAAATTGCTTTCTATTTTTTTGCAGTTGATTTTGTTTACTGCAGCAGTGGGTAACAAATTTAAACTCTAAATTTTTATTTATTTTCTGAAAACAAAATTGCTTTCTATTTTTTGTATCAGTAATTGATAAGTCTTTTGTCTTATGATTAATTAGTTATGGTCTTATGGATTATGTTGTTTCTATGATTACATGTTTTACTCCTTGAATTTTGATGGTGTCTAATCTTAGTAGTTTTGGTTATAAGTGTTACATGTAGGCTGTAGTATATAAAACATATTATGCATTTATTATTGCATTATTTCGTATCTCCGTGATGTCGCCATGGCGGGCGCCATTTCGCCATGGCGGGCGCCATTTCGCCATGGCGGGCGCCATTTCGCCATGGCGGGCGCCATTTCGCCATGGCGGGCACCATTTCGCCATGGCGGTATGGCAGTCTGGTGGCGCCGCGCCGCGAAACCCTGCCATAACAACTATAGTATTGAAGTTAGTTTCTGAAACTAACATGTGGGAATTCATAAATGCGTGTGCTGTGGCCTATAACTCGAGCCCATTAAAAACTAGCACACATCATTAGACTCAGAGGAAGGATGTTATATTATACCTTTCTCTTTAAATTTAATTTACAGAAAATCCTATGTCGTTTCTTAGAACATATTTTTCATTTTCTTTTTGCAGTATGACTCTCTTCCCCAACAGCCAAACAATGAGCAAATGGAAAAGCTTAAAAGTTTTAAGGCTGTGGCGGGATACATTTTACAATTGTTGAGGCTTAACAAGAATGACATTCAACCGCACCTCAAAGAAAGGCTGCCAAACATTGAGTCTCAAATAGCATTTTTTCTTAACCCCAACCGGGCCCGGAAACCTCAGCCTCCACAAACCTTTGATGGCCAAATTAATCTCCGGTCGCATTCTCTAAATTTACCAGGTGCAATGTCTTCCATGCAGCAGAGCAATTTCAACGACATGCAGCAGCATAATCCCATGTCTTCTGCAACTGCAGTCTCAAACTCCCAGCAAAACATGCTATCTAAAATGCAGATGGGAGCTGGCATGGACATGGTAGGGCAGTGTAGTTCATTAAATTCACTGCAGCAAGTTTCTAGTGGTGCTTTACACCAAAGTTCTATCAATGGTTCTCAACAAATGAACCTAAGCTCATTTTCATCACAAGACGGAGCAAATTCACTTCAGACAACCCTTCAGCAAAACTCTAATGTGCTACAGCATCCTAGGCAACATGATCAGCAAATGCTGCAGAACCAACAGCTCAGACAACAGATTCATCAGCGGCAGATTGAGCAACAGATTTTTCAGAAGCAACTTCAACAGCAGCAGCAAATAAAGCAAGCACAAGCTCCACCAGCTGCACAGTCGATGACGCAACTCCACCAAATGGTTGATACAACAAATGATCTAAAGATGAGGCAGCAAATAGGTGTTATGAAATCAAGTGTCTTCCAGCAGCATCAGCCATTTGGCCCACACGTGGCTTTGCATCACCCACAGCTTAAGTCAAGTATATCTTCACCTCAATTTCATCAGACATCTTCTCCTCAGCTTTCCCAGCATTCTTCGCCTCAATTTGACCAGCAAAATGCTTTCACAACTCATACAAAAACGGGAACACCTCTTCAATCTGCCAGTTCACCTTTTGCCCAATCTCCTTCTACCCCCTTGGCTCCATCACCAATGCCAGGCGAATTTGAAAAAGTTAGCATGGGTGCTCCATCTCTTCTTGGTCCTGGGAATTTGGGGATTCATCAAACAACTTCTGCATCAGCTCAGTCTCTAGCTATTGATACTCCAGGAATATCAACGTCGCCATTGCTACCAGAAATTAACAGCCTAGATGGCGCACATGCAAATCTATCAACTTCCATTTCTGGGAAGTCAACAGTTGAACAACCTATGGGACGCTTGGTTAATGCGGTTAGTATAATTCCACGTTTTTGTTATGACCTTGCATTTTTGTCCTTGAGTCTTTGTTTAACCTACCTATACTATATTCAGGTAAGAACACTGTCAACTAAGGCTTTGAGTACCTCTGTTAGTGACATCAGCTCTGTCATCAGTATGATTGATAGAATAGCTGGATCTGCACCAGGAAATGGCTCTAGAGCAGCTATTGGTGAAGATTTGGTTGCCATGACGAAATGTCGGTTGCACACAAGAAATTTCTTCACGCATGATGGACCTACTGGACAAAAAAGAAAGAAATGCTATACCACGTCAAATGTAGTGTCATGTAGTGGGAGTGTTAATCATGGGTTTGAACTCTGGAATTGCTCTGAAGCATCTGATTTGGAGTCTACAGCAATTTCCAACATTAAGAAACTCAAGGTATAGTATCTGTCTACTACTCCCTCCGTCCCATTTTGTAAGATGCACTTTCCTTTTTGTGTTGTCCAAAAAGTATGATCACTTTATAAAATTGGACTCCACTAACTTTTTACTTTCCCACTTTATCCCTTTATCTACCATTTCACCCTTCACTTTTTGTGGATCCATTTTTCTCTTTCTTACTTTTTGGAGGGTAGTATTGTAAAACAACCACATTATCCTTTATTTTCTTAAAACCCACACCAAACCCACACGCATCTTACATTATGGGACGGAGGTAGTATTATCTTTAAGTTATTGAAGGAGAAGATCATATTTTACTTGTTGTACATTAGGATATATCCTTTCCAATCTTACAGTATGTATTTACTGGAGATGTTTTCCTTTGAATAGATGAAAAGGCAGATGATTATTGTACAAAATATGGGATACTTTTGACACACTTATCAGTGCATGGAATATTGACTTTTCTAACCCATACTACATAGGAATGTCTTCCTCTATGATTTTCTGTTGAAATAAACAACTGTTAGAGATGCTCCTGTAAATAATAAAGCTGATAAGTACTTTGGGAGAGTTTATTCTAGAAAGGGAAAGAATAATAAGAATAACAGTTAATGAGCTGGCACTTTCTGTAATTAGCTATCTGTCGGTTAATAGCTATGATAGTATAAATAACTAGTCTGTGAAGTAGTTGGGCAGGCGGTTAGACAGTTTAATCTGGACCGGGAAGATTGAGACTCATCATCTCTCTCTTTGGTGGCTTCGGTTGGAATCTGTTCATCAATAATAAAGTTGGGGATTGTTTCTTTGAGTAATTGTTCATCTTTTCTGTAAATCTGTGATTACCTGGAGTAGTTCTATTAGTGGTATCAGAGCACGTCGATCTGTGGATGATCTTTACACGTGCGAAAATGGAAGGAAGATTGAACGAATTGGAGCGGCATCAACAAGAAACAGCGGCAACCACTGCGGCGACCTTAGCTGCGTTACAAACAAGCATCGCGAATATAGAGAGGAGGTTACAGAATCGTTTGCGAAGTAGGTCGCATGCATCTTCCGCATCGCACTTCGCACCATCATCATTCGTGACATTCAGCGAGGCCTGATGATTCGGAAGGAAATTTTGAGTTTTCACCGCCATATCGCTATCGCAGACACCACCGGGAGCATAACAATCATCATCAAACAGGAAGGAAAATAGATTTGCCGCTGTTCAACGGTGATGAAGCCTATGGCTGGTTAGTGAGAATTGATTGCTATTTCCGGCTCAACCAAATACAGGAAGAAGAGAAGATAAATGTGGCTGTGGTAGCTATGGAGGACAGAGCGCTTAGCTGGTTCCAATGGTGGGAGAATCAAGCGCGTGAGAAGAACTGGGAAACATTGAAGGAAGCGTTAACTCGTCGTTTCCAACCTGAACTGGTTCAGAATCCCTTGGGTCCTCTATTAGGTCTGAAACAGAAGGGAACTATGAAGGACTTCCGAGAACAGTTTGAAATGGCCATTGCTTCACATGGAGATCTGAGTAGGAAGGTGACAAAGGGCATCTTCTTGAATGGATTGAAGAAAGTCATTAGAGCTGAGTTAAAGCTCTATAATTCAAGGGATTTGGCTGAGATCTTGGACACAACATTGTTGATTGAGAACAAAAACAATGAAATTGTGTCCAGGAGACATAAGGAAGAAAGGAAGAGAGTTTGGAAGAATAATCTGACAGGGGGACAGAGCTATAACAAATGGGGAGATGGAAGTAGTGGAAGTTATAGCCAGACATCTACAAATCATTTTGGAAAGAATTCAGTTGATAACAAGAAGGTGGAGGAATTGACCAACTCTATTCAAAAGAAGATAGGCCCCAGATTATCACAGAATGAATTGCAGGAGAGAAGTAGGAAGGGGTTATGTTTTAAATGTGGTGAGAAATGGAATCGAGGTCATATTTGCAAAATGAAAAACTTCAAAATGGTGCTTGTAGAACAGTCTGAAGGGGAGGAAGAATCAGATGTTGCCTCTAGTGAATCTGAAGAAGGAGAAGGGCTTCATATGGAATCCAAAACTATGCAGTTATATGTCTTGAGCAAAGAAGGGATACCTTCCATGAGAACCTTCTGGTAATAATGAAAGACGGGATCTGAAGCTATGATGTTGGAATAAAAAAAACCTAACTTCCTATCCTGGGCAAGGAAGGTGATTTCTGGCTCCACCAGTAAATCAAGAGATTAATTAATCCAAACTTAATACTTTATTCAAACTGATAAGCCTTATATAGGCAGAAATAAGGTTCCAAAATAATATTAGGAAACAGATCTAAATTATTACAGACTCATTAATAAGAGATTGCCTAGAATAAGGAAAGCTAGATAAATGGAAATAACTATGATAAGGAAATCAGAATAAAAGGAAACAACTAGAATAACTAAAGGGAAATATTTAGGAAAGCTTGTGGTCAATTAATTAGGCCCCTTTTATGCGCCTCTGGTACACACAACCAAAACGATGTGTATCATCACTCCCTCCATTAGCAACAAGCTTGTCCTCAAGCTTGAAATCTGGAAATGTCTCTCGAAATATAGCATAATTCTCCCAGGTGGCCTCAGCTTCCCGTTTACCCTCCCAATGTACCAAGAGCTCATACTGAACATTGTTGTGGCGAACCTGCAAAACAGCTAAGGGACAAACCAGAAGTGGTTCAGTCACGAGTGGTGGCAGTTCACCCATTTGTGTTGGTGTGGGACCTGAGTGAGGTTTCAGAAGGGACTCAGGGAGACGTGAAACACATTATGAAGTACCCGGTGGCAAAGTCAAGCGGTAGGCTGCGAGCCCAATAGCTTCTGAAACTTGAAAAGGCCCAAAGAACTTTGGAAAAAGTTTGTGGTGACAACGGCTAACTGTGAGTTGCCTATAAGGGTGAGTGCGTAGCCAAACCCAATCTCCTGGAGCGAATGTTACCTCACGATGGCCTCTATCATATTGTAGCTTCATTCTTTGTTGAGCTTGGGTCAGACGGCCTTTAGCAGCAGTGAGGATGGCATCGCAGTCAAGGAGCTCATAGTCAATGCTATCCAGTTTGGCAGTTCCTGGTGTCTAAGACAGAAGCTTGGGTGGTTCTCTGCCATAGACAAGCCGAAATGGAGTATCTCTAAAGGAGGAGTGGTAGGAAGTATTGTAGCAATACTCAACCCAAGGCAACCAGCGTACCCAATCTCGGGGTCTATCACTTGTGAGGCATCGAAGAAACATTTCAACGGTGCGATTGACAACTTCTGTGTGACCATCAGTTTGTGGATGATAGGCAGAGGAGAAAGCCAGCTTTGTACCGCTAAGGCAGAATAATTCCCTCCAAAAAGTACTGACAAAAATTTTATCACGATCTGAGACAATGGACTCGGGCAACCCATGAAGCCGGAATATTTCCGTGAAAAAAACTGCAGCAACAGACATGGCAGTGAATGGATGACTCAGAGCAAGAAAGTGAGCTGCCTTAGAAAGCCGGTCCACCACCACAAGAATGACTGATTTGCCCTGGACTTTGGGTAGGCCTTCAATAAAGTCCATCAAGACGTCTGCCCAAATATGAGTAGGAATAGGCAGCGTTGTAGTAGGCCAGCTGGTTGTGTGTTAAGCCACTTGTCCAGAAGAGATGTGTATGGAACAGAAAGGGCAGCAATGCATGCTTGATCTTCATGGCAGCGTGATAAGGCATCAGCTGCAATATTGTGTTTGCCCGGTTTGTACTCAACATTGAAATCATAACCCATAAGCAGATAAGCTTGCTCAGCCAATGTTGTTGAGGAGTGGTGGTGAGCCACTGGTCCAGCAGGTGCTTAAGGCTAGAATGGTCAGGAACTCCCGGCCCCATAGATATGGACGCCAATGTGTGACTGATTTAGCTAGTCCAATAAGTTCCTGTTCATAAGCTGCCAACGTAATGTGTCTGGCTGCAATTTTGCGGCTGAAATATGCTATTGGATGTCCTTCCTGCTGCAAGACTGCCCCGAACCCGCTCCCTGAAGCATCACATTCAATAAGAAAGGGCTTAGTAAAATCAGGTAACTGGAGAACTGGGGCAGTGGAAATGCAATGCTTGAGATTATTAAAAGCCGATTCAGCTTCGGGGTTCCAGTTAAAAGAGTTCTTCTTCAAGAGTTGAGTGAGAGGGGTTGTTATGGTGCCATAGTTCTGGATGAACTTGCGATAGTAACCTGCGAGTCCAAGGAAACCGCGTGAGAGCAGTTAGGGTTCCTGGTACAGGCCAATTACGGACAGCCGTGACCTTGGTTTGATCGACTTCAACACCGCCATTGTGGATAACATGTCCCAGATAATCTACTCTTACTTCCCCAAAACTGCATTTGGAATGTTTAAATAACAAACCATGGGCTAATAAGAGTTCAAAGACCAAGCGTACATGGTGTACATGTTCTACCCAAGTCTTGCTATAGATGAGAATATCATCAAAAAAGACAAGCACAAGATATGGTCCAAAAATATCATTCATCAAGCTTTGGAAGGTGGAAGGTGCATTAGTTAGACCAAAGGGCATTACCAGAAATTTGAAGTGGCCGTGGTGTGTACGGAACGCTGTTTTAGGCACGTCTTCAGGAGCCATGCGTATCTGGTGATACCCGGAATGAAGGTCTAATTCAGCTCGTCCAGTAACTCATCTATCACTGGAATTGGATATTTATCTTTGATAGTGCGAGCATTGAGTTCACGATAATCCACACAGAAGCGCCATGTATTATCGTGCTTTTTTACCAAAAGAACTGGAGACGAGAAAGGGGACTGACTCCGTTGAATGATTCCTTATTCCAGCATTGTGGTGCACTGCCGTTCGATTTCATCTTTCTGAAAGTAGGATATCGGTATGGCCGCACTACCACAGGTTCAGCACCTAAGATCAGTGTAATACGATGGTCACATGATCTAGAAGGAGGCAGACCCACGGGCTCACAAAAGAGGTCAGTAAAGTTGCCCAAATGTGCTTCCAGTATAGCACGATCTGTGCCCGGTGATAAGGCCATGCTGGCCGGCCCAGATCTGGGGTTTTATCCATGCCATTCAACGCGTTTGTTGGACCAGGAAAAGTTCATTGTGAGCTGGGAGAAGTCCCATATAATAGATCCCAAACTGAGAAGCCATTCTACCCCTAAAATCATATCAAAGCCGGCTAAAGATAAGACATAGCAGTCAGCCTGGAAGTTGATGGCGAGGACTGTGAATTCCAAATTAGGGATTCTGCCCACAATCGGAACTCGTTCGTCATTGGCGACAAGAACAAATAAATGAGACGGTTGAAGCGTAGGAAACTCAAATTGCTTGACAACACGCTCATGAATAAAGTTATGGGTGCTGCCAGAGTCTACCAAGATCGTGATTGGGGTTCCTTGAATAGTTGCTGCAATCTGCATAGTGGTTGCAGACCCCGATCCGGTCATAACATGCATTGATAAGGCCATGTCGTGTTCAGCTACGGGAATAATCACGTCCTCCTCTTCATCTAATATCTCCAATGCAAAGAGTTGCTTGCAACAGTGTCCACGAACATATTGTTCATCACAATGATAGCAAAGATCTTTAGCTTGACGACTGACTGCCTTGGCTCTAGAATTTCGTCGACGCCAAGGAAGAGCCTGTTGGGTGTGGTCAACGGTCTGCCGCGATTCAGAAGTTACGGAACTGCCCTGAGACACTACAGGAGGTGGGTTCTGTCGTGGTTGGGGTCTGTGGAACACAACTGAAAGAGGTGTCACAGCTTGTTGCTTGCGTTCAATTTGTCGAGCCAGACTCATTGAAATTCAAGTTCTAAACGGAAGTCAATACAAAGTCCTGCCATGAATGCGTTGACCTCAAATTGGATGGGTAAGCCGTCAACACGTGCTAGTAGTCGTTGGAATGAACTAATGTATTCGTCAACGGTGCCGGTTTGTTTGAGTTGAAAAAGATCTCCAGAAGGATTAGAGCTTAATGGAGGGCTGAAACGGAGAAGACAATTCTCTGAAAATGTTTTCCATGAGATGCCTGATTGGAGTTTGTCAGCCCAAAGTTGAGCATCGCCCACCATGTGGAAGGTGGCCAAGCCCACACGTGCCATTGGAGCTATTTGTTGGTGCGCAAAGAACCACTCACAGCGTTTCAACCAACTCAGAGGGTCCCCTGTACCGTCAAAGGATGGAAATTCAAGTTTGAAATAGCGAGGAACCATACTGGAATCACCACGGTCGCGGATCTGGTTGTCATCGTTTGAGCTTGTAGATATGCTGCTCAATGCGGTGAGTTGCGAAGAAAAAGAATTCAACATATCAGTAATCTTTGCTTCAAGAGGAGCCCCTTTTGCTGGTTGATGTCTGCCATGAAAGTTTTGAAGGTTTCAACATTAAGAGTTTCGTTGCCCATCGTACTGGGCTCTGATACCAAATTGTTAAGGGTCCTGGTACAGGATCTCGTCCAAGGCCGTTGATAATGAAAGACGGGATCTGAAGCTATGATGTTGGAATAAAAAAAAACTAACTTCCTGCCCTGGGCAAGGAAGGTGATTTCTGGCTCCACCAGTAAATCAAGAGATTAATTAATACAAACTTAACACTTTATTCAAACTGATAAGCCGTATATAGGCAGAAATAAGGTTCCTAAATAATATTAGGAAACCGATCTAAATTATTAGACTCATTAATAAGAGATTGCCTAAAATAAGGAAAACTTGATAAATGGAAATAACTATGATAAGGTGATAGAGTACGCAGTATTACCAGAAGAAATAACGATCAAGCTATTATTATTCAGTCCCAAAGAGAAGAGAACTATTCTCTAATCTCCCAGTCCCAATGCCAAAGCATCAAACAGCCTGCCCCTCCCGCCTAAGTTTATTCTATTTATATCCTTTCAGTCACAGCTGAAGGTAGTTATTATTAATAACGGACCAAACTAATAATAACAGACTACTACTTCCTTCTAGAATAAACTTGGCCAAATCTATTATTAGTATTAATAGACGAGACTCTATCAATACTCCCCGGCTGAAGAATAAGCTTGTCCTCAAGCTTAAAGTCTGGAAATTGTGTCTTCATCACCTCTGCATTCTCCCAAGAATTTTCAAAATCCGAAAGATCTTTCCACTGGATCAAAACTTCAGTTTCACCCCCCTGGCCCTTCCTTATATCCACCACCTTTTCAGGAATCACCTGTAGTTCCCAATTCTCATTTAAACACTGGGGAAGAGGTTGGCAGGAAGTGTTGGAGCTCACAGCTTTCTTGAGCAAGGAGATATGGAAAACAGGATGCACCAAACACTGATCTGGTAATTTTTGCTTAACAGCTACATCATTTATCTTCTCCACAACTTCAAAGGGTCCATAAAATCTAGGACTCAGTTTCTGATTGGTTCTTGCCCTTTTACTACTGCAAGGGGTTCTTGCCCATATAAAGCCTGATAAGGAGTCTGTTTTAAAGATATATGATAATTGGTATTATACCAATATTCAGCCCATGGTAGCCATTTAATCCATTCTCTAGGTTTCTTCCCAGTGAGACACCTCAAATAGGTCTCTAAGCACCTGTTGACAACTTCAGTTTGCCCATCAGACTGAGGATGATAAGCTGTGCTGTATTTCAGTTGTGTCCCAGCCAACCTGAATAATTCTGACCAAAAAGAACTTAGGAATATGCTCTCTGTCACTTACTATGGATTTTGGGAATCCATGGAGTCTCACCACTTCCTTGATAAACACTTCTGCTACTCCTTTAGCATTGTATGGGTGGGATAGAGGTATGAAGTGTGCAAATTTGGTCAACCTATCCACCACCACCAATACAGTGTCCTTTCCTTGAGCTTTGGGTAGTCCTCCAATGAAATCCATGCTAATGTCAGTCCATATCTGCTCTGGAATGGGCAAAGGCTGCAGTAAACCTGCAGGCTTCAAGGCCTGATATTTATTCCTCTGACAAACTTCACAGTTTAGTACATATTGTTGAATATCTTTCCTCATTCCTACCCAGTAAAATAGAGTAGATATTCTTTTCATGGTTCTGAAGTTCTCTGAGTGTCCACCAGTTGCTGAATCATGATATTCTTTCAGAATTCTAGTTATCCTGGGAGAGTTCTGAGGAATCATCAACCTTCCTTTGTAGTACAACAGCCCATTTTTTAATTTGAACTCAGCCATGTGATCTGGATAACTGATGACCCTCTGAATAGTGTCACAACATTTGGGATCTGTCAACAATTCATCTTCTAATCCCTCCCACTCTTGACAATTTACTATAGACAATGCTGAGAAACTGGCCTTCCTTGACAAGGCATCTGCAGCCTTATTCTCACAGCCAGGTTTGTATTTAATAGTGAAATTGTAACCCATGAGTTTAGAAATCCATTTTTGTTGATCCTCCCCCATGATAGTTTGTTCAGTCAAATATTTAAGGCTCCTTTGATCTGTGTGAACCTCAAACTTCCTCCCCAACAAATATGGTCTCCATTTTTGTATGGCAAACACAATGGCCATCAATTCTTTCTCATAAACTGACTTGCTCAAATGTTTAGGTGACAGTTCCTTGCTCATAAAAGCAATTGGACCCCCATCTTGCATTAAAACTGCCCCTAATCCTCTTCCTGAAGCATCAGTTTCCACAATAAATTTTTTACTGAAATCTGGGACTCTTAAAACTGGTAAAGTAGACATAATCTTCTTTAATTCTTCAAAAGCTCTGTGAGCCTCTTCATTCCACTTAAACCCATCTTTCTTTAGGAGCTGTGTTAAGGGTGCTGCAATGTGACTGTACCCTCTAACAAATCTTCTGTAATATCCAGTAAGACCCAAGAAACCCCTCAATTCCTTAAGGTCCTTAGGAATAGCCCATTCCTTCATGGCTTCAGTTTTACTAGGGTCAGCTGCCACCCCTTCTGCTGAAATGATATGGCCAAGGTAGTTCAATTGTTCTTGGCCCAAAAAACATTTCTTCTGATTTGCCACCAATTCATTCCTCCTTAATGCTTCCAAAACTAACCTCAAGTGTTCTTTATGCTCTTCTCTAGTTTTACTATAAACTAGGATATCATCAAAGAACACTAAAGCAATTTTTCTGAGGAAAGGTCTCAAAACTTCATTCATAAGGGACTGGAAGGTTGAAGGTGCATTAGTCAACCCAAACGGCATGACTAAGTATTCGTAATGACCTTCATGTGTTCTGAAAGCAGTTTTATGGATGTCCTCCTCCTTCATCCTAATCTGATGATAACCAGATTTAAGATCCAGTTTAGAAAAAATCCTTGCACCACCTAATTCATCAAGGAGTTCTTCTATGACAGGTATAGGGAATTTGTCAGGCACTGTAATCTTATTTAAAACTCTGTAATCACCACAAAATCTCCAACCCCCATCTTTCTTTCTGGCCAGTAAAATAGGACTGCTATAGGGACTGTTACTGTGTTTAATGATCCCAGAAGATAACATTTCACTGATTATTTTCTCTATTTCATTCTTCTGATCAAAGGTATACCTGTAAGGCCTCAGATTGGGTATGCTTGCTCCTTCCTGGATGTTTATGGTATGATCACAGTTCCTGGCTGGTGGAAACTTCAACTGGTTTGTGAAAACCTCTGGAAATTCAGTAATTAAACCTTCCCATTCCTCCAATTCCTTCTTATTCTGCCCCTCTTCATATTTCTGTCGTTCATAACAAAGTAGGTATCCATCCCCATTGTCCTGTAAAATATGTAGCATAGTTTTCAATGGAACCTCCCAATTACCCAAGGCTGTTTCTCCCTTAATGGTGCAGTTTCTCCCTTGTTGCTTCCAATTCAATACCTGTTTCTGGAAATTAACCTCCACATTGCCCAATTCTGTCAACCACTCCATTCCCAAAACCACATCTGTGCCTCCAAGTTCCAAAATGTAGTAAGATTGTTGTATTTCAGCTCCCTGTACTTCCAATTTCAGTCCATCACATCTGCCTCCATTAGGAATAAGATCACCATTCCCAATCTGAACCTTAAACCCTTGTATAGGAACAAAAGGAATATTCCCATCATCAACCAACTCCCTGGATATGAAATTGTGGGTAGCACCACAGTCAATTAAGATATTCACCTGTTTCTGTCCATCTATCCATTTCAGGTTACCTTTCACTTTGAAAGTTTTCATTGAAGGGATGCCAGCTTTACTTAAAACAGATAATTGCATAGTTTTAAGTTGCTGAAAATCCCCTTCTTCCTCTTCATTATCCATAGCCTCAGCTTCAGATTCATTCTCTCCCTCAGATTGCTCCACCAGTATCATTTTGTAATTCTTCATCTTACAAACATGCCCCTTATTCCAATCTTCTCCGCATTTGAAGCATAATCCCTTCCTACTTCTCTCTTGCAATTCAGTTCTGGATAATCTAGGGCCATTTCTATTCATATCTGGTGCTTTCACTTCCTTATTAATTTTCTGATCAAATGTACTTCTGAGCATACCTGCAGATTGGTTAGGTATGCTTTTCCATCTATTTCCATCACTCCAATTTGGTTGTGTGCTCTAGTTATTGTATTTCCCCTGCCCTTTCTTCTTCTCTTCATATTTGTTCCTCACAATGATTGCTTCATTATTCTTATTCTTATTCTCAATAAGTGAGGCTTTATCCATGATCTCAGCCAAAGTCCTTGTAGAATAGAGTTTCAATTCAGCCCTGATGTCACGTTGAAGACCTTTTAGAAACACTCCTTTCAAAACCTCTTCAGATAAGTGGCTCTGTGAAGCAATAGCAACCTCAAATTTGTTTCTGTACTCTTTTATGGTCCCTTTCTGCTTTAAACTGAATAGTGGTCCCAACGGATCTTGTACTAATTCCGGTTGGAATCGTTTAGTCAAATCCCTGGTAAACGACTCCCAATTCATGTGTTGAGCTTGTCCCTCCCACCATTGGAACCAGCTCAAGGCCTGGTCCTCCATTGCTATCACTGCTACGTCGATTTTATCCTCTTCCTCGGTATGATTCAATCTGAAATACCGGTTCATCCTTACTAACCATCCAAACACATCTTCGCCACTGAAAATAGGTAAATCCATTTTCCTTCCTGCAGTAGGGCGACATCTGTGGTGTCTATGACGATCGCGATCATCGTGAGTATCGTCACGATCGGAATTAGTACCTGAATCTTCAATTCCTTCCGTTCGTCTCGCATGTCGGCGGTGAGAAGAACGATGCGAGGTACTAGAGTGATGTGATTGGCTACGCGATCGATCTGACATTCTCCTCTGAATGTCGGCGATGCTGGCTTGCATCGCAGACATCATTGCGTGCATATCACGCTGATTCCTTTCAGTATTAGCTTGGTACTCTCTTTGATTTGTCTCCATGTTCAGTTGCATCTCCCTGTGGTTCCGTTCCATCTCAGTCAATCTCCCTTCCATTTTCGCACGAGTTAAGATCATTCAGCGATCACACGTGCTCTGATACCACTGATAGAGTACGCAGTATTACCAGAAGAAATAACGATCAAGCTAGCTTCAGAAAAACAGTAACTCTCATTAATGGCGGTAGACAGTACAATCCAGTCCCAAAGAGAAGAGAACTATTCTCTAATCTCCCAGTCCCAATGCCAAAGCATCAAAAAGCCTGCCCCTCCCGCCTAAGTTTATTCTATTTATATCCTTTCAGTCACAGCTGAAGGTAGTTATTATTAATAACGGATCAAACTAATAATAACAGACTACTACTTCCTTCTAGAATAAACTTGGCCAAATCTATTATTAGTATTAATAGACGAGACTCTATCATAAGGAAAGCAGAATAAAAGGAAACAACTAGAATAACTAAAGGGAAATAATTAGGAAAGTTTGTGGACAATTAATTAGGCCCCTTTTATGCGCCTCTGGTACACACGAGCAAAACGACGTGTATCACCTTCAAGGTGAAGGGGAGACTGAAATGGCCAGCAAGTGAACAACAGGTGAATATTTTGATTGACAGTGGTGCTACCCACAACTTCATATCCCAGAAACTTGTAAAAAGATGGAAAATACCTTTCAAGTTTATCAAGGGATATAAAGTACAAATTGGGAATGGGGAATTCATTCCTAATAGTGGCAGATGCGAAGGAATGATGTTGAATGTGCAGGGGAATGAAATTCAACAGAACTTCTACATGTTGGAGTTGGGTGGAACAGATGTGGTGTTAGGGATGGAGTGGTTAACTGGTTTAGGGGATATGGAGGTGAACTTTCAAAACCAGACGATTAAATGGAAGGGGCAGGGGCAGATTTATATTATACAAAGAGATGCTTCCTTGAATAATATGGAAGTTTCATTGAAAACTATGACACACATTTTACAACAATTGGGAGATGGATATTTGTTGTATTGTGAAGGTCAAGAAACTGAGCAAAACCCAAGTAAGGTACAAGATGATGCTTGGGAGAAAATTGTGAAAGAATTTCCTGAAGTTTTCAAATCTCAACTGGATCCACCACCTGTCAGATCTTGTGATCATGCCATTAATATCATAGAAGGAGCCAACATCCCTAATATTAGACCTTGCAGGTATTCTTATGACCAGACAAATGAGATTGAGAAAATCATACAAGAAATGCTCTGTTCAGGAATAATAAAACACAGCAATAGTCCCAATAGCAGTCCAGTATTGTTGGCTAAGAAAAAAGATGGTGGCTGGAGATTTTTTTGGAGATTACAGGGCTCTAAATAAAATAACAGTCCCCGACAAGTTTCCCATCCCAGTTATTGAAGAACTTCTGGATGAATTAGGAGGATCTAAACTGTTTTCTAAGCTGGAATTAAAATCTGGTTATCACCAGATCAGAATGAAGGAGAGTGATACTCATAAGACTGCCTTTAGAACTCATGAAGGGCACTATGAGTACTTAGTGATACCCGTCCTCCACTTTGCTCTCTCCAAAGTAATACCCTCATCTAGTCCAGGAAGAAGCATATCCTCTAATCCATGTTTATTTGGGTCTTCCTCTCCCTCTTCTCCACACCTCTCAACACGTCTAGCAAGTGCATACTCGGTCTTCTACGCTCATGATCAAACCACTGCAATGGAGACTCCCAAATCTTATCTTCAATAGGTGCGCTACTCCCACCTTTTGTCTGATTGTCTCGTTCCTCAAACGGTCTTTTCTTACAAAAGTATACAACAAGTATAACATTACTCCAGTGCCGCAAAGGCTCTCACTTACGATGGGGTAAGGGGGGATCGGATGTACGCAGTGGCGTAGCTAGGGGGCCAACCCCGGCTCCGGTCTAGCCCAAATTTAAAAAATGTCTATATTTTTCGTATAAAAAAATTCCATGTAATTTTTTTTCCAAAATATTCTTTGTACCGGCCCAGTGCCCTGACTCCGCCCCTGAATGTACGCAGCCTTTCCCCTGCACTAAAGCACAAAGAGGCTGTTTCCGGATGACCCATGATGAAAATCGCGGCGAAAACTACTTGGATTGACCACGCTTCTTAACAAAGAAGCGCATACAATTTAGTGAGTCATTTTGCTTTGTTTCATCATATTCCCAAGACAAAGAATAGCGAGTCTTTTCTTAAAAAGTATGATAGAAAAAATTACTATTTAATGGTGTACCTTTTCATAGGGGTAAGGGCATTTTATCACTCAATTTTTACCAAATATAGAAGTGGGAACTTGATTGTCGACATCGGATAAGGATTGAGAACTTAACTGCGGGAGAGAGGGAGTAGAACCCAAAACAGGTTGTTCCTCTAAGTCTTTGACCATATCAATCTTTTCCGTTCATTCCCTTTGTCCTTACTACCTTAAAGCATGGTGTCCTTATCTTCTGTGTCAACTGACAGTATTTATTTTCTTCTTATGTTACTCTGCATATAATTCTGCCTTGTTGAACCCATTACACGAATCTTTGCAATGTACTGCTGCACACTGTTAAGAGACTTTGTGGTCCTATTGTAATTGAGTTAGTCAACAGGGTATAACGCTTCCTTCCTTCGGGTCCAATTTACTTGATTGAAAATGTTAGGCAAAGGGCGAGTTGAGTTAACAAATTGCATACATTTTTCTAAAGTGCTCCAAGTTTTTGCTTTTGCTTAATTGTAGTCTTCAAGAGTGAGGATATCTATGGAAATTGTAAGGGCACAGTCTTATTACTTCACAGTTATCATTTTACAATGTTCTTAATCAAGCGTTCTTAATTAAGTTTGTGTACAATACTCTGCACCACCCAAATAGTTAGAACTTTTCCAAACTCTAAGGTTTGATTTCCATTACATGCTTCCGATAGACATTGTTGTAGCTTCAAAGTGCCTTCGGCATATGAACAAAAGTTGGTATAACTAGAAACTAGGAGCCCATTTGGTGACCCCTTCTTTCGGCTTATCAGGCTTATCAGCCAGCTTTTTCACCAAACACGTAACTTTTGATTTCACGCGTTAAATTGTGTAATAATAAGAAAAAGTAAGGTTGAAGTTACTTTTCTGGCTGCATTGGCTGAAGTTACTGTACATGATCATTTTAGCTATTTTTCATATAGTTTTTTATTTCATTTATTAATAAAAATATTTTAAATATAATTTTTTCATAAATCAACAAAATCAGCCAATACAGCCAATTTCAGTGTTACCAAACGGACTCTAGAATTGCAATTTTGCTCATCATGTAGGAAGAATATGAAACTGACAAGTCTTCCTCCTAAAGAAAACAATTTCTTTGACTGATAGTACAAAGTGTTGACGAACTATGTTAGCAATGAAATATGATTTCTTAAAGGATTGTCATTAAAAAGAAGAAAAAAAAAGTAAACATACATTTAAGATGATACTTGTTCTTAGATGGCAGCCACCATTAAAAGGACCAACACAATATTTCTTTGACAAGACAGTGCAGAAAATCTAGGGAGGAATTGAGTGGCAACTTGACACGCCACCTTAATGTAACTTTTGAAATTATGAAGTGACCAAACACTGGCTATCTTTTACTTCACTAATTATGGTCGGTTTGAAATTACTCTAGGGATGACATGTTGAAAGTTCCTGAGAGCAAGGATCTGAAGATGTAAACAAAGAAGTACGTTGGTGGAATTTTTTAATACCGTTTAGGGGGTCAGCACTTGTTCCATACACAAATGAATGACCTAAAAAGATTTCTTGAAGGATGCCACAGAAAAGGTTGCTTCTGCAATTTGGCATGTTAAGAAAGTTCTAGAGTGATAGATGGGAAATGGAGAAATACAAAAGTGGATAGATTTCATGATGGCAGAATTACAAGACCAAGTGCTGCTATTACATGCTATGCTATTAGTCTCCTCACTTTAGTCATACTCTGGCTCTTCAACTAACCTAATGACTTGAATTCATATGAATTGGGACCTTGTCTCTTTAGTTTTCAACCATTGTAATCTAATCCCACTTACTCCCTCTGTTAACTTGATCACCATGTTTGCTTTTATACAGTTTTATGCAGTGAAGTTGTGTGGTCAAAATTTAATCAGGAAGGAAATTGATATGAACTACACCCTTCTTTCCTTAAAAGGAAATGAGAGAAGAATTTTTAAGGATGACTATGTGGGAAGAACATCTTAGGACGTATGGAGTATCTCATTTGACAACACAGAATGGTTTGTTTGCCTTTGTAGGTTGACCATGCACTCATTAAAGAGATAACGGAGATTAATCAGCGATTGATTGATACTGTGGTTGAAATCAGTGATGAGCCAAGTGTTCTAGCTGCTGATGCTGCAACTGATGGGGGTAAAGGCGGCACTATGGTCAAGTGCTCTTTTATGGCTGTGGCTCTCAGTCCAAATTTAAAATCACAATGTGCTTTGGCTCAAACGGTATTTTTCTGCCCCCCCCCCCCAAGGCTGAGTAGAAACTTCAATTAATTCTATTTTAAGTTTGTTTCATTTTGTTTTACTGGACAGTCGCCAATTCAGTCATTGAGATTGCTTGTTCCTGCAAATTATCCGAATTGCTCCCCAATTTTCATAGATAGCTTTCCAGTTGATGTCAGGTCAGTAGTAATCACTATTAATGCTTATTTTTAAATTTACAGTGTTTGATGTTAGCTAATACGCCATTTTGCATTTTAAATTTATACCCCCTCCCAAACAACAGAAAATAAACTGATATATATCAATTATCTGTTTGACCACAGTAAAGAGTATGAAAATTTGTCTGGCGTAATTAGGTCGAGGCTTTCTACCTCCCTTAGAAGTCTTTCGCAACCAATGTCATTGGCAGATATTGCAAGGGCTTGGGATTGTTGCACTCGGGCAGCTATCTCCGATTATGCTCAGCGATGCGGCGGGGGAAGTTTTAGCTCAAAGTATGGGACATGGGAAGACTGCATGACCACAGCAGCCTAACCACTACTCTTGCGATAAATATAGTTATTGTATGTCTATAGCATACTTGAAAATGCTCTGTTTAGTGTATATATATATTTTTGATGATATATAATCCTTCCATTTAATTCAACAAATCAGCGGGGCCAGTGAACATGATAAATCAGTTCTATGTAATAGGGCCTGCCAGATATTGGGTTCCAAATTTGTTAAAGTTTAGTGGTATATACCAGTATAATCTTAGTACTATGTCAGAAATGTCATGTTTAATAATGAGTATTTAAAAAATCAGAAATGTCATGTTTAAGATGTCTAAATTTCGTGTATAGAATTGATAATTTTGAATTGGGAAAAGTACAAAAAAGTACTTGTGGTTGGCTCATTTTCAGCCAGGAGTTTGTGCTTCATTTCTTAATAAAGAAGGCCATGTGTTTAAATCCCGTTATCTCATGACGAGCTTGATCTCAAATCTGTTTGTATTATTTTTTAAAAACAAAATTTCTATTATCAATTTTTTGGTAGACTTTTTTGTGACAAGGATGGTTGGGACTTGGGAAAATGAAAGATGGCATGTAGGTTGCCTTGATGCGCACCTCATAGTATTTTTCTTTAAATTTTTGATGCACTTTTGAAAATCAAAGTTAATGCTCACGGTCTTCCTTCGGCAATTTCTAAGAGTGATGAGGCGCACATCATAGTATTTCTTTGAATGTTTCGCACACTTTTGATTAATTTCATTATCATCAGTGATAATGAAATTTGAGTACTATGACTTATTGTTAAAAAATGAAACACAAGCTTCTATCTGAAAAGGGACCTAACCACAATATCTTTTATGTACATCTCTTTTGAATTTTAAATGTGTAATTTTTTGCTATATATAATGTAATTCACATTTATTTATAGTATAAGGGCAATAAACTAACATTTTAAATATGGTCACTCAAAGTTATTAGACTGTGGAGATGTTGCTTACACTACTATCCAAAATACTATGGTTACATGTGAATCTCACATTGGTCACTAAGATTTTAAATGAACCAAATTGAAAATTATGGTTACATGAGTATCTCATATTAGACACTAAAGTTTCAAAAGGATCAAATTTAATGTTTTTCTGCTCATTTTTAAAAATACCCATCGAAAATTTTTCACATTTGAAAGTTATAAGTATTCCTTTTTTTCTTTGTTTTATGTACCTAAAAAATAAAAAAGGCTCAATTCATGTATTTAGATTTAGAATATATAATTAGATGTTCCGATTATTAAAAACTATTACTACGTATAATGTAATTGAATTATTTAATATTGTTAAATCAATTTAACAAATTGATATTTCCCTAAATTTCATAAAAATCATATGAATGAAAAGTCATAGATATATTTTTAACTTGTTAAATATAAGTTGTTTATAAAAAAAATCATATTTTCTAAAACCTCAAATTAAATATTTCAAAATTATAAACCTCAATTAAATTACTTTATTTTCACCAAAAATAGGAAAAATAAGACTAACAATTTTTATTAAAGGAAGCAAAGAATCGTGAGTCTACAAAAACTATGGATTATGATTTGTTCCATTTGAAACCTTATATGAGATTCTCATGTAATTATAGTGTTCAATTTGACTTTTATCCCCTTTCATAATTGCACACTAGGTAGGGATGGACTGGGACGGGTCGGCCAGACCAGGACTCGTCCCAGCCCGGTACTGTGCAGGCCCGACCCGCCCCGGTCAGCTAGTATCAGGACTGGGGGCCCGAACCGGGGGAGATTGGGGTGGGCTACGGGCTGATGAAATGGTGGACTGGTCCGGCTGGTCTGGGCCCAAGTTTTTTTATTTTTTATTCTTTCCCATTGATTGGCTGCTAGGTGGGTAGGGTTGGGTGGTTTAGGGGGTTTTGGGGTGGGGTGGGTGGGGGGGGGGGTATGAATAAATTCGAAAAGACAAATTTAAAAAAAGGAAAAATAGGTAATAATAATCCGAACTATACCCGACCCGCTTTTAATAATTCCTATTATTGATTATTTCCCTGTATCTGTAGTCCCAACTTTGGGCCCCTTTTTCCTGAAATGCTCCCTGACCGGTTAACATAAGTTATAACCAGAACTAATAAACACGTGCAGCGCACATGTATTACTAATTATACATTAAAACCCATGCTCCTCTTATCTTCGTTGTCGTCCACCCAAATGAAAGGTGAGCACAGTGAAAGGAACACAGCCAAATCGTCTTCTTCTTTTCTTCTCAATCGCGATGCAAGAACTCAACCAACGACACACGACGACAAAATGGGTTCGATTGCTGGGTCATCTTCATGGGGTAGAAGGACTGAAAGCAGTGGTTTTTCAAATCAGTGCTATCACAGAGTGTCCTATGAACCTAAAATGGTGAAAAACGGGCCAAATACTAGGAGACAATTCTATGGGTGTGCACTGTGGCCTGTAAGTTCTTGAGTACTCCTCCGACTTTCTCTTTTCATAATGGTTTAACTTGAGAAGTTTGGAGTTAGTTCTTATAATATACTTCGTATGTAAGAAATCAATTACACTCAAACTAATACTTCTGTCTATTTTTGTATGACCATTTTCATTGTTCACTTGCAAAAAGCAGATTGTCATTATTTCCAATGGCTTGATGAAGAAAATCCTCCTTGCAAAGAAGACGAGAGAAATGATAAGGATATGTTGTTGGAGCAACTTTTGATGGATAAAAAAGCATTGGAGGAGAAGATCATTAGGCTGAAATGTAAGAAAGAGATGATGAAAGCTAAAAATAAGGAAATCCAGCAACTGATTACCAAAAAAACGAAGACACACAAAATGGCATTGATTGCTTTTTTTGCCTCATGGATGGGGTTTTGCATTGTGTTGTATTATAAGTAACTTGGTAGTGTGTTGCACGATTCTGAGAGTTCTAGCTATGTGTTTTAGATTAGTTTTGATCTGGTAATAGTTGTGAGAGGTGTTAGACTATTCTGTTAGCATTTGGTTGCATTGTAATGTGTAGGATTCCTTTGTACTATTGTGACGTTGAAGTAATGAAAAATTGTTACTCTTTTGACATGAATTGTAAAGTACCAAGTATGCAAATAATTTAATAGACTACAAACTGCAGACTTAAAAGTAAACAACAGACTTAAAAGCATGACTTAAACCTCCATACAAATCAAGAATAACCAACAGTAAAACAAAGGTTCCAAATAGTACCGAGTTTTCAAGTAATTAAACAAACTATGAAACACACAAACTTTAGTCAACACATGGCTTCCAAATACAACAAAGTCTTGAAGTAATTGAACATCAAATACATAATTCATGCCTGCAGTACAACGAAAAGTGTTCAACTAAAAATCTTCCAAATACAGAGCTTCCAAATACACAAAGTCTTCAACTACAAATCACTTCCTTGGACACCACTTTGGACAGCAAGCTAATCAAATTATCAAGATAATACCTCTAAAACCAAATAAAATTATGAATAAAAATATATGTAAATTACTTACATTGGTCCAAGTGTTTCCTTCTCCATCAATAATGACTCTGATGGAGTATTAACTCCTAGAGAGAAGTGAGAGCTAGAGAGAGAAAGTGATATATATAATGAATTTCTCATCCTTTACATGGCTCCCATGGGGAGTATTTATAGGAGAAAAGTGGGTTGGGCTTCAAGGCTTGGGCCCGGAAGGCCCAGTTACAATAAAAGGCCAATAAATGGCTAACAAATGGTATTTAATCTATTCTAATGGATATACATGAATAAAATAAAGTGTACAATGAGATAAATGATATCTACTGATCGTATGTGGGCCGTTGTCCGGGTCCAATAGTCGTGAGACCCGGGGGTCTGAGTCTATATACTCTATGAGGAGTCCCCCACTCTCTGAGTCGAGAGTACTCGAGGCAAAAGAGAGTAGAACTGTGTGCTGATCTGTCGTCGTCTGGTGAATAAACCGCTGTCGTTGCCGAAGCGCCTCGCTCGAATTCCCAAGCCGATGATCCGATCCCATTGGCGAGCTCTGACTGAGGCAACCCTGTGGGAGGATCCTCAGCCAAAGGTCGCAGACCAGAGACCATCACCACCGATCTTGAGGCCGGGGAGCTATGTATATGTACTGGCTGATGTGGCAGGCAGCTGAATCTGCATATGATGTGACGATGTCATCGGTGCGTGTGACAATACTTGTGAAAAATTTTGAATTTCTGCTTCTTTGGTTAACGGAGGCGCTAAGTCCCCCGCTCTTCCAGTCCCCCACTCCTTGAGGTGAATGTAGTGAGGTGAAGAGGAGTAGGATGGTGCATGTCTCGTGATGTCTTCAATAGGGGGCCGAGGGTCGACACCCTTTGTCCACGTTGGGGAGATGCCTCGTTAAAAACCTCATTAGGAAAAAACTCAGTGGGAAAAAATCTTAATGAGGGAAAAGAGAACACCGGATGCCCCAAAAATGAAGCAAAAGGGGCGAGCCCTTCGGCCTAGGTGTGGAGCTGCAACGGTGTCCGTCTGTTGAGGGGATGGCCAAGACCAGTCTCTAGATGTGAGTAGCTCGGCATGATAACTAGTCCTAGTCATCAAATAAAGATGACTAAGGGATGGGTCGAGCGACCATCCATAATATGATGTCTGGTCCATCAAATAAAGATGACCAGAATATAAGGTTGATGGGCCGATATGAGCTCCACGTCATCAGATAAAGATGACTAGGAGGTTAACGGGCGAGAGGCCTGTATGAGAGTTCCACGTCATCGAATAAGGACGACGGGGCGATGTGTGGCCGAGGGGCCTGCATAAGAGCTCCACGTCGTCAAATAAAGACGACAAGGTGATGCATGGCTGGCGGGCCTGCAAATGAGCTTCACGTCATGAAATAAAGATGACGGAGCAAGATATGGCTCAGAGGCCTACAAATGAGTTCCTCGTCATCAAATAAAGATGACAGAACGATATGTGGCCGATGGGCCTGTAGATGAGCTCTTCATCATCAAATAAAGATGACAGAGCGATATATGGCTGATGGGCCTGTAGATGAGCTCTTCGTCATCAAATAAAAATGACAGAGCGATATATTGCTGATGGGCCTGTAGATGAGCTCTTCGTCATCAAATAAAGATGACAAAGCGATATATGGCCGATGGGCCTCTAGATTAGCTCTTCGTCATCAAATAAAGATGACCGAGCGATATATGGCCGAGGGGCCTGCAGATGAGTCTCGTCATCAAATAAAGATGACAAAGCGATATATGGCCGATGGGCCTGTAGATGAGCTCTTCATCATCAAATAAAGATGATCGAGCAATATATGGTCGATTGGGCCTGTAAATAAGCTTCACGTCATCAAATAAAGATGACGGGGCGATATGTGGCCGAACTCTGAGCTCCTTTAGCCTTTCAGCCGGAGACCACAAGATGTTCGCTATATCTGAATATGAGGACGAGGCGGTGGACGCCTGTCTGAATATGAGGACGATGGCGCAGATGAGTCGGTCCGAATATGAGGACGACATCGCTGACAAGTCGATCCGAACATGTGGACGAGGCAATGGACACCTGTCTGAATATGAGGACAACGACGCTGATGAGCCGACCGTCATACAAAGGCGACGGTCACCATCCAGGAAGGGATGGCGAGCCCAATCGCTATAACAAGACTTCGGCGCTGGGAGCCGGTCTTGAGATAAAACATCACGGCGAGGCCAAGAGGCTGATCGTGATGTGCGGACAGCGATGATGAGGAGTCGATCCAATAATATGTTCACGAGGCGATGATGAGTCGATCGTCATATAAAGGCGACAGTCACCATCCAGGAAGGGATGGTGAGCCGATCGCGAGCTCAAGACTCTCGGCTTTGAGGAAACCGGACTTGAGATAGATAATCACATTGAGGCCGAAAGGCCGCTCGTGATGTGCGGATGACGATGAGAAGGAGCCAATCCGATAATATGATGATGGGGCGATGATGAGCCGGCCGTCATATAGAGGCGATGGTCACTATCCAGGAAGGGATGGTGAGCCCGATCGCTATCTCAAGACTCTCGGCGCCGAGGAGGCCGGTCTTGAGATAGATAATCACGCCGAGGCCGGGTGGCCGGTCGTGATATGAGGACGAAGGCACCGAGGGGCCGGTCCAAAAATCCATGCAATAGTCGTCATCCGGTAAAGGAATGACTAAGACCGGTCTCGAGATAAATAATCACGTCGAGGTCGAGGGGCCGGTCGTGATATGAGGACGAAGGCACTGAGGGGCCGATCCGAAGATCCATGCAACGGTCGCCATCCGGTAAAGGAATGACTAAGACCGGTCTCGAGATAAATAATCACGTCGAGGCCCAGGGGTCGGTCATGATATGAGGATGAAGGCGATGATGAGCCGGTCCTATAATATCATGACGAGGCGATGATGAGCCGATCATCATATAAAGGCGACGGTCACCATCCAGGAAGGGATGGTGAGCCCAATCGCTAGCTCAAAACTCTCGGCGCTGAGGAAGCCAGTCTTGAGATATAGAATCATGCTGAGGCCGAGGGGCCAATCATGATATGAATACGACTGTAATGATGAGCCGGTCCTATAATATGATGATGGGGCAATGATGAGTCGGCCGTCGTACGGAGGCGATGGTCACCATCAAGGAATGGATGGCGAGCCCGATCGCTGGATCAAGACTCTCGGAGCTGAGGAAGTCGGTCTTGAGATAGATAATCACGCCGAGGCCGAGGGGCCAATCGTGATATGAGGACGATGGCGATGATGATCTGGTCTTATAATACGATGATGGGGCGATGATGAGCCGACCGTCATACGGAGGTGATAGTCACCATCCAGGAAGGGATGGTGAGCCCGATCGCTGGCTCAAGACTCTCGACGCTGAGGAGGCCGGTCTTGAGATAGATAATCACGCTGAAGCCGAGGGACCAGTCATGATGTGATGAAGGGCAAGGTGATGATGCCGGACTGAACATGAAGGACGGCAGAGCCGATCCAATGATGGACTATTTTTGGGCACTCGTCTGAAGATGAGGGACGGCGTTGGGCGCTCGTCTGAAGATGAGGGACAACGTTGGGCGCTCGTCTGAAGATGAGGGAAGGCGCTGGGCGCTCGTCTGAAGATGAGGGATGGCGTTGGGCGCTCATCTGAGATGAGGGACGGCGCTGGGTGCTCGTCTAAGGGACGGCGCTGGACGCTCGTCTGAGATAAGGTACGGCGTTGGGCGCTCGTCTGAGATGAAGGACGGCGTTAGGCGCTTGTCTGACATGAGGGACGACACTGAGCGCTTGTTTAAGATGAGGGACGGCGCTGGGCGCTCGTCTGAGATGAAGGACGACGCTGGGCGCTCGTCTGAGATGAGGGACAGCGCTGGGCGCTCGTCTGAGATGAGGGACGGCGCTGGGCACTTGTCTGAGATGAGGGACGTCGTTGGGCGCTCGTCTTATCCGCATGTATGGTCTTGCTTCGTCCATAATGCATAGTATTTGCCTGATATGTACTTAGCCAAATATGTGGCTTGATTTGTGGGGATTTTATTTTTTATCACTCAAGGCCGGCGAGTGTGCGGTCCTCGGCTTCCCTCTTTTGATTTATGGGGATTTCACTTGAGACCGGCGAGTGCGCGGTCCTCCGCTGTCCCTCTTTTGAGTTGTGGGGATTTCACTCGAGGCCGGCGAATGTGTGGTCCTCGGCTATCCCTCTTTTGATTCAAGTACCTTCATGGATGTTCGTTTTCCTCCAAAGTGGCCACCACATGCATGTGAGTGACAAAAAGCAAGTATGGATGCAATTTCTGTTTCGGGAATGCATCTTCGAATGACCTGATCTTTGCAATGTTTCCATAAATATGGTTCATCCCATACGTATTGCTTTGCATCATGCTGGAGTTTCTCTCTTTGAGCTTTAGAAAAGCTTGGTGGAAACCTGTTTAGAACAAGGAAATTAACAATGTGAGCGTACCAAGGACGAATTTCCTTAAGGGAAAAAAGGGTCTCATCGGGAAATTCGCCTCGGATATCATCTTTGATATGATTGTTTCCTTCACCCAAGACCAAACGGCTCAAGTGATCGGCCACCAAGTTCTCCATGCCTTTCTTGTCCTTGATCTCAACATCAAACTCGCTTAGGAGTAGTATCCATCGAATCTGCCGTGGTTTGGCCTCTTTCTTTGTCATCAAGAACCTAATAGCCGCATGATCGGTGTAAATGATCACTTTGGTACCAAGTAAATATGACCTGAATTTTTCGAGCGCATAAACGACGGCCAACATTTCTTTTTCGGTGGTGGCGTAGTTGCGTTGGGCGTCATTGAGTGTGGTGGATGCATAATAGATCACATGAGATGCTCTTCCCACCTTTTGGCCCAAAACGGCCCCGACCGCATAGTCACTAGCATCACACATGATCTCAAAGGGAAGAGACCAATCCGGGGCTTGGATGATAGGTGCGGTTACTAATTTCTCCTTCAAAGCATTGAAGGCCTTCTTGCAGTCCTCGGAGAATATGAACTCCACCTCCTTTTGCAAAAGTGTGCATAAAGGAGATGCAATCTTTGAGAAATCTTTGATGAACCTCCTGTAGAAACCTGCATGTCCAAGGAATGATCGTATCTCCTTAACGGTGGTAGGGTAAGGTAGTGATTGGATAACCTCCACTTTTGCTTTGTCCACCTCTATTCCTTTGGACAAAACCACATGGCCTAGGACAATTCCTTCCTCCACCATAAAGTGACATTTTTCAGAGTTTAGAACAAGATTTGATTCTAAACAACTCTTCAAAACAAGAGATAGATGAAGTAGGCATGAATCAAATGAGTCTCCATGGATTGTAAAATCATCCATAAAGACTTCCATAAATAGCTCAACGTATTCAGAGAATATGCTCATCATGCATCGTTGGAATGTGGTCGGGGCATTGCAAAGTCCGAATGGCATGCGCCGGTATGAAAAAGTGCCAAATGGACAAGTGAAAGTGGTCTTCTCTTGATCTTCAGGGGCTATAGGCACTTGAAAGTACCCGGAGTAGCCATCAAGAAAGCAATAGAACTTATGCCCGGCAAGTCTCTCAAGCATTTGGTCGATGAAGGGTAAAGGAAAGAAATCCTTTCTAGTTACCGCATTTAGTCTACGATAATCTATACATACCCTCCATCCATTTTGAATTCGGGTGGGCATTAGTTCTCCCTGTTTGTTTTCCACTACCGTGACCCCGGTCTTCTTTGGAACCACTTGGGTTGGGCTAACCCATTTGCTGTCTGAGATGGGGAAGATTATCCCCATTTGGAGTAGTTTGATCACCTCCTTTTTGACCACCTCCATCATAGGTGGGTTTAGTCTTCGTTGCGGCTGTCGTACCGGCTTGGCTTCATCCTCCATTAAGATGCGACACATGCAAGTAGATGGACTAATGCCTTTTATGTCGGCTATAGTCCATCCAATTGCTAGTTTATGCTCCTTGAGCACCGCTATCAATTTGCCTTCTTGTTCTCCGGTCAATTTGTTTGAGATAATGACCGGTAATGTCTCTTTTTCCCCCAAAAACACATATTTCAAATGTGTTGGGAGTGGTTTCATCTCAACGTCGGGTGCCTGCAAAACTGAAGGTAGAGGCTTTTCCTCGAGGATGGTTAGTGGAAATGCCCTAGACCCCGGTGGCATAAGTGGGAGTTGGAAGTGAGTATCCAATTCCACTATCATAGCTTGTGTGTTGGGGGTCAAGGCAAGTTCTGAAGAGTTTTCCCCGAAGTCATTTTCAAGTATACTTAACAATTCGTCCTCCTTATTGATTTCAAAAGTATTTTGTACAAGGGGGTCCACAATATCAATGGCAAATAAAGAATGATTTTCATTTGGATATTTCATGGAGTCATAAATGTTGAATTCAACTTTATCCCCATCAAATTCCATTGTTAAAGAGCCGCTAAATACGTCAATCTTTGCTCTAGTGGTTTTTAAAAATGGCCTTCCTAAAAGGATAGGTACCGCATTCTTGTCATTCTCCATTTCCAAAACATAAAAGTCAGCGGGGAAAATCAAATTGTCAACCATAACTAGTACGTCTTCGACAATACCTTTAGGGTAGGCATTTGATCTATCCGCAAGTTGAATGACTACTCCGGTTTCATTTAAAGGGCCAAGCTCAAGTGATTTGTATAAAGAGTAAGGAATGACATTAATTGATGCTCCTAAATCGAGCATGGCTTTTGAAAACGTAGTTCCTCCCAACTTGCAAGGTATAGTGAACATGCCCGGGTCATTGTATTTCTTTGGAAGTTTCTTTTGAAAAACTGCCGAAACACGTTCACTAACTTGGACTTTTTGTTTTCCATTGAGTCTATGTTTCCTTTTTATTGTATATAGTTCTTTGAAAATTTTTGCGAATCTAGGAACACCCTTTATCAAGTTAAGGAGAGGGATATTTACCTCACATTTGGAGAATGTCTCATAGATGTCCTTGTCCTTCTCCAGCTTTCGTGTTTCCCTTAGAGCCTCGGGGAAGGGTGCTTCAATCTCGGGAATGACCGGTGGTGGGGTTGGGATTTGAGCTTCCACCTCCGGTTGAGTCACTTCCACCGGTTCCTCTTCTTCCTCCTCTTCGCCAATGTGGCTCTTTGCCTTCTCTTTGGCAATAACCAACTCCTTGCCACTCCGTAATGTGACTGCATGGGCTTGTTGCCTAGGATTCGGCTCCGTTTGAGATGGTAGCCTTGCCGAATCCTTAGCTTCAAGCCTACTCACGGCATTTGAGATTTGGCTGATTTGGTTTTCCAAGTTGTGGATGCTGGATTTTGTTGTTTCTTGGAATTGAACCACACTTTGTTGCATTGTTGCCATATTCATGGCAAGTGATCGAATCATGTCTTCGGTTGACATATTCGAGTTAGAAGTTTGGCCTTGTTGTTTATATTGTGGAGGAGGAGGATTTGATGGTTGAGGAGGTTGAGAGTTTCCGTACCTTAAATTAGGATGATCCCTCCAACCCGGATTGTAGGTGTTGCTTTGAGGATTATACCTCTTTTGATTTTGGAAACCCAAAGCATTGATCTGTTCAACGTTCTCCTCTTGTAGTGTTGGGCAAGAGTCGGTGGGGTGCCCTTGTGTCGAGCATATGCCGCAGACCTTGACTTCTTGAGGTTTCGGATTTAAGAGAAAATCTTTAACCAAAGAAGTCAAGCCGGCTACTTGACTTTCCAATGAGTTGTTGGATTCTGCCGCCATAACTCGTTTTGTTGATCGCCGATCATAGTGCCTACAATTCTCGGCCAACTCCGAGATGAGGTTTGTAGCTTGAGAAGGGGTCTTGTTGACAATCCCTCCTCCACATGCGGCGTTTATCATTCGCCTATCTTCATTGCAAAGACCATCATAGAAATATAAGATGAGGTCTTGCTCCGAATAGCCATGATAAGGGCAGCTTGCACACAGTTTCTTGAATCGTTCCCAATATTCGTAGAACGATTCATCATCCTTCTGCTCCACGTTGCTAATTTGTTTTTTTAGAGAGGATGAGACAGAGGCAGGGTAGTACCTTTCCAGGAACGCTTTCTTCATGGCCGCCCATGTTCCTATACTTCCTGAAGGAAGATAGAATAGCCAATCCTTTGCGGTATCCTTCAGTGAAAATGGAAATGCCCGCAGTTTGATTTGTTCTTCTGTCACACTGTTTGGGCACATGCTTGTGCAAACGACGTGGAACTCCGATAAATGTTTGTTCGGGTCTTCTCCCCTCAGGCCATGGAAGGATGGCAGCAGATGAATGAGCCCAGATTTTAGCTCAAACGTATTACCCTCGTCAAGTGTAGGGAAGGTAATACACAGTGGTTGTTGGTTGAGGTTTGGAGCTGTGAGCTCCCTCAGTGTTCTTGTTTCAAGAGCCATTGTGGTTGGCTCTTCGGTGTCGCTAGAACTAGAGCTAGCGGTGTATGAATCTCTGGAAGATGATTCTTCTGAGTCGGTGTTAGAAAATTTACTTTTCAACCGCTCGAAAGTTTGTTCTATTTCTGGGTTTTTGTGATATGTGATTTCGTTTATGGAACGATGTTTAACCATAAACTCCACTAAGCTCAGAAAATAGAAAAATAAACACTCTTTATATTTTTGTTTGGTAAATATATTTTTTTGATTTTTCTTGAAATGAAATAAAAGAAAAATTAATTGCCTTTCCCCGGCAACGGCGCCAAATTTGACGTGCACTCGTCGTTAGGTGCACTCAAAATAATTAATCAATACGACACCAATACGTAGTATAGTGTAGTAAGGTTCGTATCCACAGGGAAAGGAATACTTTTCTTTTATATAAATAATAACAAGGGAGATTTAGATTTGTTTGGTTTAATAACACTAAGATAAACGACCTATATGAGTTTAATTCAATGAGATGGGGACTTGGTTTTGCTTTTATCCACTTAATGAAATGTTCGTCGATCCCGGTTATATCTTTAACTATCTTCCTCTCGAATACTCAATCGAGGAGTATATCCAGTTCATCGAGGGTAGTTATTAATAACGAGATGCGTTCATTAATAAAACTTACTATCGAGTCAATATAGAACAAGCGCCATATATTAACTTGATAGTAGCAATAAACTTAAGATGAAAACGATTGAGATTGATAACCTCAACACAAGCGGTTTATTGGTTTAATCAATATAATTAATTCCCCTTGGCATATTAACCATGAGATGCATGCATTAATATTCCAAGTTTACTACCGTTGAAAGAACCGGATTAATAACAAGCGTATTAACCGATTGATTCTAGTAATAATTAATATGAGAAACAATACTAGTTGATACTTTAAGTAATGTTTAAGATATTAACATGAAATATGAATAGGAATTAATTAATACTCAAGGAAGAATATTAAAATATATGAATCCTACTATGATTAATTTCAAGATGTTAACTAATTGTCCTCTTAGTAACACTCCCCAATATTATCATAGAGGAAGAAATAGCTATTACTATAACCAATGTCAAGATGTTAACTAATTGTCATCTTAGTAACACTCCCCAACTTTGATATAGAGATAGTATTTTGAAAGAAAGAATTAATATTCAAGGAAGAAGATTAAAGAAAATAACTCACAACTTACAAATTCATTAAGCTTCAAAGTAGCAAAACCAAGATGGAAAAGTTTAGCTCCTCATTTGGAGACTAAACATGATGAAAAATATAAAGAAAGAACTATTCTATACTGAGCTTAGATGTACAAGGGATTGGATATCTTTTTGTGAAGGAAAGGAGGTGTATTTATAGGTTTTTGGGATGGGATTCGGGTACTCGATCGGGTATATACATGGTACCCGATCGAGTACGTGTGAAACACTCGATCCGAGGCATACTCGACCGGTTTCAGGCTATTTTCTAAGTGTATACCCGATCGAGTATATATGAATACCCGGTCGAGTATGCTTAGAAAGTGGTATTCGGGCTATACTCGACCGATCTTCGTTTGCAATTCAAAGGCATACCCGATCGGGTATGTCGGTCTACCCGATCGGGTATAGACATAAAATCGTGGCCAAAATCTTCCCTGCATGTTCCCTTGTCTTCGGATCTGATCCGATTTGAAGTTCCAACCTAATACCCGATCGAGTATAGCTAATACTCGACCGAGTATAGACCAAAATTCAGGATCTTCTTTTGTCTTTGAACTTTTGCACCTTCTCTTCACTTTTTGGGTTCACCAACTGTACTTTGAGTGACCAAAACCTGCTTAAGCTCAGAATATATCTAATCTAACCTATTTACAAGAATTTGACAATCTAATCTATTACACCAAAAGTGTGTAATTTCCAAAGTAAAAGTCAAGCAAAACTAATTAAAAACATAAACATAGATATGGAAATTACGAACGTATCAACTCCCCCACACTTAAACCTTTACTCGTCTCGAGTAAGATCAAATGTTTCAAGTGTCAATGTTTTGTCCAAAAGTTCCACAGTTCAACAAAAACACAATACAGACACAAAGACCACCAAGGATTACACAGAAAAATGAGTTTTAAACTCAAATTACAAAGAGCATCTTGGGTTTAATGGCCTCCTAGTGTTGTCTTCTTTTCTCCTCCTCTCTTCTTCTTTATCTTGAATCTTCATATTCTTCATAAGGATACAATGAGTGCCTGCAAGAACAAACATTTCTCTCATATCTCTCATTTTGCCTAGGAGCCTTTTCTGGTTTTCATCCTAGCACCTCTTTTCATTTTCCATTCTCTCCAACTCACTCATTTTTTTATAAGCCTTTTTTGCTTAGATTGCCCATTTTGTTGGGTTTTCAACCTAACTAGCATTTATTTTCTTTTGTTTATTTTCTCTTTATTTATTTTTTTTTTCGCTTTTTGTGTGTGTAAAAGTTCAAAAGAATTACATGCATAGTGCTAGGTAGAAATGAAAATTACATACCATCATGAGTGTCTCCCCCGCACTTGAATCAAGCACTGTCCCTAGTGCCCGCCTTCTCCTCCGTAGTAGCTCCCTCCAAAGCCGCTCCCTTGGCCACCATCTCCCATGTAAGTGTCCCCGCCATCTCCGCCGTCGTACCCTCCACCACCGGAGCCAGATCCTCCAAAGTTACCCCAATGAGTGGGGTCATACCATGAGGGTGGTGGAGGGGGGTTCGCCATGGTATGGAAGGATCCCTGCTGTGCCATAAAAGAGTACATAGGCCCGTAGAACCTATGTTGGTCTTCCTCATACCGATGTCTATCGGCCTCCCGGAGCTCCTCCAATCGTTGAAAGCCGGCCCTTTGCTCATCCTCCAATCTTTGAAAACCGGCTCTTTGCTCTTCCTCTAATCGGTTGAGCCGGTTGTCCATTTGGGCTATTCCCGTAAGAAGTTGTTGTTGACCCTCCAAAAGTTGTTGAAAGAAGTCGGGTGGTGGAGGGTTTTGGCTCTGTTCTGGGAAGTCCTGGCTCATGGTTGGATGGCTATGGAGTTGCTCATAGGGCTCGTAATCGGGTTGGTTTTGGGGAGGTTCCTGTTCCGGTTCCTGGAGATGTGGTGGGAGGGCGTTTGGGAAGAGGTAATGTTGGTCCGCTCTTCCTGTTTTGAATTGGAGTTGGGGGAGTTCTGGGTTGGGCAAGAGGAAGTATTTGAGGGGTTTGGGGTGGATGTGCCAGTTGTACATATTTCTGGGCCTTTCTTCACCATAAACGGTGTGTGAAAAAGATGTACAGCCCGAGTGGCCCAGCCAAGATATGTTCATCAAACAGTAGTCGGGTATAGGGGAGTCATCCGTATACCCGAACTTTGTGGCCAAGTGCATAATTACCCCGCCCACTACAATAGCACCCTTTGCCACGCTCTCTTTTTTTAGATGAGCCCAAATGAGATTACATAGGTTGAAATCCACGTGGATACGGAATAAGGCCACCGAGATGAGGCATACATCCCCCATCCTTGTATGATGGTTGTTGGGACGTCCAAGTAAGGAGTTGACAAGGAATTTCAAAAAGAGGCGTAGGACTGGATGTTGGACATGACTAATGTAGAGTTGGGAGGAGCTAAA
Source organism: Cuscuta europaea (assembly GCA_945859875.1). NCBI lineage: Eukaryota > Viridiplantae > Streptophyta > Magnoliopsida > Solanales > Convolvulaceae > Cuscuta > Cuscuta europaea. The sequence goes on along the minus strand of CAMAPE010000054.1, from coordinate 382,905 downwards.
TTTGGTCTCCCCGGTCATCTTGGTCCATAGGGTGTGGCCGAAGGCGGTATTGTCGGATATAGACTTTTGGTACGGGACCGGAATACCAAAGTGTTCGGCGAACTCAAGTTTTGTGATGGTGTGATTGTGATTAAACAATCGAAACCTGAGTTTATCATCCCTAAAGTCCTCTTCATTGTTCTCAAAGTGCACAGAGCTTAGGAATTCATAGATAATTTTTTCATTTGAGTTGTATTGCATTTTGAAAATTTTATCCATATGCAACTCATGAAAAAATTTCTTCATCATTTTGTATACTCCTAATTCCTTTAGGGCATCAAGGCATAAAAAACGGGAAGGTTTAACTTGCCTTTCAATTTTGGACATGAAGCGTGTGCGTTGTTCGTTGTCCACGAAGAGGATGTCCTCGTAGCCCGGGATGATTGCCCTAGTGCTTGAGCTTTGCCCTTTCTCTTTCCTTGGAGCCATTTGGAATGAATTTGGCCTTTGAGAACCGAAATTGGAAGGTGGGGGGTAGGGTTTTTCGGACCTCTGAAAGTTGGGGGAGAATGGGATTGGTGGGTATGAATGTGTAGAGGAGGATGAGGGGAGTGTTTTGGCGTTGAAATGGGCGGATTTAGTGAAGATTTGGAAGAGATATGGTAGAGAGAAGGTGTAAAAATGGGGTTTGGGCGTTTTTTGTTCGAGATAAGGTTTGAAATTCGGAGAAGATGAAGTGTTTTGGGGCTGATCTGGAGTTATAATACCCGTATACCCGATCGAGTATGTGCTGGTACTCGGTCGGGTATGTCTGGAAAGTGGCTTTTTCGAGCAGTCTGCCTCCTGTACTCGATCGGGTAGTGTATGGTTACCCGGTCGAGTATTGCTGGAAAGTGTAGTTTTTGAGCGGCCTGCCTCCTGTACTCGATCGGGTAGGGTGTTGTTACCCGGTCGAGTATGCTTAGAAAATGAACTTTGTGAGCAGCCTGTCTCCTGTACCCGGTCGATTATTCCTCCATACTCGATCGGGTATGTGCTTTTTTTCCATTTTTGAAGCGGGTACTCGGTCGAGTGTGGGAGTCAGTCTCCTTCAATTTTAGCATTTCTATACATACCCGACCGGGTGTATAGTGATACCTGATCGGGTATTCCTTGTTTTTCACTTTTTTGAGTGCTTCCTCGATCGAGTAATGCCCGGTCCCTTGTCTTTTTGGTCATACCCGACCGAGTATAAGGTGATACTCGATCGGGTATGTCCCCAGATGTTTCAAAACCTGCATTTTTTTTGTAATTTCCTCCACAAACCTGATTAGTGCCCTCTCTCTCAACCTCTCAAAAATATAATTGAAAACATTGACAGGGGGGTTAACAATAAAAGAAAAATGTACCTTGCTTGGGTTGCCTCCCAAGAAGCGCCTTAGTTAACGTCGCGGCACGACGTCATTGTTGTGTTTCATTCTTCAAAGATTGGATCGATGAGATCCATGCATTCAATGCTTTCTTTCTGGAAACCTTCAAGGAATGGTTTGAGTTGATGTCCATTAACCTTGAGGATTTTTCCGGTGTCGAGGCTTTTTATTTCCACTGCGCCATGGGTGTAGACTTTGACCACCTCGAATGGTCCTTCCCATCGTGATCTCAATTTTCCGGGAAAAAGGCGAAGGCGTGAGAGAAAAAGAAGGACTTTGTCTCCAACTTGGAAATCCTTTCTTATTATCATTTTGTCATGCCATACCTTCGTCTTTTCCTTGTAGATGGTGGCATTCTCATAGGACTCCAATCGAAGCTCTTCTAGTTCTTGGAGTTGTAGCTTCCTTTGCTCTCCCGCTTTAGCCATGTCGAGATTGAATGTTTTGACCGCCCAATAAGACTTGTGTTCGAGTACGACCGGAAGATGACAGGCTTTACCGAACACGAGTCTATAGGGTGACATTCCAATTGGGGTTTTGAAGGCGGTCCTGTATGCCCATAAGGCATCATCCATGCGCAGGCTCCAATCCTTACGGTTTGGATTTACCGTCTTTTGAAGAATCGATTTCAGCTCTCTGTTTGATACCTCAGCTTGACCGTTTGTCTGTGGGTGGTAGGCGGTGGAGAGTTTATGTGTGACGCCATATTTCTTTAACAAGGTACTCACAGTTTTGTTGTAGAAGTGAGTGCCTCTGTCGCTTATCAAGATGCGTGGTACCCCAAACCTTGAGAAGATGCGGGTTTTGAGGAATTCAGTCACCGCTTTGGCATCATCGGTCTTTGTGGCTTTTGCTTCCACCCATTTGGATACGTAATCTACCGCCAATAGAATGTATAAATTTCCATGGGAATTAGGAAAAGGTCCCATGAAATCTATTCCCCACACATCAAAGATCTCCACGTAGAGCATAGGAACTTGTGGCATCTCGTGCTTTCGAGAGATGTTGCCCATGCGTTGGCAATTATCACAAGATTGACAATAGACATGAGCATCTCGGAATAGGCTTGGCCACCAAAAACCACATTCAAGTACCTTCATGGATGTTCGTTTTCCTCCAAAGTGGCCACCACATGCATGTGAGTGACAAAAAGCAAGTATGGATGCAATTTCTGTTTCGGGAATGCATCTTCGAATGACCTGATCTTTGCAATGTTTCCATAAATATGGTTCATCCCATACGTATTGCTTTGCATCATGCTGGAGTTTCTCTCTTTGAGCTTTAGAGAAGCTTGGTGGAAACCTGTTTAGAACAAGGAAATTAACAATGTGAGCGTACCAAGGACGAATTTCCTTAAGGGAAAAAGGGTCTCATCGGGAAATTCGCCTCGGATATCATCTTTGATATGATTGTTTCCTTCACCCAAGACCAAACGGCTCAAGTGATCGGCCACCAAGTTCTCCATGCCTTTCTTGTCCTTGATCTCAACATCAAACTCGCTTAGGAGTAGTATCCATCGAATCAGCCGTGGTTTGGCCTCTTTCTTTGTCATCAAGAACCTAATAGCCGCATGATCGGTGTAAATGATCACTTTGGTACCAAGTAAATATGACCTGAATTTTTCGAGCGCATAAACGACGGCCAACATTTCTTTTTCGGTGGTGGCGTAGTTGCGTTGGGCGTCATTGAGTGTGGTGGATGCATAATAGATCACATGAGATGCTCTTCCCACCTTTTGGCCCAAAATGGCCCCGACCGCATAGTCACTAGCATCACACATGATCTCAAAGGGAAGAGACCAATCCGGGGCTTGGATGATAGGTGCGGTTACTAATTTCTCCTTCAAAGCATTGAAGGCCTTCTTGCAGTCCTCAGAGAATATGAACTCCACCTCCTTTTGCAAAAGTGTGCATAAAGGAGATGCAATCTTTGAGAAATCTTTGATGAACCTCCTGTAGAAACCTGCATGTCCAAGGAATGATCGTATCTCCTTAACGGTGGTAGGGTAAGGTAGTGATTGGATAACCTCCACTTTTGCTTTGTCCACCTCTATTCCTTTGGACGAAACCACATGGCCTAGGACAATTCCTTCCTCCACCATAAAGTGACATTTTCAGAGTTTAGAACAAGATTTGATTCTAAACAACTCTTCAAAACAAGAGATAGATGAAGTAAGCATGAATCAAATGAGTCTCCATGGATTGTAAAATCATCCATAAAGACTTCCATAAATAGCTCAACGTATTCAGAGAATATGCTCATCATGCATCGTTGGAATGTGGCCGGGGCATTGCAAAGTCCGAATGGCATGCGCCGGTATGCAAAAGTGCCAAATGGACAAGTGAAAGTGGTCAGTTCGTCGGAGGGCAGCAAACAGATCCCAAGTTTGGCTGGAGTCCGGAGTCCCTTATGACGAGGAGATTCTCGCGCTACCTGCCTTAATCAACCCGATTGTGTCTGTCATCGAGAGGTCAAGGCGGAAAACTGCGTCCAGGCCGGCTTGCGTCGTCACCGTACCGTCGGTTGGCCGGGAGAACACGATTTAGGTGACGGATCCGTGATTACGGGCCGACGGGGACCTAAGGAAGACGCGGCAGATGAGGGCCCACTGGACGAGGGTTCACCGATTTGGCCGCCGACGCGTCGCCATTGCAGGGGATCCGTTGTTTGACCAAATTGATTCCGATTCTGACTGGCCAAAGGTGCAGTGGCGGAACCACTTCGTGATCTTGGAGGGGCACATTACCTCAGAAGGCTCGACTCTTTACTACCTTTAGAAATCTGTGTACAAAATCGATTCATACGAATTCTTTGTCAAACTTGAACCTGACTATCCACAACAACAAAAAATAACAAGCTCAGTACATGGCTATAGCCCAAAATACACAATAGCAAAGCCGCTACGCCAGTCACCTCAAAACAATAATGCTCTCGATCGGTCGCTAGACCTAGTGTCCCTAGCGTTATTCACTTATTCCGGCCTAAATCCGGCGAATTCCAAAGAAACTCTCTCAATGTAATCAACCCTCCAAGCTTCAACGTTAGTAGTTGAGCTCATAAATATATTACTCCCTTTGTTTTGTTAAGATTTTCTTACATTTTCTTTTCAGTCTGCCTCATTAACATTGATCAATATCAAATTTGATTGTGGTTCTAAATTATTTTTACATTCAAAAGTTGATTGTCGACCACACTGTATAATATATATGTATAGAGTCATTCTCCTGTCCAGCAGCCTCCGGTCCGAACGTCGTCCGAACACCGCTTGTTGGAGATATTTTATTGTGAATCAAGTTGGTCATAGATTAGCTTTATATTTAATCCTTGTATTTAAATAGATCATAAATTAGATAGGAATCAGGCCAAGTGTTAGGCCCATTTAAAAAGGCCAAAAGCCTGGTACGCCTAAACTAAACCTCGCCTATAAAAAGGGAGCCGAGGTTTAGGAAAAGGTTGAACGTCGTACTTATTATTCATAGCCTTACGCTTATATCATTCTGCTGTACGTTCCACGGTTTATCAAAGAAGGTTTTACGGTGATTCATTATGTGTTCATCTTTACGTTTAATCTTCCTTGTTAGATCGATTATTCATTGCTGTTACAGAAACAGGGACTAACAATTGGTATCAGAGCCGATCGAGAACGATCAGAAGAACTCCTGCAGAATACTCTGTTTTTGTTAACGTAGTTCATTCTGTCGATTTTTTGCTCTGTAATTTTGTTTCTTGTTCAAAAGTTGTAAAAGTTACACCTTTGGAATCGCCTTTTCAAAGCGATCAAAGGGTATACTTCAGTTTGTGTTTTACGCAATTTTAGATTTCGAGATATCTCGAGCTAGGCATCTCGACATCCTACTTCTCCACAGGTTCTGCTACGTTTTTCGAGCTGAAAACTTTACCAGAAGATCTCGACATTCAACTCTACAGGAAACTATCTTCAGATTTTGATTATCTGATTTTTACAGGTTGAAAGATTTCGACATTGAGGATTTCGACATCTAGGATTTCGAAATCTTGATTTCGAGAAAAGGTTTCGACATCTGGTCTCGACATTTGACTCATCAGATTAAGATTTCGAGAGATTAACTTCTCGACATTTCAAATCTCGAGATCAGCATCTCGAAATTTGAAATCTCGAGATCCCAAATCTCAAGATCCTTAATCTCGAGCCCAAATCTCGATACCGGGCCTCCTTTATCGAAATCTGAAATTTCGATATTCAGATCTCGACATCTGATTTTTCGAGATTCTGCCTCTGAAAATCTTTTGATCAATTTTCTCGAACGGTCAGTTTAGTACAGCAATGGGTTCAGAATACAATGCACAAGGGAACAGCAGTACCCCTCCTAGCCTCAGGAAGGGAGAATATCAAATGTGGAGGAACAAATTTTTAAACTTCCTCGAGCACAAAGAGAACTCTTCTGCAATGCTCGAATCTTTGCTTGAAGGACCAGCTGAACTCTTGATTTCAGTTGGTGGAGATCCAGAGAACAATCCTCCTATTTTTCCAGAAATAAGGAGAAAAGTGCCGTCCGAATACACAGAAGCCGACAAGCTCAGACTTCGTGGTGATCTTATGGCCAAAACGTACCTCCTTCAAGCAATACCTAACGAGGTTTATGTTCTCATAGATAGCATGCAGACAGCTAAGGAGATGTGGGATGAAATTGAGAAGCTGTTACAAGGCACAAGCATCAGCCTCAAAACAAAGAAGACTACGATTCTCATCGCTTATGACTCCTTCAAAGCAGGTCCAGGAGAACCATTGAATGAGACTTACAACAGACTTGTTCAACTGGTAAATGAACTCAGAAAGATCAAAGTATTCAGGTCCAATCTGGAACTGAATATTAGATTTTTATCTAGCCTACATCCTGCATGGGAAAAGACAGTGAAGGATGTCAGATCTCGGATAGATTTGGACGAAATTGACCTCTGCACACTCTATGAACATCTGAAGCAATTCGTCAACGAGGTTGCCTGCGCTGAGGATCATCACACCACAAACCCCTTAGCTCTTGTAATGGATGCTCAGCCAAGAAGGACAACCACTTCACTAAAGAAGAAAAAGAAGAAGGTGGTGGTTGAATCAGATGATGATGAAAGTGATGATGACAAATCTGATCTAGAGGCTGAGCTAGCAGACTTACAAAAGAAGATGGCACTGCTGGCCAAAAGATTTGCTAAGAAGAACACCTCCTCCAACAGGCTGAGAACTTCCTCCTCAAACTACAAGCAGAAGAACCATGATCAAGGATCTTCTAGGAAGGCATCATCAGCAGAAGAAGCTCCTAAATGCTATAATTGCGGCAAACCAGGACATGTGATCAAAGACTGCCGCCTCCCAAAGAAGAAAGATGCTAACTTCTACAAGCAGAAGATGTTGTGGAATAAGCAGAAAATGCTGATGGTGCAGAAAGAAGAAGAAACCTCTGCCATGATTGATGAGAATGAAAACTGGGCAGAAGATTCTTCTGAGGAGGAGGAAGAGGAAGACAACTATGCTCTTATGGCAAGTGTGGAGGGAGATGAAATAAAGGGTGATGCTGCGATCCCCGAAAGCAAGTGCTCAACAAGCTCAGTAAGTACCTCCCATACTTCTTTAAATAATCAAATGCAGTCCTTACTTGAAAAGGACAATCTAATCAAAGAACTAAAGGAGAGACTAGACAATAATCATAGAGTTCTGAAACAGAATCTAGACCAAAAGTCTTCCTTAAGTATTCAACTTGAAATTGCAAAAGATCAAGTCAAAAAGGTGTCCTCAGATTTTGAAAGCTTTGAACTAAAGATAGCTGAATTAACTAAGAAATTTGAGGACAGTGAACGGGAAAAAAGCACAGCAAAGGCTGAATGCGATTTTTTGCATAACAAAAGAAGAACGCTTTTAAATAAAGTAAAAGAACTAGAAGATCTAGCTGCTAAAGAGGTCAATCTGAACAAACTGTTTTTCTGCTTAACAACAAACAAAAGGATGACCGATTCTACAATGCTAAAACAGGTCTGGGCATAACCAACCCACGTAATCTTAAGAAAGTTAACTGTCTTCAATTCTATAACAAAGATTACATGGGACTTGGTTTTGGCGAGAAAATGTATTTTCGAAGTGATGAAGATTATGCTGAAGCAGAAGAAGAAAAGAGAAAGAAACCAAAACCAGCGATTTCTTGTGATTATCCCTCTGTAAATGAAAAACAACTTTCAGAAGAAAAACCTACTTCTATGACACCCTCTAGACCCTCCCCCAAGAGTTGGTATTGCTAAAACTGGTGAGGAACCATGTATTTTTCCCATGGCTCAAAAGCTCAAAAATCTACAAAAAACTCTTGATAACGAGAGAGAGAGATTTGAAACTGAAAAGAAAGGTTTTGAGCGCAACTGGCAGGAACTTCTTCAAAAATTTAATGATTTGAGTGAGCAGTTTCATGCTAAAACAGACCCTTCTATGACCAAGCCTGACAGCTCACACACCTCACATGAGAAAAACAATGCTTTTAAAGGTTCGTCCACTCAACTCTCTTCTCCTTTGTTTACAGGGAATGAAGTGAATAAAGAAGGAGAAGAGAAGAATGAGTGGAGGAAAAAGAGGAAGGAAATCGCAGATGGCAAAAAGAAAGTTTTTGAGAAAAGTGCCATCCCTAGGTCTAGTTCAATTTTTTACTCAAAAGTTAATTGTAATTCTGTCTCTACAAAGCAAACTTCTAGTAGTTCAGTCTTGAGTCCCAAGCTGAATATCTCTGAGACATCTTCTAAACAAAGTTCTATTTATAATACAAGTGTTGCTTATGGTTATTCTGTTCCAGATGCCCATAATTATGAATGTGATATGAATGTTGTTAAATCTAAGCCTTCCAGAAAGCTTAAACCTGAAAAAGAAACCAAGAAAGGAACTTCTAAGGGAACGTTTTGTATTCCAGATATGAAATATGCCCTTAGAGTTCATTCTAGGAAACATGTTAATCGGCTTTCTAAGGAGGAGATTTTCAAAACCAAACTCAAGAAACAACCGTTCAATCACAAAGCACCTGTCTACTCTCCTCCTGAACTTAAAACAAAAAGATGGGTCCCCAAGATAAGACCCGTCAAAACTGAAACTGAAAGGTGGGTCTCCAAGATGAGACCTACCAAACCTGAATCGAATAGGTGGGTCCCCAATCGTAGACCCATCATAACTGAAACTGAAAGGTGGGGTCCAAATCGAAGACCCATCATAACTGCAACTGAAAGGTGGGTCCCCAAATTTAGACCCACAAGGACTAAAATGGAAAGGTGGGTTCACAACATCAGACCCACCAAAATGGAAAGTGCTAGGTGGACTCCAAAAACCAGACACACTGCAAAAGCAGATCTGGCTATTGGAAAGCCCATCAAAGATAGATCTTTTGTTGAAAGAGCAGCTGACCTTGGATCACTGCTCAAAGCAAGATTTAAAAAGGTGTTTCTTGATAATAAGGAAGGACCCACTCCAAGTTGGGTACCTAATCCTATTTGATTGTTTTGCAGGACGGTCATGTGTGGCACTTAGACTCAGGATGCTCAACCCACATGACCGGAATAAAGCACCTTTTGAGCAACTACACCAACTGTTACGGAGGAAATGTCAGATTCGGGAATGACGCCTCATCTCCTATCCTTGGGTATGGGGACGTCGTCTGTGCCAGTGTCACAATAAAAGATGTTTCTTTCGTCAAAGGGCTCAAACACAACTTACTGAGCATTGGACAATTCTGTGACAACGGGATGGAAGTAAGGTTCTTTGCAAAACAATGCTGTGTTCTTGACAGCACAGGGAATACATTATTAACGTGTTACAGAACATCAAATCTGTACACTATTGATCTGAAAAGCGTCCAATCCACCACTTCCATCTGTCTGCTGTCCAAAGCCTCAACTGAACAGAACAACCTATGGCACAGACGTCTCTCCCATCTGAACTTCAAACATCTATCAACTTTGTCCTCCAAGAAACTTGTCAAGGGGCTTCCTCTGCTAAAGTCTTCCGCTGAAAATCATTGTAGTGCCTGCAAAATAGGCAAAATGACGCGAAGCTCCCACAAGTCAAAATCTGAACTTTCATCTACTCATCAGTTGCAGCTAATACACATGGATCTGTGTGGACCTATGAGAGTTCAAAGCATCAACGGTCGCAAATACACTCTGGTGATCGTTGATGACTTCTCTAGGTATACATGGACAAAATTTCTACGATCAAAAGACGAAGCTGCGGAAAACATTATGACCTTTATCAGAACGATCCAGAAACTGCTACAGCACAGTGTTCGAATTGTCAGAACTGACAATGGTACCGAGTTCAAAAATCAGACTCTCACTGAGTTCTATGAATCACTCGGTATCACTCAGCAATTTGCAGCAGCTAAAACTCCCCAGCAGAACGGAGTTGTTGAGAGAAAGAACAGAACCCTTGTTGAAGCAGCACGCACCATGTTAATCCAATCAAGACTGCCTCACTTCATGTGGGCAGAGGCAATCAATACCGCGTGCTTCACTCAGAACAGAACCTTCATCCACAAGCGCTTCGACAAGACTCCATATGAGATCCTATTCAACAAAACTCCTGATATTTCTTTCCTCAAGGTTTTTGGCTGCAAGTGCTTCATACTCAATGATCGAACAGAGAGAAGTAAGCTGGATCCCAAAGCCAGAGAAGGCGTGTTCATTGGCTACTCACTGCAATCCAAAGCTTACAGAGTCTATCTCAGAGACAAGCGGACTGTCATCGAGAGTGTAAACGTTACATTCTATGAAATGGCAGACTTTGCTATTGAACATCTCCAGACCGATCCATCCACTGCTGTACCAGTAGCTTCTGATAAAGCTGAACCAAACACCGAACACGACGATGTGATTCTCGACTCTCTCTTCAGAAACTTTTACGAGAACTCACAATCTCCACCTCCTGCATACACTCCAGAGTCAACATCAACTCCAACAGCAGAGATTCCGCTCCTCACAGGACCAGATGACGTACCATCCACACCCTCAACCCCTCAAACCAATCCCAGAGGTGTGGATGATCACGGCTTTGCCATAAGTCCGGAATCATCTCCACTACACACCACAGCTGCCCCAGAGCACTCAAACTCATATCAGGACTCAGATCAACCAATAATTACTCCAACTCCTTTAACTCATGAGAGGAAGTGGACAAGAGCACATCCTGTTGAACAGATAATAGGTGATCCAAGTCAAGGTGTGCGAACGAGATCAGCAACAACAAATGAATGTCACTATGCATGCTTTCTAAGCAAGAATGAACCATCCAAAGTCTCAGAGGCACTCGCTGATCCAGATTGGGTGATTGCCATGCAAGATGAGCTCAATCAATTTGACAGACTAGATGTATGGACACTCGTGCCTAAACCCCCTCAGAAAACCATCATTGGCACAAAATGGGTGTTCAAGAACAAGAAGGACGAAGAAGGCATAGTGATAAGGAACAAGGCACGACTGGTCGCTAAAGGATATAATCAGCAAGAGGGCATAGACTATGATGAAACATTTGCACCCGTAGCAAGAATTGAAGCAATCCGCCTTTTTCTTGCGTACGCGGCCCACAAGAACTTTACTGTCTTTCAAATGGACGTCAAGACTGCCTTTCTGAATGGAGTCTTGGAAGAAGAAGTCTATGTCGCTCAGCCCGAAGGATTCATAGATCCCAGATATCCCGACCATGTGTACAAGCTGAAGAAAGCTCTGTATGGGTTAAAACAGGCACCAAGAGCTTGGTATGATGCCTTAACCGAATTTCTGGTTGATTCAGGTTTCTCAAAAGGGAAGATTGATACCACACTTTTTATCAAGCGACAGCAGTCTGACATCATCCTCATTCAGATCTATGTTGATGACATTATCTTCGCCTCCTCTAATCCACGCCTGTGCAAACACTTTGAGAAACTGATGAAAACCAAGTTCGAGATGAGCATGATGGGAGAACTGAATTTCTTCCTAGGCCTGCAAGTAAGACAACTCTCTGACGGCATTTTCATCAATCAGTCAAAGTATATTCTGGAAATGCTTAAGAGATTCAAAATTGATGGCAAATCTTCCATGACGACCCCCATGTCCCCAACCAACAAACTGGACTCAGACCCCTCCGGGAAGCCAGTTGATGCTACAAACTACAGGGCTATCATTGGATCTTTGCTATATCTCACATCAAGCAGGCCTGACATTGTCTTCTCCACATGCTTATGTGCACGCTTTCAGGCAAATCCGAAGGAATCCCATCTGACCGCTGTTCGAAGAATTCTGAGATATCTTAAAGGCACTGTGAATCTAGGTCTTTGGTATCCCAAGCACTCAGGTTTTGACCTAGTCGGATATTCGGATGCTGACTTTGCTGGTTGCCGGATGGACCGCAAAAGTACATCGGGAGCTGTCCAATTCTTGGGCGATAAGTTAGTCTGCTGGTCTTCCAAGAAACAGAACTGTGTGTCAACATCTACGGCCGAGGCAGAATACGTCGCGGCTGCTAGCTGTTGTTCACAAATATTATGGATGAAGACCCAGCTAAAAGACTACGGTTACACACTCCGCCATATCCCGATCTACAGTGACTCTCAAAGCGCCATAGCCATCACCAGCAACCCGGTTCATCACTCCCGCACCAAACACATCGACCTGCGCTATCATTTCATCAAGGATCATGTGGAGAAAGGAGACATTGACATGTATTTTGTAAGCTCAGAGCTTCAACTAGCTGACTTGTTCACTAAGGCATTGGATGAAAACCGATTCCAGTTCCTAGTCTCCAAGTTGGGCATGTTGAACCTCGAGCCCGTTTAATTATGTTTCCACTGATCTAAACAATGTGTGTGTGTGTGGGACCTGTAAAAAGTGTGTGTGTGTGTGGGATTTGTAAATAGTGTGTGTGCGTTGCATGTGTTGAGGGGGAGAAAACCAGAAAAATAACAAAAATAGTATGTGTGCGTTGCATGTGTTGAGTGGATGAAAAATCAAAAAGAACAAAAAATAGTGTGTGTGCGTTGCATTTGTACATATTGTTCGTTGCATTTTTTGAGGGGGAGAAAATTTTCACTGTTTGAGGGGGAGCTAAATTTCACTGATTAAGGGGGAGCTCTAAGTTTTTTTTACTATTTGGGCCTCAAAAATATTTTAAAAGGGCACTGTGTGTCAGCCCAATCATTCGGGCTCAACTTTACGAAGGAGGTCCATATTTTTTTCGCGTATAAAAGCCTCGCAAAAGCCCTTCTCCTTCTTTCATTCTGATTTTCTTAAAGGCAAAAACTTTTTCGCAAAGACAGAGCTCTCAGACCCTTCTTCTTCCTCTCAAACCTTACGATCTCGCAATCTCATTCTCTCTTTCTCGACTACTCTTCGAAGGTAGTTAACGCTCAATAGCAATCACTCTCTCGAAAACGAACGATTAGATCTCGAAATCTAGTTGAAACTTGTTTGTATTTGAAATCCAAAATCGAACGTTTTTTTCTCGAAAAACCTTGTAACTTCTCAAAATCGAACTTTTGTTTGAATGTATGTCGCAATCCTATTGTGTTCGTGTTTACTATATCAATTTTTATGTTTTGCAGGTGGTTTAATCTCTTCTCGAAATCGTCGGTTCATCTTCTCGAAATCAAGACCTCGAGATGGGCATCTCGACATCTTGATCTCGAGATTTGAATCTCGAAATCAAGATCTCGAGATCTGCATCTCGATATCTTGATCTCGAAATCAAGATCTCGAGATCCTCATCTCGATATCTTGATCTCGAGATTTGAATCTAGAAATCAAGATCTCGAGATTTGCATCTCGACATCTTGATCTCGAGATTTGAATCTCGACATCTTGATCTCGAGATTTGAATCTCGAAATCAAGATCTCGAGATTTGAATCTCGAAATCATGATCTCGAGATTCAGATCTCGAAATTTGGACTTAGAATTTTTTTCAAAAACTCCACCTGCATACACTTATCTGACAACTAAATCAAACTCTTTCAATCAAATCAAACTGTTGAATTTCATATGCTGACCCCCTGCTTCTACAGTTTAAAATGGCAGGAAACACTACAGCACAGATCGATGATGCCATCTACTCCAAAGGGAAATGGATCAAGGTACTGGACAACAATTTCCAGCTAGACCTGGCAGTCTTCAAGTGCCAGAACCCAATCATTCCGGCCATAATGAAAGGTCACTATCTCTGGCCTGCACTTCACAACGCCAAACCAGTGCCAGAGATATACCTACAACAGTTCTGGGGGCACATGCACACGGATTCATTGAAGGATCGTTCCAAGATCAAGACCAAGTTGAACGGCATGCGGGTGATTCTGACACCATCCACTCTACGGACTACTCTAGCGCTGCCGATACATGACGAATATGATGCACTGCCGTCCATCCCTGATCTGCTCAAAGACGTGGCATCCCTTGGCTACACATCACTACTGCCACAACTGTCAAATTTCAACGGTGCATATCTCCATCACCCGTGGAAAAATCTTTTCGGGCTGGTGAACAAGTGCCTGTCGCCGAAGCATGCCGGATTCGACAAATGCAACAAGCAGATCCTGCTCATCTTCCATGGCATTGCCTTCAACAAGAACTACGACATGGCACAGCTCTTCTTCTCAGAGCTAATGGACCTGGTCAAGGCCAAAGAAAAGAATAGGCCAGGTACCATTCCGTACGCTAGGTGGCTTGGGTTGATCATCAACGACCTCATGGCAGAGCATTCCACAATCCCAAAACGCAGCTCCGATCCACATTTTAAAGCCCCAAAGCTGCAATACTTCAAAGCGGACGAAAACCCGACCTATGGTCTGAGGATTCCTGGGTTTCTGCTCAACCTTGTGAGATCTTCAAACCCAGCCATTCAGCAATACAAGGAAGCAATCGAGAAGACCGTCCCTATGGTTCAGCAAAACCCAGCTGGACCTACCCAAGGGACAAAGCCGAGTGTAAGTAAGGGTCCTAAGAGAGCCCAAAAGCCACAGAAACCAGTGGCCGGTTTGCCCAATGAAGGGAAGTCTGACGACTCTCTAGAGACGAGTCAGGCGGCTGAGGGCACCGAAAAAGACGCTGAGGATACGGCCAATGAATCGTCAAGTGAAGCCCAAATGAATACTGACGACGAGGCTTCTGAGAGCGTAGGCACGGAGAGTGAAAAATCTGACTCGGATGATGACGATGATGACAATGACAGTGATGATGTGGAGCTCACATATGCCCTTATCAGAAAAGGAAAGCTGCCCGTCGAATCTCCAAAGAAGAGAAGAATCACTGCTGAAGACGCAGCACCAATCATAGCTCGCAGACCTCAAGTTTTCACCATAAAAGAAACAGCTAAACCAAGAGCTGATCCGAGCGAGACTAATTGCTCAAAGGATGATTACGACGAGGCAGCTCACTCCATCAAGACATCAATCAACCAGGAAGAAGTTGTCATCCGAGAGACCAGGGCTAAGGTCAAAAATGACAAGGTTGCTAAGACCAAGCCCCAGCCCCGAGCGCAAAAGAGTCTGTTTGATAAGGCAGATGAGCACATCTTTGCGGGCTGCGACTCCTTTATCCAGATAAGCCGAGCCGAATCCCTAAGCACAGGAGCCGATCTTTTCGGTTCCCGAGTAGAAGTCGCAGCATCTGGCTCAACTGCGCATGCACAGCCCTCTCCCAGCCACTCAATTGCCTCTCAAAAGGCTATTGTTTCAAAAGAACGGGACTCAACCCCCTCGCTGGTTCCTTCTGAATCAGTTGAGCATACAATTGACCTATCTCCCGAGGTCAAAACCCCTTCTTCACTCACATCGAGTCTAGGTGTCACATTTCCCACATTTTCTTCCTTTTCTAGGACACCTACACTATTCACAGCACATACAGGTGCACTCACCTTGAACGCAACAACCAGAGCGCAAGCTATGACGGTTGGAAGCCCTGCTACGCCCATAATGACTCCATCATTAAATGCAGGCCACACATCAGCAATCTTCACTGATGCTGTGTCAACAGTTACAACCCCCGTAACTGGTCACCCTACCTTTGAAGACGTAAACGTTCTACTAAATCGCTTCCTAGATTCCACCATTAAACCATGGGTGCAAGATGCAATGACCGCTCTAGCACAGGAATTTAGGACCACCCAAGCGGTTCGGTCTGAACAGACGCCACCCCAACCTTCTCCTGAACCGTTCATCTCCCATACACAACCCATATCCTCCACCCCTCTATCCCACCAATCCATCAACCAAATTCCTATCCCTTCTATTTCTCGGGGAACCCAGAATACAGAACCAGTATTCTCCCCACACCCGACCACACCCTCCATCGATCTCTCCTCCCTATCCTTTGACACCCTAGCTTCGGCTTTGCTGAATAACCTCTTAAATACCCCAGAAGACGACCTCACTCTTCATCAGCAAGCCATACTAGAAGCTCTTCTTTCCTCACCCGAAACCAAGAGTACTTGCAAGGAGAGTCTTCGTGGTTGCAAACGTTCCCATGAGGACCCCGATGATTCGGATCCTCATGAGGGGGAGAACAAGCGACCTCGATCACTTGAGCAAACTGCTCTACCAAGCCAAACTCCACAGCCAATTCAACCTGAAACCTCAACAAACCAACAGCCACCATCCACAGCCAAACTCTCTAGCGTGGTCGAGCTAGAAATAACATCCCGAGGCGTATCTCCTAGAGATACCAACCGAGGAGGGGATGGAAGTCCTGATGATGATACCACTGGTACATCTTCTCCATCAGGCCATCAGTTGGAACCCAGTTCTGAGTTGATGTCAACGGGTAATCCTAGTGAACCCGGTAGTGCTACACAGGAACAATCACCGCCTAAACAAAGAACTCCATACATCTCCCCAGGCAAAGACATCCATGATGCACTGGAAGAGGCGGTGATATACGACAAATGGCCGAGAAAATGGACAGAATGGGATGATCTCCGGGTTGAAGCCGAGCAAGAAGACATGCAAAGAAACTGGTGGCTACGAGAGCTTATTAACAAATGCTCTGAAGATATCATTAGGCTCGAGGATGATGAACGCAAGGAAGGGGAGAACTACAAGGAATCCCAGAAAGCTCTTGAATCGGTCGTAAGACAATCAGCGGGAAGACTTCCCAAGACAGAGAAACCCTGGGACAACGTTCGAATCAAAGCCCCCTTCCAAGAAGAAATCAGAGAGCATATCTGGCGTAGACCAGACAAAGTCAAGCCACTGAACGAACTGAAGCTAAGAGGCCTTACTCACTTGAAAGGAAAGCAGGCTGGAGGTCATCTGCATATGTTGCTGCAAAGGTCAACTGGTACACAGAGAGAACTGATGGAACAAGATCTGAAGTCGAATATTCTCCCGATCCATCAAATTCTACAAGTGAAGGCTGAAGACTATCATGGAGTAACATTCTACACCTTCAGACTTCAACGCACCGATGGGAGCGAATTCACTTGTCAAGAGAACGACTTCATAATGCTGAAACCGGATGACATCTACCAAATGCTCATGGCCTACAGATACCTTCCAGTCAGGCAGAACTTAGTATACAGCGAAGGTCTCGCAGCTATCAAGAGATTCATGCTTAGACAAATCAGAGTACACTCTTCACATGACCTACAGATGGCTATTGAATGCAATCTGAAGAAGACAAATCTGACAAAGCCAAAACTGTATGGTGCAGAACTTGAAGATTTCCCAGCCTACCACATCTTCTTCAAACCGCCAGCAGTCACCTATCTGAACCACAAGAACGAAAAGCGCCTGATGGTAGTCAGTGAAATCGAGAAGTACTGCGACGGAACACTGAAGATAATCAAAGAGCAGATTCTACAGATGAAGGCAAAGCTGGAAGAAAATCTTCAAGAGGCATCGTCTTATGTTCAAAAGGAACACTCTACTGTAGAGACAATTTTAAAGGCCATTGACGATCGCCTCGAAAAGAGAAATATGCTAAGACAGTATGAACATGCACTTGGATTGAGAAAGCACTACTTCAAATCACAGAAGCAATAAGAGAATGGCACTTGATCACAAAGGGGGAGATTGTTGGAGATATTTTATTGTGAATCAAGTTGGTCATAGATTAGCTTTATATTTAATCCTTGTATTTAAATAGTGCATAAATTAGATAGGAATCAGGCCAAGTGTTAGGCCCATTTAAAAAGGCCAAAAGCCTGGTACGCCTAAACTAAACCTCGCCTATAAAAAGGGAGCCGAGGTTTAGGAAAAGGTTGAAAGTCGTACTTATTATTCATAGCCTTACGCTTATATCATTCTGCTGTACGTTCCACGGTTTATCAAAGAAGGTTTTACGGTGATTCATTCTGTGTTCATCTTTACGTTTAATCTTCCTTGTTAGATCGATTATTCATTGCTGTTACAGAAACAGGGACTAACACCGCTGTTTGGGGAGGTTCCAGGTGGAATTTGTTCTTGAAATATTTTGATCATGTTCCTCATCAAGTCTAGTTTATCCATACCAAATTTCACCTTAAAGTTCGATCTCGAAGGCTGTCAAACAATTTGTTGAAGTTAACTGTGCCAAACTTTACATACAAAAATGCAGTTAACTTCAAAAACTTATTTTACTGTCTTCCCGATCGAATTTTAAGCTAAAATTTAGTATGGACAAACTAGACTTAATGAGGAACATGCTAAAAAACTTTCATAAAAAAGTTCCACCGAAAACTGCCCCAAACAGCGGTGTTCGGACGGCGTTCGGATAGAAACGTGCTGGACCTGAACATTTCTCTCTATATATATAATAAAAAGAAATCTGCAGAGCCGCAGGGGCACAAGCACCCCCAAGCTCTAGTGTAGTTCCGCCCCTGCAAAGGTGACCCTGTTTTGGCCAGTGTGAGGCTTCGCCGGGGTAGAAGATGGGTGACCCGGGACGAAGGAGGTGCAACTCTCTGTTTTGTTTCTTTGGTTTGAGTTTTGGCAGGGGTGCAGAGTGTTGGCCGATGGTGCACCGCTGGATGAGGGCTGTTTCCAGGATGAGAGGGAGGTCTCGCCTGTGGTCGCTATGAAATTGTGCCAACGGTTTGGATGAGGCGGTGATCCAGAGCTTAGAGGATGGGGCATTGACACATCCCTCCACTTTGGACGAGGTGAAGCCACAACTGTTTCCAGGACGATGGGGGAAGATCTTTACTACGTTCTGTTCAGGCCAAGGGATGGTGGGTCATCGTAGAGGAGGGGCGCTGGGGCGCGTTCCTTGGCTGAAGGAGCTGCCACTCCCATGTGGTCTATCATTTTGGTGCACTACTTGTTTCCTTCTTAATTGTTAAGTCCTGGCCGAGGAAGAGTGTTTGGACGACGGTGTGCACCTGGTGGAGACGAGGCTCTGCCTTCAGTGTTGCTTCTCTTAAGATGTAATGGTGCTTGGCCGACGCAGGTCCTCTATCGCCAAGGTTGGTGATGATACCTGGCCGACGTGGGTCCTCTATCACCGAGACCCGTGGTGATACTTGGCCGACGTGTGGACCATTGACTCCAAGTTGGGATGGATGAGGTGGTGTCCTTGGTGGAAGGGACTGTGACGTCATTGGTTGGGGCGAAGGCTCTCAGACGAGGGGTTGCCCTTTCCCAGTTTGGCCGATGGTTTCTTTTGTTTGGCCGAAGAGGAAGCCACCCGCTTCCCGAAGATGAGGGTCCCATTTGGCCGTCGTAAAACTCAGGCCGACATTTGGCCGAAGGGGCGCCACATGCTGCTTGAGGATGACAGTCCCATCTGGCCGATGGATAGTTTGGGGTGCCAGCTTCCTTGGTCGAGAGTGAAGCCTGAGGATTATGAATTTGGCCGATGCATGGATTGTCGTTGGCTTCCCATTGGGATGGACAAGGTGGTGCCCAGTGATGTCACTCTAAAATGGGCTCTTAAGGCCAAAATAGTTGTCTGGCACATTGATTTGATTTTTTTTTGGCATAATGTGCTACTTTGCCTTGTAATTGGATCAGGATTGAATTGAGGCCATATCTGGCCGAAGGGTAATACTATCCCAGCTAGGGCCGATGTGGCATCTTGCCATTAATGGATTGGGAGGATCTCACTTGATATATTCTAGCTCTCAATGAAAGCACCATTTGATGGAGTATTAACTCCTAGAGAGAAGTGAGAGCTAGAGAGAGAAAGTGATATATATATAATGAATTTCCCATCGTTTACATGGCTCCCATAGGGAGTATTTATAGGAGAAAAGTGGGTTGGGCTTCCAGACTTGGGCTTGGAAGGCCCAGTTACAATAAAAGGCCAATAAATGACTAACAAATGGTATTTAATCTATTCTAATGGATATACATGAATAAAATAAAGTGTACAATGAGATAAATCCTATCTACCGAGCGTATGTGGGTCGCTGTCCGGGTCCAATAGTCGTGAGACCTGGGGGTATGAGTCTATATACTCTATCAGACTCCAAATCCTACAGGAATCTGACCCTTACCTCTGCCTCTTACTACTTTACCTCTCCCTCTTGTGTCCCCAGGTCTCGTGCCTCTACTTCTTGTGTTACTTCCTCTAGCTTGAATAAGTCTTCCTCCCCTCCCTATTTTTGAAGGTTCTGCATTAGTTTGATCATTGCTTTCTTGTTATTCTTTAGTCTGAATAACTTTCTGTGGTCTGCCCCTGCTTCTCTTTTCTTGAGGTTGAACTGCCTTGTTTTTATCCGGGCATTTTCTCTTGTTATGATCTTTGGACTTGCACACATTACATGTCATCTCAACACCATGTTTTGTTAACTTTCCAGGCTTCTTTGGGTTTTCGTGGGGTGGCTTCATTCTATTTTTCCTAGGTCTACCGGGACCAATCTTAATATGTGGGGGTCTAAAGGCATATCAGCCTTAGGCCAATGTCGCTCTCCAGTAAGGGGTGCAATACCCCCTGAGTACATCTTCAGATAAGTCTCCTTAGTGTAACAGGTATGCACATAATTCTCAGGTGTCTCATTCATGAAGAAAATGCATGAAATGGCATGACAACATGGTATTCCACTCAAGTCCCACTTCCTACAAGTGCAAGTTCTAGCTTCTAAATTGACTGTGAAACTATCAAGTTTGTGGCACACTTGAAATAAAACCTGACTAGATGGCAAAGGGGTACAATTGGCAGCCTCATCTTTTTCTTTCTCAAGCCTAGCCTTAATTCTAGGACAAAACATACCACTTATTTTTTCCATCTCCTGCCTTTTAACAACTAACCTTTGTATTAGTGCACCTCTTATGTCTTCAAGCATAAAAATGTGATGAATCCGGGGCGAACAGGGAGAGACCCTGCACCTCTGCTCTTGACAGAATCAGAGGAGGGCAAGAAGTGTCGAGCAGTCCAAGAGCGTCTCGGCGGAAGGGCGTGTAGCAGGCCACAGGAAAGCGGAGGTTCCATCTCGAGGGCCGACAGGAAACCCCCTCTTGATAAGGGAAAATGCCTCTTACATGCAGACGACACCAGACACCAGATCAACCAGGCCCACTCGGTCCGAGGGCAGTTAGACAGAGCAGGAGCACCCCCAAGGGACCACAAGGATGACATTATTGAGGCCCTCCAACGAAGGCTTGACGAGATGGAGGCACGACAAATGTAAGCGGCCACCACCACCGAATTAGATCCTAAGTACGCATCCTTCCTTGCAAAGATGGATGAAATGCAAATGAGGATCGCCGAAGGTTCGGGGGAGCCAGTTATTCAGCTCTGGACAAAGACGCCTTTCACCCCAAGGGTGTTGGCAGCGCAGATCCCCGGCAAGTACCGAGGGCCGAACATCAAGCAGTATGAAGGAATGACCGATCCACCGGAACACTACAACAGGTACCAGAACAACATGATGATGAGGGCATCCGACGAATAATTGTGCCGATGTTTTCTCTTCACACTGGAGGGACCGACCTATGAATGGCTCAACTGATTGCCCGAGGGAAGCATTGATTCATGGCAGGAACTTGCAGAACGTTTCCTGACGAAGTTCGCTGGGAGGCACCAGTCAAAGAAACACTTCTCCCACCTTCTAACTGTCAGGAAGCAGAAGGAAGTGCCCATTCGGGAATTCCTAGACCGATGGAGGCTGGAAATGGACATAGTTGATGGAGCTGATGACAGGACGTTGATGGCCTTCCCGTAGACAATCCTCTGCTCCAACAACTTCTCAAGGAACCAAGTTCCAACCCCCCCCCCCCCTCTCCAAAAAAAAAGAGAAGAGGGGGGAATCAAGACATCTTTGAGTGCAAGTGAACAAGACCCTTCCGATCATCTATTTCAATAAAGATCCAAAGGGAGAAGGAGGACACTACGAGGCCCAGTTGGTAAAAACTTAAATATTGGCTAAGTCCACATCTGGAGACCCATCAACATCAGCGTTGGGGGCCATCAACATAACAGGGGCGGAAGAGCTGAACATCACCACAACATTTGGGCAAAAGCCACAAAATTGTGTCGAGTCCGAAAGCGGGGGACCTCAACCATGTCAGTGAAGGCTTCCAAACTACATGACTAAAATTTTTGCTAAGTCAAAAGATTCAACAAGTTTGGGAATCCGAGGCCCCGGGCCGCATAAGCGGGAGCCGCTCCACTTATATTACCTAAGATTTGGAAAAGTTCAAAAACTTTGCTAAGTCCACAAATGGGAGGTTCCAATCACATAAAAACGAGGGCTCACAACTCATGTGCCACCAGAGCCGACCATCAGAGTTGCTATCAGAGAACCTCATCAGACTTACTTACACTTAGAAATTTTCAAAGGTGCTTCAAATAGTCGATAAACTAATAGGATATTCCCTAACGGCTAGGAGCCTCTCAACGGAAGAAGCTATTGTTCATGCATTTAATGCTCATTTAATGAGCTTCACACGTTGAGATATTTAAAGATGATGATTGACCAGGCAAAGATCTTATCGCCCCCAAAATAGCAAGTCGGCTACTTTTTGGAAACCAACCGGTCAAATGAACAGTACATGCATGTAATGAAGATGTCCTCTACACTCCAATGGGAAGGCATCTAGCAGTATAAAAGATACATTTCGAAGAACAGGAACTCTAACAATGTCTCAACAAAATCATACTCTCTCAAGCATAAACATTCGAACGCTCAAAGACTACAACCTCCATTCTTCAAGAGCAAAAAGATTTTACGTTGGAAAAGATTATAAACTCCATATCTTTTCTTTCCAACGTGAGAGAATCGTTCCTCCAGTTCTTCAACACTTCAAAAGTATCAACTACACATCCTTTGTGACGAAGCTACGTTGGAGAAACATTTTTTCATCTAAACACTTCTTGAAAAAGAAGGGACGTCTCAAAGTAACTGGAGTAGTGAAGTGGGGATACTTCAAGGAGACTCAGTGAAACTAGACCAATCATCAAGAAGCAAGGGCTGCATCCCGGGTGACATCTAGGCTTGAAGAAGACGAGGAGAGCTTCTTAAGTGCTAAGACTAAGGCGTTGTAAAATGTTGTTTTTGCAAGCTTAGTGGAACGGTGGACTAGAGGAACACGTTGTTCCTTGAACCACTATAAAATCCCCGGTGTCATTTACTTTACGCATTTACTTTCCTGCACTTAGTTTTACTGCTTAACTCCTAAAGACTTGGACTTTGTGTTCAGCAGATCTTGTCCTAAGAGTTATCAGAAAGGCATTTGCCTTAGTGTGTTTCTGAAGGCTACCCGACCAGATGTCCTACCAGATCATCCGTTGCCAGGTCCAGTTCTGTCATCACAACTCGACCTCCTCTGTCAAATCTGTTAAGACTTTGACAAAAAGTTTGAAACTAGCTTGAACAGTCTATTCAACCCCCCCTCTAGACTGCTCCTTGTGTGAACGGGACCAACAGTTCCACACCCCAGGTCTAGCACATGTACAAGAACCCGACCAGGTACGAATGGTTGTTCGGCGTGAGCTGGCAGGGGCAAGACCCACAACTCTGTGATACTCTAGCACAAAGGGATGCAGGGGGACCGGAGGCCCAGAGCAACCGAGAGGATATGCACTGCAAAACATCCATAGAGGGGGGGAGAACATCATCAGGACCGAGCTCTACCACAAGTCCCGAGGGGCCAGCATATAACTAGGTCACGTGATAATCACCATCATCAGCCTTGGTCTTCAGCACAAGGGCGACTATGTTCAAGTAGGAGTGACCTTCGAGTATCCCAACGGGCTGTCCAACATCTACGGTAGCCTGCTTACACCTCAGTGGTCCTTTAACCCTCATCTTCTTCACCGGCGCAGCCTGGAGGGGATCTAGGCAAAGCGGTTCAGATGTGCCAACTTTCTCAACGCGCATAGAAGGGACGACGACTGTCACCCGGAGGCGCTCTTTCTCCTCTTCCGCCACGACAAGTTGAACGGCCATGACCAGTTCTTCATCTTCCATCTGCTGCTCGAAGTCCTCGGCTTCAGCCTCTGTCCTGAGGTGACTCTCAACCTCCTTGGCTAGTTCTGAATCCGCATGCGAAGATGGCCGATGGCTCAAAGACCTTTCCTCCATCCACGTCTCTGACTGGGCCGACGACGACTTAGAGATGTTTAGGGAGTCATACTCTCGGCTGGTTTATCGAGGGCGAAGACGCTAAATGGAACTATTGGGAGAGCTAACATTAGATTTAAAGCAAGGAAGAAAAATATACGGAAAAGGGCAAGAACGGGAAAAGAACTGACCTTGGAACTTTGTTTAAATCAGCTAAGTACTTTCTATCTTTAAAAATTGGCAGAGCTTCGCTTCACAACTCAAAAACATGCACAAAAAATGACACCAGGCAATGGGTATTTATAACCGTCCCAACCAGGGTTAAACACGAAACCTGGGCCTCCGGTTAAAAGCCCATCATTACGAACCGTTGATTCAGTCCGATCAGGGAACACCGCCCAACGAGCGCCTATCAGCGTGCAACACGTGTAGATCCTCTCCGATGGTAACTTTCCAACGGTCACCTCGCAGAACCTGCAGGCCCCAGCAGACATCCCACACCGGCCACGAGAATACACAGCCCTCAGGTCATCACATTTGCAAACACCCCTTCACCCCGGACAAGCCTTCGGCCTAAAGGAGTGGGGGACTGGGGGACTCCCCTCGGTAAAAAGTGAAAAAATCCAAAATATCACAAAAATCAACAACACCAGGACAGCCTTCAGCAAATTTAGAGAACTCCCCTTTCCCTCGAGAAGTTCTCGGCAAAGGGAATGGGAGACTCTTGGTAGAGTATATAGCACGGGATCCCCTGACCCACATACTCCTGCTACTTCAAATAGGCCCAACGGACACAAACGGCCCAAATACCGCAACCCAAGTACGATGCAGCCCGCATCCCACAAGGGACCGCCTTCGGCACCAGTGCCAAATGCCTCAAACTCAGGGACGTCACCCCGTTTTTGGCCCAACGACGCACCTGGAAACATCGCCTCATCACACCAGCCTTCAGTCATATAGACCTCGGCCCCAGTATCAAAGGCCCTCATCTTGACATAAGCTCCTCTCTGTCCAGCGTCCAACCACCGCATTTAATGTTGTGCCACGTGACAACACCCGCACAATCGGGGGGGCTCTTCGCCATAGACTACCTTACACGTGTATGTGCATTTGATGCACCTAGCATTTATGACTAGTAAAAATAGCGCCCCTTGGGGCAGTTGTAATGGACGACTCATTATTTATTGCTACCACACATTCTCTCTCTTACTTATTGCTCTGACTTCTCTAGATACCACTAGCGGTATCCCACCATATACTATCTATCATAAACATTTGTTGACGTAGTTCGCCGGGAGACACCGGTCAAAGAAACACTTCTCCCACCTTCTAACCGTCAGGCAGCAGAAGGAAGTGCCCTTTCGAGAATTACTAGACCAGTGGAGACTGAAATGGACAAAGTTGATGGAGGTACCCCTCGATCAGGAAATGTTAAGGCCAACAGAATTGTTGATGGAGGACATATTTGTCTTTCCACAAGTATTGAGGTGCAAATACAAAAGTTTTTAAAAACAGGTTAGAAAGTCCAATTTTAACAATAAAATGGGGGGTTGCTTTATGCACCCCCATTTTTACTTAATCTAACCATGGCATGACAATTTTGACCTTTTAAATTATTTTGTTAAAATTAAGTTAAAAATAATATAGAGTTCCCGTAGGATAACAAGATCCGCCTAACAATTTTACAACTACTCTCCCTCCAATAACTTGCTGCCATGTGGCAAATAATTCTTTTTTTAATTATAAAATGTTATAACTTTTCCAATTTTGCTCCTATTTTTAGAAAAATTATATCAAATTAAATAACTTTTTATGATATCTCATATGACACCAATATCATATATGTAAAAAATTTAAAACAAAAACATTTTGTCAGGTCTGGTAAACTGCCGATAAATGTATATTTACTACGTAGTATTATTTAAATCTAGTCTAGTCTAATCTGATATAATTTGTTTGAACCTGTCTGGATCGAAATCAGTTCAATTTAAAACATTCTAAATATCATTCACATCCTAAATCTAGTCATGTAACACACACACACACATATATATTGATGGATAGTGTACCCGGGGGGTAGCTTATCCGAGGGGTTATTACGGAGAATAACTAGAGAGAAGTCAGAGCAAGTAAGTAGAGAGAGAGAGAGAGAGTATATTAGAAACGTATTCAGTGTTTTCAGCGTATTTGCTTCTTGGTTACAAATGGGGAATGTGGTGCTATTTATAGCAGCAATAAATGCCAGATAGGGACACGTGTCAATCATCCATTGGCCGAGGGGTCACCTCAACTGGTTGGCGCTGGCAATCGCATGTGGCCGCATTTAATGCGGTTGTTGGATGTGACGTCGTACTTGGTACGGTGATCCATACGCATGTGGAGCGGATATCATGTCGGAAAAGGTGCCCTCGGTTGTAGATGACTAGCCGAGGGCTCTGAGTACCGGGGACCTCCTTAGTGTCGAGGGCTCCAGGTGCCGAAGGCTACTGATTTTCGCCGTTTTCTTCCAGTAACTTTGTTTTCCTGTTTTGACCCTCCTGTGAGAATCAGAGCCTTCGGCCAGGGGGCGAAGGCACCCCTGGTGTGCATTGTGGGCCGCTTGGTACTCTGGGCGCCGTGATTTGGGTCTGTTGTGCTTCCTGAGCCTTTTGGGTCTTTATTGGAGTAGTAGGAGTCTGTGGGGCGGGGGTTCCCGGACCATATACTCCATCATATATATATATATATATATATATATATGATCGTAATGCAGAAACATCATGATGTTGATCGATTTTTAAAAGGTGGGACCCTCCACCTTTGAAATTAGTCAAACAAATAAAAAATGAATATAAATAGTTTACTCAGATAGAAATATTACTTATTCAAATATATAATCCGATATAGAATTGCGCAAAGTTAAAAACAAAACATTTATATTTTTATAATATATACTCCCTCCGTCTCATTAGAAGGTTCCTACTTTTTGTTTGGACGTCCTATTAGAAGGTTCCTATTTCCATTAAATATTAAAAATAATACATTTATAACATCACATTTATCGATACTAATTAGAATATTATTCCCTAGTGTATCGACCACAAGCCTGGGAGAGTTTTCGTGTTTATCATTAACCCAAAGCTGAGGAAAAAGTTGACATGGATGCCAATAGTTGGAGGGCGGCGCAACCTCTTTCTCAGGCTCAGGGTGGTGACGCCACTGGCATAGCAGCTGGGCCGGCTGCACCAGCACCGGCTTCAGGAGCCTTGGAGACGGGCGATTGGCGGGCCCAACTTCAACCGGATTCCAGGCAAAGGATCGTTAACAAGATGTAAATTTCTTACCAAATCTATTTGGGAGCTTGGCGCGTATATGTCTATCAATACGAATTGGAAACCAATTCTAGAATTTAACTTTCTTAAAAACCTTAATTTCCCCGATCTTACTATCTGCTAGTATCCCAATTCCCAACAACATAGCTACTTTTTAGATGATTCATCACCTTAATAGCTAGACTTTTGATTTTTTATGGCGTTGCGAGCTGACAATCGCTTTGGGCTTTACAACCCACATTTATTGCGTTTTCTGTCAATCCATACACAATACACCCCCCCTGAAACATTAGTCTCTATGATAATTCAGGAGACTCCCAAAACTGCAATATTTTGTTCTTATTGTAAACTAAGCAATATTAAATTCAAGGCTTATATTCGTGAATCATGACCATAGGTTCTGATTCATTTTTCAGTGGGTTGGGTGGGTAATATATGAGTAATATCAGTTCATGTGATGATGTCCTGTGTGATAGTTCTCTTGTAAAGTTGGAGATGTTATCCTTATCAATTCTCATCTTGACTGATATGTGGAATATGATGGTATAGAATGGTATCTTTAGAGCGACATCATCCATTCTCCGGACAAGAGGGGCTGCAAGAACTTAAGAAATTTGCTGTGAGGTTTGAGGAAAAAATTTATGCTGCAGCTACAAATCAGGTATGCAAAGTATTGGTTATTCATTATTTTTAGTCTTCATCTAGTCAACTTCCTTGAACTGTTAAATGTTTGTTTATGAGTTCTGAGATTATCTATGCATCGCAAATGACATTCTTCAATCAACTTAATTTCTATTGCAGTCAGATTATCTGCGGAAGATATCCTTAAAGTTGTTGTCAATGGAGACAAAATCAGCACAGAATCCCATGGCTAATCCTCTGCAGGCTAATATTGCCAATAGTAGTCAAAATGTTCAAGGTATAGGCAATACTAGATGTTTGTCTAGTTAGTGTATGTTTGACATATCTGGATGACCACTGACAGGGATTCGTAGACTATGGATTAGGGTAGCAGGTATGATTGAGAGAAACTGGCAAACTGCTACGGGGTATTTCAGAGCTTTCTTGGTTCATTAGTTAGGGGTGCGTTATGTGGACGTTTGGAGTACTTTGTTTACTTTCTTATCTGCTTATTTGCCTACCTACTTCTCTGTATCCTTTTGACGTCGCTTTCTCGTTTCATAGCTTGTCTTTATTGCCCATACATTTTTGTATACAGTTCATGCTAACATTCCATTTGGTTGTCCTTTTCCTACTTCAATTCAATTTTTAATGTAAATCTTGAAAATTAAAAAAAAAGCATAAGATTTTCAAATTTAGTGACCTAACTCCCAAATTTTCCTTGCCTTGATTTTGATGGAAACATTTTCTCTAGTCCACAGGGTAGATGCTCTCTCTATCCTGGGATTTTCATGAGATTAAAGTTTTTCATATGTTGTGGTTTAGGTTTTCCTTAACCCTTGCTTTTGAGATGGACTTACTTGGGTATGTTTGGTTTGTTTTTTACACAACTGCAACTACTTCAAAATCTAGATGGAAAGTGAAAGGCTAGATGAAAGATGTTATTTTCTCTGTGCCGCTAAGATTGTCTCATCTTTCCTTTTCGGTCCATCCCACTAAGATTGTCACATACTAAATTTGGTAAAATTTGTGTGATTCTAAATCATTTTAACATTATTCTTACTTTATCGATTCAATATCTACCTCATGTACCAATGCTAGTGGGAAGGAGATAGTATAATACTAGATGATGATGAAATGCGAGATGACCTGAAAAAATATGTTCTACAAGATTGGATAAAAAGATAGATGGAGTATGTATAGTGACCTAAAAAGATGCTACCTTTGTCCCTTTCTAGATAGCCATCTTTAACTTTTGTTGTCGATAAATTCCGATCAATCCTTGTTAAGTTGTTAGTAATATACTTTTGCGAAAATTATAAATTTTAAACTTTGATGATCTTACTATGCCAGATTGTATGGTAAATTGAGATTTTATGACAATGATCCTGATGACAGAAGTTACAAAGGATTTGAAAAAGATGGGTGGAAGAAACCAGTGAGTTCACATGGCATATCAATCAAGACCTCAAGATATCTGGGAGAGAAATGCATCGAGTGTTTAACACATTCTTGAACATGACTCGGAGTAACAACAAAATGGAGTAAACTTAGTTCATTTACAACACTAAAAAGGCTCCAATTTGATCGTCTTTTATGTTTAGTTTATTATTAAAGCCATGAATTCTAAATATGGTGTTTTGTTTTTGTGAAAGATGACTTTGTTTTGGTGAATCATGGTTTTTTATGCATTTGGATCAATATGATGTTACATTATATCATATTTGGTAATTATAGAATAGTGTATGCGATATTATTTAAGTAATGCGCTTCATCCGAGTCACGCAAGCGCTTTAATTACACCTTAGGCATAGGAGAGCCCTAACACTTTTAGTGCGCCTTTCGACTTTGACTACCTTGACAAATGATTGAGCCAATGCTCCAAAGAAGTGTGAAGATTTCGGAGAATCAATTTGATTTTATGTCTGATCGCTCAACAAATGAAGCCATTCTTTTCACCTTCTTAGACAACTTGTGGAAAAGTATAAAGACACTAACAAGGATGTGCTTTTGGTGTTCATTTACATAGAAAAGGCATATGATATGGTATCTCGAATTCGAAACCCGCTAGGAACATAAGAGTTTAAAACTCAATGGAGTGAGTTTCAGCTCTGATTACTCCAGGCACCCCCAGGCCTCCTCCCCCAGACGCTCCCTGGAGTAAAAAAAAGGTATCTCGAGAAGTCTTTGGTGCGACTTGACTATTAAAACGCATATCACATAATTATATCACCATAAATGTATCATCATGGATATGTATAAGGTTTATATTACAAGTGCATGTATTGGTGTAAGGAGGAGTGCAGAGCTCCATATTACTATCAGAGTGCATCAAGGATCGGTCCCAAGTCCTTTCTTATTTGCTATATTCATAGAGATACCATGGTGCATGTTGTTTGTCGACAATATAGTATTGATTGATGAGACACAGTTGAGTGCTAAAACAAAGTTGAAAGTATTACGACAAACTTTGAAGAACAAGAGTTCCAAGCTAAGTTGAAGTAAGACTAAATATATGAAGGGCAAATTTGGTGAATGTAGAAGCGATGGTAACAGTGAGATTATCCTAGATGGTAAGAAGACATATGCTAGTGATGTGTTATGTTACTTGAGCTTCATTATTAAGTAATATGGTGAACTAGATGAAGATATATTACATAAATTAGAATATGGTGGATGAAAATGAATGGAAGAGTGTGTCAAGAATTTATGTGACTGAGATATGGTGACTAGGTTGGTGAAGAGTAAGTTTTATTGGATAACAATTAGGCTTGCATTACTCTATGGTGCAGAGAGTATTGAGCAGTGAAACAATGTCTTGTTCAAAAGATGAGTGCGATTAAGATGCACATGTTGCACTTGATGTGTGGACATATTATAAAAGATTGCTTGAAGAATGAGACAACCAGACAAAAAGTGGGAGTAACACCTATTGTAGACGAGCTTAGCGATGGGGAGAAGAGGCGGGGAGGAGAGGGAGAGAGAGAGAGAGAGAGAGAGAGAGAGAGAGAGAGAGAGAGAGAGGAAGACTCAGACAAACCAGGATTAGATGAGTCAGGAGTAATATGTTTCTTCTTGGGTTGGGTGAGAGTATGACTTTGAGGAGAGCAAAGTGAAGCGGGAATATTCGTGTGCAGAGTAGTCATGGCGGTTGAAGAGGGCTTCGCCATTGGCGTTTGAAGAGGGCTTCAACACAAAACCTGGGTATGGCGTCACGTTTACTTATGGTGTCGCCATATATGTTCCATCTCCATGGCGCGCACCATATGCGCTATATTTAGACGTTTTTAAACTATTTAGAAGGCCCCATACTTTGTTTAAAAAAGCACACAACATGAGGCGTACGTCTCACCCGACGCAGGGATTACTTTCATCGCGTAAGTGTCATGCGGCTATACAATTCTCTTCTGAGTAGTATTTTAATAAGGTTTCATGTATTTCTCAAGAGTGCAATCAATCTCTCTCTCTTATCAATAAGTCATTCCTCTGGTCTTCCCCTTATAAGGATTATAAGGAACCACATGTATGTTATATATGTGATGTATATAATCCTTATCTTTATTTCATTGTGGTTGTTGATGTGTTGGCTGGAATATGTGGTTCCTTAGCACCAGAAGCTACATGTTCATGCATTATAAGCTACAGATTATCATACTATGCATGTAATATGTATGTGTATATTTTATAATATGTATATTGAACTATTTATTAGTTTTATCTCTTATGTCTTATGTTAGTTTTATAACCTCCTAGCTTATTATTTTTTAGTTTTATTTTTTTGTTTGTTTAATGTTTGATTAAGATTTTTTGCTTAGTTTGACAGAATATTTAATTTAGTCAAATGAATGAGGATAGGTTGCATTTTTATCGCAGTAGGACAAGGAGGATGAATGTGATGACTAGATGTGAACAAGGAGTGGGATGGTGGGGTATTAGAAAAGTAACAGTCTGAAATGAAGAAGAAGAATTATGATTTCATTGATTAACCGAATACCAGTACATGAGTATTTATAACAGCTGAAGCTCTAACCGAGTTATAACAGATAACAGTACAGCTTAACTAACTATAACAGCTAGACTTTAATACTAGGCTATTACAGAAGATCGTGCATATAGTATTCCTAACATCCCCCCTTCAAAATTAGGGTGATTGATTTTCCAAATCAATCACACTAAGTTTGGTTCTGAATTCAAGGAAGGATGAGGCAGTCAAGGGTTTTGTGAGAACATCAGCAAGTTGATAAGGAGCTGGAATATGGAATACTGTAATTTGCTTGGACTGAACTCTTTCTCTAACAAAGAACAGATCAATTTCCATGTGTTTTATGTGAGAGTGTAGCACAGGATTGTGTGCTAGATGTACTGTGCTGAGATTGTCACAATAAACTCTAGGAATAGCAAAAGGAACTTGAAGTTCCTTAAGTAGAAATTGAATCCATAGAACTTCAACTGTTGTGTCTGCTAGACTTCTATATTTAGCCTCTGCTGAGGATCTGGCCACTCTTAATTGCTTCTTGGACCACCAAGAGATGATATTTGGGCCAAGAAAGATGCAAGACCCAGAGGTAGATTTCTGTCAACAGGGTCAGATGTCCAGTCAACATCACAAAATGCAGAGATTGGTAGAGATGTAGTTTGAAGAGGAAGAGGTTTGATGATGATGATGCCATGATGTATAGTGCCAGAGAGATATCTAAGAATGTGTTTGACTGCTTTCCAATGATCATGTAGAGGTGTGGCCATGAATTCACAAACTTTACTGACTGCATAGCTAATTTTTGGTCGTGTGAGAGTAGCATACTGTAAAACCCCAACTATGGATCTGTAAGTATAGGGATCAGGTAAAGTATCACTTCCAGAGTTGGTGAGTTTGCAGCTGCTGACCATGGGGGTTTTTACTCCTTTAGAATCAAGCATTCCAGTTTTATGTAGAAGATCTCTCACATATTTGGTTTGAGAAAGATGTAAACTCCCATTTTTGAGAGAGAAGGAGGAGTGCAACTTGTGAATAAGATGTTGGATGGCAGCTGAATTATTTCCAATGACCAAGATGACATCTACATAGATCAAGATGTAGATGTGAATATCTGAGGATAGAAAAATGAGCAGAGATGGGTCACATTTACTTTGTTTAAATCCAGCAGGATAAAGAACAGAAGTCAGTTTCTGGAACCAAATGTGACATCATCCCCAAGCATGTGTACTTTTAGTAAATTATGTAATAAACCTTGAAGGATGATTTATGAATTTACGTAATTGTTAAATTTTATCATTTCTTTTACGTGGATAGTAAATTGCATGTGGGGCCCACAGCGGGAACGAGGACCGCCCGATAATTCCCGAACCACATATTATATTCATCTTGGTCTAGATGACATCTATATGGTGGTGGATATTTTAATTGGGATATGGGAAGGGCATGGAGTTGACCGGTGGGTCAAACGAGGCCCAATTACCAGTATTGGTAATTTAGCGGATAACAGCCCGAAGTGAGTTTCGGAGACTCCCAAATTAATGTTGGGGAATGTACATCTATTCTAAAGGCCCATAATTATTAAGAACGCGTGATATATTTTATTTGGCCCGATAAAATAAAATATAATTAAAGCAGTCCGAGAAATACTACTTTCGGGGCCGATTGTACACACCGGGACATAATGGGATGACCTCCCACATAAGTGGGGGCCACCCCACGTTTTTATGTGTGTTATTTGACTAAGTAGTATGTAGGAGGGGGTGAGAAGTCTCCTTGAGACAAAAACGCATGCCCCATGTCCTATCCTACACTATATGGGTGATTGGGAGGGCATCTTTCAACCACCTCCTTGCAATCATTCGGCCAACCCAGAGGGAAAGAGAAGCTCCAGCAACTCCTCATCAAGTTCAAGCTTGGAGGAAGTGAGAGGCAAGCAAATTCCAGTGGAAAACTAGCTAGGAAGAAGGTAAGAACTCAACCATCTTCTTTTAACTAGTTTTATGGTGTATGATTTGTAAGAAATCATATGGTGGATTGAACCATGAGTTCTACACGTTTAAAAGTGTAGAATATTGTTATAAAGTAGTGGCAATTAACTTAGAGGAGTTGGTGAATCGATAGGAGTCGAAATCGCCGGAAACCGCCACTCCAAAGGAGCTGTTCGTAGTTGCAGACTATGAAAGCCGCCTGGCTTTCGTGAAAGCCGTCCGGCTTTTGCCCAGCAGTCCAGATTTTCACTTTCGAACGGCCTAGAACGAGGACGGGTCGAAGGGCTTCGCAAAGGCAGCTAGTTAAGCACATCATAAGGTGAGGATGACTGACTATATTGCTTATAATTAGTGAGTTAATTTCATGAGGTTACCTAAGGTAATTAAATGTGTTTTTATGGATTATTAATGATTAATAATGCCTAAGAATGAGAAGACTAATGTCTATAGAGAAAAGGAGCATTATATACAAATTTAAGAGTAAATTGTGTATGATCATGTGTTATGAGTACGTTAACTTGAAAGTGGAATTAATTATGAAACATATGTTGAAATATACTTTTTACTTCATATTAGAATATATGAGTGATTAAAAGTGATGTTTTGAATATTGAAGATAAATGATATTTTCAATGGAAAATCAGTTGGAATTGTCTATATGACTATGAGTTGAGAACTTGGTTTGTTGCAATTAATTTGACTAGTATTAAGACACTAGTTGGTCATCAAATGAAATGTTGTTAAGATTGATCCTAAGGTTGGATTGTGAAATTGTTATGCCTTAAGTAGTCTTAAGAGATGCTCTAAGGTAGGAAGGTATGAACTTTAAGTTATACTATGGGTAGGCCTTAAGGGATACCCAAGATAAAGTAAATGATAAATTGATCCTAGATATAGGATTGGCCTACGGGTGTGTTCGGTAGTCATTGTGGATAGCCGGTTGAATTATGGAAATAAGTAAGGACCATGGCCCTTCCCGACTCTAGAGAGCGGGGTTGGATAGTATGGACTTGCATCGTGATCACGGGTTAGGGTGGAATCCGAATCGGAGACCTAACTAGGTTCCGGTAGCGGTAACACATAAGATAGGACCCCGAAGGGCCTTACCTTCCTACGGGATGATGGGTATGAGTCCAGGGGCGGGATGTTGGAGTCCGAACCGAGAGCCTCATGAGGTCTCGGACAGCGGTAGCAAGTCCCGTAGAAATAATAAGACCCAAGGGTTGGGTCGTGCAAATGAGAAATGAAAAGGAATATATAAGAAGGGCCGTGTGCCGACAAATAAATGAATTTACTTATAATAAGGACAATAAGTGGGAAATATAAATTATTATTTATATTATGATATCACCCTATTTTGGGGGTCTTGGAAATTAAAACGTTGATTATACTTAGTATAGTTGTCATTGTACTTGTCAAATGCTTCCAAGTACTGACCTCCCTTCACGGGGGAGGCCACCTCACAGTTTCAGGTAGAACTTGAAGGTTGCTACCGGCGCCCGTTGCTCGGGGATATTCAGGGGAGAAGACGTGGTTCGTGCTTCTTCTGTTTCTGATTTCAAAACAATTATAATAATGCTCATGGATATTATTTTTGAATAATTATTTGGGGCTTGTATGCCCATGTTTGCCAAAGTGTGGCTATGACACTTTTATTAAATGCTTCCGCTGTTTTAAATGAATGTTTTACATTATGTTTGTTTATGGATGTACTATGTGTGAATGGTATTCAAGACGCCTTGTATAGTATGGATGAGTTCGACTGCGGTTGACTATTCGTACTATACGGCGGGTTGTCGACGTGTCCGGGTAGGTCCGGGGCGTGACAATTTAATTGGTATCAGAGCCTTAGTCCGTAAACATCATAATGAAGCTTCAAAATTCTTTTTGAAAAATGAATTTGAAAACCATGAGCATAGAAAGTTTTGTACTTATAGAACTTTTGGTACTTGAGTTGCAATGTCTCTAATTGTTAAGATGGTACCCTTAACAATTGGTATGACGGTGATTTGAGCCAAAAGATGTCTTTAAGTGCCTATCCGTCAATTGACATTTGATACGAGTCTAATGACTCATTCTAAATTTCTTTCAGAAATGGAACGTACCGGGAAAGTTACTCGACGGAACCCGACTGGCCAAGCACCGGGAGGATCCCAACGTGGCAGTCGGGGAGGATCGCGGCCTCGCGGGTGTCTAGAAGACAAGGCCGTGCAGGCCACTCACTGACCGTGAGTGACAGTCATGTGGAAACAATAGACGAGCACTATGAGTCCGAGGAGGATTCAACTTACCAACCGGGAACCGAGCCGGTTGAGACCCCATATGATGGGGAGTACGATGATGCTAGTGACGAGAGCGATGATAATGAAGCTCTCGAACGGATTGAGGAATTGCTCCGGCAATACCACCAAGATCGCCAAAGGCGCCGGACAAGGCGTGCTTTGGAAGGGGCTTCAAGGAGAGGAAGCCGTGTGACTCCTAGGGAGATCGTAGAACCCCGAGGAGGGAGAGGTGCTGAGGTCCCTATAATAAGGATCTCAAAGTACCTCAAGGAGGCAAGAGACTTGGGGTGTAAACCGTTTGATGAAACGGGAGACATCTCCGTTGCGGCCGAGTGGATCAAAAGATTCAATGAAACGGCCCTCGACATGCAACTGCCACCCCACATGAAGTTGAGAGTAGCCACGAGGCTACTAGAAGGCATGGCGTCCACATGGTGGGATGGAACAAAGGGGAAGTACGGCGAGGCCGTCACTTGGGAGAATTTCCGACAGGAGTTCTTTAGCCAATACTACTCGACTTCGAGGTGAACTTGAAGAGGAGGGAGTACACTAATTTGACCCAAGGAGGTGAATGTACGGTGAAGGAACTTGAGCACAAATTCAGAAAGCTTGCCGAGTTCATACCGGAATACATTTGTGACGAGAATCGGATGGTGAACCACTTCTGGGATGCCTTGGACCTTGAAAGGGCAACACAATTGCCTAATATGACGTTTAGTCAAGTGGTTGAACAAGGCTTGAAGGGGGAGAAGGAGTGGGAGGAAAGAAAGCGAAAGAATGCCGAGGAGGCAAAGAAAAGAAGATGGGAGAACCATGGCCCTCAAGGTTCTAACAAGAAGGGGAACCACGGGGGAGGCGGATCTTTCAAAACCCCTGCACCACTGGCAAGGGGAAATCAAGACCCAAGCGGGCAAAGCTCTGTGTCACAAGGCTCGGGCGTGAAGAAGTGCAGCAATTGTAAGAAGAACCACTTTGGCAAGTGTCGCGATCCCCCGAGGTGTTATCAATGCGGGGAGGTCAGGCATTTGAAAGTGAGTTGCCCACAACTTGGGCGAGCCATGGGGGTCGGGCCAAAGATTGGAACAACGGTGAGCAGGAACCGAACGGGAGCACCGAATGCGAGCGGTGGGCACGGTGGAGCAAGTGCAAGCAACGCGCCATCCGTAAATCAAGGAAGGACCCAAGCTCGGGTCTATGCTATGACGGAGGCGGATGCTCGTGCCAACCCGGACTCCGTTGCGGGTAATTCCTTAAACTCACGTTTTAATCTATTGTAAGCAGTAGGAGTGTTGAATTTGTAAATTTATAACCCCGACGAGTTTGGTCGGGTTTGGAGGGAAAAAGGGGAGGAGAATCCTCGCCTTGGGTGAATGCCGCCCGACATGGACAAAAGCCGCCTGACTTTCATCTGGATTTAATATAATAATTTCTACGGCGACGGATACCGACCGGCTTTCACCAAAGACCGGCCGACTTTCGTAAATATTAAATCCCAATATTTCTCGCAGATGAAAACCGAACGGCTTTCACAGAAACCGGCCGGCATTTGTAATATTTAATCTGGGATAAACTGCAGCGCCAAAAGCCGGCCGGCTTCTGTGAAAGCCGCCCGGCGTTCGTTGGGCCTGGAAATTCCTACACTGCTGAAACCCGGCCGGGTTTCGTAGAAACCGGCCGGCTTTTGAAAACTAATTTATGAATAAAACGACGACGACGAAAACCGGCCGGCTTTCATGAAAGCCGCCCGGCATTCGTGATTTATTTACGACAATTTTCTCGCAGTCGAAACCCGGTCGGCTTTCGTAGAAACCGGCCGGCTTACGTAACGACAAGTCCAGAAATGGACGAAAAGCGGCCGGCTTTTGCGAAAAGCGGCCGGCTTTCCCTGTTGGTGCACTAGGTCGATACTTGAGGGTGAGAACCGAGCGGGTTGTGATGGGACGTTGAACGACTATCATCTAAACCATAGTTAGTACACTCTTTAACCAAAGAAACAAGTCTATACTTAGAAAGTGTGTCTTACATTGCTTATGAATGTAGGAACACTAAAGATAAACGGGAGAGATGCAAGAATCCTTATTGATACCAGGGCGCAACGATCATTTGTGAGTGAGGCATTCGCCGGGGGATTCAATGAACCGCTTGTACCGATGACTCAAACCCTATTGGTGTCCACACCTCTAGGGGATGACATCGAAAGAGATAGCCATTATCCATCGTGTGAGGTGGAAGTGGATGGGCAAAGCTTGACGTGTGATTTCGTACCGCTGAGTATGATCGAGTTCGATGCAATCCTAGGAATGGATTGGCTTGAGAAACATCATGTTAGGGTCGATTGCTACACAAAGGTTCTTGAACTCGAAAGCGGTGAAGGGTTGACTTTACGCTTTGAGGGAGATAGAGGCAAATCAAACAGTTGTATCATATCCGCCGTGAGAGTGAGGAATATGATGAGAAAGGGATGTCACGCATATCTAGCATACGTGGTGGATAGAACCAAAGAAAGATAGACATCAACGATGTGAGAGTAGTGTGCAAGTATCCGGATGTCTTCCCAAAAGACTTGCCGGGACTTCCACCCGATAGGGAGATTGAGTTCGTGATCGAGGTTGAACCCGGCACCAAACCAATCTCTATATCGCCATACAGAATGGCACCCGCTGAACTTAATGAGTTGAAGACCCAATTGCAAGAGCTTTTGGATAACGGTTTTATAAGGCCGAGCCACTCCCCATGGGAAGCACCGGTCCTTTTCGTGAAAAAGAAGGATGGGACATTTCGAATGTGCATTGACTACCGTCAACTGAACAAGGTCACGATCAAGAATAGGTATCCTTTACCTAGGATTGATGACTTGTTTGATCAGCTTCGAGGAGCAACGGTGTTTTCGAAGATCGACTTGAGGTCGGGGTACCATCAACTGAAGATAAAGGAGGATGATATACCGAAGAGTGCTTTTCGCACGAGGTATGGTCATTTCGAGTTCCTAGTCATGTCGTTTGGGCTAACAAAGGCCCCGGCGGCATTTATGAACTTAATGAATCGAGTATTTCATAAATACTTGGACCGGTTTGTGATTGTGTTCATAGATGATATCTTGATATACTCAAAGAGCGAAGAAGAGCATGAGGAGCACTTGATACTTGTTCTTGAGACACTACGGGAGAAGCAACTATATGCCAAGTTTTCCAAATGCGAATTTTGGCTAAGGGAGTTTGGATTTCTCGGGCATGTGGTTTCGGGATCAGGGATTGCCGTAGATAACAAGAAGATCGAGGCCATTACTGAATGGGAGAGGCCGAAGAATGTCAAGGAAATACGTAGTTTCCTTGGATTGGCAGGATACTATAGAAAATTCGTGGAGAAATTCTCAGTTTTGGCATCACCATTGACGAAGCTCACTCGAAAGGGGGCTAAGTTTGTATGGGATGATCAATGTGAGAAGGGATTCCTCGAATTGATGAAAAGATTGACCGAGGCACCGGTACTTGCATTACCCAAACAGGGTATGGGGTACGATGTCTACAGTGACGCGAGCATCCAACGGCTTGGATGTGTCTTGATGCAAAATGGGAGGGTGATTGCCTATGCTTCACGACAGTTGAAGAAGCATGAGGTAAATTATCCTACTCATGAATTAGAGCTGGGGGCAGTGGTATTTGCATTGAAGATTTGGAGACATTATCTCTACGGGGAAACATGTCATATATACACCGACCACAAAAGCCTGAAATATGTGTTTACTCAGAAAGAGTTAAACATGAGACAGAGACGGTGGATGGAGTTGATAAAAGACTACCATCTAGTTATCGAGTACCACCCCGGTAAAGCCAACGTGGTAGCGGATGCCTTGAGCCGAAAGAATTCATCTGGGGCATTGTTGACTAGTTTGAGGGCATTGAGAGCCCAATTGGAGGTATCTAGCGATGGTGCCTTGTTAGCTAGATTCGAGGTGAGACCTACATTACTTGATGAAATCAAGAAGGGTCAAGAAACCGATGAAGAGCTTATGAAGATCCGTGAACGCATGCTAGCGGGACCGGTTGAGGATTTTAGGAAAAGAGACGATGGTCTCTTATTATTTCGTGACCGAGTGTGTGTACCGTCGGATGATGAGCTCCGAAAGTCCATCTTAGAGGAGGCTCATTCATCGGCGTATGCCATGCATCCGGGAGGCACGAAAATGTACCGTGATTTGAAAGAAAGTTACTGGTGGTCTGGTATGAAGAGGGAAATAGCCGAGTACATCACTAGGTGTCTTATTTGTCAGCAAGTTAAGGCAGAACATCAGCATCCAGCTGGGTTATTACAGCCACTTTCCATTCCTGAATGGAAGTGGGAACACGTGACTATGGATTTCGTGGTGGGGCTGCCACGGACGGTTAAGAACTATGACGCCGTATGGGTTGTGGTTGATAGGCTCACGAAGAGTGCACATTTTCTACCTATCAACACCACCTATGCACTGGAAAGGTTAGCCAAGTTGTATGTGGATGAGATCGTGAGGCTACATGGGGTTCCGATAACCATTGTATCCGATAGAGATCCGCGATTCACATCACGATTTTGGCCGAAGTTCCAAGAATCTATGGGGACAAAGTTGAAGTTCAGTACAGATTTTCATCCACAAACGGATGGGCAATCCGAGCGGGTTATACAGATATTAGAGGATATGCTGAGAGCTTGTGCATTGGAGTTCCAAGGGAGTTGGGACAACCATTTGGCACTTGTGGAGTTTGCCTATAACAAGTTATCAGGCGAGTATAGGCATGCCTCCATACGAGGCATTGTATGGGAGGAGATGTCGTACACCTTTGTGTTGGGATGAGGTTGGCATGGCCAAACTCGAGAGCACGGAACTGGTGGAGATCACCAAGTCAAAGGTGAAGATGATTCGTGAGAGACTGAAGGCGGCACAGGATAGATAGAAGAGCTATGCCGATAAGCGCCGAAGAGCCTTAGAGTTTAAGGTTGGAGAGGAAGTATTTTTTAAGGTTTCACCTTGGAAAGGAATCATCCGATTTCAGAGCCGAGGGAAACTTAACCCACGCTACATAGGGCCATTTGTGATTCTTGAAAGAATTGGGGCCGTAGCATACCGATTACAGTTGACTCCGGAATTGGAGAAGATACATAATGTATTCCATGTGTCTATGCTTAAGAAGTATATTCCGGATCCATCTCATGTACTAGAGAAACCACCCTTGGAAATACGGGAAGACTTGAACTACGCCGTGCAACCGGTAAGGATACTTGATAGGCACGTAAAGAAGCTAAGAAGCAAGAAAGTTACAATGGTTAAAATCCTTTGGAAGAATGACCAAGTTGAAGAAGAAACTTGGGAGACTGAAGCCTCGATGAAGGAACAG
The DNA here is from genome assembly GCA_945859875.1 of Cuscuta europaea. Classification (NCBI taxonomy): domain Eukaryota; kingdom Viridiplantae; phylum Streptophyta; class Magnoliopsida; order Solanales; family Convolvulaceae; genus Cuscuta; species Cuscuta europaea. The sequence continues at coordinate 341,534 of CAMAPE010000054.1, read as the reverse complement.
TATGCATTTCTGTTTGAATAATCGTTGTGAATTTCGGGGACGAAATTCCCGTTAAGGAGGGGTGAACTTGTGACACCGTCCCCAAGCATGTGTACTTTTAGTAAATTATGTAATAAACCTTGAAGGATGATTTATGAATTTACGTAATTGTTAAATTTTATCATTTCTTTTACGTGGATAGTAAATTGCATGTGGGGCCCACAGCGGGAACGAGGACCGTCTGATAATTCCCGAACCACATATTATATTCATCTTGGTCTAGATGACATCTATATGGTGGTGGATATTTTAATTGGGCAATGGGAAGGGCATGGAGTTGACCGGTGGGTCAAACGAGGCCCAATTACCGGTATTGGTAATTTAGCGGATAACAGCCCGAAGTGAGTTTCGGAGACTCCTAAATTAATGTTGGGGAATGTACATCTATTCTAAAAGGCCCATAATTATTAAGAACGCGTGATATATTTTATTTGGCCCGGTAAAATAAAATATAATTAAAGCAGTCCGAGAAATACAACTTTCGGGGCCGATTGTACACACCGGGACATAATGGGATGACCTCCCACATAAGTGGGGGCCACCCCACGTTTTTGTGTGTGTTAGTTGACTAAGTAGTACGTAGGAGGGGGTGAGAAGTCTCCTCGAGACAAAAACACATGCCCCATGTCCTATCCTACACTATATGGGTGATTGGGAGAGCATCTTTCACCCACCTCCTTGCAAGCAAATTCTAGAGGAAGTGAGAGGCAAGCAAATTCTAGTGGAAAACTAGCTAGGAAGAAGGTAAGAACTCAACTATCTTCTTTTAACTAGTTTTATGGTGTATGATTTGTAAGAAATCATATGGTGGATTAAACCATGAGTTCTACACGTTTAAAAGTGTAGAATATTGTTATAAAGTAGTGGCAATTAACTTAGAGAAGTTGGTGAATCGATAGGAGTCGAAATCGCCGGAAACCGCCACTCCAAAGGAGCTGTTCGTAGTTGCAGACTACGAAAGCCGCCCGGCTTTCGTGAAAGCCGCCCGGCTTTTGCCCAGCAGTCCAGATTTTCACTTTCGAACGGCCTAGAACAAGGACGGGTCGAAGGGCTTCGCAAAGGCAGCTAGTTAAGCACATCATAAGGTGAGGATGGCTGACTATATTGCTTATAATTAGTGAGTTAATTTCATGAGGTTACCTAAGGTAATTAAATGTGTTTTTATGGATTATTAATGATTAATAATGCCTAAGAATGAGAAGACTAATGTCTATAGAGAAAAGGAGCATGATATACAAATTTAAGAGTAAATTGTGTATGATCATGTGTTATGAGTACGTTAACTTGAAAGTGGAATTAATTATGAAACATATGTTGAAATATACTTTTTACTTCATATTAGAATATATGAGTGATTAAAAGTGATGTTTTGAATATTGAAGATGAATGATATTTTCAATGGAAAATCAGTTGGAATTGTCTATATGACTATGAGTTGAGAACTTGGTTTGTTGGAATTAATTTGACTAGTATTAAGACACTAGTTGGTCATCAAATGAAATGTTGTTAAGATTGATCCTAAGGTTGGATTGTGAAATGTTATGCCTTAAGTAGTCTTAACAGATGCTTTAAGGTAGGAAGGTATGAACTTTAAGTTATACTAGGGGTAGGCCTTAAGGGATACCCAAGATAAAGTAAATGATAAATTGATCCTAGATATAGGATTGGCCTACGGGTGTGTTCGGTAGTCCTTGTGGATAGCCGGTTGAATTATGGAAATAAGTAAGGACCATGGCCCTTCCCGACTCTAGAGAGCGGGGTTGGATAGCATGGACTTGCATCGTGATCACGGGTTAGGGTGGAATCCGAATCGGAGACCTAACTAGGTTCCGATAGCGGTAACACATAAGATAGGACCCCGAAGGGCCTTACCTTCCTACGGGATGATGGGTATGAGTCCAGGGGCGGGATGTTGGAGTCCGAACCGAGAGCCTCATGAGGTCTCGGACAGCGGTAGCAAGTCCCGTAGAAATAATAAGACCCAAGGGTTGGGTCGTGCAAATGAGAAATGAAAAGGAATATATAAGAAGGGTCGTGTGCTGATAAATAAATGAATTTACTTATTATAAGGATAATAAGTGGGAAATATAAATTATTATATATATTATGATATCACCCTATTTTGGGGGTCTTGGAAATTAAAACGTTGATTATACTTAGTATAGTTGTCATTGTGCTTGTCAAATGCTTCCAAGTACTGACCTCCCCTTCACGGGGGAGGCCACCTCACAGTTTCAGGTAGAACTTGAAGGTTGCTACCGGCGCCCGTTGCTCGGGGATATTCAGGGGAGAAGACGTGGTTCGTGCTTCTTTTGTTTCTGATTTCAAAACAATTATAATAATGTTCATGGATATTATTTTTGAATAATTATTTGGGGCTTGTATGCCCATGTTTGCCAAAGTGTGGCTAAGACACTTTTATTAAATGCTTCCGCTGTTTTAAATGAATGTTTTACATTATGTTTGTTTATGGATGTACTATGTGTGAATGGTATTCAAGACGCCTTGTATAGTATGGATGAGTTGGACTGCGGTTGACTATTCTTACTGTACGGCGGGTTGTTGACGTGTCCGGGTAGGTCCGGGGCGTGACACCAAGCCCTTGGAGCCTGTTTAAGACCATACAAGGATTTATGCAGTTTACAAACGAGAGAAGTGTCCTTGATTTCAAAACGTGGGGGTTGTGTCATATAAACCTCTTCCTCAAGAGTGCCATGCCATTTAGAAAGGCATTATTTACATCAAGTTGCTGAATAGACCATTTATGGGAAACTTCCAAGGTAAGTAGAATTCTGATAGTGACAGGCTTAACAATAGGTGAAAAGGTCTCCCCCGAGTCAAATCCAAATTTTGATGAAATCCTTTAGCAACTAACCTCACCTTGAGTTTGTTTAAAGAACCATCAGAGTTCTCTTTAATTCTAAAGACCCACTTACAGCCAACTGCTTGCTTATCAGGGGGTAGAGAGACCAAGGACCATGTTTTATTTTTCATTAAAGCATCATATTCAGTCTGCATCGCTGAAAACCACTGAGAAGATGAGAGAGCTTGCTTAACTGACTTGGGCTCAGTATGAGCTAACAGTAAGGTATGATTTAGTCTAGGTTTGATAATTCCAGACTTTGCCCTTGTTTGCATAGGATGCGTGTTAGTTGGAAGAAGAGAGGTTGAAGTAGATGATGATGAGGATATGGAAGGAGACTGGTTGAGAGACAGATTAGGAGAAGTGAGAGGCTGATTTTGGAGATCATGAGAGTTGGGAGAAGATGAGTTGAATGAAGTGTGTAGTTCAGAGGCAGTTGATTGAGATTTATTAGAATGAGAAAGAGAGGGTTCAAAGGAATATTGAGGTGATTGAGGTTGAAGAACAGTTAAAGGAGCAAAAAGTGGAGACTGAGAGGTAGTAGAAGCAGAGGATGAGGATGAAAAAAGAAGAGAGTAAGGAAATTTGGTTTCATGAAATATGACATCTTTGGAGATATATACTTTTCCAGAAGAGGAGAGGCATTTATAGCCTTTGTGTTGAGGGGAGTAACCTATAAAGATACACTCTTCAGAGTGAAAATCCATTTTATGCTTGTTGTAAGGTCGAATAAATGGATAGCAAGAACAACCAAAGACTATAAGCATGGAGTAGTCTGGAATAGACCCAAAGAGTTTGAAGTGAGGACTAGAGTTAGCAATGGATTTGGATGGAGTTCTATTTATAAGGTGAACTGAGGTTGCAAAAGCAGTATCCCAGAATTTGAAAGGCAAGGAAGAATGAGCTAAAATAGATAGGCCTTTCTCCACAATAGTCCTGTGTTTTCTTTCCACAACACCATTTTGGTGATGTTTGGACAGATTAACCTATGAGTGATGCCTTTTTCAGCGAGAAAGTTGGTAAAGAATCTAAATTCCCCTCCCCAGACAGATTGAATAGACTTAATAGAAGTGGAAAACTGGTTCATAACATACTGATAGAAATTTTGAAAAGCTGTGAGAGCATCAGATTTATTTTCCAGAAAATAGATCCATGTGTATCTTGTAAAGGCATCTATAAATGATATGTAATATGAGTATCCATCAAAAGACAATATGGGTGCTGGCCCCCCACAAGTCAGTGAAGATTAGTTCAAAAGGTGAGTGGTAGACAGTGTTAGATGAATGTGTAGGTAGTCTGTGTGCTTTTCCAAGGCAACAAGAAGAGCAGAAAGAAATATCACTTTTATTGATTGAGGAAACATTACAATATTAGAGTACAGATTTTAGTGCTTCAAAATTTGGATGCCCTAGTCTTAGGTGCCACAAGTTACAAGAAACTGGTGCATTACATGTTTGAAACTTATTACAAGTAGAAACAAAGGAAAGGGAATTAACAGCTTTATTTGTTGAAGACTCTACAGAAATAAGAACATGCATACTCCTAGCAGCAGGAGGTTGATATGAACCAAGAGGAGGTATGGACTAGAACTTGTACAGACCATCTGGACCAAGAACTCCATGTAAAAGGACCTGTTTAGAAACCTGAGATTTGACATAGCAATCATGAGGATAGAATTCAAAATACACATCATTGTCTTTGGCAAATTGACTAACACTCAACGGATTTTGGGTTATTGATGGAATATGAAGAATATTATTGAGTTTAAGATACTGAGAAGCAAGATAGGGTGAAGGAAAGGAAGAAAAACCAATAGATTTTATATCCAAACCTTGACCATTGCCCATCAAAAGCTTGTCAGTTATAGCAAGAGGTTCACTATGATGGAAATTCAGTGGATCGGCAAGTACATGATGTGTGGCTCCTGAATCTGGGAACCATGTTTGGTTGGATGGAGCTGGTCCCAAAATTGAAGAATTAGCATTGGCAAAGGCTGCAGAAGGTCTTGAAGAGTGTTGTTTCCAAGTAAAAGTGTCTGGACTTGGATTTGGAGTGGAAGATTGCTGGTTGAAGGGATTAATAGGATGTGTTGGAGGATTGTTATGCTGATAGGTGTGGTGTTTGGGATTATAGGAAGTTTGGTAAGGAATCTGAGGTTAATAGTATGGATTTGATGGTTGCTGATATGAATTTGGTGACTGTGAGTTCCAGTGGTTAGAAGGTCCAAAGGTAGAATTAACATAGGCTGTGTTAGGATTTGGATTGGAAAAGGCAGGATTATAGCGATGATAGCATATTAAGGCATGATGGCCTGATTTTCCACAGACCCGACATATCACAGAACCACAACCTCTAAAATGACCACCTCGACCTTTGTTGAAGCCACCACGACGTCTTCCTATGTAGGAATTTGTGCGATTAGGGTTATTGAACTGCGCAATATTAGCAGATGAGGTATTCGATACTGTAGGAGCTTCGGAGTTAGTGTTTGGAGGCGAAGCATCAACATGAGCAACATTAGCTGAGAAAATATTTTGTGAAGTGGCTTCGCGAAGCTTTTTTCAGCCGCATCTCTTTGAGTAAAAGCAGAGGTTCAAGTTCAGGAATGGTTATCGGATCGAGAATGCTACGAGAAGTTACCGATGATACAAGAGACTCATACTCCTCAGGAAGGCCTTCGATAATTACGTTGATATGATCTTTGTTAGATATCGGTTCTCCAATAGAGATGAGATTGTCAACAATTGTTTGAATTCGAAGAAGATATTCTGAAATCGATCGATCACCTTTTCCAGTGTTATAGAGCTCAGATTTGACAATGGATGACTGGAAAAGTTTTCGAATGGTACTCCAGAGCTCGTGTGAGTGTTGACAATGAATGACTCGAGCATGGAGTGGTTCAGATATGGAGCACGTCGTTGTGTTTTATGCAGAATCGACCTAACCGACGCTGGTTTCAGGCCTACCCGACGCCGGTTCTTTGTTGTGAGCAGCAAAATCTGGAAAAATGAGGTACCCTGTGCCGGCCATCAGGCCTACCCAGCGCCGTTTAAGCTATTGGTATGCGATATATGTGCGAAAATAAATAGACCGGCACTAGTTTGGTGAAATTTCAGCGCCGGTTTTGTCCTGGGATTTTGGGGATGTTCCGCTACGAATTTGGACATGATTCCTTCATCAAAATTGTAGATAATGAAGTCTTCTATCCACCAAAACTTGAATTATGTGTTTTTAGTCATCCAATCAAATGATATGGATAAAACATTGAGAGGTACGCATCCTGAAATCCCACAAGCAACATCTGACTTTACTGGTTGATTGAGTCTTGATCCTTTCATATTCTGGTCATGAAGTCTTCATAACATTTGTACCTTATTGAGTTAAAATTCATATGAAATTTGAATCGAGTGATTTTGAGTTCTCTACAATAAGTTATACTCGAATTATGGGCAGAACGTCATCCTCTTGGTCCAAAAAGCTCTTCATCGCAATGTTTTATGCTCTAGCTCTCATTCTGAAGGTATTTGCCCGATTTCTCTTCCTTTCTTCAACAAATACTTATAAATACTTATGTTAAACACAAGTAAATATAACGGCTATCAAATCCCCCCACACTTGAGCGTTGTTATCACCTTTGGATGCCTTGGTTAGTTTCAACAAAAATATATGAACAAAAATAATTTTAATTTTAAGAGAGGTAAAAAATTATGTAAACTCTTTTATCATTCTCGGTCCAAAACCAAATTTCTATTAGACACACAAAACTATCATTAGATTTAGAAAACATACTTATACCCTTGAGAGTAGAGGAGTGGATTGTGACTAGGACTTTTTGGGTGTGTAGGATGACTTTTTTGTGTGTTTGACTTTTCAGTATAGAAGTGGATCAGTTGAAATTCTTGAAAGAGACCATGAGTTTTTTTTTTATAACTCATTTGAATTGGTTCTCAACAAGCATTTACTGAAAGTAATTTTGATCATCCCAATTTATTTGATGAGATATGGGGTGGCTTGTTTTCCAAAATGGTTCTTGAATATTTGAGATGTACTTAAACCATTTTTGGAAATGGAAGAAGATGGTGTTTCCTAGTCACAAGGTTTATTTTGGGAATGCTTTTCAAGAGTAAAGAGTAATGTAATAAATCTAAAAAATGATAGTTTTTTTTTGTGAATAATCAAAACTTTCTCAACCAAATACCCATTAAAAAGAGAATTATCACAACTTTTACCTTCCTAAAAAAAATTATTTTGTACAAAAAATTTGTTTAACTAACCATGAGATGCACCCCCACACTTGAGATACATTTTCCTCAATGTAGGTTGGAGAATGTAATGAAAGATGAAATCCTCGATAGTGGAACGAGTTGTTCTTGAGAGTAGGAAATCCATGATACCTGAGTTGAGATGATCATTTTTTTATTCATTTTTTTTTTGATTTTTTTTTGATTTTTTTGATTTTTTTTTGATTTTTTTGATTTTTGTTTTGATTTTTTTCATCAATTATAAATAAATACGAATATGATTTTGTAAATAAGCATTTTTATTCATAATTGATTCTTGTTCAATTATAAATAAAATTATTATGTGTATAATTAACATATTTATTTGTAAATGAATTTTTTTGTTGGGTTGCATCCCAATTAGCGCTAAGTTTAACGTCATAGGCCGGACGCAACGTACCTTTTCACGTGTGATTGAGCTGTTGAAGACGTTGGATGAATGTTACCTTTTTGAGATCGTGGGGAGGCCATGGAGTTGTACGTTCATTCTTTTCATTCTTGTGGTGTGTTGGAGGGCACTCGGGCCTCAATATTTGTGCCTTCATGATGTTTATGGCCTTGGGAGGGATGAAAGGATTTTTGTTGACCTCCATGTTGTGAGTTGGTATGGATTGTGTTTTCCATACATGGAATGTTTCATCGTCTCCTCCCACTCTTAGCTTTACGGTGCCCGCTTGCACATCAATGACGGTTGCGGAAGTGACCAAAAATGATCTCCCAAGGATGACGGGAACCTCCATCTCTTCCATGTCTAAAACAAGAAAATCTACCGGAAAGTAGAATTTTCCTACTTTGACGAGAACATCCTCCATGATGCCTATTGGATAGCGGATTGTTCTATCTGCTAATTGTAAGGTGACCGTTGTTGGTTGGAGTTCACCCACACTTAGCTTTTTAAATACAGATTAGGGCATAAGATTTATGCTAACACCAAGGTCACAAAGAGACCTTACCTCCCTGATTTTTCCAATAGAGCATGGAATAGTGAAGCTTCCGGGTCTTTTAGTTTTGGAGGAAGTTTGTTTTGAATAATGGCACTACACTCCTCCGTTAGTTCCACGGTTGTGAATTCCTCTAACCTCTTTTTGTTGGAGATGATGCCTTTAAGAAATTTTGCATATAATGGAATCTCCGCAATGGCCTCCACAAAAGGTATGTTGATGCTCAAATTCTTAAAAATATCAAGAAATTTCTTGTATTTCTTATCATCTCCTTTATTCTTCAACTTTTGTTGATAGGGGATGGGAGGAACATATTGAGCCATAATAGGTGGTAGCGGTGTGTGCACTTCTTGTTCCTCCGATGTCTTTCACCTTTCTGGCATCTTAGGATCCTCCGTTTGTCTCCCAGTTCTTGTAGTAATAGCCATGACGCTCTCCCTATGATTGATTTCCGTTGTTGTGGGAAACCGTCCCTGCTCCCTAGTGCTTTTTCCTTGGGAAATTTGCCCAATTTGTACCTCCAAGTTGTGAATAGATGACTTGGTGTATTGTTCTATGTTGTCCATGCGTTGATGAAGTTTCCGATTTTGATCTTCAAACCGGAGATCGAGCTTTGTGAATTGAGAGTGGAGATTCCCAATGGATGCCTCCAATCTACTATGATTCTCCTCATTTTGGGCTTTCACACTAGCCACAATATTTTGTGTGAGGGTTTTCATCATCTCATCCATTGTTTGCCCTTGTGGAAAAACGGATGGAGGATTAGAAAGACCTCCTTGCGGTTTCCAAGAGTTACCTTGGTTCCAACTTTGTTGATCGTTGGGGTATTTGTTGCCTCCTTGATCCCCCCTATTCCCATATGAGTTCATATAATTCACATCTTCAAGAGTTTTAGGTGAATTACCTTCCGTTTGTGTTATGCTCTCCACATTGGCCACTTTATTGGCTCCTACAATCACGGCTTGTAGAGGAATACATTAATGCTCATATTAATCACAATACATTATGAAATGAATTGGAGCATGAAATTACAAATGAAATAATACCTAAACACCAATGATTTCGGATGATGAACTTCCCTCCTCAAGAACTTGAAGAAAAATACCAAGAATAAAATATAAAAGCTAGGAATTAATCTATTGAATGGAATGTATTTGTATGATGAATTGAGAGCTTTATATATGCTAAAGAATGACATCTTTTGGTCTATTCGAGCCCAACAATTCGGCATGAAAGAAATATTTGATAAAATCATGAAAAAGGTGAAGCTTTCCCATCAAAATATGGAGCACGTCGTTGTGTTTTGTGCAGAATCGACCTAACCGGTATTGGTTTCAGGCCTACCCGGCGCCGGTTCTTTGTTGTGCGCAGAAAAATCTGGAAAAATGGGGTACCCGGCGCCACCCATCAGGCCTACCCGGAACCGGTTAAGCTAATGGTTTGCGATATATGTGCGGAAATCAACAGACCGGCGCCGGTTTGGTGAAATTCCGGCGCCGATTTGGTGAAAATCCGGCACCAGTTTTGTCCTGGGATTTTGGGGATGTTCCGCTACGAATTTGGACATGATTCCTTCATCAAAGTCGTAGATAATGAAGTCTTCTATCTACCGAAACTTGAATAACGTGTTTTTAGTCACCCAATCAAAAGATATGAATAAAACATTGAGAGGTATGCATCCTGAAATCCCACAAGCAACACCTGACTTTATTGCTTGATTGAGTCTTGATCCTTTCATATTCCGGTCATGACGTCTTCATAAAATTTGTACCTTATTGAGTTAACATTCATATTAAATTTGAATCGAGTGATTTTGAGTTCTTTACAATAAGTTATACTCGAATTATGGGCAGAACAACATCCTCTCGGTCCAAAAAGCTCTTCAACGCAATGTTTTATTCTCTAGCTCTCATTATGAAGGTATTTGCCTGATTTCTCTTCCTTTCTTCAACAAATACTTATAAATACTTATGTTAAACACAAGTAAATATAACGGCTATCACAACATGAATAATTTTACACTATTCACATGTTCTACTTTAACTACATTTTATTCAAAAAAAATTGAAAAATATTGTTGAATTCGTCTCATCACAATTTTTCATAATCTTATTTTTATTTTCTTACTAATAAAGAATTAAATATAATGACGGTCAAAGTTGTGCGTTGGGAAGCATGAAAATGAGAATGTTGCAACAATAAAAGAATGGAGGAAGTATTTATCTTTATTTTCTCCTTTTTTTTTAATTTTATCTTATGTTGTTATCTTTTTGTCTTTCTTATCTTTTATTTTTCTTATCTTTCTAGTCCCAATTTCATGTCCAATTCTTGTTAGCCGACCCAAACTCTTTTGAGACTAAGGCTTGGATGTTGTTGTTATGATAGTATTTTTAAAAAAGAACATTTTGATATCATTTTCATATTATAAATTCTTGCGTATATAAATAGGGGAAATGTGAAAATATACCCCTAAAGAATGCTAATAGAAAATATCTCATTGAGTTCAACTATATTAGAATACAGGTATTTATAGAGGTGGTTGTTCTAACAGACTTAACAACCAACCGAAGCACTATTAAGCAGTATGATGTATGTTATTCTAATACAAGGCTTTTAGTCTATTACAAGATGTATATCTAACATCCCCCTCTCAAAACTAGGGTGATTGGTTTGGAGACTCAATCACACTAAGTTTTGTTTTTAATTCAAGAAATCTTGAGCTCGAAAGTGGTTTGGTTAGAATATCAGCTATCTCGTGAAGAGAGGGAATGTGATAGACTTCAAGTTGTGTTAGAAGAACTTTCTCCCTATCCAAGAAAATATCAATCTCCATGTGCTTGATCCTGGAATGCAACTTGTGAGCTAGTTGAATAGTACTTAAGTTGTCACAGTACACTTTAGGAATAGAAAATGGAACTTGAAGTTCTTTTAAAAGAAAATGAATCCATAGAAGTTCTGTTGTAGTATCTGCAAGACTCGCATACTCTGCTTCTGTTGAGGATCTTGCAACACGAAGTTGCTTCCTTGACCACCATGCACTAGTGCAAAATATGGATTCTATAACTAGTATTTCATATGGGTTCTTCTAGAACCGACATTATAGGTGGATGCGGGATCATATTTCTAAATAATAAAATGTTTATGCTAGCTTGCGGGTAAGGTTTATAAATATTATTTCGTATTAATAACGGCTTTTCATTAGTCCGACACAGTAGTACTAAAATGGGGCACTTTTAATAATTTTCATAAAGACAAGCTGGGGACAGGGTCTTTTTTATACATTCAAATTTACTTTTTCTATGTCAGGCTCTTTATCAACCCAGAATTCAAACTTTTATTTGCGTATACAAAATCTACGATTAACACAGAAGCTAGGGCAAAAACAAAAGCTCTGTTTGGGCGAAGCCGCCGCAGGAAGATCTTATGTTCTCCATCGTGCGCCAATCGCCTCTCTTACCTCGATAGTCTTAGTTGTCTCATCGTGTACTGTTTCTCTCCATCAACGCTAATCTCCTCTCATCCATCATAAGTAATTTTTTAATAACTTTTGATATTTAATCTTGTTGGTCACTTAGGGTTCAGTTACTGTACGTGTTTTTGTATAGGGCATTTTTGCTATATATTTTATATTTAATTTAATTTGAACTACCATTTCACCGATGTACGTACTGAGTGGCTGTGAGCGGTTGGATCGGCGCAAAGAGGACGAACTCGATGAACAAAATCGTTGAAGAACGAGTCTGTTGGTCTAGAATACAAGGAGGCACCAGGGATTGAGTTAGCGAATATGAAGATTGAAAACCAGTGGGATTTCCCGTGTATCCGTATATATTCTGGTGTGACCTCTTCATCTGATACTCTTTACTATTACTGCTAGGTTTGAGGTTACCTGGTTAGTTTATCTTAAATTAGTATTTGCTTTAAAATTCAAATGTGACTGATGGAGTGAAAGTTAATCTATCAAATGACTGGATAAATTTATATAATAAAGTTCGTATTATGATTTAAAAAGTACCTTTTATTCCACAGGGTTTAAAAATTTATTGTGTATGTTTCAAATCTTAGATAAAGCATGAAAAGTTCTGTTACATTTTTAGTTTTATAGTGCCTATAACATGTTCATAAAAAAGTTCCAATGAGATTTACTGAGCATGAATGTTGCTTCAAAGTATTGTTATTTTAGCACTATGGATAAGACGAAAAGTTACTAAATCTTTGGTATTGTCTAATGATCTCACTATCTCATCAACCTTTCCTTTGCAAAATGAAAATGGTTACTTTGTATTTTTTCTTTTCTTCAAGGAAGCAATTCCACTATAGCACGTTGTGCTCCATTCAAATGTAAGTATTAACAGAAAAGGACATTTGCTCTTAGTTAGATATCATTATTTTCCCTATGTAAAGATCTGGATTTGATGTTTGAGATACTTTGAGTATGTGTTTGATTTTCCATATCTTTTGGAGTGCTTTAGAAGACAAACCAGATTATATCTTAGCTTCTTTTGAAAATAATAACTAGTTGAGTTAAAAACTGAACGTATGCCTATTTTTTCACATTTTTTCGCTTTTATCCAAGTGTGCAAGTACATGTCTATATGTAAGGGACATTATTCCCGTGTATTGTAAAATTAGTTATACTCATTATGAAATAATTTTTGTTTTCCCTCAACATTGTGAGTTATCTGTTCTAATATATTGAAAAGGCAAAGAAGCACAATGATTAAAGGTATATTAATTTGATCTTGTTATCATTATCTCTTGTTATATTTTCTTACCTTTTATATATTATTTTCATATCTGCACTACTTTGAATTTGTTATACATATACAATGTGTATAAATGTTCTGTTCTGTGTAAATACATGTTGATAGGAACTTGGAAGCAATGCAAACTTTAACTAGTAATTTATTTCAAATTTCAGTTACTCTTTTTAGTTCTTACTATTTTTCATTACCTTCTTTATTGATAGTTGATAGTAATGTTGTAGTCCTATAGGATAAACTGAAGTGAAAGTGTAAAACTCAGTCCAACTGTTGTAGCCAGCCTACTCGCTCCAACTGTTTCATTTGCTTTTCATCTACTATGAAATGTGTTACCTAATTGAGCCAGACAATTAAGTAATTAATCATAGTTATTCATGTGCTCCAACTGATAGTTTTTTTTTTTCTATTTTGTGTTAATCTATCACGTTGTACGGGTTTGTGACTCACTGTATGCATGAGCTATAATATATGCATTCATTCCGTCTACTCTTCTGTTGCTGCATCTGATCTATGGATTCTTCAGTTTGAATTGATTTGTGACACTAAGTCTAATTATTTATATGAGTGCTCTAAGAGGGATGAAGTTCAGTCCATTATTAGTCCTTAAATAGTTAAAGGTTTTTATCTCTTATTGATTATTGATCATAGTTTTTCATCGATCAACTCTAACTGTTTTGCAAATCTCATTTTTCCTTATAGATTATTTGTTTAATGTAGTATTTTTTTGTCAAGAATATTTATATTTTTATGGTATTATGTTGAAACCGAGTTGGCCGCCTAGTCCGCCTAGGCGCTAGGCGATGCTTGGCCGCCCGACTAACGCCTAGCGAGTTTTAGATTATTGAGGCTAACAGAGATGAATCTTCTCCATATGCAGCTATGCTTGCAGTCCAAGATGTGTCTCGAAATTGGAATAACTGTTATTAAGCTTAGGCTACCAGAGGTGACAAAACAGAACACTCCTGATCAAGATGCCCAGTTTGCTCGTTGTTCGTTCTAGCATGAAAATTGGTTACAGAGGATGTTACTTCGACTCCACGTTTCAAACGGATAGCACTCTTGTACTTTGGTTATGAGAAACTTCCAGTCATGAAGAGTTTTTGTTTACTAGTACAATATTTGGAACTTTTGTAGCTCTCATTGAGAAAACAGTTCAAAGTTTATTGTTATTAAGCATCGATATCAAACCAGATCATGTGTTTGCTCGTTGAACTAAAAAATACATACAGATTTACACACATAGAATAATATGGAAAGTAAGCATTATAGAATGTTATTTATTTATTTTTTCAAAAAATATAGATTTTCTATAACGGTTGTTTGATAACTGATATAAGGTGTTTTCAATATGGGGTTCAACCAACTGATAGGAAGCGTATCCGACTTTCTATGTCAGTTCAGCCAATCGATAGAAAATGTACCAGACTTTCTATGTCGCCTACATCTATATCAGTTCATAACTGACATTAAAAGTCGATTTTAACCGACATTAAAAGTCTATTTTCCACTAGTGATGAAACAACATTGGTTCCAAGAAGTATACATGAACCTGATGTAGATTTCCTGTCATTCGGATGAGATGCCCAGTCAGCATCACAGTAGGCTGATATAGGTAGAGACATTGTGGATAAGGGAATATGTTTGATAACAATTCCATGGTTGACAATGCCAGAGAGGTATATGAGAATGTGTTTCAATGCCTGTCAGTGCTCCTGCAATGGTCCAGCCATAAATTGGCATACTTTGTTGACAACAAAACAAATGTCTGGTCTGGTCAAAGTTGCATACTGTAACACTCCAACAATAGATCAGTAATGAGAAGGATTAAGAAGATAGTCATTTCCTTGCTTCAGAAGTTTGCAAGTGCTCACCATAGGTATTTTGACCTCTTTAGAATCTAGCATTCCAGCTTGATTTAAGATATCCCTGATATATTTAGCTTGAGAAAGATGAAGACTGCCATCAGAAAGTTTGCGTGCCTCTATTCCTAGAAAGAAATCAAGATCTCCCAGATGTTTGAGTGAAAAACAGGAGTGAAGTTTGTGAATCAGTTGTTTGATGGCATTAGGGTTGTTTCCAATGACTAAGATATCATCAACATAGATAAGAATGTAGATTTGAACTCCATAAGACAGAAAAATGAGTAAAGAGGGATCAGATTTGCTTTGTTTGAAACCAGCATTGTAGAGAGCTGAAGTGAGTTTGTGAAACCAAGCTCTAGGAGTTTGTTTAAAGCCATACAATGATTTATGGAGCTTACAAACTAAAGATGTGTCCTTAACTTGGAACCCTGGAGGCTGCACCATGTAAACTTCCTCATCTAATTCACCATTTAAGAATGCATTGTTTACATCTAGTTGTTGGATGGACCAGTTGTGTGAACTAGCAAGGGGCAGAAGAATTTTGATTGTGACAGACTTCACCACAGGAGAAAATGTTTCCCCAAAATCAAAACCATACCTCTGATGAAAACCTTTAGCTACCAATCTGGTTTTGTATTTATTGAAAGAGCCATCAGGATTTTCTTTGACACTATAAACCCACTTACAGCCAATAGCTTGTTTATCTGGGGGAAGAGAGACCAAGTTCTGTTAGCAATCAAAGCATTGTATTTATTGAAAGAGCCAAAATCTTTTTATCTTTATTTTCTTTCTTTTCCTTTTGGTGGTGATATCATGTATGAATTCCTGTTAGCCGACTCCGATATCTTTTGGGACTAAGGCTTGGATGTTGTTGTATACTAGCGAAATTTCAGCCTCCTTTCCATCAAGCTTGAAACGTAATTCGAATCTCAATCCTCAGAAAAATCGCTGCCTCGAACGAATTTAATTGGGGTAGCATTTGGGGATTTACTTCCCCAATTTGAAGACCCAAAAATAATATCTTCCCAGGCCGTCTATAAAGAGAGCAGCGCAGCAGATAAAGGGGGAGAACGGAGGTGAAAACAGGGGAGAAAGAGAGAGGAATTCAGCCGCTTCTTCACCGATCATCTTCGGTTTTTCATTCTATATTAATTAATTAGTTTAATTTCAGAATTTCTAGTTTCTGCATTTCAATTTCAGAACTTTTACTTTCATGTTTATGCTTTTGAAGAGCAATTTCTTCCCAACTTTAAGTATGATTTTTGGCTAAACTTTAACCCGAGGGATTAGGGGATTAAAGCTTGATATTAAGTGTTTATCTCTTGTGCTTGGTTCTGCCATTGTAATCGACATTTTATATTTCCAATTAAATTTATTTTATGAATTTCATTAATGAATTTTGCATTGAGTTCGTGCTTAATGCTTGTTAGATATCGTGTGATGCACCAACGGGTGAAGCATGATACGTGAGCCCGTAAAATAAACATGATTTACCTAACTAGACATAGTTAGCAAATTGTGGTGAATTTCAAATGTCTCTTTTCGACTAGTTAAGTTTAGTGTTTAATTGACGGATTAACACTAGCTGTATTAGTATATTTTAGAACCAATTGTCACTTTAATTGCTTGAACCAACACTTAGATTTTCTATTAATATCAATTGTATAACCCGAATCCCGAGGGCCATTTTTGTCTATTGTTTACTTGATTTGTTCTTAATTCTGTTTTTACTTCCTGCTTTTTATTATCCAATCGAATCAAAACCAGTTTTTACTTTGGTTGATAGAAACTTAAACCATGAAAGTGCAATTTGCGCTTCTCGTGGGATCGACCCTAGAATACTCTAGGTTTTACTACGACCGATCTGTACACTTGCAGAAAATAGCGGTCAATTCGCCCCATCTTTTTCAAGGCTAGCACTCCCCACCTTCGAGTGCCACCGGAAGCTGTCAGGAGGAGGACCGGGGAATGGATTTTCACCCATCCTTATGTAGCAGAAACGGTCTTTCCAACCCTTATGTGATGAGGGGACTTCCGAGAATAGTTTCCACTATGGCACCTGTTGCAAGTTGGCAAATCCCTCACTGTTGGCATGCCCTCCTCGGCATAAGTTGTAACACAAGAAGAACTTGTCGAGGGTGGGTTCCACACCCCAGGTCTGGCACATGTACAAGAACCCGAAAAGGTACGAATGGTTGTTCGGCGTGAGCTGGCAGGGGGCAAGACCCACAAATCTATGATACTCCAGCACAAAGGAATGCAGGGGGGACCGGAGGCCCAAAGCAACCGAGAGGATATGTACTGCAAAACATCCTTAGGGGGGAGATAGAACATCATCAGAACCGGGCTCTACCACAAGTGCGGAGAGGCCAGTGTATAACAGGGTCACACGATAATCAGCATCATCAGCCTTGGTCTTCCGCACAAGGGCGACTGTGTTCAAGTAGGAGTGGCCTTCGGGTATCCCAACGGGCTGCCCAACATCTACGACAGCCTGCTTACACCTCAGTGGTTTTTTAGCCTGTATCTTCTTCACTGGCGCAACCCGGAGGGGATCTGGGCAGAGCGGTTCAGATGTGTCAACTTCCGCAACGCGCACAGAAGGGACGACGAGAGTCACCCGGAGGCGCTCTTTCTCCTCTTCCACTTCGGCCAGTTCTTCATCTTCCACCTGCTGCTCGAAGTCCTCAGCTTTGTCCTCTATCCTAAGGTGACTCTCAACCTCCTTGGCAGTTCTGAATCCACCTGCGAAAATGGCAGATAGCTCGAAGACCTTTCCTCCATCCACGTCTCCGACTGGGCCGAAGGCAACATAGAGATGTTTGGGAGTCGCTCTCGGAAGACATACTCTCGGCTAGTTTATCGAGGGCGAAGATGCTAAATGGAACTACTGGGAGAGCTAACACTAGATCTAAAGCAAGGAAGCAAAATATACGGCAAGGGCAAGAACGGGAAAAGAACTGACCTTGGAACGTTGTTTAAATCGGCTAAGTACTTCCTCTCTCTGAAAATTGGTTGAGCTTCGCTTCACAACACAAAAAACGCGCACGAAAAATGACACCGGGCAATGGGTAATTATAACCGTCCCAACTAGGGTTAAACACGGAACCTGGGCCTCTGGTCAAAAGCCCATCATTACGAACCGTTGCTTCAGCCCAATCAGGGAACACCGCCCAACGAGCGCTTATTACCGTGCGACACGTGTAGATCCTCTCCAACGGTAACATTCCATCGGTCACCTCGCAGAACCCGCAGGCCCCAGCAGACATCCCACACCGGCCACGAGAATACACAACCCTCTAGTTATCACATTTGCAAACACCCTTTCACCCCGGATAAGCGTTCGGCCTAAAGGAGTGGGGGACTAGTGGACTCCCCTCGGTAAGAAGTGGAAAACACCAAAATATCACAAAAATCAACAACAACATGATAGCCTTCGGCAAATTCATGGAACTACTCCCCTTTTCCTCGAGAAGCTCTCACAAAGGGAGTGGGGGACTCCTGATGGAGTATATAGCCCGGGAACCCTCGACCCACATACTTCTGCTACTTCAAATAGACCCAACGGACACAAACGGCCCAAATCCCGCAGCCCAAGTATGATGCAACTCGCATCCCACAAGGGGCCGCCTTCGGCACCAGGGCCGAAGGCCTCAAACTGAGGGATGTCACCCCGTTTTTGGCCCAACAACGCGCTTGGAAACTTCGCCTCATCACACCAGCCTTCGGTCATACAGCCCTCGGCCCCAATACCGAAGGCCCTCGATCTTAACATAAGCTCCTCTCTGTCCGGCGTCCAACCACCGCATTTAATGTTGTGCCACGTGCCAACACTCACATAACTGGGGGCTCTCCGCCATAGACTAGCTTACACGTGTATGCGCATTTAATGCACCTAACATTTATGATTAGTATAAATAACGCTCCTTTGTGCAGTTGTAATGGACGATTGATTATTTATTGTTACCACACTTTCTCTCTCTTACTTATTGCTCTGACTTCTCTCTAGATACCACTAGCGGTATCCCAATATAGACTATCCATCATAAACGTTTGTTGACGTAGTTCGCAGGGAGGCACCAATCAAAGAAACACTTCTCTCACCTTCTAACCGTCAGGCAGCAGAAGGAAGAGCCCCTTGAGGAATTCCTAGACCGTTGGAGGCTGGAAACGAACAAAGTTGATGGAGGTACCCCTCGACCAGGAAATGTTAAGATCAACACAATTGTTAATGGAGGGACATTTTTGACTTTTCACAATGGTTGAGGTGCAAATACAAAAGTTTTTAAAAACGAGTTACAAAGTCCAATTTGAACAATAAAATGAGACCCCAGAGGGGGATCCCACTAATTGTCTTCCTTACGCCTTACGGGTTTTCTTGCCCGTTGACTCGCACACATGTCAGACTCCTTGGTCCGTGTTTCAAGACGGGTCAAATGGAGAGCCCACGGGCCTTATTATCCTTGATTAATTATTTATCCTTTTCTTTTTCCTCTTCTTGTTATCTCCTTTTCCTTAATCCGTATGACCTGTATGACCCGTATGACCCGTAGGCGGTCATCCACAAAAGCACCTTGGGCATGATCAATTAATCCCGGAAGACATGGAATTAATCTAGCCGCAAGTACTTTAGTGATGATTTTATAAAGGACGAAAAAACGGGGATTTGTTGTTCATCATGGTCGCACCCAAAAGCACAACCACAACGTCATCTAATTAGTGACGCGCATGAATGGATTAACGAGATTCCCACTGTCCCTTGGAATGAGTACAATCTAAATCCCTTAACGAGGATCCATTGGAGGGCAAGTCTGGTGCCAGCAGCCGCGGTAATTCCAGCTCCAATAGCGTAGTGGGTGGCATTATGCATGTTAACTCTCCAATTCCGTCATGTGCTCGTCCTCGTTTGAATGCGAGGATGTGTGCGAGATGGACGTCAAACGCCTATTTGTGTTCGGTCCAACCTTTGGCTTTGAGACAAGCATATGACTACTAGCAGGATCAACCAGTATTTGAATGATGCGTCGCCGGCACTATGGCCATGCGATCCGTCAAGTTATCATGAATCATCGCAGCAACGGGCACCCTTTGTGGAATCTAGGTTAGCGCACAGTTGGGCACCGTAACCCGACTTCCGGTTCATCCCGCATCGCCAGTTCTGCTTACCAAAAATGGCCCACTTGGAGCTCTACCGAATCCAAGAGCCATGCACAACTACTCGTATGCCCAGATCGCAACCAAAGGCTGGACCGAGCACAAATAGGCGTTTGGTCCATCTCGCACACATCACTAAGCATATAACCTTGGCCGATAGGTGGACGCTTTATCTAATTTCCCTTGTCATATGCTTAGTGATGTGTGCGAGATGGACGCCAAACGCCTATTTGTGCTCGGTCCAACCTTTGGTTGCGATCTGGAGATACGAGTAGTTGTGCATGGCTCTTGGATTAGAGGAAATTAGAGTGCTCAAATCAATTAACCTTATGGGTTAGTCGATCCAAAGGTTGAACAAACGACGATGTTCTGGGTCGCACGCGCGCTACACTCATGTATTCAACGAGCATATAGCCTTGGCCGATAGACCCGGGTAATCTTTGAAATTTCATCGTGATGGGGATAGATCATTGGAATTTTAAATATAGCCAATGATTAGAGGCATCGGGGGCGCAATGACTACTACCTATTCTCAAACTTTAAATAGGTAGGAGTGTGCAGCTGTTTTGTTGAGCGGTACCAGGCAATCAACAGCTGCAAACCAAGTCCAATTCTAGAATTTTATTCCCTTAGTCTATTGACCATAAGCCTGGGAGAGTTTTCGTGTTTATCATTAACCCAAAGCTGTAGGAAAAAGTTGACATGGATGCCAACAGTTGGAGAGCGGCGCAACCTCTTTCTCAGGCTCAGGGTGGTGACGCCACTGGCATAGCAGCTGGGCCGGCTGCACCAGCACCGGCTTCAGGAGCCTTGGAGACGGGCGATTGGCGGGCCCAACTTCAACCGGATTCCAGGCAAAGGATCGTTAACGAGATGTAAATTTCTTACCAAATCTATTTGGGAGCTTGGCGCGTATATGTCTATCAATACGAATCGGAAACCAATTCTAGAAATTAACTTTCTTAAAAACCTTAATTTACCCGATCTTACTATCCGCTAGTATCCCAATTCCCAACAACATAGCTTTGGGCTTTACAACCCACATTTATTGCGTTTTTCTGTCAATCCATACACAATACAACGCCCCCCTGAAACATTAGTCTCTATGATCATTCAGGAGACTCCCAAAACTGCAATATTTTGTTCTTATTGTAAACTAAGCAATATCAAATTCAAGGCTTATATTCGTGAATCATGACTATAGGTTCTGATTCATTTTTCAGTGGGTTGGGTGGGTAATATATGAGTAATATCAGTGTATGTGATGATTTCCTGTGTGCTAGTTCTCTTGTAAGGTTGGAGTCTTGGAGATGGTATCCTTATCAATTCTCATCTTAACTGATATGTGGAATATGATGGTATAGAATGGAAACTTTAAAGCGACATCTTCCATTCTCCGGACAAGAGGAGCTGCAAGAACTTAAGAAAATTGCTGTGAGGTTTGAGGAAAAAGTTTATGCTGCAGCTAAAAATCAGGTATGCAAAATATTGGTTATTCATTATTTTTAGTCTTCATCTAGTCAACTTCCTTGAACTGTTAAATGTTTGTTTATGAGTTCTGAGATTATCTATGCATCGCAAATGACATTCTTCAATCAACTTCATTTCTATTGCAGTCAGATTATCTGCGGAAGATATCCTTAAAGATGTTGTCAATGGAGACAAAATCAGCACAAAATCCCATGGCTAATCCTCTGCAGGCTAATATTGCCAATAGTAGTCAAAATGTTCAAGGTATAGGTAATACTAGATGTTTGTGTCTACTTAGTGTATGTTTGCCATATCTGGATGACCACTGACAGGGATTCATAGACTATGGATTAGGGTAACAGGTATGATTGAGTGAAACTGGTAAACTGCTACGAGGTGTTTACTTTCTTATCTGCTTATTTGCCTCACTACTTCTCTGTATCCTTTTGATGTCTCTTTCTCCTTTCATAGCTTGTCTTTGTTGCCCATTCATTTTTGTATACAGTTCATGCTAACATTCCATTTGGTTGTCCTTTTCCTACCGCAATTCAATTTTTAATGTAAATCTTGAAGATTTAAAAAAGCATAAGATTTTCAAATTTATTGACCTAACTCCCAATTTTCCTTGCCTGGATTTTGATGGAAACAATTTCTCTAGTCCACAGGGTAGATGCTCTCTTTATCCTGGGATTTTCATGAGATTAAAGTTTTCCATATGTTGTGGTTCAAGTTTTCCTTAACCCTTTGATAGAGTATAAGTTCTAGAGAGAAGTGAGAGCTAGAGAGAATGCAATTAATATTACTCAACCCCCTATAACTACCCCCTAGGGGGCTATTTATTGTAGTAAATGTGGATTTGGGCTCCTAGCTTGGGGCTTAGGAGGCCCATTACAATAATAAGGCCTCTTTTGGGCATAATAAGGCCACTAATGGGCTGGGTACATATCTTACTTAACTAAATGTGGAAATACAATCTGCCAGAGCTTCTCGGCCGATGCGGGTGCCAGGACGAAGGGGTACCAGGCCGATGGGAGACCCGCTTCTGCCTTGGGCTCTTGGGCCGCGATCTGAGCACTTTTGGTTCCGACCGATGAGGTGCCGTCTGGTCGATGCGGCGCCACGTGGCGTCGATCTTCTGTGTTTAATCTCCTGAGTATGTGGGCCGTGGGGTCTGGGCCCATATACTCTATAAGGAGTCCTCCACTCTCTGAGCTGAGATGCAGACAAAGTGAAAGGGAGTAATTTTGTTGCTCATGGTGCTTCTGGCCGTAGCGTGTCTCACTGGCTTCTTTGTAGCTGATGGCCGATGTCCTTGACGTATTTTGATGGCTGGTGAGTTGCCATTACCTTTGTAGCCGTTATGGATCCCTAGCTTTTGTTTTGGGATGTTGAAGTGTGATTCATCATTTTGAGGATGATGCGCATCCTCTTGGTATTCCTTTTGGCTTGGCCGAAGGAAAACCATGTATTTGTGGTCGTTGTGATGGTGGTGATGCGTTATGGCTTCTGAGCCGACGCGTGTTCCAAGCTTTTGCTGATTCGTGGATGGAGTATTGCCTTTATCTTCTGTGTTGGGGACGATGTGTGTCTCTTTCTCCAATCCCTTCCTTTGCATCCTGTTGTAGTCGGAGGCGTGCCATGCATTTTTGGACGTTATGATACTTGTTGTGTCCCTGGGGTTCCAAGTTATTTTGAGGCCGATGTAATCCCCCAGTCCCCCACTCCTTCGTGTCGAAAAGCATGGTAGGTGGGAAGGAGTAAGATAAGAAATTATGTCGAAAAGCTTGGAACACGCGTCGGCTCACATTCCTCATGAAATCCAACCCCCTGGCGATCCCCAGCCAATAACCTTGTGGGAGAATCCTTGGACGAAGGTCGCACGCCAAAGGTTATCCTCCATGGGTTCTGTACGAGTGACCGTAGGCCCTAGGATTTATCTTACTTTGGTTTGGTGCGATCCCGTACCATCTGTAGACTTGGTGGTTTGCCGTTGTTGTTTGTGGCCGTAGCCTCGCTCTTTGTTGGTGGCTACTTGGGCCGTAGTAGAGGTGCGTAATGGAGAAGTTGAATAGGCTGTCTCTCTGATTGGTTCTGATGGAGGCGACTGTTGGTGTAGCCACTGGTTGCATGCCACGTGTACAGGGCCGGCCATAGGGGGAGTTACCCTAGACAAGTGTCTAGGGCCTCCAAATTTTAGGGGCCTCTAATTTATAAAATAAGCTTATTAATATTATTTAGGAGACTTTGTCCGGCCGTCAACATTTGGGATAGTTTCCTTTGTAATTTTTTGATGATTTTTTTTTAGAATCTTATTCATTATGTTCTAGTTTACTCATCTTAAATTTCACCTAAAAATTCAATCGGGAAGACATTCAAATGAATTCTTGAAGATAACTGCGCAGTTAAAAGTGCAGTTATCTTCAAGAATTTATTTGAATGCCTTCCATGTTGAATTGTTAGCTGAAATTTGGTATAAGTAAACAAGACTTAATGAATAAGATTCTAAAAAAATTTCATCAAAAAATTCCCCCGGGAACTGCCCCAAATGGCGACGGCGGGACAAAGTCTCTTATACAAGGGCTTATTTGACCTTTTTGGTTAGTGTGTGGGTTTATTTGCTCCTTTTTCCTTTTTTTTTCTTTGTTGGCTAGGGCAGTAGGGCTAGGGATTTAGGATAGTGAGTATTCTAAATATATTTGAATGCTTATTGAATAATTGAAATTGTAATTTGTTATTTTGATTCATCGAAATATTGAACATACTTATAATTTTTTATATTTGATTAAATTTAGTGAATTAAATTTATATCTATGAACCATTAACTTATATTTAGTGATAGTATTATTTTGAATGAAATTTTATGTTTTGTGATGATTGGAAAACAAAATATGAATCAAGATGTACAAAGACAAAGAAAAAAATTAAGAAATGATTTGGTCATGAAATCACTTTCCGGCTCTATCGATCGGTATGTTGTATGTAAGCACAAAACCTTCTCCCTCTAGGGCTCTTTGTATTTTTTCATCAACTTTGATCTTCTGATTTCGAAGAATATTCTCATTGTGTTAATAGTATATGATGTATTTTAGATGTAATTTACTTATATTTAATTGCTATTTTTTTATATCATTGGGTTAAATAAAACATATTTAAAACAAAATTTCTACATGACCATCTAGGGCCTCATAATTGCTCTAGTCGGCCCTGCACGTGTAGTGACCGTTGGTGGGGGTGACTATAAGTACCCCCAAGACCTGAAGCATGCCTCCATTCTTATATTGCTGAGTATCGAAATGCTGCCCAATTCTAGAGAGAGAAAGCGTTTCCCAGATCCTTCAAGTGTTCTTCGAGTTTTCTCAAGTCTTCAAGGTTAGGTTCTTCATTTGTTCTTGCCTCTTTTCTTATTCTTTGCTTCCTTGGGGGTTAAATCTAGTGTTTGTGGGAAAGATCACTTAGATCGAAAAACCACCCTTAAGGATTTTATTTAGTGGTTATGCCGTTCCCTGACGGCCGTACCGTACCCTCCCCCATCGATTTAACAGCGTCTCTAGACGAGGAGTACTGGCCTTTCGATGAAGAAGACACGTCTCCTCGGATCGCTTTGAAGCTCGTGGAGGACTTCGTCGTTGAAATGGAGAATACAAGTGATTATAGGACTGAGGATGATGAGGGACGTCTGCAGGATGATGCAGGTGCCATAGTGTCGGGTGAGGACGAATCGGATTCTGGTCTAGTGCTTAAGGAAGATGATGCGTCCTCTTCGGCTGCCATTCCCTGTCCTCACCCAATTTCTTCCGTTCCGGGTGGCACCCCGTCGACTGATGGAAAGAGGAGACAACGTCGGCCTCATCCTAAGAAAGGTTTGTCTGCGGGATTTTCTCAGTTAGATTTGTCAAACCTTTATATTATTCGTCCGCAGAGTTCGCCTAGCGAGTATCACGTAGCGCAACTGTATGTTGGTCCCTACGGCCGGGTCAGAGCACCGAAACCGACGGACCATGTACTTAATCCTCCGGGATATTTTGGAGTGTACCCCATGAGTTTTGCTAAGGGGTCGAGGTTTCCCGTTTATCCTTTTATCACTGAGTACCTTGAAATGGTGGGTCTTCCTCCGGCCTTACTCACCCCTAACAGCTATTCCCTGATTATCGGGTTTCTGATCCGGTGTTCTGAGCTAGGTATCGAGTCAACGACGGCTCTGTTCACCAATCTTTATCGAATTGGCCGAGGGAGCCATGAGAATTGCGCCGGTTACGCCGCGTTGCAACGTAAAACCCAGAGTAAAACACTACAACAATCATCGCTCTTCAGTTTGCTCACTCTCCTCACTTCAGCTGATATGATATGTTTTCTTCATCATCTCAAGCAAACTTAGTTTGTTTACAACACTAGAAAGGCTTCGATTTGATCATCTTTTATGTTTAGTTTTATTATTAAAGCCATGAATTCTAAATTTGGTGTTTTATTTTTGTGAAAGATGACTTTATTTTGGTGAATCATGGTTTTTAATGCATTTGGATCAATATGATGTTACATTATATCATATTTGGTAATTATAGAATAGTGTATGTGATATTATTTAAGTAATGCGCTTCACCCGAGTCAAGCGAGCGCTTTAATTACACCTTAGGCACAAGAGAGCCCTAACACTTTTAGTGCGCCTTTCGACTTTGACTACCTTGACAAATGATTGAGCAAATGCTCCAAAGAAGTGTGAAGATTTCGGAGAATCAATTCGATTTTATGTCTGATCGCTCAACAAATGACGCCATTCTTTTCACCTTCTTAGACAACTTGTGGAGAAGTATAAAGACGTGTGCTTTTGGTGTTCATTTACATAGAAAAGGAATATTATATGGTATCTCGAGAAGTCTTTGCTATAGTCATAGGGATACCATGGTGCATGATGTTTGTCGACAATATTGTATTGATTGATGAGACACAATAGAGTGCTAAAACAAAGTTGAAAGTATTACGACAAACTTTGAAGAACAAGAGTTCCAAGCTGAGTTGAAGTAAGACTGAGTATATGAAGGGCAAATTTGGTGAAGGTAGAAGCGGTGGTAACAATGAGATTATCCTAGATGGGTAAGAAGATACCGGCTAGTGATGTGTTCTGTTACTTGGGCTTCATAATTCAGTAATATGGTGAACTAGATGGAGATATATTACATAAATTAGAACATGGTGGATGAAAATGAATGGAAGAGTGTGTCAAGATTCTATGTGACTGAGATATGGTGACTAGATTGGTGAAGAGTAAGTTTTATCGGATAACAATTAGGCTTGCATTACTCTATGGTGCAAAGAGTATTGAGCAGTGAAACAATGTCTTATTCGAAAGATGAGTGTGATTAAGATGCACATGTTGCATTTGATGTGTGGACATATTAGAAAAGATCGCTTGAAGAATGAGACAACCAGACAAAAAGTGGGAGTAGCATCTATTGTAGACGAGCTGAGTGATGGGGAGAAGAGGCGGGGAGGGGAGGGAGAGAGAGAGGAAGACTCAGACAAACCAGGATTAGACGAGTCTTGAGTAATATGTTTCTTCTTGGGTTGGATGAGAGTATGACTTTGAGGAGAGCAAAGTGGAGCGAGAATATTCGTGTGCTGAGTAGTCGATGGCAGTTGAAAAGGGCTTCGCCATTGGCGTTTGAAGAGGGCTTCGACACAAAACCTGGGTATGGCGTCACGTTTACTTGTGGTGTCGCCATATATGTTCTATCTCCATCGCGCACACCATATGCGCAATATTTAGACGTTTTTTAGACTATTTAGAAGGCCCCATACTTTGTTTAAAAAAGCACACAACATGAGGCGTACGTCTCACCCGACGTAGGGATTACTTTCATCGCATAAGTGTCCTGCGGCTATACAATTCTCTTCTGAGTAGTATTTGAATAAGGTTTCATGTATTTCTCAAGAGTCCAACTCAATCTCTCTTATCAATAAGTCATTCCTCCGGTCTTCCCCTTATAAGGATTATAAGGAACCACATGTATGCTATATATATGATGTATATAATCCTTATCTTTATTTCATTATGGCTGTTGATGTGTTGGTTGGAATATGTGGTTCCTTATCACCAGAAGCTACATGTTCATGCATTACAAGCTACAGATTATCATACTATGTATGTAATATGTATGTGTATATTTTATACTATCCTCTGTATCTCATTAATTGCAACATTGGAATATATACACTATTCAAGTACTTTACTTTGACCACATTTTATTTATTAATGTATGTGAATTATTATTTTTGAAAAATGTTATTAAATTCATCTCATTACTAAGTTTTATAATCTGATTTTTATTTTATTTTTACTAATACAGAATTAAATATAATGATGGTCAAAGTTGTGTGTTGGCAAACGTGAAATGTTGACTGTTGCAATTAAAAAGAGACGGAGGAAGTATTATGTATATTGAACTATTTATTAGTTTTATCTCTTATGTCTTATGTTAGTTTTATAACCTCCAGGCTTATTATTTTTGAGTTTTATTTTTTTTGTTTGTTTAATGTTTGATTATTTTCCATCATTTGCAATGGAGCCAAAGATTCATTATTTTTTGGCTTTGAGATTATGATGGAATAAAGCAAAATGACTCACTAAACTGTCTGCGCTTCTTTGTTATGAAGCAGCTGTCAGTCCATGCAATTTTGGACGGGATTTTCACTATGGGTCATCCGGAAACAGTCTCTCTGTGCTTTAGTACAGGGGTAAGACTGCGTACATCCGACCCCCCCTTACCCCACCGTAGGTGGGAGCCTTTGCGGCACTGGGGTAAATGAAAATGAAATGAAAATGAATGTTTGATTAAGATTTTTTGCTTAGTTTGACAGGATATTTAATTTAGTCAAATGAATGAGGATAGGTTGCATTTTTATCGCAGTCGGACAATGAGGATGAATGTGATGACTAGACGTGAACAAAGAGTGGGATGGTGGGGTAACAATGACTATTAGTGAATATATCATAATGATCAAATTTTAAATTTACTTCTTGCTAGACATGAACTTGTGTTTATTAAGTTGGTTTGATTAGGATTATATTTGGTATTATTTTGGTTATTTAACTCTTTTAGTGGTGTTTAAGTCATACTAGTATATTGTCTATAGGTCATATGTATACTTCTTAGTTTGAGTGTATCATGACGATGCCATAAATACGCCATCGCCATTGTCACGATGAACTACCCCCGCGTCATGACAACTTTGTTCGTGTGGATGATTGATCTCTTTTTTATCTTTCTTATCCTTTTATCTTTTTATCTTTTTTATCTTATACTACATATTATTTTATCATTTTTATTTTACCATTTCTATCCTTATTTTATACTATCCTCCGTTTCCTTTTAGTTGTAACATGAATAATTTTACACTATTCACATGCTCTACTATAACTACATTCTATTCATATTTTTTTGAAAAATATTGTTGAATTCGTCTCATCACAAATTTTCATAATCTTATTTTTATTTTCTTACTAATAAAGAAATAAATATAATGATGGTCAAAGTTGTGCGTTGGGAAGAATGAAAATGAGAATGTTGCAACAATAAAAGGATGAAGTATTTATCTTTATTTTCTCTGTTTGTTTTTTTAATTTTATCTTACCTTATGTTGTTATCTTTTTATCTTTCTTATCTTTTTATTTTTCTTATCTTTCTAGTCCCAATTTCATGTTCGATTCTTGTTAGCCGACCCAAACTCTTTTGAGACTAAGGCTTGAATGTTGTTGTTATGATAGTATTTTTAAAAAAGAACATTTTGATATCATTTTCATTTTATAAATTCTTGCGTATATAAATAGGGGAAATTGCAAATATACCCCTGAAGTATATGTGTATATGCATATATACCCCTGAACTTCTAAACGGTTAAAAAATACCACTAATGCTCCTATAAAGTAGCAGATTTACTAATCATCGAAACATACATATGAAGAATTCTAAATAAAGAATAAAAAATTTAAAATAAAATCATGGAAACATACTAAAGTCTACATTAGTAGACTTTAAATAAATAAAATAAATTTAAAAAAAATTTAAATTTAAATTTAAAATTTGAAATAAAAAAATAAAAAAATTAAAGGGTTAAAAATAAAGATTCACTTTTATGTTAAAATATTAACTCTTTAATTTTAAATTGCAAAAATTGTTATTTATCCCTTGTAAATGAAGCACTTCAAGTTCATAAATATTATTTTAGTCTTGTTGCGAAATTTCGAACACATTGTTGCATTTTTTGAAATGACATTCTTTGGTTTTGTTTAAACTTAATAAAATTAAATTCATTATTTTGTAATCTTGGACTATTTATCATCACACAAAATATGTAACCTTATAGTGAAAAGAATACAAAAAATTAATGATATTTTTACATTGCCACACATATGTTAACACTTTTTCAAAAGAATCATAAATATATAGCAAAGTTTTGAAAAAATTATTTTATACTAACAATATTAAATTGTGATATAAAAATAATGAATGGGGGAATTGGACAGTAGTAGATTTTTATTTTTTTATATTTCAATTTCGAATTTTAAATTTTAAACTTATTTTATTAATTTAAATTTAATAAGAGTAACATTGCTCCTTTATAGGAATATGCAGGGGTATTTTTGCACCTTTTAGAAGTTAAGGGGTACATGTGCATCTCCACATATACTTCAGGAGTATATATGCAACTTTTCCCTATATAAATATACCATCGGTCAAAGTTTAGTATTATTGACCACAAAAGTCAAAGATGGCTAACTAAAAAAGGACAGAAGTAGTAATATATAAAAAATCAAGATATACATTATTGGGATGCAATATAAGTAGGTGGACATATATGAAATGAGAGTTGAAAAAGGTGAACTGTAGTAGATTAAATGAAAAGGTACTCCAAGCACAAAAGTACTTTCCCTTTAAACTTGTTTCTCAACAAATTTTGATAGATGATAGGTCAATATTAGTACATTTTTTAAACTGTCTTGGTGAAGTGGCATATATAAATCTACCTTATAATTTTGTAGCCAGCTTTTATGTGAATGGTTATGGATGTTAGACACTACAAGTGTCTGCTATTCTACTCTTGCTTCATTAAGGTAGCCCATCCAATGAAAATGATATTGGTTACTCATGCTCAGTGTAGACAAAAGCGTGTGCTTGGGTGCTTAATTGCACCAGGTGAGGTGCAATAGAGGTTAAGCGCCTAATAGTCTTCCAGGTGAGGCTGTCTCTGTCAGGCGCGCACAATGTAAGCGCAAAGAGGCGTAGAAGCACACACCTTATAAGCACACAGCTTATTTTTCTTTTTGAAAACGTGATTTGGACCCTATTTTAAGATATAGCCCATCCAACTAGTAGGGAAAAACAACACAGACCCTGTTAAGCCCTTCTCAGTGGGTGGATCAAGGAGTCTACAGCACTGATGTTTGGCATCGCCGAGGCGTCAAGATGCTGGGGAGTTGTCGCCATGTGTCACCGCCTCACCTGAAGAAGACTGGGCAACTGCATCATTGTCGAGGCAAGAAGTCGACCCCAGAAATTAGAAACACATTTTCCCAGAAACCAACAACAACATCCAAGCCTTAATTCCATAAGAATTTGGGGTCAACAACATTTTCCCAGAAACCAGAAACCTAAAAAGATTTAGTAACTTACTATGGGAAACTAATTTAATTATAAATATGGCAGCCCAATCTTATGAATTGACAAAAGAAGTCTGATTTTTTTCATTGCTATGCCTGGAATTTCTCATCGCTTACAGGTCCCAGTTTGGTTGAAACTCCGCAAAGTTTTTCTCTTTGCACTTCTGCATTCGTACGTAACTTTGCATTTGATTCTTTTATGTTTACCTTTTTCTTTCTTTTTGTATTATTATTTTTATTTTTAATACTTCATATATACTCCCTCTGTTCTTTATTAACTGTCTCACATTCCTTTTTGGGACGTTTTTTATTATTTGTCTCTCTTTCTATTTTAGGAAAGTTTTTGATAAAATACCCCTACTTTTATTACTTTTACCCCTCTTACTTTTTACAAACTACTTTCTCTTTCCTACTTTATCATAACTTTACTCTACTTAATATACTCTCTTTCCTACTTTATCATCACTTTATCACCACTTTACTCTTTTTAATATACTCTCTTTCCTATTTTATCATTTACCCTACACACTCTACATTTACCCTACTGTTTTTCTATTAAAACCCGTGCCCAAGGCTAGCGGGACAGATAATAAAGAACGGAGGGAGTATGTATTATCGTGCAGCGGTGCAGATTGCGAATAGTGTATACTTAATTAGTACTACGCATAAATTTAAGCTTATACTTCGTAAATATAAGTATGTAAGTGGAAGTATGACATAGCCCATTATTCAACTTCATTATTACTATAAATTCAAATACACACTCGCTCACACACACATATTGGCATATTATCAATTCTAGGTTTTGAGTTACAAACCTTGTCTTGATTATTAATTGTTGATTTCAATGCTATGTAATATATAATTTCATTTTTAATATATAATGTATTACAAATTAAATATAATATTTTATATTTAAACATTATATGTGGTGGAACTAGGCACCTAATTGTCACCTAGGCGATAAGGCAGTCGGCTGGCGCCGTGCCTCGCCTTACCGCTGTGACACCCATGGTTTACAGAAATTTAGGTTTATCGTGGCATTCTTTCCTGTGTTTGACTCACACCCCACACAACAAGCACAAGGTATCCTCCTCCTTTTTTTGTATCATCTACTTGTTTTAATTTCTTTGTTCCTTCTTATTTCCATCTTATATCATTTAAAAGTCTACATCTTCGTTTTTTATTTTCTTCTGTTTTTTTTCCTCCTAACAAGTTTTATTCTTTTATTTTTGTTAACCATAACTTGTTTTGTATTTTAAAAATATGACTATGGTTTACAGTATATGGCGGTGGAACTTCAAGTGTTGCTAGGAATGTTGAAACCAATAATGTTAATAGTATATGAACCCCCTATTTAGTGATGGTTGATCCTTCAGGGTAGTGACTTGGAATTGGGCTAGAATCTAACTAAAATTCAATTTTAGTTTTATTATTTAAGACTTATGTTATGGCTTCTGGTTTGGTGTTTCCGTTTTTGCAAGTCGTGTTTTTTTAAAGAATTAGTTCAATATTATTTGATAAATCTAGAATAGTATTCATATTATGTTTTCTAAACACCACAATTGACATGAGTCAGGCAAAAGTTTTTTGTGCGCATCACGACTTTGACTACCTGACTAATGCTCAAATTGAGCCTCAGTGATCTTGTTATTACAATGGCAGCTCTTACAGAGAAATATTCTCGTTCCCTATATTTGATTCTCTTTTCTGAGTAATTTGATGCCTCATTGGGTATTATAGCAGGATAAGAAGCGCATAAACTTCCCACAATTCAGATTTCTTTGTGTCCAAAATTTTGAATTTCGGAAGCGTGCCTGATAGAGAGCTGGCAGAGCCGACTGAGGCAGAGCAGGGCCCGAGGCCCTTGTTGGTCTACCGAAGGCGGGGACGGGCTGGAGCCCACCTCCGTGGGCTGGATATTTAATTGGCTTGAATTAATTACCTAGTTATTTCCTTCTATTATGTTTCCTATTTTAATCAAGTTTCCTAGTATGATTTAATTATGAGTCCTACCTTAATTAGAATGAGTAGGCTATTTATACCCCTTAAGAGGGTTATTAGAACTATCGATTATTATTGGAATAAAGTGGTTTCTGAGCTTCAAGCTTGGGCAACGGTTGTTACCGTTGATTGTTATTTTTCTGCTCACATCAATTGGTTTGACCTGCCGGATCCCGTCCCACCAAGATGACTAGATCTCAGAGCAATCGATTGACAGAGATAGAGACAGAGCAAAACCGAATGGGAGAGGAGCAAGCCCGATTGGGGGAAGAGCAAGCCTGAATGGCGATTGAGCAGAATCGGATGAATCACACCCTGGAAGAACACGGCATGCGGCTGGCTGAAATTGCCGCCTCTCTGGCGGCGCTAACCCAGGCCCTTGTGCCGCCAATCTCGCCGGAAATTTCCACTGCTGCAGTCGGAAGTGCTGCTGTGACAACACCCATCGTCGACAACCTGCCTCGCATCACCGCCCACACCTTGCTGCCCACGTTTGAAGGAGAGGACCTGATCGGGTGGATAGCTCGTGTTGAACAACAATTCGAATTAAACGGAACCCTACCAGAGAAAAAGGTGGCAGCCGCTGTGGTTGCCATGGAAGGAGGGGCCCTCTACTGGGTAACCTGGCTGAAAGCACGCAAACACGGCATGACCTGGGAAGAATTCAAGCAAGCCCTGGTGGCCAGATTTGATTCCCGATTTCAGGGGAACAGGTTTGAACGGTTGTCTGGAGTCAAACAAATTGGGTCTGTGGAGGATTACAATACCTTGTTTGTTCAACTGGCTAGCCAAGTTCCGGGATTGACCGATGATCATTATTTGGGCTACTATATGAGTGGACTTAAAGAAGCAATCCGAAGCTCGTTGCGCTTATTTCGACCCGTTAACCTTGAAGCGGCCATGGAATTAGCTCGAGATGTGGAGCATAACCTGTCCATTCAGAACGGAGGTAGAGGAGGTCCAAATTATATTCCCACAGGGTCACGTTCCAGCAGCTATTCCCGACCCTAACCGGGCCACCCGCCAACTGCTAATGGCGGCAGCTCACGCAACTCCAGTGGCAGCCTCACGAAGGCCACTGCACAGACTGTGGGGACATCTTCACCGGCTGTGGGGTCCACTTCAGAGCTGTCCGGGCAGTCCACCGCACGTTCCAGGTTCACCAGACTTCCCTCAAAGGTGTTAGAAGAGCTGCGGGCAAAGGGATTATACTTCAAGTGCCGGAAACCGTTCACACCGGGACATGACTGCCCCTTTAAACAATTAAGGGTGATGCTAGCGGAGGAAGATGAAGAATTGGACCTGCAAACAACATGATTATTTTGAGGTAACAGGGCAGGAGGAATTCCCAGAAAACAACGACAATTCCGACGTCGATGACGGCGATTTTCCAGTATATGCTATGGCTGAAATCTTCAGCCCTCAGACGATGAGGCTCTGTGGAGTGATTGAGGGGTGCACGGTGACGGTATTGATAGATAGTGGCGCCAGTCACAATTTTGTCTCATCTTCATTAGTGTCACTACTCCGACTGAACCCGGACAAGACCGGGAAATTCGGGGTCCAGTTGGGGGATGGGCATAGGCAAGAATCAGAAGGGGTGTGCCGGCAGCTTGTTGTGACTTTACCAGAATGCGCAGTTAAAACGGACTGTTTTGTGTTTTCATTGGCCGGGGTTGATCTTATATTAGGAGTTGCTTGGTTAGCCACATTGGGAGAAGTTCGAACCAACTGGAAAAATTTAACAATGCGATTCAAGCTTGATGGTAGACATATAGAGCTAAGGGGCGATCCAGCAATGTGCAGAAACGCAGTCAGCCTACGCACACTACTTAAGACCACGGACATCGAGTTTTGTGCCATTGTTCTAGTCAGTGAGCCTGCCAGACTGTCTGGAGCAGCTGCTGGTACTGTGGAGGATATTCTCGGGCAGCATACCGAGGTATTCGAGGAACCGCGGGGACTGCCACCTCACCGCGCCACGGACCACCACATTGAGTTAATTCCTGGGACACAGCCCGAGTCAGTTTGACCGTACCGGTATGGTCATTTGCAGAAGGATGAGATCGAGAGACTTGTGGACGAAATGCTTCAGGCAGGCATCATTCAACCAAGTTCTAGCCCATTCTCAAGCCCGGTTTTGTTGGTCAAGAAGAAGGATGGCAGCTGGCGATTTTGTGTGGATTACAGGGAGCTAAACAAATCTACGATACCAGATAAATACCCAATTCCGGTGATACAGGAGATGTTAGACGAGCTGGCGGGGTGATGGTTTTCTCCAAAATAGACCTACGCTCTGGGTACCATCAGATCAGGGTGGCTGGTCCTGACGTACATAAGACTTCTTTTCGTACTCACATTGGGCATTATGAATTTTTTGTGATGCCGTTCGGACTTACAAACGCCCCAGCTACCTTCCAGGCAGCCATGAATGACTTGTTCAGACCCTACTTGCGGAAATTTGTGCTGGTATTTTTTGATGATATTTTAGTATACAACAAATCTTGGGCGGAACATCGAGGTCAGCTGGAATTACTCCTAAGCCTCCTAGAGAAGAATCAGTTCAGAGCCAACATGAAGAATGCGCATTCGGGCGACCACATGTTGAGTACTTGGCACATTATTTCTCAAGAAGGGGTAGCCATGGATCCGGCTAAAGTTAGCGCAGTGATGGATTGGCCGTCACCGAATTCTGTTCGTGAGGTTCGTGGATTTTTAGGACTGACTGGATACCATAGGAGGTTTGTGAAAGAATATGGGTTGATTGCACGACCACTCACGAATCTTCTGAAAAAGGAGGCATTGGCTCAGTTTTATTGGTCCCCAGAGGCCGAGGGGGCATTTAGACAGCTCAAGAAGGCCTTAACGGAAGCACCGGTGTTAGCCATGCCCCAATTTGACCGTCAATTTGTGGTGGAATGTGACACATCTAGAACTGGGATCAGAGCAGTACTTATGCAAGAGCGGACAGAACCCTTTCCAGATCAGCCTACGAGCGAGAGATGATGGGGTTAGCATTAGCCGTGCAGCATTGGCGGCCATATTTAATCAGGCGAAAATTCGTGGTGCGCACAGATCATCGCAGCCTCAAGCATCTGCTCACTCAGCGCATAGCGACCCCTTCCGAGCAGATCTGAGTTGCAAAATTATTGAGTTATGATTTTGAGATTGAATACAAGACAGGGGTTTCTAATACGGCTGCAGACGCTCTATCTCGAAAAGGGGAAGTAATGGATCTAGCCGCGGTCAGCATGCCGGAGTGGTTGGGACTAGCTGACACAGAAGAGGAGCAAAAGAAAAATAAATTTTTACAAGAAATTATACAGGCATTGGCAAACAATCCAGCTAATGAACCAGGTTATGAAGTAATTGGGAGGCGGCTGTTCTACAAGGGCCGATTGGCCCTGGCTTTGGACTCTAAATGGATTCCTCGCCTATTGGAGGAATTCCACGACACGCCAACAGGAGGTCACGCTGGTGCACACAGGACATACAGAAGGCTAGCGATGAACGTGTTTTGGAAGGGAATGTTCCGCCAGGTACGAGCTTATGTTGCTCAATGTTTGGTTTGTCAAAAGGCCAAATATGAGGCAATGTCGCCTGCTGGACTGCTGCAGCCTTTACCTATTCCCAGCTTGATTTGGGAAGATATTTCCATGGATTTCATCACTTGCTTGCCTAAGTCGAAGGGGTACACATCCATTTTAGTGGTGGTAGACTGATTGTCCAAGTATGGGCATTTTATTGCCCTAAAAACTCTGATCACAGCACGATTAGTGGCTGAAGCCTTCTCCAGAGAAGTAGTCAGGTTACATGGCATTCCACGTTCAATTGTGAGTGACCGGGACTCCCTGTAAATAAGTGCATTCTGGAAGGAGCTATTTTTCTTGTCTGGTACGCATTTAAAATTTAGTTCAGCTTATCACCCGGAGACAGATGGACAGACAGAAGTGCTGAATCGTGTGTTAGAGACATATTTGCGTTGTTTCACTTGTGAGCAGCCGCGGCAGTGGGTACATTGGCTGTCGTGGGCTGAATATTGGTATAATACTGCGTTCCAGATGGCAGCAAGAATTTCACCGTTTGAGGTGGTTTACGGCCGGCCCCCACCCACTATTCGCCAATTTCTACCAGGAGAGAGCATGGTGGCAGCAGTGACAGAAGTGCTGGGCAGCAGGGATGTCATGTTAAAGAGACTGAAAGAAAGTTTACAGAAAGCCCAGCAGTGCATGGTGACTCAAGCTAATAAGCACCGTCGCGACGTGGAATTTCAGGTTGGAGATAAAGTGTTTTTGAAGGTGATACCTCACCGCCAGACTTCTCTATTCCGGCAGTCTTACAATAAGCTATCCACCAAATTCTATGGGCCATTTTTTATTGAAGCAAGGATTGGGCCGACAGCCTATCGTCTAGCGCTACCATCCAGCAGCCGTATCCACCCAGTTTTTCATGTATCTCAGTTGCGGAAGATGGTAGGTGATCATCCGATAAAGAATGAGTTGCCAGAAAGTTTGGAACTATCAATAGGCCCACTGTTTGAGCCTGAAGAGATATTAGCTAGCAGAAAGAAAAATGACGAGGAAGAGCTTCTGGTCAGATGGGTAGGGCAGTCGATTGACGATGCTACATGGATGGATAAAGCAAGTTTTGTGGGTCAATTTCCAGATTTCAACCTTGAGGACAAGGTTCTTTCAAAGGAGGATGAAGTTGATAGAGAGCAGGCGGAGCCGACTGAGGCAGAGCAGGGCCCGAGGCCCTTGTTGGTCTACCGAAGGCAGGGACGGGCTGGAGCCCACCTCCGTGGGCTGGATATTTAATTGGCTTGAATTAATTACCTAGTTATTTTCTTCTATTATGTTTCCTATTTTAATTAAGTTTCCTAGTATGATTTAATTAGGAGTTCTACCTTAATTAGAATGAGTAGGCTATTTATACCCCTTAAGAGGGTTATTAGAACTATCGATTATTATTGGAATAAATTGGTTTTTGAGCTTCAAGCTTGGGCAACGGTTGTTACCGTTGATTGTTATTTTCTGCTCACATCAGTGCCCGAAACTCGTAATTTTCACATTCCCGTTTTGAGAGTTTTCGTAAATAAAAACAATTGGGAAACCTGTTTAACTAATTGATTAGTGTTTTACAAACTTTGAGTTTCCTACTTTGATTTCCAACGAGATATAAAACGCTTGAAACAAAACAAAATAGAGAAATATATGATCAACTCAAATATGTTTAATTGTTGAATAATACACACCCATCCTTTAATATTTTGTTATTGAAGTGTGAATATGAGTTTTAGAACTCAATAAGATCTTTGTAACGAGCTATAAAACCCTTGAAACAGAATGAAGTACAACAAGATATGATCAAATCAAATACCAAACAAGTTCATATGAAGTATAAAAACATCCCACGACCCGCGTTTAGGAAACTTAGAAATGCTGCAACTTCAAATTCCCGTTTTGGGCTTGTTTCCATAATAAAAAAGAATTGGGAAACCCATTTCCCTAAATAATTAGCTTTCCAAAAATTTCAGGTTTCCATTTTTTATGAGACTTCTTGTTGAGAAACATTGTCTTTTAAAAACATTTTAGTGAATATTTATGAGATTTCTTTCTTAGCAACATTTTGACATTTCACAAGGCAATGCATTGCTGAAAATGTATTGCAATTTATGTTTAAATATGTAATAATATGTAATAATTTGTAAATGGGAACATGTAAACTATATTTATGCTGGGTAGGCCAACAAAGTTATACTACGTATAAAAAATATATGTATATGTATATGAAAATATTTATAAATAGTAGTATTTCGTATCCCTTTTCCATCATTTGCAATGGAAGCAAAGATTCACTATTTTTTGGCTTTGAAATATGACGGAATAAAGCAAAATGGCTTAAACTGTCTACACTTCTTTGTTATGAAGCAACATTCAGTTCATGCAATTTTCGACGCGATTTTCACCATGGGTTATCCAGAAACAGTCTCTCAATGCTTTAGTATAAGACTGCGTACATTTGACCCCCTTACCCCACCGTAGGTAGGAGCCTTTGCGGAACAGGGGTAATGATGATGATGAGTAGTATTTCATATCCTGTACTTTTTATATCTCATTTTGCTTTTCCAGTTTCTTGTTTTCATGCTACTTGAATTTACACGTTTTTCTAATGTTTCTTATCCTATGTTTTTATTTGTGTTTCCGTGCTACTTAGAAAGTAGGTTTCCTTTATTGATCACTTGGGTGTGGCCTTGTCTCATATCTTTTTTCATGTCACATGATACTTTTTTCTAGGTTCACATGCAATGCAGCCCCAAGTTAATAACCAAGCTCAGCCACTTTCTGTTACAATGGTGAGCAATCAATCACAAGCCCGTCAGCAACTACTATCACAAAATATTCAGAACACTATCACATCATCTGGAGCGCTTCCTAGTGCAGGCAGCTTGACTCAGACTAACATGACAAATGCAGTAGGTCAAAATTCGAATTTGCAAAATGTACAAGGCATACCAGCTGCTGCTCAAAGTTCAGTTGGAAACACCATGGGCCATTCAAATGTGGTTGCGAATTCTATCAGACAGATGCAAGAGAGGCAGCAGCAGGTTGTTTCGCAGCAGCAACAACAATCTCAGGCCTCTAATACACATCTTTACCAACATCAGCTACGCCAACAAATGTTGAAAAAGAAGTTCCAATCTCAAGTACAGCAGCAACATGAGCAACAACAGCCAAATTTACTAGCTTATCTTTTTATCTTTATTTTCTTTCTTTTCCTTTTGGTGGTGATATCATGTATGAATTCATGTTAGCCGACTCCAATATCTTTTGGGACTAAGGTCTTGGATGTTGTTGTTGTATACTAGCGAAATTTCAGCCTCCTTTCCATCAAGCTTGAAACGTAATTCGAATCTCAATCCTCAGAAAAATCGCTGCCTCGAACGAATTTAATTGGGGTAGCATTTGGGGATTTACTTCCCCAATTTGAAGACCCAAAAATAATATCTGCCCAGGCCGTCTATAAAGAGAGCAGCGCAGCAGATAAAGGGGGAGAACGGAGGTGAAAACAGGGGAGAAAGAGAGGAATTCAGCCGCTTCATCGATCATCTTCGGTTTTTCATTCTATATTAATTAATTAGGTTAATTTCAGAATTTCTAGTTTCTGCATTTCAATTTCAGAACTTTTACTTTCATGTTTATGCTTTTGAAGAGCAATTTCTTCCCAACTTTAAGTATGATTTTTGGCTAAACTTTAACGTGAGGGATTCGGGGATTAAAGCTTGATATTAAGTGTTTATCTCTTGTGCTTGGTTCTACCATTGTAATCGACATATTATATTTCCAATTAAATTTATTTTATGAATTTCATTAATGAATTTTGCATTGAGTTCGTGCTTAATGCTTGTTAGGTATCGTGTGATGCACCAACGGGTGAAGCATGATACGTGAGCCCGTAAAATAAACATGATTTACCTAACTAGACATAGTTAGCAAATTGTGGTGAATTTCAAATGTCTCTTTTCGAATAGTTAAGTTTAGTGTTTAATTGACGGATTCACACTAGCTTAACTGGTACACGCTAATATCTCAACGGAGTATTAGTATATTTTAGAACCAATTGTCACTTTAATTGCTTGAACCAACACTTAGATTTTCTATTAATATCAATTGTATAACCTGAATCTTGAGGGCCGTTTTTGTCTATTGTTTACTTGATTTGTTCTTAATTCTGTTTTTACTTCCTGCTTTTTATTATCCAATCGAATCAAAACCAGTTTTTACTTTGGTTGATAGAAACTTAAACCATGAAAGTGCAATTTGCGCTTCTCGTGGGATCGACCCTAGAATACTCTAGGTTTTACTACGACCGATCTGTACACTTGCAGAAAATAGCGGTCAATTCGCCCCATCTTTTTCAAGGCTAGCACTCCCCACCTTCGAGTGACGCCAGAAGCTGTCAGGAGGAGGACCGGGGAATGGATTTTCACCCATCCTTATGTAGCAGAAACGGTCTTTCCAACCCTTATGCGATGAGGGGACTTTCGAGAATAGTTTCCACTATGGCACCTGTTGCAAGTTGGCAAATCCCTCGCTGTTGGCATGCCCTCCTCGGCATAAGTTGTAACACAAGAAGAACTAGTCGAGGGTGGGTTCCACACCCCAGGTCTGGCACATGTACAAGAACCTGACAAGGTACGAATGGTTGTTCGGCGTGAGCTGGCAGGGGGCAAGACCCACAAATCTATGATACTCCAGCACAAAGGAATGCAGGGGGAACCGGAGGCCCAAAGCAACCGAGAGGATATGTACTACAAAACATCCTTAGGGGGGAGATAGAACATCATCAGGACCGAGCTCTACAACAAGTGCGGAGAGGCCAGAGTATAACAGGGTCACATGATAATCAGCATCATCAGCCTTGGTCTTCCGCACAAGGGCGGCTGTGTTCAAGTAGGAGTGGCCTTCGGGTATCCCAACGGGCTGCCCAACATCTACGGCAGCCTGCTTACACCTCAGTGGTTTTTTAGCCTGTATCTTCTTCACTAGCGCAACCCGGAGGGGATCTGGGCAGAGCGGTTCAGATGTGTCAACTTCCGCAACACGCACAGAAGGGACGATGACAGTCACCCGAAGGCGCTCTTTCTCCTCTTCCACTTCGGCCAGTTCTTCATCTTCCACCTGCTGCTCGAAGTCCTCGGCTTTGTCCTCTATCCTAAGGTGACTCTCAACCTCCTTGGCAGTTCTGAATCCGCCTGCGAAGATGGCAGATAGCTCGAAGACCTTTCCTCCATCCACGTCTCCGACTGGGCCGAAGGCAACATAGAGATGTTTGGGAGTCGCTCTCGGAAGACATACTCTCGGCTAGTTTATCGAGGGCGAAGATGCTAAATGGAACTATTGGGAGAGCTAACACTAGATCTAAAGCAAGGAAGCAAAATATATGGCAAGGGCAAGAACGGGAAAAGAACTGACCTTGGAACTTTGTTTAAATCGGCTAAGTACTTCCTCTCTCTGAAAATTGGTTGAGCTTCGCTTCACAACACAAAAAACGCGCACGAAAAATGACACCATTCAATGGGTATTTATAACTGTCCCAACTAGGGTTAAACACGGAACCTGGGCCTCTGGTCAAAAGCCCATCATTACGAACCGTTGCTTCAGCCCAATCAGGGAACACCGCCCAACAAGCGCCTATTTCCGTGCGACACGTGTAGATCCTCTCCAACGGTAACATTCCATCGGTCACCTCACAGAACCCGCAGGCCCCAACAGACATCCCACACCGGCCACGAGAATACACGACCCTCTAGTTATCACATTTGCAAACACCCCTTCACCCCGGATAAGCGTTCGGCCTAAAGGAGTGGAGGACTAGGGGACTCCCCTCGGTAAGAAGTGGAAAACACCAAAATATCACAAAAATCAACAACAACATGATAGCCTTCGGCAAATTCATGGAACTACTCCCCTTTTCCTCGAGAAGCTCTCACAAAGGGAGTGGGGGACTCCTGATGGAGTATATAGCCCGGGAACCCTCGACCCACATACTTCTGCTACTTCAAATAGGCCCAACGGACATAAACGACCCAAATCCCGCAGCCCAAGTATGATGCAACTCGCATCCCACAAGGGACCGCCCTCGGCACCAGGGCCGAAGGACTCAAACTGAGGGATGTCACCCCGTTTTTGGCCCAACAACGCACTTGGAAACTTCGCCTCATCACACCAGCCTTCGGTCATACAGCCCTCGGCCCCAATACCGAAGGCCCTCGATCTTGACATAAGCTCCTCTCTGTCCGGCATCCAACCACCACATTTAATGTTGTGCCACGTGCCAACACTCACATAACCGGGGGCTCTCCGCCATAGACTAGCTTACACGTGTATGTGCATTTAATGCACCTAACATTTATGATTAGTATAAATAACGCCCCATTGGGCAGTTGTAATGGACGATTGATTATTTATTGCTACCACACTTTCTCTCTCTTACTTATTGCTTTGACTTCTCTCTAGATACCACTAGCGGTATCCCAATATAGACTATCCATCATAAACGTTTGTTGACGTAGTTCGCAGGGAGGCACCAATCAAAGAAACACTTCTCTCACCTTCTAACCGTCAGGCAGCAGAAGGAAGAGCCCCTTCAGGAATTCCTAGACCGTTGGAGGCTGGAAACGAACAAAGTTGATGGAGGTACCCCTCGACCAGGAAATGTTAAGATCAACACAATTGTTAATGGAGGGACATTTTTGACTTTTCACAATGGTTGAGGTGCAAATACAAAAGTTTTTAAAAACGAGTTACAAAGTCCAATTTGAACAATAAAATGAGACCCCTGAGGGGGATCCCACCAATTAGCTTCCTTACGCCTTACGGGTTTTCTTGCCCGTTGACTCGCACACATGTCAGACTCCTTGGTCCGTGTTTCAAGATGGGTCAAATGGAGAGCCCACAGGCCTTATTATCCTTGATTAATTATTTATCCTTTTCTTTTTCCTCTTCTTGTTATCTCCTTTTCCTTAATCCGTATGACCCGTATGACCCGTATGACCCGTAGGCGATCATCCACAAAAGCACCTTGGGCATGATCAATTAATCTCGGAAGACATGGAATTAATCTAGCCGCAAGTACTTTAGTAATGATTTTATAAAGGACGAAAAAACGGGGGTTTGTTGTTCATCATGGTCGCACCCAAAAGCACAACCACAACGTCATCTAATTAGTGACGCACATGAATGGATTAACGAGATTCCCACTGTCCCTTGGAATCGGTACAATCTAAATCCCTTAACGAGGATCCATTGGAGGGCAAGTCTGATGCCAGCAACCGCGGTAATTCCAGCTCCAATAGCGTAGTGGGTGACATTATGCATGTTAACTCTCCAATTCTGTCATGTGCTCGTCCTCGTTTGAATGCGACGATGTGTGCGAGATGGACGCGAAACGCCTATTTGTGTTCGGTCCAACCTTTGGCTTTGAGACAAGCATATGACTACTGGCAGGATCAACCAGTATTTGAATGATGCGTCGCCGGCACTATGGCCATGCGATCCGTCAAGTTATCATGAATCATCGCAGCAACGGGCACCCTTTGTGGGATCTAGGTTAGCGCACAGTTGGGCACCGTAACCCGGCTTCCGGTTCATCCCGCATCGCCAGTTCTGCTTACCAAAAATGGCCCACTTGGAGGTCTAC
Source organism: Cuscuta europaea (assembly GCA_945859875.1). Lineage (NCBI taxonomy): Eukaryota > Viridiplantae > Streptophyta > Magnoliopsida > Solanales > Convolvulaceae > Cuscuta > Cuscuta europaea. The sequence continues at coordinate 297,304 of CAMAPE010000054.1, read as the reverse complement.
CGAATCCAAGAGCCATGCACAACTACTCGTATGCCCAGATCGCAACCAAAGGCTGGACCGAGCACAAATAGGCGTTTGGCGTCCATCTCGCACACATCACTAAGCATATAGCCTTGGCCGATAGGTGGACGCTTTATCTAATTTCCCTTGTCATATGCTTAGTGATGTGTGCGAGATGGACGCCAAACGCCTATTTGTGCTCGGTCCAACCTTTGGTTGCGATCTGGAGATACGAGTAGTTGTGCATGGCTCTTGGATTAGAGGAAATTAGAGTGCTCAAATCAATTAACCTTATGGGTTAGTCGATCCAAAGGTTGAACAAACGACGATTTTCTGGGCCGCACGCGCGCTACACTGATTTATTCAACGAGCATATAGCCTTGGCCGATAGGCCCGTGTAATCTTTGAAATTTCTTCGTGATAGGGATAGATCATTGCAATTGTTGGTCTTAGCCAATGATTAGGCAATGAAATTTCTCCGTGATGGGGATCGACCTATTCTCAAACTTTAAATAGGTAGGAGGATACGACTTTTTGTTGAGCAGTACCACGGAATCAACAGCTGCAAACTAAGTCCAATTCTAGAATTTTATTCCCTTAGTCTATTGACCATAAGCCTGGGAGAGTTTTCGTGTTTATCATTAACCCAAAGCTGTAGGAAAAAGTTGACATGGATGCCAACAGTTGGAGAGCGGCGCAACCTCTTTCTCAGGCTCAGGGTGGTGACGCCACTGGCATAGCAGCTGGGCCGGCTGCACCAGCACCGGCTTCAGGAGCCTTGGAGACGGGCGATTGGCGGGCCCAACTTCAACCGGATTCCAGGCAAAGGATCGTTAACAAGATGTAAATTTCTTACCAAATCTATTTGGGAGCTTGGCGCGTATATGTCTATCAATACGAATCGGAAACCAATTCTAGAATTTAACTTTCTTAAAAACCTTAATTTACCCGATCTTACTATCCGCTAGTATCCCAATTCCCAACAACATAGCTACTTTTTAGATGATTCATCACCTTAATAGCTAGACTTTTGATTTTTTATGGCGTTGCGAGCTAACAATCGCTATGGGCTTTACAACCCACATTTATTGCGTTTTTCTGTCAATCCATACACAATACAACGCCCCACCTGAAACATTAGTCTCTATGATCATTCAGGAGACTCCCAAAACTGCAATATTTTGTTCTTATTGTAAACTAAGCAATATCAAATTCAAGGCTTATATTCGTGAATCATGACTATAGGTTCTGATTCATTTTTCAGTGGGTTGGGTGGGTAATATATGAGTAATATCAGTGTATGTGATGATGTCCTGTGTGCTAGTTCTCTTGTAAGGTTGGAGTCTTGGAGATGGTATCCTTATCAATTCTCATCTTAACTGATATGTGGAATATGATGGTATAGAATGGAAACTTTAAAGCGACATCTTCCATTCTCCGGACAAGAGGGGCTGCAAGAACTTAAGAAAATTGCTGTGAGGTTTGAGGAAAAAATTTATGCTGCAGCTACAAATCAGGTATGCAAAATATTGGTTATTCATTATTTTTAGTCTTCATCTAGTCAACTTCCTTGAACTGTTAAATGTTTGTTTATGAGTTCTGAGATTATCTATGCATCGCAAATGACATTCTTCAATCAACTTCATTTCTATTGCAGTCAGATTATCTGCGGAAGATATCCTTAAAGATGTTGTCAATGGAGACAAAATCAGCACAAAATCCCATGGCTAATCCTCTGCAGGCTAATATTGCCAATAGTAGTCAAAATGTTCAAGGTATAGGTAATACTAGATGTTTGTGTCTACTTAGTGTATGTTTGCCATATCTGGATGACCACTGACAGGGATTCATAGACTATGGATTAGGGTAACAGGTATGATTGAGTGAAACTGGTAAACTGCTACGAGGTGTTTACTTTCTTATCTGCTTATTTGCCTAACTACTTCTCTGTATCCTTTTGATGTCGCTTTCTCCTTTCATAGCTTGTCTTTGTTGCCCATTCATTTTTGTATACAGTTCATGCTAACATTCCATTTGGTTGTCCTTTTCCTACCGCAATTCAATTTTTAATGTAAATCTTGAAGATTTAAAAAAGCATAAGATTTTCAAATTTATTGACCTAACTCCCAATTTTCCTTGCCTGGATTTTGATGGAAACAATTTCTCTAGTCCAAAGGGTAGATGCTCTCTTTATCCTGGGATTTTCATGAGATTAAAGTTTTCCATATGTTGTGGTTCAAGTTTTCCTTAACCCTTTGATAGAGTATAAGTTCTAGAGAGAAGTGAGAGCTAGAGAGAGTGCAATTAATATTACTCAACCCCCTATAACTACCCCCTAGGGGGCTATTTATTGTAGTAAATGTGGATTTGGGCTCCTAGCTTGGGGCTTAGGAGGCCCATTACCATAATAAGGCCTCTTTTGGGCATAATAAGGCCACTAATGGGTTGGGTACATATCTTACTTAACTAAATGTGGAAATACAATCTGCCAGAGCTTCTCGGCCGATGCGGGTGCGAGGACGAAGGGGTACCAGGCCGATGGGAGACCCGCTTCTGCCTTGGGCTCTTGGGCCGCGATCTGAGCACTTTTGGTTCCGACCGATGAGGTGCCGTCTGGCCGAGGCGGCGCCACGTGGCGTCGATCTTCTGTGTTTAATCTCCTGAGTATGTGGGCCGTGGGGTCTGGGCCCATATACTCTATAAGGAGTCCTCCACTCTCTGAGCTGAGATGCAGACGAAGTGAAAGGGAGTAATTTTGTTGCTCATGGTGCTTCTGGCCGTAGCGTGTCTCACTGGCTTCTTTGTAGCTGATGGCTGATGTCCTTGACGTATTTTGATGGCTGGTGAGTTGCCATTACCTTTGTAGCCGTTGTGGATCCCTAGCTTTTGTTTTGGGATGTTGAAGTGCGATTCATCATTTTGAGGATGATGCGCATCCTCTTGGTATTTCTTTTGGCTTGGCCGAAGGAAAACCATGTATTTGTGGTCGTTGTGATGGTGGTGATGCGTTATGGCTTCTGAGCCGACGCGTGTTCCAAGCTTTTGCTGATTCGTGGATGGAGTATTGCCTTTATCTTCTGTGTTGGGGACGATGTGTGTCTCTTTCTCCAATCCCTTCCTTTGCATCCTGTTGTAGTCGAAGGCGTGCCATGAATTTTTGGACGTTACGATACTTGTTGTGTCTCTGGGGGTTCCAAGTTATTTTGAGGCCGGTGTAATCCCCCAGTCCCCCACTCCTTCGTGTCGAAAAGCATGGTAGGTGGGAAGGAGTAAGATAAGAAATTATGCCGAAGCGAAGCCCTCACATTCCTCATGAAATCCAACCCCTGGCGATCCCCGGCCAATAACCTTGTGGGAGAATCCTTGGACGAAGGTCGCACGCCAGAGGTTATCCTCCATGGGTTCTGTACGAGTGACCGTAGGCCCTATGATTTATCTTACTTTGGTTTGGTGCGATCCCGTACCATCTGTAGACTTGGTGGTTTGCCGTTGTTGTTTGTGGCCGTAGCCTCGCTCTTTGTTGGTGGCTACTTGGGCCGTAGTAGAGGTGCGTAATGGAGAAGTTGAATAGGCTGTCTCTCTGATTGGTTCTGATGGAGGCGACTGTTGGTGTAGCCACTGGTTGCATGCCACATGTACAGGGCTGGCCATAGGGGGAGTTACCCTAGACAAGTGTCTAGGGCCTCCAAATTTTAGGGGCCTCTAATTTATAAAATAAGCTTATTAATATTATTTAGGAGACTTTGTCCGGCCGTCAACATTTGGGATAGTTTGCTACGGATTACGAATCAACACAGTTGATTATGAATTGCTAGACAATTTGATTACTCTTTCTAGACAATTTGCTACGGATTACGGATCAACACAGTTGCCACCATGCTCTCTCCTGGATATTTCTGCCAGGAGAGAGCATGGTGGCAGCAGTGACAGAAGTGCTGGGCAGCAGGGATGTCATGTTAAAGAGACTGAAAGAAAGTTTACAGAAAGCCCAGCAGTGCATGGTGACTCAAGCTAATAAGCACCGTCGCGACGTGGAATTTCAGGTTGGAGATAAAGTGTTTTTGAAGGTGATACCTCACCGCCAGACTTCTCTATTCCGGCAGTCTTACAATAAGCTATCCACCAAATTCTATGGGCCATTTTTTATTGAAGCAAGGATTGGGCCGACAGCCTATCGTCTAGCGCTACCATCATTCAACCAAGTTCTAGCCCATTCTCAAGCCCGGTTTTGTTGGTCAAGAAGAAGGATGGCAGCTGGCGATTTTGTGTGGATTACAGGGAGCTAAACAAATCTACGATACCAGATAAATACCCAATTCCGGTGATACAGGAGATGTTAGACGAGCTGGCGGGGTGATGGTTTTCTCCAAAATAGACCTACGCTCTGGGTACCATCAGATCAGGGTGGCTGGTCCTGACGTACATAAGACTTCTTTTCGTACTCACATTGGGCATTATGAATTTTTGGTGATGCCGTTCGGACTTACAAACGCCCCAGCTACCTTCCAGGCAGCCATGAATGACTTGTTCAGACCCTACTTGCGGAAATTTGTGCTGGTATTTTTTGATGATATTTTAGTATACAACAAATCTTGGGCGGAACATCGAGATCAGCTGGAATTACTCCTAAGCCTCCTAGAGAAGAATCAGTTCAGAGCCAACATGAAGAATGCGCATTCGGGCGACCACATGTTGAGTACTTGGCACATTATTTCTCAAGAAGGGGTAGCCATGGATCCGGCTAAAGTTAGCGCAGTGATGGATTGGCCGTCACCGAATTCTGTTCGTGAGGTTCGTGGATTTTTAGGACTGACTGGATACCATAGGAGGTTTGTGAAAGAATATGGGTTGATTGCACGACCACTCACGAATCTTCTGAAAAAGGAGGCATTGGCTCAGTTTTATTGGTCCCCAGAGGCCGAGGGGGCATTTAGACAGCTCAAGAAGGCCTTAACGGAAGCACCGGTGTTAGCCATGCCCCAATTTGACCGTCAATTTGTGGTGGAATGTGACACATCTAGAACTGGGATCAGAGCAGTACTTATGCAAGAGCGGACAGAACCCTTTCCAGATCAGCCTACGAGCGAGAGATGATGGGGTTAGCATTAGCCGTGCAGCATTGGCGGCCATATTTAATCAGGCGAAAATTCGTGGTGCGCACAGATCATCGCAGCCTCAAGCATCTGCTCACTCAGCGCATAGCGACCCCTTCCGAGCAGATCTGAGTTGCAAAATTATTGAGTTATGATTTTGAGATTGAATACAAGACAGGGGTTTCTAATACGGCTGCAGACGCTCTATCTCGAAAAGGGGAAGTAATGGATCTAGCCGCGGTCAGCATGCCGGAGTGGTTGGGACTAGCTGACACAGAAGAGGAGCAAAAGAAAAATAAATTTTTACAAGAAATTATACAGGCATTGGCAAACAATCCAGCTAATGAACCAGGTTATGAAGTAATTGGGAGGCGGCTGTTCTACAAGGGCCGATTGGCCCTGGCTTTGGACTCTAAATGGATTCCTCGCCTATTGGAGGAATTCCACGACACGCCAACAGGAGGTCACGCTGGTGCACACAGGACATACAGAAGGCTAGCGATGAACGTGTTTTGGAAGGGAATGTTCCGCCAGGTACGAGCTTATGTTGCTCAATGTTTGGTTTGTCAAAAGGCCAAATATGAGGCAATGTCGCCTGCTGGACTGCTGCAGCCTTTACCTATTCCCAGCTTGATTTGGGAAGATATTTCCATGGATTTCATCACTTGCTTGCCTAAGTCGAAGGGGTACACATCCATTTTAGTGGTGGTAGACTGATTGTCCAAGTATGGGCATTTTATTGCCCTAAAAACTCTGATCACAGCACGATTAGTGGCTGAAGCCTTCTCCAGAGAAGTAGTCAGGTTACATGGCATTCCACGTTCAATTGTGAGTGACCGGGACTCCCTGTAAATAAGTGCATTCTGGAAGGAGCTATTTTTCTTGTCTGGTACGCATTTAAAATTTAGTTCAGCTTATCACCCGGAGACAGATGGACAGACAGAAGTGCTGAATCGTGTGTTAGAGACATATTTGCGTTGTTTCACTTGTGAGCAGCCGCGGCAGTGGGTACATTGGCTGTCGTGGGCTGAATATTGGTATAATACTGCGTTCCAGATGGCAGCAAGAATTTCACCGTTTGAGGTGGTTTACGGCCGGCCCCCACCCACTATTCGCCAATTTCTACCAGGAGAGAGCATGGTGGCAGCAGTGACAGAAGTGCTGGGCAGCAGGGATGTCATGTTAAAGAGACTGAAAGAAAGTTTACAGAAAGCCCAGCAGTGCATGGTGACTCAAGCTAATAAGCACCGTCGCGACGTGGAATTTCAGGTTGGAGATAAAGTGTTTTTGAAGGTGATACCTCACCGCCAGACTTCTCTATTCCGGCAGTCTTACAATAAGCTATCCACCAAATTCTATGGGCCATTTTTTATTGAAGCAAGGATTGGGCCGACAGCCTATCGTCTAGCGCTACCATCCAGCAGCCGTATCCACCCAGTTTTTCATGTATCTCAGTTGCGGAAGATGGTAGGTGATCATCCGATAAAGAATGAGTTGCCAGAAAGTTTGGAACTATCAATAGGCCCACTGTTTGAGCCTGAAGAGATATTAGCTAGCAGAAAGAAAAATGACGAGGAAGAGCTTCTGGTCAGATGGGTAGGGCAGTCGATTGACGATGCTACATGGATGGATAAAGCAAGTTTTGTGGGTCAATTTCCAGATTTCAACCTTGAGGACAAGGTTCTTTCAAAGGAGGATGAAGTTGATAGAGAGCAGGCGGAGCCGACTGAGGCAGAGCAGGGCCCGAGGCCCTTGTTGGTCTACCGAAGGCAGGGACGGGCTGGAGCCCACCTCCGTGGGCTGGATATTTAATTGGCTTGAATTAATTACCTAGTTATTTTCTTCTATTATGTTTCCTATTTTAATTAAGTTTCCTAGTATGATTTAATTAGGAGTTCTACCTTAATTAGAATGAGTAGGCTATTTATACCCCTTAAGAGGGTTATTAGAACTATCGATTATTATTGGAATAAATTGGTTTTTGAGCTTCAAGCTTGGGCAACGGTTGTTACCGTTGATTGTTATTTTCTGCTCACATCAGTGCCCGAAACTCGTAATTTTCACATTCCCGTTTTGAGAGTTTTCGTAAATAAAAACAATTGGGAAACCTGTTTAACTAATTGATTAGTGTTTTACAAACTTTGAGTTTCCTACTTTGATTTCCAACGAGATATAAAACGCTTGAAACAAAACAAAATAGAGAAATATATGATCAACTCAAATATGTTTAATTGTTGAATAATACACACCCATCCTTTAATATTTTGTTATTGAAGTGTGAATATGAGTTTTAGAACTCAATAAGATCTTTGTAACGAGCTATAAAACCCTTGAAACAGAATGAAGTACAACAAGATATGATCAAATCAAATACCAAACAAGTTCATATGAAGTATAAAAACATCCCACGACCCGCGTTTAGGAAACTTAGAAATGCTGCAACTTCAAATTCCCGTTTTGGGCTTGTTTCCATAATAAAAAAGAATTGGGAAACCCATTTCCCTAAATAATTAGCTTTCCAAAAATTTCAGGTTTCCATTTTTTATGAGACTTCTTGTTGAGAAACATTGTCTTTTAAAAACATTTTAGTGAATATTTATGAGATTTCTTTCTTAGCAACATTTTGACATTTCACAAGGCAATGCATTGCTGAAAATGTATTGCAATTTATGTTTAAATATGTAATAATATGTAATAATTTGTAAATGGGAACATGTAAACTATATTTATGCTGGGTAGGCCAACAAAGTTATACTACGTATAAAAAATATATGTATATGTATATGAAAATATTTATAAATAGTAGTATTTCGTATCCCTTTTCCATCATTTGCAATGGAAGCAAAGATTCACTATTTTTTGGCTTTGAAATATGACGGAATAAAGCAAAATGGCTTAAACTGTCTACACTTCTTTGTTATGAAGCAACATTCAGCTCATGCAATTTTCGACGCGATTTTCACCATGGGTTATCCAGAAACAGTCTCTCAATGCTTTAGTATAAGACTGCGTACATTTGACCCCCTTACCCCACCGTAGGTAGGAGCCTTTGCGGAACAGGGGTAATGATGATGATGAGTAGTATTTCATATCCTGTACTTTTTATATCTCATTTTGCTTTTCCCGTTTCTTGTTTTCATGCTACTTGAATTTACACGTTTTTCTAATGTTTCTTATCCTATGTTTTTATTTGTGTTTCCGTGCTACTTAGAAAGTAGGTTTCCTTTATTGATCACTTGGGTGTGGCCTTGTCTCATATCTTTTTTCATGTCACATGATACTTTTTTCTAGGTTCACATGCAATGCAGCCCCAAGTTAATAACCAAGCTCAGCCACTTTCTGTTACAATGGTGAGCAATCAATCACAAGCCCGTCAGCAACTACTATCACAAAATATTCAGAACACTATCACATCATCTGGAGCGCTTCCTAGTGCAGGCAGCTTGACTCAGACTAACATGACAAATGCAGTAGGTCAAAATTCGAATTTGCAAAATGTACAAGGCATACCAGCTGCTGCTCAAAGTTCAGTTGGAAACACCATGGGCCATTCAAATGTGGTTGCGAGTTCTATCAGACAGATGCAAGAGAGGCAACAGCAGGTTGTTTCGCAGCAGCAACAACAATCTCAGGCCTCTAATACACATCTTTACCAACATCAGCTACGCCAACAAATGTTGAAACAGAAGTTCCAATCTCAAGTACAGCAGCAACATGAGCAACAACAGCCAAATTTACTACAACAAACTCATATGCAATCTTCTCAGCAAGGAGTCATGCAGCCTTCTACAGCACAATCTAATCTGTCCAACCTTCAGCTGAATCAGCAGTCTCCTGTTCAACAACAAAGTCAACCCATGATCCAGCAAAGATCACAATCCGTCCTCAGGCAACATCAGCAACAACAGACACCCATCATTCATCAACAGCAGGGAACAATGATGCAGCAGCCAATGTTACAAAGTCAACAACAACAATCTCAACAGCAACATCTGATTGGGCAGCAGCAAAATGTTGCAAATATCCAGCAGAACCAATCAATTGGCCAGCAAACCATGTCTGACATGCAGCACCAGCAAACTAGGCTGATGGGCCTACAGAATAACTATTCTAATGTTCAACAGCAGCAGTTAAATCAGCAAGTTAATGTTCCAAGTGTGCATCAGCAACAAATAGGCACTCAAGGGAATGTTTCTGGCCTGTCACATCAGCAGCAGTTGGCTGGGAATCAATCGAGTAGTTCTGGCCTGACTGCTAATCAGCATCCTATCCAGACGTCACAACATTCTAAGGTTCAAGTGCAACAACAAATGCTTCCAAGTGCTACACTTTTGCCTGCTCAAGGTCTTCAATCTCAGCCGCAGCAGCAAATGCTGTCTCAGAATCCATCACAGCCTGGAACTTTACAGCCACCATTGGGTTTGCAGCAGCAATCAAATGCTATACAACGAGAAATGCAGCAGAGGCTTCAAACTCCTAATCCTTTGCTACAACAGAACTTGATTGATCAGCAGAAGCAAAACTTTCAACCACAAAGGGGTACTCCTGAACCATCATCCAGTATGTCTTTATCCATGTCGAATCAAAAGCTCACCCTATTTTGCATGACCTTTTCTTTTTAGTAATAAACATTTGCTGCTTTCTCCCTGAATGTGGAATTGCTCTCTTCCTTGTATATTCAAATGGTTTTAAAGCGTTTCTTATATTGTCATATCTAAACTATCACAAATGTATATAAGTCAATATTATTAAAGTTTATGCAACATTTGATTGACTTACACCCCTCTGCCTTCCCACTTACCCTCTCTTAGTCTCATGCTCTAGATTTGATGCCTGTTTCCCTAGTTGAGAAGTCTTATTCCTGGTAAAAGCTGTTTAATCCATGTTTACATTTGAAATTGTTAATGTAGCGTCTTTAGATTCAACAGCTCAAACTGGAAGCATACATTCTGGTGATTGGCGGGAAGAGGTTTACCATAAGGTACTGCGTTCATCAGCTATCTTATGAACTAATGATTGTTTAACTTTAAATGTTTTCTTTAATCTTTATTGAATATACAGGTTAAGTGAAAGATATCAATAAGAATTAAGAACTACTCAAGAAGTGAAGGCTGTGGTTTTTTGTTCCTCCCACATTTCACTTTTTGTTGTAGTGATTGGATTAGATAATTACGGTTTTGGAGATAAAATTATAAATTTATAAGATGCTTGAGATTGCTTCACATTTTCTAGATGGAATTACGTAATGCCTTTAATGTACTCATTCTTTTTTACTAAAAACCTTTCTTCCTAGTTTGTGTTGGATTTGCTGATATGATAGCAGTTTAATTATTGGTTTTGTTTTTATACCTTTTTGATTGCCTAGTTGAAAGCCCCATTGTTATCTGTGGCTTGTAAGCTGAGCAACTAAAGCTTTGGTATTGCAGCTCAAGTGCTTGAAAGAGACGTATTTTATGGATCTAAATGAATTGTTCCACAAGATTTCTAGTAAAGTGGCTCAGGTGAGATGCACCCATTCTTATGAGCATTAATAATTTATTATTGGATCTGGTTACATTAATTTCTAACTTCTAGACCTAGTTGAAACATATGTATGCAGAAGTTTAAACATTTCTATAAAAGCAGGATTGTGTTTTTAATTTTAAACATGTTTCATTATGATATAAATTCAGGGTAATTAAAGGTATGATTTTTCTAAAAAGAAGGCAATGGAGGTAGTGCATTCTTGGTCTTTTATCTTATACAAAACTAACGTATAAAGTCTTGAGCTACTCCTTAAGTCTTAATTTGATATGAGGGCCAATTAAGTTCTAACAAGCAATTAGATCCTGATAAACCTTGACATCAACAACAAGCTTATTAACTAGAAGATTGGTTTACTCCAACAAGCCACCACCGGTTGCGTAAAAAATACAAACTAACGTATAAAGCCTACATATAAAGCCTTGAGCAACTCCTGATAAACCTTGATCAATTAGATCCTGATAAACCTTGACATTGACAACAAGCACACTAACTACAAGATTAGTTTGCTCCAATGAGCCACAATCTTGCAGGGCGTATTAAGTTATCCCACGCCGGCTGCGTATAAAAATACAAACTAACATATAAAGCCTTGAACAACTCTTTTTATCAGGTTGAATTTTTAGGATGGAACCCTAAACTATAATAAAATACTAGGTAAATTCCATCTAGGGCTCAACAAATTTGATTTTTCAAGCTCTTCCCCTCTTTTTGGTAGCTATGTGCAATCCTGCAAGATCTAATCACGAAACTGGAGATGAAATACTTTATCGTTGAAATAATAAAGCAAAATGGCTCACTCAAGGTAGTCAAAGTCGAAAGGCGCACTTGAAGCGCTAGGGGCCTTCCGGTGCCTGAGGCGCAAGGCGCAAATAAAGCGCTCGCCTGACTCGGGTGAAGCACATTACTCAGATATAATCACATATACTATTCTATAAACACCAAATATGATGTATGTAACATCATATTGAACCAAATGCATATAAAATCTAGGATTCACCAAAATAAAGTCATGATTTACAAAAAATAAAACACCAAATTCAGAATTTATGGCTTTAATACTAAAACTTTAAGTAAAAGACAATCAAATTCGAGCCTATTTCCCCTTGTTAAACTTGTGAGCCTACATAGTAATATACTAGTGCTGTGGGTAACATAAAGTAATACAGAGTATTATGACTATTATATACAAAGCAATATACTAATGCTGTGAGTAATATAGAGCAATACCGCGTACTATTACTTTATTATATACATAACAATATGCTAGTGCTGTGAGTAATATAGAGTAATGCAGAGTATTAATACATTATTACGAGTAATATAGAGTATTGTATACATAGTAATATACTAGTACTTTATTATATACATAGAAATATACTATAAGAGTATTTGGATGAAGAAGACTGCATGAACAAGAACACATATCTTGTTTAGTGGTATGAGGGAGAACTGAGTTTGCTTAAGATGATGAAGAAAACTGAAAGAACTGGCTGGTGTAGAGCAACTTGAGTGAGAAGAGTGAGTAGGCTGAAGAGCCGATGATGGCTAGCGATATAACTTAGTGTTCTACGCAAGGTTTTACGTTTTTACGTACTTTACTTAAAGGTTTTACATAGATTTAAATGGTTTTACCCTATTATTTAGATGGGCTGAGTGTTATTAAAGATATGGGCTAATTATTTTTTAAAGTTTTAAACAAAAAAAAAGGCTTATCAGCCTTTTCCGGATCAGGCGACCCAGGCGTGCGCCTCCTGCGCTTCAGCGCTTCATGTGCTTATTCTGCGCCTGACCCAGATACGTTACCCTCCCCTTCTCCCAAGCGCTGAAGGCTCTGCTCGCTGCGCCTGGTGCGCTTAAGCGCTGAGGCGAGCGCTTTTGACTACCTTGGGCTCACTAAACCGTGTGCGCTTCTTTGTTATGAAGCAGCGGTCAGTCCATGTAATTTTGGATGCGATTTTCATCACGGGTCATTCATAAACAGCCTCTATGTGCTTTAGTACATGAGTAAAGCTGCGTACATCTGACCCCCCTTACCCCACTGCAGGTGGGAGCCTTTATGGCACTGGGGTAATGTTGTTGTATTTATTTCAACTATTGCGGTTAATCTTTAAGCAGGAAATCCAGTACATAATTTCATAAGTGCTTGTGTTAGTGTAACCACACTTCTGAAATGGGAGGGCCATATCATTTCCGAAATGAGACCCTAGATCTAAAACAAATACATTCAGCAGTTTGAAATTGGATTCTGAAAAAAAAATTGGGCTTCATAATTAAGTGTGTTGTGGAAAATTTATAGCCCATTAAAAACTAACCACATTATTAGACTCGGTCAGAGGAAGGGCATTATTTACATTTTATTTATTTAGCAATTGATGTCTTTTTCTTAGAAACATTTTTATTCTCTTTTTGCAGCATGATTCTCTTCCCCAACAACCCAAAAATGACCAAATGGAGAAGATCAAACAATTTAAGAGCATGATTGAACAGCTTTTAAATACGTTGACGATTAACAAGAATGACATTCAACCACAACACAAAGATAAACTGACTCAGATCGAGAGGCAAATAATATACTTTCTTAGCCCAAACCGAACTCGGAAACCTCAGCCTTTACAAAATTTTGATGGCCAAATTAATCTTCAGTCTCAATCTTTAAATTTACCAAGCACAGTGGCTTCAATGCAGCAGAACAATTTGAACAACATGCAACAGCATAATCCCATGTCTTCTATAACTGCAGTCTCAAACTCCCAGCAAAACATGCTGTCTTCAATGCAGAATGGAGCTAGCATGGACATGGTGGGGCAGGGTAGTTCATTAAGTTCGCTGCAGCAGGTTTCTAGCGGTGCTTTACACCAAAATTCTATTAATGGTCCTCAACAAATGAACCTAAGCTCATTTTCATCACATGGAGGGGCAAATTCACTTCACACAAACCATCAAGAAAACTCTAATATGCTACAGCATCCTAGGCAACATGATCAGCAAGTGCTGCAGAACCAACAGCTCAGACAACAGATTCAGCAGCGGCAGATTCAGCAACAGATTTTTCAGAAGCAACAACTACTGCAACAGCAACAGCAAATAAAGCAAGCGCAAGCTCCACAAGCTGCACAGCCGATGGCACAACTTCACCAAATGGTTGATACAACAATTGATGTAAAGATGAGGCAGCATATAGGTGGTAACAAATCAGGTGTCTTCCAGCAGCATCAGCCACTTGGCCCTCGTGTGGCTTTGCATCACCCACAGCTTAATTCAAGTATAACATCTCCTCAATTTCATCAGACATCATCTCCTCAGCTTTCCCAGCACCCTTCACCTCAGTTTGAGCAGCATAATGCTTTGGCGTCTCATACAAAAATAGGAACACCTCTTCAATCTGCCAGTTCACCTTTTTCCCAATCTCCTTCTACTCCCTTTGCTCCATCGTCAATGTCAGGGGACTTTGACAAAATTAGCATGGGCGCTCCATCTCTTCTTGGCCCTGGGAATATAGGGATTCAGCAAACAACTTCTGCATCGGCTCAGTCTCTAGCTATCGATACTCCGGGGATTTCAACATCACCATTGCTTCCAGAAAATAATATTCTAGATGGCACACATGCAAATCTCTCAACTTCCATTTCTGGGAAATCAACAGTTGAACAACCTATAGGACGCTTGATTAATGCAGTATGTTCCACTTTTTTGTTAAGACTTGCATTGTTGTTCTTATGTCTTGCTTTAACTTACCTATATTATATTCAGGTAAAAACACTGTCAACTAAGGCATTGAGTACCTCTGTCAGTGACATCAGCTCTGTCATTAGTATGATGGATAGAATAGCTGGATCTGCACCTGGAAATGGCTCTAGAGCAGCTGTTGGTGAAGATTTGGTTGCCATGACGAAATGTCGGTTGCATGCAAGAAATTTCTATACACATGACGGACCTACTGGAACAAAAAGAATGAAATGCTATACTACGTCAAATGTAGTGTCATCTAGTGGGAGTGCTAGTGATGGGTTTGCACTATGGAATTGCATTGAAACATCTGATTTGCAGTCTACAGCAACTTCCAGCATTCAAAAACTCAAGGTATATTGTCTGTCTACTATTCTCTTTCACTTATCAAAGTAGATCATATTCTACCTGCACATTAGTATATATGCTTTCCAATCTTACAATATGTTTCTGGGAAGATACTAATCTTTGAATAGATGAAAAAGCAAATGAGTATTGTACGAAATATGGGATACATCTGTCACATATATCAGTGCAGGGACTATTGTAAACTTTCTAACCCATACTTTCTAGGAAGATATTCCTCTATGATTCTCTGTTAAATAAACAGGCCATCTTTTTCTTTTTTTGGATGAAAGGTAAATATAACAGGCCATCTTTTTCTTACCTATTCATTGGTGCAGTTTTGGTTTTTAATCTTCTAACCTTTTACTTCTATAATAGAACTGAAAAGAGGTTGTTTCTTTGAATGTATCTAGCTCAAAGTGCTGTTGAGATATAAGCAAAAGTTGGTACCACTAGAAAACTAGAATTGCAAGATTGCTCATTATGTAGAAGAATATGAGACAGGCAAGTCGATCCCTTCCTAAAGAAAACAGTTTCTTTGAATAATAGTATGAAGTTGTGGCGAACTATGTTAGCTATGAAATTTGATATCTTAAAAGGAGTCCGATGAAGGAGAAAAACAAGAAGACACATCTTTGAGATGGAAATTGTTCTTAGAAGGTGCTGCCATTCAAAGGACCAAGACAATACAGGGATGGGATTGAGTGGGGATTGAGTGGCAACTCGACACGGTACCTTAAATGTAACTTTCGAGAATATGATGAAGTGGCCGAATACTAGCTATTTTTTACTTCACTGATTGTGGTGGGATCAATATACTCTAGGGATGACATGTTCAAAGTTGCTGATATCAAATATCTTAAAGCATAAGCAAGAAAAAGAACATTACTAGGGATCTTTGATACTGTTTAGTAGATATGACATGTTCCATGAACAAATAAACAACCTAAATGATTTTCAGAAGGGTACCACAGAAATGGTTGCTTTGGCAACTTGGTATCATTTTGTGAAATACTGCCATCCTCTGGTAAGATGGAACTTGGGATGTTAAGCTAGTTTCGGAGTGATGGCTGATTAATGGAGAAATATGAAAGTGGATGGATTGCCTGATAAAAGAATTACAGGACCATGTCTTGTTGTTACAGGCTATGAGAGTCTCATCCTCACTTTACGTGTACTTCGTGGGAATCGTGGCTCTCCAACCGACCTAATGACTTGAGTTCGTATGAATTGGGAAACCCCTGCCTCTTCAGTTTCCAATCATTGTAATCTAATCATGTTTACTCTGTCAATGTGATCCTCAGTTTGCTTTTTGTACTGTTTTTTTATGCAGTGAAGTTGTGTGGTTGAAATTTAACTAGGAAGGAAATTAATATGAACCACGCACTTCTTTCCTTTAAAGGAAATGAGAAGAATTTTTAGGGATGATCAAGCGGGAAAAGCATCTTGGCACATAGGGACTGTCTCATTTGACATCACAAAATGGTTTGTTTGCCTGTGTAGGTTAACCATGCACTCATTGAAGAGATAAGGGGGATCAATCAGCGACTGATTGATACTGTTGTGGAAATCAGTGATGAACCAAGTGTTTTGGCTTCTGCAACTGATGGAGGTGAAGGTGGCACCATGGTTAAGTGCTCTTTTATGGCTGTGGCTCTTGGTCCAAATTTAAAATCTCAATGTGCTTTGGCTCAAATGGTATTTTCTGCTGCCCACACTTAAGACTAAGTAGATCTTCAATTGACTCTTTAAGTTTGTTTAATATTGATTTGTTTTACTGGACAGTCGCCAATTCAGTCATTGAGATTACTTGTCCCTGCAAATTATCCAAATTGCTCCCCAATTTTCATAGATAGCTTTCCAGTTGAAGTCAGGTAAGTAATACTCAACTAATCACTATATAACTTTTCACGAGTTTTTTCTTAAATTTGTACGTATTCTAATGTGAGGTAATATGCCTGCACGGTCTTTGAAGTTACCCCCCCCCCCCCCCCCCCCCTCCCTGAAAAAAATAAAGAATTAAGAAAAAATTGAAAATAGGATTTCTTACTATTGCTGCTCATAGTAATACCCACTATTTTATTATTTCTATTTAACCCAAACTATATCGTCCGTCTGCCATATTATTTGTTCTAACCTGCTATAGCAAGTCACTTTTAAATAGAAACTAAGTGTATTCTATAAATAATTTCAATTATCTTTGTTTTTCTTTTAATAACCCCAACTATCAACTCATGTTTGCTCTTCATTTAAGAAGTCCCAACCATCTTGTTTTTTACGAAAACATAAATAGTTATATATTTTCAAAACTAGATTTTAAAAGATGCAAAAGTATTAAAATCTAAAAGTGTACCATGTTTAAAACAATTCATTTTTCCTTTTTAGAAAAATTATTACTTGTACTTTTTGATAAATCTTTATTTTGAATTCCTTTACAAATTTATGATGTTTTTGTTTCCCAATATTGGTTTCCAATGTTTAGAAAGAATTACATTTTATATTTCATTGCACTTCCTTAGTTTTAAATATTTAAATTTGCATCATAAAAAATATCTAGATTTTATTTTTATTAAATTTTCGTTCTGACTTATTTTGATTTAGTTGTTATTAAAACGTGCATAGAATTTTATGTTTTTATATTTTTGTTTGAAGTTTTTATAATATTTCAACTTTTCTGTATCTATTTTTGTTTGTACTTTTAAAATATCTCTAAGCTTTTGGTACCATTGGTAGTAATTAACTAATTTTTCAATTAATAACTATCTATTTTTTATAATTTTCGTTTTTCTAACTTTTAACTTTTCCTATGAAAATTGTACTTTTTAGATTTATTTAAACACTTCATTTACTTTTATATTTTAATTTCTCAAAATTAAATAATAAATTTGATGATAATAAACAAAATACTTAACATTTATTATTTTTTTGCGCCAATTTTCATTACTTTTTTATGAACAATAAAAGTAGATTGTTCATAGTTCAAATTATTTTAATCGGATGTTTCTTTTTTAATTGGGTTAATAGGTAACCGGTCATGTGGGACCATTATTGGCAGAGGGTCGCTATAGTTAGTAATATTAAGAAGAATTCAATAGTTGAGATTATTATTATCAATTTTCCTGAAGAATAATCAACTGATAAATATTTATCAATTATCTATTACACCACAGTAAAGAATATGAAAATCTGTCGGGCGCGATTAGATCAAGGCTTTCTACCACCCTTAGAAGTCTTTCACAACCGATGTCATTGGGAGACATTGCAAGGGCTTGGGATTGTTGCACACGGGCAACTATTTCCGATAATGTTCAGCAATGTGGTGGGGGGAGTTTTAGCTCAAAGTATGGGACATGGGAAGACTGCATGACCACAGCAGCCTGACCATTACTCTTGCAATAAGTTTAGATATTAGTATGTTGTAGTTTGGAACAGCTTTGTTATCTATGTGTTGTGGAACATCTCTTCAAAAGATGTACACCATCCTTGTAAAAAACTGAGGATATGTAATCATTTGTTTTATTGCTGATCTGTTTTCTTTTCTGTAGGCTTTTTAATCCTTTAAGGAGGTTTGAATGAAATATCTTTGAACGTACAAGAAGCTCTAGTTAGTGCTTCTTCTAAAAGAGTTCTTGAATATTAAAAGAAATTTAAAAGTTGGGTGATATAGTCATTTATGGATAATATAAGAAGAAAATTCCCTAGATGTGAGTATGTGGCTATAATCCAAAATATGACTAAAAACTCCCACATGTGCCTCAGTGCCTGTGCAGTATGAGTAATTAAAAGGAGCAATGCATACTACATTATAATTTATAATATACCCAGAGGTAGGGATGGATTCGGTTCGGGCCACCCGGCCCGTGACCCGGCCCGGCCCGGTACTGTGTGGGCCCGGGACCGGCCCGGTCAGGCGGTCCGGGACCGGGTATGGGCCCGAACCGGGGGGAAGGGGCAGGGCGGGCTCGGTTCATCATTTTTGTGACCCGGCCCGGCCGGGTCGGGCCCGGGCCCGGGTCCGGGTCTATTTTAAAAAAAAACTTTTTTTTTTTTTTTGGCTACTAGCCGTTGAGGCCTTGGGGGTGGGGCTGGGGACAACCCAAACGGCTATATAGCCGTTGGGTGGGGTAAAGGGGGGGTCCGGGGGGGTTGGCTGGTAGGTGGTGGGGGGGGTGGGGGGTAAAAAAACCTATAAATTCTCCTACTCTTAAACATTTTTTCATCTCTTCTCCAATTCTTCCTAAATCCTATTCTTAACTCTCTACTCTCTAATTCTCTTATTCTCCAATATATTATATATCTACTCTCTAATTCTCTTCTCCAAGAAGTTCAGATGGAAAATCAAAATGCCATTATACGGTATAATTTTGATAAGCAGAAGGACCCGAAGACCGGGATGTGGTACGCAATTTGTAAATGGTGCGAAAAAAAATGTATTATGGGGGCTTCAGGCGGATTCGGGATGGCAATCAAGCATATGAAGTCATGTGACAAAGCCAAAGGATCGGGAGGTGCGGGAAGTTCCGATTGATTACAATTTTCAAAATGTTTATCTCTTAAAGTTTGTTTTAATTTTCAAATGTAGTTCCTATTTCATTTCAAATAAATGCAATTGAAGTTTGTTTTTAATACTCGTATAAAACTATAAACTATAAAATATAAAATATAAATTATAAAAAAAAAAATTAACCGGCCCGGCCCGAACTGGACCCGACCCGTGACCTGAGCGGGTGGCCCGGCCCGAACCGGACCCGTCCAACCCTCGGGCCGGTCCCGGGCCCACTGTTCTTGAACCGGCGGCCCGATCGGGCCTAGGCCCGGCCCGGCCCCGACCTGGCCCGAATCCATCACTGCCCAGAGGGCCGGAGTAAATACTCTTGATACCCTTAAAGCTTTGTTTGTGTCATAAGTAAATGATTTCTCCATATTATTATTTTGAGAATATTACCCGAAATAGGACTAAAAAGGTTTGAAAATCCAAAATAGGACTAATTACTGTCATGTTTTGATAGTAGCAGACATCAAACATGTCAGTATTTTCTAAACTTTTCAATAATTACTCCTATTTTGGCAATAAAAAATATGTCAGTCCTATTTTGGAATTTTCAGACTGTTATAGTCCTATTTTGGGAACTTTCCCTACTAAACTTATGAATAACGGCAAAGAGTTGCGCAGTTGGAACTTGGAAGTTTGGACTTCGGAACCAAATTCTCCATCAAAATAAAATGATGGCGATGGAAAACTGGTTTAAAATGAAAATAGTTAAAATATCGATAAGCATGTGCAGCTAGGCCTGTCAATGGGTCGGGTCCGGGTCGGAATGTAGTGTTCTAGACCCGGATCCGCTAAGTTAATAATGGACCCGGACCTGATCCGTTTACCCGGCGGGTCTGAAAATTTGGACTCGGACTCAGACCCAACGGGTCTCGGAATCGGGTCGGGTAGACCCGTCCGCCAAGTATGATACACATAGGGATGGACTAAATCGAGCCGGCCCGGAACCGGCCCGGAACCGCTACTGTGCGGGCCCGGATCTGGACCTGTTGGGCGGTTCCGGGCTTTTAGCCCGTTTGGGCGGGTGGGGTGGGCCGGGCTCGGGCCCAGTTTTGGGCGAACCGGCCTGAGCGGTTCGGGTCGGGCCTGGGTCATTTTTTTTTGTTTTTTCAATTTTTTTTCTTTTCCGAGGGTAGGGCTGGGTGTTTTAGGGAGGTTTGGGGGTGGGGGTGAGGGGGGGATAACAATAAAGCAAAAAAAAAATTAGACATTGAATCGGGCCCGGCCCTGCCCGGCCTGGTTAGGCCTGGACCCGGTATCAACCCGGGCCGGTTCTGGGCCCAAGTATTTGCAAAAAAAGCCCGCCCGGGCTTGGCCCGGAACCGGACCGGCTCGGGTCCATCCCTAGATACGCACACCATTATAAACTTTGTGAAAATAACAAGACATGTATGTGAAATATAAAGCAAATTTACAAATTTAAAAGCAAAATATATCTTCACTTTTCAAAAAAATCAAGGTCTCTCATAGAAAATTAGTACTTTTATCTAATAAAGTATCGGTTCTTGTACAGGCACATAGCTCCACACTTTGTGACGTTTTCTCTCGCACAAAAACTCGTAGAATAAACTAGAAATTAAGTCATAAAAGGGTCTCTTGGACTACTAAGAGTATAAAATCATACGTAGTACTCCCTCCGTCCCGGAAAATTAGTCTCACTTTGACTTGGATTGGAGTTTAAGAAAGTGGGAATAAAGTGGAAATGTATGGTTGTGGTTGAGTAAGAAAAATGTAAATGAATGTTAGCCACACAAAACTTTCCAAAAAGGGAAATGGGAACAATTTTTTGGGACGGCCCAAAAAGGAAAATTGGATTTATTTTATGGGACGGAGGGAGTATTATATATGACAATGACGTAATAATATTAATAATAATAATAATAGTAATAAATGTTGTGTTTTTCCTACCAAGCCCAATACACATTTTATCAGTATGTATTTACGGCCAAAATGGGCATTAGTGTTAGAGTATCTTACTATCTTGATCAGTATCACTTATATACTCCCTCTGTCTCAATTTGATTTGCAAAATTTCCTTTTTTGGTTGTCCCAAAATGATTTTCCAATTTCTATTTTAGGTAAGTAAATAAGAATAAAGTGACAAACTTACCCTTACTTTTACTTTTTCCTCATTAACTTAAAGGCATCTACTTTTAAAAGCAAGCATCATTTATTGTCATTTCTTAATCCTTGTGCCGGTTAAAGTTTGCAATTCAATTCGGGACGGAGGGAGTAGTATTTATATATTAATGTGTATATTTTTATTAATGTGTATTATTATGTATATATGTATATTAGTTTCTATTTTATTTAAAGTGTTATAACTAATCACTTTATGTATTAGTGTATGTGTATACAAATAAGAAATTTTAAACGGGTCCGGGTGCTTAACAGGTTGGAATCATATGTACCATACCCGACCCGTTTATTTAAAATATTAACGGGTCCGGATCCGGGTCCGGGTAAACGGAATAAAATATAGACACGTACCCATTAAAAACAATCGCGTCCGGGTCTAGACCCTACCTATTGACAGGCCTATGTGCAGCCCTTAAAGAATATGGGCGAGTAATGCTTACAGTACATAATTTACCATTTAACCACATTGGAAGTTTGTATGGTACATCTGTACCATATGTTGTGCACTTGTGCATAAATGATAAATCAGGCCCTGATCCGGGTTGGGTGGTTCTAGTCCTGGGCTCGGGACTTGTATTTTTGGTTATTGTTCTGTTTCGATCCCTTAATAGGACCCAATCCGATTTCGGCTTTTCTTTTTTATATTTGAACCCTTTATCCCTCCACCCACCCTCCACCCACTACTGCCACTAAGGTTGGACTCGGGATGGTCTGGGCCGGATCTCGGGCCGGGCCCGACCGGACTTTTTTTTGGAGAATTGAGTCCGGGTCCGGACCGGGCCGGGCTACCTGACCGGATAGCGGGTCGGGTACAGGCCGAGCCGTGTGGAGATATTTTTTTTTTGTTTACAAATTAATTCAATAATTGTTGGATATAAAAAAGTTAAAGTATAATAAATATGTAGTACAATTGAGAATTGAGAAAAATTTAAAACATGAAAAACATTTTCTAATAAATAATAATCAATCGGAATCTCCGCCATCTTCACTTGTTTCCTCCATAAAGTGGCGGGTGGAGGTGATACACACTACTTGAGTTCTACGTTGGGCCTTCAACCAATCGTGGATGCAAACAAGCGTCTCAAGAGAGTTCGCGCTCAATCTCGTTCTATAATTCGTTAGCACTTTGTCGGCCGCACTAAATTCTTGTTCCACGGCAACTGTTGATACCGGCATTGCTAGCACTTGTTTAGCCATCTTTGATAAAACCGGGAACATTCTTAATTCTTTCTTTTCCCTTCCACGACTTTAGAACGTCAAAGTCGTCCCCTTCTTCATAATCAACAGGAAATGTTAGATACATATAAAGCTCGTTAATCGAGCTTTGTTCATTAACGAAAGTTGATTTACTTATTTCATAAGATTGTCAAATGTAGATTTAAAAAATGATTTTCCTTTAGATGAAGAAGATGTTCGTGTTGGGGGAGGGGGTGTGTTACCATATTGTGCATGAAATTCATTAAATAATTGATATAATAAATTATTAACCTCTTGGTATTCTTGTTTAGGGTCTATGGGCTTATCCTCGTACATAGGAAATGGACCGAAAAAAGAAGCACAGTAGTAATCTAAACACCTTCCCAAAGCATCAAGTCTATAACGAGGATCAAGAATAAATGCAATACCATATATATGCGAAATATGTGAATAATATTTTAAAAACTTCTCTTTCATGAAAGAACAAAAATAATTAACGTAAGAGGCATCGGAAAACTCACAAAAAACATCGGAAAATAACTAACGGATATGGAGGTTACCCATATCTACAGAAGCTCTACCACGTTCCATCTTAAAAATGTAACAAAAATTAAATTCTAACAAATATGTTAATATTAGTACAATAGTAATGCAACTAATAAGAAATGTTATAATTTTTTTATTTAAACCTATTTTATTAAATACTACTCCCTCTGTCCCGGTCATTTCTTTCGGTTTTGATCGGTATCGTAAATTTATGCAAAAAGTTAAAGAGGTTGACTTTCCCTTTATACCCTTGGCCGAATGGGGTAAACAAAGGGGTAAAAGTTGAGGTAAAAACTTTAATAAAGGGGGAAAATGATTAAAAGTAGATTGATTGACATGTGAATAGTAAACACTATTCACATTTGAGCTAGATTATGCATACAATGAGGCGGCGATACGTACAAAAAATAGAAGGAGATTACTTTTTGATTCCTTACATATACTACTCCCTCCTAGTTCCCCACATACACACACGCACACTTCCATCACACTCCACACACACGCCCACTAAAAACAAAAAAAAATTGCAGGTTCCATGGCTGCTTTATCTTCCACAGCTGCAGCTTTTTCTTCATTTTCTTCAGCTTCTTCCACACCAGGACCCTTAGACCTGCAAATAGTAACAAGCCATGGTCATGGTGATGCAGTGGGGAAGAACAAAAGGCTTTCAAACACTGAAAAAGACAACATAACGCATGTATTCTTAATGTCCAGTATGAGAATTTTTTTGGGGAACTTGAAAGCTCAGAAAGGTATTTTTGTCATACTTGGTGAACAGTATGAAGTGTCCAAAAGAACTATTTCTGACATTTGGGAGACAGTTAAAAAGCAAGTTGTACAAGGTGATGCAGTAAATGTGTGTAGGAAGTATCATGGTAGAAAAAGCATAGAATTTGATCTATCTCAGGTATCACAGATCCCACTCCATAAAAGGACTAACATAAGGTCCTTAGCAGCTGCCACCTTAATATCAAAGTCAAGTGTCCATAGATTGGTTCAAAGTGGTAAGCTCAGAAGGCATACAAATGCAATAAAGCCATTTCTAAGTGATGCAAATAAATTGCAAATCAAAGAGGTTCATAACTTCATAACTAAGGTAATGTCCCTAGGTGCAGTGGGTAGGCCCCTTTTTTCAGAAAGTGGTGAGGTCATTTGGGATGGAAAAATAGGCATGTTTCCATTTGTTGAATAGGTTGCAGCAAAAAGAAGAAGCAAAACAGAAATGCAGGTGTTATGGAAACCAAACTTATTCTTAGCATAACAAAGAAAGTGTTCAAGGACATGTTAATCAACACAGTCCTCCCAACAATCAAGGAAATGGCCTCCACAGTTAAGCAAAGAAATCATAATACAACAAGACAATGCAAGGCCACACATTTCACATGATGATGCAAATTATATGAGTGCTTCCATGGCTGATGGGTTTACTATCACCCTTACTACCCCCCCCCCCCCCCCCCCTTCCAATTCTCTCGACCTTAACATCCTAGACCTAGGGTTTTTTAGGGCAATACAATCTTTGAAAGACCAGAATGCACCCAAGACAGTGGATGAACTGTTACATGTAGTGGATGATGCTTTCAAACAACTATCACCTATGACTCTAAACAAAGTATGGTTAAGCTATCAGTATGTTATGATTGAAGTTCTGAAAGTGCAGGGAGGCAACAATTACAAGCTACCACACAATGCAAAGGATAGGATGAAAGCAGAAGGGATACTTCCAAAAACAATTGAGGTAGATGTTGAATTATTCGAAGCAACAAAATAGACTGTAGGGCAACAAACAGGGGATACTGAAAGTCAGGGGAACTTCATAATTGAAGACGATGATGATGATGATCATCTTAAGTGATGAAGTACATCTACTGCAAAGTTTGGGAATATTGGGTTTAACATGCTCAGACATAATAGGCCTTAAATTTTTTGTTTTTTTTACATGCCTTAATTTTGAAGGACAGTCAGACATTTAGAATTAGTACTAACATGCTCAGTCATTTTGTAATAGATGAAGCACACTCAGACCTTTTGTACAAGTACAAGCATAGTCATACATTTTGTAATAGTAGAAGCATAGTGATCTGTCAATGGTTATAATGATTTCATCATTTTGGGACAACACAGAATACTCAGACCACACACAAGTACTGACAAACATTCTGTCGAGACATCACAGATTGACCATGAAACCAAAGTTCCACATCACAGGCTTATGGTAGCCACAATATGACTAAAGTACCATATCACAAGGTCATGGTCATCACAGTATGCATAAAGTACCACATCACAGGGTCATGGTCATCACAATATGCTTAAACTACCAAAATACTTTCATGTGCTCATCATAATATGCATAAGTACCACATCACATGGTCATGGTCATCACAATATGCATTAACTACCAATAAACTATCATATGGTCATCATAGCATGCATAAACTACTATATCACAGCCTAATGCTTTAATCACAGCATACCACGCAGAATGAATCAATACATTCACCACAGTATGCATAAAGAACCAGTACACACAAGGTCTACTTTCATCACAGTATGCATAAAGGACCAGTAGGGATACATTCATGACATGGAAATTAAAGAACCAGAATACAAAGGAACAGTTTCATGACAATATACATAAAGAACCAGTACACACAAGGTCTACTTTCATCACAGCATGCCTAACTACCATTTATAATACCAAACCACCATGTACAACCCACATGCATCACAATAAACATCAATAAAACAATTTTTCATCATTGCTTCCCCCAAAAATCACACAATGGACATAGAGTACGAATTAAACCATAAACGAAGATATGGTATAGAAGAAACTCCCCTAATATGTGTCCACGTCCCACATCCTTGTTTCCCATTTTGCTAAAATTATTTTTAGGAACTCCTCCAGCAGGGGACTTCTCCGAATAGGATGCATATCAATGTCTCTGCGTCTTTTAAGCCGATTTGGGTCCACCGTCTCCCCCACGACCTCTGCAGGCTTCTCGCTTACATCCTCGGGAAGCTCTTCTTCACAGTCCGAGATAATGAGGAGGGCATCCTCTTCCGGGGAGTTCTGAGCCATGCACCTCGGATGGAGTACCAATGCAGGGTCTGCAAAATCCAACGCCACCGCTTCCTCTGGAAGAAGATCCTCTTCACTGTCAGGGACGATGAAGTGTTCAATATTCTCCATACTCAAAGCATTAGGGTTTAGATCCATACAAATGTGAGAGAGAGGGAGGCGGAAGGGTAGATGGATTTACAGAGGGGGAGACGGAGGAAGTAAATGAGAGAGGGAGACGGTTGGAGTAATTGAGAGAGACGGATGCAGTGACACAGAAAGAGGAGGTGGTGGGAGTAAATGGGAGAGAGGGATGCGGGTGGGAGTAAATTGGAGAGAGAGGGATGCGGACGGGTAAATCGGAGATGGGAATGGGAAAAGATTTTTAATTGGGGAGGGTAAACTAGGGTTTTTAGTATGAGTTGATTTCCTTTTTTGGAAAGTTGGAAGAATTAATTGGGACAACCCAAAATGGAAAGTTGGAAGAAATGACCGGGACGGAGGGAGTATTTCTTAAATCTAACTAGTTTTTTTAATGAAAAAAAAACTAACTATTTTTTTTAATTCAAACTAGTTTTTCATTAACTAGTTTTTGTTAATGAAATGTTAATGAAAAAAATCTAACTATTTTTTTAAATAAAATTCAAAGTAATTGGAAGTAAAATTCGAACTATTTTTTAAATCTAACTACTTTAATGAAAAAATTCGAACTATTTTTTTAAATAAAATCCAACTACTTTTTTTAAATGAATAAATTCAAAGTAAAAAAATCTAACTAGTTAACTAATTGTTGTCTAACAAGTGTGGCTTTAATTAATTGGAAAATGAGAAATGTAACA
Organism: Cuscuta europaea; assembly: GCA_945859875.1. NCBI lineage: Eukaryota > Viridiplantae > Streptophyta > Magnoliopsida > Solanales > Convolvulaceae > Cuscuta > Cuscuta europaea. Next base: position 270,277 of record CAMAPE010000054.1, on the reverse strand, counting down.
ACTTACAATTAACTACTTTTATACTTTAATGACAAATATAGCAATGAACTAATACGAAAATGATAAATGTAACCATTAACAACTTTTATACTTGAATGACAAATATACCAATAATGAACTAATAGGAAAATGAGAAATGTACTAATTAACTAATATTAATAAAAAAATGTATGGGTGTGTGAGTGTATAAATAATAGGATGAATTTAATTAGTATTAATTAAAGTGTAACTAATATATGATATATTGTTTATAGTATATAATATATATAAGTATACTAATGAGTGTAACTAATAATATATATATATATATATATATATATATATATATATATATATATATATAATAAGGATCAAATGAGAAGAGTGCTTATCGTAAGAAGTGAGAATGCATCTGGTGCATTCATTTTAAGATCTGTGCATCAGATTAGCAAAAAAGTGCACGGAAAAGTGCAAAAAATATTAAAAAAGTGATGCTAGACGCGGTGGCATTTCCGTAATTAATCGGAACTTTTCTGCCATCGCAAAAAATTGCATCAGATTAGCAAAAAAGTGCATCAGAAATAGGTAAATGTGTAACTTCTCACTTCTCACGTTAAGATGTCTTCTCATTAGAACCCGACCCTATATATATATATATAGGGGTGAGTTCTAATACAAAGAGGTCTTCCCATGAAAAGTGAGAACTAATCTAAGTCCTTGATTACTTAAAAATGGATGGTATAGATCAAAAACTCACGATCAACAAAAATGTGTAATACATAATAGCAAAAGTGCATATGCAATATGTAATGGTGCACATTCACCTTCTAAAAAACCATCAGGAACGATCTTTATACTTGTTATGTTTTTCCCGAAAAGTAATGCACTTTATTGTTAGTCTAATGCACTTTTCCTCCGTAGTGATGCACATTTGTCACGTTACTTTTCAAAAAAGTTTTTAATAATTACACTATTGGCACCGAAATTTTCCCTTAAAAATTGATCTGATCCACTCGTTTTCTCTTTTTAACGGCTAAGATTACTTCTCATTTTCCATATAAGTAGTACTTTGTATTTGAACCTCCCTCTATATATATATATATATATATATATATATATATATATATATATATGCGCACACACACTTAATATATGTATTTATAAGTAGATAATAAGTTATAAGTATATAAGTATATATAATAATTGTTTAACTAATATATAATATAATTTTTATAGTATATAATATATAAGTATATTACTATAAGATGAGTAATACACTTATATGTAATACTTTAATATATATAAGTATATATTAAGTAGATGTAATATGTAAATATAAGTAAATAACAATAATATAATAAGTAGATAATAAGTAGATATTAAGTAGATATGAAGTATATATTAAGTTGATAATAAGTATATATTAAGTAGATATAATAATAGTATAAATATATGTAGAGAGAATGGGAGAAGATGAAGAATATTAGAGAATAGAGAGTAGGAAGAGTTGAAGAAGATGTGTAGAAAATTGTTTAGAAAATAGGAGTATTTATAGTTTTTTTTACCCCCACCCCCACCCCAACCCCCTTGGACCCCCTCCAAGCCCTCCAACGGCTAGGAGGAGCTGGTTTAGTTTAATTTTTTTATATATAAATATGAGCATTGCAGGCTCGGGCCGGGCTGGGCCGAGCCGGTTCGTTTTCTGGGGACCCGGAGCCCGCCCCGAAAGTAGGCGGTTCGGGTATGTGGCACCCGGCCCGGACCCGGCCGGGCGGGCCGGTCCGGTTCATTACTGTAGCGGGCCGGTCTGGTTTACTCGGCCCAAGTCCATCCTTACCACCCACTGCTTTGATTAGCTTTTAAATGGACATCCGACCCTAATATAATGCTTTCCAATGGTTTTAATGCAAATAAAAAATATAAAAAGTTAAGTGGTCCCGAACCGATCCCAGTCCCAAAAATTGAAGTATGGGACCAGAACTTCTTTCCCACCAGTCCAGTCTCAGTCTTGGTCTAAAAAAATTGAAGCCCGGGATTGAGATCTCTTTTCCACCAATCCGGTCTTAGTCCTGACTCCGAACTTCTTGGTGGTATTGAAGCCTCCTCCAATGGCACTTCGGACCGTTGGGGGAGGGGAAACCTATAAATACATCTCATTCTTCCCATTTCGCCAACACTTCAAATCTCCAATTCCCTCATCTTCATTATCTATACTTTTTATTATAAGCTCATTTTTAGTTGATTAACTTTATTTATATCATATATATCGATATTATTTTATATAACATATACACATTATACTTATCATAATGATCAGAATAGTGATTAATATAGAATATATACCCTCCGCCCCAAAATGATTTAGCAATGCAGTTTGACTTTATCTATTTATTTAGCATATCGATTTTTTTATTACAATTCTTATTTGGATTTTCAACTTTATGGAACTTTCCGTGTATATATCCGAGTATGTAAACTTTAATTACTAAAACTAATTAGACTATCAGCATGAATGATTTAACTTTATCGTCGATTAACTTTAAAAACCGTAAATTGCAATTAAATTCAGGATGAAGTATACTATTGTACAACATTTCAATTTGTACTAAAATTATTCATTAGGCATGGAAGCGTCCCCAATATCCCTGTTGCAATGTTAACTCACCACATTTTCAATAAGAACACGTCAAATAGCACGTTCTTTGCACAATGTCTTCACCACCGAAAGATTTTATGATTGAGGAAAAAAGAAATCAACGGTTATGGTGCGCTACACAAACGTCTCCATACAAAGCACTGAGCACTCATCTAAGACAACAATGAATAAGTGTTGCATTTTTCTAATTATTCAAATATTATCCATCGCTTTCATATCGAATAAGTCTATGCTTACCATTGGGTATTGTACTAATACAATGTTGTGATATTTGTAATCATTTTAAATTCGTTGTTAGTTGTTAATTCCTACTAAAGGAGATTGTATAAAACCCCTTGAGGGGCAACCTTTGTATTGAACCTCAATTTATACAAGAGTGTTGGGAATAAGTAAGGAAAGAGGAGAAATTACAAGAGGAATGTATGAGGTTTACAATATTTACGTGCTCTACGTAATATATCAAATTGTTACTAGTTATTGCACCCCTGTAGTCGTAGCAGTAGATGATCAAATGCTAAGACCATAATGAAAACGAAGGAATGTCTACCAAATGTCAATGTATTAATATTCGACAGGGATATGAAGAACCCGTATATCTCCCAAGTAAAATCATTCACGATCAAAATGGATGTCAATTTTAACATGTTTAATGTGTTCATGATAAACAGGGTTACTTAATAAATACATCGCACTGATGTTATTACAATATACTATACTAGTGTGGTGCAGATGTAGATGAAGTTCCAAAAAGGAGATTACGCAACCAACATGACTCGACAACCGCATTTGCAACACCTCTATACTCAGCTTCGGTACAAAACATCTGAGTAAGCAGTGAGTCCTGAAATATGCCCGATAGAGATATGAAGACCAATGAGCAATTGTTCCCTGTGACTATTTTAAAATGCGCTTAAGCGCTTGAAAGTGAGGTTCTCGTTTATCATGCACGAATAAACATATTTGCTGCACAACATAAAGATGTCAAGTCAGGTGCATGTCAGATGCTGTAGGGCCCTTGTAAGATTGATGTATAGAGTAGGGTCTACCAGAGAGGAGTCGATTGAGGCACTGAGCTTGGAAGATGTGTCGACAGGTGTGGCTACGGGTTTAGAGTTGGTAATATATAGCGGTGCGAGCAAGTATTTTCTGTGCATATAGAGATTGTGACAAGAAAAGTTATTGGTCATGGTAAAATATGTAGAGAGACCGTCTGGGGGGGGGGGGGGGGGGGGTGAGTGAGTGAATATATCTTAGAATTCTCATAGCGTTAGCCTAAATCTGGTCATATTTGGCTTGGCATCGTAATAGTTGAGCCTGGTTGGGAAGCCGGGAAAACACTCTAACGCAGATTTGCCTTCTAAGTCTCTTGAGTGAAAAATCTGTCAAGTAAAACAAATTAAGTGCAGTAAAGTAAAAAGCACTAAAAGTTTTTATAATGGTTCAAGTTACAACGTCTCCTCTAGTTCACTGTTGCACTAAGTTTTTATAATGGTTCAAGTTACAACGTCTCCTCTAGTTTTTATAATGGTTCAAGTTACAACGTCTCCTCTGGTTCAAGTTTTTATAATACTGAGTGTTCTACCACGAGTAGGTATGGACTCGGGCCGGGTGGCCCGACCCGGAACCGGCCCGGGACCGATACTGTTCCGGCCCGGCCCGACCCGGTGGCCCGGTCAGTGACCGGTCCGGGTAGGCCCGGCCCGTGGGTTTTCCGGTCCGGGCTCGAGTCACCCAAAACAAGGCCCGACCCGGCCGGGCCCGGTTCGGGCCAAAAACAATTTTTTTTTTTTTGCAATTTTTTTTAAAGTTTTGGGTTGGGCTGGGTATTTTGGGCCATTTGGGGTGGTTTGGGGTTGGGGGTGGGAGGGGGGTTACTTAGGAAGAGGAAAACAAAAAAAAAATTATAATGGGCCAGGCCCGGACCCGGACCGGACCCGGTGGTTACCCGGGCCGGTCCCGGGTCCACCATTTCTGACCCACCGGCCCGCCCGGGCCTAGACCCGACCCGGACCCGGCCTGGACCCGAGTCCAACCCTAACCACGAGTTCCACTGCCGTAGACATTTTGGAATAAAACTCGTTCTTATATACAAGTGTGCAGTCCAAAAAACAAAAAAAAAAATTACCAAGCCCGAGGCCCAACCCAGACCTGAACCGGACCCGGTGGCTACCCGGGCCAATCCCGGGTCCACCTATTCAGACCCGCCGGCCGGCCTGGGCCTAGGCCCGACCCGGACCCGACCCGAATCCACCCCTACATATGCCACATAGGATGTACCGCACTTCACTACACTATCACTTTGGAGATGTTCTATGTTTGTCATTACCTCTTCTTGTCCCAATCTTGAAAACAAATTCATTCATTACCAAATGTCCAAATGATTAAGCTTTTAATAGCTCGTAACCAAAAGTAACGACAATGAATAATGCCGAGTATTGATTATTGCCTCCAGGTCGATTTAAGGAAAAAACTATATTGACAAGAATCACAAGATACTCAGGTCAATTTAAGGAAAAAACTATATGGCGTTAGAGCCAGACGCCCAGACGTGGTCAATCAAGTTCTCTTGCAGTGATGAATAATTACCAAACAAAGCAAGGGAGATACAGATACTTCCACAAAAACAGTCAGAACTCAGAGGTAGGGTAACGTTTGCTACGTGATATCTTGGCTAAAACGGCTTGGGAAACTTGCAGGGAGTAATATGTTAAGACTTAAGATTAATGATAGAATAGTGATATTCAATCATTTTAGCAATGCAAGAAGTCAAATATTTAATTGAAGTCAAATAGGCCTAAAATGATGATATTTGCACAAATCAGCAACATGATAGTACTGGAACAAGGGAAAATTAATGTAGCAAATAAGGAAGTTGATATTGACTTTAATGGAGTTCATTCACCATTGAATTTTTCCATTCCAATGGTGTATTTTATACAAGTGAATGATTTCTCTTCAACAGTATGTAGTGATACATAAGTAATGATACAAACAGAAAAACAAAACTTTGACAACAAAGCTAAACCAACCAATTAATCAGAAACAAGTGCACTAAATATTGGTAACAAAATATGATACGCCACCTGCAGACCTTGATTACTATCAAAATCATCGAAATAAAAAAGGGAAAAAAAAGAATACCTAATCAAGTGACACGCCGTGATAATGAAAGATAAAACTGAAAGATGAAACAGGGACAATATATTAAGCGATGGCATAAGCTAGCGTCTCATACTCCTTAGGGCGCCACATTGTCTTCTGCACACACAGCAAGCCTTCTTTGTCCTTTGAATAAGTCATCCGCACCTCATAATTCATAGACTTGAATATGTTTTCCAATTCACTTATTATCTCCGCATGGTCCCGCACTATAATCTTCCCTTCAGGTCTCAATATCCGATCCGCCTCCGCAACCAACCCCATCAAGCTACACCTGCAAAAGTTTTCCCAATAAAAGTAAGAATAAATAGAAAAATTCACAAAGGAAAGTAGAGACACATGTGGAAGTGAATTGCGGAGGATATGTACTTTCTCTTTATCTTGGAGAAGAGATGATCCGCATGGAGAAGATCATAAGATCTAGGGTAAGTGCTGAATGATTCACACCAATCATGATACATTCCAAAAAGACCTCTCTCATATATTATAGGTAGCGTATCAGCAGACTCGATTGAAACAATGTTCATAACCCACACATTCAAATGTTTTAAGGCAGCTGCGAATCTGAATAAGGAAAAATGAAATAAATATTAAAAAAAGGCGTTGAAGGGGCAGGGAAATATTCTCACCAACTAAACATCATCATGCGTATCAATGGTAGTGAACTAAGCTTACCCTCCATAAACAGCATTCATGTCCATGACATTCCTCACAGTAGACCAGTTGATCCCCATCCCACTCATGTATGACTTGGTCACAACTCGTGTCCAATGTTTGTGATCTGCAGCAAAATCTTCGGGGGCTGGCTTCCCATACACACCTGTCTGGGAACTCAGTAACCAATAAGGTGAGCTTGCAAGCCTAGCAGGCCACATTTCTGGCCATTGAGAACCTCGAACCGATTCAGCAGTGGGAACTTTGTGCATGCATGCTTGTAAAGGCACATTCCTGGATTAAACAAATCATATGATATCATATCATTAGAAATGAGTACCACCTATGCTATGAAATAGAGTAGCCAAAAGCTTCCAAGCTAGAAAATATCAATCAAAATCTCACCAGGCTGCATTAGGATCATCAGACTCCTTGCAGAGCGGAGGATTTGCATCTGACCTTTGCTCATAGCACTCATTGGTAACAGGTTTGCGATAAAAGGCAGCACCTATTCCATTCAATCTATCCTTGTTCACTTTAACCATTTCCCAGCACATTTTCTTGGTTAATTTCTTCATTGCTGCCGATAAAAATTCCCAATATAGTGTCAGCTATTATGAATTTATAGTTGGGCAAATACAAGTCGGGTGATCACTTTCAAACAAGTTACCTTCCCAGATTTCAACATCTTCAGGAAGCTTCTGGTAGACAGGAGTGGCAGACCATACAAAGTACCCACCAGGTCGGAGCACACGGTTCAGCTCCAAGAGAAGCTTACCACCTAAGAAGTAGCAAAAAAATTATCAACTGTTTTTACTTTTTAGGAAGTACATATGAGAGATGTGAGTCATGTAACTCAAGTGATAGATAGGATAAACTGAAATACCTTCAATATGCCAGGGCACCCTACACCGTGCACAGTGTACAACATCAAAGACTCCACTGGGGTAGGGAAGTCTCGTGGTACCCATGACAGCGGATATGGCAGGAATACCCCTTTCAAGGGCAAACTGAACCTGAGCTTCATGTTCATCTTTTGGAGCAAATGACATAGCTAATACATTTCTTTCAAAAAGAAAGCCTCCAAAGCTGGCAACTCCACAGCCAACATCTAATATCACACGGGTACGTTTTCCCCATGCAATGTCAGGCAGAGACTGCAGAAGCAATGCAACAATTCAGGTAAACATGTCATTCATGGATTAAGATTCGTTTTTTCCTTTTTGGTGTTAAAGACCTAGTTTCTTATTCTCCACAATTTCTTAAACTCTAAGTAGTTAGTGCTGTCAAACTTTTATACAAAGCACTGAGCAAGGAGTTGAGGAATGCCAAAAAAAGTGCAGGCAAAAATAATGATAGTAAAATGGCACCAAGGCCTCATGCCACAATAGTTGACTATACACGTCATAACAAGGAAAATCTTGTCAGATACATTCAAAAATCCAAATGGAGACCAAATTCAGTTCTAACTTTCTTAAGCACACTACTTTTCATCTGGGATCATCGAAAGTTGGATGAGTACACATTCTTTTAGAAGATTTATCTCACACCATCTAAATGTTTGGGTTCTTGTCAGACCTACACTGCACCCCTGTTTGTCTCTTGGAATGAATAACATTATACACTAACCAAAAATCATATGACCACTTCAGATCTAGAGTAATGAACGATTTATTAATTCGAACCTGCTGTAGAAAATCAATATAATGAAGAGCGCCATGCTTAAACTGGGTTCCACCACCAGGAAAGATAAGGTATTCACCACTAAACTTAACCCAGTTCTGATGTCCCTTAACCTCTGCAAGCTTGGTGTGTGGAACATTATGGTACCATATCTGCATGAAGAAATATTCAGACATTCTAGGATAATAATATTAGATAAAAAGAAAAAAGTTAATATACATTCTAGGAGGGAGACACATTACCTTTTCCCGACTCGTTGGCCACTCAATTGAACGTTTATATCCTTCAGGAAGTGAAACAAGGCAAGTTGGAGAATCAATGGGACAGTGTCTCTCCCTATGTTCATAATGCTTCGTACTTCTGAGGTGCTTAATGGCATCCAGATTGTCAAGACATGGGATGAAATCGGGGCCAGCAGTGACATTGCAGAGCTTCCAGCTGTACCCATTCTCTGTATCAGATCCAGAAGATTTCTGAGCTTCCTTTGCATTCTTTGATTCAGTTGCCTGAGTTGAAAATGCCCCATTCTGCGTAGTAGTTTCATTCAACAGCTCAGACTGAGATCCGGAAGGAAAAACTTCATTTGGAAACTGATTTTTCTCATCAGTAGCTTTGTGATCCTTCTTGTCATCTGTACTGTCTACATAACTATCTTCTTTATCTCCTTTTCTTTCACCTGCATTTTCTTCTGGGATTTTCTCAGCATAACCTGTATCTGACTTGCCTTCAGTTTTTTCCCCCTCTTCAGACTTTTTATCATCACCCTTCTGCTCTACATTTTCTGTCTTCTCTTCTCCATTGTCTATCTGATCCTTGGAATCATCTTCAGACTGAGGTTCCTCTTTCTTTTCTCCTCCAGATTTCTCTCCCTCATTTAGCTTCTGGTTTTCTTCAGCAGCTCTCTCTGTCTCTTGGGAACCAGAACTCTTTTCCTCTTGAGTTGCAACATCCCCTTTAGTTGCTTCATCAGGTAGATCACCAGGAGTATCCTCAAACTGCTTCGATTTCACAGCATCAGCTTGGTTACTTTCATCACTAGCATTGTTGTTATCGTTGCTGCCGGTCACACTCTCATTGCTCTCGTGTAGCTGTGTCTTTAAGTCACTCTTTTCATCTTCTTGTGAAGAAACATCTGAATTTGGTACTGGTACAACGGATGATGATGTCATCAACCACACGCCAACCAGGCATAGTGCTACAAATATCACTATGGTCACCGTTGAACAATAACTTGACGAGGATTTCCTACCATCAACTCTAGAGTACTTCCCTAAAGCCATTATTATCCCCCAAAAATGTATAAGACTTTCAACTTCTTCCCCTTCTCACCAGAACTATAGTGAAAAATTATGTTACAACATCTGGCTGCTGCAGCTCGGCTAACTGCAACTAATTAAAATAGGAATGTTGTAGCCATTAGATGTAATGTAAAATGTTGCAAGCCAAAGATTGAATATGCAGCATATCTATTAAAGTTTCCATAATAAACTCAACTACGCCAGCAAACCATGCTCTAACCAAACATTAGTTCAGAAAGTGTAACAAATCAAGTAAACATGTTTATGTTCATGATGACCTAAATAAGTTAAAGGATCCAAGCTGAAAATGCCATCAACATATACAAGCATTGCAACAATCTTTCATTGCAAGCAGGATGCGACCATAGTATAAAGCGGAAACAGACAAAAATAATAAATAAGAGAGAAATAAGCAGGATCCGGATCCACAGCTAACAATAGGAGTAACCAAAGAGAAATCGTTATCACGGGAGCATTACCACGTCCCAGCAACAGATCTGGGGTGAAACCAATAAAAACGCACCACGATTCAAGTTCCCTTGTATGAAATGAATCCGTGATCAAATGCGGAATGCAAATTAACAACAGAAAAAACGGGATTTCAGAATCGGACCTAAACAAGCAACACGCGAGTGTGGTTGTAACAATCACCCGTGTGCGTGTAACGTGTGCATGCGCGTGCATCATAGAATCAGAGAAGAGAGAATATAAAGGATATATTTAGCTTCATGATATTGTTCATCGTTACCTGGAGCGCAGTAATGGCGGATCTGTGATGCTATCAACGATACAGAATCAGAAAATTGCCACGCTGAAACTTGTATCACGTTTTGAGCCTCTGATTCAGCAAGCAGATGCAAATCACTTTGTTGGTTTTAAAAGGTGGAAGACCAATGCGCAGCAGCTGCTTCGGCAATTATTATAATGCTAGTGTCCGTCGGTAACCCAATTGGTTCTAGGTGCCAAATTATGAGACTGGTTGCAAAAAGTTAAAAAATGTTTTTCATTCTTAGCATAAAAAGAGTTTGAAAGAATGTTTCCGCAATTTTTATTTATATTAAATACTTAAAAGATCGAAAAGTAGAATGTTGTTTTAAATTGTTTTTCATCTTTTCTATTACACAAAAAAAACATTTATTTTATCAAAAACTATCAACTATTTCTTTTTCGAAATCACATTTTTCTCAACATTATCAACTTTTACTGTTAACCACCTTCTCCAAAATCACTTTTTTAAAGTAGAAACAATCACAAACACTCTCTATGTGAATGGGGGCAGGTTGGACTTTGCATCATGGGCGGGAATTGGTCGAGTTGGGAGTCATGATGTTTTTATTTGCTCTGATATGATCCGATCTAGTCTAAACTGCTCTAATGTGGTAATGTCTGATTTTTGTGTATTTTACAATTGTCAAAGTAAGGTCTGATCTGAACTGGATGTCTTGTCTGATTTGATCTGGTGTGTTCCTTAAAGGATCGCTTATGATTACTTTCTTTAAGACATCACATTCTTTTTCTAGTTATCTACAAAATATGAACAGAAATATGAATCCAAGAATGCTGGCAATGCCATTTCGTATGGATGTGTTGCCACAATTTTGAGCATTGAAGATTATAATGATGGATTACGTGTGCTTGTTATCCATATCCCGGGGAGATTTAAGGGTCAAATGCCTTAACTCTTTAGAGCCTGTTTGATAACACGAAAATCGGTTGATTTGAATACTGATTCTGTTGAAATTTATAAAGTTCTGACTGAATTGACTGCGTTAAGTCAGATAGACACATCTTTTCCTTTTCTAGATTTTCATCTTTCTTTACTGTAATAGACTCATCTTAGCAAATTATACCGAATCTTAAGAATATTGTACGTAGTCATATGGTAATTTGCTCTCTTCTTTTGTTATTATTATTACTAGTGAGTGCTACTTTGCTACCACACAAAATAAAAAACTACTCCGGCTATATGAATAAATACCTATATTTAGAATGAATAGTATCTAACATTGATAATCGAGTGGCTCAGTGCAATATCTTGTCAACTTGAGTACTTTCTGCTCCGTATATACTTTCTATTTTTTGTATCTTACGAATATGATATATTGTATTCTTACAACATCCTCAATGCCTAAACGATAACGGTGCATATGTGATATGAGAAAATAATCAATTACAGAACAATAAATAGAATATATCTCCTTATTTGAAGGATATTACATCATTTTGATAAGTTTTTCTTCACAACGTCAAGTACAATGTCTAGATGTAGACAATGTGGTTGACATTGCAGAGAAAAACTTACCAAAAGCACATAAGACCGTGGAAAGAAGAGGAGAGAAATGTTATAATATCAATATTTTGTGTCTATCTCTTCAATGCCACATGTGAGATATATCATTAAACTGTATAGAGTCAAAGATTACAAAAGTTGTATTGCCTTCTATGTAGGTAACTTATAAACATCTGCATGAGTAGTTAGATTGCTTTAACACAATATAATATTGATTTCTCCTCTTTAAGTTGTGTAAAAGCTCCGGGGCTATTAGAAATATTTGAAGAAAGGTTGGAGAAATTGGGAGGCTAAATAAAATCTAACATGGAAGAAATCTTAAAGAAGTGAAAGTCTTGTAGCCATCTCTTCCATAGCTTTGCCTTTAACCACACCTTTTTGAGCTTTGATTTCTTCCATCTTAAAAAGTCTCTTTATTTTTAGGGTGAGCTTGATTTGAAGAGGTCGCTTCAATGGGTCTTGTCTTATTCTCTTCTTGAGTTTTTCTTCATGAGCTTGAAGAGATCCCAAGAGTTGATCGATTGTCATAGATTCTGGTTTTTAGATTCATCAATTGTCTGATTCTCTAATTTTTTCCTAGGGTTGGGCCTAGAGTTGTTATGTTCTCTTCCCTCTTTTATGTCTTGGGCTATTTTTGATTAGTTGGGCCTTTTGGTAAATGGAAGGACCGGTTTTATACTGTGTGGACCCTAAGTATATATACCGCTTCCATCTCCAGAGTCTTCGACTAATTCATTCCGAGCTATTTTCGTTAAAACTCTAGATAGAGAGAGAGGTTGTTCTAGAGTGAGATAGTGTTGTTTCCGCTGCTGGTTTCTGCGCGAGAGCCTGAGCTTTGCAAGGACGGTAATAGAAAGAGGAGATTGCCTGAAATCTGAGGAATAGGAGCAGAGCTTGATACGTGGTCCAGAACTGGGAGCACGGCAGTCATCTTCCGAAGCCTTAGGGTTTCGTTCGGTTATCTCTAAACCTTTTTCTGTTATTTGTTTCTTAATTGATATCCCTGACCAATTGCATGTAATGTATATTGATTGTTTTGCAACCATCTTGATTGTAATCTGTTTGAATTCTGAGCTAGTGGAATATTTGGGACCGGGTTTCCCCTGTTGAAACCCCGCATATTAGGAAGGTTTTCTTCCGAATTGCGTCAACATATCGTGTGTCTTTTACTTTTTGTAAGGAATATTTGTAATTAGATTTTGATGATGTTTGACGAGCACTTGTCGTGAGTGCGTCAAAATAAATTCAATACTAAACACTTATACGTAGTATAGTATAGTAGAGTTCGTATCCACAGGGAAAGGTATAAGTCTCTTTCTATGAAACTAGTAATAAAAGGGGGGGGGGGGGGGGGGGGGGGTTGGTTTTGAGTGATTTAATTCAATTAAGAAACTAAGATGAACAACCTATATGTGTTTAATTCAAGAATAAAAGGGACTTGGCTTTGCTACTTTCCACTTGTTGATATATTTTAGTCGATCCTTGTTATATCTATAACTTATCCCCTCTCGAATACTCAATCGAGGAGTATCTCCAATTCATCGAGGGTAGTTATTAACAACGACCGTTCATTAATAACCCTTACTATTAATCAAATATAGAACAACGCCTTATACCGATATAATAGTAGCATTCAATCTTTTTAACTCCTTGATGAAATCAATTGAGATTGATAACCTTAACACAACGGTTTCGGTTTAACCAACAAAATTGATCCCTCTTAAATCTATTAACCACGACCGTGCATTAATAAACCGAAGTTACTTACTTGTGAAACCACCAACGATTAACCATCGGTTCGTTGATCGTTTCTAGTAGTAATTAATGTCGGAACGTTAACTAATCGTCACTTAGCAACCATCCAACATTAATATAGAATGAGATTAAGGGAAGAATTAATAATCAAGAGAAGAAGTTAAGAAAATAACTCACAACTTTAATAATCAACAAGCTTCAGGAGCAAAACCAAGAATGGAAGTTTAGCTCTTCATTTGGAGGCTAAACATAGCTAGAAAATATAAAGAGATGCTATTCTAAACTGAGCTAAAGAGTATGAAAGAAGGGATGATGAAAAGTGAAGGAAAATGGGGTTATTTATAGGTGTTTTCAACACCTAATGCCGGATACCCGGCCGGGTATTTTGACATACCCGACCGGGTATTTACCAAATCAAATATTTTCCCATGTTTTTGTGTCTTCTGCACGTTCTTTGGTCCGAAATCACTTCATACCCGACCGGGTATTTGCTAGTTTTGCAGCAGTTTCCTTTGTCACTTCATACCCGGCCGGGTAAAGTCCATACTCGACCGGGTTTTGCACAAAACTCAGGTTTCTTCATCCTTTTTGCTTCCAAACCTATCCTAAACTTATAGCCAAACTAACTACAACTTACAACAAACAATAAAATGCTAGAAATACGATTACAATCAAATGCAAACTAACAACTATAAACTTGCACAAAACTAGTAAATAAACATTACAAACAATAATAAAAATGTATACTTAGGCACTAACAACTAGTGCCTATCAAACACCCCCACACTTGAACTTTTACTCGTCTCGAGTAAAACAAATCATGTCCATGAAGTTTCCAAACCAACAATTGTAGCAATTACAACCATTCACAAGTGTTTTTGAAAATCAACATAAAAGAATGTTTCAATGATCAAAACACATGAATAAAAGGTCTTCACCATCATTGGGTTTCTCTTCTTTTGCTCCTTATGTGTACCCTTAGGATCCTGCAAATACAAAAGAAATACTTTCTCTCACTCTCTCATTTTGCCTAGGTGCCCTTTTGGGTTTTCATCCCAGCTTCCCACATTTTCCTTTTTAATTCTCCCCAACTCACTCTTCTTTTTTGCTTTTATTTTGCTTAAGTTGCCCTTTTTGGGTCTCTGTTAACCTTTACTCTGACAGAAACCCTCCTGGTTCTCTGTTGGATATACTCTCAACAGAAGTGCTCCAGACCTTCTCTGATCAACTCTCTGCTAAAGACACCAGAAGGCCTGACACTTAGAAGAATTCCACCAAGCCGGGAAATCAACTGGAAGATTCCTTCAACGGCTAGGAGTATTGAACGGAAAAGCTACAGTGCGCGCATTAAATGCACATTTAATGCTCCCCATGCTCCGTAGAGTAATTGCAGATGATTGGCCGCAATGTCAGGATTACTTTATCCCAAAATAGTAACCCGCCAACTTTACCGGGTCCTACTGGTCAAGTCAACTGCTCGCTCATTTAATGCAGTTGTCCTCTTTCTCCTCCAACGGGAAGACAACCTCAGTATAAAAGATACACTACGAAGAACAACCGGATAACTTTGCTAATCTTTGCTACAACTCTGCATATACAAGAAATTCAAACGCTACAAAACAAAAAGCCTCCTTGATATTAAAACTTCATCATCTTCTACAAGAGAAGGCAGAAGTTGGAAAATCCTAATTTCCAACTCAAGCAAAGTTCCAAGTATTCTTCAACTCTTCAAGCTCATCACATACAAATCTTTTGTAACGAAGCAAGTTGGAGTAACCCCTGTTCTCAACAGAACCTCTTCTTTCACAAGAAGGACGTCCAAGTACCTGGAGCTGTGAAGTGGTGATACTTCTGGGAAAGCTCAGTGAAAGGACCAGTCTTAGGGAAGCCGGAAGTGCATCCAAAAAGACATCTACACTTGAAGAAGACGTGGAGAGCTTCTTAAGTGATAGGGCTAAGGCATTGTAAACGGAAGTTTTTACAGCTTAGTGGAACAGTGGACTAGAGGAACAAATTGTTCCTTGAACCACTATAAAAAGCCCTGGTGTCATTTACTTACTGCTTTACATTCATAGTTTTTATTTAAACTGTTTAACTCCAAAGACTTGGTATATGTGTTCAGCAGAACTGGTCTTGTGAGTTAACAGAAGGCCTACTGCCTTTGCTTCTTTGAGGCTATTAACAGAACTCCCTACCAGAACCCCATCCGCTGCCAGTCTGTTCTGTCAACAAAACAGGCTATTCTGTTAAATCTGGTACTTAGCTTGAAAAAGTTAAAAACCAATACAGTCTATTCACCCCCCCTCTAGACTGTATCCAGTACAACCGGGACCAACAAGTGGTATCAGAGCCTCCTTGTTCTAATAATCTTTTAGGTTATTTGCTGAACAAAGATCCACTTGTTTTTCTGTTTTACCTCATTTTTATCTGATATAATGGATCACTCCTTGTCCAAGAATCTTATGTTTTCAGATCTTAAGTTTGATGACTGGAGGATCCGGATGAAGGCACATCTCTGTGCTCTTCATGATGAGATGTGGGAAGTTCTTGACATAGGACCCTTCACAAGCTTCCAGAAGGTCAATCCTGAACATGCTATTGACAACACTAGACCTCAGATGATCAATAAGGCCAAATCTGAATGGACCACTCAAGAAAGAAGGAAGTACAATTTGGACAACATTGCTAAGGACATTCTTTACAAGTCCATCGATGATAGGTACTTCAACAGGATAAAGAAGTGCAAGACTGCAAAGGAAATCTGGGATACTCTTGAGCTCATTGGAGCTGGTGATGATCAAGAGAAGGACAACAAGCTAACAATAGCCAACAAGAAGTTTGATGATTTCAAACTTCTCCCTGGTGAAAGCATCTCCAAGATGTATGACAGGCTCCTCACTCTCACTGGAGAGATCTCTGAGCTTGGCAAGGAACTCACCACCAAGGAGATCAACCTTAAGGTGTTGAGGGGACTGCCCTCAGCATGGAAGATGAAGGTGGTTGCTGTCCAAGCCAGCAAGGATGTGAAGACTTATCCCACTGATAAGCTCATTTCAGATCTCAAAGCTCATGAGTTTGAAATGATTGAAGAAAAGGAAGATGTACCAGAAGAGAGGACCACTACAGCCCTCACTGCCAGCACATCAAAGATAAATGATTTTGACCCTTCAGTACTTTTATCTGACGAATATATGGTTGCTTTTGCTAGGAGATTCAAGAAGTTCATGAAGAATCCCAAAGATGGAAGAAGTCCATCATTCAGCAGAAAGCCATTCCAGAAGGTCAAAACAACAGAAAGCAGTGGTGAGCTTCTCTGTTACAACTGCAGATAACCTGGACATTTCAAAGCAGAATGTCCACACCCAAGAGTGTCCAAGAAACAAGGGCATGATGGAGAAAAGAAGAAGTATGAAGACAACTCCAGAAGGAGAAAGGCACTTGTGACAGAACAGCTTGAGAAAGACCCTCTGTCAGAGACAGAATCCAGTTCTGACTCAGATTCTGATGAGGCCTTCTGTTGTCTTGATACTGAGACAGAAGACCTATGCCTCATGGCTCATTCTGATGATGAGGTAACCTCTACTTTTGCATCTAGTTTCTCTTCGGTAGGCTTAGCTTTTGATTCTGATTCAATGTCAGAATTTTGGGAAGAGTTTAAGGCCATCCAAGCCACTTATTCCTCTGTAACAGAAGAAAACAGTAAGTTGAAAGCTGAAATTCTTGACTTGAAAAGGGAGGTTGAGATCAAAATCAATCTTCTAATTAAGGAAAGAGATCAGCTGGAGACTGAAAATGTTTCTCTTCTCAAGAGAATAAGAGAAATAGAGCCTCTCGAAATTAAGTACAAAGCTTACGAGAAGGCCCAGTCTTCCATGGAAAAGATTGTACTTGATCAACAGATTGGCACTGGCTTTGGTCTTGGTTATGGCTCAACAGAATCAGGTGAGCCTTCTGTAATGCCTAGCACCAGTGTTGCTAAGGCAGATAAGGTCATAGTGCCACTGACTTCTAGCCCCATTTGTCAAGCTGGTGTATCTGGCACCAAGGTTGTTCATGAGGAAGTCAGACCAGAAAAGGGAAAGATAAAAGTTCAACAGAAACCCTTTTTGAAAAATAATGAACCTAGCAGAAAACCTAACAACAGAAAAGGTTTTCAAGATAACAAAAATAAGAGACCATTCATTGACAGACAACCGCATGACAATCGTGCCAGAAATGATCACCAGAAGGGCAAATATCAAGAGAGGATTAACTTTAGGCAGAATAGGTTGGCTGGTCAACTTCAGAAGCCCAAAGCTAACCGTCCCTCTGCTCTTGATAGTATATGGGACTTCTTTCCAACAAAGAAAGCTATGCAAAAGTATGTAAACAGGAAGCATGACCCTCACAAGCATCTGCCCAAAGTGAATCACACTTCAGTTTACTATAACTACCAGGTGGACAATGGGTACCACCCACCAAGGTTTCACCTGATGAGACCAAAATGGTACCAACTACCCAGACTCCATGACCCCCCAGGACCCAGCATTGCTTGGGTACCTAAATCTTACTTTTGATCTTGCAGGAACCGTGTGCTGGAGCTATCTCAGAGCAAGAATGGTTTATTGATAGTGGATGCTCCAGGCACATGACAGGTGACAGAAGTTGCCTAACTGAGTTCCAGAAATGCAAAGGACCTAGAGTTACCTTTGGAGGTAATGACAAAGAAGGTCAAACAAAAGGAAGAGGAAAGCTAATCAAGAACCAGATAGTCATTGATGATGTCTCATATGTCAAAGGACTGAAGTTCAACTTGCTGAGTGCTAGCCAATTCTGTGAAAGGCTACACTGTTGAATTCACAAAGGACTCCTGTTATGTGAAGCATGAGACAACAAAGGAAGTGGTTCTTACAGCATCAAGGAAGAAGAACATCTATGTGGTTGATTGGAACCCATGACTGTGGAAGAAGCTCTTGCAGACTCAGATTGGATCAATGCAATGCAAGAAGAGCTTACTCAATTTGAAAGGAACAATGTATGGGAACTTGTCCCTAGGCCAAAGCACGAGAATGTCATTGGAACCAAATGGGTGTTCAAGAACAAAGCTGATGAAGATGGCAATATTGTAAGGAATAAAGCAAGGCTGGTAGCTAAAGGTTATTGCCAAGAAGAAGGAATAGATTTTGATGAGACTTTTGCACCAGTTGCCAGACTGGAAGCCATCAGAATATTTCTAGCCTATGCTGCCTACAACAATATTAAGGTCTACCAGATGGATGTCAAAAGCGCATTTCTAAATGGAGATCTTGAAGAAGAAGTTTATGTGGAACAACCACCAGGTTTTGTCATTCCTACTCACTCCTCGTGTGTCTACAAACATAAAAAGGCCCTCTATGGTCTTAAGCAAGCTCCCAGAGCATGGTATGACACATTGTCCCTTTTCCTAGTGAACCATGAGTTTACTAAAGGAAAGGTTGACAAAACTCTATTTCAAATCTCTGTCGCTAATCATATTCTGTTAGTACAAATATATGTTGATGATATTATATTTGGTAGTACTAATCCAGAACTGTGCAAGAAATTCTCTCAAGTGATGCAGAGTCAATTTGAAATGAGTATGATGGGAGAACTCAGCTACTTCTTAGGACTTCAAGTTAAACAAGTTCCAGAAGGAATCTTTATCAATCAAGGGAAGTATACCAGAGACCTGATCAAGAAGTTTGGAGTGGAAGGCAAATCCTCAGTGAAGATTCCCATGAACACTTCACAAGGAATTGGTCCAGATGATGAAGGAAAGGATGTCGATGCAACAACATACAGAGGAATCATAGGATCTCTGTTGTATCTGACAGCAAGCAGACCAGACATCTCATTCTCTGTTGGAATCTGTGCCAGATACCAATCAAAGCCCAAGGACAGCCATCTTAGTGCTGCAAAGAGAATCATCAGATATATCAAAGGAAATCCAAATGCAGGCCTATGGTATCCAAAGGGAGGTAACTTTGAACTAATTGGTTACTCTGACTCAGATTTTGCAGGTTGCAGATTAGACAGGAAGAGCACCTCTGGTCATTGCCAAATGCTAGGACGAAGGCTTGTTTCCTGGTTTAGCAAGAAGCAGAATTCAATCTCAACAAGTACAGCAGAAGCTGAGTACATTGCAGCTGGGAGTTGCTGTGCTCAGTTACTCTGGATGAAGCAACAGTTGAAGGATTATGGCATTCAAGCAAAGGAGATCAAATTGCTGTGTGACAACACCAGTGCCATTGCCATCACTCAGAATCCAGTTCTTCACTCCAGGACAAAGCACATTGAGATCAGACATCACTTCATCAGAGATCATGTTGAAAAGAAGCACATATGCATGGAGCATGTGCCAACAGAAGACCAGCTTTCAGACATTCTGACAAAGCCTCTTCCTGAGGCTAGATTCAACAAATTGAGAGATGAATTGGGGATGATGGATGAAATCCCAAGGGAAGGTTAAATAGGAAGGCCCTCTGTTGCAAAATCTCTGCTAACAGAATACCTGTTGCGGAACCCCTTCTGCTAACCACCTTCTGTTCTTTATCCTGGCAGAACACCTCAGCAACAGAAACCCTCCCTCCCTTCTTATATCTAACAGAAGGTTGTGGACTTAGAAAATTCTGAAAACCGGGTGATCTAGTACTTATTAAAGGTCTTTTACCCTTTTACCCTTAAAACGGTATCCAACTGCATAATATTTACTGCGCCCCTTTTTACATTTATTGGTACCTTGGAACCGTAAATAATCTCAATCGTCCACTAACCCGAACCCATATATTCCCCTTTCGCAAACCTAAACCGTTACTGCTTTCATTACTCTCAAATTCTCAGACCTCCATAGCTCTCAAGCTCTCTGCAGCTTTTCTCTGCTCTAATGGCTTTCATCAACATCAACGACCTCACCAAGGAAGAAATCAACACCCTGGTCTCGAACATCTATACTGGGATGAACTGCGACCTCTCCGCACTCCCTGAACTCGCAGCTAATCACGAAACGGTGGTAAAAATCATCAAGGGAATGGAAGACTCCCAACTCAACAAGGTAGTAGGATATCACTTTGATTCCTACAGCACGAGGGACGTGGCAGAGTTTTATCTCAACGCTACGTACGAAGGGTAGACCATCCGGTCAAAGGTCAATGGTGAGAACATAACCCTCACTCCTGAAGTTCTCAACGCCCTGTTTGGCGTAGTGGAGGATCCTCAAGAAGAAGAGACTGAAGGTTTCCTATCACTGGACAGTGTCAAGGTCACTGTGGACAACTTTGTCCAACTCTACTGCCGACCTGAAGTGGGTAGAGTTCCCAAACTGTATATGAAGAAGAACCTCCTTCAAAGTGACTATGAAAAGCTGGTGAACATCCTTCATAGGTGTGTCTGGAGCAAGAGCACCTCCACTGATGACATGAATGTACTAAATGCAAAAGCTGTCTTTGTGGTTCATCATGGGATGAACATCAACTGGGGACATGTAATAGTCAAATCTCTAGTTGAATTCATCAAAAAGAAGGACAAGGAAACTGGACTGTTCAAAACCCCCATGGGTTATGGCCTCTTAATCTCTGAAACCCTGCTCAAAGAAAGGATAGGGCTGAGAAACCCTATTGAGGCAGATTACACCAAACTGCTCTTCCTCAATACCTCTGGTGACCGAAAGGTTGCACTCAAGGCTGAACAGAAGAGGCTGAGGACTCTGGAGTTTAACCGGGAGAAGCTCCAACAGAAGGTCAGCAAACCCAAAAAGGTTGTGAAGAAACAGCAGAAACCCTCCACGCCTTCAGAATCTGAAGAAGAAGAAGTTCTGATCAGAAAACCTGTGAAGAAGGTTGTTCTGCAGAAGGCTGCACCTGCCAAGGTTCAGAAGCTGGTGGCAAAGAAATCTGTTCTAAAGAGAAAGGCACCTTCCCCTGCCTCTACAGAAAGCACCTCCTCTGCCTCCCCCATTGCAAAGAAGGCAAAGGTTCTGACACCTGCAGCACAGGAGAAGCTGGAGGATTCTGTCACCTCTGCCCCAGCCAACAGAAATGCTTGGCAAGGCAAGAGGATTGTCTTTAAGTCTAGTGACTCTGAAGAAGATGTAGCAGTACTGGATGCTACTGTTCAGGGGGGAATCTCACAGATCTCCCTCTGCAACCTTACCTGATCAACCTATGATACTTACATCATCAGAACACCATCAAGAAGACAGAACCCCTGAGCCCACAGAACCCCAGGTGCATACCCCCTCTGATCTAGACAAAGTATTTATCAGGGTTCTTGCTTGGAGGAAGTGGAGAGTGGGACCTCTCCCAGAACTACTCAGATTGCTTCCCAACTTTATCACAGAGGAAGCGGAAGCTCTGAAGTGGGCTGGCACAGAAGATGTTGAGCAATGCCTCAACAAGGACTTTCTTCTATCTGTTCTTGCTGAGAAGAAAAAGGGGGAATGCAAAGGCAAGAGCAAACTCACTGATGTCATTGAAGAAGAGCATGTCAAGGCTCTGACAGAAGATGAGGTGGCAGCATTTGATGCTTGGCTGATTGAAAAGAAGAGGAAGGAATCTATGATCAAGTTTCGACATAGTGCACATGGAGAAGGGGAACCCTCCACTGCAAATGATCTACCCTTGGTCATGGAGAGGCTAGTCAAGGAATGGAGAGATTCACAGTTCACAGAAACTCTACTTGAGGTAATTCCTGAACCTCCACTCTCACCCAGAATGCCAACTCCCTTTACCACTCCACCCCAATCTCCTCATCAGAAAACCCCTTCTGCACCTATTCCAACAGAACCTCTGATTCCATTATCCCCCTCTGTGCACACACTCCCATCCCCCCAACAGAACACCTCCTCACTTCATCAGAAACCCTCTTCTCAACAGAAAACCCCCACACCCCAAAAGCCCTCCATTTCCAAATCATCATCTCCTTCACCCTGCAAACCGTTCTCTCCTCCAAAGAACAGATCCTTTTCCCCTCCCCACCCTCTCAAAGACAACTTATTCTATACCAACCCCAACAGATCATCTCATCATCACCACCACCTCAACAGAAATCCTCTTCACCTTCCAAGTCTGAACATCAAGTCACTCCACAAGAGTCCCTTCCTCCACACCAGCATGCAGCTCAGTTAAAACCTGAATGGTTCCTTAGAGACTCTGATCCTACTACAGTCTCGCCCATCTCTGCACCTCAAGGTTATTCTAGGCATTTTACTGCCCCCAATCCCTCCCTCCGGAAGAAGGAGAAGGTAATCAGAAACAGAATCCCAATCTACTCCTCGTATGAAGACTCTTCTGACATGGATGGATTCATGGTCAGCAAGTCATACAAAGCTACTTCAAAGAGACAGAAGACCCCTCCTCTGACTCAACTTGAGCATGAACTTCTTGTCCAATCTCTCTCCTCTGTCCAAGAACATCACCCTTTGCCTAAGGGAAGAGGTTTAGAGCTGCCTCAATCTGATGGACAAGAGAATCAAATTCCCTTCAACAAGTTTGTTGAGACAGCAGAAGAATTTGGTGGACAAGTCCTCCAAGGCATGGACAAGCTCATCCAGATAAATGACAAGCACTTTGAGCACCTTGCTCATGTGAATGATAATCTCAATTCTGGGATGCAGTTTATCTCCGATCGCTTTGAAAACCTCACAAAATCCCTCCACAACTTCATGGCATCCTCCTCTGCCAGAACAGATGCTCTGTCAACTGAAGTAGAAGGTATACATAAGACCCTATTCACCTTTCATCAGACTCTGATAGCTCAAGGCAAAGCAATTGAGACCATCTCCACAAATATTGAAGATCTCCAATGGGCTGATACAAAAACCAAAGAACAGCTGTTGGACATAGAGGAACTCTGCAAAGTCCACCGTGATCAAACCAGGACTCTGTTTGCTCAAGACAAAGAGAGATATCAAAAGATGGTCCTCTTAGAAGCCATCAACAAAGATATCATGTCTGCCATGCAGAAGCAACAAGGGCTGCTTGAAGGTCTTACTTCTGTAACTCAAACTTTACCAGAATCCCTGGAACAGTTTGCCTCTACTCAGGCCACAGAATTCCAGAAACTCTCCCTTCTGCTTGGTGATCTCGATGATGCCAAAAAGGGGGAAGAAGGCCCTCATTTGTCAAAACCGAGGACCACCAGAACCTCATCATCTGCTGAACCAGTTGTGGATCCCACGCCTTACTTTGAAGTTGCTCTCCCGAAGAAAAGGCTAGCTAGTATCCCTAGACCTCCATCCCCACAGAAGAAAGGAACTAAGAAGAAGAAAGCTCTAAGCTTTAAAGAATGGAGACTGGGAGGATCTCAGGTGATGACTAAAACACAATTTGAGGAAATGAAGCAGAAGATGACCTCCACACAACAACAGAATCTTTATCTGGACCATGATGGTCATGTAAAGGTTAAACATGGTGGATCTATGGAGGAGGCAGAATTTTGGTTTCACAACAGCATTGTACCAGGAAAAGATATTCATGAAGGTGTTGTAAACTACCTAGACTGCAAACTCTCACCCGTTTGGGCTTCCTATCAGAGAACTGGAAATCTGGTTGGAATCAGAGAAGAGGTGAATGCAGAGCTAAAGAGGCTACAAGGACTGGATGAACAAGCAAGAGCTGAAGCTGCAAAGACTATTATGTAATCAGATACTCTTGTAATCCACCTTAATAAAAGATCATCTCTGCCTCACACTTTGTAAGGCAATTCCTCAATCTCTGTCTTTTCCTTGCTTTCTGTTTGTGTCTGTCTGTTTGCTCTTTGATTTATAATCTGCTATCTGAATGTACTGTACTCTTACTATCTTCCTATGCCAAGTTGCCCACCAAGATTTTAATGAAAGTTTTTAAACTCTAATTCTTTAAGGTGAAGGCACTTCTCTGGAAATAGTTAAAGGGTTTTGGCATCATCAAAAAGGGGAAAATTGTGAGGAATATTTGTAATTAGATTTTGATGATGCTAGATTAATTAGGACTTTAGAGTACCCCTCTTTAGACTTAATGTATTAGAATTTTCATTTGTAAAGTTCTTAGTATAATCGACTACCAGAAGACCTCCTGACAGAAGATCCTTTGTTCTCTGCCTAGGAACAGAAGACCTCAGGGTCTCTGTTAACCTTTACTCTGACAGAGACCCTCCTGGTTCTCTGTTGGATATACTCTCAACAGAAGTGCTCCAGACCTTCTCTGATCAACTCTCTGCTAAAGACACCAGAAGGCCTGACACTTAGAAGAATTCCACCAAGCCGGGGAATCAACTCGAAGATTCCCTCAACGGCTAGGAGTATTGAACGTAAAAGCTACAGTGCGCGCATTAAATGCACATTTAATGCTCCCCATGCTCCGTAGAGTAATTGCAGATGATTGGCCGCAATGTCAGGATTACTTTATCCCAAAATAGTAACCCGCCAACTTTACCGGGTCCTACTGGTCAAGTCAACTGCTCGCTCATTTAATGCAGTTGTCCTCTTTCTCCTCCAACGGGAAGACAACCTCAGTATAAAAGATACACTACGAAGAACAACCGGATAACTTTGCTAATCTTTGCTACAACTCTGCATATACAAGAAATTCAAACGCTACAAAGCAAAAAGCCTCCTTGATATTAAAACTTCATCATCTTCTACAAGAGAAGGCAGAAGTTGGAAAAATCCTAATTTCCAACTCAAGCAAAGTTCCAAGTATTCTTCAACTCTTCAAGCTCATCACATACAAATCTTTTGTAACGAAGCAAGTTGGAGGAACCCTGTTCTATCTAGAACCTCTTCTTTCACAAGAAGGACGTCCAAGTACCTGGAGCAGTGAAGTGGTGATACTTCTGGGAAAGCTCAGTGAAAGGACCAGTCTTAGGGAAGCCGGAAGTGCATCCAAGAAGACATCTACACTTGAAGAAGACGTGGAGAGCTTCTTAAGTGATAGGGCTAAGGCATTGTAAACGGAAGTTTTTACAGCTTAGTGGAACAGTGGACTAGAGGAACAAGTTGTTCCTTGAACCACTATAAAAAGCCCTGGTGTCATTTACTTACTGCTTTACATTCACAGTTTTTATTTAAACTGTTTAACTCCAAAGACTTGGTATCTGTGTTCAGCAGAACTGGTCTTGTGAGTTAACAGAAGGCCTACTGCCTTTGCTTCTCTGAGGCTATTAACAGAACTCCCTACCAAAACCCCATCCGCTGCCAGTCTGTTCTGCCAACAGAACAGGCTATTCTGTTAAATCTGGTACTTAGCTTGAAAAAGTTAAAAACCAATACAGTCTATTCACCCCCCCCTCTAGACTGTATCCAGTACAACCGGGACCAACACTTTTCTTGTTGCGTTTATTACATGTGTTAAGTTTGAGAACCGATCTGTTTGACTGTTGACTTTGATTAGTCCGTGAACAAATTGGTATCAGAGCTTGGTGTGTTCTTGAAACTATAATTGCTATCTTTGTTTGAATCTTGGATTTCTTGAAACCCTAGTTCTTGGTCTGTGATTAAATCTGGACCAGTATCCGCTAGCTTATTATTGACTGCAGTACTTGCATTTGTTGTCTTTGCGTTTCTTCTTCGTCTGGTTGAATTATTTGTTCTTGATAATCTGTCTGTTCTTGAGTAACATATTGGGAAAAATGTCTGAGTCTGGTGTCAAAATCCGAATGTTTGATGGCACCAGTGATTTCCCAATGTGGCAACTTAAGATGAAAGCTCTGTTAATGAAGCAGAAATGCTTCAAAGCTATTACTCATGACCCTATACCTGGCTTATCTGAATCTGATCAACTTGAATTGAAAAATGTTGTTTATCTGAGTTGATTATACACTTGTCTGACAATGTGGCTAGAAAGTTTTCTAGTATAACTGAGCCTAGGATTCTGTGGGAAACTCTTGAATCAACCTACATGAAGAAAACCATGTCTAGGAAGATATCCTTATTATGTAAGTTGTTCACTTTCAAAATGAATGTGTCTGTTTCTTTGCAAGATAATTTAGACAATTTTCTTAAGATGACACAGGAAATTGAGAAAGTAGATGAAAAAATTAAGGACACCCATCAAGCTGTGATTCTATTAAACTCTCTGCCCTCCCAATTTGACAACTTTAAGGATGTAATTCAATACTCTAATGAGGATTTAACACCAAACAAGATAATAGATTCTATTATTGAAAAGAATGAGAGCCTTAAGGTGTTTAAGTCTAAGTCTGACTCAACCTTTAGTGAAAGAACTAAGACTAAGACTGAGGCTTTAGTTGTGAAGGGTAAACCTAAAAATAACAAGAAGGGTTCTAAGAAAAAGAAACAAACTGAGAAAGAAAATCTTGAAAAGAAGGGCTTTAAATGCCATTACTGTGGAATAGAGGGGCATTTTGCTAGGGATTGTAGGAAGAAAAAGAGGGATAGACAAGGTGATAACCCCAATCCTAATCCTACCTCTAACACAGAATCTGCTAATGTCTTTCAACATGAGTTACTTGTTTGTTCTGATTCTTCTTTGAAATCTGAATGGATTCTTGATTCTGGTTGTACTTTGCATGCCACTCCTAACAAGGACTGTTTCTCCTCATTGACTTTGTTCGATGGGGGAAAGGTTATGTTAGGAGATAATACTTCTTTAGATATTAAAGGCATCGGTAATGTTCCATTGAGAATGTTTGATGGTGTTGTTAGAGTTGTGCAGAATGTTAGGTGGGTTCCATATTTGAGAAGGAATTTACTTTCTCAGTCCATATTTGATGAGATGGCTTGTAGTATCATTACACAGGTTGGTGTTAAGATGGTTTCCAGGAATGTGAACAATCTTATTAAAGCTAATAAAAAAGGAGGTTTGTATATTGTTGAAGGTACATCTGAACTTAATCTTGTTGCCTCTTTCCCTAATGATGCTATTAAAAAAACAAACTGAAATATGACATAAGAGGTTGGGCCATATCAGTAATGTGGGTTTGAGTAAACTGTTTAAAAATGGATTGATTGATTTTAAACCTAGCCCTATTGATATTTGTGAAAACTGTATTTTTGGAAAGCAAACCAGACATTCCTTTGGTAATTCTACTTATACTGCTTCTAAACCCCTAGAATTAGTTCATGCTGATTTATGGGGGCCTTCTAAAGTTGGAACAATAGGAGGTAGGAAATACTTTCTTTCACTTGTTGATCACTTTTCAAGAAAAGTATGGGTATATTTACTGAAAACAAAGGATGAAACTTTTGAAAGTTTTAAAAATTGGAAGAGCTTGGTTGAATCTCAATCTAATTTTAAAATGAAGTCTTTGAAGACTGACAATGGACTTGAATTTTGCAATACTATTTTCAATGATTTTTGCAAAACTAATGGGGTTAAAAGGCTTTTAATTGTCCCGGGAACCCCTCAGCAGAATGGTACTGCTGAGAGGATCAACCGAACCCTACTTGAAAAAGCTAGGTGCATGTTATTTGAATTTGGTCTTAAGAATTCTACGTGGGGTGAGGCTGTTGTAACTGTTGCTTACTTGATAAACAGATCACCATCTTTTGTGGTGAACTTCAAGACTCCACAAGAGATGTGGTCTGGAATCAAACCTAACATTACTCATTTGAGACCCTTTGGGTGCACTGCCTATGCACATGTGTCCCAAGGTAAGTTGGAACCTAGGGCAATCAAATGTGTAATGATAGGTTATCCCGAGGGTGTTAAAGGTTATAAGCTCTTAGTTATCCAAACAGGGGCTTATAAATGCCTTGTGTCCAGAGATGTTGTGTTTAATGAAGTTGAATTCCATTATAAGAAAACTAACACTCCTTCAAGTGACTTGACAGGTGATTCTGATGGAAACTTTTTTGATCCTCCAGAAAATGATGATCTTTCTGATGAGGATTATGACAGTGGAGTTTTCCATAATGTCAATGATGATCATTCATTATCTGGGAATGATTTGAATGATACATCTGAAGGTAACGTGAATCCTAATCATAATACAGATCAACAAGGTAATACCTCCCCTCACTCAATGACTCTGAAAATCTGCATGATGTTCATGTTCAAAATGATATGCATATGTCTGATTCTTTAGATGCTTCATCAAATGAAAATTCTAATGACTTTGTTGAACCAAACTTAGCTGATTATCAACTAATAAGAGATAGAGAACCTAGGACAATTATTCCTAATAGGAGATATATGTCAAACCTTGCTGAGTTTGTGTTGTTAGCTTCGGAAGTAGTTAGAAACTATGTTCCTGATACCTTTGAACAAGCTGTTACAAGTTCTAAGTCAAATGATTGGTTTAAGGCAATGCAAGAAGAAATGCAGTCCATGTTTGCAAATCAAACCTGGTCTCTGGTCCCTAAACCTAAGGGTGATAAAGTCATAGATTATAGATGGATTTATAGGATGAATGATAGTCTTGATCCCACTGAACCACCTAAGTTTAAGGCTAGGTTAGTTGCAAAAGGTTTTAAACAAAAACAAGGGATTGATTACCAAGATATTTTTGCTCCTGTGGTTAAATTCAAAACTCTAAGACTTTTACTTGCCATGACCACTGTTTTTGACTGGGAACTTGAACAAATGGATGTAAAAACTGCCTTTTACATGGAGACATTAATGAAACCATTTATATGTCTCAACCACCTGGTTTTATTTGCAAAAATAAACCTGATCATGTCTGCTTGCTTAAGAAATCAATTTATGGATTAAAACAGTATCCAAGACAGTGGAACTTGAAATTTAATGACTGCATGTGTGAATTGGGATTTCTTAGAAGCAAATATGATACTTGTCTGTACTTTTAAGCATGTGGGTACTGAAAATGCTTTGTATGTTCTGCTTTATGTTGATGATATCCTTCTTATTGGTTCTTGTGAAATGCTGATTGTAAGTGTGAAAAATGATCTTAAATTGCATTTTGATATGAAGGATATTGGCACTGCTAAAAGAATTTTAGGAATTGACATATTAGGGAACAGATCTGAAAGAAGCACGTTCTTATCTCAATGTGATTATCTTTCTAAGATATTAGATAAGTTTAATATGTCTAATTCAAAAATGACACCTATTCCTTTAGGAGTGCATTTAGAATTACATAAAGACCCTTATCCTATATCTTTGGAGGAATCTAAGAAAATGGAAAAGGTGCCTTATGATGTTGCTTCTGGATCACTGATGTATGTTATGCTTTGTACTAGACCTGACTTGGCTTTTGTTGTAAGTGTTCTTAGCAGGTTTATGTCTGACCCTAGGGAAAGACATTGGACTGTTATGAAATATACTTTGAGATACCTGCCTGGGACTAGAAATTTAGGACTAAAGTACAGTTCTGACAAATCTTTAGACCTTAAAGGTTTTGTAGATGCTGACTATGCAGGGTGTAAAGAGTCGAGGAAGTCTACTACTTCCTGGTTCTTTACATGGGCTGGAAATTGTATTTCCTGGAAGTCCCAGTTGCAATCTGTTGTAGCCCTGTCATCCACACAGGCTGAATACATTGCAGCCACTGAAGCTATTAAAGAAGTCAAATGGCTTAAGGGTGTTCTAGGTGAAGTCTTGAAAAAATGTAACCCCTGTTGTTTTTTCTGATAGTCAGAGTTCCGTCTATCTTTGTAAAGATCTCATATATCATGAAAAAACTAAACACATAGATGTTAGATTTAATTATATAAGGGATGAAATTGCTAAGGGAAATGTTTTTATTGAAAAGATAACTGGAGATGTTAATCTTGCTGATTTTGGTACTAGAATTGTCCAAACTGATAAGTTCTTGTTTTGCAGGAAATTCTTCAAGATCTTTGAGGTACCTTGAACTATAGGTCCCTGAATTGGGTTAATGATGAATGGTGTGAGACCTGGTTCCATATTCCAACAAGCTGGCTATGATGATACCCAATGACTAAGATGACGTGAGAATGAGTCTTAGGAGGGCAAATTGTTGAGATTAGTAATCCTAATTCTCTAATTATTTCCCAGTTTTACAATTTTAGATAGGATGGCAAAGCAATCAATTTTTGTATTATGTTGTTGGGTTGGGCCTAGAGTTGTTATGTTCTCTTCCTTCTTTTATGTCTTGGGCTATTTTTGATTAGTTGGGCCTTTTGGTAAATGGAAGGACCGGTTTTATACTGTGTGGACCCTAAGTATATATTCCACTTCCGTCTCCAAAGTCTTCGACTAATTCATTTCGAGCTATTTTCGTTAAATCCCTAGATAGAGAGAGAGGTTGTTCTAGAGCGAGATAGTGTTGTTTCCGCTGCTGGTTTTCTGCGTGAGAGCCTGAGCTTTGCAAGGACGGTAATAGAAAGAGGAGATTGTCTGAAATCTGAAGAATAGGAGGAGAGCTTGATACGTGGTCCAGAACTGGGAGCACGACAGTCATCTTCCGAAGCCTTAGGGTTTCGTTCGGTTATCTCTGAACCTTTTTCTGTTATTTGTTTCTTAATTGATATCCCTGATCGATTGCATGTACTGTATATTGATTGCTTTGCAACCATCTTGATTGTAATTTGTTTGAATTCTGAGCTAGTGGAATATTTGGGACCGGGTTTCCCCTGTTTAAACCCCGCAGATTAGGAAGGTTTTCTTCCGAATTGCGTCAACATATCGTGTGTCTTTTACTTTTCTTGTTGCGTTTATTGCATGTGTTAAGTTTGAGATCCGATCTGTTTGACTGTTGACTTTGATTAGTCCGCGAACAAAAAGTGAAGAAATAACACTGTAGTGACCAACGTCCTAGTTACTATCACTCTAGTGACCGAACACCGTCCTAGTTACTACCGCTCCAGTGTCTACCGTCCCAGTTACTACCCCTCCATTATTACTCTTTTTTGGTATCTGTTGGGTGTGTTTCGGAAAAAACGAAGAAATATTAATTAAATAAAATTAATTAATAACCAAAATAGGCAAAAGAAAACAGAAAATAAGATGGAACAGATTTTAGTCAGAGCTCGTGCTACGCACGATGTCCTTAAAACGTATTCGTCGCCTCCCACGGTGCTAGGAGCGTTACAACGACCGTTTCCCAAGATACGGTGGCTAACGAACGATCGTTTGAGCACACAAACGAAAGTTCCGGCGAACTGGAACACAGCAAGAACACTTAGGAAATTTGGGAGTAGCTGGAAGTGTTTTTTCGCTCAAGAAAACGTGAGGAATGTATTGTGTGTTGTCAAACCGTGTGTTTGTTGCAAAGCACCTGCCAACTATTTATAGGAGGATTTGTTGTGTGTTAAATGGGATGTTAATGGACCTGAACGTTGGACATCAATGCCCCTCCGTTGGGCATTGAATCGTCCATAAACTGTCCATTTAACGCAACATTTAAAGAGGAACGTTGGGCATGAATTGTTGTAACGGAAGAATTGCGCGACAGAAGACCCCAACAGAACACCCTTTCGAGGGGTTGTGTCCGAAGCCAACAGAACACCCCTTCGAGAGGTTCTGGTCGAGGCCTTCTGTCCGGAGCACTTCTGGGAAAAAATAAACGTTTCGGGTAGAAAACAAAAATTAACCGTATCTCTTGAGAGATAGATTTTTGGACGGCATTCGTGTCCGCAGGTCGCCCGCGCATACGAGTCGCGGTTTTTCTTCTCCGTTTCGGGATTTGATCGGCACCCCCCCCTGCGCGTAAGAGAGAGCCTTTACCCTTAGGAATCTTAACTCCTTCAAAGAGGCTTCCCGTTATAAGGGGGTGAAAATCCCTTGAGTTTTTCGGTGTGAGATAAAACACACTAGAAACTCATCATTTTCCCAGTTTTTCCATTTCAACGAGTGAACTTCGAGAATCAATTTCTCATTCATCCGTTATCCGTTTTGAGTGTACCACATATCGAATTGTAGCCCTTAACAAGGACAATCGGAAACCACTTTGACCCGACCCAAATCGAAAGTGGACCCCACTCAAATAATTGCCCCAAAATGACCATTTAATGCAATTTTTAACACATTTTTCCAACAGTATCAACTATAGGTGGAAAACATTTATATTTTAATGATAACACTATCATTAATTTTAAGAAAATGTGCTAATACATAATTAAACTAATTAATGTATGACGTGATTCTTTGCTGGTCTTCTCATTTGTATATTTTTTTAAGTGACATGATCATATTAGGACAAACAATAATGTGATTGATAGAGTATATAGACTCGGACCCCTGGGTCTTACGACTATTAGGATCGGACAGCGGCCCACACACGCTTATCGGATGTCATTCATATTATTGTAGATTATTATTCAGATGTTCTAGATTAGCCTTTTATGTTATCAGTTCTTTTATGTAACCGGGTCTGTCGGGCCCATATTATAGGCCCAGACCCATATTTCCCTATATATACTATTCATCATCTTCTTCCCTCTCTTGAGCTCAATCTCTCCATTTTATATATGTTTGGATACCCTATAATCCATCAATGGTGCTTTCATTGAGAGATTAGAGCAAAATCAAGTTAAATTCCTCCCAAAATCTCCAAAACTCATCCAAATCACAAAAAATCAACCAAAAAGTGTTCTGGAAAATAAAAAAATGAAGAAAAACCAGACTGAAAATAAAAAAATGAAAGAACAGCATCTGGGATTTCTGGGACTGAGGCCGCAGATATCTTTGCCGGAAATGTCACCGTCGCCCTGGTCACCGCCGCACGCCAACGCCGGAAGCTGTCATCCCAGGTCTGAGCCAGTTGCTCGAACTTGACCTCAAAGCCCCGCCATTAATGGCCGCAAGGAGCTCCTGGAACAATAAAATCGGAACTCCCTTGCTGACACAAATTCAAAGGTGTATCGGCCATCACCTGAGGAAGCTTCGCCGATGCCCCCAGTCGCCTTTTGCTCTGTCGCCGGGTTGACAGGAGGAAGGCGACAGTCTCCGTCCGAGGAAGCTTCGCCACCGCTGGTAGTGTCTGAGGGCCTCCCCGTCGCTATCGTCACTGCTGGGCTCCTCCCACGGACAAGCTGCAGCAGCAAGTGTGCGCCGCTTGAAGGTCATGGACGTCGCAGGCGAGGCTCTCCTCTTGCCAACGAGAAAGCAAGCCTAGGTCAAGAGTATTGATGAGCTGCCCAATGAAGAATTAAGGACCCAATTTCTACATGGGTCCATCATTTCAGCCCAAGCAGCTCATTACTTCAACCCCAAGATCAATTCTCAAAAGCAGGTGGGCCTCCTCAACAACAAGCCATGGATCCAATTTCTTCATGGATCTGCTATTTCAGTCCATTATTCTGGCCCAAATAAAAGCTAAGTGCCCAATACTCACATTTATACTCTTAAAATATTTATTAAATGATAGTAGTATAATTATTACTATTATTAATTATATTATTTCCACCACCATTATGGCGGGTTAAAAACCCCCGAGGTGGTGAAGACCATTATGACGGATTAAAATTTCCCGAGGTCGCTAATGATTCATCATTATTGGCGTTATTATTTTTATCACCGCCATTAAACCGGGTCAAAAAACCCCAAAGTGGTGGACCCGAGCTATAGTCTACCGAACATCTTTATTTGATGATTCGGATTATATTTCCATCGACCTACCCTAGTCACCTTTATTTGGTGACTCGGACATCTAAAATTGAGAGCCGCTATCGGCCGCACACGACATTATTATGCTTAAAAGCGGTAAACAGTACACCTCAGTCTAAGATACCGCATAATACATCGACCCCTCAGAGCGAAAATGCTCAGGAAAGGTCGACAGAGCACACCGTTTCGGCTCCTCAGAGCGAAAATGTTCAGGAAAGGCCGACGGTGTCCCCAGGATGAAGGGACCGCAAAGAGCCCACATCTTGAAATGGGAAGCTCACTGCGTCGTCTATCCACGAAATCAGCAGGACGACAGGTCTCAAATCATGGCCGAGGTGACAAAAATCCCCAAACTCAGGGATGAGAAACGACAGTCGTCGGTAACCGACCAAAAGCCTTAGCCCGCGTCATAAATAGGCGACGGGACCTCCCTGAGATCACAGGACGATCTAGTAGGACTCCTTATCGGCCGAGGGACTATCGAACCCCTTGGCCGAAGCCTGAAAGAAGGATACTCACTCCTCGCTCAAAAGAGTAAAGAGGAAGAATATAAAAGAGGGACAGCCGAAGGACTGCACATTTGCCGGCCTAAAGCGATATCCCCAAAAATCAAAAGAGGGAGAGCCGAAGGACCGCGCATTTGCCGGCCTAAAGCAATATCCCCACAAATCAAAAGAGGGAAGCCGAGGACCGCGCACTCGCCGGCCTTGAGTGATAAAAAATAAAATCCCCACAAAACAAGCCACATATTTGGCTAAGTACATCTCAGACAAGCGCCCAACGCCGTCCATCATCTCAGACGAGCGCCCAGCACCGTCCCTCATCTCAGACGAGCGCCCAGTGTCGTCCATCATCTCAGATGAGTGCCCAGCGCCGTCCCTCATACGAGCGCCTAACGTCGTCCCTCATATCAAACGAGCGCCTAGCGCCGTCCATCATCTCAGACGAGCACCCAACGTCGTCCATCATCTCAGACGAGCGCCCAGCGCCGTCCATCATCTCAGACGAGCGCCCAGCACCGTCCCTCATCTGAGACGAGCGCCCAGCACCGTCCATCATCTCAGACGAGCGCCCAGCGCCGTCCCTCATCTTCAGACCGGCTCCACCGTCCTTCATGTTCAGTCCGGCGTCAACGCCTTGCCCTTCCTCATATCACGACCGGCCCCTCGGCATCCCTTCCTGAATGGTGACCATCACCTCTATATTACGGATGGCTCATCATTGCCCCGTTGTTGGTCCCGGTTGTACTGGATACAGTCTAGAGGGGGGTGAATAGACTGTATTGGTTTTTAACTTTTTCAAGCTAAGTACCGAATTTAACAGAATAGCCTGTTCTGTTGGCAGAATAGACTAGCAGCGGATGGGGTTCTGGTAGGGAGTTCTGTTAGTAGCCTCAGAGAAGAAAAGGCAGTAGGCCTTCTGTTAACTCACAAGACAAGTTCTGCTGAACACAGATACCAAATCTTTGGAGTTAAACAGTTCAAATAAAAGCAATGAAAGTAATGCAGTAAGTAAATGACACTGGGGCTTTTTATAGTGGTTCAAGGAACAACTTGTTCCTCTAGTCCACTGTTCCACTAAGCTTGTAAAAACGTCCGTTTACAATGCCTTAGCCCTATCACTTAAGAAGCTCTCCACGTCTTCTTCAAGTGTAGATGTCTTCTTGGATGCACTTCCGGCTTCCCTAAGACTGGTCCTTTCACTGAGCTTTCCCAGAAGTATCACCACTTCACTGCTGCAGGTACTTGGACGTCCTTCTTGTGAAAGAAGAGGTTCTGTTGAGAACAGGGGTTCCTCCAACTTGCTTCGTTACAAAAGATTTGTATCTGAAGAGCTTGAAGAGTTGAAGAACACTTAGAACTTTGCTTGAGTTGGAAATAAGGATTTTTCCAACTTCTGCCTTCTCTTGTAGAGGATGATGAAGTTTAAATCTCAAGGAGGCTTTTTGCGTTTTTGGCGTTTGAATATCTTGTTGTAGCAAAAGTTATAGCAAAGTTATCCGGTTGTTCTTCGTAGTGTATCTTTTATACTGAGGTTGTCTTCCCGTTGGAGGAGAAGGAGGACAACTGCATTAAATGAGCGGGCAGTTGACTTGACCTGTAGGACCCGGTAAAGTTGGCGGGTTACTATTTTGGGATAAGGTAATCCTGACATTGCAGCCAATCATCTGAAATTACTCTACAAAGTATGGGAGGCATTAAATTTGCATTTAATGCGCGTACTGTAGCTTTTACGTTCAAGGCTCCTAGCCATTGAAGGAATCTTTCAGTTGGTTTCCCGGCTTGGTGAGATTCTTCTAAGTGTCAGGCCTTCTGGTGTCTTTAGCAGAGAGTTGATCGGAGAAGGTCTTGAGCACTTCTGTTGAAGAGATATCCAACAGAGAACCAGGAGGGTTTCTGTCAGAGTAAAAGATATCAGAGACCCTGAGGTCTTCTGTTCTAAAGCAGAGAACCAAAGGTCTTATGTTCAACCAAAGCCTTTTCAAGGGTCTCCTGTTCTGGAGACTTTCTGCTTTGTAGACCTTCTGCTCTGGAGGCCTTCTGCTCTGGAGGCCTTCTGCTTAGTCGATTATACTAAAGAATTTTACAATGGAAAAATTCTAATACATTAAGTCTAAAGAGAGGTACTCTAAAGTCCTAATTAATCTAGCATCATCAAAATCTAATTACAAATATTCCTTACAATTCCCCCATTTTTGATGATGCCAAAACCCTTTAACTATTTCCAGAGAAGTGCCTTCACCATAAAGAATTAAAGTTAAAAACTTTCATTAAAATCTTGGTGGGCAACTTGGCATAGGAAAATAGTAAGAGTGCAGTACATTCAGATAGCAGATAATAATTCAAATAGCAAACAAACACAGGCAGAAAGCAAAGAGACAGAAATTGAGAAAAAAACCTTACAAAGTGAAAGGCAGAGATGTGATTTTATTAGATACAATTTACAGAGATTATTCCTTACACATTCTCCATAGTAGCTGCTTGCAGAGCTTCTTCCTCCAATCTTTGAAGCCTTAGCAGCTCTTCATTGATTTCTGCTCTGATCTGGGATAGATTACCAAAGCTTTGATAGGATGCCGAGATGGGAGATAGCTTGCAATCCAAATAACTAAGAACTCCTTCATGGATTGTCTTGCCAGGAACAACATTCTTCTGGTACCAATCTTCAGCTTCTTCCAGGGATCCCCCATATCTGACTCGCACAACACCATCCTTATCTAGGAAGAGGTTCTGTTGTTGTGTGGGAGTCATTTTCATTTTCATTTCTTCAAATTGAATTCTATCAATTTTCTGGGATCCACCTGATCTCCAATCAGTAAAACTAAGAAACTTCTTCTTGGTGCCCTTTTTTACTAGAGATGGGGGTCTGGGTATACCTGCTGCTCTCTTTTTCTGTATGGCAGCTTCAAAGTATGGTGCAGGGTCAACAATTGGTTCAGCAGAGGAGGATGCTCTAGCAGGAGTTTTGGTGGACCGAGGCTTAGTCTGCTGAGGGTCCTCTCCCCCCTTTTTGGCATCATGGAGGTCCTCTAGCATAAGGCTGATTTTTTGGAATTCTGAGGCTTGAGAGGTGGCTATCTGCTCAAGGGCCTCTGGTAAAGTCTGAGTGACAGAAGTGAGACCTTCTATCAGTCCTTGCTGCTTCTGAATCCCATAGGTGATGTCCTTGTTGTTGGCTTCCAGCAGGACCATCTTCTGGTATCTGTCTCTGTCAGCAGAGAGAAGATGTTGAGCTTGATCTTGGTGGGCTTTGCACATTTCCTCTATGGAAAGCAGTTGCTTCTTAGTTCTGTTGTCAGATCTTTGCAGTGCCTCAAGATTCTCAGATATTGTGCTGATGGCCTTTCCTTGATTCAGTAGAGTTTGATGAAAAACAGATAGGGTCTTGTGAATGTTGTCCACTTCTGTTGACAGTGCATATGTTCTGGCAGAGGATGAGGCCATGAAGTTGTGGAGGGATTCTGTGAGATTTTCAAATCGGTCTGAGATAAACTGCATCCCAGAGTTGAGGTTATCATTCACATGAGCAAGGTGCTCAAAGTGCTTGTCATTGATCTGGATCAGTTTGTCCATGCCTTCCAGGACTTGACCACCAAACACTTCTGCAGTTTCAACAAACTTGTTGAAGGGGATTTGAGGTATTGATCCTTCAGGTTCTGGCATTCCTAGTCCTCTGGACCTATGCATGGGAGGCCTTCTGGTCTGTTGCAGAGAAGGTTTCTTGGGAGAGGGTTCTCTGGGAGGAATAGGTTGCCGTTTAGAAGTAAGGTCTCCAGCAAGAGAGGATGACAGGAAGCCATCATTCTCACTATTAGATGAGAGAATGCGGTGAAGAGGCTGTCTCTTGGGTGTAGATGCAACAGAGTGCAGAGAGGTTCTCGGAGAATTTGCTGCAGGAGAGGGTGAGGGGGTATTTTGAGTGGAATTTGATTTCTGTTGAGGGAGGGAGTTCTGGTGTTGAGGTGTAGGTTGGGGAGAAGGGTTGTTTTGTTGAGGGGAGGCAATCTGTTGTGGAGGAGATGGTGGAGGTGAGGGGGAGCGGCTCCTGATTGGGATAAGTTCTTTGCATTTTGAGGGTGATTTGGTTTTCTTATTGGATGAGTGAGGAGAGGGGGAGGTTTTCTGTTCTGAGGATTTGGGTTGAAGGTTTTCTGTAGGAGGGGTTTCTGTTGGGACGTTTTCTGTTGGAATAATAAGGGAAGGGATTTGGGGTTCTATTAAGATATGAACAGAAGGGGTTGGAGAGATTACCTCAATTACATTTTCTTCAATCAAGGAGGTCCTCCATTCCTTGATGAGCTCCATCATAGCCTGCCCTTCTGTCTTAGGTACAGAGGGTTCTCCTGGGATAGAATGAGGTTGTACAGACTCTGTTGCCTTCTTGGCAAAAAGCCATTCTTCAAAGGCTTCTATCTCTCCTTCTTCCAGAGGTTTGACTGTCTCCTCTGAAGGTGAGGATATGAGAACAGCCTTTCCCTTGTAACCTGCCTTCTTCTTCTCTAGGACAGAATGGAGGAAGTTGAGGGCAAAACACTTTGAGACATCATCAGTGCCTACCCACTTCAGTATGGCCTCTTCTTCAAGCTCATAATGGTCAAAGAATTGGATGATCTTGTGAAGGGGTCCCATCCTCCAGCTTCTCCATTCTAGAACACGAGCAAACTGTCTATCTAGTAAAGATAGATACCCTTCCTTGCCTGTGTTGGGGTGCTCTGTTGATGTTGGCACCCTATTCTGTTCTGGAGTGGCAACAGAAGTGGGGTTCTCTTGTTCCCCCTGAATGTCTGCCACCTTCTCAGACATAGTGATTAAAGGTTTAGCAACCTTCTTCTTGGTCTTGGTGATCCTCTTCCTCTTGTTTCCAGTCTTCATGGGTGGAGGAGGTGCAATCAGTTCTGCTTTCTTCACCTTCTTCTTCTTCTTCTTCTCCACAGAAGGTGCTTCAGAGAGAGGTTTCTGGACCTTGTCTCCTTGTTGTCTCTTGTTATCAAGTTGAAGCTGTCTCTTAAGCTCTTCCTTGATAGCAATTTCCCTGTTTGGAGAAGCAGATAGAAATATTACCTTTGTGTGATCAAGAGGTATGGTCTTCCTCAAGGTTACACCTTGATTGAGAAGCAGTTCAGAGATTAGCAACCCATGGCCTAATTTTCCAGAATATAGACCTGTCTTGGGGTTCTTCTTCTTGATGAACTCAATCAGGGACCGTACCATAACATGTCCCCAGT
Source organism: Cuscuta europaea (assembly GCA_945859875.1). Classification (NCBI taxonomy): domain Eukaryota; kingdom Viridiplantae; phylum Streptophyta; class Magnoliopsida; order Solanales; family Convolvulaceae; genus Cuscuta; species Cuscuta europaea. The sequence continues at coordinate 230,616 of CAMAPE010000054.1, read as the reverse complement.
TGACATTTACCCCATGATGTACTGCATAGAGGGCCTTGGCATTTGCAGTAGTAACATCATCAGTGGAGGTAAACTTGCACCATAAACATTTGTGGAAAATGTTGATGAGCAGCTCAAAGTCCTTCTTGAGCAGGTTTTTCTTGATGTTCACCTTCTCCACTTCTTCCCCTTTTCTGCAGTAGTTCCTTTTGAATTCAGGAACAGTGATGTCAGCTTCCTCCAGATCAAATAGAGAGGCCCTGCCTTCCTCTAGTTGAATGTCAAAAATTTTGTTGATGACGTCAACATCAACCAGTATTTCTTCTCCTTGGACACTAGAGGTGATGGTTTCATCCTTGTAGGACGTGTTGAGATAGAACTCAACAGTGTCAATGTTGATGTAGACTTCATAAGCGTAGGAGATGACCTTACTCTGTTGACACTCTGTCAGTCCGTCAATGATGTTGGTCATCCTTTCTCCTTTCTCAGCAAATCTGGGTAGTACATCCAGTTCGCATTTCATCCCTGTCAAAACATTCTTGAGCAGGGTTGCTTTTTGTTCCTTGGAAAGATCAGTGAAGTTCAAGAAAGCCATAGCCGGATTTAGCGGTTGAGAGTTTTGGAGAGATAAGAGTTCGTAAGCTTGAGAGTAATGGAAGCAGTAGCGGTTTAGGTTAAAATGAGGGGAATATATGGGTACGGGTTAGTGGACGTTTGAGATAATTTGTGGTTCCAAGGTACCAATAAATGAAAAAGGGGGCGCAGTAAATATTTTGCGGCTGTATACCGTTTTAAGGGTAAAAGGGTAAAAGACCTTCATTAAGTTACTAGGTCACCCGGCTTTTCAAAATTTTCTAAGTCCACAACCTTGTCTGTAAGATGTAAGAAAAGGTTTTCTGAAGGAAGGGAGGGTTTCTGTTGCAGAGAAGTTCTGTCAGAAATGGAGGTTCTCTGTTCAGGATAAAGAACAGAAGGGGTTAACAGAAGGGGTTTTTCAACAGGTATTCTGTTAGCAGAGATTTTGCAACAGAGGGCCTTCCTTTTCAACTTTCTCTAGGAATTTCATCCATCATTCCCAATTCCTCTCTCAGTTTGTTGAATCTAGCCTCAGGCAGAGGCTTTGTTAGTATGTCTGCAAGCTGGTCTTCTGTTGGCACATGCTTCATGCATACGTGCTTCTTTTCAACATGATCTCTGATGAAGTGATGTCTGATCTCAATGTGCTTTGTCCTGGAGTGAAGAACTGGATTCTGAGTGATGGCAATGGCACTGGTGTTGTCACATAGCAATTTGATCTCCTTTGCTTGAATGCCATAGTCCTTCAGCTGTTGCTTCATCCAGAGTAGCTGAGCACAGCAACTCCCAGCTGCAATGTATTCAGCTTCTGTTGTACTAGTTGAAATTGAGTTCTACTTCTTGCTAAACCAGGAAACAAGCCTTCCTCCTAGCATTTGGCAATGACCAGAGGTGCTCTTCCTGTCTAATCTGCAACCTGCAAAATCTGAGTCAGAGTAACCAATTAGTTCAAAGTTACCTCCCTTTGGATACCATAGGCCTGCATTTGGATTTCCTTTGATATATCTGATGATTCTCTTTGCAGCACTAAGATGGCTCTCTTTGGGCTTTGATTGGTATCTGGCACAGATTCCAACAGAGAATGAAATATCTGGTCTGCTTGCAGTTAGATAGAGAAGAGATCCTATGATTCATCTATAGGTAGTTGCATCGACATCTTTGCCTTCATCATCCGGACCAATTCCTTGTGAGGTGTTCATGGGAATTTTCATTGAGGATTTGCCTTCTACTCCAAACTTCTTGATCAGGTCTCTAGTACACTTCCCTTGATTGATAAAGATTCCTTCTGGAACTTGTTTGACTTGTAGTCCTAGGAAGTAGCTGAGTTCTCCCATCATACTCATTTCAAATTGACTCTGCATCACTTGAGAAAATTTCTTGCACAGTTCTGAATTAGTACTACCAAATATAATATCATCAACATATATTTGTACTAACAGAATATGATTAGCAACAGAGATTTGAAATAGAGTTTTGTCAACCTTTCCCTTAGTAAACCCATGGTTCACTAGGAATAGGGACAGTGTGTCATACCATGCTCTGGAAGCTTGCTTAAGACCATAGAGGGCCTTTCTAAGCTTGTAGACACAGGAGAAGTGAGTAGGAATGACAAAACTTGGTGGTTGTTCCACATAAACTTCTTCTTCAAGATCTCCATTCAGAAATGCACTTTTGACATCCATCTGGTAGACCTTGATGTTGTTGTAGGCAGCATAGGCTAGAAATATTCTGATTGCTTCCAGTCTGGCAACTGGTGCAAAAGTCTCATCAAAATCTATTCCTTCTTCTTGGCAATAACCCTTAGCTACCAGCCTTGCTTTATTCCTTACAATGTTGCCATCTTTATCAGCTTTGTTCTTGAACACCCATTTTGTTCCAATGACATTCTGGTGCTTTGGCCTAGGAACAAGTTCTCATACTTTGTTCCTTTCAAATTGAGTAAGCTCTTCTTGCATTGCATTGATCCAATCTGAGTCTGCAAGAGCTTCTTCTACAGTCATGGGTTCCATCTGAGATATATAGCAGGCAATCATTTCTTCTCTCCTTGTTGATGCTGATCTGGTCTGCACACCACTTCTGATATGACCAATTACTTGATTAGGGGGATGGTTTCTTAACCATGTCAGATCAGGTTCTGTCAGTTGCTGTCTGGATCTTTCTTGTTCTTCATCTTCTGAGTCTTCATCTTTATTTAACAGAAGGGGATTTGGTGCAGGTGTTGGAAATGCAGGGTTATCTGCTACCTCTTCTGTTGGTTCAGGTGTTCTGTCTTCTATGCTAACTTTTTTGAGGATCTATGTTACTTCTTTAACAGAGGTGCTATCATCAAACTTCACATGTATAGACTCTTCAACGTGTAGAGTCCTTCTGTTGAGTACTCTATAGGCTTTACTGGTGTTTGAATAGCCTATAAAGATACCTTCATCGGCTTTCTCTTGAAAGACTTTCACATGCTCCTTTCCATTGTTAAGGATGTAGCACTTGCATCCAAACACGTGAAAGTAACTGATGTTGGGTTTTCTTCCTTTCCAGAGTTCATAGGGGGTCTTCTGGTGATTCTTGTTGATCATGCTTCTGTTCTGAGTATAGCATGCAGTGTTGATTGCTTCAGCCCAATATCTCATAGGTAGTCCAGATTCTGCAATCATTGTTCTTGCAGCTTCTTTTAAAGTTCTGTTCCTCCTTTCTGCTACACCATTCTGTTGAGGGGTTCTGGCGGCAGAGAGTTGATGAAAGGTTCCATTTTGATCACAGAAGTCCTTTATGACTTGGTTGACAAATTCAGTTCCTCTGTCAGACCTGATTGTCTTAACCTTCAAGTTCTTCTCAGTCTGAAGTTGCTTTAACAGAAATGGCAACTTCTGAAGAGTTTCATTTTTCTTTGATAGAAAGATAGTCCATGTATATCTGGAATAATCATCAACCATGACTGGGGTGTATTTCTTGCCACCAACACTTGGAGTTTCAACAGGTCCAAATAAATCCATGTGGATCAGATTTAAAGGACTTGTAGAAAGATCTCCAGCAATGGGTTTGAAAGAGTTCTTTTGTTTCTTTCCCTTCTGGCATGCACTGCAGAGGGTCTCTTTCTTGTAGACTATGTTTGGCAGTCCATCAACAATGTGTTCTCTTGCCAGTTTGTTGATTGTTTTGAAGTTCAAATGGCTAAGCTTCTTGTGCCAGTCCCAGCTTAGTTTTGAATCTCCCTTGGCTAACAGGAGTCCTTTGTGAATTCAACAGTGTAGCCTTTGTCACAGAATTGGCTAGCACTCAGCAAGTTGAACTTCAGTCCTTTGACATATGAGACATCATCAATGACTATCTGGTTCTTGATCAACTTTCCTCTTCCTTTTGTTTGACCTTCTTTGTCATTACCTCCAAAGGTGACTCTAGGTCCTTTGCATTTCTGGAACTCAGTTAGGCTACTTCTGTGACCTGTCATGTGCCTGGAGCATCCACTATCAATAAACCTTCTTGCTCTGAGATAGCTCCAGCACACATTTCCTGCAAGATCAAAAGAAAGATTTAGGTACCCAAGCAATGTTGGGTCCTGGAGGGTCATGGAGTATGGGTAGTTGGTACCATTTTGGTCTCATCAGGTGAAACCTTGGTGGATGGTACCCATTGTCCACCTGGTAGTTATAGTAAACCGAAGTGTGATTCACTTTGGGCAGATGCTTGTGAGGGTCATGCTTCCTGTTTACAAACTTTTGCATAGCTTTCTTTGTTGGAAAGAAGTCCCATATACTATCAAGAGCAAAGGGACGGTTAGCTTTGGGCTTCTGAAGTTGACCAGCCAACCTCTTCTGCCTAAAGTTAACGCTCTCTTGATATTTGCCCTTCTGGTGGTCATTTCTGGCACGATTGTCATGAGGTTGTGTGTCAATGAATGGTCTTTTATTTTTGTTATTTTGAAAACCCTTTCTGTTGTTAGGTTTTCTGTCAGGTTCATTATTTTTCAAAAAGGGTTTCTGTTGAACCTTTATCTTTTCCTTTTCTGGTCTAACTTCCTCATGAACAACCTTGGTGCCAGATACACCAGCTTGACAGATGGGGCTAGAGATCAATGGCACTATGACCTTATCTACCTTAGCAACACTGGTGCTAGGCATTACAGAAGGCTCACCTGATTCTGTTGAGCCATAACCAAGACCAAAGCCAGTGCCAATCTGTTGATCAAGTAAAATCTTTTCCATGGAAGACTGGGCCTTCTGGTAAGCTTTGTACTTAATCTCAAGAGGCTCTATTTCTCTTATTCTCTTGAGAAGAGAAACATTTTCAGTTTCCAGCTGATCTCTCTCCTTAATTAGAAGATTGATTTTGATCTCAACCTCCTTTTTCAAGTTAAGAATTTCAGCCTTCAACTTACTTTTTTCTTCTGTTACAGAGGAATAAGTGGCTTGGATGGCCTTAAACTCTTCCCAAAATTCTGACATTGAATCAGAATCAAAAGCTAAGTCTACCGAAGAAAAACTAGATGCAGAAGTAGAGGTTACCTCATCATCAGAATGAGCCATGAGGCATAGGTCTTCTGTCTCAGTATCAAGGCAACATAATGCCTCATCAGAATCACAGTCAGAACTAGATTCTGTCTCTGACAGAGGGTCTTTCTCGAGCTGTTCTGTCACAAGTGCTTTCCTTCTTCTGGAATTGTCTTCATATTTCTTCTTTTCTCCATCATGCCCTTGTTTCTTGGACACTCTTGGATGTGGACACTCTGCCTTGAAATGTCCACGTTGTCTGCAGTTGTACCAGAGAAGCTCACCACTGCTTTCTGTTGTTTTGACCTTCTGGAATGGCTTTCTGCTGAATGATGGACTTCTTCCATCTTTGGGATTCTTCATAAAGTTCTTGAATCTCCTAGCAAAAGCAACCATATATTCATCAGATAAAAGTACCGAAGGGTCAAAATCATTTACCTTTGATGCGCTGGTAGTGAGGGCTGTAGTGGTCCTCTCTTCTGGTACATCTTCTTTTTCTTCAATCATTTCAAACTCATGAGCTTTGAGATCTAAAATGAGCTTATCAGTGGGATAAGTCTTCACATCCTTGCTGGCTTGGACAGCAACCACCTTCATCTTTCATGCTGAGGGCAGTCACCTCAACACCTTAAGGTTGATCTCCTTGGTGGTGAGTTCCTTGCCAAGCTCAGAGATCTCTCCAGTGAGAGTGAGGAGCCTGTCATACATCTTGGAGATGCTTTCACCAGGAAGAAGCTTGAAGTCATCAAACTTCTTGTTGGCTATTGTCAGTTTGTTGTCCTTCTCTTGCTCATCACCAGCTCCAATGAGCTCAAGAGTATCCCAGATTTCCTTTGCAGTCTTGCACTTCTTTATTCTGTTGAAGTACCTATCATCAATGGACTTGTAAAGAATGTCCTTAGCAATGTTGTCCAGATTGTACTTTCTTCTTTCTTCAGTAGTCCACTCAGATTTGGCCTTATTGATCATCTGAGGTCTAGTGTTGTCAATAGCATGTTCAGGGTTCACCTTCTGGAAGCTTGTGAAGGGCCCAATTTCAAGTACTTCTCACATCTCATCATGCAGAGCACAGAGATGTGCCTTCATCCGGATCCTCCAGTCATCAAACTTAAGATCTGAAAACATAAGATTCTTGGACAAGGAGTGATCCATTATATCAGATAAAAATGAGGTAAAACAGAAAAACAAGTGGATCTTTGTTCAGCAAATAACCTAAAAGATTATTAGAACAAGGAGGCTCTGATACCACTTGTTGGTCCCGGTTGTACTGGATACAGTCTAGAGGGGGGGTGAATAGACTGTATTGGTTTTTAACTTTTTCAAGCTAAGTACCAGATTTAACAGAATAGCCTGTTTTGTTGACAGAACAGACTGGCAGCGGATGGGGTTCTGGTAGGGAGTTCTGTTAATAGCCTCAAAGAAGCAAAGGCAGTAGGCCTTCTGTTAACTCACAAGACCAGTTCTGCTGAACACAGATACCAAGTCTTTGGAGTTAAACAGTTTAAATAAAAACTATGAATGTAAAGCAGTAAGTAAATGACACCAGGGCTTTTTATAGTGGTTCAAGGAACAATTTGTTCCTCTAGTCCACTGTTCCACTAAGCTTGTAAAAACGTCCGTTTACAATGCCTTAGCCCTATCACTTAAGAAGCCCTCCACGGCTTTTTCAAGTGTAGATGTCTTCTTGGATGCACTTCCGGCTTCCCTAAGACTGGTCCTTTCATTGAGCTTTCCAGAAGTATCACCACTTCACTGCTCCAGGTACTTGGACGTCCTTCTTGTGAAAGAAGAGGTTCTGTTGAGAACAGGGGTTCCTCCAACTTGCTTCGTTACAAAATATTTGTATCTGAAGAGCTTGAAGAGTTGAAGAACACTTAGAATTTGCTTGAGTTGGAAATAAGGATTTTTCCAACTTCTGCCTTCTCTTGTAGAGGATGATGAAATTTTAATCTCAAGGAGGCTTTTTGCGTTTTTGGCGTTTGAATATCTTGTTGTAGCAAAAGTTATAGCAAAGTTATCCGGTTGTTCTTCATAGTGTATCTTTTATACTGAGGTTGTCTTCCCGTTGGAGGAGAAGGAGGACAACTGCATTAAATGAGCGGGCAGTTGACTTGACCAGTAGGACCCGGTAAAGTTGGCGGGTTACTATTTTGGGATAAGGTAATCTTGACATTGCGGCCAATCATCTGCAATTACTCTACAAAGTACGGGAGGCATTAAATGTGCATTTAATGCGCGTACTGTAGCTTTTCCGTTCAAGGCTCCTAGCCGTTGAAGGAATCTTTCAGTTGGTTTCCCAGCTTGGTGAGATTCTTCTAACTGTCAGGCCTTCTGGTGTCTTAGCAGAGAGTTGATCAGAGAAGGTGTTGAGCACTTCTGTTGAAGAGATATCCAACAGAGAACTAGGAGGGTTTCTGTCAGAGTAAAAGATAACATAGACCCTGAGGTCTTCTGTTCTAAAGCAGAGAACCAAAGGTCTTCTGTTCAACCAAAGCCTTTTCAAGGGTCTTCTGTTCTGGAGACTTTCTGCTTTGTAGGCCTTCTGCTCTGGAGGCCTTCTGCTTAGTCGATTATACTAAAGAATTTTACAAAGGAAAAATTCTAATACATTAATTCTAAAGAGGGGTGCTCTAAAGTCCTAATTAATCTAGCATCATCAAAATCTAATTACAAATATTCCTTACACCCGTCATCATATTATCGGATCGGCTTCTCAGCATCGCGATCCGCGCATCACGACCGGCCCCTCGGCCTCGGCGTGACTATCTATCTCAAGACCGACTCCCTCAGCGCCGAGAGTCTTGAGCTAGCAATTGGGCTCGCCATCCCTTCCTGGATGGTGACCGTCGCCTCTATATGACGGCTGGCTCATCATTGCCTCGTCATCATATTACAGGACCGACTCCTCATCGCCGTCATCCTCACATCACGACCGTCCCCTCGGCCTCAGCGTGATTATCTATCTCAAGACTGGCTTCCTCAGCGCCGAGAGTCTTGAGCTAGCGATCGGGCTCACCGTCCATTCCTGGATGGTGACTGTCGCTTGATATGACGATCGGCCCATGATCGCCTCATCATTATATATTGGACCGGCTCCTCAGCGCCGCCATCCTCATATTCAGACAAGCGTCCACCGCCTAATCCTCATATTCAGACCGGCTCCTCAGCGCCGTCGTCCTCATATTCAGACAGGCATACACCGCTTTGTCCTCATATTCGGATATAGCGAACATCTTGCGGTCTCTGGCTGAAAGGCTAAATGAGCCCAGAGTTCAGCTACAGGCCCAATCGGCCATATATCGCTCCGTCATCTTTATTTGATGATGTGAAGCTCATTTACAGGCCCATCGGCCACATATTGCTCTGTCATCTTTATTTGATGACGCGGATATCATTTTCGGGCCCATCGGCCATATATCGCTCTGTCATCTTTATTTGGTGACGTGAAGCTCATTTACGGGCTCATTGGTCATATATTGTCATGTCATCTTTATTTGATGACGTGGGGCTCTCATATAGGCCTCTCTGTTGGAAGTATGCCCTAGGACAATCATACTTTATGATTTATCAATGAATATTTAATGCTCATTAATTAATAAAGTCACAAACTCATTTTATGTTAATTATTAATGTGAGTTTTCTTTATTAATATTTAGTCCCTGAATATTATGTTTAGTAGCTAATTAAGTACGTGACTTAATTTTGGAATGCTACACTTTAAAATAAGCATAATATTCTAATTGTCCATGGTCTAATATTATTAATCTGGGACATTAATAATTAATAGACCATTATGTGGATTAACTGATGGCTATATTCCACTAGTCATGGGTATAGAGATATCAAGTTAATAACATAGATGCTTGTTAGTGAACAAGTTCATTGGACAGACCCAACTTGAGGACACTGCTAGGTTATATGTCATCAGTGTTGTCCTCAATAATGATGAGGTGCTATATTCTTATACTTGAGATAATCATGGTTACTTGCATGCGAATTAATATGTATTAACACCATTAAATATTATTTTTAAATGGGTAATTATAAAGGTGGTGATTGTACATATTATGAACCATGTAATGGTAAGTGAATTATCGAGATAGTTTTTGTCACTCTCGTATAGCGAGAGAAAAATATATATTGGGCCCCTTGACAAGTAGAATTAATTAGCATGGCCATGCTCAAATGAGATGTCATTTGTTCAAAATTAATCTTACTTGGTAATCAAGAAATATTAATTGAGAATAACAAGGATGACATGACCTAACCTTGTCTCAATTAAGATATCGTTTGACAAAAGAGAATTATTAGCACAAATTAATCATTAAAAGGTTATGTCAGATTTAATTGACATTTATATATTTTGGATAGTCATAATGCCTTGCTAGAGGCCGCTTATGATTTGTGAGGCTTGAATTAATTTTTTTAGCCCACTGCCAATAATATATAAACCTACATGGTCACACACCTAAGTGATTTGGATCATTAATGTTCGTTAATAACATTAAAATAGCCTGATTAGCCCAATTCGAAATAGGGTTTCGAATGGTATTGGGCTAGGGCCTCTTGGAGGGTTTTATTAGCTATAAAACTCCTTCTTTCCTCCTCTTATAAATAGGGCTATATAGACCCACGAATTTTAAGAGTTAAGATTCACTTCTAAAACCTAGAGTAGAGAGGAAGAAAGAAGAGAACGCTAGCACGTTCCATGCGGCCGATCCAATCACGTGCGTGTGGATACCGGTAGAGCTCGGGATCGTTTTCTCGGACTGTCTGACATCCTTGATTAAGATTGCTATGTAAGTCCCTCTTATATCTTGTAATTTCGTTTATAGTAAGAACCTCAGATCCGGTTGTTTACTTTTGCGCAGTATTTTTTTTTTGTTTATTCCGCTGCGTTTTTCTGCCCGAAACCCAACAGTGGTATCAGAGCCTACGGTTCTTTATTATATTCGGGTTACCTGATTTAATATATAATCAGTAATTTGATTATTTTGGGATTTTTCGGAATTAATTTTTTTAATTTCGGAATTAGTTTTTTTTATTAATTTCGAAATTTATGTGTATTTATATTCCGAATTTTTTGGTAAGGATGTGATATTCGAATATTTCGAATTTGATCCAATATATATTCACAATTATATTTGGAATATTTTGTGATATTATTTATTATTTTTCGGATCAAATCTGAATGGGATTAGGAATTGGATAAAATCCTACATCCTAAGCATTCAGAAGAGATCTGAATGGGCATGAAAATTCAATAGTTTGAGTTGGATTCGAATTGAAACTCATAATTTATGTTAAGAATATTTTATGATATTATTTATTATTTTTCAGATCAGATCTGAATGGAATTAGGAATTGGATAAAATCCTACAGCCTAATTATTCGGAAGAGATCTGAATGGACATGAAAGTTCAATAGTTTGAATCGGATCCGAATTGATACTCATAATTTATGTTAAGAATATTTTATGATATTATTTATTATTTTTCGGATCAGATCTGAATGGAATTAGGAATTGGATAAAATCCTACAGCCTAATTATTCAGAAGAGATCCGAATGGACATGAAAGTTCAATAGTTTGAATTGGATCAGAATTGATACTCATAATTTATGTTAAGAATATTTTATGATATTATTTATTATTTTTCGGATCAGATCTGAATGTAATTAGGAATTGGATAAAATCCTACTGCCTAATTATTCGGAACAGATCTGAGTGGATATCAAAAATTCAGTTTGTTTTAATCAGATCTGGTTCAGAATATTATTTTAGTTTTAGGAGATTTGGTTTCTAATTTTTCGGATGAAATCCGAATTATTTTGGCAACCGCCGGCTAATGAGCTGTTTTTGGGGATCGGACAATCTTGTTTTGGCCGTAACTTTTGACTCGTTAATCCGTTTCCGACCCATAAGTACTTTTCGGAAACGGGAAGACAAGCTCTACACAAATCAAGGCAAAGCCGTGACAAATCTCCCATATTATAATTCGAATGATTTGATCAAGTGTTCTGCCAAATTCGAATTTAAGTTCATAATATTTTATTCGTATTTATATATGTGTACTGATCTATATTACGGATATGATCTGTACATGTGTATATATAATACGAATTATTTTAGATTTCATTAATATGTATGTTTATTTTTTGGATGAGATCCAAATTAATTACATATTACTTGCGGATTTTAAAATTTAATTTTCAATCCGTGCATGCGCAATTATTTTGTTTCGTCACAGGATAGATTGAATTGGTGGTATAGCATGATCCGAATGTATGTTTTATATTATGTTGTTTTACGGTCTGCGTGTCGTTATTCCGAATATCCCCTGTAATGTTTTCAACCTCGTAGATATTTAGTAGTCTACTGCACAGGTTGAAGATGCCAAGGAGATATGAAGTATTAGGGGTCATGCTATATCACTACACTAGTTTTAAATTATTTATTTAAATCTATGATTGCTGCATGTGTTTAATAATTAGTCCATATTAATTATAAGTCTAAATTGCTTTCCCAATATGACCACCATTTATACTATGCTAGTCGTGTTATGTGTCTGCCAAAGCAGAGCATTTCACACTATCTTAGGAAGATGTTTTGAATGATCGTCATTCTCGGGTCTTAATATTGGTTTGGACTTACAAGACCATCAAAATGGTTTTGGCCCTTGAAGCAAGGAATGTTTGGATAATCATATGATGGTGACCAAACAAACCAAGAGTCATATAGGATATGATTAACAAGAGTTGTTTACCTAAATAACTAATATTTAAGTGATAAGCCAAAGCTTACTTAAATTTTAGTGAAATATGGATCTTGGACCACTATATTTGGGACTTTCTATTTAATATAGTGGGAGTTATTTTGAGCATTATTTAAAATTCTTTGCATTATTTGTTGTAGTTAATATGGCCACCAACACAACTTTTTCACTGCGATCAATCCTTGAGAAGGAAAAACTTAATGGAACAAATTACATGGACTAGATAGGAATATGAGAATTGTTCTCAGGCAAGAGCGTAAAGAATATGTCATTGACCAACCAATTCCCGCTGAACCAGCGGCCAATGCTCCTAGAGCCACTAGAGATACTTATGAAAGGCATGTCCGTGATGAAGTTGATGTCACTTGTCTGATGTTAACCATCATGGAAGCTAATCTTCAGAAACAGTTTCTGAATCGTCGTGCACATGACATCTCTAATGAACTCAAGAACTTGTTTCAGAAACAAGCACGGATCGAAAGGTTCGAGACAACCAAGGCTTTGTTTCACACAAGGCTTACTGATGGGAGCCCAGTTGGACCTCACGTACTCAAGATGATTGGATATAGGGATCACTTGGAAAGACTTGGATCTCCAATTAGTCAAGAGTTGGCTACTGATGTGATTCTCGCATCACTCACCCCGGCATATGACCAGTTCATCCTGAACTATAATATGCATGGTCTTGAGAAGACCTTAACCGAATTGCATGGAATGCTCAACTCCGCTGAGCAAAACATCAAGAAAAATCAGAGTGACGTTTTGATGATCAAAAAGGGAAAGGGATTCAAGAAGCCTGGAAAAGGCAAGGTTGGTGGAAACAAGAAATCCAAAACTCTGGTTAAGAACTCGGGTAAAGGCAAATCTGTTGCCAGCTCTACTTCTAAAGAAGAGCAAAAATGTTTCCACTGCAACAAAACTGGTCATTGGAAGCGGAATTGCAAGGCGTGTTTGGAAGAACTGAAAAGAAAGGGGCATGGTGATGCTTCCAATTCAGGTATCTATGTGATAGAAGTAAATGTTACTACTACTACTTCATGGGTATTAGATACCGGTTGTGGTTCTCACATTTGTTCAAATGTGCAGGGACTGACAAGGAGTAGAAGGATGGCTAAAGGTGAAGTTGACTTACGAGTAGGCAACGGTGCAAAAGTTGCAACATTAGCAATAGGAACATTTACTTTAAGTTTGCCCACGGGCTTAGTTTTAGAACTTGATAATTGTTATCATGTACCTGCCATTAGTAGGAATATAATTTCTGTTTCTTGTTTGGACAAGAAAGGATTTCATTTTATAATAAAGGACAACACTTGTTCTATTTATTTTAATGAGATCTTTTATGGTAGTGATAGTCTTATAAATGGACTTTATGTTCTAGACCTTGAAATGCCCATCTATCACATAAATACAAAAAGGTTTAAATCTCACGACTCAAACCCAACATACCTTTGGCATTGTAGACTAGGCCATATAAATGAGAAGCGCATTAAAAGACTCCATTCTAGTGGATTTCTTGACTCTTTTGATTTTGAATCAATCGAGGAGTGTGAATCTTGTTTATTAGGTAAAATGGCCAAGTCACCATTTACTGGTAAAGGTGAAAGAGCTCACGGTTTATTGGACCTCATACACTCGGATGTATGTGGCCCAATGTCAACAATGGCCAGGGGAGGTTTTCAGTACTTCATAACATTCACTGATGACTTCAGTAGGTTTGGTTATGTGTACCTAATGAAGCATAAATATGAAGCTTTTGAAAAGTTCAAAGAATTCCAGAATGAAGTTCAGAATCAACTTGGCAAAACAATAAAGGCCATTCGATCAGATCGAGGTGGTGAATATTTGAGTCAGGAATTTAGTGATCATCTAAGAGGTTGTGGAAGTGTTTCACAACTCACTCCGCCAGGTACACCACAATGGAATGGTGTGTCCGAATGGAGAAATCGGACCTTGTTAGACATGGTTCGTTCCATGATGAGTCTCGCTGAACTACCAATCTCTTTCTGGGGTTATGCTCTTGAAACCGCTGTATTCATACTCAATAGGACTCCAACAAAGGCTACAGAAAGGACACCATATGAGATATGGACAGGAAAAGTTCCTAGTCTAACCTTTGTGAAGATTTGGGGGTGTCAAGTTTATGTAAAACGTTTACTTTCAAATAAGCTTGAACCCAAATCAGATAAGTGTTTATTTGTGGGTTATCCTAAGGAAACAAAAGGATATTACTTTTACAACCCATCAGAGAACAAAGTGTTTGTTGCTCGTAATGGTATTTTCTTAGAAAGAGAATTTCTTTCTGAAAGAACCAGTGGGAGTAAAATACAGCTTGAAGAAATTCAAGAAGTTCTAGATAGTCAGACTATGCAAGCAGTCCCACAATCTCAGCCACAAGTTGTTATGGATACACCTGAGGTAGCACTCGCTCCAAGGAGATCATCTAGGGTACGTAACGAGCCAGTTAGATACATGTTTATCTTAACTGAGCATCGTGACGTATTATTAATAGAAGAAGATGAACCTTTGACCTACCAAGAAGCAATATCGAGCCCTCACTCCGATAAATGGCTAGAAGCCATGAAATCCGAAATGAGATCCATGGTCGACAATCAAGTCTGGGACTTAGTTGATCTACCTGATGGTTGTAGAACCATTGGGTGAAAATGGATCTACAAAAAGAAATTAGACAAAGATGGCAATGTAGATGTCTATAAAGCACGTTTAGTGGCGAAAGGTTACAATCAAATTCATGGTATAGACTATGATGAAACATTCTCGCCAGTTGCCATGCTTAAATCAATTCGGATTCTCTTAGCAATTTCCGCTCATTTTGATTATGAGATTTGGCAAATGGATGTCAAAACTGCTTTCCTAAATGGAAATCTAGATGAGGACGTGTATATGATACAACCTGAGGGTTTTGAACATCCAATCAATGCTGGGAAGGTATGCAAGCTCAAAAGATCAACATATGGTCTGAAGCAAGCATCTCGGAGTTGGAATCTTCGTTTTGATGCTGCAATCAAAGAGTTTAGTTTCAATCAAAACGAAGAGGAACCTTGTGATTACAATAAATTGAGTGGAAGTGCAATCAATTTCCTAGTCCTATATGTAGATGACATACTTCTCATTGGGAATGATGTTCTGATGCTTTCGTCTGTAAAGGCTTGGCTTGGAAAGTGTTTCTCAATGAAAGACTTGGGTGATGCATCCTATGTGTTAGGGATCAAGATCTATAGAGATAGATCTAGAAAGCTAATAGGATTAAGTCAAAGTAACTACATTGACAAGGTCCTACATAGGTTCAATATGCAAGATTCCAAGAGAGGGTTCTTGCCTATGTCACATGGCACACATCTCAGCAAGACTCAGTGTCCACAAACACAAGATGAGCGAGATCGAATGAATAGAGTCCCTTATGCTTCTGCTATAGGTTCTATCATGTATGCTATGTTATGTACTCGCCCTGATGTAGCTTGCGCTCTAAGCATGACTAGTAGATACCAGTCAGATCCAGGTGATAATCACTGGATAGCGGTCAAGAATATTCTAAAGTACTTGAGA
This sequence comes from Cuscuta europaea, assembly GCA_945859875.1. Taxonomy (NCBI): domain Eukaryota; kingdom Viridiplantae; phylum Streptophyta; class Magnoliopsida; order Solanales; family Convolvulaceae; genus Cuscuta; species Cuscuta europaea. Next base: position 215,242 of record CAMAPE010000054.1, on the reverse strand, counting down.
AGAACTAAGGATGTATTCTTGGTCTATGGAGGTGAAGATCAGCTCATTGTAAATGGTTACACAGATGCTGGGTTCCAATCCGATAAGGATGATTTTAGATCGCAGTCAGGATTTGTGTTTTGCCTCAATGGCGGAGCAGTGAGCTGGAAGAGTTCTAAACAAGACACGATGGCTGATTCTACAACAGAAGCTGAGTACATTGCTGCTTCAGAAGCAGCAAAAGAAGCAGTATGGATAAGGAAATTCATTATTGAGCTCGGTGTCGTTCCTAGTATTGTTGGACCAATGGACTTATATTGTGATAACAATGGAGCCATTGCACAAGCCAAGGAACCTATATCACACCAGAAATCAAAGCATGTACTCAGGCGATATCATCTCATTCGAGAGATAGTCAATAGAGGTGACATCAAGATATGCAAAGTACCAACAGATGCAAATGTGGCTGACCCGCTCACCAAGCCACTACCACAAGCAAAGCATGAACGTCATACTAGTGCATTAGGCATTCGTTTTGTTCACGATTGGTCCTAGTGCAAGTGGGAGACTGTTGTAAGTATGCCCTAGGACAATCATACTTTATGATTTATCAATGAATATTTAATGCTCATTAATTAATAAAGTCACAAACTCATTTTATGTTAATTATTATTGTGAGTTTTCTTTATTAATATTTAGTCCCTGAATATTATGTTTAGTAGCTAATTAAGTACATGACTTAATTTTGGAATGCTACACTTTAAAATAAGCATAATATTCTAATTGTCCATGGTCTAATATTATTAATCTGTGACATTAATAATTAATAGACCATTATGTGAATTAACTGATGGCTATATTCCACTAGTCATGGGTATAGAGATATCAAGTTAATAACATAGATGCTTGTTAGTGAACAAGTTCATTGGACAGATCCAACTTGAGGACACTGCTAGGTTATATGTCATCAGTGTTGTCCTCAATAATGATGAGGTGCTATATTCTTATACTTGAGATAATCATGGTTACTTGCATGCGAATTAATATGTATTAACACCATTAAATATTATTTTTAAATGGGTAATTATAAAGGTGGTGATTGTACATATTATGAACCATGTAGTGGTAAGTGAATTATCAAGATAGTTTTTGTCACTCTCGTATAGCGAGAGAAAGATATCTATCGGGCCCCTTGACAAGTAAGATTAATTAGCATGATCATGCTCAAATGAGGTGTCATTTGTTCAAAATTAATCTTACTTGGTAATCAAGAAATATTAATTGAGAATAACAAGGATGACATGACCTAACCTTGTCTCAATTAAGATATCGTTTGACAAAAGAGAATTATTGGCACAAATTAATCATTAAAAGGTTATGTCAGATTTAATTGACATTTATATATTTTGGATAGTCATAATGCCTTGCTAGAGGCCGCTTATGATTTGTGAGGCTTGAATTAATTTTTTTAGCCCACTGTCAATAATATATAAACCTACAGGGTCACACACCTAAGTGATTTGGATCATTAATGTTCGTTAATAACATTAAAATAGCCCGATTAGCCCAATTCGAAATAGGGCTTCGAATGGTATTGGGCTAGGGCCTCTTGGAGGGTTTTATTAGCTATAAAACTCCTTCTTTCCTCCTCTTATAAATAGGGCTATATAGACCCACGAATTTTAAGAGTTAAGATTCACTTTTAAAACCTAGAGTAGAGAGGAAGAAAGAAGAGAACGCTAGCACGTTCCATGCGGCCGATCCAATCACGTGCGTGTGGATACTGGTAGAGCTCGGGATCGTTTTCTCGGACTGTCTGACATCCTTGATTAAGATTGTTATGTAAGTCCCTCTTATATCTTGTAATTTCGTTTATAGTAAGAACCTCAGATCCGGTTGTTTACTTTTGGGCAATATTTTTTTTGTTTATTCCGCTGCGTTTTCTGACCGAAACCCAACACTCTCGACCATATATTATCCCGTCATCTTTATTTGATGACGTGGAGCTCTCATACAGGCCCCTCGACCATACATCGCCTCGTCATCTTTATTTGATGACGTGGGACTCTCATATAGGCCTCTCGGCCGTACATCGCCCCACCATCTTTATTTGATGGCGTGGAGTTCTTATATAGGCCCATCGACCATACATCGCCATGTCATCTTTAATTGATGACGTGGAGCTCTCATACAGGCCCCTCGGCCATGCATCACCCCGTCATCTTTATTTGATGACGTGGAGCTCTCATACCGGCCACTTAGCCGTCTCTCCTGGTCATCTTTATTTGATGGCTTGGACTTCTTATAGGCCTCTCGGCCACACATCACGGTCACTTTATTTGATGACCCGGACATCATATTATGGACGGTCACTCGACCTATCTCTTAGTCATCTTTATTTGATTACTAGGACTACCTATCACGCCGAGCTACGCACATACGAGGACCGATCTTGGCCATCCCCTTAGTAGATGCCGATGGTTGCAGTTCCACACCCAGGCCGAAGGGTTCACCCCTTTTGCTTCATTTTGGGGGCATCCAGTGTACTCTTTTTCTCTCATTAGGATTTTTTCCCACGGGGTTTTTTCCTAATGAGGTTTTTAACGAGGCATCTCCTCATCGTGGATCAAAAGGCGTCGACCCTCGACCCCCTATTGAAGACATCACGAGACATGCACTACTCTACTCTTCACCTGACTACATTCACCTCAAGGAGTGGGAGACTGGAAGAGCGGGGGACTTAGCGCCTCCGTTAACCAAAGAAGCAGAAATTCAATTTTTTCACGAAGTTTACACACCAAACGACAACAGATCAGCACACAGTTCTACTCCCTTCGCCTCGAGTACTCTCGACTCAAGGAGTGGGGGACTCCTGATAGAGTATATAGACTCGGATCCCTGGGTCTCACGACTATTGGGCCCGTACAGCGACCCACACACGCTTATCGGATGTCATTCATATTATTGTACATTATTATTCAGATGTTGTAGATTAGCCTTTTATGTTATCAGTTCTTTTATGTAACCGGGTCTGTCGGGCCCATATTATAGGCCCATACCCAGATTTCCCTATATATACTCCTTAAGGGAGCTCTTGTAAACCTAAGTTCTTAATTCATACTCCATACAAATATTCTACTATTCATCATCTTCTTCCCTCTCTTGAGCTCAATCTCTCCATTTTATATATGTTTGGATACCCTATAATCCATAAGTGATATTCCTAACATACTACTATTGACTTGGAGGGGGTACATTAATTAGTACTCCCTCCGTCCCGCTAAGATTGTCCCGTTTTACCTTTTTGGGGAATCTCACTAATATTGTCCCATACCAAATTTGGTAAAGTTTGTGTGGCTCTAAATCATTTTTACTTTATTCTTACTTTATCAATTTAATATCAACCACACAAATCCACTTTTCTTAATAATCGTGTCACCTGCTTTTGTCCCAATCTTAGTGGGACGGAGGTAGTATATAGCACTACATTAGTGTTAATTATGTTATATGAATATTTTCGTTCTAATATATAGTTTATGTTAATTAGAACAAGTTTGTTTTCCAAAAAAGAATATAGCTCAGATGAACAGAACCAAGAGTTTTGTTTTAGGAAAGAATAAATCGAACAAAGAAACTGTTCAAAGTTTGTAAAGTTTGTTCAACACACAAAATTGTTAAAACCAATTCGTTGCTTCCTACGATGCTAGAAGCGTTAGTTTATAAGAATATCAGAATACCATGACAAACAAATAATGCTATTAAGGACTAAAGTTGTGGTTTTGAATGTTTTGTTTGATCATTTGCCCGTCGGAATTGAAAGATATACTACATCCATTCTTAAATAAAATCAACGTAACATGGTTACACAATTTACGTGATTTACTTTGACTGCATTTTTTTACTAATGTATTTGATGTTTTTTTTGAGAATATTTGATGTTTATTTTAAAACTAGTTATTTTAACGTGCGATGCGCGAGGGGATAATGCCCAATTACAGTTTCTATGTACACATTTATTTTGTAATAGATCAGAAGACTACTTAGTATGTTACAATAATGTTGAACTCAAGGGTGAGGCCGTAGTTGAATATAGTACGAAGTATAATTTCAAGAGGCAGGGGAAACCCCTCTGTAAAATTATTCTCTCTCTTTATAAGTGTAATATACATGCTAAGTAATTAAGATAGAAGTGTGATTGTTTAAAAATAACTCATTTATCGACGGATATAGATAGTTTGTTTTTTGTAGTTTGTTTTTTGTAGACTAAAATACAAGAGATGCTAAGATGTATTGAGCTCTTTTTTGGGTTGTTATTTCTTGTTTAGGGTACCAAGATGTAAGAGAAAACATAAAAGTTGGTGTCCTTTACAAAATAGTGTTAATCGAGTTAGATAGTCTAAGGTAGTAGTTTGTGTGTACGCCTAAAGTGAACTTAAAATTAAATAAAATTGTGCAAGTGGAAATACAATTTATACATAATGCATTTGTTTTCGTTTTCATTAAAACAAACGAAATTTGAAGAAATTAAAGCTCTATGGTGAATAAGTGCCCAATATAGTTTATAAGAGCCGACAAATGGTATGGGCGAGTAGCTTAAGAAGAAGCCTTTAACCTGAATCCAGAAGGTTTAGTTTTTAATTGTGAAACTACATATTAGCCTAGCCAATAGCATGGATAGGTGATGCATGACAAATCTTTGTTTCTCTTTCATATGTAGTCTTTTAGATATTATTAAATTTGCAAGTATTTGATATTATAAATGATACATATGCATTTCATGTAATTTAATTGATCACTATTAGATGAACTGTGATGATTGCTTTGCAATTTATTAGTCTCAAACATGAACCCATTTGGGTATTATCAGAAAATTTTATCTAAAACATTGGCTACAAATTACCGTTTTTATTTTCATTGTCATTTTTGTTGTTGCAAAAGTGACATTGAATTGGGGAGAAAGAAATTGAGCCAAGTTTATATGGCACTTAAAAAGTATATGTTGGGTGTAATATAGGGAAAACGAAGAAATATTAATTAAATAAAATTAATTAATAAATAAAATAGTCAAAGAAAAACGGAAAATAGATGGGATAGAAATTAGCCAGAGCTCGTGCGTAACACGATGTTCTTAAAACGTATTCGTCGCCTTCCACGGTGCTAGGAGCGTTGCAACGACCATTTCCCAGGATACGGTGGCTAACGAACGATCGTTTGAGCACAGAAACGAAAGTTCTGGTGAACGAGAACAAAGTATGAACAATCAGGAATATTTCGGGAAAGCTAGAGGTGTTTTAGAGTTCAAAAATACGTGCAGATTGTGTATGATTGCATGTGTTGTTGCAAAGCACCTGTGAGCTATTTATAGAAGGATTTGTTGTGTGTTAATGACCAGTCCGTTGGACATTGAATCGTCCATGAACTGTCCATTTAACATTGGGAATTTATTGCTGTAACAGGCCAAAACTGTCCTCGGGTATTCTGGTTCATAAGCCACCGGAATACCCCTCTGGTGCGCAGAAGCTAGGAAAAAATTAAAACGTTACGGGAAGAAACAAAACAAATGACATTCGTGTCCGCAAGTCGTGATTTTTCTTCTCCATTTTCGGGATTTGTTCGGCACCCCCCTCCCTGCGAGTGAAGAGAGTCTTTCCACCTAAGGTGGTGAAAATCCCTTGGGTTTTCAGGTATGGGATAAATCCCACTACAAACCCACCATTTTCTCAGTTTTTTCATTTCAACGAGTGAACTTCAAGAATCAATTTCTCATTCACCCGTTATCCGTTTTGAGTGTATCACATATCGAATTGTAGCCCTTAACAAGGACAATCCGAAACCACTTTGACCAGACCCAAATAGGAAGTGGACCCCACTCAAAACATTGCCCCAAATTTACCATTTAATGCAATTTTTAACACATTTTTTCAATGATCCCCCACATGAATAAAATTTGATTTTCGAGACTTTAAAAAGACACAAAGATAGGATGACATGTTGTGTTCACCGTATGATCCCTGCATACGGAGAGGTAGGTTTTATCCTTTGAACCTTCCACTGTAAAGACATGTTTATTTACTGGCAATCTAGTAGACTCGATGTCATATGAATTATACTAGAATGTTATGAATTTTGATATATTTATTATAAAAATTGGAGTACAAAAAATGGTTAGAGCACTTTCAAAAAAGAAATTGTTTGTCCTACCCTTTCTCCAAATTAGTTGACGTGTTTAAAATGAATACCTGTGTTGCACCGAGTGAATAAGAGTGATGCATCGAGTGAACTTGGATTAATTAAATATTTTAGTAGTACTCGAACTTGAGGAAATTTCCATTGAGCATGCCATTGATCGAAGGAGAAGAAAAGAAAATGGGAGAATCAGAGCGCAAATTACCTTACGATGTAGGAGCGGTTGGTCCAAAACGCGCAGGGAACACTGGCAGCAGAACAACAGGAACACTTGAAAACAAAAAAGGCAGAGAGGTGAGAACCCTAAACTTACCAGAGATTTGGTATTTATAGAGGAATGGGCCTCCAAGCGAACCAACCAGGTGGCTACGCGTGGCGAGGAGCGTACCCAGGGACACATGTTGCGTGGAGATGAACAAGCGCGTAATGATGACCCCTCATAAAAAACTGTACCGTTCTGCTGTAACTGGCGCCTAGGGCTTCGTGAATCGCCGCCTGAAAGCAACCATCACATCAGGCACGTCGATGAATATAAGCACGACATGAGCACTTCTACTTCCTCAAGTTCTGCGCACACTCGGAAAATCAGAAGTGAGAGACTTGTGTTGGGTTAATGGCCCAACAAGGGATGACCCATCAACCCTTAAGGCCCCCTAGACGAATGTCCCCAAAGCCTGCCAAATGAGAGGACTTTCCCCCCACCTGATGAACGTCCACGAGCCCTTGGCCCACTGGGGTGCTTTCTCCCAGACTGGAGCGAGGTTCATTGTAATACCCCGAAAATTTGAGAGAATTTAGGAAATAATTAAAATTGTGTTTCATATTGTTTACACGGTCTTTAGGTCATTTATTATGTCTGGTTTAGTGTTTGGGACAAAGAGGAGGTCCAAATGGGGAAGAAATGGGCAAAAACTAAGGTTTGGGCGTCTGGGGGTCACGCACGGCGTGCGTGGAAGGTACGCACGCGTGCGTTCCTGTTGTATCCTAATGCAAATCAAACTTCGGAAATTCACTATAAATACATCCTTAATCCGATTTTCCTCATTCCAAAAATCCTAGGACCTCCTCTTCAAGCTCTATCCCTTCCAGCTCTTCAATATTAACGTATCCAGCACGAAATTTTATGCCAATGATGAGATCAAACAATCCAATATTCCGGTAAGTGCGTTTGTTGCCTAATTCGCGTTGTTCATCCGTTTCCTAAATTCCTTTCTCCTAAATTGACATCCTTCGAACCTATCACTTCCTAGGTACGTGCGAATGATCCATCAAACTAGGTTTGACGTTTAGGATTCGTTGCTAGCCTCGAGGTAAGGACTATTGCAACCAAAATTATTATTTTGCCCCTATATTGTATAAACTAGGGTTTGTGCTATGATTTGAGTTTCTTTCTGAAATTTTATGGATAATTCGGCTATAATAGTATGAGTATGATGATGTATTCTTTTCTGGGAATTTATGAACGTGTTATTTTTGGTGAATTTATCAAATCAGTTTATCATGGCTAAAATTGTGATTTTTGATGATTGTTCTTTTGGGATTGGAAAATTTTGGTGATTGTTTTGGTATGAGTTGAAGAATGATTTGAGACTATTATAACTGGTTATATTGAAAATATATTATGGGTTCAGAATACTCCAATTTGATTATTTTGGTGGTAGTAGTAAATGCTACTTTTGGGAAGTGGTTGTTTGGGCTAAACCCTCTTTTTGGAAAGTGTTGTGAGATCAAATCTTTTGGGATAAATTATATATTTTTAAATGTATAATTTGGTATGAAAATTACATATATATTCTGGAGTTATAAATATCCTTATTGGATTATTTTGAATATGGTATTAAATACTATTTTGGAACTAGTTTTGGATAAACCCTAAATTGTAAGTTTCTCTGCCGATCCAAAATGGTTTCCTCGTATTATATGCTATTATTTGATTAAAGTTTGAATTTTGAATATGTATTATTTGAAGTGACATTAAATTTATAGTATTTGAGAAAGTTGAGATATTGGGGTATTAAATATTTTTAAACACCATTGAGAATATTTGGAGACTTGAGAAATATTCTGTGCTGTGTGATTATTATGTGCTATGTGATTATGTATTGAGTTTTTGAATTATGTATACGTGTTATTTAAAGAGATATTTAATCTATAGTATTTGAGAAATACAAACGATGTACTTTTGGGGTATTAAATACTTTTAAACACCTTTTAGACTATTTAGAGAGTTTGGAAAATATTTTGAAGTGTATCTTGATTCAAGATGAAAATTAACATTTTCATAAGAGGTGAGCACCCCGGGAGAAATCCGTGGTGTCGGTTTTTCACACCCGGATAAATGTGGAGGATCTCCAGAGCACGGTGCACATGTGACATGAAAGATAACCACATAAATATTAACAAATAAATCGGTTTTAATGGACTAGAAGCGAACCCCAAGAGCATCTCCAATGCTATAGTGTGCACGGTGCACATGTGACATGAAAGATAACCACATAAATATTAACAAATAAATTATCTCTCTCTTTATTTGAATTATTTTATACAATTTTGGTAAGTTTTCCCCTACAATGTCAACTGCAATGTCAATATCTAGACAGTCTCCTTGACATTGTGGAGAAAAACTTACCAAAACTGCATAAAAGCATTCAAATAAGGAGATAAAGAATTTATTTACTAATATTTATGTGGCTATCTCTCATGCCGATGCACATTGTACTATTGGAAATGCTCTACATTAATTGAATCTACTACTACCTCCGTCCCGAAAAAGTTTGTCATATTGACTTTTCTAGGTCAATGATGACAAACTTTGGACAATGATTTTAATTATTATATTTGTATATAATTTATAATTTTTTAATTTTACGAAAATATTTTGAATAAGGAACAATTTGATATAATTTTCATATTCAAACTAATTTCGTACTAAAAAATATAATTGGTCTGATTGTTATTGATCAAGAAAAGTCAATTTGTCCGACCTCTTTGGGAGTGAGGGAGTATATAAAATATAAGCGGCTCACATTTCTGTTGTGCTGCTCTCCTCACATTCTTTCTCCCCAGTATAATCTACCTATCTCCTCTCCTCATTTCGCACAGCCCATAGTCGATCTGTAGAAATCTTCCAGGAACCGCTCTCTATGTCCATCTGCAGAAATCTTCCGTCGAAAGAGCCGCTGAGTGCCCGGCCAAACCCCCATGGCCGGAATGCCCCAAACCCCCAACTACCACGAGTCGGTTGTAGCTTTGGGTTTCCTGTTTGCACTGTGCTTCGTGTTCGTGTATTTGCTTTGACGGTATATACCTTATTCGATTTTCGATTTCCATGGATTTTCAAATTAAATTGTTGTGATAAATTTCTATACAGTGAGTTTTACAAAAATATAGGGATTTTGGAATTTAGGAGTTCTACAAACTACAGAACATTCTCTACGCCACTGCTAAGAATATGTTGACTTATTAATCATTATATGCACTTTTTTATTAATTAATAACTTGATAATGTTTGATTGATTGTTAATTTCTTATAATGTTGTTGTTATTTGTCATTTACGTTTTGTACTAATGTTTTATAACTGTAATTGGATTTGTCTTATAGTTGTTTTGTCTCTAACTTTTTATAATTGTATATTGTAATTCAAAAAATAGATGAAATATTTGATACATGATGTCTATGGTGTAGTGCATATGAAAAAAGATGACTTTTTTTTAACTTCCAAGGTTTAATTTTAGAATAATTCTGTGATATGACGGAAGGATTTCAACGTGATAGGTATGTTCTGTGAGCGATGCAGCCAAACTATGTAGACATACACATCCAGACAGGTCAGTTTCTTTCCTCTGTCCAATTGAATGAATTTATACTGCTAACGTCTAGGATTAAATTCTAGGTTTTTTATTTGATCCATAGGGATCAAATAATTGCTATTGCTTTTTTTGTTTGTGAATTCAGGTATGCCATGAACTTTGCTGCTAACTCCTTAAAAGTGTTGTATGTGAAGAGAACACTTGCAATGAACAAAACTATACGTAGTACATGTTATGTCCAGTGCATTTAAAGCTACCGTAACCTGGCATAACATGAAAACTCTCCAGGTACTAACTGACATGCTTTAGCAGTTGATTGTTTTTAGATGTAATCGATGTTCCATGATTTAATTTGATTTTTATGAATTGAATCAGGAATGTAGAGAAGCATTTGGAGGCCAAGGGTTGAAGACTGAAAACCGTACTGGTCAGTCAAAAGGGGAATTTGATGTTGAGTCTACCTTTGAGGGTGACAACAATGTCCTTATGCAGCAGGTAATAATATTGAAGAAAAATATTTCTGCCAATCAAACGGAGCCTTATGTAAAATTGGAATAAGGAACTTCATTTATCTCAGACAAAACAAAACTATCAAGTGTGTCAGACAAGTATTTTTGGCAGCTTCTCCACTTAGCCTTTACAAAATGCTTTCTCATAAACTGAAATGTAACGGTTTGTTGTGCTATATCTTGAAGAAGATACAACTAACAGAGATCATCTACGATACCCCCAGGTTAGCAAAGTACTCCTAGCAGAATGAGAGGGGAATAGAAACTAATGGAGAGGGGAATTTTATATTAGTCCCAGTTTCGCATGTCAGTACTGTAAAGAACATATTTTCAATTTAGGTATTATAGTAGTGGCATGGGTTATTAATTTCATGTTGATTTTGGCTTCTTATATCGAAATTCTCCCTACTCCTGCATCTGATTAAACTTTATGATGTTGTATCAGGTAAGTTAATGTATATTATTAATTATGGTAAAGATCCTTTAATTGCATTTACATATACACTTATTATACTGTTGACCTTCAATTATGTAAGGATATTTATACTCTTCCTCTTAAATTTCTGTCTAGGATTCATGTTATTTGAGACAACAAACAACTAGCGTCAAGTAGCAGTTGGCAAGAGAGATTTACAAACTTTACACCGTAAGTTTATTACATTTAGGACTTCTAAAATTAAATTCAAATAATTGAATTAATGATGGTTTTTGGATTTGTTACTAATTTTCTATTAGCTGATTGCTTTTCTGCCGATGGTTTAGATTCTGTGGTCGGATTGTGATGCTACGAAGCATCTATATATAGCCGGTATTGGTTTGTAGCTATTTGTTTACTGATATATATGCCTATTTGATTTTATATATGAAGCATATTGTTGTAAACTCAAATGTGATGATTTGTAAATCTGAACTTGGAAATTTCTGAAGCTGTGCGTATGAATTTAATGAATATGTGATTTTCTTATTGTAGAATCTCCTGTAAGTGAAATCTCTGTTAGTATGTACTTCATTGTTTGCTTCCCACTTCACTGCTATACAATGACTCACAAAGCATGAAACAAATACATAAAACAAGGCATCAATTTTCTTCACTTTAAAATGCTGGCTTGGTGGATTCATAATTCAATATTTGTATCGCAGGGTAATGTGTAGCAGAAAAATAAAATCAACGGGGTGAACCGTTGCCCAGATAATCAACGATAAATAAATACCGTTGCCCAGAGCCAAAAGGCTAAACCAACTTTTATTCCAAGATAATCAGAATGAACCCTAGCAAGGGGTATAAATAGCTTCTACAAGAAACCCTAATCAAGCCCAAATTACTTAAACCCTAATTAAGCCCAATTTAACTTAACTAACCACTCTACTAATAATAGGCCCAACTAAAACATAATGATAAATTTTATAAATAAATAAAACTATAATCCCTAGCCCAGAACCGGCCCACGGAAGTGAGCTCAATCCCGTTCCCGCCCCAGATTCTTCTTGCTCTCTATCAATCCACCCCCTTCAAAACCTTGTCCTCAAGGTTGTAATTTCGCAGATCGAGGACTGAAATTTCCAACCATGGAATAGACTGGAAAATATCCTTCATCGCCTTTCAGAACCTTTTCCCGACCAGTTATTTCACAGTACTCATGTTGCTGGAGGTCCAACTCCTCATCCTCCTCAGCTATCATTACCCGCAACTGCTTAAAGGGGCAGTCATGCCCTGGTGTAAATGGTTTCTTACACCTAAAGCATAATCCTTTCGCCCGCAATTCTGCAAACTCTTTCGGCGGAAGTCGAGTGAACTGTGAGCGTGTCGTGGGCTGCCCGGACAGCCCTGACTTTGTCCCCGGAGGCTGCCCAATGTCTTTAGGAAAGCTGCCATTCGATCCTCTTAAGCTGCCACCACCTATGGTCGTGCTTTTACTGCCAGTTGGGCGCAAAAAACTACTCGAATGCAAGTTTGTGTCGAAGGGTTGACTTTCCCAGTCTCCCTCTTGAAAGGACAAGTTGTGCTCAATATCTTTGGCCAACTCCATTGCAATCTCCAGGCTGTTTGGCCGCAACAATCGTAAGGATCCCCGAATCGGTCCCTTCAGCCCGTTCATGAAATACCCCAAATAGTGATCATCGGACAGTCCAGGAACTTGACTGGCCAACTGCACAAAAAGGTTATTGTATTCTTCTATGGTTCCCAACTGTTTGGCCCCGGACAGCCGTTCAAATCGGTTGCCCTTGAACCGTGAATCAAAACGGGCCACCAGTGCATCTGTGAATTCCTCCCAAGTCAGGCCCGGTTTCCGTGCCCTCAACCAGGTTAACCAGTACAGGGCAGCCCCTTCCATGGCTACAGTAGCTGCTGCCACTTTGCTTCCAGGTAGGGTTTGATGAAGTTCAAACTGCTGCTCAGCTCTGGCCACCCATCCGATGGGATCTGAGCCATCAAACGCAGGCAACAAGGTCGGAGTTGTGATGCGCGGCAAACCTTCGCCGCTGGTTGGAGTTGTGGTGCGCGGCAAACCTTCGCCGCTGGTTGGAGTTGTGGTGCGCGGCAAACCTTCACCGCTGGGCGCGGTCGCTGATGTGCTTCCGATGGCCGCCGTGGATGTTTCCGGCGACACTGGCGGCACAAGGGCATGCGTCAGCGCTGCCAGGGAGGCGACGATCTCCGCCAGCTTTGCACCGTGGTCTTCGAGCGTCTGGTTCATGCGCTTCTGCTCGAGTGCCATCCGGGTTTGCTCAGCCCCCAGTCGGGCCACTTCCTCTCCCATTCGGTTCTGCTCGTTTTCCATCTCTGTCAAGCGTTCATTCTGAGTTCTGGTCATCTTGGCGGGACGGGATCCGGCAGGTCGGACCAATTAATGTGTAGCAGAAAAATAAAATCAACGGGGTGAACCGTTGCCCAGATAATCAACGATAAATAAATACCGTTGTCCAGAGCCAAAAGGCTAAACCAACTTTTATTCCAAGATAATCAGAATGAACCCTAGCAAGGGGTATAAATAGCTACTACAAGAAACCCTAATCAAGCCCAAATTACTTAAACCTTAATTAAGCCCAATTTAACTTAACTAACCACTCTACTAATAATAGGCCCAACTAAAACATAATGATAAATTTTATAAATAAATAAAACTATAATCCCTAGCCCAGAACCGGCCCACGGAAGTGAGCCCAATCCCGTTCCCGCCCCAGATTCTTCTTGCTCTCTATCACAGGGACCTTTCGTACGATCGTTTCAATGGATCCATCTCTGAAAGTATGGGATAATTTACCTCATTAAAGATATTGTAAGATACTTAATCACACGTCTCCTGGAAAATACATAAAATCGGCTCTAACTTCATTCTTGAGCATGTTACAGGAATCTTAATGGCAACTCCCTCTCTGGAAGAGTTCCTGCTGCATTGGGGGGAAGACTTTTGCATAGAGCTAGCTTCAAGTAGGTCTTTTTCCCCTTCACTTATTATTGCCGTTGAGTTTTTAAGTATTCTCAATTTTGGCTTGAGGTTATTTTGGCCTGGTGTAAGACGGGGTTTTTGTTAAGGTAATTCCATTGGGAGGTCACCCATATTTCACCTTGGTGAATTTCTTCACCATTATTGCCAGGTTCTTAAGGTTGAGATTCAATGTTTAGATCTTATATGTTGTTTGGTGTATTTATAACTTTAAAATTTTCCCTTCTAGAATTATATTCCACATAGAGTATAGTCGATTATATGTTGCCAGTTTCCAAATATTTGACTGTTTCCACTTTCATTGTTAAGTCATCCCCATGATAACTACGGAGTAATTTATAGTAGACTCAGTTATATGTCGTTAAAACTACCCATCTACCACTATCAAGTGAACACTTTAGTAGAAGTGTTTCTCATTGCGGTTTATTTGTTTCATTTTGGTTCGTGTGTGTTTTATATCTTTTCAATTTTTAGAAATGCAAGAACAGAGAATTATACCAAGTAACTTCAATTTGTTTCGGCTGTTTTCTCAAACTTTGTCAGTTTTGATCACTTTTGACAAATTATGTCGGTTTTGGACTTTTGGTCAGTTCAACGGGTTTTTGAATTGTCAACTGTAAACCACAAAGTGACCTTGTATGGCTTCGTCTGCTCAATATTTATTGTTTTCTTTTTACAGTGAATTCAGTCTCAATAGAATAAATGAATAATGGTGTTTTAAAAAAGTTAGTTTGATGACCCTCATTTTCAATCAGGTTCAAGATTGGTTGGGTTCATTGAGGCTGGTGCCACTCTTGGGCAGCTCTTCGGTTCAATGTTTGCCACATGGATGGCTTGGATAGGACCATGTATGGATGAACTGTACATCTCCTATTTAATGTACTCATTTTTTGTATTTATTCTACTAATTAAACACTAAGAAATCTTAATACATTTAAAAAAGAGAAAAGCTAATCATTTTTTAACTTTTCCTTTGCATTCTCCATGGTAAACCCAACGTAGCCCCCCACATATCATTTTTATAACTTTTCGTAGCCCCCCACATATCATTTTCTAGGATGCATACATTGAGATATTTGTTCAAGTAATACATTTAATCATGGTAATGTACGTCTTATACGCCAATACTTCTCTATGTTTTGTACGGAAGTGGTATTTCCTTCATAACTATAATGATTGAAGTCCAATGCCACTTGCCTGAACTGAGTTAAAACTATTTTCTTACTAGTAATAGCACATCTTGAAGTGATAGTCATCACTTTGAGATTTTACTGCAACAAAAAAATGATTAGTCATTATTTTACATGTTTATGGTTCTGCTTTGCATGAACATGTTTAGGATAAGCTAAATATGAACGTTTTCATGTTTGGCAGTATGGCACACTTTCTGTTCACAGGAGAGATGCATATGAAATATTTGCTGAGCCAGAAGACCTGAGAGGTATTCTGTTGGCTTCTGGACCAGAAGACCTGAGAGGTATTCTGATGGCTTCTGGACCAGAAGACCTGAGAGGTATTCTATTGGCAAAAGACCTGCGAGGTATTCTGTTTGCAGAAGGCTTGCGAGGTATTCTGCCGACAGAATACCTAAGAGTAATCCTGTGACATTCATTTAATGTGTTAGAGTTGGTTGTTTATTCCTAACATTGAATTAGAAGTTGATAATTTTTTCTTTATGAAGGTTGAAAATTACAATTAAATCTTTAAGTGACCTGACCTATGGATTTTGGACCTTTGGCACCAGAATAAGCATTGTTGAGCTGCACAGAATTAGGTTTTTTATTTCAAAAGGTAATCACAACCAAGTTTCATTTGTTTTATTTTGGAGAGGAGAAAAACAAGAAATAAATCAGGCGAGGTTACTTCTCATTATTTTTCAGCAATCAATCTCCCACTTCCTCCAAGGCATGAAGGTACAGTTTCTTCTTCCGTCTGGTCTTTTCTTCGATTGTTTTTCATGAGACATATATATATATATATATATATATATATATATATATATATATATATATATATATATATAGGGTCGGGTTCTAATAAGAAGACATCTTAACGTGAGAAGTGAGAAGTTACACATTTACCTATTTCTGATGCACCTTTTTGCTATTCTGATGCACTTTTTGCGATGGCAGGAAAGTTCCGATTAATTACGAAAATGCCACCGCGTCTAGCATCATTTTTTAAATATTTTTTGCACTTTTCCGTGCACTTTTTTGCTAATCTGATGCACAGATCTTAAAATGAACGCACCAGATGCATTCTCACTTCTTACGATAAGCACTCTTCTCATTTGATCCTTATTCTATATATATATATATATATATATATATTTGACTATTCTTCAAGTTTTGGAAAATTAATGCTCTTCATCTTTGTTGACGTTTTCTTGATTATTTTACCATCCTTATTGTTGATGTCACTGCAATCGTTACAATCATAAATATCTCTTTTCCGTTTTGTTTGCTTTTAAACAATACAATGGTGTACGTGGATGATTGAAATGTTGTTTCATCTTTCATTGAACTCCTTTTAAACAGTGATATGATTTACCTAAGTGATTAACTTACTACTTCCTCTCTATGTTTTAAACTGCTATTCCCCATAACTTTTTGTCTTAAATTCCACCATTGGGCACGGTTCACGTGCATCATGCCCCGCCCCGCTAGTGAATTGGGATAAACGCGGAAGGGAGTTAATGAGTGGATGTCCTCTCCCGCATGCATATATGCCTCTTGTGTATCAATCCCGTCTTTTTTTTTTAACCCAGCAGATAATTTTTATAAATTATACGACGCATAATGTATTTACTTTGTAACACATCGAATGTAATACTACCTCCGTCCTGGTGGATTTTGCTAAGTGCAATTGTGCAAAGTAGGTGAGAAATAAGAAAAGTAAAAACTGTGTGGTTGAGATTTATGCAGAGAAGAGAGAAATGTGCAGAACCACAACTTAGTTGCTTTAAATTAGTTGCTTTAATTGCAAAGTGACAAAGTTTTTTGGGACAACCAAAAAGGAAACGTTGGCAAAGTCCAATGGGACGGAGGGAGTATACAATAATAATGCCAAGGAATAACCAAACCTAGTGCATTCAAAGCAATTTTTACTCTGCTTCACATAATATTTTGATAATTACTACCTCTGTCCCGCAAAGAAGTTCCCACTTTCCTTTTATGGATGTCCCAAAAAGTTCTCATTTCTATAATAGGACACCCATTTTTGTTTGATCGAGTACGGGTCAGACTTCGGATCTGGCCTGTCTAGCGGATTCTCCTTCCCTATCTTCTCAAGCATCTTGGCCCTAATGTCCCTACCAGACTCGACCCTCTCCATTTGAGAATCCTCTTTGCCCAAATCGTCTCCCCCCTCCCACTGATCAAAACAGGATGTTCTGGGTCGCCCGATTGTCCGGATCGAGTCGCAGGCAAACTCCAAATACATGATTTTGGTGATCAAGAAGAGAGCATTTGATCCCGTCATTCAAGAATGTCAAAGTCTATTTTCTTAGGAGTTATTTCTATATTTTACATTTTTTAAAAAGTTCTTTATATTTTTATTTAATTGTTTTGGAATTTTTATGATCGGTTTTTTCTTTTTAACTCTTTTAATTGAGTTGTCTATTTTGATATTTTTACTATTTTATATATCTATTTTTTTCTTTATCACAACTTATGAATTTTTATAAATTTATAAACTTTCTTAATTTCTTTTTCATGAATGACATTCTATAGTAGATCATGGTGGCTTAATTGATTGTATTTTCAAGCAAGCAATCTTCTATGATACTTTTTTAGTATGTGAACTCAAGTGATGGATTTGATTTTTTTATTTGATCGTTTTCCCTTCTTAATTTAAAGACATACTACATCTATTCTTAATTAAATTCAAAATGATAACACAATTCATATGATCTACTTCGACTGCATTTTTCTATTAATGCATTTGAGATTTATTTTAGAAAATATTATATTGTTCAATTTGTCTCGTTTTAATTTAAAAAATCTCAATTTCAAAATATTTTACTTATAGAGAATAAATATATGCTTATTGTTGTGGTCTAGTACCAAATGACCCGAAGACCCAACACTAACCTTGGATCTTGGATTGAACTGCTACAGTAATGTATATAAAAGGAAATATAAAATCTGATCTAACTATTCAAATAACTCAGCTTGTATTAGCACAGACGATTACACAGAAATGACTGAACGGTAGTTACAGTTTAAAGGCTAATATTAGAGCTAGAATATAACATAAGCTTACGAGTCCAACAAATCCAACTCTTACAATGATTTAACAATTGCTATTTATACTAAATGGAGACATGAAGCTCCCTTATACGATTGGTTGCTTTCCATGCCACTTGAGACCCCCATGATACGACATTAACTGCAGTCGGTCACATCCCGTTCGGGTGGTGCCGAACGGGTCTTGCCTTTAAGCAGACCATTTGGGTCCAACGATCTCTTCCTGACTATTCTTTGTATTTCAGACCTTAAGAATGTGCTGAACTCCCATTTAGGATCTATGACCTTTGGGCTTTCCTTGGTGCCTGGACTTCTAGGGATATTTTGGACCGCCATATTGGGCCGGACCTCAATATCCTATCCTATATTTAATGTTTTATGTTGCCAAACTTGAAGATGTAAATGTTACATCCAAAGAATAACAGAAGTATCTCTAAATAGGAGGATAAACATCTTTCTTAGTAGTCACATATTTAGTACACAATGTATTAATGTTCCACCAAATATCATCATCAATCATGTATTCATGTTAGTCATTGTTTCTAGAAACACATTTTTTTGTCGAAAATATAAAAAATGTTAATAGTCATGATGTTGTTGGGAGTAGATTTGAACACTTGTTCCAATAAAGTATATGAAAAATAAAGAAACCAAAAACAAATTGTTATCTTTATTGACATTGTGAGATGTTCATAAATGTGTTTCTAGAAATTCTTTTTGCTTTTGTATCTTTCTCCAAAATATTATTGTAAGGCTATGACTAAGAAATTCATCCACAATATTCATTTGGTGAGAGTCAATGCAACTACTTCTTATTGGCAGTGGCGGATCTAGCTCTTATGTTTTGGGTGTTCAAAATTGAAGTAAAATATCACAACCATCTTGTGCAACGTTGTAATGCTTCAATTGTATTTGTCTTTAAAAACTGTTACAATTTAAAGCACCACATAATATAGTGTTCGGAATATATATTTAAAATTTCGATCATATGAAATTTCACAATTTTTACAAAGAAACTAAGCAAAAAATCAGTAATCACATTCATTACTGCCACACCAAAAGAAAATAACCATACTGCCACACCAATAAATTAACCACAAAAACTATTCCGCACCTCATACCTATTGCTCCTCCAATTAAATATGTATGGATAATGAATATAGATTGTCAAGTACAGAATTTGCTGACTACAAGGTGTGATTTGGAGGAGCGAGTTGCTACTCGGCTACCAGTGTTGGCTAAGCAGCGGTGGGGATTGAGGAGTTGGGAACTCTTTACGAACCATAATTGCTAGCTCCTACAAAGCAGGTGAGGATTGCCTAGAAATGATGGCAGGTTTTCTTTAAATTGATCAAAACGGCATTTTTTGATATAAAAAATTGGAACTTTTGGGTGTTCATGTGAACACCCTTGAACAACATGAGGTCCGCCACTGCTTATTGGGTGGACAACTGTTACTCTCCTCTCGATATTATCCTTGTCGTTTTTTTGAATACTCCATAAAAGGCCGGTTTTTATAATGATATTTAGAAACCATACAAGACATCCTCCAGACAGCTATGACAAAGCCGATCGTAAGTCCTAGAAATAAACATAGAATCAGTCACTTTATACAAAGAAACCTGATTCGCCAGACACAAAACGGGCAAATTTAATAAGCCTAACACAATAGGAACTGAAAATATTGCCTATCAAAAATACTTCAGAAATTTAAATATCTAAATCAAACCTACTTGTTGTAAAATAAAAATAAGTATTACTAAACAAAAAATAAAACTGAAATAAAGCTTTTCCACGAAATTCTTCTTGAATTAGCACGAAGGTAGTTCTGGAGGACGAGCTCTATCATTTTCTATGCACCTAAATTTTAGGCAGATGCAGCCCTAAATTACACCGAGGAAGACGAAACAACCCGGAGCGCCAGTGCCCAAGAAATAACCGTCATAACACAAAACAAATACAATCAGAAAAGAAGAACACTCTAGTTGGGTCATACCCTTACAAAGGAAACCTTCGAAAGCTGATGTCACCAAGATCAAGTCATGGAATATGTCACAGATTATGAGACCTCCACCTCCGTTTCCTCTTTCCAATCCTAATCTAGTTGTTAAAGTATGAACAAATTAAAAATGATTTAGAACCGTACAATTTAATCAAATTTGGTATGAAACAATCTAGTGGAATAGTTCAAAAAGGAAAGATGAATCTTAGCTTATGTGACAAAAGGAGTAGATAATATTTTTGTACTTGGAGAAGGCCGGGAAAAAGGGAGGGATATAAAAGAACCCGTCATATCCCTCCCTTTTTCCCGGCCTTCTCCAAGTCTGTTATTTTTTTGAAAGTTGAATCTTTGCTTTGTTTACTGAATTTTTAATTCCTACTCGTATTGTTTAGCTTCGTTCTATATATTGAGGAGGACGCGGTTATTAACTTTTAAAAAATTGATTACCACATGCATGACATAATACTCGTTATATAATACTCCCACCGTCTCATTTAGTTAGCCAAACTTGACTTTTCAAGTCAATGTCTTCTAACTTTGACCGATTATATGTTTTTATAAAGAAAATATTCATAATATGAAAATATTCTTTGTTGAAAATACTATCATAGGAGTATAAAATTATTAAATTTTGCATAAATATATTAGTTAAAATAAGAGAGAATTTCCTAAATAGGAGCAAAAAAGTTTTGAAATTCCAAAATAGAACTATCATGTTTTTTATTCCTTGAACATGAGTAAATTTCTGCCAAGTTTGGCATTACTAGGCTTTAAACATGACATTTTCCCCAAATTTGGCAGATTACCCCTATTCAGGGAATAAAAAACATGATTGTCATATTTTGGAATTTCAAAACGTTTTGGCTCCTATTTAGAGCAATTTCTATTAAAATAATTGGTCAAAATTTATTATCTTTGACTGGAAAAGTCAAAGATGACTAACTAAATTGGGACGGAGGTAGTACGTAGTATATATTACGCATATGTTTGTGTTACCTAATACTACATATATTATGTAATAATATTCCATTACATAATATACTCCGTACGTATCACATATACGTTTGTTTTACATTTTTGCATTACTTTATTAATTAAATTTGATTTTTTAAACTTAATTTAAAAGTTTTCCACACAAAAATTAATTTAGAAGTTTTCGCTTTCTACTCTGCGTTTTTTAAGTTTTTTACTGGGAGCTTTTTCTTTACTCTCAGATATGTTGTTTTATACTGAAAAATTAAATTTAAAATGATTGATGTATCACTCTTTTATTCATCATTAATATGCCATTATCGCTATTACTAAAACATTCAAATAATTCACTTTGAATATATGGATTACACAATGTTGCATATACAAAAGTACAAAAATATTATCTACTCCTTTTGTCACATAAGCTAAGATTCATCATTCCTTTTTGAATTGTTCCACTAGATTGTTTCATACCAAATTTGATTAAATTGTACGATTCTAAATCTTTTTTAATCTGTTCATACTTTAACAACTAGATTAGGATTGGAAAGAGGAAACGGAGGTGGAGGTCTCATAATCTGTAACATATTCCATGACTTGATCTTGGTGACATCAGCTTTCGAAGGTTTCCTTTGTAAGGGTATGACCCAACTAGAGTGTTCTTCTTTTATGATTGTATTTGTTTTGTGTTATGACGGTTATTTCTTGGGCACTGGCGCTCCAGGTTGTTTCATCTTCCTCAGTGTGGAGAGTAATTTAGGTGTCCCGACTAGTAATAAATGTCATTCCTTTTTCCTTATATAAATCCTTACAACTCGGCCCACTACATCAAACTGGTGTAGTGATTCAACTAGCGGATCGGTCTAATACTTACCCGAAGGGTGTAGTAGAAGATGTGCTAGTAGAGGCAGAAAATTTGTTTTTCCCCGTTGATTTTTATGTTCTGGAAATGGGAGATGATAACCAAACTACACCCATCCTCTTGGGTAGGCCTTTTCTGAAAACCGCAAAAACAAAAATAGACGTGGCTAATGGTTCATTAACTTTAGAGTTTGATGATCAAAAAGTAGAATTCAACATTTTTGATTCTACGAAAAAACAAATTAAAGACCAATCTCTTTGTGCTCTAAATGTTTGTGAACCACAGACCCCGAATATTTTTGTTGAGAAAAAAAAAAGAGAAAATCAAACTTTTTGAAAAAGAAGAATTATTCAAATTTTCAAAAAGAGAATGGATCCCACCTGGGATTGAAGTGATACCAGAAAAGAAATCCCGGCCTTACTGGAGAAGGCCGAAAAGGAAAAATGAAACAAGGGATGTTCACGATCCCACATAAAAATAAAAAAATAAAATAAAAATAACGTCGTGCCGCGACATTAAATCAAGCGCTTCTTGGGAGGCAACCCAAGTTTTTATTTTTAAATTTCATTTTTTTTCTGGTTCGTGTGTTATAATTTTTTTTTCAAAATAAAATAAATTAAAAAAAAAAAATGAACTGGGATTGGACCCGGCCGAAGAAATACCCTAACCCGGTCGGGTTACTTCTAAAAACTAAACACCCGGGCAACCACCCGGGCGAGACGAAAAAAAAACAAAAATTAATTTTACGCCCGACCGGGTAGACTTTTATACCCGGCCGGGCACCCTAGCTACACCTTTCTGCCTCGGGTGAACAGTTTACACCCGACCGGGTAGACCACTTCACCCGGCCGGGCCACTTAACAAAAACATTCTGCCTTGGTTCAATAGCGTTCACCCGACCGGGTAAACTACCCCACCCGACCGGGCGAACGGGAAAACAGACTATACCAGGTTGGGCTCAACCCCTCCCCTCCCACTTCTTCTTCCTCCCAAACACCAAAATTCCCAAAATCCACCATTTTCAAACACCCAAACCTTCGAATCTCTCCATTTCCTTAACCAAATCCACTAAAAAACCCCATTTTCTTCATCTCCTCACTTCCCTCTCCATCTCTATACCCATAAAATCTCCCAAAACCTTCCCAATCAACCAAACCCAAAAACCCTACCCAAAATTCGAAAATCCCCATTCTTGGACATTCAAGGTCCGAAATCTCCCCAAAAATCCTCAACCAATACCATATTCTTACTCTCCTCACCATCCTCTTCAACCCCATACCCATAAAAGCCATCCAAATCCCACCCTACCCCAAAGTCCGAAAATCACAAAAAAAAAATCCAAAAAACAAAATTTGAACTTCAATGGCTCCAAGAAAGTCAAAAGCCTCTTCCTCAAGGGGAAATCGAGCTATCCCACCGGTAGCGGGCTATGAGAGCGCGGAGTTTGCTACGGAGGCTCAACGGAACAACTTCATCAACCAATCAAAAAGGGAGGTAAAGCAATCCCGTTTTATGTGCTTAACTACTTTAGCGCTACTATGGATTGATACTGTGATGCGTGACATATTTACAAGAATTGGAATATCTAGAATGTTTGAAATGCAATATGTGACATATCCTCATTTGGTGTATGAATTTTTTAGCTCATTTGCGTATACAAAAGATGTGAATGATCATGCAAATGACATAATCACCTTTCGTTTACTAAATGAGGATCGTTCATTAACCAAACGAGAATTTGTTCAACATTTTGGTCTCCCATGGTTTGATGAAGCACGTACATATGATTCTCTTGTGGGATATGAATTGTGGAGAAGAATGACCGGAAAGAATGTGGTTGATCTATCTAAACTGAGTGTGAATCGTGTGCAACATCCGGTCTTCCGACTATTCTTAAAATTTTGCTCAAATTGTTTCCTCGGAAGACCGAATAATCATCACACACGTATCTGGGATGTGTGTGTTCTAGCACAAGCTGTTTTGCCGGGTCCAAATCAAGTTGATGTTGCCACCATCTTATGGACTCATTTCAACAACGTGGCAACATCAACAGGACCAATTGCTATGGGGGGCCTCATCACACATCTAGCCACTTTATATGGTTTTATAGACCCCGGCCCCATCACCTCAAGACACCTTATTTGCACTGAATGGCTTTTACAAAAGACGCTAGACTTGGTCCCCTCGCACACAACACCAACTGGGGCACACATCTATAATTGGCGCATTCTCCCACGCACTTCCATCTACCTCCAGATACCCTCAGCCGACGTCCCCCTGGATATCATCAATCACCAAATCGGGGATGGTCATCACTATTGTCTTCCCGGGGCAATCCCGGATCATTATGAAGAACCCATCCACGATGAAGATGATGAAGAACCCCCAATCATACTCGAACAACCACAACCTCAAGCATTCCACTACACACCTTTCGAGCAACAAATGCTCGATAACATGGTCACGCTCAACCAGAGCATTGTGAGGATGGAGGAGCAGCGGCAAGCAGACTGGCGTAGGTATGAGGAAGACAGACGAATATCTGAGGAGGATCAACGTAGAACCTTTGGTCCGATATACTCATATATAGCACACCAGGGCTCCTTTTCCTCTATGACCACTCCACCTCCTGCACCATCATGGTATGACCCCTCTCAGTGGGATTTCTTTGGAGGATCGAGCTCCGGTGGTGGAGGCTACGATGGTGGTTATGGCGGGGATCACATGGATGAGGACGGACACCAAGGTGGAGGTCTAGGCGGACACTAGGGACATTGTCAGATCCTAAGTGTGGGGGTGAAGAGATCTTCCCGATATGTTCACATTCACACTCTTTATTCTTGTTATCTAAAAAAAAAAACGAAAGCTTGTTGAGTTGAAAACCCACAAAGAGCAGCTTAAGCAAAAATAAAGCAAAAATAAGAGTGAGTTTGTGAGATTTGAGAAAAATTAAAAAAAAAATAAAAATAAAAAAATGTAGGAAGCTGGGTTGAAAACCTGAAAGGGCACCTAGGCAAAATGAGAGAATGAGAGAAAGTTATTTCTTTTGATTTTGCAGGATCCTGAGGGCGATTACTATTGAGAGTTCGGATTGAAATTGAAGACCCATCTTTACTCTTTTTGTTTTGGAGATACTTTATGTATTTGTTATAAACACTTGTGGATGTTGGTGCTGCTACTCTTGTCATTTAGGACTTCTTGGATTTGATTTGATTTACTCGAGACGAGTAAAGGTTTAAGTGTGGGGGTGTTTGATGCACACTAATTAGTAGTGCATAATTACATGTTTTTATGTTTGATTTATGTTAATTGTTTGACGTTTTATTTAGTTTGTAAACATTTATGTGATTTCAGTTGTAATTGTATTTTAGTCTTTTTTTGTAAGTTGTAAAGTTTAGTTAGGATTTGTGGTGTTGGAAAGGAAGACTTTGAAGTAAAGAAAAAGAAGATTTGGCTGCCCAGGAGCAAACACCCGACCGGGTATAATACTTGACCCGGTCGGGTAAGAAGTGAAAAACGAAAATGCAAAGAAAGTGCATGGCCCGGTCGGGCCCACTACCTCACCCGGTCGGGTGAGAAGTGACCGGGGACAACCCGGTGTGCAAAGATCACCCGAACGTGAAGAATATCCAATTTTTGCACTCACCCGGTTGGGTCCCCTACCCCACCCGGTCGGGTCTGACTTGACCCGGACACTTTAACATGCTGAAGATCGCCAGAACGTGGAGGATATTTGATTTTGACATGGACCCGGTCGGGTGAGTACTTGACCCGGTCGGGTACCCGGCCAAAGGTGTTGAAAAACACCTATAAATAGCACACTTTTTCTTCACAAAAATCATCCCTTCTTCCATTCTCTTTAGCTCAGTTTAGAATAGCATTTCTTTATATTTTTCTAGCTATGTTTAGCCTCCAAATGAGGAGCTAAACTTCCATTCTTGGTGTTGCTCTTGAAGCTTGTTGATTATTAAAGTTGTGAGTTATTTTCTTAAACTTCTTTCCTTGAATATTAATTAATAGTTCTTTCCTTAATACCATCTCTATAATAATGTTGGGGAGTGTTGCTAAGATGACAATTAGTTAACATCTCGACATTAGTTAGAATGGTATTTTCTTCCTCTATATTAATATTGAGGAGTGTTGCTAAGATGACAATTAGTTAACATCTTGATATTAATTATAGTAGGATTCATCTTCATTAATAATATTCTTCCTTGAATATTAATTAATTCCTACTCTTATTTCATATTAATATTTTGAACATTACTTAAAGGATCAACTAGTTTTGTTTCATATATTAATTATTACTAGAAACGATCAACGAACCGATGGTTAATCGTTGATGGTTTCACAAGTAAGTAACTTCGGTTTATTAATGCACGGTCGTGGTTAATAAACTTAAGAGGGATTAATTTTGTTGGTTAAACCGAAACCGCTTGTGTTGAGGTTATCAATCTCAATTGATTTCATCAAGGAGTTAGAAAGATTAAATGCTACTATTAAATCGGTATAAGGCGTTGTTCTATATTTGATTAATAGTAAGGGTTATTAATGAACGGTCGTTTTTAATAACTATCCTCGATGAAGTGGATACACTCCCCGATTGAGTATTCGAGAGGGAATAAGTTATAGATATAACAATGATCGACTAAAATATATCAACAAGTGGAAAGTAGCAATGCCAAGTCCTTTTATCTTTGAATTAAAACACATATAGGTTGTTCATCTTAGTTCTTAATTAAATTAAATCACTCAATCCAAATCCCCCCTTTTTATTTACTAAGTATCATAAAAAGAGAATTATTCCTTTCCCTGTGGATAGGGGTGGACTCGGGTCCGGGCCGGGTCCGGGTTGGGCCTAGGCCCGGCCGGACCGGCGGTTCAAGAATGGTGGACCCGGGACCGGCCCGGGTAGCCACCGGGTCCGGTCCGGGTCCGGGCCGGGCCTCCGGGTTGGATTTTTTTTTTTTGCTTTCCTAACCCCCCCTCCAAACCCCCCCAAACCCATCCTACGGTCCTACCCATCAAGCCCAACCCGGGTGGAAGCCCAAAAATGAAAAAAAATAAAAATAAAAATCAATTTGGCCCGGGCCCGGGCCCGACCCGTCTGGGCCGGTTCACCAAAATTCAGACCCGAGCCCGGACCTGCCCTACCCCCGGGCCTAGGCCCGACCCGGACCCGGACCCGAGAACCGGGCCGGTCCCGGTCCCGCACAGTAGCGGGCCGGGCCGGTCCACGGGCCGGGTGGCCCGACCCGAGTCCAAGCCTACCTGTGGATACGAACTCTACTACGCTATACTACGTATAAGTGTTAGTATTGATTATTTATTTTGAGTGCACCTAACGACGAGTGCACGTCAAAAAGCTTTATTTCAGTTTTATTTTTTGTTTAGTAATACTTATTTTTATTTTACTTCAAATAGGTTTGATTTAGATATTTGAATTTCTGAAGTATTTTTGATAGGCAATATTTTCAGTTCCTATTGTGTTAGGCTTATTAAATTTGTCCGTTTTGTGTCTAGCGAATCAGGTTTCTTTGTATAAAGTGACTGATTCTAAGTTTATTTCTAGGACTTACGATCGGCTTTGTCATAGCTGTCTGGAGGATGTCTTGTATGGTTTCTAAATATCATTATAAAAACCGGCCTTTCATGGAGTATTCAAAAAAACGACAAGGATAATATCGAGAGGAGAGTAACAGTTGTCCAACCAATAAGGCAATAAGAAGTAGTTGCATTGACTCTCACCAAATGAATATTGTGGATGAATTTCTTAGTCATAGCCTTACAATAATATTTTGGAGAAAGATACAAAAGCAAAAAGAATTTCTAGAAACACATTTATGAACATCTCACAATGTCAATAAAGATAACAATTTGTTTTTGGTTTCTTTATTTGTCATATACTTTATTGGAACAAGTGTTCAAATCTACTCCCAACAACATCATGACTATTAACATTTTTTATATTTTCGACAAAAAAATGTGTTTCTAGAAACAATGACTAACATGAATACATGATTGATGATGATATTTGGTGGAACATTAATACATTGTGTACTAAATATGTGACTACTAAGAAAGATGTTTATCCTCCTATTTAGAGATACTTCTGTTATTCTTTGGATGTAACATTTACATCTTCAAGTTTGGCAACATAAAACATTAAATATGTGATAGGATATTGAGGTCCGGCCCAATATGGCGGTCCAAAATATCCCTAGAAGTCCAGGCACCAAGGAAAGCCCAAAGGTCATAGATCCTAAATGGGAGTTCAGCACATTCTTAAGGTCTGAAATACAAAGAATAGTCAGGAAGAGATCGTTGGACCCAAATGGTCTGCTTAAAGGCAAGACCCGTTCGGCACCACCCGAACGGGATGTGACCGACTGCAGTTAATGCCGGATCATGGGGGTCTCAAGTGGCATGGAAAGCAACCAATCGTATAAGGGCGCTTCATGTCTCCATTTAGTATAAATAGCAATTGTTAAATCATTGTAAGGGTTGGATTTGATGGACTCATAAGCTTATGTTATATTCTAGCTCTCATATTAGCCTTTAAACTGTAACTACCGTTCAGTCATTTCTGTGTAATTGTCTGTGCTAATACAAGCTGAGTTATTTGAATAGTTAGATCAGATTTTATATTTCCTTTTATATACATTACTGTAGCAGTTCAATCCAACGTTAGTGTTGGGTCTTCGGGTCATTTGGTACTAGACCACAACAATAAGCATATATTTATTCTCTATAAGTAAAATATTTTGAAATTGAGATTTTTTAAATTAAAACGAGACAAATTGAACAATATAATATTTTCTAAAATAAATCTCAAATGCATTAATAGAAAAATGCAGTCAAAGTAGATCATATGAATTGTGTTATCATTTTGAATTTAATTAATAATAGATGTAGTATGTCTTTAAATTAAGAAGGGAAAACGATCAAATAAAAAAAATCAAATCCATCACTTGAGTTCACATACTAAAAAAGTATCATAGAAGATTGCTTGCTTGAAAATACAATCAATTAAGCCACCGTGATCTACTATAGAATGTCATTCATGAAAAAGAAATTAAGAAAGTTTATAAATTTAAAAAAATTCATATAAGTTGTGATAAAGAAAAAAATAGAAATATAAAATAGTAAAGATATCAAAATAGACAACTCAATTAAAAGAGTTAAAAAGAAAAAACTGATCATAAAAATCCCAAAACAATTAAATAAAAATATAAAGAACTTTTTAAAAAATGTAAAATATAGAAATAACTCCTAAGAAAATAGACTTTGACATTCTTGAATGACGGGATCAAATGCTCTCTTCTTGATCACCAAAATCAGGTATTTGGAATTTGCCTGCGACTCCGACCCGGACAATCGGGCGACCCAGAACACCCTGTTTTGATCAGTGGGAGGGGGAAGACGATTTGGGCAAAGAGGATTCTCAAATGGAGAGGGTTGAGTCTGGTAGGGACATTAGGGCCAAGATGCTTGAGAAGAAAGGGAAGGAGAATCCGCTAGACAGGCCAGATCCGAAGTCTGACCCGTACCCGATCAAACAAAAACGGGTGTCCTATTATAGAAATGAGAACTTTTTGGGACATCCATAAAAGGAAAGTGGGAACTTCTTTGCGGGACAGAGGTAGTAATTATCAAAATATTATGTGAAGCAGAGTAAAAAATGCTTTGAATGCACTAGGTTTGGTTATTCCTTGGCATTATTATTGTATACTCCCTCCGTCCCATTAGACTTTGCCAACTTTTCCTTTTTGGTTGTCCAAAAAACTTTGTCACTTTTCAATTAAAGCAACTAATTTAAAGCAACTAAGTTGTGGTTCTGCACATTTCTCTCTTCTCTGCATAAATCTCAACCACACAGTTTTTACTTTTCTTATTTCTCACCTACTTTTCACAATTGCACTTAGCAAAATCCACCAGGACGGAGGTAGTATTACATTCGATGTGTTACAAAGTAAATACATTATGCGTCGTATAATTTAAAAAAATTATCTGCCGGGTTAAAAAAAAGACGGGATTGATACACAAGAGGCATATATGCATGCGGGAGAGGACATCCACTCATTAACTCCCTTCCGCGTTTATCCCAATTCACTAGCGGGGCAGGGCGCGATGCGCGTGAACCGTGCCCAATGGTGGAATTTAAGACAAAAAGTTATGGGGAATAGCAGTTTAAAACATAAAGAGGAAGTAGTAAGTTAATCACTTAGATAAATCATATCACTGTTTAAAAGGAGTTAATACATTGTGTACTAAATATGTGACTACTAAGAAAGATGTTTATCCTCCTATTTAGAGATACTTCTGTTATTCTTTGGATGTAACATTTACATCTTCAAGTTTGGCAACATAAAACATTAAATATGTGATAGGATATTGAGGTCCGGCCCAATATGGCGGCCCAAAATATCCCTAGAAGTCCAGGCACCAAGGAAAGCCCAAAGGTCATAGATCCTGAACGGGAGTTCAACACATTCTTAAGGTCTGAAATACAAAGAATAGTCAGGATGAGATCGTTGGACCCAAATGGTCTGCTTAAAGGCAAGACCCGTTCGGCACCACCCGAACGGGATGTGACCGACTGCAGTTAATGCCAGATCATGGGGGTCTCATGTGGCATGGAAAGCAACCAATCGTATAAGGGCGCTTCATGTCTCCATTTAGTATAAATAGAAATTGTATCAGTAGTTTGAATTATTTTTATCAATATTACCGTAGAACCCCTACATGTATGAATTATTCTGGTGATCTTTACAATTTTTTACTTATACTTATCTGACTCTTGTGGCATGGACCTACTTGGCCAGTTGGCCGTGTCTTCGAATTTCGTTCAACTTCGGTAACAACTACTGGGCAATGTAGAAATATATAAAGTCTTATAAGTATAAAATTGTATCTATGAATTTCATCAAAACATAAATCAGTAGTGACTAGTGAGTATAAATATTTCCAAAGAAATGGCAATATTGTAGTACTAGCTATGACTTTCTGGAATATGCAATTGAATGCGATTGTCATCAACCTATCTCGAATCAGAAAGATATTAGAGATTCAGAATTCAACAGAGCAATTTTCTACAAAACACAGTTCATCACATCGGATAACTGCCTTCCAACAGACAATTTGAATACACAACTTAAAATTTACATGAAACCTCAGCAGAGTAAAATGCATCATAGTATGAGGACTATATCCTAGTTGTCTAAAAAACCGTTGGGGACTAGCTTGTTATTTTCCTTTTTCTTTTTTCTTTTTTGTACCGTTTCTCATTGTACTATTTTAGGAGTTATTCCCTTAATATTACTAAATAGGATTGAATTTCCAAAAATGTGAGTACTTTTAAAAATTGATAAAAAACGATTAACAAGGTCACATGTTTGGGATTAGAAAACATGATGTCACTGCAAAAAAATTATGTCACTGTGTTCGTTTTTCTTGTCACCGAGAATTGTCAAAGTCTAAATTTTCACGCCAATTACACCGGCGCCGCCACCGCCACAGTGACATCATCATAGTGACGCCGCCGCAAACCACAGTGACACGCTACAGTGACAAATACACAGTGACATCCACAACTTCTTCCCACCGGTGACCGCCGCCGCCTGAAAACCGCCACCGGCTATAGTGACACCTCCGCAGTGACATCCCCGCAATGACATCTGCGCCCCAACCTCTTGTCATGGTGACATCGCCGTAGTGACATCCCCACCACCGACCACCGCAGTTACATCTCTGTAGTGACACACAATTATTTCGACCACGACTATTCCAGCCACCATCACTGCCTCTCCCATACACAATCCACTTCCACGGACCTCTCCCACCTGAACGCCCCACCACCGGAAAACACCCCAACACAACACCCAACACCACGAACCCAACACCATTGCTCCAACTGATTTCCGTCAAAATGTCTGACCAGCACCCTGTTCCCCTCCACGGCTCACCATTCCCGCCCTAATGCGTACAGTGTACCCACCCAGCGCCGACCACAACCGGATCCGCCCCCAACACCACATCCTTGCCCCAACAACCACCACCCTCCTCGCCCCATCCCCTTATCCCACCTGAAACTCGCCATAGCCCCAATAACCAACACTCCTTCCCCATTTCAGGACAATTAGCTATCACAGATCTAAAATCGATTATAGATCTCAAGCTAATAAACAGAGACAGTGAAGAGTAGCAGCGAAGAAGAAGATAAAGCTGGCATCGCCATCGCAGAAGGTCGTCGCTGACCGTCGCCGTCGTACCGGTGGTCTCCGTCTTCTTCGATGGCATCGTACCGGTGGTCTCCATCAGCTTCAATGGCGTCGCGTTGGTGGACTCATGGTCGATGATGAATGTGAGAAGCAAGGAGGACCTGATGCGAGAAGCTTGTTGATAGCCTGATTAGGATGTTTTTACTTGGACTGTAATTTGCTGGTCTGGTCTGGTCTGTTTTAGTGTGGTCTGGTCTGAAATTTCATTTTTTATATTTTTTGCATAAAGATTTTATTTTTTATATATATTACAATCCATGAATAATTATATTTTATTCATTTATAATTAAAAATAATAATAGTAATAATACTAATAATACTAATAATACTAACAATAAGAATAATGATGATGATGACGATGATGATGACGACGACGACGACGATGATGATGATGATGATAATAATAATAATAACAATAATAATAATAATAATAATAAAAATAAAAACAATAATAATACTAATAATAATAATAATAATACATGGTCTGGTTTGGTGTGGATTGAAATTTTATTTTTTATATTTTTTGCATAAAGATTTTATTTTATATATATATTATAATCCATAAATAATTATATTTTATTCATTTATAATTAAAAATAATAATAGTAATAACAGTAATAATAGTAATAATACTAATAATACTAATAATACTACTAATAATAACAATAACAATGATGATGATGACGACGACGATGATGATGATAACAACAACAACAACAACAACAACAACAATAATAATAATAAAATATGGTCTTCCTCTTCCTCTTCCTCTTCCTCTTCCTCTCCCTCTCCCTCTCCCTCTCCCTCTCCCTCTCCCTCTCCTCCTCCTCCTCCTCCTCCTCCTCCTGCTCCTCCTCCTCCTCCTCCTTCTCCTTCTCCTTCTCCTTCTCCTTCTCCTTCTCCTTCTCCTTCTCCTTCTCCTTCTCGGTGGTGGAGTAGTTCTTTTGGGCTTCGTTGAGGGATGATGAGGCGTAGTAGATGACATGGGAGGCTCTTCCAACTTTCTGGCCCAAAACAGCCCCCACCGCATAGTCACTTGCATCGCACATGATCTCAAAAGGAAGAGACCAGTCGGGAGCCTGTATGATCGAGGCAGTCACCAATCTTGCTTTCAAAGTGTCAAAAGCCTCTTTGCATTCATCGTTTAGATTAAATTCCACCTCCTTTTGTAAAAGTTTGCAAAGAGGAGATGAAATTTTTGAGAAATCCTTGATGAATCTCCTATAGAAACCGGCGTGACCGAGGAAAGAGCGGATGTCCCGTACATTTGTGGGGTACGGGAGCGTTTGAATCACATCGATCTTTGCTTTGTCCACCTCGATCCCTTTTGATGAGATCACATGCCCAAGAACAATCCCTTGTTCTACCATGAAGTGGCATTTTTCAGAGTTCAGCACAAGGTTGGATTCAATGCAACTCTTTAGCACAAGAGTGAGGTGATAGAGGCAATAGTCAAAAGAGTCCCCATGGATTGTGAAATCATCCATAAAGACCTCCATGAATAGCTCCACAAATTCTGAAAAGATGCTCATCATGCACCTTTGAAAGGTGCCCGGTGCGTTGCATAATCCAAAAGGCATTCGTCGGTAGGCAAAAGTGCCAAATGGACATGTGAAAGTTGTTTTCTCGTGGTCCTCCGGGGCTATTGGTATTTGGAAATACCCGGAGTAACCATCGAGAAAACAATAGAACTTGTGCCCTGCTAACCTCTCTAGCATTTGATCAATAAAAGGTAATGGAAAGAAGTCTTTCCTAGTCACCGAATTGAGTCTTCGGTAGTCAATGCAAACTCGCCACCCGTTTTGAATTCGGGTGGGCACCATCTCGCCATCTTTGTTTTCAATGACCGTTACTCCGGTCTTCTTTGGCACCACTTGAGTAGGACTCACCCACTTGCTATCGGAAATGGAAAAGATGATTCCCATTTGAAGCAATTTGATCACCTCCTTTTTCACCACCTCCATCATGGGTGGATTCAATCTTCGTTGCGGTTGTCTCACCACTTTGGCCTCATCTTCGAGCAAAATCTTGTGCATGCATGTGGATGGACTAATGCCTTTGATGTCGGCAATAGACCATCCAATGGTCAATTTATATTCTTTCAAGACCGCGATCAATCTTTCTTCTTGTTCTTGGGACAGGGCATTTGAAATAATCACCGGTAGGGTGTGATTTTCACCCAAGAACACATGCTTCATATTTTCAGGGAGTGGTTTTAATTCCACCTCCGGTGCCTGCAAAACAGATGGTAGCGGCTTCTCGCTTGTAATGGTTAGTGGGAGGGCTTTAGAGCCCGGTGGCAAAAGTGGGAGTTGATTTAACTCCGCCACCATAACCTTCATGTTATTTGACATAGAGTATTCCAATGTAAAATCCTCTATGTCGTTTTCTATTGAGCTTAGTACTTCATCCTTTCCCTCAATTTCAAATACATCTTGGACCCAAGTGTCGCAAGTGTCAATCGCAAATAGAGAGTGATTATCAGTGGGGTATTTCATGGAGTCGTAGATATTAAATTCGACTTTTTCACCATCGAACTCCATGGTTAATACTCCACTAAAAACGTCAATTTTTTCCTTAGCCGTTTTCAAAAACGGTCGGCCTAGTAAAATTGGGACTGCATTTTTATCGTTCTCCATTTCAAGAACGTAAAAATCAGCGGGAAAGATTAAATTATCCACCATGACGAGAACATCCTCTACCACACCTTTTGGGTAGGCATTGGATCTATCGGCAAGTTGGATAACGACCCCCGTCTCATGTAAAGGTCCTAGTTCTAGGGACTTATATAGAGAATATGGGATGACATTGATTGATGCACCCAAATCTAACATAGCCCTAGAAGAACTAGAATTTCCAAGTTTACATGGTATAGTGAACATTCCCGGATCACTATACTTTTTAGGCAGTTTCTTTTGAAAAACGGCCGACACTCTTTCACTTACTTGGATTTTATGCTTGCCATTCAACTTGTGTTTCCTTTTAATTGTGCAAAGTTCTTTTAAAAACTTTGCAAACCTAGGAACACCTTTTATTAAATTGAGAAGAGGGATATTTACATCACATTTGCTGAAGGCCTCATAGATGTCTTTGTCATTGTTGTATTTCCGGTTATCCTTGAGAGCCTCCGAAAAAGGTGGCACCGGCTCATATGAGTTGAGCGGTGGGAACTTTCTTTGAGGTGTGATCTCCTCCTCTTTTTCCTATTCATTTTGAGGGTATGTTCTTGGCATCAAGATCTCCTCCTCTTCTTCTCCCACATGGCTCTTTGCTTTTGCCTTAGCCATAACCAATTCTTTGCCACTTCTCAAAGTGACCGCATGAGCTTGTTGCCTCGGGTTCGGCTCCGTTTGAGATGTGAGTTTTGCCGAATCCCTAGCTTCTAGCCTACTCACGACGTTTGAGATTTGGTTCATTTGGCTTTCCAAATTGTGGATGCTAGACTTTGTGGTTTCTTGAAATTGGGCCACACTTTGTTGCATCGTAGTCATATTCATGGCTAATGCTCGAATCATGTCTTCGGTGGACATGCTTGAGTTCGATGTTTGGCCGTGTTGTTTAAATTGTTGAGGAGGGGGAGGGTTTTTTTGTTGAGGGGGTTGAGGGTTTCCGTACCTTAGATTTGGATGATCCCTCCATCCTGGATTGTAGGTGTTGCCGTGAGGATCGTACCTCCTTTGGCCTTGGAACCCCAAAGCATTGACTTGCTCGGAGTTCTCCTCTTGTAAAGTTGGGCAAGAATCTGTGGGATGCCCTTGTGTTGAACAGATGCCGCAGACCTTGACTTCTTGGGTTTTTGGATTCAAAAGGAATCTTTAACCAAAGAAGTCAAGCCGGCTACTTGACTCTCCAACGAGTTGTTGGATTCCGCTGCCATAACTCTCTTTGTTGACCGCCGATCATAGTGTCTACAATTTTCGGCCAACTCCGAGATAAGATTCCTAGCTTGAGAAGGAGTTTTGTTGACTAGTCCTCCTCCGCATGCAGCATTGATCATCCGTCTATCATCATCGCAAAGACCATCATAAAAGTAAAGGATGAGGTCTTGCTCCGAGTAGCCGTGATACGGACAGCTCGCACAGAGTTTCTTGAATCGTTCCCAGAATTCGTAGAACGATTCATCATCTTTTTGCTCCACATTGCTGATTTGTTTCTTTAAAGATGAGGAGATGGAGGCGGGATAATACCTTTCGAGGAAGCTCTTCTTCATGGCTGCCCAAGTGTCTATGCTTCCCGAGGGAAGATAGAATAGCCAATCTTTGGCGGTGTCTTTGAGGGAGAAAGGGAAAGCCCTCAACTTAATTTGCTCCTCGGTAACACCGTTCGGGCACATGCTTGTGCAAACGATGTGGAACTCCGAAAGATGTTTATTCAGATCCTCTCCTCTTAGCCCGTGGAAAGATGGAAGTAGATGTATTAGTCCAGATTTCAACTCAAATGTAGCACCCGCATCAAGAGTTGGGAAGGTGATACATAAGGGTTGTTGATTTAGATTGGGGGCTGTGAGCTCCCTCAGCGTTCTTGTTTCAAGAGTCATTGATATTGACTCCTCGGACTCGCTAGATTGAGAACTAGCACTTGAGGATTCCCCCGAGTCGGTATTTGAGAATTTATTCTTTAACCACTCGAGAGCTTTTTCTATTTCGGGGTTTGTTTGGTAGGTGAGTTGGTTTATGGATCGGGTTTTTACCATATACTCAAACAAAGCTCAGCAAAAATAGAAAACT
Source organism: Cuscuta europaea (assembly GCA_945859875.1). Lineage (NCBI taxonomy): Eukaryota > Viridiplantae > Streptophyta > Magnoliopsida > Solanales > Convolvulaceae > Cuscuta > Cuscuta europaea. The sequence goes on along the minus strand of CAMAPE010000054.1, from coordinate 178,222 downwards.
TTATATATATTTTTTTGATTTTTCTTGAAATAAAATAGAAAGAAAAATAATTGCCTTTCCCCGACAACGGCGCCAAATTTGACGAGCACTTTGTCACGGTGCGTCAAAATAAATTCAATACTAAACACTTATACGTAGTATAGTGTAGTAGAGTTCGTATCCACAGGGGAAGGTATAATTCTCTTTCTATGAATTTTAGTAAATAAAGGGGGGGATTTGGTTTGAGTGATTTAATTCAATTAAGAAACTAAGATGAACAACCTATATGTATTTAATTCAAGAATAAAAGGGACTTGGCTTTGCTACTTTCCACTTGTTGATATATTTTAGTCGATCCTTGTTATATCTATAACTTATCCCCTCTCGAATACTCAATCGAGGAGTATCTCCAATTCATCGAGGGTAGTTATTAACAACGACCGTTCATTAATAACCCTTACTATTAATCAAATATAGAACAACACCTTATACCGATATAATAGTAGCATTCAATCTTTTTAACTCCTTGATGAAATCAATTGAGATTGATAACCTTAACACAACGGTTTCGGTTTAACCAACAAAATTGATCCCTCTTAAGTCTATTAACCACGACCGTGCATTAATAAACCGAAGTTACTTACTTGTGAAACCACCAACGATTAACCATTCGGTTGTTGATCATTTCTAGTAGTAATTAATGTCGGAACGTTAACTAATCGTCACTTAGCAACCCTCCAACATTAATATAGAATGAGATTAAGGGAAAAATTAATAATCAAGAGAAGAAGTTAAGAAAATAACTCACAACTTTAATAATCAACAAGCTTCAAGAGCAAAACCAAGAATGGAAGTTTAGCTCCTCATTTGGAGACTAAACATAGCTAGAAAAATATAAAGAAATGCTATTCTAAACTGAGCTAAAGAGAATGGAAGAAAGGATTCTTTTTAGAGGAGAAAAAGAGTGCTATTTATAGGTGTTTTTCAACACCTTTGGCCGGGTACCCGACCGGGTATAGGTACATACCCGACCGGGTACCGGTCAAAATCAGATAATCTCCCACGTTTCATTGTTCCAGCACATTAATTTGTCCCGGGTCAAGTCAGACCCGACCGGGTCAAGTGAGGGACCCGACCGGGTTTGGTCTAAATCAGATTTTTTCCAAATCTTTGTGATCTTCAGCATGTTCTGGTGTTCCGGGTCATATCTGACCCGACCGGGTCAAGTGAGGGACCCGACCGGGTCTTATTTTTTTCTTCTTAGATCCGGTCTTCAACTGACCCGACCGGGTTCATGGTCTGACCCGGTCGGGTTTTTGTGCTCCTGGGTCTTTTTGTCTTCAGTTTTTCTCCCTTTTTCCTTGCTACAAACTCTATCACTATTCTAAAACTCCGAAAAGAAGGAGAGAACAATTACAAACAAAATAAAACAAGTACTTACAAACTAACTAAAAGTGATGGAAAATCCACACTCAATCAACATAAAAACATACGTTTATGCACTATAAACTAGTGCATATCACCTCTTCTTCTACCAATTTGAGAATCTCTACAACAATTTGGCTGCCGCAATTGGCCGTGCCGTTGAGGAATCTAATAAGAGTCACTGGTTTCTACGAGGGTTAGGCCCTCAATTTGCTAACTTTGCCGATTATCGCAAGTCTCGTGACCCTATTCCGCCACTTCACGATCTCCTTCATCAGACCCAGTAGTATGACCTTTTTATTCGAACCATGAAGAGGGCACCTCCATCCTTGGAGTACCGACCCCTTTCTGCACCATTGTTTGGGTGATCATCTCACAGAAGACGTGTGTAACACCCTGAGCCTACAGGACCAGAGGTAGTTACTCCTACACACCCTCTAGACCTCTAGTATTGTCCTCACAAACCACCACGAGCCTTTACCTTACACTTTGTCCTCACTCATGCGCGCTCTGAGAAACTTCCCAGGGGTCACCCATCCCAAGACTACTGCCGTGCGAGCATGCTTAACTTTGGAGTTCTTAGCTGATGAGCTCCCTTAAAAGGAGATGCACCTCTGTTGGTATGAGTAGTACTATTAATCCATTTAAATTAATCTCGAGTATTACAATCACCCTCACTTAGGATCGCAACGTCCTCGTTGCGCCCTTAAACCAATCTCAATCAAACCCCAAAATCGTACCCTGCTAAGTTTCTGCCCGATATCCAACGGATCAGCACACTGTCGTAGGGTTGCTCTGATACCACCTGTAACACCTCGAGCATGAAGGACCCGAAGTAGTTACTCCTACACACCATCTAGACCTCTAGTACTGTCCTCACAAACCACCACGAGCCTTTACCGCGCGCTTTATCGTCACTCATGCGCACCCTAAGAAACTTCCCAGGGGGGTCACCCATTCCAAGGAGATGCACCTCTGTTGGTATGAGTAGTACTATTAATTCATTTAAATTAATCTCGAGCATTACAATATTCTAGTACTACAATGTGGTTCTTAGCTGATGAGCTCCCTTAAAAAGAGATGCACTTCTGTTGGTATGAGTAGTACTATTAATCAATTTAAATTAATCTCGAGTATTACAATATCCTAGTACTATAATATCCCGTAGGGCCCAAGGTGTTACAACGTGGTTCGTGCTTCCTGTTCCTGTTTCAAATAATATGTAACTGGGAATATTTCTAAACTGTTTTATATATGTTTTGGGGCATGCGTGCCCATGATTGCCACATGTGGCTTGTTATCAAACAGTTGTATTTCACACCCAAATTGATTTAATATTGGTGTTGCTTATATGTGTTTACCGACTAGATTGGTGTATGAAATCTTTTGGACGCCTTGTACAATTTAATAAGCACTAATGCGGTTATCCTTGTTGGGTTGTACGACGGTTGTTTACGCAACACAGACGTAGTCTCAAGCGTGATAAACCTTGCTCAATGATATCATATGCATATTGATAAAGAAAAACTCATCATGCCTGTCAATACCTGTCAAATAATTCAAGTTGAACCGTACAATTTTATCAAATTTGGTATGGGACAATCTAGTGAAACGGATCAAAAGGAAAGATGAATCTTGGCTAATGTCACAAAAGGGAGTAGATAATATTTTTGTATTTTTATATATGCAACATTGTGTAATCCATCTATTCAACTTGAATTATTTGAATGTTTTAGTAATAGTGATAATGGCATATTTATGATCAATAAAAGACTGATACATCAATGATTTTGAACTTAATTTTTCTGTATAAAACAATAGATCTGAGAGTAAAGAAAAAGCTCCTAGTAAAAAACTTAAGAAATGCATAGTAGAAAATGAAAACTTCAAAATTAATTTTTGTGGAAAACTTTTAAATTAAATTTTAAAAATCGAATTTAATTAATAAAGTAAAGCAAAAATGTAAAACAAACGTATACGTGATACATAAGGAGTATATTATGTAATGGAATATTATTACGTAATATACTTGACATGCACTTTGTCGCGGTGCGTCAAAATAAATTCAATACTAACACTTATATGTAGTATAGCGTAGTAGAGTTCGTATCCACAAGGAAAGGAATACTTTTCTTATTATGAACTAGTAATTAAAGGGGTTTTTTGGGGTTAAATGATTTCATTTAATTAAAAACTAAGATGAACGACTTATATGAGTTTTAATTCAAAGATAAAAAGAACTTGGCTTTGCTACTTTCCACTTGTTGATATATTTAGTTGATCCTTGTTATATCTATAACTTATCCCCTCTCGAATACTCAATCGAGGAGTATATCCAATTCATCGAGGGTAGTTATTAACAACGACCGTTCATTAATAACCCTTACTATTAATCAAATATAGAACAACATCTTATATCGATTTAATAGTAGCATTTAATCTTTCTAACTCCTTGATTAAATCAAAAGAGATTGATAACCTCAACACAACGGTTTTGGTTTAACCAACAAAATTAATCACTCTTAAGTTTATTAACCACGACCGTGCATTAATAAACCGAAGTTACTTACTTGTGAAACCATCAACGATTAACTATCGGTTCGTTGATCGTTTCTAGTAATAATTAATATTGAGATGTTGACTAATTGTCATCTTAACAACACTCCCAACATTAATATAGAAATAGATTAAGGGAAGAATTAATATTCAAGGAGAGAAGTTAAGAAAATAACTCACAAATTTAATAATCAACAAGCTTCAAGAGCAAAACTAAGAATTGGAAGTTTAGCTCCTCATTTGGAGACTAAACATGCTAGAAAAATATAAAGAAATGCTATTCTAAACCGAGTTTAAGAGTATATGTGAATTGGTATCCAATTGTGAAGGGAAAGAGGTGTATTTATAGGGTTTTGGGAATGCAGCTCGGGTACCCGATTGGGTATATACAAGGTACCCGACCGGGTATGTGTAAAACTTTAGATTCGAGGTATACTCGATCGAACTCGGGGTTAAAATTGAAGGCATACCCGATCGGGTGTGTCGGTGTACCCGATCGGGTATAGACACTGGATCGTGGTCAAAATCTTCCTTGCATGTTCCTTTGTCTTCGGATCCGATCCGATCCGATTTGAAATTTCAACAAGATACCTGATCGGGTATAGGTCATACCCGACCGGGTATAGACCAAAAATCAGGATCTTCTATTTTGTCTTGTGATTTTGCACCTTCCTTCCACTTTTGGGGTTCACCAACGGTCCTTTGAGTGATCATAGACATGTTTGAGCTCAGAATAAACCTAATCTAAACAATTTACAAGTATTTTACAAACTAAACTATTACACAAAAAGTGTGTAATTTCCAAGGTAAAAATCAATCAATGCTAAATAAAAATACAAACATAAACATGGAAATTACAAACGTATCAATACTTCATATTAGGTAACACAAACATGTGCGTAATATATTATGTAATGAGTATTTTGTCATGTATGAGGTAATCAATTTTGTAAAAGTTAATAGCCGCGTCCAACCTTGGATCTAGAGTGCAATTTGGTACAGTAAAGTGTATAAAAGAAAATATAAAATCTGATTCAACTACTCAAATAACTCAGCTTGTATTAATGCGGTAATAACAATTACACAGAAATGACCGAACGGGAGTTATGGTCCAAAGGTTAATACAATAGCTATAATGCTATTAGAGTTTGTGAGTGAAAACATGCTAACCCTTTACAATGATATCAATGTCTCTATTTATACTAAAAAAAGGTATGTGGGGGGATGACGTGGCCGAACCCAACTGGCTGTTGTTTCCTGTCACTTGGATGTCCATGCTCCCATTTGCTGATGCCATATCATAGCATTAAATGCTCTGATGGATAGTCTACCCGGGGGTATATATCCGAAGGGTTATTACGGGGAATAACTTAGAGAGAAGTCAGAGCAAGTAAGTAAAAGTAGAGAGAGAGTGTATTCAGTATGAATGCCGTTTTCAGCGTGGTTACAAATGAGGAAATGGGGTGCTATTTATAGTAGCAATAAATGCCGGACAGGGACACGTGTCAAGCGCTCATTGGCCGAGGGGTCACCTCAACTGGTTGGCGCTGGCAGCCGCATGTGGCCGCATTTAATGCGGCTGTTGGATGGGACGTCTATGCGGGGTACGGTGATCTGTACGCATGTGAGGCGGATATCTTGTCGAGTGAGATGCCTTCGGATATAGAGCAGTAGCCGAGGGCTCTTCCAACCGATGGCACCCTGGTGCCGAGGGCTCACAGTGCTGAGGGCTACTGTTTTCGCCGTTTTCTCCCAGTTTCTTAATTTGCTTGAGAAACCCGTTATGTGAGAATTTGGAGCCTTCGGCCAGGCGGCCGAAGGCACCCCTGGCGCGTAGTGCGGACTGCCTGGTACTTTGGGCGTTGTGATTTCGGCCTGTTGGGCCTTTTGGGCCTTTTGGGCCTTCACTGGAGTAGTAGGAGTCTGTGGGCCGGGGGTTCCCGGGCCATATACTCCATCAGGAGTCCCTCACTCCTTTTGCCGAAAGGTACTTGAGGGAAAAGGAGTAATTTGTGCTTGCCCTTTGATGTTGTCCCGTCGTGATCTCTGAAGTTGGTGAGGAGTTGTTGCTTTTATGTCCCTGCCGAAGGCAACCCCTCAGTTACCCACATGTCGGGACTTGAGGGCTTGCTTTGTTGTTTGTTGGAATTTCACCAAATTTTGTAATTTAATGATTTTCCCGAGGGGGTCCTCCAGTCCTTCACTCCTTGAGGCACTTGTAAAGTGGTGAAAAGGAGTAGAGTAGTTGTGTTGCTGTTGTGGGCCGAAGGCTGACGCTTTTCGTTTCATTTTGGGGGGATGCCTCGTTAAAAACCTCATTAGGAAAAACCCTTTGGGAAAAAATCCTAATGAGGGAAAAAGAGTGCACCGAATTCCCCCAATGATGAATCGAAAATGTCAAACCTTGGTATAAAGTGGAGAATGACGGGAATGCCGAAGGCTCTCTCTTCTGAGGGCTCCTGTGTTGATTAGCCGAAGGCTTGCTGTTGATGTCTTGGTGGCGCCGAAGGGCCGAAGGGGAGCCCCTCAATTCGGGGATCGAGGGCCTGCTGGATGAGGGCGACAATGGAGTTGTTACCGGGGGGTCCACTGTTTGTTGATTAGTTGGCGATGAAGATACCCGAGGGCTCCCATTACCTGCGTGCGACGGGTTATCCGTCAATGAAGGCAACTCCCCGGGGGCTACCCGGTTTTGCAGTCCTGAGGGGGAATTACCGAGGGGTGCCCTGATATGAAGCCTTGGGTTTCTGAAGGAGTGATCCCGAAGGCGTCTGTTATGTGCTGTGTGGGGCGCAACCCGGGGGCACTTCTGGGTAAGTGTACCCGGAGGCTATCCTTGATGAAGTGGAGTGAAGTAGAAAACCTGGGGGCTCCCAGAATATAGCCGTTGGGAATATAGCCGTTGGAATATGTAGCGTCAGATTTATAGCCGTTGGAATATGTAACGTCAGGTTCATAGCCGTTGGGGGGGGGTACACGTGGCGTGTGATGGCTGGCAGTCCGTGGGCGGCGTCACCGGTTGGGCGAAGACGCGGTGTGTAATGATGGCGTCCATCCGGAGGCCCGGTTTCCGGGCCCAAGCCCGGATTCCAGCGCCTATAAATACCCCAGGGCCAGGGCCATTCCCTCTTGTGCGATCATTTGTTTTAGCGAAGCTCTACCGAAAATTCTAGAGAGAGAAACTCCAGCCTTCGGTCAAAACTCTGCTTTCAAGGTCAGTGCCCGTTTTCCTCTCCAAACTTTTAGTAAGTCCCGCCCTCTGGCCTTAGATTAGGGTTAGTCCTGTAGAAAGCCTTCGAAACATTAGACACACTTCGTGATAAAAATGTCGTCCGAGAGCGATTCCCAGGACATCTCGAGGACGCCCTCGATGGAGGACGAAGGCATCTCCGACGTGGAGTCCAGCAGTGGTCAGCCCTCGGATGGTGGTGATGCAGCCCTCGCCACTGAGATGCAGAAGGATCTAATGGCGGAGGCCGAGGCGGAGGAATTCGAGCGAACTGCCGATGATGAAGAGTTGGCCCTCGTCGTCCAAGTTGCTGAAGAGGAGGAGGAAAAGGAGAGGGCGAAGGTCACCGTGGCAGTCCTTCCCCCTCGGGGTGCTGGTGAGGCCAGCACATCCCAGCCGCTGAATGCAGTTCCCATCCGGGTGGCCCCCGGGTAGAAGAAGGCCAAGGCAGCTGCCCCCAAGAAGAAGGTCATTGCTGCTGATCAGGGGAAACCCGTAGATATGCCGGAGGGGTATTCCTGGCTCAACACGGCTGCCTTAGAGATAAAGTCGAAGGCGGACAGGGCAGACCTCTACGTGACGCAGCTACATGTAGGGCCCTCGGCCGTGGTGGTCGAGCCGGGAGTTGACGACGTGCTCTCTCGGGCGCCTGAGGGGTGCATTGCAGTACACGTACTGTCGGTCTCCATGGGCCTTCGGTTCCCTCTGCACCCCTTCCTCCGGGAGTACCTGAGGTTTGTTGGCTTGGTACCCTGCCAGCTGACACCTAATAGCCACTCCTACGTGGCGGGTTTTTTAAATCTCTGTAGGGACCGAGGGGTGACCCCCAGCCTGGACTTGTTCTTCCAGAGCTTCAACCTCTGTCGAGGGGGTCACGCGAATGCCGAGGGCTTCGCCAACCTGCAGCAGGTGGCCAGGTGGAAGCTGTTCACGGAGGCGCCTTCGTCCAATAAGGGCTGGAAGGAGCGCTGGTGCTATGTCAGGGTTGCTGAGAACCCATTTCCGGCGGAACTTCGGGATCGCTTCCATCGGCACCCGAAGGTTGGAAGCGCCGCCCTCAAAAAAGATGGCCTGGTGATAGCCAAAATCCCGGAGGGTCGCACAAAGCAGGTCTCCATCAAAGACTATACTGCCGACAAGGGATTCTACGCCCTCGGCTTTCGGAGGTACCGATTTATTGGGGAAGCGGACGAGAAGTACCCCATTTTTGCCGAGGCCTTCGGGGGAACAGGAGGTAGTGCCCGGGGGCTTTTACATTTTCGTACTTAGAGATTTTTTGTTATGTTTGTTGTCGTGTGTCTGACCCCTCGGTTCTAACCTTTTAACTTGTTGTTGTCATTCTCTGCAGGTAGCAGGATGAATGCCAACGCCCTGTTCGCAAAGAGGAAGGGCAAGACCCAGTCGAAGGAGAAGGGGCCCTCGGGCCAGAAGCCAGTCGACGCGCTTTTTCCGAAGGTCATAGAGCCTTCCGCCGGGGACGCCCATGCTGCTGTGGGGACCGGGGGGTCGAAGGCCGAGGCGGCCGCTAAGAAGAAGAGGAGCGACAAGGGGGTGGAGCCCCCCACCAAGAAGCAGAAAGGCGCCGGGGGTGCTGTCGGGGCGGCGGCCCCCCTTATAATTATTGATGACATGCCCGCTGTTGATGGGCCTCTAGCCTCGGTCCCTCCGAAGGATCCGGTGAATCCCCCCGGGAGGAATTACCCCGGGAGATCCGTCAGCTCTCCTTTGCCCCCGGCGCTTCATTGATGCACGGCACTGCCGAGCCGAAGGCCTTCCTGCGGGGCATCACCTCGAAGATGGACAGGGAAGTCTTCGAGACCTACGACGATGATGCCCTCGAGAACAGGATCCTCCGGTCCTCTCTCACTGTAAGTATCTGCTTCCTTTTTCCTTCTCTTTATCAGTTTAGTATTATTTTTTCCCGAGGAATAATCTAACTCCTTTGATCGTTGTTTGCAGGTCTGCATAGCCCTCGGGGAACAGGCCCGGAGGCGCTAGGAAATGCGCCTTCACGAGGCCGCCCAAGATAAGAAGATGGAGGTGCTGATCCACAAGAACTCCGAGGCGGTGAAGCATGCTGCACAGCTGGAGGAGGCCCTCCGGGAGGCGGCGGCGGCGGCGGCGGAGAAGGCCAAGGCTGACGGCATAGCCGAAGGCAAGGCAGAGGCCGAGAGGGCTGCAGCCGAGGCGGCGAAGAAAGCTGCCGATGACGCCCAAATCGCCAAGGAGGGAGCTGTGGCCGAGGCCCGAGGGGAGGCAGTCGCTGAGTTCCTCGCCGAGGGCTGGAGGACCGAGGGCCACAAGGAATGGGTGGCCTCCGTGGTGGCAGCCTCGGTGGATGCTTGGGTTGAAGGCCCCGGGGTTGACTGGCTGACCGATAGGGGCGACGCCTACTACCAGGGGGGTGAGTTCTTTACCCAGCACCTGATTTACCGGACGATCGCCAGGCACTTCGGCGTATCCCTTGATCAATTCGACCCCTCGGCATACGGCCTCCCCCCGCTGCAACCAGACGTGAGAGTTCCCCTCCCCCCGGGCGAAGAGCGGCCGACGATATATGATTCCGTGATGATGGGGGGTGATGGGGGCGGAGCCGTCGGAGGTGATGCTGGCGAGGAAGAAGTCTCCTCCAAAGCTGCCGTGGAAGATGCCCCCGGAGATAACGATGCTGAAGCCGCAGAGAAAATTTGTACTTAGCTAATATCTAAAACTTCTGTTGTAACGGACACCTCTGATCCTTCGGCTTCGGCCTGTCTGTAATGATTACATTGACTATTTTTTGTTGTAATTGAATGATTGCCTTCGGGCTTTGTGTATATGATATGCTTCCTTTTGATTTGTTCATCGTCGAATGTATGCCTTCGTCTTGCTTTGGATGTATGCCTTCTCCTTTTTGAATGTATGTTTTAGGACTTAGAATATTTTCTGACTGTAGCTTGCCCCCGGAAGCCTTCGGTAGTTGGGCACCCTCTGCTGGATATGCAACCGAGGGTTCAACAGGAATTAGGACTTAGAAAATTTTTCTAAGTGTAGCACACCATAGGGCCTTCAGGTGTTTGCAGTAACCCAAATCCTAGGACTTAGAAAAATTCCTAAGTGTAGATTTCCCCTTGAGAGCCTTCGGGATATGGCATCCCTTCCTGATGTGTGAATGTTGGACCGAGGGCCCAATGCACAGGACTTAGAGATTTTTTGCAAGTGTAGTATGTCATGTAGCCTTCGGCTACTGTGGAGCCCCAAGTGTTGATTCCTTGTGTACTGTAGCCCTCGGTTGATAGGTAGCCTTCGGCAATTAGGTCCCTTGAGATGAGGGTGAAATATGTAGGACTTAGAAAATCTTCTAAGTGTAGAGTTTCCCTTGGGAGCCTTCGGGAGGTGGCATCCCTCCATGATGTATGAGTAGCTGACCAGGGGGAAAAATATGCAGGACTCAGAAAATATTCTGAGTGTAAAATCTCCCTTGGGAGCCTTCGGGAGATGGCATCCCTCCTTGATGTATGAGTAGTTGACCGGGGAAAAGCATGTAGGACTTAGAAAACATTCTAAGTGTAAAATCTCCCTTGGGAGCCTTCGGGAGATGGCATCCCTTCTTGATGTATGGCCTTCGAATGTCATATTCCTCTAGTTGCAATACTGACTGAGCCGGGGGCCCATCTTTAGGACATAATTTTTTCTTGTTTGCAAGTGTTGTTGTATCGCATAGCCTTCAGCTATTGTATTCCCCTGGCTGTAATGTTGATTGAGCCGGGGGCCCAATTTTAGGACTTGGAATTTTTTCAAGTGTTTTTCTTTGTGTAGCCTTCGGGTGATAGGTGCCATCTGACTCTGCATTATTTTGCGAGATGCCTGGGGGCTACTAATTTAGGACTTAGAATATTTTCTAAGCGTAAATTGGTGTTGAGCTTCCGGATGTAGATCCCTTGTGTTGTATGAGTCTCTGGCTGAGGGCCAAATATGTGTGGAATCCTGTTGTTGTGAAGAATGCCAACGATGAGTGTGTGCCCTCGGCATAATTTTTAAAAGGTGTAGATTTCGACCCTTGCTGGAGCCTTCGATGCCTGTGTGACCGGAGGTGACCAGGCAGTGGACTTAGCCGTTTCCTGATGATATTTGTTTGAGTAGTATCCTTCGGGAAATAGGAGCCTTCAGTTACCGGAGGTGTTCCCGTGGGGAGCCCTCGGCTTGTTGTGATCTGTTGGAGTGTACTCTTTGATTTCTCGCTGAGTCTACTCCCCTTCACCCCCTCTTTTTTTTTGTTTTTTTTTGGTTGGTGGTGAAGGGAAGGCATCAAGAAACTTGGTTTCTTGGTAAGGCTGGGCCTATTAGGAGACCATCAGAATACACCAATGGCTCTCCTCCCTCGGGTTAACCTTCCGAGTTCCGAGGGGATCGAGGGACGTTTCCTGGGCACAAGATATGGTGGTCCGTAACCTGCCTCTCCTTGGGGGATGGCGCGGAAAGCGCCTCATTTTTGAAAGTCGTCCCCTCGGCGCTAGACATAGTCCGTGGCCTGCCACACCCTTGGGGTGGTGGCGCGGGGAGCGTTTTGGTTTGGAAGTCGAATCCTGGGCATTTCTCATGCCTGTCATACCCTGGGGGTAGTGACGCGGATAGCGTTCCGTTTTTGAAAGTCGAATCCTGGGCATTTCTCATGCCTGTCATACCCTGGGGGTAGTGACGCGGAAAGCGTTTCAAGGAAGGGTTTTCATTTGCACACTAGTTGCAAATGGCCGGGGGCACTACGTGCCGCCGACACCGATGGTGGCGCCTTCGGTATATGCGTCCTCGTGGGGTACGGCTTTTAGAAACAACACTTGGTGTTAGTTTCGATGTGTAGCCCCCGGTACTTGGTACCGAGGGGTCTTCTGTAGGAACACTTGGTGTTCTCTTTTGTCGTAGTTGATGTAGGCGTCTACCCTCGGTACTTGGTACCGAAGGGTCTTCAAATGAAACACTCGGTGTTTTCCAACAGGTGTTTGGAAGTTGATAGGAGAGCATATCCCTGGCACTGGGTGCCGAGGGGTCTTCTTTGAAACATTTTGGTGTTTTTTTTTCTTCGTTTCGATATTTGATGATGGAGGTGTACCCTCGGCACTGGGTGCCGAAGGGTCTTCTGTAGGAACACTTGGTGTTCTCATCTTTTCTTTTTTGACGTTGAAGGTGGGGATGTACCCTCGGCACTGGGTGCCGAAGGGAAATGAAACACATGGCGTTCCTTGTTGTTGGTGATAGGAGTTCCTTCCCTAGGCACTTGGTACCGAGGGGTCTTGACTTAAAACACGTGGTGTTTTCACTGATGTTGTAGGTGTTGATGGCGTCCGCCCTCGGCATTTGGTGCCGGAGGGGGTTTTCTCGTGGTGAGGCGGTGGGCCTGTAGTCAGTATGAGGACTTGATGTCTTGAATGTATCTTCATTCTTCGAAATTGGAGGCCTTGGGCCATAGGATAGTACATTCACTAGTTATGAGGGCTTGGCCGCTCTTACATTATTGGTAAAATTTAATTAAGTGGTGTACATTCCAGTGCCTAGGGACTTCTTTCCCGTTGGGGCGTTTGAGCTTGTAGGTCCCGGGTTTGATGATGGCTGCTATGATGTAGGGGCCTTCGAATTTTGGTGCCATTTTTCCTCCCTCGGTTGGTTGGCTGGCTTCCCTCCTCCGGAGGACATAGTCCCCCACTTGAAACTCTCGGGTGCGAACTTTGGCATCGATGTAGCTTTTAACCTGCCTTCGGTAGTTTTCTGCCCGGATGAAGGCCTGCTCCCGGCGTTCTGAAATGAGGTGGAGGTCGAGGGCCATGTTGCTGTCGTTGACCTCGGGGTCATATTGGATCACCCATCGGGTAGGAAGGGTGACTTCCGTAGGAGCTTTGGCTTCAAAACCGTAGCAGAGGGAGAAGGGTGTTTCACCTGTAGCTCGCCGAGGGGTGGTGCGGTAGGCCCAAAGGATATTGTGGAGTTCTTCCACCCAGCCACCGCCTTCGGCCTCCAGCTTCTTTTTGAGGCCCTCGAGCAAGGTCCGGTTGGCATTCTCTACTTGCCCGTTGCCCTGAGGGTAGGCAACGGAGGAGAAGGTGTGTTTGATGCCCCATGCCTCCAGAAGGGCACAAAAGGGGGCTGCCTCAAATTGTGTCCCATTGTCGGAGATGATCTGCTGGGGGACGTCAAACCTTGTGAGGATGTTCTTGAGGACGAAGTGACGGCACTTCGCCTCTGTGATGCTGGCGAGGGGTTCAGCCTCCACCCACTTGGTAAAGTAGTCGACGGCCACGATGATGTATCTGTTGTTTGAGGTACCCCTCGGCAGAGGGCCCACAAGGTCTATCCCCCATCGAGAAAAGGGGACAGAGGTGCTGATGGGGGCATAGTTGACCGCTGGCCTGCCGGGAGCTTTCTGGAAATGTTGACATGCGGTGCACCTCCGGGCAAGGTCAGCACAATCCCTGGCCATGGTTGGCCAGAAGTAGCCCTGGAGAATGAGCCTTTGGGACATAGAGAAGGGTCCCTGGTGAGCTGAGCAAGTGCCACTGTGCACTTCTTCCATTGCGACCTCGACTTCATCTGGATGAAGGCACCGAAGTAGCGTGCCATTGTAAGATCGTTTGTAGAGCCTCCCATCTTCGATGGTGTAGCTAGGAGCCCTCAGCTTTGCCAGTTTAGCGCGGGCCTCATTCTCAGGTAGCTGCCCTGTGGAGATGAAGGCGGTGATATCTGAGATCCAATCCTCCTGACGTTGTTGTATGTTCATAACGGGGCTTGCATGGATGCTTGAGAGGCTGAGTTCCTCGATTTTGGCAATTTTGGAGATGTGCTCGGGGGAGTCGGCCGAGAGCTTAGATAATATGTCGGCCTCGGAGTTCTGAGCCCTCGGTATTTGAGTGAGAGAGTGTGCCTCAAATACCTTAAGCAACTCCTTGGCCGCTTCCTTGTACTGTTTCATTCTCCCCTCCTTGGCCTCATATTCTTCGGAGATTTGGCCAACGACCAACTTGGAGTCGCATTTGATGTGGATCTGCCGAGCCCTCATGTTGGCAGCCAGCCGAAGGCCACATAGGAGGGCCTCATATTCGGCCTCATTGTTGGAGACCTTGAAGGAGAAGCGGATTGCATAGTAGGCCCTGAAGCCCTCGGGAGTAATGAGGACTATCCCTCCCCCGCATGCTTTGGTCGCGGAGGAGCCGTCAGTGTAGAGGGTCCACCAGTCGTTCGAGGTAGCCGAGGGCTCCCCGTCCGTGGCTGCCTTTGCGGTACACTCCGTCACAAAGTCCGTCAGGGCTTGGCCCTTGATGGCAGGCCTTGGGCGGATGTCAATGTTGTACTGGCTCAAGAAGATAGCCCATTTCACCATGCGGGAGGAGCTGGTGGGGCTCCTGATGAGGGCGCCGAGGGGTTGATGGGTGAGGACCTGAACCGGGTGAGCCTGAAAGTAGTGGCCCAACTTCTTGACAGTCCAAACGATGGCCAACACCGTTTTTTCCACAGGGGAGTACCTGAGCTCGGCCTCCCTTAGGGTCTTGCTAATGTAGAAGATGGCATATTGGATGCCGTCTTTAGGGGAGAGCATCGGACGGGTTCGGGTAGGACGGGTTGGGTTTTTGCATACCCTTTCGGTTATCGGGCTGAGAATATAAAACCCTACCCCGTCCAAAAAAAAATTCGGTCTAATCGGGTTGCACAATTTCGGATTTGGGTCGGTTTTAATCGGTTTTCGGGGCCATTCGGGCTGATTAAATCCATTAAACACATAACACAAATAATTCATAAAATCACCTTGAAAAAAAAATGTTGGATTAGACTTTACAAACACAAATAAAATACATATTAATATGTTATCAAAAGCAATTGCAAAATTAGTAGAGTTTGTACAACTCCAAACACATGGCTAATAGTTATAAGTTTATAACTTATACACTTAACACTTATACACTCATACATTAACACTTACACAGTTATACTGCTTATGCACAAAGCAGTTTAACATTTAGAGTTTGAGCAATCAAATGTTCCAAAACAGCAAGTACCAACAAAAAGTTTAACAACATTCAATTGATGTACAAGTCTTCAGATCTTGACTCTTGACATCTACTTGACTACTAGTCTACTAGAGTGTTTCCAGAATTCCAGGTTTCATCAATTTCGCAGATCATCAACCGAACAGTCATTGATTTTGTTCCTATGTAAGTCACAAACACATTAGTATCATAAAACACTAAACTGGGAAGTGTTTAGTGTCATTATTATCATTATTATTTTCTGGGAACTTGGGAAGTGGGAACTATAAACAATTCAAAAGTATATAGAAATACAATAAGATTTGGCTCAGATTTAATTTCAGTTCACTAATAATGGGGGCATTAATCACTATATAATTAGAATCAACACCAAACCCATTTATTTTATTTTCTGGTAGAACTGTAGAAGGCTAGAAGCCATCCTCATTGCCAAAATAACTAATTGAGTAAACAATTCATGTAAGAACTCATAATTCATAAGTACATAGGAAAATTGCAGTAGTAAAACCAAGGCAGGAAGCAACATATCCTTAATTTGACTCGGTTTTGTATTCTTAATTTAATTTTTTGGTGGAAACTATCATTACTGATTAAATAATGCAACAATTAATCTAATAAGTCAGAAGTCATAAATACATATGCATAAGCAAATTCCAGTTTACTGTCTAAGTGGCAACATGTATGTTGTTATATTTGGCTCAGATTTAAATTGACTTCACTATTAATGGGGGCATACGAAAGTATATGGAAATAGAATCAACACCAACCCATCAATTTCATTTTTGGTGGAAGCTATCATCATTGCCAGATACATGCTACACTTAATCAATTAACTCAATGTTCACATTACCAAATTCCAGTACTTCCATTAAGGCAGCATGTATGTTGTTATATTTGGCTCAGATTTAAATTGACTTCACTATTAATGGGGGCATACGAAACTATATGGAAATAGAATCAACACCAACCCATCAATTTCATTTTTGGTGGAAGCTATCATCATTGCCAGATACATGCTACACTTAATCAATTAACTCAAGAGTGAAAGAAGATTACCATGTCTTGTTGGGCAAAGTACAAACACAGTAATTAGGAGAAATTGTACCAATGAATCAACAACACTTCCAATGCCATGACAGCAACATGGTTAGGCTTTTACAACCAGATCATTGACAGAAGCATATATAGCAAATCATTAGTGAAATAATAATATAATATATTACATATCTAAAAGATAAAGGTAAAAAGTATACTACTATCTGATCAAGAGAAGAGCCTCCACCAACATTTCCATCAGTTAATTCTGCATTGAAAACAATAAGAATTTAACAATATGTATAAATATAAACACTGAATATTATATAAGTAAAAGTTAGTACCTGTTTCCAGCCTTTCTACCTCCTCAATATTTTCTTCAACTGACACAGGCTGGTTTGACATCCTCAACCAATCTTGAGCACATATGAGTGCTTCTACAATTTTGGCACTCAAAGAACTCCTAAAACAGTCCAACACTCTTCCACTTGTACTAAAAGTGGACTCAGATGCTACTGTGGAAATAGGAACAGCAAGAATGTCTCTTGCCATCTTAGATAGGATAGGAAGCCTCTCACCATTAAGCTTCCACCATCTCAGTACATCAAATTCATTGTCCTCCTCAAGAATGTTCTCACTCAAATATAGTTCAAGTTCATTTTTTTTCAACCCTAAGAGGCCACTATCTTGTTTTTGCTTTTTCAATTGGGCTTTGAATTTTGAGACAGGCCTACTTTCAGTTGACTCAGATTGTAAAGAAACAGGACTGGGGCTTAATTGAGAGCTTCCACTCACTGAAACATCATAGTTTGTAACATAATCACCATACAACTCATTCAAACCCAGCTTTATCTTTGCAAAGAATGCCTCACCTATCTTATCGCCATACAAAGCATTCAATTGATGTGGCATGTACTCATATTTGTCTCTAGGGTCTAGCACATTTGCAAAGAAAATGAGCATGTTCATTTTTTCTGGATCACCCCAGTACTTGTCCAGTTTGGATTTCATACTAGTCCCCATATTAGATACAGATTCAGTTTCAGAAGCAACCATCTCTTTGAGAACAAGGAACAGATCAGATATTTCAGAGAAGAAGGTATTTGCAGTGACATAATGAGAGCCTGAAATCCTAACTTTCATATCATAGAAATTTTTAAGAATGACCACCAAAGTTTCAATTGCAATCCAGTCCCCAACATCAGGACTCTCACTCCCCAGATCAACAAGATAGGAACTCTCATTCTCCTCATAAGCTTCAAACACTTTTTCATTGGACATTGCAGATTTGAGCATCAAATAGGTTGAATTCCACCTAGTTGGGACATCTAGGTGCAATCCAGCTTTAGTTTCCATTCCAATCAAGTCTGAAATGTCCTTGAATTTTTGAAGCCTAGCAGGAGAATTTCTAACATACTTAACAGCATCCCTCACTCTTTGAACAGAAGAATCACTTTCTTTTAAACCATCTTGGACAGCCAAATTAAGGATATGAGCAATACACCTCATATGAAGGTACTTAACTTTTACAGAAGAGGCACCCCAAGATAAAAGCTTCTTTTTAAAAAAACCAATTGCAGTGTCATTACTGCTTGCATTGTCAACAGTTACAGTGAAGATAGATTTCAAACCCCAATCTACTAGGCAAAACTCTAGGGCTTTAGCTAAGTACTCTCCTTTGTGGGAAGTCACAGGAACAAAGGAAATTATTTTTTTATTCAGCTTCCACTCATTATCAATGAAATGTGCAGTTATACACATGTAATTGATCCTTTGTACAGAGGTCCATGTGTCAGTTGTTATACTGACCCTCTGAGTGTGTTCCCTAAACAACCTTTTCAGACTTAATTTCTCATCTAAGAAGATTTGGTAGATATCTCTAGCAATTGTCCATCTGGAAGGAATTTGGAACCTAGGACAAGCTACAGAGATAAACTTCCTAAATCCTTGTCTGTCCACAAATCTAAATGACAGCTCATCAATGATAAGCATTTCAGCAAGTGCTCTCCTAATTGCAACCTGATCAAACACCCAAGTCCCTAACACCCCAATTTTTTCAGATGTTGGATTACACAAGACTGGTTGGAAAGTGAGAAGGGCTTGCCTAGCATCCTTTGAGGCAGGCAATTTCAGACAACTCAGTATGTGATTTCTAAGAGAGGAAGTGCCATGCTTCTTAGACTGACAACAATATATTTTAGCACAATGTATGCATTTTCCTTTGACAACAACACCATTACTATCTTTGATCTTTTCAAATTGATCCCATATTCTAGATCTGGACTCTACCTCCTTTCTCTTATTTCCAGGAACATTAGTCTGTTGTGTGCTGGTGTTAGCCCCAGCATCATGAGCTTCCATCACAGGTTCTTGGGAAACAGGAGTCAAAGGAGGTTGAGAGCCAGATGCAGGTATGGTATCCATACATTCAACTTCCATTCTGATAAATGATAGGAAGTTATAGTTCAAAAAACTCAATAATGCAAGCTTCCAGATTGAACACAACATCATACATTGAAATTAAAGTCTGGAACAATCAGCAAGCTGATCTACAGAAGGATATAACCAGTAGGCTTATTCACTTCTCTACAGACTTAGAAGATACCAGTTCACTCTAACTACTCATTTGAGTGTTAGAGTAGAAAAAGGCAACTTCCATTCTGATAAATGATAGGAAGTTATAGTTCAAAAAACTCAATAATGCAAGCTTCCAGATTGAACACAACATCATACATTGAAATTAAAGTCTGGAACAATCAGCAAGCTGCTCTACAGAAGGATATAAGCAGTAGGCTTATTCACTTCTCTACAGACTTAGAAGATACCAGTTCACTCTAACTACTCATTTGAGTGTTAGAGTAGAAAAAGGCAACTTCCATTCTGATAAATGATAGGAAGTTATAGTTCAAAAAACTCAATAATGCAAGCTTCCAGATTGAACACAACATCATACATTGAAATTAAAGTCTGGAACAATCAGCAAGCTGATCTACAGAAGGATATAAGCAGTAGGCTTATTCACTTCTCTACAGACTTAGAAGATACCAGTTCACTCTAACTACTCATTTGAGTGTTAGAGTAGAAAAACGCAACTTCAACACTTGTTCAGAGACTCAGAACTCATAATAAATCAACCATCATCTTTACTCAGGGGCCACTTATATAAAAATCTCAGAATCACACATGCATCATCGAGGCAGCACATATTCAGAGACCATTTATATCAAAATCTCAGAATCATAGATTCATATAATCATATATTCATATGCATGACCAAAGCATCATAGATTAACAGGTAGTTCAGGGTATCAGGGTCCGAATCTAGGGTTTCAAGCTTCCACCAAAACAGATTCATATACAACTAATTCATAGAAAGGGTATCAGGGTCCGAATCTAGTGCATCAAAATAATACAACTAATTCATATACAAAACAGATAACACATCACACTTATGGATCATGCTTCCACCAAACCACCAAGAATACAGTTTAGGTATTTAACGTTTATACCTCAGTAAGAGAGACCGAGAGAGTGAGAGATCGAGAGTACAAGCTTCCACCGGAGTCCGGAGGTACAAATACACTACAGAGGTCGGACCTACGACGGAGAGTTGACAGGGATGGTTAGAGAGAAGTCGCAGACTCGCAGTAGGAGAGATCGAGAGAGGGAGTTGCGAGTGAAGACTGAAGAGTGGAGGCGCTGGAGTGTTAGGCAGTTAGGGTTAGGGTTAGTGATAAATAAATCGTATATATAGTATGGGTAGTTCGGGTATTCGGGCGGGTCGGGTAGGGATTTATAATACCCTACCCGTAACCCATAACCCTTAAAACATGGGCTGGGCTTTTCGGTTCGGGTTTTCGGGTTCGGGTCAACCGACCCAATCAGCTAGAAGAGGGCAGACCCGATCGGGTTTTCGGGTGGGTTCGGGTTATGCTCACCCCTAGCCGTCTTCCTCCCGGATGAGCACAGAGCTGATGGCCGCCGGGCTAACCCCAAGGTAGAGGTAGAGGGTCTCCCCTACCTTGGGTTTGGAGAGCACAGGAGGTGAAGATAGATATCGTTTGAGCTCGTCGAAAGCCCCCTGGCATTCTGGAGTCCATAGAAAGCCAGCCGTCTTCCTCATGATCTGGAAGAAGGGTAGAGACTTCTCCGCCGATTTAGATAGAAAGCGGTTGAGGGCTGCCAGGCGGCCCGTCAACCGTTGGACTTCCTTCACATTGCGTGGGGGCTCCATGTTGATGATGGCCTGGATCTTCTCGGGATTGGCCTCAATACCCCTTCGGCTCACCATGTAGCCCAAGAATTTGCCCCCTTGGACGCCGAAGGTGCACTTCTTCGGGTTTAGCCGAAGGTTGAATTTTTGCATGATGACGAAGATTTCCCGGAGGTCATCAGCATGGCTGGAAGATTGTTTGCTCTTGACGATCATGTCGTCAACATAGGCCTCCATGGTGCGCCCCAGGACGGCTTGAAAGACCCGGGCCACCATCCGGGTGTAAGTGGCCCCCGAGTTCTTTAGGCCGAAGGCCATCACTAGGTAGCAGAAGATGCCCTCGGAAGTCATGAAGGCAGTTTTTTCGGCGTCCTCCTCGTGCATGAAAATTTGATGGTACCCTCGGAAGGCAGCGAGGAAGGACACGATCTCACACCCTGCGGTCTCATCCACCAATTGATCAATGTTTGGTAGAGGGAATGGATCCATAGGGCATGCTTTGTTGAGATCGGTGTAGTCCACGCACATGCGGAAGGTAGGGGGCTTCTGTGCGAGGACTACATTCGCCAGCCATGAGGGATATTTCACCTCCTTGATGTGTTTAATGGAGAGGAGCATGGCGACCTCCTTCTTCACAAATTCCCTTCTCTCGGCGGAGAGGGGTCTTCTTCGTTGTTGCACTGCCTTTGCCGAAGGGTCCACCGAGAGGCGGTGGGTGATGACCCTTCGGCTGATTCCTGGCATGTCCTCCGGCCCCCATGCAAAGACAGTGGAGTAGGCGCGGAGGGCGTCGGTGATACCGGTCTTCAAATCTTCAGGGAGCTGGGCTCCAATCTTTACGACTCTCTCCGGCTGGGTCGGATCGAGCGCAAAGTCTTCTACGTCCTCGGCCGGTTCAGCCCTCGGCCTTCTTTCCTCTTGGTCGATGGTTCCGGTGATGGTGTCAACACGGAATTCCGTCTTGCTTACCTTCTTAGTGACCTGAAGATAGCAGGCGCGGGCGATTTTCTGGTTCCCCCGGGAGTAGCCAATTCCCCCCTCGGCGGGAAACTTGAGGCAGAGATGCCTCATGGAGATGATGGCTTCGAGGTCCTCGAGGGCTGGCCGGCCGAGGATGATGTTGTGGGCGCAGTCAATGTTGACGACGACGAACTCCACCTCGAACTGGGCTCTATGGAGCCCGTCGCCGAAGATCACCGGGAGGGTTATTACCCCCTCGGAATCAATAGTGTCGCCAGTGAAGCCGGTAGGAGGGGTCTTAATGGGCCGAAGGGACCCCCTTTCCAGATGCAGCTCTCTGAAGGTGCTGAGGTACATTACATTGACGGAGCTGCCCGTGTCAACGTAAGTTCGGTGAATGATGGTGTCGTTTATCTCCGTCCGAATCACCAAGGCATCCCTGTGTGGAGAAGAAGTAGGAGGGAGATCTGCGTTGGTAAAGGTGATGGGTTCCTCCCTCAGTCGCTTTACCGGGGGCATATGAGTGACTTCCCCCACGTAAAGCGATTGAGCCCACTTCTTTCGTTGGCTGGTGGAATCGCCCCCTGTATTGCCACCGGTGATCATGAGGATGTGGCGTTTCTTCTCCTGGTAGTGGGGGTACTCCTCCTCCTCTTCATCCAAGTTTCCGATCTCCCTCTTCTTGCCGAGGGGGATGGTGTTCGGATTTACCCAGGCATTTACCTTCGTATGGTGCCCTCGGGGAGGTCCCTGATGAGAAGGTCCCTCCTGCCGAGGGCTCTGGACGAATTGGGACAGGTGCCCTGCTTGTATTAACCTCTCGATGGCCGTCTTTAGCTGATGGCAGTCATCGGTCCTGTGCCCCTGGTGCCGATGGAAGCGACAGTAGGGGAACTGAGGGTTGATAGCGTGTACCTCCGGGGGTGCGCGAGAGTCGCGCTCAACGAGGCCCCCCTCCTCGGCAAAATCGAGGATGATGCTGACGGGGTGCGTCAATGGTGTCCGAGGGCGGTCCAGGAGAATGGGATGGGTCCAAGTCTTAGGGTTGCTCTTATAACCTCCCCCGGGCTTGGCTTGGCCTTGTCGAGGGCGGTCATCAGAGGGTCCCGAAGCCTTGGGGTGATTTGGAGGAGCCCCCGGCCCTCGGTTATGCTTGTTGTCAGCCCTCGGGGGCTGCTGGTCCGGATGCTGGTGATACTTCTCCACTTCCTCGGCCTCAGCATATCGGTCCCCCCGCTGCAAAGCCCTTATGTAGTCGCGTGGGGGTTCAATGATGAGGCTCCTTGAAAAGTTACCGGTGCGGAGGACGGTTTGTAGGAGGGCCAGGAGGGTCCCGTCATCAGCACCGTCGACCTTGTCGGCCTCCGTCCTCCATCGCTCCAGGAAATCCCGGAGGGTCTCATCCTTCTTCTGGCGTATTGTTAGGAGGTGGGAGAAGTGTTTCCTTGTGCGACGCCTCCCGGCGAATTGTGTCAAGAATCGTTGGGCGAGTTCTTGCCACGAATCAATGCAGCCCTCGGGCAGCCTGTTGAACCATTCGTATGCCGGTCCCTCTAAGGTGGAGAGGAACCATCGACACAAATATTCGTCTGACGCCACCACCATCATCATGCTGTTCTGGTATTTGCTGTAGTGTTCCTGGGGGTCCGTTTTCCCGTTGTAGGGCTGTATGTGTTGCCCTCGGTATTTTTCCGGGATCCGGGCCGCCAATACCCTTGGGGTAAATGGCGTCCGAGTCCGGAGCTGGATGACGGGTTCCCCGGAGCCCTCGGCCACCCTCTTCTGTAACTCCTCCATTTTGGCCATCATGGCCTCGTATTTGAGATCTGAATGAGGGGTGGAGGTGGTGGCGTGAGCTTTGTTGGACTCCATCTCGTCAAGCTGGCGTTGGAGGGCCGCAATAATCTCGTCCCGGGGATCCTTCGGGAGGGTCTCCGCCCCCTGCGAACGAACCCGGGCCGAGTGGGCCTGGTTGATTTGGTGCCGAGCATCATCGGCATGAAGGGGTGCCTTGCCTTTGTCCCGAGGGGGACGCTCCTCGTCTGCCCTCGAAACAGATCCCCCGCTTTCCTGGGGCCTTTGGAGTGCTTTCCCCCCGAGGCGGTCTTGGACCCCTCGGCGGTCTGGCCCTCCTCCGAGCCGGTTGAGGGCGGAAGTACGGGGCCTTTCCCTGTTGTCATTATGGCGGTCCTGGGACTGAACTTCCTGGGAGGACGTATCTTGGGCCACCACCCCTTCGTCGTTTCTCACTCGAGGGGTGGGATTTCCGAAGGGGTGTGGCAGAGGGGGAAGTATGATATTTTCCCCGGTCTGAGGGTGAGCTGGAGCCAGGGTGCCGAAGGCACCCGGGTTCTGGGTGAGCGTCTGGATGAAGGCGGAGAGCGCCGATTGTACGTCGATGGTGAGAACCGGAGGGCTGACTTGGTTATCGCTCTGGTTTTTCTTCTTGAACTCGATGCCGAGGCGGGCATCGGGGGCATTTTGTTGGATCTGAAGGCGTAGGTCGACAGCCGCCTGTTCCAGCCCAGCGATGACACCGCCCTCGGGAGCCCTGTGAGAGGCTTCGGGGGCGTTGACGTCGCCGAGGGCCAGGTTCTTGTCTTCTACGTTCTTTGAGTTGGCACGTGTTGTCCTCACCATTATGATAGAGGGCTAGTGTTTTGTGTTTGGTCGAGGGGGAGGGTTTCTTACTCGATTGTTCAACCTCTCAACGAGAGCACCAAATGATGGATAGTCTACCCGGGGGTATATATCCGAAGGGTTATTACGGGGAATAACTTAGAGAGAAGTCAGAGCAAGTAAGTAAAAGTAGAGAGAGAGTGTATTCAGTATGAATGCCGTTTTCAGCGTGGTTACAAATGAGGAAATGGGGTGCTATTTATAGTAGCAATAAATGCCGGGCAGGGACACGTGTCAAGCGCTCATTGGCCGAGGGATCACCTCAACTGGTTGGCGCTGGCAGCCGCATGTGGCCGCATTTAATGCGGCTGTTGGATGGGACGTCTATGTGGGGTACGGTGATCTGTACGCATGTGAGGCGGATATCTTGTCGAGTGAGATGCCTTCGGCTATAGAGCAGTAGCCGAGGGCTCTTCCAACCGATGGCACCCTGGTGCCGAGGGCTCACAGTGCCGAGGGCTACTGTTTTCGCCGTTTTCTCCCAGTTTCTTAATTTGCTTGAGAAACCCGTTATGTGAGAATTTGGAGCCTTCGGCCAGGGGGCCGAAGGCACCCCTGGCGCGTAGTGCGGACTGCCCGGTACTCTGGGCGCTGTGATTTGGGCCTGTTGGGCCTTTTGGGCCTTTTGGGCCTTCACTGGAGTAGTAGGAGTCTGTGGGCCGGGGGTTCCCGGGCCATATACTCCATCATGCTCCTTGCCACTTGCAGGTTGACCGTTCGAACATCGGAACAATGCCCCATGCTGATATCATCAGTAATCTAATCCAAGTATACTGCTTAATCCGATCCCCGTTCAGGATATAATCTCTCATGGATTCCTGGATCCCATTCGGTATAAAGGTTTTACTGGGCATGTCCTTCGTCTGGACCCTTGCTGACTAATGGGCCGGGTATTTGGGCCTTCGGCCCAATATCCCAACACCACTTTAAAAAGTTTTTCTCGTGCAATTCCATTTGTTCAAATGAATAGTGGTGCACGAAGTGAATAGCGATGATGAACGAAGTCAACTTGAATTAATTAAATATTTTATTGGTAGTAATAATAGAACTTTTATGAACCGATAAGAGAATGACACATTATTGATTTTTTGACTCAACATTACTATATAAAATAATACTTCCTCCATCTCACTAACATTGAGACATGTGGAGGTTGTGCGGTTATTAGTAAAAATGAATTTATGTGATTGATGTTGAGTTGTTAAAGTAAGAACAAATTAAAAATGATTTAGAATCGTACAATTTTATCAAATTTGATATGAGACAATCTAGTGGAACGGATAAAAAAGGAAAGATGAATCTTTGCTTAAGTGACGAAAGAGAGTAGATAATATTTTTGTATTTTTGTACATGCAACATAGTGTAATCCATCTATTCAACTTGGATTATTTGAATGTTTTAGTAATAGTGATAATGACATATTGATGATCAATAAAAGATGGATGCATCAATGATTTTAAACTTATTTTTTCTATATAAAACTTATCTGAAAGTAAAGAAAAAGCTCCTAGTAAAAAACTTAAAAAACGCATAGTAGAAAACGAAAACTTCTAAATTCATTTTTTTGTGGAAAACTTATAAATTAAATTTAAAAAATGGAATTTAATTAATAAAGCAATAAAAAATGTAAAACAAACGTATACGTGATACGTACGGAGTATATTATGTAATGGAATATTATTACGTCATGTATGATGTAATCAATTTTATTAGGTAAGACATAAAAAGTATTTTTTAACTCATATAGAAAGTGTTTTTTACACTAGTGGTATGAGTTAATCAATTTTGTAATAGTTAATAGCCGCGTCCTCCTCGATCAATATATAGAAAGAAGCTAAACAATACGAGTAGAAATTCAAAATTCAGTATACCATATAAAGTACTCCACTGTTATCTTTTAGTTGCAATATTGGACTTTTGCACAATTTACATATTCTACTTTGAGTATAATTTTTTTGATGTATTATAAATTAAAATTTTAAAAAATATTTTTGAACTCCTCTCATTTTAAATTTTCAAAATCTGAATTTTTTAATTTTTTTATTAATAAGAAATGAAAGATATTAATGATCAAAATTGTGCGTTGGCAAACGTGAAAAGTGGAATATTGCAATTAAAAAAGAACGAAAAAGTATTTTACGTGAGGAGAGGATGGTGAAATACTTTGCATGATTTTTATAAAACATTGCATTATTTTTACATGTAAATTAAAAATAAATTACACAGTAACAATATATTTTTAGAAGTTTAATAAAAATTTGATTGTCTATTTAGAGTTGTGCTAGATGTACACATTTATATATATAATTTTTGTACATTTGTCTGTCATACGCACACACAATTGTGTATTCACAGACAATCGTGGATAAATAATTGTGTATGCGTGAGACAGATGAATGTATAAAAAGTGTGGAGAAAAATGAATAGATCAAACATTTTATGTCTATTTATACGTTTTAGTTCTCACCCCTCTACAGTGAAATTCTCGGTCCACTACCGTGTGACGAAAGTTTGTCACTAAGAAATTTTGAGCAATAAAAAGAAATCCGTAAATAAGGCTCATCCATCGAGGGCAGAATTAACGGGGAGCTTGAGGGAATTGAAATGGCTTCTTCTTTTCCAGCTGTGATGCTGTGGCTAACGGTGATCATCGGTGTTAATTGGGCTTCAACATTGGGGGTGAATTACGCCGCCGCAACACCAACGGGGTCCGCCGCCGAAGGGGTCGGCTTTGGTCTGAGACGCCGAGATCACGGCGGCGGCGGACAAAACTTGACGAGGGTGGAGCGTGTGCAACGTGCCATAAACCGCGACACTGAGAGGCTCAGTCGTCTCCTAGGATCGTCACATTCATCAATAACACCAGCTGCAGCCCTGAGTTCCAGCGTAAGATCCGATTGGCATGGCTCCGGCGAGTTCGTGATTGATGTAGTGGTCGGAACTCCAGGGCAGCGAGTGAGCTTGGTTATGGACACGGGCAATGATGTAACCTGGATCAATAGCCTTTACACTAATTCCTCTATCTCTAGCTCTTTCCAGATATACTCAGAGCCGTGCACATCTCATGGAAAATGCACCTACTCTATCTCTTACGGCATCGGGTCGAAGATGATCTCGGGCGATGTTTGCACAGACAACTTTAAATTTGACGGTGTCCCGGTCCAGAACGTGAAGTTCGTCTCGGCCCACAAGAAGGATTCGAGTGAGACATTTACGAATAACTACGGGGTGGCCGGTCTCGCCCGCGGAGGCTGGACGTCGTTGGTTTCCCAGTTCAATGTCTCCGAATTCTCGTATTGCTTACCCGCCTTGGAAAGCGATTCAACCGGCATGCTTACACTGGGCGGCGGCGGAGCGGGTGGAAGCAAAATTACAGCCAATCTTCTACCTACCCCAGATCCGTCAATGTCGGCGTCTTATAATGTGGACGTTCAGGGGATATACCTCGGGGGGAAACTAGTGGGAGATGCAGGGGAGGAGATGATTATCGACACCGGCACCACGGCCATGTACCTGCCTTCGAAAGCTTACATCGAGCTCACAGAAGCGGTAGGGTTCCACCCCGGACTTGAAGAGCACACGGATCTGACAGCTCGTCTAGGCGTACCCTGTTACAACGGCAAAATAAATCCGTCCCTCCCGAGCCTGTCCTTGGATTTCGGCAACGAGCAGGTGCTGACCCTCCCCCACAACAGCTGGATCTACGACCTCTCCATCGCCTCAAATCATCCGGTGACATGCTTGTTAATTCGCAATCAAACGACGGGTTCCCCTGGAATTTTGGGGAATAGTATGCAGCAGAATATGCAGGTGACCTTTGATCTGGTTTGGAACACTGTTTCCTTCGAGACAAACGGTACATGCGTCCAGCCCAGCCCATATCATAATTACTCATTGCGTGCGGGTGCGCACATTCGTACCGTACCTAAGCCTATATGCGTACTACTATGATACTACTGTACACGCCCCACAAATAAATTACTACTACCTCCGTCCCAAAATATTTAGCCAAAATCAAACTTCTACCTATAATAAACTTATTATATATATATATATCCGGCTATATATATAATAATTAATAATTAATACAGTATTTATATGTTTTACGGTTTGCCATTCTGATCCTCCTGTTTGTCGATCATGTATTGTATATGGGAACATCTCTTACATGTACAAGTACTACATATAATTTTATCTACTCTATGAGATTCTGTTGGTAACAAGTTTTCCTTTTCTCGCTTAAATCTTACTCCCTCCGTTCCGAAATAATTGTCCTGCTTTCTTTTTCGGTCCGTCCCGAAATAATTGTCCTACTTTGAAACTTTCATAATTTGGTAAACAAATCTATACAGAACAATGTCAAACAGTGCAAAACAGTGTCAAACAGTGTCGCTACAGTGCCAAATAGTGTCACTACAGTTCCAAACAGTGTCGCTGCAGTGTGAAGACAACTTCATTTTCTTAATCTGTGTGAAGGTCAAAGTAGAATATTTATTTCGGGACGGAGGGCTCTTTCAATTTAGCTTTCATTATTTAGTATTGTCTTTATTTAGTTTTATAAGTTTTCAAGGACAAAAAGACTTGATGTCTGGTTACTTCAACATCATTTTCATGTTTCCAATGGGAATGTAATAGTGTTAAATGAGAATTAAATGGCTAATATATGTTTCCTTGTATATTCTTTAAGACATTATGTACTTGGTTTACTTTCCTTTTATTCCTGTACAAATTGTACTATTTATACAGTATCAATTCTCCTCTTTATTTAGTGTGAATAAAATACGATTCTGACATGGCATCAGCCATCCACCGTATCTCCCCTGTTTAGCTGCTTATCCTATCATCGGACGAACCAGTCCCCTTCGTCCTTTTCTTCCCAGACGAACCAGCCCCCTTCGTCCTTTTCTTCCCAGACGAACCAGTCCCCTTCGTCTGCTCCCATCCCCAACATGGCTTACATGATATCAACCATCCACCGTATCTTCCCTGTTTAGCCGCTTATCCTATCATCGGACGAACCAGTCCCCTTCATCTGCTCCCATCCCCGACATGGCTCACATGGTGACTATCAAGCTCTCTTCCACCAATTTCTTGTTATGGAAAAGTCAAGTCTTCCTATGCTTACAATGTTTGACCTCATCGGATATGTTGATGGTCCTATCTATGCGCCTTCTCCAACCTTCACCACCAACTCTATTGAAAGCCCCAACCTGGCATACACAACATGGCACATCACAAACCAGAAGATTTTGGGTGTTCTATTTTCCACCCTAACAGAGGAAGCCATGACTGAGGTTGTCGACTGCACAACCTCGTGTGCTGCTTGGGTTGCGTTAGAGAACATTTTCTCTCCATCGCCGACCTCACGCGCAAATCAACTTCATGATGAACTGATGTCTCTCCGTCGCGGGTCTATGACAGTGGCCGATTATGTCCGCCAATTCGAGAATCTCTACAACAATTTGGCTGCCGCAATTGGGCGTGCCGTTGAGGAATCTAATAAGAGTTACTGGTTTCTACGAGGGTTAGGCCCTCAATTTGCTAACTTCGCCAATAATAGCAAGTCTCGTGACCCTGTTCCGCCACTTCGTGATCTCCTTCATCAGACCCAGTAGTATATCTGTATATGACCTTTTTATTCGTACCATGAAGGGGGCACCTCCATCCTTGGAGTATTGTGACCCCTTTGGAGGCCCTCACCATTTTCCAGGTCAAGACTAGAGTCCGCTTTTTGCACCATTGTTCGGATGATCATCTCACAGAAGATGTGTGTAACACCCCGAGCCTGTAGAAATCGAGGTAGTTACTCCTACACACCCTCTAGACCTCAAGTATTGTCTTCACAAACCACCACGAGCTTTTACCGCACACTTTGTCCTCACTCATGCGCGCCCTGAGAAACTTCCCAGGGGGTCACCCATCACAAGACTACCCCGTACAAGCACGCTTAACTTTGGAGTTCTTAGCTGATGAGCTCCCTTAAAAGGAGATGCACCTTTGTTGGTATGCGTAGTACTATTAATCCATTTAAATTAATCTCGAGTATTACAATCATCCCCACTTAGGATCGCAACATCCCTGTTGCGCCCTTAAACCATTCTCAATTAAACCCCAGAATCTTGCCCCGCTAAGTGTCCGATCCGCCCGATATCCGACGGATCAGCACACTGTCGCAGGGTTACTCTGATACCACTTGTAACACCCCGAGCCTGCAGGACCTGAAGTAGTTACTCCTACACACCTGACACAGACGTAGTCTCGGGCGTGACAAACCTTGCTCAATGATATCATATGCATATTGTTAAAGAAAAACTCATCATACCTGTCAATACCTGTCAAATAATTCAAGTTGAACCGTACAATTTATCAAATTTGGTATGAGACAATCTAGTGGAACGTATCAAAAGGAAATTAAAGATGAATCTTAGCTTATGTGACCAAAGGGAGTAGATAATATTTTTATATTTTTATATATGCAACATTGTGTAATCCATCTATTCAACTTGAATTATTTCAATGTTTTATTAATAGTGATAATGGCATATTTATGATCAATAAAAGACTTATACATCAATGATTTTAAACTAAATTTTTCTGTATAAAACAATAGATCTGAGTGTAAAGAAAAAGCTCCTAGTAAAAAACTCAAAAAATGCATAGTAGAAAACGGATACTTCTAAATTAATTTTTGTGTGGAAAAATTTTAAATTAAATTTAAAAAATCGAATTTAATTAATAAAGTAATGCAAAAATGTAAAACAAACGTATACGTGATACGTACGAAGTATATTATGTAATGGAATACTATTACCTAATAATCGTATTAGGATGTTTTTAGTTGGACTGTAATTTACTGGTCTAGTTTGGTCTGGTCTGAACTGGTCTAGTCTGGTCTGGTTTTTTTGTATTTTTATAACTATCCAAGTTTGGTCTGGTCTGAACTGGTCTAGTCTGGTCTGGGAGGAATTACAGTCCAAGTAAAAACATCCTTAGGTAACAACACAAACATATGCGTAATATATTATGTAACGAGTATTTTGTCATGTATGAGGTAATCAATTTTGTAAAAGATAATAGCCGCGTCTTCCTCAATACTCCGTATATAGAACAAGGCTAAACAATACGAGTAGGAATTAAAAATTCAGTAAACAAAACAAAGACTCTTAGACTCTACTTTCAAAAAATAACAAAGACTTGGAGCAGGCCGGGAAAAAGGGAGGGCTATGGCGGGTTCTTTTCCAGTGATGTTTTGGCTGCTCGTGGTCATCACTTTATTTCGGTTTCAATGTTGCGAGGCAGTTCCGCCGCAACGACTTCAGGGTTTCCCCATGATGGCAAAGGGGTTCGGGTGATTCTGAGACGCCGAGAGCAAAACGGTGGCGGACCTAAGTAGCACCGGGATGGAAACGGAAACGGAAACGGAAGAGATGGAGAGCCCGATCGTTAGCTCAAGACACTCGGCGCTGAGGAGGCCGGCCTTGAGATGAAGGATCACGTTGAGACCGAGGGGTTTGCCGTGAACTGAGGACGAGGGTGTTGATGAAGCCGCTCATCACATGAAGGTGAGGGTCGCCATCCAGGAAGGGAATGGCGATCCCGCTTGCTAGCTCAAGACCCTCGGCGCTGAGAAGGCCGGTCTTGAGATAGATAATCACGCCTTGTCCGAGGGGCCGGTCGTGATGTGGTGAAGGGCAAGGCGTTGACACCAGACTGAACATGACGTTGGCGAAGCCGTTCTGATGATGAGGGACGGCGCTGGGCGCTCGTCTGAATGTGAGGGAAGGCACTAGGCGCTCGTCTGAAGATGAGGGACGGCGCTGGGCGCTCGTCTGAAGATGAGGGACGGCGCTGGGCGCTCGCCTGAAGATGAAGGATGGCGCTAGGTGCTCGTGTCAAGATGAGGGACGGCGCTGGGCGCTCGCCTGAAGATGGGGGACGGCGCTGGGCGCTCGTCCCCTGATGACGATGGTGCTGGTGAAGCCGTTCGTCATATGAAAGACGACGTTGGACGCACGTCCTTTGATGAAAACGGCGTTGATGAATCCGCCCATCATATGAAGGACCAGGCTCTGACCCTGGCTTGAAGATGAAGGGTGGCGCTGGACGCACGTCATATGAAGGACCAGGCTTTGACGTCGGTCTGAAGATGAAGGACGGCGTTGATGAAGCCCGTCCTTTGATGAAGGATGGCGTTGGATGCCTGAAGATGAAGGACGGCGTTGGACGCCCGTCCCCTTATGACGACGGCGCTGGTGAAGCCGTTCGTCACATGGAAGATGACGTTGGACGCACGTCCTTTGATGGCGACGGCGTTGATGAAGCCATACGTTATATGAAGGACCAGGCTTTGACGCCGTCTGAGGATGAGGACGGTGTTGGACGCACGTCCCTTGATGGTGAAGGCGTTGATGAAGCACTTCGCCGTGTAAACTCAAGGCTCTCAGCGCTGAGGAGGCCGACCTTGAGATAAAAAATCACGCCGAGGCCGAGGGACCGGGCGTGGTTTGAGGATGACGGCGATCATGAC
The DNA here is from genome assembly GCA_945859875.1 of Cuscuta europaea. Classification (NCBI taxonomy): domain Eukaryota; kingdom Viridiplantae; phylum Streptophyta; class Magnoliopsida; order Solanales; family Convolvulaceae; genus Cuscuta; species Cuscuta europaea. The sequence continues at coordinate 145,610 of CAMAPE010000054.1, read as the reverse complement.
GCTGGTCTAAATAAATGATGACGAGGCATTGATGAAGCCATTCGTCATGTAAGCTCAAGGCTCTCGGCGCTGAGGATGCCAGTCTTGAGATAGATGATCATGCTGAGGCCGAGGGGCCGTTCCCTTTGAGGACGATGAACGCCCGTCCCCTTATGACAACGGCGCTGGTGAAGTCGTTCGTCATATGAGAGACGATACTGGATGCGCGTCCTTTGATGACAACATCGTTGATGAAGCCGTTCGTCATATGAAGGACCGGGTTTTGACCTCGGCTTGAAGATGAAGGGCGGCACTGGACGCACGTCCCTTGATGACGAAGGCGTTGATGAAGCACTTCGCCGTGTAAACTCAAGGCTCTCGGCGTTGAGGAGTCCGGCCTTGAGAAAAATAATCACGCCGAGGCCGAGGGATCGGGCGTGGTTTGAGGATGACGGTGATGATGAAGCCGGTCTAAATAAATGATGACGAGGAATTTGATGAAGCCGTTCGTCATGTAATCTCAAGGCTCTCGGTGCTGAGGATGCCGGTCTTGAGATAAAGGATCAAGCCAAGGCCGAGGAGCCGTTCGTGATCTGAGGATGACGACGATGATGAAGCCGATCGTCATACAAGCTCAAGACTCTCGGCATTGAGGAAGCCGATCTTGAGATAGATGATCACGCTGAGGCCGAGGGGCCGTTCATTTTGAGGACGAGGGTCGCCATCCAGGAAAAGAATGGTGAGCCTGTTCGCTAGCTCAAGACGCTCGGCGCTGAGGAGGCCAGTCTGAGATGAAGGATCACGTTGAGACCGGGGGGGGGGGGGGGGGGGGGGGTCTGCCGTGATCTGAGGACGACAGCGTTGATGAAGCCGCTCCTCGTATGAAGGTGAGGGTCGCCGTCCAGGAAGGGAATGGCGAGCCCGCTCGCTGGCCCAAGACGCTCGGCGCTGAGGAGGCCGGTCTTGAGATGAAGGATCATGTTGAGACCGGGGGTCTGCCGTGATATGAGGACGATGGCGTTGATGAAGCCGCTCCTCGTATGAAGGTGAGGGTCGCCGTCCAGGAACAGAATGGCGATCCCGTTCGCTGGCCCAAGACGCTCGGCGCTGAGGAGGCCGGTCTTGAGATGAAGGATCACATTGAGACTGCGGGGTCTGCCGTGATCTGAGGACGACGGCGCTGATGAAGCCGCTCCTCGTATGAAGGCGAGGGTCGCCATCTAGGAAGGGAATGGTGAGCCCGTTCGCTAGCTCATGATGCTCGGCGCTGAGGAGGCCGGTCTTGAGATGAAGGATCACGTTGAGACCGGGGGGTCTGCCGTGATCTGAGGACGACGACGTTGATGAAGCCGCTCCTCGTATGAAGGCGAGGGTCGCCGTCCAGGAACGGAATGGCGAGCCCGCTCGCTGGCTCAAGACGCTCGGCGCTGAGGAGACCGGTCTTGATATGAAGGATCACGTTGAGACCAGGGGGTCTGCCGTGATCTGAGGACGACGGCGCTGATGAAGCCAGCCGTCTGAAGATGAAGGGCGGCGGAGCCGGTCCTATGATGAGGACGGCGAAGCCGTACCTATGATGAAGGACAACGTTGGGCGCTCTTCTGATCCGCATATATGATCTTGCTTCGTCCATAATGCATCGTATTTGCCTGATATGTACTTAGCCAACTGTGTGGCTTGATTTGTGGGGATTTTATTTTTACTGCTTGAGGCCGGCGAGTGCTCGGTGCTTCGGCTGTCCCTCTTTTACTTGTGGGGATTTTGCTCGAGGCCGGCTAGTGCGCGGTCCTTCGGCTGTCCCTCTTTTATTTGTGGGGATTTCGCCAAGGCCGGCGAGTGCATGGTCCTTCGGTTGTCCCTCTTTTATTTGTGGGGATTTCGCCGAGGCCGGCGAGTGCGCGGTCATTCGGCTGTCCCTCTTTTATTTGTTCCTCTACTGCTTTGAGCGAGGAGTGGGGATCCTTCTTTCAGGCTCGACCGAGGGGGTTGCTATTCCCTCGGCCGATAGGGAGTCCAGGAGGGTAACTGTCCGGCCTCTGGCGCTGGATCGTCCCTTGATCTTGGGGGCTCCCGTCATCTATTTATGGCGCGGGCTAGGCTTTTGGTCGGTTACTGACGGCTGCCGTTTCCCAACCCCAAATGTGGAGATTGTGTCACCTCAGCCATTCTTTCAGGCCTGTCGTAATGCGATTTAGCGCGAGGACGACGTGATGAGCTTCCCGTTTCAAGACGTGGGCCGTTTGCGGGCCCCTCGTCCTGGGACGTCGTCGGCCATACCTGAGTGTTTCGCTCGAAGGGGCTGGAACGACGTTCTTTGTTGTGTGGCGTCGTCGGCCATACCTGAGCATTTCGCTTGAAGGAGCCGATGTGACGTGCTTTATTTTGTGGCATCCTTTACTTAAACTTTACAAGAAATAAGCGGAATACAAGAGGTGCGTTGTTCATGGAAACGACTTTTATTAAGGTTAGTGGCTTGAGGCCGAGGGTGGTAACTTCTTAACAATCCGTACAGGAGTCAGCTTCTTAATGAGCTTCTGACCTTGGGGTGGGGGCTCCGCTGTCTGCACCCTCCTCGGATTGCTGATAGAACTTCACCGAGACGTAGGGCCCTTCGTATTTTAAGGGATGAGGCGTCTATTTGCCTGCTGGCTCAACCGTATGTCGGCTTGCTGGTAGAACCTCACCATGGCGACCCAGCCATCGGTCGTGCATCCCTCCGAAGAAGGACAGTCAGCGGATGTGGCGCTTCTTCGGCTGGGGCTCCTCGAAATCCTCGTCGTCGCTGAGCCTCCCAATTTCATGCTTCTTTGTCGAGGTGCCCCATTCCTGATTGCTGGTGGAGTTCCTAGGGGCACCTCTGACAAATTGGTGGAGTCCACCTCGTTGAATCAAGCGCTCAATGGCTTTCTTCAGTGCGACGCAGTCGTCTGTATTGTGGGAGGTGTTCTTGTGGTAACGACAATAAGTGCCGCCCTGGTGGACGGCATAGACTTCCGTGGCCGACCAGGGATCTCTGGAGATGAGACCTTGCTCCTCCGCGTGGTCGAGGATGGTATCCACCGAGTGCGTGAGTGGAGTCCTTGGGACGTCCATCCTCGGCTTCCATGGGCGCTCCTTCCGGTTCTGGCGGGCATGGCCTCCAGCCGAGGATGCGCTTGGGGCCGACGCATTGTTTGTCTTCTTTGATGGCCGGCCTCCATCCTTCTTGCGGGAGTGGAGCTCATCGGCGTCACCGTACAAGCTCCCTCACTGGAGTGCCTTGGTGTATGACCTCGGCGGGTGAGTGATGAGGCTCCTCGCATAGGGGCTGCTGCGGAGAACGCCTTGGAAGATGACGAGGAGGGTGCGCTCATCGGCACCTTCGACCTCGTCTGTCTCCTTCGTCCATCGGTCGATGAAAGACCGAAGTGATTCATCATGTTGCTGTTTGATGGAGAGAAGGTGGGAGAAATGTTTCTTCACGCGCTTCCTTCCCGTGAAGTGGGTGAGGAAGCGTTGGGCAAGATCCTACCACGAATCTATGCTTCCTTCGGGGAGCGCATTGAACCACTCGTACGCTGGCCCTTCAAGAGTGGAAAGGAACCAATGACAGAGGTATTCATCTGACGCGTTCACCATCAACATGTTGTTCTGATAACGGCTGAAGTGCTCCTGAGGGTCTTAGCGGCCGTCATAGGGCTTGATGGCGTTCCCTCGGTACTTCTCAGGTATTGGGACCGAGAGCACCCTCGTGGTGAAGGGAGTTTTTGTTCTTATTTGGATGATGGGGTCACCACGTCCGTCGGCCAGCTCCCTCTCCAGGGCGCTGACCTTAAGCATGAGCGCGTGGTAACTCGGATCCTCGGATGTGTTGGCCGTAGGGATGGTGGCCGATTGTCTGGCCTCCATCTGGGCCAGTCTCCTTTCTAGCTGGGCGATGACCTCGTCCCGTGGGTCCTTGGTGGCCGTAGTGGCGCCTTGCTGGTTGCGCACGCGAGCTTCTTGAGCCGTGTTGATTCGATGGCGCGCATTGTCCTTGTACAATTTTGCTTTGCCTTTGTCCAGACGGGGCCGATCCGCTGTCCGGGATACGGACCCCAATCTTTCCCTTGGTGAGCCAGGCTCACGTTCACCAATCCGTCCCGCCATCCTCTCCGAAGCAGGCCGACGACGCGTGTCACCTAGCCTATTAAAGGCTGAGGCTTTTCCACGCGCTGGGGCCGGTCCAGCTCGAAGTGGGGAAGCAGGGTGGGAGTGGGATGACGACGTGTCCTGGGGCACCACCCCTTCGTCGTTGCCTAGCTTGATGGCCAACGGCTGGGGCTGAGGAGGCGGTGTAGTGTTCTCCCCAGTCCTTGGCATGAGTGCGCTGAGGACGGTGGGGTTCTGGACCAGGCTGTCGATGATGGCCGAGAGAGTGGCTTGGAGCTGAGGGTCAACGGCAGAAGAAGCCGGTTGCCCAGAGACGTTGTCACCCTTTTCTGCGAGCTTCTTGTCCAAGCTGATGCGGGCGTCTGGGGCACCGTCGTTAAGCTTGTTGCGCAGGTCAGTGGTGAGGCCGATGGATTCCTGGAAGACATCCTCGACGGGAGCCTTGTTGGCCGTAGCGTCCTCCTCGTGTTCTCGGTTCTCTTGGGCCTCAGGGATGGCCATGCCGAGGAGGTTGCGGTTAGACTTAGTTCTTCCCATTATCTGTTAGCTGTGCTTGGTAGCGACGAAGGAGGCTAACTTGATTGTTCTAGCTCTCAACGAGATAGAGCACCAAATGATAGACTATAAGTCTAGAGAGAAGTGAGAGCTAGAGAGAGAAGTAGTATAATTGCTTTGTATTAATGAATTGTGAACCCTTTACATGGCTCCCAAGGGGAGTATTTATAGAGGAAATTAGGGCCGGGCTCCCAAATCCTGGGCTTGGGAGGCCCATTTACAATTGGGCCACTACTCGGCCGAGTACAAAGAGTGTAAAAATAACTAAGTATGAAATCCGGTTCTGGGAGTTCTCTGTGGCCGAAGGAGGTTCGGCCGAAGGATGCGCCTGGCCGATGGAGACACGGCCGACGAAGGCACCGGCCGACGGAGGCACCGGCCGACGGGGGACCGGCCGATGGAGGCACTGGCCGACGGGGGCACCGGCCGATAGAGGTACTGGCCGACGGGGGCACCGGCCGACGGAGGACAATTCTTCTCCTTTGCTTCTGGACCGTATTCTGGATCGATTCTTCTACGGCTGGTGGAGGGCCACCTGGCCGAAGGAGGACCCACTGGGTGACAGCTGCGCTTCCTCCTAATCTTCTGAGTATGTGGGTCATGGGGTCTAGACCCATATACTCCATCACCCACGTTTGTGCGTACTTACGTGCCTGATAAGCTAAATTCATCTTACACACACCATTATAAATTAATACGGATTATATATATGATGATCAGTTTGTTCTCATCTCTGACTACATGTTTTAATTAAGATTTCCCATTCTTCCTTGTTTCCGTGTATTGAATTGGGATTACGTCTGATACATATAATATCCATTTTGTACGTTTTTAAAAGAAATTGTTAGTAGCTACTCGACCCATCTTCCCTTTTTGGCTTAAATCGTGACTCGTGATGGTGCATAATCTCTTTCATTATAGAAATTGTTCAATATACGACTAAAACATACGCACAATTCAAAATTACGACTAAGTGGGTGTGTCGTATTCCTTGAAACAAAGATAATCCTACTTAATAACGTAATCCTTATTTTAATTCTATTTAAGGAATTTTCTCCGTTTATTATTTGATGTTATCTACACGAATAATTAAATAGGGAGTAATTGCCATAGTTCAATACGCATTAAATTAGTACTATCTGTTGGAAAAATGTGTTAAAAATTGCATTAAATGGTCATTTTGGGGCGATTATTTGAGTGGAGTCCACTTCCGATTTTGGTCGGGTTAGAGTGGTTTCAGATTGTCCTTGTTAAGGGCTACAATTCGATATATGGTACGCTCAAAACGGATAACGGGTGAATGAGAAATTGATTCTCGAAGTTCGCTCGTTGAAATGGAAAAACTGGGAAAATGGTGAGTTTCTAGTGTGTTTTATCCCACACCGAAAAACTCAAGGGATTTTCACCCCCTTATAAAGGGAAGCCTCTTTTAAGGAGTTAAGATTCCTAAAGGGAAAGGCTCTCTCTTACGCGCAGGGGGGGTGCCGATCAAATCCCGAAACGGAGAAGAAAAACCGCGACTCGTGTGCACGGGCGACCTGCGGACACGAATGTTGTTCGAAAACCTATCATTCAAAGATACGATCTAATTTTTGTTTCTTCCCGTAACATTATATTTTTCCCAGTGACAGAAGGGGTGGAGTTCTGTCCGGAACAGAGATGCTCGAGTTCTGTCCGGAACAGAAACCCTCGAGGTCTTCTGTTCGCAACAGAGACGCTCGAGGTCTTCTGTTCGCAACAGAGACGCTCGAGGTCTTCTGTTCGCAACAGAGACGCTCGAGGTCTTCTGTTCGCAACAGAGACCCTCGAGGCCTTCTGTTCGCAACAGAAGATCTTCTGGTCCGTTACAACAATTAATGTCCAACGTTCTTCTCTTTTAATGCTGCGTTAAATGGACAATTTATGGACGATTCAATGCCCAACGGACTGGTCATTGATGTCCAACGTTCAGGTCCATTAACACCCCATTTAACACACAACAAATCCTCCTATAAATAGCTGGCAGGTGGTTTGCAACAACACAACGCACAATACATTCCTCACGTATTCTTGAGCTAAAAACACCTACAGCTACTCTGAAACTTCCTTCTGTGTTCTTACTTGGTTCTCGTTCGCTGGAACTCTTATTTGTGTGCTCAAACACTAGTTTGTAGTCATCGTATCCTGGGAAACGATTGTTGCAACGCTCCTAGCATCGTGGGAGGCAACACATACGTTTTAAGGACATCGTGCGTAGCACGAGCTTTGACTAATTCTGCTTCATCTCCTTTCTTGTTTTTCTCTAGTCATTTTATTTAATTAATTTACTTTAATTAATTTTCTTTATTTTCCGAAACACACCCAAGAATCTTAAAACGTATTTGTTGATTGTTCTACGTTGCTAAACAATCTTAAATCGTAGTTTGTCACTTTGGTGAACGAACTTATTTTTTTTTTGTTTTCGGAAAAAACGTTAAAGAACGAAAATGACTTCTCAAGAAAACGAGATTGGTGTTGGGCAGAATGTTCTGAACGACAATCACTCTGAAAGTGGAGCACCGGTGAACAATGGTTCACAACGCGGTGCATCTACTTTGGCCAACCAAAGGGCTATCCCTATGGTGACTGTGCCAAGCAACTCTGTGGAGAAACCCGAGAAATTCAATGGGTTAAACTTCAAGAGGTGGCAGCAAAAGATGCTCTTCTATCTCACTACTCTCGGTCTTGCGAGGTTCTTGACCGAGGATGCGCCGGTAGCAACCGGGGGTGAGGTGGATGCGCAATCTTTCAACGCGGTTGAAGCTTGGAAGCATTCTGACTTCCTTTGCCGAAACTATGTGTTGAACGGGCTGTATGATGCTTTGTACGACGTATATAGCAAACTAGCTACGACTAAGGAGCTATGGAATGCTTTGGACCACAAATATAAAAGCGAGGATGCCGGCGCAAAGAAATTTGTTGTTGGTCGATTCCTTGATTTTAAAATGGTGGATTCGAAGACGGTCTTGAGTCAAGTTGAGGAAATGCAAATGATCTTCAACGAAATTCGAGATGAAGGAATGACGGTTAGTGAGTCTTTCCAAGTGGCGTCAATTATCCATTTATTGCCGCCGGCTTGGAAGGATTTCAAGAACTACCTTAAGCATAAGCGAAAGGAAATGAACTTGGAGCAATTGATCCTCCGTCTGCGGATTGAAGAGGATAACCGGAAGAACGATGGGAAACTCCCAATTGTTCATGGCGCCAAGGCAAACGTGGTGGAACATGCAAAAGGCTCCAAAACCAAGAATAATGGGAAGAGCAAGCTCGGTCCCAAGGGAGGCGTTTCCAAAACAAAGTTTAATGGAAAATGCTTAAATTGCAACAAGAATGGACACAAGTCCTCGGATTGCAAGGCACCACGGAAGAAGAAAGACTCCCAAGTCAACTTGGTGCAAGGTGGGCAAAAGGATGAAGACATCATCGTAGCGGCTGTGGTTACGGAAGTCAACCTCGTTGGATCCAATTCCAAGGAGTGGTTCGTAGACACCGATGCAACCCGACATATTTGCTCAAACCGGGAGTTATTCACAACTTTTGAGCCATCAAATGGTGAGAAAGTGTGGATGGGTAACTCGGCTCATTCCGCGGTTGAAGGCGTGGGCAAGGTGGTCCTGAAGATGACTTCGGGCAAGGAGCTGACTCTAAATCAAGTTTTGTTCGTTCCGGAAATACGCAAAAACCTGATTTCCGGTTCGTTGTTGAACAAACATGGCTTTCGCATGGTTTTTGAGTCGGACAAATTAGTTTTGTCTAAGTCGGGAATGTATGTGGGCAAGGGGTATACATGTGATGAGCTTTTTAAGCTCAATGTAATGACTATTATTATTAATAATAATAAAATCCCTTCTGCTTACTTGCTTGAGTCTTCTAATGTGTGGCATGGTAGACTAGGACATGTTAATTTTAATTCTATACGTAGATTAATTAACATGGAGCACATTCCTAAATTCACAATTGATGTGAAGCATAAATGTGAAGTTTGTGTAGAGGCAAAACTAACGAAAACGTCTTTCAAATCGGTTGAAAAAAAAACGGAACCACTTGAATTAATTCATAGTGACGTTTGTGATTTTAAATCAATACAAACACGTGGCGGTAATAAATATTTTATTACTTTTATCGATGATAGCACTCGCTATAGCTACGTTTATTTATTAAAAAATAAACACGAAGCAATCGATAAATTCATTCTTTATAAGAATGAAGTGGAAAACCAACTTAATCGATGGATTAAGACGGTTAGGAGTGATCGAGGTGGTGAGTATGAAGCACCAATTGGTGACTTTTGTGCTAGTGTGGGTATAGTACACGAACGTACCGCACCCTATTCACCTCAATCAAACGGTGTTGCCGAACGAAAGAATCGCACATTGAAAGATATGATGAACGCGATGCTAGTAAGTTCGGGCTTGCCACAAAATATGTGGGGCGAAGCAATCTTGACAAGCAATTACCTTTTAAATAAGGTTCCCCGGAAAAAATATGATAAAACTCCGTACGAGTTGTGGAAAGGCAGACGGCCTTCCTATCAATATTTGAAAGTGTGGGGGTGTCTTGCTAAGGTGCTTGTACCAACACCTAAGAAAATAAAAATAGGTCCAAAAACGGTGGATTGTATTTTTATTGGGTATGCACAAAATAGTAGTGCTTATCGGTTTTTAGTGTACGATTCGAATAATCCGGATGTACATAAAAACACAATAATTGAATCAAGGAATGCCTCATTCTTTGAAGATGTATTTCCATGCAAGTCCAACGATGGGCCTAGCACGTCAAAACGAACATTTGACGTAGCTATGGAAAATACTAGCGAGGGATCCGGAGAAGAACCCGAACCCAGACGTAGCAAACGTGCTAGAATTGAAAAATCCTTCGGACCGGATTTTCTCACCTACCTGGTAGAAGTTGACTCGGATATTCTAACATGTATGGTAGAAAATGAACCGGATTTTCTAACATGTTTGGTAGAAAATGAACCACGGACTTATACGGAAGCCGTGACGTCTACTGAAGGTCCTATGTGGAAAGAAGCCATCAAAAGTGAGGTGGATTCTATCCTTAAAAATCACACATGGGAATTGGTTGATCTTCCTCCGGGAAATAAACCTTTGGGATCCAAGTGGATTTTTAAACTGAAAATGAAACCTGACGGTTCCATCGATAAGTACAAGGCCAGACTTGTAATTAAGGGATACAAGCAACGTGAGGGCCATGATTACTTTGACACGTATTCTCCTGTGACGAGAATAAATTTCATTAGGATGATACTAGCAATTGCCGCATTGCGGAAATTGGAAGTTCATCAAATGGACGTAAAAACCGCTTTTCTAAATGGCGATATAGACGAAGAAATCTATATGGAACAGCCCGAAGGCTTTCGTGTTCCAGGTCAAGAAAGGAAAGTGTGTAAATTAATTAAATCATTGTATGGATTGAAACGAACCCCTAAACAGTGGCACGAAAAGTTCGATCATGCAATGTTAAATAATGGGTTTAAAATAAACGAAAGTGACAAATGCGTCTATGTGAAGAGCACAGTAGACGACTATGTCATTTTATGTTTATACGTGGATGATATACTCATCGTGGGTAGCAATAATCTAATGATTAATTCTACCAAAAGCATGTTAAATTCTAAATTTGACATGAAGGATATGGGGCTGGCCGATTTAATCCTTGGGATTAAAATAATTAGAGGACCTGACGGTGTTACGCTAAGCCAATCTCATTACGTTGATAAAATCCTTACGAAATTTAATAAGGATGATTATCAAGAGGCAAGGACTCCATTAGATAAAAACGTACAACTTACCAAAAATCGTGGAGAGTGTATTTCTCAAGTAGAATACGCTAGGATTATTGGAAGCTTGATGTATCTAATGAGTTGTACCATGCCTGATATTGCCTTTGTGGTTAGTAAGCTAAGTAGATATACTAGCAACCCTGGTGATGAACACTGGAAGGCAATAATACGGGTTTTGAGGTATTTACGTAAAACCCAAAACCTTGGACTGCACTATGGAAGATATCCAGTTGTACTTGAAGGGTATAGCGACGCTAGTTGGATATCCGACATAAAGGACTCTAAATCCACAAGTGGATATGTTTTCACTTTGGGAGGTGCAGTCGTGTCATGGAAATCCTCGAAACAAACATTAATAGCTAGATCCACAATGGAATCTGAGCTAATAGCCTTGGATAAGTGCACTGAAGAGGCTGAATGGCTACGCCATTTTCTCGAGGATATTCCAAGTTGGGAGAAGCCTGTCCCTCCAATATGCATACATTGCGATTGTCAAGCGGCAATTGGAAGGGCACAGAGCAATCTCTACAATGGTAAGTCTAGACACGTTCGTCGTAGACATAACACCATTAAACAACTCCTCACAACGGGTGTTATCATTGTTGACTACGTGAAGTCAAAGGATAACATAGCGGATCCGCTAACCAAGGCATTGGATAGAGAATTGTTGGAGAAGTTGTCAAGAGGAATGAGACTAAAGCCCGTGAATTGAAAAGTTCTATAGTGGATACCCAACCTAGTTGGTCCTAGTTTCAAAAGGGACAACTAAATTATAGAGTGAAGGATGGTCACTTTGGGGGTCCCGGACTCCTACCCACTCCTCGTTAAAACAGTGACTCCCACACGAGGTTAGCAAAAACGTTTGCTTTAATGATTCTAAAATGTTGATCTACTCGATAACATTGGAAGAGTATGCGGGATACTCGTAAAAGAATCACCTATGTGAGAGAGAAGAGGGCCGCTTCAAAGGAGAACTGTATAGGCTCAGTTCTTTAGAAACTCTTGCAGAACCAGGACGGTGACCCATGGCCAAAACGGGCACACCCATGAGAACGGAACAAAGTTGGAAGTTTCTTGTGTAAAGATAAGTCAATGTTTACACGACGGCAGTATAGTTCAAGGACATCGAGTCTACTAGACAGCCAGTAAATAAACGTGTCTTTACAACGGAAGGTTCAAAGGATAAAACCTACCTCTCCGTATGCAAGGATCATCCGGTGAACACAACGTGTCCTCCTATCTTCGTGTCTTTTTAAGTCTCGAAAATCAATTTTCATTCATGTGGAGGATTGTTGGAAAAATGTGTTAAAAATTGCATTAAATGGTCATTTTGGGGAATTTATTTGAGTGGGGTCCACTTCCGATTTGGGTCGGGTTAAAGTGGTTTCGGATTGTCCTTGTTAAGGGCTACAATTCGATATATGGTACGCTCAAAACGGATAACGGGTGAATGAGAAATTGATTCTCGAAGTTCGCTCGTTGAAATGGAAAAACTGGGAAAATGGTGAGTTTCTAGTGTGTTTTATCCCACACCGAAAAACTCAAGGGATTTTCACCCCCTTATAAAGGGAAGCCTCTTTTAAGGAGTTAAGAATCCTAAAGGGAAAGGCTCTCTCTTACGCGTGAGGGGGGGGGGGTGCTGATCAAATCCCGAAACGGAGAAGAAAAACCGTGACTCGTGTGCGCGGGCGACCTGCGGACACGAATGTCGTTCGAAAACCTATCATTCAAAGATACGGTCTAATTTTTGTTTCTTCCCGTAACGTTTTATTTTTCCCAATGACAGAAGGGGTGGAGTTCTGTCCGGAACAGAAACCCTCGAGGTCTTCTGTTCGCAACAGAGACGCTCGAGGTTTCTGTTCGCAACAGAGACCCTCGAGGTCTTCTGTTCGCAACAGAGACCCTCGAGGTCTTCTGTTCGCAACAGAAGGTCTTCTGGTCCGTTACAACAATTAACACCCAACGTTCTTCTCTTTTAATGCTGCGTTAAATGGACAGTTTATGGACGATTCAGTGCCCAACGGACTGGTCATTGATGTCCAACGTTCAGGTCCATTAACACCCCATTTAACACACAACAAATCCTCCTATAAATAGCTGGCAGGTGGTTTGCAACAACACAACGCACAATACATTCCTCACGTATTCTTGAGCTAAAAACACCTACAGCTACTCTGAAACTTCCTTCTGTGTTCTTACTTGGTTCTCGTTCGCTGGAACTCTTGTTTGTGTGCTCAAACACTACTTCGTAGTCATCGTATCCTGGGAAACGATTGTTGCAACGCTCCTAGCACCGTGGGAGGCAACAAATACGTTTTAAGGACATCGTGCGTAGCACGAGCTTTGGCTAATTCTGCTTCATCTCCTTTCTTGTTTTTCTCTAGTCATTTTATTTAATTAATTTACTTTAATTAATTTTCTTTATTTTCCGAAACACACCCAAGACTATCAGATACGGAGTAAGATATAGAGGATGGGTGAAAATGAGCACACAAAAGCCCGACACCACATCTCTAAAAATGTAAGTAGCTCTAACTTCTAAGGATGTTTTTACTTGGACTGTTTTTAGTCCCAGACCAGATCAGACCAGACTTAAACAGACCAAACCACAACAGACTTGACTATTGTAGTTATAAAATACACAGAGACTAGACTTTAGCAGACCAGACTAGTTCAGACCAGTTTAGACCAGATCAGACTTAAATAGACCAAACCAGACCAAACCAGACCAGACTTAAACAGACTAGACCAGACCAGCAAATTACAGTCCAAGTAAAAACATCCTAAATAATTCAGGCATTTGAGCTCATTTTGTCAACAACGTATGATATCCTCCGGGCAAGAAGCCACTAGGTTTTAAATGGGTTTATAAGGTCAAAATAATGTCTGATGGTTCCATTGAAAGATATAGTCTGGTTAGTAGTCAAAGGATTCACTCAAACAGGAGTTGATTTTTTTTTGAAACATACTCACCTGTTGCAAAACTCAATACCATGCGACTGTTACTCTCCTTAGCTTGTAAGTACCAATAATTGGCATCTTGAACAATTGGATATTGACAATGTTTTCCTACATGAAAATTTACATGAGGAAGTTTATATGAGACCTCCACAACCATTATCTCTTTCCAATCCTAAACTAGTTTGCAAGCTTCATAAATCAATTTATGGTCTCAAACAAGCTAATAGATAATGGAATCATAAGTTAATGCCTGCATTGGTCATACTTGGTTACAAACAGATCAGAATTTAACTGATTATTCTCTCTGTCAAAAACATTGGTTGCTCAGTGACTGTTTTGTTAATATATGTTGATGATGTAATACTCACAGGAAACGATGCTGCAGATATCAAGACTGCCAAATTTGACCACAATTTATTAATTTCTAATTCGATCATATTACTTCAAAACTAATCTGCTAGAATCATTATTCAATTATAAACGAGACTAGAAATTTAGCAAAGTTATAACTAAAATTTCGGAATTGTGTACACAATATTCCTCTGAATTTTAATTAATAAATTCTACAACAATCAAATTAAAGTGTAGATTTTGAATAAAATAATTTTGAATACAATAATGAGCTCAATGATTCGATACCATTGTTGGATTCAAGGCAAAAATAGCAATGTGGAAGACAAAAAATGTACCGGGAAATTCATCATACTATAAATAAAATTACATGAACATAAAACCTTATAAGATGACACCTTCATGAAGAGGAGAAAGGTGGTATATGTAGAAAGTTTTACAAGCAGACTTCAACAAAAAATATCTAGCTAAAGAACTAAATGTAACTATTTGTTATAACAGAATTGGTTGACTAACTACTCAACTAACTATTACATTAAAATGATGATCAAAATAGTGATCTCATAAGATAATACACTCCCTCAAGATTAATCTGATATAGAGTGAAGATTCAGCTTGGAAACATTAGTATGAAATAAAGTTGGTAGTAAGCTTTTGGTGAAGCAGTCTGCTAGCTGACAAGATGAAGGAACAAAAGACAGTTTAATCAATCCTTGTTCTAGTTTGATTCTAACAAAGTGACAGTTCACTTCTATGTGTTTTGTCCGCTCATGGAATGTAGGATTTTTGGCAATTTTGTATTTTCTAATTTTTTCTTTTTTACAACTTATATGAATTTTTATAAATTTATAAACTTTCTTAATTTTTTTTCATGAATGACATTCTATAGTAGTTCACGGTGGCTTAATTGATTGTATTTTCAAGCAAGCATTCTTCTATGATACTTTTTTAGTATATATGAACTCAAGTGACGGATTTGAATTTTTTTATTTGATCCTTTTCCCTTCTGAATTTAAAGACATACTACATCTATTTTTAAATAAATTCAAAATGAGAACACAATTCACATGATCTACTTTGACTGCATTTTTCTATTAATGTATTTGAAGTTTATTTTAGAAAACATTTTATTGTTCAATTTGTCTCGTTTTAATAAAAAAAATCTCAATTTCAAAATATTTCACTTATAGAGAATAAATATATGCATATTTAATATTTTATGTTGCAAAACTTGAAGATGAAAATGTTACATCCAAAATATAACAGAAGTATCTCTAAATAGGAGGATAAACATCTTTCTTAATAGTCACATAATTAGTACACAATGTATTAATGTTCCACCAAATATCATCATCAATCATGTCAGTAATTGTTTCTAGAAACACATTTTTTGTAGAAAAATTAGAAAATGTTAGTAGTCATGATGTTGTTGGGCGTAGATTTGAACATTTCTTTCAATAAAGTATACGACAAATAAAGAAAACCAAAAACAAATTGTTATCTTTATTGACATTGTGAGATGTTCATAAATGTGTTTCTAGAAATTCTTTTAGCTTTTGTATCTTTTAGCTCCAAAATATTCTTGTAAGGCTATGACTAAGAAATCCATCCACAGTATTCGTTTGGTGAGAGTCGATGCAACTACTTTAGCTTATTGGGTGGACAACTGTTACTCTCCTCTCGATATTATCCTTGTCACTTTTTTTGAATATAAAAAATGGGTTTTTATAATAATATCTAGAAACCATATGAGACATCCTCCAGATAGCTATGGCAGAGCCGATCGTAAATCCTAGAAATAGACATAGAATCAACCACCTTATACAAAGAAATCTGATTCGCTAGACACAAAACGAGCAAATTTAATAAGCCTAACACAATAGGAACTGAAATTCGTACTGCCTATAAAAAATACTTCAGAAATTCAAATATCCAAACCAAACCTAGCTACTTGAAGTAAAAAATACTTCAGAAATTCAAATATCCAAACCAAAACTGAAATAAAGCTTTTCCACGAAATTCTTCTTGAATTCGCGTAGAGGTAGTTCTGGAGGACGAGCTCTATCGTTTTCTATGCAGTCCAAAAGAAGGCAGATAGAATTCCCTGACCAGATGAAGCTGGCCGGGACACCTAAATAACTCTCCACATCGAGGAAGACGAAACAACCCGGAGCGCCAGTGCCCAAGAAATAAATGTCATAACACAGAACAAATACAATCTGAAAAGAAGAACGGTCTAGTCGGGTCATACCCTTACAAAGGAAACCTTCAAAAGCTGATGTCACCAAGATCAAGTCATTGAATATGTTACAGATTATGAGACCTCCACCTTCGTTTCCTCTTTCCAATCCTAATCTAGTTGTTAAAGTATGAACATATTAAAAATGATTTAGAACCGTACAATTTTATCAAATTTGGTATATATGAAACAATCTAGTAAAACAAATCAAAAAGGAAAGATGAATCTTAGCTTATGTGACGAAAAGAGTAGATAATATTTTTGTATTTTTGTATATGAAACATTGTGTAATCCATCTATTCAACGTGAATTATTTGAATGTTTTAGTAATAGCGATATAGGCATATTTATGATCAATAAAGGAGTGATACATCAATGATTTTAAACTTAATTTTTCTGTATAAAACAACAGATCTGAGGGGTAAAGATAAAGGTCCTAGTAAAAAACTTAAAAAACGCAGAGTATCGTGGAAAACGAAAACTTCTAAATTAATTTTTGTGTGGAAAACTTTTAAATTAAGTTTAAAAAATCGAATTTAATTAATAAAGTAATGCAAAAATGTAAAACAAACGTATATGTGATACGTACGGAGTATATTATGTAATGGAATATTATTACGTAATATACGTAGGTAACACAAACATATGCGTAATTGTAACAACCGTCCCCGAAATGGCCATTACGATACTCAAACATAAAAGAGACTCGATAAATCAAGCGGAAATAAAGATACAAAGCCTCGATATGAGACTTTATTTCTTTTAGAACAAATCAAACCTTACAACCATAACAAAACGCATCCAAAATAAAACAATTGTAAAACCATTACACCTGATCAGGAATTTAAAAATGTTTAACAACCCTTTGAAGTACCAACGTACTAAAACCACAACATAACTGATAGCCCGATCTTCTCCGTTAACCCATCCAAAACCTTGTCACCGGCTCCATACATTCTCTCAGGCTTCCGTACCTGGTTCATTACCTATACATGAGAATAGAAGTCTCGTAAGCAATGATGCTTAGTAAGTCACCATTTCATCCACTAAAAACGTTTAGGGAATCTTAGCTAGCCATAATTAGATACATGAGCTTGAATACTCCATACACATAGCTTATTAACACACATATTCATATCATGTAAAACACAACATCATGTAACGAAATCTAAAAGATTTCATCATTCATCATTCTTTCTTCTTATCTTATTACTTGACTTGATTGGCCCGTAGCTCGTATCCTGGCCCCTCGCTAATGACCTTGGGTAGCTAGCCCGCAGCCATCAAAAGTAATCCTGAGACTCCCCGCGGAAGGAGATCCCGCTCCGTACAGCTCAGGCGATTACTTGGGGGAACGGCTACCTCAGAACATTTCTTATCATTCATTTGATATCATTATCATCACAACTTTCATTCATGGTTGGAGTTCATATAAATCCAACCTAACATTAACCATAGAACTTGGATACCTTACATTGATAACTCAACAAGTTCTCAATCAACATCACCTATAAATATATACACATAACAGGGCATTCACATAATCTCATACCATACAAATTCAAGCATTCAAGCAAACCTATCCAATTCATAGGTAGCTAGACTTCCATATTTCATTTCAAACTATCATGTATGGGTGGTGATGACTTACCTGGTTCACGCGGAGTATTTGCCCTTGTGTGTGTGTGTACGGTGTCCATGAGCAACGGTTCTTCGATGAGCAACTATAATTATAAATACACAAGCTTATACTTGATCAAACTTAAATTCATGTATTTAGAAAATCCTTAGACTTAAGGTGAGGGAAAGTTCACAAATCAGCCCCTACAAGTTAGAAAACTCCCCCTTTTTTCCTACAACAAATCGGACATAGATTTGGGGTGGCTAGATAACTAAGAATCCGATTGAATTTCATGAATCAAGACTCATCATCTATTAACTTCCTCTCATAACATCAAGGAATCCATGTATCTATTTAGAATCAGCTACTAATTATTAAAACACTTCCCAAATTCTTTCATTAAATTGGGTATAATTTTGGGGTAGCTAAATACTTGAAACCTCACAAGGTTTTTCAATCAAGGATGAACAACAATTCCATAACAACCTTATCATTAAGAAAATCCATTAATTTTCATGGCATCAACTCTAAATAAACCAACCCCAGCGAAGTCCTCAACCAAGAACTATACATGCTAAGAAAATTCCCCAAATTCTTTTATCAATTTGACATAGTTTTGCTATAGCTAGTTATTCAAGAATAAATTTAAAACTTGTTAAACCAAGGATAAACAACCACTTTACAACACTCCTATCATCCATAAAATCCATTAATTTCTTAGAACCAACCCAAAATTAACCATATATGTAGAAATCCCCAACAACAAGAACTAAAAACGAAGTATGAAAGAATTACTCTATGTAAAGTGAGAAACTTACCGATTGATTATCTTTGATGAAAAGTATGTTTAATTTTGAGCATGACTCACTTGGAGAAGGTTTTCGGACTGGTTTACAGAGAGAAGGACGAGCAAGGTCGAAATTTGGGGTGAAAAGGGTTTTTCTCCGTTAAATATGCATTTTACACCAACTGGCCAAAATCGCCCCGACCGGCGCCGGTCATGGCCCAACCGGCGCTGGTTGTCGTGCCTTTCCACTGCCTAAAGTTCTGTTTTGGACCGGCGCCGGTCCGGGTCCAACCGACGCCGGTTTGGGCTTTCCCGGTTGCCGAAAATGTCCTTTTCGCCCTAAACTGACCCCAATTATTGGTTGATCCCATCCTTAATCCTCGGTGACATTTTAACTATATTTTAAACACCCAAATACTATCTAACATGACAACTACCTCATATACCATTTCACCCGAAATAAAAATGATTATTATGGTGTCATTTGGTTGTTCATCGGGTACCGTCGCCTGTCATGATAAAACATATTTCAAGTATGTAAACCAAATACAATTATCACCAAGTTCATAATCACATGATATTCATATACTTCACATATATAGCATTCAAACCATAAGTTAAATCATGATCATATATAAAATTAATTAGCACATAAGAAGAAGCTAAAAAGTACGGGCGTTACAGTAATAAATACTACGTATTATGTACGGAGTATTATGCAACGAGTATTGTCCACAACAGGTGTGGCGGCATCAGAGCGAGGGGTGATGAATTCCAGCGTATGCTCCCCTGACCCATCGGGCGAGTTCTTCATGGACCTATCGATCGGGATGCCGCCAGTGGTGTTGACCTTGTTGGAATAAATCCATGAATACTTTAATCTTCATATTGAAATTATCTGGAGAATTAACTGAGCGGAAGCGTACCTGACTTCATGGGAGATGATCTTTAGGGATCCGGGAGACGGAGGCTAGGGTTTGCGTCTTCTAGTTGATACACACCCTCGGGATTATCTTTCTAGCGATGGGATGCAGAAAGACGGAATGACGCGTTCAACTAGGGACCATAACCCCTTATTTATAGAGTGCTTAACCCTAATCAGCCCATCATTGATTAGGTCAAGCCCATGGGTCTCTACACATTTGGGCCCTATACCTTATTAGATAACTTATTAGCCCACTTAAATTAATATCCATAGGACCACTAATTTTTGGGCCTAAATATAAGATAGCATATAACATACAATTAAACCCGATAAATAATATATTGTGAATATTACATGTAGTATAAGTCCAATAATCTAACAATCTCCCACTTGGACGACATACACATGTATACACAATCCTTAGAATTGTATGTTTACTTTAGGAGCTCCAAATTTTTGCTATCAAACTGCAGTCATCCTTAATCAATCCGGTCCATTAATTATATCAACATAGGACCAAAGAAGTCTTTGCTATATTTGAATAACTAGACCCATCAATGATCACATATATTAATATAATAAACGACATGGATCAAGTATAGGTGTGTAGCGTGGAAATAACATATAGTGTGGTCTGGAATAGAATGTTTATTTCCAACTGGTCCACCCTGAGATCAATAATATAACTGTAAGAGTACATAAAACTTTAAACTTTATTTCTGCAGAAAATAACATTAAAACTTGAGTTAACCAAACATAGAAACATTACAAACTCCCACTAAAACTCATAATCCTCAACTGATTTGACACCCATTTGAGCAACATGCTCATGAAACAATTTGGGTGGTAATCCTTTAGTGAGCGGATCCGCAATCATGGAGTTTGTGCTAATGTGCTCTATAGATAACTTTCCTTCTTGTACTCGTTCCTTAACAGCCTTAAATTTGACCCCAATGTGTTTTGCCTTGGTCAAACTACTGTTGTTCTTAGCATAGAGGACTGCTGATCTATTGTCACACAATAACTTAAGTGGTCTTTCAATGCTGTCCACTATGCGTAGTCCACTAACAAAATCTCGCAGCCATAATGCCTGATTGGATGCCTCATAACATGCTATAAACTCTGCTTCCATGGTGGAAGTAGCTGTAAGAGTCTGCTTGATACTCCTCCATGAGATAGCTCCTCCAGCTAGGATATAGATGTAGCCTGAAGTGGATCTTAAGCTATCTTGACATCCAGCAAAATCAGAGTCGGTATACCCAATGATCTCAAGCTGATCCGATCTCCGATATGTGAGCATATATTCCTTTGTTCTCTGTAAATACCGCATGACCCTTTTGGCTGCTTTCCAATGGTCCATTCCCGGATTGCTCAAATATCTGCCTAACATCCCAACAATGTATGCCGAATCAGGCTTTGTACAAACCTGGGCATACATCAAACTTCCTACAGCCGAAGCATAAGGAATGTTCCTCATTTCTTTAGATTCAAAACCATTCTTAGGGCACTGCATGAGACTAAACTTGTCTCCCTTAGAAACTGGGGTATCTCCTGGTTTGCAGTCTTGCATACCAAACCTTTTGAGAATCTTATCGATATAGCTCTTTTGTGAGAGTCCAAGAACGCCTTTGGAGCGATCTCGGTGGATTTGAATTCCTAATACAAAAGAAGCCTCACCAAGATCTTTCATTTCAAAATTCTTTGAAAGAAATCTTTTAGTTTCGTGTAATAAGCCTATATCGTTAGTAGCAAGCAGTATGTCATCAACATACAAGACCAGGAAAATATGCTTACTCCCACTGAACTTGTGGTATATACAATCATCACTGACGTTTGGTTGAAAACCAAAAGATATAATGACTTTATGAAACTTGTGATACCACTGACGAGAAGCCTGTTTGAGCCCATAAATGGATTTCTTTAATTTGCAAACCATTTTCTTTGAATCTCCCGAAACAAAGTTTTCTGGTTGCTCCATATAGATTGATTCCTCAATGTCACCATTGAGAAACGCAGTTTTTACATCCATCTGATGAAGCTCAAGATCAAAATGTGCCACTAATGCCATTATTGTTCTAAAAGAGTCTTTCGAGGATACCGGAGAGAAAGTCTCTTTATAGTCAATTCCTTTCTTTTGAGTGTAGCCTTTAGCAACAAGACGAGCTTTAAACCTTGTAACATTGCCCTTTGAATCCCTCTTGATTTTAAATATCCATTTACAACCAATGGGTTTAATACCTTCAGGCAATGAGACTAACTCCCAAACGTCATTGTCACTCATAGACTTCATCTCATCTTTCATGGCATTAATCCATTCTTGAGAGTTAGAACTTTCCATGGCTTGACGAAAGTTGATTGGATCATCTTCCGCAAAACCAACATCTGATTCTTGTTCTTGGAGGAAGACAATTATTTCTTCCACCAATTCCCAATTTTCCTCATGTTCTAGGAGAAATACAATATAATCATCCGGAATTGCGCTTATCCTCTCTCGGGTGGATCTCCTTAATGGCACCTCAGGTTCTTGAGGTTGTTGAGTTTGATCCTCATTAACAAATTCAGGTACTTGATTGGGGATGTTTTCGAGATTGTCATCAACTGTAGTTGTTTCTTGAACATCATTAGGAATAAACATATCTTGATCATGTTCAATG
Organism: Cuscuta europaea; assembly: GCA_945859875.1. Classification (NCBI taxonomy): domain Eukaryota; kingdom Viridiplantae; phylum Streptophyta; class Magnoliopsida; order Solanales; family Convolvulaceae; genus Cuscuta; species Cuscuta europaea. Next base: position 123,583 of record CAMAPE010000054.1, on the reverse strand, counting down.
ACAACTGAAGGAAGAGTAACATGTTCTTCCTCAAAGACAAAATCTCTAACCTTATCTCCCCACCCCCCAAACTCAATATCCTCAAAGAACCAGGCATTACCCGTCTCAAAAATAGTCCTGGTAGTGGGATCATAAAATTTATACCCCCTTGACCTCTCAGAGTATCCTACAAAATAGCTACTAACTGTTCTTGAGTCCAGTTTCTTTTCATTTGGCCTATAAGGCCTTGCCTCAGCTGGACAACCCCAAACATGGAAATGATTTATACTGGGTTTCTTTCCAGTCCAAATTTCATAAGGGGTTTTAGTTGTAGCTTTAGTGGGAACTCTGTTAAGTATGTAAGCTGCAGTTTTCAGTGCCTCTCCCCAGAGTGAATCGGGTAAAGTAGTATGACAAATCATACTCCTAACCATGTCCTTCAATGTACGGTTTCGTCTCTCAGCAACACCATTCATGCTAGGAGTTCCTGGCATGGTGTACTGAGGAACAATTCCACACTCCTCTAGGTATTTAGCAAATGGCCCTGGACGTTGTTCACCGGAACCATCATATCTACCATAGTATTCACCACCACGGTCAGATCTAACGGTTTTTATTCTTTTGCCTAATTGATTTTCAACTTCGTCCTTATAAGATTTGAACACGTCTATTGATTGGGACTTTTCATGAATGAAATAAAGGTAACCATAACGAGAGTAATCATCTATGAATGTGATAAAATATGTTTGGCCATTTCTACATGGTGTAGGGAATGGTCCATAAATGTCCGTATATATCAATTCTAATAGATCTGAAGCTCTCTCGGTACCTAACCTCCGTTTGTTCGTTTGTTTTCCCTTAACGCACTCAACACAAATATCAGAATTTGAGGAGTCAAGAGAATCAAGAATTCCATCTCACACAAGTCTCTGAATTCTTTCTTTAGAAATATGTCCTAGACGCTTGTGCCAAAGTGAAAACGAATTCTCATTGGTTAATTTTCTTTTAGTACCACGAGTACTTACATGCAAGGTTTCATTATATGAGGTATTTATATCAAGTGAATATAGATTATCATAAACTGATAAAAGACCAGTACCAATAAGTTTTGAATCTTGAAATAGACTGAACTGACTATTTCCAAATGAACAAGAATAACCAAATTTGTCCAATGCAGAAATAGAAATTAAATTCCGCCTAAATGACGGCACAACAAATGTCTCTTTCAAATCCAAATAAAAACCAGTCTTTAATAATAATCTAAAAACACCGATAGCCTCAACTTCAACCCGCTTGCCATCACCGACATAGATGTATCTTTCACCATCAATTGGTTTTCGGCAGCTCAGGCAACCCTGCATAGATACACTTATGTGAGTAGTAGCACCGGAATCTACCCACCAAGTGTCTTTTGGTACCGAAATTAAATTAACCTCAGAACAAACAAGAGCAAGAGACATACCCTTTTTCGCACGCCAAGCATGGTACTTAGTGCAGTTCTTTTTCTTGTGATTAGTGCAGCGAATTAGTCAGCACGCTTACACTGGGTGGCGTCGCCGCCCAGAAGAAGAGAATATTCGTTACCACAGCCCGTCTTCTAGAGAGCCCGCAAAAGGTTCCGTACTCGTCGTTTTATTATGTCAATATTACAAGGATATCTGTCGGGGATGCCTTGGTGGACGTGCCCGGGGAGGGGTTCAAGGTGGACGGTGAAGTGAGGGGCGGGACGATTATCGACTGCGGTACCACCTTCACGTACCTGCCGTCGATAGCCTTTCACGCGGTCGAAGAGGAGGCAGAGAGACAGATGAGACAGCTTAACGCGGGCGTGGACTCCGTCTACGCCCCGCAGTTCTCCATCCATTTCGATAACAACGCCACGTTAATCGTTCCCTCCGAGAACTGGTTGGTCTTCGACTCGGATCATTGGGAGATATCCTTGTTATTGAACGGGGTCAGGGGCAGCAGAATATTATGGTCACATATGATCTAGCTCATGCCTCTCTTTCCTTAGAGCCCAAAAGGTGTGGTTAAGTACTCATCAGATCATCATCCTTCATCACGCCCACCTTTGTACGTACTTATGTGCCTAATAAGCTAAATTCATCTTACACACACCATTATAAATTAATACGGAGTATATATATGATGATCAGTTTGTTCTCATCTCCTACTACATGTTTTAATTAAGGTTTCCCATTCTGCTTGTTTCCGTGTATTGAATTGGCCGGGATTACGTCCTATAAATATAATATCCATTTTGTACGTTTTAAAAGAGTTTGTTAGTAGCTACTCGATCCATCTTCCCTTTTTGGCTTAAATCGTGAGGGTGCATAATCCCTTTCCTTATAGAAATTGTTCAATATACAACTAAAACATACACCGCTACACGCAATTCAAAATTACGACTACTTGGGTGTGTCTTATTCCTTGAAACAAAGATAATCCTATTTATGAACGTAATCCTTATTTTTATTGTATTTAAGGAATGAGAAAATTACCCATAATAAGACACTTTCATAGACTTTTGACCAAAATAAGACCAAATTACATTTATTACCTCCGTAAAGCTAAATCACTCCTAATTTAGGAAACTTAAAGTCAAGTTGCCTAAAATACCCATGTGTTTATATTCCTTTTATCTCTTCCGCTAACGAATTAACCGCCGGCGTCTTTGTTCAGAAACTCCTTCTTCAAGCTTTGATCTGGACTTCTACCGTGTACCTTGCATCAGAAATTTGAACTCAATTTTCATCAGAAATTTGCTATAACACATAGTTACATTTAGTTCTTTAGCTAGATATTTTTTGTTGAAGTATGCTTGTAAAACTTTCTACATATACCACCTTTCTCCTCTTCATGAAGGTGTCATCTTATAAGGTTTTTGTTCATGTAATTTCATTTATAGTATGATGAATTTCCTTGTACATTTTTTATCTTCCACATTTCTATTTTTGCCTTGAATCCAACAATGGTATCCAATCATTGAGCTCATTGTTTTATTCAGATTGCATGGTTGGATTATTTTATTCAAAATCTTCACTTAATTTGATTGTTGTAGATTTTAATAATTAAAATTTAGAGGAATATTGTGTACACAATTCCAAAATTTTAGTTTTAAATTTGCTAAATTTCTAGTCTCGTTAGTAATTGAATCATGATTCTAGCAGTTTCGAAGTAATATGATCGAATCAGAAATTAATAAATTGTGGTCAAATTTGGCAGTTTTGATACGATTGAAATTGGCAATTTTATCTTCTTCTTTTTTGAAAGAAAATACCAAACTATATTAATTTAATTAATAATTTGGAGTTACAACCAGCCAAAACTCAAGATCTTTCAACTATCTTTTAACAGGCTTCATCTAGACTCAAAAAAGCCATACTTTTGAGACGGTCACCTCCAAAGAAGCAACACGAATCACTAACCCTCAAAAGAGCAACATATAGTTTTTTCTGACCCTTGAGGTCAGCGTACTCTTTACCACTTCAATAAACTCAAAATAGCGAAGAGTTCCCTCACTCCATGATCAGACATAGAAAAATTCACCCAAAGCAGATCGAAATTTTTCGCTGAACATACGAGAGATTTGAGACAAATAACGGTCATAAGCGCCCCCAAAATACCTCTAACAAAAGCAAGCCAAAAACATAGTAAAAGTCTAAAAAGGCATAAGTAAAATTGGAAAGAATAGTTGAGCAATAAACCGCCTATGGCCAGATCCGAACTTGAAGCATCTTCTTTCAAACCCTAACCACCTGATCCCTCCATGGCGGCGGTTTCGGAGGGGGACGAATTAGCAATACTGCATCTTCTTCATCATCCTTCTCCTTGTGCATCATGTTCTCCTTGAATCCGCACATCCAACCTCGAACTAGACTTGCACTAGGCGGAAGCTTTGCACCATGAATCATAAGAACACTTACAAGGATCTCAATGCTACTCCAAAATCCCTGCCGGAAAGAGAAACCCTAGAATGTTAGAGAAACGACCTCACTACAGTAGTTAAAAATTAGGCCACAAGAAGTTGCTTTTAGGGACGTCCAGGATCTAACCGAAATAGTTTGAGATAATTCTGCAAGTAAGACTAAATAATGTTAAAAGTTCAACAATAGGAGTGCAATGTTCTGTTACGTTCCATACTTCCATAGGACTAAAAAGAGTTAGATAGACAAAATTACCCTTGATGCAAATAAAATACTTTGTAATAAAAATAAAAATGACAGCAGTCCTAGACATATGATGCAGCCTCTGACATAGAACCATAGCCATCTCCAGGACCACTGCTGCACTCAACCGCCTCCTCCTCCGCCACTCCACCGCCGCCATCGCCTCCACTTGCGATGTCGGCGCTGCCTCCTCCACCGGCGATGTCGGCTGACTCTAGCTCCACTGGCGTCATCTTCGCCTCTACCGACGTCACCGTTGCACGCCTCCACCTGCATCGCCGCCTCCTTCATCGGTGTCACTGATGGCTGCCTCCACCGCCGCCGACGCCGGCCACTTAATCTGCCACATCATCCACTGATGCTACGGTGATGCTACCGCCCGTCCGCCACCACATCTGATTTGTGACTTGATAATACAAGTTCCATCTTTCAGTTGTATTGCCATCTTAATGACACTGTTGCCATCCTGACAGAAAGAAAATGCATTTTCAGTTTGAAAAACATGGCATTAATGTCTTTCATAAGAGTATTATTGTCATCTTTGTATTCTTAGTTCCATAAAAATAGAATTCATTTTCGAAGTGGCATTTTTAAATTTAGAGGACTAATATTAAAAAGATAAGTGCCATCTTGCAGATGAAGTGTTATCATAATGTCATTATTGCCATATTGACATAAATAAAATGACATATTCAGATTGGAAAATATGGCACTAATGCCATAACAATGACATTCATTTTTGAAGTGATTTTTTCATATTCATTTATGATATTATTCTGAAATTAACTTCCAATAGATGATATTTTTTGGGAAAATAATAATAATGATGTCATTTTCATTTTAAAAAAATAAAAAAAACATAAATATCAAACTAAATAAAAATTGTCGAAATATATAAAAAAATAAAAATTTGACAAATAAAAAAACAGAGGACAAGCGTAACAAGGAAGAAGAAGATTGAGAAAAATAAGAAGAAGAAACAGAAGAAGAGGAGGAGGAGGAGGAGGAGGAGGAGGAGGAGGAGGAATTCGAAACTTACCTATGTGGTTGCCGCTGCTCTCCACAGCCCGCCCGCCGAAGCTCCAGAAAAAAAAACCACCGTTGATACTTCTAAAATCGGTTGGAGATGGAGGAATTTAGATGTATTGAAAATCTGGAGATGTGTGAGAGGTTGAGATTTGATTGAACAGAAGGTGTGAGAGCTGGAAGATGAGGTTGGCCTAGAGCAGATCTATTGCGTGAAAGAGCTTGGGCGGAGATCTAATTTGTTGGGTGAAGAAAAAAGAGGGGTGGAGAAGAAAGGAGAGGAAAGAGAAGGGAAAAATGGTTGATGTGTATGGGTTGGTGCGTGAGAAGAAAGGGTAGGTTGGGAATAAAATAGAAAACAATCCTATTTTGGGAATAAAAAAGTCTATAGTCCTAGTCTTGCATTAATCATATATTTTAGTCCTATTTAAGTCAATAACTTAAATAGTTTCTCGCTTAAGGGCATCCTCATTGGGAGGATTATTATGAGATTAATTTGGTGACATGGAAGTTTTTTTAGGGAATTATCATTGAGTGACATAGATTATTTAATGAGATTATTTGCTACAATAATCTGGGATCAAAATATGAATCCGGATTATTTTAAGATTTTTTGAAAAATATATGTAATAGAGATTAATGCAAGACAGAGAAAAAATAGATTATTTGAAGATGGTGATTGAGAGACATAAACGAATTTTGAGATTATTTTATAATTAATTATATAACAATATTTAAATGGTAAGAATCATATAAAAAATTGATTATTAGAGATCATGAATGGAGATGCTATCAGATCTAAAGCCCCAATTTGCTAAAGGTGCGGTTTGGCAATTTTAACATTAATAAAATCGGCAAGCTATTTATATATGTATATTCGTATATTGCCAAATTTTATTACCAAAAAAGTTGAGTCTTATTATGCTTGGAATTAAAATATATGATTAATTATACATGTATATTCTAATTATAGGGAAACAATGGCAACAATTGAAACAGCAACGGCCAACTTCAGGTCCTTGACACTCAGGCTATACATTGTAGTCTATAAGAGTGTTAAACAGGCAAACAGCATAACCAGTGAATTATATAAACAGCAATTCAGTATCAGCTATACATTGTGGTCTAAAAGAGTGTCCGCATAACCAGTGAATTCAACAATTTTTCTTTTTGGGACGTCCCAAAAAACTTTGACACTTTCCCTTTTAATCAATTATTTTGTAGTTTCTGTTATTTCTCTTCTACACAAACCTCAACCACACAGTTTTAACTTTATTATTCTCCGTGTCAGTTAACTTTGGCAAATTTTTAAGGGACGGAGAGAGTATTTACAACCCAGAATGGCTTCAAGAAAGTCTACACTTGGGCATGCTGGACCAGCATATTGCGCTAGTGAGAGCCCCATTAAACGACATTGTATGACTTATAGATCAACTACTGAGCAATATGAAGCTCTTGTTTGGTTATGAAGTAGCGACCAATAGCACTTCCTTGCTCTATCATGAACTGCTCCTGAAATGTTCCCATTCTCTTGCTGGGTAAATCCAAAGACAGATCTTTAAAATTTGGCACGCCCTCAACTTGCAGACCATCCCCACTGATAAAACTGATAGTGCTAAACGGGGAACACAAAATGATATACCGGGAAATAATGATGCTCATATATGAGCTACAAAGCAAATGGCATGTTTACATACGTAAAAAGGCTTCCTTCTTCTTTAGGAGAGAGGCCATATATATACATGTTCTTTATGCAAGTGGAATACAAGAAGTATGGGCTTATGGGTCCCACATTAATTATTTAGTGGTAAGAGGTAAGTCTTAATACTCCCCCTCAAGGTGGAGTGTGAAGATTATGAACACCCAACTTGCTCCGTATAAATTGGAATTGAGCAGTACCCAGTGCTTTGGTGAAAATGTCTGCAATTTGATTGGTTGTAGAAATGTAGCATGGCGTGATATCACCGCTGGCGATGCGTTCCCGGACGAAGTAACAATCTATTTCCACATGTTTAGTGCGTTCATGAAAAACTGGATTAAGGGCGATCTGTCGGGCGGCCTGATTATCACAGTAGAGTGGAGTGGGGTTGTGTTGCGGAAGCGTGAGGTCACTGAGAAGAAAGCGGAGCCATAGAATTTCGCTGGTGGTGACAGCCATAGCACGGTATTCAGCCTCAGCGGAGGATCGAGAAACGACAGATTGTTTCTTGGTTCGCCAAGAAATAGGAGATGTACCAAGAGTAATGATGTAGCCTGTGCTAGAGCGGCGAGTGAAAGAACAGCCAGCCCAATAAGCATCACAATAACCGGATAAGGAATAATTATCATCAGATGAGAGAAAAATGCCTTGTCCGGGTGTTTGTTTGAGGTACCTAAGAATACGGTGAGCAGCATCAAGGTGAGACTGGCGGGGTTTACTCAAAAATTGACTCAGTTGAGTAACCGAGAATACAATGTCCGGGCGAGTAACAGTTAGATATAACAGCCGACCGATCAAGCGTCGGTAAGAGGAGGCGTCAACAAGTGGGGTGCCATCATCGGGTTTTAGTTTTAGATTTTGCTCCATGGGGAAGAGACTTGGACGGCCTGCAAGAAGGCCGCTTTCTTCCAAGATGTCAAGTGTATACTTGCGTTGACTTAAGACGAAGCCGGAGGGAGAACGTGCAACCTCGATTCCAAGAAAGTATTTGAGTGGGCCCAAGTCTTTGATGCTAAAGGTAGTATCCAAATATTTCTTAAGCGAGGTGATGTGAGATGCATCATTTCCGGCTAAAATAACATCGTCCACGTAAATGAGAGCGAAAGTGTGAACATGGCCACTTTGAAAGATGAATAATGAGTGGTCCGCCTGAGATTGACGAAAATCAACCGCAATGAGTGCATGGGTAAATTTCTGGTACCAATTACGGGATGCCTGTCGTAACCCATACAAAGATTTGTGTAATTTACAAACACGGGAGTCTCCATTTTTAGAGAAACCCTCAGGAATGCGCATGTAGACATCTTCAGATAAGTCACCGTGGAGAAATGCATTATTGACATCAAGCTGGTGGACAATCCAGTTACGTTTGATAGCAACCGCTAATAAACAACGGACAGTAACAAGCTTAGCAACCGGGGCAAAAGTCTCGTGAAAATCAATCCCCTCTACCTGCGTGAAACCTTTTGCAACCAATCGAGCCTTGTAACGTTCCACATCACCATTGGGTTGATATTTGATTTTATACACCCATTTGGAATCAACAACTTTTTTTTTTTGGTGGGAGATCAACCAACGTCCAGGTGCCATTATTTTCCAAAGCCGTTATTTCCTTTTGCATGGCTTCACGCCATAATGGATCTCGTACTGCCTGTGAAAAATTTTTGGGCTCATCACGTAAGGTGATGGCCGCCAAAAAAACCTTATGTGATGGTGAAAATTTTGAATAATCGAGATAATTGGAAATAGGAAATACCGTCGATTTGACTGAGTTGGTAGTGGGGTGTGACTGGTCGAAAGAGGGGGGCATGTCAGTTTCAAATAATTCAAGATGCTTTGGAGGATGCCGAACTCGTGTGTTGCGTCGTAGCTGGATCGATGGTGAGGAAATGGAATCGTGGGGCCCAACTGATTCGTATGATGGCATGTGATCTTGTTGTTTTCCGCCATCAATAGTTGGACTACGTGTATTGTTGGGAGTTTCCGTAGCCATGTCACGTGTTAACGGTGAAGGGGATGGATCCGGACATATGAGTGGTGTTGTATTTGGAAGCATTTCTGGCATACCATCATTAAGGCAGGTCGTCGGTGCATGCTGTAAGTTGGCAGTATGTGGGTCAAATAAAGGTGATTGAGAATGGCTAATTTCTGAGGTAGGTTCCAGGGAAATGAGGTTATTTTGGCATGATTTGTGTGTATGGGGCCTTGTGGACGTGTCTGGAGGTGGGAGAATGCATGGAGTTGTATGTTTGCATGTGACTTTGTTGGAGTCAATAATGTTGCGATAAACTCTAGCAACCATAGTAACAAAATCATCGTCGGCATGAATTACGTTTTTGAACGGAAAAACGTTCTCAAAAAATATGATATCCCGGCTGCTGTAAATATTAAGTTTTTGTATATCAAAAACTCAGTAAGCTTTTTGCCCGTTGGGATATCCAATAAAAATACATGGACTCCCCCTTTCGCTGAATTTATCCTTTCTTTTATTATCATGAGCATAGACCAAACACCCAAATACCCGTAAGTGAGCGTAGCTGGGGACCTTTCCAAATAATACCTCATAGGGACTTTTATTGTTAATGATGGGAGACGGCAGTCTATTGATGAGGTAAACAACAGTGAGGATGCACTCCCCCCAAAAATTAATGGGAAGACCAGACTGGAAGCGAAGAGCTCTGGCAACTTCTAAAATATGACGATGTTTGCGTTCCACTACTCCATTCTGTTGTGGTGTGTCGGTACAAGAGGTTTCAACTATTATTCCATTTTGTTTATAGAATTCTAGTAAAACCTCAGTCTGAAATTCCATGCCATTATCGGAACGCACACGTCTGACCTTTTGCTCAAACTGGGTTGTTACCATATTGTAAAATTGTATTAAAAGTTGGGGGACCTCAGATTTATTTTTCATAAGATAAACCCAAACGCCGCGAGAAAAGTCATCGACGATGGTGAGGAAATAACGAGCACCGGTTATAGAATCACATTTGTAACCTCCCCAAATGTCACAATGTATTAATTCAAAACAGTGTGAACTTTTATTCATACTAACGGGAAAAGGCAAACGAGTCTGCTTGGCTCGTAAGCAAGGATCACAGAAATCATAATTTTTCTTAAGCCCCTGAAGAGATGAGATGTAGTGCAATTTTCCATCTGACGCATGTCCCAGACGCTGATGCCATAATTCAAAGTCTTGAGTAACTGACATTGCCACCCCTGCTCTCCTAGGAGTGTTGAGATAATATAGACCGTCACGAAATTTACCCACTCCAATCAGCTTCATCGAGGGTAAGTCCTGTAAAATACAAAAATCCCGAAAAAATGTGAGTGTACAGTTGAAGTCACTAGTAAGGCGACTAGCTGAAAGTAAGTTGCATTTAAATTGTGGAATATATAAAACGCGTCGAAGGTATAGTCCATTGGGTATATAGACTTCCCACTGCATGGACTGGCACTGATTCTCCATTTGGAATTTTGACGAATGGCTCAGTTGGTGTAGTAAAAATATTTACTAGACCATCACCTTCACACGTTATATGTTCGGTTGCTCCAGAGTCAATAATCCAAGGATAAACATGTGACGGTGTGGCTGCCATGTTTGCCCGAGTAGTAGATGAGGAAGATTGATCAACCGATTGGTCAACAAATTTTTGTTTCATGTACTGCGCAAGCTCCTCCAATTGGTTGGCAGAAAGTCCATAATTAGAATTGAGACTTCCTTCTACGTGGGCAGCTTTTGGGTGGCCTGGGTGTTGAGTGATCCTTCGAGTAGCACTAGGAGCTTGTTGAGCATGCATGTGAAAACTACCACGTGGCTGAGCAGTAATTTGTAATTCTTTAACTCCTTTTCCTTTTGTATTCCAACTTGGTGGGTAACCATGCAATTCAAAGCAATTTTCATGAGTGTGGTTGGTCCTCCCACAATGAGAACAGTGACGGCCAACTTTGGAGGTGTGGTGGCGACTCAAATTAATGTCCTTCCCGGTATGAACTTGGAAGACTGAACCATCAACAGTTGGTTTGCGGGCCGATGCGATGGATCGGTGTTGCTCGCTCTCCGAAATGAGGTGATAGGCAGCGGTAAGTGAGGGGACCGGTCTTGTGGCAAGAATTTGAGTTTTTAGTTGGGCGTAGACATCATCCAATCCCATTAAAAAATCATAGAGGCGATCTCTATCTCTAGATTCATTGATTTGTTTAGATAGATTGCATGAGCATCCTTTGCAAGTACAACTTGGACCAGTGTTGATAGAGGCAATCTCGTCCCAAATGCGACGCAACCGGCTAAAATATGCCGAGATGGACTGGTTGTCTTGTCTAACGGCACTAAGTGAGCAACGGAGTTCATACGCACGTGGAGCGCTCTCCTTTCCAAATCGTTCTTCCAAATCAATCCAAATCTCGCGTGCCGTTTTAAATTTAACACTTTGTCGAAGCTCGATTTCCATGCTTCCGTTCAACCAAGCTTTAACCATGGCATTTGCACGTTGCCAATATGGAAGGTATGGTGACTCCGGTTTGGGCATCGGAAGATCCCCATTGACAAAATCAAACTTATTTTTCGCATAGAGGGCATTGCTCATTTCATCGAGCCAATCGCCATAGTTTCCATCACGAAGAGGTGTAGTAACATAGATATCTCCGGGCTTATCTCCGGATTGAATAAAATATGGTGACATTGAATCTATTACGATGCCGGTGGTTTCAAGGCCGGCATCACTAATTTTATCGCCGTCAACCATGGGTAGGGATGATATGTGTATGTTTCAAAGGGATAGACTAAGATGTATTTTTCCAGAATTTCGGCTCTGATACCATGATAAAACTGATAGTGCTAAACGGGGAACACAAAATGATATACTGGGAAATAATGATGCTCATATATGAGCTACAAAGCAAATGGCATGTTTACATACGTAAAAAGGCTTCCTTCTTCTTTAGGAGAGAGGCCATATATATACATGTTCTTTGTGCAAGTGGAATACAAGAAGTATGGGCTTATGGGTCCCACATTAATTATTTAGTGGTAAGAGGTAAGTCTTAATACCCACATATAAGAAATTGATTCCCAACAATAAACGATCCTGAAACACGAATTGCAACTACATCTTGACTGTGGGCCCGACACTGTAGTTTTTCTACAACATGCACAAGCTTTTCTGGTGGCCACTCCCCAGCTAGCGTACTTCGAATATTTGATAATGTTGTAAATATATCATTTGGCCCGACAGATTCTTTTCCACAAAAACTGCAATCATAAAACAAAGGGATAACTGTCAACTTTTCTTTCTGATTATTCACTTTTGCACAACAATTATAAGAAAAAATGTTATATAAACTTACAGGTTTTACCCCAAATTACAATCCTAACAGATTTTCCAAGATATTATGGGCTCGAATGTCATAAGTTTGATGTCTCAATTTTACTCGGCATTTACATTAAGGTAAATTATTGATACCTTCAATTAAATGCTAGGCCAGCACAAATCTAGACGAAATGTTAATAAACTATGTATATCCAGATGTTCCGAAACTATTGCTGATTTTTCTTCGAAAAAACAAATTGTTTGTACTCAGAATAAAGATACGCAGAGCTTCGGAGTCCAGTTGGGAAATGGAAAACATGCACAATCATTTGGTAAATAGTCTGAGTTACCAGCCAATTTGGACCACTTACAATCTTATTGGAATGCTACTTGTTTCCCACTTTCCCACTTGGGCGGAGTGGGCATCATTTTTGGCTTGGCTTGGCTTGGCTCAAGACTTGAGGGATGTCACTGCTAATTTTGCTGAGAAGATCGTGAAACTCAAGGACTCAAGTTGGACAACCAATTGGTTCAACTGGCAGGTAAGCCATCTATGCCTCGTCTACCCGTGTTGTTCAATTCTTTGGAACACATGACTGACATGGATAATTGTTACCTCCTTTGGAGCTTGAATGACTATCATACTACAGATTATGAAACAAGTGAAATATCTTTGGCTCAACAAACTCAGTTAACATTCTTGCAAACACACTGCCAAGTTTTTGGAAAACCACAAGACCTTCCCCCATCGTGGATACATGAAGGGTGGAATATCTCCAGTTAATGTTAAGATATGGCATAGTCAGAAAGACAAAGTTGAACGGTTAGTGGAAGAAATTCTGACCACAGGTGTTATACAACCTAGTTTCAGACCACTTTTTAAGCCCATTTCTCTTGGTTGTGAAAAAGGATGGGAGTTGGAAGTTTTGTGTTGACTACCATGAATTGATCAAAGCTATAGTACCGAATAAAAATGCCCAATACCGGTCATACAAGAGATATTGGATGAGCTCTATGCCATTCAGATTGATTAACACGCCTGCAACCAATAAGAAATTATGAACAGCATCTTTTGTCCATACCTTTGGTGATTTGTCCTGGTATTTTTTGATGACATACTTGCACTTTTTTGTTTTCTTACTTGTATACTCCCTTTATATTTTAAAAGATCGCTACATTAGCTTTGGCACATTATTTAAGGAGTAAAGTAGTAGGAGTGATGAATAGTGTAGAAAAAGTAGAAGAGAGGGGGTCAAAGTATGAAAGAGAAGATAACAAGTAAAAAAGGTAAGGGTGATTGCGTTTTTTAAAGGGAAAACTTACCAAAAGCGGAAAGTGTAGCCGACTTTTAAATACATCCCAAAAAAGAGAAAGTAGAAAACTTGAGAATACGGATGGAGTATAGTATTTCATGAAAAGACCATTTGCAACATCTGACAATGGTGATGGGAATTTGATAAATTAACCAGTTGAATGCAAATCAAAAAATGCAGCTTTGGAAAGACATCAATAGAATATCCTAGGCATATTGTGCCCCAGTTCGGGTTGGCTCTAGATCCATAAAAAATTAGCAGCATGCTTTGTTGGCCCCAACCAAAATGTCCCAAGGCCATGCGGGGATTCTTAGGCCTCACAGGATATTGTTGCCTGTTCATTCAGGATGATGGCAAGATCGCCCAGTCTCTTATTAAAGAAAAATTATTTAACCCGGTTCCAATGGTCACAGCCTATGCCTTTGAGGCATTAAAAGCAGAAATGACCTCGTCACCTATTCTTGCAACCCTAGATATTTGTTTTCCATTTATGATTGAATGTGATTCTTCAGGATCAGGGGTGGGAGCTGTATTGATGTAGGGACCCCAACTGATTCCATATTCTATAAATGTATTCTAGGCATATAATTTAGGATATTATTATTGTATAGAATCTTATATAGGAATATTCTATTTGTATTGTATATTTATAGGGACTTACACAACTAATGAAATACACAGAAAATCTTTCCTCCCCTCTTCAATATTATTCTAGTTTATATTTCAACAACCTTCAACTTTTTAATGTGGTGGTAACTTAAAAAAGGCCTAGTGTATTTTAGTTAATAAAGACATACTGCATCTATTCTTAATTAAATTCAAAATGATAACACAATTCATATGATCTACTTTGACTGCATTTTTCTATTAATGCATTTGAGATTTATTTTAGAAAATATTATATTGTTCAATTTGTCTCGTTTTAATTTAAAAAATCTCAATTTCAAAATATTTTACTTATAGAGAATAAATATATGCTTATTGTTGTGGTTTAGTCCCAAATGATCCGAAGACCCAACACTAACCTTGGATCTTGGGTTGAACTGCTACAGTAATATATATAAAAGGAAATATAAAATCTGATTTAACTATTCAAATAACTCAGCTTGTATTAGCACAGTAATAACGATTACACAGAAATGACTGAACGGTAGTTACAGTTTAAAGGCTAATATGAGAGCTAGAATATAACATAAGCTTATGACTCCATCAAATCCAACCCTTACAATGATTTAACAACTGCTATTTATACCAAATGGAGACATGAAGCGCCCTTATACGATTGGTTGCTTTCCATGCCACTTGAGACCCCCATGATACGACATTAACTGCAGTCGGTCACATCCCGTTCGTATGGTGCCGAACGGGTCTTGCCTTTAAGCAGACCATTTGGGCCCAACGATCTCTTCCTGACTATCCTTTGTATTTCAGACCTTAAGAATGTGCCGATCTCCCGTTCGGGATCTATGACCTTTGGGCTTTCCTTGGTGCCTCGACTTCTAGGGATATTTTGGGCTGCAATATTGGGCCGGACCTCAATATCCTATCACATATTTAATGTTTTATGTTGCCAAACTTGAAGATGTAAATGTTACATCCAAAGAATAACAGAAGTATCTCTAAATAGGAGGATAAACATCTTTCTTAGTAGTCACATATTTAGTACACAATGTATTAATGTTCCACCAAATATCATCATCAATCATGTTAGTAATTGTTTCTAGAAACACTTTTTTGTCGAAAATTTAAAAAATGTTAATAGTCATGATGGTGTTGGGCGTAGATTTGAACACTTGTTCCAATAAAGTATACGACAAATAAAGAAAACCAAAAACAAATTGTTATCTTTATTGACATTGTGAAATGTTCATAAATGTGTTTCTAGAAATTCTTTTTGCTTTTGTATCTTTCTCCAAAATATTATTGTAAGGCTATGACTAAGAAATTCATCCACAATATTCATTTGGTGAGAGTCAATGTAACTACTTCTTATTGGGTGCACAACTGTTACTCTCCTCTCGATATTATCCTTGTCGTTTTTTTGAAATTTGAATACTCCATGAAAGGCTGGTTTTTATAATGATATCTAGAAATCATACAAGACATCCTCCAGACAGCTATGACAAAGCCGGTCGTAAGTCCTAGAAATAAACATAGAATCAGTCACTTTATACAAAGAAACCTGATTCGCTAGACACAAAACGGGCAAATTTAATAAGCCTAACACAATAGGAACTGAAAATATTGCCTATAAAAAATACTTCAGAAATTCAAATATCTAAATCAAACCTACTTGAAGTAAAATAAAAATAAGTATTACTAAACAAAAAATAAAACTGAAATAAAGCTTTTCCACGAAATTCTTCTTGAATTAGCACGAAGGTAGTTCTGGAGGACGAGCTCTATCATTTTCTATGCAGCCCAAAAGAAGGCAGATAGAATTCCCTGACCAGATGAAGCTAGTCGGGACACCTAAATTACTCTCCACACCGAGGAAGACGAAACAACCCGGAGCGCCAGTGCCCAAGAAATAACCGTCATAACACAAAACAAATACAATCAGAAAAAAAGAACACTCTAGTTGGGTCATACCCTTACAAAGGAAACCTTCGAAAGCTGATGTCACCAAGATCAAGTCATGGAATATGTTACAGATTATGAGACCTCCACCTCCGTTTCCTCTTTCCAATCCTAATCTAGTTGTTAAAGTATGAACTGATTAAAAATGATTTAGAACCGTACAATTTAATCAAATTTGGTATGAAACAATCTAGTGGAACAGTTCAAAAAGGAAAGATGAATCTTAACTTATGTGACAAAAGGAGTAGAAAATATTTTTGTACTTTTATATATGCAACATTGTGTAATCCATATATTCAAAGTGAATTATTTGAATGTTTTAGTAATAGCGATAATGGCATATTAATGATCAATAAAAGAGTGATACGTCAATCATTTTAAATTTAATTTTTCGGTATAAAACAACATATCTGAGAGTAAAGAAAATGCTCCTGATAAAAAACTTAAAAAACGCAGAGTAGAAAACGAAAACGTCTAAATTAATTTTTGTGTGAAAAACTTTTAAATTAAGTTTAAAAAATCGAATTTAATTAATAAAGTAATGCAAAAATGTAAAACAAACGTATATGTGATACGTACGGAATATATTATGTAATGGAATATTATTACATAATATACGTAGTATTAGGTAACACAAACATATGCGTAATATATACTACGTACTATCTCCGTCCCAATTTAGTTAATCATCTTTGACTTTTCCAGTCATAGATGGTAAACTTTGACCAATTATTTTAATAGAAATTGCTCTAATTAAGAGCAAAAACGTTTTGAAATTCCAAAATATGAGTATCATGTTTTTTATTCCCTGAATAGGAGTAATCTGCCAAGTTTGGGAAAAAAGCCATGTTTAAAGCCTAGTGATGCCAAACTTGGCAGAAATTTACTCCTATTCAAGGAATAAAAAACATGATAATTCTATTTTGGAATTTCAAAACTTTTTTTTGCTCCTATTTAGGGAATTCTCTCTTATTTTAACTAATATATTTATGCAAAATTTAATAATTTTATACTTTTATGATAGTATTTTCAACAAAGAATATTTTCATATTATGAATATTTTCTTTATATAAACATATAATCGGTCAAAGTTAGAAGATTTGACTTGAAAAGTCAAGTTTGGCTAACTAAATGGGACTGTGGGAGTATTATATAACGAGTATTATGTCATGCATGTGGTAATCAATTTTGTAAAAGTTAATAACCGCGTCCTCCTCAATATATAGAACGAAGCTAAACAATACGAGTAGGAATTAAAAATTCAGTAAACAAAGCAAAGATTCTTCTTTCAAAAAAATAACAGACTTGGAGAAGGCCGGGAAAAGAGGGGAGGGATATGACGGGTTCTTTTCCAGTGACGTCTTGGCCGGTCGTGGTCATCACTGTTATTTCGGTTTCAATGTTGCGGGCCAGTTCCGCCGCAACGACTTCAGGGTTTCGCCATGATGGCAAAGGGATTCGGGTGAATCTGAGACGCCCAGAGCAAAACGGTGGCGGACAAAACTTGACCAGGCTGGAGCGTGTGCAACGCGCCGTAAAGCGCGACGCTGAGAGGCTTCCTGGCCTCTTAGCATCATCGTCGTCATCATCATCATTGTCCACAACAGGTGTGGCGGCATCGGAGCGAGGGGTGATGAATTCCAGCGTACGCTCCTCTATCCCATCAGGCGCGTTCTTGATGGACCTATCCATCGGGACTCCGGCGGTGAAGTTGAGCTTCGATATGGACACGGGCAGTGACGTGATTTGGACTAGTAGCAGCAAAAGTGAGTCCTCTAGTACCTTGCAGATTTACCCCTGCTGCCCGGTGCTGCTGCACGATGAGGGTTCGGTTATACAGAAACTTAGATGCGTCCCGGGGAATAAAAGGGTTACAGCCCCCGGGTGCGCCTACAATAGCACTTACGGCGATGGGTCGTGGAGCTGGGGCCATATTGCCGCAGAGAGCTTTACATTTGAATCAGGTAGTGTCACGGTCGAGAGCGTGACGTTCCTTTCGGCCAATACAACCGGAGGTGTATTTCCTGGCAACTCCTCCGGGATTGTCGGTCTCGGCCGCGGCCAAATGTCCTTGGTCTCGCAACTCAATGTCTCTCAATTCTCGTATTGCTTAACTGACATCGGTAGCGATTCGGTCAGCACGCTTACTCTGGGTGGTAGCGGCGACAGCCAGATGAAGAGAGCTGACGATGGAAGATCCGTTATCACAGCCCGTCTTCTAGAGAGCCCGCAAAAGGATCCGTACTCGTCGTTTTATTATGTCAAAATTACAGGGATATCTGTCGGGGATGTCTTGCTGAACGTGCACGAGGAGGTGTTCCAGGTAGGCGGTGACGACGGGGGCGGGATGATTATCGACTCCGGCACCACCCTCACGTACCTGCCGCTGAGAGCATTTGAGGCGGTCAAAGAGGAGGCAACGAGACAGCTTAGCGCGAACGTGGAGTTCGCGTATGCCCTGCAGCTGTCCATCCATTTCGATAATGCCACATTAACTGTTCCCTCCGAGAACTGGTTATACGTCGACTCGATAAATGAGGATGTATCCTTCTTATTGGGCGCGATCAGGAACGGCAGTGTGCCTGGAATTTTGGGGAATCTTGTGCAGCAGGATATGATGGTCACATATGATCTAGCTCATGCCTCTCTTTCCTTCGAGCCCAAAAGGTGTGGTTAAGTACTCATCAGATCATCTTCCTTCATCGCGCCTACCTCTGTACGTACTTACGTGCCTAATAAGCTAAATCCATCACATCTTACACACACCATTATAAATCAATAGATCAGTATATGATGATCGATCAGTTTGTTCTCATCTCCGACTACATGTTTTAATTAAGGTTTCCCATTCTTCCTGCTTCCTTCCGTGTATTGAATTGGGATTGTATACGTCCTAAACATATACTACTCCGTAATATCCATTTTGTACGTTTTTAAAAGAGTTTGTTAGTAGCTAGTCCATCCATCTTCCCTTTTTGGCTCCGTAATATATGCATAATCTCTTTCATTACAGAAATTGTTCAATATACAACTAAAACATACACACAATTCAAAATTACGACTAGGTGGGTGCGTCTTATCGGTTAAAACAAAGATAATCCTATTTATGAACGTAATCCTTATTTTTATTCTATTTAAGGAATTTTCTCCTTTTATTAAATGATGTTATTTACACGAAGAATAATTACATAGGGAGTAATTTCAATAATTCAATAGGCCTTAAATTAGTACTATCGGATAAGATATAGAGGACCGGTGAAAAATGAGCACACAAAAGGCCAGATCACACCAGACTTGACTATTGTAGTTGCAAAATACACAGAGACCAGACATTTAACAGACCAGACTAGGCCGGAAAATTACAGTTCGAGTAAAAACATCCTAAATAACCCAGGCATTTGAGCTTATTTTGTCAACAATGTATGATATCCTCCGGGCAAGAAGCCATTAGGTTGAAATAGTCTTAGAAAATATTTGGACAATTGGGGGGACCTTGACAAAATTGAAAACACAAGGTCTACATTTCAATGTGGATACTATTTGAGGTAATGAAAATATGATCTCCCCAATTATATAATAATGTCACTAAATTTCATGAAGTATAAATTAAATACTACCTCCGTCCCTTAAAACTTTTCCAAAGTTGACTGACACAGAGAATAATAAAGTAAAAACTGTGTGGTTGAGATTTGTGCAGAGGAGAGAGAAATAACAGAAACCACAAAATAATTGATTAAAAGGGAAAGTGGCAAAGTTTTTTGGGACGTCCCAAAAAGGAAAGATGACAAAGTTTTAAGGGACGGAGGGAGTTGAATATATTAGATAATTCAAGAAAATATAAATTTTATATTGTATAAAGTACAAAAATTAGATATCTTAAACATCTGTGTCCATAGTCATATAGAGTTAGTATACAATATAGTAATGTACCACCAAATCTCTTTTTTCTTTCCATCAATGATGCTAGTAATGGTCAATAACAACACTTTATTGCCAACAAATTAAAAAATATTAATAGCCAAATAAAGTTGGACGTATAATTCAAAGTTTCTTTCAATAAAGTATTCGATAAATAAAGAAAATCAACAAAAAATTGTTACTTTTATTGACATTGTGACTTGTGAGTTGTTCATAGTTTCATACCTCTTTTGTATCTTATAGCTCCAAAATATTTTCTAAGACTAGCTATTGCAAACAAATCCATCTCATTTGGTGAGAGTCATGTAACTGCTCTAACGTTTTGGGTGGACAAGTGTTACTCTCATCTTGATAATATCCTTGCCGTTCATTAACAAAATGTATAAACTAAACCGACTACATGGAGTTGTCACACCGAGGGGGCAGATCATGGTGCAGTGAGCATCGTACTCCCATAGCCAAAACATGCATGAACAACAACACCACATAGGTACAATAATTTTTTCCAGTAGCAGGGTGATCGATGTAACTCGTGTTTAAAGAAATATAACTCACGTTGATGAGAAATGTAACTGGAGAAAAATTGAAATGTAAATTATCTATTGCGGAGTATATATAAAAAATTAAAACATTGATTTAAATGTAAAAAGATGAATAAAAAATGATTTAAAAAATCATTTTTGTTTCCATAGTAGAGTTTTATTTTGTGATGTAACTAGCGTTGATGGAAAATTTAACTTATGTGTATGCAAAATGTAACTTGTTGAGGCAAGTCATTGTAACTCACTCATACAAAAAAAATGTAACTCGCGCATAAGAAAATGTAACTTATGTATAAAAAGATGTAACTCGCGCACATGAAGATGTAAATCACGTTTAAAAAGATATAATTCCATATAGCACCTCCGTTCTCTTTTAGTTGCAACATTGATGAATTTTGCACTATTCACGTATTCTACTTTGACTGCATTTTATTTATTAATTACAACTCCGATCCATATACTATCAAATGTAACTTCAAAAATCTAAATAAACAAACTCCATGTCTTAAAAACCTCTAAATATATATAAAAGAGTGTGTGTGTGTGTATATATATATATATATATATATATATATATATATATATTAGAAAAGTGTGTGAATATAAAAAAATATTACAAAAAAGTGTATGAATATAAAAATATTATGCAAATAACAATAGTGTATGAATATGAAATGCAATATAATTATTTTATTTAGATTAATAATTTTTTTATGAATTGATAGAATAAAAAAATATATTGAGTTGTAATTTAAGTTGAAGATAAAGAATAGTAAAATTGTAATTACATTTTTAGTACTTTGATAGAAAGAGAAAAAAATTGAAGGAAAGGCAAATAAAGAAGGAGAAGCCAAACAAAATTAAAAGTGATGCACCGCAAGGAAAAAAGGAATGCGCGAACAAGGTTACCTTATGTAATACTCCATATATTTTTAAATTGTTAATTGTAAATTATTATTATTTTTCAACCCGGTGGGAAACCACAAAAACCGGTGGGGTAAGATACTCCATATATGTGTGTGTATTACAAAAGAACGTGTGTATACCTTTTTCTGAATTCTTTGATGTTAGCCTTGACACATTACATTCTGACGTAAAAAAGAACTTAATCTTAGGAGAGGAAAAAAGAATAGATATCACCATTGGATCATCTCATAATTATTACGTGTGACTAATCTTCTTTAGAGGTTAGAAGGGTCATTCTTTTTCTTTCCATCTTAGATCCATTCCGTCATGATAACTTCTTTCCTTCCTAAAATTAAGGATTTAGTTAATATTATTATTTTATTGGTTTCTTCCCTGATATCTTAACCATTTGTGCGGCTGTACCACCCACCAATCAAGTGATTAATTTGCTCCCTTTTTCCAACTACAATTATTTTGCTCCGTTTAGCTTATTATTGCATAAAGGTGCATTCGGTAAAATATTTTAGTGCATCGTCAAGCAAGAAATGTGCATATAAATTGTATGATAAAAATTCATTTAACATATGCTGGAAAAGTGCACAATGGCTCACATGCAAATGAACGGGTTAGATTGTCATATTAAAAGTGCAAATCAATATAAATAAAAGTTCACATAGAGAAGTTTAACACACTTCGATCAAAAGTATGGCTAGTTTTACCAAAAAGTGCAGAAATATATATCAAATAAAAGTATTCTATAAAAGTATTTGAATTTTATAGAACAATCGTAGATCAACTACAAAATGTGTACCTCAATGTTAGAAGTGTAAAATAACTCAAATGAAGTGCATAATAGAATGATCCACATAAAACATATTTTTAAACATTAAACATATGTAAATATATATTGCACATTAAATACATTTTGGTGCATACTAAATTTTTCTATAATGTACTCGTATATATATATATATATCTCATTTCTCCATGCACGTTTACCTTATTTTTGGTGTACTTTAAATTTATTTGGGTGCATACTAAATTTATCAAAAATGCATAATAATATCTTAATGCACTTTCATATTAAATTTTAGTGTACGAAGTCAATACTCATAGTGGGGAGTACTAATTTGAAGGGAAAAAACAAGATAACGTAGTTATTAGAGGGAGTTACTCCTTATTAATTATTATCCTGATTTATAGGATTCCTTTCCTATTATAATGCTACGTGTGTTGAATCTATCTAAATGCTATTTACAATAGTGACCCTCATTTAATATTGAGTTGAACACCTTCCATATCTACGAACTCAATGATCCGAAAAAAATGCAAATCAACTGCTTTTTGGAAAAAAAATTGGCCGTGAGATTAAGTAAATTGAAGGTTAGATTTTGTTCTTTTTTACTCTCCTAAGAGGGTGTTCTCACAGGAACCGCACCCCATATATATATATATATATATATATATATATATATATATATATATATATATATATATATATATATATATATATATATATATATATATATATATATATATATATATATCTTCGCTTTTAATTTGCAGGTTAATAGTGTGTAGCAACTTATTCTTGAGAATTGGAATTGGTCAACATAAAATATGAAAGACCATTTTATTTTGCAAAATTCCATTATTAAGGTAATCACACCAAGGAAACACACTCATTATTAATAGTCATGATGGTGTTGGGCGTAGATTTGAACACTTGTTCCAATAAAGTATACGACAAATAAAGAAAACCAAAAACAAATTGTTATCTTTATTGACATTGTGAGATGTTCATAAATGTGTTTCTAGAAATTCTTTTTGCTTTTGTATCTTTCTCCAAAATATTATTGTAAGGCTATGACTAAGAAATTCATCCACAATATTCATTTGGTGAGAGTCAATGCAACTACTTCTTATTGGGTGGACAACTGTTACTCTCCTCTCGATATTATCCTTGTCGTTTTTTTGAAATTTGAATACTCAATGAAAGGCTGGTTTTTATAATGATATCTAGAAATCATACAAGACATCCTCCAGACAGTTCTGACAAAGCCGATCGTAAGTCCTAGAAATAAACATAGAATCAGTCACTTTATATAAAGAAACCTGATTCGCTAGACACAAAACGGGCAAATTTAATAAGCCTAACACAATAGGAACTGAAAATATTGCCTATAAAAAATACTTCAGAAATTCAAATATCTAAATCAAACCTACTTGAAGTAAAATAAAAATAAGTATTACTAAACAAAAAATAAAACTGAAATAAAGCTTTTCCACGAAATTCTTCTTGAATTAGCACGAAGGTAGTTCTGGAGGACGAGCTCTATCATTTTCTATGCACCTAAATTTTAGGCAGATGCAGCCCTAAATTACACCGAGGAAGACGAAACAACCCGGAGCGCCAGTGCCCAAGAAATAACCGTCATAACACAAAACAAATACAATCAGAAAAAAAGAACACTCTAGTTGGGTCATACCCTTACAAAGGAAACCTTCGAAAGCTGATGTCACCAAGATCAAGTCATGGAATATGTTACAGATTATGAGACCTCCACCTCCGTTTCCTCTTTCCAATCCTAATCTAGTTGTTAAAGTATGAACTGATTAAAAATGATTTAGAACCGTACAATTTAATCAAATTTGGTATGAAACAATCTAGTGGAACAGTTCAAAAAGGAAAGATGAATCTTAACTTATGTGACAAAAGGAGTAGATAATATTTTTGTACTTTTATATATGCAACATTGTGTAATCCATATATTCAAAGTGAATTATTTGAATGTTTTAGTAATAGCGATAATGGCATATTAATGATCAATAAAAGAGTGATACGTCAATCATTTTAAATTTAATTTTTCGGTATAAAACAACATATCTGAGAGTAAAGAAAATGCTCCTAATAAAAAACTTAAAAAACGCAGAGTAGAAAACGAAAACGTCTAAAAATAGAATACTCAATGAAAGGCTGGTTTTTATAATGATATCTAGAAATCATACAAGACATCCTCCAGACAGTTCTGACAAAGCCGATCGTAAGTCCTAGAAATAAACATAGAATCAGTCACTTTATATAAAGAAACCTGATTCGCTAGACACAAAACGGGCAAATTTAATAAGCCTAACACAATAGGAACTGAAAATATTGCCTATAAAAAATACTTCAGAAATTCAAATATCTAAATCAAACCTACTTGAAGTAAAATAAAAATAAGTATTACTAAACAAAAAATAAAACTGAAATAAAGCTTTTCCACGAAATTCTTCTTGAATTAGCACGAAGGTAGTTCTGGAGGACGAGCTCTATCATTTTCTATGCAGCCCAAAAGAAGGCAGATAGAATTCCCTGACCAGATGAAGCTAGTCGGGACACCTAAATTACTCTCCACACCGAGGAAGACGAAACAACCCGGAGCGCCAGTGCCCAAGAAATATATCAAAATTTATAAAAATTTTATTTTTGATCTGATTTTTATAAAAATTATATCAAAATTTTTTATTTTTCATGATCTTTCAAATAAGACCAATATTGCCTATGTAATTTTAATTTTTTACATTCATACATTTTTTGTAATATATTTTTATATGCATACACTTTTTCTATAATATATATTTTTATCACTTTTATATGATTTTAGAGGTTTTTAAGATATTGAGTTTGTTTATTTTGTTTCTAGCTTGGAGTTACATTTGATAATATACGAAGTTACATCATCTTATACTCCACGTACAAGTTATTATGTGTGAGTTACATCTTGTTATACACGAGTTACATACTTTTATGCGAGAGTTACATGTAATTATGTGTGAGTTACATCTTGTTATACACGAGTTACATACATTTATGCGGGAGTTACATGTAATTATGGGTGAGTTATATCTAATTGTTTGTGATTTTTTACTTATTTTTATCTTGAACTAATTCAATTATAACTGAATTAATTTTTTTCTTTGCCAATTTAATACAGAATTTTATTAATCCACATAAAATAAGTATATTGTATTTCATATTCATACACTATTTTTCAAATGATAAAAATGAAAGATGTGGCAGGGGTTTATTTCATGGTGTAACTCACATACATTAAGATGTAACCCGTGTATATTAAGATGTAACTCGCGTACAATAAGATGTAACTCGCGCAGAAGAAGATGTAACTTCATGATATATTATCAAATGTAACTTCAAAATAATTTGTTAAAATTACATAAGCAATATTGGTCTCATTTGATAGATCATGAAAAAAAAATTGATATAAAATTTATCAAAATCGGATATCAAATAAAAAAGTTATTACAATTTTTAACAATAAAATAAATTAAAAAAATGAAGGCTGCGTCATTTTGGGATCGGGCGCACCATCCTCATGGTGTGCCGATCCCGGGATATAAACTGCGCTACAAGACATGTGAAACCTGGTAAGATCCCGGATTTGAAGGAAAGTCCAAGTTCAAGATTGAATATATTGTGAGGTTTAATGCATACACCAAACCCCTTTCTAAAATAGAAATTCGACTCATTAGTCCATAATGATTTGAAAAATGCATCAAACTCCTCTGTGTTATAGTTATTTATAGGGAAAACTGTCAATTGCGCCCTCTTACTGTGTGTGATCCGTCAATGGAGTCCCCGTACTTTGGAAACCCTCAATTGAACCCGCCAACAATGAAAATCTTGTCTGTAAGAACTCGAATCCAGCTCAGGTCTCAACCACTTTCATCCACAAAGGATGAATTTCACACACTAGGATCAACAAGGGGAGAGAGGGGCGTCAGCAGCAGCTATTTTCGGCCAGTTCAACCGAGCACCCACAGAGAGGCGGTAATCAGAGAAGCAAGGGTTTCGGCCAGCCCTCATCCATCGACAAAGAGAAGTATAAATAGGCATACCAAAGAGACAAATATGGTAACTTACCTTCAATGGAGTAACGATTGAATCACACAGGAGTAGAGAAGGAAAGAATCGCACGGATGAAGGAGAAGGATTAACGACCGGGTAACACTGAGAGAAGGGGCCGGGTAAGTTGAAGTGGGCTTAAAGGAAAAACCGGTCCAATACCTACACAATCTCCACCTTATTGGACCTTAGTGGTGTAGAGCGCAAAGCTCTAAAACATACATGATCACAAAGACACATTCAGGCAAAGGGGTAAGATCACCAGGCAACTTAACCGCAATCAATGTTTAACGTGCGCTTGCACGACAACAACTTTTCGACAGAGAGACATTTAGTCCCCATATCAGCAGGATTAAATTCAGATGGAATTTTAATCAACTTGATATCACCTGCACTAACAATATCACGTATAAAATGAAATCTAACATCAATATGCTTAGTTCTATCATGAAAAACAGGGTTTTTGCACAGTTGAATAGCAGATTGACTATCAGAAAACACACAAATATCCTGATTAAGACTACCAATCTCCGTTAGGAGACGTTTAAGCCAAATGGCTTCCTTGAAAGCTTCGGTAGCGGCCACATACTCAGACTCAGTAGTGGAAAGGGCAACTATGGGTTGAAGTTGAGACTTCCAACTAATGCAAGACCTGCAAAGGGTAAACACACAAGAGGTAGTGGATTTCCTATTGTCTCTATCGTTAGAAAAATTCGAGTCCACATACCCACTCAACTTAACACCCTCAGAACACCTAGTGAAAACCAACCCATGATTAACAGTAGATTTCAAGTACCTAAGCAACCACTTAAGAGCATTCCAATGAGGTAAACCAGGATTAGACATATACCTACTCAAATAACTAACAGCATAGGCAATGTCGGGTCTAGTACTCACCATGAGGTACATCACGGACCCAATAGCATTGGAATAAGGCACAGATTTCATTTTAGCAATTTCCGGAGCAGTCTTGGGAGACTGATCCTTACTTAACACAAAGTGGGACACCATAGGGATAGAGACGGTAGTAGCAGAATGCATGTTATATTTACTCAAAATCTTTTCAATGTATGAAATCTGATTGAGTACTAACACACGCTTACTCCTATCCCTAACAATGTTAATGCCTAGGATCCTCTTGGCATCACCTAGGTCTTTCATTGCAAAGTTCTCACTGAGACATTTTCGCACACCTTTAATGGCGTCACCCGAAGGACTAACAATCAACATGTCATCCACATAAAGCAATAAAAATACAGGCACAAAAGAAGTATTTTTAAAGTATAGGCAATGGTCGCACTCGGACTTGTGAAATTTCAAAGATGACATGCACTGGTCAAATTTGATATTCCACTGCCTCGGGGACTGCTTCAGGCCGTACAAGGCCTTCCTAAGCAAACACACATGATTACTCTTCATGGGATCCACAAAGCCCTCAGGCTGGGTCATATATATTTTCTTGTCTAAATCACCATGCAAGAAAGCAGTGGTGACGTCCATTTGCTTCATTTCCCAATCATTATGAGCAACAAGAGCAAGCATCATTCTAATCGTAGTGAATTTAACAACAGGAGCAAAGATTTCAGCATAATCAACACCTTCCTTTTGAGTAAAACCCTTAGCTACTAACCTAGCCTTATATCTAATGTCGTTAGGCTCTTCCTTAACCTTAAATAGCCACTTACACTCAACTACGGAACTATTGGGCGGTCTAGGAACTAACGTCCAAGTCTTATTCGCTCTAAGTGACTCCATCTCACTCTCCATGGCGCAAAGCCATTTAGCGGACTCATTAGACTTAAGGGACTCCCTATAGGTTTTAGGTTCGTTAAGCTCAAGGGTCTCAAACACAGAGAAAGCAAACATAGAAGTATCACACGCATGGAAAGCAAAATTAGGCATGCTATCAGCAGTTCTCCTAATTTCTATCCTACTTCTATCTCTAACAAGTTGGTAATCATGCAAATCACTATCACTAGAATCAGCACTCTCATCATGCGATTCATTGTCATTTGAATGCACATGAGAATACTCCACCTCACTCGAAGTGGTGGTATTATCATGCTCAGAAGAATCATGCAAATTAGAAGAATCATGATTAGCAAACAAAGGACTAGCAGCATATGGTATGGACTCCACCTCAACAGGTGTACTACTAGGGCTCGACTCAGAATCAGGAACTGACTTAACCAGACAAGGGAACTCGGATTCATTGAAAACAACGTTTCTACTTACCACAACCTTGAAACCTACCTGGTTCCTATCCCAAACCCTGTACCCCTTCACACCCTCAGGATAACCTAAGAAGACTCCATTCTTAGACCTAAGATCCAATTTGTCACCTTGTTGGTGCACATACGCAGCACACCCAAACACTCTAAGATTAGACAAATCAAGGGGCTTGTTTGAAAAAACAGATTCAGGGCATTTCCCACCCAAGGGAACAGAAGGAGACCGGTTAATCAAGTAGACAGCAGTATTGACTGCTTCACCCCAAAACTTTTTAGACAAACCGGAGGTAGCAAACATACTCCTAACCTTATCTAGAACAGTCCTATTCATTCTCTCGGCTATCCCATTTTGTTGGGGAGTATAGGGCACAGTTTTGTGCCTTCTAATCCCACAATCAACACAGAGTTGATCCATATCCTTATTGCAAAACTCTAATCCATTATCGGTCCTAAGGGTTTTGACCATCTTACCGGTTTGATTTTCTACAAGGGTTTTCCACTCCCTAAATTTCACAAAGACATCGGACTTATGCTCAAGAAGACGGACCCACACCTTCCTAGAAAAATCATCGATAGTGGACAGAAAATATCTCTTACCCCCGTGGGTAGAGACACTAGCAGGACCCCACACATCTGCATGAACATACTCTAACACAGAGGTACACTTAGTGGGATTAGGATAAGGGGAGAGGGGAATGTAACCCTATGCTGCTTGCCTAACACACAAGATTCACAGAAAGGGATGGTGGACACAGAATCCTTACCAAAACAACCAGATTTATGCAAAATCTCTAAACCCTTATTACTCATGTGTCCTAATCTATTATGCCACAAAGCAGTTTTATCAGAACTAACAACATGAGCAGAATCACAGAAAGGCTGAGCATGGCACACATACAAATTATTCACCTTTTTTGCCTTAAACAAAACAAGGGAATTTTTCAAAACTTTCATGCACCCATTTCCCCATTTACCCTCAAGCCCACTACCCTCAAAAGTAGCGATAGAAAACAAGTTATGACGCAAATCAGGGACATGCCTCACATTTTTCATAGTAAACACAGTCCCATTATCAAACTTCAAGCATACATCACCCACCCCATGTATTTTGCATTTCTTAATATCAGCAAGAGACACAAAACCATCATTGCAAGAATCATAAGAAGCAAACAGAGATCTAAAAGGTGTCATATGATAAGTACAACCAGAGTCAATTAACCACTCATTTTCAGTCATGCTACTCAACACTGAATTTGCAAAATCACAGACCATAAAAACTTCTTCATGCAAGTTATTATCATCTACCACATTAGCATGTTCAGACTTCTTAGGATGGGGACAATCCTTAATGAAGTGACTAGAATTACCACAATTATAGCACACTCTCTTCTTAGACTTACCTCTCTTCTTCCCCGGGTCATTGTTATTGGTCTGGTTCTTATTGTTGCTACCCTTCTTATGGTTTCTAGATCTACTCTTAGACCTACCCCTCACAAGCAACGCTTCACCAGAGTCCCTAGATTGACTGTTACTACCCCTCGAGTGTCTAAGGTCTAACTCCTTACTCCTTAACCCATTAACGACTATATCTAGCGTGATATCGTCTCTACCATACTTTATGGAAGATTTGACGTCATTGTAAGAGTCAGGGATGGCATTAAGCAACACTATGGTTGTGTAGTCATCTATGTGTTTATCGCCGGTTTGCTTAATGTTCTGAATAAGCTTGTTAAACACATCTAGGTTCTCATCTATGTCCTTAGTCAGGTCAAGCCTAAACCTACTGAACTTCTCAAGCAAAAACAATTTACCAGGCAAAGAAGTATCGGTATACAACTTATCTAACTTGTCCCACAACTCTTTTGCAGAATCTATGATACCCACCTTCCTGAGCACTGAATTAGAAAGGTTTAGGTAAATAGAGGAACAAGCAGTTTCATTCATTTCAACGCGTTTGGTAGCATCCTCAGAGTCTAAATAGAGACCGGTCACAGCTCTATAGACTTTCTGTTGGATCAACACGCATTTGATTTTCTGTCTCCAGATATCAAAATCTGTCTTTCCGTTAAATGGAAGCATGCCATATTGATTGACAGCCATATTAACCGGAAAGCAAGCACAGCACGCAAGAGAGTAAATAAAAAAAATTAGCAGGCTATCAACCGGTACGAAGCAACTAGCACGAACAAGCCGAGAAGACCAATGAACACAAAGCTCGAGTACAATCTCCTTGTTCTTTCGTACCGTACGAAGCAACTAGCACGAACAAGCCGAGAAGACCAATGAACACAAGGCTTGGGTACAATCTCCTTGTTCTTTCGTACAAGCACAGATAAAAAAATTTTATTTAATCAACAGACAGATAAATGATTAATTATAACCTATAGGGCTATCAAATTGTACGAAGCAACTAGCACGAACAAGCCGAGAAGACCAATGAACACAAAGCTCGGGTACAATCTCCTTGTTCTTTCGTACAAGCACAAATAGGCTAGAATTAAATCAACAAACAAAGAAACAGGATTTAAAACTAATCCGGACAGAAATATTCCCAATTTCGGACAACAGGTATCCAAACAAATATTCTTAACCGGAGAGTTTATCCACGAATCAATCAACAGAAAAAATCAAAATAAAAAAAATCCAACACGTGATTAAATTTAAACCGGAAGAAATATTCACAATTTTGGACAATGAGTATCCAAACAAAATATTCTTCACCGGAAAAAATTAATCACAAACCAACAAGTAATCACAATTTAAACAAACAAGTAATTGCAATTTAAACTTGAACTTAAAATGAATGAACTACGAATAAATAATCACACAAAGGATTAGTAAACGTACCTGGGGCCGGGCACAGCCGGCATCCAAGACCACGCAGGTCAGCAGCGGGGAGCGGGGGAAAAAATAAATCAAGTGGCACTCCGGTACACCAAGGGTGGTTATCGCCAATTTACCTGAGCAGGGCCCGAGGTTGGGTTACCCGACTTACCGTAGGCAGCGTGGCGGCAGAGCTCCCAGACTGGCGGCAGCAGGTCTGGACCGGCAGCGGACTGGACTGGTTTGGCTCCTGGCAGACGGCGGCAACGCCCCTGGACCTCCGGTGACTTCTGGACAGCAGCGGAGGGCGTCGACGCAGCGGCAGGCGTGGCGGCGGCAGACCTCTCCCGGCTCTGATACCACTGTAAGAACTCGAATCCAGCTCAGGTCTCAACCACTTTCATCCACAAAGGATGAATTTCACACACTAGGATCAACAAGGGGAGAGAGGGGCGTCAGCAGCAGCTATTTCCGGCCAGTTCAACCGAGCACCCACAGAGAGGCGGTAATCAGAGAAGCAAGGGTTTCGGCCAGCCCTCATCCATCGACAAAGAGAAGTATAAATAGGCATACCAAAGAGACAAATATGGTAACTTACCTTCAATGGAGTAACGATTGAATCACACAGGAGTAGAGAAGGAAAGAATCACACGGATGAAGGAGAAGGATTAACGACCGGGTAACACTGAGAGAAGGGGTCGGGTAAGTTGAAGTGGGCTTAAAGGAAAAATCGGGCCAATACCTACACTGTCAATTAGGTCTACATAACTGGATGCTTCCCGGTTAGCCCGTTGCTCGCTCACGTGGACATCGTACATTGAGGATTCTGTTGCTGACATGGATTAAAAATTTCCACATCAATTGACAGTTTTCCCTTTCCTTTTTCAATTTTCTTTTCTCTCTTCCTACTTTCTCTTTTTTTCTCTCTTTCTTCTTTCTTCCTGGTCCGCTACTCTTCACCTTTAATTTCCCAGTCCGCAGCTCCCCCCTTGTTCGTTTCTTTCTTTCGATGCTTTTAATTTTTCTTTCCCTTTTCTATTTCTCGTGTGCATCTGCAACTCCATCTCCTCAGTTCCCTCCTGCACAGATTACAGATCTATGGTGGAGGTAGTGGTGGTAGCTATGGAGGCTGGGGTGGTTGGAGGTCGTTCCAACTTCCAATAGAAAAGATGAAGGTGGAGACCATGGAGGTGGAAGCCGGATCGAGGCGGTTGGTATGGTGGTAAGGGTGGCGGAGGTGGTTGCTACAGAAGTCGGCGCGTCTGGAGTTCGTTTCAATGGAGGAGACGAAGGGACGAAGGTGGTGGTCGGAGGACGTTTAAACTTGTTTACTTCTGAACTTCAGTGGATTCAATTCCTATTACATGACTTACATGCTTTTGCTGCAATGCCACTTCATGTGTATAGTGATAATCAATGTGCAATACAAAATACCAAAAATCTTACATTCCATGAGCGAAAAAAACACATAGAAGTGGACTGTCACTTTGTTAGAATCAAACTAGAACGAGGATTGATTAAACTGTTCTTTGTTCCTTCATCTTGTCAGCAAGCAGACTGCTTCACCAAAAGCTTACTACCAACTTTATTTCATACTAATGTTTCTAAGCTGGATCTTCATTCTATATTTGATCAATCTTGAGGGAGGGTATTATCTTATAAGATCGTTATTTTGATCATCATTTTAATGAAATAGTTAGTTGGGTAGTTAGTCAACCAATTTTGCTATAACACATAGTTACATTTAGTTCTTTAGCTAGATATTTTTTGTTGAAGTATGCTTGTAAAACTTTCTACATATACCACCTTTCTCCTCTTCATGAAGGTGTGTGTCATCTTATAAGGTTTTTGTTCATGTAATTTCATTTATAGTATGATGAATTTCCTTGTACATTTTTTATCTTCCACATTGCTATTTTTTCCTTGAATCCAACAATGGTATCGAATCATTGAGCTCATTGTTGTATTCAGATTGCATCGTTGGATTATTTTATTCAAAATCTTCACTTTAATTTGATTGTTGTAGATTTTAATAATTAAAATTCAGAGGAATATTGTGTACACAATTCCAAAATTTTAGTTTTAAATTTGCTAAATTTCTAGTCTCGTTAGTAATTGAATCATGATTCTAGCAGATTAGTTTCGAAGTAATATGATCGAATCAGAAATTAATAAATTGTGGTCAAATTTGGCAGATTTGATACGATTGAAATTGGCAATTTTATCTTCTTCTTTTTTGAAAGAAAAAACCAAACTATATTAATTTAATTAATAATTTGGAGTTACAACCAGCCAAAACTCAAGATTTGTCAACTATCTTTTAACAGGCTTCATCTAGACTCAAAAAAGCCCTACGTTTGAGACGGTTACCTCCAAAGAAGCAACACGAATCACTAACCACCAAAAGAGCAACATATAGTTTTTTCTGACCCTTGAGGTCACCGTACTCTTTACCACTTTAATAAACTCAAAATAGCGAAGAGTTCCCTCACTCCCTGATCAGACATAGAAAAATTCACCCAAAGCAAATCGAAATTTTTCGTTGAACATACGAGAGATTTGAGACAAATAACGGTCATAAGCGCCCCCAAAATACCTCTAACACAAGCAAGCCAAAAACATAGTAAAAGTCTAAAAAGGCATAAGTAAAACTGGAAAGAATAGCTGAGCAATAAACCGCCTATGGCCAGATCCGAACTTGAAGCGTCTTCTTTCAAACCTTAACCACATGATCCCTCCATGGCGGCGGTTCCGGAGGGGGGCGAATTAGCAATACTGCATCTTCTTCATCATCCTTCTCCTTGTGCATCATGTTCTCCTTGAATCTGCACATCCAACCTCGAACTAGACTTGCACTAG
Source organism: Cuscuta europaea (assembly GCA_945859875.1). Classification (NCBI taxonomy): domain Eukaryota; kingdom Viridiplantae; phylum Streptophyta; class Magnoliopsida; order Solanales; family Convolvulaceae; genus Cuscuta; species Cuscuta europaea. The sequence goes on along the minus strand of CAMAPE010000054.1, from coordinate 89,323 downwards.
GCGGAAGCTTTGCACCATGAATCATAAGAACACTTACAAGGATCTCAATGCTACTCCAAAATCCCTGCCGGAAAGAGAAACCCTAGAATGTTAGAGAAACGACCTCACTACAGTAGTTAAAAATTAGGCCACAAGAAGTTGCTTTTAAGGACGTCCAGGATCTAACCGAAATAGTTTGAGATAATTCCGCAAGTAAGACTAAATAATGTTAAAAGTTCAACAATAGGAGTGCAATGTTCTGTTACGTTCCATACTTCCATAGGACTAAAAAGAGTTAGATAGACAAAATTACCCTTGATGCAAATAAAATACTTTGTAATAAAAATAAAAATGACAGCAGTCCTAGACATATGATGCAGCCTCTGACATAGAACCATAGCCATCTCCAGGACCACTGATGCACTCAACCGCCACCTCCTCCGCCACTCCACCGCCGCCGCCGCCGCCGCCTCCACTTGCGATGTCGTCGCTGCCTCCTCCAACGGCGATGTCGGCTGCCTCTGGCTCCACTGGCGTCATCTTCGCCTCTACCGACGTCACTGTTGCACGCCTCCACCTGCATCGCCGCCTCCTCCATCGATGTCACTGATGGCTGCCTCCACCGCCGCCGACGCCGGCCACTTAATCTGCCACATCATCCACTGATGCTACAGTGATGCTACCGCCCGTCCGCCACCAGATCTGATTTGTGACTTGATAATACAAGTTCCATCTTTCAGTTGTATTGCCATCTTAATGACACTATTGCCATCCTGACAGAAAGAAAATGCATTTTCAGTTTGAAAAACATGGCATTAATGTCTTTCATAAGAGTATTATTGTCATCTTTGTATTCTTAGTTCCATAAAAATAGAATTCATTTTCGAAGTGGCATTTTTAAATTTAGAGGACTAATATTAAAAAGATAAGTGCCATCTTGCAGATGAAGTGTTATCATAATGTCATTATTGCCATATTGACATAAATAAAATGACATATTCAGATTGGAAAATATGGCACTAATGCCATAACAATGACATTCATTTTTGAAGTGATTTTTTCATATTCATTTATGATATTATTCTGAAATTAACTTCCAATAGATGATATTTTTTGGGAAAATAATAATAATGATGTCATTTTCATTTTAAAAAATAAAAAAACATAAATATCAAACTAAATAAAAATTGTCGAAATATATAAAAAAATAAAAATTTGACAAATAAAAAAACAGAGGAGAAGCGTAACAAGGAAGAAGAAGATTGAGAAAAATAAGAAGAAGAAACAGAAGAAGAAGAGGAGGAGGAGGAGGAGGAATTCGAAACTTATCTATGTGGTTGCCGCTGCTCTCCACGGCCCACCCGTCGAAGCTCCAGAAAAAAAAACCACCATTGATACTTCTAAAATCGGTTGGAGATGGAGGAATTTAGATGTATTGAAAATCTGGAGATGTGTGAGAGGTTGAGATTTGATTGAACAGAAGGTGTGAGAGCTGGAAGATGAGGTTGGCCTAGAGCAGATCTATTGCGTGAAAGAGCTTGGGCGGAGATCTAATTTGTTGGGTGAAGAAAAAAGAGGGGTGGAGAAGAAAGGAGAGGAAAGAGAAGGGAAAAATGGTTGATGTGTATGAGTTGGTGCGTGAGAAGAAAGGGTAGGTTGGGAATAAAATAGAAAACAATCCTATTTTGGGAATAAAAAAGTCTATAGTCCTAGTCTTGCATTAATCATATATTTTAGTCCTATTTAAGTCAATAACTTAAATAGTTTCTCGCTTAATGAGAATTGAGAATTGATTCAAAGAAGGCAAGAAGCATAGAGAAAGCTATCAGATCTAAAGCCCCAATTTGCTAAAGGTGCGGTTTGGCAATTTTAACATTAATAAAATCGGCAAGTTTTATTTTAATAAAATCGGCAAGCTATTTATATATGTATATTCGTATATTGCCAAATTTTATTACCAAAAAAGTTGAGTCTGATTATGCTTGGAATTAAAATATATGATTAATTATACATGTATATTCTAATTATAGGGAAACAATGGCAACAATTGAAACAGCAACGGCCAACTTCAGGTCCTTGACACTCAGGCTATACATTGTAGTCTATAAGAGTGTTAAACAGCATAACCAGTGAATTATATAAACAACGATTCAGTATCAGCTATACATTGTGGTCTAAAAGAGTGTCCGCATAACCAGTGAATTATACTCCCTACATCCCTTAAAACTTTGTCATCTTTCCTTTTTGGGACGCCCCAAAAAACTTTGACACTTTCCCTTTTAATCAATTATTTTGTAGTTTCTGTTATTTCTCTCTTCTACGCAAACCTCAACCACACAGTTTTAACTTTGGCAAAGTTTTAAGGGACGGAGGGAGTATTTACAACCCAGAATGGCTTCAAGAAAGTCTACACTTGGGCATGCTGGACCAGCATATTGCGCTAGTGAGAGCCCCATTAAACGACATTGTATGACTTATAGATCAACTACTGAGCAATATGAAGCTCTTGTTTGGTTATGAAGTAGCGACCAATAGCACTTCCTTGCTCTATCATGAACTGCTCCTGAAATGTTCCCATTCTCTTGCTGGGTAAATCCAAAGACAGATCTTTAAAATTTGGCACGCCCTCAACTTGCAGACCATCCCCACATATAAGAAATTGATTCCCAACAATAAACGATCCTGAAACACGAATTGCAACTACATCTTGACTGTGGGCCCGACACTGTAGTTTTTCTACAACATGCACAAGCTTTTCTGGTGGCCACTCCCCAGCTAGCGTACTTCGAATATTTGATAATGTTGTAAATATATCATTTGGCCCGACAGATTCTTTTCCACAAAAACTGCAATCATAAAACAAAGGGATAACTGTCAACTTTTCTTTCTGATTATTCACTTTTGCACAACAATTATAAGAAAAAATGTTATATAAACTTACAGGTTTTACCCCAAATTACAATCCTAACAGATTTTCAAAGATATTATGGGCTCGAATGTCATAAGTTTGATGTCTCAATTTTACTCGGCATTTACATTAAGGTAAATTATTGATACCTTCAATTAAATGCTAGGCCAGCACAAATCTAGACGAAATGTTAATAAACTATGTATATCCAGATGTTCCGAAACTGTAACATTTCTCTATCAAATTATTCTGAGTACAAACAATTTGTTTTTTCGAAGAAAAATCAGCAATATTTTGGCATGGGCTACAACAGCAAAATCCCATGGTCCCATGGATTCCATTCAAGAGAGAACTCCTGGAAGAAAATCATTGGCGAACTGACCGGCCCCCTATTTGAGCAATTGGCAGCACTTCACCACGTTGATGCAGTCACTTATTTTGCCAACACATTCCCGGCTCGATTGGCACACCTGCTCTTCCCAGCATGTTCAATTGGGATTATATTTCAATTCACTTAAACCAGAAAATTCATGTGAAGTTCAGGCCAAGTGATGTGGTTGATTTGCCCAAGAGTTGCATACCACAGGCTGCACGTAGGTTGTCCAGTTGCCAGAAGACGCATCCCAATTTTTTCTTAGTGATCTACCCTTATCAGTGATTGGGGGGGTATCGATGGACCCAAAACACTTCAGTTTTTAGCCGGGTAGCGAACAGTGAAGCTAGCCCCTTGGAAGATACGCAGAGCTTCGGAGTCCAGTTGGGAAATGGAAAACATGCACAATCATTTGGTAAATACTCTGAGTTACCAGCCAATTTGGACCAGTTACAATCTTATTGGAATGCTACTTGTTTCCCACTTTCCCACTTGGGCGGAGTGGGCATCATTTTTGGCTTGGCTTGGCTCAAGACTTGAGGGATGTCACTGCTAATTTTGCTGAGAAGATCGTGAAACTCAAGGACTCAAGTTGGACAACCAATTGGTTCAACTGGCAGGTAAGCCATCTATGCCTCGTCTACCCGTGTTGTTCAATTCTTTGGAACACATGACTGACATGGATAATTTTTACCTCCTTTGGAGCTTGAATGACTATCATACTACAGATTATGAAACAAGTGAAATATCTTTGGCTCAACAAACTCAGTTAACATTCTTGCAAACACACTGCCAAGTTTTTGGAAAACCACAAGACCTTCCCCCATCGTGGATACATGAAGGGTGGAATATCTCCAGTTAATGTTAAGATATGGCATAGTCAGAAAGACAAAGTTGAACGGTTAGTGGAAGAAATTCTGACCACAGGTGTTATACAACCTAGTTTCAGACCACTTTTTAAGCCCATTTCTCTTGGTTGTGAAAAAGGATGGGAGTTGGAAGTTTTGTGTTGACTACCATGAATTGATCAAAGCTATAGTACCGAATAAAAATGCCCAATACCGGTCATACAAGAGATATTGGATGAGCTCTATGCCATTCAGATTGATTAACACGCCTGCAACCTATAAGAAATTATGAACAGCATCTTTTGTCCATACCTTTGGTGATTTGTCCTGGTATTTTTTGATGACATACTTGCACTTTTTTGTTTTCTTACTTGTATACTCCCTTTATATTTTAAAAGATCGCTACATTAGCTTTGGCACATTATTTAAGGAGTAAAGTAGTAGGAGTGATGAATAGTGTAGAAAAAGTAGAAGAGAGGGGGTCAAAGTATGAAAGAGAAGATAACAAGTAGAAAAGGTAAGGGTGATTGCGTCTTTTTAAAGGGAAAACTTACCAAAAGCGGAAAGTGTAGCCGACTTTTAAATACATCCCAAAAAAGAGAAAGTAGAAAACTTGAGAATACGGATGGAGTATAGTATTTCATGAAAAGACCATTTGCAACATCTGACAATGGTGATGGGAATTTGATAAATTAACCAGTTGAATGCAAATCAAAAAATGCAGCTTTGGAAAGACATCAATAGAATATCCTAGGCATATTGTGCCCCAGTTCGGGTTGGCTCTAGATCCATAAAAAATTAGCAGCATGCTTTGTTGGCCCCAACCAAAATGTCCCAAGGCCATGCGGGGATTCTTAGGCCTCACAGGATATTGTTGCCTGTTCATTCAGGATGATGGCAAGATCGCCCAGTCTCTTATTAAAGAAAAATTATTTAACCCGGTTCCAATGGTCACAGCCTATGCCTTTGAGGCATTAAAAGCAGAAATGACCTCGTCACCTATTCTTGCAACCCTAGATATTTGTTTTCCATTTATGATTGAATGTGATTCTTCAGGATCAGGGGTGGGAGCTGTATTGATGTAGGGACCCCAACTGATTCCATATTCTATAAATGTATTCTAGGCATATAATTTAGGATATTATTATTGTATAGAATCTTATATAGGAATATTCTATTTGTATTGTATATTTATAGGGACTTACACAACTAATGAAATACACAGAAAATCTTTCCTCCCCTCTTCAATATTATTCTAGTTTATATTTCAACAACCTTCAACTTTTTAATGTGGTGGTAACTTAAAAAAGGCCTAGTGTATTTTATTTAATAAAACGCCCATATATTAAAGATTAAACATGTGTCCACACTAAACCATAACAAGCCTAATTTGATTCATAAATATTCATTTAAACCCTAATGTATGCTTTCTGTGAAAGCATTATTGTATCTAAGAATATGCTTTAGGAATATGCTCTAGAATATGCTTTAGGAATATACTCTAGACATTATTATTGTATAGCATCTTATATAGGAATATTCCATCTTTGTAATATGAATAGGGCTTTAACCCTCTAATGATATACACAGACAATCTTTCCTCCACTTTTCAATATTATTCTAGTTTATATTTCAAAATGGTATCAGAGCCATAAACAAAAAAATCAGAAAATCAAATTAGCATAGCTAATTTCCCAGAAAATCAAATTAGCATAGCTAATTTCCCAGAAAATCAAATTAGCATAGCTAATTTCCCAGAAAATCCGTTCGCATACAGTCTGCCCGCCAGACCTCAGAAATTTTCAGGCCACACATTCCATCACCGCCGTACCCAGGTCGTGCGCCTACCTCCGACGAACCAAAAACCAAAATCCGACACCTAAACACCACGCGAGTGAGCTACACGCGCCGCCACAGCTCGGCGACTTCATCTCACTCTCCGGCGCGTGGCGTCTGTTCTGCGGCCAGATTTCCGATCGACATACGCCGACCGGCTCACCTACATATCGCCTATCCATTTCTGTCGCTTCTCTTTGGGGTGGTTAGGATTCGTTCCAGCTCTGGCAGCACAAGCTTCTTCCTTGCAGCCTTCATGACCGACCATTATTGACGAGGGTTTTGGTCTTCAGCCAGCTCGCACACTCTCTTCTGGTAAGGATATCTTCACAGAGCCTCTACTTATTGTGCGGACATGGAGAATACAACACTCAAAGAATATTGAGGTTACATTCCTTTATTTTATTTTATTTTGCTTAAAAAAACTATTAAAAAAACAAAAAAAAAAGTACAAAAGCAAAAAAAAAGAGAAATGTTTTGTACGGGTAAATTTGACAAAGGAGTAATATGCAATTACTGCAAGAAGCCCGCCCGGACACTTGATCAAAGAATGTAAAAAATTGCTATTCAAAAATCAAGGAAATCGGCTTGTTCATGTTGCTTCCGCTACCAATTCCTCTGATGGATCAATTGATATTTCTTCAGACGAGTATGCCAAATTTAATTGCTACCAAGAATCACTAAAGCATTCCTCTGTCCCTACTTCGGTAGTTGCTAATTCAGGTATTTCAAACACGTGTCTTGTTTCCTCATCCTCGAAATGGGTCATTGACTCAGGTGCCACAGATCATATGACTGGTAATCCTAGTCTATTCTCATCATTGCATTCATATTTACCTACTTCTAGTGTCACTTTAGCTGATGGATCTACCTCACCTATTCTTGGATCCGGTACTGTTGTCCCAACTTCTACATTACCATTACCACCTATTTTGAGTCTTCCTGATTTTGCATTTAATTTGCTTTCCATCAGTAAAATCACACGTACTCTTAATTTTTCTGTAACATTTTTTCCTGGATATTGTGTGTTTCAGGATATGTTGACAAAGCAGACTATTGGTAAAGGACATGAGTCGGTTGGTCTCTATATTTTGGATACATCAATCACAAAAGGTATATCTTGCCTTGGGGTTGGAAATCTATTAGAAGCTCATTACCGATTAGGACATCCATCTCTCCCACTAATGAAGCAAATATATACTCAGTTCAATAAGGTGTCATCTATACAATGTGAGTCGTGTGAATTTGCAAAACATCATCGTACTATTTTAAGTCCTCGACTTAATAAACGAGCAAACGCTTCGTTTGATCTTGTTCATACTAATATTTGGGGGGCATGTCCTGTTGTGTCCAAATTTGGTTTCAAATATTTTGTTACATTTGTTGACGATTATTCTCATATGACATGGTTATACTTTATGAAACGTCGATCAGAGTTATTTACTCATTTTTCTGCATTTTGTGCTGAAATTAAAACTCAATTTAATGTTCATGTTCGTGTGTTGAGGGGAGACAATGCCCAAGAATATCTCTCGGCTCCATTTAAATCTTTTATGCTTCAAAATGGCATTATTCATCAAACTTCATGCGTAGACACACCTCCACAAAATGGAGTCACAGAAAGAAAGAATCGACATCTGTTAGAAACTGCAAAGGCTCTTCTATTCCAAATGAATGTGCCTAAACAATTTTGGGCGGATGCCGTGTCTACCGCATGTTTTTTGATAAATCGTATGTCGTCTTCTGTTTTAAATGGTAAAGCTCCTTATCACTGCCTGTTTCAAAATAAAGAGCTTTTTCCTATCCCACCTAAAACATTTGGTTGCATTTGCTTTGTTAGAGACGTTAATCCTCATCTTACAAAGTTAGACCCCAAATCATTAAAATGTATTTTTTTGGGTTATTCTCGAGTTCAGAAGGGGTATAGATGTTTTTGTCCAAGTACAGATCGATATCTTGTTTCCATTGATGCATCATTTCATGAAAATACACCTTTTTCATCATCCAAGACAGATATTCATGGGGACACTGATGAAATACTCATTTACTCTGTCACTATACCAGAATCTACACCTTCTGTAGTTATTCCACATGTTACTGTTCCTGACCCCAGACCGCCAGTACACTTGGTTTACACCCGTCGAAATAGAGCACCAGATCACCCTCCACGTGTGCCCCTGTGATTACTTATCCTGATACTGGTCCATCCTTGAGCTCGTGTCCTGAACCAGTACATGCATCTTCAGATCTTGTCTCTACATCAGATCTTGACCTTTCGATAGCACTACGTAAAGGTACACGGTCTTGTACCCATCTTATTTCTTCATTTGTGTCGTATAGTCAGTTATCCCCTGCCTCATGTTCTTTTATTGCTTCCATCGATTCTATTTCTGTTCCTAAATCTGTTAAAGAAGCTTTGTCTCATCCTGAATGGCGTCATGCCATGGTAGAGGAAATGAATGCTTTGGATCTTAATGGTACTTGGGATTTGGTATACTTGCCTACAGGGAAGAAGTCTATTGGATGTAAGTGGGTCTTTGCTGTTAAGGTTAATCCAGACAGATCTGTTGCTCGGTTGAAAGCCCGATTAGTTGCGAAGGGTTATGCTCAAACCTATGGTGTTGATTATTCTGACACTTTTTCTCATGTTGCTAAATTAACATCTGTCAGGTTACTTATTTCAGTCGCTGCAACTCATGATTGGCACTTACATCAGTTGGACATTAAAAATGCCTTCTTACATGGTGACCTTCAGGAAGAAGTTTACATCGAGCAACCTCCGGGGTTTGTTTCTCAAGGGGAGTATGGTAAAGTTTGTCAACTTCAAAAATCTCTTTATGGTCTGAAATAGAGTGCTCGTGCATGGTTTGGGAAGTTTAGTCGATCAATTGAACAATTTGGAATGGTCAAAGGCAAATCAGATCACTCTCTTTTACAGACGAACGAAAGCAGGTATCACATTGCTTGTGGTGTATGTCGATGATATTGTGACTAAAGGCAGTGATAATGCAGGTATTTTGGCCCTTAAAAATTATCTTCATAGCCAGTTCCAAACAAAAGATCTAGGCTCATTGAAATACTTCTTGGGTATTGAGGTAACACGGAGTAAGAAAGGCATATTTCTATCTCAACGAAAATATGTACTTGATTTGCTCGCTGAAACAGGGAAGTTGGGATCAAAGCCGAGCAATACTCCCATGGTTCCCAATGTGCAACTCACTCAAGAAGGCATGTCATTTGAAGATCCAGAAAGATATAGACGATTGGTTGAAAAGCTTAATTATCTCGCAGTCACTCGTCCAGATATTGCTTACTCTGTGAGTGTAGTGAGTCAATACATGTCATCTCCCACAATTGATCATTGGGCATCTGTAGAACACATATTATGTTACTTAAAGGGAGCACCAGGACGAGGTATTGTTTATCAAAACCATGATCACGTGAGAATAGAGTGCTTTGCAGATGCCGATTGGGCCGGTTCTAAAGATGATTGAAGATCTACATCTGGCTATTGTGTCTTTATTGGTGGTAATCTTGTATCCTAGAAGAGTAAGAAACAGAATGTGATTTCTCGTTCTAGTGCTGAATCAGAATATCGAGCTATGGCACAATCCGCATGTGAGATAATATGGATACACCATTTATTGAATGAATCGGATTGAAGACAACAATGCTTGCTCAGTTGTGGTGCGACAACCAAGTTGCTATACACATAGCAAACAGCCCCGTATTTCATGAGAGAACAAAGCATATTGAGTTTGATTGCCATTTTATTCGAGAGAAGATACAAAAAGGATTTATCTCTACCGGATATGTGAAGACTGGAGAACAACTTGGAGATTTATTCACTAAAGCTCTAAATGGGATTCGAGTTGATTACTTATGTAACAAGTTGGGCATGATAAATATCTATGCTCCAACTTGAGGGGGAGTGTGAAAGCATTATTGTATCTAAGAATATGCTTTAGGAATATGCTCTAGAATATGTTTTAGGAATATACTCTAGGCATTATTATTGTATAGCATCTTATATAGGAATATTCCATCTTTGTAATATATATAGGGCTTTAACCCTCTAATGATATACACAGAAAATCTTTCCTCCACTTTTCAATATTATTCTAGTTTATATTTCAACACTTTCTATTAAGCATTTAAGCACACTCATTGTCGTTAACAAATTCCCATACTTCTGCACAAAGATGTTTTCATACCCCTGCAAAAAGAAGTCTGACAACTTCTTACGAACACACTTTAGAGGAAAAGCTTCCTTTCTTCGAGACAACTTCTCTTCTCCTCTCTTCTTCTGCATCCCCTTATCCTCTTCTTCTCCTCCTCTTCCTATTCATCTCATCCCCTTCTTCATCCCCTTATCCTCTTCTTCTCCACCTCTTCATGTTCATCTCCTCTCCTTCTTCATCCCCCCTCCTCCACTTCTTCTTCTCCTCTTGTTCTTTAACTTCTCTTACTGAGTTAATGGCCATGTTTTCTTAGAACTGACCAAGATTCTTGATAATGATAATGAAAAGGATGAGGGTGATGGGGCTATAAGATATGATATTCTTCTAAAGAGCCTTCCAGTCATGCTGATTAAGCTTCAAGGTTTTTAAATTGAATCTGTGTGATGTGTCTTTTGTGTGTTTGAAATCTCATTTTGAACTATCACGTTTGATGATGTGAATCATGTGATCACGTGTATGTGTTTATAACTATTTATAATTATGCATATCTTTACCTGGTTATTACTAGTTTAACTAATTTTAGTTTAATTTGTTGGTATATTCTGAGGCTTACGCCTCAATACACCTCAAGGCTTATGCCTCACCTTCTGGAATATACCATCTCAATGACCAAACTAGCCTTTTCAAACCTCAATGGCAATGATACACATACAAAGGGGTGGATAATGTATTCCAAGAAAAAGAAAGGCAAACAAACAATTGTGGAGACCTATTCCAAGAAAAAGAAAGGCAATCATACAATTGTGGAGACCAATCAGCAGTAGAATCAGTGATGAAGCATAATTTCGGGGATAGCACAGTTAAAGAGATTGATCATTAATAGTTGGATCAGCACAATTTAAGGGATTGATCATTTATATTGATATACTTAATTTATTTATATATTACAATTTATTATAAATAAGGTGAGGAGGTTGATCATTTATATTGATTAGACCTGGACAAAACCGGCCCGGCCTGCCCGGCCCGCCCAGCCCACCCGCATAAATGGGCGGGCTTGGGCATATATATTTACCCACCGGGCCGGCCCGAGCCCGGCCCACAATAAGATATGGGTGGGCTTGGGTTAGGGTGTAGGCCCGTTCGGGCCGATAAGCCCGGCCCGCTACATTTAGTATATATAAATATATATATTTATATATATACTAATTTATTTATTTATTTGCATGTACACATGTATATTTATATTGACTAATTTTTCTTTATACATATTCATAGTTTATTATGTTTAAATTTAAATTTTTAGTTCTTAACAACTAGCCCAACCAGTATAATATCTATTTTTGTACTTAAAGATAATACTTTGTGCTTAAATTTTAAATTTTAGATATAGTTTCTCATTATTATTTTTGTGTAAGTATTTTTTTGTATGTGGTGAAAGACGTATAAACATTATAAGCATATTAATTATTTTTTAAATGTTGTAATATTATTTTTAAAGTATTTAAATAATCATATCATTTTGAAAAAATTAAAGTTTTCCCGGGCCGGGCGGCCCGGTGGACTACCCGGCCCACTCTTATGGGCGGGTATGGACATAGGGTTAGGCCCATTTTTGCGGGCCGGGCCGGGCCCGCCCACACATTATGGGCATAAAATTTATAAAAAGTCCGGCCCGAGCCCGGCCCGAACCCGTTTTGTACAGGTCTAATATTATTGATATACTTAATTTATTTATATATTACAATTTATTATAAATAAGGTGAGGAGAGATCATATTGAGAGTTACTATAATAACTTGCTCCCTCCATCCCAATTTCACTTGCAAAATTTCCTATTTTGATTGTCACTGATTGATTTTCTACTTTCTATTTTAGAATAAAATAACTTTTATTGAGGGTTTAGTCTTGCTCCTGTCTCTTTACTCTATTAGTTATAGTCTCGTTACTCATAATATGATACAATTCATGATTCAAAATAGGTACGCCGAATTTAGGATTCGATACTCATTAGAAAACCTGCTTTTGGTGCCACATTCGAATTTTTTGCAACTATAAGTCTATAATAGATTATCAAAACCGAATGTGTTCTTAAAAAAACTAAATAATTTTGAACTTCAACTTTTCTTAATTTTATGCTTTTTAATTTTTTCTTAACCACATTATGTGTGCTTTATTTATCTTCAAGATATGCCATTGAACTTCAATGATGAATTATTATTCTATCTTATTTTTTAAATTATTTTATGTAACAAGTCAAATCTTATACCGCATTTTCCCTTGAGGCTTACATCTCATGAGGCCAAGGCCAACCACCTTAAGTCCCAACTTTGTCTTTCAAAACATTGCGGGAAAGGGGATAGGTATCCCTTGGAAAAAGATTGGGAGGTCAAGACTTGAGGCTATAAAATAAAATTCCATGGAGAAAGCATACTGCATCGCTTACCTGAAGATAGAGAATTCTGTATAAAGCATCCTAGTATGTAGCCAAAGATCGTCAGACCCGTCAAACAATAAATAGTAGTGTATTGTGAACATCTAGAAAAAACCAATGACATAATATTAAATTAATCAAGTGTCAATAATAACGGAATGAAATGTGAATCAACAAAAATTTAGTAAAAAAAATAGTGTGTAGTCGTGCACTGATTCATGGGATCCCCCACTAACAGACACTATTTCACTTACATCTGCAAGATCCCTCATCTTCTCTGTTGGATCAAAAATACTTCGGACAAATGCACCTAAGTCGACTCCCATAGTATCCACATACTTGGTAATGAATGAGTGTGAAAGAAGCTACAATTATATGAGCAAGAAACGGATCAATGAACAATAAAATTTTGTGGGTAGTATTACTAGAAAGTCCAACATAAATAAATAACTTTAACCTGGAAAACAGAGATGTTTAGCATTCGCTAAACTCTAAATAGATGTAACATAACTGAAAAGTGAAAACTAATACTTCATCCATTCTATAATAGTTGCAACATTGTGATTTTTGCACTATTCACACACCTTACTTTGACGATAATTTCTACTAATATATATAATCAAATTATTATAAAATGTTATTAAATTTCTATTAATATGAATTTCAAAATATTAACTTTTTAAAACATATACTAATACGTAACTAAATAGTCAAGGTTGTTCGTTGGCAAATGTGAAAGTCAAACTATTGCAACTTTTAAAGAACAGAGGATAGTAACAAACTTAATTTAACAAAAACGCCCTGAGTAGATTTATAGCAATCTCATATGGCGTGTCTTGTATTATTATATTATATTAATTACTATTATTATCACTATTGTTATTAGTATTACTAATTTATTATTATTATTATTTATTATTATTGTTGTTGTTTTACTCTCTCCGTCTCACTTTGTAAGATATACTTTCCTTTTTGGGTTGTCCCAAAAATATGAACATCATCATCATTACCTCCAGGGCCTCAAAGGATCCATCTTACTCTTTCTTACTTTTTGGAGCTTAGAATTATAAAACAATTACTTTATCCTTTATTTCATTAAAACCCGCACCAAACACACATGTATCTTACATTACGGGACGAAGGTAGTAATAGTTAGTAGTAGTTTGCTAAGCATTGCTGATTACTTATTCAGTGTAAGTCAATTTCTTATTAGCCTAAATTTATACTTCATATGGTCATTAGGACTTCATATGGTCATTAGGACTCTTGCAAGAGCTATATAAGGAATTAAGGATCACCCATATTAATCAATAAACTACCTCTGGTGTGTATTGACAAGGTCAGGACTGATTAATTCTAGCTTTCCTAGATTTGAAATGAGCTCACACAAGAACACCCATAACTTAATCTCCCTTGACAGACTTTGATTGGGCAAGTAAAATACGGATTCAGGAATTTACATACTATGGAGTAAATAAACAAAATCTTTCTTTCTGTATGCAAAATGTTTCTAGATGAAAGCAAAGGGTAAGAATATAGAATGCCTAAAGAGTAAGTGTATGCGTCTTGTCTAAGGTCGAGATTGAGAGAACAGAGAAGCAACTGAAACAACGAAATAAATCTAAAGGGGGAAATGGGGAATAATCAGTTCCTGACCTTGTTGGGATCAGTGTTGCCAATGCAGGATAGTGGCCTACCAAAGAACAGTTAGTGGCGAGCATAGTCAAAGAAGCAAAGTCTCTGGTAATCGTCATTCGTCAAAGATTTTCTACTTTAGTGGGTAGTTTATTGAGCAATGATACTGGTTCATTGAAGAAGCAATGAAGAAATGACTCAGAAATATGTTTTTGAAGATTGGATGAGTACTTTGCTGGGTACTGTTTTGAACTTTGACACTGGTCCACAGTCATGGAAGCAGAAATGAAGAAACTGACCTAGAAAGATATTGTTGAATTATATTTCTTAGTATAAAAACTAGTAGATGAAGTGTAACACACTCAGTTACTGATACATTTGTAGAAGCCAGTATAGAAAACAGTAGATGAAGAGTACGCAACCACCCATAATAGGAAAACATTCAGCTACAGATATATCAATTTCACATGGCATGTAACTTCTTACCTCCTCTGCAGTCGGCCTGGTATCTGGATTTTTTTGGAGGCAAGAATCGACAAATGAGCAAAATTCAGGTGAAAATTCATGGCTCGGTAGTGATGGAGAAGGATCATCGAGGATCTGTAAACACAGGAAATACAAGTATACAAAATTAAACCTTGACAGTTTGGAATTTAAAATAGAAGTCAACAACTAGAAATGAAAGAACTACAAAAAATATGGGGCAATTGTCCGCAGTAAAACTTTAAAGTATCAATAGTTTAACAGACTAAGCCATATTTGAAAATAAACTAATGGTGATATCATAAGATAGAACGAGTGACACTCAATGAGAAAAGATAAGAAGAAGCTTTTCTCCCATTTTGCAAAGAATTGAGAAGAATAGGAGACAAAAGGTTAAGGGCTCATGTGAATGATCTCGTTCAAGGCTGAGAACTTGATAAAGAGAGAGATGAAGAACAATCAGGATTCCTGAAACAATCTTGAGGATTCAGTTCTTGTTATGAACAAGGGAGAATGTTTAGCTAAACTTAATATTGAATATATCAAGACACTAAATTAATTTCGGATAAGCAGTTTATCAAAAATAAGAACCCCTTATGTAGCTATTACAGAGTCTTAAACTGAAAAGCAAGATAGAAATGTAATATTAATACAACTAGATTAAAGGAAGACGTACTACGTACTAAACAAGAGCTCAGAAATAATGAAAATAATAACAAAAGAAATTGCTATAAATAAGAGTAAAAACAAGGTGGTTTCCCTAAGTAGGAGTACCATGTTTTTCTCTAAATAGGAGCAAGTATTGCCATCCTGAGAAACCATACTATCATTCATTCATACTGAGATCATACTTCCATCTTTTTAGGTGTTACCTATTTAAAGAAAACATATAGCACTTCTGTTTAGGAAAACCGCCTTGTTTTACTCCTATTTTGAGAAATTTTGCTAATAATAACTTGACTGCTTGCTCTTGAAGCAAGACAGGCGTGTGGGCTTTGCCCACCATCAACCATTTTTGTGTTTAACCCAGTTGTCCTTGCACTTCAGATTTTTAACCGACCTCATCACTCATATGTTTGGCGATAGTATTAGGGCCTTAAGGGTGAGCATTCAGTTGATCGGTTACATAACTGACTGAAAACCAAAAAATCAAATGTCAACAATAGTGTTTCTGAATAACCGATCTTTCAATGCATGCTTTCCAACTCCAAACTTCTTATACATAATTTTTTAATGCATAATTACCAGAAAATATTAACTGAGAGTATAAAGATGAAGAGAAAATATTAACTGGGTGTATAAAAAGTTTGGTTAATTATTAAAAAACAAACTAATGTGCAAAAATCGAGAACAATGTATTCTAATGTCAATTGGTTTTGGGCTTGCAAGGGGAAATGTAGACAGAGTAAAGCTGACTTTACTATGATCAGGCCTCTGTGGATTTTATTTATATTATTATAGGGAGCTGGAAGTCTCGAATCTCTCGATTATTCGGTCACCGACCGAAACACTGAGTGTGAAACTGAGTATTCAGTGACTACCTGAATTTTTCATAAATTAATAGCCGAAAACCTAACTTATCTTTAGGTTCAGTGTTTGGTTTACTGTTTGATAAGTTTACTTGGTTATTTTTCACCTCTGCATAGAATTGGACCTTAAAAGAAATGTTGTACCATCTTCTTTTAACACCCATTCCTTTTTAATATTCAATAGAGAATGTTAAGGGTATATTTGTCTTTCTAACAACAACATACACTTCTTTCTATTACTCACTTATTTCTTTCTTACAAAACAGTACACAAAACCTACCCAATTTCTCCAACAATTCTGTCTTCTCCATCTCCTTCCCACCCATCTCTCGGTTCTTTTTTTCCCTAGACCAAAAAAAGGCTACAAGAGTGCAATATAAAGCTAAAGTACAACCTGCAACATGAGATTGACAGGTCCTTCATTTGCCTTATATGGGAATTCACCGGTGCCGCATTCAAAAAGTGAAATTCCAAGGCTCCATATGTCAGCTGGATAAGAATAATTTTCATTTCGAATTCTTTCAGGTGACATGTACGTAACTGTCCCAACAAAGGTGGCACACTGTTGAAAAAAGTTCAGTAGTGAGCAAAAGACTATGGGATAAGACCATTCATCTCCGCAGATATTAAATTATTTGAAATTGATGGAGAGTGAAAGGAGATTTAGGTGGAGGTATATGAAGTATCAATTCACTAACCATTGCCATGGAGTTCTCTAATCCAGCACTTACACCAAAGTCGGTTATCTTTGGCTCCCCCTTGAGATTGACAAGTAAATTTGCTGGCTTTATATCTCTGTGAACCAAATGGCGAACTCCATGCAAATAATAAAGTCCCTAACGATAATGAAACACAAATAAGCATAGCCTAGATGCATAGAAGCCATAGCGTATACCGTAAAAGGGAAAAAACAAAGGTGAAGAATGAAGATAAAGACTTACCTGTAAGAGCTTTTGAACCATGGAAGAAAGTATTGGCTCTGGTATGCGTTTACGCATTCTTATGACATCAGCTAAGGACCCACCATCCATGTATTCTAAAGCTATGCTTATTTGCCCGGAATCTGGAGTATAAAATGCTCCATAGAATTCAACAAGGCCTTGACAACAAGGTGCTTCACACAAAGTGCTTATTTCAGTAAGAAGTTGTTGCCTTTTCTCCTAATGTGCAAAAGTGGTCAACTATTTGAGATCGATAATGCATAAGGCATAATTTTCATTTGTTATATGTGATGATGCATGATACCATTTGATGAACTAATTACTTACTTGCTCCTGGACTTTAAACTTATTAATTAGTGCATAGGAGTAAAAATGTTTTGGAATTCCAAAATAGGAGCACTACGTTTTTATTCCTTAAATAGGAGTAATTACTATCATGCTTGGAAAATACCGTCAGTTATGGAAGTATAAAATGTGGCAGTAATTTATCAGGATGACAGTAAGTTAATCCTATTTTGGAACTTTACATTGTTTTTGCTCCTATTTCGGGAATTTCCCCCAACTATTATTATGCATGACTAGAAGCATAGTTTAGATGTTGAATATAGATATCTCAGTGAAAGGGGTATCTATTGTACAAATTCTTGAAATGATTGAAAATCTAGGTGGTGAATATGAATATCTCAGTGAAAGGAGTATCTCTTGTACAAATTCATGAAATGGTTGAGAATGGAAAATGTTTAGAACTTCCTTTGCTCCCAGTTACAATTCATTAGGAAAAAAAGTTCCAAATATAATCAGATATGACAAAAAGAATGTGAGACCAGATTCCAACACCAGCAAAAATTTACAAAGAAACAGCTTAACCTTCTCAAAGATATTAATTTTCTTCAAGGCAATAACTCTGTGAGTGGGGATATGAATAGCTCTTTGAACAACACTGCTTGCACCACTTCCTATGGCTCCAAAAACCCTCATCTCATGTGAAGCACACCTATATGTCTTTTCACCGTGATCAGGATCTTCAACCGGCCATGAATGACACTTTTGCAGTCCAAGCTCGTTAAAGTTGTACACACCGTACGATCGACTCAACAAATTCACAGTACCGCCATCAGAAAGCTGTGTAGGAAAAAAGAGTAATTCGTGTGTGTGAAATAGCTGATTTCAAAAACAAGGTTTGCGAACAGAGATTCACTTACCACGTACGAGTCAGATGGGTCCAATGCTGAGGAAGATGGGAACCCTTTTTCAGAATCAAACAATGGTGCAAGCTTCCTTTTTAAATCTTCTAATCCAGCCATGGCCAAGAAAACTTTCAAAAGTGTGCTATAAATCAAAATTCCCCAGGCAAACAAGGAAGCATAAAAGAAGGTTAATTTAGGAATTTTATCAATAAAGATAGATTAATTATCAATTCGGGACCTGAAAGATAAAATGCATCGATATAGGACCCGAATGATGAAAAACTATCAATTTAAGATTTGAATGATTGAAAATTATGGGGGTGTTTGGATCCGATTTTTAAAACTGCTTCTGCTCCTTCAGGGAGCAGAAGCAGAAGTTGGAATGTTTGGGTGAAAATGCAGAAGTTGGAGAGTAACAGCTTCTGAAAACTGATTCTGATTCTGCTTCTGCTTTAAAAAAGAAGCAGAAGCAGAATCAGTTCCAAACACCCCCTATTAATCTAGGACCTAAGTTGTCATAATTTTTTTTATTGAAAAATTTTAAATTTTATTTCGTTTTATTAAACTAATAAACTTTTGTGAAGAAAAGTTTATCAAAAATTAGTAATGAAATTAATAAAAAATTAAATAAACCAAAACCTATGAAACGTTAGGTCCTAAATTGATAGTTTTCCATCATTCGGGTCCTATACCGATACGTTTCATCTTTCGGGTCCTGAATTGATAATTAATCTATTTTTCGGGTCCTGAATTGATAAAATTCCATTAAGTAATGAACATTATACTTCTAAGTAGCCCCAAAACCATCAATGAGAAAGATTTTAAACAAATAAAGCAAGAGTTTGTTATTTCACATTTGTCTAATGATATCAAAATCATTTAAAGATGACAAAAGGAGGGTATGGAACAATTAAAGATGTGTAAGCATCTGCTTCCTAGCAATAACACTTTGATGTAAACGGTTAAATGAACCTCATATATCAAAACGGGAAGTGCAAAGTGCAAACCCCTTTTCAAATGATTAGAGTTGTTCAATTCCCAAACTAGATGACTAAAAACCATTTCAAATGGTACCACACAAAAAAAGAGTTTTTTCAAAATAATGCTAAATAAAAAAATATTTACAAATAAGAGTCGGATTAAAAAAAAACTCTTTTTTAAAAATATTTATACTACGTAACTTTTATATTTATCATCCGAATTTCATAAAAAATATATCAAATTTTTTAAATTTTTATTATATTTCATACGACACCAATATAAAAATAAAAGTAATTCTAAATATATGATGACTAAAGTTTTTCGAGCTACAAACTTTTTTAAGTAGATCTATATTCTAAAATTAAGACATCCCTATTTTTTAGAGCTCTTTGGGTAACTTTTAAATTGACTGTGATTTCCTATTGGCTAGCTCATAGGTTGCTTCTTGCTTCCTTGGGAGTGGTTGGGCGAGTGAAGTTAAGCCAAACTAGCCAAAATAATTGGCGGCTTTGAGTTTGTTCGAACAATATTTTGGTAAATAGTTTTAACACGATTCTAATTTCGTACATAATTTTTTGTTTAGCATTATTTTTGAAATAAACTCCAAAATAAATCCTAATCTTATTTCATTTAAATCGAAGTTTGAATCATTCATCACGTCCCAAATTAATACAAAAGTAATTAAACAAAATATATTCAGTCCTACCGTATATGTGCACGAAAAAATTACTCCGTAATATTTTTAAAGTGATTAAATGTTTAATAATCAGTTGTCTATGAAAAAAACTAAAAGCTATCAAAACTTTATAAAATGTAGCAATAAATGAACTAATCTAAAAAAATCAAATTAAAGTTTAAAAGCAAGCAATTAAATCATGTTCTGTTGTGAGCAACTCTTACACACGTGTATAGAGTGAGTGACTCTTACACATGCATAGAGTGAGTGAGATCTTATATGGATAGATATTTATATTAGGTATTGTTTTTCCAATTGAGAAATTGGCTTGAAAAACTAAAAGCGTGCTATTACTATTTTTTTTTAACTTGCACTTTAAAATAGTCAAATGCTAAAAAGTCTATAATCATACAAATGAGAATACAAATGAGACAACGGGACAGAATGGGATGACGTTTTGATGTCTCGGTCATGTCCCGCTTAAAATTTGTACGAAACAGAATGGATCAAGTCCTAAACAGAACGAGACAATACCGGAAGGATTCCGGGATATTTTGGAATAGGTTAACGGAGTCGAGATTTTTGCAACCCCTAAGTACTACATAAAATAAAATGTAAAGAAATTGTCCAAAATATGAATAAAATGATACTAAATTCCAAAATATAATGAAGTATTACGTTTGATAGTCCTTAGGACCGGGGTAGGGAGAGTTAAGGAGAGAAAGAGCTTAATGTATTAAAAATGAAAGAGTAACGGTGTAGCCGATTTTTTTGGATCCCCCTCCACAAGCTGGAGGGTGACCTTAAACAGAGAAGATTACAGTCTTGGAGAACAAGTAAAAATGGCTAATCTAATTGGAGAAACAGTCATGTGTCCAAAATTACTTGGAGAATACTTATTAGTGAGAATTTGTTGGTTTTTTGCTGATTGATTCACTTGATTGATTGTGAGTCCTGATGGGCTATCCTGTTGAAACTGAACATCTAGGTGTTCACATGTGTACAACATGATAGCTAGCTTGTTAGTACAAATTTGCTGATGTCAGTTATGGAGTTAGTTATGAACTTTCCTTGATGATGTTATCCTTGATCTGTATGGAATGTCCGTGCAGCAACGGTTAAGTACGTGAGCATCTTTGCCATATACTAAGCTCGACTCTGCTTTGCTTAATTCGGAGCTCATTTGCTTACCTGAGGATCACTTGATTGGGCTCTGTGATGTTAGTTTTCTCGCACTTTAAAAGATTGTAGAATAGCGGTGAAAGTACGAGTATCGTCTCCACAGGGACGGACAAAAGGGAATCAAGGATTAATTAAATTCAGCGATTAAAAAAGAAAGAATAAAATAACATAAATGCGTCGTGCGAGATTGGTTGGTTGAATTAAAATTAAACTAATGCGAATGAACGATTAAAATAAAAGATTGGGTTCTCTCTAATTAACGACGAAGGGAACAGGGATTGATTCCGGGGTAATCAGATTTCTGGCAGATCAGGCTAATTACATGAAATTAATTTAATTGAGTCTAGCTAATCAATACTAAGTTCTTACCGCTCTCGCGGCGTAGAGTACAATAATTTAGGGGACCAGGCTGATCTCTCATGCGACAGGATCCTAAATTATTGCCAAGACGAACGATCTTACGGCCCCTTAATCGCTACTAATCTCTTAGCAAACGATTAAGTGTGTGTGAATGTGTCCTAGAATAAACTAGATCTCTCTTAATTTATTCTATGTGCAATTGTAATTCTAGCCGCGGTTCCAGGTTACAAAAGGTATCAGTTAAATTATTCAAACACAAATTAAACGGCATTCATGCAATTAAAACGAAAAGAATCTAGCCATCAATCATGATTAACCCCTTCATCAATCCCAAATCCCTAATTAAACTACTCACAATTCATAATTGAAGAATCAACAGAATTGGGAAGAATAGAATAAATTGTCATTAATTAAAAAGATGAACTTACAAATAATCCCAGGGTCTTGGAAGAAAATATCGTAAAAACGGTGTTAAATTCGTCCCTATGCCTCTCCGTAATGTTCGTGACAACTAAAAAGGGTTAGGGAGGCCTTATTTATAGAAAAGAGGGGGAAATCACAATTCTGGTCGATGTGGGAGATTTCCGCGCGTAACTCGGGGCTACGCACGATCATGCGTACCTGACTACGCACGATCGTGCGTAGCAGGCAGAGAATTCTTCGTGATTTCGTATCCGACGCACGATCGTGCGTACCAGACGCACGACCGTGCGTCCACTTTTTTTCCTTCTTTTTGTTGTCTTTTTGCCCCAACGCTCCCGCATGCAACCGGGGTCGATCCAAATGCTCTTACTTCATCAAAACATCATCCAAATCTTTCAAATCTTTCTTGATTGCTCTCTAGCTCCTCCCGATTGTCTCTCAAACGCCGATTGTCGGACTCTAACTTCTCCAATTTGACTCCAAATGCAACAAAACTCGACTCAATGCCTGGTAATCACAACTTGAGCTAAAATTGAGACTTGCAACACCTTAAAGCTAGGAAAACCATCAAAATCCAACCTGAACACGCATCAAATGCGTGTCTAAATACGGACTTATCAGACTCCCCCACACTTAAGTTTTTGCTTGTCCTCAAGCGAATCGAACAACGGGACTTACGATAATTACCACACGGAATTTAAAACAGTTAGCATGTGCACGTAGTTAAAGGGATATTCACTGAACAGACAATCTTAATCCAGAAAATTCTTCCCTAAACTGCATCTTTGTATTTTAGCTAACTTAAATGACAAAATTATTCACAACATCCTTGGAGTAATGGCAGCATACACAAATAAACTAGCTATTGATCAGAAGGACTTGTGAAGGTGACGGTGAATGGCAAAAAAAAAGTCCCTTTCTTTTGAGAGATTGGAATATTCTAGCAAAGACTCAATGCATTTAGGAACTTTTAGGGCTAACCTTAGGATCAAGGAACTTAGTAGGCCACAATTTAGGAACAATCATTTAAACCTATGCAAAGAGCAGGCATGGTGTACAACTAAGCTAAATCGCCGCGGCACATTGGTGCTTTGACGTATACTTGAAGTACGCGAAGGACTAATGCTAATTTTGCAATAGCCTCCAAGTTCATTAATTATGTTTAGTTTTTCTTGTCATGTTGGCACGAGAACGCCATTTCTTTCGAAAGATACCCAAGTCTCATCTTATTGTGCAAAACACTTACGCTTTTTGACCGGGGCTCCCATTCTCTTTTTCGCAAGGTAAGAGGTCTAGATAAACTAATTTTTCACCTTTCGGATTCTCACTAGACATTACCCCATTCTAATCTCGGCCTCACCAAGGAAAAATAGCAATTAAAGTTCATTTAATCAAAGTGAATCCATGCCTACAATGCAATCCTCGAAAGTATCAGGTTCCTAAAAAGTGACTGCTCTTACCCCATTTGGGGCATAGGAACAATGCCAAAATGGCTCCTACACAAATTCCCTAAACTTAATAAATTAATCCCCTAATTCCCTAAACATCAAGACTGAGTCAGAAATATTCACGGGTAAGAAAACAGGTCATTTGGCTCTGGAGCTCAATTAATTGGGTAAACAAGGAATGGTCAGACTCAAAATGGCTTCTCCTAAAGGACTTTTTCAAGTGGGATGGATGATTATGAATTAATTCAACAGGTGACTAATGCCTTCATCCTCTCAATAACTAGATTATAGTGCAAGCAATTTAAGCCTAAACACTTCAAAGATGTTCTACAAGCATAGTCAAGATGCTAGCCAACTCACAAAGACACAGTTTAAAGAAAAAATTTCAAAAAATTTGACATGACTTTTCTATGAATATACAACTAACAACTGCGCATGCTAACTCTAAAAAAAACATGTAACAACTACTGCCCGACTGCCCAAATCACTCCCCCACACTTAAACTTTGGCATCGCCCTCGATGACCAAATATGCACTATGCACAAGGGGTAAAGGGAAAGGGTCACACGTGCTCAAAATCAACTCAAGTCATTATCATGAGTACAAGAGTAAAAGAAACTTCCTTATGCTGCTGGTCGGTGTAGAACTCAACTGTGTCAAATGAACTCGGCAATTCATCCAATGGACTTGCAAGCTGCAATCATCAATCCAAACACAACATCCAAGCAATAAAGAAAAAGAGTAAAGAGTTAATGTGGGTGAGTGTGAGAGTGAAAAATAGAGGTACAGTCATCCAAAAAAATCAGAACACAGAGGCTATCTGAGAACAGTCTACGCAATCAACTACTGCTCCGGAGGTGACGGTGGTCGCTGTGCATCAAAGAATGAACTCCGACTAGTCTCCAAAGATGTGACACGAGTGTCCAACTCGGCGTACTGGATGCGCAGGTTGGAGAACCCGGTCGAAATTTCATCGTGAATGGTCTGCTGGAGCTCTCTACGGTATGTCTGCCTCTCCTCCCGGACCTCCCGAAGGAACGTCTGCTGGTCCGCCCTCATTTCACGAAAGAACTCCTGCTGACGCCGGTGTGCCTCACGCATATCCTGGAAGAATAGACTCTGACTCGCGTGCATCGTTGAGTAATAGCGCTGTTGTCGCTCTCGCCACTCCTCATGGTACTCCTGCTGCTCCTCGTGCCATCTGTGAAAAGCATCCTCAAAAGCAGGAGGCATGCCGGGAATAGCATGGGCAGCGTCATGATCCATGGCTGCCTCACCCCCATCGATGTGTCCAGCATCCTCAGCTGCTGCTCCACCTCCCTCCTGAATGTGGATACCTGCCTGATGTGGTACCCCTTCCTCTCCATTAGCTGGTTGCTCTGCTAGGCGCCTCCTTCTGGCCACTCCGGTGTTCAACTCTGGAAGCTTGGTCAACGGCTCATAGTAAGAACTGTCCTCCATGTTTTCAAAGTGGTCGCCGTAACCCATTCCCCGTAGAAGGCGGGTGATGTAGGGTCCAGAAAAGATGGCCTTGATCTGGTATGTGGACTGGCGGTGGAAGAGGCCAGCAATGAGAGCACCCATGTGTGGCAGCTTGTTGTTGATCATGCAATAAAGGCACAGAAGGTCTGTGGTGGAGACCTTACCTGCTACCTCGGCTCTCCCAGTGATTGTGGATGAAAGGAGGGAATGAATGACTCGGTATGCTCGTGGGTACAACAAGGTGCTAGGGGTGTCTCAGGGGTTGTAATCGCCGCCATTTCTAGAAATGCTCTCCCAAAATCTCTGGCGGTCAACATCTGGTGGAAAATCAGTCAAGTCTGTCTCGTTCTCTGCTCTGTCCTCTATCCGGGTAAAACCCAAATGTCGCTTGATGTCATAAATGGAGATGGTATGGTCTTCACTGAATGCCCGGAATGTGATTATGGGTCGGCGGATATCTGAAGAACGGATGGATCGGGGCACCTTAATTGTGGCCAAAACCTCGCAAGTCAATTCCTTGTATGTCGGCTCTCGGATGCCAAAGAAAAGGTGTTGCCACCATCCCCTTCGCAGCAGCGTCATCACCTCGTCACGTAGCCCAGCGGGTGTCAATGTGGGCTCATCAGGATAATGAAAAGTGCCCACTTCCTTCGTCAGTAAGTCAAGGTATGTGATCCACTGTTTGTCTTCCGGGAACTGAGGCTGATAGTGGGCTCTCGTTGCCCGACTAGAGCTGGTTCCAACATTCTTAGTTCGCTTCTTTGGTGGCATCTGTCAAAACAATTCAACAATAACAACGCCAACGGGGCTTCCAAGTATTAGGATAAGACTACTAAGTCAAAAATTAATGACCCCGTCAACGATTAGTCTATCAAGAGCATCAACATAACTAGAACAACACCAAGTTTAACCAGAATAGTTGAAAGTTTTGAATAAAAATCAAAAATTTCAACGACACACGGTATAAACAAGGTCACAAGCAAGAATCATTCATTAAAACAGTGTTTGAGAAAAGAGTTTAGTACAGAAATAATTGACAACAAGATCAAAATTGGGGGGAAAATCCAAAATTCTCAAATTAGACAAAGTTTAGCTTCAAAAATGGGGGTTTTATGCTCAAATGGAGTTAACAAAAATTGATAGACCATCAAAAGCATATATTAGGCATCATAGGAAGCAAAGAAATCAAAAACCCCCAAATTATTTTTCACATTGGCAAAATTTACCCTAAATTGGCAAATTCAATTCAAAAACTAGGGATTATAGAGGCAGAATTCATTCACTAAGAGCATTCAAATCATCAACACACGCCTTTGATTAAAAATACTAAACAAATCCCTAATTTTCGAGCATAACTTTTCGGATTTTTAGTTTTTGTTAGAAAAGCTTGGAGAAACCTCCATTAATGGAGAAGAGAAGAAGGAGGTTACCTTGAATGAAAAGAGGAGAGAGAAGGGGAGAGCGGTGGTCGGCGAGGGCGGCGTTCCGTCGGTCGCAGGTGGAGAAGGGGATGTCCGGTCGATTTTTTGTTTTGCTCTGGTCGCGGGTGCAGCGCTGGGAACTTTTAAACAAACGCGTAAAAGTTTTCTACGCACGATCGTGCGTAAGGGAAGACGCACGATCGTGCGTCAGTGGCAGAAGCCTCTTTCAGCTATGTGGTTACGCACGATCGTGCGTAAGCGGGGTCGCACGATCGTGCGTCAGTGGCAGTAGCCTCCCTCGCGTTACATTCAATGACGCACGGCGTGCGTACCTGGACGCACGACCGTGCGTACCTGGACGCACGACCGTGCGTCCGCTTTTTTTTGTGATTTTTTTGTGGGTTAATGAAAAGCAGTAAACTACACTAAAGAAGCAAAAATTAAGCTCGGGTTGTCTCCCGAGAAGCGCTATTTTTAACGTCGTTTGCCCGACGCAACTACGCACTCATCTCTCAAAATTCGTGACAAAGGTCACCTCACGTTCGCGGTTTAACGGTCCTCCGCAGTACTTCTTCAGGTGGTGGCCGTTGACTTTAAAACGGCCTTTCTCAGGATGGTCTATCTCAACTGTACCGTATGGAAAAACTTCGCTTACTATGAAAGGACCGGACCATCTAGACTTCAACTTTCCTTTAAAAAATTTCATTCGGGGATTGAACAACAGAACTTGATCCCCTTTACTAAATTCTTTTCCCTGTTTGATATGCCGATCATGATAGACTTTGGTACGCTCCTTACTAATCTTAGAGTTTTCATAGGCCATGAGCCTCCACTCATCCAATTCGTTGAGCTTCCAAAGCCGCTCACGACCCGCCAATGAAAGATCTTTATTCAGCATTTTCAAGGCCCAGTAGGCCTTATGTTCAATCTCTACCGGAAGGTGGCACGCCTTCCCATAAACCAGGTGAAACGGAGTAGTGCCAATGGGTGTCTTATACGCTGTACGGAGTGCCCACAGCGCATCATCTAACTTATCGGACCAATCCTTCCTATGGGTCTCAACGGTCTTCTCAAGGATGGTCTTAATGTCTCTATTTGAATTCTCAACTTGGCCACTAGTTTGAGGGTGATATGGGACGCCCCCTTTATGAGTGACCCCATACTTTGCCAGAAGGCGTGTCATGGGATCATTCCTAAAGTGGGTGCCCCTATCACTTATCAAAACTCGTGGCACTCCAAATCTAGAAAACAATTTCTTCAGAAAACGAATTACAACTCTAGCGTCATTCGTGGGCAGAGCTTCGGCCTCAACCCACTTAGAAACATAATCCACAGCAACGAGAATGAATTTATTACCCTTAGAACCCGGAAACGGTCCCATGAAGTCAATGCCCCAAACATCAAATACCTCACACGCCAATATAAAATTCTGGGGCATCTCATCCCTCTTGGTAACCGCCCCGGTGCGTTGACACCTGTCACATTCCTGCACAAATATTAGAGCATCTTTAAACAAAGTGGGCCAGAAGAAACCACATTCCAAGACCTTACGGGCTGTCCGGTTGAAAGAGTAGTGTCCCCCGGTTGGTCCTGAGTGACAATGTTTAAGAATTTCAGCTCCTTCACAAAGAGGGACACATCTTCTAACAACCTGATCGGCACAAATACGAAACAGATATGGTTCCTCCCAGAAATAATATTTCAGATCAGCAAAAAATTTCCTTCGTTGATGAGGTGTATAATCAGAAGGAACAACACCCCCAACCAGATAGTTGGCGATGTCTGAAAACCAGGGCACATCATCAACGATACGCAAAAGTCTCTCGTCAGGAAAAGTACCCTCAATATCTCTCTCACTCAAGGAATCAAGAAAGGGGTTCTCTAACCTACTCAAGTGATCAGCTGCTAAATTCTCAGCCCCTTTCTTATCCCTTATCTCAATATCAAACTCCTGGAGTAGTAGTATCCACCGAATCAATCTAGGCTTAGCATCCACTTTTTGCATCAAATATTTGAGAGCAGAATGATCGGTGAATATCACTACTTTAGACAAAATCAAATAGGAACGAAACTTGTCAAGAGCAAACACAACAGCAAGCAATTCCTTCTCGGTGGTAGTGTAATTTTCCTGGGCACTATCGAGAGTCTTAGAAGCATAAGAAATAGGCTGAAAATGTTTCTCTCGACGCTGCCCAAGAACGGCTCCTACTGCAAAATCACTAGCATCACACATAATCTCAAAGGGCAAAGACCAGTCAGGAGCTACTACCACCAGTGCCTTGACCAGTTTCTCCTTCAAACACTCAAAAGCCTCTAAACACTCTTTTGAGAAGTCAAACGGTGCGTCCTTCTCAAGGAGCTTAGTCATGGGTCGGGTTATCTTAGAAAAGTCCTGGATGAACCTACGGTAGAAACCTGCGTGTCCTAGAAAACTCCTAATGGCACAGACTGAGGTAGGGGGAGGTAATTTAGAACCACTCCCTCACTAACCATGAAGTGGCACTTCTCCCAGTTAAGCACCAAATTTACCTCTCGACACCTAACCAGGACTTTCTTCAAATTCTCTAAGCACTCATCAAAAGTGTCACCATACACAGAAAATTCATCCATGAAAACCTCCATAAACTTCCCAATAAAATCCCCGAAAATAGCAAGCATACATCTCATAAAGGTAGCAGGGGCATTACATAATCCAAACGTCATCCTTCGATATGCGAAGGTACCGAATGGACATGTGAACGTGGTCTTATCCTGGTCCTCTGGGGCTATGGGGATCTGGAAGTATCACGACATCCCGTCAAGGAAACGGTAGAACTTATGCCCTGCTAAC
The DNA here is from genome assembly GCA_945859875.1 of Cuscuta europaea. Classification (NCBI taxonomy): domain Eukaryota; kingdom Viridiplantae; phylum Streptophyta; class Magnoliopsida; order Solanales; family Convolvulaceae; genus Cuscuta; species Cuscuta europaea. The sequence goes on along the minus strand of CAMAPE010000054.1, from coordinate 60,187 downwards.
CTCTCTAAAATCTGATCAATGAAGGGGAGGGGGAAGTGGTCCTTCCGGGTGGCGGCATTTAATTTTCGGTAATCAATGCAGACCCGCCATCCGGTGACCGTACGCGTCGGAATCATCTCATCTTTCTCATTTTTAACCACAGTCATCCCCCCTTTCTTGGGAACGACCTGGGTCGGTCTGACCCAAGGGCTGTCTGAAATCGGATAAATAATGCTTACATCTAACAGACGGATGACTTCCTCCCTAACCACCTCCTGCATGTTAGGATTCAGTCTTCTTTGTGGTTGCACTACCGGTTTAGCATTATCTTCCATCAAAATTTTATGAGTGCAGAAAGCAGGGCTGATTCCTTTCATGTCAGAAAGTTTCCGGGCTAGGGCTTCCCTTTGTTCACTAAGTAAATCAAGACATGCATATTTTTGGGATGGCTCAAGCCCGGATGCAAGAATAACAGGGAGGTCAGGACTATCATCAAGAAAAGCATACTCAAGGTGGGAGGGAAGAGGTTTTAGATTTAATGGAGAGAGTGTTATAATGGAAGAATCAGTTTGAAAATTTTCCTTCTCCAGCTCATCTAAATCTTCTTCCTTCCCCTTCACATCACTAGCATCACTTGAGTCCTCCTCTCCACCTATCATAAGACAATCAAAACTAGGGAAGAGCTCAAGATCCTCTGCTGAAAGACTCTCATCCAAAAGAAGATCAAAGAAGACTTCATCAGAAAGCATGTTAGGAATGCAATCCTCCACCAAAGAATCCATCACAACCATGTAAAAACACTCTCCACTATCTTGACAGGGCCTCTTTATTATTTTGGACATGTCAAAGGTGGCAGACTCATCCCCAACGCGGAGGACAAGCTTACCGTCTCCAACATCAATAAGCGCTCGGGCAGTTGCCAAAAATGGTCTGCCCAAAATCAATGGTACCTCCCGATCCCGATCCATGTCCAAACTAACAAAGTCTACCGGAAAAATAAATTTGTCCACTTTAACCAACACGTCTTCATAAATCCCTTGGGGATATTTTACGGATCGATCAACCAACTGAATGCACATACGTGTAGGTTTAAGTGGACCCAGTGCAAGCTTTTCATATAAAGCAAGAGGCATCAAATTAATGCTTGCTCCCAAATCAGCCAAGGCCCTATCAAAAGTAAGATCTCCTATAAAGCAAGGGATAGTAAACGAACCTGGATCCTTAAGCTTCTTCGGCAAATCTGTCTGTATCACGGCCGAACACTCCTCATTAAGCGTCACAGTTGACGCTTCTTCCAGCCTCCTCTTGTTCGTCAGTAGATCCTTCATGAATTTCGCGTACTTGGGCATTTGTGCTAGTGCATCCACGAATGGTAAGTTAATTTGCACTTGTTTCATGAGATGCAAAAACTTACCAAACTGGTCACTGTCATTCTTTCTAGTCAATCGCGTCGGATAGGGGAGAGGTGGGGTGTAATTCTTGACTGGAACGGGCTGTTTTGGTGCAGCCGCCACCTCTCTTCCCTCATCTTTCTCTGCTTCTGTTTCACGGACAGCTGGTTCACTTTCAACTTCATCGGGCTTCTTTTTTGTGGCCGCAGTCTCTAGCTCTTTTCCATTCCTTAAGGTGATTGCCTGAACATGTTCTCTTGGGTTTGGCTCGGTATTACTAGGGAGGGATCCCTGCGGTCTTTTAGACATGGCTTTAGCGAGCTGCCCAATTGTTTTTTCCATGTTTTGCATCCTTGTGTCCGCTTGCTGTTGACTTTGCATTTGTTGCTGCTGAATTTGCAACAATTTCTTGAGTGTTTCTTCTATACTAGAAAATCTTTGTTCAGCCTCTCTCCTAAAGCTCCCTTGCACTGGTTGAGAAGCTTGTTGCTGGCCTTGAGGCGCCTGAGGTTGAGTATAATTTCTAGGCTGCTGTTGATGCTGATTTCCTTGCCCGTAGTTCCCTTGTTGCTGCTGTCCATAGGGCTGATTGTAGTAGCCTTGTCGCTGGAAGTGCATTGCGTCAACTTGCTCCACTCCAGGGGCTGCCGAGTGCGCCATCATATTACATTCATGTGGCCAATGGAGTCCCCCACACATGGTACAAGCAGGACTCGTAGGGCCGGGGGCTACCATATTAACACTGGGCACCGAGAGAGCAAGATCCATCTTTTCCCCCATATCAGACACGCTGGTTGTTAACTTCTGCATCATGCTTGCTAATGTATCTACTCGTGCAGAGAGAGCAGAATTATCACTGATCTCGTATAGGCCCGGAGCCTTTTGTTGAGGAGCACTCCTGTCACTGTACCAAGATGCATTGTTTGAAACGATCTTCTCTACTAGTTCTTCCCCCTCCTCGGATGGTAGATCAGGAAAGGCTCCACCGCCCGAAGCATCAAGCATCATCTTCCCTTCATTGCCAAGTCTGTTATAGAAGAAGGAAAGAATCTCACAATCAGTCAAATTGCCCTGAGGGCAAGCTCTCCTCAGCACCTTGAATCTCTTCCATGCTTCAGCTAAAGTCTCCAGGGATCCCTGTTTGAACTCTTGTAGCTGCTTCTTCAATTTCAGGGCCTTTGATGTAGGGAAGTATTCTTTAATAAAGGCACTATGGAGCTGGTCCCAAGTCTGGAGGTGATGGTGAGGATTGCTGTCCAACCACCTCTGCGCATCATCCCTCAGTGAGAAAGGGAAAAGCATCATCCGTACCTGATCATCGGTTAACCCAGGTATCTTGAAAGTCTGGCACATCCTCAGGAAGCGGGTAATATGCGCCACTGGGTCTTCAGTAGGGCCTCCTCCAAATTGATTATTGGATACCATGCTTATCACCGCCGGCTTGATCTCGTAACGGTTGGCAGTAATTCCCGGCACTTGAATGCTATCGTACTCTGAAACGTTTGGCGTAAGGAACTCTGCAATGGTCTGGCGCTGATAGAGTGGATTGTTGTGCGGTACATAGGGATTGGGTGGAGGCTCCTGATGTCTAGGCTGGGGGCTGGTTGTGGTTGAGCGGGTGGTACTTGGGATATGGATTCTGGTATTGGGGCTGATTTTGGACAGTAGGTTGAATGACTGGAGGTGGGTTCTGTCTTGGTTGGAAAACTGGAATACCCTGTCCTGATCCTTGCATCCCATAAACTTGGTTTTGAAAATTGGTTTCAGGATCAGTAGGGGTATTTTGAAAAAGTTGGAATAATGGAGGAAGATTAAATTGTGGTGAGGGCTGATTTTGGGAAAAGATCGGAGTGCGGTAATTTTGAAAACCAGGAGGGTTTCTAGGTGAAATTGGTGGTGAAGATTGGGGTGATGTGTTGACATAAAAATCTTGTTGAGATGTGGGGTTAGGGTTACCCGACATCCATGCGGTTCCAGATGAAGACTGGTGATCCATGGTGTTCTTTTCCTTTTGAGCCTTGCGGTTCTGTCTGGCGAGCTTTTCGATCTCAAGGTTAAGAGGGATTAGCGGTTCTCCCCTCTTAGAACGTGTATGCATAAACAGAGCTGACCTGCAAGGTTAGCTGACAAAATTCCTACGAAAAACTAAAAAAAACGAGTCGCTGATATTAATTAACCCAAAAATCCGACACCGTCCCCGGCAACGGCGCCAAAAACTGATGTTAGTTTTCTCGCACTTTAAAAGATTGTAGAATAGCGGTGAAAGTACGAGTATCGTCTCCACACGGACGGACAAAAGGGAATCAAGGATTAATTAAATTCAGCGATTAAAAAAAAAGAATAAAATAACATAAATGCGTCGTGCGAGATTGGTTGGTTGAATTGAAATTAAACTAATGCGAATGAACGATTAAAATAAAAGATTGGGTTCTCTCTAATTAACGACGAAGGGAACAGGGATTGATTCCGGGGTAATCGGATTTCTGACAGATCAGGCCTAATTACATGAAATTAATTTAATTGAGCCTAGCTAATCAATACTAAGTTCTTACCACTCTCGCGGCGTAGAGTACAATAATTTAGGGGACCAGGCTGATCTCTCATGTGACAGGATCCTAAATTATTGCCAAGACGAACGATCTTACGGCCCCTTAATCGCTACTAATCTCTTAGCAAACGATTAAGTGTGTGTGAATGTGTCCTAGAATAAACTAGATCTCTCTTAATTTATTCTATGTGCAATTGTAATTCTAGCCGCGGTTCCAGGTTACAAAAGATATCAGTTAAATTATTCAAACACAAATTAAACGGCATTCATGCAATTAAAACGAAAAGAATCTAGCCATCAATCATGATTAACCCCTTCATCAATCCCAAATCCCTAATTAAACTACTCACAATTCATAATTGAAGAATCAACAGAATTGGGAAGAATAGAATAAATTGTCATTAATTAAAAAGATGAACTTACAAATAATCCCAGGGTCTTGGAAGAAAATATCGTAAAAACGGTGTTAAATTCGTCCCTAGGCCTCTCCGTAATGTTCGTGACAACTAAAAAGGGTTAGGGAGGCCTTATTTATAGAAAAGAGGGGGGAAATCACAATTCTGGTCGATGTGGGAGATTTCCGCGCGTAACTCGGGGCTACGCACGATCATGCGTACCTGACTACGCACGATCGTGCGTAGCAGGCAGAGAATTCTTCGTGATTTCGTATCCGACGCACGATCGTGCGTACCAGACGCACGATCGTGCGTACCAGACGCACGACCGTGCGTCCACTTTTTTTCCTTCTTTTTGTTGTCTTTTTGCCCCAACGCTCCCGCATGCAACCGGGGTCGATCCAAATGCTCTTACTTCATCAAAACTTCATCCAAATCTTTCAAATCTTTCTTGATTGCTCTCTAGCTCCTCCCGATTGTCTCTCAAACGCCGATTGCCGGACTCTAACTTCTCCAATTTGACTCCAAATGCAACAAAACTCGACTCAATGCCTGGTAATCACAACTTGAGCTAAAATTGAGACTTGCGACACCTTAAAGCTAGGAAAACCATCAAAATCCAACCTGAACACGCATCAAATGCGTGTCTAAATACGGACTTATCACTCTGCCTCGGCTTTGGTCATGGGCTTGGGCTCGGGCAATCAAGGTTGCCTTTGTCAATTATGAGATTGGTGTGAAGCTATTACTCACGGGCTCAGGTACTATCGTGGGCTCAAGCCTGGTGGACCGTGAAGACTTGTTGATACGTTCTTTTAACCTTTGAAGTAGATGAGAGCATATACTTCATAATGTTTTTACTCCCTAAATATTATGACAATAAATTGTCATATGGTAGTAAATTTTCAGGATGACAGTATGTAGTTTACTCCAATTTAGGGGGGAAATATAGTATTCCTATTAGAATCTTACATTGTTTTTACTCAAATTTAGAGGACTTTCTCAATGTGTCCTTGTCCCATTTTTCCTTTTTTGTTCATCTCATTAAGTTTATTCACACTTTACTAATTCAATATCAACCACATTATCATATTTTTCTTAATGATTGCATCAACTTCTCTTGTCCAAATCGTAAGGGGAAAAGGGTCGTAGTATAGTGGGTAATCCACATGCATTGATTTAATATGTCAAGTTTTTTTTATTTATGTATATCTTGTGAGAATAATGGGAAAGGTTGCTCCCTAAGGAGCCCTGACAGATATATTTATATTAAAGAGAATTTAATGTAAAGTACAATACTAAGCCTCTAATAATTCTATTACACCCCCTCAAGCTGTGCGGGAGATACAACGCGCATGTTGTCTTTTAAAAATGAAAACGTTGACTAGAGAGAATTTTAGTAAAAATATCTGTTAGCTGTAGATGAGTAGGAACATGCTTAACAATCAGATCTCCATGAGCAACCCGTTCGCGAACAAAATGATAATCAATCTGAATACGTTTACTGTGGGCATGCTGAACCGGATTTGCAGTCAAATAAGAAGCAGAGATATTATCACACAATAAATGCACCGGTTGTGTGATTGGCCATCCAAGTTCGAACAGTACCGACCGAATATGCAGGGTATCTTGGCCTGTGTAAGTAATGGCTCGATATTCTGCTTCTGTGGAGGACTTCGACACTGTAAGCTGCTTCTTAGTCTTCCAAGAAACCAAATTAGGACCCAAAAAGACAGCAAAACCTGTGGTGGATCGAGAACTATCACGACAACATGCCCAATCAGCATCGGAGTAAGCAACAACACAGGTGGGCCGATTAGTCTGCTGAATCCATAGCCCATGATCTCGTGTTCCCTGCAAGTACCTGAAAATTCTTTTGACTGCATAAAGATGAGTGGTACGAGGAGCATGCATGAACTGAGACACTAAGTGTACTACATAAGTAATATATGGCCGTGTCAAATTTAAATATTGTAATGCACCAACCATGCTGCGATACTCAGTAGAATCAGACAGTAACTCACCATCAGAAAGAGACAAAGTGGTACGAGAAGCTAACGAGGTGCGAACAGGCTTTACAGTATGGAGATGAAAACGGGCTAGAAGATCAGTAACATATTTATGTTGAGAGAGAAACATACCCTTAGCTGAACGAATAGCCTCAACACCCAGAAAATAATGGAGATTACCCAAGTCTTTCATAGCAAAATGATTAGAGATAATCAAAATAAATTGGGTAACAGATGACTCAGAATTGCCAGTAATAATAATATCATCCACATATAATAATAAATAAATAATGGTATTATTATGGCGGTAAATGAACAAAGAATTGTCAGATTTACTACAGGAAAAATTATGTTGTATAAGGAAACTACTAAATCTATGAAACCAGGCCCGTGGAGCTTGCTTAAGGCCATAAATGACCTTGCGCAGACGACAAATATGATTAGGAAATTGAGGGTGAATAAAACCACGGGGGCTGACGCATATAAACCTCTTCTGTCAGATGGCCATGTAAGAAGGCATTTTTAACATCAAGTTGTATAACCCACCCAAAAGAAATAGCTAGAGTAAGTACAATACGAACAGTGGTGGATTTTACTACAGGACTAAAAGTTTCAGAGAAATCAATACCTGCTTGCTGATTAAAACCTTGTGCAACTAATCGAGCTTTATGGCGCTCTAAGGATCCATCAGAATGATATTTAGTTTTATAAATCCACTTACACCCAACAATATTCTTAGAGCTATCAAAGGGTACCAAGTCCCACGTATTATTATTAATGAGTGCATTAAATTCATCAGACATCGCCTCATGCCATTTTAAATGTTTATTTGCCTCAGTAAAATAGGTAGGATCTGCAGGAGTAATAAGCGTACTTAAATTAAAAATTGTTTTAGGCTTAAAATTCCTGACTTAGCGCGGGTTTGCATGGGGTGTTGATTAACTACCATAGTGGACATAGGTGAGGTGGTTTCGGGTGAGACACAGTCGGCCGAGGCTGTGTCGAAAGTTGTATCTGGCAGGCTGGACGAAGTGTGGTGACAGGAGGAGGTAGGAGATGGTGGTGGGCTGGTTGTGGACGCAGGGGAGGATGTATAGGGCGATGGTACATAAGGAGTGGTAGGACTTAGGGGTGACCGAGAAGGGGATGGGGGCGGTGGAGGTAGTTCGGTCGGGAATGTGGTGGTGGACTGGGCAGGTGGGTCAATAGTTATATCGGTGAGGTTCATAGAAGACGGTGTAGTAGGAATAGAATGTGATGGAGCAGATGAGAGGGTTTTAAAAGGATATGTGTCCTCATGAAACCTAACGTGACGACTAACATAGACTCGACCTGTGATAGGATCAAGACAACGATAGCCCTTATAACCAGATGCATAGCCAAGAAAAACACATTGAAGTGAACGAGGTGATAATTTATTAGCTGAGGTGGCCGAAAAAATTGGATAACAGGCAGATCCGAATACTCTCATAAAAGCGTAATCTGGAACACGGTTAAACAGTTTTTGGTATAGAGAAAAGTCATTTAAGGTAGGAGAGGGTAATATGTTAATAATATATGCAGCAGTAAAAATGGCATCGACCCAATAGTGACTCGGAACCAAAGCTTCAAGAAGCATGGTCCGAGTTAGCTCAAGTAAATGACGATGCTTGCACTCAGCAACCTCATTTTGTTGAGGTGTGTCATGGCAAGATTTTCGAAAATAAATACCATTAGCAGAAAAGAATTGCTCCATATTATGATTAACAAATTCACCTCCCTCGTTACTTTGAAAAATTTTAATTTTCTGATTAAAAAGATTTTCAACCAAGACTTTAAAATTTTTAAAGTGCATAAAAAACTCACTTTTGTGACACATGGGATAAATCCAAGTAGAACGAGAAGAATCATCAATGAAACACACATAATACTTGAATCCCAAAATTGAGCACACATGTGATTGCCACACATCAGAATGAATAATTTCAAGTGGAAAAATAGAATTATGACTAGCATCCATAAAAGGCGAACGTTGTGATTTTCCTAAACGACAAGCCACACACTCATGAGTAAAGGGAGTATGACTACATAAGAAATGTTTTCTCTTAAGAAAATGTAAAATATTATCACCGCAGTGACCTAATCTACGGTACCACACGGGACCAGAAGCTAAAACAGAAGCAAAAACTAATGGTGAGGATGATGACGGCAGACTGATGGGATAAAGTGGCCCACTACTGGTAGCTCGCAGAAGTACTGCCCCCGTTGCTTTGTCCTTAATCAAAAAAGATTTTTATCAAAAATCAAAGTACAATTATTATCAGCGCAGAGCCGTTTTATTGAAATTAAATTATATTTTAACTGAGACACATGATAAACAGATTTTAAAGTGAGAGGACGACGAGACGTAGGTAATGCAACATCACCAACATTGCAAATGGGAAGATGGGCACCATTGGCAACATTAACGGAATTATAGCCGATGTAGGGACATTTATTAACTAAAATACCTTCAGATGCAGTCATATGAGCAGAGGCTCCCGAATCAGGAAACCATAGAGCAGGAGTAGTGTCACCGGGAGTAGTCAACAGAGCAGGGGCGGACGGTTGTGTGAAACGAGAAGGACAATTTATGGCTGAATGACCTGCAGAAAAGCAAATTTGACAGACAACAGGATGGGGAACAGACCCTAGAATACCCCCAACTGATGGCAAGCCTGCAGAACTACGGTTAGTAAAACAAACAGGTAAATCATTAATATTTAAATGTGACATAGCAGAATTACAAATAACAGTACACGTAGATGTCACACCCCCTGCAGGTGTACCCGGCTGACCACCCCCTCCGGGGTAATAAACTGATTGTCCCTAAGTGTACCAATACGGCTGCTGTTGGCCATATGGTACTGGTTGCTGCTGTCCACGACCGTGCCCCCTGCCTCCGCGGCCTCTACCACGACCGCGGCCTCTGCCGCGCTGTGGAGCGCCAAATTGACGCTGCTGCCCGACCGGGTTTGCCTGCTGCCCGACCAGATACGTAGACCCCAACTGCGGCTGAGTCATTTGCTGGCCAGTCGACTGTCCGGGAGAGGAGACAGCCGTGCCAAACGTTTGATGGAAGGACGAGGACTCCTGGGAGCGGAGATAAATGACTCACTGCTCTAACTCAAGAAGATGATTATGGAGAGTCTCAAACGGGAAATTTTGTCCAAATAATGACACAGCAGTGAATAAAGATTCATACTCAGGTCCGAGTCCCATAATAGTACTCCCTCCGTCCCTGATAACTATGCCAAGTTTGACCGGCACAGAGATTAATAAAGTAAAAGTTGTGTGGTTGAGGTTTGTGCAGAGGAGAGAGAATTAACTGAAACCACAAATTCTTTACTTAAAAGATAAAGTGGCAAAGTTAATGGAACATCCAAAAAAGGAAAGTTAGCAAAGTTATAAGGGACGGAGGGAGTAGTTTTTAACACTTCACGAGGAGGCACAGGGTAATTGATTATGGCAAGATCATCAGCTAATGTTTTATATTCCCTCAGATAATTATTCATGGACTGATCAGGTTTCTTTTTAATTTGATTAAATAAACGCTTTAATTCCATAGACCTGGCTACCTGGCAGACATAAACCGAGGCTCTAACCGCTCCCAAATTTCATATGAATGTTTTAAATCACGCACATCGATAAGAACATCCCTAGATAGGGTTGCAAATAACCATGAATGGATTGTTTGATCAATTCTAAACCAAGTGGTAAATTCGGGATTGGGAGTTTGTCGGTTAAGAGCATCTATGGAATAAGCAGAGGGTACCTGAATGGAGCCATCAACCATACCAAGTAGAGCTTGGGAAACCAGAAACGACTCGAATTGTGTCCTCCAAGTGGTGTAGTCTTTTACCGCCAAAAGTTTAGTAGTCACAGTATTTGTGACATTGGTGGCCACATGAGATATGGTTTGAGCCATATCAGAGAGGATAGATCCGGTCGGGCTGCCTGCTGGTGTGCGAGAGGGAGGAACAACAGAGGATACACCAGGTGAGCCGACGAACGTGGGGCCAGCAAAGGAGGGTCCGGCCGAGAAGGGAGGCGGCTCTAGAGGGACAGCCTGCACGGGAATTGGAGCCGACCAAGGGAACACCGGTGGGACATTCTGAAACAGAGAGTATGGCATAGAGATCTGGCTTGGTGATGCAAAGTCGGAGGAGAAAGTCACACCGGAAGAGACAGATGTGAGGGCCGACAGCGATCCAAAAGACGAAGGAGCACCGGCGGGTAGAGCTGAGGACGTCGTTGGAGGGGCGTCGGCTGGCTGGGAAGGTGATGCCGTCATGCTGAATGAGGCGGAAGGTGAGGACGTCATGCTGCAGCGCTGCTCGTCGTCGAGGGGGGAGACTGGCGGCCGTTGAGTGCAGCGCCCAAGGCAAAGAGGCGGCGGCAATAGGGAAGAAGGTGGCGGCCTAGGGTTTAGTGAGAGAGAGGATCGGGAAAAAATTGTGCTCTTGATACCATGTGAGAATAATGTGAAAGGTTGCTCCCTAAGGAGCCCTGGCAGATATATTTATATTAAAGAGAGTTTAATGTAAAGTACAATACTAAGCCTCTAATAATTCTAATATAAAAGAGGAGGCGTTATAGTAAACACTATAGGCGTGTGATGACCAACCCAGCATTCAATAACAAAGCATATTGAAAGTTGACCTCATTTCATTAGAGTATGTAGAATTGAATACTATCAAACTGGTGCACATTCCATCTAAATGGGAACAAAAACGTTATAAGTGTGTCTTACCTTCCTTCCAAGTAAAAATAATTAAAGACTACATTAAAGAATTATCATTATGGATGACTAAGAAACTCAAAGATATGTGTAAGGAAATTGAAACACTTATGAATGAGTATTGGTGGCGAGGGAGATCCGGAAAAAGCTGGGCGGGAAGTCCAAATCTGGAACAATCGTTTTTTATCTAAGGCTTGGCGGGAAGTACTACTTAAATCTGTCATTCAAGCCATGCCCACGTATGCCATGAACGTGTTTCTTTTACCGAAAGAATTGTGTAAGGAAATTGAAACACTTATGAATAGGTATTGGTGGCAAGGGAAATCCGGAAAAGGAATTAGATGGAGAAATTGGGATTTTATGTGTTGGCCAAAAAATGTGGGAGGGTTGGGTTTTAGAAAACTCAGAGAGTTTAATTTGGTCATGCTGGCTAAACAAGCTGGAGAACTTCTCGGAACCAGAGTCTCTTGTGGGAAGGGTTTCAAGGCCTCGTATTTTAGGGATGGGAATTTTTTGAGGTAGATTCTATGGTACCCATAAGGTACCGTAACTTTGTCCACATGGACCAATGAGAATGTTGCAGTTGAATTATTTAAATCTAAATTAAAAATGATATAATGATGTAGATCAATCAAGTGAATGATTGGTACGGTACCCCATTTTTTATATGAATACCGAAGTTGTCACCATTTTTTGACCGAGCCTACCGGAATATCATTAAAGAAGGCTATCAGTGGAGTGTGGGAGATGGAAAGACTATGAGCCCGTTTGGCAACATGAAAATCGGCTGTTTTGGCTGATTCTGCTGAAATTTATGAAATTCTGGCTGAAGTGGCTGCATTGGCTGATTCTGCTGATACAAGAAAAAAATATTTTTAAAATATATTTTATTAATAAAATAAAGAAAAAATTATATGTAAAAATAGCTAAAATGGTCATCTACAGTAACTTCAGCCAATACAGCCAGAAAAGTAACTTCAACCTTATTTTTTCGGCTTATTACACAATTCTGGGCGCGAAAACAAAATTTACGTGTTTGGTAAAAAAGTTGGCTGATAAGTCTGATAAGCCGAAAATGAGGGTTGCCAAAGGGTCTCTGTAAGTATTTGGACCGAGCCCCGGTTACCAGACAAGAGTCAGCCCAAGGTGATTTCTTCTCCATTTTTGGGATTGGAGCAGGCAAAAGTCTGTAATTTGTTGTGTAATGAAAGAAATGATTGGGATGCTGACATTCTGCGAGAGTTATTTGAACAACGGGATATTGACCTCATCAATGGAATTCCGATTAGCCATAGATTGGTTTCTAACAGGATTTGCTGGCGGTGGGAGAAATCTAGAAAGTTTTTGGTTCGGAGCTGTTATAGAGTGCCGGTTGGGGAGTTTGAGAATGATGGGTGGTGTGGATGGACCCAGATTTGGAGATGGAAGCTTCCTCCCAAGGTGAAATTCTTTTTCTGGCAGGTTTGTTGTGATTTGCTTCCTACGAAAATCAATCTAAAACTTAGGAAGGTAAATTGTGCGTCCTTCTGCGGCTTGTGTGGAAGAGAGGAGGAGACGTTGCGGCTTCTCTTTGTGACATGTCCGGTAGCAATGGTGGCCTGGGAATTGATAGGTTGGAGCTGGTCGGCTTCTCCTGCACAGTCATTTTTGGAGCAGATCTGGGCAAAGTTTGAAGCTTGGAAAGAGGATGATTTGTGCATGTTGGTTTGGGTGTGTTGGGGATTATGGTGTGAACTCAATAATAGGACCTGGAATGGGGTCATTTCAGACCCAAAACAGATCCTTGTGAATACTAGGATGTACCTTGATGGTTGGAGACTTGCACAGCAACCAGTAGGTCGGGAAAGCAATATTGGAAGGGCTGCAAATTCAGCTTGGAGGAAACCTTCTCCAGTAAGATACAAGTTGAACGTGGATGCGGCCGTGAGAGAAAAGATTTGTGGTCTGGGTTGGGTATTACGAAATGATGCAGGGAATTTTGTTACAGGTGTGGGGAAGGCTTGGCATGGAGTTTTGTCTCCTTTGGAAGCTGAGCTAATTGGTATTAGAGAGGCCTTGAGCTGGATGAAAGAAAGAGGCTGGGATTGTATTCAGGTGGAGTCAGACTCCTCGGGGGCTGTGACGGAGGTTCTTCAGGAGTCGAGTGTTTCTCTAGCAGGGATTGGTGATATTCGAGAGATTTCTTCAGGCTTTACCGACATCTCTTTTTCTCACATTAGATGGTCAGCGAATAGAGCGACTCACGAGTTAGCTAAAGTCGCTTGTTCTATGCCTGACTGTATTTATTGGGATGATTTACCTCCTTTCACCATTCATGTACTAAACTCGGATTCTTTGAATGATAGTTAATGGATTTCTCTTCAAAGAAAGAAACTCAAAGATATTATACAGGACCAAATTAATTAAGTTTGGATGTCTATATAAATCTCTTGTAATCAGAGAAGTGATAAAACAAATCCGCTCAGAAGAAGCATTACTTGAGGACATTGACGTAGTTCAAGGATTAGACTTCAAAGGCCTCACTTTTGGATCAGTAAAACTATATTTTTATTGATTACAGCTTCTAAGTTAACCCTATAATTCGTTCATTTGTGTGCTTAAGTAGTGAGTAGTTTATTTGTTTAAATTCTGTATTTATATTGAGCATAGTAAAATGAAATCTAAAAATTTGATAAATCCAATTTACCCAACCAGGTACTAATTAGGATGTTTTCTTTTGGACTTTTGTCGATCTGATCTGATCTTGTATGATCTGGTCTGGTAAATGTCTAATCTTTATGTATTTTATAACTATGGAACTGAAAACATCTTTAGTACGCGGAAGCAGTTTCATAGAACCGGAATTGGCAGGTCAGGTTCCTGAATGGACAAGATCCACCATAGATGTGACATAAAGTCTACAATGAGGCAAGCTATGATACTGGAGTATGGATTACTAAGATGTATGTTGATGAAAACATGAAGTGAGAATGTGAGATTGCTCATGAAGTGAGCACGTGCAAAAATTCCAGGGCTTATCTCCATGAAGAAGCCTACATATTTCCAGGTCACGAGTTTGAAGTATCAGTTTGCTATAGGACTGAATGAAGGATGCATAAGTTAATAGACGAGACTCGAGAGGACTCAACCAAAATATAACAATATATGGAGTATAAGAAAGAAAATACTATGTTACACATTATGTTGCGCAAGAAGTTATGCTATAGTGATGTAAAATCTACAGACACCAAAGCATCATTGATTTAACTTGATTCTTTCAGCTCCTTATCTGGGTTCAGACAACTGTACAGCTTCTTGATCATATGTAGAATCTTCACCCCACAAAAATTTGTGGCCAACATTGGTAAACTCATGATTCCTTACTTCGTCGAGCTGCTCCCACTCTGCCCATCTCGCAGTCAGCCCCACACCCTGAAGCATGCTTATGACTTCAGTCATTCTTGGACGATCTTCAGGCGATGTTTGAGTGCATAGCAAAGCAACTTGAAGGATGATCTCTACTTCTTTTACATCATAGTTTTTCAGGTTTGGGTCCATAATGTCATTCAGCCTTTTCTCTCTCAATAAGTTTTTGACCTGAAGGATTTACAAACATGTGGGAAATCACTGAACCAGAAACAGATGTGCAATCACTTGGAGGCGCATATGATAATTGACAGAACCAAGACCTGCACATGCACGGGCCTGACTAGAAATTGAAAAACAAAATTATTCTGTGATTTAAAACATACAAATGCTTTGGAAAAGTTATCAACTATTGGAGTAAAATCATCTCACATCTCACATCATCATTGCTTCTAACTTTAAACATTATTTTAGGATTAGAAAATTGCTCAGTCGGTGAACATCATAATATGCCATCATCAATACTGGTGGATCAAGGAGTTAGCAGGTTCCGGCACCCCCATCTCTGTTTTTTCTAGTGTATACTCTCAGGTAAAAATATAAAATATATGCATCCACAAGATTCAAACCAAATGGATCTCATAGTTGCGATGGGTGATGCATCGTTATGAAACTTGTTTTCCAGGGTTTGATTCTTTCTTAGGTGCTTTTAGTGTGGCTTTGTGCTTCTTTAGATCTTTTAGGCTATTACTTATCACCCAGGTCTCAATCCCACCTTTGTGCTTATCTTTTAGTTTTTTCAAAGCAAACAACTTTGTCATTTTCCCCTTCTTTAAACACTGACCTGTATCAAATAATGTATAAATTCTTGAAATAATTCCAACCTTACTCAGGATATGCTTTGAGAAAAACTATGTTCTTTTTGCTATTTGGTACGATCATCGCAAAGTTACATTTAAAATGTACAAGAATAATTTAATTTTGACAAAATAAATGTATTTGACTAGCAACTTTTTAAGCTTTTTTCACTCTTTGATTATTGACCTATATTCAATATTCATGTACAAATTTTCAATAATAATTTCAAACTAGCTTGAAATATATTATGAATATGATTATTTACTTTTATTTTCTTTAGTTTAAATAGGTCAAAACCACGTCTAAAATATTTTATAATAACATGAATAGAGCATTAAATTAAAATATAATCACATAACTAATGACAATAAATATCCAAAATAAACTCGCTCTAGAGTTAAAACACACAAAAATAACAGTGTAACATAAGCTTAATATGTTTAGCAAGATTATAAATATGCATTTTTTCTAGGGAAAGTTCCCGAAATAGGACTAAAACAGTTTGAAAATTCCAAAATAGGACTGTCATGTTTTTTATTCCCAAAATAGGACTAATTACTGACATGTTTAGAAAATATTGACATGTTTGAAGTCTAGTACTGCCAAAACATGACAGTAATTAGTCCTATTTTGGGAATAAAAACATGACAATCCTATTTTGGAATTTTCAAAATGTTTTAGTCCTATTTCGGGTAATATCTCTTTTTTCTAATATATATATATAAGGCCCCTATGTGTGTGTGTGTATTTAGGATCAAATGAGAACCATTCTTAACGTGAGAACGTGACAACTCCACTTTTAATCAAATGTGATGCACTATATTGCTTATTATCTTGCACATTTTCGTGTTGATGAAATATTTACATATCTGCCACCACATTTATTTGATGTTGGCATGTTTTGACCCATGTTTAAAAAGTGCAATAGATGAGCCTCATAGTGCACCAAATTATGTTAAAAGTGCGTGGTTCCCATATTCTCACGTTAAGCATGATTCCCAATGGAACCGCTCCCTACATAGATTTTTATATATCAAACACCCCCTCATACTATATTTGTTGGCTCTGCCATTCATAATCAATGCCAAGACCAAAACAAAGATCACAAAGGGGTCTTCAGCTAAGCAAATTCAGTTCAAAACCCTAAGTCAACCATTTAGCATCAAAGACATCCAAAAAGTTACTTTTAAAGCACGTCAAAATACATTTGTACCAAACAGCAACCTACAAGCAATCAATAAAAGCACAGGTTTGAAACAACATTGTTTTTAAATAATAATAAGAATAATAATGATGTTTTGGAAATATAGAAATATGAAACCACAAAGCATGTTTTCACATTGCTAACCCAAACAACCCTAAAATGGAAAAATAAACATTCTTGAGAAAGAGGAACAAAACTTACATGATCCAGTAGTAAAACATCTTCCTCATCTTCCAGACGAGAAAAATCAATAGCACGTTTTCCTGTTACAAGCTCTAGAAGTGTGATGCCATATCCAAAAACATCTGTTTTCTCTGATGATTTTCCGGTAGTCAAGTACTCTGGGGCAATGTGTCCCATTGTTCCGCGGACTTGAGTAGTCACATGTGTCAATTTTGTATCAACAAGTTTTGCTAACCCAAAATCTCCAAGTACGGGCTCAAAATTATCATCTAGGAGGATATTTGCTGCCTTTAGATCTCTATGTATGATCTTTGGGTTGCAATGTTTGTGTAGGTACTCTAGTCCACGCGCTGCTCCAAAAGCTATGTGTTTTCTTGCTGGCCACTCCAGGCCTTCCTCCCCTGGTCTCACTTCTACTCTCAGCAAACAATAGAGAAACAAATTACTGGAGAGATCCTACTTTTGCTAAAATCGATTTCAAAAGCATGACATTGCATTCAAATAGAAGCTGGCATTACTGCTCTTTGAGATATCCAAAGAAATAGTTTGATAAAAGAGAAGGTGATGTTTCCCCACATGGGTAACTGATATGGTGTGAAAAAAATCTACTGATCTGGTCTGGATTGATATGGTGTGTTAAAGTAATTTACTGTGTGTACTTTTGTGTTATTTAAGTCTGGCTTAATCTGATTAGTTCTGGTCTTTAATGTTAAGTCCGGTCGGTTGTAGAGCTGGAAAAAGTCCAAGTGAATAGGTCATAAATATCTAAATAACTTGAATGCATATTCATTTGATTGGCAGAATTATTGAATAAAAATCAAGACATTTCTTTACATCCTAAAACACATGTTAAATATCATGAAAATAGAAATGAAGGGGTAAGACATAAACAAGATGAATAAAAATGATAATACCTCTTAAACGATAAGCAACAGACAGATTCTGCATAAAGGGATAAACAAGAACTCTCTCAGATGGGGTTGTGCAGAAACCGATTAAGCGGAGGAGATTTCGATGAACTGCAACACTTATCAACTGGATTTCTCTTAAAAATGCCGCCTCTCCCCCGGGACTGTTGTAATTCTCCAGTCGTTTGACAGCAACTTTTGTCTTGTCTGACAGAAGACCTTTGTAGACTTTACCAAAGCCCCCTTTCCCTATGATGTTGCCCTCTTTGAAATCTTCAGTTGCAATTTGTATTTCACGCCAAGAAAATCTTCTTATCTGACCATAGGAGAATTTGCGCTCATCTTCACCTAGAAGATGAGTATGAGTTCATTTCCAAATTGCTTGCCACACAGGTCAACTGGGACTTTAATGCCTACACTGGAGTCCTCTAAATAGTAGCAAAGAAAAAATGAGAACGCATAAATATACCTTGCACATCAACAAAAATGTCTCTTTCGGCCCTACAAAAGAGATTGTATCGACATATGAATATAGCCCCAAGTAGGAGCAGAATGAAAGCACAACAGCTTGCACCGATAATAACAATCGCAAGCTTTGATTTTCCAGGGGTAACTGCTGTAACAACCATAGTCGACAAATAAGTCTCTGTTCTTAGTATGCTTAGTATGCCAAGTCGAAGGGAATAAATGAACTTATGGAAACAGACCTGGGACAGAGGAGCTTGAGGCACAAGGTTGATGGGAACCATTGCCACATCTAAGTTGGGTATTCGAAAAACTGGTAATGCAACACATTAGAAAAAGGAACAAATGTTACTCCAAGCCAGGAAACCAGGCGACAGCAAATCATGTTTATAAGCATTTACTACCTTGATTAGTGGGATATGATAAGAATAATATGTAGATCTCAATTAGCTATCAGTTACCTAAGATTAGGAAGAATTTTTGGTAAATGAGTCCTCACAAGCTCAAACTAGTGCTCTATCCTGAAATGTACCAATTCAGGGACACATTAAGACAGGGTCTTGTTTATTTATGTAACTTAGTTTGACCACAGGATTAGTAGGATATGGAAGCACCAAGGTCTTCTATTCAATTCTACTCCTCGAGATTTATAAAGCTCCAAGAGATCATTTTCTTCTACGCCAATATTATATTCTTGATAA
Source organism: Cuscuta europaea (assembly GCA_945859875.1). Classification (NCBI taxonomy): domain Eukaryota; kingdom Viridiplantae; phylum Streptophyta; class Magnoliopsida; order Solanales; family Convolvulaceae; genus Cuscuta; species Cuscuta europaea. The sequence continues at coordinate 41,442 of CAMAPE010000054.1, read as the reverse complement.
GCAAGGGTGCAGAGAGTCTCAATGATGAATTTAGATGACAACCATGACAATAGGCAGTAAAATACTGGAATTACTTGTATATTGGTACTGAAAACAGCTTCAACGGAACACCTCCAACCAGATCATTGGAAGAGAGATCCCTGTAAGCAAAAGCATAAAGACCAAAAGTGTGACATAAACAGAATGATGAGGGAGATCAGAACAGAGTTTTCTCTCAATGCTTAACCAAAAAAGGAAACACGGGTCAAAATAAACTAAAAGTTATTTTGAGCTGTAGATATTTAAAATTGTATCTGGGATATGTCCACTCAAATGGTTTTTTCTCAACACCCTGTGGCAGAGGTTAGATTTCCTTCAGGGCCCCAGATGAATATATGGAGCCAATACCGGAATAGAGTACACCAAAGCTCAAGATACACGCATAGTGCATACAGAGGTTAAGCGTGTAACATAAATGCTTAAGCTAACACCCTCTCAAGCGTCAATCTTATATTCTCAAGGATGAAAATATGTAATGAAAGTCCAGCTCTATATGCTTAGTTCTTTCACAAAACTTTAGTTTTTTATCCATGATGATGTGAGACCATTCTAAGAAGAGATGAACAATCCGGCCAGATCGATTCAGGACACCACAAGTACTCTTTACATTGACAACAGAAGGGGGAAGCCAGTGGACCACTACTCCATTCGCTTCCCTCCTTCCACTTCCCCCTCTTTTTTCGTTAAGAAATTATGCATTGGTATTAAATTATTGATTCTTCAAAACGTATTACTCCCTCCGTCACCCTATTATTGTCCCATTTCCTATTCACTTGGTCAACACAAATCACTCTTAATCTCTTACTTTATTTATCAATTTTTTATCAAATTTGATTCTGGTTTTTGCGACTTTGTAAAACTTTTAATGTAGTTTCTGAATATGTAATTTTTTTTTTCAAAAAATAATTCTAGTGCGGACAGGGATCTGTTTGCTTTATCGTCAGTCAAGCATCGTAAACCGCAATGGGACAATAACAGGGGGACGGAGGAAGTACAAAACTTTGGCATTAAATTTAGAACATCTCATCCTCATACACAAGAATCTTGCGCGCTGTTGCGCGTGTCTAGACATTATCTTATGGATGACGTGACAACAGTGTACATTGTTGCGTAATAATAACCTATTCTTTTTATCATAGTTGTTTCTGGAACAGCCATTTCTAGAATTGCTTGTTCAAGTATTGCTTAAGGGTTGGGATAGTAGAAAGTGTGGTCATTGTTCCTTCAGTGGATGAAGATGAGGGTGGAGCAGTTATAGCTTCATCATATCTTGCAGTTATTATAGTACTACCTCCGTCCTATGCAAAGTATGTGAGAAATAAGAATAGTAAAAACTGTGTGGTTGAGATTTGTGCAGAGGAGAGAGAAATGTGCAGAACCACAAATTAGTTGCTTTAATATGAAAGTGCCAAAGTTTTTTGGGACAACCAAAAAGGGAAAGTTGGCAAAGTCCAATGGGATGGAGGGAGAAGAGAAAAAGTTGATATAACTTAACGTATATCAAGTTATCACAAACGCAAATGACATGTAAAGCTTCTGAACCAGTTGAAACTTGAAACAAAAGACATAAGATATTGGCTGAAGGATTTAATGAATAACAAGCTGACTTGAATGGCTAACTTCCCAGTGGAAGAAGAGAACACCCCATCCAAACAAAGCTTAAATTTTCTGATAATCTAAATCATTATCGTAGAATAATTAACAAACAAAGCCAACTTAGAATATATTTAATCTGGAGTAATCTAGATCCATCCCTGAGACAAACAGTATTTGAGTGTTTGTTAATAGAACACACACTTATGTGAAGAACACAGCCCAATTTAACAAGACAAATCAACAGTGAGGATATGTTTGCCAAGCAAGAGAAATGTTAAGTGCTGAATGTGTGAGTGGGAAATAATGCCTCACTTACAGATTCTTAAGACTTGAAAGGCTATCCCAAGCTTGTGGAATAGAGCCACTGAATTTATTGTTTGCCAGATTCAGGTTTTGTAGATTCAACATACCACCAAGATAATCAGGCAACACACCTGATAGATTATTGTCGTGCAAATCCCTGCATGGAACATGTGAAGTAAAGGGCATTACTTTTACAACCATACCATTCTTTTCTCCTCAATTGGCTATAACAAAGATTAAATTCCAATGAATAAAGGAACTATTAAGATATACATAAAGCATATTAAGCATATATGTTTACATTATTCCCATGCTGGGTTTAGGATTGCGTAAAGCCATAAACACATTTTCTTAAGGATCATAGAAGCAATATAAAATAATATTCATTTGTTTGCTTGGTCTAGTCTGCCCCAAGCCCACATCACCACATCATTATTTCTAACAATAAGCACTCCAGTATTTTAAATATAAAGCATATAAACATTTATAGAAGTGGTGCAACCGTACAGGCTAACCAAAAATTTCAATTTGGTTATTGATGGTGAAAGTGTTCCTGAAAATCCATTTGCAGATAGGCTCCTGCAAATTGATTAATTGATGCATTAGAAAGATTAATCACTAAATAGTAGTGGGTTCAAAGTGATAAGTGTTTATGCAATAGGGCGTTCGGTTTAAAGGATACGTGAATGGGGGGGATTCAAAAGCCGCTTACAGGGATATAACATTTCCATTTTTGCATGTGACATGAGACCAACTGAAGCAAGGGCTCACAAAATCGTTATTCCAATCGATGACTTTACCATTGGAATCATTCAGAGCTTTAAGAAGTTCTATCAGAGCTTCACCTGGCAAGTTGAACATTAGACTCACACAATCGTATGAGCATTTACAGTTTCGGTATACGCAAGCAGAAAAGTTTATGAAAATGAATAGACTCCGCCTAATGATTTTCCTTTGTTCAATTGACGTGAATGTTGAATAATAAATTACTTTTTATATTGGTGACACTTTGAACTTCAACTTGATGATTTCTAGAGTCTGTTACAATGCTTAAATAAGAAATAATGGATCTAGATCCGGTAAGCATAGGAAATCTAGACCTCATCTAACCTAATAGGAATAGAAAAGTGTAATTTTAATACTGCTCAAACTGTGAAAACTATATTACTATTTCTTGCAAAGATATGAAGCTTCAAGGATCAAGTAAGAAAATTATTTTATGTTTCACTAGAAGTTCATCTTCAATTACATCTAATAATGGGAATGTGAATGATACAGTACCGGCAGAGGCTGGGATGAGTAAGCCTTGGGTTACGTATGTCAGGAGGAAGAGAGATTGATTTTCAGTTAGTTTTATTGAGTCAGCATTTTAATTATTGTATTTTCTTTTATTCGTCCTAGGATTGAGTCAAGAAGTCTTTGCTTAATTCTAGTAGTTAGTTCCTGGCACTTCTCCAACTAACATAGTGGAGTAGTGGGTAGTGGAGTAGTGGGTTTCCTAGGCTAGTATTTACTATTTAAAGAAGGTCTTGTTCTCAGTTGTAATCATCTGAATTCATCATTAATCAAAGAAAGAGTCGTAGGACTGTCTTCCTGCAAATTGTGCCTCCTTGCAAGATTCTGGCATTGAGTGGTCTATCATTTTGGTATCAGAGATTTTCGATCCATTATGGTGCAAACTCGCAATTCCTCCAATTCACAAGATCCAAATCCTCCGCCCCCACCACCTCCTCCTACCCAGCCCCCGTCCATCCTTGAAATTGCGCAGCAGCTGGCTTCCCTTGCCTCTAAACTGGAGGTCTTGGATTCGGTTGTTGCCAAAGTAGCCATCTTGGACGCGAATTCTCAGCCCCAAGGATCCAATTACAATCACGACGGTAACCCCGAGAGCTCACATCACAGAGGGCAGAGGGTGAGGTCAGCTGCCAATCAGTACGAGGGCATTCATCGGGACCATGCTCGGTCGCCTCATACGCCCAGGCCTGAGCGCACTCCTTACCGTTCTCGGGACGACTACGACGACGACGATGAGGGTCGCCGGAGTTATCAAACTGGCCAACGTCCCCGGGCTCGCATCGACTTCCCGAAGTTTGACGGTGGTGATCCCCGAGGCTGGATACTCAGAGCGGAAAAATACTTTCGCTACTACGATGTAGCGGATGACATGAAGGTCGAAGTCGCCACGGTGTACTTAGAAGGCGACGCCCTGGATCTCTACGCTTGGGTCAACGGCAAGAGGGAGATCCTAGTGTGGGAAGATTTGATCCATGTATTTCAAGAACACTATGGTCCTCCAGATTTCCAGATCCCCGATGAATCTCTATGCTCCATCACACAGACTGGTACGGTTACTGAATACCGTATGGAGTTCGCAAGGCGTGCGGCTAGGGTGAGGGACTGGCCGGAATCCGCACTTCTGGGAGCCTTCGTCTCAGGACTGAAAGAAGAATTGAAAGCTGAGGTCAGAATTCATTCACCAAGATCGGTATTTAGGGCTGCCTCTCTAGCCCTTGAATTCGAGTCCAAATTGGGCTCCGTCCAAAATACCAAACCTACCCAACCCACTTACAGGCCAACTATAGCAAACTTCCACAACCTTTTCCACGTCCAACCACGAACCCAAATCTGACCTCCGCCCCAACCACCCGGCTTTCTGACGCTGAAAGACAAACACAAAGGGAGAAGGGACTTTGTTTCCATTGTGGAGAAAAGTTCACCCCTGGCCATCAGTGCAAAACCTCATTTTCTCAATTGGAGTTTACAGATGACAATGAGCAGAGTGTGGACGAGGCCAGCGAAGAATGGGCCGATCAGGGGGGAAGACGACGGAAAAGTTGAAATTTCGTTCCATCAAATCTCCGGTCAAAATGCTACCGCCACAATGCGATTAAAGGGAACCATTAAAGGGAAGACGGTGCTCATACTAGTCGACAGTGGATCGACCCACAATTTCATCTCCAACACCTTGGCTGTGGAATTAGGTCTCCCAACTGAAGAGGTGCCGGCCTTCGGAGTTACCATCGGTAACGGCGAGGTAATTACTTGCAATCGAATCTGTCCAGATGTAGCCATACACATGCCCGGCATCATCATCCGTCAAGACTTTTTTCCCTTGGCAATGGGGAGTGCTGAATTGGTCCTAGGTATCAAGTGGCTGGCTTCTTTGGACACAGTTAAGGCCAACTGGAAGGAGTTGTTCCTAGTATTTCATCAGCAAGGGCGTAAGGTCAAAATACATGGGGTACACAGCAAACCAGAGAACTCCTCCCTAGCCACGATGTCCCTGACTTTAGCTGACAGCATAGAGCCGAAATCTGACATTCCGGATGCAGTACAGCAGGTATTACAGAACTTCCAGACCATCTTCCAACCACCAACGTCCCTACCCCCGCCAAGAAACCAAACTCACACCATCCCCCTACTCCCAAATGCCAAACCACCTAACCTACGCCCATACCGATATCCCTACCATCAAAAAACGGAGATTGAAATACAGACTTCAGAGCTGCTGAAAACCGGTTTTGTAAGACCTAGTACCAGTCCATTCGCTAGTCCTGTACTACTTGTAAAGAAGAAAGATGACTCCTGGAGGATGTGTGTAGACTACCGTAAGCTCAATCAGATTACGGTGCCAGATAAATACCCCATCCCCGTCATCGACGAGCTTTTGGACGAACTCCATGGGGCTAGTATATTTTCCAAGATTGATCTCCGTTCAGGGTATCATCAAATCAGAGTTCATCCATCGGACGTTCACAAAACTGCCTTCCGCACGCATTCAGGCCACTACGAGTTCTTGGTTATGCCATTTGGGCTCACAAACGCCCCTTCGACATTTCAGGCAATTATGAACGATCTTTTCCGACCCTTCCTACGCAAGTTTGTTGTCGTTTTCTTTGATGACATTCTTGTGTACAGCACATCAGAAGAGCAGCATGTTCAGCATTTGAAAACCATCCTACAGCTTCTACAACAACATCAGTTTTTTGCTAAACCGACAAAGTGCCTTTTTGGCCAGCAGGAAATTGGGTTCTTAGGGCACATTGTTTCCGCAGCCGGTGTCGCTGTTGATCAAGAGAAGATTGCCGCCGTTGCAAATTGGCCGGTTGCAAAGACGATCAAGGAGTTGCGCGGTTTTCTAGGGTTAACGGGTTATTACCGCCGTTTTGTGCAGGGATATGGCATCTTGGCTCGTCCTTTGATTGACTTGACAAAAAGAAACGCTTTCCGGTGGAACCCCACGGCTGAACAGGCGTTTCAGAAGCTGAAGTCCGCCCTCACTACAGTGCCCGTCCTCAGACTTCCCAATTTCAGTGAACCTTTCACTGTGGAATGCGATGCATCAACGGATGGAGTGGGCGCTATGCTATTACAGTCTGGTCATCCTGTGGCTTATTTCAGTAAGGGCTTCTCTTTCTCAAATCGCTTTAAGTCTACTTACGATAGAGAACTACTTGCACTGGTTTTGGCTTTACAGAAGTGGAAACATTACTTTATGGGGTCGAGATTTGTAGTCCGAACTGATCACAGGAGCCTCCAATTCCTCCTCAGTCAGCGTGTTACTACAAACTCACAGCAGAGATTATTGCTTAAGTTACTGCCCTTCGATTTCACCATCGAATACCGACTAGGGAAGAAGAATACCGGCGCCGATGCCCTATCAAGGCGACCACAACAGGCTGAGTTGTTGGCGTTAGCAATTCCTGTCATCCAGGAACTCAAAAATTGGACCGAGGCCATGCAAAGGGATTCTTTCATCAGCAAAATATTGGCAGAAAAACGGGCAGATCAGTCCGCTTACCCGCTCTTTTCCATAGTCGGCGAGAAGCTGTTCTTTAAAGACCGATTGGTGGTACCGGATGCAGAGGCCATACGGCACAAAATCATGGTCGAAGCACACGACTCCCCTGCTGCAGGACATGGTGGTTTCGTCAAAACCTTGAAACGGGTCTCTTCGGAATTCTATTGGCCAAATCAGAAAGCTGATGTTCGTCGTCATATTCAGGATTGCACTGTCTGTCAAAAAGCTAAATATGAGACTTTAGCTCCAGCAGGTCTACTGCAACCTTTGCCCGTGCCTGTGCAAATATGGGAAGACATCTCCCTTGATTTTCTATCAGGGTTGCCCAAATCAGGAGGTTTCGATGTGATTTTAGTGGTGGTTGATCGCCTCAGCAAATATGTTCATTTCATTGGTCTGGCGCACCCATATTCAGCAATAACAGTAGCCAACCTTTTCTACAAGGATATAGTTCGGTTACATGGCATTCCAAGGTCGGTTGTTTCGGATCGGGATCCGGTCTTTCTGAGCTCTTTTTGGACTGAGCTGTTTCGTTTGAGCCAGACGACGCTAAGGATGAGCTCGGCCTACCATCCACAATCGGACGGACAAACCGAGGTGGTGAACCGCTGCTTAGAAACCTACCTTCGTTGTTTCGCCATGGAGAAGCCTCGTCAATGGAGCAATTTCCTGCCTTGGGCTGAATTTTCTTTTAACACAGGCTTTCACACAGCAGCAGGTATGTCTCCCTTCAAGATCGTTTATGGGCGAAACCCACCACCAATCCTGCCTTTTGTTCGCGGAGAAACACGATTGCCTGACCTAGAAGCACAGTTAGTAGCAAGGGATGAGGTTATTCAGGTTCTCCGGCAGAATTTGTTGAAAGCCCAAGCTCAGATGAAAAAGGTTGCTAATTCTCACAGGAGAGAAGTCATTTTTTATGTGGGCGATTTGGTCTTCTTACGACTGCAGCCTTACCGCCAGAAATCCTTAGCTCGGAGGATCAATCAAAAGCTGTCGCCTAGGTTTTTTGGGCCATATAAAGTGCTGAAACGCATTGGGTCTGTTGCTTATGAGCTCGATCTGCCGGCTGGGACGAAACTACATCCAGTGTTCCACGTTTCTCTACTCAAACCAGCCAGAGGTCAATCCATTTTTCAAACTCCATCCTCACTGCCTATCAACGATTCCTTTGAGTTTAATGTGAAGCCCGAAGCGGTCATTGCACATCAGTGGAAGAAATTCGGTGATTCCGCTATACTTGAAGTCCTTGTGAAATGGATTGATCGCCCTCCGGAAGAAGCAAGTTGGGAGGAATACGACCTTTTGAAGCAGCAGTTTCCTGACTTTCGACTTGAGGACAAGTCGAGTTTTCAGGGGGTGAGCAATGATACAGTACCGGCAGAGGCTGGGTTGAGTAAGCCTTGGGTTACGTATGTCAGGAGGAAGAGAGATTGATTTTCAGTTAGTTTTATTGAGTCAGCATTTTAATTATTGTATTTTCTTTTATTCGTCCTAGGATTGAGTCAAGAAGTCTTTGCTTAATTCTAGTAGTAAGTTCCTGGCACTTCTCCAACTAACATAGTGGAGTAGTGGGTAGTGGAGTAGTGGGTTTCCTAGGCTAGTATTTACTATTTAAAGAAGGTCTTGTTCTCAGTTGTAATCATCTGAATTCATCATTAATCAAAGAAAGAGTCGTAGGACTGTCTTCCTGCAAATTGTGCCTCCTTGCTAGATTCTGGCATTGAGTGGTCTATCAGTGAAGGGAAACTAAACCTTGTGCATTAGTAGGATTGCAATGCCCTCACCAAATTAGTATATAAATCCATATGCTGATATAAAACAGCAGGGGGGTTAAATGAAAAGGCATTGACCAACTCCCATGAAGCTACAAATATAAATTAAAATCTTGAAACCAATGGAATCCTGTGGAAGTGCTATAAATCTTATGATGTTACCTTCGACTTTAGGCTTAGCGAATGAATGACAACTCGTGGAGAAAACCATGAGCATAAGCAGGTGAACTGATTGATTCAAGGAAAACTTCCAGAAAGAGAATGTCTTGTACATGGCAGTATGGCACATTCTCTATCACCTAGTGATAATTTTATCTTTAGCAATTCTAGGCAAAAAATATCACAACTAAATAAGTCATTGAAGCACATCCACTGATGTACAGGCTAGTAATTACAAAGTGTAATGAAAAAGGGCAAAGACACCGCATAGACTTACATTTTGTACAAAGCGATGAACAAAGTTAAGTTAGTTACAGAGAGAGGACTAGGAGAAATCAAAACATCTTCATTGTACTGTGAATTTTAGTAACAAAGTAACAAGATTGAGCGATTAGCTGTATACATGCTCTATATGTTTTGCATGAAATAGAACTTTGAATGGAATTGCTTAGCCCCAGTGACCACTAAAAACAGCTTCCCATGGTGCTCACCCAAATAATACAAAGCAATCCCCATTGTGACATACAATATCCTCTAATGTACCAAAAAGACTAAAAAATGAAAGAAATAGGGTGGAACCAGTTGCATGTTATCACTTGTCAACTTTGATTATAACATTTATTTACATTCTCCATGCATTTCTGTTGTGGGAAATGAAAATATCTTGATGTTTCCAAAATTTTCATCAGAATTTTATGTATCTTGAGGTCTCGTATATCCATATAGGCTGTGAAGGAATTTCTCGGAAATCTCAGAAAATTTCAAAGAAAGCCAACACATATAGAAATTACATTATACTTTGAGAAGTCTTGTGTGAAAAATCAAAAGATATAGATGAAATATCAGTTGTCTCATTATTTACTCAAATTAATTACAAAAGTGTTGTTTTGTTTTTCTATAATTTTTCATATAAAGAGAAACCCAAAAGTCAAAATTAGGGCTGGGACTTTCGAACCATGAACCAGAGAACCAAGCCGGACCGAACCGTTATGACCCGATTCAGTTCGGTTCCAACATTTATTAGTTACTTGCTAATGGTTCGGTTCGTATTCCTTATTAACGGTTCGGTTCTCGGTTCCTGAAAAAATATGTACTTAGAATCGTTAAGGAACTATTATATATAATAATTAAAATATTATATATTTCTTATTAGTATATACTACCTCTTTTCTATCATTTGCAATGGAGCCAAAGATTCATTATTTTTTGGCTTGAGATTATGATGGAATAAAGCAAAATGACTCACTAAACTGTCTGCGCTTCTTTGTTATGGAACGGCAGTCAGTCCATGCAATTTTGGACGCGATTTTCACTATGGGTCATCCTGAAACAGTCTCTATGTGCTTTAGTACAGGGGTAAGACTGCGTACATCCGACCCCCCCTTACCCCACCGTAGGTGGGAGCCTTTGTGGCACTGGGGTAAATGAAAATGAAAATGAGTATATACTACCTCCGTCTCTTAAAACTTTGCCAAAATTGTCCGGCACGGAGAATAATAAAGTATAAACTGTGTGGTTGAGGTTTGTGCAGAGGAGAGAAATAATAGAAACCACAAAATAATTGATTATAAGGAAAAGTGGCAAAAATTTTTGGGACGTCCTAAAAAGGAAAGATGACAAAGTTTTACTGTGTATTTACGTAGTTATTTGAATATTACACTGACTATTTTAGTTTGGTCAATTAAGTATTTAACATTATTATTTATTTTAACAGGGCTCTTGGGCCTCTCTTATTAGAGGCTCAGATGGTCGGAACTGAATGCTCTGCTTGTGAACTTTTGAGATAAATGAACTTTTTTGTCTTATTAATTACGTTGCTGATTCAAGGTCATTATTATTGGTTGTAGTAAATATCTTGTTTTGTTTTATTTACTAAAAATTTAAGTTTGGTATGTAATTATGTTTTAAACTCAACTTTTGAGGTTTGAAATGATGGTAAACATATCTATATTTCTTGTAATTTCAAATGTTGAATGTTTTTTCGGTACAAATTTAACGGTGATTTGTAATAATTTTATTAAAAACTAGGAACGATTAAATGACAAGAACCGAACCGTTAAGAATGGTTCGGTTCCATATCATTTCTATAAAAAATTATAAGAACCGAACATTTATTAAAATTTGATATTTTTCAAACGGTTCCATCTATTTAGCCTAGGAATCGAATCGGTCCTAGGCTTAGTCAAAATAACATGGACTTTTAAAGGCCTTTTTCCATGAATATTACTAAATTAAATTCAAAAGACAAAAATATGACTTGTTTTAAGATTTTCCAAAAAGTGGCATATTCAGTGACTAGTTCTCAATGACACATCATCTACCAATGACTTGTCACTCTGAAATACACTATAGTAACTCTTGTCCGGTTACTCATACATAATGACTAGTCATAATTTTGTCCAAAACATTAATAGTCATATTTTTGTCCGATGAAACTCTATTAGTAATATACTCCGTACATGTCATTTTTTCATTTTTAAATAAGAACAAAGTGTCTATTTTCGTAATACCAACTTTTTATCCTTGATCACACATTACTACATTAGTGAGATATACTGATATAGGAATACCAGCAAAGAAATACTATTCATCTTGTTAAGCTTAAACTTTTACAGTGGAACCTAACTCTCAATAACTCTTGAGTTATATCTCAGTCTTATTTGGCAATTGAGAAAATGAAAGTTTATTTAAATCACCAGATCCTTCTATTTCACATTTGCAAACACGTCTTTTCCTCTTAACAAAAGCAAGAATGGAAACCACTGAATTACGTAGTACGTAGTATAAAATATAATAAACACTAGATAACAAAAGAATGAATAACTATAAGAGTTTTCATACTGTAAGAAAAATGAAGGGAAGAGATCTGGCTGGCTCACTGACCTGGCTTAGGCATGGATAATGAAGCTTGAAATTGCAAATACAAATTATCAGGAAGTATAAATGGGGATAAAAGGGGTTGGGATGATACAATCATCACCATCCACATAATAATAATAATGATTTAGTGTAAGTAGAATGACAAAACGGCCGGAATCGTGAAAAGGACCCATAAAGCAACCCGGAAAGAAAAGAGAATGGAAGAAAATGGAATTGTATTCTGGGGAGGCCAATGGAGCAGAGTGAGTGGAGAATAGGGTCTACTATGAATGTGAAATGAATGAATGCTCAGGTCCCAAGGAATTGAGATAAATAGAATCCCACAACAGTTGAGTAGCCGATTACTAACTAATTGAAGCAAATGAGTACGGTGTTATTCTGAAATTAATCTAATCTTCCTCATCTTCTCAAAAACCAGCTTCTAAGAGTGAATTAAAGCACTAGAAGCACTTCTACAATTTCACACAACCATCCCAACTTTTGTTTATATTTTCTAAAGGAACAGTGACAGTTTTAAGAATCAGACCCGAGCACCTTCTTAGAGTCTGTTTGGTAATATCTGAATTGGCTGCATTGGCTGATTCAAAAGAAATTTATGAAGAGTTGGTTGAAGTGTCTGGATTGACAGATTTGCTGATTCATGAAAAGAAATATTTAAATATACTTTATTAATTAAATAAAGAAACAATTATATGAAAAAATAACTAAAATGATCATCTACGGTAATTTCAACCAATACAATCAAAATTTAACTACAACCTTAATTTTTCTTATTATTACGCAATTTAATACACGAAATCAAAACTGACGTGCTTGGTGAAAAAAATTAGCTCACAAGTCTGATAAACTGATAAACAAGGTTACCAAACGGGGCCTTACTCTTTACAAGAAAATAATCTACTCCGAAAAACAGGGGGTGCGCTAATTGTTATGAACATAAAAAGAAATAGAAAAAAAGTTAATTAGGTCCCCACACTTTAAAAAAATAGTCAAACCCTCGAACATTGTAAAAACATTCAATTGACTCCATTAGCAAGTTACCACAAATTATACTGTGCAACCGACATACCATGCGCATGGTATGCCGGTCTTAATACGGTGCCGTTTTTTTCCTCCCCAAACTCCATGAAGTGCAATATTACGGAAGCTTTCTTTCTTTTTCCTCCATGTTAGTGCTTTCTCTCTTTATTTTTCTTTTCTATTTTTCTTCAATTTTTTTCTCTTCTACATCAAAATACTAAAAATTTATTTGTGATTTTACTTATCTTTATCTTTAACTAATTAAAATACAATTGAATTTACATTTTTTTTCTTTACATAATTTTTACAAAATTTTATTAATCCACATAAATTAGTATATTGTATTTCATAATCATACATTTTACTACTTCTTTCTATCTTTAATTGAAATTAAAATAGAATATATTTTTTCTGTAATATTCTTTACATTTCATATTCATAATTTTTTTTCTATAGTATATTTCTTATCTCTTTGATATGTTTTTAGTGTTTTGAAGACATTAAATTTGTTTATTTCAATTTAAATTTCATAAAACATGAAATTATATTACATTTTTCATATGTTGAGTTATGTTTATAGACAATTTTTGAAATTACATTTGATAGTTGGAGTTACATCTTCTTGTGCATGAGTTACATCTTCTTATGCGCTAATTACATTTGGACTTGCTTCAACAAGTTACATTTTGCATACATCTAAGTTAGATCTTCCATGAACGTGAGTTACACTTTTTCATAACACGTATTACATCACAAAATAAACTTCAACTATTGAAACAAAAACTAATAATTTTTTGCAAACAAAAATGATTTTTTTGGAAAAAAAATTTATCTCTTTGGCAAAAAATTTTTCTTCGAAACATTTTTATGGCCTTAATACTAAAAACAAAACATATTGACTATTTACGTAAATTAATTTGAGCAATTAGACTCCTTGCTTTCATTCTTTACATTTGATAGTATATGGAGTTAGATCTTCTTATGCGCGAGTTACATCTTTTTATACGCGAGTTACATTTAGACTTGTCTTAACAAGTTACATTTTGCATACACCTAAGAGGGCCATTTTAGCTGCGTGTACACATTTTGCTTCTTGTACACTCTGACACACATTACGTGCGGTGTTATATACAGAGTATATACACATTTTGCCAATACAACCACTTTAGCTTGTAGCCCAGATCTTCATAAATATACAGAGTATATATACAGAGTATATATATTTTATATATAATTTTTTAATAAATCGGCAGAATTAGCCAATACAGCCACTTTAGCTAGTAGCCCAGATCTTCATAAATATCAGCAGAAATAGCCGATTCATCCTATTCCAGTGTTACCAAACAAGCTCTAAATCATTGCATAAACACACCCATAAATACTTGCAAGTATTGGAATAAGCAAGCTTCTATATCTTTACCTTCCAACAAATTGAATAGTGTATGGAGTTTAAGAATGATTTATTAACAGGAATTTGACTAAGTTTTAGTCATGCTGTAGCCGACTGTTATGTCATAATAAAATGGGTATAAGTGAAAATTCATAAAATAGAAACAATCTTTACATTTTTATCTGCATATGGGAAGGAGAGCGTGATTTATCAAAACATAAGGGGTTTTCATGCTTTTTAAAAAACACAAGGGGTTGTATGCATGATTATATAACAGAGGGGGATTTGGTGCAATTTGCTCTCAATACTTGTCTCTTATTCTATTTTGGGTTGTTCTTAAATAGTTGTCCTTTTTCATTTTTAAAAACTTTTTTCAATATACCATCATTCTCTTTCCTATTTTTTTCATTTATTACAATAACTACACCTTGTACATTACTCGTATTATTTTCCTCTTAACACCCGTGTCAAAACCTAAGAGAACAAGTATATGAGAACAAGTAAAATGATCCTTTGCAGTTACTTCAGCTAATACAATCAAAAAACTAATTTTAATCTTACTTTTTCTTATTATTATACAATTTAACACACGACATCAAAAGTTAGTCTTAAGTGAAAAAGTTGAATAAACTCACGTCATCAAATGGGAACAACTAGTGACTTCAGCAGAATAAAAATAATTGTTGTGGTTCCATTCTTTAAAAGTATTCTCTTGCAAAATAGACTAAAGCCTCATAACTGAAAGCGACGACATAGAATCGAAACCAAGAATCGGCTAGCTCGGAACTAGAAAAATCCCGATGAAATAAAAAGGCATTCTTATTAGTTGGCAATTTCTTTTTATTATTTCCAAATAAATTACCATAAATGGTGGGATAAGAGTTGAGAAATTCTTACGAAAATTAATTGGCAATTTTTAATTTACAAAGGGAGTAAAAATGTAACATCAAGCCATCAACACGATATATATATATATATAAATAAATAAATAAATAAATAAATAAATAAATAAATAAATAAATAAATAAATAAATAAATAAATAAACACAAGTACTGTTCTAATTTACAGCATAGTTAACAATGTTAATTTAATCGTTTTGTAACACTAGAAAGTATAATAATTGACCCCGTAAATAAACTTAACTACGCTTGTATTTCACGAAGGTGAAGTATTCTTAATTTATGGCTAATGGTTTATTTTAAAGAAATTTTACTAAATAGGAGTAAAAGTGTGAGAAAATTTCAAATATGAAGGGCTTTTGATTTTATTTCCAAAATATGAGTTAATGTTGTTAAGTTTGGAAAATATTGATACCTGTTAAAGTATATTGTCATGTTTATAGTTATCTGTTAAAGTATATTGTCATGTTTATAGTTAGGTGACGTGATAAGTCGGTAACGTACCACCATTTAAGAGGGAAATACAACACTCCTATTTTGGAAATATGATTGATTTGATATTTTAACGCGAGAGAATTCTTTAAATAGGAGTAAAAAAGTTTTGAAATTCCAAAATAGGACTATCATGTTTTTTATTCATTGAATAGTAGTAATTTGTTGCCAAGTTTGAAATTACTAGACTTTAAAACATGACATTTTTCCCAAACTTGACAAATTACTCCTATTCAGAGAATAAAAAATATGATACTCTTATTTTAGAATTTTAAAACGTTTTTACTCACATTTAGGACAATTTCTGTTTAATTTTTAATTTCTTACGTATGTCCGCGCTAACTTCTTTTAGAAAAAACAGGGTTGAAAAAATATGAAGATTGGAGACGTGTTTGTTTTTTTACTCCGTAGAATAATGTGACCTTGACGTCAACAAAGTGCAAACTAGCATTGAAGAGCACATTTAAATATAGAAATATACACTTTTTTCATTAAATATCTCCTGAGATAATTTATGCAAAACTACTAGATAAATTAATTCTTTCCTTTATATTACACGATATATATCTCAAAAAATGTTACTGTATACAATCTATTGTGCATAAATTACACCACAAAATAGTACTACCTCCGTCCTACTATGTTTGGGACAAAAGAGTGTGACACAACTTTTAAGTAAAAGTAGAATTGTGTAGTTGATATTGAATTGATAAAATGTGAATAAGTAAAAATAAAATGTAACCAGCCAAATATTACCAAATATGGTTTGCGACAAACTTAATGGAACGGATGAAAAGGATAAAATAAGACAAAATTAAGGGGACAGAGGAAGTACTAGTTTACACAAAACATAGTACTCTATTCGCTCTTCTATCATTGTCTCATTTACTTTTTTTGTTTGTCTCATCACTTTTATTTGAGATCATATTTGATATTGTTTGAATAGTTGAAATATTGTCTTCTCACTTTATGTATTCAAAATCAGCCACATAATTTCATTTTTCTAAATAACATCATCATTCTTTCATGTACAAAATTGAATGTGATGGAGCCATGGACGTAGTACCTTACACAGTAAGTTTAAAAACTTTTGTGTGTATATTATTTTTGTACATTGCAATGTTACATGTATTTATTGGCCGGTGACGAATTTGATAACTTTTCATTATCCTACAAATAAATATCACATTGAACTACGTAGTATAAAAGTAGAAGCATGGATAACCTATAAACAAAAAATTGGTTTCTGTTGGGATAATGGATCGGGCCCAGTGTCATTGGCCCGTTATCCCCGAGCTTAGGCCCAACTAGGCCCATGACGCAGTCTCACGAGCGGGAGTCACCCCTTGCTCATTACTTATTTATCGGGTCGGTTCGCTCATTAGCTTGGAGATGTATTGTTAATTTGGGTCAAGCCCATGTAGATTAGACTTTGAACTTATGATGGATGCCTAAAATAGGCCATCAACTCTCCTTGTATTCTCGATGATATTTTCCTATACTGAAATGCTGCTAGTTTCTCTACTCGGGATATTTTCTACCAACATTGGTGCTTTCATTGAGAGTCATCTCTCATTTTCGGTAGGAATCGGTAGAGTTTCGAGCAAAAATCAGATATGAAATTTTCCAAATTAGGTCCCAAGGATACGCAGCCACCAAGGGCAAACCAAGGAGAACCCGAGCGATGAACGACCGGGAGAACTGAGCAACGGCAGGCACAGACCTTGCCTCACCTACTACCGGAAGTTATGCCCTCCCGTCCAATTTCTGCCATCAATGGCCGCTTGAGGTTCCTGGGATTGACGAACGGGTCTCACACGTGACGCAGACAGAGCCTTGCCATCGCTCTCTATCTCCTCTGTTCGTACGAACTGAGGACTGCACAAGCTCTTTTCGGCCGACCTCAGCGACAGGGATCCATCCTCTCCAGGACAGCAACACGACGACGAGGGCTTCACCTTCAACTCCGTCCGGCGACGGCCATGGATGGAGGCAGCTCGAGCGACAGTGATGGTCGAGGGTCTCCTTCTCCCCAATCGTCCTAGGCAACAGGCAACAACTTCCAACCTCCGACCTGTGGTCAAGGATTCCAGCACGATTCTCTCTTCCCAACCTATATATCTAGAGCAGCAAAGCCGGGTGGAGGGGATGACTGTCCATGGAAGACTGCTGGACTAGGGAGCACCCCAGCGGTGAAGTGAGACTCTAAGTATGAGCTCTGCCACCTCCATTGAGACGGAGCCGCTTCACCTCGCATCGCTTCGCCACCGCATCAATCGTTGCCATAGCGTCGCAACACAACTCTATGTTGGCCGCACGGACAAGGGACTGCACGAGCTCTCATCGCCCAACCTAAGATACAAATATTCAGCCGCCACAATACAGTGACGCGACGGTAGGAGCTCCAACTCCGTCCGACGATGTCCATGACTGGAGTTCTCTTGAGCGACAGTGGCGGTCGAGGGTTTCCCTCACGAGCAGCAGGCTTCTCCTCAATTCGAAGCCCCATCCAAAGATGGGCACGGACCTCACCCGCTCAACAAAGGACAACCCTCAAACAATAAAAATATAAATTTGAGATTTCTACAGAATTTTCTGAAATTGTAGATTCATTGTGTGTGCCAACTGGTCGTGGTTCCGGAGCACAATCATGAGGTTGAGCACGCTAGGAGCTATCACCTCAGACGCTTGTATGCTCGGTGCCATACACCATGCTCGTACACTCAGGGCATGATGGATCTCGAAGGGAGTACGTGTCCCGACAAGTTGAGCAGCCAAGAAGGAGGCCCTCCCGGCAACACTCATCTTGGGAAGAAGGGAATGAGTCGTCTCATCACCCCCATCGACCAGGTAAAAGGGCTGGCTACCCCGGGAGACGTATCAGCACAGACGTACCAGCAAAGATGGGCCCTGAAGGGACGCATCGGCACAAACGTACCAGCACGGACCAGCACAGACGTACCGGCACGGACGGATCCCGAATAGAGTATGTGTCCCGACAAGTTAGCCATGACAGCCAGGAAGGAGGCCTTCCCAGGAACACTCGTTCCGGGAAGTAGGGAACGATTCATCTCATCACTCCCGTCAACCGGGTAGACAGCTGACACCCCAGGAGATGTATCAGCAAACATGTACCAGCATAAATGGATCTCGAAGGGAGTATGTGCCCTAACAAGTTGGGTAGGCATGGTAGCAAGGAAGGACGACTCGTCTTATCACTCCCGTCGACCGAGTAGAGATATTACTCGAAGGTATGGAAGCATCGTTGCTAAAGGGGTACAAACCTTGCAACGCAGCGACAGCCAGGAAGGAGGCCCTCCCGGCAACACTCGTCCAAGGAAGGAAGGAAGCACCGTTGCTAAAGGGGTACAGACCTTGCAACGCGGAGCTGTTACTCAAAGTCCCGGAAGCACCATTGATAAAGGGGTACAGACCTTGCAACGCAGAGCTGTTACTCTAAGGCATGGATGCATCGTTGCTAAAGGGGTACAAACCTTGCAACGCATCGACAGCCAGGAAGGAGGCCCTCCCGGCAACACTCGTCTCGGGAAGGAAAGAAGCGCCGTTGCTAAAGGGGTACAGACCTTGCAACGTGGAGCTGCTACCCGAAGTCCTGGAAGCATCATTGCTAAAGGGGTACAGACCTTGCAATGCCGAGCTGATCATGAAGGTCTAAGTACCGTTGCTATGGGGTTATAAACCTTGCAACGCGAAGCCATTCCACAAGGGCGTGCAGACCGTCAAGCTGAGGCAGAAAACGCCGAGCAGAGGAAGAAGGATGAAGAAGAAGGAAAGAAGGAGGACAAAGGGCAGCGTGATGACCCGGAAGCCGAGAACATCGGTACGAAGTTTTCATTCACACCGAGCAGTATGGACATCACAACGACCATCACGTAAGGAGCCAAGTGATGATGCTGACAGAAGATCTCTAAAATCAATCATCGGATCCTGGAGACTCGAGGGGTACACCGGATCACGGTCGTATTGTGCAATTCGCCTGTGATCGTCTTAGAGGTGAGCCCTACCGTGCTCTGCGCACGAAGCTGACACATCTTCATGATAGGGTGCAAGCATCCCGAGAAGCCACCGCATTCTAGGAGCTTTAGCTCAAGTGTTCTAGAGGTTGACAACACAGGAAGAGGTGGATAGGCATTCAAGTCACATTATTCTTGTGGAGATGGAGACATTCCCCGGATGATACGAAGACGTCCTATGACGCAGAAATTCACAGTAGCATAGAAGCACTGTTGCCAAGGGGCACAGACCTTACAACACGAAGTTTTGACTTGATGACCCGAAGGCACCGTTGAAATAAAACCTTGCAACGCGAAGCCATTACACGAAGCCATTACGCGAAGGCGTTCAAGCAACTCGAGCGAGTGGACTTCAGGGTCCATGCCATCAACAACAAAGCTACGAAGTATGAGGTGGGTCAGCTTCGCGATGAACCCACCTACGAAGTCGAATAAATCCAAGTTGACCTACAGAGATCGAGCATAAGATCAAGATCAATGAAGGACACTTTGTCAAATTTAATGAGTGGAGCACTTCAAGTTTGTAGATCAAGTGCGGAGTGGAGGAGACCCTGTCAAGTCCTATGAGTGGAGCATCACAAGCTTGTAGATCAAATGCGTATCGCAAGGCACCTTATCAAATTCTATGAGCGGGACACTGCAAGTTTGTAGATCAAGCGGAGTGCGGGGCACTTTGCCAAATTCTATGAGCGGGGCACATCACGCTTGTAGATCAAGTGCGGAGCGCAGTGCAAATTGTCAAATCCTAAGAGCGGAGCATCACGAGCTGGTAGATCAAGTGCGGAGCGCAGATCAACTCTCTCACATTATATGAGCGGATAATCACAAATTGTAAATCAAGTGTAGAACTCGGAGCAACTCCTCAACTTGTCAAATTCTTTCATTACTTAAAAAAAATTTCGTTTTCCAGTCTGAAATTTAATGAGGTCCGACCTCCCTTGGAAATGAACGGGCGGCGGCAAAAAAAAAAGAAAAGAAAAGAAAATAAAATAAAAATTAAAAAAAAAAGCAAAAAAAATACTATGACGCCCCGCTCTCGGTGTTTAGACGACCACGGCTCGATCCTCGGGCAAGGAAATGATCAAACTATTTTCTAAGTCTAGGATTAGCTCATCGGTCAAGGCGATCATAAGACTGGCCTCTGGGTCGAAAAGGTATGCGAGAGGTCGTGCCCCGAGCCCCACTCGTACATCTGTTGTCTGACGTTGTTGTCTAAACAGCTCGCATGCACGTTTGATCCAATCAACGATGCGACAACTATATGACCGGTCTCCGGACCGAAGGTATGCGGAAGGTTGTTCTCCGAGCCCCTTTCGTACATCCATTGTCTGACGTTGCTAGGCTTAGCAGCCCGCATACGCGCTTGACAGGATCAACAGTGCGGGTCCGTTCTGGTCTGATCATGTAGGGCCTTGCCCTTAGGTTTGGCCAACTTCAGTTGGACTTTCAGAAAGAGAATAGCCAAAATATTTCCTAAGTATGAAACTAGTTGTACAAGTCAAGGTGTAAGACCGGCCTCCGGGTCGAAGGTATGCGAGAGGTCGTGCCCCGAGCCCCTCTCGTACATCCATTGTCTGACCGATGGCCAAACAGCTTGCACACTCATGGGTCCTAGATCGATAGTGTGCGGGTCAGCCTCGCCTTACCAAGTAGGGTGCGGTCAAGGTCAGCCCTACCAACCTTTCGCCCCTCACGACCTAGGTGGGGAGCCAGATCCCTGATTAGTTCTCCAAGTATTCTTGAATGAAAAACAACTATGTAAATGGAAAGAATGAACGATGCACCCATACAAGCTCAAGCAATAAAGCAATCATGAAGAATAGTTTCAAGATCACGACCATCTTTTCTATTACAACTTGGAAAACAGTCCCAAACCAGGCTCGTGAGTGACTCCATCTAGATCATCAGGAACCTCCGGGATGTGTCTAGGAGACCAAGTATCGAGGTCATCATCATTGCCACCCTTCTCCACCTCATTAGGGTCAGATATCATCTTGGGCAAACCAAGCTTCTCAGGGTGAAAGCCTGGAGTATGATACGTCAACATGTCATACAGTGTAGTCAACATACCATGTCGATCACATCTAAAAGAGAGTAGGATCTCCTCCTCGTGATGATTGCAATCCTCCTAGGTCTTCAACTAAGATCAGATATGCTACGACCGGATCTCGATCCTAGGAGTGACAAGCTCTAAAAACTCTATAGAGTCCTTGAACATTGCAACTACCTCACGCCCTGCATCCTAGGATGATGCCTCAGGATGGTCTTACTTTAAGTTAAGCTCGGACAGAGCTTTCATATCCTTGGTCGCAGCCAAGCTCGGGCATGCATAAATCATCTGCTCCATGGCAAGCTGTGTAACCTTCAAAGCAGACTCTACTTTGTCCGCCCACTGCTGAGCCTGACTACCCGATGATGGTTCAAACTGTTCTTTAACAAGCTTCCAAATTCAAACTAAACACACAGGGCAAGTGATCATTACCATGCCATCCATTCCGAGCAACACACGCATCTCCGACCCAAGTTCGCCTTCAGGGTAGCGTCGTGGCAGCCTGCTTCAGGTTCGTGTCAAGGAGCGAGATCGTCCATCCTTCCCAGACCACCTGTGATCGAGTAATGCTCAAGCAAGGATCGATGCATAGCTTGGAAGATCGGATGCAATCACATGCCACCCTCATCAACAACCGTTCATCAAGTCGAAGTAAAGTGGAGGTCCCACCAAGCTCGCTCTCCATGCTATTTGGAGAGTGTCGAGATGGCCTAGCATTCCGAACATCCTCAAATCGCAGAAGGTCAGGCCATTTTGGGCTCCCCGTCACCTGAACAAGATCATGCAACCCTTCGACCACTGACATGTATGAGCACAACTGCAGCGGAACTCTCTCACGGACTCAACAAATCACAAGGAATGAGTCACCAGAACATCGCTCTCTTCCCCTGCATCAAGGAGTCCTCCAAGCACCAATCTCAGTCTGGAAACTTACATCCTAATTAGGGAAGCGTGAAGGTCAAATGACATCGAGAGTTTAATCTCAGACTTTGCTATGCACATCATCTTGTAGGCGTGTGTCGAACCTCAAGTTTGACAAAGAACGCCATCATTCCCATTTCAAGACCGGTCAGATCCTCCTTCACTTGGGTGATGACCGCTGCTTTGGATTCATCGTGAAAGGACTAAACGTTGTCATCTTGGTTCTATGATCGGGCTCGCCCACTGTCCTCCCAGATGATGACTATTTCTTCATCGCAAACCCGATCTCAACCACTCCTTTAGCAAATGACAAATCTTTGCAGATATCTTACATGCTTCGGATGGGATGCGGGGCGATCCAGAATTCTGTTGGGAAGGTGAGTGCCTCTCCCCAACATCAGACAAAGAAGCTATTAGCATGTACTCGACATTAGGCAGGGAAGATGCATGCTTCTCCCCAGCATCAATCAGATAAGCTTGACATCTCCCCGACATCAGGCGGAGAAACTTTTAGCATTCCCCGACATTAGGCAGGGAAGGTGCGTGCCTCTCCCCAACATCAGGCAGGGAAGGTGTGTGTCTCTCCCCAGCATCAAGCAGGGAAGGTGCGTGGCTCTCCCCAGCGTCAGGCAGGGAAGGTGTGTGCCTCTCCCCGACATCAGACAGAGAAGCTCTAAGCATCCTTCGCCGCATCCAAGGCAGCAAATGCGCTTCTCGAACCATCCATACCTACGAGGAAACGAAGGTTAGGGCAGGGCAACAAGTGCACTTCTCTGACCTACCATACCTATGAGGAAACGAAGGTCTGGGCAGGGTACCAAGTGCGTTTCTCCAACCAGCCATACCTACGAGGAAACGAAGGTCAGGGCAGGGAAGCAAGTGCGCCTCTCTAACATGCCATACCTACGACGAAATAAACAAAGTAAGCGAGGATTCAGCCGGTTGGGTTATCTCCCCTTACCTGACGTAAGGAGCAGTTTATACCTTTGTTCTTCTTGGAAAGTCGTTCTTCACATAGCAGGGAAGCTTCTCGCTTTTTCCTAGCACCAGACAGAGAAGCTCCGGGCTTCTTCCCTGCATGAGACAGACCTTCATCGGACGTCGAAGGCCAAGACTTAGCATCTTGCACTATAGCTAAAGCAACGAGAGCACCTCTCCTACCTGCCATGTATGTAAAAAGTAATAATAGCAATCAACAGAGACTACTTATCATGGTGGATTACTCACCGCATCCTCCCGAGAACGTCAGACGAGCATTGCTCACAAGTGAAGATCGGTCTTTGCCATTCCCTTAGCAGATGGTGACCGTTGCAGCTGCATGCAGTGGCCGGAGGGCTCACCTTTTTGCTTAATTTGGAAGAAGACCCTGGCCTGCTCACCGGACAAACAAGACCCCAGGATGCTAATAGGAAGAACAAGACCTTGCGTGGCTAATCAGACAAACATGACCTAGAACTGCTACACAAATGAAGGAAACCCTATCCTCTCGCAAGCAGTGGGGATCAATGTGCACAGCTGTGGAGCCACCCTCTCCCGAGCATACCTCGGCTCAGCATCATCAACAGACAGCTTTGCGACCGGCCTCTCATGGGCATGCCTTGGCTCGGCATCATCAATAAACAGTTATGCGGGTGGTCTCTCCCGAGCACACCTCAGCTCGACCGCCACCACTGGCAAACAGCCGTGCGACTGGCCTTTCCCGAACATACATCGGCTTACCAGTAAGGTAGACACTCAATCAAGAACCGAGGGGACTAGCCTTCCTTTGCTTTATTTTAAGGTTCCAATGTACTCTTTTTCCTTCACTAGGATTTTTTCCCATCGGGTTTTTTCCTAGTAAGGTTTTAACAAGGCATCCCCTCATCATAAACAAAGGAAGAAGTCTTCCCGGAAGGAACAAAGAAGATCCCAGACTGCTGATCAGGAAACCTGCAGAACCCCGGGCTGCTACCCAAACAAGGAGGGTCTCATCCTTGCGCAAACAATGGGACCATAGTGGACAGTTACATGACTGACCTTTCCAGGCACACCACAAATCGTCACCATCAAGGAACATCTATGTAACTAGCTACCTAGCCTGGCAACCGGACCGATTTCAAAGCAGCTCAACTACTCCCTTTTAGCCGAGTCTACTACTCGACTAAGGGAGTGGGGGACTCGTGTTGGGATGATGGGCCGGGCCCAGTGCCATCGGCCCATTATCCCCGAGCTTAGACCCAACTAGGCCCATGACGCAGTCTCACGAGCAGGAGTCACCCCTTGCTCATTACTTATTTATCGGGCCGATTCACCCATTAGCTTGGAGATGTATTATTAATCTGGGTCAAGCCCACGTAGATTAGATTTTGGACTTATGATGGATGCCTATAAATAGGCCATCAACTCTCCATGTATTTTCGACGATATTTTACTATACTGAAATGCTGCTAGTTTCTCTACCCGGGACTTTTTCTACCAACAGTTTCCTAGGGTAGCTCGTAATTGTTAGGGAACTTTGTATTTCATCTGTGTACATACGTTGAATAAAATTCACAAATCGATCCAACATAAATCTATGGAAACACCGAAACACTATGATCTTAGTGTGTGTAGAACAACAAATTGTAAATCAAATGAATTTGTTGAAATGAGTTTTTGTCACTTTTAGTCGTTCGATTATTACGTCTTTGACACTTTTGGTACTGAACTTTGATTGTTTCCACTTTTAGTCCTTGACCATTGTGCTAGAGACACTTTTGGTACCTGTCTTTGAAAATTTCCATAGTTAGTCCTCCGACTTTCATAAAAGTGACACTTTTGATCCTTCAATTATTATAATAATGACATTTTTAGTCCTTAATCTTTTGTGTCAAAATAAAAGTGGAAGGACTAAAAGTGTCAATTTGATAATACTCTGGGGACTAAATGTGGAGAACTTTGAAGTCGAGGACTGAATCTGTATCTAGCACAATAGTCAATGACTAAAATTGAAAAAATTAAAATCAAGTATTACACTTGGCCTTGTGGGTAATCATATTTGTGTTTAGTTCCACACTTCCACCCACCATTCTTCACTAGAATGGTTAGTCACCAATATTGTGTAATAAAAAATGTGAAGGTTTACAACTTTTAGCTTCAAAGTTCAAACAGCTAAAACTTATACTCCATATGACAATTGAGGACATTTATTTAAAACCGCTATTTAAACCTTTTTAAAGCAAAACAAACAAAACAAAAACACTTTGAAGGCGAAATGTGGAAAGTTTAAAGGAAGAAATGGGCACTCGATCCAAACAACTTTGTTTTGCTGCTTGACGTTTACCTAACCTAAAGGATAATATTGGGGTGGGAAAAAAAGCTACCACATACTTGGCCAATTGTGGAATCATTAATTGAAACTAAAGTTACTTTTTTGCTTTATGGAATACTACTCCATCATACCAGCAAGCGTTCTTATCTTTATATTCTTTAGCAAAAGCGAAGTTATAACTTCGATACAAGCGGGAACATACGAAGTAAAGAAATGATGTCAAGATCAAGTAAAATTACATTTATTTTATAAATAAGGTTAGAATCTCTATTTTTTTCTACCCGCCTTGTCATTCATTTTGTTTTCTATACTGAATTGTGAAATAACCAGAATGAATAAGATTAAAATTACTTTTCTAGTTGAATTTGTTGAATAGAACTATTTTAACTATTTCTCATAAAACTTCTCTTTAATTTATTAATAAAATAGTATATTTTAAATATTACTATTTCAGAATTTAACAGATTCAGCCAATTCATTGAATTTAATCAGCATTTCACAATTTTCATCTAACTCAATCAATTACCAAACAAGCTCTCAATTTCAAGCACTTTGTACAATAAAAATTATAAAATGAATACACATGTCCCAACAATATCAAATTCAGTCAATTCAATCAATGGTAAAAGAAGTGGAGACTTCAATAACCCTATTAGAACATTAAGAAAGACCGTCTATGGATTATGACTTAGGAAGTATTAAGGATTTAAGGATGTTTTCTTTTCATTGTTTTCAATCCCAGACCAGGCCAACCCAAGTCAGACCAGATCAGACCAAACTTCCATAGTTATAAAATATATAGAGATCAGACATTTACCAGACCAAACCAGATCAGATCAGCAAATTTTAGTCCAAAAGAAAACATCGTAATAATCATTTTTTACCTGAATATTTTACCAGTTTTCCCAAAATACTACATAAATATTTTAACTATAATTGAGGGTATGTTTGGCACAACTAAATGAAAAGATACTTTTGTAAGTTATTTGGTATCTGTTAACTTTTAGTGACTCAAAAGATCTTAAAAAGAAAAGGTGGTAGTTATTTGGTAAAAAGTTGAGTGTTTGATTTAGCTCTGTTTGGTATACAAGCTATTGAGACTAATTTTTTTTCTCCAGAGGGCATCTGGGGGAGGGGGCTGGGAGACCTGAAGTAATCAGGGCTGAAACTCACTCTATTGAGTTTCAAACCCTTATGTGCCTAGCGGGTTTGCTCATTCATACCAGAAACTACTAACTTATCTGAGATGCTACTCATTGTAGCTAGATATGGACTCGGGCCGGGTGGCCCGACCCGGAACCGGCCCGGGACCGGTACTATTCCGGCCCGGCCCGGCCCGACCCAGTGGTCCAGTCAGTGACCGGTCCGGGTAGGCCCGACCCGTGGGTTTTCCGGTCCGGGCTCGGGTCACCCAAAACAAGGCCCGACCCGGCCGAGCCCAGGCCCGATTCAGGCCAAAACTGTGTTTTTTTCAATTTTTTTTTAAATTTTCAGGTTGGGCCATTTGGGGTGGTTTGGGGGTTGGGGGTGGGAGGGGGGTTAATTAGGAAGAGGGGGAAAAATTGATAATTGGCCCGGCCCGGACCCGGGCCGGTCCCGGGTCCATCACTCCTGAACCGCCGGCCCGCCCGGGCCTAGGGCCGACCTGGACCCGAGTCCACCCCTAATTGTAGCATCTCAAAAAAGATCTTTTATTTTTATAAAAGCTCTTAAAAATTGACATGCCAAACATACAACTAGAAGCTTTTAAAGACTTTTTAAATAGTACAAAAACTAGAAGGCGGAGACTTATTTTCAATATACACGTTGTACAATGTTCGCGAGGTGGCTAAAGTACGTGTCATTCATGTACAATGGTTTTCAGCTTCTATTGAAATTTGAAGGTGCCGTACAACAGAGTGAATCAAGGGCCAGGACTCACGAGTAGAAAAGGCCTTGGTTCCTAGCCCACACCTCTAAATGATATTGTCCCAAAAATCTTCTCATTTCCATTTTTGGAAAGTATTGTGTGACTATAATCTTCAATATCTTTTTCTTACGCAATCACAATAATACATTCACTTTACTCTCACTTTATTAAACCCCGATCCAAACTAACGCGGGAAGAATTTTCAGGGAGGAGAGGGTACTATTCTGATTCATACGTATAACCGGGCCTGCCAGCTTCTATCCTAGTCCTCAACTCCCTACCGACTAAGAGGCTAAGATTGTTTGAAAATGCGGGTACCAATTGAGATTTGAGAATGACACCAACAGTCCACCCATACATGCTTGCTTCATCTCAGGCAGTCACATTTACCCAAATGGATTACCCCAACCAGGATATTACCACTAGCCGTTCCCTATAATCAATTACTCCCTCCATCCATGAATCAACTTTTCTTTTATGTTCGTCCCAAAGTAATCTTCTCACTCCTTTTGTCAAAGAATTTGTGGTTCATAACATTTCTTACATATTTCTCTCCACCACACAACTCTCACTTTCTTAATCCACGTGCAAAACTCTATTTGGAAGTTAATTCAGGGACGGAAATAGTAGTAAAGACTTGATTACTATTCTAAATGGCTATGTAAAACTTGAAGGAAAGTTAGGAAACTATATGAAGCAAACTAGAGTAACTAACACTAGCTCCAGAACCAAATCAAATTAGAACAAGTAAAGAACCAGGTTACCGGGCTAGTTGAACACTTGAACTGATTCTTTTTCCAAGCTATAACCAGCATCCATAACCAGTACAACCATTTTGTTCTTTAGAGACAAGACCATATTCAATTGTTCCAGTTCTATTCTTTTATTATCTTAATTTAAAAAAATAAAACAATTTTGGAATGAGAAACCGATGTACCCAGAATCGCACAAAAACAAGCCCGAGTCAAACCCTATTAGACACCTTCAACATCAACACCATTACTCCAGTACCTCAAATGTTCTCACCTACGGTGGAGCAAGGGAGGGTTGGATGTACATTCTTACTCCTGTAGTTGTACTAAAGCACATATCAGGATGACCTATGATGAAAATCGCGTCGGAAACTGCATGGACTGAGTGTTACTTCATGAAAGTGAGCCATTTTACTTTATTTCATCATTTTCCCAAGTAAAAAACGAGTATTTGGCTCCATTGGAAATTATTAGACGCTTTCAATGACTCTTCTTAAACAGATGGAATGTGTTCCAACAACAGCACTACGACTGATATACAACAGAGTTATCAATCGTGGGCTGAATTTAAGACAAAGTGCGTAAATATTTATTTAAATAGACAAAGTGCGTAAATATTTATTTAAAGTAATTCTTTTCCTTATTTACACCACCTCACTAGTTTCCTAAACTTAGTCCAATCAATACTTGGTCCAGCTGAACACAAACTTCCAGATTTGCCTCTTCCTAGAGATGTGCATGGTCCAATGTGTACCAGAACTACATCCACCCATAATCGTATAAAAAATTGTATTATGTGCTAAAAACATGCATCAAATGAGGAAAACTTGCGTGAATAATACCCCATCTGTTCATGATTAGATAATCAACATAATTAAGTTACTTATTAGATATCTAAGAATCATTGAACTTTTAACAGTTGGATAGCAAGGCACAATGCAACAGCAGCAGCAACAACAAGTCAACAATACAACAATAATAACAATAACAACAACAATAGTAATATTAATAATAATAATAATAACAGTAATAATGATAACATGACGAATGGTATGTCCTCGACAGGGCTAAAATTGTGAATTAATCACCTTCATTTAGACAAAGGTGGTACAACCATGGCATCTGTGATATTATTTCATATATTTATGCAGAAACTTACGATGGAAGTCATTCCGAATGGTATCATTGATAAAGCGCTTCGGAGCTTTTGCTTCTCCCCTAGCCTGGTTCTTGAAGACCACATCATCGTCCCACCTAAGTAAAATAACATATAATTTAATAAATTAATTAATTAAAATCCAACCCAAAATAATCTAAGAGCAAGAGAACTGACCTTCTCTTCACATTAAAGGATGTTGGCTGGTTTATGAGAGGATTTCCTCTCAAGAGTTCTGCTTCCTTTGCTTTGAGATCTTCTTCTAGTTGTTGCCGTTCCTGCAAGCAGCACACTTCATTACAACTACACAAAAAAATATGAGGTCTTTAAACTTCAATTACTTAATTAACCAATTTCAAAAATAAAGAAAACGGTTCAACTTGTAGTGAGGCGTCATTATGAAGTTGTGTCAGCTACGTGGCTATGTACACAGATAGACTGGACTAAAGGACACACTTTATATCTTCTATTCTCTTCATTCTTCTCACTTGCACCTTACATTGAGTTCAGTAAAAAACAACCTAGGACACAGCCTAACCATTAGTTGGTAGTCCTCCACTTTGTTATAAATAACACTTCTGAGGTGGGCAATTAATTAGGCAGGCTAACTGGCGAAACAGTCTCATTGGCTAGGCACTAATAACGATTAACGAATTGCCTAGCAATTCCTCACCATCGTTTACACTATGGCTGATCTAAATTCTCGGTAACAGTGCCTTGACAAGAAAATAACAAATAAAACCGAACAGTAAAACCTGTAAAAGATACACAGATTAAAAAACTTACTTTTCTCATTTTTTCATCTGCTCTTTCTTTTTTTATCTGACCAAGCTCAGCCAAGAGAGCTTCCATGTCATCCTCGTCCTCATCATCATCGTCCTCACTATACAGTGTCCACAGACCACAGTAGATATTTTACGACCACATTGAAAGCACAAAAGAATGTGAAGGATCATCAGTAAACACACGCGTGCACTGCTATCCCAGCACTTTTTTATTTAAAGACAGATGACGAAAGATTTAAAATCATATATAGCTTGGTTGTTGAACACTTTTAGAGTATCAGATATCATTTAGAGCTGAATATAGGAAAAAACATTTAAAAAAAATCAATTGGTTGTGCATGAGCAGTGGAAAACAAAAGCAGACAGGAGAGAAATGATCTTTGTGCCGCCAGAATGAAGTTAACCAATCCAAATCACTCGGTGTTCAGGACAGCATGTCAGGGAAAAAAATAATGATAACATAATACTTGCCTTTCATCATCACTTTTGGCAACAACATCTGCATCATCAGCATCCGCACTACGTGGAACAATTCGATCTTCACTTTCTCTTTTAGAACCTGTTTTCATGAGTCATGACATCACCATTTGATGAAAGGAAATTCAAAGTTTTCAATTATAAAACAAACGCATACGACAAACAAATATCACTTGCCTTCTAAAAGAAGATGATTACTCTTTCGGCGATCCCTGTCCTCTGCAACCATAAAAATCAAGAGGTTAACAGGTCAACTACATTATCTGCCCTTGATTATAAATGTGTGCTCCCTGTGGTGAGCTGGTGGGGAGGGGTGGAATGTGATGAGAAGGAGAACATACGCTCTACATACCATTGTATCCTTTGTCCTTTGAAGAGAAGTGCCTTGATTCCCGCTGTTCAAGTTCCTCTCGAAGGTTTCTCTTCTGCAATTCATCCTGAGTTTCTTGTCCTTCCTTTCTGCACAACATATCCAATCAAATCATGAAATTAACAGCTAAATTTATGCATGGTGAAGCCTGAACCACATAGTCCCAACATTGGCAAGCAAAACGAAAATCCGTGATTTTAACACTAGGAGAATCACTATTTCAAAAGGCCAAGATTTCAAATCAATTTTCTACCATTTTATCACGGTATCCAGACTAGGAGTACATCAAATTGTAGAACTCTGTTAGAAAACAGTACCGCATACTCAACTATTACAGCTGAATAGACAGACAGTTACACCCGCAAACCTCTCTCACCACTGCAACTAAAAACAATAAAAAAACACTGAAAATATATTGAGTTCAAGTAAAAACCTTGGCTTCAAGGTTGTATGAGACGCCATGTCTCTAGAAGAGTATTTCTGAGATGGGCCGAAAATCCGAGTCCCACCTTGCTCACTGCCACCCTTAGCGGGTGCCCATGTAGGTCTAGCTGCTGTCGTCATGTCGACTAACTGGGTAAACCAAGCAATTGTCAGAACCCAACCATAAACCTTCTTACAAGTTACAAGCAACAAGAAGTTTACGATTAACTGGGGTTTACTAGAACACCAGCAAGTCAGATTTAGAACCGAATTAAAATGGTTGTAAACTTGTAATCTGGAATCAGAGAAAGTTCTGAAATTGATGTTTCAATGTTTATAGCATGAGGTGAACATATAACCGATAAAACCAAAAACTAATACTTGAACCGGTCAAAAAAATCAGTTTGGTCAGTAGTTGGTTCTCATTTATTTAATTTAAAGAAGTAGCTATTTGGTTAATAACTGTTTCTCAATTCTCGTTTCGGTCGGTGACCTGAAAATCAAATATGCAAATACTTTCCATATAATTGTTTTGGTATGTGCATAAAAATTTAACCCAACACCATATGTTTAAAAGCCCACATATAGACTGAAATCTCATACCCCATTTAATTGTAAGAATACCGAATCCTACTGATTCAATCGCCCGCAAGGAACAACACTGAGGAGTGTTCACTGATCACTATTGATTCTTTCAAAAATTGATTTCTTCTCCCTGTTTATACTTACAGACCCCATGCCTCCATTGTGGTCTGCCATCCCTGTCGATTTACAGACCACACACAACTATACCACTTATCACTGTATGTCATCTCTTCACTGCTGTCTATGTTATCTCCATCAAATATGAAATCTGCCCAACCCTCTACTATTTCTTATTTCGAACGTTAGGGGTTGACTATCTGGGTTATTCTGATTTTTTTATTTAATTTCTTACTTGGATCTTGGATATGTTGGATAAACTTATAAGTAAAAGCTAAATGATGCTTTTCATTCATCTTGGTTTCTTGATTTTGGTAACAACAAAAACTGGTATACGGTTTTTCAATTTATGGATTTTTTGGTAATGACAAAAACCAGTATATGGTTTTTCAGTTTATGGATTTTCACTAATGACAAAAACCGGTATATGATTTATGGGATAGGTGATTGTGTCAGATAGACTAAACCCTGCTACTCCCTCCGTCCCCCTAACTTTGTCCCGTTTTACCTTTTTCGTCCGTCCCATTAAGTTTGCCCCATGCTATATTTGGTAATATTTGAGTGGTTAGAATTCATTCTTACTTTATTCACACTTTATCAATTCAATACCAACCACACAATTCTACTTTTTCTTAAAAACCACACCACACCCCTTTGTCCCAAACTTAGGGGGGCGGAGGTAGTATATAAATATATAAATACAGTGGATGCCACGGCGATAAATGGCAGAAGCATAGCGCTTAGCAGATTATGTAAAATAAATTACATATACAGCAATTATATTTATATAACATACTAGATGTAAGCAATAAAGTAAGAAAAGACTATAGTGATGTTAAGTATTAACACAGTCAGAAAATTAGAACGAAACTTAGAATCATAGCACAAATCTAGTAAACCACCATGATTCCAAGTTCACTTAAATGGAGTTCTTAATAAAGTGACTAATAAGCCAAAACAGCTGCCATATTTCAATTTTTATGGCTTCTAGCATTCTTCTTCAACCCCACATAATCTCCTTCTTCAAGATAGAAAATATTAACAACAGAAGCTCTGTAGAGATCGGTAATTCAGTATAGCATAAAATACGGTTGCAGGAGACGAGAGTTCAAAATAACATTGAATGAATATATGAGTAATCTTTTCAAAGAAGAAAAAATAGAGTCAGGGCTTAGAGAGGAGGGTACACGATGGATGATGGTCTTGGAATCTTACTTAATATCTGGAGCAGGGGCGGATGCGGATCTGGCATTCCCATTCAGTGGGGGGCAAAAAATTGTCAAACTATCATAATATGTACTCCGATCCTTATGTACCACTATCTTTGTCTCCTTTACCTATCCGTCTATCCTACTAAATTTGTCTTGTACTATATTTACTAATATTTGTACAGTTCTAGTTCAATCTCACTCTGTTCACACTTCACTAATTCAAATAATTTTA
The DNA here is from genome assembly GCA_945859875.1 of Cuscuta europaea. NCBI lineage: Eukaryota > Viridiplantae > Streptophyta > Magnoliopsida > Solanales > Convolvulaceae > Cuscuta > Cuscuta europaea. Next base: position 7,776 of record CAMAPE010000054.1, on the reverse strand, counting down.
CTTAATAACTGCAATTGCAGTCCACGCCTTGGAGGTGGTATTACTTCAATTTTCTTAATAACTCCAATTCATTCTTACTTTAAGACTTGTTCAGTCTTAGAGGAGGGAGGTGGTATATAAGAACCCCTCAGTGGACACAATGTTATATTAATTCATTATAATATACTGTACTACGTATAAGAGAACAACTACAACTTCAATTGTTTTAGGTCAAAAAACAGCCACCCCATTCCCCTTAAATTTGTCAAACTCTCTTTCTGCAATTTCTATGTTTTAAAAAAATTCTGCACACAGATAAATTAGAACTCTAGCACTTCAGATATATTAGCACTCCAGCCATTCTGGAAACAATTTTGAGCGTAAAGAAGGGGCTTGACCGTAAATACGGCAAGTCGGCACCTCTGGTAAGTAGACAAGTCAGCAAGAAGAAGAACACTCTTGAGAGATCTTGTGGCGTTTTACCTGGCTGAGTAGTGCGGCAAAAGGAAGCAGGCGCAACCGGTCAGGGCGCAGTCGGCGGTAGCAGTTGACAACGGTGGCAGGTGGGTGGGTCGAAACAGTGCAGCCGTACCGTCGTCCCTAGCTATGACTCTGCGTCTCTATGAGCGTGTGCGCAAGAATGGGGTAGATCCGAAGCGGCCTGCGTTCCTGCAGAAGTTGGAATGATGATCTGGGGATTTTGGACGGACTTTTTTCTTAAAATTGGGCCTATTAACTACCCGTATTTTATTGCGGTAATTCCCCGTTTAAGCCCCTATTCCCCGTTGCATTTCATTTATGTCCCCATTTTTTTTCTTTTAATATTTAAATTTTCAGTTTATCACTTTTGAGATATTTTTTTCAAAAATAGTCTTATCACTAAACTAAACCTTTACGCTACATCTAAACCTCTGAACCATTCTTCTCTCTAATCTTCATAGCTTAAAATTTCTTGAGACAAATCAAACTTATACGTTGGATGTTAAACAGTCGTCTCACCAATTCCTCCTCCGGTTTAATCTCTCCGACAAGCCTTCACAAACACAACGACACGATCGCTTCTCGGGAGCTTAATTCGACTCGGTGCTCTCCGAATTCTGTCTCCTTGGTGGATTTTGACGCCGATGTCGCTCGCTGGTATGAATGAGATGTTTTTGAGGTTCATCTTCAATAAGCTTCAAATAATCATCGTCAATTTTTAGGAGGTACATGGATTGTTCGTCGCCACTGCTCATCGCCACCACATCCCTTCATCTTTGTTAATTTTTAGTCGCTTCCCTTCGAATTCATTCACAAATAAAAATGAGACAATTTCACAGACTGATTAGGTCAAATCCTTGTATCATGTGTTTTACATCTATGTGTATATATAGACAGAGTAATATCAAGTCACCAATTTCTAGCTTTCTGCTATGTAGTTTTTTTAAATTTTAAATGTTCGTTTAAGATAGTATGTGTTTGCAAATTTACTGCAGTTAATTTGTAGTTTTTGTTAAAGCCTGGACATTCTAAGATGCTTCCATTAATTGATAGATTGATAATGGTATGAGTCTGTGAGTTATAGAGTTTATGTATATCACTGTTTGGTCAAAGTGTATATAGTAATAACAATTTCATATCTGGAGTATCATTTTTAAAAAAATCATATCTTATATCTTTGTCTATTCTAGAAAATTAATTGATTAATGCATGAACATGTGATTACTCTGTACATACCATGTTTTCATGCCAATGAATTGCTACAGAGTATTAATTTGCTGGCCAAGGCAAGGTTATCCAGATTTTACTGCTGCTATCTCGAATGTATATCCGTCTTCTCATGCTAAGGTACACATTAATACTAATATTTGTGATTGTGGGATGGTTCTGGATGGTTGATATCCATGTAGAGCAAAATCACAAGTGCAATCACGGAATGTTCTAATATATATTGATTTTGTTCAATTACATTATTTCCTTATTTGCGGATAGAACAAAAATACCTGGATAGTTTGGGAGCTCTTTGTTTAGTTTATATTTGTAATAGGCAATTTTTTGTCGTGGTTGGTTTTGATAAACTTTTAATTTGTTTTGTGTTGAGGCTTTGTATTCTGATATAGAGGTAAATAACACTTATATATGTGGGGATGTTGATGCTTGATTGATAAGTTGGTTGGATATTTATGTGTGTGTAGATACGTGTAATATTTATCTGTATTATACTTTGCTTACTTAAATTTTCTTCTTGCAACTCTCTTGAAAATGAAAGTGAGAAATCAAGGATACTTAGCTCAAGTAAAATACAATATTCTCTGTTTTTCTTAATGGATTAATGGCACTTCAGAATGACTAATTTGTAAAGGTCACATGCTTCTCTATTCTCCCGTATATACACTTAAATTTGATTGTTAGTTTTCTTTTCTTTTATGTGACTCGGATTGGGTTTGAATTCTATGTTTATTGACATATGTTTTATTGAAACATTAAGTTCTCAAGACGAGTGCAGTTAGACTTGAAAACTCTTCAAGGTGATTCCATTATATTACAAAGTTAATGAAATCGCTCCCAAATTTGAATTTGTGAAGAAGCACAAAGTGAAACCAGGCATCATTGTTCTACTATACTTAGAAATCCTGAGACGGGGAAGCTGTGAGAGACATGATTCTACTCTTCTAAATGCATATATTTTGACCACTGTGCACAATAAAATATACTGAATGCGAAGTTGATGAATTTCTTTGTAATATTGATTCTCGTTTTACCATATTGGTCATTCTCAAGGGTAGCAAACATTGTCCAGCCCTCATGTACATGTATATATGCTAAAAACAATTTAATTGTATACTTTTATATTGTTATATTATAACTATAATTCTGGTCTTGAATGTGGAAATTAAGATTGATTTTTGTATACATTGTGGTACTTTTATTTTTTGTTGCTCTTTGTTGCATGGTGTTGCTTTTTGTTGCATGTTGTTGTGTTTTGTTGTATCATACAGAGTATATTTTTATGTTGCTTATTATCTGTTAATTTGATTATAAATTTTATAGATTCTTTGTGTTGCTTTTTTGTTGCATTATATTTGTTTCTTTTTGTTGCGTTTTGTTTTTTGTTGTTGCATTGTATTTCCTGTTGTTGCATTGTATTGGATATGGTTAATGTTTATACTTGAATTTGATTTTAGTTGTTTATTTAGGTTCCTACTTATCTTTGCTCCTTTTTTAAATAAAAAATTCATGTATTGATATATAAATAATTAAATTGATAAATTTCGATCTGAGAATATCAACAATAAAACTTGATGAAACAATAAAAAACAAATATGCAAAATCTTCAACAAAAATAAACATAAAGAAACACAAAGCAACAAAATGCAATTTGTTGCATTATATTTGTTTTTTTTGTTGCGTTTTGTTTTTGTTGTTTCATTGTGTTTTCTGTTGTTGCATTGTATTGCATATGGTTAATGTTTATACTTGAATTTGATTTTAGTTGTTTATTTAGGTTCTACTTATCTTTGCTCCTTCTTGAAATAAAAAAATCATGTTTTGACATATAAATAATTAAATTGATAAATTTCGATCAGTGAATATCAACAATAAAACTTGATGAAACAATAAAAAACAAATATGCAAAATCTGCAACAAAAATAAACATAAAGAAACACAAAGCAACAAAATGCAACAAAAACTAACAATAAAATGATAATAAGAATTTAACTTTGTAGCTCATTAAAAAAAATAATAAAAATCAAACTGTGTGATATTTTCCAATGTTTTACGTTTTTTACTATTTAAAATTTTTCTATTTGGTATTCGAGTTTTGTGCTTTTCTCCCCGATTTTTTGGAATTATAACCTTTTCTGAAATTTTTATTACTTTTTTACATTTTTTGTTTTCTATTTTTGTTTTATTTTTTATGTGTTTTTTATTTTATTTTGTTTTATTCTTCTATTTTTATTTTTAATTTTTTTATTTTATTTTTTTTATATAATATATGCTCTTTTTTACACAATTGGATATTTGTATTTTTGTAATTCATTTTTTTGTACATTTAGTTTTTCATTTTTTATTTTCTTATTTTGTTCTTTTTCTTCCTTTTCAGTTTTTAAACATTCCTTATACATAATGTTTATTTTAATTTTATTATTTCTGATTTTTTCATTGTTTCAATATTTTTATAGTTTTTTACATTTTTTTCTAATTTTGATTTTCAATAAAATAAAAAAAAAAACAGTTTTTTTCCATGTTTTAGTATCGTAAGAAATAAAAAAGTTACCTACAACTTTCAGAGTTCTCTTTTTTAAAGTTACATATTTTTTGTTTTGTTTTATTGTAAACATTTTTACAGTTATTTTCAGATTTTGAAATTTACGATTTTTTTCCCCAAAGATCACAAAAATTCCATATTATACAGATTTGTTTATGTTTGAACATTTGCCTTTTTTTAGTGGTTCAACCAAAGTGATATGAAGTAGTTAGTATATAGGATTAGTAAGTTATACGTAGTAATATATGGTTACGGTCTACGGAGCAAGCAGTAAGGCACCAGGCTAATTTTGAAAACAAAAATTTTTCTTGTCTATTTTTGAAAACAAAAATTAAAGGTGATTAAAGTAATATTATTTTTGTTTTTCAGCCTACTTCTAAAAAAATCCCTATTTTATTTTATTTTCGGGCTGGACTTCAAAGTATTGAATAAATAATACAGAGCACAATATAAAATACAAATAAGCTCAACTCTACATCAGAATGTAAACTGTCAGAATAAATCATCATGCTATTGTCAAAGAACTTTCGTATCATCAAATCACTCGATCACCACATCAAATCACTCGTCCTTTCTAACTTTTCAAACCTTTTTTTGTTGTTTCAAAAACTTTGTTACTTTTCTTTTTAATCAATCAATTTGTGGTTCCTGTTATTTCTCTCTCATCTGCACAAATATCTATCACACAATTTTTGCTTTATTATTTTACATGCCGGTCAAACTTGACAAACTTTTGAGGGACGGAGGAAGTATAATACTCCCTCCGGTCCGTATTAAAGTTCCCACTTTCCTTTTTGAGATGTCTCTTATTTAAGTTCACACTTCCATTGTAGGAAACAAAATAGTGCAAAACAGTGCCAAACAGTGTCAAACAGTGTACTCCACAGTCAAGTCAAATTTATTTACTTAATCTGTGTGAAGTTAAACTGGAAACTTTAATAGGGATCAAAGAGGGCACCCGGGTTCCTTGAGCTCAGGACCATAATCTGAGTTGACATCTTTTCGGCCGACGAGGGTCCCTTGATCGACGAGGGCTCCACTCAGTGTCTTGTGCTTTCTGTTCCTCTGAGTATGTGGGTCTGGGGGCTCAGACGCATATACTCCATCACATTCAATTAAATAGTTCCAACAGTCAGTATTGACTGACGTTTTCGTTTTATCCAGCCAAGAAAGTTTGAGATATGGTTGATCCCCTAAAATTTAAACGCTAGAGAAAGCAATAAGATTTTTTTTATGTGTGGTATTACCATTATAATGAGAAGAAACTGTACTCCGTGTATGAATATTGCTTTTTTCCACAAATATAGATTATTTACAAAAATGTGACTAGTGACTAGAATCGTGATGAAATTGTAGTAATTAATTTATGTTCAATTTTTAAACTTGAGTTATCATGACACCACATTGAAGTAACTATATTAGTCATATTTGTGTAAATAAATTTAATTTTGATAATATTTTTGAAAAAACCCATTTATTCACACATGTTTGAGTATTAATTAATTTAAGGAAATGTATGGAGTAAATACAGTTGGATCAGAACAAACAATAAACATGACATTTTAAACTTTTTATAACCACTATTTTACGTACTTTCTACAACGTTTTCCTTGATTCCAAATTTCTTTAATTTTTTTCTTCACTAAAAGCTTATTCTAGTTCCAAACAGATTCTTAAGTAGTTTCCGAATTTCTTTAATTTTGCTTCACTACAACTTTCACACTTTAAGCATGGTCAAATATGATTTGGTTAATTACGCAGGATCTGGTCTATGTATTATCTAAAAAATTGGAAGCTAATAAGGGGTGATTTCTGATAATACGGAAAACCCAACATGAAATGCAAAAATACGGGAGTGAGCAAAGTTTTTCTAACAAAGAGGGATTCGGAAATGGGACTTCCGATTAGAATTAGTAGGTTGGGACCCGCACGGGTAGCTCAGTTGGTCGAGTGGTGGGAGATTTGGAACAATGGACCAATGTTCGAATCCCCGCAGCGACCGGGTGGAGGTCACAGAACCTGAAATAAGGCTGGGCCTCTGGTGCGCACGGATGTATGGGCCTACTGCCATTCTGCTGACTGAGTCACCGTGACTAACCTCCCCACCATCCTGTCGGGGTGGGGGGCTCCTGGGGTGGGAGATTCCACCTTTTGGAACAAAGAATTAGTAGGTTGGGTGGACCGTGGGAGGGAGTAGGTTCGCTGGGAGGGGTTGGGGGTTGGCTAATCTAAAATCCCATTTATTTATTAATAGATGTAAGTTTTTAATTCTTACTCCAAATTTTATAAAAAATATATCAAAATTCACAACTTTTTATTACCTTTCTAATGACACCGATATTCCATATATAATTTTTTTTTGAAGTTTTAACAGTAGAAAGTTTTCAAACCCAATTTTTTCTTAAATACTCCCTCCGATTCTGAAAGATCTTTATACTTTGACTTCACAAATATTAAGGAGTTTGACACTGTTTGACACTGTTTGGCACTGTTTTGTGTAGATTTGTAAGGCAAATAAGAAGTGTAAAAATAATTTTGGAACTGCCAAAAAAGGAAAGTGTAAAGATCTTTCAGAACCGAAGGGAGTAGATTCAAGTCCTGAAATTAAAATCTCTTTGTTCACATAACTTTTTTACATGTTTCAATTATTTTAAAAAATGTTTTAATTTTATCATTCGGATCTATCTAAGAAAAATATTGAATCTGAAAAACCTCGTACTATTGAAATTTCAATTTTTTTTTAAAAAAAAATTATATGTGGAATATTAGTGTTGTTAGAAAGATAATAAAAAGTTATGAATTTTGATATAATTTTTGTAAAAACTGAAGTACAAATGAAAAAAGTTAAATCACTTAATAGAAAAATGAGTTTTAAATTAACCTTAGCCCCTATCTCTCTCCCTCCTCCTCCCTACCCAGCCACCACCCCACATCCAATTCGGAATTAGGGCTTCCGAATACCCCAAATTCATCCAAGGGAGCAACGTCCCGTTTTTTGGAATGACATTCATAAAACCCCCGTCTTTTTAGAATTTCCTCGCGAATAAGAGCGACGAGGATCTAACTATAAGTCTATAACTAATATATCTATATCAGTCATCAGATATTTGCAGGTATCCAATTTATTTATTTTATACGTATCACTCCCTCCTTCCCGCTAACAATGAGACAAGAGGGAGTGACACACAAATCAATAAAAAATGGTTTATGTGGTTGATATTGAATTGATAAAGTAAGAATAAAGTGAGAATGATTTAGAACCACACAACTTTGCCAAATTTGGTATGGGTCAATCTTAGTGGGACGGACCGATAAGGTAAAACGGGACAATCATAGCGGGACGGAGGTAGTATTATTTAGATTGGAAAAGTAAGTGAATGTAAATAACCTAAAACCAAACAAATAATTGTATTTGATTTTCTTTTTCATATTCCTATGTACAACTAAGTGACTAACCCTAAGAAAGTAAAAGAAAAGGGAAAATTCCCGAAAAAGAATTAAAAAAGATTTAAAATTCCAAAGTAGGACTGTTATATTTTTTATTCTCA